>CM066044.1:174511119-177378286 GCA_033557465.1 Ichthyophis bannanicus
TGTTCTTTCTCAGAATTTTTAACCCTTCTGAATGGCCTTCTGTAAGATCTTATCACTGAACGTAAAAGGCATCAATAGTCCAATCAAAAGAAAGAAAATCCTTAGCTATCTTAATCATGAGCATGCTGATTTAGTGTTTCTTCAGGAAACGCATTTAAACTCCGTTGAAACACTGAAACTTAATGCTAAGCCTTACATGGTGGCTGCCTACTCTCCCGCCATTTCCAAACGGTGTGGGGTAGCCATCTTGGTTAAGAAGTCTTTGCAAGCTACTGTAATGGATACTAGCTCTGATAAGGAGGGTAGATGGGCCCGTGCACACCTTAAGGTTGGAGATAGTGAATTCACGTGTATTTGTATTTATGCTCCGAATGTGGATAACCCTGCTTACTATGCAAGTATTGCGCAGTTGGCACAGGCCTCTGCCAATACTCCATTAATACTTGGCGGCGATTTCAACCAAGTACTTGATCCTTTGATAGATAGACTGCCGCCTAGAACGAGTGGTCCACCCAAGAGTCTTGATACCCTTACAGCTCTGATGAAAGATCTTGCGTTAGTAGATATATGGAGGCTGCTTCACCCCTCCGACTTAGAGTTCACCTTTTTCTCAGCCCCCCATCACTCACAATCTAGAATAGATTTTTTTCTTATCTCCAAAGCACTGATATCCCAAGTGGACACGGCTAGGATTCATCCTCTCCATATCTCAGATCATGCTGCCATATCTTTCTCATTACATGTCACTGCGCGCAAGGTGAACATCCCCGTGCTTGGTTTTTTGATAGATCCCTACTAGACCACAAAGATTTTCAGGTTGACATAAAGGCCGCTATCCAAGACTACTTTCATTTTAATTCACCCCATGACACTGCGAGCTGGGCTTGGTGGGAGGGTTTCAAGGCGTCTATCCGTGCAACTATAACTAGCTATCAAATTCGACAGGGGAAACAAAGAAAGCAACATTTACTGATTCTAGAACAACAGATACAAGCTGGAGAGCGTCTCCTCACGTCCCGTACTGACCCATGTATTTTACTTCGCTTACAACGCCTTCGTTTTCAATACAATCAGCTTTTATATACCGCTGCTGCTAAAAATATTGAATCACAACAAGGGATGTACTATCGGGAAAATAACCGTGCTGGCAAATTGTTAGCCAATGCTCTGAAAGGTCAAAAAGAAGCCAAGCGCGTTACCGCTCTCCGCAATCCGTCGGGGGGGAGCTTGGTCACTAAAGATACAGAAATATTAGAACTCTTTCGTGATTTTTATACTCGGCTTTATCAATCTGAATGTGACTTCGAGCCAGAAGCATTTGAACGACTACTATCAGGGGTACAACGGCCGACCCTATCTGACGAAGATAGAGAGGCCATGGACAAACCATTCACTTTATCAGAAATTCAATCTGCACTCAAGAGATGTGCCACAGGTCGAGCCGCAGGCCCGGACGGTCTCCCAGCTGAATTCTACAAAACTTTTAACGCTGACTTAGCTCCGTTTTTGAAACTTTATTTTTCTGCTCTGGCCGAGGAGGGATCTCCTTCTGGATCCTTCTCAATGGCAAATGTAGTAGTTTTTGAGAAAGAGGGGAGAGATCCGCAACTAACAGCTAATTATCGTCCAATTTCCCTACTAAACGCAGACTATAAAATATTTGCCACCATTCTCTCCACCCGGCTCTCCGACAAGATGTCTACTTTAATACACCCAGATCAATGCGGTTTCATTCCCGGTAGATCAACTGCTGATAATGCTAGGACTCTATGTCATGTACTGACTGCCGCAGTTAATCTTGATCGACCATTGGTTGGCCTCTCACTTGATGCTGAGAAGGCCTTCGACCGCTTAGAATGGCCCTTCTTGTTTGCAACTCTCCGCTGGTACGGATTCGGAGAAGGCTTTCTCCGTTGTCTTCGAATCATGTATGCACAGCCTACAGCTAGTATCTGTGCTAATGCTTTAAAGTCTCAGCCATTTCCCCTGCAACGCGGTACTCGCCAGGGATGCCCACTGTCTCCACTTCTTTTCGATCTCGCACTCGAACCCTTAGCTTTACTAATCCGGCAATCCAAGGATATTCATGGAGTCCCCTTCTCTCATAGGGAAATCAAAATTTCAGCATATGCTGATGACCTTATGCTCTTTGTCTCCCTAGACTCAGTGCCGGCTGTCCTAGAGCAAATTGGTAAATATTCACAACTCTCGGGCTATAAGATAAATTGGACCAAATCGGTGGCCTTTCCACTAAATCCTCTGATCCATCAGGCAGATATGCAATCCTTTCCCTTTTTATGGCAACCTCGCATGGTCAAATACCTTGGGGTGCACTACTGCTCTCCTTTGGAAGACACCATCACCTTTAATGCCAAAGACTTAACCTCTAAGGTCCGGGCGCTTACTCAACGCTGGACTCCTTTAACACTTACTTGGTGAGGCCGCCTAGAAACCATTAAAATGATGATTGTTCCCAAAGTGAACTACATTTTAGAAATGCTGCCATGTCTCCTACCTCGACGTACATATAAAGATTTAGAGGGTCTTCTGACTAGATACTGATAGCGAAACATAAGTTACAAGCAGATAAAGAAAATGGTGGTGTCAGATTCCCTGATTTCCTGAAATACCACCATTCTTTTCTTCTCAAACAAGGCGCTCGTTGGCTGGAAGACCTCACACCGAGTAGACCAGTGTGGCTAGATATAGAGGAGGACCTTTGCAAACCAATTCCTCTTACTTATCTCCCTGGTATGACTCTCCCATCAGATTCCCACTATCCACCAATGCTCTTAGACACTTTAGGTGCCTTTAATACCCTTGAGCAATCTCTAGACCCCCGACTTTGTCCGCTAGATAGACTCCCGCTTTGGCACAATGCTCGATTTCAAATACAAAATAAACCGATGGCGTGGAGCCCCTGGTACACTAGGGGCATTTGGATCCCTAACCAGCTGTTCTATGATGGTCGCTGGAAAACTTTTAGCGAATTACAAATTGAATTTGGTCTCCCAGCGAAACACTACTTTCAGTTGGTGCAACTTCAGCATTGTCTTCGGAGTGCTAAGGTGCTCCCGCCATCGGAAACCCATACCCAAGGATTGTCGGAGATAATCCGATCTATCGGGAGCTTATCGGGTGTGGCATCTAACTTTTACAAAACTTTATGTAATACTGTAAATAGAGGCACTCCTACAGCACAGAAATCCTGGGAGCGGGAAATGCATGTAACTTTGACCCCGGAGCAATGGAGCCTAGTCTGGAGCAAGGTGACACGGGTCTCTCGATCCGCCTCACTCACTCAGACACTTTTCTTTCTAGCCCACCGATGTTTCTATACTCCTGACAGGTTAGCCAAATGGAACGCCACCCAGAGCAATAGATGCTGGACATGCCATGTGGCCATTGGTTCACTAACTCATGTTATGTATGAATGCCCCGCACTACAGTATTACTGGAGTCGGGTCTGGGGTCGTATTCAATCTATTTTGCACTTTCAGGAGCCCCTCTCTTGGAAGATAGTGGGACTCCGCTCAGCTGCGGGGATCCCCTCTCTTCCCAAATCGGCTTACTTCCTTTTAGACTTTATGCTGGGCATAGCTATTTCCCTAATTACGAAATACTGGAAAAATAGCTCCCATCTGAGCCCCAATGAATGGTGGAATCATGTCTGTCTCTACAGTAAATATGAGCAAATACCTCGTATGTTAGCTTCTTCCGCTCAGACTCCCCACCACTTGTCTAAATGGAAGATGCTCAACGACTATGTTCAAACTGCTCAATGCTCTCACATCTGACTGTTTAAATCTGTGTAAATCTCTGTCACATGATCATTCTGTATCGCAGATACCATTTCTGTTTGTTTTGATGTACAATTACTGTTGTTTGTAAGCGCTTATATGATGATACTTATCAGCTTAGAGAAGAAGCACAGGGGTGGGGGGTAATTGGGGTTGCTTTCTCCTTATTGTATGCTTGTATTTGTTTCCTTTGGTGTGTTGTTTCTTTTTGCTTGTTGTAAAATGAAAATAAAAGTTTAAAAAAAAAAAAAAAAAAAAGCACTGATCCCAGTACAGATCCCTGGGCTACTCTACTATTCATCTTTCTCCACTGACCATTTAACACTACTCTATTTTCTATCTTTTAACCAATTCTCAGTCAACAGAACGGTGCTTCCTATCCTATGGCTTTCTAATTTCCTCAGGATTTTATCATAAGGGACTCTGAGATAGATAGATAGTATTTTACAAAGTCCAAATAAATATACTATATCAACTGGCTCTCTTTTATCCACACCTTCAAAAAGATGTAGAAGATTGGCGAGACAAGACTTATCTTGGCTAAATCCATGTTGATTTT
This sequence comes from Ichthyophis bannanicus, assembly GCA_033557465.1. Lineage (NCBI taxonomy): Eukaryota > Metazoa > Chordata > Amphibia > Gymnophiona > Ichthyophiidae > Ichthyophis > Ichthyophis bannanicus. Next base: position 174,515,479 of record CM066044.1, read on the forward strand.
GTCCTATTAAACCCTGGCTATCTAAGTTCTAGTAATTTCAGTAGTTTCCCCCCAATCACCCAGGAACCCTTTTTGAAAATTTAGGCTATGTTGACCACATTCTAAGAATATTACACAGCACACCCTGATCAAAGGCACTGTCCCTACGGGATTCGCTTTCCAGGCAGTAGTGAGCTGCGAATGTGTGACTGGATGACCAAGTAGTGGCTCTACAAATTTCTGTCACTGGCACAGAACGGAGGTGAGACACAGACATGGCCATCACCCTCACATGATGTGCTGTGATCCGGTGCTCCAGGGAAAGGCCCGCCAATAGGCAAGGGCAATGCAGTCTGCCACCCAAGAGGATAGGGTATGCTTGGTTACAGGGAGCCCCAATCTGCTGGGGTCATAGGACATGAAAAGCTGAGGTGCCTTGCAGTGGCCCTGGCTCCGCTGCAGATAGAAGGGCAGAACCTGTTTACAGTCCAGTGTGTGGAAGTATGAACTCCTCCCTGCCGACATTAGGCCTCCTGGTTGAAGTGAAACGGAGCTATCACCTTCGGGAGGAACTTAGGGTGAGTGCGGAGCACTACTCTATTCTTGAAGAAGCTGGTGTACGGGGGGGGGGGGGGCATTTCGCCACCAGCGCTTGAAGCTCGCTGACTCTGCAAGCCGAAGTAAGGCCCCCCTTCCAGGATAGGTATCTGAGGTGGCAAGTGGCTCAAACGGTGGCCTAATGAGCTGGGAGAGTCAAGGACCCCACAATGGAATGCAGAAGGGAGCCACCCTCCAGAGTCAGGTGCTGCAGGGCTCGATCCAGGGGTACTGGGAGTGTCGCCGCCAGCGAGAGACGTAGTGGGAACAAGGGTTGCCTGGTCACCTGGGGGCAATCAGTATCACCGACGCCCTCTCTTTCTGAATTTTGAACAGAGTCTTGGTGATTAGGGGAGTCAGTCGGAATGCATACAGCAGTCCCTCAGCTCTCAAGATCAGGAACACATCTACTGCTATCCTCTGTGAGTGCGGCTGCCAGAAGCAGAACAAGTCATCTGTGTGTTGTCTGGAGAGGTGAAAGAGCTTCTTTGCCACTGCAGGGTCAAGATGCCACTCGTGCAGGTGGAGGATTCTGCTGAGTCCATCTGCCAGGTAATTGTCCTGGCCTGAGAGGTAGACTATTCGCAGGAGCATACTGATATGCACTGCAAAGTCGAGGAGGGCTACAGCCTCCTGGCAGAGGGAAGACGAACCTGTGCCCCCTGCTTGTTTATACAGAACATTACAACCTGGTTGTCCATCTAGACCAGCATAAGGGAGTGGAATGCATGTAGGGTAAGGGCTACGGGCCGGAGTTCCAGGAGGTTGATCTGTAGTAGACACTCATAAGAACATAAGATATGCCATACTGGGTCAGACCAAGGTCCATCAAGCCCAGTATTCTGTTTCCAACAGTGGCCAATCTAGGTCATACATACCTAGCAGTTTCCCCAAGAGACACAGGTTCCACAATGCTTGTATTGGTTCAAGTATTGACATCCTGGGTCCCTTCTTAATAATGGTTTCTGGACCTTTCCTCCAGGAACTTGTCCAAACCTTTTTTAAACCCAGCTACACTAACAGCCTTTACTACATCCTCCGGTAACAAATTCCAGAGTTTGATTACACGTTGAGTGAAAAAATATTTTCTTTTATTAGTCTTAAATAGTTTACCCTGTAGCTTCATTGCATGTCCCCTAGTCTTTCTATATTCTGATAAGGTAAACAATCGATCTACGTTTACCCGTTCCACTCCGTTCATTAATTTATAGACTTCTATCATATCACCCCTCAGCCGTCTCTTTTCCAGGTTAAAGAGCCCTAACCTTTTTAGCCTTTCTTCATAGGAGCATCCTTCCATCCCCTTTACCATTTTGGTGGCTCTTCTCTGAACCTTTTCTAAAATCGCTATATCCTTTTTAAGATATGGCAAGCAGAATTGCACACAATATTCAAGGTGCAGTTTCACCATGGAACGATATAAAGGCATTATAATATCTTTTGTTTTATTATCCATTCCTTTCCACTCCTTCGTGGACCAGCAACCCTAAGTGCTGTGAACTCTGCAGTGAGCTCCCCAGCCCTGGAGAGAGGCATCTAAGTACACTGCGGTGGGGGGTGCTGGAAGGGCATCCCTGCCCGAAGGAGGTCCTGGCTCTGCCACCAGTCGAGGAATTTCACCAGCTGGCAGGAGACTCTGACCCTGTCCCAGAGTCGGCCCGTGGCATAGGTCCACTGAGAATGAAGCAACACTGGGCTGTCCGCATGTGCAAGCGGGCTAGGGTTGTGACATGGACTGTGGAGACCATGTGTCCTAGCAGGCGGAGGAGAAGCCAAGCCAGCACCGTGGTGCGGTGCTGGACCTCCCCTGCCAGCTGTTTGAGGCGTTCTGCCCTGAACTGAGGGAAGAGGGTTCTGGCCCATACCGTGTCCAGCTGAGCACTGATGAACTCTAGGTCTTGCACCAGAGAGAAATGTGATTTGGGGGAGTTGATGACGAACCCCAAGTGCTGCAGGAAGAGGATGGTACATTCTGTGCCCTGACTGGCCTCTGTGGCTGTGCCGCCCTTGATAAGCCAGTTGTCCAAGTAGGGGAAGATGAACACCCCTTGTAGGCGCAGATAGGTGGCTACCACTGCTAGACACTTTGTGAATACTCTTGGCGAGGAGGCCAGGCCGAAGGGAAGTACCCTGTATTGGTAATGGCCTCCCCCTACCCCGAATCTCAGGTATTGCCCTGAGATCCCTGGTTTTCTTGGGGATAAGAAAGTACCTTGAGTAGAAGCTCTTGCCCCAGAGATGCTGGGGAACAGGCTCTCCTGCCCTGTCCCTTAGTAGACCTGCTAGCTCTGAGAGCAAGAAGGCCTGGTGAAGGAGAGGTCGCACTGGCTCTCCTGGCCCTCCTTCACCACCTGGAGTGCCCACTGGTCTGAGGTGACCTTGGGCCACCTGTGGGCGAAGAGTGCCAAGCAGCCTCCCTGTGGGCTGATGAGGGTCTGCCCTAGGAGTCAAAAACTCCTGCTAGATTGAGCTGGAACTGGTGTCTACAGTTTGGGAGCCTTTGGCTTCCTGGATCCATGTCCCTAGCCCTTGGGCGGGGGTCCCTGGTGCCTGCTGGCTTGGAAAGACCTGGTAGTGGTGATTCTGATGGAAAGGGTTCTTCTTCCTCGAGAAAGTTGGACTTTTCCCTGAGGCTTTCTTACTGAGAAGGATAGAGGTCTTGTTTGAGAGCCTCTGCCTGGTCACTACCTCGGCCTCAATCTCGGCTGCCTTGGCATCCATAGGTTTTCCAAATAGATTATCCCTGGTGCAGGGGACATCCAGCAGTTTTTCCTGGACTCTTTGCTCGCAGTCCAAACCCATCGTAGATGGCCCGGGACAGGAACTTGGAACAGTCCTGGATGGTGGCTACCAAGGTCTGGAACCATTGCAGGGGTTTGCCGATGAGCCCTGCTGAGAAGCCAGAGAGCTCCTGGATGAGGCTCTTAAGATACAAACCTATGAGCTCTACATAGGGATGTATCTGGCAGCCCAGCATTAACCCTTGGAAACACTTACACCCCTGTGCGTCGAGGGCCCTGGCCTCTCTACCTGGGGGTACACAAAAATAAGTCTTCTGGCTCTTGGACTTTTGCTCAAGAGCCAGAAGCCACCATGGAATTGTGGGGAAGTTGGGCTTTTTGGAAGCCTGGACACCTCTTGATGCAGTAGATGGCATCAGCTGACCACCGGCACAAAGGCTGGGGTCTCCCACATCTGTAGGAGCAGCTGTTCGAGGATGGGTTGCACTGGCAGCGATACAGCCTTCTTTTGGGGAGACTCGTACTGGGGGATCTCCAGTTCTTTGAAGCGTGGGTACTCCTTGGACTCTGTGGGGACTGAAAGGGCTCGGGCAATGTCCCAGACGAAGTCATGGAATGCCACATCCTTGAGTAGGGAATGGCATTGGAGTTCAGGGGAAACGGCTCAGAGGGGATGTTGAGAAGTCTTGGGGGAGGCCTCGATGTCTGTCAGTCTCCCAGTCTGACTCAGAGAGCAATCGAGGAGTCAGAGGCTTAGAGCTCCCATGCCTCGAGGCCTGCATCGGGGAATCTAAACCCCCCCCCCCACTGGTCTCGGGTCAGACTCCTGGAAACTAGCTGGGGAGGACCAAACACCCGAGGATCAGGACCAGGACCTCGATCGGTGCAGAGGGCTGGCCGGAGGCCAATAGTGCTCGGGGCCTGGCTCGATGCCTCGGGACGCCACCACAGTTGGGGGCCCGGTTGTCAGGGCAGATGATGCGGATGAACCGGACATCATTGCCTGCTGCATGGTCAGGATAGCAGACATACTCTGTTGCCAGGACAGTCATTCTGGCCTTAATGCCAGAAGGCTCCGCAGCTTTCAGTGCGGGCACTGAGGGTTTCGTGCCTGGCGCTGATGTTCCGGCAAGCGCGTCCTCTTTGAGGATCATGGGCTTGGGGAGCCTTGCACCATCACTGCCGGCCAAGGATGCCTTCCTAGAGACCTTAGGAGGGCGCTGCTTGGAGTCGCCCGAGTCCTGCTGTGGGACCTTAACAGGTTTCCCCAGTGGAACTTCGACTGGCTTTGAGGATTTTTTCTTTTTTCTTGCCAGGGTCTGGCGTCTTTCCAGAGGAGCTGCTGCTGTGGGACTCCGAAGATGCCCTGGTCTCATGGGAGGTTCTCTGCTTCAGGCTCAGTGTCAGGGAAGCCAGAGCAGAGCCGGACCGCAGGAACATCTTCTCCTCAACTCCGACCGTTTGTTGGTCTGAGAAGTCATGGCCTGACACAGGTTACAAGAGGTACTGTCATGGTCCAGGCCAAGGCAGTGCAAACAGCAGTCGTGGGTGTCTGTGACAGACATGATTTGGACTGCAATGATCACACTTTTTAAAGCCACTGGGAGACATGGTGGATCACACCCGGACAAGGTCGATGGCCCCCGGGCAAAAAAAGGGCGCAAATGCCAGTCGAGATGAGCCTCAATGAAAAAAGAGAAAGGAACTGAGAACAGCGTCAGGGATGGCACCGATTCGAGGCGGGAAGAGGAACCGGTATGCAAATTGGGAAAAAAACTCACTAAGAGGATAATTTTTAAGGAATTTTTCCGGGGACACAGGACATACGTCTGTTGGGCTCCGTGGAAAAAAGGAGACAAAGCAAGATGGCACCCTTGGGCGGGAAGGGGACCAAACATGCATGGTAGCATTCCCAAATGCTTTCTTGAAAGCTGGGGAAATGTTCTGTGCAGGCTCAGTTGGCGCCAACATCACCCATATGTGAGGACTGACTTCCTGCTTATTCCTGAAGAAAAGACAATTGCTTCGTTTTGATTTGGGTTGAGTTTAAGTTTATCCACATTCATACATGTGGTTACCTTAAGATTACTAGTAGTAGAGCTAGCAGTCTGGGAATGTAATGAAAAAGCATCAATTGGATAACATCTTATAAGACCATTGTACATCAAAACGACTGAAGTAACTCCGCCAATGGGGTGAAAAAAACATTGTGCAGGAAAGGTAGCAATATGGAGGCCTAGGGAACACCCCATTGAAAGACAAAGACAGAAAAAGTACCCTAAATGTCCCATCATTAAAATGACGAAATTAGACCTTACCTGCTAATTGTCTTTCCTTGAGTACTCTCCGGGCCAGTCCAGAACAGATGGGTAGTCAAATCCCCCTCCTCTAGCAGCTGAGGACTGAATGCTGATTCTTGTTGCTAGGATACCTATCTCTCCCCTGGCGACAGGAGGCAGTCTTAACGTAACAAGCAGATAAAAAACAACAAAGTGGCACAGGAAAACTGGAGAAAGAGTTACACCAAAAGACTCTGAGCGTGTGCAGCGCGCTGCTACAGAAGCCGGCTACACTGCCCAATAAGAGGCACGGTGACACCCGAGGAACCACCCACAGAAGTAACCTCGCAGTGCCCCATTTTTTTTTTTTTTTTTTTTTTTCATATATAAATATTGTCTCTCGATTACCATATTTCACCAAACTGACTATGAACAGACCTTGAGCTCACAGAAACCGCATAAAACACAGCAGGGCGGGATCTGGACTGGCCCGGAGAGTACTCAAGGAAAGACAATTAGCAGGTAAGGTCTAATTTCGTCTTCCTTATCGTCTCTCCGGGCCAGTCCAGAACAGATGGGTAGTACCAAAGCAGTAACTAACCCAGGGAGGGACCTGTGAGCCCCGCTATCACGGCGGAAGCCCCCACCGAAGCATCCTGACGCGCAAGCACATCCAAGCGATAATGACGCGAAAACGCATGAAGAGACGACCAGGCCGCCGCTCGACAAATGTCCACCGGCGGAACCAAGGCGGACTCCGCCCAGGACGTGGCCTGTCCCCTGGTAGAATGCGCCCGCAGCCCGACCGGCACGGGTTTGCCTCTGGTCTCATACGCCACCCGAATGGCTTGCTTCACCCAACGCGCAATGGAGGCCTTAGAGGCCGCCTGACCTTTGGACGGCCCGCCAAACAGCACAAACAAACGATCGGACTTACGAAAAGACTCGGTCTCCCTAAGGTAGCGCCGCAGGACGCAGCCCATATCTAACCGTCTGAGCGAACGATCAACCGAAGATCCTGCTGCGGTAGCCCCAAAGGTGGGAAGCGAAATCGACTGATTCAAATGGAAGGCAGATACCACCTTGGGCAGAAAAGATGGAACAGGCGCAAGACCACTTTTTCCGCAGAAAACTGAAGAAAGGGAGGCCGACAGGAAAGGGCCTGCAAATCAGAAATGCGGCGAGCCGAACACAAGGCGACCAAGAAGGCCGTTTTCCAGGACAGCTCCCGAATGGAACTGGAGGAGCGCGGCTCAAAGGGAGCAGAAACCAAAACCTCCAGCACAAGGTTCAAATCCCACGGAGGAATAACCTGCCGGACAGGAGGCCGAAGAAGCTTGGCCGCCCTGAGGAATCGCAAGATATCCGGATGTGAAGAAAGACGAGACCCGCGAACCGGACCCCGAAACACCGCCAACGCAGCCAACTGCACCCTCAAGGTGCTCAGAGCAAGACCCTTCTCCAGCCCACACTGGAGAAACTGAAGAATATCTGGAACTGAAGAGAAACGTGCTCGCAGGGACCGATCACCACACCAAGCTTCAAACACGCGCCACACGCGGATGTACGCTAGCGACGTGGAGCGTCGGCGAGACTGCAGCAACGTGGAAATCACCGAAGAGGAATACCCCTTCCGTCGCAAGCGATCCCGCTCAAGAGCCAGGCCGTAAGCAAGAACTGATCTGCCTGGGGCATTGGAACGGGACCCTGCATCAGCAAGTCCGCTCGAGCAGGCAACCGCCAGGGCGGCGCTACTAGTAGCCGCATCAGATCGGCATACCAAGGGCGCCTGGGCCAATCTGGAGCAATAAGGATGACCCGACCCTCGTGAGTGGCTGCTTTCTGAATCACTCGCCCTATCAAGGGCCACGGCGGAAACACATAGAGAAGCTGACCCGACGGCCAGGGCTGCGCGAGACCCTCCGACATGTGTTCCCTGCGTCTGCTGAAAAAACGCTCGGTCTTGGCATTGTGCAGCGTCGCCATTAAATCCATGACCGGGTGACCCCAGCGTCGAGTGACCTCCAGAAACACGTCCGCATGGAGTTCCCACTCTCCGGGATCCAGGCGGTGACGACTGAGATAGTCGGCCTGCACATTGTGCTTGCCCGCGACATGGGACGCCGAAAGTGCCACCAGGTGCACCTCCGCCCATTGAAACAAGCGCTGACTCTCCTCCAGGAGAACGAGACTGCCCGTTCCCCCTTGGCGATTTATGTAAGACACCGTCACGAGATTGTCGGAAAAGACGCGCACAGGCTTTCCCTCCAGCAACTCCACAAACGCCCGCAGCGCGAGATACACGGTGCGGAGCTCCAGACGATTGATGGACCATCGAGCCTCCTCCGTCGACCAGGAGCCCTGTGCTATTTGAGCTAAGCAATGCGCCCCCCAACCGGACAGACTGGCATCCGTGGTAACCAAGACCCACTCCGGCAGAGACAAGGGGACGCCCGCTAGGAGATGATCGGGAACCATCCACCAGTGGAGACTGGCTTTCACCTGATCGGGACAGCCCAAGCGCCGGGAGAGTGGATGACGCTGCAGAGACCACCGCGAGAGAAGAGCCTGTTGAAGAGGCCGCATGTGCGCCCGAGACCAAGGCACCAGATCCAAGGCCGCCGCCATTAGCCCCAGCAACTGCAAGTACTTCCAAGCTGTGGGAGCACGAAGACGTAAGAAGGCGGACACGTGAGAGAGAAGCTTGCGGACACGGTCCAGCGGTAAGGAGACGAGCCCTTTGCCCGTGTCGAAAAAGGCCCCCAGGTAGTGAAGCTGCTGAATCGGCTGCAGGCGACTCTTGGCCTGATTTACTATCCAACCCAGGTTCTCGAGACAAGAAACCACTCGCGCGGTGGCAGCAAACGATTCCTCGCGTGACGGAGCTCGAATCAACCAGTCGTCGAGATAGGGATGCACTTGCACACCCTCTTTGCGGAGAGCCGCCGCCACCACCACCATCACTTTGGTGAACGTGCGGGGCGCCGTCGCCAGCCCGAAGGGCAAGGCCCGAAACTGAAAATGACCCAGAGGAACCGCAAATCGAAGGAAACGCTGATGGGCTGGAAGGACCGGGATGTGGAGGTAAGCCTCCGTCAAATCGATGGAAGACAGAAATTCCCCCGGATGCACGGACCGGATCACCGACCTCAACGTTTCCATACGGAAATGAGAGACGCGCAGACAGCGGTTGACGTGCTTCAGATCTAAAATTGGCCAGAAGGAGTCTCCCTTCTTGGGAACCACAAAATAAATGGAGTATCGACCGAAACCGCACTGGTCTCGAGGAACTGGAACCACGGCCCGGAGCCGCAGCAAACGCATCAACGTGTCGTGAACGGCCTGTCGCTTAACCGCTGGCCCGCAGGGAGAAAAAAGGAACGCATCCGACAGAGGAGTAGCGAATTCGAGCGCATAACCCTCGCTGATAATCCGCAGTACCCAGCGATCGGTGGTAATGGCGGCCCAAGCGGAAAAAAACTCCTGCAACCGACCCCCTACTGGGAGCTCCGCTTGGACCGGCCTCGCTTCATTGGGGCTTCTTGGCGGCCGCCGAAGAGGCACCAAAATAGCCTCTGCTGGAGCCTCTAGCGCCTCGAAAGGAAGGACCCCGAGACGGAAAGCGACCGCGCTGATACGGGCTAAAACGAGCTCCTCGAAAGCGGCGAAAATCACGCCCTTGGCCTCTCGAGAAGGAACTTTGCTTACCCCCCCTTAGGACGGTCCTCCGGAAGGCGACCCCCTTTTGAGTCACCCAAATCCTTGACAATCTTTTCCAGCGCCTCCCCAAACAGAAGCTTACCCTTATACGGCAGCTTACTAAGACGCGCTTTGGAAGAGGCATCCGCCGCCCAATTCCTCAACCAGAGAAACCGGCGGGCGGCAACCACGGAAGCCATCGCCTTTGCGGTAATGCGAATCAAATCATAGAAGGCATCCGCCAGATAAGCAGCCGCCGACTCGAGCTTCGCCGCTTCAGAAGCAGAAGAAGGACCCTCGGAACTGGAGGCCTGTTGACTCCACCGAATAGAAGCACGAGAGACGAACGCCCCACAGACCGAGGCCTGCAGCGCCAGAGCGTTGGCATCAAAGGCCTGTTTCAAGAGCCCCTCCAAGCGACGATCCTGCACATCCTTCAGGGCCGTAGCCCCTTCTACCGGAATGGTGGTCTTCTTGGTGACCGCTGAAACAAGCGCATCCACCTTCGGCATGCGCAAGAGCTCCAACTCCTCCTGGGGCACCGGATACAAGCGAGCCATGTTCCGAGCCCCTCTCAAGGAAGCCTCGGGGAACTCCCACTCTGACTCAATCATCTGTTTGATGACTCGGTGGAAAGGAAAACATTTCTGTTCAGACTTAAACCCCTGGAATAGGGGATCCTCCAAGGGCTCACTTTGTACCGCTGGCGGAACAACATTGAGCGCCAGCAGAGACTGCGCAATCAGCGCAGACAATTCTTCCTTCCTAAAAACCCTAAACAAATTAGGGTCTTCCCCAGCCCCCTATTCACCCTCTTCTAAATCAGCCGGCCAGGGGTCCACACATGAATCATCCTGGAGCTCACCTTCCTCTGGCCCCAGAGCCTCTGTAGGCAGGGAAATGCTATCCCCCCTAGAAGCTGAAAGGGTAGGCAAGCCCGGAACCCCCTCTGCAGGTCCGGAACAGCCAGAAAACCCAGCCTGAGACTGCGGCAGGGATCCTGCCCCCCCAGGCAAAGGAGTCTGCGAGTGCTTGAGCAAATACGCCCGATGAAACGCCAAAATGAATTCGGGACTAAGAAGAGGATCCAGCACGGCAGGGAGAGGAGATATGGAAGGCTTCTCCTGCTCCACTACTACATGGCGTGATTTGGCCTTTTTCTTCGCCGGCTTAGCCGGCGGGTCTGTCGACGCGGCTGGCGCGGACAAAATGGCCGCCGCTCCCGCGCTTTCCGCGGGAGTCTGAAACGCCTCAAGATGGTCCCCCTGAGAACCGGAGCGTTCGGGCATGACGGGGAAGCGGCCTAAGCCCAACAGAAGCCCAGAAGCCCGAAGGAGTGAGAAAACAATACCGGCAAAAGCCCCCACACACGGAAAGGCGCGCGCCCGCGACAGAAACAAGGGAAGCAGAAAATCAACCCTAAAATACCTGGTGAGGAGCCGACAGCGAGACGCTCACCTCGAGCCAGGAAACCGCTGCTATTTGCGTGTCCCGAAGACCGGAGTGCCGAAAAATCAGAGCACCTGCGATTCAGGACAGTAACTGGGGCCCCCAGGTCTGATCCCTAGCAGCACATGGCACAGAGAAGAGGAGACAGGCTCTGTCCCATTCCCTGTGCACCGCAGGGCAGGCACTCACCTCAATAGAAAGTGCTAAATACCCAGCCAGGGCCAAGCACCAACTTAAAGTGAAACTCTTTCCAAAAATAAAGCATAAAGAAGGGCAAAGTAACAGAACAGCAATGGGGAGACAAATCTCTACACATCCAGTCTAGCTGCTGAGGACATTAAGACTGCCTCCTGTCGCCAGGGGAGAGATAGGTATCCTAGCAACAAGAATCAGCATTCAGTCCTCAGCTGCTAGAGGAGGGGGATTTGACTACCCATCTGTTCTGGACTGGCCCGGAGAGACGATAAGGAAATGAATGAAACCATTGCAAAATAATACCGCCAATTCCACTGTCTTGCATCCTGTGCAAGAGAAGACTGATCAACCAAATCAAAAGCAGATGCCATGTCTAAGGAAATTAGAAGGACCATTCAGCCTGCCAACAACATTCACCTTAATAAACTCTGTTATCCCAACCACTGTTAAGCTCAGTACTATACAATGTATGGAAGCAAGTTTGCTTTGAGTGCCTTTTCTAGAAGATCAGTGCACTGGATTGCTACAATTATTTCTAGAACTTTAGTAAGGAGAGCCTCTTTTACAGCCTCACGATCCAGAACCTTATTTCCCAAAATTTGGGTATTAGTATACATAACTGTCCAGGGTGGCTTCTGTGTTTATGCTGAATGTATTAGGATTTTTTTCTACAACATGGCAGGTTAAGATATACCCTCCATATCTGAATATTGAATGCATGATTAAGATCCATTCCCACTAAGACTGTCAATTGTTACTTCATGTCATAAGGAACAGGTTAATAACCCAGTTCTAACTTTATCGTATGGATGGATTGGTTGTTCCAACTGCCCATTGAGTTTCCCATGAGAATAAGAAGTTCAAGTCCATGTATGCAAGAAGAAAAAAAAAACAGGACTGGGGTAGCCTATTCCTTATGGCATGGGGTCAGGTACCAACCCTAATTCCCATTAATGTTTTCTGTCTTTACTGGAAGCACAGCTACTAATGTTAAAGATAGACCAGACCCAACCCAATAAATGCAGTTGTCTTTACTCAACTGAAGCTTTGTTTTTCAGTGATCTTCATATCCATGGAGGAGGATAATTTTTCAAAGTGATTTAGTGACACGGTTAAAAGCATTTTACCTAAATGAAGCAGTCTGAAAATCATCCTTGCTCAATGCTGATAAAAACCTAAACAGGGGTTCCACATGATGTGTGGTTTTTTTGCTGAAGAGAGAGGTGGTATTCTCACAGGTATATTTAGGATGGGGTAAGAAAAATACACACAGGGATGTTTTTTCATGCTTTCGCATATACTTTTCCAGTGAAATTCTATTGAAGAAAAAAAACAGGTATATGTGTACTATGTATCCATAGCAAAATTTCAAAGCAAACATATGTGGGTTAAACAAACATGTAGCCCTTACCACTGGAATAGAGATAAAGAGCATAAGGCTCATGGAGCCTGCCCATCATCAATTAGTCAGCATTCTCCCAATGCAAAGTCTACTTCTAGGCTAAAAGGATGAAAACAGCAGGGTTGGAAATGTCAAAATATTTTATTTCAGTTCCTCTGTACAAGGTTATCAGAGGGTTTCATCTACCCTTCCATATCCATCATGACATGGTTTTAAGAAAAACTGCAGCTTCCATATACAAAAACAAACATCTATTACAAACTAAGTGCTAAGCAGTAGAGACCGGAGAACTGGGTAATTCAGCACTCTGGTTCATCTTCGGTCATGCGACAGTTCTTGAAATATATTTTGCGATGTGCTGCTCTAGGGGTCAGGGACAAGGTTCTCATCTCTTGTATACAGGATCATAACCTCTCCCAATAAAAAAGGAAAACCATTTAAAAGCTGCCTCAAATGTGATTCTCTATTTTTCCTGCTCATCTGCAATCTTAGTCCTAGGCCAACATCGACCTCTGGGGCCTTTTCTTCAAATATCTAATGACAATTACAGAGGTCTATATTATGGGTAGAATTATCTATAAAGAAAATGCATTCTACCCATTTACATATAATGATTATATTATTGGATAGAGTGAATGGTCTTTGGGTTTGCTATGGGTTGGGTTGGGTTTGTAGAATTAACCCTATCCAGGCCACCGGGTCGCTAAAGAGCAGTACTTGCCTCTCAACTAGTTTAGCAGTTGGACAGCTGTTTTCTAACTCACTACTACATAGCCAGGTGCTGTCTAGCTATACATACTTGTTGAAATTTTTAAAGCTGGCATTGAGTATGGCCACTTCCAGATGGGACAGAGATGGTTGTGTCCCAACCATCCACACTATAACTGAGAAAAGCCTTTCCCATCACAGTGCGAGTAAGAGGTGTCCCTGTTACATAAATTATGGGAGACTGTTCAGTTATTAAATACTAGGAATATAATAAGCAGACAAGCAAATCTCAACATTCCATGAAAATCAAGAAAAACCACACAAAAAAAAAGAGGCAAAAGTTGGGGGCTGAAAGTTATTCAAGATACTTCATGCAGCACACAAGTGGAATCTCCTGAAACAGCTCTTAAGTTATTTGAAAGATGAAACCATAAAACCACTGTATACCAATTTTTCCTGGGGGTGGGCTAGTACTGTTGCATATCCAAAAATATAATTCATTGTAGTTGGTGAAATCAATTTTAGAAAGGCTTAGACTTAAAAAAAAAACAAAAAAAAAAAAAAAACCCCAAACAAACAAAAGAAAAAAAACATGGTCACCCTTATGTAGCTTCAAAATCTGTACACTATGGAAGATGGGGAGACATATTTTACTTTATAAAGTGCAGTAAGTAATGTGCTTTTATTAGGATAGTCACATTTCCTGGGTGCTCTGCCTCATGCCAGAAGATGCTCCCACGCTTTGCAAACATTACAGCACAAACAAAGCCTGGCAGATATCAGTGCTTACATGTAAGTACCGCAAGAGACTAGTCATTAGTCAGCTGTCATCTACTGCCAAATAGCTGTCTAAACCAGGCAGAGATTACACTGGAAGTACATCACAGTGTTACTTAAGATAGTGAGAAATAGGTTGTCCATCAATGCTCCCCTTCTTAAGAAGGTTAATAGCATTTGTCAAATTTATGGCCACAACTGCCCCTTAAGGTGTCTCTGAGGATAAATGTCTGACCATGAAAGATCTCAGAGTATTAGTTTAAAAGAAAACGTTTTATGCACTCAGTTACTGCACCAAAAAAATGAAATATGAAGTGCAGGTGGTATTCTGTAGCAGATATCCTCAGAATTAGGCATTGTTCATCAATTTCATTTATCAAAGAACATCAGCTATAGAAAAATATAATGCTCTGCATATAACTAATTTTCACTGTTCGGTACAATACAAAGAAAAAAAGAGAATGTTTGCAATTGAGAGCAATAAAGTAGAAATTACCAAGCAACCACACACATATAAACACATATCTATAAATTATCACCACTTCAAAGAAAGCTAAGTCAAACCTTGTGCAAGGAAGACCTTAGTGACCCATAGCAGTCAGCCTCAAGCCTTCCAACTTCAATCCGCCAGCCTACTAAGCAGACCAGGTTTAGGACTTGAATCCACCAAAGTCTACAATTCTGGTCTGAAGTAGGTGGGGACTTGAGAGTGCAGTGTCCAAATCCCATTTTTCAATGTGGACAGTGCAACTTTCGCAGTGCAATCATGTGAAGGTCAGGTAAATACAATGTCAGAAGACAAACACAGATCCAGAAACTGTAGGCAGCACCCTGGAGCATAGAATGTCATTGCATGGTTTGTTGTTGTTCCACCATAAAAGGCACTGGAATTGCATTCACCAACCAATGTGAGCTGAGAAATGCGACACTTCCTAAGCAATACAGTGAATTTCAATGACAACAAAATGATAGAAACCATTTTTGAGCTCAACAAATGGATGCTGGTGGTTATACAGATTTCCAACGTCTCACATGTACCAACCATCCCTTGTAAGGGGAAATTATAAAATAGGATCACTTCATATACATAAGCATGGAATCAGAAGAGTTCCTTGACAGCTCCAGTGCAGTCCATTGCTGTCTGTCAGGCACATGGCTCAAGATACAACAAGTGCAAATGCTCTTCAATAACCATACACAAATATCAGGATTTAAAACTGGATCTATAGTAATCCAGGCCAACATTGCCTTGGGAACCATGAACTTAGTTCAGAAAGTATCCCCCCTTCCCCTAGAACCATTTGATGTAGATATCATCTTACGCTGTCATGAGACAACATCCCTTCCAAATTTTTTTGGCCTTCCCCTTTTGCAATGTTTACTTTTTACCAACTAGAAGCCTGGCACACCAGATGCAAGTGTGGCCATTAAGTGCTTTTTCTTAAACATAGTACATGGCAGTCTGTTTTCAATATCTTCAAGGATTCTGGCAGGTCCAAGCTCTCTGTTCACCAGTCCCAGAGTGAATGCATTTAGTTAAAAAAAACAAACAAACAAAAACCACCACCACAACTCCTGCCCGGGTGCACCTAACATCCAGTCTTTATAGTAAGGGGCCTTCCTATTTTTTCTTGGGGTTGACATTGTATTATTTATTCCTTGATGTTACAACTTCTCGCTGCTGTGTGCTGGCCCCCTTCCCGTGAAGCTGAGCACCATCTGCAACAGAATCATATTAAAAGGCAAAATGTTTAGTCAAAACGAGGATAGTCAAGCTGCACAAAGCAAGGCAGTAATGCTCAATTGGCAAGCCATGAATCTGCTTCTTGAGTTGGGCTACTCTCCACTGCTCAAGCTTTTAAAACACAAAAGTTAAATAGTATACTTTTAAGGATCTGCTGTTTGCTTTCCTGTATCATTTCTTCTTTTTATTTGTTTTTGCGACCCAGCTGTTTCCTCCTGCTCTTTTGGGCTTCTAACAATCTGAATCATGGCTGAGATCTGGTACATCAGCCTTTATTTGCAACTGCACAGAGTATTTTCCCCATTTTTTTTTTACTCACCCCCTCCCCTCCCAACTCAGCCCAGTCACTGAGGTGGCAATCCACAATCAGAGACCACAAACTGCACCTTCCCTCTGAATTCAGCTAAGAGTCTAAATCTGGTCTTTACTGGAGGTTATTTTATTCCAGCACACATCTAAACAGCATACACTTAAAGTTCCCTGTGTGGGTTCTGGTAAATCTGCAAACTAACATTATGTGTATATGTCCACTTTGAAAATTACCCCACAGAACGTGTGCTTATATTTACACCTGCTTTTGACTGTACAAATTTCCTGGGTTAATTTATACACACATTTTCAAGAGTATGTGCTTTGGATGACCACTGGGGGCTTTGGAAGGCAGAATGATTGAATGAACCCCTCCAGGATCAGCTCACTCAATTCAGATCCAGTAATGCATACATGAGTGGAGAGTACCCTAGTGGTTACAGCACTGTTGTGGTAACCAAGAGACCAGGGTTTGATTCACACTAGTACTCCTTGTGGACTTGGGCAAGTCACTTAACCCTCTCCATTGCCTTGGAAGAAAGGCCAAGCAATCTACTTCCAGTTACACTGCCAAGAAAACCCAGGAGCTGCTGGGTCACCAGGAGTCAGCACCGACTCGAAGGCATGCATTGCATTTGATGTACTGTTGTTTTATGTGCCAAAATATGTATTTATAAAAATGTCTAATTTCACACATACAACCTCTGTATGCACTACATAGCATTTGCATTCCCCCTGCACAGCGCTGATAAAGAATCATCTTCCAGAGCCTCTGAAGCCCCGAAAGGATGGCCCCTTCGAGGGAAAGAGACCCCTCTGACAGGGTACAAACCTCAGAGACTGAAACTTCCAAAATTCTCTCAGCTGACCTCTTCCTGAGGTTGACAACCGCCCCAATTTCTGTTTGTCCTCCGGTAAACGTCTTCCTTTGGTTTTGTCCAGGTCCTTTACCAGCTTCTCTAGGTCCTTTCTAAAGAGAAGCTTACCTGGAATGGGCGTTTACTCAGCCTAGACTTGGACGACAAATCTGCTGACCAATTACATAGTATATGACGGCAGATAGACTAGCATGGTCCATCTAGTCTGCCCAGCAAGGCGGCAAGAGTAGGTGCATCTGCCACTCCGTGCAGGTCACCCCTCCCCATGCCTTTGTTTAGGAGTGTACCCATCGCTCCGTGTAGGTCACCTTTATTTGTTGAGATATAAGAGAGAATTATTACAGAGTCGCAAATACAGTTTCGCAGCCACCACCGAGGCCATACCCTTGGACAAGTACCCAATGAGGTCATAGAAGATATCTGCCAGATATGCCGCCCCAGATTTCAACTTCACTGCCTCAGGAGGTCGCATCTGCTCGGCTCCATGGTCCCCTAAGATCCCTTGCGCCCATCGGAGATCTGTCCTGGCTACAAAGACTCCACACACCGAGGCTTGCAATGACAGCATATTAAAGTCAAATGCTTGCTTCAGGAGCATTTCCAGCTCATGGTCTTGCACATCCTTATAGACTGAGATACCGGGGCTGAGGGAGAAGCCAGCTGTCTATATAGAGGGAGGTCATGGAAATCATGACATGCTCAGTCTCCAAGCTGCTGGAGGGGCATGAATACTCAAAAGTGCTGGGAGTGGACTGAAGGAACGAAATGTAACACCTATTATACATAAGCAACTTCACTTTCACCAAAAACAAGCAAGCTAGCAGTCCTCAGATGTGCAAATTCTAAGCTCCAGGCTGCTCTTAAAATTTTAAAAAAAGGAGAAAATTTGGAAAAACACAACAGCAAAAGGCAACAACTAAAATCCTTTTCTGGTAAAGACCATTTCTGTGTTTTCTCTCTCTTTTAAACTAAGGCAGCCTGGAATAAAAATGGGCTTGGGGGGAGAGGGAGGGAGAGGAGGGGATGGAGTTGCATTTTGAACCTTAAAGAGATGCCACAAAACAAACTGACTAAACCTACTACCATATTGTGTTTCCCCATCCAAGCAATAAAGTAGACATCTGTTCACACATACACAACCTTACAGTTGTCTCGTCTATGGAGGCTAATACTGCCATGGCTCTGATGCTATGAGCCTCGACATGCCTTTCAGGGTCAAGACTGCCTGGACATAACAGAGATGCAATTTTCTATTTTTTTTATTTTTATTTTAAGTGCTGTCAAGTCAATGCTGACTTCTGGTGACCCAGTAGCCCCTGGGTTTTCTTGGCAAAGAATGACTGGACATAAATTGCCAGGCCTTTTCTTCCAAGGCAAGGGAGGGTAAAAGTGACTTGCCCAAGAGCACAGAGTGCCAGTGGAAATCAAACACCAGTCTCCCTGGTGCTAGGCTGTTGCTCTAACAACTAGGCTACTTCTCCACTCCAATTTTCTATACAACTACATACTGCGCATTTAGTAACAGCAGTAGCAAGCTTATTGGAGTCAAAAGTAACAAAACAATGAGTGAACTCTAGTCTCCGGGTAAAAGGCTAAGGTTCTTTTGCATTCCACACTGTGAAAGACAAGTTCACCTTGGTGGACATGTGGTCTAAGGAAAAGGATGGAAGGACAACTGACTGGTTAAGGTGGAACTGCATGACCACTATTATGGTAAAAAAAAGTTAACGTAGGGCAGGTAAGTCACTAAGGCCTGGAGCTCACTGGCTCTGTATGCAAAAGTGAATGCTACTAAATACAGGACCTTCCATCTTGGGTACTTCAGCTGACAGGAGTCAAGAGGCTTGAAGAGAGCTTTCATCAGCTTTTAGTACCATACTGAGGACCCAAGCCACAGCAGATGGCCTGATGGTATAGCAGTAAATCCCACACAAAGCAAACAAAAGTTATACAGAGATGAGTTTACCTTCTGCTTGATGGTGAGAAGTGTCAAATGTACAAAGATAATAACAAGAAGATTTAAGTGCTATTGAGTCAATGTCAACTCATGACAACCCTCTGGATAGCTATCCTAAACTGTGTACATTCTTCAGTTAGGCAGCTAATTTTAATCATTATACTGTTGACAGTAATAATCAGTTCCCATATCCAGTTTATACACTACTATACTGCTGTTTGTAACAACATAATCATAATACTGTTGTCTGTAGCCATCCAGACCATCGGGAACTGCTCTCAGTAATAATTAATTATACTGTTATACATAACTGCTGTTTGTAACACAATAATCATAATACTGTTGTCAGTAGCCAACCAGTCCATAATTAATTACACTGTTATATATAACTGCTGTTTATAACACAACAATCATAATACTGTTGTCAGTAGTCAACCAGTCCATCGGGAACTGCTGTCAGTAATAATTAATCATTATACTGTTGACAGTAATAATTAATTCCCAAATCCATTTTCTTACACTGCTATACTGATCTTTGTAACACAATACTTATTATACTGTTGTCAGTAGCCATCCAGATCATCGGGAACTGCTGTCAACAGATATATATCCTGTCGTCAGTAACAATCAAACCTCCTACCCATCCTTCATACAACACCATACTGTCATTCGTAACCTTCAACCCCCTTTACTCATCCACTAATCCCCCATACACAGAGCACCATCACACCCAAAATCCCCCCAGAAATACACACAATGCCTCCTACAAAACAAATAAACATCCCCTTCACTCTCCTTCTAATAACACTCCTAATACAACATATTTATACGTACAAAACCAATCAAAGCCCCTACAATAACATCCCCATCATCCATAATCACTACCGAAGCCCACATAACATTAACCCCATCATACAGGTTCCTTTCCAAAACCCATCACATAGCTCAACACACTCTCACAATCATTATTCACGCCACGACTCAGACAAACACCATCGAAGGCTCATACAAATAAAGCATCAACCATATAGAGGTATAACTGACAATACTACTAATATAGACACCAAAACAAAGCTCATCCTAATAAACATTCGATCCATACGAAACAAAATACCAATAATCAATGACATGATAAAAGAAAAAAACCCTGAAATCATATGCATTACCGAAACATGGCTCTCTCCCACAGACACTGTACTACTAAACCAACTAACTACACATCAGTATGACATATTCAGCTGTCATCGGGATGCAAAGAGAGGAGGTGGCGCCCTCATACTCGCCAAAAAAGACCTACAATACACCTTAACAAGTTTAAATAATATAGACGGAATGGACATTATCAACATAGAAAACAGAACCCTTGCACTCACCCTCATATATAGACCCCCTACAACTGATCAAAAAAACCACTCCCCCATCCTCGAACTTGCTTGCACAACATCTCCAAACAAACCACTCATAATTCTAGGTAATTTAAACCTCCCTTCCCTGAACGATTCCCAATCAAACAACTTCATGGATGCTATGACCCAAATGGGATATACACAGATAGTACATGCCCCTACCCACACAAAAGGCAACACTTTAGATCTCATCTTCCTCCCTTTCTCCTTTATTAACCACCAACAACACACCCCTCCAACAATAACAGAAGTACCATGGTCCGACCATCACCTCATTACACTCCACCTCCCAGCACAAGCAACACTGAATACGACACACCACACACCCCATATATCACGCTTTGCACACTTCAACAAAGATACCTTCCTTGACAAAGTACTACCCATACTCAACACAAACCTCCCAGACATCAACTCCACTGTAAATCACTGGAACCTTACAGTCCAAAAAGCAGCTGCCCCCACACACTCCAAGCATAGACAATTAAAAAAGACAGAAAAATGGTTCACGAAAGAACTAGCGAACCTAAAAAAACAACTGAGAAAACAAGAAAAGAGATGGAGGAAAACTAAATCTGGTGAAAATAAATCCCAATACTTGAACTCACTCAACGAATACAAGAATGCGATTAACAAATCAAAAAGGGATTACCACTCCAAGGTAATAAATCTAGCTATCAACCGCCCTAGAGAACTATTTGCAATTGTAAAAACACTGACAAAAGTCAAAAACCCAGAGCCAAAACAATCAGCAATAAGTATTCAAACCCTAGCAACCCACTTTGCAGAAAAACTAAAGTGCAAACTTAAAACTACACCAACAATACTACCCTTAAACACCGAAATTAATAACAACTGGACAACCTTCCACACGATAGATCAAAAACACCTCCTCAGGATCATAACAATTATCAACACCACAACTTCTCCACTCGATCCTTGCCCTGTGTCATGGATCAAAAGTACTAAGGAAGAATTAGCTGGAAACATTCAATACATAGTAAACCAATCCCTCTCCCAAGGCATTATGCCCGATGCCCTAAAACTCACAACGATCCGCCCAATAATAAAAAACAATAAACTCGACCCAAAAGACCCAAACTCATACAGACCGATAGCCAGCATTCCATTTATGGCTAAAATAATAGAAAAAACAGTTCAACTACAATTGCAAGAACATATTGATGAGCACAATTCCCTTGACTCACACCAATTTGGTTTCCGCCCCTTCCATGGTGTAGAAACCCTTTTAATTACACTAATGGACTTCCTCATAAAACATACAGATGATAACAGTCAAGGCCTCCTACTCCTTTTCATAGACATTTCCGCCGCCTTTGACAACATCAACCATCTTACACTGATCAATAGATTAGAAAGCTTAGGAATAGGCGGGACTGTCCTCAAATGGTTCAAGTCCTACATCACACACAGACTAATGCGCGTTCAATTAAACCAAGAAGCATCAGAAACCTTCCCCCAAGGACAAGGAATACCCCAAGGATCAGCCCTCTCTGCTCTCCTCTTCAACCTGTACCTTCAACCCATCACACAAATATTTAGAAAACACAAGATAAATCATTTTATCTATGCTGACGACATCATGCTCGCTCTCCCCATAACCACGAAAAACCCCACTTACAACACTCTATCCGAATGCATGGCGGAAACCACATCCTGGATGGAAACCAACTACCTCAGCATCAATCTCAAAAAAACTGAAGCAATGTTCGTAACAAGATCACCCGTGGCCGAAGACACTTACCCAACAGCAATCTCAATCAATAACACAACTATACCTGTTAAAAAAGAGGTAAAATACCTAGGTGTAATAATCGATCATACACTCACCATGCTACCACACATAAAGCAGACAGTAAAAACCATATTCTACAAACTCAAAACTATTCAACACTTAAGGCCCCTTCTTGACACACATGACTTTAGATCAGTTGTTAGCTCACTCATCACCCCTCACTTTGACTATTGTAACAGTCTCCTAATCGGCCTCCCACAAAAAAATATCTACCTATTACAAAGAGCCCAGAACATTTGTGCAAAAGTAGTCACTAAAGCCCGCCTAGCAGACCATGTAACCCCTATAACTGCTAGAACTACACTGGCTCCCTATAAATAGCCGAATCAAATACAAAATTCTACTAACAACCTTCAAGCTCCTAAACGATATCGCCCCTTCACATCTATCCACACTACTTCACGCCCCAACTGATTCAAGAGCCCGCAGACTAAACGCAACCCACTCACTGGAGTTACCAAAAACATTCACGAAGACTAAAAAATCCACCAGTGCCAGAGCCTTCACATTCACTGCTCCCACACTTTGGAATGATCTCCCAATAGACATCCGTATCATAAAAGACCTCTCCCAATTTAGGAAAGAACTCAAGACATACCTATTCTCCGAACACTTTGAAATCCCCTACCCACCAAGTCCAGCCACACAGCGTCCACAGACACACAAACAAAAAGCCCGCAAAAACACAATTAATTGAACATACACAGCCCCCTCTGACAGTTCTCCCAAAGACACACCAAAAAATCCATGAAAAAATGGAAATAAATTCCGCCACACACACAGATCCCCACTTGAATGACGAATACTCTACACTATAACACATTGTATCCTAACCTTTTTGTAAATATCATCTGTAAATAGCAATGGCAGTTCGTTGCCTATTCCCTGTAAAAAGTTAGAAACTTCTGATCAATATAACGATACAGAAGTATACAAAAAGTATACACCTTGTAAATAGTTTTAACAGTTTAATGCTCTGTTATATGTAAAAAGTTAATAATTTTTTGTTCAATGTAATGTTATACGAATGTATACAAAACTGTTAAAATTGTTCCATGTAAACCGCCCCTGATCTCTGGAAGGGGTGGTATAGAAGAAATAGATAAATAAATAAATAAATAAATAAAATTTGCTCATCTTCTATCTTCCAAGACCACTTTTAATTCTAAAGAAGCACTGAAGTCAGAAAAGAGAGCTGCGAGTACATCCTTAGGTTCCTGCAATACTCTCAAATGACTCCTGTCCAGCCCCACTGCGTTGTCTATTTTTAGTTTAGCTAGCTTCTCACGAACACAGTCTTCTGAAAGTTACTTGGATGTCTACCTCACCTCCATTCCTATTTGTGTTTGATTTCTGGAGGTCCCATGTCTGGTCCTTCATCTGTGAGCACTAAACAGAAGTACGTGTTAAGCAAGTCTGCTTTAGCCTCATCAGCCTCTACGTATTCTTCCCTTTCACCCTCTTACAATGCCACCTTTGCACTTTCTCCTATCATTAGCATACCTAAAAAAGATCTTGCTCCCAAGTTTTACTCTAAGTAGCTAGCAAAACAGAAATGCAAGAAAAATAGCTTCCCTTAGCTTCTTTAGATGATGTTGTTTGTCTTCTTCTTTCCCTGATCTCTTACAGTTTATGAAAGCTAACATTTTTTCCTCATCTTTGTAGCTTCTTTTAAAAACTATAGCAGCCTCCTTTTCCTCTTATTTTTCCTTTGTTACCCTTAAAATATGTCCTTTCAGTTTGCTCACTGTTCTACTTCTCCCAAATGTTACCATCCAGCTAATGACTTCTAGAGCTATTCCCTTATCGCGACAAAGTTAGTTTTCCTGACATCAAGGACTTTTGCTTTTGAATGCTGCATCTCCACAAGTGTCCTAATCCTGTAGCACACCATCTGGTGCACAATACACTTTCCCCATTTCTAAGCAGCAGGGTCCAGTATCTCACGAGGTTTCCATTGCCAGTTACTAGGATAATTCAGCCTGTAGAGAATCCAGAATATCTCTACTTCTAGATGGCACTGCAGCCAGAATTTCTCAATCAACATCTGGAAAACTGAATCTCCTACCAATAGCACTTGCCCTTCATAGAGATTTAATTGAAAACATTCATAATATTGCTGTCTATTTCTTCTGCCTATGAGGGAGGTCTGTATATATCACCAATCTAAATAGATTTTCCATTCATTTCTTTCCAGACTAGCCCACAGTGCCTCCCCACCTTCCCTCATAAGCCCTGCAGTTCTGTGGTTTTAATATTATTGCTATTTATTCATCTATTTTGTTTAACATATAGTGCCATGCTTCTTTGCTCTGTCTTTCCTGAATAGATCATAGCCTGGTATTACTACAACCCAACCATTGAGGGTTTTTTGTGTACCATGCCTCCGTGACTGCCACTTTCAGCCTCTTCAATTACAGCTTCTAAATCTGGAACTTCATTTCACATACTATAGGCATCAGTATACACAGCTCTTCAGATGTTGCACTGTTTTCCCTTTTCTAGATTGTTTAATGTTTTATTTATCTGAGGGCTCTGTTCACCCATCCCAGACGATCCTAGTTTAAAGTCCTCAGTAGGTTAAGCCAGTCTGTTGCTGAAGACACTTTTCCCCTTTGATTGGTGGACACGATCTCTGCTCGGCAGCCCTTGGAAAATTATCTCATGGCCCAGGAAGCTAAAACACTCTTAATGACACCATCAGTGCTTGCATCTCCAGGATGCAAGTCTGTCTTGGCCCAGACCTTCAACAGGGAGTATTAAGAACACTATCTGTGCAGCTAAACTGCTTCACCTTCTCTCTCTGAGCCAGAGAGTCACTTTTGATACATTCTGGTGAGAACCTAGGTGTATCATTTGTGCCAGAATGGATGAGCAGCATCAGATAATAGTCAGTAGGCTTAAGGAATCTTGGCAAACTCTCCATAACATCTCAGGTCTTAGTACCAGGCAGGCAGCACACCTCCTAGGACCTTATGTGGCAGATGGACACCTCTGTAGTCCTCAGGAGACACTAACCACCACTATCCTTCACTTCCTATTGGCTGCTGATCCTATAGCTTTAGGGTCATTGGACTCTGGAATCTCCTCTTTCTAGGATCTTGTTGCCTCCTTCCAATTTCCAGGGCTCCATATTGGTTCCTCAGTTCTAGGGAAGGTGGGAGTTGGGGTGTTGATTCTGCAGGTTCTGGTGATCTGTGTCCAGCTGTCATCTTTTCATACAGTGTCCTCTTCATTTCTGCAGATATCTTTGATGCCCCTAAAAGCATTTCAGCAATGTACTTCTCATTATCATAGATTCTTCTTAGCCTTGCTACCTCCTCTCTTAGTTCTTCAACTTGTTTCCTAAGGAATCCAACCTGAAGGCACCTTGTGCATTGAACCAGTTTCTTCCACTGGATCTGACCATCTGTCTGGACAGATGAAGGCATGCCAATGCGAGTGACAGCTTTGGCACCATGATGTTTCCCAGTCATACTTCTACTACTGGCGCTTTGGTACCTGTTGGAGAAAAGACCTACCAAGTCTCTATCCTGTCCTCAGCTGTCCTCTTATAACAGCTAGCCTTTTTAATGGGAAAACTAATACTTCCATGCAGATTCCCTGTGTGTAGTCCTATTTCACCTCTTACGCACCCAATAACTGGCTTTACTAAGAATTAAGAGCAAGATTAAAAAAGTAAATACTATACTGCATTTAAAAAGCTACCACAGATTTGGCAACCATTTCAGCAGTGGGGGAGAAATCACTTTTAGTAAACATAAACAATGCTTCCCTGTCCAAACAGAGCAGTGAAATCCAGTTGTATTACAAAAGGTGACAACTTGAGATACAGGAGTAGAGGGATGGGCACCATATGTAACTCTAAAGGCTCTGGGAAAGGTTTAAGAGCACCACAAGTAAATTCATTTACAGAGTATCCTCCTTGTCCAGCATCATATGTGGGTGTCAAAAGAGATAATGGACCCGATTCAGAGTCACTCTCTCTAGACGGCTAGAGCAGCAGGACAGGGAGAACCAGCGGGGGGCAGGATGGGGTGGGTCAAGGCAGCAGGACAAACAGGACCGATTCAGGTCATGGCCCTGTACGTCCTGCGGGGTTAGAGGGGATGTGCTGATTATTCCACCTTCAAGGTGGAATAATCAGCACTGACCAGGCGATCTGGGCCAGAGATCCTGCCAGGGCCGAGTGCAGGGGGTCCCTGCTGCCTGATCCAGGCCCCGGCTGGCCAGCCGTGGGTCAGGTGGTGGGGAAGGGGGGTGGGTCTGAGCTGTGGGGGCCAGGGGAGCCTGCGGGGAGGACTTCAGGCCATCACTGGCCCGATTCTGTATGCCATGGGAACATTTTGTTCCTGTGGTATAGAATTGGGTTCTAACCAGCCTGGACGTGCCCCTTTCAGAATCAAGCTCAATGTGAAGAATACTGGAGGGAACAAAAATGCAAATTGGAAAACTGCATACTCAGAAGAGTTAGTGCTACTGTGTGTTTTTGAAGTTAAGAGAATCACTGATGTTACGTAGGTATTGCCCTATTTAAATGTACAATTGTGCCACTGCAATAGATCAGATGTCCTAAGAAAAATGCTTGGAATATAATGCAGACACTAAAACAAACAAAAATAAAGAGGCTAACTACTAGAGAACATGGAGCAGCAGGCTAATAAACAGAGTTCAAGAGCCACTCCTTAGACTTTGGACAAGTTACTTAACCCTCCACTGCTTTGGGTACAAATTTACTAAAAAAAACCCCAAAAAACGATCGCTGTTAATGTATGTTATTTACCGTAGCTCCCATTCTATGTAAAAAGGACTGACTTGCTAATAAGATGCATTGAGAGTGTTAGCACACTTTAGTAAATCTAGCCCTTATCTTCTAAACCAGTGGTTCTCAACCCAGTTCTCTGGGACCTCCAGGCCAGTCAGGTTTTCAGGGTATGCACAATGAATATGCATGCGATAGATCTGCATGCACTGCTTCCAATGTATGCAGATCTATCTTATGCATATTAATTATCGATATCTTGAAAACCCGACTGGCATGGTGGTCCCAAAGGACTGGCATAGTGGTTCCACTGTCCTAAACCTTCTGGGAACAGAAAAGTACCCACTGTATCTGAATATATCTTGCCCTTGAGCTCATGACTTTTCATTTGAAACTAAAAACCAAACAAATAAAAGTTGCGACTATGGAACAGGTCACAGACCCTATGACAGGGGCCTAGAATGCTGTCTCATAAAGAAAACACCAAATAAATTATTAACTGCTATTATTGTTGTTGTCCGATTTGTAATCTGTTTTAAAACTTGGGAGGGGGAAGACCTCAGCATACAGACAGACACATCCAAAAGAAAAAAAAGTCAATCAAAGCCAAAGACAAAAGTATGATGGATGCAGAGCAACCTCTGTTTCAACATACAACATCATTCAGCAGCTGCAAGGAACAATATAGCCTATGTACTATATAGAGACTAATGGGGAAAAAGTAACTTACTGTGGGCAAGTCCATGGTGGAAAGTTCCTGGTGCAGGTCCTGTGACTATGGCATCTTTGGACACACTTGCTTTGGTTGAGGTGTCCGAGCTGAATGAGAGGATATGCAGGGGGAAGGAATGCAAGGGAGGGATGTGAGAGAGAAAGTTGACTGGAGCTGAAGTCAGGGATCCTGGCAGCTTGGCAACAGTTGCTTTATAGGGAGGAGACAAGACACTTAAGGGAGGTGAGGTGGTAAGCAATCCTACTCCACTGGTACCTTTAACGGCCTTTAAAAAATAACACACAAACAAGGACGGCAGTCAAACATTAGAAAATACATTGATAAAGTACCATTTTGTCATAAATCATGTTCAGGAGTAATAGTTGCATGTTTCAAATCACATACAAAAACATGAGCTGCATGTAGCTACCTAGTTAAGTAATTTCCACAGCTATTCCACACACAATCAATCACAGAATTCATGGAAGCAGTGTCAATGGGCAATAAATCATACGTAGAAGTGTCAAATGCTAAAGCATAGTTACTCACCTGTAACAGGTGTTCTCCGAGGACAGCAGGAATCAGTCCTCACATATGGGTGGCGTCGGCACCAACGGAGCCCTCGCAGAAGCATCCCCCAGCATTCAAAGAAAGACTTTGGGAGATGCCACCATGCATGCGTGGTCCCCTTCCTGCCCAAGGGTGCCATCTTGCTCAGTCAGATGACATAGCTAAAAGCCGGTAAAAATAAAAGATGGTAAAGGAGCAACTCGAAGGGGAGGAGGGAGGGTTGTGAAGACTGATTCCGGCTGTCCCCAGAGAAACCTGTTACAGGTGAGTAATAACTACGCTTTCTCCGGGAATAAGCAGGAAGTCAGTCCTCACATATGGGACTCTCCAGCTACAGGCTACCGAAAGCCCATAGGACAAAATAGGGGCTCCCTCACAGAAGCTGCAAGCAGCAGGAATATTTTAGTCCGTGTACACAGACCACAGTAGGACCCCTGTGTCCGATGAAACCAGCACTCCGGTAGCCTGAACACAGAAGGGTCGGAGGGTATGAGTTGCCTAGACCCCAAAAAGGTTATGTAGCACAGCCTAGCCAAAGGCTCTGTCCCATCGGGACTCTCTTTCCAGGCAGTAATGAGCTGTGATGGTATGGACTGAAGACAAGGTGGTGGCCCGGCAGATGCCCACCATCGGGACAGAGAGCAAGTTTGCCACTGAAGCTGCCATGGCCCTGACACAGCCTTCCAGTGAGAGTCTCGCCTGCTCATAAGTGAGAGCGATACAGTCCGCCACCCATGTGGACAGCATACGCTTGGTCACCGCCTCCCCCAGCCTGCTGGGGTCATAGGAGATGAAACGCTGAGAAGCTTTGTGGTGGCCCTGAGTGCGTTGGATATAGAAGGACAAAGCCCTCTTACAGTCCAAGGTGTGAAGGACCATCTCCGCCCGGCTGGAGTCGTGGGAAGAAGGTAGGAAGCACCACTTCCTGGTTGAGATGGAATTCGGCAGGAATTTTGGGTACGTGTGAAGCACCACTCTGTTCTTGTAGAACCTGGTATAGGGCGCCTCCGCCACCAGGGCTTGAAGCGTGCTAACTCTGCGAGCAGAGGTAAACGCAACCAGGAAAAACACCTTCCAGGAGAGTTAGCGAAGGTGGCAGGTAGCCAGAGGCTCGAAAGGTGGGGAAATGAGCTGCCACAACACAACTTTGAGGTCCCATTCGGTTGCTGGAGGGCGAAGCGGGGGTTTCGATAAGAGCAGACCCCGAGAGAAAGGGGTCACCAAAGGCTGGACCAAGAGGGGCTTACCATCCACTGGATGGTGGTGCGCTGACAGGGCACTCGGATGCACTTAGATGGAGTTAGACTTGAGCCCGGACTGAGAGAGGTGGAGAAGGTACTGTAACACCAGAGTCACTGTGCAGGAGAAAGGATCAGCCCCCTGTTTGGCGCACCAAGCAGAGAAGCTACGCCATTTGAGGGCGTAAGCCTTCCTAGTAGAGGCCTTGCGAGAGGCCAGCAGAATGTCCTCCACCTCAGCCGGAAGGTTGAAAGGGGCCAGAGTCACCCTCTCAGCAGCCACGCTGTCAGTGAGAGGAACCCCAGGTTGGAGTGCAGGAGGGAGCCCGCTCCTGAGACAGGCGTCCTGGGGCGGACCCCAAGGAGATGGGGGCCTCCACCATTAACTGCAGAAGCAGTGGGAACCAAGGCTGCCGGGGCCACCGAGGAGCTATCAGGATGAGCGAGGCCTGTCGCGGAGGGTCCTGAACAAGATCTTGGCGATCAGCGGCGTTGGAGGGAAGGCGTACATGAGGCCTTCTGACCATGAGTCTAGGAATGCGTCCGCTGCCACCCAGGAGGGGTGGGCCTGCTGGGAGCAGAAGCAGGGCCACTGACAGTTGTCCAGACTGGTGAATAGGTCCATCACGGGCTCCCCCAGAGCCGGAAAAGTTGACAGGCTATCCTGGGGTCCAGCTGTCACTCGTGCAGCTGGAGAACTCTGCTGAGTCTATCGGCTAGCAGGTTGTCCTGGCCTGGCAGGTACACTGCCTGCAAGAGAATATCCTGTTGGATTGCGTACAAGCAGAGGACCTGTACCTCCTGACAAAGGGTACAAGACCCCGTGTCCCCCATGTTTGTTCACGCAGAACATTGCCACCTGGTTTTCTGTCTGGATGAGCACCTGCTGGTGACGCAGATGGTGACAGAAGACCCGCAGAGCAAGGTGTATGGCTCGGAGCTCCAGGAGATTGATCTGCTGGGTGCTCTCGTCTGGCAACCAGTTGCCCTGAGTGTGGAGATCTCCGTGGTGGCTCCCCAGCTAAGCAGGGAGGCGTCTGTGGTGAGGACCCTCGAATGGCTCGGGGCCTGAAAAGGCATGCCCGCTTCGAGATGCTGGGGCGACTGCCACCAGACCAGGGAGTCCAACAATTAGCGGGTCACCGAAACTCTGTCTCAGAGGCGACCTGTGGCCTGAGACCACGGGTCCCGGAGACACCACTATGCCGTCCTTATGTGGAGGCGAGCGTCTGGGGTGACGTGGACTGCGGAGGCCATGTGCCCGAGGAGGCGCAGAAGAAGCCGGGCAGGCACTGATGGACGGTGCTCTATGTCCTGAGCTAGAGATCTGAGACGATCAGCTCAGTCCTTGGGCAAAAAGGCCGTTGACTGGAGAGTGCCCATCCTTGCCCTGATGAATTCCAGGCACGGTGTCAGGAGGAAGTGAGACTTGGGGTAGTTAATGACCAAGCCCAAGTGTTGCAGTACCTGGATGGTGCGTGCGGTGGCCTGCTGTACCTTCCTTTATGAGCCAATCGTACATGTAGGGAAAAATGAAAATCCCCTGGAGCCGGAGGAAGGCGGCCACGACTGCCAGGCATTTTGTGAAGACCCTTGGGGCAGAGGCTAGGCCGAAGGGGAGCACCCTGTATTGAAAGCGTCTGCCCCCAACTATGAACCGCAGGTACTGCCTGTGGTTGGGGTGGATGAAGATGTGTGTATAAGCATCTTTAAGGTCTAAGAAGCATAGCCAGTCTCCATGCTGGAGGTATGGCAGCAATGTTCCAAGAGAGAGTATCTTGCACTTCTCCATCACTAGGAATTTGTTGAGGTTGCACACGTCGAAGATGGACCTTAGGTCCCCCGTCCCTCTTTGGGACGAAGTAGTATCTGGATTAGAACCCCTTGCCC
Source organism: Ichthyophis bannanicus (assembly GCA_033557465.1). Classification (NCBI taxonomy): domain Eukaryota; kingdom Metazoa; phylum Chordata; class Amphibia; order Gymnophiona; family Ichthyophiidae; genus Ichthyophis; species Ichthyophis bannanicus. Next base: position 174,546,587 of record CM066044.1, read on the forward strand.
TTGAGGTGGTGGGGCACTGGTTCCACCGCCTTATCACTGAGGAGACCTGCCAACTCCTTCAGAAGAAGGTCCCGGTGGAGGGGAGATCTGAGGGGTTCTCCTGGGAAATAAGGGGGATGTGTCTGAGCCAGGTGGAGGAGATAACCCTCCCCGACTACCCTTAATGCCCAGGAATCAGTGGTGATGGCCACCCACCTCTGAGCATAGAGGGCCAGACATCCCTCTGTGGGCTGCTGATTTCCTTGGAGTAGAGAGGCTATGCTCAAGGAGTCAAAAACTCCCCCCTGGCTGGGCCGGTGCCTGGGGCTTTGAAGCCTTCTGTTTACGCGGGCCATGCCCATGTCCCTTTGTCTGCTGACCCTGTGGGGGAGCCGGGGAGGCCTGGTAGGATGGGTAGTTTCGGTAAGAAGGCCCCTTCTGTGGGTAAAAGGGCTTTTTACCCAAGCCCTTCCGTCGGGGAGGGGCAGTGGTCTTCTTAGAGAGCCTGGGCCTCGTCATGAATTTGGTCTTCATCTCGGCAGCCTTGTCGGTCATGGGTTTGCCAAAGAGGTTCTTTCCTTAGCATGGGACATCGACCAATTTGTCCTGAACCCACTGCTTGAGGTCAGGCGACTGAAGCCAAGCTTGGTGGCATGCACAGATGCCTGCCGCGGTTACCCAAGATGCCGACTTGAACCCGTCACAGGCCCCTCGAGACATGCATTTGGAGCACTCACGGATAGCCTTGGTCAGGCACTTGAACTGCTGCAAAGGTTCCTTGGAGAGGCCAGCTGAGAACCCAGCGAGGTCCTTCACCAGGTCTCTCAAGTACATGCTAGTAGGCCTGGATGTGGCAAATGAGCATCGAGCCCTGATAGCACTTTCTGCTGAGGGCGTTCAAGGTGCAGGCCTCCCTGCTGGGGGGCATTAAGGAGTGTGTCTTCTGGCTTTTCAGCGACACATGGCTGACTCCACCACCATATAGTTATGCGGCAGTTGTGACTTCTGGAAGCCCAGGCTCTGGCAGACCCGATACATCAAATCAAGCAGTCTGCTCACCACCGGCACAGACGCCGGTGTCTCCCACATGAGGAGCATGAGCCGTTCCAGGATGGGAGGGAAGGGCACTGTGAGCAATTCCCGCAGAGGGGCCTTGTACTGGAGGATCTCCAACTCATCCATCTGAGGGTCCTCCTCCGACTCTGTCGGGAATGCCAGGGCCTTAGACATGTCCTTGACAAAGTCCAGGAAGCCCACGTCCTCGGGTGGGGGCTGCCGCTGAGGTTCAGAGATGGGAGAATCCGAAGGGATGTTGCGGTGGCAAGGGTATTGGGGGACTCCTCGTCTTCCATCTCCCACTCGGAGCAGTCCGTGGAAGACTTGTAGGAGTTCTGCTCCGCAGGCCTCGATGGCCCCGATGCTGGTGCCTGGTAAACTTGCCAGGGATGACCATGGTCCCGTTGAACAGGACTCAAAGCGAGACCTCGGCTGAGGATCGACTCGAGGCCGAAGGACCTCGGGGATCAGCTCTGCCTCCGGAGACGTCTTGGATGTCGAGGGCCTGGTGATTGGGGAGGATGAACCGGTCATGCCGGACAACAGTGCCCGCTGCTGGTCCATGAAGGCAGACAAACTGTGCTCCAGGGCCGCCATTCTGGACTCCAGACCAGAAAGTTCTGCAGACTTTGGTGCGGGCACCAAGGGACTAGGGCCCGACGCTGGCTCCCCCAAAGGGGAATCCTCAACAAGGATGGTGTCTGGGGACTGAGGCTGGTCCGTGGCAGGATCCTTCCAGGGAACCTTCGCAGGTCGCTCCTTGTCAGATGCCTCAGACGAGCGTCTCGGACTGCGGGATTGGGCCCTAGGCCCGGGGAGCTCCCGGCTGGTCAGAGCCATCCAAGGATACCACCTTGAGGATTTCTTCTTCTTCCGGGGTTCCCTTGAGGGAGACCCCCCCTTTCTGAGGACCCACGACGAGGCTCGGGCTCGGAGAGCTCCACCCGAGATGTCAGGGCCTCAGATGAGGCCCTGACCTTTGGAAGCATCGGGTACTCAAGGAAAAACTTATCGTGCTGCTGTTGGTGGCTCTTGAGGGCCTTTCTGGACATCCTCTTGCAGAGACCGCAGGCAGCCGGGTTGTTTTCTGGCCCAAGGCAGCGGAGACAACAGTCGTGTGTGTCTGTCAAAGACATGATTTTAGAGCACCGATCATACTTCTTAAAAACCACTGGTAGGCATGGGGGGGAAAAAGTACCCCTGCGAGGTCGAAGACCCTCTGGGCTGCCAGCGGGAGAAAAAAAGGTGCGAAGGCGCCAGAAAAAGAAAAATAACAAAAATTAAACCGAACCCGACACTGAGGCACCGAGGTCGGTAGGCAGGAAGAATACGGGTGCAATACCGGAGGAGAGTTGGAAACTTAGGGAATAATCAACTTTTTCCGGGGACAAGCCAGACAACGTCTGAATGGCTCCACGGAAAAAAAGACGACTAAGCAAGATGGCACCCTTGGGCAGGAAGGAGACCACGCATGTGTGGTGGCATCTCCCAAAGGCTTTCTTTGAAAGCCGGTGGGATGCTTTCGTGAGGGCTCCGTTGGTGCCGATGTCACCCATATGTGAGGACTGACTTCATGCTTGATCCCGGAGAATTCAGAGTTACCAGCTGATGCTGCTCTTTTAAAATATATTTTTGGGCATCTGATGCCAGGTTACACCCACAGGGGTCACATAATGAGTGCAATGTTAATATCATGAATCATATTCACAGATATCTTTTAGGGCAACACAATGGCAATGCTACTTGATAAGAGCTGAAGTTGCTAGATATTGGCTCCACACCACTGCAAACGTGTATTAATATCAGTAAGTCTGCTACTCATCGAAAGAGCCAAAGCTCTGCTTTCATACTTTGATACTCACCGAGACAGTGGTGGTAGATGAAGTGCTGCTCACAGCTGTCAGGGAAGAGGTCAGTAGCTTGGCCACCCCCTGGGTTCCTCCACCAGCATCTCCACTTGGCCCACCTGGGGGAGCTACTAGTGTCAATTTCTGAGAAGTTGGAGATTTCTTTACTGTGGTAATAGGGGACTGATGACCTGAGGCTTGACTTGGAGCGGGAGACTGGGTACCAGACCCTGAATTTCCCGATGTGGAGCTCTGCACCGTGGAAACTCCAGATATCAAGCTGCTGGAAGGACTACTGTGCTTGGAAATGGTGCCAGACTGAAAGGAAGCTTTGTAGGACTGTCCTGTGCTGGAAGTGACAGACTGCTTCCCATGATAAGTGCTGGAACTTGTAGAAAAGCTAGGGGTTTTGTGGGAGCTGCTAGGCGTCTGTGTGCCTCCACCAGAGGATTGAACCAAGGATGTCACCACTGAGGAAAAGTTCTGGGACTTTGGAGGGGATGATTTCACCTGCTGAGAACGCTGGGGCAAGGGAGAGGCAGACTTGTTACTCTGCAGTTTGCTGTGGTTGAAAGGAATGGATGAGAAGGTCTTCTGCTGCTGACTGCTCAAGTGATAGAGTTTCACCGATAACGTTGTGGGCAATGGATTTGATCCTTGAAGGGCGATCTTCTGAAGACTATGTTGCTTCTGTTTGCCTTGATGGCTTTCAGGTGTGATCTTCTTGGCAGGAGTCTGGCTGGAGATCCCTTTATAACTAGGATTCTCTGGCTTTTGCTCCTGAGAGACCTGTCCCAGTACCAGAGCCTGATCAGTCAGAAAACTAAGTGATGAATGCAGAGTACTACTGGGTGACAGTGCTGGAGCTGAAGAGTTAAGCTTTGGGGAGATCTTCTCAGAGATTATAAGGCTGGGTGGTATCTTCTCTGAAGGAGCTTTCATCATCAGTGATGGGCTGAAATCAGGGCTCCCACCTGCCTTGCTGCTAAAAACAGCCAACTCCTCCGACACAGTTTCGAGTGAAGGTGGATTATGAATCAGATCCCCGTCCAGTGAATCGTCCTTGCTGTAGACAGTGGGAGTGAGAATGCAGCCAGGAGAGGATACAGTGTTAGACTGGAGCTCTGGGACAGCAGAATCAGGGATACCACCAGCACCCTGTTGCTCTGATGCCAAAGAACTGTCACAACCAGTGTGTACAAGAGGTACTGATGTTTTCTTCTCCAATTTAGAAGAGGAATCCTAAATATGAAAACATAAAAGGAAATGAGGAACCCAAAACAGCAACAATTTCATGTTTAACACACACGTTTCAGAGTCATGACAAGAGATGCTGCTAAAGGAAAGAGTAACAGGTCACAACATTTTGGACGGAGGTGAATGAAGCTAAAAAAGCCAGTTAAAAGCTCTGTAAGAGTCCTGGCTGGCAATGCGGTGAGAAAACTCCTGCCAGAGAACACTTAGCACCATCAGGGCATGCAGAGAAGGTTCTGAAATCTAGCAAGGCTGAAGCTGGGAACTCACCACCCAGGACCCATCAGCCTTCTTTCCAACTTTCCATTTCAATTGAAAAGGGGGCACATGGGAAGCTTGAATGGCATACACGATGAAGTGCTTTCACAGCACTGGTATTGTCTTTAAGGTCAAAGTTTAATCTTAATCTCTGAGTTTTATACTCAACTCAAATTCTTTGACATTCCAAGTTTTGGCCTCCTCTGCAATCCCATTTTCAAAACAAAAACTCGCTGTGGAAATTTTCTTTAAAACGTTTGCAGCATCTGGTGCCATGGGGGTGGGGGGAAGAATCAATTAGCCCTTTGGTAACTTTGCAGATGCAAAAATGTGGAATAAGAAATAGAAGAGGATTTCAAAATGAAATGGAACAGTCCTGCCCTATCCCCATCCCTTTTCTCTACAAGGGAGGAGTTGGGATTTTTCAAAGGGGCTTTCTCCACAGGAAAACATCTGCCTACCATTTAAAAATTGCTCCTCCCCAGTGAGTAGATTATATTTATATAAATCTAAGTTCTGCTGCTGTACACAAGTTATTAAAATTGGACATCTCATTTTTTAATAAAAGCAGAGGTATGCCCTTAATTATAGATAAAAGTTCATCAATTTAATTTCTGGCATATAAAATATTTATTGTGAGAGTAAAACATAAATAAAAGTTGGAGCGGTTTTGTTAAGGGCCAAACTCACTTTCACCTTCAGTTTTGGATTTGCCATCATTTTCTTCTTGGCCCTGTAAAGCAAGAAGGGTGGGGTGGGTTGTAATTTGGTTCAGGATGTACATAGGGAACATTTCTGAGGTGCTCGACAAGGCTTGCTCGGTACTCACGGTAGCGATGTCAGGTGGGCATGGACTTGTCTGCTCTCTTTAAACAGTGTCCTGCAACAGAGGAACAGCAGAGTGTCAACATGTCCTCTGTCACATCTGTACAGTACATCTACCAAGATAATATTTCAGCACACTTTCACAAGAAAAATCCCGCTCCATGGAATTCCCAGTGAGATTTGATTGCCGAGTATCTGCTTGGCATGTCTTTGCTGAATGATCTCATAGTCTCTGCCTAGCTATGCTCAGCTGATGGAAAATCAATACATATGCATCCATCTAGCTTTTCATATAGATTGAACCTTGTACTGTGCTTCTCCATGGCAGAAAACTAACCTACACTCACCTGGCCTGCATCCACCCTTTAGGCCACAGCAGTTTGACCTCCATATCTAGAAATGCCTTCAGGTAATCCTCCAGGCCCTGAGATTTGCTTTTCTCCAACTCATAGCGCCCCACTTTAAGTTTCACCGCGTGAAGGAACAGTTCCCTATAGTAGCAGAATGCATCAGGAGAGGGAGACAGATGGACAAGAAGGTGAGCAATAGAAATAATAGTCAGTCATAGACAAAATTGTTCTGAAGAGGGCAAAGTCTGATTCATGCTCATTTAAAACATTTTTTTCCTATTTTTGAGCATTTTTATATGTTTGTTTCACGTATTTGTTCTTTAGGTGCACCAAACAATTGTATATGCATTAAGTCATAGGTATATGCATGTACAAGTAATTTGAGAGCACTTTTAAATTTAAACAAACTGAATGCGCACTCATGGATGCACATCCCTAACAAAGGACAGGTAAGAAGACAGAACAATAGGCATTTGTTATGTAATGATGTATCCATCCAGTTTCCCCTCACTCACCCTGCAATCTTTATTCCACTGGCTCTCCTTATGGAGCCACTGTATGTGATCTACAATTTTTTCCCAGGTTTTCTTCCACTCCCATTAGGGTTGCCAACTTGCTCCAGATGCGCTCAGCACACTTGATCCAGTCCTAGGTTTACCCAACTGCATGCAGGGACATGTAGTTCTGATTTTTCCATTGCACTCCATAAGAAAAGCAAGACTACATGTCCTTGCATACATGGATCAAGCATGTCGGGCGCATCTGGAGCCAGCTGGCATCCCTAACTCCTATATATAGTCCAAGTACCACAGAAACCTCCAAAAGGCAAAGAACAATGTACAGCACCTTGAGACAGCACATTTAGTTCTTCTCGCCAATTAACCAGCTTAACTAAAATAGTACTGGACGCTCCCTGCAGACACACATAGTTCAGAGTGTCTCTGTCTGAAAACATAGACTAAAGACCTTATTACAAGTGGCAAAGCACAAGAATGCTTCACTGGTGTACCTTTCATTGCCAGATGTTGGAGTCTTGCTTTTTATTGCTGGGATGCAGCATTTCACTTTTATGTATCTCGGGGTACAATTTCCAAACAGCCCACCCTATTATAAACTGCAGGAGTAATTATTTAGATCCAGGGAAAGTGGAGCACTATAGACTTGTATCTAACCTTTCCTTTTTGAAAAAGGTTACAGAGAAGGTGGTCACCTCTCAATTGGTTAGCTTTTCGGAGCAGCATCATATTTTGGATGATTGTCAAGTAAACTTCATATGATATAATAGTACTAAGACCTTGTTAGTGACTCTGTAGGATTATATCCACAGGGCATTTGATAAGGGCCAGTGAGGGGTTTTGTTGTTGTTGTTGGATATTTCTGCAGTCTTTGACAATGTTAGTGATCGTATTTTGTTTTATACTGTGTGTCAGCTTGGAAATGGTTTCAGTCATATCTTGTGGATCAGAACAGCCTGTACGTGGTAAGTAGCAGTGGTAGATACATTTTCTAAAAGTTGGGGCTTTATGCAGGGGGTTCTGCAGGGATCCGTTTTGGCTCCCTATCTGTTTAATTTGTACTTGGTATCATTTTGTTCTATGTTGTGAGTGGTGGGGTTAAAATCACTGACTGTGGGATGAAGCGGGGGAATAGGTGGAGTGTGGGCTTTGAGAGCACATTACCATTGAGGCCATGGCTATTGCGTGCGCTCAGCGGTAATGTGCTTCTTAATGCAAGTTTACTTAATAACTTCTCTATTGGCCCATCATATTTTAGCTACTGGGGCCGTACAGGTCATGCCCCTCCCCTCCCAGCTATTGCAGAGGTTTTGCATTTGTCGGGCATGTTAACTGCAAATCCTTAATGGGCATTATTAAAAGGGGCCCTAACTTTTTTTTGTTTTTTTTTTCATCAGAGGCAATGGAGGGTTCAGTGGCTTGCCCAAGACTACAAGAAGCATCAGGATGGACCCTGCGACACCTGTTCTGAAGGCCTTACACTGGTTGTCAACACCGTACTGCATTAAGTGTAAGATTTTGATGTTGCTTTTTTTTTTATTTTCGGCATGTGTCTCCATACTGTTTGTCTGCTAAAGTGGCCCCTAATGTCACTAACAAGTCATTAAGAATGCAGAAGGCGAGGTGATGACAGTACTGGGTATGAGGGACATCTGGAAAATATGCATAGATACCATGCCTTTTCGTTTCAGGGTCCTCGTGTTTGAAATATGCTTCCTTTGGAATTTCGTAGTAAGCACAGGTTTAAGAAATTTTTGAAGTCTTGTTTAAAGTGTGCATCTGAAGGTGGTTAGGGTGGGGCCTTTTAATGCAGGTTGCAATGTTTGGCTGTTGGAGGGGAGGTTAGGAATTATTAGGAGAGTTATTCCATCCTAATGAGTTTGTCACAGAAAGTCTGCATACCATGGCATATTGCCCCGCTGGGGGCAATCAGGACCATCAGTCTGTAATGTGTCACTATTTTCTGCAATAAGCAACCCAGGCTTTGAGGGCATTGTAGGCAGCTTGTAATTCCAAACAGACTGGTGTGATACCTTCACTCAGCAGTGCCTTGGATGCTTATATTTGGAAGATGTGCTCCCCAACCAGTGGTAGAAGCATCTGCAGCAAGAACTATTTCCAGTTGTGGTGTTGTGAAGGGGTGCCCAACAAGGAGATTGTCGGAATGAATCCACCATTATAGAGAAGTGTTGAATGATGAACAGTAAACTCCTTTCACAGATACTAGTGTAGTTATAAATGCCACTGCAGTGATCTCACGTGAAAGGTAGGACACGCACCACTGCTGCTATGTGTCCCAAGAGTTTGAATATAAGGCTAGCAGAAAGTCTGTGAACTTGAGTGAAGTGAGAGCAGAGCTGTAGGATCAAGTTTGCTCTTTCTAGGGGTAAATATGCCTTCCTGTGGTTTATGCTGATGCGAGTTCCTATGATTGTAATAGTCTGAGTTAGGACTAGTGCTGATTTTTCTTCATTTATCAGAAATCCCAGGTTTTTGAGATGGTGAATGGCATTTTAGATGGTGAGTTCAAATGCCAGCTTGGATGAACTGGGACAGCTGGGAGCCTGTCATCTAGGTAAGGAACAACATCCTGTTTTGTGTAGTTGTGCTGCTGCTACTGCGAGACATTCTGTGAAAACTCTGGGAGCTGATGAAAGGCCGAAAGGAAGTACCTTGTATTGAAAATGCTGATCATGCTAAATGAACCAAAGTATCATTTGTGACTGGTATGGATTGGTATGTGTGAATAAGTATCCTTGAGATCTAGGGAGATCAACCAATCATTGTGATCCAACAGAAGCAGTATGGTTAGCTAGGGAGCTCACTTGAACTTCTCTCTTTACATGACGATTCAGCGTGCAAGATCAAGAATGGGTCTGAGACCACTAGTCTTTTTGGGGATCAGGAAGAATCTTGAATAAAATCCCTGACTTTTTGGTGGGTCAGAGCTAACTACGTGCTCATGTTCTAGGGGGGAGGGGGTGAAACAGAAAAAAAAATAGTTGTTAGAGTGAAGTGTGTGTCAGGACATTTATTTTGCACCCTTGTGTGACAATGGAGAGGACCCAGTGGTCTGTTGTAATCTATTGCCAAGAGTCCCTGAACTGAAGGATCCTTACTCCCAACTGGAGGGAGTCAAAACCAAGGGTTTGGCTTCTGAGGGAGCAGTCTGTTTGCACTCTCTTGGATGCTGATGTTGATTGTATCGGGGCAGTTTCTCCAAATGGTATAGTTTTGTGCATAACATGAGAGTCATGAACCTCACTTATAAGCCAGGGTATGTGGAGTATGATCTCAGTCTCTCAAAATTACTGCTAATGTTCGGTGTAGTACTTGCATCATGCCAAAGAGAACCTCCTACTGGAGTTGGTAATATGTAACATGTGTGGGTAGTTTGTCAAGATGTGCTTGGAAATTCTTCTTTATGAAGCCTGTGGCACCCAACACGATGGGAAATATTTCCGGATTTTCTGACTCTCCATACGATTGCTTGAAACTGACACCTTTATTATCAATGCCGTCCTGGTGTTTTTCTCCTTAACCACTATATCAGGCTTCCTCGCATCCAGCTTTTTATCGGTCGGAATGGGAGTATCCTAGGTGATCATAACCTCCTCATTCTCTGTTATTCTCTTAGGATCATGACCCAGTGCTTTTCGGGCACAGCGATGTTGTAGTGCTTACAGAGTTTCCAATGGATGAGGCAAGCTACTTGTGTCTTTCTGTATAGAAATTTTCTGACATCAGCACTTCACAGCCTGCTATGAGGTAAGTCACTGTTTCCAGGTATTTCTTACAGAATCGACACATATCTGTGTTGCCAGTTTTTTTGATGCTTGCTGTAAACCATCTTGTCAGTAATCTGCTGTCCTGGGCTGCAATTATCAACCTCTCATTCTTCAGTTTCAATTCACCTCTCCTCAACTATTCATATGTCCGGTCTTGATCAACAAAGGGTTCCTGGAGTGACACTTTGTATTTCCCACTATATTTGTGCATTTGCCACTTGTTTTTCTTTATCTGTTGATCTCATTCTTTGAAGAGTTTTTTCTCTTGTTTTGCAAATTCTGTCACTTCCTTCCGTGATGTTGATTGTATTGCTGAGGAGCTGCACATGTTGGGAGCACATCTTGGGCAGGGCGGATACCGATGCCTTGAGTAAAATTGTTTAAAGTACTGGTAATGATAGGACTTCAGTAAGAATGTGCCCAACTTCAACCATAAAGCTGAGAGTTCTTTTACTGCTGAGCTGTCATTTTTCATCTGATATTGTTTCGTTAACTTTGAAGCCAAACCGACTCTCTCTCACACATGGAGCATCAGAAAGCTTGTCATGGAGGTCTCATCTAAGGCTATGACTGAGGCTGCTGCTCTTGCAAGAGAATCATGCGTGTCATAAATGGACCATATGAGGTGACAGATGGACTCCTGTACATCGATTTGTAGAGAGTCTTGATGTCAAGTTGATTAAAGAGCTTGTGATGGTACTGCAAAATCTGCAGCTGGTGAACTACAATTTTCATGGCCAGCATGGTACTCTGGTGCATCTTTTTGCCCATGTCTGAGATTTTGTGTTCTTTCCCTGATGGAACCTGAAAGAGGTATTTAACTGCAGCTTCAGAGAGCATGGATTGATAGAGTAAGTGGGCAAGATGATGTCCCGATGTGGACAGGATATTGTAGTTCGATTCCAGCTTCCATGAAGTGGGTTGAATAGACGATGGGGGCATTCCAAATTGTTATCTGCAGATTCTGTAGAATTTGGTGGACTGGCAGAGCTACTGTGTCTTTTGAGGCAGTACAAGACTGTAGGATAGAGTGGAAATCTTTTTTTACTGCAGCCTTAAATGCCTTCCTCTTCCACCCCTTTTATCATTACTGCATTCCCTGCCCCTCTTGCTAACTGTTGTTCCCCTATCCCCTTCTCTTTTCCTGACCTTATTCTTTCTTCTGTCCTGTTTCTAAGTTTTAATGGCGTTCCTTTTCCTTTTCCTGCAGCTTTTTTTAAATGTTTATTGTAAACCGCCCAGATACTTCTGTTATGGGCGGTATATTAAGTTTTTAATAAACAAACATATTGACCAGGACTAAAACCGAGGAAACCTTTTGTAGGAGTTTTGAATAGGAGTATTTTCCCTCCACGTTTTCAGGTGGTGTTTCTTCCTGCTGACCCTTGGAATTGATCTTCTCTTGATCCTAATCTTGTGAATATGCTAGGCTCTTGGGGGGAAAGTAGATGTCATGGAATCAATCAGACCCCAGAGAGACTTGAAGCAGCGGAGAAGGTTCCATTTGTTCAAAGGGGGAAATCTTGGGAATGGGACAGCAGGGGAGTTGGCATATCTAGAGAGGTAGTCTGAAGTACTACAGTGGTGTCCTGGATGAATCTGAACTTGCAGCTCTGGAAGCAGAACTGGTGGACTTCAAGAAGCAGCAGGTGGTCTCAAATAAATGATTGAAGCGTTTTCCACTCTTATTTTGTCAGAGCTCCGGGGAGAAGGATCTGTGTGCCTCCTCTTCGGTTTGTGTTTTGAGAGGTGAGTTGCAGTGTCTAAGGTAGTCTGGGCAGGGTGAAAAGAGACTGCCCTGTACCATGGTTTGCCAGTGTCGGTAAGGAAACTGCCTCTGACAGCACGGCTATAGCAGTACTCTTTCCCTCCCCTGACTAAACCTATACTGGGGCCATTGGGGTTTTTACTGCTGCATCCATTATTTCTCACAGTCTTCACAAGACTGCAGTGTTGCAGGCAGCTGAGCCAGGAGGGTTTTTTGCTTTTAAATTAAAAACAAAAGGGAGTTTCTAAAGGGCTGTGAGGATTGCGGCTGTTTGAAATATAATAAAACGCTGAGAGAAATAATGCACAGAGGAGGGCCCCAACTTCACTTAACAGGAGAAAAGAAAACTCGGATGAGTGGGAAGTGGCCGTGAAGGCATGAAGAAAGTCTTTTGATCTTCCTTATTGCTGGTGGGAGATCTGCACTCAGTGAGCTGTTGGAAAACGTCACCAGTAAGCGAGCTTGCGTTTTCCCCATCTAGAGCGAAAAATATTTTACATGCCTTAATCAAGTTTTACACATGATGAAATTAGGTCTTAACTGCTAATTTGCTTTCCTTGTGTCCCTTCAATCCAGTCCAGAAGAGCAGGTTGTCTCCCCCCACCAGCAGTTGGAGACTGAGCATATCAAACTTTGGTGATGTCATCATACATATACCACCTGTACTGCCCACCAAAGCCAGTATTCTCCTGACAAAGCAGCCAAAATGACCTAACCACTAACCAGAAGCCAAACAGAATATCCAAACAGGAGGTGTCAAACCATATATACAAGAATCAGGACACTCTTACATCTTTATAAGGTATTGCCCTTTCTTTGTCAAAAAACAAACAAACCACCACTCAACCCCCACCCCACAAAAAAACAAAAAACACCACACAATTAGGTCGCCCATGCGACCTAAACATACTGAGAACGTGCCAACAGTAGACCCAAGACTCTCCCAAGAGATCTGAAGAATGTTCCTTCCACACACCCGGCCCTAAAAAACAATAAAATTATCTCTGCAAGGGCCAGGCTTGCCTCACTATGACAGTGGAAACCTAGGTGGGTTCTGGACTGGCCTGGAGGGAAAGCAAATTAGCAGGCAAGGCCTAATTTCACCTTCCTTATCATCCCCTCCAGTCCAATACAGACAAGCGGGATATACCAGAGCAGTACTAAACATGGGCGGGACCTGCAAGCCCAACTTGCAACACCAAGGCCCTGAACCTTGCATCCTGTGCCGCTTGCACATCTAGATGGTAATGATGCAAAAAGGCATGCAAAGATGAGCAAGTCGCTGCTCGACAAATGTCCAAAAGGTGGCACCAGGGAACACTCGGCCCAAGAGGATACCTGTGCCCTGGTAGAGTATGCTCACAAACCCTGAGGCAACGGCTTGTGTTTCAAGAGATACAGGGAAGCAATTGTCGTCTCCTTGATCCAGCACGCCACTGCGACCCACATCCAAAAGGCTCAGTTGCCGATCCTCTTCAGAGGCACCGCCGCCTGAAAAGCCCAGCAATGTCACCAGTTGATTAACATGAAAATCTGAGACCATCTTTGGTAGAAAGGACAGAACCGGAAAGCAATAGAAATGACTCACAACTGTGGGCTGAACAGATAGCCACTAAAAAAAACCGTCTTCAATGTGAGATCCTTAGACTAGCGGTACCCAACAGCTCGAAGGTTGCTTCAGTCAGGACCAAATTGAGGTTCCAAAGCGGGACGAGTTCCCACTTCAGGGGTCGCACATGCTTGACCGCCTGAAGAAACTGGACCACATCCGTGTGGGTTGCCAGAGACACTCCCTGGACCCGCCTCCGGTAACACACAAGAATGGCCACCTGCACCCACAAGGAACAGAGTGCCAGGCCCTTTTCAAAGGTCCACCTGCAGAAAGGCAAGGATCCCCAAGAATGTGCCCCGAGTCTGTTCTCGAAAACCCCACAAAATGCACAAATAGGACAAGGAGGTTGACTGCTTATGGGCTCGTGGCAGTGTTGCAATGACCTGCGGCAAGTAAATCCTTTCAACCTAGCCCTCTCCACGCTGCAAGCGAGAATAGATACCCCTGTGGCATGAGAATCAGGCCTTGGGACAGAAGGTTAGGTTTCATTGGCAGCTGCCATGGTCAGTCCACCAGCAGGCGTGTCAGATCTGCATTCCATGGTAGGAGCAGCCAATCCGGCATTAATCAGGACCACGAAACCCGGATGTGCCTTGATGCACTGCAGAAGCAGTCAGATTAATGCCCACTGTGGAAACACAGAAAAGACTGTCCCATGGCTAGGGCTGTATCAATGCATCTAGACCTTCTGTTCATGTTTCAGACTGTAAACGTCACCATGAGGTCCATAACAGGTTGGCCCCACCTTCTGGTCACCCTATTGTAAAACTTGGGATCGAGAGCCCACCTGCCTGGGTCCAGGCAATGCCGGCTGAGGGGGAAAAAATAAAATAAAATCGGCCTGCACCTTCTCTTTCTCTGCCATGTATGCTACAGAGCGCACCTGCAGATTTTTCTATGCCCAGGCCAAGATCGGAGTGACCTCGTAATCCAGCACCATGCTTATGTTTATGCAATTTTTCTTGATATACTGCCCAGGCTGAAGGGCATCAGAGAAGTTTACAATCACTATAAGCAGGTACTGGATACATTCCCTCATCCCCAAAGGGCTCACAATCTACATGTCTACTTGAGGCAACGGAGGGTTAACTGGCTCGCCCAAGGCCACAAGGAGTGCCTATAGGACTAGGAACCTCAGCCCCAGGTAGGAATCAAACCCCCGGCCTGAGGTAACTTGTCATAACCACTAGGCCACTCCTCCCCCACATCTGGGTGGGTCCATGGCCTGTTCCCCCCCTGCTGATTCAGAAATGCCACTGTGGTCATATTGTCTGAAAAGACATACACTGCTCACCCCTGGAGGATCGAGCGAAAGAATCGTGCTGCCAGGAAGACCGCTCTCATTTCCAACTGGTTGATGGACCACTTGCTCTCCTCGTGGGTCCACTGACCCTGCATGACTTGGGTCCGACAGTGCACTCCTCAACCAGACAGGCTGGTATCTGTGGTCAGAGGGATCCAATTGGGTGTCTCCAAGGGCATTTCCGCTAAGAGATTCTCCAGCACCAACCAGCAGTGAAGAGTCATCCGGCTGGACACACTAGCTTCGTCAACAGAACCAGTCACTGTGGTGACCAGCGTGCCAGCAATGCCCTTTGGAGCGGCCACATGTGTGCCTGCACCCAAGGAACCAGCTCCAATGTGGCCACCATTGACCCCAACAGCTGAAGGGAATGCCACGCTGAAGGGGGCAGCAACCACAGGAAGCAGCAAACCTAAAGCTGCAACTTCTGTACCCGCTCTCTAGGCAATGAGATGCGGCCTACTGCCATCTGAAACCAGGCCCCTAGAAGCACTAGATCCTGTGAGGGTGGTGGCTCTTGGGGAAGTTGATAACTCAACCCAGCCACTATAGGCATGAAATTACATGCTTGGTGGCCTTCTGGCTCTCCTTGGCCAACTTTGCTTGTATCAGCTAGTCATCAAGTTAAGGATGCACAAGCACCCCTCCCCAACACAGAGCCACTGCCACAACAACCATGACCTTGCTAAACGTCTGAGGGGCTGTGGCTAGTCCGAAACTGGAAGTGCCCCATAGGAACTGGAAAGTGGAGAAAGTGTTGATGCTCTGGGCATATCAGAATATGCAGATTTGCTTCCGTAAGGTCAAGAGCCATAAGGAACTCTCCCTCATGTACCGCTACAATGACGGAGCACAGGGTTTCCATGCGGAAATATGGAACCCGCAGGGTCCTGTTCATGCGCTTGAGATCTAGGATAGGCCTGAAGGATCCTCCTTTTTTTGGGAACCACAAAATAAATGGAGTATTGACAACTTCCATATTGGTCTCCAGGAACTGACACTATTGCCTTTAACTGCAGCATCTATCTTCTGGACTACCAGGAGCTTTCCTGAGGCCCTGAAAAGGGGATAGCACAAAGAAGTCTGACAAAGGGCACATGAACTTCAGCGTGTATCCATCTCTTATTCCCTCCAGCACCTACTGGTTGGAGGTGACCTGGGCCCAAGCAGTCAGGAACTATTGAAGGAACAACCACCCCCACCCCCCACTGGCTCTGCCCTGTACTGGGCCCCCTTGCTTCATTGGGACTTTTTGGGGGCCGTAGAAGCAGCACAGTAATAGCCCCTGCCAACTCCCCTACCCCCACGAAAGGGCTGACCCCTGATTGGATACGGCACCCTCTGAAAAGGGGCAAAACGGACCATTCGGAAATCCCTGAAGGCTGGCTTTGGCTTATCCTCCAGGAGCTTAGACCCCTTGGATTCTCCTTCACCAACTTCTCCAAGGCCTCCTCAAAGAGAAGCTTTCCTTTAAAAGGAAGCTGGCTAAGTCGCATCTTGGAAGAAACATCCACTACCCAACTGCACACAGCCACAAGAGATGCCATGCCGCAATGACCGAGGCCATACCCTAAGAAGAGGCCCTGGTCAAATCGTAAAAGGCATATACAAAGAAGGCTGTCCCCGACTCCAGCTGAGTCGCCTCCAGACAGGGCCGATGCAAATGACCGTCTGGCTCTGGTAGAACCTGAACCCATTGTAGACATGTTCAAGAAACATAGGCCCCACAAATGGAGGCCCACAATGACAAGGCGTTATTATCAAATGCCTACTTGAGAAATGCTTCCAGCTTCTTGTCCTGGGAGTCCTTTAAGGCTGCCCCCCCCCTTCAACTGGAATGGTGGTTTTCTTTGTGACCGCCTCATCCAATCTTGGAGACCTCCATTGCTCTTTGTCCTGATCCAGCGGCAGATACAACTGAGCCATCATCCAGCTCCTGCATCTCCCATTCGGTCTCCATCATCTACTCGATGACTCTGTGCACTGGAAAGGCCGCCTGGGACTTGTGAAAGTCCTGCAACAGAGGATCCTCCAAGGAAAGCCCAAACTGGGGATCTCTCAAAACTTCAACTCTAATCTGGGGTGCTTAGCTGTGGGCTCCCCTGCATCCACCCCTCTTGGAAGCGGAGGTGCTACCTGCAGCCCTGCGGATCCTGCCACTTGCCCCACCTCAGGCAATATGCCTGGTGCAGGAGCAGCACAAAAATCAGGGGACACATGGAGCCAGGGAGCTTGAATCACTCAGGCCCTCCAGGTGATTACTAGTCCAAGGGGCCTGTAACAAATCCTATCTGGCAGCCATCTCTGTGTGTGACTTACTGTCCCCAAAATGGCCTCCATTCCTGCCAAAACCATGGGAGAAGGATTGAAAGATAATGACTACAGCTGATTCCCCGAAACAGTTTTTCCATCTGCCATAGCCTCCTCGTCAGAGCGGGTCTCTCTCTCACACGTTTTGCATAACCCTACCGCTGAGAAGCAGCAGCAGCGGGCCCCACATGCCGCGCACATGGCTTTCACTGGCTTTCTCCTCATCATCTTCTTCCTCAGAGCATACTCTGTCTCGCTGCTCCTTATCCTTCTCCTCTTCCAATAATCTGACCAATAAGAGAGGTTTATTAAAAGCACGTTACAAAAAGTAAGTTCCCATGGTGACAAAAACACTTGCTAATATCCAGCAACTACCAAAAGAGAAAAGTACTCGCACAGGTGCTGACTTGCCGTGCTGCAGATCAGCCTTAGGCCACGACGCATGCAGTGATCACCAACCACATGGCTAACCTGAGGAGGCCAATCCCCCACCTCTGGCACGCATGCCACAATCCCGGCTGACTCAAAAAACTGAACACTCACTGCCATTGTACCGATCGCGCTGCACCGAAAGTGAAACAAGCAAGAACAACCTTTGTGGACGCATCAGGTCAGTGTTGGACCTAACACCAGTGGGGAAGGGAGAATGTTCCCCACCCCCCCAAGCTAATTCCCCTGAAGCAGGACCGTACCAATTTAACAATCCTGGTCCCTCAGGAAGCCTGCCCAGGCTCCTGGCCTGCTCTCAGCACTGCCTTGCCCTGACAGTCTTCCACTCAAGGGATCAGCACAGGAGTGTTGCCTGATAGCAATCTGTTTTTGTATTTTCTGTTTGACCAGTTAGCTGAAAACACCTATCTGACAGCACAACTACGTATCATCCTAAAGCACTAAACTTATGTCCATCCAGTCACTCCCCACCAGCTGCTGAAGACTGAGATACTGGCTTTGGTGGGCAATACTGGTGACATATGTATGTTTGACATGCTCAGTCTCCAGCTGCTGGTGGGGGGGGGGGGGGAGAGACAATCCGCTTGTCTGGACTGGACTGGAGGGATAAGGAAGTCAAATTTCTGAAATGAACTGAAAAATCAGAAGCAGACAAAACCCAAAAATTATCTGAAAAGTTTTCCATTCACACCCGTAGTCCTTAGGCAATCTCCTGCTCCCACCTGACTTCCTCATTCCAGTGGAATTTCTTTCGTGGTCCCATAATCCTCTTTCCCCCTTTCTCCTCATCATCTTCTTCCTCAGAGCATACTCTGTCTCGCTGCTCCTTATCCTTCTCCTCTTCCAATAATCTGACCAATAAGAGAGGTTTATTAAAAGCACGTTACAATTCTGACAGAGGAGGAAGACAAAAAGAAAAAGCATAATGAGATACGGGAAACTCAAGAAAAGGATAATGAATATTCAAGAGGGAAAGGGCAAAATCAACAGCTGATGGGAACAAAAGGGAGAAAGAGAAGAAAGCCAGTTCAGGAGAGAAAGGATAGGAGAGGCAGATGGTAAACACTGGAAGATGAAAAGAAAAAAAGGAGGAGGAAGAGAAGATTATAATACCATCTGGGAAGGCAAGAGAAGGAAGACTAAACAGTGGAAGCAAGAGGGCAAATGAGACACTGATTGCATGGATAGAAGGACAAAGGAAACGACAATGAAAGAGGAGAGGGTAGAAATGACAGTGGGAGAAAAGAAAAGGGATAAGAATAAAAAAGACAGCAGTGAGATACTAGTGCTTACTTGGCAAACTTAGCCTGTGTGTGGGCTTGGCATTCCTCCTGATACTTAGTCATCTGTTCTGGCATTGCTCTGCAAATTGCATCCTTTAATTTTTGCAGGGGCTCTTTTAGATGATCACTCTAAACATAGGGACAAATACAGGGGAAGATCAAATACTTCCAATTCTTAATTCCCCAGAGGGCCAGTCCCCAGTATACAAATTCTGTCCCTCAGTGCACAAGGGATTCACTGCCAATGCCTATTTGCGCTTACAAATGCAATCTGCAACCAATCTTTACCATCTCACCCATCGGTCATATTCAAAGAACAATTTAGTTTTAGTTGGTTTTAAAATCAAAAGAATTCTACTTTATTTCATCTCTGCACATCTACCTAAGATTTGCTGAAAGACTTGCAAGAAGCAAGATTCAAAAGTTATGCCAAAATCAGGGCTGCCCATGTCTGGTAGTTTATAGTGCTGTACTTCTTTCTCAGACACTGACTGGCTTTGTCTTACCCTCAATCACCACCCTCATTTTAATCCTTTTGTGCTGCTCCCCCCTCCCACCGTTCAGTATTTTCTCGCAGCTCTCTTATTCTCCAAGGCTATCAAGTCTCTCATATTGTCTCTAGTTTCTTTCCCTCTACCTACACAGCAACTAGTGACTATAGAACAGAAGTGTTTTTAACCAGTCTGCAAACTATGACCTGCAAACAGTACATGGGGGAAGAGAAGCAGAGGCAGACAAGTTGACTGGCACCATGAGAGTGTAATCTTAACAGCACATTTGGTGGCCAGAAGGCCCTTATCTGAGAAGCACTACTAAGGGGCTTGTTTACAAAGCCGCGGTAGCGGTTCGCGATCGTTATCGGAGCCGCGGCCCCATTGATTTCAATGGGGCCGCGGTTCCGATAACGATCGCGAATCGCTACCGCGGCTTTGTAAACAAGCCCCTAAGTTACTATGCTACCTCTGCCAAACTGAAGCTCTAAAGAGGAATATATAATGAGAACAAGCTCTTACTGGCCTACCTGTTCATAGAGATGAAGCCGGCGAGCACGTTTCACCAGTGCATCCTTGCTGCAAGGCAGAAATGAGGCCAGGTATGCATATACCCCAGAGCGCAAAGGACTGCTGAGCTCCCGAGCTTGCAGCTCTATACTGTGGGCAAGAGAAAGACACATATACAACCACTGATGGAAATTCAAAAGCGGTTCTTTTCAACCCATCAACCATGCGACTTAAAAGAGGCCTTGATTTCTTCTTCCTACTGTTTAGATGGATTTTTAAATATGCTTTGTTTTGTTTCATTAAAATCAAGTAACTAAATATATAATCTTTGTTTTTATTCAATATATCCCATTTCTTTTTTTTTTATTTAATATTTATAATTTCAAACAAACAATACAAGTTATAACATCACTTGAAATGAAATGGGAGCTCCTGCCAATGAATACATCATTCAAGAAAAATAATAACAAGGAAATATAAAGGAGCCCCTCCCCTAGCCCACGAAATAGAGAGATCCAAAAATAAGAAAAAGCATTCTAATCCAACAAAGAAGGAAACAGCAGTGTTTATGCAGCCTGAATCATTTATTGCGCAGCACAGGACTCAACTTATTCCTCCCAGTGGGCCCCCTAGCATTCAAAAATGAAAGTAATTGTGAAGGATAAAGAAACACAGGAATTTCCCTGCAGCCTTACCAAACACTTATGTGGGGTATTTGAGGAAAAACAAACCCCCAACTTTTAATACCCAGGGACGCAGGATTAAAACAAAAAAAAAAAACTTCCCTGCATTGCCGGCTATCCCTGGCCAGGTCCGGAACTATACGGACCAGACAACCCTTAAACATTATATGTCTTTTCCTGAAAAACAATCTCAAGAGCCAATCTCTATCAGATACAAGGGCCAGAGTCACTAAGTCACTAAACATGTTACTGGTACAATATCATTAGAGTCCATAGACTCCAACAAAGCTGATACATCCAATTCTCGGGACCAGGGGACTCCGCACCAGCAGAGGATCTCTGGTCCCTCGGTAAATAATACACTTCGGCTATAGGTGGACATGTTTCCTCTGGAACCACCAACACTTCAAGTAAATATTGCTTACACATTTCTTTAGCTGAAATACACGATGAATGCACCTGCAGGAGCCTGCATCAGGTCTCTGAATCATGCTCTCCTCAGCCAATCCGGTGCCATCAGAACAATCCTGCCTAGATGGCATTCTAGACGCTGAAGCACATGCCCCACCAGGGGCCATGGAGGAAACACATACAGCAGATGCTGACATGACCAAGGTTGGATCAGGGCATCAACGGCCTCGGACTCTGTCACTAAACAGCGATTGAAGAAATGGAAAACTTTGGCATTGGTGCGGGTTGCCATCAGGTCCATTTTGGGATGATCCCAGTAACACAGAATTGACTGAAACACCTCCTGACTGAACTCCCACTCTCTAGGATCCAGAAAGTGCTGGTTGAAGTTTGCTTTCATATCGTCCACCCCGGCAATGTACTAAGCCAACAAAGCTAGGAGGTTCCTCTCCACCCAGGCAAATAGTAGAGCCATCTCCAAAGCTACTCCAGCATTCCTTGTGCCACCTTTCAGATTGACATAAGCCACCACCGTGTCATTGCCTGAAAACACTCGAACCGCCTGGCCTTTAACCAGGAAACAGAAATGCAGAAGAGCCAACCTAATGGCCCTCACCTTGTGGTAGCTGATGGACCACACCACTTCCCTGCGGTTCCAATGACCTTCGGCCGTATGGTCTTGGCAATGGGCTCCCCAGCCTGAGAGACTAGCATCCATCGTCAGGAGGATCCAGGAGAAACCATCCAGCAGCGTGCCCTTCCTTAGATGACAGGGCAGCTGACACCATTGCATGCTGGACCTCACCATCAATGGGAGTAGGAGCCTGCACTCAAACTCCTGAGAACTTGGGAACCACTGAGCCAGCAAGGACCGCTGGGACAGTCGCCTGTGAGCCCATGGTACCATCTTCATGGTCGCCGCCATCAATCCATGCAGCTGAAGATAATCCCAGACTCTGGGAGCCTACTGTGCACAAAACAGTGACAGGCAATCCAACAGACTTTGGACTTTCTCCTCTGGCAGGAAAACTCTGCCCACTCGAATGTCAAAACATGCTTCCATAAACTCCAAGGACTGGAAAGTCAAATATGGCTCTTTCCCAAATTGATCACCCAGCTTAGCCTTTTCAAAAAGGACAACACTTGGGATGCCACCTGAGATGTTTCTGAAAGGGAACGGGCCCGGATGAGCCAGCCGTCCAGATATGAAGGGCCGCGGTGCCATGGCCACCACCACCATGACTTTGGAGAACATCTGTGGGGTGGTGGAGCGCCTAAAAGGGAGGGCGGAAAACAAAGTGAGAGCCAAGCATGGCAAAATGCAGATACTTCTGCTGATCCGCCCAGATCAGGATATGAAAATACACCTTGGCTAGATGAAGAGAAGTAAAGAATTCTCCTTGGTGCACTGCTTCAATCATGGAGCGCAATGTTTCCATCCAGAAGCACAGAACGCCCAAGTGCTCGTTGGCCCCTTGATGTTCAGAATGGGCTGGAAGGAACTGTCCTTTTTGGGCACCACAAAACAAATGGAGTATCTGCCCTTGCCCTGCTCATCTGGCAGGATGGGCACCATTGCCTTTAAGCACAGCTACTTCTCCAAGGTGGCCCACACAGTGGCACATTTTGCATGCAGACCTACATGGGGAGATGACAAAGGCATCCAGAAACTATTCTTTGCACTCTAGGACATAGCTGAATGAATAGTGTCTAGCACCCAGTGATTCTGGTAATCCGGGCCAATTCCTGAAAGAAAAGGTGAAGCCTGCCTCCAACTGGAGGAACCTGGAAATGGGCCCCCTAACCTTCATTGTGCAGCCCAGGAAGGTCCTCCCTCTTGAGGGAGCTCGTTCCCTGGACCCACACATTCCATAAAAAGGACAAAGAATGAGCTTGAAGCTCAGAAGCAGAGGGGAATAAAGCTTTTCCAGGTCAGTAATGTTGAGAGTCCAGAGGCCACTGGGAATCTGGCCAGCACGTCCTTGGTGAACAGGCAGAGGCTGCTGAGAAAGGGGGACTAGCCCGCTTCACAGGCCCCTTGGACCTGTCCTCTGGAAGGTGGTAAGATTTTGTCTCATCCAGGTCCTTCACCAGCTTCTTCAAATCGGCTCCAAACAGAAGCTTCCCTTTAAAAGCCAGCTGGGTCAACTGGGCTTTGGAAGACGTTTCTGCTGCCCAGTGCTTGAGCCAAACCCAATGTCGTGACACAATCATCAGGGCATCATCTCTGGCTGCCAAGCATACCAGGTCATACATGGCATCTGAAGGAAGGCCACAGCTGACTCCAAAACAGAGGTAATATCATCCAGTGGAAGAAACTGAATCCAATGGAGCAGCGCTTGAGACATCAGGCTAGTCCATAACACCAGCTAAAGAATAGTAGCTGCCACTGCAAACTGGCTTCTCAGCAACTAATCCACCTTACAGTCAAGAAAATCCTTTAAGGCCGATCCACCTTCCACTGGAATGGTGGTCCAACTGGTAACTGCTGTAACCTGTGTATCCACCTTGGCAATACCAAACCACTCAACGCACTCCTCCTCTTAAAACAGCAGAGATCTTCTTATACACCCATAACCTTTTAAGCAAGGAGTCGGGAGAATCCCACTCCAACCGGATCATATCCTTGATCACATCTGGGAAGGGGGAAGACAGGAGTGGATTTTGGCACCCCTTTAAGGAGTGAGTGTACCTTCTGCTCCTGCTCCGTGCCAGAAGCATCTGCCAAGTTCAAGGCTGAAGAGACTCTGGCAATCAACAGCGCTGGCTTCTCCTTTTGAGATATGTGTATCTTCTGAAGGCGAGAGAACATCTTCATCCACATCAGAGCCCAGTATTGAGCCATATGAATCAGAGTCAGTCAAAATCTCAGACAGCTACCAGTTGCTCCCCCTCTCCATGGGGAAGCCCCTTGCCAGGGACGTTTAGCCAAAAATAATCAAACAGGGCTTCCACTCTCAGCCTGCCCTGCATGAGACTGCACCTGGGAGCACCCAGAGGCCACAGGGTCTGAATTTCCATGCCAGAAGGACCAGGCCTGCTGCAGAAGGGAAAGAATTCTGGGGGGAGTGGGGGACGACGACAATCCGGAGTCTGGAAATTCTCCTCTTGGATATGACTTATCAGTGCAAGGGGCACAGCCACTACAGACATCTTAGAGAGTGGATGAGTGGCTCACAGCATGGCTGCTGGCTCCTCAAGTTGGCTGAATATCCTTACCCATAGTGCCATCCATCAACTCCTGCCCTGAGGCAGGCAAGATCAGACCTACTGTATCCCCGACTGGGAGGGGGGGGGGCAGACCCTCCAGGGATGACTCAAAAACTGCCATGCAAGAAGAGCAGAGTCCAGAATCTGGGGATAAAGCACCTCGCTTGCCACAGGCCAATATTTCCTGGAAGAAGATATAGAGAGACAGGCCAGTATCACAACAGTGTGTGCTAAGGCTGCGGCAGCTGGGAGGCATGTCTTAACTGTGCTTTTATGCAACACACATTACAGGCACTATGGAAGGAGCAGGCATTAAGAACATAAGATATGCCATACTGGGTCAGACCAAGGTCCATCAAGCCCAGTATCCTGTTTCCAACAGTGGCCAATCTACGTCATACGTACCTAGCACTTTCCCCAAAAGACACAGGTTCTGCAATGCTTGTACTAGTTCATTGGAGATGCTTTGGCAGAATGCACATTAGGACCACGCAACCACCAGGCACACAATAGGTAAAAACGCTACTAGAGCATGCAGTAAATGGAAGGAAACCCCCACACCGCACCATCACCAGCAGTCCATCCCAAATTGCATTCCAGGAAGATGAAACTGGGAGCCCCCAACAAGGACAATGACTAGGTCAAGCCTTGATACTCACCCCCTGAGAGCCCTAGGCAGAGGATTCGTGCCAGGCTCAGTCCTACTCCCCTGAAACTATATACTGGCTGGCTGTGCAGCACTGTGTTTAAAGGTAGCTGGCAAGCAGATACCTCTGAGAGCCTTCTGCAGTCTTCAGGAGAGAGCAGGGGGGACAGAGAAGGAGGGAGGAGGCATTGAAGTTGAGTGAGGCTGCTGAATCCTTCCAGATCCTTCCAATATTCTGGCTGCTCAACAGTCTCTTATTGTGATAAGAGCGCAAAGCTGAACCAATTTTCCCTCCTCCTATGGCTACCAAAATGACCGCAGTCTAGTGCAGTCTCCCATGTCACACTCAAGTAAGAGAGTCACCTTCAAGGTGGTTGTTCACGAGCATTTAAATAATCTTTTCCCCTCAATCATTCAGATTTTCTTCAGAGTGAAAAATCCATCCACCATCTGCTGGAGATGAAGAAATACTAAAGAGACCTCTGGTGGCTGAGGAGGACAGAGGCATAGGAGTGATGTCATTGAAACCTGAGCTTTTTGTTGGTTCTTTGTCTCCACCAATCTGCTGGTAGGGGAACACAACTCACTTGTCTGGACTGGTCTAGCAGGACGATATGGAAATAGGATCCATTACAGAGGTGACACCAAACATATCAGAAACTAGAGTACAGAATAGAGGACTATAGACAAGATGGTTCACAGCTAACGCAGAAAAAAATGGTAAAAACAGATAAACTGTAGATTCTATCATATCAAATCAAAAAAGGGTCATACATCTTACTGCTGAGCACGTCAGAAAAACTGTATTCAGAGAGGCACAATAATAAAAAAGGTAGCATGTCTTGTCCATGGAAGCCAAGGGAAACACTAACACTGGTGTGCCAGAAAAACACTGAGATCATGACCCAAAACAGAATTATGAAGACCTGAGACATTCCTATTTCCAAAGAAATAAAGCTTGATACAAGCAAACTGGACATTGTGGTAAAAAAAGCATTACAAATAAAAGTGTCCATGTCAAGTGATTATTCTGTACTATGATGAGAGAAAGAGATTCAACAAATTCAGAGACCAAGAAATGTGATGGAAAAATACAAAAACTGCCTCAGTTGTATTGGGTGCCAACAGCCTGATTAAAAAAGATTTCCAAGCACATCTTAATATGTTGCCTGTGCATATTACAACTTATGAACTCCAGAAAGAGTCTCTTTGGCATAATGCAATTGTTGAGATGAGCAATACCAGTGAATCAGAGATTGAGAACCTCCAACATATTCTTGGCATGGGATGAGGTTCATGCCTGTCATGTCTATTTATTTTTTTATTTAACAGGTTTTATATATACCACTTTATCATTTCAATGTATCATTTCAATGTTTTGCGTAACATTAACCCATTAGGAGACATTACCAGGAAGAAAACAAACACTAACTAAAATATTTGAACAAAAAAGTATCAAGTCAAACAACAAATCTCAAGGAACTAACAAAACTAAGAAGTTAATTTCTATTTAATGTTGAGAAGCTGATGTTCTCTATTCCACTAGTTATGACAGTCTGTAATTGCCACTTCTCCCCTGTTACAAAACTTTTGAGACCATCTCAGTGTTCAGTCTTTAGTTCTCTCCGATTTTACAACAACATTTTTTAAGCCAAAAGAAAAACGTCAGGAAGGGACACAACTTTCAGATTTCAGACAACTTACACTTTCATGGGATGCAAGAGGACATAAAAGCGTAGTTACTCACCTATATAACAGGTGTTCTCCGGGGACAGCAGGAATCAGTTCTCACATATGGCGACGGAGCCCCCATGCGGAGCAAATCCCCAGCTTTCAGAGAAAGCCTTTGGGAGTTACCATCACGCATGCGCAGTCCCCTTCCCGCCCAAGGGTGCCATCTTGCTCAGTCAAATGACATAGCTAAAAAGACGGCAAAAAGAACAAAATAACACAATAATAGGACTGCAACTCCTAGGGGAGGAGGGAGGGTCATAAGGACTGATTCCTGCTGTCCCTGGAGAACACCTGTTACCAGGTGTGTAACTACGCTTTCTCCGGGAACAAGCAGGAAGTCAGTCCTCACATATGGGACTCCCCAGCTATAGGCTACCGAGAACCCATAGCTAAAAAAGGCTCCCTCTATGAGAGCCACAAGCAGCCACAACAGCAATGAAAACTAAGAGAATAGCACTCTGGTAGCTTGAACACAGAGGGGTCAGAGGGCAGGAGTTGCCTAGACCTCGAAAAGGTTACAGAGTACAGCCTGGACGAAGGTACTGTCCCGCCGGGACTCAATGTCCAGGCAGTAATGGACTGTGAAAGTCTGACTCAAAGACCAGGCGGCTGCCCGGCAGATGTCTGCCAAAGTAACAGAGCGGAAATGAGCCAGTGAAGCCGTCATGGTCCTGACCCTATGTGCCGTAACGCGACCCTCCATAGAAAGCTTGGCTGCCCTGTATGCCCAGGAACCAAGTGGACAGCGTATGCTTAGATACCGCCATCCCCAGCTTACTGGGGTTGTAAGAAACAAAAAGCTGAGAAGCCTTCCGATGCGGTTGCGTATGTTGGATCTAGAAGGCCAACACCCTCTTTCAGGGTATGCAGGACCGACTCTACCTGACTGGCATGCGGCTTGGGAAAAAAGACAGGCA
Source organism: Ichthyophis bannanicus (assembly GCA_033557465.1). Classification (NCBI taxonomy): domain Eukaryota; kingdom Metazoa; phylum Chordata; class Amphibia; order Gymnophiona; family Ichthyophiidae; genus Ichthyophis; species Ichthyophis bannanicus. The sequence goes on from CM066044.1 coordinate 174,573,787, forward strand.
GAACCACCTACTGGTTGAGGTGGAATGAGGAGACCACTTTTGGAAGGAACTTGGGGTGCATGCGAAGCACCACCCAGTTCCTATAGAACCTGGTATAGGGTCTTTCCGACACTAGGGCCTGGAGCTCACTCACCTGCCGGGCGGATGTGAGTGCCACCAGGAAAACCACCTTCCAAGAAAGATAGCATAGATGACAAGTAGCCATGGGCTCAAAAGGCGGCCTAGTAAGCTGCCCTAACACCATGTTGAGATCCCACTCGATCGCCGGGGGGCGGACTGGGGGTCTCAAGAGAAGAAGACCCCTCAGGAACCGAGAGACCAAAGGGTGAGCGGAGAGAGGCTTTTCATCCACTGAAAGATGATGCGCCACAAGGGCACTGAGGTGTACCCTGACAGATTTGGACTTGAGGCCCAAATCAGAGAGGCGGAGAAGGTATTGTAGAACCACCCCTACCAGGCAAGAGAAAGGATCTAACTCCCGCTCCTTGCACCACACCGCAAACCTATGCCACTTCAAGGCATATGCTCGTCTGGTTGATGGCCTCCATGAGGCCAGCAAGACCTCCTCAATATTCTTTGGAAGTAGGAGTGGAGCGAGAATTACCCTTTCAGCAGCCATGCCATCAAGTTGCGTGAGCTGAGATTGAGGTGCAAAAGAGAGCCTCCCTTCTGAGACAGGAGACTTGGTGAGGACCCCAAGGGAATCAGGGCCTCCACTGCTAGTTGCAGAAGAAGCGGGAACCAGGGTTGCCTGGGCCACTGAGGGGCAATAAGGATGTCCAAGGCCCTGTCCTGGAAAATCTTGAACAGCATCTTGGCCACCAGAGGTGTTGGGGGGGGGGGGGGGGATGAATATAGAAGGTCCCCGGACCATGATATCAGAAACGCATCGGCGGCCACCCTGTGTGGGTAGGGTCGCCTGGAGCAGAAAAGGGGCAACTGGTGATTGTCCGGACTCGCAAGCAGGTCCATCACTGGCTGCCCCCAGGTCTGGAAGAGTCAACTGGCTACCCCGCAGTCCAGCTACCATTCGTGGGGTTGGAGAATCCTGCTTAGCCTGTCTGCTAGCCAGTTATCCTGGCCCAGCAGGTAGACTGCTCGTAGACAAATGCCATGCCAGGCTGCAAAAGCGCAGAGGTTCAGGGTTTCCTGACATAGGAGGCGGGATCCTGTGTCACCCTGTTTGTTCACATAGAACATGGCCACTTGGTTGTCTGTCTGGACCAAGACAGATTCCTGGGCCAGGAACTGCCTGAAAACTCCTAGCGCTAGGCGGATGGCACGTAGTTCCAGAAATTGATTTGTTGAGCCTTCTCGCTCAGGGACCACAGTCCCCGAGTCCGGAAACCCTGACAATGGGCTCCCCAGCCCAGCAGTGATGCATCCGTGGTCAGGATCCTCGTGTGCAGAGGGACCTGGAAAGGCATTCCCACCCCCATGTGATGCGGCTGGAACCACCAGGCTAGGGACCGTACTAGATGTTTGGAAACTCTGATCCTGTCCCAAAGGCGTCCTGAGGCCTGAGACCACTGGTCTCTGAGGCACCACTGAGCGGTCCACATGTGGAGGCGGGCATCCAGGGGCACATGGACTATGGAAGCCATGTGCCCGAGGAGGCACAGGAAAAGCCTTGCTGACACTGCAGACTTGTGGCTCACCTGGCCTGCCAGAGCCATAAGTCTGCTTTATTTATTTATTTATTTTCCAGATAGGCCCTCGCTTGAAGGGTGTTGAGGCTGGCCCCAATGAACTCTAGCTGCTGAGCTGCAGTGAGGCTGGACTTGGGGTAGTTTATCATGAATCCTAGGTGCTGCAGCACTTGGATGGTGTGAGTTGTGGCCAGGTGGGCTTCGGTGGCCGAGGAACCTCTGATGAGCCAGTTGTCGAGGTAGGGGAATACAAAGACTCCTTGGAGCATGAGAAAGGCGGCAACCAAAGCTAGGCACTATGTGAACACCCTGTGGGCCGAGGCAAGGCCGAAGGGGAGTACCCTGTACTGGTAGTGATTGCCCCCTACCACAAAGCGTAGATATTGCCTGTGGTTTGGGTGTATTAGGATGTGTGTATATGCATCTTTCAGGTCTAAGAAGCATAGCCAGTCTCCCTGGCAGAGGTAAGGCAGCAAGATTCCAAGGGAGAACATCTTGAACTTCTCCCTCACCAGGAATTTGTTGAGGTTGCGCAGGTCGAGGATGGGTCTGAGGCCTCCTGCCCTTTTTGGTACCAGAAGTACCTGGAGTAGAAGCCCATGGAGTGGGGCACCGGTTCTACTGACTGATCCTCGAGAAGACTTGCCAACTCCTCCAGAAGAAGGTCCCGATAAAGAGGAGATCTGATGGGCTCTCCTGGAAAATAGTGAGGAGGCACCTGGGCTAGGTGAAGAAGATAGCCCTCTTGGACTATGTGCAAAACCCAGGCATCGGTGGTAATGGCTGTCCACCTGTGGGCATACAGAGCAAGCCGGCCCTCTGTGATCTGCCCTTCCCCTGTGGGAAGAGTGGCCATGCAGTAGGAGTCAAAAGCCACTACCAGGCTGGGCTGGAGTCGGTGCCTGGGGTTTGGGGCTTTTCTGCTTACGTGGGCCATGTCCCTGTCCCTTGGTCTTCTGCCCCTGTTTGGGAGCTGAGGAGGCCTGAAAATGGGGGTAGCTTCGGTAAGCAGCATCCTTCCTCAGGTAAAAGGGCTTTTTACCCGAGCCCTTCTTCCAAGGGGCAGAGGTCTTCTTGGAGAGCCGTGTCCTCGTCATGTATTCGGTCTCCAACTCTGCAGCCTTGTCGGTCATGGGTTTGCCGAAGAGATTCTCCCCCCAAGCATGGGACATTGACCAACTTGTCCTCATTGTTCGAGGTCCGATGACTGCAGCCATGCTTGGTGGCGTGCACCGATGCCAGCCGCAGCTACCTGGGCCGCCGACTCAAACCCATCATTGGCCGCCTGAGACAAACTTTGAGCACTCAGACGGCTTTGGACAGGCCCCTGAAGCGCTGCAAGGGTTCCTTCACCAGGTTCCTCAGGTACATGCCCATGTACAGCTGGTAGGCCTGGATCCGACAAGTCAGCATTGAACCCTGGAAGCACTTTCTGCCGAGGGCATCCAAGTTGTGGGCCTCCCTGCCGGGAGGCACTGAGGAGTGCATCTTCTGGCTCTTCAGCCGGCGCATGGCCGATTCCACAACCATGTAGTTGTGTGGCAGCTGCAACTTCTGAAACCCAGGGCTCCAGCGGACTCGATACATTGAGTCGAGCCGCTTGCTGACCACTGGCACCGACGCCGGTGTCTCCCACATCCAGAGCATCAGTCATTCCAGGATCGGAGGCATGGGTACAGTAAGAGCCCCCAAGGGGGGCCTCATACTGGAGAATCTCAAGCTCATCAGCTCAAGGATCCTTCTCAGACTCCATGGGGAATGCCAATGCCTTGGACATATCCCGCACGAAGTCCAAGAACCTCATGTCCTACGGGGGGAGGGTGGGGGGGACATTCTCTGAGGTTCGGATACCGGGGAATCAGATGGTATAGCCCCTGTGCCGGCGGGTATCCGGGGACTCCTCGTCCTCGGTTTCCCACGCTGACACCTCCGAGGAGGAATTGGCAGGCTCCTCAGGTATCGAGGGCCCCGGCGATGACCACCCTGATGCCGGCAGGCTCGGTGGTGACGACCTCGGTCCCAAACAGGAGGCCGAGAGAGACCTCGGCCGAGGATCGACTCGAGCTCGAAGGGCTTCAAGGATCAGCTTGGCCTCCGGAGTCGACTTCGACGTCAAGGGCCCGGTGGTCGGGGCTGAGGAATCGGACAGGCCAGCTATCAGCGCCTGCTGCTGCTCCATGAAGGCAGTGAAACCGTGCTCCAAGAAAGTCACCAGCTCGGGCCCCGACATGGTCGGGCCTGACGCCAGTTCCCGCAGAGGTGAGTCCTCGACAAGGACAGTTGGTACTTGCCTCGGCTGATCCGGTTCTCAACAAATTTATCACTCTAAAACCGTTACCCCACAATTTGCAAAACTTTTCTCAACCAAACTGTTGGCAGGGGCTAGAGTTAGAGCTGCAGGATTTTCTCCTATGGTTAAATCATTTAGACCCTCATATACAATTTACTAGTAATAGTCATGCTCATGTCATTACATTTTTGGATGTACAGATTAATCGTCTGACTACAGGTTGGAAAACTACAGTGTACAAAAAACCAACTGATCGGAATACCCTACTGCATTATAATAGCGCGCACCCTCGCAGTTTAAAAGATGGACTACCTTTTTCTCAGTTTATCCATTTTCGACGGAATTGTTCTCATGATGACGACTTTTTGATACAATCTCGAGAATTAAGGGCTAATTTTCAGGACAGGGGGTACCCCGAGAGAGTCATCAGTCAAGCCTACCGCCGTGCTAAATATAACCATCGAGCACTTCTTCTAGATATCCGGCCAAAATTTCGATGTGATGACACCACTATAAATTTTATCACTAAGTTTTCCCCTTTAAGCCATCACATACAGAAAATTTTACGGAAGCATTCGAATGTGTTGCAAAATATGGGGGGCCTTTCAGGACGCTGTATCAGATGCGTGTGGCAGAGACAAGCCAATTTAAAAGAACTAGTCAGCCCAACACGGCTGCGTCCATCTTCATTTTCTTCAACCTCCTCTAGTGAACGGAGGGGGCATTTCCCTTGTGGTCACTGTAGTATGTGTACCATGAATTTACAGATTGATTGTTTCACCTATCACAATACAACTTACACCTTACAGGGCACCACGTCCTGCGATTCTGCCTACGTCGTTTATGCTTTGCAATGCCCCTGTAATTTATTGTACATCAGCAAGACTATAAGGCCTTTACGGCTACGGTTAGGGAAGCACAAAAGCCATCTGAAGTGCAGAATGAAAGAGGCCCCTATAGTACAGCATTGTTTATCTTTGGGTCATTCTTTTGAAGATTTTCAATGTTTTGTCATTGAACAGGTCCACATTGGAAGAGGAAATAAAACGAGGGAACAAACTCTGTTGTTCCGTGAACAAAGATGGATTTTTACTTTAAGATCGGTAGAACCAACAGGTTTAAACAACATGATCGAATGGAGAGCATGTTTGACTTGACTGTAGGAGGTAGTCATTGCATTCACCTGCTGGTATAAAATCTACCAGCCAGTGCAAGCCCGCATGCGCGGCGTTTTTTGGAGAAGGGCGGTGAGCCTCTGGAGACGTGGGCAGCATCTCCTGGATGATTTTTCATATATGCTGACAGTAGGCTGCGAATTGGTTAGTGGATGACGTTATCTTCTGACACGAATGTTAGTTCTGCATAAGATCATATTATATTATTTCATTTTGATGTCTGTTAATGCCTGGGGGATGGATGTTGTTCTTGTTTGTTTGTAGGGAGCCACAGGAAGCAGGAGCTTTTCTTCGCAACTCTAGCCTGGCTTTGCCAGTGGATGATTTTTTGTATATGCTGACACTAGGCTGCGAATTGGGAGCCACGGGAAGCAGGAGCTTTTCTCCACCTTCGCTAGCGGTGTTTGAGACACGAATAAAGAGAAAATTTTTTTTTCCCCAGAAGAATCCTGTTTAGGAGAAACGCGTGGGAGCGCTACAAAGACAGCGTTGGGAAATCTTTTTTGGACTTTGAGTATTAGAGATAAGTTATAGAGATAAGTTATTTCGTGTGTATTTTGGATCATCACAAACTGTTGGGAAAATCTTTTTGGACTGAAGTTAAACACGATATGAGTTATTTTAATATTGCAAGTATTTGACCATTTACAGTCTATTTTTGTATAAAAGATTTTATGATATTTACCAATTGTTCAACCAACAGTTTACCAAGTGTTCAATATTTTGACACGTCATTGATGCTAGTTGGCACGGCTCTGCTGGGTTGCTGGCAGGACGCCTTGAATGTGTCGGGAAGTCTGAGAACTAGCCATATATTTGAAGAACAGTTTGGTTGAGAAAAGTTTTGCAAATTGTGGGGTAACGGTTTTAGAGTGATAAATTTGTTAATAGGTACAGTAGTATACGCTCTGTAAATACGCCCAAATATCACGTCCGGTTCTCAACAAGGCATCTTCGTTGGGTGCTCCATCTCCGAAGATACCGGCCAGTGCTCGGGGCTCCGCGACCAGCCCCAGGATGAGCAGGGTCGCTCGGAGCCATCCAGAGACGCCACCTTCGAGGATTTTTTCTTCCTCTTGTGCTCCCTTGAGGGAGACCCCCCTCTCCGAAGAACCTCGATGCTGCTCGGGCTTGGAGAGCTCCCCCCCCCCCCACCCGAGACGTGGAGGCCTCGGATGAGGTCCTGGCTCTCAGAGGCACAGATACGGAAAAAATCCTATCATGCTGCTGCTGGCAGCTCTTCAGGGCCTTCAAGGATATCTTTCTACATGGGCCACAGATCGACGGGTCATGGTCTGGCCCGAGGCACCGGAGACAGCAGTCATGCGTATCGGTGAGAGACATCAACTTCACACACCAATCACATTTTTTAAACCCGCTGGCAGCCATCGGGGAAAAAAGGGTCCCTACAAGGTCGAAGACTCAGGCTGCTAGTGAAAAAGAGAAAAAAAAAGGCGTGAACGCCAGTCACGAAAGACAAAAACTGAAAAATAGAGATGGACTCGATACTGGCATACCGAGCCAAAGGCGGGAAGTGGTACCGGTGTTGACCGGTCGAGGAAAAGACAAAAACCCAACTTTTTTCTCAGGGACACACAGACTACGTCCGAAGGGCTCTGCGGAAAAAAGGAGATTGAGCAAGATGGCACCCTTTGACGGGAAGGGGACCGCGCATGCATGATGGCAATTCCCAAAGGCTCTCTCTGAAAGCTGGGGATTTGCGCCGCACGAGGGCTCCGTCAGCGCTGACGTCACCCACATATCAGGATTGACTTCCTGCTTGTTCCCGGAGAAAAGTGTCAAGATCCCACGGAACAATGCAGCAAGGCCTGTGAACAGAAGCAAGCTGAAGCATGAGCAGTGGGTCAAAAAAGGTCAGGCCCAATATTCTAAAGGCATTCATGTGGTTTACTAACCTATAAACTGTGTAAATGCCACGAACGGGATATCCAATGGTTAGTGCCACTGAATATCTCCAACTTATGCTGCTATATGCCCCGATGCTAATCGTTTAGCATCAGGGTGTGTTGTGGGCGATGACAGTCGTTAACCGGGTAGCGTCGATAGTGCACCACTACCCGGTTAGTGACCTGCGGGTAAAACTAGGTGAAGCAAAAGCTGGCCTAGTTTAACCCACGGAAGCTAACTGGGTAGTAGTGCAATATCGCTGCTACCCAGTTAGCTTCTATGGCTGTGCGACCCCGGATATTCAATGTCAGGGCTGCATATGGCCCAGGCATTGAACATCCAGGGTTAAAGGTCAGCGGTGACAGCTATACACCATAGCAGCACATAGCCGTCCCAATTGAATATCGGCCAGTCATGTCCAAGTTGTGTTTATCCAGATCACAGGGAATGAAGAAGTGGCCTTGGGCAACAGAAACAGAAAAATGCTTTTTCCATCAGATATAAGGGGGGGAGAAACAAAACAGGGCTTTGCTTGTTAATTCTCTTTCCTCGAGTCCTACCAAACTAGTTAATAAGCATGGGTTTGGGTTTGGGTTCCCGCCCCCCCACCCCCGCCACCCACTGCTCCCTGCCACACCGCCCCCCCGCCCCTTGTGATAGTTGATCAACTAACACCTTATCCACACTTCTGAGGAGAGAGCCCCCAGACCTTTTCCTGTCACCCCTGAAAGTACTGCCCAGCCAAATCCCCCCTTAACTGGTAAATACCACCTCACATTGAAAAACCTAGTCTTAGCTTGACCAGACCGCTAAGTTCCCCAAGCCTAACCTTGGGCACCCTCTGAGGTTTTGCCTCCTAGGTCTTTAACTAACTTCTCCAAGCCTTTCCCAAATAAAAGCTTTCCTCAAAAGGGCAACCTACTCAAGCAAGTCTTTGATGCTATATCCAATGCCCATTTCCTCAACCATAAGAGTCTTCTGACACTGCTACAGTTATACCCCTTGCAAATGTCCTAATAAAATCATGACAAGTATTTGCAACATACACCAGACCAGTCTCCAGGATAGCAGCCTCCAAGGGAGTACTACTGCCATCCTCTAAAGGCCCTAAAGGAGCATCTATGACCAACACAGGCAAGCCCTGGACATGTGCTCACTGCAAACCGCCACCTCAAAATGCCTGCTTGAACAAGAATTCAGTCTTCTGATCTTACAAGTCTTTGAGAGCATCGATCCCTCCACTGGCACAGGCAGGCATATCCAGGTACAGACATGATTTCACAAATGTGGAAGTGCTCGATATGGACACCTGCAAAGACATCCCCAGAACTGTATTTCAGAACCTAAACTTCTAGGAATAGCCTAATGGTTAGAGCAGTAAGCTAGGAACAGGGAAGCCAGGGTTCATATCCTAAGCTATCATTGAAACTGTGCCGATTCCTATTCGTGCCTGGAGCAAGTCTAAACTTAAACACGACAAAGAATGTCCAGGGAGTTTATACAATTAGGCAAGGATGTCCAGGTTCCTGGGAATGCCCCAGCCATGACTCCACCTTGCCCCTATTCAGACTTGGATGTCCTCATGCTGGGGACATCCATAGACCCAGTTTCTAAAATGGCTCTGGAGATGTCGTCCAAAGCATGAATAGGGCATCCAAAATGACCCCCACACTGAGCATCCCATGCCCAGAAGACAAGGCCAGTGCTACTCCAGATATGCCCCAGCTGCTGCTGCACTAGTTGCTACTGCTACTCCTTATCTGGCCTGATGACTCTTTAACTAGTCTGGATTCTCCCTTCAGATTGCAGTTTTTACAGTTGATTTATTGTTTAAAAAAGCCAAAACAATAGGCAGTCCCTTATATCCAAACAGTTACCTCTTTCTGTCTCAGAAGGAGAGAAGGCAAAATAGAAGGAGACCCAAGGGACCCAGACTCCTCTGGGCGTTATCTCCAGAGCCAAAGGGATGCCAAGCCAAAGCCCAGAGGGCACCAGTAGTTCCACCAAACCTTCCAGACTAAACTGTGCAGTTGCTCATCTACCATCTGTTGGAGACAGAGTACTGAGAAGCTAAAGACTGTGTGGTGCTCTATAAAGGATAAAGAGAAGCATATGGACCCCCATCTCCATCTGCTGATAGGAGGGAAAAAACATGTCTGAAAGGACCTGGTGGGACAATAAGACGGACATGTGGTTTTTGGAGGAAAGAGATATACTTTACCTGCTTCTGTAGCCAATCGGGCTAACACTAGGGCTGGATCTGCTTCTCTCTCCTCCCCACCTGCTGTTGATTGTTTTATAGTCCTATTCTTTCCTCTCGTCCTCCCTTTTTCTTTCTATAACTTTTTGATTACCATTATAAACCACTATGGTGGCTTTTTAAAAGTCTCTTGGCAGTATAACAAATGATTGGAATAAAAATAAATATAAAACGAACAACAGTGACCAGCAAGAAACACACTTTGCAGACTAGATGCAGATGCTAGATGCTCTGCCATGTGTAATCAAGGTTATTCTGCTCCTCTATGATCAAAATAATCTTCATAACATGCAATGCATCACTATGAATGTATCAGAGCTGAAGTCAGTATCAAAACACCGAATCCTTGCTTCACAGATGAGCCTGAGAGAGGAAAGGTTGAAGATCAGAATCTGGACCCATGATGACCAAAAGACTGAATATAACTTACTGAGAAAACAAGAAGCCAAAGAATTAGACATCCCAGTTATACAGAGGATTACCATGATATGCAATACTCACTCTAGCAGGATACTGTTGATGTCTTGAGTGAAAAACTTCTGTTTTCTTTCACCCTCAGCAGCTCTGGCAGCCTGAATCAAGACCAAAAAGATACATGAGCCTGTGAATACCAGGATGTGACAGAGATCTATAAGCATCAACTAAGGACCAGCAGCATATTCTCCTCTTTCAGCATGTTTGTAAAGAAGCCTTTTTTTATCTCGGTTTTCATTCAAACTGACCTATGGGCACTGATCTGGTGGCTTGGTAACAATGCTGTGCAAGAGACACAGAATCTATTCCCAGGTCCAGCTCCTGTTCCTCTGGATGTTCAGTGATGCTGCAGAAGCATCACTCAGTCTCCAGAATGAAAATGTCCCAGCTGCCTTCTGACTAGTTCAAACGGCATACTTTGTGTGGGGTAGAGCAGTACTTCTCAGCCTTCTTTATTTCGTGGCACACTTGAATTTGTTCAATCCTCATGGCATACCAAACCAAAATGTACATTATCCTCAATCTCACGCTCTTTCACCGGGTGGCGGACAGCAGCATATTTTTCTTACCTGCATGTCTCATTCTGCTGGCTTCAATCTGATGCCTGAACGTGTAGAGGGCAATTTTATAAAGAGGTGCCTAGTTAAATCACATTTTAAGGTGCCTATATTAAGCCTGTTTTATAAAGATAAGTAGGTGGCTACTTTTACTAAAAGAAATACATAAGAATACTAGCTTAAAGTGACAAAATACACACCTACATTTCAGGCACAGACATTTAGAAACAACCTTATAGCAGATGGTGTAGTTACTCACCTGTAGCAGGTGTTCTCCAGGAACAGCAAGAATCAGTCCTCCCATATGGGTGATGCCACCGACTGAGCCTGCGCGGGAACACTTCCCAACTTCCAAAGAAAGCTTTTGGGAGGTCAACTACACACGCATGCATGCCAGTATTCCCGCCCAAAGAAGCCATCTTATTTCAGTATGATGACATAGCTGAATCAAGCCAAAAAAGAAAACAACTCCACGGAGAGGAGGGAGGGTAGTGAGAACCAATTCCTGCTGTTCCTTGAGAACACCTGCTACGGGTGAGTAACTAAGCTTTCTCTGGGACCAAGCAGGAAGTCAGTCCTCACATATGGGACTCCCCAGCTACAGGCTACCGAAACATGTAAACAGCCCAACAAGGTAACCAGAAAAAAAAACAAGAACAGCAGCATGAGTAATCACTGAAAATTTCCGAGAGTCAGCATCCAGCACAGACATCAACAGCAGGTAGATATGAATGAGGATAACCTGGCTGGCAAGGTACTCTCGAAAAGATCTGAGCGCTTTGGAGATGGCACGGAGCTCCAGAAAGTTGATCTGGTGGAGGCTTTCCCCAGCCATCCAGAGGTCCTGTGTTTGGAGACCATAGAGATGGGCTCCCCAGCCCACCTTGAACACATCCATAGTCCCTACCCTCTGATGCGGAAGGGCATGGAAGGGAAGTCCCTGGTGCAGATTTTGTGGTTTGAGCCAAAAGAGAAGGACTACTTAAGTGGCTGAATTACAGCCACCTTGCCCCGAATGCGCCATGTAACTTGACACCACTGCATGCATACATGGAATCCAGTGCGCTTGCCTCATCTGTAGACGGGCAAGTGGAGTGACATGAACCGTGGAGGCTATGTGGCCGAGAATGCACAGCATCCCCTTAGCTGTGGTGAACAGACGGTTCCGCACCTCTCTGGCTAGATGGATGAGCCGTAGGACTCTATCCTAGGGTAGGTAGGCCCGGCCCACAGTAGTATCTAGGAGGGCCCCAATGAACTTGAGGTGCTGTGCAGGTTGCAGATGAAACTTCGGGTAGTTGATGACGAAGCCCAGATTCTCGAACAGCTGAATGGTGATCTTTGTGGAGCGCAGGACCTCGTCCCGAGTACGACCCCTAACTAACCAGTCGTCCAGTTAGAGAAAGACAAAAATTTCCAGCATCCGGAGGAACACAGTGACCGCAAGACACTTTGCGAAGACCCTTGGGGCAGAGGCGAGGCCGAAGAGCAGTACTCAGTACTGATAGTGCTTTCTGTTGAACATGACGTGGAGATACTGCTGGCGGAGAGGGTGAATGGGGATGCAAGTATAAGCATCTTTGAGATCTAAGGAGCCCAGACAGTCTTCCTGTTGGAGGTAAGGCAACAACATTCCCAGGGATATCATCATGAACGTTTCTCTGAAGAAGAATTGGGTGAGGTCTTGGAGATCCAATATGGGCCAGAAGCCTCCCGTCTTTCTGGGAACCAGAAAATAATGGAAGTAGAACTCCTTCCCTACTTGAGAAGGGGGGACCAGCTCGATGGCAAGTTTGGCTAAGAGAACCTGGACCTCCATCTGGAGGAGGTCTCTGTGAGACAGATTAAGGAGGTACTCCCCTGTGAAAAAAGGCAGAGGAAGATGATCAAAGTGCAACAGGTACCCCTCCTGAACTATTCTGAGGGCCCAGGAACCTAATGTTATCGTTGGCCACCTGTGGGCAAAACAGATCAATCTGCCTCCCACCTAAGGTGGAATTGTGGTTGGAATGGGAAGGGACGCCATGCTCCTAAGGAAGGAGTAAAAATCCTTCTCCAGGCTGTGGTTGCGGCACAGGCTATGACTTCTGGGGCTTGGGGCAGTGATGTCGACATTGGTTCTAACCCTTCTGCTGCTGCTGCCCCTGCTGAGAGTTACGTTAGGGCCGATATGGTGGGTAGCTTGCATAGAACTTCCTCTTCTTGGGAAAGAAGAACTTTTTTTCCAAGGCTCACTTCTTGGAGGGGTCACCCATCTCTCTCTCGCCTTCTCCTCCATAGGCTTGCTGAAGAGGTTCTCACTCCAGCAGGGGACATCCACCAGCTTGACCTGCACCCACGGCGGCCACAGACTCAAAGTCATCACTAGCCACCCTGGTCATATTTTAAGCACTCTTTCACCTGGGACACAAACCCACAGTAGCGCTCAGCCCATTCCTCTGGAACAGCCACCAAGAAATTGGCCAGATCGCTTATTAGATCCCTGAGGAACATACCCATATAGAGTTGATGGGCCTGAATGCACGACACCAACATGGAACCCTGGTAGCACTTTCTCCCAATGCCATCCAAGGTCCTGACCTCCCTGCCTGGGGGCACAGAGGAGTGAGTTTTATTGCTCTTGCTCTTGATTCTCCACTTGGCCGACTCCATGACCACAGAATTGTGCAGGAGCTAAAAGTTTCTCGAAGCCAGGGTTCTTGTGGACTCAATACAAGGATTCCAGCCATCTACTCACTGGGGCATGGGTGAGGGGAATCTCCCACATGCAGAACAGCAGCCATTCAAGGATTCTGTGAACAGGAACCATAATAGCTTCCTGGGGGGTGGGGGGGAAGAGGGGTCTGGTACTGGAGGATCTCCAACTCTTACGCCCTGGGCTCCTCCTCAGCCTCGATGTGAAAAAGGCAAGACCTTGCCATGTCCCTCACAAATTCATGGAAGGAGATATCCTCTGGTAGGGACTTCCTGCACTCAGTGGAAAGGGATCCAAGGGGATGTCTCAATAGAGCTCAGGCATCGGGGATGCCTTTTTGGTTTCCCAACATTAGAATCAGAATTAATGAGGAAATGAAAATACAGACGAGATTCCTCATGGTGTCGATGGTGAGGGGAGGATGGCGTCAGCAGCTCTGGACTGTCTGACCCGAAGGCACTCGAGGGCAGGAGGAGGGAACTGAGATGGTCTTCGACCACCTGTATGAGCTGACTCCCTTGCTAGGGTAAAGATGGAGCTCCAGGATGGGCTTTACCCCCGGTGGGGAAGCCCCCCCCATGGATGAGGCCACGCTCGGCACAAAGGAAATTGGGTCTCGGGCTGGCCTCAGCATCAAGGAACCTGAGGGCATCAAATTCCAGGCAACCTGTGAGGCCATGAACGCAGTCAAGTTGTGCTTGAGAGCCTGTATACGCATACTCAGCTAGAAGCTGGTGGCCGAAAGTGGAGGAACCAGGGCAGCAACCGTGGACTCCAGTGCCAGTACCCTCATCGGTGACTCCATGATGGTGACAGTATTGGGAGTCACCCGACAACTCTCCTGGGCCTTGGGAAGCAACTCCTCCCTCTGGGGCAGCATAGGAAGCCGCTCCCAGCCTTCAAACTCTGAGTCCTGCAGAGGGGAACTGCGACACTGGTGAATGTGTGACTTAGCCCAAGTCTCAGCACCCTCCCTTCACTTTGACAGGGTGGAAGTTTAGTTCTTCTGGGACCAATCCTTGTCAAGGGATGGCCATTGGTCTGATTCACTGCAGCCCTTTGGCTCTGAGTGAGCCTGGCCCCCACATGAAGCTAAAGCAAAAGCCTTGGCAGTGGTCTTCGAAGGCGTTGATGCTGGTGCCGATGCCGAAGACTCGGAGGACCTGAACAGCAATTCCCACTGTTTTTCCTCTGTTTCTGAGCCCCTTGCATGTCAACTGCAAGCAGGGAGCACAGGTGGAGGGCTCATAGTTGGGCCAGAGGCAGTGAAGGCACCAGTTATGGTGGTCCATCATGGAGATGGTCCGGCCACACTGGGAACACTTCTTAAAGCCACTGGATGCCTTTGACATGTCTCAGAAGACGGCTTCTGCCTAGTTAAAAGGACTCCAATGTCCCAGCTGGCCAGTTGGGGGCGAGAGAAAAAAAACAAAACCCACATGCCAAAACAGAACCCAAGAAAAAAAACATGGCGCCAAGGCACCGGACACTCCTGGGGATGGGCAGGAAGACTGTGACAAGCACACGACCGAACAATCATGCAGAAAACAAACAAACAAAAAAAAACTGGACAAGTGAGGTATCTGATTTTCCAGGGACAGACAAGTTTCTGAGAGGCTCCACAGAAAAAAGAAGATTGAGGTAAGATGGCTCCTTCGGGTGGGAAGACAGGCATGCATGCATGGTTGACCTCCCAAAAGCTTCCTTTGGAAGCTGGGGAGCGTTCCCATGTGGGGTCACAGTTGGTGACGTCACCCATATGTGAGGACTAATTTCCTGCTTTGTCTCGGAGCAATAAATTTTCACACCAATATTTTTCAAGAACATTTGTAAATATAATATTTTATAATCTATGCTAGTGTGCTCTACCCAAAAGCTGTCCATGTGCACACCTATCAGCAAAGTTCGTTCCACCATGTAAATGTGTACTTTTACATTGGCCAGAGTTTTATAAGAGGCCTTTCATGTGCATACGTGGCCACATGCAGGCATAAATGACTAAAATACAACCGAAATAGACATGTACTTGAAGGTTTTTTTTTAAATTGGATATTTAAACTTCTATATCAAGTAAAAGTAAAGAAAGTACACATCAAAAAAAGAAGGAAAAGAAAAACCTCAGCAAAATTATAGACTACATCAAGGAGGGAGTCAGAGTTAGATACTCACTCCGACCAAACAGAAATATTTTATATTGCTAGACATACCACCCCCACATCCATAGACTTAAACAAATAAAACTTCCAAGAACTGTTGAACCTAGGATAAGCTTTGAGGAAATTCCCATTCAGCTTTCTGGTGGTAATTTATCTTTAAGAAAATTTTCCAAATTTAAGGAATCAGAAAAAAAATGCCAATTCTTCTGATAAAGCACTACACATTTACAAGGAAAATGCAAGAGGAAAGTACCTCCCACTGCCAGAACATGAGGCTTCAGCTTAGGAAGGCCTCTCTACGTGCCTGTGTAGTCTGAGAGACATCAGGAAAAATTGTGATCCTCTGACAACAAGTGTCCTCCTTTTTCCGGAAATACAACCTAAAGACCAGTAGTATCTTATCCGACTCAGAAGAAAAGTTACAACCAAAGTATGTGTACTTTACTGTTTAAAACTACTGTGCTCCCTTGTAAAATTACCCCCATGAGGCTGCAGGTCCTGCAAGATGAGAGGACCCCACACTCTGGTACCACCATAGCACATCAAGGACTTTCCCCAAGGCACACCAGTGTGCCCCACATATGTTTTATGTTTTATTATGTTTTATTACACTTGATAAAAACCGCCTTTCATGGAAAGCAAACATACCAGTTGAGAATCACTGGGCTAGAGGGTTATCTCCAAATTAAGATTTATGAACTAGCGCTCCAATATTGGCTAGCTTTCGATAGTGCAGGAGAAAGCTTTAGCCCCACTTCCCTCAAAAAAATAAAAGATGTTTTCGGGTTAAGGACATACTTAGATTGGAAACGAAGGTCACTGGTAGGATTTCATGTGGAAAACGTGGCTTACTAAATGGTTGATTGTTACCATTTAGAGTTAGGCCAATAAAATAGATAATGTAAAGGTGAAATACTTCAGAAAATTAAACACCTTTGTGTTGTCTACAAAACAGAAGTAACTTTTATTCAACATGTTTTTTCTTTATAAAACTTAGAAGAAGAAGAAAAAAAAAAGATCTCAGATGCTCTTAGCCCAGAAAACTACAGCTCTAGTGCATGCTGTTCAGTCTGTTTGCAGTAAGGTGTGCCGCCCCCGAAGTGGCTTTATTTGCTAAATGAAGGCCTCCTCTGGGTGTTTCTATTTTAAAGATTAATAGAACTTCAAAATTTATATTTAAACTAATACTTTGAATAGTGATACATTTATTATTTATTAATTTAAGGACCACAATCCTTGACAAATATTAAAACAAATCAGCGATATGGCTATATTACACTCTATGAAATTTTTCAGCTTTTTACTTGAAACTCTCCCCATCCCCAATTACACAGAAAGAAAAGGAAAAGAAATGATTCCTGATGACGTTTCTAATAGACATCTTTCAGAAGCACTCCACATCCTCCTAAAAATGTTGATAGTCTTGGGTGAAATTATCGCTGTCAATTTAGCCATCTGATAGACATGTTGCACTCTTACCAAAACCGTTCATACACTGAAGATTCCATCCCAGCTGTCCAGAACTGTTAAGCAAGCACCACGGAGATGTATCTTTAAATAAGTGACATGTATATCATCATGATCTTGTCCCAACCAGCCCACATTAAACTGCAACATATGCATGTCCTCTAGAAACTTCACCACTTCATCCCAAAATAGTTTTACTTTTGAGTAGGACCATCAGTTGTGTAAAGTGCAAACCTGGCCACATCTGTGCCAGCATATGCTATCTAAGATGTTTTGGTCCAGGAATAATTTATCCGGTATACAGTACCAGCGATAGAGCATCTTATACGAGTTTTCAATCAAGTTACTAGCAATGAGGCCCTTAAATAGGCCTTAATATAATTTAAAGAGAATCCTATGTCCTGTTCCCATTTTTTTAAATGAAGCTAGGATTTTCTCCTCTAAAAAGAAAACAATGCTTTTTGGGATTTTAGATATGCTTTGTTTAGTCCAGACATTAAAATTCTCTCAATAGCAGTCTCCTTGAGAATCAAATCTTTAAAATCCTTCCTCTGCAGAAAATGGATGTACCTGTGCATATTTAAACCTACTTTTGGGCGTTATCTTAAATCTTCACTGATTCTTGAATTGCTTCACCCTCCAAATCTTACCCAAAGGACTTCAACCATTTTACCTCCTAGAGACAAAATGTAGTAACTCTCCTCCCAGGGGACAATTCAAGTGTCCATCATAGGGAGTACTATAAAAAGTAACATTTTCCACTACTATCTATTTAGCTGCCCTTCAAATATACACAGTTAACCTAGTGAAAGATTTGGGGATATTAATACTTTTCAGCAAGGGGGGTGTATAAGCCATGGGAGGGCCCATAAAGGGACAGGCCCCTACTGCTCTTGCTTGTATCTACTTGTTTACAGGGCTTCCAATTCCACTCTATAATAGTTTATAGCTGAGTCACATAATTTTTGAACAATATTACGAAGGACACCCATCCCCCCTCTCCCACAGATGAAGAAAGCAAGCTCCTAACCCTTGGGCTCCTTCCTACCCAGATATACTTGAACACTCTGCGATGGATGTCATGGAACTCGGCGAGTAGAGAACATAACATCATTTAACTGCATAAACTCTACACACATCCACGACAAATTGAATTTGATCCAGCTCTTTAAAGGATTGATACAACATGCCGCCAAAACTCAGAACAAATAAACCACGGTTCAAACAAATCCCGGGCACCAGGTTGCCATGGAGCTTTTGGGGCAAAAGAAAGTGCACTTGCTACTTCACCGTAATCCAGCTGTGTGCAAGCAGTGAGGCACACAGTGCAGGAAGCTCAGACCGGTCTCATGGTTTCAACGCTTGTGAAACTTCAAACAACGAGACCAGCCTGAACTACCTGCACCGCACAGCTCAAGCCTGCACAGAGCTAGACCGCTGTGAAGGAGCCAAGGCAAGGGGAACAGGTGGCAGCTTCCAAAGCCCCGGGGGGGGGGGGGGAGGGAGAGGGAGAGGGAGAGAGAGAGAGAGAGAGGGGGACAGAGACACAGGGTGAAGGCAGGATGTGGGGGCTATGAGAGATGTTTTTCTGCTTCACGTATTATTAGGCCATGGCGATACATGAAGCAAAATAGGAACTTGCCTTGGGTACAGCTATAAAGGGTCACCAATATGCTGCTGTTAACATACTGATTGAGTTTGGTAGGTAGAGGAGGAGGAGGTAGAGGAGGAGGAGGGTCGCTGCCTTCTGTTGGCACAGTGTAATGGCCTGATTTATTAAGCTTTTTTTTCTCACAGAATATGGGAAAACAGTAAATCAGGCTCTTAAAAATGGAGCAGTAAAACAGCTTGGGGGGGAGGGGGGCACTGTAACAGAGGTCTCAATGGCCGGCTCCTAAAACCTTTAAGCTGGCTCCTAGATTACAAGAAATTATTTATTTGTCAAGGCCTGAAATAAAGCTCCTCCTAAACTGAGCTCCTTAACTCCTAAATAGTTAACATATATCACTGCCCATTTGAAGGGTAAAGTTTGTATCTCAGGAAACTCTGTATCAGATCAGGCTGTCAGTCAAGTTAAGTATCTCAGACTTAGAAACATTAACCGTGAAACCAGACAACTCGCTATAATTTTAAATCTCCTGCATGACTGCACCGAGTGAAGATGATCATCAGTAAATAAGGACAATTTGTAAGTTTGTTTCCTCACCTGAGCCCCTTCTATTTTGTGCAAACAGCTCAAACACAAATGCAAAGAGGGAATAGGGAGTTTCTCCATGGACTAGCAGGATTGTGTCAGTCACACCTGGTGACGTCCTCTGGGCGGCGCCATAGATACGGAAGTGCTCTCCAGAGCTCAGAAAGGTGAACCTTTCTGAGCATGTCCAGGTAGTCCACCTCACCGACCTGCCCCGCCCCCTAGCCCGGCCAGTCTTCTTCCTTCCGCCTTGCCAACAAGACGGACCCTGCTCTCCTTGACACCATAAAATCTGCAAGATTCAACTCTACATAAGACAAGAAGATTTCACAATGCCAAAACCCGGCATCAAGAAATGCAGGCGCTGCAAAAGGAAAATGAGCAGCACAGACACCCACGACGTCTACTTGCACTGCTTGGGCACAGATCACAACGTGGAGGACTGTTATCATTGTGGGAAAATGTCCCCAAGGGCCCAAAAATCCAGGGGTCACACTCTAAAAGACTACCTCATCTCTAATGCAGGTATTTCAGCTGCTCAGACAGTCTCTTCTTCTGTGATCGCACCGGCTCAGGATGTGCCCGTCGGGGCCTCCATCCCCAGCCGTGCAGCTGCTGCTCCCTCCTCCGTGTCTCCGGTGACACCTCCGATGGCTCCCATCGCTTTCAAGGACTCCTCTGAACATGCGGCAGCTAAATCCCGGCCCGTGGTCTCTCCTCCGCGTGGCCATGTGGCTCCCAGTAATGGCACTGGCCTTCAGTCCTCCAACTCCACCCACTTCTGGGGTGGGCCCCTCACCATTGGCCGCAGCCACAATAGCCCGGGAAGCAGCCCTCGGCGCCGTCTCTCCGGCCTCAGAAGCTCCGCCCAGAGTCCGTCCACTCAACTGGCTGCCCCGGTAAGCTCGACTGGCACTGGCGCACCCCCGCATTGTGCGCACAGATGCAGCAGGAGCCGATCAGACCGCAGGACTCAGTGCGCCAGTAAACGGAGCAGAGGCAGGAAGCACAGAGGCTCCAGCAGCAACAGCAGTGGATCAAGCCGCGAAGGACACAGCTCCAAGCGTACTAAGCGCCGGCACCGCTCCCAGCACCGCAGAAGCCGCGGAAGTCAAAACGCCGGAGCCGCAGAAGTAAGCACCGGAGTCCCTCAAGCTCTTCCAGCCCTAGCAACAGCCACCAAAGCAGATCCAGCCACAGATCCAGCCACACAGGCTCCTCCTCAGCCATTCTAAACTTGCTGTCTCAGCTGTTAAGGCAATCCGCCTCCACTGCTTCCACGACTCCCCTTCCTCCTCCCATTCAAATGGTTTCCACGGCAGAGAACCTGTTGGACCACCATCAGACATCCACTCCAGACAATCAGACGTCCACACCGGACATGTGGCCCCCGGACAATCCGTCCCCACGTAGCACTGCGGAGGAGCGCAACATTGAAGCGGCGATGGCGGCGGCGGCGGTGGGGTCTGTGTCCCACGAACACATGACCACTGAGAAGAGACACTCCCTGGAGCTGGAAGATCCACCACCCCCCTCTGGAGGACCTCACGCACCCCATGTTCCTGAGCAAACTTGCCTCCACCTTGGCCCTGAAGGTCTCGGATGATACAGGAGAACCAGTGCCGGAGGTTCTGAAATATCTCGCGACCCCGAAGCCCGCCTTCGCACCGCCTATACACAAAACACTACGGGACAACCACTTGAGACCGTGAGAGACCCCGGCTTCCGGCCGACCGTTCCCCAGGAGACTCGATTCTAAGTACCAAGTACAATCTGTACCAGGGTTCTCAACACCCCAATTGGCACAGCAATCCATCACAGTGTCTTCAGCTCTCAAGCGGATCAAATCCTCACGCACTCACGCCAACAGCCCGCCAGGTCGAGACCACAAGCTCTTTGATGACAAAGTCTTCCAGGGAGCTATGCTCAGTGCAAGAATTGCGGCGCATCAGTTCCAGCTAGTTCTTTTCCAGGATGCTTGCATGGCGAACTTCAAAACTGCCATCGCATCCCTCCCAAAGGAGTCTCAGGCATTGGTATCCAGCGCGCTCACGGATATGTCCGAGTGCAACAAGCATCTGGCCAGCACAACTTTCGACACAGCACTGAGAACCGCCGGCACGGCTATCTCCACAAGACGGTAGGCATGGCTGAAAGCATCCGGCCTACGTGACGACACCCACGATAGGATTGCAGATGCACCCTGTATGGGCGAGTTGCTCTTTGTTGACAAAGTCAAGGATACCGTCAACGACATGAAAGAACATTGCACTACACTACAAACCCTGGCAGAGGACGGGTTCGAGCGCCACAGCGGCACTCAGAAAAGCAATTTTCAGAGGAAACCATACTACACCTCTAACAAAAGGTACCCCTCCAACTGGAAATGGCAAAATCCCAGATACAAGAGCAATTCCTACCATGGCCCCTCACACCAGCGCAACTCCCAGAGGGACGGCAAGCAGAAGAAGAACAACGCGCCCGCGAACAAAGGTGGGCTCTCTTTTTTACGCCAAATTACAGGCAACCTCTCGGATCGGGGGTTGCCTGACGATTCCTGCAAGAATGGCTACGGATCTCCTCGGACTCCTGGGTTCTACAGGTCATCTGAGAGGGTTACCGCATGCGCTTTGCAGCAGCACCCTGCCAACGCACTCATCCCATCAGCGACACCCCTCCACACCTGCACCTAGCCATGGACACAGAACTGCTACACCTGCTGACCTCCCACACGATAGAGGAGGTACCCCATGCCGAAAGAAACTCTGGATTCTACTCCAGATACTTTCTCATTCCCAAAGGACAGGTGGAGTCCGCCCCATTCTGAACCTCCGCAGACTGAACAAATTTATCATCAAGGAGAAGTTCAGGATGTACTCTCTCAGCTCCATCCTCCCTCTGATCCAGGCCGGCGACTAGATGGCATCCCTGGATCTGCAGAAGGCCTACACTCACATCCGCATCCACAAATCGCACAGGAAGTACCTCCACTTCCATGTACTGGGACAACACTACCAATACAAAGTCCTTCCCTTCGGCCTGTCGTCAGCTCCATGGGTCTTCACAAAGTGCATGGCCGTTGCAGCAGCACATCTCCACAAGCAAAACATCTCCATTTTTCCCTACCTAGATGACTGGCTCCTCACAGCCCCCTCGGCCCCGGAGCTACAGGAGTCCCTGTGGAGAACCACGGCCCTGATTTCCTCCTTGGGGTTTGTCATCAACTTCAGCAAGTCGCACCTTCCCAGAGGCTAGAATTCATTGGAGTGACACCCGGGTCTCTAAAGCCTACCTTCCCGAACGCAGACTGCTTGCCATCACCTCCCTGGTGTCCAACTCGGCCACGAAAGGGACTTACTCAACTCGGTCCATACTACGCCTGCTGGGCCACATGTCACCACAACATCAGTCCTTCCCATTGCGAGGTTGAAGATGCACGCACTCCAGTGGCATTTGCGTACCCACTGGAACCAACACTCTCAACTCCTCTCCACCCGCATCCCGATGACTCCCCAGATCAGGACTCAACTACGCTGGTGGACGGTACCGACGAACCTCTCAGGAGGCAAGGACATCCACACGCACGAGCATCAGGTGATCTTCACCATGGATGCATGCAACGCCAGCTAGGGCGCTCACATCCTGCAGTTCAGCACCCAGGGAGTGTGGTCCCCGCAAGAGAGACTCCTGCACATCAACCTCTTCGAGCTAAGGGCTATCAGATATGCTCTCAAAATGTTCCTACCACATTTGTGCGGCACATCTATCCTCATCCAGACGGACCACCAGGTGGCCATGTTTTACATCAACAAACAAGGGGGAACCGGCTCTCGCTCCCTCTGCAGGGAAGCGCTACAGATATGGTCCCTGGCCTTGAAGAATATGTGCAGTCTCCATGCCTCCTATCACGCGGGAGATCAAAACACCTTGGCAGACAAACTAAGCAGACAGTTGCAACCACACGAATGGACTCTCCTCCCGGAGGTCTCCAACAGTCTCTTCCGATACTGGGGATCACTGAGCATCGACCTATTCACCACGAAACAGAATGCCCTAATGCCCCCTGTTCTGCTCCAGACATCCGCCAGCCAGGAGGTTGGCGGTGGATGCATTCGACGTGTACTGGGGGGAGTGGTCTCTGGTGTATGCTTTCCCGCCGACCCCCCTCATCCCTGCAACACTTCAACGGATCATGCACGACAAAGCTCACGCCATCTTGGTGGTTCCCCACTGGCCGTGCCAGATGTGGTTTCCTCTTCTCCTACACCTAGCACATGGGGCCCCGAAACTTCGGCCCCTCAGACTGGACCTACTAATGCAAAACGGAGGCAACACGGAGGCACCCCAACCTCAAAACGGACCTACTAATGCAGAACGGAGGCAAACGGAGCCACCCCAACCTCAAAGCCCTAGCTCTCACTGCCTGGAGGTTGAACGGCTGAGCCTTTCTACACTCCAACTACCCACAGAGGTACCGGAGGTAGTTCTAGCGGCCAGAAGGCCCTCCACCAGAAAGTCCTACGGTCTCAAATGGAAGAGGTTCAGCATCTGGTGTGCAACACAGGACCTGGAACACACCACGTGTCCACTCCCCAATGTCCTGCAGTACCTCAGTTCTCTATCCAACCATGGCCTGAAAACACAATCCATCCGGGTCCACCTCTCTGCGATAGCTGCTTTTCACGCACCGCCTGAGGGAGCCAGCTCTATTGCGGCACTGCCCCTGACAACCCGCTTTATGAAGGGGCTGACAAACCTAAAACCCCCAGTCAGGCACCCTGTTCCGCTCTGGGACCTCAACACAGTCCTCCAACGCTTAACACAGGAACCCTTCGAGCCACTCCAGTCCACCAACATGAAGTTCGCTTCCTGGAAAACACTGTTCCTGGTAACCATCACATCTGCCAGGAGGATCAGTGAACTGCAAGCACTGGTATCGCACCCTCCTTATATGCAGCTGCACCAAGACCGCGCATCCCTGAAGCCATCTGCTTTCCACATCAATCAGTCCATCGAGCTCCCCTCATTTTTCCCGGAGCCTTATGCGTCAGCCGAAGAGCGGCGCTTGCACACCCTGGACTGTCTCTGGGCCCTCCGGATCTACCTACACAGAACACAGCCCATCCGGAAGGGCGAGCAACTGTTCGTATCTTTCAACCCAAACAGGCCCGGTAGGCCCATCAACAAAAGGATTCTTTCCAACTGGGTGACCGCCTGTGTCTATTGCCTCGACCCTACAGGCACCCAGACGCAGCCAAGAGTGGGCCCTCACCAACTCAGAGCGCTGGCCACCTCAATTGCCAACCTTCGATCTGTCCCACTGATCGATGTCTGCAGAGCGGCCACTTGGTCCTCCCCACACATGTTCCAGAGACATTACTGCCTCGACCTCAGGAGGACTGCGCCCTAGGCACAGCCGTCCTCTCCACCGCAGCAGAGGGAAATGAGGCCTCACACCACTGTACGTGACTCCCGAAGGCTGTTAAAATCGTTGACTTTTGCACTATGTCTGTTATTGCATTGTTATTGCTGCCTGTTGCACATTATTGCACATCCTGTTACACAGTATTGCACATTATTATTGCTGCTCTGTTTGCACTATTCGCTGTTTGCACTATTTAGTGAAGAAATTATTGTGCTGTTGCACTGTTCCCACTTACGCTATTGAGTAAAGAAACTTTGCCTTGACTCCAGGTCTCCATAGTCGTCTATTGACACACTTACCTCATGCACCTCAGCATGCACCTGCAGCTAGAGAGGCACCAGGTGTGGCTAACGCAATCCTGATACCCATGGAGAAAGCGAGGTTACTTACCTGTAACAGGGGTTCTCCATGGACAGCAGGATAAGTCAGCCACACAATCCCACCCACCTCCCCTGGAGCAGGTCAGCCCAAACAGGGCCCGCTCCCTAGCCGGTAAGACTAGCTAGGAACACACTGGCCGGGCTAGGGGGCGGGCGTGGGAGGAGGGGGCTACCTGGACATGCTCAGAAAGGTTGCGCTCTATGTTAGAGAGGGCATTGAGTCAGAAAAGATTAAAGTTTTCCAGGAAACAAAATTTGCTGTAGAATCTCTATGGATTGAAATTCCATGTAAAAAGGGGAAGGCGATGGCAGTGGGGGTGTATTATCGACCGCCTGGCCAGAATGAACAAATGGATGATGAAATGCTCAAAGAAATCAAGGAAGCTAACAAAAGTTACAGCACAGTAATAATAATTTCAATTACTCCGGTATCGACTGGGTCAGTGTCACGGCAGGACATGCTAGGGAGATAAAGTTCCTAGATGAAATAAATGACTGCTTCTTGGAGCAGCTGGTTCATGAACCGACCAAAGGGGAAACCATATTGGACCTAGTCCTTAGTGGAACACCAGATCTAGTGCAAGAGATAAGGGTGTTGGGGCCACTTGGCAATAGTGATCATAGCATGATCGTATCTGATTTAATTAGTGGAGGAGGGACAGTAAGGAAATCCACAGTACTACAAAGGGAGACTATGATAAAATGAGGAAACTAGTTAAGAAAAAACTAAAAAGGAGCAGTTGCAAAGGTTAAAGACTTACATCAAGCTTGGGTGTTGTTGAAAAATACTATCTGGGAAGCCCAGACGAGCTGTATTCCACGCTTTAAGAAAAGTGGAAGGAAGTCCAAAAAACTGCCAGCATGGTTTAAAGGTGAGGTCAGAGAGGCTGTTGCCAAAAAAGCATCTTTCAGGAATGGAAAAAAGAGCCAAACGACGAAACCTGGAAACAGCACAAGCACTTGCCTTCTTCCTGTTTCCCCCACGTGTGCATAGTCTGTTTTAGTCTGCTTTTCTCTGATCAGAGAAGAGCAGTGCTTTTTACAGTGCTCTGCTAAAGAAGTGGATATTGCCTCCTGTGACACCTTGCTGTGAGTTCTAGCTGTTTATTAATTATTGATTGTTTGTCTAACTGTTTATTTAATTATTTATTGTTTGTCTTAGTGGTGTGCTAGTTCAGCCTTCTCAGTTATAACTTACCTTGCCTCTCTCAACTAACTGGGCTTTGTGTGGTACCCCCTCCCCCCTGCTGAGGGTTCAGGACAGGGTACCTTGTAACTGCCCTCTTTAATAGGACTTATCTCCCTCCCTCCCTCCCTCCCCAGCACCCACCCACCCCTGGGGTAATTGTAGTTTTATAGGTACTTGCACATCATTGAGGAAAGGGGCTGCTCTCAGGTGCAGCTCGTTATCCAAATCAGTCATACACAGAGGACCTGAGATTAATTACTTAAGCTTCAGGTACACAAGGTGTATTAGGGGTATTAGATACACTTTTATTGGTATAAGCATCTACACCAATCCTTATTATATACAGAATTTAAAAGACCTAAACACAAGCTTTAAACTAAGATGCAGACAGAAGTCCAGCAACGAGATGGGGGTTCTCCGGTCTTTTGCATTGAGTGTCACATATATGATTTTCTCCCAGTTGGTGAGAGGTCTTACGTATGCACTAAGTGCAAAGAACTCTTTGCTCTCAGGGAACGAGTCCGTTCTCTAGAGGCTAGAGTAGCAGACCTGGAAGACGTAAGAAAGACAGAGAAGTACATGGACGAGACCTACAGGGATACAGTCCTGAAGTCCCACCTCCAGTCTGGCAGCATCCCTGTTGCCATGGAGGAGAGAGGTCATGTGACAGGAGAGCATCACCCTGGTGTGGCAGGAAGTGATCCTGTAACTAGGACCTGTCCTCCAAGTGATGTAAAACCCTCTCGCACCGAGGACATTTCTCCAGGGCCATGTCCCCACGAGGGGAGGGTCAGGACAGCTGTTATAGTTGGTGATTCAATCATTAGGAATATAGATAGCTGGGTGGCTGGTGGACGTGAGGATCGCCTGGTAACATGCCTGCCTGGTGCGAAGGCAGCGGACCTCACGCACCGCCTAGATAGGATCATAGATAGTGCTGGGGAGGAGTCTGCTGTCTTGGTACATGTTGGTACCAATGACATAGGAAAATGTGGTAGGGAAGTTCTGGAGGCTAAATTTAAGCTTTTAGGTAGGAAGTTGAAATCCAGAACTTCCAGGATAGCGTTCTCCGAAATGCTTCCTGTTCCACGTGCAGGACCCAAAAGACAGGCAGAGCTCCGGAGTCTCAATGCGTGGATGAGACAATGGTGCAAGGATGAGGGTTTTGGATTTGTTAGGAACTGGGGAACATTCTGGGGAAAGGGGGGGCTCTTCCGAAGGGATGGGCTTCACCTTAATCAGGATGGGACCAGACTACTGGCATTAATCTTTAAAAAAGAGATAGAGAAGCTTTTAAACTAGAAAATAGGGGAAAGCCGACAGTCACCCAGGAGTGCATGGTTCGGACGAAGGTATCCTTGAAGGATACTACCAAAAGCAGTGAGGTTCCAAAAGGGAGTATAGTAGCCCAAATGCCCTTGAGTAAGGAGCAGACAGAGCATAAAGATCCCAAATTACCCCTGCCTACCAATAGCCAGATTAATATGAATAAAATACAGTCTCTAAAATGCTTGTATGCCAATGCTAGAAGTCTAAACAATAAGATGGGAGAGTTAGAATATATAGCACTAAATGAGAGGTTAGATATGATTGCACTCTCAGAGACATGGTGGAAGGAGGATAACCAGTGGGACACTGTGATACCTGGATACAAACTATATCGTAATGATAGAGCTGATCAAACTGGTGGAGGGGTTGCGCTCTATGTTAGAGAGGGCATTGAGTCAGAAAGGATTAAAGTTTTGCAGGGAACAAAATTTGCTGTAGAGTCTCTATGGATTGAAATTCCATTTATGAAGGGGAAGGTGATGGCAGTGGGAGTATACTATCGACCACCTGGCCAGAATGAACAAATGGATGATGAAATGCTCAAAGAAATCAAGGAAGCTAACAAAAGTCACAACAGAGTAGTAATAATGGGTGATTTCAATTACCCCGGTATCGACTGGGTCAGTGTCACAGCAGGACAAGCTAAAGAGATAAAGTTTCTAGATGGAATAAATGACTGCTTCTTGGAGCAGCTGGTTCATGAACCGACCAGAGGGGAAGCCATACTGGACCTAGTCCTTAGTGGAACGCCAGATCTGGTGCAAGAAATAAGGGTGTTGGGACCACTTGGCAATAGTGATCATAGTATGATCATGTTTGATTTAATTAGTGGAGGACAGATAGTAAAGGCATCCACAGTACTACCTTTTAACTTTCAAAAGGGAGACTATGATAGAATGAGGAATATAGTTAGGAAAAAACTAAAAGGAGCGGTTCCAAAGGTTAAAGACTTACAGCAAGCTTGGGTGTTATTTAAAAATACTATCCTCGAAGCCCAGACCAGCTGTATTCCACGCATTAAGAAAAGTGGAAGAAAGTCCAAACTGCCAGCATGGTTTAAAGGTGATGTCAGAGAGGCTGTTGCTGCCAAAAAAGCAACCTTCAGGAAATGGAAAAAAGAGCCAAATGATGAAAACTGGAAACAGCACAAGCACTGGCAAGTTAAATGCAAAGCATTGATAAGTCAGGCAAAACGGGAATTGAGAAGAAACTTGCTACGGAAGCAAAAACATGAAATAAAGACTTTTTCAAGTACATTTGTAGCAAAAGGCCTGTGAGAAAGTCAATTGGACCATTAGATGATAGAGGGGTAAAAGGGGCAGTAAGAGGAAACAAGGCTATAGCAGAGAGACTGAATGAATTCTTTGCTTCGGTCTTTACTGAGGAAGATGTAGGGATGTTACCCAAGACTGAAGTGGTATTTAAAGGTGATACTGCAGAGGAATTGAGAGAAATATCGCTACACCGGGAAGATATATTACAACTATTTGATAAACTGAATAGTAGCAAATCACCTGTACCGGATGGTATACATCCCAGAGTGTTGAAAGAAACTGCAATATGAGATTGCAGACCTGCTATTGGTAAGCTGTGAACTTTCATTAAAATCATCTTTAATACCTGAAGCTTGGAGGGTCGCCAACGTAACACCAATTTTTAAAAAGGGTTCCAGGGGTGACCAGGAAATTACAGACCGGTGAGCCTGACGTCAGTACCAGGGAAAATGGTAGAAACCATCATAAAGAACAAAATTACACAGCATGTAGATAGTCATGGCCTAATGGGAGACAGCCAACATGGCTTTAGACAAGGAAGATCTTGTCTTACTAATCTGATATTTTTTTTGAAGGTGTGCATAAACAGGTAGACAAAGGTGAGTCGGTTGATATAGTGTATCTGGACTTTCAGAAAGCTTTTGACAAAGTCCCCCATCAGAGACTTTTGGCGAAGCTAAAAAGTCATGGGATAGGAGGCAGTGTACTATTGTGGATCGGGAACTGGTTAAAAGATAGAAAGCAGAGGGTAGGGCTAAATGGCCAATATTCCCAATGGAAAAAGGTGAATAGTGGAGTACCCCAGGGATCTGTACTGGGTCCGCTGCTTTTTGACATATTCATAAATGACCTGGAAAAAGGGAATAACTAGTGAGGTTATCAAATTTGCAGATGACCAAAACTGTTTAAAGTGTTAAAACCCAAGAGGATTGTGGAAAACTGCAGGAGGATCTGGATAATTGGAAGACTGGGCATCCAAATGGCAGATGAAATTTAATGTGGACAAGTGCAAAGTTATGCACCTAGGAAAGAACAACCACACTATAGTTACACGATGCAAGGCTCCACATTAGAAACCACCACCCAGGAAAAGATTTAGGAGTCATTGTGGATAACATGTTAAAACCCTCCGCCCAGTGTGCAGCGGCGGCCAAGAAAGCAAATAGAATGCTAGGTATCATAAGGAAAGGGATGGAGAACAAAACAAAGGATATTATAATGCCTCTGTATCGCTCCATGGTACGACCGCACCTTGAATATTGTGTGCAATTCTGGTCACCGTATCTTAAAAAGGACATAGCGTTATTAGAAAAAGTACAGAGAAGAGCCACCAAATTGGTGAAGGGATGGAAGGCTACTCCTATGAAGAGAGGCTAAGAAGGATAGGGCTCTTTAGCCTGGAGAAGAGACGGCTGAGGGGAGATATGATAGAGGTCTATAAATTAATGAATGGAGTGGAACGGATAAACGTGGTTCAATTGTTTACGCTATCAGAGTATAGAAAGACTAGGGGACATGTAATGAAGCTACAGGTAAACTATTTAAGACAAATAAGAGAAAATATTTTTTCGCTCAACGTGTAATCAAACTCTGGAATCTGTTACCAGAGGATGTAGTAAGGGCTGTTAGTATAGCTGGGTTTAAAAAAAGGTTTGGACAAGTTCCTGGAGGAAAGGTCCATACACTATTAAAAAGGGACCCAGGATATCAATGCTTGACCCAGTACAAGCATTGTGGAACCTGTGTCTTTTGGGGATATTGCTAGGTACGTATAACCTAGATTGGCCACTGTTGGAAACAGGATACTGGGCTTGATGGACCTCGGTCTGACCCAATATGGCATGTCTTATGTTCTTATGTTCTTAAATGCAAGGCATTGATAAGGCAAGCAAAGGGAGAATTTGAGAAGCAGCTTGCTGCGGAAGCAAAAACGTGAAATAAAGAAAGACTTTAAGTACAATTGTAGCAAAAAACCTGTGGGAGAGTCAGTTGGTCCATTAGATGATAGAGGGGTTAAAGGGGCACTAGGAGGCGACAGCGGAGAGACTGAATGAATGCTTTGCTTCGGTCTATACTGAGGAAGATATAGGGATGTTATCCAAGACTGAAGTGGTATTTAAAGGTGCGGAAGAATTGAAGGAAATATCGATACATCGGGAAGATGTATTACAACTATTAGATAAACTGAAGAGTAGCAAATCACCTGGGCCGGATGATATACATCCAAGGGTGTTGAAAGAACTGAAATATGAGATTGCAGACCTGCTATTAGTAATCTGTGAATTTTCATTAAAATCATCTGTAATACCTGAAGATTGGAGGATCGCCAATGTAACGCCAATTTTTTAAAAAAAAGAGTTCCAGGGGTGATACGGGAAACTGCAGACCAGTGAGCCTGACGTCAGTACTGGGAAAAATGGTAGAAACCATCATAAAGAACAAAATTATTCAGCATGTAGTGTGATGGTGAAAGCCCTATGAAAAGCCTGAAAGGGGAGGGAAATCCTGAAGTCCCCGTTGAAGGCAATGATAATGCACTGCTACAAGGAAAACTCAGCCTACGTCAGAGAAAAAGACAGCTCCCTGTAGGAAGCAAACCACGCCCTAGTGCAAGGGTGGAGACTAACCCCCGTTCTGATTGGTCACAAGGAAGCAGGAAGCCATGGTTAAAAACCACGTGCAGAGGGAAGGGAGACAGACCCGAAGACAGACCCGAAGAGAGACCCGATCGGAGCACCGATTACAGACCTGGAGACAGAACCGATTGGAGAACCTACAAAGAAGCTGGTCAGGAAAATACCAAGAGAGCCAGGTGGAAGGCAAGAGAAAGCCAAGACCAGAGTCTGAGACCAGAGAGTCCAGGCAGAACAGCCTGTGTGAGAGAAGGTGCCAAGGGAAAGGCACGCACTCAGACAAAGCCAGCATTCAAAGGTAAAAGCACAGACAATTGGAGAAGCCGGGCAGGCCAGTCAAACAATTGCTACAGCTGGGAGGATTGGAGAGGTGGAAAGAGCACCAGTGCTGACACAGAGAAACAGCCTCAAGGTAAAACTGACCATTTTATATCTGATAAATTGGCAAAAGAGATAAAGGCTAGTTTTAATGAGTAGGATCTGGAACCCTCCCCCTCTACTGTGAAACGTTGGATTGAAAGCCTAGTACCTGCTGCAAACTCCAGACCAGATAACTCTGACGTTTGTGAAGCTTCTAAATTAGGGGCACTGCAGAGACTATTCTCTAGTGAGAGGATTCAAACCCCTAGTACCAAAACACCTGAAAAGGCTGACTTGCTGTGGGATCACTTCCACCAGTTTCTAAAGAGAGAGAAGCTAAAAGAAGTCCCCACATATGAGAAAGACTTTGGTAATTCTAATGGCATTGAGGAAATGCAGATAGAAACCACTGTGCCTGAATGTGATGATTTTCCTATACCAATGGACTGTTGTTTAACTCACAAGAATACCACAGTAAGAAAGTGAAACAGGAGAGAGTTTTAAAAAGCCTTTTAATAAGGTAGCTTTTACCTGTGACTCAGAAGAAAGCAGTGCTGTGCTGTATTCATTGTTGAGAGTAACGGAGTTTGGGAAGACGTTGTTTGGTGAAACAGAAACCAGCTGTGTTTAGTTATGCTGTAGTATAGTGTGTGACCACACAGAGCAGTGCAGAGAACAGCAGAGAAGAAAAGTTTTGTTTTTCATTTCTCCTGGTTTTTCCTGTGTTCATCCTTTCATTTGGAGAAGTTATCCTAGTGCATTTGTTGTGTTTTGAACCTCCGCGTGCCTTTGAAAATCCCCATTGTATAAATAATAAAAATCTTGCAAAGCCTTACCACCTGCCTCAACTACAATTCATTCCTACAGAGTAAAGAACTTTTATTCTAAAAGACAGTAAGGCCGCCTATCAGCTGTCAGCCTCTTGGCCCAGCCGGTGGGTGTCGCAGTAGATAGTCATGGTCTAATGGGAGACAGCCAACATGGCTTTAGACAAGGAAGATCTTGTCTTACTAATCTGTTATGTTTTTTGAAGGTGTGAATAAACAGGTGGACAAAGGTGAGTCGATTGATATAGTGTATCTGGACTTTCAGAAAGCCTTTGACAAGGTCCCTCAGAGACTTTTGGCAAAACTAAAGAGTCATGGGATAGGAGGCAGTGTACTATTGTGGATCAGGAACTGGTTAAAAGATAGAAAGCAGAGGGTAGGGGCGCTAAATGGCCAATTTTCCCAATGGAGAAAGGTGAATAGTGGTGTACCCCAGGGATGTGTGCTGGGTCCGCTGCTTTTTGACATATCCATAAATGACCTGGAAAAGGGAATAACGAGTGAGGTTATCAAATTTGCAGATGACACAAAACTATTTAAAGTTGTTAAAACCCAAGAGGATTGTGGAAAATTGCAAGAGGATCTTGATAAATTGGAAGACTGGGCATTAAAATGGCAGATGAAATTTAATGTGGGCAAGTGCAAAGTTATGCACCTAGGGAAGAACAATCCAAACTATGGTTACACGATGCAAGCTTCCACATTAGGAACCACCACCCAGGAAAAAGATTTAGGCGTCATTGTGGATAACATGTTAAAACCCTCAGCCCAGTGTGCAGCGGCGGCCAAGAGAACAAATAGAATGCTAGGTATCATAAGGAAAGGAATGGAAAATAAAACAAAAGATATTATAATGCCTCTATATCGTTCCATGGTGAGACCGCACCTTGAATATTGTGTGCAATTCTGGTCGCCGTATCTTAAAAAGCATATAGCGTTATTAGACAAGGTTCAGAGAAGAGCCACAAAAATGGTAAAGGGGATGGAAGGATACTCCTATGAAGAAAGGCTAAAAAGGTTAGGGCTCTTTAACCTGGAAAAGAGACGGCTGAGGGGAGATATGATAGAAGTCTATAAATTAATGAACGGAGTGGAACGGGTAAACGTAGATCAATTGTTTTACATTATCAGAATATAGAAAGACTAGGGGGCATGCAATGAAGCTACAGGGTAAACTATTTAAGACAAATAAGAGAAAATATTTTTTCACTCGTGTAATCAAACTCTGGAATTTGTTACCGGAGGATGTAGTAAAGGCTGTTAGTGTAGATGGGTTTAAAAAAGGTTTGGACAAGTTCCTGGAGGAAAGGTCCATAAACCATTATTAAGAAAGGACCCAGTGTATCAATGCTTGACCCAGTACAAGCATTGTGGAACCTATGTCTTTTGGGGAAACTGCTAGGTACGTATGACCTAGATTGGCCACTTTTGGAAACAGGATACTAGGCTTGATGGACCTTGGTCTGACCCAGTATGGCATATCTTATATTAATGCTCAATGCCAGAATTGCAGCTCATCAATTTCAATATATCCTCTTCCAGGATGGTCTCATGGCCGGGGTCAAGAGTGCCAGCTCATCCCTCCGCAAGGAGATACAAGCATCCATATCTGCTAACATCACGGATATAGCCGAGTGCAGCAAGCAACTAGCTAGCACGGCTTTCAACTCCTTCGATACATCCATCAGGACTGCGGGGACAGCCATAGCCGCCAAAAGATGGGCATGGCTAAGGGCTTCGGACCTGCGAGGCGATACACATGACAGGATTGCCGATGCCCCCTGTTCCGGGGAATTCCTGTTCGGCGACAAAGTGACAGCCACAGTGAATGATATGAAGGATCACTGCACGACCCTTCAAACCCTAGCGGAGGATGGCCTGGAAAGCGCAGCAGCAACAGCTATCAGAGGACCAGGTACCAACATAAGCCCTACTACCCTACCAACAAAAAGTACGCATCAGATAACTCGCAGCGAAAGTGGCAAGGACCCAGGTACAAATACGATACCTATCAGGGCCCCTCACACCAATGACAGAATCAAAGGGAGCACAAAGAAAAGAAATCCAACAACAACCAAGGGGTCAAAACTGGACCTTCCTTTTGACAGCAAACTGAGAGCACACTCCCCCATCGGGGGTCACCTGACGAAGTTCAGAGGCAAGTGGGAAACCATCACCTCCGACAGATGGGTCCTGCAGATAATCCAAAAAGGATACCGCTTATGCTTCTTTACGCCACCCCTACAGCGGTCCAAACCTGTCAGCGACACACCAGCCCACCTGCATATGCTCATGGCACGAGAAATCCTCCACCTACTACTCTTTTGAGCCATAGAAGAAGTGCCTCGCAACGAGATAAATACTGGCTTCTATTCCAGATACTTCCTCATCCCCAAAAAGGAAAGGCGGGGTTCGCCCCATCCTAGACCTGCGCAAACTCAAATTCATCACCAAGGAAAAGTTCAGGATGCACTCCCTCAACTCCATCCTGCCCCTCATACAATACGGCAACTATATGGCATCTCTGGATCTTCAGGAAGCGTATACCCATGTTCCCATTCACACATCCTACAGAAAATACCTGTGATTCCACGTCCTGGGACAGCACGTCCAATACAGAGTGCTCCCCTTCGGTCTCTCTCCGGCCCGAGTCTTCGCAAAGTGCGTGGCCGTAGCAGCAGCGCACCTCCGCAGACAAGAGATCAACGTCTTTCCCTACCTGGACGATTGGCTCCTCACAGCGTCCTCCGCCCCAAAGCTCCAGGACGTGCTGCATTGCACGATGTCGCTACTAGCCTCCCTGGGATTTGTCATCAACCTACAAAAATCATAACTAAACCCCTCTCAGCGCCTGGAGTTCATAGGGGCGTTGATCGACACATGCTCCTCAAGAGCGTACCTCCCAGCATGCAGAGTGATTACCATCGTTTCCCTGGCTTAGGCGATGTCCACGAGGGAGCAGACTTCCGCTCGTGCCCTTCTGCGCCTCCTGGGCCATATGGCGGCGACGAAATCTGTCCTCTCTCTGGCGAGGATGCACATGCGCCACCTCCAGTGGGACCTTCGACATCACTGGAACCAACACTCCCAATCACTTTCCAAATGTGTTCCTGTCCCCCTCTGCATCAGAAAGCAGCTCCAGTGGTGAACCTCGCCGACAAACCTCTGAGGACAAAGACCTCCGCCAGCATCAGTATCAGGCGGTACGCACCACGAATGCCTCCAACATGGGGTGGGGAGAACACCTCCTTCAGCTCAACACTCAGGGGGTGTGGTCTGCGCAGGAGAGAAAGTTACACATCAACCTCCTCGAACTATGCGCCATCAGGTACGCCCTACGTGCAGCATTCCTACCACAGCTGTATGGGACCTCCATCCTAATCCAGACAGACAATCAGGTGGCGATGTTCTACATAAACAAACAAGGAGGGACAGGGTCACACTCACTCTGCAGGGAAGCATTGGCGATCTGGTCCCTAGCGCTCAAGAACAACTGCAAACTGCGAGCATCCTACCTCCCAGCGGGCCAGAACACCCTGGCAGATCGGCTGAGCAGGCAACTGCAGCCCCACGAATGGACCCTACTTCCCGAGGTCAACAACATCATCTTCAGGCGATGGGGCATGCCTCAAGTTGACCTGTTTGCCACAGAACAGAATGCCATATGCCCCCTCTTCTGCTCCAAGTGCCCATCCATTTGAAGGCTAGCAGCGGATGCATTCGACGTGTGCTGGGGGGAGTGTGGTCTCTGCTGTACGCCTTTCCGCCCTTTCCCCTGATCTCAGCGACCCTTCAACGGGTCATTCAGGACAAAGCAAACATCCATCATCATAGTACCCCGCTGGCTCCGCCAGATGTGGTTCGCCCTTCTTCTACGCCTAGCCAGCGAGCCTCCGATACAGCTCCCACAACGTCCAGATCTGATCACCCAGAACGAGGGCACGATGCAGCACCCCAACCTCAGAGCCCTCGCTCTTACAGCCTGGAGGCTGAGAGGCTGAACCTCTCAACGTTGCTGCCCGAGGTGTAGGACGTGGTCCTGGCAGCCAGGAAACCGTCAACAAGGAAGTCATATGGCCTCAAATGGAAGAGGTTCATCATCTGGTGCACACCTCGCCGCCTGGACCCGACCACCTGCCCGGTGCCCAGTGTCCTACAATACCTCGCTTCGCTATCCGAGCTCGGACTCAAGACTCAGTCAGTCAAGGTCCACCTCGCTACCATCACTGCGCACCATGACCCAGCGGACGTCCTCTAGCAACTCTATCTCAACGCTTCCCCTGGTCTCTAGGTTCATGAAAGGCCTCTCAAACCTGAAACCATTAGTTAAGCCTCCTGTACCATCATGGGACCTTAACCTTGTTCTCCAGCGGCTCGCAAAAGCCCCCGTTGAGCCCCTCCAGACAGCAGACCTCAAGTTCATGTCCTGGAAAGCCCTCTTCCTCGTAGCCATAATGTCTGCACGAAGGGACGGTGAACTACAAGCGCTCGTGGCCCACCCGCCATATACTCAGCTTTACCACGACCGCGCCCTCACCCCAAGTTTGTACCCTAGGTGTTGTCCGCCTTTCACATCAACCAAACTATAGAACTCCCTTCCTTCTTTCCCGAGCCGCACTCCTCAGTGGAAGAGGAACGACTGCACACCCTGGACTGCTTATGAGCTCTTCGCATCTACCTCCGCAGGACAGAACCAATCCGCAAGGGTAGGCAACTGTTTGTGTCCTTCGACCCGAACAGGCCGGGCAGGCCTGTCACAAAACAGGACACTCTCCCAATGGGTCTCCGCCTGCATTGCCTTCTGCCTCGACCCAACCGGCACCCATGAAACACCCACAGTGGGCCCACACCGGCTCAGAGCAATGGCCACCTCCTTGGCTAACCTACGCTCGGTCCCCTTGGTGGACATCTGCAAGGCAGCAACGTGGTCTTCACCACACACCTTTCAGAAGCACTATTGCCTTGACCTCAGGCCGCACCCAGACAGTGCCTTTGGCAGAGCAGTGCTGAGCGTGGCACTGCAAGGCGCCAATGCCATGCCCCCTTCATGCCTCATGACAGGAAGGCTATGGCTGTTGACATTGCTCTCAGTTACCCTGTTGTTGCACATTGTGCAAAACAGGTGAGCAACAATCTCATGTAGCCCTACGTTTTGCACTACTATGTTGTTACATGTGTTGAACACTTGCACTGTATGTACTTTGTTTGATTACGCACTGTTTGCACAGTTATGCATCTTGCTCTATTGGAATAAAGATCCCAATCATTCCAGTGAACCATGTCTCCTGGTGAATTCTAACTCCCATGCCTCCTTCTCCACCTCAGCG
Organism: Ichthyophis bannanicus; assembly: GCA_033557465.1. Taxonomy (NCBI): domain Eukaryota; kingdom Metazoa; phylum Chordata; class Amphibia; order Gymnophiona; family Ichthyophiidae; genus Ichthyophis; species Ichthyophis bannanicus. Next base: position 174,611,356 of record CM066044.1, read on the forward strand.
CGTGCTCCGCACAGCTAGGGAGGCACCAGGTGTGGCTGACGCAATCCTGCTTGTCCATGGAGAAGACAAAGTTACTTACCTGTAACGGGAGTTCTCCGTGGACAACAGGATAAGTCAGCCACACAATCCCACCCGTCTCCCCTGGAGAAGATCGGCCTGCAGCCGGCACACACCCCAGCCTGGAGGATCAGAGCTGGGAAAACACTGGCCAGGCAGGGGGCAGGCCGGTAAGGTGGGGTCTACCTGTACATGCTCAGAAAGGTCGTTCTGAGCTCTGGAGAGCACTTCTGTACCTGGGGCGCCACCCGGAGGACGTCACCAGGTGTGGCCGACTTATTCTGTTGTCCACGGAGAACTCCTGTTACAGGTAAGTAACTTCATCTTACAGTCTCTGCCTTCTTTAAGGATTAAAGCTACTCCTGCCAAGAGCAATGAAGGGGGGGGGGAGGGGAAAATCTACCATAATGCCAATGGTATTTAATATATGGAAGGACCCCTTACAAAAACTACTGCGCAAAAAAAACCTCTTACAAAATTTTGATAAATAACCATTGATCGATCCCCTGGGCTTTCCCACTTCAGAAGTTCCTAATGGCCATCAATACTTCATGTTCAGTCATCTCTCTAACATCTTCTCTCAATAGTAATAAGAGTTTTGAGAATAAAGAGAGGCATTTTTTTTTGGACTGATGAGTGAGGAGCATACTCGAGAGCTGTAATTATCTGGGCTTAAAGAGTGTCGAAGGTCCCTTTTTCTCCTGATTTATTCATTTAAAAGGAGTGTGCTGAATAAAAAAAAAGTTACTTCTGTTTGTAGATAGCACAAAAGTATCCATTTCGCTGTTGGTTTTCTGGCTCTACATGTACCTCACTTTCAGGTGCCCTAAGATCTGAGTAACAGGCAAGAGTTTGAGGCTCTGAAAGCCATGGCTGCCCTATTTTATTTTATTTAATTCTGCATTTCTATTGCGCTTTATCCAATCCTGGCTAAGTGTGGGCTGCAAAAGATATAGGGTCAATAGTCAATGGCAACAGCAGCCAGCGCTGGTAAGGTGGCTGGACACTGCTGCTTTAATTTATAACCAGGTAATCGGCGCCGAGCCATAGCCGGTTTGCCCTGATAGCATTTTTGCACTCTGATCAGTGGCAATATTCAGCTGCTAACCAGCTTGCAAAGCTATCTAAAGTTAGCTTTTCACCTGTCCTTCCAGCAGATTGGTGGAGACAAAGAACCCATGAAAAGCCCAGGTTTCAATGCGTCACTCCCATACCTCTATCTATCTCAGCCACCAGCAGTCTCTTCAGCATTCGCCCCAAAGCATATGAGAGAACATAGTCTCACACAACCTCAACGTAAGCAACAGGGAGTAATCAAACAATAGAGAACTATGTACAGGAAGCATAAACAAAAGGCTGTCAGTAGAAAATGGACCTGCAGGGCCAAATATATAAATCAATTAGGTGGCGGTTTGACCATGGGACCGGTTTGATTGAGTGTGGATGTATGCTAGGTGTGATGGGAGAAATATGAGATCTACCCACTAGTCTGGACTGGTCTAGCAGGATGAGTTGGAAATATCAAATATACACCGATTGCATTATCATATACAGTCCTTTCTCCAGAACCTCAGACTACTCCAATGTATCCTAATGCTTCACAGCAATGACAAAATGGCTACAGGAGCACGAAACATCAACAGAAATCCTCCACAATCACCAGAGACCCCACCTGCAACTATAAAACTGGTCAAAGATGTCTATTAGGACAGAGTTCAGATACCTTGGCGTTACACTTGACCAAGAATTGAACTTGCAAGCACAAATAAAAAAAACAAACAAACAATCAAGTCAGTATACTACAAGCTAAGAATTCTAAAAAGCCTCCGTCCCCTACTAAAAACTTGACAGATTTCCGAAAAACATGGCAAGCCATCATAACCCTGAAACTAGATTATTCTAACTTGACTGACCATGGTCTGCCAAAGAACAGCATATACCCACTACAACTGACCCAAAATACTGCTGCAAGACTCATTCACAGGGCATCCAGATGGACACACACCACCCCAGTACTGAAGCACCTACACTGGTTACCCATGGCAGCTAGGATTAAATACAAGGTTATCCTTAATGTGTACAAAGTCATAAAACGATCACTCTGCTGTCTGCCTTCAACCCTTACTGAGAAAGCCTCCAGATAACAGACCAAGATACACAACACACTCAACTTGCTTGAAATACCCACTCAAAAAAAGCACAAAGAGCCAAAGGACATAACAGGGCTTTCTCCATTTATGCACCAACTGAATGGAATCAAATATCATCTCAACTGAGAATAATCAAAACCAAGGGGGAATTCAGAAAAAAGCTAAAAAAACCCTCTTCCTTGAATATTGAGTGGACTCTCATTAACATTCTATTTCCAGGACCTAATCCATACATACCACCATGTCTGTACATAGTTGTTACTTAAATGCCTCCAGCTGCAACCCATCTCTGACTTCCTACCCATTATTAACATTATATGTAATGTGCACAGTTGTTACCGTTTCGATGTTACATGGCACAATGTTATATGTAAATCATCTTGACTTCTAGAAAGAAGGTATATAAATATTGTTAAATAAATAAATAGCTAATTAATTAAATTAATATGCACTACATGAGATAAAATTACAAGTTCTCTCTTGACTATCTCAGAACTTGACAAACCCCAGGCACCTAGTTGCCAGGGCAACTAAAAAATTCACAGCTGACGTCTGGGGCTCAGAGCATGAGTGCTGCAATATCGGGGACGAGAACAGGCATCAGATTGAGGGGCTCTCCCTCTAGCATAAGCCCTGTTCTACCTGTCTGGCACCTCAATTCATTGAAGAGCAGTGGGATCTTGTTTTTTTTGCTGTTGCAGCTCTGCTTATCTTGTACCAGCTCTGGCTGCTGGCAAAGCTGAAGGAACTGAAATCACCAAGCAGCTACTTCCTGTATTGTGCAACAAACAGGAAGCAGTAGTTAACTTAGTTGCATACTTGTAACAGGTGTTCTCCTTGGACAGTGGAATCCTATAGCCACACACATGGTGACGTCATCCATGACAGAGTTGAAGTGGTCGCACTTCCCAAAGCCAGCAAATTATAATAAAGTTCAGCGGTTGTGCGGGGGATTCCTGCGCTGCTGGCTGACCAATGGTCACCTCAGTCTAGTTTGTAGCGAGCTTCAACCTGGGTGGGTGGGTGAAAAGCATGTGGCTGTAGGATCCCACTGTCCAAGGAGAACACATGTTACAGGTATGCAACCGTACGTTTTCTCCATGGACAGTGAGGATCACTCCAGTTACACATATGGTGGCTCCCAAGCGAAGGGTGGCAGCAGGATGTTATACATTTTTTGTCATTACAGAGGTGGCGGCAGGTTGAAGTGGCTTGTAGAGGACTGCAACCCTGCTCGACCGAAGTTTGCCTCCACCTGCTGGGGCTGGTCGAAGACAGTAATGGCAAAAGAATGTATGGCGTGTGGACCACATAGCAGCTTTGAATATCTCTTCCATAGAAATTCTTGCCAGGAGAGCTGCAGCTTGAAGTTTATGAGCTGCAATGTTAGTACTTAAATCCAGTCCAGCTCATTGGTAGCAAAAATCAATGCATCTGGAAATCCAAATCGATAAAGTTTGCTTTCCCACTAGTTTTGGAAATGTCATGGGGGCCACCGAGAGAAAAAGTTGGTATGGCCTACTCTTAGAAGAGATGCGCTCCAAGTAAATGTGTAATGCTTGTACGCAATCTAGGGTATGCAGCATAGATTCCTCTTCAGAAGCATACAGAGGTGGATAATATACTGGAAGGACTATTGATTGATTTATGTGAAAAACGAAACCACCTTAGGAAGGAATTTTGGATGAGTCTATAAGAGAACTTTACTCAGTAAAATCCATAAATATGGAGGATAGTAGACAAGAGCATGCAATTCACATTCTTTGTGCTGAAGTTATCACCACTAGAAAAGGACTTTCCATGTAAGATGGAGAATAAATAGCCTGTTGCAAAGGTTCAAAACAGTGATCAAGTTAGTTGGTAAATAACCATCATAAGGTCCCAGACTGGAGGCGGCTGATGCAGGTGAGGTTTTACATTGAAAAGCCCCTTCATAAATCTGCAGACTAGGTGATGGGATGAAATAGGCTTGTCATCTATAAGAAGGTGGCATATTAAGATAGCTACAAGATGTAAGCGAACGAAGAAAGAAGACCTCTGATAGATGTAGAAGGAATTGCAGCAGTTGCTCTATGGATATTGTGAAGGAGTCCATGGAATGTGACAAAACACCAGGCCGAGTATCGTTTCCATTTAAAGGGAATAAAGAATGACGAGTGGATGGCTTTTGTGATTGCAAGAGGTTATTCCTAATCCAGTCAGACAGAGTTTGCGGATTAGTGAGGCCTCAATATCCACACCGTCAGTTGCAACTTTTCAAAATTGTGTTATAGTTGTACATCGTTTTCCCAAGTTACCAAATCTGGAAAGTGTGGTAGAAATACTGGAGGTTCTGGTAAGAGATGTTGCAGACTTGGAAACCAAATGTATCTGGGTCAGTAAGGGGTCACAAATATCAAGTGAGCTTGATCCATCTTCGATTTTTGTATGGTCAGAGATATCATTGGAATTGGGGAAAAAGCATAAAGTAGGTGGTTGGAACAAGAGATTAGAAAAGCATCTGGAGCCAAGTGACGAGGTGCTGTTCATCTGGAACAAAAACTGTGGACATTTGAGGGTTGATTGCTGTGGCAAAAAGGTAGATGACTGATGCCCCACATTTGTCGAACAGGTGATGTACCACTGCTGGATGAAGGGACCATTTGTGTGGGTCCAGTTGCTGATTCAATTTGTCTGCCAGCTGGTTTTGTTCACCAGACAGGTAAGTGGCCATCAGAAAGATACTGGTTTGACAATGTGAACTACCAGATCTGAAGAGACAACCTGCAGAGGATGTATGACCCCATGCTTCCCTTTTTGTTGATGTAGAAGATTACGACCTAGTTGTCTGTTTGTATTTGAAGAACTAACCCTCTCACTTCTTTAACAAAGACTCTGAGGGAGTTCCTGATTTCCTGTAATTCGAGCAAGTTTATTGTGCAAGGTATGTTTTCGTGCAGACCAGACCAGACCATCGCCCTTGTGTGCAATGACTGTCCAGATGACCACCCCATCCCAGCTTCAATGCATCAGTTGTCAACACTATTTGTGGCTGAGGGAGGTACAGAAATTTTCCTCTTAAACAGGTTGAAAACTATAGTGCCATCATTGTAGGGCTTTGTGAAAAAACACTGGAAAGGTATATCACTGAAGTGAGGGGTTGTAGCAACTGATTACATCGTTTCTTTAACTGCCACTGTACTTGATGCATGTGTAGACGAGCATGGGGTACCACATGTATAGTAGCTGACATGTGGACTAAGAGCTTCAAAACTGTACCGACAGGGGAGGAAATGACGTCACGGGTCTAGACAGCAGCAGCAGCGCGAAGCTCCGTCTTGGGCTGAGTAAAACCTGCTTTATAACCCCTTAAAATTGGTCCGTATCTCTTCACATTTGCCCCCTTCGGACGTCGGAAGCTTGGCGCCACGGATGGCAACGGCAAAAAAGAGCGGGACAGATCTGAAGTCCTTCGCTTTTAAGAATACGCCTGGCAGTGCAGTGGGAAAGGCAAGATGGCGACGCCATGTGCAGCGAGCATGGGAGAAGCCGGTGGATCACCCCCACGCGATAGTGAAATAGCCTTACTAAAAGGAGAACTGCATGGCTGGTTTGCTACTTTTTGCGGCAAGATCTGGCCCACTTCAAATCTGAAAGCTCAAACTTGGATTGAGGAATTGAAAACAGAAATGAAAGAGGTGGGTCAGCGCCTGGGGGAGGTGGAGGAAAAAATGGAGGAACATGAGGACAGTATTCATGTCCTCCAAGATAAGCTGGAGGGGGCCATAGGGACGCAGGAGGACCTGTGGTCCAAACTAGAGGATCTCGAGAACCGATCCCGCCGCTCCAATATCAGAATACGGGGAATTCCGGAGCCACAAGAGAGAGAGGATTGTGAAAAAATTGTGGAGAATTTAGGGCGCCAGATCATGGAACAGGCGGGAGATCCGGATAATAGCCTGTGCTGGCGGATAGATCGGGCGCACCGAGCACTAGGCCCGAGGACTGAGGGAAGGACCAGAGATATAATTGCATGCTTCCATGACTATGCTACCAAAAATGCAGTGGTGGGCAGCGGCAAGGAAAGCTCACGGAGGTGACATGGGCCAATCAGAGGGTAGAAATCTACGCGGATCTGTCGGCCATCACCATGCGAAAGAGGAGGGAGATGGCTGGCCTTACCAAAAAGCTCCGAGAGGAAAGTATTAAATATAAAATGGACCTTCCCCTTTGGACTATCCTTTACTCTGCAAGGGGTTTCCCACTATCTGCGCTCGACAGATGAGGCCAGTGAAGTGATGAGGAAAGCCGGCTGGGTGGAGAACCGACTAATCTAGCACCACCTCGGGGAAGCGACGGGAGGAGGAGAACAGATGGCGGCGGACTTCCCAGGGAGAGAAACGATTGCGGCGACAAAGGCGTGCTCCAGATCATCAGGGGTGTCCGCTGAGCGTACCTGGGACTGTTCGTCTATGGACATAATGTGGGGGATAAGTAACAGGATGTCAAGGGGGAACAGTTGTTGGGTGGAAGTGTTGTGAGTGAGAAGGGGGATGATTGGTGCATGAGTGCTTATGGGGGTGGGGGGGGCGGCATTGTGATAAGAGTACGGGGGTTAATATATTAAGTGTGTTTAGGGGGTTGGAGCATGGGGACAGCAGGTCAGTGGGAATGTGCGGGCTGTAGCTGCTGCTGGGCTTGGTGAGTCATGCCTTATTTCCTTAGTGAAATGGGGAATAGAGATTTGTTGGGAGGGGGGGGAGGACGGGAGGGGGGGAGGGGGAGCAGGGGGGGGGAGGGGGAGGGGGGGCTGTCCTACTGTACCACTGTACCACGTCCAATAAATTGCTTCCTGGGGTGGCGTCCCAATGGATAGGTGGCGTATACTGACCCTAAATGTACGTGGGCTGAATTCCCCAGTCAAGCGCCAGCGCATGTACAAAGAAATACAGCGGCTTAGGGTGATATTGTCTTTCTTCAAGAGGACCCACCTCCGTCGGGCAGATGAATGGAGAGAATCTCTGGGGGGAAATTCGGGGAGGTGGTCGCCTCGAATAGGCTTGAGAATAAAAAAGCAGGGGTGGGCATCCTGCTCAGTGGGAGGGTTCAATATACGGAGAGTGTGGTCTCTCGGGATAAAGGGGGGCGGTTTTTATTGCTCAAGCTTAAACTGCCAGACCAATGGGTTACCTTGGTGAATGTATATGGGCCTAACACGGCCCAGGGGAAATTTTTTGTGGAATTGACTGCCCAGGTAGAGAAATTTGCTGAAGGACAGGTGATTCTATAGGGGGTGACTTTAACTTGACCCTCAACCCCCAATTAGATCACTCCTCAGGACGAGGTGAGGGGGGGCGCGGGGGCCGGAAACTCCTGAATTTATGGGGGAAAAACCTCGGGCTCCAAGACACGTGGCGGGAATTACGCGGTAGGGAGAGAGGCATTTACTTTTTTACTCCCCGGTGCATAATTCCTCCTCCCGGATCGATATGATATGGGTGTCCAGGACTATGTTATCAGCTATTCAGCAATGTGGGAATTGAGGAACGGGTGTGGACGGATCACTCCCGGTCTGGATTGAGTGGGTGGTGGACGAGGGGGGATTAGGGAGGAAGCGGTGGTTGCTTAACGAATCCTTATTGGAGGACCTGTAATTCGGGAGAAGTTGAAACAAGTAATTGGCGAATATCTCACCTTCAATGATCGAGATAACTGCCCCCATTAGTACCGTGTGGGAGTGTCTCAAGGTGGTGGTCAGAGGCGCTATGATTTCATTGGGGACATACGAGAAAAAACGTAAGGAAGCCCATAAAGAAACCCTCCGGAGCACCATTAAGGGGTTGGAGCAGATCCAGCAGAGCCAAGGCCTGGGGGGTGAGCAGGTTAAATCCTTGCGAGACGCACGCCGTGAATTGGGGGATCTTGAACTCGCAGAGATAAGATTCATGCAAGACCGCCTGAAGCAGGAATTCTTTGCACAGGGGAACAAGCCACGAAATGGTTGGCGTTCCGTCTGAAACAACGCCAACGGCGAAACTGGATCACTAAGATCCGGGATAGCAGGGGACACGAGATACGCACGAGGGCCTTGATTCAGAAGCAGTTGTTCAATTTTACAAGGAACTCTATACGGCGGAAGATACTGCTCTAACTCGGTATTGACCGATTTCCTGCATACTCAACTGCCCGCCGTATCGGAGACCGAGGCGGATTTACTTTCCCAGTCTATTACGGAGGGAGAAGTGGGGGCAGTGATTAAAGCTCTACCGTCGCATAAAGCCCTGGGGATGGATGGGTTTACTAACAAATTTACAAGACCTTCTCGGAAGAACTCTGGGCCCTTAACTAGATATATAATTCTTTTGCGGATGGGGGGGCTTTGCCAGAGACCCTCCGTACGGCCGGGATCACAGTGCTGCCTACAGAGGGGAAAGACCCTACTCTATGCGGTTCTTACAGACCCATTTCCCTTTTTGGGGACAGATTTTAAAATTTTCACTAAAATATTGGCAAATAGATTGTTGCCCCTAATGCCACGTTTGGTACATGAGAACCAGGAGGCTTTGTCCCCGGCCGGCAGACTACGGACAATATCCGGACGGTCCTGAACGCGATATGGCGGGGGAAGAGAAACAGGGCACCCCGATGCTTTTACTTACTATAGATGCAGAAAAGGCATTTGATCGGGTATCATGGCCCTACTTGTTTCAAGTATTGGCCCGTATGGGGCTTGGGGGGGGCCTATCTTAATTGGATCAGGGCCATATACACTCGCCCTCAGGCGCACATACATATTAATGGCGAGTATTCTGAAGTCTTTGAACTGGGGAGGGGCACCCGCCAGGGTTGCCCGCTTTCACCCCTTCTTTTCGTCTTGTCTATGGAACCATTGGCCCAGAAAGTTCGGGAATGTGGGGCGATAAAGGGGATCACTGGGGGGGGTATGGAGCATAAATTGTCTTTGTTTGCAGACGATGTGCTGTTCCTATTGACAGATCCCGAGGGCTCCATGGAGGCGGTACACCGCCTTGCTCCAGGAATATGGGGCTCTTTCTGGTTTTCGGATTGAATGCTACCAAATCCGAGGTGCTGAATATATCCGTGGGGGCGGCGATGGAGGGACGATTACGGTGTCGGTTCCCCTTTAAATGGGCTAGGCACAGTGTTAAATATCTGGGGATATTTCTTACGGCCCGGGATGAGGACATGGGCAGAGTGAACTTTGGGTCGATGGAGAAGAGAATGCGGCACGGAATTGGAACGTTGGGAGAGTAAAAATCTTCCTGGTTGGGGCGCATTGCGGCCTTTAAAATGATGATCCTGCCGCAGTGGGTGTATTTGTTCCGAGCGTTACCAGTAGAAGTGAATAAGACCTTTTTGACCCGGATGCAACGTGTTATTATGAAGTTTATTGGGGGGGAAAAAGAGGAACGCGCATTGCCGGACTACTTTAACTAAAAGCAAAAAGAGTGGGGGGATGGCGGTACATGACCTCCGAAGATATTTGGAGGCCGCTCACCTTACGGCCGTAGTGGGAGTGGGGGGAAAGAGGAGGGGAAGGAATGGGTACGGATAGAGGGGGAGGAGGTTCCCGGGGGGACTCTGGCAGGATGGCTGTGGCTGCCCCAAGGAACACTGCCGAGAGGAAAAGAGGGCAACCCCTATGTAGACGGACATGGCGCCTTTGGCAGAAATGGAAACGCCGATGGCTTGGACCGGCTGGCGTCTCTCGACTAATCCCCATAGTAGATAATCCCGACTTTCCCCCTGCGCAGGGGGAACAGTGAATTTCAGAAATGGCAGTGTTAATGGGTTGACCCATGTGGGTCAGCTCTTGGAGGGGGTAAAGATAAGGATTCCAGACCCTCCGGAAAACAATATGGGCTGCTGCCTGGGCATGTTTTTCAATACCGTCAAGTGTGTCATTACTTGCAGCATCGGATCCTCCCCCATATGGCTCCTGACCCCAGTGGGGGTGGAGAGGGTGGTTCTTGTTGGGACAATCTAAAGGGCTTTTAACTTTATTCTACCAGTTGATGGAGTCAGAGAGCACAAAGGGGACTTTTCAAACTTTGTGGGAACGAGAACCTGGGAGTGGGATGGGAGGCAGCTCAATGGGCCTACATTTTCAACATAGGACGACGGGGGTAGTGGCAGCCCATTTTATGGAAAACAATTACAAATTGTTGTATCGCTGGCACACCTGACCCCCGAGAAACTTCAGGCGATGTATCCAGCACAGTCAGACCGGTGCTGGCGGGGCTGTGGAGAAAAAGGCACATACCTACATATTTGGTGGGCTTGCCCCCGGGTGGCGGGTAGATGGGGTGAGGTGCTTGAGCATATGGGGACTATTTTGGGGAAGTCATTAGATCCCCAGCCTGCCACGGCCCTACTCGGGGCCCCGCTGGGGAATCTTACACAGTTGGAAAATATGTGGGTTTCCCTGGGATGTACAGTGTACCGGTTGTTGCTTGGCCGCTATTGGCGGAAGCAATCGGTACCGGCGTTGGGAGAATTTGCGGCCTCCCTTGCACAGGCTTATTTGCTGGGAAATCAACGGCAGCCCGGAATCAGTGTATGCCCAAGTTTGTTAAGGTTTGGGAGGCCTATAACACCTGGATGATCAGTCATTAGTAGGATGCGGATGGTGGTAGTGGGACAGGGGGGGGGGGGGGGATAGTAGGGGGGGGGGGGGAGGGGAGGGAGGAGGGGAATGGGGGAAGTTCAGGATAAAGTTCAAAACGGATGAGAAGGTTTATGTGGTGGGTCATTTGGGTATGAATATGTTTGAGCCAAAGGGTGGCGCTTGTTATTTTTCATTGTTTATGATTCCAAATGTTTGTTGTATTTACAATATAAATAAAAAAAAAAAAAAAAAAAAACTGTACCGACAGATTTGAACTTAGAGGAAAAATGGATTTACCAGGAACTGAATTCTTTGGGCTCTTTGCTAAGGGCGCATAGCAGTGCTCTAGGAGATGGAAATGCTAGCTCCTATAAACTCAGAATGAAACAGGATTTTCTCCAGGTTTATTATGAAACCAGGTTTGTCAGGAGACAAATGGTCTGTTGCAAGTAGTTGAGTCTACAGCCACTGTTGGGGAATTCCCCACAATCAGCCAGTCATCCAGGTATGGATAGACATAAATCCCTTTTTCTCTTAAATGAGCTGCTGCCACTGCAAAGCATTTCATGAACATGCGAGGTGCTGATGAGAGGCCAAATGGGAGTACTTGATATTGATAGTGGGTATTCATAAGCTGGAAACGTAAATACTTTCTGTGGCTTGTGTGGATTGAAATAGAAGTATAAGTGTCCTTGAGATCCATTGATTGTGTTGTATCAACGGTAAGATCATTGCAAGAGAGTACATCTTGAACTTTTCTTAGAAGATGAATTTATTTAAGTTGCACAAGTCGAAGATTGGACGCATTCCTCCAATCTTTTTGGAAATGAGAAAGTATCTGGAGTAAAACCCTTGACCAGTCTCGATATGTGGCACTTTATCTAATGCATTTGCTAAAAGTAAAGAGTGTATTTCTTGAAGGAGGGCTGATCTTTGGTCAGTCGAGGGAGTGGAACAAGTTGGTGGACAACAACCTGGGATGTTCCTGAATCAAACGTGGTACTCTCTTGCAATGATCTTTAAAACCCATTTGTCGGTAGTGATGGCCTTCCAATTTTTGAGAAAAAGCATTAAACGCCCTCCTACCAATATGTGTGGCAGCTTCATAGGGTAAAAAAAACCAAACAAACACACCCCTCAGAGGTCTTTTTGTTGATTTGATGCTGTAAGTTTCTGAGGTTTCTTGTCCCGAAGATTTTGCCGTTGATAGTTCTGTGATGAACGTTGTGATTTGTTTTTATTTGGTTGGCAGCGATACTGGAGGATGTAGTAAAAGCAGCTAGTGTAGCAGAGTTTAAAAAAAGGTTTGGATAAGTTCCTGGAAGAATGGTCTATAAACCATTATTAAAGAGGACCTGGGAAATCCACTGCTTACCTCGGGATGAGCATTGTGGAACCTGTGTGCCTTTTTGGGAATCTGCCAGGCCACTGTTGAAAACAGGATACTGGGCTTGATAGACCTTGGTCTGACCCAGTATCGCATTTCTTATAGTCTTATGATACAGATATTTGTGGCAAGGATAGTATGGCTTCTTGTGGTATGAGTATTGTTGAAGCCGTTTGTTAACATTATGAGGTTTTTCAATATTCGCTGTCTGTAAGATTTGAATAGTTGAATTATCCTCTGATGTTGGCTACCATTTCCTTGACCTAGTCACCAAAGAGATTTTCTCCTGTACAAGGTGCATTGGCAATACACTCAGACATCACCCTGCAGGCCAGATGTTTTTAACCAGGCCAATCTTCTCATAATTATTGCAATGGCCACCACTCTCGTGGTGGTATTGTATGAATCACAAGCAGACTTAATAAGATATTTCATGCATTCTTGAAGATCTTGTAAAGAGTGTTTTTCTGACTCTACGACGTGTTTCAATGAAGTGAGAGATGCTTCTTCCAACTTTTGAGCCACATCATACAAAAACAGAGCCATCTGAACTGGTGCACAATTATCCTCGCACCGAGCATGGTGTTCTGATACATCTGCTTTCCTGAGGTGTCCAGAAGGCGAGTGTCCTTCTCTGGAGAAGGGGGGGGGGGGAGGGCAGTACTAGAGCGAGTACTGGTACTCTTGCAGTGCTTCATCACAGATTCAAACCACCACGGAATGGTAAGAAAGTTGTAATTTGTCATGCCCCCATACCAGGACCACCTTATATTTCATCTCAACTCTCTTTGAGGTTGTCTTTGTTGTGAAAGGCATTTGCTATGATTTCTCATGTTGAGCTATAAGTACTTCATGTACTGAAAGACACACAACATCCTTTGGTGCATCTAGCTATTTTCAAGCGACAAGACATGCTGCCCTTGGGTCAGGCTTATTATGGGTGATGAGACAGACGTTTTGTCATCTTTTGTGGAAAAAGAGGGTACAAAGTATCCTCCGGCAGTGATTTGTTCTGGGGTTGTGACAGTAAAGCAGGAGAACCTGATGAGCGTAGATGGAGAGGTCGTCTGACATGGAGGAAGATGGCGGCAATTGTTTGCCGTTTTGGAGGACTAGGACTTACAAACATGGGTGACGACTTCGTAGAGGTTGACTGTGGAGAGGCAGGAGTCCCTTTTTTTTTTTTTTTTTTTTTTTGAGGTGGCTGTTGAATTTGAGACCGTTAGTGCGTCTTGTCTATACCATACTCCTCTCTCAGTTATCGACATTTTTTGAACAGTTGGGGCATCGCTTAAACCCTGGTTAGGCATTATAAAAATTAGCTATGCCAAGTTGAACTCAGTGAATGGCATTTTCTGTGAAAGAAAATAAGACTAAGGGAGACAGAAGCACAGACACGTCTGATATTGTTCGCAGATGAAAAAAAGATGGAGGTGACCATTAGTTAGCCAGTAGCGTGGGAAGCTACGCGCAACTGCAGAACTTTATAATAATTTGCTGGCTTTGGGAAGCAGAACCGCTCCGGCTCCATCATGTATGATGTCACCATGTGTGTGGTAGAGTGACCCTCACTGTCCATGGAGAACTCGCCGAGTGTTTTAAATTGTGGAACAGCAGAAATAGCAAGGAATAAAAGGAGCACGTTTCAGTTCTAAGCCAAAGCAGAGAGAAAAAAAAAAAGCTGAAGGCTTGAACATGCAGTTGCTTACACAATTTTGAAATAATGCACCTTTCAAAGGATTTCATTTCCTGCAATTATTGGAAAGGAAAAAAAAATCCACAGAAAGATAAGATATGAGAAAGCAACAAAAAAAATGCATGGGGACTTGTACTGTGGGCCTTTTGCCTGAAAGTGTTAAATTTAGAAACTGGACAAAAAGTCCTACGGTGCTTTCCCAGACAAGTGTTTGCTTGCACAAAATGTGTTTCCGAGGAACTTTCATCCTTTCCAGAAATCACATGAAAATGAAGCCTTGGGCAATAGGATATACTGTTTAAAAATGTGCAAAACTGACTTGCAAACTTTACGTTTGGCCTGAAACGTGAAATTCGGCCCCAAGCATTCCTCTGCTACATAAATGACATGCTTTTAAGAAGACATTCCAGATCTTTCTGCCTTCCTTTCCTCCCTCCTCTACAGGATATTAAGCATTAAGCGTGCAATGCTCACACACACACTGGGGGTCTGCTCCCAGCACTGTGCTTTCAGATATTCTGCTGTAAACCCTGCCCACATCTTGCACATGCTTCCAGTAGCTGTGTTTCTGGAGCAATTTGGAATGCTTTTGAAAACTGGATTTTTTTTTCAATAGGTGCTTTTTCAAGAGATGAGGTGAAAAGAAAGAACAAAATCCATTCCGTCTTACTGAGCCGATAAAACCAGCTGAGCGAGGAGCAACAACTGACACACAGGCAGAGCATTTCATAGGGCACTAGGAAAGCAAGTCTAAAACTGGCATTGTTGTGGTGGCATCACCTATGTGTGGCTGATCACATCCCGCTTTTCCACGGAGAAACCCTGCTAGGCCTTTTCTATGAGCTCGCTTCCATACCACAAGCACCCTAAAAACCCAACAGAGGGGTTGGAGACTACAGAACACAATATCAAATAAACTGTTGGAAGGAAAATCTCTCCCCCTCCCCCAAACATGTCCTTCTGGTACTAGGATGTACAACATAAAACTGAAGCCTTGTGGCCATGAGTGTGGCTGCTGTGCGATTCAGCTCTTGTAATTTTACTGACTCAATAAAAAAAAAACAGAATGCACAGCTTCAGGAGACGCCGGCAGCTCAACCAACAGTCACTCAACAACCACAGGCATACTGGTTGATTGCATCTCGCTCATTGGGGGGGGGGGGGGGGAGAAGAGAAGAAAAGATGTACCTACCCAGCTTCCCATTCCATTTTTTTTTACCACCAACTAAGCTATGAGCTTTGATTTAGACATTGCAACACAGTACAGGAATCCTGTGATCTCAATTTCATATCATGGCCATCGTTTTAAAATTTACCTTTAGGTCCGTCTGTTGAAAGACCCTATTGAAGGGAAAAATAATGGTACCTGAGACAGTTCTTGAATGCATTTCTCCAGTGCTGTTGGTAAGCCCTCCAGCAGGGGGTAAGGCTGTTTGACATCTTTCTCCGATCCTGCCCCTAGGTCAAGGTTGGTCCCATCTTCCATATGACTGAATGGGCTTCCACCAGGAGACCCGTTCAGGAGGCGCTCCAGGTCCAGCTCACTGAAGGTGTCCACAACATTGGCAGCTTGTAGCAGGTCCGTATCTGTGGCAGAACCAAAGAGAGAGAGCAGAGGATCGGACATGACCGCCATCTCCCGTGGGGTCTGAGTCACCGCTGCCGTCTGCGACGAAGATGATGTCACTTTGTGCTCTTCCTCCTTTTTCAGCATTTCCTTTTCCTTCTGAAATTTCTTCAGCATCTCACCCACACTCAGGGAGCTGGAGTATTTCTTCTTTTTCTTCTCTTTCATGGCATTCAGGGCAGTAAAGCTAAGAGGAAGAGGAAGACAGATCACTATATAATATATAAATAAAGGGAGAAGCTAAGCACGCTTTGATGTCAACGATGACCTGGGAGGAAACAGTTGCATTCAATGCCTGGTGCGGATTCTAGTGGCTTTAGCCAAGATGGAGGAATAGGCACACCCATAGCACAGAAGCACTTTCTGAATGCGGATTATACCCCCTGGATGAGAGATACACAGAGGACTGGTTAACCATTAGGCAGACTAGGCAATCATCTAGGATGGCAGTTTCTGGGAAATAGCAAAGAGCAGTTGCAGTGAAAGCAAAGCAATGGATCCTAACAGTCACCCAAACCGTACTTTTACCCACATGGTTGATGGTCAGTTTTCAAACAGTCCATTTACACAGATAAATGGCTTTTGGACATTGTCCTTACTGAGGGTAATTTTATAAGGGACTTAAGTGCCCAATAGGATGTGTCAATTTTAGGGGTAGATTTTTACTTTTCCAAACTTTACAAACTACTAGTGACCAAATTATGCATTTTGCATGCTGAATCTAAAGCTATCTTCAGAAACGGCTTAAAGTGAAATCTTACCTATATCAAATCACAGTTGAAATATGTGGAAATTAAGTAATATTTATTTGCATGCAGAAATAGCCTGAACACCACCTGTAGCCACATAATGGTCTTTAAAATGTCATTTATGCAGTTAATTTAAAGTTATTTAACAAAATCCAGCAAAGAAGCCATATGTTGTTTGCTTCTGTTTCGGCTCATGAACTCCCTGCTGACCATCTGACCCCCTAATATTCTGTTCCCTTCTCTCCTGATTGTACACACGACCAACAGCCTCAGTTTTCATTTTTACACACCCTTCTATGGACTGGGTGTGTGATGGCCCATCTGGAACCACTATGAGCTTGCTCGGAGATGCCTTGTTCTCTGCTGTTGTCATGGTTCAGGTAAGAGGAGGCTCAGAGACTCCGTAGCTCCAGTCAAGTAATTGGGCGAGTGTAGTTGCCTCAGTGTTGAATGATGGTGTTTTCTTGGGTTTCGCACTGCTGTCTCCAAGCTGAGTCTTCTCATCTCTTTCACCTCTGATCTTCAATAATTTCTCCACTGCATCTCATCTCTCCTGTTCCTCTTCACCACACAACATAGCTTGCAGAAAAGCCTCACTATAACCACAGCAAGCTGACTTTCTCACTTAGGCATGACAATCTTCCTTACCACTTCACAATGTTCTTTTAACAGTTGCAGCTGGAAAAGGAGATGCCTGGGACCTTGTGTCCAATTGCTATTTTTTTCTTTTATATTGAACCAGTTCACCATCTAAACCCCAACAGAACTCTACAATCATTCTTAAGTTTTTCAGATTCTTTCCTTTCAGATTATGCTTGGAAATTCATTCTCATGAAACTTAGAAAAATACCACATGGCTATCTAGTCTGTCCTTCCATATCAACAACTACAACAGTCCCCTTTTTAACTTTAGAGATCCTCTGTGTTTGTCCCATATTTTTTTTTAATTCAGATACTGTCCTCATCTGTACACCTCCACTGGGAGAATATTCCATGGATCCATCACTCTTTTCATAAAGAGATATTTCCACATATCACTCCTGAATCTATCCCCTTTCATCCTCATCCCATGTCCCCTCATAACAGAACTTGCTTTCAATCGAATGAGGCTCTTCCCCTGTGCCATGGAGGTATTTAAACATCTCGATCATATCACCTCTATCCCGCCTTTCCTCTAAGGTGTACATATTAAGATCCTTAAGTCTGTCCTCATATGTTTTATAATGAAGACCACTAACCATTTTAGTAGCCACAATCTGTACTGACTGCATCCTGCTTATATCCTTTTGAAGGTGCGGTCTCCAGAATTGCATAAAATACTCCAAATGAGGTCACACCAAAGATTTATACAGAGGCACTATTACCTCCTTTTATCTGCTAGCCATTCCTCTCCCTATGCACCCAAGCATCCTTCTAGCTTTTGCTGTTGCCTTTTCTACCTGTTTAGCTACTTTAAGATCATCAGACACAACCAAACCGAGGTTGGAGCCATCACTCTTTCCATACCAAACCGAGGTCCCACTCTTCTTTAATGGACAAAAGTACTTCACCCCTATACTATATTGCTCCCTTGGATTGCTGCAGCCCAAATACATGATGACCTTGCATTTTTTAACGTTAAATCCCAGCTGCCAAATTCTAGACCATTCTTCAAGCTTAGCTGGATCACTCCTCATGTTATCTACTTCTTCCTAGGTGTCTACTCTAATGCAGATTTTGGTATCATCTGCAAAGAGGCAAACCTTACCTGACAGCCCTTCCGCTATATCACTAAAAAATATGTTAAAAAGAATCGGACCAAGGACAGATCCCTGGGCACACCACTGATAACAACCTTCTCCTCAGAGTGAGCTACATTTACCTGTACCCTTTGTCACCGCCCACTCAACCAATTTCTAACCCAAGCAGTAACTTTAGGGTCCATCCTTAGGATGCTCAATTTGTTTATAAGTCGCCTGTGAGGAACTGTGTCAAAGGCTTTACTGAAATCTAAGTATACCACATCTAGGGCTCTCCCTCGGTCCAACTCTCTGGTCACCCAGTCAAAGAAATCAATCAGATTTGTCTGACAAGACCTGCCTCTGGTGAATCCATGATGTTGTAGGTTATCTGCTATGTGACAAAGGTCCTATTTCCAACAGTAATTGGTGTATTTTTGTGTAATTTGTGTACAGGTAGGTAAATTGTACCACTTTTTCACTAGTATTTTTTAAAATTATGATATCTCCAAAACTGACATACCCTAGTGCCCAAGGAGGGGTATATGTGTGTAAAAATAGATCAAAAGAAACCGTACCCTATTTTACATGATATATGTACAGGAGGTCCCAGGGGCAAAAAATAGGTGAAGTGGGGCAGAATAGTTCTTGGGCATGTACTTAAAAAAAAAACATGCACACGTGCACCTATTTTCCCCCAATACAATTACACGTGCCTTTCACAATCACATCTCACTCCTCACTCGCCAGTCCTTTTTTCTATATCTTTGCCAGATTCATGCTATCTGCCTTCTTCTGCCCCCCTCAGCACTGACCACTCTTCTCCTGTTTCTGTAATGTCTCGTCTTGACTTCTGTAACCTTGCCTTCACTGGTATCCCCCAATTACAAAGTCACCGTCTCCGCTTGGTGCAAAATACTGCAGTGAAAATCATTCTGATGCTACTCGTCGGGATCACAATACCCCACTTCTCATTCAGCTCTTATTCTTATATTAAAAGGCTAAAAAGGTTAGGGCTCTTTAACCTGGAAAAGAGACGGCTGAGGGGAGATATGATAGAAGTCTATAAATTAATGAACGGAGTGGAACGGGTAAACATAGATCGACTGTTTACGTTATCAGAATATAGAAAGACTAGGGGACATGCAATGAAGCTACAGGGTAAACTATTTAAAACTAATAAAAGAAAATATTTTTTCACTCAACGTGTAATCAAACTCCGGAGGATGTAGTAAAGGCTGTTAGTGTAGCTGTGTTTAAAAAAAGGTTTGGACAAGTTCCTGGAGGAAAGGTCCATAAACCATTATTAAGAAGGGACCCAGGATATCAATGCTTGACTCAATACAAGCATTGTGGAACCTGTGTCTTTAGGGGAAACTGCTAGGTACGTATGACCTAGATTGGCCACTGTTGGAAATAGGATACTGGGCTTGATGGACCTTGGTCTGACCCAATATGGCATATGTTATGTTCTTATCTATGCCAATGATATTTTGTTATTCATCCCCTTTGATATAGGGGATTATTTAATGAAATCTCCACTTCTTTCAGCATTCGTTACTATTTTGTCCTGGCTAATATGGTACAGTCTGACTGAACTATGATAAAATGGAAGCAATGATCATTACCAATTCTGGGTGGCAAGCTGATGCTTCCATAATTTTGTTAAGCGGCCACAGTGGTTGTGGCAGGAGATCTGATACCATGGGGTAGTATTAGACTCCACCCTTTCAATGCGCTCACAAGTGTTGCGAGTGGTGCTTTCACTTTTTGTAAGTTACAAAAGTCAGACATTTAAAATGTTAACTACTTCCTGTAGATTTTTGTATGACAGTTCAACTGATAGTTCTACCAGTACTAGATTACTGCAACATTGTTTATTTGGGTTTACCATCGGGTTTACTGAGGTTGCTATAATTACTGTAATTCAAAATGTGGCTACGCGAGTTATCTTCACTTTGCAGAAAATTGATCTCTCTTCATATTTGGTATAACTTCATTGGTTACACATTCAACAACACAATTTTTTTTAAGAGTCTTTGTTTAATTCATAAAATTTTATATGCAGATTTTGAAACTATATTATTGACTCGGCTGCTGGCAGCGTACGAGGTGTGATCAAGAAGTATCGAGACTTGTCATGTAGTTATATAACACTACGTTGCACCATGATGCAGTTAAGCATGCAGTGACCTACTTATGTGCTCTGCACGTGCAGAGTGTAGCATGGCTGCAGCACATCTGTACTTTTTTTTTTAATCACGTGATGTTTGGTATCGTGTAAAAGCAGTTTGTCAGATTTACGATGCGTAAAAAAACTGAAAGGTGAATTTGCATTAAATTCCGACAGAAACTTGGAGATTTGTGTAAAGAGACTTATGACAAGTTACAGCGAGTGTATGACGATGAATGCATGAGCCCTGCTCAAGTTTATGACTGGTACAAATGTTTCCAAGTGTTGACGATGATGAATGTTCTGGAAGGCCATCCGTGAGCAAGAATGAAGACAAAATTGAGGCAGTGCATGCCACAATTCACTCAAATCACCTATTGACTATCAAGGAGCTTGCTGAAGACATGGACATAAGTTTCAGGTCTATACAGTCCATTCTTACTGTTGTTTTGGGGGATGAGAAGTGTGTCTGCAAAATTCATGCCAAAACTATCTCCTGACTAAAAATAAGACTGTCTGCAGCCAGGGAGTTGTTGAAATGCACTGAAAATGACTCAAGATTTCACCAAAAAGATTATTACTGGTGATGAATCATGGGTTTATGGAAACTAAGGCTCAAGCCTCACAATGGAAAACTCCAAACTCTCCCAGACCCAAGAAAGCCCGTCAGGTGAGGAGCAATGTCAAGGTCATGCTCACAGTTTTCTTTGATTACCAGGGTGTTGTTCATCATGAGTATGCCCCAAAAGGCTAAACCATAAATAAGGAGTACTGCGTCCAAGTTCTGACTTGTTTGAGAGATGCATTTCCTTGTTAAGAGGCCAGAGCTGCACAGGAATGGTGAATGGTTGCTTCATCACGATAACGCCCCAGCTCACACATCACATCTTGTCCAGCAGTACTTGGCAAAACACCAAATTGAGCAAGTCCGTCAGCCTCCGTACTCACCTGACCTCACACTCTGACTTTTTCTTGTTTCCAAAACTGAAATACCACTGAAAGGAAGGAGATTCGATGACTTGAAGACCACTTTACAAAATTTGACACAGCAGCTTCACAACAAACCGAAAGAGGCATTTCAAAACAGTTTCCAGCAGTGGCAGGAAGGCTGGAGGAAGTGTGTTTTATCAGAAGGGGACTACTGTCAATGTTATGCTTCTTGTGTTATTGTACAAGTCTTGATACTTTTTGATTGCACCTCATATGTGCTGGCAAGAATGCTTCGTTCCAGTCAGCAGGCACTATTGCAAATTCCCTCTATGACTCAGGCTTGCAAGGCTTGGCTTTGAGCGTGGGCTTTTTGGTTGCTGGCCCTAGTTTATGGAATTCTAGTCCGGTAGCTATTCGTCAAATGCGGGATTATTCAGTTTGCTGAAGGCACATCTTTTTCCTGTGAGATGATGGTTTATTTTAGTATTGTTTGAGTTTGAAAATGGTTGTTAGACGTAATGTTTTGTTTTTCTTATTATTTAAGAGGTTTTTTTATACCATTTTAGTCAAAGCGGTTTACATTGTAACTTAACACCCATCATATAAATGTGCATTACCAAGTTTAAAGTGCATAACTGTTAAGAAAGATCACACATACCATTGAGCCTTCCCTGCCTAGGAACCTTGTTTTAAAAATGACCCTCATTATATAATTTTCAGAAGACTGTGTTCGATTTTCAGAAGACTGTGTTCATGAGAAACTAGCTCAACTTAAAGTAGACAAAGCGATGGGACCGGATGGGATACACCCTAGAATACTGAGGGAACTTGGGGACGTTCTAGCAACTCCACTGACTGACCTTTTCAATGCCTCGTTGGAGTCGGGAGTGGTGCCAAAGGACTGGAGAGAGGCTCATGTGATGTCTTTACACAAAAGCGGAAGTAAGGATGTGGTTGAAAACTACAGGCCAGTTAGTTTAACTTCGGTGGTGAGTAAATTATTGGAAACATTGCTGAAAGAGAAAATAGTGAGGTTTCTGGAGTCCAGCGGATTACAGGATCCGAGGCAGCATGGATTCACCAGAGGCAGGTCTTGTCAGACAAATCTGATTGATTTCTTTGACTGGGTGACCAGGGAGTTGGACCGAGGGAGAGCTCTAGATGTGGTGTATTTAGATTTCAGTAAAGCCTTTGACACCGTTCCACACAGGTGACTTATAAACAAACTGAGCACCCTAGGGATGGACCATAAAGTTACTGATTGGGTTAGAAATTGGGTGAGTGGGAGGCAACAAAGGGTACAAGTAAATGGAGCTCACTCTGAGGAGAAGGATGTTACCAGTGAAGTGCCCCAGGGATCTGTCCTTGGTCCGATTCTTTTTAACATCTTTGTTAGTGATATAGCGGAAGGGCTGTCGGGTAAGGTTTGCCTCTTTGCAGATGATACCAAAATCTGCAATAGAGTAGACACCCAGGAAGGTGTAGATAACATGAGGAGGGATCTAGCTAAGCTTGAAGAATGGTCTAGAATTTGGCAGCTGGGATTTAATGTTAAAAAATGTAAGGTCATGCATTTGGGCTGCAGCAATCCAAGGGAGCAATACAGTATAGGAGGTGAAGTACTTTTGTCCACTAAAGAAGAGCAGGACCTAGGCGTGGTTGTGTCTGATGATCTTAAAGTAGCTAAACAGGTAGAAAAGGCGACGGCAAAAGCTAGAAGGATGCTTGGGTGCACAGGGAGAGGAATGGCTAGCAGAAAAAAGGTGATGATAATGCCTCTGTATAAGTCTTTGGTGCTACCTCATTTGGAGTATAGTGTGCAATTCTGGAGACCGCACCTTCAAAAGGATGTGAACAGGATGGAGTCGGTGCAGAGGGTGGCTACTAAAATGATTAGTGGGCTTCATTATAAAGCATATGAGGACAGACTTAAGGATCTTAATATGTACATCTTAGAGGAAAGGCGGGATAGAGGTGATATGATTGAGATGTTTAAATACCTCCGTGGCATAAATGTTCAGGGAGAGAGCCTCTTTCAATTGAAAGCAAGTTCTGCTACGAGGGGACATGGGATGAGGGTGAAGGGAGATAGATTCAGGAGTGATATGCGGAAATATTTCTTTACGGAAAGAGTAGTGGATCCGTGGAATAGTCTCCCAGTGGAGGTGGTAGAGATGAGGACAGTAACTGAATTCAAAAAAGCATGGGACCAACACAGAGGATCTCTAAAGGTAAAAAGTGGACTGTTGTAGTTGTTGATTTGGAAGGACAGACTAGATAGGCCATGTGGTCTTTTTCTGTCATCATGTTTCTATATGCAAAACAATGTTTAATATTTAAAAGTGTAAGGTCCAAGTATATATTTATACAGGATCATTCTAGGACGGTGGTGATGGGGTGGTCATAATTATGAAGAGAGGACCCTATGGCCTGAAAGTTAATTGAAGGGATTGCAAGGCTGAAGATTCGCCTAGGGTGTTTAATACCCTTACACTGGCCCTGGAAGCACAAGTAGAAGCACAAGTAGTTCAAGCAGCTGTTCCTTACCCAGCTTTGGGATATTTTGATTTTTTTGATTTCTTATCCTTGTCATACGAGTCCTCTTTTTTTTTCTTCTTGATTTTCTCACTGCCTTCCTTCATTTTACGCTTCTGAAAATTTTCAAAGAAATGGTTAGAGACACAAGCAGCAAGATAGACTTCCCCATACCCTAATGCTAGTGACAGTTCCTTCAAGGAAACAATTCCCCCTTTGCCTGAAGCAGCAGACAGCAATTTAAAAAAACAAAACCCTAAAATATCAGCCTAGCATTTCTCCTCCACTTAAGAGTTTCTTGCAGGAGAGGGGCATGGAAGAATCTCATTGGTTTTCAAGCTCCATTGCTGTACAATGACATCATGAAGCAATCTGCAGTCTAGTCTCATTTCTCACTTTTGGAGACTTCTTTTTCTTCTCTTTGATAAAATCTTCTTCAGACTCTGAAGCCTGTCTGAACTGTAGGGTTCCTGAGTTGATGTAAAAGCCTCCATATTTTGTGGTCAGAGAAGCTGGCACAAGTTCATCATACTGTGAAAAATACAGATGGACACGTTACACATCGTAGTTTGGAAGCAGGCAGCCTCCATGCAAGGTACGTCACTATCTCGTATTATAAATCAGACATAGTGTCCTCTACAGATCACCATTAAGCAATTAGCAGCAATACTATAATCCTGCCTCGAGTTTTAGCTTTACTTCCTTAGACATTCTTATATTCCTAACCCAAATTCTGCTTCCCCCCCCCAGTTACTTCATACCTATACTCACCGCTTCAGAATTGTCTATGAAGGAATCATTCTCATCATAGCCATACCCCATATCGATCATATCCTGAATACGGTCCTTTCTGTGCTTCTTGGTCTGACTGCAAAACTGAGGAACAGAAACAAAAATTGGTTATCACTGTACAACTATTCAGAGCAAATGTAGGACAGCTATAGATGTAATTTTGAAACAAATAATCCAACCTGACAATTCAAACAAACAGAGGAAGCACATACAGCATTCTCCAGGTATTTATCAAAAAGTAAAAAGGAGGAACATGAACAAGTTAGCCATGAGGTAAATCTGCATTCACTGGAGACCAACGTATACAAATGTATTTCATGCATATTCATTGTGAATATCTTGGCTGCAGGGACACTAGGACAGGTTTGAAAAGCTCAGAGTTAGCTACTCTCTGTTCAGACATTTCAGCAAACACAAAACCGGTGAAACTCAAATTCTGCCAGAGAGCATACAGCATTAAAACAGAGCAAATACATCAAAACCTCTGTGGCTCTAGAGCTCGTGTCCAAGGACTGGGCACCCATGTGTCTAGCTTGCAGCAGACAGAGCAGAGAGTGTCCTGAACTCAGTTCTCAGAACCTTCACAGGCTCAGATTTAACATATGCAAATATGATGGCTTGCAGATATTCTGAAAATTAAAACTCTGCTAATTTAGGGTCCCAAGATCTAAGCTCGCTCGGTAACCCCAGTGACAGGCTCCGCAAAACCTTGAAGGACCAGCTGGGAGAGAGAGCGAGCAGCTCTAGGACTGGAAAAAAAAAAAAAACTTTGAGCCATGGAGAAAAACGTTAAACAAGTACAGCAATATACTTAGCACTACACACCCTGGAAAGGAGGTGGAATGGTCAGTTTCCATGACAACAGATATTAGTTAAAAGACTGCTTAGAAACAAACCTATGGAGAACCATCAGGCTTTCTATTTTCACTCAAGTGAGTGGCCTAGTAGCTAGGACAAGGTATCTCAGGACAGAGGGCTGGGGGTTCAATTCCCAACTGGGGGCAGCAGTCTCAGGCCTGAGGGATTGGCGTTTTTAGTCCTATAGGTACTCCTTGTGGCCTTGGGCAAGCCACTTAACCCCCCATTGCCTCAGGTACACATGTAGATTGTGAGCCCTTTGGGGACGAAGGAATGTATCTAGTAACTGCTTGTAGCATGTGTAAACCGCTCCGATGCCCTTCAGCCTGGGCGGTATATCAAGAAATTGCATAAACAAACATTCACTCAACTAGTGAAAGAAAAGTCAATAAGCAAAAAAAAAAAAATCACATTATATATCAATAGACATATGTTGGCGTGTTTTGAAAACTGTTAATAGTTTGGGGGCTTCTGTCTCTTGAAAGGGCCAGCAAAGTTTGGGTGCACTTTGGGGGATATGCTCAACTCCCTAATGGAAGCAAATGTAGGTGCTCCATCCCTTCAACCCTCTCAGCAAGGGACTGTGTCATCTGAGGAAAGGCATTTGAAAATGGGGGTAGAAAAGAGAAGATTTTCAAATGCTTGGTTATCACTGTACAACTATTCAGAGCAAATGTAGGGCAGCTATAAATGTAATTTTGAAAGAAATAAAAACCTCTCATGCTACCTCTTCAGTCTGATAGCCTTCTAATAGAAAAATAAATTTACACATTGTTATAATTTGCCAACACGAGAATAAACTAAGTCTCACATTTTAGAACAATACATCTATCATATATGCTTTGACCAGTATTAAACCAACTAGCTGCATTCCAGAGATGTTTAGAATTATTAATGCATGAGCTAGACATTTGGTACATTTAAATATGGTTGATTTAAAGATCCGATATGTGGGAGTATGACAGATGTTTTTTAATGGTAAAAAATTAACTATATTATACCAACATTTTAGAATTTGGTAGGGTAAATGGATGAAACCGTATTAAAAGTACTTATGGCTGGTTTTGGAATACTGTTTCTTATTTCCTTTTGCTAGCATTTGGAAGTTTTCCAGTTCCAGTCACCATAAAAACTAACCATTCACAAGGATTTCTCTCTTAAAAAAGAAAGCCCAAGATCTTGCTATCCCAAAAACAGAATACTTTTTTAGCATTTAGACCAAGCATACACAGACCATTACCAATCAAAAACACTTACATATTTCTCTTCAAACTTCTTTGCAATAGCTTCCACCTCCTGCCTCTCAAATAAATCATCATGGAATAGGTTTAATGACTCCTTTTTCTGCAGAAACAGAAAACATTTCAGTTGACCCTAAATGATGGGCAGCTGAGCACTGCAACAGGTTCAGACATATACTATAAAAACATAATAAACCAAGGGCTATGAAGTGGAGTGAAGGAGTAGCCTAGTGGTTAGAGCAACAGCTTAACACCCAGGAGACTGGAGTTTGATTCCAACTGACATGCCTTGTGACCTTGGGCAAGTCACTTTACTCTCCATTGCCTGAGAAGAAAAGGCCTGGCAATCTACTTCTGGTCATACCTTGCCAAGAAAACCCAGGGGCTGCTGGGTCGCCAGGAGTTAGCACTGACTTGACAGCACTGAAAAAAAAATGCTTACTAAACTGTAGTCAACACCTAGTGCAGGTTTTACAGCATGCTAAAAAACAGTGCCATGGTAAAACATCTATACCAAGAGGGTAATTTTGTAAACTTCCCTCAATGGCAACGTGCAGCTTCAGCCTATTTTATAAAGTAAAGCAGGCACATGCTTTGCTCTATAACATATGGGCATACAGATGCACTGGAACCTAGGCGCGGCCCTTACCACCTACCCAAGAGTAGGTGGAACTTGCTGCACCTAGATCAGCGACCTGATGCATGCAAGTTATGAAATACTATAAAACTTGTGCTCAACAGCAGAGGTTGCACCTATGCTCCACCAAACCATCACCCCCCTACACCCCCCTCCCCCACACATCCCTATAGCACTTATGCACGGTGATACGTACATGTGCACTTATGGAGGTCGCCTTGATGCAAGCACATGTGTAAGTCCTTGAAAATAAGGACTTATGCATGTTTCTCACGTCTACCATGCTGCAGGCCCTACATAAAATCTTCCCCTAGGTTTTTAGCATGGTTTGGGGAGAAGTGCAAATGTGGCCACTGGTGACAGCTACCACACAGAATGTTACCATGCATTAACTGTCACAACAGCCTAAAGTACAATTGCACTTAATGATACCTCAACAGGTCAGGTGGCGTGGCAGCTGGAGTCAATTGCTCCTTATATGAAGTTTGCAGTAGAACTGCAAGACTACCACTAGGGGGTCATGACTGCCAGTTTGAACCCAGGCAACTCTGGAGCATAACCACATGGGGACTACTCCTGTCAATTAGTTACCAGGGAAACCTTTGGGCAAGTCCCAGGCTGGGGAAAATCAGGTCACACTATTATATAACCCAACTTCTTGTTTTATTATTATTAATTTGTGTTGCTATTTTGTTTTTAACTTTGCACCAGGACCTGTGTTCCATGCCTCTGCAGGTATCACAGGTACACCGTTGTTATTGTTTATTATTGCACTTCATGTACCGCAATATCATAAAAAAATACCAAAAGGAGTTTACAATAGAATTAAAATTGACAAACAACAATGGAATAGAACAAAAAGAAAAGAATTACAAATAAAACAAAACAAAACAAAACAAAAAACCCAGCAACATGATAGGCAAACCTGAAGTGGAAGAGGAAGCCAATGGTGCCTGACAAAGTAGCCTATCAAAGGCCAACTGAAGAAAATACATTTTGAGGCCTAATTTAAAATTTCTGCAAGAACTTCTAAGGCAGTGGTTCTCAATGCAGTCCTTGGGGCATACCCATCCAGTCAGGATAAACACAATGAATATACATAAGAGAGATCTGCATACAGAGACAGTGCATACAAATCTCTCTCATGCATATTCACAGGGCCAGCCCGAGGGCTTCTGCCGCCATAGGCAGACCCTCCGTGTGCCCCCTCGCAGCATCCGTTTTCTTACCGTGGGGGGCAGGGGCAGCACAGCATCCCTTCTTGCACTGAAGTGGCAGTTCTGCCATCGTTTCAATATGTCAGGGCTTGAAGTGCCCAAGTGTCTGCTTATGGCCTGCCGCTCCTGCCGAGGGGGCAGGAGCAACAAGCCGTAACTATGCACATGGGCATTTTAAAGCCCGCTGCAGCACTGAACTGCCACTTCACTGGGGGGCAGGGGGATAAGCCAGTATGCCAACCGAGGTCAGCCGCTCTACACAACTGCCCAGCGGACAGGCCGGCCCTGCATATTCATTGTGGTTATCTTTTAAACCTGGCTGGCCAGGTGTGTCCCAAGGACTGGGTTACCCTGCTCCAAGGTAAAGAGGAAGGGAATTCCAAAGCTGGGGAGCCAAACAATAAAATGCTGAGAGCAGATTGATTCTACGCCTGTTGTCCGCTTTGTTGGAACTACAAGTAAACGTGCAAACTGCGATCAGAGATTTCAGTTTGGAGCATAAGGAAAAGTGGGTAGCCAGATACTGAGGGACACCAGTGTACAAAGATTTATGTTCCAGAATTAAAACCTTGAATTTTATTCTATTCTGTGTGGTGTAACGATCATATTGTGCAGCACTGCAGATGAGTTTACCTGGGCCTGTGCAGTAAGTCTCTGCCCTGTATGGTAAATGCAGGGCATGTCCCTTGCATTTACTACACTTTAAGTTCAACAAGTCCAAACAGAAGCACACACACTTGCAGGAAAAACAAAAGTTCTGCACTAAAGGTGTGGTAAATGCAAAATCTTACTGCACTTTAGCAAGCAGGCCATTGAGACACAAAAGGGATATATAGGATCAGGGAGAATGCTCTACATCTAAAACACCAATCAGGAACAGCATGGCATCCGTGCTCCATAAATTTCTGGTTTTAAACATGGGAGTTACATAAAAGTGCAACTCCTGTCCCACAAGAGCACTGCAGATACACACAAAGGATCCAATGAATGGCAGGCAGAAGGGTGCACTCACCTTGTCTCCTAATGATGCACTGCTTATTTTCCCTTGTGGATTTCTAAGAAGTTCAGGGTAAAAGAACTCAGGACAGCGTTTGTGGTCTGGTTCAAAGAGAGTGAGGGTGATACGGACAGCAGCTGCTGCTGGCTCAGAGTCTCGCTGCTCACCACCATCATCATCCTTGTGAGACTTTTTCAATACAGTTGGATTTAGTGAGGGGGCTGGGAGGGAGATGAGCTGAACCCTGCGGGGTTCAGCCATAACCACCACTGATTCTAAGCAGTGCTTAGCCCAGGTCTTCCAAGACAGCAAGAGACAGCATCATGCATACTGAACTGTGACTTTAAATAAACCAGGGACTGGGGGTTAAAGTGCAGAAACATGGAAAAATAAGTACTTACGAGCAATTTTGTTTCTAAATATGCTTTTGCAAAAAAGTAAAAAATATATATATTGTGTGCGCAAATTTGTGCATATAGCTAGATCAAATATTTGTGTCCAATCTGTGTATTAAAATCAATTATTTCTGGTATAGAAAATGTTAAAAAACAAGTTAGGCTAAGACAGCAGTTATGCCACTAAGAACAAGCTAGCTTTATCTAACAGAGATAGGTTATCACACTGCACCAGAAGAAAGGACTTGTTCCATTGATACACTGCACTCATATCTCACAGTTCATTTTGTCAACAAATTCCAAAATGAGATGGTTCTTGATTGCTGAGCTTATCAGTCACATGCAGAAGAGCAGCATCAAGTATAAAAGTAGGCTGGTATGTCAGACCATAAAAATCAAGGTTTTATTCTTGAAAGGCCCAAGCCACAGTTTCCTCTATGGGGTTCATGATGCTGACGACTTAAGCTCAGATCCCAAGAGGTTTGGCTAGCTTTGGGTTTCCCATTGATTCCTCCTTGCTGACAGCATATGCAATGGCAGAAGCACAATCACAAGTTAATGTGGTGGAAACTTCCTTCCATAGGATTCTCAGCACCACAACTTCCATAAGCACTAGAAAATAAAAAATAAGATTAGAGGCAGGAAAGAGGAAATAAATTTGCACATATCCATACAATAGGAAGATCCTGACTTTTACCATTGCTTGAACATATTGAGTTAGCACAGACACTATATGGTCATGTCAAGGGCAATTTTCAAATGTCCACAGCTAGTAACAAAAACTGTGGGTACTTTTCTTTCAAAAGCTGCACCTGTTCTCAAAAGGAAAGCAAGCACATCCTTCTCCCTTTGAAAAATGCCTAAGAAAAAAATTGCCTACTGTTTCTTCAGGTACTTTTTACCTTCAAAAGAATGTGAACAATTTTGAAAATGCATAAGAGGCATGTTTACTAAGCTGGGTTAACGGTTAGCACATGTTATTTGTAACTAGGTCTCACTGAATAGCATAAGACCTAGTTACATAGAGCACAAGCGCACCATCAGCCAGACTAAGCTGTTGCCTAGGGTGGCAAATTCAGAAGGGGTCACCGAAAAGAACAGGATATTCAAAACATAACAACAGATTGACAGTTGGGGGGGGGAGGGAAACTTAAGGTTTGCCTAGGGCACCAACACCTTGAACCAACTGTGGTGCCAGCCCTGCCATTAGCCCAGCTTAGTAAACGTGTCCCTTAGTATTTCTCATCCAGTCTTTGCCCTCCAGAACAGCTCCACTCAATGCCGGCAAAAAGTAGGCACATTAATACTAGGATAAAGGGTCATTTTTGCAGTTAAAGACAGTGAATGGCACCAACAATAGAAGTAAAAAAAAAAAAAAAAAAGAAAAATCGTAAATGGGCTAGTAGACCATACTGTTTCACAAAAGAGATGACAAAACTCCATGGGCAAAACACACTAGTGGTATGCCGCCTTCTTACACCCCTATCAATTGCCACATAGTGTCTCAGACCAGCATACTCTGTGTTCAATGACAGACTGCTTCAGTTCAATGACAGACTGCTTCAAACCGTAGTATCTGTTATTGGATGGCTAAATGTCGGCTCCATCTCTGTACTTGAAGGAGGATCCCCAGGCCACCAGTCAATATTACTACATAATTACAAGCCTACATAATTAGAAGAGCGGGTTTCGAGTCATCATGTCCTGTTATTGAAGAGGAGCAAGGAGGGGAAAGTGTTCCAGGTTGGTATGCTCTACGTTACTGGGGAGAGAAGAGCACCCTCAGGCTGATTTGAGTCATAAGTGGGCACGATCTGTGCTATAGGAAGAGCGTTCAGGATAGTTTAGTTTATGTTACACTGTGAGGGCACGTCAGGTCAGCACAGTTAATGTTATTAGGGTTAGGTAGGGGATTGGCTACAAGCTGGTACAGCATGCAATGTGCATTAGTATCACACGTCAACAAAGTCGGTTTTATCTAGAAAGTGGACCATCTGTTACTGGAAGTAGGTTTAAGTCCAGCTCTATCTGTGCTACAGAAGAAGAAACAGAAAAAAACCTGTACAACACCGTTTGTGCTAGTGGGGCATAGAGCCTTAAACCAGCACGAGCTAAGCAAACAGGTGTGTCATCGACAGGGGTCTCAGAATGGCAGGTCTGTAACTGCAAGTAGGTTCTGTGAAACGAGGGCGGGTAAAGGCCAGCGAAGTCAAGGAATTAAAGCAGTTAACAGCCTACGCTATTTAGCGGTGGAATCTCAAGACGTTACAGCGGGTATCGGGCCAGCTCAGTCCGCATCCGGAGAAGAGGCTCTCTACACCGGCATAACAGACCCCGCACGATTCCTAGACACAGATGCGCTCACCTCGTCTCCCCACCGGCTCCAACACACAGTCCCACGCTGAGCCCGAGCGGCGCCGAAAACTCCCTAGTCACGTGCCGAGGGCGCGCGCACCCCTTTGACAGCCGGCCTCGGAGAACGAACACGTGACTGCCCGGAGCCGGCCCCCAATTGGGCAGCTTGGTCACGTGCAAGGGGCGCCGAGGCCGGCTGGTTTTCTGCGGCGAAGCGCGCGGGGTGGGTGTTTCCTGTTCCCGGCTTGCCCCGCGCTCTGGTTAGTGGTTTTTCTTGGTAAGATGGCGACTGTGAGCCTGCGACAGGGCGACCTGGTCTGGTGAGTGCGGAGGCGGATGGGCTGGGGAGGAGTCGCTGGATGAGGGCGTGTTGGGAAGCTGGGGAGGAAAGCGGGGCTGTACGGGAAGGTGCAGGGATGCTTGATTTGACAGCGGGGTTGCAGCGCACTGGATAGGGTGCAGGGATACCCAGGTATAGTGAGGAGCTGCGTGGGAAAGCGCTGAGGTGTTCGGACGTGGTCTGCGCTGGGCAGCTGAGAGCTATTACAGCATTGGATGGGCGGTAAGTTGAGGCTTACTGATACCTAGCTCCAGCGGATAACATGCTAGGGTCTGCATTGTGGATTTGTGGCTACAGGTAATAGTGTAGGGATTCCCTCTTGGAAGGTTGCATGGGAGGATGCAGGAATGTTTGGGTACTGAGGGCTGCGTGGGAGAACGCGAGCTTGCCATGGAGAATCCTAGGCTAAGGGCTTCCATATAGGAAGTTCATTAATATTTTAAAAACCTAATGAAGGTACCGGATAGTTGTTTGTCTTCATCATCTATCTTAAGAAACGGTCGTACTGGGGTATTTCTAATCTAAGATGGTATGCCAGGCTGATGAAACCGTCTTTTCAAATCTGACAGCCTACAGAGTTCTCTGAAGATTTTCTGTCAAAACAATTTCAGAATGTTTTGACTAATAACCTAGTTGACATTCTGTAGCAGACAGTTTCATGATTAGTAAGCTCTAAAAACTTTCTTGGATGGTCAGTCTGTAACATTACTAAGAGAGACCCTTTGGATTGTCCTACCAGCAGGAACAAAATCACAATGTAAAGCACAGTAATTTATTCCAATTTATAAATAACAGTATGTTTTATAAACAGACATTCATCATTGAGAACCTGTTTTTCTGTAGGCTGAGTAAGTAATAATGATTAAAGCAGTATATAGTACAGGCTCTCTGCTTTTGATCTCTTTTGCCTTCAACCCCTTCAGGCCAGTATTCAAAAGCATTTATGCATTTCATATGGTGGCAGCACCACCACTGACAGCAGATGTGCCTATTTTTTTTTTTTGTAAATTGGAGCCACTTATATGTATATAGCCTTTGCTGTTTTAATTGACTAGATTTTTATCAGATAACTTGTACTTATCTGATATTTATATCTGTCAGTGTGTAAATGTTGTTCAGTGATGTTGAGTCATGGTGACCCTGTGGATAGATGTCCTAAACTGCGTTAACTAAACAGATACGAAATCTGTTTAAAATTCTATGTGAATTTTTAGTGGTGATACTTATGTGTGTTAGCTGTTTTGCTGAATATTCACCTCGGAGTTTATTCTTGATATTACAAAGCAGGGCTGCCTTCCATTCAGAAAGCGAAAACCAAAAGGATTTCATAAATGGAAACTTTCCATTGGAGCCTAGTTTGGCATTAAAATAAGGCCATGGTTTATAGCTTGTACATACTGGGGTAGAATCTGATCTGCGTTTAGCAGGAATATACACCTGGGTT
Organism: Ichthyophis bannanicus; assembly: GCA_033557465.1. NCBI lineage: Eukaryota > Metazoa > Chordata > Amphibia > Gymnophiona > Ichthyophiidae > Ichthyophis > Ichthyophis bannanicus. The sequence continues at coordinate 174,645,262 of CM066044.1, forward strand.
GGATGTATATCCACACTAAATGCCAAGGTGCTGATTCCATCCGCAGAGCTCCCTGCATGTACAGCAGAGATGTGTGGAGCTCTGTACAGGGATGGGAGAGGGCAGGCCGAGGGAGAAGCGAGGGTGGGCCAGACATGCGACCCCCTACCCCGGATGTACAGGGCCGATTCTTCAGAGGTGGAATAAGTCCCCCAAGGTGGCAGCAAAGGAAGGATCGGGGCCTGGAAAAAGAGGTGAGGGGGTGCAGGGGATTCCTCGCAGCCCGACCTGTTCACGGCAGGCCCAATCGGGGTTGGACAGCAGGGAAAGGACCATTCTATGTCTGCCGGGAATCGGGAAGCTGCAGTACCACAACAGTGTGGCTCCTTACAGGAGCCTAGCTGAGCTAGCTGGGGAAGAACTTGCACGTCCAAGGGCCCAGAATTGGGGTATGGCAGGCCCATCCAAACTGGCTGCACCCAATTCTGATCCCGCGGGGATGTCTGCCTCATTGTATATCACAAGGTTTCCCGAACCTGTCTTGATGACACTATAGTTACTTTGTTTTAGGAAATCCATGAGATAAATTTGCAAACACTCAAGGCATCCAGTCTCCTTTGATATTTTAATTACGTTTATAAACCACCCCTCTAACAGAGTACTGGGCATGTAACTCAACAATAATACAATATTATGTTGTTGTTGTTGTTAAGTGCCGTCGAGTCGGAGTTGACTCATGGCGACCCTCTGGATAGCTATCCTAAATTGTGTTCGGTCTTCAGTCAGGCGGCTTATTGTTGACAGACTGGTACCCGTAGCTGTACAATACAATAATACAATATTATGTACCAAACACAATTTCCAGAATCAAAATACAATGCACTGCGATGAAACGTACGACACCAAAATATACAAAAACAATTTAAGTGTAAACATGTGTCTACAAAAATCAATATTAATAAAAAGTCAAAAACTGAATAGTTAATCAGTAGAGGGCAAATGTAAATAGCCGGGTTTTACAAGCTTTTCAAATCTAGCCCTTCCCATAGAATTTTCCATTTTTGTGGGATCGCCATGGATGATCTGAACTGAAGCATCAGCGTGGACAGTGTTGAAAGCTCATATCTTTCCTCCTCCCTCCCTCCCGTTATTCATGATCGGAAGAGCGGCAGTGCAGCACCTCGGGCTGCATCTGCTCCTACTGTTGCCAGCTCCCTAAGTGTTGTGCTCTGGTGTCCAGCTTGGTTCACAACACCAGTCCTGGGAAACAGAGGAAGAGGACATGGCTTGAGGTGCTGCTGCTGTCATCCTCCTTCAATCAAGCTGCTAAAGGAAGGGATGGCGTGTCAGAAAGTGAGGGTATTGGAGGAGGAAATGGTGAATAAAGGGTTCTAAGGTAGTGCAAAGGAGAGAGCGAGAACTGGAGGTGGTTGAGATATGAGTTAGGAGATTGGGTTCGGTATGGGGGCAGAGTGAGTAAGGGGATCGGAGACTAGGGAGTATGAGTAAGAGAAGGGTTCGTTGTCGGATGAGGTCGGTTCTCGTCCCTAATCCTACATCACTGTCCCTATTTTCTTCTCTCTGTGCACTTTCCTATCCTGATTCTCCTGTCCTCTTGTTTGACTCAGATTCGTTCTTTCATCATTCTTCAGGCCCCTTCCTATCACCAGTCGCTAAGATCCATGTCCCCAAATAAATTAATTGGACACAAATGTAAGGCATTGACTGCATTTATATAAAGTAAAATAAGAATTAACATTTAATGTGCAAATATTTGCACATTTGGGAGAGCTCAGTCTGTTTTATTGTTGCCTTTGTGTATATGATTTCATTGTAAATGTTTATATACTTGTAAGCCATGCTGGCTGTGAAGAGCAAAATATAAATGAGTATAAGGTTTCTAAAATAACCCCCTTAATTTAATTTCTTACATCCTCGTGGAAATGGCATCCACATGTAAATGGTGATTTTAGAAAATGCTAAATTTTACATTTGGATGTCCATAATATATAGAAATTGCGAAGGGGCATGGCCTGCTTAGATCAAAAATGTACACGTATTCCCCATTTCATAAAGGGAATGTACATATTTGACCCACATTGTCCGTCGGGATTTACAGCTGCTTCTTGGTATGTGTAGGTATATGTGCAGCTCTGCATGTCCTTATATGTATTTTACAAAAGGCTCCACCATTGGCAGAGCCTTTTTAAAAAAAAATACTGCCGGAATTGTGTACGTCCTGCATTGACATCTCAGTTCTGATCTCCACGTCTCATCAAAAATGTGTCTTTTGTGTATCAGTTCAGAATTGTGGAAATGTTGCTGCAGAATGTTTGAACTCTTGCTGCAGAATCTGCCTTAAGCTGCAATAGAGGACTGGGTGCGTGCACATACTGAGTCTCCAGTGTACTGAAATATATTTCATGCATATTCATTGTAGATATCCTGAACACGCGACTTGCTGCGGGGTTCCGAGGACAGGTTTGAGAAGCGCTGATCCACAGACAGTAGGATAGATGCTGACTAATTGGAGCTGCCTCACAAGATGTTTTCTAACATCTCACTGATCTGCTGTTGATTTACTATAGCTAAGCTGGAACAATCTAGTTGGATTCCAGTCTTATGATGGAAAAACATGCATATAGTACCTATGATGTCTTAAACGTTTTTAGCAAGACTTTATGTCCAGATATACAAATTTTTTGTTTTTACTGGTTAAGCTTCAAACATATATACTTTATCACCAGTGAAACCTTATTGATGTAAATAGGAGCACTGTTTAAAAAAATTACAGCAAAAATGAAAGTCCTACACAGAACATTAAGTACCATGTTTACTAAAATGCACTAAGTGCGTGATTAGGCTGCAAATCTAGTGTGTAGGCATGCGCGTCTGTCCCCCTGTCGTTAGCTCATTTCAACTGCATGGCACTATGCTAATAGGAATGTGGGTGCACTTAATGCTACCAATTGGAGTGGCATTAAGTGCTGCTGCACTGACAGAAAAGCCATGGTTAGCATGCACCCAAGATGTCCATACTAATCGTGATCTGCCGTCAACACCCATGTTATACCCCTAATCTGCCCAATCATGTACTAATTAGCACAGGAGGTTTTGCATAGAGGCCCGTGCTCTTAGTGTGGCATGCTAAACCTTGCGCTGGTGGTTAGAACATTTTAGTAAACATGTCCCTTGTTGTATTTGTGCAGTTGTTTAGGTTGCTGTGTAAATACCAAAATAGTGCAGTGCTATGTTACTTTTGATGGTCCCCTAACTTTTTTTTTTCAGAACATGCAAGAATTCCTGAGAGAATTTCATTACTTATTACTGTTTGTCTTTACCACTGCAATTACTTAAAAAAAAAATCTCAGTGGAAAATGTTTTCAGAGCTCTCAAGTTACACAGTTCCAGGAGTGAGATTTTTGGCCAGTTCTGGTTTTAAATTTGCCTTGCAATGCAGTATGGAATTTTGTAGTCCTTGATTTTACCCGTTGGAGTCAGTGCTGCAGGTCCCATTATGCATCAGGATGAGATTGTCAGAAATCAGGACTGGGCAGCTTAACAACTCTGTTTTGATCACATGACATTGTAACCCAGAATACTTTAAACTCTGTCAGTGCAGGTTTATTATAAGTATGTCACAACAAATTAACAGTTCTGTAGGGCAGTATCCTGGATTATACATTAGTGTTTGTATCTGTTTTCAGTGCTTAAACCAAGAGCTGCAAATAGGTCTGGTGTTGAGAATATGTGCTATAATTTATTTTAGATTTATTTGCATGTGTCAACTCTGATTTTATAGTTTATTTTCTAGAACTTAAATAACTATGGCCTTCACGAACCTGAGTATGATCATCCCCCCTCAACCACCACCTTTCACGGATGCTCACAGGACTATTGTTTGATTAAATGATAGCAAGGAGCAAGGATTCTGTATGTCTGTCATAGATCAGATCACTACTGGCGGGGAAGGGGGCACAGATTCCAGTATTTCCACATCATGCCCCACAAAATGTATTCTGAAAACATTTGTGCCCCACTGACTATGCCCAATACATCCACAGAGGACTAGGGTTAATATGGTCTTCAAGAAGTACAAAAATTGTGGATGCCTTCCAAGATGCATTACTTAGACAAATGGTGATGGAACTGAACAGGGAAAGCTTGATGCTGGATTTAGTACTCGCCAACGGAGATAGCATGTCGAATATCAAGGTGGGTGCCCATATGAGCAGCAGCAGCGATCATCATACGGTGTTTGATATAAAAGCCAAGGCGGAGTCTAATCACAGCAAGCTCAAAGTCCTAGACTTCAAAAACACTGACTTCAGTAAAATGACCAAGTGCCTGAAAGAGGAGTTGGCAGGATGGGAAGGGTATAAGGGAAGTGGAATTGTAGTGGGCAAAACTAAGAGGCAATAAAAGGGGCAACAGATACATATATAAGGAAAGTAAATAAAAACAAGAGGAAAAGCAAACCTATTTGGTTTTCCAAAGAAGTGGCTGCATAAATAAAGGCAAAAAACACAGCTTTTACAAAATTCAGAAGCTTGCAAACAGGAACACAGAAAATAATACAGGATAAAGCTAAAAGAGAAATAAGGATAGTAAAATCCAAAGGCAGATGAAAAGATGGCTAAAGATGTGAAGTGTGGTGACAAAACTTTTTTCAGGTATATTCGGGAGAGGAGAAAGATCAGAAGAAGAATTGCAGGACTCAAAAGTGCTGGGAACGGATTTGTGGAAAGTGATATTGAAAAAGCAAAAAATGCTAAACAAAATATTTTTCTTCTGTTTTTACTAAAGAAAATCCTGGAGAAGGACCACCTGTGATTGACAAATATACAAATGGGAATGGAGTAGATCTCATACCATTCTTTGAAGATGATGTGTTTGAACAGTTTGCAAAGCTGAAAGTGGACAAGGCCATGGGACCGGAAGGGATACATCCCAGGATACTGAAAGAGAGATGTACTTGCAGGGCCGTTTAAAAGATCCTTGGAGACAGGAGAAGTTCCATAAGACTGGAGAAGCGATGATGTGGTACCTCTTCATAAAAATAGTAATAGGGAAGAAGGTACAAACTACAGGCCAGTAAGCCTTACCTCAGTGGCGGGCAAAGTAATAGAGGTACTCTTGAAAGAGTGAATAGTGGACTTTCTCGAAACAAACAGGTTGTATGACCTGAGGCAACATGGTTTTACCAAAGAACGAGCTTGCCAAATAAATCTGATTTGAGTTCTTTGAGTGACCAGAGAACTAGATCAAGGGCATGCAATGGATGTGATCTACCTAGATTTCAGCAAAGCCTTTGATACTGTTCCTCATAGGGGGCTTATCAATAAACTCAACAGCTTGGGGATAGGTCCCAAGATGGTGAACTGGATCAGAAATTGGTTGACTGACAGACAACAGAAGGTGATGGTAAACTGAACTCACTTGAATGAAAGGAAAGTGATTAGTGGTGTGCCCCAGGGTTCGGTCCTGGGACCGGTACTTTTTCATGTATTTGTGAGTGATATTGCTGAAGGACTAAATGGGAAAAGTCTGTCTTTTTGCAGATGACACAAAAATTTGCAACAGAGTGGACTCCCCTGAGGAAGTGGAGAACATGAGGAAAGATCTACACAAGCTGGAAAAATGGTCTAATGCTTGGCAGTTAAGATTTAATGTGAAGAAGTGCAGTGTCGTGCACTTGAGAAGCAGAAATCCAAGGGAATGGTATTCGATAGGGGGCAAGAGGTTGGTGTGCACAGACCAGGAGAAGGACCTCTGAGTGATTGTTTCCAAGTATCTCAAAGTGGCGAAACGGTATGACAAGGCAGTGGCAAAAGCCAGAAGGATGTTGGGTTGCACCCATAGAGGAATTACCAGCAGAAAGGAGGAGGTACTAATGCCACTGTTTAAATCGCTGGTGAGGCCTCGCTTGGAATATTGTGTTCAGTTTTGGAGACCATATTTCGCAAAGGATATAAAAAGGCTGGAAGCAGTTCAGAGGAAGGTGACCAAAATGATTTGGAGCCTGCGTCAGAAGATATATGAAAAGAGACTTGAAGACCTAAATATGGAGGGAGAGGAGAGGGACAGGGGGATATGATTCAGACCTTTAAGTACTTAAGGGCCATTCTGAGTTTCGAATAGCTGGGATGGACGTCCCAGCTATTCGGCCCCCTCTGCGTCCCTGACTAACCTCCCCGTACGAACAAGGTGTTTGTACAGGGAGGCTGGGTGGGGGTGGGAAAGGGGCAGTGCAGAGGCGGAGTTAGGGCAGGCAGTGGGCGGCCCCAGATGTACAGGGCCGATTCTGATGTTGGCTCTGTATGTCCGGGACCAGCAGACTGAACGGGGAACTTATTCCACCTCTGAGGTGGAATATGTTCCCCTAGACAGCGGGGGATGGCAGGCCTGAGTGGCAGAAGGGGTCAGACTGGGTGCAGGTGATTCCCCGAAACCCAACCCTGGCCTTGGGAGGCCAGTTTGGGGGTCGGGCTGCAGGGAATGAGAGAACAGGTCAGCAGCTGGGAACCACGGTGCCATGGCGCCCTGACTCCATTCAGGAGCCTTGACTGAGTTAGCCAGGTAGAGGCCTGTATGTGCAGGCCAACTGGAATTGGGTCCCATCCTGCACGTACAGGCCTAGTCGCGATGCTGATCTCATGGGGCTAGACGTGCCCTTTTGGATCAGAATCACGTCTGCCCCTGTGTATCATATTCCAATTGGGCACACAGGGGCCTGGACATCCTGATTGGAATGAGGCCCTTAGAGTATAAATGAACAAACAAACTTCTTCCAAAGGTGGGGAAGCTGTAAAACTAGAGGGCATAACATGAAACTGCAAGGGGGTAAACTGAAAGGCAAAGTCAAGGGATACTTTTTCACTGAAAGGGTGGTGGATGTTTGGAATGCCCTCCCGATAGAAGTGGTGGGGGCAACTACAGTGACAGAATTCAAAATGGCATGGGACAGACATAGTGGATCCCTTTTATAGGAAAAGGATAAAAATCAAAATAAACATAACTACCTCTTATATCTCAACAAATAGGGGTGACCTACACAGAGCAGTGGGTACACCCCTAAACAAAGGCATGGGGAGGGGTGACCTGCACAGTGCGACAAGTGTACCTACTCTTGCTGCCTTGCTGGGCAGACTAGATGGACCAAACTGGTCTTTATCTTCCATCATATATTATGTAATATATTTTAGAAACAGGATGGTGAAATGGACCCATATGTCCTATCTAGTCCACCCTTTGATATCACCTACTATAGTCCCTTTTTTTTCTTTAGAGATCTTCTGTATATGTCCTATGCTTTTTGAATCAGATACTGTCCTCATCTCTACTACCTCCACTGGGAGAGTATTCCATGCATCTACTACTCTCTCTGTAAAGAAATATTTCTGCCTATTTCTCGAGTCTATCCCCTTTCACCCTCATCCTATGTCCCCTCATTGCAGAGCTTACTTTCAATTGAAAGAGGCTCTCCTCCTGTGCATTTATGTCATGGAGATATTTTAAACAGCTCTGTCATAACTCTTCTATCCTGTTTTTCCTCTAAAATATACATATTGATATCTTTGTCCCCATATGGTTTAGAACGAAGACCATTGACCATTTTGGTAGCCACCTTCTACACTGACTCCATCCTGTTTATATCCTTTTGAAGGTATGGTCTCCAGAATTGCACACTATACGCCAAATGAGTTCTCGCCAACACTATCGCCTCCTTTCTTTTTCTCTGCTGGCCATTTCTCTCCCTTTGCACCCAAGCATCCTTTAGGCTTTCGCAATCGCCTTTTCTATCTGTTTAGCTACTTTAAGATCATCAGAAACAATCCATGCCCAGGTCCTGCTCCTCTTTCATGGACAGAAGTACTCCAACCCCTATACTGTACTGCTCCCTTGTTGTTTTGCAGTCCAAATGCATGACCTTGCATTTTTTATCATTAAATCTCAGCTGCCAAATTCTTGACTATTGTTCAAGCTTAGTTAGAGCCCTCTTCATGTTATCTACTCCTTCCTGGGTGTCTATTCTATTGCAGATTTTGGTATCATCCACAAAGAGGTAAACTTTACCCAACATCCCCTTCCGCAATATCACTAATGAAAAGGTTAAAAAAGAATTGGACCAAGGACAGATCCCTGCAGCACACCAATAGTAACATCCTTTTTGTTTTGATTAAACTTCTTTTGTTGAGGACCTATCCCTATGATTTGGTGCCAGTAGTTGTCTTGTGTTGGCATGAAGAAAATTCAAGGTCGGGACCCCCCTCTCCTTGGCATGCAAGATTTGAGTTGAGATTCAGAAGGCTGAAGCTGACAGCCAAAATACTGATGAATTCAGTTCTGCAATTGGCTTCACTTCCAGCCTTCCGACAGCTTGGTGTTAGAAAAGAATGGGGAGGAAAGACTCATAGAAACATGATGACAGAAAAAGACCACATGGCCTATCTAGTCTGTCCTTCCATAACAACAACTACAACAGTCCACTTTTTACCTGGGTCCTTTTCCTAATGTAGCTAAGCTAGCTGTCTAACTGCTGGGAGTAGATTTAAGTTCATTACGATGAGACAAAGCTTTCCAGCTATGATTTTTTTTCTTGTAAATTTTTGCATTTAGGTTTTTTACTTTTACACAAGTTCTTGGAATTTTATAATGCTTAATTTAAAACTTAAGTGAAAATCTGTTCTGGAGAAAAGAAGAGTTTGTTAATTCTAGTTAGCAGATTCCAGGTGCTTGCTTGTTTTGGTCTGTTTTGTTAAAACAGATTTTTTTCCTCCTCCTTCAGAGCCCTCATTTGCAATAGCCTGAAATTTTTTTTTCACTGTTTTAGGAAGAGGTGTTCTATCTAGTGCAGCCATTACCATGCAAGTCCTTGATTTGCGGGCCAGAACCTGTACTCTGGCTGCCTGATGTCACCACATTGCGATACCAGAGTTGCTGCCTCCTCTTTGTCCCAGAGAATGTGAATGCTGCTACCATAGCGTTTCTGGCCCAGACTTCCCCCAAGTCTAGGTCTTAAACTGTCACTGAGTTTGTGCCAGAACAGGTTTAGTTGCAAGCCACTGATTAGGCCAAAGAAACCAATAGCGGATGCGGGCTGAAGGTGCTGATTATAGGCATTGTTTACTAAGGTATGCAAACGCAGTAAGCATGTTCAGTTGTGCTGGCTTAGTTGAAAGCGCTTCAGATTGTCATGGTTAAAATTGTCTTTAGCATAGAGGTGGACAACTTAAGAGTCCATAGGCCAAAGCAGCCCAATAGGTCATGATTTCTGGTCTGCACTCGTGTCCCGAACATAGACATCATCTGGCTTACTGATGCTGGTTTCCCAAATACCCACCATTCATAAGGAGTGAGTGTCTCAACACATTAAAGGTGGGCATTTGGAGTCTTTTGATGTTGTCAGGGCAGCTGAAATAGAGTCCCCCTCTTTCCTCCTCCCCCCCCCCCCCCCCCCACATGCAGCCGAAGGAGTCAGATGTCATGCCGGGGAAGATAGGGAATATAACTGCTGCTAGAGTTTGCTCACCAGGCAGCTTAGGAGTAGGGATGCTGGAGTATGTCTGGAAGAGAACTGGGGCTACTCGGATCCTGGCTCCCACTGGACTCCCTCCCCACAGTCCTGATTCCTAATGTGACCCTCTGGCTAAATATTTTGGATGCAGCTTCTGGTGGATGTTTTTCTGCATGCCTGTTAACAGAAGTGAGGCGTGTTTCATTCCAGGGGAAATGTAAGGAAATAGCAAAACATGCATTTTGACGTATTATAAAAGAAAAATCTGTGATAATGGATTGCCAGAAACCCTTCGGGCTTGTGAAAGATCCTCATTGCATCTATTTGCTAGCATTGCTGATGGGAAGACAGTAAACTTTGTAGCCATTCAAACAGAAGATTTTTTTTGTTCCCTTATTTTGCAGCTGAACACTAACTTGCTTTTTAAGAGGAAGTGCTGTGCAGAGGCAGGAAATTAAACTCGCAGCACACTGGGACCCTGTCACTGTGTGACCTTCCATGGCGGCATAGTGAGTGTTCAGCAGCACAGTAAGTTGGGCTGCTCCCCTTGTTTCCTGTGGAAGCTTGCCTTCCCTCCCCCTCTTCCATCCTAAGCATCTCTTCATTGAATCCGCCGGTTCTTTCTTTATATTTTTTGCACATAGTGTTACACAACTCACGGCTGTTGAAAAGCAGTGTGCTGATGGATCTGCTTCCTTGTTTGAGTTACACTCCAGCCAGTCAGCCGTGCAAGTTTCTGCCTCATACAGGGCTTGTAGAGTTCAGCTGTCCCCTCTCCTTTTTTTTTATCTCATTTGCGTGAAGGGTTTGGTGGCATAGGAGTGAATAATGAGACAAGAAAGAGACTTTCATATGTGTAGGTTGCTTATATTCTGTTTACTTCTCTTCTCAGGGGAAAGCTTGGGCGCTACCCTCCATGGCCTGGAAAGGTGAGTTTATGGAAATTTAATTTATAAATATTTTTAATGCCCATTGTGAGTATGCTGCCCACGTATGGTTCTAGGCCAATGATCTTTTAAGTTATGGTAACCCTTTCTTTTCAAACACATTTAAAAGTTTAAAGTGAAATTACACTTTGTGTCATGTACAAAAGACACAGGTGATTTGCGTTTTTAAAAGTACGCTTTTCTGCTTGCCTGTGGTAAATGAGAGCCTAAGGAACCTGCAAAGGGAGAAACCTCTTTGGCCCTGGTGAGGGTCCTGAAGCAAGCGAGGAAGGAGGCTGAGAACAGAGAGGAGAGAGAAGTGAGGCCTCCAGAACAGGCATGGGCTGACAATGAGTGCTGGGCTTCTGATGGGGAGTGGAAGAGAAGAACGCTGGGGCTGCACTCGCCATGTACGCCTGCTGTCACTAGCTTACCCTTTCCCTTTATTGGAGAGGGGGGCCAGAGATAGGAGTATGAGGCAGGTGCATATGTCGTGAAAGAAGTTTAAAATCCTTGGATATAATAAACTGTCTTCTAATAAAAAAAAAAAAATGCACGCTGAATCCCTAAGCATCTATTAGAAAAATCGTTGAAGCTTGCTTTTTATGCATAGACTCAGAAAGAGAGACATACCCAGCTAATGACATTTTACAGATAAGCCCTAATAGGCCGTGCACTGCGTTTAGTGTTTGCACATGGTTTTCTGTGCTAGTGTGGCCACAGAATGTATGAAGGGATCTAATGCAAGCTTTATCAATGCACTATTGCCTGTGCTAACAGCAGCAGCAGCAGAACATGTACATCTATTGCAATGGATGGGAATAAAGCAGTTAGCTCTACTGAGAAGTGTGCAGACCAGAAAGCTGAGCTCGACGCTGGGATTTTAATGCAAGGTCTGAGAAGATGTTAAGATTTAGCTTATAGGTCTGTGGTCGGTGCTGGTGAGCGGCACATAACAATATTTATTTACTTACTTACATTTTTTAACTATATTGTTGGAACCCTCCCAGTGCAGTGTATAATAAAATAAAACATCCATAACAAGTAATAACCCATACCAGCCCCTACAAAGGAGTCGTCATTGTGCACAATATTTCTCCCAGTGTATGGGTGTGAAATAGCATCTCTCACTGCACATGGATGCCCATTCTCTTTTGTTCTGCATGTCCTCCTCTTGATTTAAAATATACGTCCATACTAAAGGGTGGAGATAAGTTGGTTTTTACATTGGACTCTGTGTGTCCACTCTCTCTTCGAAGATTAGCATAGATTTGCAGATGGTTTCACTTGGTCTTCCCTGCAACCGCATAAATGCACCTTTTAAATGCGCAAATTAGCACCACCATGGTAACTGTTAACTGCAGGGTGGGCTATCAGCCCGTGCTAACTTGTGCATTAAGTACTTAACGCACTTTCAAAAAAGAGTTCCATAGACTTGAAAATGCTTTTGATGGGGAGTGGAAGAGAAGGAATGATAGGGCTGCACTGATTGGAGGAGGGCAGCTGCACTCGCCATGTACTCCTGTCACAAGCTTACCCTTTATCTTTCGGTAACCTAAACACATCCCCAGGAATGCATTTTCTATATAGCTAAAAGATTGCAAGTTGTTGCACAACTCACAGAAACTTGTCCACATTGAAGGAAGGCAGTTTTCAGACATCCAGTTAATGCAGGTAAGACACTTGTCACCCATGTGAACTGCTTGGATAATTGTCCTTTAAATGTATGTAGTTGAGGGTATATTCTAATTAGATGTAGTGAAGCTAGTCTAAAGGCTTTTTTTTTTTTTTTTCTTTTTTAAATGAGGAGTTAAATTCACTTTCAGAAGGTTGCCTACTTTTTGCCCAGGTAAAAAAGTAGGCAGTCTGAGGAGCATGGTTAAGTCAGGAGAGGGGAAAGGTGTTCTGTTTGAAGGGAGAGAGTACCTAAAGAAAAGGCAGGTGTAAGCTTCTGGATATACTCTTTTCAGTGCATTTTTCAAATGGAAACTATGTTTGTATGTTCTCTAGTAAGAACTGATGCATAGTCCATGGGTAAAAGTACCTGCGGACTTTGTGAGTACCTGTGAAAATTCCCCTCTTGCCCCCCCTCCCCCATATAGTATGTACAAATGAAGAACTGATTTAAATTGAAGATTTGTTTTCTAATGCCAAGCAGGATTGAAATGGCCGTATAAATGGAGGTGATGCCAGGATGGAACTGCTCGCTCAGAGCTCAGCGTTTTAAGTTCTGAACAGGCTTGAGGTCTCCTTGGTTCCTCAGGGAATTTTTATTTCCTTCTGCCAAATGGATGCAAAACAAAACTCTCACAATGATTTATACGTATAATCAAGAATTATCTTATGATGATGATGTTTTCCATTTTGTTTCTTTTTATGTAAATAAGAATGAATTCTGTGGTTCTTTTCTGTCGTCACTCTGCTACAACTTTCCAGAATGTAGATCCTCATCAGCCTGCATGGACATAGGGCAATACCCAGACAGCTGTGTCTTCTGCCCTGCTGTGCTCTTTACCTTCCAGAGGAACCAGTTTATCCTGCTACAAAGATGGAGAAAGTCTGCACAGCAGTCTGCTGACTTGGCTCTTCCTTGAATGATCTGCCTTCTTCCTGCTTTAGTGGCCCATGAGGTCCAGGCACATAGGAGGAACGTTTAGAACCGCTTCCATTCTGCTCTACTTCTTTGGAGGTTCTTAGCCCTGAAATTCTTTTGTCTTCAACAATTGCTCAACAGGGTATGCTGCACAGCAATATAGCCAGCACAACCGTTTTCTTGTTACACTAGTGTCCAGTTTCAGTTCTTATCTGAGGACACAGATAATCAGAGGCACTGTACCTTCAGTGCAGTTCTATTCCTGTGCAGACGATTTTGCAGTTGTATCAGCACAGAAGAATCCTTCCCCAGCGAGTAGTCAGATCCAAGAATGGCCAGTGCAGACAACACAGATTGAGGTTTGTGCTGTCGTGTTTACACATCTCCTTTTATGTGCAAGTAGTGCTTCACTTGTGAAGCGCAGAGCTCTCTGTCTTGATTCAGTGCATATCAGTGGACTAGCCCAAAGAATGTAAGAACTGCCATACTGGGTCAGACCAAAGGTCCATCAAGCCTGATAACCTGTTTCCAACATGACCAATCCAGGTCACAAGTATCTGGCATATACCAAAATTATCCAGATTCCATGCTGCTTATCTCCAAGAGTAAGCAATGGCTTTCCCAGGTCTACCTGTGAGACAGTCAGTTGGACCACTGGATGATAGAGGGGTAAAAGGGGCACTAAGAAGGGACAAGGCCATAGCAGAGAGACTGAATGAGTTCTTTGCTTCAGTCTTTACTGAAGAAGATGTAGAGAAGTTACCTATGCCTGAAATGGTATTTAAAGTTGATGCTCAATAAACCGGGAAGATGTATTACAACTATTTGATAAACTGAAGAGTAGCAAATCTCCTAAACCAGATGGTATACATCCAAGGGTGTTGAAAGAACTGCAATATGGGATTGGAGACCTACTATTACTAATCTGTGAACTATCATTAATAATTCCTGAAGATTGGAGGATAGCCAATGTAACGCCAATTTTTAAAAAGGGTTCCAGGGGTGACCTGGAAAACTGCAGACTGGAGCCTAACACCGGTACCAAGAAAAATGGTAGAAACCATTATTAAAAACAAAATTTCTGAACATGTAGATAATCCTGGTTAATGGGAGATGGCCAACATGGCTTTTAGCCAGGGAAGGTCTTGTCTTACTAATCTATTATGGTTTTTTTTAAGGTGTAAATAAGCAGTTAGACAAAGGTGGGTCAGTTGATGTAATGTATCTGGATTTTCAGAAAACCTTTGACAGGATTCCTCATGAGAGACACTTGGCGAAATTCAAAAGTTTATGCGATAGTAGGCAGTGTACTATTGTGGATGAGGAACTGGTTAAAATATAGAAAGCAGAGGGTAGGGCTAAATGGCCAATTTTCCCAATGGAGAAAGGTGAATAATGGAGTACCCCACGGTACCTTTCTCCGCTTCTTTTTAACATATTCGTAAATGGGAATAACGAGTCAGGTAATCAAATTTGCAGATGATACAAAATTATTGAAAGTTGTTAAAACACAAGAGGATTGTGAAAAATTGCAAGAGGACCTTAATAAATTGGAAGACTGGATGTTCAAATGCCAGATGAAATTTAATGTGGACAAGTGCAAAGTTATGCACCTAGGAAAGAACAACCCAAAGTATAGTTACATGATGCAAGGTTCCACATTTGGAAACACCAGGAAAAAGATTTAGGCGGCGTCATAGATAACACGTCAAAGCCTTCTGCTCAGTTTGTTGAGGCTGTCAAGAAAGCAGATAGAATGCTAGGAATCATAAGGAAAGGAATGGAGAATAAAACAAAGGATATTATAATGACTCTGTATTGTTCCATGGTGCGACCGCACCTCGAATATGGCGAACAGAATTGCACACAATATCTTAAAAAGGATATAGCAGAATTAGAAAAGGTGCAGAGAAGATCCACCAAAATGGTAAAGGGGATAGAAGGATTACCCCTATGAGGAGAGACTAAAAAGATTAGGATTTATTAGACCTCTATTATATCTCCCCTCAGCTATTTCTTCTCCAAGTGGAAGAACTCTTAACATTTTTAGACTGCCCTTATAGAAGAGTCTTTCCAGCCCCTTTATCATGTTAATATTCCTTTTCTGTACCTTCTAATTCCACTATCCTTTTTTGAGATGCGGCAGTCAGAATTACATGCACATATTCAAAGTGCAGTTGCACCATGGAGCAATACAGAAGCATTATGATATTCTTTGTTTCGTTCTTTATTCCTCTGCTAATAATTCCTAATATTCTGTTTGCTTTTTCTGCTGCCGCCACAAACTGAGCAGAAGATTTCAATGTATTGTCCAGACTGCCACCCAGATCCTTTTCCTGAGTGACTCCTAATGTGGAACCTAGCATAGTGGAGCTAGAATTTTGCGGTTATTTCTATGTGCATCACTTGCGCTTAGCCGCATTAAATTCCATCTGCCATTTGGATAGCTAGTCTCTCGGTCTTGGAAGGTCCTCTTCCATTTTTTCACAATCTGCATGTGATTTTTAACAGCTTTGAATAGTTTGTCATCTGCAGATTTAATGACCCCTCCCCCTTTTCCAGATTATTTGTAAGTGTTGAAAAGCACCAATCCCACACTTGATCCCTTGGGTATTCCTCTGTTTACCTTCTTTCATTGGGAGTCTTCTGCTTCAAGTTTACCACAGGCCATTCAGATTTATTGTCTCTCACCCTGCAAGGTAGACGGTATATAACATAGATGTTTGATCTGTGTTTCATGCAATATGTCTTCTGTACTTTACTTTTCTTGCAATACAATGAATTTCCAACATTGTTTTCATGTCTTCACTTTGACAAAAGTCCAGTATATTTTACTCAAATTCTGTTATCTCAGCCTAGTGCCTGCTTTCTTCAAGAAGCAGAATTTCAGAATTAACACTAAGCCTGATTAAAACATAGACAAATGCTATTTCAGCTGAAAAACTACAAGGGGATATATTCATTTAGGCCTAAAGTGCACTGTTAGCCCACTAAGCTTGTGTTCCTCTACACAGTTGTAAGTGGCAGACCTGACCTGGGAAACATCCTGCTGTTTTCTCACATCGACTGGGATGCTGCAGAGGTGGCATTCACAGCCCCTAAGTGGAGCGAGTCCCAGTCATTGCCCAGCAGTGCCATATATTGGCCAGACTTACAGGCTGCAGTTGCAGGGCTCCTGAAGCAGCCCCCAAACCCTTCTTCCAAAAGACTGTCACTGCAAAGCCTGGGCTAAGTAAGTTGGGGAAGTGATACTCAAACAGAGAGAGAAGATGCCCTGGTAACTGCAAATAATGACTCGTACCTAGCCTTGGTTCTGCAGTACATATGGTCAGGTCTTGGATGCACTGTAAAGGGCTGTGAGGAGTTCTAGTGTTTCGAATATGAGCTGGGGATCCGGTTTTGGATTTTCATAATCCATGAAAACCTAATCTTCTTTTCTTAATGTAAATGAGTGTTGTCTGGCCACCTTTTTCCCCCTGCATTTTGCTGCCTTAAGATGTCTCTCTTGATTTTTTTCAGTGGCTAATAATGTGGTTTTTCCATTTAGATTGTTAATCCTCCCAAAGATCTGAAGAAACCTCGGGGCAAAAAGTGCTTCTTTGTGAAGTTTTTTGGAACAGAAGATCAGTGAGTACCTCCTGATATTTCATTCCTGTCTGATGGGCCACTACAAAGCACATTTAATTTGGAGAAGAAATATTTAACATATATGTGGGGTGACAGAAGGGGCAGGTTAAAGTAACAATACATTCACAGCAAAGGAGAAGAGAGACTCGGTGAGTTCTTTGCTCATGTGGCCTGTGCAGGTGGCGCTGTGGTTGGATATATTGTGTGGTACCTTGCTCTTGTATATATGGCATGTTACAGTTGGTGCGTGCATAAGCAAAACTCTGAGTGGTTATGTTTTATACATCTGACTTTTCTATACACAGTTTGAAGAAAGTGTGCATGCACAGGTCTCTGTAGAGAAGCCAGGACCATGTTTAAAATAACCCTCTGTAGCACTACGTTTTCTGTTTTCTTTCTCTTTTTTTTTCCCCCAGTGCTTGGATTAAAGTGGAGCAACTGAAGCCGTATCATGTTCACAAGGAGGAAATGATCAAAATTAACAAGGGAAAGCGGTTCCAGCAGGCAGTAGATGCCGTAGAAGAATTCTTGAAGAAATCCAAAGGGAAAGATCAGGTGAATTTCTAAGCTGTACTTTTGAGGAAATTGTCCACTATACATTAGCAATTTCTTAGAATTCAGCAAAGTACCAGGCGTGGAATGCACCTTTGTATAGTGTACACCTGTTGAAGATGTAAGAGAGACCTGGACCTACAGACTTAGGTCTTTTGCTAGTGTGCACTTTAGCTTGATGTCTCTACATAGGGTGCCCGTGCTGCTGGATACTGGGTTCTCCATTTTCCCACCATAAAGAAGAGTTCTCATGCTCAAAATATAGGAAGAAAGAGAGAGGTTTAGACCTTACCTGCTAATGGATGATCCTTGAGTTACTCCAGTCCAGTCCCGGTATGTGAGGGTATTCACGTTCCACCAGCAACTTGGAGACTGAGCATGTCATCCACATAGACAGTTGACATCTCCCACCAGTCCCAGTATCAACAAAGCAGACTTGTGGAAACACCATAACAAAACTATTGCAATAACCAATTAAAACCCCTCCCCGCCAGGGAAAGAGAACATAGTAACATAGTATATGATGGCAGATAAGACCAGCATGGTCCATCTAGTCTGCCCAGCAAGGCAGCAAGAGTAACATACACCTGCAGCTCTGTGCAGGTCACCCTTCCCCATGTCTTTGTTTAGGGTGTACCCACTTCTCCGTGTAGATCACCCCTATTTGTTGAGATGAGATGCTATTTTGATTTTATCCTGTTGATATAAAGAGATCCACTGTGTCTGTCCCATGCCATTTTGAATTCTGTCTCTGTATTTTCCCCCACCACTTCCATTGGGAGGGCATTCCAAGCATCCACCACCCTTTTAGTGAAACAGTATTTCCTGACATTGCCTTTCAGCTTACCCCCTTGCAGCTTCATGTTATGCCCTCTAGTTTTACAGCTTCCCCGTCTTTGGAAGAGGTTGGTTTGTTCATTAATACTCTAAGTATTTAAAGATCTAAATCATATCTCCCCTGTCCCTCCTCTCCTCCAGACTGTACATACGTAAGTCTTCAGGTCTCTTCTCATAATCCTTCTGATGTAGGCTCCAAATCATTTTGGTCACCTTCCTCTGAACAGTTTCCAGTCTTGTTATATCCTTTGCGAAATATGGTCTCCAAAACTGAACACGATATTCCAAGTGAGGCCTCACCAGCGACTTGTACAATGGCATTAGTACCTCTTCCTTTCTGCTGGTAATTCCTCTCTGTGTGCAACCCAGCTACCTCCTTGTCACACTGTTTCGTTACCTTGAGATCCTCAGAAACAGTCACTCCAAAGTCCTTCTCCTAGTCCATGTACACCAAACTCTCACCCACTATCGCATACATTTCCCTTGGATTTTTGCTTCCCAAATACATGACACTGCACTTCTTCACATTGAAATCTTAACTGCAAAGCATTAGAACATTCTTACAGCTTTTGTAGACCTTTTCTCATGTAAGGCAAGATCGTCTTTGGTAAAACCGTGTTGCCTCGGATCATGCAACCTGTTGGTATGGAGGAGTGGCCTAGTGGTTGGGGCAAGGTACTTCAGGCCGGAAGGTCGGGGGTTCAAATCCCACTAGAGGACAGCAACCTTGGGCCGGAAGGACTGGGGTTTCTAGTCCCACAGGTGCTCCTTGTGGTCTTGGGCAAGCCACTTAACCCTCCATGCCCATGTTCCCTGTAAAATAGCTATCTCCAAGTTATAATGCCCTGTTCAATGTAATTTCAGTTTGTTCAATGTAAACCGCACTGATGCAGAATAGCGCGGTATATAAGAGAATGTAAATAAATAAAATAAATAAATAAATATTTGCTCTTTCAGGAGCACCTCCATTACTTTTCCCGCCACCGAGGTAAGGCTTACTGGCCTGTAGTTTGTCACTTCTTCCCAACTACCACTTTTGTGAAGAGGAACCACATCAGCCCTTCTCCAATCCTGAGGAACTTCTCCTGTCTCCAAAGATCTATTAAAAACATCCTTTAACGACCCTGCAAGAACCTCTCTGTGGTCTTTCCGTATCCTGGGATGTATCCCATCAGGTCCCATGGCCTTGTCCACTTTCAGTTTTGCAAGCTGTTCTAACACATCATCTTTTGTGAATGGTGTGGTTATCTATTCCATTCCCATTTGTATATTTGTCAATCACAAATAGTCATTCTCCAGTATTTTTCTCTAGTAAAAACAGACAGAAGTATTTGTTTAGCATTTTCACTTTTTCAGTGTCACTTTCTACAAATCCGTTCGCAGCACTTTTGACTCCTGCAATTCCAACACTGATTTTCCTCCCTCTCCTGAGTAAACCTGAAAAAAAGGTTTTTGCTGCTACACTTCACATCTTTAGCCATCTTTTCTTCTACCTTTGATTTTGCTATCCTCATTTCTCTCTTTGTCTCTTTTAGCTTTATCCTGTATTCTTTTCTGTGTACCTCTGTTTGCAAGCTTCTAAATTGTTTGTGAAAGCTGGGGGGTTTTTGCCTTTATTTGTGCAGCCACTTTTTTGGAGAACTAAATAGGTTTCCTTTTCCTCTTGTTGTTTTTTACTTTCCTTACGTATGTATCTCTTGCCCCTTTATTGCCTCCTTTAGTTTTGCAACGGGCAACATGGTTTTACCAAAGGATGATCTTGCCAAACAAATCTGATTTGAGTTCTTTGACTGGGTGACCAGAGGACTAGATCAAGGGCATGCAATGGATGTGATCTACCTAGATTTCAGCAAATCCTTTGATACTGTTCCTCATAGAAGGCTTATCAATAAACTCAACAGCTGGTGGATGATTCTCAAGGTGGTGAACTGAATCAGAAACGCTCACCTGTCACGGATGAAAAGATACTCTGGAGGTCAGTCACTTCCACTCCCAACACTGCCCATCATCCCATAGGGAAAAACTATCCCCTTTCTTTTCTTGACGCCTTCTACACGTGTTGGTCTCTCTCCCAGCCTATTATAAACAAGTTATACTTCTTCCAGCTAGGTAGCCATGGTGCCAACAGCAAGTTTCCGCTGTCGGGGAGGGATTCAGGACTGGACTAGAGTAACTCGGGGAATATCAATTAGCAGGTAAGGTCTAATTTTCTCTTCCATTTCGTTCCTCCAGTCCAGTCCTGCTACATGAGGGATATACCATAGCAGTACTATTTCTCGCTACCCCAGCCTGAAGCACATCCTTGGAGACCTGCACATTCAACCGGTAATATTTCACAAAAAAATTCAGAAATTGAAGTTACCGCCTTACAGATATCCACTGGCGGCACCAAACTGATCTCTGCCCAAGATGCAGCGTGGGCACGGATCGGAGATGGCCTCTTATCCACCTTGATATGGATGCTTTGGAAGCCACCACCCCCTTATATGGCCTGCCAAAGTCCCTGTGCTCTTTAAGTACTTCTGTAGTATGGAACAAACATCCAGTCATCGTAGGAGGGGATCCGACATTGCCTCTGTCATCTCCGAAAATACTGGAAGAGACACAGCCTGATTCAGGTGAAACACTGATAGAACCTTAAGTAGAAATGAAGGCACCAGTAGTAAGACCACCTTTTCTCTTGATATCACCAGGTACGGCTCCCTGCAAGACAACGCCTGAAGCTCCAAAATCCTTCTAGTGGAACAAATGGCCACCAAAAACACTGTAGTCAATGTCAAATCTTTCAAGGTGCAGCCCACCAATGGCTCGAAACGTTTTTCCTGTCAACACTGACAACATCAAGTTCAGATCTCACAGGGGAATGACCAACTGTTGGTTGCACCTGCTTCATAGCTCGAAGAATCCTGACCACATTCGGGTGTGTGCCCAGGGTGCCTCCTCTAATTCTACCTCGATAGCAGGACAGAGCTGCCACCTGCATCCGAAGGGAACTGCAGAACAGCCCCTTATCCAGGCCTGCTTGCAGGAAAACCAGAATCTCTGGCACTTTGGCCTTCATGTTCCTCACTCCAATGCTCAAACACACTCCACATGTGATTATACGCCAGCGACGTACAATGTCTGCAGGCGCAAAGCCTCTATCTCAATCACGCCCTCTCACGAGCCACGCTGTAAGTGAGCAGCAATCCACTTGCAGCATCAGGATGGGTCCTTGAGCAAGGAGATCTGTCCAGTCTTTTGACCTTGCAGGGACCCTTTTCACTCGATGGCTGCCAGAGGGTTCAAAAAGTGAGATCGGTGCAAGAAACGTATGTCTCTCTCACCGACACACATGACTGCTGCCTCCGATGCCTCGGGCCCGACCATGACCCACTGGCCTGTGGTCCGTGCGGCAAAATGTCGTCGCAGGCGTTTCGGAGCCATCAGCATCAACGTGAGTGAATTTTCTCTGACTCCGCAGCCGGCCGGGCCCGGACTTCGTCAGAGGCCTCGGCATCTCGGGAGTTTGACCCTGAGCATCGTCGGGGTTCCTCTGAAAGGGAGTCTCCCACTCGGGAGCACAGAAGGAAGAAGAAGCTCGCGAGGGCATCGTAGGTGGAGGCTCCTGGTTCCTCGAGGGCCAGGTCGCGTAGCCCTGACCGCCTCCCCGTGCTCTCGGAGTCGGAGAGGCCTTCCAAGCTACCTCGTATGGAGCCGGAGTCCCCAAGTCACTTAAGTGCAGTTGTCCTCGTGGACTCTCTTCTGGGGGAGCTGACGTCGGGCCCGACACCGTCGGGGCCCGAGTCGGGGGCTGCTGAGTCTCAAGAGCTTGGACTCAGGTTGACGGCCTTGGAGAGCAGCTTGGCTGCCTTCATGGAACAGCAGCGGGTGCTGATCGCGGGTCTGACCGGTGCATCTGCCCCGACCACCGGGACCTCGACGTCTAAGTCGACCCCGGAGACCGAGCCAGTCTTCGAGTCAATGAAGTCTCGAGTGGATCCTCCGGTCAAGGTCCCCCTCGACCTCCCGTGTGCTGCCGAGGTTGTTGACGCCGATACCCTCGGCGTCGGGGCGGGTGGCACTGAGGCCCACATGGCCGGAGCCAATCGATTCCTCCTCGGAGGAGTCGGAGTGGGAGACGGAGGACGAGGAGTCCCCGGACACCTTCCGGACCCAGTGCATCCCTTCGGACTCACCGGAGTCCGAGCCTCGGAGGATACCCGGTTCTTGGACTTTGTGAGGGACATGGCCAAAGCCTTGGCCTTCCCCGCGGATGCCGAGGAGGAGCCTCGAGCCGAGGAGCTCAATGCCCTCCAGTATGATTTTCCTCCGAAGGAAGCCTTTAATGTACCGGTTCCTCCGATGCTGGAACGGCTGCTCTTCCATATGTGGGAGGCACCGGCTTCGATGCCGGTTCTTAGCAAATGGGTCAATTCCATTTATTGAGTCCGTAAGAGCCCTGGGTTCCAAAAGGCGCAGCTACCGCACCACTCCATGGTTGTGGAATCGGCCATGCACCGTCTGAAGAGTCAGAAGATGCACTCCTTGGTGCCCCCCCGGCCGAGAGGCCCAGAACCTGGATGCCCTCGGTAGAAAGTGCTTCCAGGGCTCTATGCTATTTTGCCGTGTCCAGACCTACCAGCTGTACATGGGCATGTACCTACGAGATCTGGCAAAGGAGATTGCTGGGTTCTCAGCTGGTCTCTCCGTGGAACCTTTGCAGAGGTTCAAGGCTTTGTCAACAGGGATTCGCGAGTGCTCGAAGTTTATCTCTCGAGCAGCCTATGATGGCTTCAAGGCTTCGGCCCAGTTAGCAGCGGCCGGCATCGGTGCCCGCCGTCAGGCCTGGCTACAGTCATCAGACCTGGAGCCATGGGTGCAGGACAAGTTGGTCGATGTCCTCTGCCGAGGTGAAAACCTTTTCGGTAAGCCCATGACTGGAAAGGCTGCGGAAATCGAGACTGAGACTCTCACCAGGACAAGGCTGTCCAGGAAGACTTCTGCCCCTTCTCAGAAAAAGAAGGGCCCAGGAAAGAAGCCCTTTTTCCCGAGGAAGGGTGCTGCCTACAAATCCTACCCTCAATACCAGGCCTCTCCAGCTCCCCAACAGGGCCAGCAGACCTAGGGGCAGGGGCATGGGCCCCATAGGCAGAAGACCCCCAAGCCGCCAGCTCAGGCTCCTGCACAGCAGGGAGCGGGGTTTTGACTCCCACAGCATAGCCTCTCCTCCGCTGGTGGCTACACTGAGCACAGGGGGTCGGCTGACCCTCTACGCCAACAGGTGGCCAGCCATCACAGAGGATACCTGGGTTCTAAGCATAGTCCAGAAGGGCTACATGCTCCTCTTCCACCAGCTACCCACCTCCTACTTTCCAGGGGAGCCTCCAAGACTCCCTCTGCACAGAAACCTTCTCCTTCAGGAGTTGGCAAGTCTTTTGAATGAAAGAACAGGCGGTGGAACTGGTGCCTCACCACCTGAAAGGGCAAGGCTTCTACTCCAGGTACTTCCTGGTACCAAAAAGGACAGGAGGCCTCCGGCCTATCCTAGACCTGTGAAACCTAAACAGGTTTCTGGAGAGGGAAAAGTTCAAGATGCTTACCCTTGGGATACTGCTGCCCTACCTCCAGCAGGGAGACTGGCTATGCTCCTTAGACCTAAAGGATGCTTATACTCACATCCTTATCCATCCAGACCACAGTCAATATCTCAGATTTGTGGTGGGAGGAAACCATTTTCAGTACAGAGTACTTTCTTTGGCCTAACATCCGCCCCCAGGGTTTTCACCAAATGCCTGGCAGTGGTGGCGGCCTATCTCAGGAATCAGGGAATTTTTGTCTTCCCATACCTGGATGACTGGCTCATCAAAGAGGCCGGTCTCTCCAGGAGGCCAGACAAGCCAGTCTTCGCACTGTCTCTCTTCTTCAACATCTGGGATTTGTCATAAACTATGCAAAGTCCACTTTTCTCCCCTTACAGAACCTAGAGTTTATAGGGGCAAGGTTAGACACCCTGCAGGCAAGAGCTTACTTGCCCAAGGACAGAGCCCACAGACTGATGGACTTGGCCAGCCAGTTCCAAAGCACTTCTCAGGTCTCCGCCAGGCACTTCCTGTGGCTCCTGGGCCACATGGCATCCACGGTACATGTGACTCCGAATGCCCGTCTGCACATGCGGGCTGCTCAGTGGGCGCAGGCCACAGGCGAACTCCGAGACAGAGTAAAGGTGTCCAAACCACTTTTGGACTCCTTGCAGTGGTGGCTACATCTCCCAAACCTTTTCAAGGGAGTACCTTTTCAGGCCCCAACACACACAAGGGTGCTGACGACCGATGCTTCCTTGCAGGGCTGGGGTACACATTGTCAAGGAACGTGCACTCAGGGCCTCTGGTCTCCTCGGGAGGCCACACAGCAGATCAGTCTTCTGGAGCTGCGAGCAATCAGCTTGGCTCTACAAACGTTTTCTCATGCCCTCTCTCACCAGTCTGTTTAGTTCAGACAGACAATCAGGTAGCAATGTTCTATGTGAACAAGCAAGGGAGCACAGGGTCCAGGTTCCTGTGTCAAGAGGCACAGGTCCTTTGCTCCTTTGCAGTCAAACAAGGAATGTTTCTCAAAGCAGTTTATCTACCTGGTCAGGAGACTTGCCTAGCAGACAAGCTAAGCAGGATTCTCCAGCCTCACGAATGGCAGTTGAATCCATTGGTGGTCCAGCAGATCTTCCTCTGCTGGGGACTTCCATCCATTGATCTCTTTGCAAGTCCACAGAATCATCAGCTGCCCAGGTTCTGCTCCAGACAACTGCATCCCCTGCGGATGGCAGCAGATGCCTTTCTGATCTCTTGGTCTACGGGCCTCCTGTATGCGTTTCCTCCCACACCCCTGGTGGCCTGAACTCTTTTCAAGATTCTCCGGGACAAGGCCTCGGTGATTCTGGTAGCCCCCTAGATGGCCACGGCAACCCTCGTTTCCACTTCTGCTACAGTTGGCGGTGGAAACTCCTTTCCCTCTGGGGTTGCAACACGATCTCCTATCTCAAGATCAGGGTTCCCTTCTGCACCCCAATCTCAGGTCCCTCAATCTGATGGCCTGGCTGCTGAAAGGATAGTGCTAGCTCCCTTGCTTCTGCCTAAGGAGGTTGAAGAGGTGGTTTTGGCCTCTAGGAAGCAGTCCACCAGAAATTCCTATGCCCTCGAGTGGTGTAGGTTTACATTATGGTGTTCTCAGCGCAATGAAGATCCTTTCTTCTGCCTTGTGCCAATGGTACTGCGTATCTTCTTCACCTGTCAGATCTAGGCCTTAAGTCTAACTCTGTTTGGGTCCACCTCGGTACTCTATCAGCGCACAACTCACCGGTGGAGGGACAGTCTGTCTGGTCATCCTTTGGTTTCCCGCTTCCTCAGGGGTCTGCTTCTCAAGCCTCCGGTTCGTCCACCGGTGACTGAGTGGGATTTGAATGTGGTCTTGCAGCAACTTACTCGCCCACCGTTTGAGCCGATGGCTACTTGCCATTTGTGCTTCCTTTCTTGGAAAGTGCTCGTCCTGATAGCTCTTACCTCGGCCAGACGTGTGAATGAACTACAAGCTCTGGTTTCTGACAGACCATACACACGGTTCTCTGAGAACAGGGGTGGTCCTATGGACCCATCCGAAGTTCCTTCCAAAGGTCGTCTCCTCTTTTTCCACCTCAACCAGGAGGTGGTTCTTCCAACCTTCTTTCCCAGGCCGCATACCAGCTGGGCTGAAACAGTCTTGCATACCCTGGACTGTAAGAGGGCGTTGTCTTTTTACATAGAACGTATGCGGGGCATCGAAGGGCTACTCAGCTCTTCGTCTCCTTTGACCCTAATAAACTGGGGTTACCTGTCTCCAAGCATACGTGGTCCACTTGGGTAGCTGATTGTATCGCCTGGGCGTACAAGGCAGCCGACCTCCCCTTGCAGGGTCGAGTCACGGCCCACCCTGTCAGGGCGAAAGCTGCGTCAGTAGCTCATCTCTGCTCTGTTCCGTTGGCAGACATCTGCCGGGCCGCTACTTGGTCTTCAAGCCAGACTTTTGCAGCCCACTACTGCCTTGAGAGAGAGTCCCAAAGGGACAGTGCTTTCGGACAGGCGGTACTCCGTAATCTCTTTTGAGGTTTAGGCAACTCCTAGCCTCCGGCCCTTGTGTTGGGCTACTGTACGGGGGCGTTCTCAGAGGATATTCTTATCATGGATGCTGAGGCTCTTAAGAGGGAGCCATTTTTTTCAGCTTTGGGTTCCCGGTAGCCTAGAGCTGGGGAGTCCCATATGTGAGGACTGACTTCCTGCTTGGTCCTGGAGAAAGAGTAGTTACTCACCTGTAATAGGTGTTCTCCAGGAGCAGCAGGAATCAGTCCTCGTGACCCTTCCTCCTCCCCTGGAGTTGCAGTCATATACTTTATTTTGTTTTTTTGCCGTCTTTTAGCTATGTCATCAGACTGAGCACGATGGCACCCTTGGGCGGGAAGGGGTCTGCGCAGGTGCACTGCATTCCCAAAGGCTTTCTTTGAAAGCTGGGGAAATGCTCTGCATGGGGACTCCATCGGCGCTGACGTCACCCATATGTGAGGACTGATTCCTGCTGCTCCTGGAGAACACCTGTTACAGGTGAGTAACTACTCTATTTGGCAACCCATCTGAGCTTTTGGTGAAATGCGATAACTCTTGCCGTCACCTGCTCGCTTTCCTCCAGCGACTTTGCCCGGAGGAGCCAATAATCGAGGAATGGATGGACCAGAATTCCTTCCTGCCGTAGTGCTGCTGCTACCACCACCATGACCTTGGTAAAGGTCTGAGGCGTGGTCGCCAATCTGAACAGCAGTGCCTGAAACTGAAAGTGTCCCATTGGTCCCATGAACCTGAGAAACATTTGATGTTAGGCCACATTGGAATATGCAGATAAGCCTCTGTGAGATCTAGGGAAGTCAAAAATTCCCCTTCTCGAGCCACCACAATCGCTGACTGCAGCATTTCCATGTGGAACTGTGGCACCCACAAAGTCTGGTTTAAATGCTTGAGGTCCAGAATGGGTCGAAAGGAACCCTTCTTTTTGAGAATCACAAAGTAGATAGTGCTGCCACAGCCTTGGTCTCTGGGAACCTCAATTATGGCTTGCAAGCTGCTGAAAGGTTTGCATACTGCCTATCGCTTTTGTGCCACTTTGCAGGGGGAATTGACAAAGGCGTCCCAGAGCGGACATGCAAACTCCAAGGCGTAGTCTTCTCTGACTTCTGAAACCCATTCCAGACATTGGGAACTATGGGAACTAAGTCTGCCTGGCTCGTCCTTGTTTAATTGAGGTTTCTTGGGGGCCATTGAGGTGGGAAAGTAAAATCCTCTGCCTGCACCTCTGAATCCCCGAAATGATTGTCCTCTAAAGGGAAAACTGCCCCTCTGAAAGGACGTGAATCATACAACCCAAAAGCACCAGAAATCTCTCTGCTGTCTCCTTCATGGGGCTAAGGGTCTACCCAATTTCTGTTTGAATGGATCAGAAATTGGTTAACTGACAGACAACAGAAGGTGATTGTAAATGGAGCTCACTCGGATGAAAGGAGGGTGATTAGCGGGGTGCCCCAGGGTTCGGTCCTGGGCCCGACACTGTTCAATGTATTTGTGAGTGATATTGCTGAAGGACTGCATGGAAAAGTCTCTTTTTGCAGATGACACGAAAATTTGCAACAGAGTGGACTCCCCTGAGGGAGTGGATAACATGAGGAAAGATCTAGAAAAGCTGGAAGAATAGTCTAATGCTTGGCAGTTAAGATTTAATGCAAAGAAGTGCAGTGTCATGCACTTGGGAAGCAGAAATCCAGGGGAAATGTACGCGATAGGGGGCGAGAGATTGGTGTGCATGGACCATGAGAAGGACCTTGGTGTGGTGATTTCTGCGGATCTCAAGGTGGCAAAACAGTGTGACAAGGCGGTGGCAAAAACCAGTAGGATGTTGAGTTGCATACAGAGAGGAATTACCAGCAGAAAGGAAGAGGTAGTAATGCCACTGTATAAGTCACTGGTGAGGCCTCACTTGGAATACTGTGTTCAGTTTTGGAGACCATATCTCGCAAAGGATATAAAAAGGCTGGAAACTGTTCAGAGGAAGGCGACCAAAATGATTTGGAGCCTGCGTCAGAAGCCTTATGAGAAGAGACTTGAAGACCTAAATATGTACACTCTGGAGGAGAGGAGGGACAGAGGAGATAGTATTTAAAGGTCTGAATCATTAAAGAGAAATAATGAACCAGAAAACCTCTTCCAAAGACGGGGAAGTTGTAAAACTAGAGGGCATAACATGAAGCTGCAAGGGGGTACTTTGAAAGGCAATATCAGGAAATACTTTTTCACTGAAAGGGTGGTTGATGCTTGGAATGCCCTCCCGATGGAAGTGGTGGGGGCAAATACAGTGACGGAATTCAAAATGGCTTGGGACGGATCCCTTTACAGCAACAGGATAAAATCAAAATAAACTTAACTAATTTCTCAACATACAGTGGTGTCCTACACGGAGCGGTGAGTTCACCCCTAAAACAAAGATATGGAGAGGGGTGGCCTGCATGGAGCGGCAGGTGCACCTACTCTTGCCATCTTACTGGGCAGACTAGATGGACCATACGGGTCTTTATCTGCTGTCATTTACTAAGTTACTATGTCTTCCGGCAACCTTCCTCCTTTGGAGTCCCCCAAATCTTTTACCAGCTTCTTCAGATTCTCCCCAAAGAGGAGCTTGCTCCTGAACGGGAGCTTGCTTCGCCGAGATTTGGAGGAAACATCTGCTGACTTATTACGTAACCACAAATAGCATCTCGCCGTCATCTAATGAGAACATAGGCCATGTGGTCTCTTTCTGCTATCATGTTTCTATCTAGTCTGCCCTTCCATATCAACTACTACAATAGTCCCCTTTTTTTCCTTTACAGATCCTCTGTATTTGTCCCATGCTCTTTTGAATTCAGATATTGTCCTCATCTCTACCACCTCCACTGGGAAACTATTCCACTTATCTACCACCCTTTCTGTAAAGAAATATTTCCGCATATTATTCCAGAGTCTATCCCCTTTCACTCTCATCCTATGTCCCCTTGTAGCAGAGCTTGTTTTCAATTGAAAGAGGCTCTCCTCCTTTGCATTTATGCCACAGAGGTTTTTAAACATCTCATTCCAGATCATCCTGCTAAACCAGTCCACATAAGTGCGTTATGTTCCCCTGCCAGCAGATGTTGGAGACAGAGTAGTACCAAAGGCTTCTGGGAATTCCCCTGGGACATATAGGACTACCCCTAGGGGTCGCCTCCAGTATTTCTCTGTCTCCAGCAGATGTGGATGATTTCTTTCAGTTCCTGACAGCTACCAAGAGGGTTCCCTTTAGCCAGCTTTTGGAGTGGTCCTAGCGATTTCCTCTGAAGGGATTCTTGCCCAGCAGTCACACGAGGTGTACTCTGAGCTTGGTAGCCTGTTTACAGGTCTTAGCTCCCGGCCACAAGGGTCTGTTGAGTTACCTGTCTAACTGAAGGAGGGGGGAGGGAGCCTGTTGGAGCCTGCCCGGGAGCCATCAGTATTCTCTTAGGCTCGGCGTATTTTATTTAAGTTTTTAATTTTACTCTCTGCCAGTTTATTTTACTGTTCTCTTCAGCGCACAGCAGTTACTGACAGGCTCCCAGCCATCCGACAGCACAGTGAGTGAGTGGCTTCCTCTCCCTCCCCTCTCCCTGGGGCCTCCTGCTTCTGTCAGTCAGTGTCATCTACCTTCGCAACAGAACAGTTTGGCAGCCGCCGCAGCTGTCTTCAAGCGGCCCTTGCCTTAACCGCTGCCTTGCCTTACCGCCCGTCAGTGTGCGGCGGCAGTTTTGAGGGTGCCGCATGGTGCTCAGCGTGTCTTGCTGTTAGCAGCAGCCATGTTGGGGGCCGTGTGATGACCAGTACTAAAGGTTCTGTCTTTCTCAGTGGGGGGTGCTTCGGGGGTCCCTTCCTAGGGAGAAGAAATGAGTTAATGGGGTACTGCAGTGTTTTTGCTAGAGGGAAGAAGTGAGTTCACAATGCCGTCGATCTTACTGTGTTGTGTGGCATGCGGTCGCAAATGCAGGTACCTGGTGGACCAGCTTTGCACTGCATAATTGGAGGACCTAGGACACTCGTCTCAGACCGGACAGCTTTTCCCTGTGGTGAAGCCCAGAACCCTGCGGGGGTTTCAGCTACACAGGATAAGGACTCTATTCCTTCTCTCCTCAAGGGGAGGGTTCCCCTCCTCCCTTCCTGTTACCTCAAGCTTCTCAGCCATCTCAGGCAGCAGATGGCCACCTTCATGAGCTTCTTTAGGCGGGAGCTTTGGAATGTGGGCCAGGACAGCAGCCCCTCAGGGCCTGCAGAGCCAGGGTCATTGTCATTCTCCATTGGAAAGCGGGCCCACAATGGTTCCATGTCATAGAGGCTGTGTACAAAGCGGCGGCAGTGGCCTGGACCTCTGGTGGCTCTCAGGCCCAAGACAGGGTGAGTACCTGTCCTCAGCTGATTTGGGGGAGAGTGCTTCGGACCAGGAGGATGGGGAATGGTCACAGCAGGAAGATGCAGACAAGCCGGACCAATCTCAGGATGTCCGGCTTTTCCATAAGGAAGAGCTCTCCTTGCTCATCACTCAGGTAGTGGAGGCATTACAACTCTCACAGGGTCCAGCAACACAGTCGCAGGCGACGGACCAGCCCCAACTAGACCCTATCTTGGTGGGCATTCGCAAACCCTCCAAGTCTTTCCCGTTCCTGGTGGAATTCAACAAATGGTTAACCGGAGCACCCCACTCAAGGAGGCATCATTGCACACTAAGTGGCTGGGGTGCCACTATAGTTGGTCCCCGGAGGACCTCGACAGCTGGCTTTGGTATCCCAAAGTGGACGCCATTATTGCAACTGTGGCAAAGCATACGACCATCCCAGTCAAGGGAGGAGCAGCTCTCTCCGATCAACAGGAACGCAAGGTCGAAGGGCTGCTGAAGACGGCTTTTTCCTCCTCCGCCCTGGCTCTTCTATCCTCTAGCAGGGGGCTGGCGGCTTGGGTTCAGCTTCTTTCGGACGACACAGCAGCTGCCTGCCTGGAGTCGGTCATGGCCTTTGTAGCAGACGCTTTCTATGATTTGCTCCGCTTAGTGGCACGCTCGGTGGCGGCGGTGACTGTTGCGTGCCACCTACTATGACTGCGTCATTGGTCAGCGGATGTGACCTCTAAGGCTCAGTTAGCCCGTCTTCCCTTTAAGGGCAAGCTTCTGTTTTGGAGAGGATCTCGAGACGCTCGTAAAAGATCTAGGGGAGGTTACTCCCCAGCGCTTGCCAGAGAACAGGCCCAGGTCCTGTAGTTGCTGCCTGGTCTCCGCTTCTGGTTCTAGCTCCAAACCGCAGTTCAGGGAAGCATGCCTGATATCGCCCTAACAAGTCCACCCAGTTTGGTATGCAGTCTAGGGCAGCGTCTAAATCTCAGTCCTTTCGTGGCTACCACAGGAGCAAGGACGCCTATGCATCCTCGGGGAAGTTCTCTGGCCCTGGCTGGGCCTCCTGCTGATGGTCCTGTGGTCCTCTCTAGAGTACCGCCAGTTGGTGGACATCTCCCTTTTCTTTGGAGAATGGGCCAAAATCACCACAGACCAGTGAGTTCTCGGTCTTCCACCATGGAAACACCCTAGACTGTGTGGCACCCATTCCAGACGCCTTCCTTGTGTCCCCATGCACTTCGTTGGCCAAACGGGCTGTGGTGCAGGCAACTCTTCAGCACCTCTTAAATCTATGTGTCATTGTTCCCGTCCCTCGGGCAGAGAGGACTAGGACGCTACTCAATATATTTTGTCGTCACAAAAAAAGGATGGCTTTCAGGCCTATTCTCGATCTCAAAGGTGTCGATCGCTTTCTGTGGATTCCTCTATTCTGGATGGAGATGCTCCCATTCCTTCATCCAGACGGTGTGGATGGGCAAGTTCCTGGTGACCCTAGATCTTGTCGAGACTTACTTCCACATTCCCATCCTGCAGGACCAGCAGTGGTTACTCCCCTTTTCCATGTTAGGCGATCATTATCAGTTCTGCGCAATGCCGTTTGGTCTCACCATAGCCCCATATACCTTCTCAAAGGTGTTGGTGGTTGTGGCTGCCATGCTCTGCAAACAAGGAGTTCGGGTCCATCCCTACCTGGACAACTGGCTAATCCGGGCAAAGACTTGGGTAGAGGCTCGGGAGGCTGTCTCACGGGTTGTCAGGGTGCTTGAGAGCCTGAGCTGGTTAGTCAATCAGGCTAAAAGTGTCCTACAACCCTTGACTTCCTGGGGGCCAGGTTTGAGACACGTAGAGGCAGGATCTACCTTACGTCAGAACGCATCCAAAAGCCAGCTTCGAAAATATATAAATATATATATATCCTATATAAATTTTTTTTTCTCTTGCAGCTTCGATCACAGGCCAGGGAGTACCTGCAAGTTCTGGGGGCCATTGCGGCCACGATGTAGACTGTACCATAGGTGCAGGTACACATGAGGCCCTTACAGCATGTGCTCCTGTCGCTGTGGTCTCTGTTGAACCAGGACTTTGAGGTCCGCCTGCAGCTCCTATGGAGGGTGCATCAGGACCTCCAGTGGTGGCTGTCTCTGACCCATCTCCTGCCGGGCATGCCACTGGAAGCCCCACATTGGCTTCTCATAACTGATGTAAGCCTGGCTGGCTGGGGTGCTCACTGTCACAGCTAGAAAGTGCAGGAGACATGGGACCCACAGGAAGCGCGGTGGACCATCAAACACCTCGAAGCTTGAGCGGTTTGCCTGGCCTTGCTACAGTTTCAACATCTTTCGTATTCTTTGCGACAATGCCATGACGGTGGCTTACCTTAATCATCAAGGGAGCACCAAATGCCATGGTGTGGCCAGAGAGATGCTTCTTCTGCTCCTTTGGGCGAAGGCCAACTTGCAAGCTTTGTCAGCCCAGCTCATCGTGGGGAATGGACAATGTGCAAGTGGATTTTCTCAGTCTGCACGTACTTGACCCTGGAGAATGGGAACTCGCCACGTGGGCATTCAGCAGCATTGTGAGGCGGTGGGGTTGGCCCAGCCTCGACCTCATGGCCTCAGTAGCGAATGCAAAAGCGTCCGCCTTTTTCAATCGCCATCAGGAGTACGGTTCAAGCAGTCTGGATGTGCTGGTGCAGCCTTGGCTGAGCAGCCAGCTGCTGTATCTTTTCCCGCCCTGGGTGGTGATAGGGCAGACACTTTGCAGGATCAAGCAACATCTGGGCTCAGTGACACTGGTAGCCCCTGACTGGCCTCGCCATCCATGGTATGCCAACCTCATGCGCCTCGTGGTGGCGCCTCCTGTTCCACTCAGGATGTGCCAGTCCCGGCCCGTGTTCATGGACAAGCCAGCTCCTTACTCGCTTACAGCTTGACTCTTGAGAGGTGCTGCTTAGGGTGAAAGGTCTATTCCGAAAAAGTTGTCTCTACCCTTCTGAAAGTCCGGTGTCCATCTACCTTGTTGGTGTATGCCTGGGTGTGGTGCATTTTTGAGGCTTGGTGCGCTTGGGGTCAGATCTCCCCATGGCATGCTGCAGTTCCTGACATCCTTGCCTTCTTGCAGGATGACTTCGATAGCGGCCTGGCACTTATCTCCTTACGCATGCAGGTATGCAGGTTGCAGCTTTCACTTGTTTTCAGTGTCCCGGGGCGGGGTGCTCCCTAGCTTCCCATGCGGACAGCTGCTTTCTCAAAGGGGTGTGTTCCCTACGCTCCCCTCTGCGGCCAGTGGATCCCCCCTGGGACCTCGCCCTGGTACTTTTAAGCCTTGTGCAGCCTCCTTTTGAGCCTCTCAAGGACGTAATGCTCCGCCATCTCTCCTTCAAACGGCCTTCGTGGTAGCGATCATGTTGGCCCAAAGGATCTCTGAACTCCAGGCTCTCTCGTGTCATAGTCCTTATCTCACTATCTCCAAGGAGGCAGTCTCATTGCAGATAGTGCCCTCCTTTTAGCCTAAAGTCCTTTCCCTCTTTCATCTCAATCAGGGGATTTCCTTGCCGGCCTTTCACAAGGAGGTGTGTGTCGGTGTGGATGCAGGGCTGCGGGCCATGGATGTCTGCCACATTCTCCACCGTTATCTCTGAGCTATGGAATCGGTCCGCAAAACCAACCATCTCTTTGTCCTCTGTGCAGGTCCCCATCAGGGAATGGCAGTGTCTAAAGCCACCATTAAGCAGTAGATTAAGCGGGCCATTGAAATGACCTATATCTTGCAAGGGGATCCCGTACCAGTGAGGCTTTGGGCTCATTCCACGCGGGCTCAAGCTGCCTCGTAGCGGAGCGGTCTTACGTGGCCCCTCTGGACATTTGTCAAGCGACAACGTGGTCTTCCTTATCGACTTTTGGTCGCCATTACCCCCTTGATCTTCAAGCCTGTGACTCAGCCCACTTTAGAGCGAGGGTGCTTGCGGTGGCTATTTCTTCCCACCCAGGGGTGGACTAGCTTGGGTACTGCCCACTTGTGTGGACTTGTCTAGCAAGATGATCTGGAAGGTGAAATTTCACTTACCGTTATTTTTTTTTTTTCCTGGAATCCTTTTAGACCAGTCCATGGACCACCCCGAGTTATTGACAATTGACTTCAGACAAGTGCATGGCTCTCTAACCCTTCTGTTGGTGGGTCACATTAGCGCTCTCCTTTGGCTCGGCTCTTATCAGTACAGATCAGCGTTTCTCAGTACGGCTGGTCTGTTGAATTGTGTACATGGGTCAGGGTGCATCCTGCAGTTTGGGTGTATCTCTTCAGTTTTTTCAATTGCCTTGGTTCTGCTTTGTCAGGAGGATACTGACGGCAACTCCGAGGGGTAGTCCTGTATGTCCCAGGGGAATTCCCAGAAGCCTTTGGTATTACTCTTTCTCCAACATCTACTGGCAGGGGAACATAGACCGCTTGTGTGGACTGGGCTAGCAGGATTCCAGGAAAAGAAATAAACGATAAGTGAAATTTCACCATCATATCACCTCTATCCCGCCTTTCCTCTAAAGTATACATATTAAGATCCTTAAGTCTGTCCTCATATGCTTTTATAATGAAAACCACTAACCATTTTAGTAGCCACTCTTTACACAGACTCCAACCTGTTTATATCCTTTTGAAGGTTCAGTCTCCAGAATTGCACACAATACTCCAAATGAGGTCTCACCATATACAGAGGCAATATCACCTCCTTTCTTCTGCTGGCCATTCCTCTCCCTGTGGACCCAAGCATCCTTCTAGATTTTGCCGTCACCTTTTCTACCTGTTTAGCTACCTTAAGATCATCAGACACAATCACATCTAGGTCCTGCTGTTTTGTGGACAGAAGTACTTCACCCCCTATACTGTATCACCCTCTTGGATTGCTATAGCCCAAATGTATGACCTTGCATTTTTTTAACATTAAATCTCAGCTGCCAAATTTTAGACCATTCTTAAAGCTCACCTAAATCCCTCCTCATGTTATCTACACTTTCCTGGATGTCTGCTCTATTGCAGATTTTGATATCATCTGCAAAGAGATAAACCTTACCCGATAGCCCTTCCGTACTATCACTAACAAAGATGTTAAAAAGAATCGGACCAAAGACAGATTCCTGGGGCACACCACTGGTAACCACCTTCTCCTCAGATTGAGCTCCATTTACCTGTACCTTTTGTTGCCTCCCACTCAACCAATTTCTAACCCAAGAAGTAACTTTAGGGTCCAACCCTAGTGTGCTCAGTTTGTTTATAAGTCACCTGTCAGCGGCTTTACTGAAATCTAAATACACCATATCTAGGGCTCTCCCTCGGTCCAACTTCCTGGTCACCCAGTTAAAGAAATCAATCAGATTTGTCTGGCAAGACCTGCCTCTGGTGAATCCATGCTGCCTCGGATCTGGTAATCTGTTGGACTCCAGTCACCTCACTATTTTCTCTTTCAGCAGCACTTCCAATAATTTACTCACCATTGAGGTTAAACTAACTGGTCTGTAGTTTTCAGCCACTTCCTTACTTCCATTTTTGTGTAAAGGGACAACATGTGCCTCTTTCCAGTCCTCTGGCACTACTCCCAACTGCAAAGAGGCATTGAAAGGGTCAGTCAGTGCTGCTGCTAGAATGTCCCCAAGTTCGCTCAGTATTCTCTGATGTATCCCATCTATTCCCATCACTTTGTCTGCTCTTAGTTTAGCTAGTTCCTCATGAACACAGTCTTCTGAAAATTGTTAAGAACATAAGATATGCCATACTGGGTCAGACCAAGGTCCATCAAGCCCAGTATTCTGTTTCCAACAGTGGCCAATCTAGATCATATGTACCTAGCAGTTTCCCCAAGGGACACAGGTTCCACAATGCTTGTATTGGTTCAAGCATTGATATCCTGGGTCCCTTCTTAATAATGTTTTATGGACCTTTCCTCCAGGAACTTGTCCAAACCTTTTTTTAAACCCAGCTACACTAACAGCCTTTACTACATCCTCCGGTAACAAATTCCAGAGTTTGATTACATGTTGAGTGAAAAAATATTTTCTTTTATTAGTCTTAAATAGTTTACCCTGTAGCTTCATTGCATGTCCCCTAGTCTTTCTATATTCTGATAAGGTAAACAATCGATCTACGTTTACCCGTTCCACTCCGTTCATTAATTTATAGACTTCTGTCATATCTCCCCTCAGCCGTCTCTTTTCCAGGTTAAAGAGCCCTAACCTTTTTAGCCTTTCTTCATAGGAGTATCCTTCCATCCCCTTTACCATTTTGGTGGCTCTTCTCTGAACCTTTTCTAAAATTGCCATTTCCTTTTTAAGATACGGCGACCAGAATTGCACACAATATTCAAGGTGCGGTCTCACCATGGAACGATATAGAGGCATTATAATGTCTTTTGTTTTATTTTCCATTCCTTTCCTTATCATACCTAGCATTCTATTTGCTCTCTTGGCCGCTGCTACACACTGGGCTGAGGGTTCAAGATGCTTCTCTCTTCTGTTCCTGTTTATGGGTGTTTTCTGAGATCCTGCTCCTGGTCCTTCATCTGTGAACACAGAACAGAAATATTTGTTAAGCAATTCTGCTTTATCCTCATCAACTTCTACATATTGCTCCCCTTCACCCTTGAGTCTGACAATTCCACTTTTGCCCTTCCTCCTTCTGCCAAGTATGCCGCTCCTGATTCCAGCTTCACTGCCTTTGGTGGAAAAGGCTGCTTTGCTTCTGAACCCTCCAAGAGATACCTTGAGCCCATCGCAGACACGCCTGGATTACAAAGGCACCACATTTTGAAGCCTGCAATGACAAAGCTTTATGGAGGGTCTCCAGCTTTCTATCCTGCACATCCCCGAGGGCCAAATTACTCTCTATAGAAATCGTGTTTTCTTCATTACCGCAGAAACCACCACATTCACTGTAGGAGTGCATAAGATCTCTTGTTCCCGATCTGGCAGTGAGTGTAGACGTGCCATCGTCGGAGTACCTCTGAGTGCCCCCTCCGGGATGTCCCATTCATCCTGAATCTTATGCTGGATGGCCCGATGTAAAGGGAACACCCTCTGTGAGGATCTAAACACCTGGAAGAGGGGGGTCCTCCAGGGACTTCTCTTCCTCTGGTATTTCTGTACGCACATTCAGTACCTTAGAAGAACGTGCTATCAAGGCCGCCAATTCCTCCCTACAGAAGAGCCAGATGATGTGAAAATCCTCCCCCTGGAGAATCTCCTCTTCTTCCAAATCAGACTCCTGGTCCTGTTCTTCTGGATCCTCTGCGTCCACAGTGCACTTTCCCCATCTCCTCCTAAAGGTCATCCTCCAGCCATCATCTGCTGGGACCTGGCTCCCCTTCAGCTCTTTCCAGTGGAGTTGCCTGGGCATGAGCATGCTGTGAGCCCTTCATGATGCATGAGGCTCCTCCCCAGCTCACCATTTCAGACAGAAGACTTTGTGCAGCATCAACACGAATTCTGGGGAAAAAAGCTCCCTGAGGGCTATCCCCCTGACTACTCCTGGAGGACAAGGCCTTACTGGCTTTCTTTCCTTCGCCCTTCTGGCCCTTAGCGACTGGAGGCTCTCCCCCCCCCTCCCCCCTCCCCCCCAGCAGTCACCAGTGTTCTGGCTTCTATCACTGACACCTCGCCATCTCCTGAGGCTTTGGCAGAACCTTCCAGGCTCCCCTGTTTCCTGAGGACTTCATCGGTCTCTCCTCCAGCAAGTCAACCTCCCCTGACTGGGATTTGGCCTCACAACCATGACAGGACCCAGCTATGGAGACAGAGCCCCTGCAGGATCCACATGCCAAGGAGGTTGGCTTTGCAGGCATGCTGAAGGCCCTTCTGTCAGTGTTGTCTATTTCCTTCTTTTTTTTTTAAACTCCTTGAACTAAATCCAAAGGCTTTGCCCTTCAGGAAAATAATAAAATGCAGACAGTGATTTCCCCTGTCGTCCGCAGAGACCCCCCCCCCCTGTAATCAGGCCTCTCTGCAGCTCCTACACTGCCTTCCAATTTCCCGTGCTTCTAAAATGGCCACTATCGCCACGCAATTCCCTCAGCCTGCCTGTTTCACTTGCCCCATTTTGCTGTTCTACTTAGCTTTCTCCTACTGGCATTGGAGCTGCTGCCCCGATGCTCAGCCACCTCTGGGGCTTCAGCGTCAGGCAGATAAGTAACCAGTCTCCTGTGCTGCGATGACTCCTCACCTCGCTGTTCTTGTGGCTCCGGAGTCATCGCATATATCTTTTCTCCCGTGGACAAGGTCTTCTCTCTCCCTGGATCGCCATCCATGGATCAAAGGCTCTATTGCCAAAGGGAAGTCTCAGGGTTATCGCTCCGAGCAGCCGACGATGCAATCACTGAGCTGGTCGGTTACTTTTTTTTTTTTTTTCTTCAAAGTGGAAACCCTAACTGGTCCTAAAGTGGGTACTAATGAGGAATTCACTTCTCTCCAGCTGCTTGGAGACTGAGATACTGGAGTTGGTGGGACGTGTCAGCTGCCTATCTATGTGGATGTCATGAAGATCATGACATGCTTAGTCTCCAAGCTGCTGGTGGAGCGTGAATACCCTCACGTACCAGGACTGGACTGGAGGAACAAAATGTAACCCCCCTTACAAAGTAAGTAGGAAATGATGTTTTCTTTTTGGACCCTCACAAACCCGTCAACAGTAATCTGAGCCAATATCGGGTCCATTTTACTATATATTTATTTTTACAAAAACTTAGATGCCAAAATTTTAAAGTATCAGCAAGTCCATATCATTAAATATCCAACACAGCACCATGTTTCAAACCATACATCAGTTAGCAAAATGTCGGGTTCTGTATTAGGGACAATCAATACTTAGATTCTCCATGGCACTTTTGCAGCAAAACATGTATTCAGCCGTCCGAACCTCACTTTCACTTCTCACTTCATAACCCCTCCCCCCCCCCCCCCCCCCCCCCGATAGTCAGTAACAATATCAGGATAGTTTTTGCTGCTGAATATATGATTTAGCTGTAGTGGCTGGCTAAATCTGGATAGTGATGTGCTTACACTGAGAGAAATAAAGCTATTCTAAGTTATGTGGATACTTAGCAGAGGTTTTCAGCACTGCTATCTGGATATCAGGATTAAGTTTCAGCTTTGCCCCAGCCAAGTCCTTTGACCACTCTGGCACTCTTCAGGTAAAAATCATGATATGAGTGCAAGTCTAGCCAGGGCCATTTTTTGTTTTGCCTCCTCCCCCATTCACCCTGGTATAGGTATTACAACTTGTCTATTTTAGAACTAGGACTTTTCTTATCACTGCAACTCCATAGCTGCCTGTGAAAATTCAGACAGGAAGAAGTTAGGGTGCATCTTTACCTTTTTGTAGTCTGTTCGATTGCTTGAAGTTTTGCAGCTAGCTGTCTTTTAGTTAAACAGGGAAATGTCCCTGAGTTATTAGTTATTTTATGTAACATTTTATGTATTATTTGTGGCTCTCTTTTATGAACACTGCTTTTGAATGACCCTCCAGGCCATGGAAGTGGTTTAGAAATTTTTATAAATCAAATACAATTTGAAAACCACAGATTTAGATCAGAAAAAGGAGGCATCCATTTTGCACTAGCAACAGCAGAGCACTGAATGTTGACCTATTCTACACTTCCAGCATTGGGGTGAGGATTGCTGATTATCACTGCTCTGCTGCAGCACAAAACATATCTACCCAGCAACAGTAGTAAATCCTCTCAAAGTCTAGCTGCCTTAGGATCCACTGGAGTTTTCTTTTAGATTTTGCTCGTGGCTGTTTTTTTAAGGATTAAGCTTGTAAAGCACTTTGGGGTCTTGTACATCAGCAGATTACTACCATCTCTTCTGCACAGTGAGTATACTCATGGGCCCCCTGAGCCTGTGAAAAATTCTTGAATGAAATACCATCTTTCCCTCTAGGCTAGTCCAGTTACGAATGGGTTCTCCAGCCCCCCTCCAGAAGCTAATGACTGAGCATGACAGTCTTGATGAATCAGTACAAGAGTGCCCTCTAGAGCTCCAGACTCCAGTCTCAGTAGCTGGGTAAAGAGCTCCTATATGGTGGCTCCCTGGACGGAGGATTTGGATAGTGTTAAAAAAAAAAAAATTGTTTGATTAAATAAAAGGGATAGGATTTCTCTAAGAGAGTTTTAGCAGTTCCAGAGGTTTGCAGAGGAGGCTGGGACCATCCCCTCCTAAAATTCAATAGGGCAGTGAGGAGGGACGGTAGGGGCAGGGCCTGCCCCAGGACCGGTATCGTCAAGGACCAGGATCCTGCCTGGGGGTGTACTACCTGAGAGCCCCTGGTCCCTCCCCTACTTCCCAGCGGGCTAGCCAGTGACCTGTTGGCTACAGGATCTTTAGCTATACTCAGGCTGGCAAGTAGATTTGTGGTTTTTTTTTTTTTTTCTTAAACACATATGAAGGGGAAACAGCGTCTGTAGGCCTCTTTTCTCTTTTTAATGAGGCGGGATCCTTCCTCTCATTTGCCCGGGGTGGGGGGCATTGGTTCTGGTTGTGGCAGGGATGGCAGTCGGCCCTTAGTGCTCTACGTCTTGTGCAAGCGCGCTTCTTCTCCGACGTGGGTGCATGCCCCTGGCCCTCTCAGCTTGCATGTAGTGTGGGAGCAGCCGTGGCTTGTCTTATGTCGATGTTTGTTTGTTGTATGTGTGTTTTGGCTGGGATGTTGGCTGCAGTGGTCCTTTCCTGCCACTCGCATGGAGGCTGATACTGCAGCATCAGGAGTACGGGGGTGGATTTCTCAGGTTTGGCAGTTCCTGCAGTTTTGGCGGGCACTGCGGCCATGTCCTCTGCACAACAAGGAAATCGGTGCAAGAACAAAGCTAAAGGCAAAATGCTGGCGGGGTTGAGTTCAGCTCATAGGACAGCTACACTGGCATTTAAGGGGGTGCTTAAGCCTGTTGTGTTTTCCTTCCCTCCTACGCCCTGGTTTTCATATTGTCTCTGCATAAAGTCTACTGCCTCAAGAAGAAACGGGCAGAGTTCCTAGATCCTCCCTGCAAAGTTCCTGTTTTCCTGGCTGGGAATGCTCTGCTAGAGAGAGACCCTGGAGAGGGGTCATCTCAGGTGAGAAAAGGGGAGAGTGAAATCGATGCCTGGTTGGGTCAAGACTCCTCATGGGTACACATTTCAGAGTAGTTGGGGGGGGGGGGCACTTACGATTTCTGGGGTGATCTGGTGGCTCCGGAGTTGGAGGAGGGATAGATTTCCCCAGGGGAGGACCCAAACGTGTTCCGCGTGTTCCATAGAGAAGAACTCAAAGCTCTCATTGGACATTCACTTTCGGCCCTGAATATTATGCACAAAGGCCCTGGTGGAGGATCCTCTGCATCAGGAGTTCGAGGGTGCAGGTGTGCTTCCTGGTTCACAGAGTGATCAAAAAGATGCTTGAGTCGGAATGGGAATCTCCGGAGGCTACCTTGAGAGGTAGCTGGGCCATGGGGCATCTTTACCGTATAGCACAGGAGGAGTAGGAGCTTCTGAGGATGCCGAAGGTGGATGTCTTGGTCTCGGCAGTGACCAAGAAGACCATGTTCCCTGTGGAAGGTGGGACAGTCCTTAAGGATCTGCAAAATAGGAAGCTGGATTCTCTCCTTAAGCAGGCCCTTTATTCTAGTGCCTTGGCCCTGAGGGATCTGTGTGTCAGGACCTCCATTCGCTGGCTCCAGAGCTTGGCTCCTCCCGATCTGGAGGGCCAGGTAGCTTTGGAAGGGGTAAAGCTGGAG
Organism: Ichthyophis bannanicus; assembly: GCA_033557465.1. Classification (NCBI taxonomy): domain Eukaryota; kingdom Metazoa; phylum Chordata; class Amphibia; order Gymnophiona; family Ichthyophiidae; genus Ichthyophis; species Ichthyophis bannanicus. Next base: position 174,687,510 of record CM066044.1, read on the forward strand.
TCTGCCACCACTTACATAGCAGACTCCTGTGATTTGGTTCCGGTGTCCTCGAAGACTATGACCTTGGTCATTGCAGCTTGGTGTTTTTTCTCTGGCTTCCTAGCTGGGTGGCTGATGCTTCATCCAAATCGTAGCTCAGTAAGCTCCCCTTCAAGGGCAAGTTTTGCTGTTCGGTGAGACACTGGACAAGTTTGTAAAGGACTTGGATGACTCTAAAGGGGAGGCGCCTGCCGGAAGATTGCCCAAAGGTGCCGAAACTGGGGGGTTTGCAGAAGAGACAGTCCAGAAGTTCCGGGCAGCTAAGTTCATGCCCTATCAGTGGGGGCATTATAGAGCACGGGGGAAACCCTTTTGGGTTGTCCGGGGCCTTAGATGGGGTTATTCCTCTGTCCCGCCAGCCCCAGTTAAGAAACACCAGTAAAGCCATAGATGCCCAGATGGAAGTGGCAATTGAAGGTTGATTATAACAGTTTTATTCCGTCTGGGCTGCCATGATGACTGACTAGTGGGTCTTGGAGATAATCCATGAAGGGTATGCGCTGGAGTTCACCAGGCCCCTGTCTGACACCTTTGTTGCCTTGCCCTGCAGGGCTCCGGAGAAGATGGAAGTGATCTGCTCTACGTTTCATCGCTTTTTGCAACTAGAGGTGGTGATACCGGTATCCTGCAGCCAGTATGGTTCTGGTTGATACTCCGTTTATTTTATGGTACCCAAGAAGGAAGGGTCTTTTCAACCTATCCTTGTTCTCAAGCATGTAAACTGGACCTTGAGAGTTCCTCACTTCCGGATGGAGACGTTGCGTTAGGTCATTTTGGTAGTGAGGTAGGGAGAGTTCCTGTCTGCTGGATCTTACAGAGGCTGATCTGCATATTCCCATCAGGTCAGATCACCAGCAGTTCTTGCACTTTTCTTTGCCCATGGGAAACTTTCAGTTCTGGGTGTTGCTGTTTGGCCTGGTACTGCACTGCGCACCTTACAGAGGTCATGGTGGTGGTGGTGGCAGCGGCATTGCGACAGGGGTGATTCTGGTGCATCCTTATCTCGGCGATTGGCTCATCAAGCGACGTCAGAGGCAGAGGCCGCCTTTACTACCCGGCATAGTTTTTACAACAGCTGGGCTGGGTGGTCATCCTCACTGAGAGCCGGCTTAAGCACATCCAACATCTGGTTTATGGTTTATCTTGGGGCCCAGTTTGATACAAAGGTGGGGTGGTGTCCTTCCCTGAAGACGGAGTGCAGAAGATATTGGAGTAGGTACGGGGATTTCTACACATTGAAGGCGCTGACAGCTTGCTACTGTCTTCAACTACTGGGCTTGATGGCAGCAGCACTGCACCTTGTGCCGTGGGCCAGGGCTCTCATGTGGCCACTGCAGCAAGCACTCCTCTCGCATTAGTCTTCTCAGTTGCATCAGTTGTCTCAGACGTTGCAGTGCCCGGAGGGGGTAAGAGCAAGCCTGGAGTAGTGGCTCGAGCATGCTCACTTGTTGGCGGGTATGCCATTGGAGCAGCCACGATGGATACTAGTGACCACGGATGCTAGCCTCACAGGGTGGGGAGCGCATTCTCTCAGGTGACACAGGACTTCTGATCCTCATGGTTGATCAACTGTCTCAAGATGAGAGCAGTGTTCTTGACCCTGCAGATTTTCTACCCATTAATAGTGGGGCAGGCTGTTTCTGTCTTCTCTGACAATGTGACAACAATGGCCTACATCAACCGACAAGGGGTCACAGGCAGTGTGACCCTGGTGGAGGTCATTCCCTCCTGCTGTGGGTGGAGGAGCATTTGATGGCCCTGTCGGCGGTGCATGTCACCGGGAGGGAAAATGTTCAAGCGGACTATCTAAGCCACCACAGGTTGGATCCCAGAGAGTGGGAGCTCGACGCTGCAGTGTTCCACGATATCACTGTACATTGGGAGGGACCGGTCATGGATCTCATGGCCACCCTGACCAACGCCAGGTGATCTGGTTCTTCAACAGGCACAGGGAACACACATCCAAGGGGCTTGATGCCCTTGCCCAAGACTGGCCAGCAGAGGGGCTCCTGTAGGTCTTTCCACAATGGGTACTCATTGGGTACCTTCTGCAGTGGATAGAGACTCGCAACGGCCCGGTGATACTCATTGTGCCGGATTGGCTGCTGAGGCCATGGTATGCATATCTCACATCTCCTGATCGATCACCCTAGGCAGTAGCCCAACAGAGTCAATCTGTTGTCTCGGGCCATTTCTGATGCCGCAGTTGGATTGATTCTCGCTTACAGCTTGGCTCTTGAAAGGGTGCAGTTGCATTGCTGGGACTACTCCCTGGCAGTCATTTCTACTATGCTGAAGTCCAGAAAGCATTTGACCATATTAGCCTACATTAGTCCGAAGCATATTCAAGGATTGGTGTTCTGCCAGGGACGTGAGCCCTTTTGCTTGCTCGCTTCCCGACATTTTGATGTTCCTTCAACATGGTCTCGAGAAGGCTTAGCTCTCAATTCCTTGAAGGTGCAGGGTTGTCTCCTGGCGGCAATCTGGAAGTTGTCCTTTTCCTCAGGGCAGTAAAGCTCATCCATCTGCCCTTGTGACCCGTGATTCCCCCATGGAATCAGGACCTGGTGCTGGCGGGGCCACCTTTTGAGCTTATCTCTAGGGTGTCCGTAAGAGATCTCACTCTGAAAATGGTGGTGTTAGTGGCGTTGGGTCTATGACTTTCAGGCTCTCTCGTGTAGAGAGCTTTTTCTGCAATTTACCAAGGATAAGGTGGTCTGGTGGCCTGTACCGTCCTTTCTTCCTAAGGTGGGGTCTTGGTTTTACCTTCAATCAATCCATTTCCCTGCCTGCCTTTCCTGCCCTGGGAAGCTCTGGGGAAGATTGTCAGCTTCACTTGCTGGATCTCCACAGGGTGCTGCGAACATACCTCAAGGGAACAGAGGCCTTTCGTAAGTCAGACTGGTTGTTTGTCTTATTTGGGAGTCCTCACAGGGGGGGCAGCCTCCAAAGCCTCGATTTGCCCAATGGGTGAAGCAGGCCATCTGTGCGGCTTACATGGCATGTGGGAAGATCCTGCCATCAGGTCTCCGGGCTCATTCGACCTGAGCCTGGGCAACATCTTGGGCAGAACACTATCTGGTCCCCCTCGGCGGTTATTTGCAGGGCAGCAACCTGGTCGTCACTTCATACCTTCTCAAGGCATTATTGCCTGGATGTTCTCGCTGGGGGGGGGACACAGTGGTTGGGGGCCTCAGTGCTTCAAGCTGGACTCGTGGGTCCCTCCCATGTTTGAATATTGCTCTGGTACAGCATAGTTACTCACCTGTAAGAGGTGATCTCCGGGAACAGCAGGAATTTAGTCTTCACATATGGATACTGACGGAGCCTGCGTGGGAACGCTCCCCAGCGTCCAATAGGAAAGCTTTTGGGAGCATCCCACAGCACCTGTGTGCTGCCTTCACGCCTTTCCCAACTGTCCCTCTCCAGTTGAGTTTATAGCTGAGAGAGAGAGAGAGCGAGATACAACTCCTAGGGGAGGTGGGTGGGTTGTGAAGACTAAATTCCTGAGATCACCTGTTACAGGTGAGTAACTATGCTATCTCCAGGAACAAGCAGGAATGTAGTCTTCACATATGGGGACTCCCTAGCTTCAGATGCCAGGGAGAAACCCCAGAAGTTTGTGTGCCCTTATGAGAGGGCTCCACTTCCCCCCCCCCCCCCATGGATCTCTGGCATCCTACCAGGGATGGTGGGTAGGAGTTGAGTAAGTATAAAACAAGTGTTGAAGAACAGCCTGACCAAACAAGGCATCCCGGTGGGAGTCCTTGTCTAAGCAGTAATGGGCCGTGAAGGTATGAACCGAGGCCCAAGTAGCTGCTCGACAGATGTCGTCGATAGACACAGAGTGAAGATGAGCCATAGAGGCTGCCATGGCCCTCACATTGTGAGCTGTGACATGGCCTTCCAAAGGAAGGTTTTTACTCTCATAGGCAAAAGAAATACACTGTGCAATCCAGTTTCTCTTGGAGATTGGAAGTCCCAAATGACTAGGATCAAAAGCAACAAAAAGTTGAGAGGACTTTCTATGTTGCTGAGTTCTTTGCAAGTAAAAAGCTAAAGCTCTTTTACGATCCAAAGCATGAAGATTCCTTTCTGCATTTGAGGCATGAGGCCTTGGGAAGAATACAGGAAGGTAAACCGCTTGGTTTAAATGAAAAGGTGGCACTACCTTTATCATGATGGAACCTTGTATAAGGAGGATCAGCCACCAATGCTTGCAATTCACTGATGCGATGTGCTGATGTGATTGCAAAAAGAAAGATGACCTTCCAGGAAAGGAATTTCAAAGAGGTAGTAGCTAACGGTTCAAAAGGCGGCTTCATGAGCTGCCCAAGAACCAGATTTAAGTCCCACGCCACCGGTGGTGGCTTAATGGGAGGCTTAGTTAAAAGAAGGCCTCTCATAAATCTCACTATGAGAGGAAATAGGTTGTCCATTCAGAGACTTGAAAGAAGCTGCAATAGCACTCAAATGAACTCTCACTGAATTGGTCTTAAGCCCTTTATTAGACAAATGAAGGAGATACTCCAGTAATGATTCCAGAGGTATCGCAAGAGGGTCAAGACCCTTCTGCGAGCACCATATGGGTAAACCTTTTCCACTTGAAAGCATAAGCGCGTCTTGTGGAAGGTTTCCTGGAAGCATAAAGGATATCCTTTACCTGCTGAGAAAGGTTAAGATCATGAAGTTCTAGGCTTTCAGCAACCAGGCCCTGAGATGCAGAGACTGGGGATTGGGATGCCACAGCATTCCGTCCTCCTGAGACAGGAGATCTGGAGCAGATCCCAACTCCAGAGATGAAGCTTGAGAGAGATGTAGAAGCAGAGGGTACTACACTTGCCGTGGCCAATGTGGAGCTATGAGAATCATATGGCCTCTGTCTCTCTGAAGCTTGAACAGGGTTTTGGGAATTAGGGGAATGGGTGAAAAGGCATACAGGAAGTCCTGACCCAATGGAGGAGGAAAGCATCCCTGGCCTGACAACCCTGAGCCGGAATTCTAGAACAGAACCGGGGAAGTTTTGCATTCAGCGGACTTGCGAAGAGGTCTATGTCTGGGGTTCCCCAAATTTGAAACATTTTGGCCACCTGGTCTACATGGAGAGACCATTCGTGTGGAAGCAGAACTCGACTGAGTCTGCCCAAGAGTTTTGAATGCCTGGAAGATATACCGCAAGGAGATGAATCTGATGCTTTCTGGCGGGGGCCCATAGTCGCAAAGCTTCATTGCAGAGCGACAGAGAGCCTGTTCCGCCCTGCTTGTTCACATAGAACATGGCTACCTGATTGTCCGTTTGAACTAGGACTGTCTTGTAGCTGAGCTGGGTGTGGAATACTCGAAGAGCAAGGAAGATTGATGTGTAGATAGGTCTCCTATGGCGTCCAGGTACCCTGGGTAGAGAGGCCTTGCAGGTGAGCTCCCCAACCCACCTGTGAGACATCTGTTGTCAGAGTGGCTTGGGGTGGGGGTTGTTGGAAAGGGGACCCCACCAAAAGATTTTGGGGTGACTGCCACCATTGGAGGGACAAAATAAGATGATCCATGTTTGTTATTTTGTCTGACAGGCAACCTGATGCCTGAGTCCATTGAGTGGATAAAGTCCACTGGGCTGCCCTCATATGGAGGCGAGCATAAGGAACCACATGCACGGTGGATGCCATGTGGCCTAACAATTGTAACATTTCCCGAGCAGTGAGGTGAGGCTTTAGCACTGCTTGGGAAGCTAACTGCACCATGTGAAGGCAGCGGGGCTGTGGAAGATAAGCCCTTGTCTGTCTGGTATCCAGCAGAGCTCATAAACTCTAGAGACTGAGTGGGAGCTAGGTTGGATTTTGGGAAGTTTATGACAAGTCCCAAATACTGAAGGATACGCATTGTGCTAGATAGAGAAATCCTGGCCTCTGGCGCTGACGGGGCTCGAATGAGCCAGTCGTCTAAGTAACGGTAGGCGAAGAAATGCTGCCACCACAGCCATGCATTTTGTAAACACCCTTGGTGCCGAGGCCAGGCCAAAAGGAAGAACTCTGTATTGGTAGTGCTTCCCTTGAAATAGAAAGCGAAGAAACTTTCAGTGAGTTGGATGGATGAGAACATGAGTGTACGCATCCTTGAGATCTAGAGAACAAAGCCAATCCTGACTCTGAAGGTATGGCAGCAGAGTTCCCAGAGAAATCATTTTGAACTTCTCTTTGAACAGGAATTTGTTCAATTCTCTGAGGTCCAAAATGGGTCTGTGTCCTCCTGTTTTCTTTGGGATAAGGAAATAGGGAGAGTAGAACCCTGTACCCTGTTGGGGAATGGGTACCTCTTCTATTGTCTCTTGGGCAAGAAGCAAAGTGACCTCTTGACCTAACTGGGCGTTGAGAGAGGTCTGAGAATTCATCTGTCTTACCATTGTAGGAGGGGGCATGCTGAGGAAGTGAAGCTTGTATCCCTCTCTTACAATGGACAGAGTCCAACTTTCTGCTGTTTGCTCCCATCTGGGGGCAAAATGACATAACCTTCCTGGGATGTTGGAGGGTTCTGGGCCAGGAAGACAAAGTTCTCTAGATAGGAGTCAAAGCCCCTGTGGAGGCTGAGTCTGCTGAGCAGGTTGAGGCTTAGCAGCTTTTGATTTTCTTTGCCTAGGCTGTTGCTGCTTGTCCCTTTTGGCCAGACTGACCTACACGATGTCCCTGTTGGGTATAGGAGGGGTAAAACTTCTTCTTCTTACTGAAGAATGGTTTCTTATAGGATTTTATTTCCTTGCAGGATCAGCTGTAGATTTAGACAATCTATCCAGGGTGATATTGTCAGCATCTATCTCATTAGCTTTTTCCTGCCAATTCTTGCCAAAGAGATTCTCTCCTGTGCAAGGAATATTCCCCAGTTTGTCCTGTACCCAAAGTTTCAAGTCAGATGCCTGGAACCAGGCAATCCTACGTGCATCTATGGCAATAGCAGAGGTTCTGCTTATGCACTCAAAGCAGTCAAAGGCTGCACGATTTACAAACTTGGAAACATCCTGAGCATGTCTGACAAGTGCAAGGTAATCTTGCCTCTTATCATCAGGAAGGAGAGGGCTCATAAGCTCTAAATCTCCGGTGACCTCCTTAAGGAACATTCCCATATATAATATATAGGAACTGATCCTGGCAGAAAGCATGGAAGCCTGGAAGGTTCGACGTCCAAAGGTGTCAAGAGTCGTACACTCACGTCCTGGAGGATTAGATGCATGTCTTTTTGCACTCTTGATCCTTCTTATAGCTGATTCCACCACCATGGAATGGTGTAGTAGCTGAGTTTTTTGAAATCCAGGACAAGGAGGAACTCGATACATGGTGTCGAGCCTTTGAGAGTGAGGAGAAGTGGTTAGAGGTGTTTCCCACATCCTTAACATGAGATCATGCAGGATCTCATGAATAGGTAAAGTAGCTGCCTCCTTGGGAGCTTTAGGGTATTGCAGGATTTCCAATTCCTTTTGCCCTAGGCTCTTTTTCAGGAGCCACTGTGATGGAAAGACCTCGAGCCACATCTCGGATAAAATCCTGAAAGGACATATCCTCTGGAGGAGACATCCTACGTTGAGGAGAAGAAGAATCCTCGGGAAGAAGTACTCTGGTATCGGCAGAGCTTTCAAAGTCTTCAGACTCATCCGAGGATTCAAAGTATCTCCGATCCGGGTGATCGTGCAAGGCCCTATACCGGTACCAATCGAAGTCGGTGTCGGAGGGGTCCGGTTCCGACTTGTCGATACCGGATGGGTAAGCGTTACTCAGTCCCGGTAGAATACCTGCCGATGTCGAAGCTGTCGGTGCCGGTATCGATTGAATTGTCTGAAGCGGTTTCAAGGGCATCGAGGCCGTGAGAAGAGCCGCCAGACTGCGTTCAATAGCCAAGAATCTCTGGTCTATCGACGCTGCCGATGCTTGGGTATCGGTACCGGATGAAGCAGCCGGTACCCCAGAGCATGGTACCAGTAGTTCTGCCGAGGTTGGGGCCTTGAACATCCTGGAGCCCCGTTAATGCTTTGGAAGCCGAAGCCTCCCGCCGGGGCAATTTTGCCGGTACAAGTCCCTCAAGGGCAACACCAGAGGCATCTTGATGCTTGGAAGGAGATCTACCCTTTTGAGGACCGGCCAGATTTATGTTTAGTTACCTGAGATCCATGGGAGGAAGACAAAGCCCTGGAAGATGTCGATGCCACAGACGCTGCATTGGAGGGAAAAAGGGTGCTAAGTTTAGCAGCTCGGTTTTGCCGACCCCTCTTCGACATCATCCCACAGGAAACACACTCTGAAATAGAATGGTCAGGACCTAAACATTTGAGGCACCACTCATGTGTGTTGGTGACGGAGATGGTACCACCACACTTAGAACACTTTTTAAAACCTGAAGCGGGTTTTTCCATGTTAGAGGGAAAATTGGGCCTAGTGCCCAAAATGGCGTGTGGCACCTGAAGGAAAAAGTAGCTGGAAGAAATTCCAGAAGAAAGATTTTTTTTTTTTCCCTTTTTTTTAGAAAAGGAAAGAAGAAACCGGCGGTACCGGTGTAGCGTCGAAGGAAGGAAGATGCGACCACAAAAAAGAAGAATAAACGGGAATATTTTCTGCGGTGACAGGATGTGCGACCTGTCGGCTCCGTGGAAAACAAAGAACTAGAGGTACAGTTGGGAAAGGCGGGAAGGCAGCACGCAGGCGCTGTGGGATGCTCTCAAAATCGTTCCTATTGGACGCTGGGGGGCGTTCCCGCGCAGGCTCCGTCGGTACTGATGATACCCATATATGAAGACTACATTCCTGCTTGTTCCTGGAGATATCCCATTCATAACTGGACTGGCCTGGGGAGATGATAAGGAAGGCGAAATTTAGACCTTACCTGCTAATTCTTTCCTCGAGTTCCCTCCAGGCCAGGCCAGTGCAGGACCCTTCCTGGTTATTTGTTTCTCTTTTAGGGCACACGTATGCAAGTGGAGCATGTCCGGCCCATGTGACAGGATTCAGTTCTCAGTAAGGACTTATGTGAAGACGTATAGCTCTGCAGGAGGGGCGTGTCCCTGAGCGAAAGGGCCGGCTGGGCAAGCATTGGCCCTGCTCACCTGCCTTGTCCTTACTGTGTATATACTATAAATAGTATCTATAGCATAAATTGTCTATTAGGAGAGCTCGGGGGAAGGACGGGGTTTTTGGTAAAGTGTTTGTTTTTTGTTAGGTGTTTTCGTGTTGCTATCTGCTTTGTCAGTAGGAGACTGGTGTCTGGAGCTGTACTGATTCATCAAGACTCTATCATGCTCGGCTCTCAGCTGCTGGAGGGGGCTGACAACCCATTCATAACTGGACAGGCCTGGAGGGAACTCAAGGAAAGACAATTAACAGGTAAGGTCTAATTTTGCCTTCAAGTGCTTTCTTTTCACCCTGTACTGTACACATTCATCCCTTTTTCTTTGTTTATCCTAGGGCTCTTCCCACAACTCCACAGAAGAGAAGAACAAGCGCAATTCCAGTGAGGAGAAAGGGAAGCAGGGGTCAGTGACTGGGAAACGTAAGTCTGAAGGCAAGGTGAAGAAACAAAGTGGCAATGGGAAGAAGACCATTTCTTTTTCAGCAGCCAAAGCATCAAAGTCCCCACTGAAAGGATCAAAAACCCACAGGCAGGATCAAAGCCCCCGCAAACGAGGACGCCCACCAAAAGATGACAAGGTTTGTGCTTTTGGACTAGTAAAGTGGCTATATATCTTTTAAATTTATTCCATTCATTAGTGCCACCAAGAGCTGTGCATATGCTTAGTCATATAGAATTTAACCTTGCCTGTAGGAACCTATTAAATCATAACTGGGGCTGGCCCGATGGCTGTGCTGTACTCGAGACCAGGATTGAAATTTCAAGTGGTGTTCTGATCCTCAGACCAGCCAAAGCTGTGGATGATGCAGAAACGGCATTAGAGCTTCTGACTGTGCAAGAGATGGACTAGTCTTAGCCATCACGGTGGCAATATCTAGTGGCTAAATCAGGGGCGGCACAACCATTTGGAAAACTAGGCAGTTGCCCAGGGTGACAGATTCTGGGGACCACAGAGCAGGGCATTTAAATCTGAGCAGTAGATTCTGACAGGTTGGGGGGAGGGGCTGTGCTCAGGCTTAAGGTTTGCCTGGGGCACTAACACCTTGAACTAACTCTGGGCCGGCCCTTGGCTAGATGTTGGGGGTGACTGGAGAATAAGGTGTGTTAAAATACACGGTATAGTCATTCATAAGAGCTCATGGCACTCAAGAACAAGAAGCAGTGGCTGATTAAAATGGAACTGGAAATGCAAACGAGCCAAAGGATATCATCTAATAGGGAAACTTCGGGTCTGGTTTTTTTTTTGAATTGGTGGTGCTCCCAGATAGCTTCTCCAGACCCCACTAGAAAGTAACTCCATCAGGCCAGCCCAAGCTTTCTGGACATAACTTAAAATCATGTCCCGAATTTGTTTTGGGTACATTTTTTTTCTTTTTCCTCCTTCCACATAAGGTACAAAACTAAATATCTTATTGTAATCACAAAATATAAACGGCACGTTAACATTTTCAGGCAAGGCCATAAGCTAAGCAGACGAAGTGGTACAAAATCATTTGCCCAATCCAGATCCAAAATAGATTGCATAGAGCTTAAAGTAAAAGATCTTCCAGGTAGACTCTTCCCTGCAAGTTAGCACTAATCTCTCAACATTAACTGACATGTGTTTCACTGGTATTGCCTTGAGCTATTAATGAAAAAAGTGTGTGTTTAAATACAAATTAATATACACCGCCTCCCCCACCCCTGCAACACGCACACAGTTTTTTAATGGTGCCCCCTCCCTGCTGGGCTGGCGCTAAAGTGATTCCAATGCATCATTCATTTTCTTTGGTTTGACTGAACTGTGTGCTTTTCTTAACATTGATGCATATAGTAATAACTAATGGCTGAACAGTAGAATTTGCTGCAGATTGCTGTATGTCCTCCTAGTAGTGGAGATACTGTACCAAGGCAACAGGTATTACTGTGTGTCATCTCATGGCTTAAATATAAGATCCATCCCTTGGAAGCTGTTAACTCGTCTAGCTATTAGATATCACTGTTATCTCACTTGGTTTCAATGTTTTGTTCTTTGCAAACCAGTGGAATGTTTTGGGAAGCACTCCATTCACACTGCCCTTCACCACCACTCCAAGTCAGGCAGCATCCATAGAGACGGGCAACATGTCTACAAACAAGCACTCACACAGATTCACAGAGGGGTTAGAAAGATGTTCATGAGCCATACTCCATTGCTTTGCCCACTTCTTTCTGAAAAAGCTCCAATATTACTAAACATTAACTTCAGTAATGTTCAAAAATGTCTTTATTAATTTGTGCCAGATGGCCATTTTCTGCATATTTAAACTCCTGCTTAACACACTGTTGCATAACTTTTATCCTGCCTAATCTCCAGGGCTGGTGCTTCCATTAGATAAATTAGGTGGTCGCCTAAAGTGTCAAGTATTAAATTTTCCCTCTTCTCAAGTCGGTGACCAGCAGCATAACGGGAACGTGAAGGCAAGTTGGCAGCTAAATAGCAAAGTGGCTGGGCTTCAGCACATGTCTGCTGAAGACATGCCACGTCTTCACGTGTCTCAGCATAGACTTCCTGTTAGAGTGTGCAGACGTGGCAGCCTCTTGAACACACACATGTTGAGGCCCTGTGCTTGCTAGTTTAGCTGCTGGCTTGCCTGTGTATTCCGGCTGTTCTGCTTGCCATAGCACTGATAGAGTGGTAACGGGGAGATGCTGGACCAGCTGGTAGGAACACGGGATGCTGGACTGCCAGGGTTATAGGGGGGGGTGGAGAAGAGAGAGCGATGAGATGCTGGTTGTGGCCTGGGGAGGAGGGTGCAAAATTAAAGGTTCACCTAGGGCACCTAATATCCTTGCACAGACCTGCCAGTCTTGGGCGCTAATCTTCTATGCCCTCAGGGATACAAAGCAGACAGAATATCAGGATATAATAAGAAACTGCTGCCCAAATTCAGAGAATGGAAGCTTTTGGGAAAAAAATTTCAATAGTTGATTTTTTTTTCTATTCTTTTGTAATTTACTTAGAAATGCAACTAGTTGCTTCTAATAGTTCACGTTATAGTGTTTCTCTTCTCAGGATTCCCTAATCCCAGAATCTAGCACAGTGAAGAAGCTAACGACTGGAACCATGTCTTGCTTCAAGTGGCAACCACCTGCAACTGAGGTAGAGAGAACATGCCCCCATAAAATGATGGGCAGTGCCGGGAAGGCACTGGGTGGAACCCTTGTGGAATTAAGCTAAGTTGATAGTTCAGCAATGGGCATCTTGCCCTGCAAGTTAGCATATCCTATTCCCTGGCTAACTGGGGCTTGTATGCAACTAAAATATTTTTCAGCCCCCAGAGACAGGGTATACCAATTTATTCTTAAGAAGACTCCTAGTGGCCAATTTAGGGAACAGTGTTGAAGGTGACTGAAAGAATTGCATCTTACTTTCTCTATCATTCACAGAAAGTCACTGCAGTGCTTGATCTTTACATGGGAAGTGATGTAAGGGAAAGAAAAAGGAAGACTATTGTAGGTCATGCACGAAATCAGCTAGAAGAATGGGGAGGAGGAAGTACCTGGTGTCATCTTAGTGGAGGCTTTTCAGTTTTATCTCTTCTGATTTCAGCCTGTGAAGGATGATCCACATTTCCATCACTTCTTACTTAGCCAGACTGAAAAGGTGAGTGAATTCTCTGCATTCTGGCTGGCTGGCGGGCGGGCGGGTGGGCAGAGGTTCTGGGGCCTGCGAGGAGCAGTATTGGACATGCCTGCAGGTGCTTGAATCAAAACGGCCATGTTTTTAGACTAACAACTGAAAATCCCATAGGTAACATTGCTGTTGTAATAATCCACAGTGATATAGCAATTGTATATTGTCTTTGCCACTTTTCTTGTCTTTTTTAAATGTTTAATTGGTAGTGATTTGTAGGGAATAAATGAGGCAAGTTGGAGCAGCTGTGCAAACTAACAAAAAAAATTATGATCTGAAATGTAAATTTTTTAAATAAAAATATATTTCACAGACTGAGCATTACATAAAGTATTTTTAATGCAAAGGTAATAATATTTAAAACAGTAAACAAATGACACACACAGTGTAGCCCTCAAATACAGGACCGTACCAAGCTAGAAAGGAGCCCTGTGCGATTAACAGCCATGTTCAGTAACTCACTCTTTTTGAACTTCCTGGAAGCCCAGTGATGATATTGGCATCCCTTGCTGTACTTGCACCCTGTGCAGCCATACTGCTCGCATAATGCTTGGTACAGCTCTGCTCAAACAAGTAAACCAATTTTTATTCAGTTCATAAATCTCCCAAAAATATTACAAATACAAGTGAAATACTTCGGGAGAAGGAGAACAGTCAAGTTGACAGTGCCTTGTCAGTAGCTCATGGGATTCTTTTGCCCTTCTTGTTTCTTCAAATGTTTTTACCTATATGGCTCCTAAATGGAAGAAGAAGGGGGTTGCTTATCCCCCAAAAGCTGCTCTTGGTCCTCTTGCAACAGCATCATTTCAATGGCCACATTCAAGTATTTTTCACTGAGAAAACCATTGTGGAGGCTCTTGCTGCAGGCCGAGTTGGTGGAGAGTCTGTTCTACTTGGCGGTGTGTCAGCAGAGAGCCTGTGGTTGCAATCCACTCCATCTGTGGTCCTGGATGAGTTGAGGAAGCAGGAACATGACAAAGAGAGCTCGTTTGGCAGATGGGACTCTGAAAGTTTTCTCTGTTGCAGTTTGCTCGTTCTTTTGTCTGAAACCCCTGGGAAGGCACCTGTGGCTATGGCTGGGGATATTAGAGTTGCTATGCCAATTCAAACAGCTTTCGCCACATTGATGGACCCTGCTAAGGATGGTAATCATGATTCTCCAGGAACAAGCAGGAAGTCGGTCCTCACATATGGGTGACGTCTGCACCAATGGAGCCCTCGTGCGGAGCAAATTCCCAGCTTTCTAAGAAAGCCTTTTGGAATTGCATCACGCATGTGCGGTCCCCTTCCCGCCCAAGGATGCCATCTTACTCGGTCTCCTTTTTTCCGCGGAGCCCAATGGATGTTGTCCTATAGTCCCTGAGAAAAATGTGGTTTAAAGTTAGAAATTAATTTTTCTCTTTTACCGGTTCGACATTGGTTCCCCTTCCCGCCTTCAGCTCTCTACACTGGTATCAAGTTTGGTTAAAAATTTTCGGTTTTTGTCCTTCGTGACTAGTGTTCGCGCTCTTTTTCTTTTTCACTGGCAGCCCGATCCTTTGACCTCGCAGGGGCCCTTTTTTCCCCTGATGACTGGCAGCGGGTTTAAAAAATGTGATCGGTATACAAAGTTAATGTCTCTCACCGATACACATGACTGCGGTTTCCGATGCCTCGGGCCTGACCACAACCGAAGGTCTGTGGCCCGTGTAGGAAAATGTCCTCGAAGGCCCTGAGAAGCCACCAGCAGCAGCATGATAGGATTTTCCCTGAGTCCGCACCCTCCCGGGCCGGGAGCTGTCTGAGCCTGAGCAGCATTGGATATCCTCAGAAAGGGGGTCTCCCTCACGGGAACATCGGAGGAAGAAGAAATCCTTCAAGGCCGGCGTCGTTGGACAGTTCCGAACGGCCTGGTCCTCGCGGGACCGGTCGCGGAGCCCCGACTGCTGGCCCGGATCCTTGGAGTTGGAGCGGCCAGCAAACCTCTCTCGAAGGGACCCGGAGCAGCCGAGGCAGGTAACCACTGTCCTCGTTGAGGACTCTCTTCCAGGAGAACCGGTGTCGGGGCCCAACAGCATCGGGACCTGACCCAGGGGCTGCGGAGCTTTCTGAGCTCTGTCTCAGAATGGTGGCCTTGGAGCGCAGCATGTCTGCCTTCATGGAGCAGCAGTGGGCGTTGATAGCTGGTCTCACTGGTCCTTCTGCCCCGACCACTGGGCTGCCAACGTCCTAGTTGACCCTGGAGGCCGAGCCGATCCTCGAGACCA
The DNA here is from genome assembly GCA_033557465.1 of Ichthyophis bannanicus. Taxonomy (NCBI): domain Eukaryota; kingdom Metazoa; phylum Chordata; class Amphibia; order Gymnophiona; family Ichthyophiidae; genus Ichthyophis; species Ichthyophis bannanicus. The sequence continues at coordinate 174,702,552 of CM066044.1, forward strand.
TGCGTATTCGAGTCGATCCTCGGCCAAGGTCTCCCTCGACCTCCTGTTCAGGACCGAGGTCGTCAAAGCCAGTTCCAACGGCATCAGGGCAGTCGAAGCCAAAGCCCTCGAGGCCGGAGCCACTCGATTCCTCTTCGGAGGCATCAGGCTGGGAGACAGAGGAGGAAGAGTCCCCAGACACCTGCCGGACCAGGGACGTCCCATCTGATTCCCTGGTGTCCGAACCTCAGAGAAGGTCCCCCCCCCGGAGGACTCTTGGTTCTTGGACTTCGTAAGGGACATGTCAAAGACTTTGGCATTCCCTGTAGAGGCCGAGGAGGAGCCTTGAGCTGAAGAGCTTGAGATCCTCCAGTATGACTTTCCCCCCTCGGGAAGCCCTTACTGTACCAGTGCCTCCGATCCTGAAACGGCTGATGCTCCACAGGTGGGAGACACCGGCGTCGATGCCAGTACTCATCAGGCGGATCGACTCGATATATCGAGTCTGCAAGAGTCCTGGATTCCAGAAAGCACAACTGCTGCACAACTCCATGGTTGTGGAATCGGCCATGCACCGGCTCAAGAGCCAGAAGATGCACTCCTCTGTACCTCCTGGCAGAGAAGCCCACAACTTGGACGCCCTCGGCAGAAAGTGCTACCAGGGTTCTATGCTGACATGCTGGATCCAGGCATACCAGCTGTACATGGGCATGTACCTGCGAGACCTGGCAAAGGAGATTGCCGGATTCTCAGCTGGTCTCTCCGAGGGACCCTTGCAGCGCTTCAAGACCCTGTCTACTGGAGTCCTTGAGTGCTCAAAGTTCATGACTCGAGCAGCCTATGATGGCTTTGAGGCATCGGCTTGGGTAGCCACGGCTGGCATCAGTGCATGCCGCCAGACATGGCTACAGTCGCCAGACCTGGAGCAATGGGTATAGGACAAGTTGGTCGATGTCCCTTTGCCGTGGTGAAACCTCTTTGGCAAACCCATGACTGAGAAGGCTGCTCAGATCGAGTCAGAGTACCTGACCCAGACAAGGCTCTCAAAGAAGACTTCTGCCCCTTCCAAAAAGAAGGGCTCGGGTAAGAAGCCCTTTTTCCCAAGGAAGGATACTGCTTACCGCAAGTACCCCCCATTTCAGGCCTCCACGGCTCCCCAATAGGGGCAGCAGGCCAAGGGGCAGGATCGTGGCCCGCGTAAGCAGAAAGCCCCCAAGCCCCAGGCATAGGCTCCATCCCAGCCTGGTAGTGGCTTTTGACTCTCAAAGCATAGCCCCTCTCACTCCAGGAGAAAGGCAATGCACAGGGGGAAGGCTTGCCCTTTATGCCCACAGGTGGCCAACCATCACCACTGATACCTGGGTTCCTCAGATAATCCAATAGGGCTATCTGCTGAATTTTACCCAGTTACCTCCCCCTTACTTTCCAGGGGAGCCTCTCAGACCTCCTCTTCACAAGGGCCTTCTTTTGAAGGAGTTAACAGGTCTTCTCGAGAATCAGGCAGTAGAACCGGTGCCCCACCACCTGCAGGGCAAGGGCTTTTACTCCAGGTACTTCATGATACCAAAAAGGACAGGAGGCCTAAGACCCGTCCTCGACCTGCGCAACTTAAACAAATTCCTAGTGAAGGAAAGGTTCAAGATGCTCTCCCTTGGAATATTGCTGCTTTACCTCCACCAGGGAGACTGGCTATGCTCCTTAGACCTAAAGGATGCATATGCACACATCCTAATTCATCCAGACCACAGAAAGTATCTACGCTTTGTGGTGGGAGGAAACCACTATCAGTACAGGGTACTTCCCTTTGGCCTGGCCTCCGCTCCCAGAGTATTCACAAAGTGCCTGGCATTGGTGGCTGCCTTCCTCAGAATTCAAGGGGTATTTGTCTTTCCCTACCTAGACAACTGGACCTCTAGTGCTCATGTGGCTCTGATGAGTCAACAGGCCACATCTCACACCATTCAGGTGCTTCAGTATCTAGGATTTGTCATCAATTACACAAAATCTACTCTAGTCCCCACTGAAAGACTAGAGTTCAATGGGGCAAGACTAGATACCATTCAGGCAAGGGCTTACCTGCCATCAGACAGGGCACAAAGACTTTTGGCCCTGGCACATCAAGTGAGTCGCAGGTCCCAAATATCAGCGAGACACCTCCTGCGACTCCTCGGGCCCATGGCCTCCACAGTACATGTGACACCCAATTCCCGCCTCCACGTGCGAACAGCTCCTGCCTCGGGGACCAGTGGACACAGTCCACAGGCAGACTCCGAGACAGAGTCAAGGTGTCCAAAAGGCTAGTGCAGTCCTGGCCTGGTGGCTTCAACTAAGCAACTTGGAGGCAGGAGTGGGTTTTCAGGCTCCTCTGCACACGAGAATCCTGACGACAGATGCATCCTTGCTGGGCTGGAGGGCCCATTGCCAGGGACTTTGCACTCAAGGCGTGTGGTCTCCGCAAGACAGCACACAGCAGATCAATTTCCTGGAACTTCAGACCATTTGCCTAGCTCTACGAGTCTTCTGTCAAACTTTGGCTCATCAACCTGTCTTAGAACATCGCCACTTGGTTGTCTGTCTGTATTATGTGAACAAGCAGGGAGGCACGGGGTCCCGCATTCTGTGTCAGGAAACCCTGGACCTGTGCTCCTTTGTGGTCCGGCACGGCATGCATCTCAAAGCAGTTTATCTGCCAGGCCAGGAAAATTACTTGGCCAAGAAAATTACTTAGCCAACAAGTTAAGCAGAATTCTCCAGCCCCATGAATGGCAGCTGGATATGAATATGGCCCAATGGCTATTTCAGACCTGGGAACAACCGACAATAGATCTGTTTGCGAGCCCACACAATCACCAGTTGTCCCAGTTTTGCTCCAGGCAGCCACACTCAAACAGGGTGGCTGCCGATGCTTTTCTCATCTCATGGTCTGTGGGCCTCCTGTATGCGTTTCCTCCCACGCCTCTGGTGGCCAAAACTCTATTCAAGATCCTCCAGGACAAGGCCTCGGTCATTCTGGTAGCCCCCAGATGGCCGAAGCAACCCTGGTTTCCGCTTCTGCTTCAACTAGCGGTGGAGGCTCTAATCCCTCTGGGATCCTATCCCAACCTCCTGTCTCAGGAGGGCGGCACTCTCCTGCACCCCAACCTCAGGTCCCTCAACCTGATGGCATGGCTGCTGAAAGGGTAGTCCTCGCACCTCTCCTCCTCCCCAAAAATGTGGAAGAGGTGTTACTAGCCTCAAGAAGGCACTCAACTAGACGGACCTTTTGCTTTCAAGTGGCATAGATTCGAGGTGTGGTGCAAAAAGCAGAAAGAAAACCCTTTCTCCTGCCAGGTTGCAGTGGTACTTCAATATCTTCTTCATCTTTCAGATTTGGGCCTTAAGTCCAACTCCATCAGAGTTTACCTTAGTGCCTTGGCTGCACACCACTTCCCAGTGGAAGGAAAGCCTCTTTCTGCACATCCTTTGGTGTCCAGGTTCCTGAGAGGCCTACTTCTGCTGAAGCCCCCGGTTCGCCCTCCGGCAACCGGGTGGGATTTGAATGTGGTCTTAGGGCAGCTTACTCGTCCATCGTTCGAGCCAATGGCAACCTGCCATCTATGTTACCTTTCTTGGAAGGTAGTTTTCTTGGTGGCACTCACGTCAGCTCGACGAGTGAGTGAGCTTCAAGCCCTGGTGTCCGACAGGCCTTATATAGGGTTCTATAGGAACCGGGTGGTGCTCCGCACACACCCCAAGTTTCTTCCGAAAGTGGTCTCTTCATTCCACCTCAACCAGGAGGTAGTACTATCTACCTTCTTTCCAAGGCCATATGCCAGTTAGGCAGAGACAGTTCTGCATACCCTGGACTGTAAGAGGGCGTTGGCCTTCTACATTGAGCGTATGCAAGGCCATAGAAGAGCTTCTCAGCTCTTCACATCCTATGACCCCAGTAAGCTGGGGATGGCTGTCTCCAAGCGTACGCTGTCTACCTGGGTAGCGGACTGTATTGCCTGGGCATACAGGGCGGCCTCACTTCGTTGCAGGGTTGTGTTACGGCCCACCGGGTCAGGGCTATGGCGGCATCAGTTGCTCATTTCCCCTGACAGACATCTGCCGGGCCACCACCTGGTCTTCGGGTCAGACTTTCACAACCCATTACTGCCTGGATAGGGAGTCCCAATGGGACAGTGCTTTCGGCCAGGCTGTACTCCGTAACCTTTTCGAGGTCTAGGCAACTCCTACCCTCCAACTCTTTGGTGTCAGGCTACCAGAGTGTTACTGTCTCGGTTAGATTCCTGTTATGGCTGCTTGCGGCTCTCGTAGAGGGAACCTATTTTTCAGCTGTGGGTTCTCGGTAGCCTATAGCTGGGGAGTCCCATATGTGAGGACTGACTTCCTGCTTGTTCCTGGAGAAAACTTAGGTACTCACCTGTAGCAGGTGTTCTCCAGGGACAGCAGGAATCAGTCCTCACAACCTTCCCTCCTCCCCTTGGAGTTGTAGTCCTATTATATTTTGTTCTTTTTGCCGTCTTATAGCTATGTCATTTGACTGACTGAGTAAGATGGCACCCTTGGGCAGGAAGGGGACCGCGCATGCGTGATGCAATTCCCAAAGGCTTTCTTTTTTCTTTTTTTTTTTTAAATACTTAAACTTTATAGAAATTTTCCCACACAACTTATTCCAACAATTACCGTTACAGTAAGCATTTACATGTTTTTTTTCAACCCCTCCCTTCGATCCCCCTAGTATCCTCTCCTCCCCCTCCACTATCCCAACCACCCCATCTCACCCTTCTTAACGCTTATCAACTTAAAGCTCATAATCCCCCCTCCAGCCCCCTACTCCTCTCCTAAGAGCAAAATCACATACTTTTAACCCAGACTTGTAGCCAACTTCCCTCACCCCATCTATATCTCTCCTCCCTCTACCGCCGCCTCCTTCCACATGCCCTCTCTTAACCATCGCCATACCCCCTCCCACCGTTTTGCCGTATCTCCAGGAACAAGCAGGAATAAGTCCTCACATATGGGTACGTCGGTACCGAAGGAGCCTGCACGGGAATGCTCCCCAGCTTCCCAGAATGAAAGCTTTTGGGGCATCCCACAGCGCATGCGCGCTGCCTTCCCGCCTTTCCTACCAACTCTCCTCAGTTCTTCTTCAGCGGTGACAGGAACACAACCTGCTGGCTCTGCGGAAAAGAAGTTCTTTATTTTAATTTATTTCTTTGGTCGCGTGTCTGCCTTCCCCGACGCCGGACCGGTACCGCCGGTTTTTTCTTTTCTTCTAAAAAACAAACTATATATATATACACTTTTTCCCTCACTTGGTGTATCTTTCTTCTAGGCCTTCAGGCCCACAAGAAACGTTCCCTCATGGAAAAACCAGCCTCTGGCTTCAAAAAATGCACTAAGTGTAGCGGTACAATTTCTGTGACAGACACCCATGAATGGTGTCTTAAATGTTTGGGGCCTGAACACTCCGTCCCGGATTCCCAGTCCTGTTCTCTAATGTCTAAACGAGGGTTACAGAACCGAGCAGCCAAGCTCCATGTGCTGTTTCCCACGGATGCACCGGCCTGCGGTGGCATCGACATCTTCCAGGTCTTCCTCTCCTGATGGATCTCAGGTAACCAAACATACTTTTAGCAGGTCCTCAAAGGGAAAATCTCCCTCTAAGTATCGAGATGCCTCCGGGCTTGCCCTTGAGGATCCTGCCCCAGCCAAACAACCCCGGCGGAAAGCTCCGGCTTTCAAAGCTCCTCCTATGGGGTTACAGGTTGACATCGATGGCACGGCCTCGACCGATCACCTGTTAGACTGCTCTGGGGTACCGGCACAATCTCCCGGTACCGACATCCAGGCAGTCGTGGCGTCCATGGATCACACTGTGCAATCCATGCAGCAGGCCATACTGGCTTTCATCAAGGCTGCGACGCCTTCTGTACCGCAACAGGCCATGTTGTCGGTATCGGTACCGGTACCAACCTCGATACCGGTACCGGCTGCATCGACATCGGCCAGGATGCCGATTTCGGCTCCCTGTCCTGGGCTCTTTCTCGGTACTGACCCGGTACCGGGGACACCCGATGTCGGTACCGATCGATACGCCTATCGATCTTTGGAATTGGGCAGACGATATTTCGATTCTTCTGATGATTCTGAGTCATCGGATGAGTCTCCTGCAGTATGTGTCACCCTTCCTGAGGAGCCTTCTTCTCCAAAAAGGAGAATGTCTCCTCCAGAGGATTTGTCCTTTCAAGACTTCATAATAGAAGTAGCTAAAGGACTCTCTATTTCAGTAACCTCTGAAAAAGAACCTAGAGCAAAAAAATTAGATATTTTGGGATACTCTAAGGTTCCCAGAGAGGCAGTCACCTTGCCAATTCATGAAATTCTTCAAGAACATTTGATTGACTTGTGGGAGACTCCTCTCACCCTTTCTCCTCATTCTCGTAGATTGGACACTATGTACCATGTCCCTCCTTCTCCTGGATTTAAAAAAACTCAGCTTCCTCACCACTCCATTGTGGTACAGTCAGCTATGAAGAGGATAAAGAGTTCCAAAAGACACTCTTCTACTCCTCCAGGAAGAGAATGCAGAACCTTGGATGCTTTTGGTAGGAAGATCTTCCAAGCTAGCATGCTTATTGCCAGAATCAATTCATACAGCCTTTATATGGGTATGTTTCTGAAGGAGGTTGCAGAAAAGTTGCACAACTTTCTCCCTTTTATTCCAGAAGATAAAAGGGATGAATTCCTTCTTTGGCTTAAGCATACTCAGGACATTTCAAAGTTGTCCAACAGGGCAGCCTTTGATTCTTTTGAAGGTGCCAGCAGAGCCTCAGGCATTGCTATAGCTGCTCGTAGAATTGCTTGGCTCCAGGCTTCTGATCTAGAACCCTGGGTTCAAGATGGTTTAGGAAATCTGCCCTGTACAGGTGAAAACGTATTTGGCAAGGAGTGGCAAATTAAAGCCACTCAAATGGATGCAGAAAATGCTGCTCTAGATAGACTTTCTAAGTCTACCTCCACTCCGGCCAAGAAAAAATCTTTTAAAAAGTCTTTTTACAAGAAGGGCAGATTTCCTTCCACTTCTGGTCAACAGTCTTCTACAGGTCGCTTTGCTACTAAGCGTCAGCAACCTAAACAGGCCAGGCCTAAACCTGCAGGGGCTGCTGCAACCCAGCAGTCCCAGGCCCCTCAGGGGTGTTGACTTAGTACTAGAGAACTTAACCTTTCTGGCTCTACAATAGCCAGAACCTCTCACCATTCCAGGAAGGTTAGCTCATTTTGCTCCCAGATGGGAGCAAATCACATCAGAGCAGTGGACCCTCTCCATCATCAGAGAGGGCTACAAACTTCATTTCTCAGACCTTCCTCCCTACACCATGGTGAGACATTTCAATTCTCACACATCTCTCCTCGACCTTCTGGATCAGGAGGTAACCTCCCTTCTGGCCCAGAGGGCCATAGAAGAAGTTCCTCTTCTTCAACAGGGGTCAGGGTTTTACTCCCCCTACTTTCTCATTCCAAAGAAAACAGGGGGATACAGACCCATTCTAGATCTCCGAGAATTGAACAAATTTCTATACAAGGAGAAGTTCAAGATGCTCTCTTTAGGCACTCTCCTTCCATACCTACAGAGTCAGGATTGGCTTTGTTCTCTAGATCTCAAGGATGCGTACACTCATATACTCATCCATCCATCCCACAGAAAATTCCTACGTTTTCTGTTCCAGGGCAAACATTACCAATACAGAGTCCTTCCTTTCGGTCTGGCCTCTGCTCCAAGAGTGTTCACCAAATGCATGGCAATAGTTGCTGCATTTCTGCGCACTCTGGGAATCTGTCTTCCCATATCTGGACGACTGGCTCATCCGAGCTCCCAGTCAGAAGCCCAAATTTCCCTGGACAGCACCAGGAGCATTCTGCAGTATCTGGGACTTGTGGTAAACCTCCCAAAGTCTCAGCTCACCCCTACTCAGTCCCTAGAATTCATAGGGGCCTAGTTAGACACCACTACTGCAAGAGCCTATCTTCCCCAGGCTCGTTGCCAACGTCTAGTGCAATTAGCCTCCCAGATTCAGTCAAAGGACCACTTAACTGCCCGGGAGATACTACAACTACTAGGCCACATGGCTTCCACAGTACATGTGGTGCCCTATGCTCGCCTACACATGAGAGCAGCTCAGTGGACTTTGTCCACCCAATGGACTCAAGCTTCAGGAGCTCTCTCAGACCAAATAGCAAACTCCAAACGTCTCTTTTGGTCTCTCCAATGATGGATGTCCACTCAAAATCTGTTGCTGGGGTCCCCCTTCCAACGTTGCCCCAAGCAATCCTCACAACAGATGCCTCCCTGACAGGTTGGGGAGCTCATCTACAGGACCTATTCACCCAAGGCACTTGGTCCCCACAGGAGACCTCCCTTCATATCAACCTCTTGGAACTTCGAGCAGTGTACCTAGCTCTCAAGGTCTTTCATACCCTCGTCAGCTACCAGACAGTCCTCATTCAAACAGACAATCAGGTAGCTATGTTTTACATAAACAAGCAAGGAGGAACTGGCTCTCTGTCGCTTTGCAACGAAGCTCTAAGATTATGGGCCTTCGCCAGAGAGCATCAAATCCATCTCCTGGCAGTATACCTCCCAGGAATTCAAAACTCTTGGGCAGACAGACTCAGTCGAGTTCTGCTTCCGCACGAATGGTCCCTGCACATGGATCAGGTACTCAGAATCTTCCAGGAATGGGGTACCCCGGACATAGACCAGAATTCCGTGTCAGGGAGTTCAGGCCAAAGATGCCTTCCTCCTTCATTGGAGTCAGGACTTCCTGTATGCCTTTCCACCCATTCCTTTGATTCCCAAGACTCTGTTCAAACTTCAGAGGGATCAAGGATCTATGATCCTCATAGCTCCACGCTGGCCACGCCAAGTGTGGTACCCTCTGCTTCTGCATCTCTCCCAAGCCCCCTCCCTGGACTTAGGAGCTGCTCCGGACCTTCTGTCTCAGGAGGAGGGGACTTTGTGGCATCCAAACCCCAAGTCCCTTCACCTCAGAGCTTGGTTACTGAAGGCCTAGACCTTCAAGACTTCAATCTTTCGCTGCAAGTGAAGGATATACTTCATGCTTCCAGGAAACCTTCCACTAGGCGTTCCTATGCCTTTAAATGGAAAAGATTTTCCATTTGGTGTGCTCAAAAGGGTCTTGACCCTCTGGCACTTCCTCTGAATTCTCTATTAGAATATCTCCTGCATCTTTCCAATGCAGGCCTTAAAACGAATTCAGTAAGGGTCTATTTAAGTGCTATTGCAGCATCCCTTAAGCCTATCAATGGACAACCTGTTTCCTCTCATCCTCTTATTGCAAGATTTATGAGAGGCCTAACTTTAACTAAACCTCCCATTCGACCTCCTTCGGTGGCATGGGATTTAAATTTGGTTCTTGGTCAGCTTATGAAGCCACCTTTTGAACCATTAGCCACTACCTCCTTGAAATTTCTTTCCTGGAAGGTTATTTTCCTTATTGCAATCACTTCTGCTCGCCGCATCAGTGAACTGCAGGCCTTAGTGGCTAATCCACCTTATACAAGGTTCCATCATGATAAGGTAGTCCTTAGAACAAATCCTCACTTTATGCCTAAAGTGGTCTCACCTTTTCATCTTAATCAAGAGGTATATTTACCTGTCTTTTTTCCAGCTCCTCATGCATCAACTGCAGAGAGGAACCTTCATACTCTAGATTGTAAAAGAGCTCTAGCTTTTTACTTACATAGGACACAGCAACATAGAAAGTCTTCCCAGCTTTTTGTTGCTTTTGATCCTTCTCATTTAGGACTTCCAGTCTCCAAAAGAACACTGTCCAATTGGATTGCTCAGTGTATTTCCTTTGCTTACCAGAGTAAGAACCTTTCTCTGGAGGGCCATGTCACAGCTCACAATGTGAGGGCCATGGCCACCTCTATGGCTCATCTTCATTCTGTGTCCATCGATCAGATCTGTCGAGCAGCCACCTGGGCCTCGGTTCATACCTTCACAGCCCATTACTGTTTGGACAAGGACTCCCGCCGGGATGCCTTGTTTGGTCAGGCTGTCCTCAGACACCTGTTCCATTCTTGAACAACTCCTGCCCTCCTTCCCTCCTTCCCTGAATGGATGCCTGAGATCCATAGGAAGACGAGAAACCCTTCAGGGTCTCATACCCTTGGGGATCTCCCAGGCATCTTAGCTAGGGAGTCCCCATATGTGAGGACTTATTCCTGCTTGTTCCTGGAGATAGCACAGTTACCTACCTGTAACAGGTGATCTCTGGGAACAGCAGGAATTAGTCCTCACAACCCACCCACCTCCCCTAGGAGTTGTATCTCTCTCTTTGTCTTTCCTTTACTCTCTCTCTCTCTCTCTCTCTCTGTTGTCTCAGCTTTAAACTTGAACTGAGGAGAGTTGGTAGGAAAGGCGGGAAGGCAGCGCGCATGCGCTGTGGGATGCCCCACAAGCTTTCATTCTGGGAAGCTGGGGAGCATTCCCGCGCAGGCTCCGTCGGTACCGACGTACCCATATGTGAGGACTAATTCCTGCTGTTCCCAGAGATCACCTGTTACAGGTAAGTAACTGTGCTTTGTCCCCCTTTGCCCTTTTTTTTCCCCCGTTAGTTTGCACAGAGAATATATGTCTGACAGCCTCTTAGCTTAGCTGTCCATAGATGGTAGACTATTTCTATTCCAGTGCCATGCTATTTCGCATCAGGCCGCAGTAACACAATACCAAATGATTCTCCAATCCCCTTCCCACCTTCCATCCTGTTTTTGCAGGAGACACACTTCAGGCGTAAGCTTTATACTTGATCCCACAATTTTATTAATGTTATCCTCAATTTTTCCCCAATACCTTTGAACCACTGGACGTGACCACCACATATGCATCCATGTTCCCTCTTCCCCTCACAGCCTCCAACAGTCATCCGTCTTCACTATCCCCGCCTTATGCAACCGCTCCAGTGTGAGATACCACCTACTCAGCACCTTAAACCCATTCTCCCGCAGTGACATGGCTATGGAGAATTTGGCTATTCCCATCGCCACTCCCTCCCATTCCTCCACCTTCCATGTCACCCCTAAATCCCTTTCCCACACTTCCATATAACTCAACTTCCCCGTTCCCCTCACTATTAACCCTTTATAAATTCTAGACAGCATGCCCTTCTGCCCCATGGAACCCAAACATGCCCCTTCAAACCACTCTACTCCCCCTTCTGCAGCCTGCTCACTCATCCTCTGTCTAATCACAGACACCAATTGTATATACGCAAACCTATCTGCCTCCAACAACTGATGCATATCTCTTACTTCCTTCCCTATTAATATCTGTGACACCTGATTTAATCCCCGCTCGGCCCATCTTCTAAGAACTATTCTACATGGTCCTACTCCCTCTTCACAACACGCCTGAAGGGACATTGTAGGCGACCGCTTCTTATCCCCCACAATTCTCTGCCACACATTTAAAGTGTTCCCCACCAAAGGGTTTATTTCCCCTCTCTCTCTTCCCCCCCAACCCCCCAAACTATCCATTCCTTGGCTTGAATATAATTTGCCCGAAACAAACCAGTCCTAGTGGGTGTTACCTGCACTCCCAGATATCTAATACCATTCTCTGCCCATATAAAAGGAAAATCCCGCCGCAGTTGCTTCTCTTCCTCTTTACTTAGGGTTAAATTCAATATTTCCGACTTAGTGGCATTCATACAAAATCCCGATACCTCGCCATATTCGGTAAGTTCTTCTTGAATTGCCCCCAGGGACCTCTGCAAGTCTGAGATAAAAAAAAAAAAAATAATACATCGTCTGCGAACAGAGAAATCTTATGTTCACTGTGGCCACCCCTAACCCCCGCTATGTCCTCCCTGTCCCGTATCCTCTGCGCCATTGGTTCCAAGTACAGAATAAATAACATAGGAGACAGAGGGCAGCCCTGTCTCGTGCCTCGAAACAGTTCAAACTCTGTGGTTATATTACCATTTATTTTTAAACACGCCATTGGCCTCCAATATATGCTTTTAACTCAGCTCAAGAAATTCCCCTGAATGCCCATTTCCCCCCAGTACTCCCAATAAAACCCCCCCAATTCACCCTATCAAAAGCTTTTTCAGCATCTACCACCAACAAAGCTATCTTTCCCCCCCCTCTCTTCTCCCCCCCACATAACATTTAAAGCCCTTTGAATATTATCTGAGGTGTATCTACCCGGAACAAACCCCGACTGATTTGAGTGTACTAATTTCCCCAGTAGCGGACCCAACCGGTTCGCCATAGTTCTGGTAAAGATTTTAAAATCTCCCCCCAGCAGTGATATGGGCCGATATGCACCACACTCTGCGGGGTCTTTGCCCTCTTTGTGCAAACTACTAATACCTGCCATACGTAGAGAGGGCGGCATCTCCTTTCCATTACTAAAAGAATTATACATTAGCACCAGCAGCCCCACCAAAACGCCAGCAAAGGTCTTTTAAAATTGGTTCGTAAAGCCATCCAACCCCGGGGCCTTATGCTTCTTCAGCCCTTTAATCACAGCCAACACTTCTTGCTCTCTAATGGGCTCTCCCATTTTGTAGTAATACAATCCTCTTTTTTGGTCCTTTCAGAGCAAAATAAAATGACTCTATAATACTAATTCTTCTATAATAACCTACCTACAACGTGGTACATAGATGTCTGGTAGGAAAAATTATTTTTCAACAATAAATGAAAATGTTAAGTATGCCCAGAATGTCTCAGACTAAGCGGTGCTTTAACAAATGATGTATTCCATATCATACTTTAGCGCCTAACAGCATCAAGGACTGTTCTGGAAATCTAGTGCATATTCTTTTTGTTTTTGTAGAAAATTTCCACCACCAAGACTTCCAACTCAAAGCAGAATAAAATAATGCTTAGCTTCAAATGTTCGGCACTCTAATGGGCTCTGACAACTCCTCCGCCTCTTCCTTTGACAGTCTGGGGAGCTTAACCTTACCCAGGTAAGCCTGTATCTGCTCCTCCTCCACCTGCTGTTCCGGGGTATACAATTTCTGATAAAATTGAAGAAATCTTTCCTCAATATCCTTCCCTGCCCATAACGCTACTCCCTTTTCGTCCTTTATACTAGTTATTATATTCCTTGTGCTTTATTTATGGACTTTCCGGGTTAACATCCGTCCTGCCTTATTGCTAAACTCAAAGCTCTTCTGCTTGGTTCAACATGTTAAGTTTACACCTAATCTGCATCTGCAGTTTACTTAAATCGCCTTTTAACTTTCCTAATTCCTGTTTTAACTGAGCATCCCTGGGGTCCTTTTTTAGGCAGGCCTCCACCGCGCCAATCCAGCTTACCAGAAACTCCTGCTGTCGCATCTTTACTCTCTTCCGGTGAGCCCCCACAGCAATAAGTCTACCTCTTACAACCGCCTTAAGACAGTCCCACACTATTCCTGTAGAGCACTCCCCTGTCTCATTTATCCTAATATATTTTTTTTATATCTTCTGTTATCTGTTGAACCACTTCCTTATCCTCCAGGAGGGTTTCATTTAATTTCCACCACCCCTTATTGGTACTCAGCCCCCTAGTTGAAGAACACACGTCACTGGGGCATGATCAGACCACGTGCGTTCTCTAATGTCATACTTCTGTTCTCTAATGTCACACTTCCGTACAGCTGATACCAGATTCCTCTCCACAAAGATCATATCTATCCTAGAATACACCTCTTGCGCCGCCGAAAAAAAGGAATAGTCCCTCTGTCCCCTATTTATTTCCCTCCATACATCCACCAGGCCCATTCCCCCAATCAAAACTCTTCAAGCATCTCCTATGATGTTTAGCTGTGGATGATTCCCCTCTCGATGTATCCACCCTAGGGTCAAGTGTCACATTAAAATCTCCTCCCATAATTACACATCCCTCTACCGTCCCCACTAACTTACAATGAAGTTCTTTAAAGAACTGAGCCTGCTTGGTGTTCGGGGCTAGACACACACCAAGGTATACATCTTCTGGTCCCAGTTTAATTTTACAATGACAAACCTCCCTGATCTATCCCGAATTACTTCCCCTACTTGCCCCATAACCCGAACTGACAACAGAAGACCCACCCCTCCTTTTTTTTTTTCCACCTTGTTTGACACAAATATTCTTTGGGGGGGTAATGGGGATGGCTTACTCGATTCTCATCCTTAGTCAGCAGATGAGTCTCCTGGAGAAACACAATATCCTCTTGCAAACGCATACATTCTTTCATAAGGTATTGTCTTTTTACATAGGAATTAAGGCCTCACACATTCATAGACATTATATTTATCTCAGGCATGATGTCTTTCCCTCACTCCTTCTACATCGTACACCCGTCGTCAAAGGAATCCCCTACCCCCCATTCCCCTCCCCTCTCCCCCCCCCCACCCACCTCCCCCACCTCTGCCAGTCCCAATGGAACCCCCTTCAGGTGACAAGCAGACTACCCCCCCCCCACACACACACCTTTTCCTCCTTCCCGGAGTCCCCCACCAACACCACTGGACTCCCATTACTAACCTCCACCCCTACTCCACATCAGAACTTCTTACAAGCTCCTCATTATACCCATACGCCATCTCATAGCCATTAAACATCCCCACATATATCCCATTACCCCTATTTATGACAACATCACTTTATACATCCCTCCCATATCCAATACTCATTTCAATGTTCATTTCAACATCCTCTGGCACCTCAAACTCTCTTCCCCTCCTGGTGCTCTGCTCCACTGGTGCTGAAGCTCTCTCTCCCATCCAGTTGGCTGCTGTTGCTCTGTATTACTCCTCTCCGGCATCGGCAGCTCAGTCCAACCAGCTTGCCTCATGCCCCGCACCGCAGCCTCCACCAAATGCGCCATCGTTGTCTGTGTGTTGATAGTAAACTGCAGGCCAACCGGAAAGAGCCATCTGTAGCGCACGTTCTCCTTTCGCAGCTTCCTGGTCACCACTTGGTATGCTCTGCGTTTTTTAATAGTAAGACTCGATATATCTGCAAAGACCTCTGCTTCCGATCCTTGCCATTTAATCTTGCCCAGTTTCCGGGAGGCTCTCATCACCATCTCTTTGACTCTATACTCATGCAGGCACACCACCACATCTCGCACCTTTTTCTCTCTTCTTGGCCCCAGCGCTCTATGCGCCCTGTCCACCGTAAGGCAAACCCCCTCCTTCCATGTCTGTAGCCTTTAGGGCAGCCCCACAGAACTCCTCCGCCAAGGATATGTAATTCACTGCTCCCTCACATTCCGGCAGGCCTCTGATCCTAATGTTCGATCGTCTTGATCTGTTCTCAAGGTCCTCAATTTTTTGCCAGAGCTCCTCTTGCGCCTCTATCACCGATTCTACCTGCTTCTCATACGGGGCCCACTTGCCCTCCTGATCCTTAATCTGATTTTCCATCTCATCCAATCGAGTCCCCATGGAGGTCATGTCTGCCTTCAGCTCCTGGAGCCAGCCATGCACCTCTTTCTTCAGCGCACCCAGCTCCTGTTTGGTGGAGACAAACCACTCCTTTAAGTCCTCACGCAGGGCCTGGATATCAGGTGACATGCCCCCCACTGCCCCTGCCTCAGCGTGTGCTCTCTGCTCCTCATTGGCTGACGCCATCTTGGCCATGTGGCTTTTAGACCCCACCGGGCTCTTAAATGAAAATGCCTTCAATTCTACCGTGGACGTTCGTGCAGCCATCCACAACCCCTTGCAGGCACACTCTCTCACCTCCAAAGACTGGAATGTGGGGTGGGGGGGGGGCTCTCCCCACTGCCAGCCCGAGTCTGCCGTTCCCGGGCCCAAGAAGCCCACTCTGCTCTCTCAACTCCCATCTCTCAGGATGTGGTCACAGGTCTACTTTTCCACTGCAAACCGTGTGCTGCTGTGATTTCCTGCCTGCCGACCACAGCACCGGTCCCACAGCTGATCTCAGGGCTAACTCTCTTCCTCTCCACTACCATGTACATGCTTCCACCTGCCCGTATAGCACTCCATCCAGCTTCCCGACTCCTCCAATCACTGTGCTTAAGCTGCGAGAGCTATCCAGCCCCGGGCACTTCTTCCTCAGTCGCCGCACTACCCGCTCGTCTCCACTGGGATTGTCTACATTTCCCCCTGCACGCCGCAGGTCCCCGCTTGCGGCCCTCTTCAACCTCTTCGCACCGCCGGGCTTACTCTGGGGGGGGGGGGATTAATAATTCTTCACTCCTCACCCACACAGGGAAGTTGCCAGCCTCTCTTGCTCCTCAATGCACTTTTTCTCCAACCATTTATGGGGTCTTTCTGCTATTTTTGTGGGGTTGATGACAGAGCTCTAGCAACGCGCTGCCATTCCGCCCGCTGACGTCACCGGAACTCTCCACACTATCCTTTCCATCTCCCCTGGGCCAAAATCAACTGCTTCCATCATCACCCATTGCTTATATGGTTCCCGTAACCATGCATAAACCGCCCACATCTGCGCTGCCTTGTAGTACAAGGTAAAGTTAGGTACACCCATCCCTCCCTCCATTCCCTGAACTTGTAGTGTCCGCGCCGCTACCTGTGGCCTTTTACCCCCCCCCCCCACCCCCCATATAAACAAACTGAGCACCCTAGGAATGGACCCTAAAGTTACTGCTTGGGTTAGAAATTAGTTGGGTGTGAGGCGACAGAGTACAAGTAAATGGAGCTCACTCTGAGGAGGAGGATGTTACCAGTGGTGTGCCCCAGGGATCTGTCCTTGGTCCGATTATTTTTAACATCTTTGTTAGTGATATAGCGGAAGGGCTGTCGGGTAAGGTTTGCCTCTTTGCAGATGATACGAAAATCTGCAATAGAGTAGACACCCAGGAAGGTGTAGATAACATGAGGAGGGATCTAGCTAAGCTTGAAGAATGGTCTAGAATTTGGCAGCAGGGATTTAATGTTAAAAAATGCATTTGGGCTGCAGCAATCCAAGGGAGCAATACAGTATAGGAGGTGAAGTACTTTTGTCCACTAAAGAAGAGCGGGACCTAGGTGTGGTTGTGTCTGATGATCTTATAGTAGCTAAACAGGTAGAAAAGGCGACGGCAAAAGCTAGAAGGATGCTTGGGTGCATACGGAGAGGAATGGCTAGCAGAAAAAAGGAGGTGATAGTGCCTCTGTATAAGTCTTTGGTGTGACCTCATTTGGAGTATGGTGTGCAATTCTGGAGACCGCACCTTCAAAAGGATGTGAACAGGATGGAGTCGGTGCAGAGGGTGGCTACTAAAATGATTAGTGGGCTTCATTATAAAGCATATGAGGACAGACTTAAGGATCTTAATATGTACACCTTAGAGGAAAGGTGGGATAGAGGTGATGTGATTGAGATGTTTAAATACCTCCGTGGCATAAATGTTCAGGGAGAGAGCCTCTTTCAATTGAAAGCAAGTTCTGCTACGAGGGGACATGGGATGAGGGTGAAGGGAGATAGATTCAGGAGTGATATGCGGAAATATTTCTTTACGGAAAGAGTAGTGGATCCATGGAATAGTCTCCCAGTGGAGGTGGTAGAGATGAGGACAGTAACTGAATTCAAAAAAGCATGGGACCAACACAGAGGATCTCTAAAGGTAAAAAGTGGACTGTTGTAGTTGTTGATATGGAAGGACAGACTAGATAGGCCATGTGGTCTTTTTCTGTCATCATGTTTCTATGTTTCTATAAAACCCTCCACTTGTTTTTGTACCTTCTTCAAGATTCTTCTCGGTACCGCAATTGGTAGTACTTGAAAGTAGAACAGGAACTGGGGAAGCAACATCATTTTGACAATCGCCATCTGCCCAAACCAAGAGTAGTACCCCCTGCTCCACCCCTCAACTGAATCTCCATTTGCCCTAATAAGGTTTTGTAATTTAACTCAAATAGGTCCTCCAATGCCCCCCCCCCCCCCACCTGCACCCCCAGGTACCTAATTGATTTCTTTGCCCACTTAAAAGGAAAGTGCTGTTGCAGCTCCATCTGTCGTTCCTCCTCCCCCACCAAGCTTAAAATTTCAGATTTCCCCCAGTTGATTCGGAACCCCGCCACATTCCCATAGTCCTGAATTTCGCTCATTAGTGCTGGCAGCGTTTCCCCTGGCCTCGTAATTGTTAACAGTATATCATCTGTGAATAGCGACATATGGCACTCTTTTTGTCCCACCCATACCCCCTTAATATCGTGGCTTGCCCTTATCCTCGCTGTCAGTGGCTCTAATGAGAGCGCGAAAAGCAGTGGCGACAAGGGGCAGCCCTGCCTAGTTCCCCTTCCCAGAGGAAAAAAACGTGAGTACCCTCCGTTCCCTCGCACACATGCTTTAGGACTTACATATAAAGCTTTTATCCAGTTCACAAACTCTGCCCCAAATCCCATGACTTCCAACACTGAAAATAGAAATTTCCATGACACTTGATCAAATGCTTTTTCAGCGTCAAGTGAGACTAGCAGCGCAGCTTCCCCAGACCGCCGTGCCTTCCAAATCACATTTAAAGCTTTCCGTATATTATCCGCCACCTGCCGGCCTGGTATAAAACCTGCTTGGTCATCATGAATTAACTTCCCCAAAACTTTAAGCCTCCTCGCTAATACCTTTGATAGTAGTTTCGCGTCGATATTTAAAAGCGATATCGGCCTATATGACACCCACTCCTGAGGATCTTTCCCTTCTTTATGTATAAGAGTAATCCCTGCCACCCCATCGTGTCCGCCAGTTTCTCACCACTTCGGGGCATATTGAAAACCCTTGTTAAAGGTTGTACCAATAGACTCCCAAATTTCTTGTAAAACAGTGCTGTCAGGCCATCTAACCCTGGGGGCCTTTCCTGGCTTCATGTCCTTGATTGCCCGTATCACTTCCTCTGCTCCAATCTCTCTATCTAGCCACTGCTGTTCCTCTTCTTTCAGCTGCAGCAACTTCACTCCTCCCAAATAGTTCTGAATTGCCTCTGCAGGGCCCTCTGATTGGGCCTCATATAGCTTCTGAAAGAACGCTACAAATTCTTCTCTAATCAGGTGATCATCCCGCACTGCCGCCCCCCCCCCCCCCACACACACACACACTTCTGATCTGTGTGATCCTATTCCTTTCTTTTCTCTTTTATAGCTGCCGTGCCAGATATTTCCCCGCTTTATTACCCCCTTCAAAGAAATTCTGCTTCAACAGCTGCATATGATGCCTGATCCGTTCTGCCTCCAATGCATTTAGTTTAGCCCTCAATTCCAATACTGCTCCCCGGTATTGCCCATTACCCCCCTGTGCATCTTTCCCCTCCAATATCAACAATTGGTGCCTTAACTGATATTCCTGTTCCTCTCGTTCCCTTTTTATCCATGCTCCCCACTTTATCAACACCCCCCCGTACCACTGCTTTGAAAGCATCCCAAACTACCCCCTCTTTTACCTCTCCCTCCCCATTCTTCTCAAAATACTCCAGTATTAATTGTTCTACCTTTTTCACCACCCTGTTATCCTCCAACAACCCTTCATTAAGTTTCCAGTATTGTCCCCCTTTGTTTTCACCCCTCACCTGTACCACCACTGGTGCATGATCTGACCATGTTATAGGCTCCATGTCTGCTCCCTTTATCCTACCTGCCAAATCCTTCCCTACCCAGATAGCATCAAGCCTTGAGTATGTGCCATGAGCTGCTGAAAAGGAGGAGAACTGTCGTCTGCCCAGGTTCAGCAAGCGCCAGGCATCTATCAAGTCATTCTTATTCACAAGCACTGTTCCCTCTAAGCTGTGCGTGTGTGCGTGTGCACACACCTCGCTGAGCGAGCGCACATACTTTACAACAGAGCGCACAAAAATTACGGCTCCAATTCCGATAGAAAACACAGATGTCTTAAAATGTAAAAGTTATGATTGTAATTACTAGAAATTTCCCGCTTCACTTAGTAATTGTCTATTTTCATTTAATTTGATTAAAATCAATGTGGTGTACATACTGTATTCTGACATGTAGTCAAATTTTAAAGTATATAACTCCGAGCGTCGTTATGTGGCGCACAAAAATTTAACCTTCCTTCAAAAGCTGCACACAGCTGATATTTTATGCACACACAGCCTACAGAAAATTAGAGGGAACATTGTTCACAAGCCTATGATATCTCTCCCTATCTGCCCCCCTCCCTTCTCTCTTACCAGTTGAGTCTCTCCCCACCTCCCAGGGCATATTGAAGTCCCCCCCCCCCCCCCCAAAATCATCGCAACATCCCCCATTAAGGCAACTTGCGTACTCATCTCCTCCCAAAATTCTTTCTGGGACCCTGTGGGCGCATACACATTTACCACACAAAACCACCCCTCCCCTATTTTCACTCGCATTAATAGATATCTCCCCCCCCCTTATCCCTTGTCACAGACTGTACTTCTGTTTTGTGCGCCCCACTAATGAACACAGCCACCCCTCCTTTCTTTCTTTCCTTTAAGTTGGAAGCAAAAATGCATTCTCTGTAACCCTTAGAGTGCACTACCGATTCATGCTTTTTTTGCAAATGTGTCTCCTGCAACATCACAATCGCAGCTTTATGCCTTGTTAATTCTTTATACAATTTCTGTCTCTTCCAGGGTGAGTTCAACCCCTTCACATTCAAAGTTACTATTTTCAGATCACCACCTAACCATGCTCCCCCCTTCCCCCTACCTCCATCTCCCTTCCCCTCCACCCCTCCTCCTACCTTCCCCCCCACCCACCCCCTTCCCTCATCTCCGGTTAGGAGATTCGACTTCCATAACGATGACTGCTAGTCAGACCGCCGCCTACCCTTACCTCCCTTCTTTCATCCACCCACCTTCCCCTCTCCTACCCTCCCATCATATGCTTCCCCCCTCCTCCTCCCCCATTCTCTCTTCTTCCCCCTCCAGTGTTCTCTTCCCCCTCCTCCTTCCCTACCCCTGAGCCCCCCTTCTTCCTTGCCCTGCTCTAGCTCCGCTGCCATCTTCCCTCCCCCCCTTTCTACACCCTTTACCCCCACCCCCCATCTCTCCCTAACCCATAGCACCTGTCTTTACAACACTCTCCTAAATACATTTCAACTGATTCAAGTCCATAATTTATCCTCAGCTTCATCCCGCTGTGCTGTCCTTCTCGGTCTCCCGTGATCGATCCTTGGCCATTCTCGCCAATCTCCTTCCACCTTCTCCTGCTCTCTGCCACCTCATGCTGACCGCCTTAGCGGTCCCATCAGCCTTGTCTGATCTTTTAGCCGGACCTCTGGCCTCCTCCGGGAGATTCACTGCCCCTAGGTCTCAGCACCCTCCACGCTTCTTTGCATGATATCACTCTCCGCAACTTCCCTTGAACTGTGAGTAGTAGACCGAATGGATATAGCCACTTGTATCTCAGGTCAGCTCTCCGCAAGTAAACTGTGACATCTCTCAGCGCCCTTCTGCACTGCAGCGTTCCCTGAGATAAGTTCTGGAACAATTCCACCTTATGCCCTTCCCATTGGAAGTTCCATATCTTTCTAGCCGCTCCCAGCAGATGTTCCTTCATTTTAAAGGAGGACAGGCAGACCACAATATCTCTTGGGCGATTGTCCCTTATGGGCCCCAGTCCTCAATGCGCCCTTTCAATTCTGAGCAGCTCCCCTTCATTCGCCTCTTCTATATCCACAGCGTTTAACAACTCTCCAAACACTTTCTGAACCACTGCCTCGCTGTTCTTGTATTTGGGGTCTTCTGGGACACCTCGCACCCTGATATTGCACCTCCTGGAGCGGTTCTCTAAGTCCTCCGTTTTAACCCGCAGGTCCGCTTGAGCTTGCCGCACCTCCTCCCAGCCCTTTTGGAAGGTCTCCACCACTGCTCCTTATTGCGCCAGCTGGGTCTCTGTCTCCTCCACCCAGCCTCCCAGATCACCCAAGTCTTGTTTAAGTGATTGAAGGTTCTCTCTTAGCTCATTTTTGACACCACTGATTTCTTCCTTTAATTCCTCTTTAAACTCTATGAGCCACAACTTGATTTTCTCCACCATTCCCAAGCTCTCCTCTCTCTCCATCTCCTCCTCCTGTTCTGGTGACACCTCCACCAACATTTTACTTGTCTTCTCTCCTTCCTTTCCACTCCTTGGTGGCATATATGAGGAGCGGAATTCCGCCAACTTTTTCTTCAAAGCCCCCTCTCTTTCTGATTTGTCCATGGTTTATTATGAGAGTGGTCCTCCCCCTGTGCAGTGGATACTTGCAAGGGCTATGCTGCTCCCCCTCCTCTGTATAATATGGACTCTAGACTGTGACCCACTCTCCCCTATTCAAGTTCTTCTGCTCCTGCAGAGTATGTTGCTGTACTTGTCTCTTTTACCCCTTACTGCTGGACTCCTGTGTTCTCTCTCTCTCTCCCCTTGGAGCTCCAAAGGATACTGGCCGGACCCACTCCGCATGTCAACGTCCGTGGCTTGTTCCCCTAATGCTGTCCAGCCCTCTTCTCTGCCAGGCGCTCTCATCCCGCTCTCTTATGGTGCTCTACACCTCCAGGTTCCTCTCACCCACAGCACTTAGTTGCTCACTCGAGCCGCTCGTTGGTCTTCCTGGCCTTCAGCCCTCCCAAGGCTCCGGTCTCCCAGCCTCTCTCTTCCTCTGCAACGACTGACCTTCATTCACTGGCACACCGCTGCCTTCCGATCCACCTCCGCTGCTTGCTTTGCAGCTTATTGTGCCTGTCTGCCTCTCTCCGTGTAGCCCGGGCCGATGCACTCTCTCGCCATGTGTTCGCCGTGTCCTCACTCCACTCCTCGGTCGGCACTCCGGGCTTACAATCTTCACTGCTCACTCTGCCTCCTCGTCCTGTTTTGTTACCCTCTACTCCACGCTACTTGCACTCCACAGTCCTCCTGCGGCTTTGACTTTCCCCAGGGCCTCCATGTCTTCCTTACTTCTTGGCCACGTGGCTCCCCGCTCCATCACCACTTTCAGCCGAGCTGCTAGGGTAGGGGATGTTCTTGACCCGCTCTTCCTTCCGCATAAGGTGGGGGGGATCTGTTTAATCTCTGCCCCTAAATTCCACCACTGTCTCACTTCTTTTAGGGGTGATTTGTCCCTGTTTGGTAAGCATCTGCGGCGGAGCTGTCCTACTTCGCTGCCATACAATCCGCTGACGTCACCGGAAGTCCCCAAAGGCTTTCTTAGAAAGCTAGGGATTTGCTCCGCACGAGGGCTCCGTCAGTGCCGACGTCACCCATATGTGAGGACTGATTCCTGCTGTCCCTGGAGAACATCTGCTACAGGTAAGTAACTATGTTTAAGCTGCTGCCTGTATACTAGTTCTGAAACAGGATAGATCTGCAGTCGATGTGGACTTTAATTAAATTGGAGCAGTCGGCATCTCAGTACTCTAAACAGATTAATGATTTACTGTAAAAGGCAGAATTTATTGCACAGAGTCAAGATTTTTTGTCAAAGAAACCCAGAAGAAGATTTCTGTATTGGACTCTAAAGTGCAAGAGTCAAAAGTTGTCATATTAATTAAAGTTTTGACACACCATAAATTAGAGTAGTTTTAAAATCACTTGCTACCATTAAATATTTGTCTGAACTTTTTCCAAGCCACTTATTTCTCCCATTGCAATCTTTGAGAAATTTTAATGGAAATCCTTGTTGATTCCTGAAAATGTTTTACCTCCTATAAATAAAGCTTGATCTTACCGATTGAAGAAAATATGGGAGCTCAGTGGTGAGGTGACTTTGGATGTTTCAGCTTTATTTATTGGAATCCTTTTTAGTTGAAGTCCAAGAGACGTACTGACCTGGTAAATTTTGTCTTGGAACATGAGAAACATGAGCAGGATTATGCATCTATACTTTAAGACGATACAGGAACCTTTTCTTGGACAGACAGTAAAGATGTACCTGAACATAGCAAAGTCCACTCAAAGGGGTTTCAAGGGGCAGGTAGAGGTTTTGCACCCATCTCGTCCTTGAACCTTAAAAAGCCACAATGAGATGAGGGGGGACTCAGGTGGGGTGCCTGTCAGTAGGGGGGCGTCTGCGGGATTTTTACCCTGCCTGGGTCCAGATAACGTCGGATCAGTGGGTGTTGGAGGTGATTCGAGAGGGTTACGCTCTGGAGCTCCAACGGCCAGTGGTAGACTTGTTTCTCCAGTCTCCATGCAGGGCGCGGATCAAGTTCCGTGCAGTGCAGGAGACTCTTCAAAGATTGTTGCAACTTTGGGCGGTGGTGCCAGTCCCGCTGGAGCAGTGCGGGTCCGGTCGGTACTCCATTTATTTCGTAGTGCCAAAGAAAGACGGCAACTTTCGGCCCATTCTGGACTTAAAAGGAGTGAATCGCTGTCTCCGGGTGTCTCATTTCCGTATGGAGATGTTGCATTCCGTGATTGCAGCGGTCAGAAAAGGAGAATTCCTTACGTCATTAGATCTGACAGAGGCCTATTTGCATATTCCCATTCGTCGAGAGCACCAACAGTCTTTTGGCCTGGCGACGGCTCCAAGTACATTCACCAAGATTATGGTGGTGGTGGTGGTGGCGGCTCTCCGCATGGAAGGAGTGCTGGTGCATCCATATTTGGACGATTGGCTGATTCGAGCGAAGTCAGGAAGAGAGCAGAAAGGCCACATCCCGGGTAGTGCAGATGTTACAGAGCCTGGGATGGGTGGTCAGCTTTTCCAAGAGCAAGCTGGTCCCATCGCAATCACTAGAATACCTTGGGGGCGTGGTTCGACACAGCGCAGGGGAAGGTTTTTCTTCCAGTTGGACGGTTGCAGGGCTTGAGGGAGCTGATGAGGTTCCCACAGCTTGGCGATATCTATCTTCAATTGCTCGGAACGATGGCGGCCACGATAGAGGTGGTTCCGTGGGTCAGGGCTCAAATGAGACTGTTGCAAAGGGCCCTTCTTCGGCGGTGGTCACATCAGTCGGATGCGCTGTCTCAGCGGTTGGTCTGTCCGCTGGAGGTGAGGCAGGAACTTCTCTGGTGGGCACAGCAAGAGAACTTGGAGAAGGGGATGCCCCTGGAGGCCCTTGACGACAGACGCAAGCCTCACAGGTTAGGGAGTGCATTTCAAAGGGAGACTCATGCAGGGACAGTGGTCGGTGCATGAGAAGGAGTGGTCGATCAACAGACTGGAGATAAGGGCGGTGTATTTGACCTTGTTAGAGTTCCAGTCGTGCTTGGGTCGATCGGCGGTCCGCATGCTCTCCGATAATGCGACCACAGTAGCCTACATCAACCAGCAAGGTGGCACGGGGAGTGTGGCATTGGAGGCAGAAGCAGGTCAGCTGTTAGCCTGGGCCGAACTAAACCTGTTGGCCATCTCAGCTCAGCATATGGCAGGGGTGGACAATGTAGAGGCAGATTATTTGAGTCGTCGCAGGGTGGATCCAGGAGAATGGGCGCTTCACCCGGACGTATTTGCACTAATAACAGAGTGCTGGCGACCTTCGAGTCGGCGAAAGCAGCTCTGTTTTACAGCAGACGATGAGAAAGAATGTCGGAGGATCTCGACGCATTGATGCAGAGGTGGGCCTGTCGAGGGTCTCGTCTACGTTTTTCCGCCATGGGCGCTCATTGGACGCATGGTGCAGCACATAGAGCGTCACCGGGGTCTAGTGATTCTGGTGGCGCCAGACTGGCCGAGAAGGCCTTGGTATGCAGATCTGGTTTGTCTACTGGTAGACAGGCCGTGGTGGCTCCTGTTGTGGGAGGATCTGTTGCTTCAGGGACCACTTCGCATGCCGCAGGTGAATCAATTCTTGCTTACAGCTTGGCTCTTGAAAGGGCGAGGATGAAGACCAAAGGTTATTTAGCGGCAGTCATTTCTACTTTGCTGAAGGCGAGGCACAATTCTACCTCCTTAGCTTATGTGCGGGTCTGGCACGTTTTCAAGGCCTGGTGTGCGGACAGGCAGGTACAACCCTCGGCGGCGTCTATTTCGCAGACCCTTTTTGCAGGATGGTTTCGAGAGAGGATTGGTGGCCAGTTCTTTGCGGGTGCAGTTAGCGGCAATCTCGTGCTACCAAGGGAAGGTTCAAGGAGAGGTGTTGGGGGCGCACGCGGACGTGAAGAGGTTTTTAAGGGCCGTGTTGCTCCTGAGGCCTCCTCGCAGGTGCTTGGTTCCTTTGTGTGGGATCTGAATCTGGTTTTGGAAGCGTTGGTCAGAGCTCCTTTTGAGCCGTTTGGTAAGGCATCCCTGAAGGATTTGACATTAAAGACGATTTTCCTGGTGACTATCTGTTCAGCTCGCAGGATTTCGGAATTGCAAGCTTTGTCCTGTAAGGAACCGTTCCTGTCGTTTTCAGATCAGAAGGTGGTATTGAGGACGGTTCCCACGTTCTTACCCAAAGTGTTTTCGGTCTTTCACGTCAACCAGACAGTGCCATTATCAGTGTTCTCTGGAGAGGAGAAGGAGTTAATGGGAGGCAGATTACATCTTTTGGACGTTCGTAGTCTCTAAAGCGGTACCTTTGCAGGTCAGCGGCCTTCCATAAGTCAGATTGTTTATTTGCGGTGTTTGGAGGTCCGCGGAAAGGGGAGGCTGCGACTAAAGTGTCCATTTCCAGATGGTTGAAGGAAACCATTGCAGCGGCATATATTTTGAAGGGTAAGGTGGTTCCGGAGGGTCTCAAAGCTCATTCGACTAGAGCGCAGGCGGCTTCCTGGGTGGAATTTAGCTTGGTGCCAGCTTTGGAGATTTGTAAGGTGGCGACCCAGTCGTCCTTGAATTCGTTTGTCAAGCATTATAGGCTGGATGTGCAAGCGGCAGGTGATGTGCAGTTTGGGTCAGCAGTTCTTCAGGCTGCTCTTGCAGGGCCCTCCCATTGATCTTTACTGCTCTGTTACATCCTCAAAGGTTCTAGGATTGGACTAGAGGGACGAAAAGGAAGGTGAAATTAGACTTACCTGCTAATTGTTGTTCCTTGAGTAACTCTAGTCCAGTCTCGGATCCCACCCGGGGTGCTGTTCCAGGTTTTCAGTCAGCCTGAAGTCCTTGCAGAGTACAGTGGAAATAAGAGAGTTTCAGGAAGGCGTCTGTTTTTTCGGTTGGCATGGGGGGGGCTCTCTCTTTAGGATTTCTATTCTCGGGCAGAGAGAGGGCAACTTTCCTATGCAGTGTTTTAGTTTGTTTCGGAAGGTCCTCTTCCAGGGGAGCTTCTCTTAGGAGTAGGAATGTTAGCAAAGGCGTTCAAGTTTCACAGATTGAGAAAAAAAAAACCCAGAGGGCAAGAAAGAAAGAGAGAAAAAATAAATGTAATTACTTATTTGTTGTTCTGCTGAGTCTGCTTTGTCAATAGGTACTGGCGGGGAGAGGTAAGTCTAATTTCACCTTATGCACACTCGTAAAACAACATAAAACCTACTATCATCTGTATGCAGATGACATCCTCGTATACACGCTATTCCACAATCAGCAATTGCCTAGAAGAATCCATTCACTGGCTCAATGACCGCAACATGCATATCAACCCCAGCAAAACGGAAGTCCTTATTTTCAAACATCCATCCTTTACCCCACCATCTAACATCAAGCTGGCCAACCTCACCCTATACGTCAAACAATTCGTAAAATACCTAGGTGTCTCAATTTCCAACACCACATTAAACAAGTTACCAAGACAGCATACTTTAAAATGAGAACTCTGATACCTCTGTCCACCTCTAGACTCAAACAATTTCAGGAACGTATGCCAAGCACGCATCACTCCCATCCTGGACTACGCAAACATAATTTAACATGGCTTTAGGGGGCCCTGGTATTACCCTTATAGCTTGCCCAAAACTCTGCAGCCAGAATAATCACTTGCACAGGCCCATGAGAGGACATCACTCCCACTCTGAAAGCCCTACACTGGCTCTCCATCCAAGTGAGAATCAAGTACAAAGTAGCTCTAACCATATTCAGATCAAGTTGTACACGTTCCATTTCATTCTTGATCACCTCCTTAGACGTGTAGCTGCAGTTAAATGACTCACATGCATGTGAAGTGCTGACATTTAAAAGTGCAAGTTGGGAAATGCTGGCAGCACTTACACATGTAAGTAAGCTTATTTAAAAGCTGTTATATATCACTAATCTGTACAGAACATTCAAAGCATCACATAAAAATACTTTAAAACTCAATATAAACGTAAAATCACCATTGATTTTAGCATAACAATTGAGCCTGTTATCATCCTATCATCCATGCCTCAAAAACTGCATCCAATGCTATTCACATGGAATTAAAAGTTTTTTTGACATCTGGTGAAAGCTAGCCTCATCCTGCTCTTTCCTAAACCTACTAAGCAATTTATTCCATCATACAGGTGCCAGTACTGTAAAAACTCTCCCCTTTCACTGCTGCAAGTTAAAGTCTCGATGACCCAGCGGAACCAAAACTGCACTCTGGACCACAAGGTCCTTCCTGGCTGGTACCACTGCGGCAGCCCATGCAGATAACACGGGCCCTCTCCCCATAGAAGACTGAAAGTTAATAATAACATCTTAAATAAACTTCTCTCCCTAATAATAGGGAGTTTGTGGAGTTGCCACAGTACATAAGCCATTGATTCCTGTATCCTCCACCCTAGCAACACATAGGTTGCTGTATTCTGGACTACTTGCAATCTTTGAAGTATACATTCCAATGTTTGCAGTAGTCCATATTAAGAAATCACCAGAGCATACATAACAGTCCACATCTTCTCATCCAAAAAGGTCACAGCTGTTGAGCTAACCTCAGTTGTTTATAAGCCGTTCGAACTACCCTTGAAATCTAAGCGACCATTGTCAAATTTACATCAGTAAGCACTCCTAAATTCCTTATTTCCATCTTATGTTCTAATCTTGCACCTCTAATACAAGGCCATTCTATTAAAGTTCCTGCATCCAAATCCCCACAGACCAGCACTTCTGTACATTCAACACCAACCATTCAATACCTCCTGTGAACACTCATCCAACCTCCGGATAGTCTGTAATCTGTCCTACCCCAATGGTACAGCAATCTGTTTATCGTCCACATAC
The DNA here is from genome assembly GCA_033557465.1 of Ichthyophis bannanicus. Taxonomy (NCBI): domain Eukaryota; kingdom Metazoa; phylum Chordata; class Amphibia; order Gymnophiona; family Ichthyophiidae; genus Ichthyophis; species Ichthyophis bannanicus. The sequence continues at coordinate 174,731,494 of CM066044.1, forward strand.
AGAAAACCTTAAAACCCATGAGCCTGCAGGGGCTGCAGATAAATATTAAACAAAACTGGAGATGTGACTGACCTCTCTGGCACTCCACAGGGCTGGCCTTTAACTGATGTCACATCCTCTCCACACCTAACTGTAAACATCTTTCACTGTAGAAAAAACTGAATCCATGCCAGTACTTTCCCTTTTATTCCCATTTGCCAATACCTCTGCACCAGTCTTCCACTGTCCACTAAATCAAAAGCCATAATCAAGTGTTAACAATATAACGGTTTCTCCCTTATCCCTAGCTTGGTAAATCATATTAGTTACCATCACTATCGATGATTCAGCTCCAGAACCCCAACAAGAGTTGACTTGCCCCTAATCCAGTCTTGCTGTCTCGTCCACATCTAACTGCAATACCATTTTCTTTCCAAAGTCAGAATTGAGGAAATTGGCCTTAAGTTCTCAAATTTCCATTCCCCACCCTTTTTGGATATCGGAGTAACCATAGCCTCTTTGAGATGGTTGAGATAAACCAAATCCACTATCCAAGCTAGCGTGCCTGTGGAACATTGCTGCTACAGCTTCACAGGAAGAGGATCCATGTACATAAATGTCATGTTTCTGGGTTTCTTCCATTTTTTCCCCATGCGTAACTTTGTAAAATGGTGCACCTCGTTGCATGTGGCTGTTAATCCATGTATGTTCCTGCATTCCCTTCTATGTATTTTAGAAACAGCTCTACGTTTAGCAGGGCCATTTCTAAAATACCATCAGAACAGAGTATATCTCGACCTTTTATGTTGCAATTCTTATCTCCGCATACTATCTAAAATGTGCCTCCACATCTTTTAGAGGTGCATGCAATTCTGGTCACTGCAATATTTAAAATGCAGTCACACTATGGGGCATTACAGAGGCATCAGTTTACTGTTTGTTTTATTCTGTTTCTTTTCTAATAATTCCTAGTGTTTAGTGTACAGCAGCAGTCAAAAATGCAAAAAAACCCCAGAAGATTTAAACCATGTCCATGAGGACACTGATCCTTTTCCTGGAATCAAGGCATCATCGTGGACAATGTGCAAAATACTACGTTGTATGTTATAATTACTGTATTTCTGTTTTTAGTATCATATAGTGCTTTGGGTGGGATCTGTTTTGATGCCACTTTTTATTTTTAAATTTTAAAAAAATTAAATTGGTGTTTGTATTGAAAATTTTAAAAGCGAAAATAATTCATTGGTTGAGTGAATGGAATAGAACACCTGGCACCAAACAAAGGTGACCAACTTATTTAATAAATATAAAGTCCAAGATATATATATATATATCGAAGAACATGGCAGAGTTAGGGTGTCTCTTCCCCCCCCCCCCCTTTCTGCGGCAGTTTCCTTATCCCATCGTGGATGCATGCCTAAATGGTTTGGTTTTCTTTTCTTTTTTTTTTAACTTATGAATTTTTACAATTACCAAGCATATACAATTTGTACAGAAATACAAAGAGCAGAAGTAAAAAAAGAAAAGAGAAGGTAGTAAAACAAAAAAAAAGAGGAAAAATATGTAAAACACACTATTGCTCTTGCTGTAAGCCCACAAACACAGAAGAAGACCCAATATGAAAAAATGATTCAAAATAAAAGAGAAGGAAATTATAGACAACACTAAAATTTTATCACGGAGTACTAGAGTCTGAGACAGCTGAGAGAATGGATCTTCGAGCATTAATAAAGGTTAATAGCTGAGAAAGCTAAAAAAATGTAGGAAACAATGGTTTGATTGTTGGGGTAGCTGCAGATTATATGCATGGGCAGTGTTTAAAGCAATTGTATCTGCTTCGGACGAATGGAAGTTTTTGGCAGGTGAGGCAGCAAAACCCCATCTGGAGCAAGGCCATGTCTTTTATTATTATTAAAGACTTATAAAGCACCGCAACATACGAAGCGCTGTACAAACATAGAAGAATGTCTTCAACCCATATGGACAGAAAAGACTGCAGCAAAAGGGGGGGAAAGAAAGAAGAGACTGAGAGTGTGATGGGGCAAGAGGGAAGTGGGGTAGAAAGAGGTGTACTGCACCTGGTTATGGTAGAAAGTGGAGAAGAGAGGCTGCATGGAGTTGGGCTGGAGGTCTCATTTATCAAGGAAGAAATATACTCACTGTACCTCTGCCATTCCCCCCCCCTACCCTTAACAAAAATATGATTGGAAGGGCAGTTAAGGGAGTATATGGCAAGTGTGTTTCATCCCTGGCAAGTAAATCCTAGATAATTTTTCAAACCATGTACATGAGATAAAATATGCATATTCTAGACTAGTTGGGTGTGACCCCAGGACTGGGTTGGGAAATGGTGCTTTATTGTTTGAAGTAGCGATTGGGCTTTGGTGCTGGACTTGTGGATGTCTGCTTACTCATCCCTTACTAGATAGGTATTGGGAGTGTAGGTGCAAATATTTTAAGGCCTGGTGTAAAGGGGCTGCCTCTCTCCTCTGTACAAGGCAAGAGATGATACAGATTCCTGCATTAACTTCACCCTTCCTTCTCATCTTTCCTTCTTAGCCACTGGTAACTTATCAGGCAATCAGTAAGCGGCTAAAGATTTCAGAAGAGGTAAAGATTATTTCTTTTTGTTCAACAGCTACCAGGAACTATGTTTTGTGGTACAAATTTTATATTTTTATGTTTGCAGGAAAACGGATCAACATCTATCCAGGCAGCAGACAGTACAGCAGCAAATGGCAGCATCACCCCTACAGACAAAAAGTATACCCATCTTACACTATCTTATTCCTTACCTTCTGAATTCTCTTTCTCATCAGAGTAATGCATATGACATTCTTGGTTGCTTTGAAAAACTAGTGAATTTAAACATGTGGGCATAAACAGGTACCAAAAGAGATGACAGTGCATAGTTGTTACTATCGCAATAAAACAAATGTGCCCAGGGGCTTAAAGTCTTTGTAGGCTAGTAGTTCCCAGCATGTAGTCCGTGAACCCCTGGGGGGTCTGTGAGACCATTACAGGGGCCCCATAGGACACAAAGATTAAAAATAGAGAGGAACTGGTTGAGTGGGGGTGGGGGGAGAAAGAGAGAGGGGGCTGGTTGGAGGGAGAGAGAAAATGGAGACAAAGAGGAAGGGTAAGGGTTAGTGGGAACAGGTTTGGTGCTGAGAGGAACAAGTCCAGGAAGAGTGTATGTATGAAGTGGAGTCCCTGAATGTTTAGAGGTTAAAAGGTCCACACCACCAAAAGGTTGGGAATCTCTGCTGTAGCTTGTGCCTCTCATTTTCAGATTTTCTTAGTGAGAATGGGCAACTAGTCTTGTCCCTGTAACAGTATTCCTGGAGAGCACAGATGAGACATGGTAATGTCCTTGGGGATGTGGAGCTGTTTGTTTTTTAATTTTTAGTAAATATGCTTTCAGTTTTAGTGGCATGAAATCCCATTACAGCATGAACATGTGTTGACCACCACATACAGACCTCAAACTGGAAAACTGCTAACACTGTGCTTAGGCTGCACACTGAAAAAGTGGAGATGCAGCGACAGCATCTCAGACATTGAGAGACCGTCCATGTCCACAATGCGCGTAAATGCTTTTGCACTCTTTTAATAGTCTTCAAAGAAAGTGTAGTTACTCACCTGTAACAGCAGGAATTTAGTTTTCACATATGGGTGATGTCAGTACTGACGGAGCCCGCGCGGGAAGGGTCAAATTGGAAAGCTTTTGGGAGTACTCCACTATGCCTGAATGACTGCCTTCCCAACTCCCTCTCTTCAGTTGAGTTTGTAGCTGAAAAAAGAGAGTAAATGAAACCCTATAACGCCTAGGGTAGGAGGATGGATTGTAAAGATTAAATTCCTGCTGTTCCCGGAGATCACCCGTTACAGGTGAGTAACTATGCTATCTCCAGGAACAAGTAGGAATGTAGTCTTCACATATGGAACGCCCTAGTTCCCAGATGCAAGATGAAGGGAACCCAGAACCAGTGGAGGTTCGTCTCCGAGTAGGCTCAAAAGAGGTCATGGATTTCTGGTATCGTCAATGTCCGGGATGGAGGGTAGGAGTTGCTTTTAAATCTAAAAGGGATGCTGGAGTACAGCTTGACCAAACATGGCATCCCGGCGGGAGTCCTTGTCCAGACAGTAATGGGCAGCGAAGGTATGGACGGAAGACCAAGTTGCTGCCTTGCAAATTTTGTCAATGGCTACTGAGTGTAAGTTTGCCATCGAGGTTGCCATGGCATGAACGTTGTGAGCGATGAAATGCCGTTTCAGGGAGAGTCCTGCTTTGTCATAAGCAAATGAAATGCAGTCTGCTATCCATCTGGACAGCATATGTTTAGATACAGGTGACTAGGGTCAAATGAGATGAACAACTGTGATGCTTTATGATCGCGGGTCCTTTGGAGACAGAAAGCCAATGCATACTTGCAGTCAAGAGTGTGCAGAGTTGCTTCTGCTCGAGACGCATGCAGGTTAGAAAAGAAGACTGGAAGGTAAATTGATTGGTTTAAATGGAAGGGAGACAACACCTGTGGCATTAAAGTGTGTGTGAGTCCAAAGGATGACTTTGTCATGGTGGAAGCGGGTATAGGGTGGGCCTAAAGCTCACTAATACGTCTAGTTGAGGTGAGGGCAATTAGGAAGAGTACCTTCCAAGACAGGAACTTTTGTGAGATCATGGCTGATGGTTCAAAGGGTGGCTTGAAAAGCTGTTCTAGAGTGACATTGAGGTCCCAAGCCACCAGAGGTTGCTTAATGGGTGATTTGGAGAGCAGGAGACCTCTCACGAAATGTGCTGCTAGTGGTTGTGAGGATATGGGCCGTCCATCCAGTAGGTGGTAAAAGGCCATAATGGTACTGAGGTGGACTCTTGCAGAGTTGGTTTTCAGACCTGTCGAGGACAGGTGGAGGAGATACTGGAGGAGTAACTACACTGGGGCAGAAAAGGGATTGAGATCTTTCTGGGACCACCAGACAGAGAATCTATGCCACTTAAAAGTGTATGAACATCTTGTGGAGGATTTTCTAGAAGCCAAAAGGATCTCCTTAACCTCTTGTGTAAGTTCAAAGCCTTGTAATGCTATGCTCTCAGCAGCCAAGCTGCGAGACAGACTATGGACTGAGATGGAGTAGTGAGTCCACTGTCCTGAGAGGAGATCTGGCGCAAATCCCAATCGCAGAGGATGAGTCTGAGTCGGACGCAGTAGCAGTGGAAACCACAATTGCTGTGGCCAGTGAGGGATTAGGAGAATCATGGAGCCCTTGTCAGACTGAAGCTTGAAAAGCATCTTGGGAATGAGGGGTATAGGAGAGAAAGCATAAAGAGACCATGTGTAGGTAGAAGGCATCCAACTGTTGGTTGCTGGATGTCAAAGTTCTTGTACAGAAGTAAGGGAGCTTGGCATTTTGTGGAGTCACAAACAGGTCTATGTCTGGAGTTCCCCAGGTCTGGAAAATGTAGGATGTTGTGTCCGGATGGAGCTCCCTGTTTGTTTACATAGAACATGGCAACCTGATGATCTGTCCTGAATAGGACATATGCCCTGAGGTGATGTTGAAACACCCAGAAAGCATTTGAGATACCACAAAGTTCCAGGAGATTGATTTGGGGTTGTGACAGTTGCATTGTCCAGAGCCCCTGTATGGACAGGTTGCCCAAGTGTGCTCCCCAATCTAGTTTGGAGGCATCCCTCATCAGGGTGCATTGAAGTGGAAGAGTAGCCTAATGGTTAGAGCACTGGCTTAGGAACCAAGAGACCAGGGTTCAATTCCCACTAGTACTCCTTGTGGCCTTGGGCAAGTCACTTAACTTGTATTTTTCTGAGCAATGGAGGGTTATCAATGTCCCTGTTTAATGTACATTTTCAAGTTTAAGTTACAATGTAAACAGCTTTGACTGAAATGATAAAGCGGTATAAAAATAAAATAATGTGGGCTTTGGTCTTGAAGGACTAGAAAAAGGGACTGTTACTTCTGGAGAGAGATCTGCAACTGTGAGTATATACTTCTGGTAATTTTCTAAAAGGAATTCTTTGTATCAAAGCTAATTAATCTGTGAACCCACTATTTTTTGTTAAATCAGTCAGGGCCTAGTAGCAGCAGTTTAAGTTTAAATTTAAAACAGAGAGGAGAGCTTTCTGGTTACATTTCATACCCAGCAGAGAGCTTGTAGTTTAAATTTAATAGTCACTCAGGGCCTAGTAACAGCAAACTACTTTTAGTTTAAATTTAAAACACAGAAGAGAGCTTCCTGGTTACATTTGGAACCCAGCAGAGAGCTTGTAGTTTACATTTAATAGTCACTCAGGGCCTAGCATCAGAAAAGTACTTTTAGTTTTAAAAAATAGAAGAGAGCTTTCTGGTTACATTTGGAACCCAACAGAGAGCTTGTAGTTTAAATTTCATAAGAAGTTAGAGCCTAGCAGCAGCTAAGAGCTATAATTTAAATCAAATCAGAATATAGCTTACCTCAGCAGCACAAGACAGGGTACTGTGTAGCAGCCCTCTTTTAATAAGTGTTATTTCCCTCCCTCCCTCTCTTGGGATAATCGTAGCTTTATAGGTACTTACACATCTTAAGACAGGAGGTGCTTTCAGGTGAAGCTCATTACCCAAATCAGTCATACACTCAGGACCTGAGATTACTTAAGCTTCTGGTGAATAAGGTATATTACACGTATTAGGTACAGTTTTATTAGTATAAATATCCATAGCAACTCTTAGTAAGTAAAGAGCTTAGATCTAAGCACAAACTTAAAATTAAGATGCAGACAGCAGTCCAGCAGCGGGATGGGGGCTTTCCAGTCTTTTGCATTGAGTGTCACATGTATGATTTTCTTCCAGTTGGTGAGAGGTCTTACGTGTGCACTAGGTGCAAGGAGCTCCTTGCTCTCAGGGAACGAGTCCATTCTCTAGAGGCTAGAGTAGCAGACTTGGAAAGCATAAGACAGACAGAGAGGTACATAGACGAGACCTACAGGGATATAGTCCTGAAGTCCCACCTCCAGTCTGGCAGCATCCCTGTTGCCATGGAGGAGAGAGGTCATGTGACAGGAGAGCATCACCCTTCTGTGGCAGGAAGTGATCCTGTAACTAGGACCTGTCCTCCAGGTGATGTAAAACCCTCTCGCACCGAGGAAGTTTCTCCAGGGCCATGTGCCTATGAGGGAAGGGTTAGGACAGCCGTTATAGTTGGTGATTCGATCATTAGGCATGTAGATAGCTGGGTGGCTGGTGGACGTGAGGATCGCCTGGTAACATGCCTGCCTGGTGCGAAGGTAGCGGACCTCAAGCGCCACCTAGATAAGGTCTTAGATAGTGCTGGTGAGGAGTCTGCTGTCTTGGTACATGTCAGTACCAATGACATAGGAAAATGTGGTAGGGAGGTTCTGGAGGCAAAATTTAGGCTTTTAGGTAGGAAGTTGAAATCCAGAACGTCCAGGGTAGCATTTTCTGAAATGCTTCCTGTTCCACGCGCAGGACCCAAAAGGCAGGCAGAGCTCCGGAGTCTCAATGCCTGGATGAGACAGTGGTGCAGAGATGAGGGTTTTGGATTTGTTAGGAACTGGGGAACATTCTGGGGAAAGGAGGGGCTCTTCCGAAGGGATGGGCTTCACCTTAACTGGGATGGAACCAGGCTGCTGGCATTAACCTTTAAAAAGGAGATAGAGCAGCTTTTAAACTAGATATTAGGGGAAAGCTGACAGGCGCCCAAGAGCAGATGGTTCGGAAGAATGTATCTTTGAAGGATACTACCAAAAGCAGAGAGGTTCCACAAAAGAGTAAAGTAGCCCAAATGCCCTCGAGTATGGAGCAGACAGAGCTTAAAGGTCCCAAATTACCCATGTCTACCAATAGCCAAATTAATATGAATAAAATACATTCTCTAAAATGCTTGTATGCAAATGCTAGAAGTCTAAAAAATAAGATGGGAGAGTTAGAATATATAGCACTAAATGAAAGGTTAGATATGATTGGAATATCAGAGACATGGTGGAAGGAGGACAACCAGTGGGACACTGTGATACCTGGGTACAAACTATATCGTAATGATAGAGCTGATCAAATTGGTGGAGGGGTTGCTCTCTATGTTAGAGAGGGCATTGAGTCAGAAAGGATTAAAATTTTGCAAGAAACAAAATCTGCTGTAGAATCTGTATGGATTGAAATTCCATGTAAAAGGGGGAAGGCAATGGCAGTGGGGGTGTACTATCGAGCGCCTGGCCAGAATGACCAAATGGATGATGAAATGCTCAAAGAAATCAAGGAAGCTAACAAAAGTTACAGAGCAGTAATAATAATGGGTGATTTCAATTACCCCGTTATTGACTGGGTTAGTGTCACGTCAGGACATACTAGGGAGATAAAGTTCCTAGATGAAATAAATGACTGCTTCTTGGAGCAGCTGGTTCATGAACCGACCAGAGGGGAAGCCATATTAGACCTAGTCCTTACTGGAACACCAGATCTAGTGCAAGAGATAAGGTTGTTGGGGCCACTTGGCAATAGTGATCACAGCATGATCACCTTTGATTTAATTAGTGGAGGAGGGATAGTAAGAAAATCCACAGTACTACCTTTTAACTTTCGAAAGGGAGACTATGATAAAATGAGGAAAACAGTTAAGAAAAAACTAAAAGGAGCAGTTGCAAAGGTTAAAGACGTACATCAAGCTTGGGTGTTGTTGAAAAATACTATCTTGGAAGCCCAGACCAGCTGTATTCCACGCTTTAAGAAAAGTGGTAGGAAGTCCAAAAAACTCCCAGCATGGTTTAAAGATGAGGTCAGAGAGGCGGCTGTTGCCAAAAAAGCATCTTTCAGGAAATGGAAAAAAGAGGCAAACGACGAAACCTGGAAACAGCACAAGCACTGGCAAGTCAAATGCAAGGCATTGATAAGGCAGGCAAAGGGAGAATTTGAGAAGAAGCTTGCTGCGGAAGCAAAAATGTGAAATAAAGACCTTTTCAAGTACATTCGTAGCAAAAAACCTGTGAGAGAATCAGTTGGTCCATTAGATGATAAAGGTGTTAAAGGAGCACTAAGAGGCGATAAGGCGATAGCGGAGAGACTGAATGAATTCTTTGCTTTGGTCTTTACTGAGGAAGATGTAGGGATGTTACCCATGACTGAAGTGGTATTTAAAGGTGCGGAAGAATTGAAGGAAATATCGATACATCGGGAAGATGTATTACAACTATTAGATAAATTGAAGAGTAGCAAATCACCTGGGCCGGATGGTATACATCCAAGGGTGTTGAAAGAACTGAAATATGAGATTGCAGGCCTGCTATTAGTAATCTTTGAACTATCATTAAAATCATCTCTAATACCTGAAGAATGGAGGATCGCCAATGTAACACCAATTTTTAAAAAGGGTTCCAGGGGTGATCCGGGAAACTACAGACCGGTGAGCCTGACATCAGTACCAGGAAAAATGGTAGAAAACATCATAAAGAATAAAGCACAGTTACTTACCTGTAACAGGTGATCTCTGGGAACAGCAGGAATAAGTCTTCACATATGGGTACGTCGGTACCGACGGAGCCTGCGCGGGAACGCTCCCCAGCTTCCCAAAAAGGAATGCTTTTGGGAGCATCCCACTGCGCCTGCGCGCTGCCTTCCCGCCTTTCCTGACCAGCTCTCCTCAGTTCGAGTTTAAAGCTGAGACCTAGAGAGAGAGAGGAAAGGAAAGACAGAAAAGAGGTACAACTCCTAGGGGAGGTGGGAGGGTTGTGAAGACTTATTCCTGCTGTTCCCAGAGATCACCTGTTACAGGTAAGTAACTGTGCTATCTCCAGGAACAAGCAGGAATGAGTCTTCACATATGGGGACTCCCTAGCTAAGATGCCTGGGAGATCCCCAAGGATATGAGACCCTGGGAAGGGTCTACGTCCTCCTATGGATCTCAGGCATCCATCCAGGGAAGGAGGGCAGGAGTTGTTTAAGAATGGAACAGGTGTTTGAGGACAGCCTGACCAAACAAGGCATCCCGGCGGGAGTCCTTGTCCAAGCAGTAATGGGCTGTGAAGGTATGAACCGAGGCCCAGGTGGCTGCTCGACAGATCTGGTCGATGGACACAGAATTTAGATGAGCCATAGAGGTGGCCATGGCCCTCACATTATGAGCTGTGACATGGCTCTCCAGAGAGAGGTTCTTACTCTGGTAGGCGAAAGAAATGCACTGAGCAATCCAATTGGACAGTGTTCTCTTAGAGACTGGAAGTCCTAAATGAGAAGGATCAAAAGCAACAAAAAGCTGGGAAGACTTTCTATGTTGCTGTGTCCTTTGCAAGTAAAAAGCAAGAGCTCTTTTACAATCCAGGGTATGAAGGCTCTTCTCTGCACTGGATGCATGAGGAGCTGGAAAAAAGACAGGTAAATATACCTCCTGATTAAGATGGAAAGGTGAGACCACTTTAGGCATAAAGTGTGGATTTGTCCTAAGGACCACCTTGTCATGATGGAACCTTGTATAAGGTGGATTAGCGACTAAGGCCTGCAGTTCACTGATGCGGCGAGCTGAAGTGACTGCAATGAGGAAAATAACCTTCCAGGAAAGAAATTTCAAGGAGGTAGTGGCTAAGGGTTCAAAAGGTGGCTCCATAAGCTGACCAAGAACCAAATTTAAGTCCCATGCCACCGGAGGAGGCCTAATGGGAGGTTTAGTTAAAGTTAGGCCTCTCATGAATCTTGCAATGGGAGGATGAGAGGAAATAGGTTGTCCATTAATGGGCTTAAGAGATGCTGCAATAGCACTCAAATGGACTCTTACTGAATTTGTCTTAAGCCCGGCATTGGAAAGATGCAGGAGATAGTCTAAGAGAGAATTTAAAGGTAGTGCTAGAGGGTCAAGACCCTTTGCAACACACCAAATGGAAAATCTTTTCCATTTAAAAGCATAGGAACGTCTGGTGGAAGGTTTTCTGGAAGCATGGAGAATATCCTTCACTTGCTGAGAAAGATTCAAGCCTTGAAGGTCTAGGCCTTCAGTAACCAAGCTCTGAGGTGAAGGGACTTGGGGTTTGGGTGCCACAAAGTCCCCTCCTCCTAAGACAGAAGGTCTGGAGCAGCTCCCAAGTCCAGAGGGGGGCTTGAGAGAGATGCAGAAGTAGAGGGTACCACACTTGGCGTGGCCAGTGTGGAGCTATGAGGATCATAGATCCTTGATCCCTCTGGAGTTTGAACAAAGTCTTGGGAATCAAGGGAATGGGTGGAAAGGCATACAGGAAGCCCTGACCCCAATGAAGGAGGAAGGCATCCTTGGCCTGAACTCCCTGACACGGAATTCTGGAACAGAACCAGGGAAGTTTGGCATTCCACGGACTTGCAAAAAGGTCTATGTATGGGGTTCCCCGTTCTTGGAAGATTCTGAGTACCTGATCCATGTGCAGGGACCATTCGTGTGGAAGCAGAACTCGACTGAGTCTGTCTGCCCAAGAGTTTTGGACTCCTGGGAGATATACTGCCAGGAGATGGATTTGATGCTCTCTGGCGAAGGCCCACAATCTTAGAGCTTCGTTGCAAAGCGACAGAGAGCCAGTTCCTCCTTGATTGTTTATGTAAAACATGGCTACCTGATTGTCCGTATGAATGAGGACTGTCTTGTAGCTGAGGAGGGTATGGAAGACCTTGAGAGCTAGAAAAACTGCTCGAAGCTCCAAGTGGTTGATATGAAGAGAAGTCTCCTGAGGGGACCAAGTGCCTTGAGTGGAGAGGTCCTGAAGATGAGCTCCCCAACCTGTTTGGGAGGCATCTGTTGTGAGGGTTGCTTGGGGTAACAACTGTTGGAAGGGGGACCCCAGCAACAGATTTTGAGTGGAGATCCACCATTGGAGAGACCAAAAGAGATGTTTGGAGGTTGCTATTTGGTCTGAGAGAGCTCCTGATGCCTGCGTCCACTGGGTGGACAAGGTCCATTGAGCTGCCCTCATGTGTAGGTGAGCATAGGGTACCACATGCACTGTGGAAGCCATGTGGCCTAGCAGTTGTAGCATCTCCCGGGCAGTCAAGTGGCTCCTTGACTGAATCTGGGAGGCTAACTGCACTAGACGTTGGCAACGGGCCTGAGGAAGGTAGGCCCTTGCAGTGGTGGTATCCAACTAGGCCCCTATGAATTCTAGGGACTGAGTAGGGGTAAGTTGAGACTTTGGGAGGTTTACCACAAGTCCTAGATACTGTAGAATGCGCCTTGTGCGGTCCAGGGAAATCTGGGCCTCTGACTGAGATGGAGCTCGGATGAGCCAGTCGTCCAAGTATGGGAAGACAAATATTCCCAGAGTGCGTAGAAATGTAGCAACTACTGCCATGCATTTGGTGAACACTTGGGGCAGAGGCCAGACCGAAAGGAAGCACTCTGTATTGGTAATGTTTTCCTTGGAAAAGAAAACGTAGGAATCTTCTGTGAGATGGATGGATGAGGACATGGGTGTACGCATCCTTGAGATCTAGAGAACAAAGCCAATCCTGACTTTGAAGGTATGGAAGGAGAGTGCCCAGAGAAAGCATCTTGAACTTCTCCTTGCATAGAAATTTGTTCAATTCTCTGAGATCTAGAATGGGTCTGTATCCCCCTGTCTTCTTTGGAATGAGAAAATAGGGGGAGTAGAACCCTGACCCTTGTTGAAGAGGAACTTCTTCTATTGCCCCTTGGGCAAGAAGAGTAGCTATCTCCTGACCTAGAAGGTCGAGAAGAGATGTGGGAGAATTGAAGTGTCTCACCATGGTGTGGGGAGGAAGGTTTGAGAAATGAAGCTTGTAGCCCTCTCTTATAATGGAGAGGGTCCACTGCTCTGATGTGATTTGCTCCCATCTGGGAGCAAAAAGAGCTAACCTTCCTGGAATGGTGAGAGGTTCTGGCTGTTTCAAAGCCAGAAAGGCTAAGTTCTCTAGCATCAAGTCAAAAACCCTGAGGGGGTTGGGACTGCTGAGTTGCAGCAGACCCTGCAGACTTAGTCCTGGCCTGCTTAGGTTGCTGACGCTTAGTGGTAAAGCGACCTGTAGAAGATTGTTGGCCAGAAGTGGAAGGGAATCTGCCCTTTTTGAAAAAAGACTTTTTAAAAGTCTTTTTCTTGGCAGGAATGGAGGTTGACTTTGAAAGTCTATCCAGAGCAGAATTCTCTGCATTCATTTGAGTGGCTTTTATCTGCCACTCCTTGCCAAATAGATTTTCACCTGTACAGGGCAGATTTCCTAGGCCATCCTGAACCCAGGGTTCTAAATCAGAAGCCTGGAGCCAGGCAATTCTGCGAGCGGCTATGGCAATGCCTGAGGCTCTGCTGGCACCTTCAAAGGAGTCAAAGGCTGCCCTGTTGGAAAATTTTGAAATGTCTTGTGTATGCTTAAGCCAAAGAAGAAATTCCTCCCTTTTATCCTCTGAAAGAAAAGGGAGGAAAGTGTGCAGCTTCTCTGCAACTTCTTTTAGAAACATACCCATATAAAGACTATATGAGTTGATCCTTGCAATAAGCATACTAGCTTGGAAGATTTTCCTACCAAAAGCATCCAAGGTCCTGCATTCTCTTCCTGGGGGAGAAGAAGAGTGTCTCTTTGTGCTCTTTATCCTCTTCATAGCTGACTGCACCACAATGGAATGGTGAGGAAGCTGAGTTTTCTGAAATCCAGGACAGGGAGGGACACGATACATAGTGTCCAACCTGCAAGAATGAGGAGAGAGAGTGAGAGGAGTCTCCCATAAGTCAATCATGTGTTCATAAAGAATCTCATGAATTGGTAAGGTGACTGCTTCTCTAGGAGCCTTAGAGTATCCTAAAATATCTAATTTTTTTGCTCTAGGCTCTGATTCAGAAGAGACTGAAATAGAAAGTCCTTTAGCTACTTCTCTTATGAAGTCTTGAAAGGACAAATCTTCTGGAGGAGACATTCTTCTTTTTGGAGAAGAAGGCTCTTCAGGAAGGGCTATGGATACTTCAGGTGATTCATCCGATGAATCAGAATCACCAGAGGAATCGAAGTACCATCTGTCAGGGTGCTCTTCCAACGCCCGATACGCGTATCGAGTGGTATCGACATCGGGGGTTCTCGGAACCGGATCGGTACCGAGAAATAGCCCTGGACAAGGAACCGCAGCTGTCGGTATCCTGGTCGATGTCGATGCAGTCGGTACCGGTATCGGCGCTGGGCCGGGGCCGATACCGACAACAGAGCTCGTTGCGGTACCGTCGGAGTCGCAGCTTCGATGAAGGCTGTAATAGCCCGCTGCATGGACAGAACATTCTGATCCATCGATGCCATGAATGCCTGGAGTTCGGTAGCGGGAGATTGTGCCGGTACCCCAGAGCATTCTAACAGGTGATTGGTCGAGGCCGTGCCATCGATGTCAACCTGTAACCCCATAGGAGGAGCTTTGGAAGCCGGAGCTTCCCGCCGGGGCTGTTTGGCTGGGGTAGGATCCTTGAGGGCAAGCCCGGAGGCATCTCGATGCTTAGAGGGAGATCTACCCTTCGAGGACCTGCTAGACTTATGTTTGGTTACCTGAGATCCATCAGGAGAAGAAGACCGGGAAGAGGTCGATGCTACCGACGCTGCATCAGCGGGAAACAGCACATGGAGCTTAGCTGCTCGGTTCTGTAAACCCCGTTTAGACATTTGAGAGCAGGACGGACAATCCGGAATGGAGTGTTCAGGACCCAAACATTTAAGGCACCATTCATGGGTATCTGTAACAGAAATAATACCGCTACACTTAGTGCATTTCTTAAACCCGGAGGCTGGTTTTTCCACGAGGGAAATTTTTTTCTTGGGCCCTGAGGCCTAGAAGAAAAATACACTAAGTGAGGAAAAAATAGATTTTTTTTTTTTTTTTTTTTTTTAAAGAAAGAAAAGACTGGCGGTACCGGTCCGGAGTCGGGAAAGGCAGACACGCGACCAAAGAAATAAAATAAAATAAAGAACTTCTTTAGCGGTGACAGGGCTCGACCTGCTGGCTCCGCGGCAAAGAAGAACTGAGGAGAGCTGGTCAGGAAAGGCGGGAAGGCAGCGCGCAGGCGCAGTGGGATGCTCCCAAAAGCTTTCCTTTTTGGGAAGCTGGGGAGCGTTCCCGCGCAGGCTCCATCGGTACCGACGTACCCATATGTGAAGACTCATTCCTGCTTGTTCCTGGAGATAATTACTCAGCATGTAGATAGTCATGACCTAATGGGAAACAGCCAACATGGCTTTAGACAAGGAAGATCTTGTCTTACTAATGTGTTATGTTTTTTTGAAGGAGTGAATAAACAGGTGGACAAAGGTGAGTCGGTTGATATTGTGTATCTGGACTTTCAGAAAGCCTTTGACAAGGTCCCTCATCAGACACTTTTGGCAAAACTAAAAAGTCATGGGATAGGAGGCAGTGTACTATTGTGGATCAGGAACTGGTTAAAAGATAGAAAGCAGAGGGTAGGGCTAAATGGCCAATTTTCCCAATGGAGAAAGGTGAATAGTGGTGTACCCCAGGGATCTGTGCTGGGTCCGCTGCTTTTTGACATATTCATAAATGACCTGGAAAGTGGAATAACGAGTGAGGTTATCAAATTTGCAGATAACACAAAACCATTTAAAGTTGTTAAAACCCAAGAGGATTGTGGAAAATTGCAAGAGGATTTTGATAAATTGGAAGACTGGGCATCAAAATGGCAGATGAAATTTAATGTGGACAAGTGCAAGGTTATGCACCTAGGGAAGAACAACCCAAACTATGGTTACACGATGCAAGGTTCCACATTAGGAACCACCCACCCAGGAAAAAGATTTAGGCGTCATTGTGGATACCATGTTAAAACCCTCGGCCCAGTGTGCAGCGGCGGCCAAGAGAGCAAATAGAATACTAGGTATGATAAGGAAAGGAATGGAAAATAAAAGAAAAGATATTATAATGCCTCTATATCGTTCCATGGTGAGACTGCACCTTAAATATTGCGTGCAATTCTGATCGCCGTATCTTAAAAAGGATATATGGAGTGGAGGAGTGGCCTAGTGGTTGGGGCAAGGTACTTCAGGCCGGAAGGTCGGGGGTTCAAATCCCACTAGAGGACAGCAACCTTGGGCCGGAAGGACTGGGGTTTCTAGTCCCACAGGTGCTCCTTGTGGTCTTGGGCAAGCCACTTACCCTCCATAGCCCATGTTCCCTGTAAAATAGTTATCTCCAAGTTATAATGTCCTGTTCAATGTAATTTCAGTTTGTTCAATGTAAACCGCACTGATGCAGAATAGCGCGGTATATAAGAGAATGTAAATAAATAAATAAAATATAGCGATTTTAGAAAAGGTTCAGAGAAGAGCCACCAAAATGGTAAAGGGGATGGAAGGATACTCCTATGAAGAAAGGCTAAAAAGGTTAGGGCTCTTTAACCTGGAAAAGAGATGGCTGAGGGGAGATATGATAGAAGTCTATAAATTAATGAACGGAGTGGAACGGGTAAACGTAGATCGCTTGTTTACCTTATCAGAATATAGAAAGACTAGGGGACATGCAATGAAGCTACAGGGTAAACTATTTAAGACTAATAAAAGAAAATATTTTTTCACTCAACGTGTAATCAAACTCTGGAATTTGTTACCGGAGGATGTAGTAAAGGCTGTTAGTGTAGCTGGGTTTAAAAAAGGTTTGGACAAGTTCCTGGAGGAAAGGTCCATAAACCATTATTAAGAAGGGACCCAGGATATCAATGCTTGACCCAGTACAAGCATTGCGGAACTTGTGTCTTTTGGGGAAACTGCTAGGTACGTATGACCTAGATTGGCCACTGTTGGAAACAGGATACTGGTCTTGATGGACCTCGGTCTGACCCAGTATGGCATATCTTATGTTCTTATGTTAAGTAGAGGCATCTGAAAAAGGTGACCCTACGAGATTTTCTGGGGAACACCACCACTGAAGGGATGTGGTTTGAGGGGCAGTGACTTGAATCCTGTCCCAGAGACGGCCTGTGGCCTGCTTCCACCGGGAGGCAAGAGTCCACCGGGCTGTCCGTGTATGTAGTTGGGCATATGGAATGACACGTACTGTACAGGCTATTTGCCCAAGGAGCTGCAGCATCTCTCGGGCGGTCAGATGGTCTGGGATCACTGGTTCGATTAGATGGGCACAATGGAGCTAGGGCAGAAATGCCCTGGACTGTTGGGTGTCTAGTAGGACTCTGATGAACTCTATCTTTTGAGTTGTAGCGAGATGGGATTTTGGGAAGTTTATCACAAATCCCAAGTGTGATCGTACTGTGATGGTACAATGCAAGGAAAGCAGCACCTCCTGGGAGGTGTGTGTTTTTATCAGCCAGTCGTCTAAGTAAGGGAAGACAAATATCCCCAGAGAGCTTAGGTATGCAGCTACGACCGCCATGCACTTTGTGAAGACTCTTGGGGCAGAGGCGAAGCAAAGGTGAAGCGTAGATTTCCTGTGTCTTGGATGGATGGATGAAGATGTGTGTATGCTGCTTTCAGATCTAGAGAATAGAGCCGGTCCGGACTCTGGAGGTAGGGAAGAAAATCCCAAGAAAGATCATCTTGAACTTTTCGTGGACTAGAAACTTGTTGAGGTTTCTGAGGTCCAGAATGGGCCTGTATCCTCTGGTTTGCTTTGGAATGAGAAAGTACAGAGAGTAGAAGCCTATTCCATGTTGGGACATCTTCTATGGCGTCCTGAGACAGAAGAGAAGACACCTCATCCTTTAGGAGAGCAGTGAGTAGGGGTTGCGTTTGATATTCCCCTGTGAAAGTGGAGGGGGGGCAGAGTTTGCAGATGAAGTCTGTACTCTTCCTGGACTACAGTGAGTATCCACTGCTTTGAGGTGATGAGGTGGCATCTGTGGGCATAGTGACACAGTCTGCCTGCTATGTGGAATTCTTGAGGGTCCTCCAGAGGCAGGGTGGCAGTGTTCTCTAAGACAGAGTCAAAAGCCAGGCGCAGACTGTGGCTGCGGAGCTGGTTGAGATTTAGACACCTGTGTCTTTTTCTGGTTCTTAGGAGGCTGCTGCCTCTTCTGTGGGCCCTGACCCTGGTACTGAGAAGTAGGAGAATACGAGGAATAGAATATCTTCTTATTGTAGAAAGACTTCTTTGCAGGTGTCTTTTTCCTAGCAGGGTCAGCTGTTCTGGACACTCTTTTTAGTGTAGTGTTTTTTCCAACTCTGAGAGGCCTTATCTTGCCAGTCTTTTCCAAAGAGGTTTTCTCCTATGCAAGGTATGTTGCCCAGCTTATCTTGAACCCACTGTTCAAGATCCGAGGCTTGAAGCCATGCAATTTTATGTGCATCAATGTATATTGCTGATGCCCTGCTTGTGCATTCAAAAGCATCAAATATAGCCCTATAGACAAACTTTGAAACATTTTGGTTGTGCTTGACTAGGACAAGATAATCTGCTCTCTTGTTATCTGGGAGGAGAGGAGCAAAGGCCTCGAGATCCCTAGACACCTCTTTGAGGAACATTCCCATGTAAAGGATATAGGAGTTGATCCTAGCCGAGAGCATGGATGCCTGGAAGCATCAATGCCCAAAGGCATCGAGAGTTCTCAATTCTCGACCTGGAAGATTAGAGGAGTGAGTTTTTGAGCTTTTGATTTGGCACATCGCCGATTCAACCACCATGGAGGGGTGGGGAAGTTGCAGGTTTTGGAAGCCAGGACACTCCGGTACCCGATACATGGTATCAAGACATCAACTGTGAGTTGAGACCATGAGGAGAGTCTCCCATACATGGAGCATAAGGTCATGAAGGATGTGGTGCACCAGCAGAGTGGCTGCCTCTTTGGGTGCTGTTGGGTATTGGAGGATCTCTAATTGCTCTGCCATTGGTTCCTTCTCCGATGTTACCTTGACAGAGAGTCTCTTAGCTAGGTCTCGAATGAATTCCTGGAAGGACATGTCTTCCGGAGGCAACATACATTGAGCCCACTTATCCCATTTCCCATTGTGACCAATCCAAGTCACAAGGACCTGTCAGGCTCCCAAAAAGTAGACTGATTCCATGCTGCTTATCCCAGGAATAAGCAGGAGACTTCCCCAGTCCTTTTTAATAATAAATTTTCTGCTGAGAGAGGGACCAACTGTGATACAGCTTGTGATCTGAACACATGTCCACTGGGAACTGAAGGGACTCAATTAGCTCAGCCGATAGAGCATCAGATGACTTTTATTTGAGGGTTTAGGGTTCAAGTCTCCATTCAGGTAGGGGGCTCTTTCAGCTGATTCCAGGAGAAGCTGATTTTACACAGTTTCGCTTTAGCTATTTCTTAACTTTTTATGTTAATGTTTCATAATTTTCAGAAACATTTCTAGTCTGTGTCAGCCTCTCCCCTTGAATAAAGTAGATAACTGTTCAGGGTCAATGAAGATATAGGAATTTATTTTGAAACACCCTTCTAGATATTGGGTAAATTGTGAACCCACTATTTATAAAACAGCATCTCAAATTTAAAAAAAAAAAAAAAAAAAATCTTTCCTATGCCTTTGAGGAATAATATATAGGTTACCTCCGAGATGTTACACGTTTCAAAGGTAAGAATAACTAGTCTTTCCTCATCGTCCCTCCAGTCTAGTCCAGACACATGGGTTGTGACTTCCACCAGCAAATAGAGGTTGAGAACAAACTGGTGTGATGTCTCCCCATAAGGATCCTGTGTAATCTTTCTCTGACCAGTATTTTTCAGTCTCCAGCAGACAGAGGTTGTCTTAGCCTGTGCAGGCTGAACTGGAGTGAATGAAGAGGATAAGAATTTGAGGTGTTGGTCGGCTGTTGCCAGCAGCAGACCCAGAGTGCAGAACCTGGTGGTGCCAGGTCCCCCCTCCCTTTACTCATGGATTTGAGGAGCAGGCTGCAAGTCCTGATGGGGGTCCCCTTTCCTCCTTCCCAACATTTGGGAGAAGGCACAGGGGAATGTATGTTGGGTGACTGTCTCCCTTCTTCCCTAACTGGGGAGAAGAGGCTAGGAGAGGTATGCTGCAAAGGGAGATTAAAAAAGAAAGAGAAGAGTTCAGTAAGTATTGCTTTTGGGTGGGATAGTCGTACATAGCCTCTGCTATCCAGTTCAACGGGGATCTCCAGCCGACATTCTCTTTAGTTGGGAGAAGACCGATCTGTGAAAGCTCTAAGGCAGCCGTAGGAGGCTGAGCATCATGGGATTTCTATTCCTTTAAAGGAGGGCAGGCCTCTACCATAGGCACACAGGAATGCACCCCAGCAAGTGCTCTTGTGCTGAAGCATGGGGTTCATTTTTTTCATTGTTTTACGCTGAAGCAATTAGGTCGTTTTTCTTGCACGTGGCAGAGATGGGCCTTCTCTGCCAGGCTGCAGCAAAGGGCAATGGCAGATGCGGCTGTGGTGGGCTGTCCTGTGCCGTTTTTTGGCAGGAACAGCGATGTTAAGTTTTGGACTATCCATCGTGCATTCTGCTTGTTGAGAGGGCCTAGAGACAGCGCGTTAACACAAATTTAAAAAAAAAGAGAGAAAATCTGTAACGGCTGACCGAACGGTTAGCAGGCCGATTGAAGGCAGCTCTGCAGTGAGTGACAACCATGGCAGGCCAGGCTGTTATCCAAGGATGGCTGAGGGGTTCAGCGCTAATGGCCACCATTTTTTGTTTTGAGATCTGCCCTCTGTATTGGCCAGATGGTGGGACTGCTTGTAATGGGCCGGGGCTGAGACAGAGAATCTTAAAAGCAAAAGGCTGCCCTTTCCCGGATTGGGCCTTTGGCTGCCTTTTTTGCAAAGGAATACATCAACCTGGAGAAGGGAGGGGTTTTTTCCCCCTATTGAGACTGTAGGACTTGCAGGGGTCTTATGTCTAGCATGGCTTTTTCAGCGGGGCTAAGTGCTGAATGGTCCTCTCCTTTTAAAAATAAATTAAATAAAACAAAATCAATAGTAAAGTAAAGATACAGGATGGCAAAGATCTTTTAGCAGAGGCTAATTGTTCCAGGATGCTTGTGGTAGCTTTTTTAGAAAAATAAAAATTTGAAAGGGTCATTAGTCAGTCTGTCAGGGGACTTGACTGTTCTCCGAGTATTCATAGTTCCTTTTCGTTTCGGCTCATTTGGCAGGCAAGGAAAACATGCAAGCAGATTTCTCAGGCAGGAATGTGCTAGATCCTAGAGAGTGGTGGCTAGTAGATTTAGCATTCTTGCACATTAAGCAGCACTGGGGGCTGCTGGCCAAAGCTGAGAATACCTAGATAACTAAGTTTTTCAGCTGCAGAAAGGAAAATGATCAGAGGGTCTGTATGTACTCGCCCAGGGGTGATCTCGGGAGGTCTGCAGTATTTGTTTGTTCGAGGCCCTTAGGAGGTCATATGGTACAAATGATAGAGAATCATCCAGATCTGTTGATTCTAAGAGCCATAACATGGCCAAGAAGGCTGTGGTGTGCAGATCTCACCAGGAATCTGTTACCGGAGGATGTAATAAAGGCTGTTAGTGTAACTGAGTTTAAAAAAGGTTTGGACAAGTTCCTGGAGGAAAGGTCCACAAATCATTATTAAGAAGGGATCCAGGATATCAATACTTGACCCAATACAAGCATTGTGGAACCTGCCTTTTGGGGAAACTGCTAGGTACGTATGATCTAGATTGGCCACTGTTGGAAACAGGATACTGGGCTTGATGGACCTTGGTCTGATCCAGTATGGCATATCTTATGTTCTTATCTCAGCTGACTGAAGGTGGAGGACCTGCTACCGGTTTTCAGCATCAGAGATCTGTTTGCAGTAGGGGCTGGACAGGCTCAGTTTTCATTTACAACTTGGCACATGAGAGGATAAGACTTTGAAGGAGGTGGGGGGTACTCTGCTTTTGTGTGTTCGACTGTGTTTGAGTCAGGAAAGAGGGTCTACTTCCTTAACCTGTGGAGAATTTTTGAAAATCGGTGTCGGTCCTGCAGCATTCATCCTCTTAGATCCATTTTTCCAGATATCTTGGCCTTCTTTCAGGATGGACTTGGACAAGGGTTCAGCCTTGAACATGCTAAAAAGGTCCAGGTGGTGACTATTGCTTGCTTTTGAAGTCTGGTTCAGGGCAATCGGTTTCATACCATCTGGATGTCAGTCATTTTGTTAGGGGTTGAAACCTCTCGGACCCCCCATTGTGTTCAGTGGTCCCTCCTTGGGGTCTGAATTTGGTGCTTTCTGTTCTGGTAAAGGCTTCTTGTGGGTAGATAGTATGTTAAAGGCAATATTTGTAGTGGCTATTTCTTTGGTGAGGAAAATTCAGAGTTGAAAGTTCTTTCTTGCTGGAAGCCATTCCTTTCTTTTCAGAGGATGGAGATAATCTTCGCACAGTCCCTTGTTTTTAAATAAATCATTTCCATGTTCCATGCCCATCGGCCTATTACTCATATGGAGTTTAGAGGTGCGGAGGATCAGGAGGAGCAGAACACATTGCACAGCTTGGATGTCCACAGCATCCTGCAGATGTATTTGAGTAGGATAGTTGTTTTGTAGTTCAGGTCAATTGTTTGGGCTACTGGAAAGTCGAAGAAAAGCAAC
The DNA here is from genome assembly GCA_033557465.1 of Ichthyophis bannanicus. Taxonomy (NCBI): domain Eukaryota; kingdom Metazoa; phylum Chordata; class Amphibia; order Gymnophiona; family Ichthyophiidae; genus Ichthyophis; species Ichthyophis bannanicus. The sequence goes on from CM066044.1 coordinate 174,753,951, forward strand.
AAGCCTCAGTGGCAGAAATTGCCAGGTGGCTGAAGGAAGCGATTTTGTCTATTTTTCCTTGCTGCATGGTTGACAAGTACCAGTGAAGTTGAGAGCATTCTTTTATTTGGCCACAAGCATCATCTTAGGGAGAGTATAAGTTGGTACCACTTCTGAAGATTTGCAGGGCAGCCACTTGCGCCTCTCTGCAGGTCTGGCTGCAATATTTATTTAGCAATTTTCACAGAGTCAAAACTGTATACATTCAGGTACAATATAGATTTCCCTTGTCCCCAAAGGGCTCACAATCTGCGTTTTGTACCTGAGGCAATGGAGGATTAAGTGGCTTGCCCAAGGCCACAAGGAGCATCTGTGAGACTAGAAACCCCAGTCCCTCCGGCCTGAGGTTGATGTCGTCCTCCAGTGGGATCAGAACCCTTGGCCTTGCCCCTCCTCCCATGTGTAGGCCAGACCATCTGTTCCCCCTCTGCTTTGGTACTTTCCACACATCTGGACTGAAGGAACAATAAGAAAAATGAAATTAAGGCTTACTTGCTAATTTTCTTTCCTTGAGGTTCCCCCAGTCCAATCTAGAACTCACCTGGTGTTTGTGGGGGAATCTGTAATTTAAGTTCTTGGAGGCTGAATACTACCCGGAAAATTTCTGTGGTTTAGCTTGGCTCTGTTCCCATCCCCACATTTCTTGGAATAATTCTTCACAGCAAATGGGTTGGTTTTGGGCGTTCATGCTGTGACATGGTTTCAAGCTAATTCTGAACCTTTTCGGGTGGCCATATAGGAATAATTAGATTTGCTTTGTTACGGAAATACTGGTGAGTTGGTGACTGCCCAGGACCGCTATGGAGTGACATCAAACCATCCGCTTACAGGAGAACATCTGGATTGGTCTGGAGAGACTCAAGGAAAGAAAATTAGTAAGTAAGACCTAATTTCACCCTAGATGCCATAACAAATTTTGGCTTTCTGTATGAGTAAATAAGCTAAACTTGAGTCTGAAAATCTTAAGCAATATGAGTTAAAGAAGTATTGATGACCAATTCTTGTCCCAAAAATATTGGGTCACAACTTGGCTTTTCTGAAAATATTCAGTATCTTAAGTGTGCATTTTGACCCAGGGCAAAGTTGTGGTGGTGTTTTTTTTTTATAATATTTCTTCAGTTATACGTGCCCGTTATTATGTTTTGCATCAGAGTTGCAGTATTCACTCAACATTAGACATTAAGGACATACAAACTCTTACATGCACGTTAGTACCATCATGTATTGTTTTACTGTAATTTACTATACAATGGTCTGAATTTAACTCTATATAAAATGGCTCCAATCATTTCAAAATACAGCCATTTTACTTTACAGCAAATACAAATTTGATCACATCTTGCCCCTCTTGATTTCGAAACACTGGCTTCCCATTTCCTACCATTTCAAATTCATAATTTTACTATTAATGAATAAAGCCCTCTCAAAGTTAATCCGAGACTATCTTGCCAGTTTATTGATAAAGGTTCTTACAAGCATTACATTCTTTACATGATAATTTGACTACTTCTTCTCATACTTGTTATCAATCTATAAATACCCAATACCCACTCATGAAAGAAAAGAATTTTTTTGTCGGACCATTGTATCTAAACCAGCAACATCATCTAGTTTAGAATTGTGCTCATTCAGGTCCTTTTTAATTTTTGATCATAAATTCACTAATTCATCTATGTTACAAATATCTAAACAATGCCTTTAACAGACACAACGTCGTGTTTTGAACTCAGAAGAAATTCTTGCAGTTCTGCAGTTCAGGGTTTAAATTATAATCGCTTATCTGAGAGAGATCCACTTCATAGTCTGATTCCTAATAGAGATTTTCTCATGTCTAAAACTTCTCTGGGTTTCATGCCAAAATGGCCACCTTTTTTATGCTTTCTCCTCCCCATGATGTCAATTCTTAAAGGGACAGCAGACATTAAAACTAGTGTGTACCAATCTGTTGATTCAAACCATAAGATGCCACTGATTTGTAAATGAAATATCCAAAATTGTTCTCTTCAATTTTGTCTCACGATCACCCTCATGAAGTAAAGGAGGAATGCGATTTATCACCCTCCATTGTAAATTAGCAAAAGTATGTTGGTGTTGCACACAGTGAACAATCAGCGCTGATAACGTCCCAGTGGAGATTCTTGAGCAGTGCTCCCATAATTGGACTCTTGTGCATTTTGTATGGCCAATATACAATTTATTACATGGACATAAGAGGTATACAACAAAAGTAGTAGTACAGGTGGTATAATTGGCAATTGTGTGATTACCCAATGGTGTCTCCCATGCAGCTCCTTGTATTGCCCAATCACACATATTGCATTCATCACATGCAAAATGACCCACTCTATTATACTCCCATTGGTTGGTCATCCGTAATGGATTTGTAAACCATGTTTGGTATATTCCGACGTCATCTGTTGGAAATAAATATGCGATTGTTAAATTAGCCAGAACTGATGTTTGGGAGCTGATACTCTCGTTGCCAGAGTGGGAAAATGGGAGCACACAAAAAAAAACTATTCTCGTGAGATGTAGATTTATCTTGTGACAACAGCTCCCTCTGAGCGTAAAAAGCTCTAAGTATGCTTTCTTGATGATACGTTTGAGAGATACTTGCACAGAGGATATCCAAAACAGACCTTCTGCTTGAGATTGATAATCTCGTAAGGAGGTGCATATCAGTCACACTCGCAGAAATTGACTAACAGGCAACCCTGCTTTTAAGCTATATGGATGATAGCTATGAAAACACAATAAATTGTTCCTTTTCTACAGGTTTTTTTTATATAAAGTGGTGACCAAATGAAGTCCCACTTTAGTAACTTGTTCAAAAAACCCCACTGTTGATGGTATGTATAGTCCAATTTCAAATTGGATTTGCATGTATTTAGCCACTGTAAAAATTGCTTCCATAATATAATATATTGTATCCAATGTGACTTGTATAAGGAGGATTCTTCAAATTCCAAGATAGTGACTGCGGGCTGTTGAGTGTTACTTCGGCTCTTATCGATGGGGAAAGCTCAGGCGAAGGCTCCCTCAAAGCCTGAACTTACCCAGCCACAGCGTCCATTGTTCCCTTTCTTTAGCGCCTGGACATGCAAACTTGGAGCTCTGGAGAACAGCCACGTGAGGGAAGGATCATAGCTGGGAGCTCCGACCCTCGTGGCTCAGATCTCAATGAACCCAGAGCTTGGGGTTCCCCTCATCCAGCCGTTGGCTTCTTCTGCACTATCTGGCCTGTTGGGAGTGCCAATATTCGATGTGGTGTTTGGCGGGCTGAAGTGAGGGGGGGCATTTGTTGCCAGATCCAGAACCATTTTGAGAGATCAAACTGCTTTGGTTGCATCTGTGGGGATACAGGAGCAGCTGCAAGGCCTGTTGCAATCTGCAGTGGAGATTTCTATTCTTTTAATGAGCAGCGGGACACCAGGCTAACCTCGGGTCAGGTAGGCGTGCCAGTGACTTAACCTCTGGACATTTCAAGGTAAGTCAAGGACTTTTCCTTGGAGACAATTTGGCAAAGCAATTGCTAAATCTGGGACAAGCTTTGGCTCCGAATATAGAAGTTCTTTCTAGTAACGTTTCAGCTCTTGAAAATTAACTTTGTGAAGATGGAGGAAGAACTTTAGGAATTGAAGGGAGAAAGTTCCTCTTAATGACCAATGTATTGCTAAGATTCAAGGAACTGAGGAACGTTTGGTGAAAGATGGATAGTATCCTAATATGGAATAAAATTGAAATTTTGGAAAATGCTGCCAGGAAAGCTAATTTTAAGAATAATTAACTTTCCTAGAGTACCTCTTTCCTCCTCCTCCTCCTCCAATATTTAATAAGTATTTGATGTAAATGTTTAAGGTTTCACTTGACTCTATAACTCCTATCTCCAAAATATATTACCTTCCAGTAGGTACAGTTCATCAGGAGCAGTCTCGGGGTCAGACAGTGGCGATGGATGTTTTGGATAATTCTGCTGTTAAGACCTCTGACTCTGAGATGGCGACTCCTGCAACTTTGATGGTAACCTTTGCATTGCCCTCAGATCATGATTGGCTTATGTGTATTTTCTTTCACCACTGAGATGAGTTCTTGAATTATAAAATCAGGATGTTTCCTGACATTGAGGGAAACCAGAAAAGGAGGAGGGAATTCCTTCTTTTGAGGCCTGGGTTCTTCAGCTTGGTGCTTTGTTTTTGTTTGTGTTGTGTTTTTAAGTTTCCCTGCAAATGTGTTGCCAAATATAAATCTGCTAGACCTATTTTTACTGATCCCACTCATTTAGGGGTATATTTACTAAACCGAGGTAGCGGACTCCGTGTGACATCGGAGCCATGGCCCCATTGAAATCAATGGGGCCGCGGCTCTGATATCACACGGAGTCTACTACCGTGGTTTAGTAAACATACCCCTTAGTCTCCTTTGAATCAGCTCAGCATGCAATGGCTAGCTCTATTAATGTCATCTTATGTTAACTTGTTTATAATGTGATTTCTGTAGCTCTCATCTTTGCCTTTTCCGATGATTGATTTGTTTTGCTTAAACTTTTCTGCATTCTGATTGGACCACCTTCTCTTATTGTGGGCTAGTGTTTTAGATGGAGCTTATAATTTCATTTAAATTTTCTCATTTGTACTCTTTGGTTCCACTGAAACTTTTTTCTGTACCAGTATGTTTCTCCGGGAACAAGCAGGAAGTCAGCGCCGAGACAGAAAGCCTTTGGGAGTTGCTGCCACGCATGCATGGTCCCCTTCCCGCCCAAGGGTGCCATCTTGTTCAGTCTCCTTTTTTCCGCGGAGCCCATCGGACATTGTCCCTCGTGTCCCGGAAAAAGTAGAATACTTTTTCTGTGCCTTTTAGCCCGACCAGTTGACACCAGTGTCCTTCCTGCCTCCGGCCTCGGTACTCTGGTATTGGGTTGGTCCTTTTTATTGTTTTGTTCTAATTTTACTTTTGAGGCATCTTCGTGCCCTTTCTTTCTCCTGTCCTTCGCTGGCAGCCCGTAGGGTCTTCGACCTAGCCAGGGTCCTTTTTCCCCCGATGGCCACCAGTGTTTTAAGAAATGCGATCGATGCGGGAAAATTATGTCCCTCACCGATATGCACGACTGCTGCCTCCGGTGCCTTGGGCCGTACCATGACCCGATGGTCTGCTCTCGATTGTAAGAAACTGTCGTCCAAGGTCCTGTGGAGCCACCAGCAGCAGCATGACAAGATTTTTCCCGAAATCCCCTGTGCCTCCAAGAGCCAGGACCTCGTCTGAGGCCTCAATGTCTCAGGGGGAACACTCCGAGCCCGAGCGTCATCGAGGTTCCTCAGAGAGGGGGTCTCCCTTGAAGGAGCACAAAAGGAAGAAGAAATCCTTGAAGGCGGCATCTCTGGACGGCTCTGAGCAACTGGGCTCCTCGCAGGATCGTCTGAAAAGGAGCGCCCGGCCAAAGTTCCTCGCTGAGAACTGGACCAGCCAAGGCAAGTACCGACTGTTTTGGTCGAAGACTCCTCCTCCAGGGGAACCGGCATCAGGGCCAACCGTGTCTGCGCCCGAGCTGGTGGCTGTGGAGCCTCCTGAACTCGTGTCCAGGATGGCGGCTTTGGAGCAGAGTTTTACTGCCTTCATTGAACAGCAGTGGGCGCTGATGTCCAGTATGCCTGGCTCCTCCGCCCCGACCACCGGGCCCTCAACGTTGAAGTCGACCCCGAAGGCCAAGATGATCCTCGAGACCTTTCGGTTTCGAGTCGATCCTTGGCCAAGGTCGTACTTGGCCTCCCGTTCGGGACCGAGGTCATCGCCGCTGGGTCTACCAGGGTCGGGTCGGACGGTGCCCTCGATGCCCCTCGAGTCATAAGAACATAAGAACATAAGATATGCCATACTGGGTCAGACCAAGGTCCATCAAGCCCAGTATTCTGTTTCCAACAGTGGCCAATCTAGGTCATATGTACCTAGCAGTTTCCCCAAGAGACAAGTTCCACAATGCTTGTACTGGATCAAGCATTGATATCTTCGGTCACTTCTTAATAATGGTTTATGGACCTTTCCTCCAGGAACTTGTCCAAACCTTTTTTAAACCCAGCTACACTAACGGCCTTTACTACATCCTCCGGTAACAAATTCCAGAGTTTGATTACACGTTGAGTGAAAAAATATTTTCTTTTATTAGTCTTAAATAGTTTACCCTGTAGCTTCATTGCATGTCCCCTAGTCTTTCTATATTCTGATAAGGTAAACAATCGATCTACGTTTACCCGTTCCACTCCGTTCATTAATTTATAGACTTCTATCATATCTTCCCTCAGCCGTCTCTTTTCCAGGTTAAAGAGCCCTAACCTTTTTAGCCTCTCTTCCATCCCCTTTACCATTTTGGTGGCTCTTCTCTGTACCTTTTCTAAAATCGCTATATCCTTTTTAAGATACGGCGACCAGAATTGCACACAATATTCAAGATGCGGTCTCACCATGGAACGATATAGAGGCATTATAATATCTTTTGTTTTATTTTCCATTCCTTTCCTTATCATACCTAGCATTCTATTTGCTCTCTTGGCCGCCGCTGCACACTGGGCCAAGGGTTTTAACATGGTATCCACAATGACGCCTAAATCTTTTTCCTGGGTGGTGGTTCCTAATGTGGAACCTTGCATCGTGTAACCATAGTTTGGGTTGTTCTTCCCTAGGTGCATAACCTTGCACTTGTCCACATTAAATTTCATCTGCCATTTTGATGCCCAGTCTTCCAATTTATCAAGATCCTCTTGCAATTTTTCACAATCCTCTTGGGTTTTAACAACTTTAAATAGTTTTGTGTCATCTGCAAATTTGATAACCTCACTCGTTATTCCACTTTCCAGGTCATTTATGAATATGTCAAAAAGCAGCGGACCCAGCACAGATCCCTGGGGTACACCACTATTCACCTTTCTCCATTGGGAAAATTGGCCATTTAGCCCTACCCTCTGCTTTCTATCTTTTAACCAGTTCCTGATCCACAATAGTACACTGCCTGCTATCCCATGACTCTTTAGTTTTGCCAAAAGTCTCTGATGAGGGACCTTGTCAAAGGCTTTCTGAAAGTCCAGATACACAATATCAACCGACTCACCTTTGTCCACCTGTTTATTCACTCCTTCAAAAAAACATAACAGATTAGTAAGACAAGATCTTCCTTGTCTAAAGCCATGTTGGCTGTCTCCCATTAGGTTGTGACTATCTACATGCTGAGTAATTTTATTCTTTATGATGGTTTCTACCATTTTTCCCGGTACTGACGTCAGGCTCACCGGTCTGTAGTTTCCCGGATCACCCCTGGAACCCTTTTTAAAAATTGGTGTTACATTGGCGATCCTCCAATCTTCAGGTATTAGAGATGATTTTAATGATAGTTCACAGATTACTGATAGCAGGTCTGCAATCTCATATTTCAGTTCTTTCAACACCCTTGGATGTATACCATCCGGCCCAGGTGATTTGCTACTCCTCAGTTTATCTAATAGCTGAATAGCTGTAAGACATCTTCCTGATGTATCGATATTTCCTTCAATTCTTCCGCACCTTTAAATACCACTTCAGTCATGGGTAACATCCCTACATCTTCCTCAGTAAAGACCGAAGCAAAGAATTCCTTCAGTCTCTCCGCTATCGCCTTGTTGCCTCTTAGTGCTCCTTTAACCCCTTTATCATCTAATGGACCAACTGACTCTCTCACAGGTTTTTTTGCTACGAATGTACTTGAAAAGGTCTTTATTTCGCGTTTTTGCTTCCGCAGCAAGCTTCTTCTCAAATTCTCTCTTTGCCTGCCTTATCAATGCCTTGCATTTGACTTGCCAGTGCTTGTGCTGTTTCCAGGTTTCGTCGTTTGGCTCTTTTTTCCATTTCCTGAAAGATGCTTTTTTGGCAACAACAGCCTCTCTGACCTCACCTTTAAACCATGCTGGCAGTTTTTTGGACTTCCGTCCACTTTTCTTAAAGTGTGGAATACAGCTGGTCTGGGCTTCCAAGATAATATTTTTCAACAACACCCAAGCTTGATGTACGTCTTTAACCTTCACAACTGCTCCTTTTAGTTTTTTCTTAACTGTTTTCCTCATTTTATCATAGTCTCCCTTTCGAAAGTTAAAAGGTAGTACTGTGGATTTCCTTACTATCCCTCCTCCACTAATTAAATCAAAGGCGATCATGCTATGATCACTATTGCCAAGTGGCCCCAACACCCTTATCTCTTGCACTAGATCTGGTGTTCCACTAAGGACTTAGGTCTAATATGGCTTCCCCTCTGGTCGGTTCATGAACCAGCTGCTCCAAGAAGCAATCATTTATTTCATCTAGGAACTTTATCTCCCTAGCATGTCCTGATGTGACACTGACCCAGTCAATACCAGGGTAATTGAAATCACCCATTATTATTACTGCGCTGTAACTTTTGTTAGCTTCCTTGATTTCTTTGAGCATTTCATCATCCATTTGGTAATTCTGGCCAGGTGCTCGATAGTACACCCCCACTGCCATCGCCTTCCCCCTTTTATATGGAATTTCAATCCATATAGATTCTACAGCAGATTTTGTTTCCTGCAAAACTTTAATCCTTTCTGAGTCAATGCCCTCTCTAACATAGAGCGCAACCCCTCCACCAATTTGATCAGCTCTGTCATTATGATATAGTTTGTACCCAGGTATCACAGTGTCCCACTGGTTGTCCTCCTTCCACCATGTCTCTGATATTCCAATCATATCTAACCTTTCATTTAGTGCTATATATTCTAACTCTCCCATCTTATTCTTTAGACTTCTAGCATTTGCATACAAGCATTTTAGAGAATGTATTTTATTCATGTTAATTTGGCTATTGTTAGACATGGGTAATTTGGGATCTTTAAGCTCTGTCTGCTCCATACTTGAGGGCATTTGGGCTACTTTACTCTTTTGTGGAACCTCTCTGCTTTTGGTAGTATCCTTCAAGGATACATTCTTCCGAACCATCCGCTCTTGGGCGACTGTCGGCTTTCCCCTAATATCCAGTTTAAAAGCTGCTCTATCTCCTTTTTAAAGGTTAATGCCAGCAGCCTGGTTCCATCCCGGTTAAGGTGAAGCCCATCCCTTCAGAAGAGCCCCTCCTTTCCCCAGAATGTTCCCCAGTTCCTAACAAATCCAAAACCCTCATCTCTTTGGAGGCCTTGGCCTGGGAAATGGAGGACGAGGAGTCCCTAGATACCCAGAGGCATAGGGACATCCCCTCAGATTCCCCTGTGTCTGAACCTCGGAGAAGGTCCCCACCGGAAGATATGGGTTTCCTGGACTTCGTGTGGGATATGTCCAAGGTGTTGGCTTTCCCCACGGAGTCCGATGAGGAGCCTTGAGCCGACGAGCTCAAGATACTCCAATATAAGGCTCCTCCTCGGGAGACCCTCACGGTTCCCGTTCCTCCGATCCTGGAACAACTCATGCTCTGCATGTGGGAGACACCGGCGTCGATGCTGGTGATCAGCAAGCGGCTCGACTCAATGTATCGAGTCCGCCAGAGCCCTGGATTCCAGAAATCGCAGCTGCCACACAATTCCATGGTTGTGGAATCGGCCATGCGTTGGCTTAAGAGCCAGAGGACTCATTCTTTGGTGCCCCCTGGCAGGGAGGCCCACAACTTGGATGCCCTTGGCAGAAAGTGTTTCCAGGGCGTGATGCTGAATTGTCGAATCCAGGCGTTCCAGTTGTACATGGGCATGTACCTGAGGGACCTGGTGAAGGATCTCGCCGGATTCTCGGCTGGTCTCTCCGAGGAACCTTGGCAGCGCTTCAAGGGCCTGTCCAAAGCAGTCCATGATTGCTCCAGATTTATGTCTCAGGCAGCCTGTGACGGGTTTGAGTCGGCGGTCCAAGTAGCCGCGACGGGCATCGGTGCATGCCGCCAGGCTTGGCTGCAGTTGTCCGACCTTGAGCAATGGGTTCAGGCCAAGTTGATCGATGTCCCATGCCAAGGGGAGAATCTCTTTGGCAAACCCATGACCGACAAGGCCGCAGAGCTGGAGACCGAGTTCATGACGAGGACACAGCTCTCTAAGAAGACCTCTGCCCCTCCTTGTAAGAAGGGCTTGGGTAAAGAGTCCTTTTACCCGAGGAAGGGAGCTGCTTACTTAAAATTACCCCCCTTACCAGGCTCCCCCACAGGGGCAGCAGGCCACGGGACAGGGACAGGGACAAGGGCATGACCTGCGTAAGAAGGCCCCCCAGGCCTCGGCTCTGGCCCAGCCTAGCCTAGCCTGATGGGGGCTTTTTGACTCCAGCAGCATGGCCCCTCTCCCAGCTGGAACTGGGCAGCCCACAGGGGGTCGGCTGACCTTGCATGCCCACAAGTAGTGGGCCATCACCACCGATTCCTGGGCATTACAAGTGATCAGGGAGGGTTACCTCCTCCATCTAGCCCAAGTGCCGCCTCACTACTTTCCAGGAGAGCCTCCAAGATCTCCCCTTCACTGGGACCTTTTTCTTAGGTCTTCTCGAGGACCGTGCAGTGGAACCGGTGCCCCACCATCTCAAGGGCAAGGGGTTCTACTCCAGATACTTCCTTGTCCCCAAAAGGACAGGGAGCCTAAGGCCCATCCTCGACCTGCGCAACCTCAACAAATTCCTGTTGAGGAAGAAGTTCAAGATGCTCTTCCTTGGAATATTGCTGCCCTACCTCCGCCAGGGAGACTGGCTATGCTCCTTATACCTAAAGGATGCCTTCTCACACATCCTTATCCACCCAAGCCACAAGCAGTATCTACGCTTTGTGGTGGGGGACAACCACTACCAGTACCGAGTGCTTCCCTTTGGCCTTGCCTCAGCCCCCAGGGTATTCACAAAATGCCTGGCGGTAGTCGCCGCCTTCCTCAGGCTTCAGGGGATTTTCGTCTTCCCCTACCTCGATGACTGACTCATCAGGGGCGCAGCAGGCCACAGCTCGCACCATCCAGGTCCTACAGCACTTGCGGTCTATAATCAACTACCACAAATCCAGCCTCTGCCCAACTCAGACTTCATCGGGGCAAGGCTCAATACCCTTGAGTCAAATGTCTTTCTGCCTGCATGCAGGGTAAGCAGGCTTATTGCCATCCCAAGGAAAGTGAGCCACAGCTCCTCAGTGTCAGCGAGGGAACTGCTGTGTCTCCTCGGGCACATGGCCTCCACGGTCCATGTCACCCTGGATGCACATCTCCACATGCGAACTGTGCAGTGGTGCCTCAGGGATTAGTGGTCCCAGGCCACGGGACATCTCCAGGACAGGGTCAAGGTGACCAGGTGTCTGGTACAATCCCTGGCCTGATGGCTCTCGCCTCAACACTTGAGGGCAGGCATGCCTTTTCAGGCCCTTCCCCACTCAAAGGTCCTCACCACAGATGCCTCCTTGCTGGGCTGGGGAGCCCACTGCCAGGGGTACCGCACGCAGGGGAGATGGTCCCCCAGAGGACAGCGCCCACCAGATGAACTTGTTGGAGCTTCGGGCCATCGGTCTCGCTCTAAGGGTTTTCAGGCCGTACCTGGATCACAGGTCAGTCCTGGTCCAAATGGACAACCAAGTAGCCATGTTCTACATGAACAAACAGGGGGGTACGGGATCATGCACCCTCTGTCACAGACCCTAGACCTTTGCTCTTTTGCAACAAGGCAGGGAATTCTCCTCAGGGCAGTATACCTGTCGGGCCAGGACAACTGGCTGATAAACAGACTCAGCAGGATCCTCCAGCCGCACGAGTGGCAGCTGGAACGGGCAGTGGCCAACAGGTTTTTCCAGACCTGGGGGAAGCCAGTGATGGACTTGTTTGCGAGCGCAGACAATCATCAGCTACCCTGTTTCTGCTTAAGGCAGCTGCATTTGGCCAGGGTGGCTGCCGATGCCTTCCTAATCTCATGGTCGATGGGGCTTCTGTATGCTTTTCCCTGACACCTCTAGTCGCCAGGACTCTGTTCAAGATCCTTCAGGACTGAGCTTTTGTCATCCTCATAGCCCCACGGTGGTTCCAGCAATAATAGTTCCCACTTCTCCTGCAGCTAGCGGTGGAGACTCCCATTTATTTATTTATTACAGTTTCTTATATACCGCGCTATTTAGAATCAGCGCGGTTTACATCATAACAAAACGACCATAATGACAAACTGTCAGGTTTTACATTGAACAGGAGTACAAACTTGGATAACTGGGTTAACTATATACATAAACTATTTACACTGCAGTGTGAGGGCATTTCTAGATTGGGTCATTTCTTGGAGGGGATATCTAGTTCAGTTGCTGTCTGGGAAATATTGGCAGAAAAGGTATGTTTTGAGAGCCTTTCTGAACTGATATAGATTGGTAATGGCTCTAATATCAGGGGGTAGGGTGTTCCAGCATTTTGGTACATAAAAACTGAATGCCCTGTTTGTGGTGTTCGTGTTGGACTTTGTTGAAGCCTTTGGTATTGCTAGCAGGTTTACAGCTGATGTTCTTCTTGCTCTGTTGGGGGGGACCATGTGGATTAGATTCGTGAGTGAGAGGGATGAGGTGCCTTTGATTGCCTTAAATGCTAATACAAGGGATTTGAAGGTGATTCTCCCGTGAATTGGTAGCCAGTGTAGCTGTTTGAGAATAGGAGTCACGTGGTCGTTTCTGGATGCACCGTAGAGGACCCTAGCTGCGGCATTCATGGCCAACTGTAAGGGGGTTAGTGGGGATTGGGTGAGACCTTGTAGGATGGCATTTGCAAAGTCAAAATGCGGCAGGATCAGCGCTTGATATATGGTACGGAAATCGTCTGGGTCCAGCAGGGAGCGTAGGTGTTTGAGGGAACGGATTTTGAAGTAGATGGCTTTGACTACGCTGCTTATGTGGCGTCTCATGTCTAGATGTTGGTCCAGTGTAACTCCCAAATATTTTATTGCATCTTTAGTTTGCAAATCAGCTTCCTTGACACTGACGTGGGATGGGGGCGTAAAGTTGGAGTCTCTGGAGATGAAAAGGACCTCTGTTTTTTTATGCTGGATACGTAGGTTCTGTGTCTGGAGCCATGTTGAAACTGCATTGAAACAATCTGTGAGTGGGGTCAGGTCCATGTGGGTTGTGGAGAAAGGCATGTATAAAAGAATGTCATCTGCATATATCATGCAGTTTACGTTGAATGATCTTATGATATTGCATATGGGCTGCATGTAGATATTGAAGAGTAAGGAGGATAATGAGGATCCTTGAGGTACCCCTTGTTTTTGATGGAAGTGGCTAGACTCTTCTGATCCAGACTTCACATATTGCCATCTATCGTCCAGATAAGACTTGCACCATTTTAGTGCCTTGTTGCAGACACCCTTTTCTTTTAGTCTTCCCAGGAGGATTTCGTGACTCACGGAGTCAAAAGCCGCGGCGAAGTCAACTTCGAAGTCAACCCCGGAGACCGAGCTGATACTCGAGACCCTCGTGGCTCGAAGTCGTCCTCGGTCGAGGTCCCTCGACCTCCCGTTCGGGACCGAGGGTGTCGATGCCAGTGCCCCCGGCGTTGGGGCGGGTGCCTCAGGGCCCTGCGGGGTCGGACCCTGACTCCTCCTCGGACGAGTCCGCCTGGGAGACGGAGGACGAGGAGTCTCCCGATACTTTTAAGACTCGGTGCGTCCCGTCAGACTCACCGCAGTCTGATCCCCGGAGTAGATCCCCTCCCGAGGACACTAGGTTCTCGGAGTTCGTCCGGGATATGGCCGCTGCCTTGGCTATCCCTGCCGATCCCGAGGAGGAGCCTCGAGCCGAGGAGCTCGATGCTCTACAGTACGACTCTCCTCCGAAGGAGGCCTTTACTGTCCCGGTTCCTCCGATGCTGGAACGGCTCCTCTTCCGAATGTGGGAGGCCCCGGCCTCGGCGCCGGTTCTAAGTAAGCGAGTCGATTCCATTTATCGACTCCGCAAAAGCCCTGGTTTCCAGAAAGCACAGCTACCACACCATTCCATGGTTGTGGAATCGGCCATGCATCGTCTGAAGAGCCAGAAGATGAACTCCGTGGTGCCCCCCGGCAGGGAGGCCCGCAACCTCGATGGCGTCGGTAGGAAGTGCTTCCAGGGGTCGATGCTTGCTTGCCGTGTCCAGTCTTACCAGCTGTACATGGGCATGTACTTGCGGGACCTGGCCAAAGAACTGGCCGGCTTCTCTGCTGGTCTCTCCGTGGAACCCTTGCAGAGATTTCATACCTTGTCCTCGGGGATTCGGGAATGCTCAAAGTTCATTTCCCGCGCCACCTACGATGGCTTCGGCCCGAGTAGCGGCTGCCGGAATCGCGGCTCGACGCCAGGCGTGGCTGCAGTCATCGGACCTCGAGTCATGGGTTCAGGACAAGTTGATCGATGTCCCCTGCCGAGGTGAGAACCTTTTTGGGCAAACCCGTGACCAAGAAGGCCGCTCAGCTCGAGACACAGCACCTTATCAGGACAAGGCTGTGGAGGAAGACCTCTGCCCCTTCACATAAGAAGGGCTCGGGTAAAAAGTCCTTTTACCCGAGGAAGGGCACTGCCTACAAAACAGTACCCTCAGTATCAGGCTGCGCCAAGCTGCCCCCCAGGGTCAGCAAGCCAAGGGCCAAGGTAATGGGCCCCGTAGGCAGAGGACCCCCAAGCCTCGGGCCCCTGCTCCAACTCAGCAGGGTGGGGGTTTTTGATTCCTTGAGCGTAGCCTCTCCTCCACTGCTCTCCCCACCCTGCACAGGAGGTCGCCTCGCCCTCTTTGCCCACCAGTGGCCCCTTATCACCAGGGACAGTTGGGTGCTGGACATAGTCCACAATGGCTATGCCCTCCATTTTCACCTACTGCCTCCACCATATTTTCCAGGGGAGCCTCCAAGGTCTCCCCTGCACACAGACCTCCTTCTAAAAGAGCTTCATGGTCTGTTGGTGGACAGGGCGGTGGAGCCTGTGCCTCCCCACTTGCAAGGTCACGGATTCTACTCCAGGTATTTCCTGATACCCAAACGAACCGGTGGCCTTCGACCAATTCTGGACCTCAGAAACCTCAACAAGTTCCTAGAGAAAGAAAAGTTCAAGATGCTTACTCTTGGAACACTTCTGCCCTACCTCCAGCAGGGAGATTGGCTATGCTCCTTAGATCTAAAGGATGCGTACACTCACATCCTCATTCATCCAGACCACAGAAAGTACCTCAGGTTCATTGTGGGAGGAAACCATTATCAGTACAGAGTACTACCTTTTGGCCTATCCTCCGCTCCCAGGGTCTTTACCAAGTGCCTGGCAATGGTTGCGGCCTACCTCAGAAATCAAGGCATCTTTGTCTTTCCCTATCTGGACGACTGGCTCATCAGGGGTCAGACGTCCCTGGAGGCCAGACAAGCCACCCTCAACACCATTGCTCTGCTTCAAAAGGTGGGCTTTGTCATAAACTTCGCAAAGTCCACTTTGCTCCCATCCCAGAACTTGGAGTTCATAGGGGCAAGGTTGGATTCCCAACTGGCAAAGGCATTCTTGCCAGAATACGGGGCTCAAAGGCTGATGGACGTGGCAAAGCAGTTTCTGAATAAGTCCCTGGTCTCCTCCAGACTCTGCCTCAGGCTTCTGGGTCACATGGCTTCGACAGTACATGTGACTCCCAATGCCAGGCTCCATATGAGGCCTGCACAGTGGTGCCTTCGGACTCAGTGGTCTCAAGCCATCGGCCACTTACGAGACAAGATAAAGGTGTCCAAACCCCTTTTGGCCTCCCTCAGCTGGTGGCTACATCCACCGAATCTACTTAAAGGCATGCCCTTCCAAATGCCAGAATACTCAGTGGTCCTCACCACCGAAGCCTCTCTGAAGGGCTGGGGTGCTCATTGTCTGGACAAGTGCACCCAAGGCCTCTGGTCTCCCTGGGAGGCAGCCCAACAGATCAATCTGCTGGAACTTCGAGCTATCCGCTTGGCTCTCAGAGTTTTTTCTCCAGCCCTGGCTCACCGCTCAGTCTTGATTCAAACAGACAACCAGGTGGCCATGTTTTATGTGAACAAGCAGGGCGGCACTGGGTCCCAGATCCTTTGTCGAGAGACTCAGGACCTTTTTTCCTTTGCCCTGAAGCACCACATGCTTCTCAAGGAGAACTGCTTGGCTGACCGGTTGAGCAGGATTCTGCAGCCCCACGAGTGGCAGCTGCATCCCTTGGTGGTTCAAAAGATCTTCCTGAAGTGGTGTCTCCCTTGGATAGATCTCTTTGCCAGTCCACTAAACAAGCAGCTACCCAAGTTCTGCTCCAGGCAACCACATCCTTTGAGGATCGCACCAGATGCTTTTCTGATGTCCTGGTCTCAGGGCCTCCTGTATGCGTTTCCTCCCACGCCCTTGGTGGCCCGAACTCTGTTCAAGATTCTTCGGGACAAGGCCTCTGTCCTGCTCGTAGCTCCCAGATGGCCGAGACAGCCTTGGTTTCCTCTTCTGCTTCAACTGGCGGTGGATCCACCACTGCCTCTGGGGTTGCAACCCGACCTTCTCTCTCAGGAGCAGGGTTCCTTCATACACCCCAATCTCAAGACTCTCAATTTGATGGCCTGGAGGCTGCAAGGGTAGTCTTGGGTCCCTGGGGCCTGTCTCAGTAAGTTGAGGAGGTTGTCCTAGCCCAGTGATGGCTAACCTTTTTGAGCCCGAGTGCCCAAACTGCCGCACAAAACCAAAGAATTTCCTCAAAGTGCCAGCACGTCAATTAAAGCCCCATTTGCATAAGGTGCTTCATTTGCATAAATATTTGCATAATGTTACCATACACTAACTTTTAGTAAACATGCCTCTTAATGAGTATATGGATAAAGAAAGACTAAAAGGTTTCTACATTACTATAATCCAGTACCAACCGCCAGGCACATTAGGAACTACTACAAACGCTGCCCATTTAGAACCCATAGCAAACCCGCCGTATCCTAACAGCACTACCAGGACTCACAAAGCACCATACTCTACCTATCAAAAGGCAACACTGCAAATATTAAACCAATACATCTCAGAGAACAACAATACATGACCTACTGGGGAAAGAACAAGTGGCAATGTCAAATAGGAATTATATAAACAGAATACCTCAGCTCAGTTACACATGCAGAACAGACCATCACCAAACAAGGAATCACAATTTAGAAACAGGAAGACAATAATTAAACTGGGAACCCCAAAAGCCAAACTTGGAATATACAACAACACTGTAGAAATAAAACTATATATTAATTTCCTCTTGTACTAAACAAAGCGCAAAAATTAATGATGCACATTTCCCAGAGCTGACATATTCCAGTTAATAAATTCAAAATAAAGAGATATTTTTCTACCTTTTGTGCATTTTTTTTTCAGTTGCAATTGTTCCAGCCACTTTCTTCTGGTTTCTTCGTGTCTTCTGCTAACTCTCCATCTGCTGTCCATTTGTCCTTTCTTCTGTCTTCTTGTTTTTTTTTTCCATTCTCTCTCTACATCTGCTTTAACATACTAATCTTTCTCCTTTGGCTCGTTCCTCATTCCTATTTCATCTACTCAAAATTTACCCCTCCATCCTCAATCCCCACTTACTCTCCCAATACCCGGCCAATTGTAGATTTTTTATCCCTCCCACACAAAATATTTTTCCCCTCTCCATTTTACTCTCCCAGCCCCATCCCATTCTAATCCTCCCCCAACACCAGCTCCCTTCTATTTCCAGCCTCACCCAGCATCCATTCCCTTCTAGTCCCTGCATCAGCCCATTTCCAGTCCTAGCAGCCCCCCAACCCAATACCAGTCCTATCCCCCCACATCAACCCACTTCCAGTCCTAACCCCCCATCACCCCATTTTCAGTTTAAGCCCCCCCCCCCTATAACCCATTACCAGTCCTAACCCCCCACTTCCAGTCAGCCCCCCATAGCCCATTGCCAGTCCTAACCCCCCCATCAGCCCACAGTCCATTACCAGTCCTAACCCCATCAGCCCACCTCAAGTCCTAACCCCTCCCCATCAGCCCATTTCTTGTCCCAGCCCCCCATAGCCCATTATCAGTCCTAAACCCCCCCATAGCCCATTACCAGTCCTAACCCCATCAGACCACCTCCAGTGTTAACCCCCCATCAGCCCATTTCCAGTCCTAACCCCACCCAACAGCCCACCTCAAGTCCTAACCCCTCCCCATCAGCCCATTAGCAGTCCTAACCCCCCTCTCTAGCCCATTAGCAGTCCTAACCCCCCCCATAGCCCATTACCAGTCCTAACCCCCATCACCCCCATTTCCAGACAGCCCCCATCAGCCCACAGCCCATTAGCAGTCCTAACCCCCCCTAGCCCATTAGCAGTCCTAACTAACCCCCCCTCCTAGCCCATTAGCAGTCCTAACCCCCCCCAAAGCCCAATAGCTGTCCTTACCCCCCCCCTCCTATCCCATTAGCAGTACAAACCCCCCCCTAGCCCATTAGAAGTGCTAACCCCCCCTCCTAGCCCATTAGCAGTCCTAACCCCCCCCCTCCTAGCCCATTAGCAGTCCTAACCCCCCCTAGCCCATTAGCAGTCCTAACCCCCCCCTCTCTAGCCCATTAGCAGTCCTAACCCCCCCCTCTCTAGCCCATTAGCAGTCCTAACCCCCCCCTCTCTAGCCCATTAGCAGTCCTAACCCCCCCCATAGCCCCATTACCAGTCCTAACCCCCCATCACCCCATTTCCAGACAGCCCCCATCAGCCCACAGCCCATTACCAGTCCTAACCCCCCCCATCGCCCATTACCAGTCATAACCCCCCCCAGCCCATTAGCATTCCAAACCCCCCCCCGCCCATTAGCTGTCCTAACCCCCCCCCCTGCCCATTAGCAGTCCTAACCCCCCATCACCCCATTTCCAGACAGCCCCCATCAGCCCACAGCCCATTAGCAGTCCTAACCCCCCCCCCTCCTAGCCCATTAGCAGTCCTAACCCCCCCAGCCCATTAGCAGTCCTAACCCCCCCTAGCCCATTACCAGTCCTAACCCCCCCTCCTAGCCCATTAGCAGTCCTAACCCCCCCCAGCCCATTAGCAGTCCTAACCCCCCCCCCTCCGAGCCCATTAGCAGTCCTAACCCCCCCCCGCCCATTAGCAGTCCTAAACCCCCCTCCTAGCCCATTAGCAGTCCTAACCCCCCCCTAGCCCATTAGCAGAACTCACCCCCCCAGCCCATTAGCAGTCCTAACCCCCCCCTAGCCCATTAGCAGTACTAACCCCCCCCTCTCTAGCCCATTTGCAGTCCTAACCCCCCCCCCCATAGCCCATTACCAGTCCTAACCCCCCATCACCCCATTTCCAGACAGCCCCCATCAGCCCTCAGCCCATTAGCAGTCCTAACCCCCCTAGCCCATTAGCAGTCCTAACCCCCCCCAGCCCATTAGCAGTCCAAACCCCCCCAGCCCATTAGCAGTCCTAACCCCCCATCACCCCATTTCCAGACAGCCCCCATCAGCCCACAGCCCATTAGCAGTCCTAACCCCCCCTAGCCCATTAGCAGTCGTAATCCCCCCCCTCCTAGCCCATTAGCAGTCCTAACCCCCCCCCCTAGCCCATTAGCAGTCCTAACCCCCCCCCCCCCCCCCATTCGCATTCCTAACCCCCCCCCCCCCCCCCGGCAAATTTAAAAACAGAAAAAGCGGGCTCTGGCTGCTGCCGCAAACGCGGCAGCATGCAGTGTCCCGCGGGGCCCCCTCCGCCCGTTAAGCCCCTCTGCAAGGGCTTTCAGATTCGCGAGGGAGACAGCGTCTCCCTCGCGTCTCTGTTAAGCCCGCAGGGGCTAATGGGAAATTTCCCATCAGTCCCTCGCGTCTAAAGGGGCTGATGGGAAATTTCCCATTAACCCCTGCGGGCTTAACAGAGACGCGAGGGAGACGCTGTCTCCCGCGCGAATCTGAAAGCCCTTGCAGAGGGGCTTAGCGGGCGGAGGGGTCCCCGCGGGACACTGCATGCTGCCGCGTCCGCGGCAGCAGCCAGAGCCCGCTTTTTCTTTTTTTGCGGACCTTCACGCGTGCCAGCTGCAAGGCCTTCGCGTGCCACAGCTGGCACGCGTGCCATAGGTTCGCCATCGCTGTCCTAGCCTCTAGAAAACAGTCCACTAGGAAAGCCTATGCTCTCAAATGGAAGAGGTTTTCTGTGTGGTGTTAGCTACGTACAGAGGATCCTTTCTCCTGTACTGTGCCAGTAGTGCTTCAGTATTTAAGTAGTCCAATTCTGTTCGGGTCCACCTCTCAGCTTTAGCAGCTCACCACTCACTGGTGGAGGGACATTCTTTGTCAGGTCACCCCTTGGTGTCCCGCTTTCTCAGGGGCTTGCTTTTTCTCAAGCCCCCCATCCGTCCTCCTGCAGTGGGAGCTGAATGTGGTCTTGCCGCAACTGACTCGCCCACCCTTTGAGCTGATGACTACTTGTCCACTGCGCTTCCTCTCCTGGAAGACACTCTTCCTGATAGCCCTTACCTCTGCTAGGCAAGTGAGTGAGCTTCAGGCCCTGGTCTGTGATAGGCCTTACACCAGGATTTATAGGAACAGGGTAGTCCTCAGGACTCATCCCAAGTTCCTCCCTAAGGTTGTCTCCTCTTTCCACCTCAATCAGGAGGTGGTTCTTCCATCATTCTTCCCTAGGCCTCATGCAAGCCAGGCTGAAGCAGGCCTGCATACCCTGGACTGTAGGAGGGCCTTATCCTTCTACCTTGACCGTACGCAGGGTCATAGAAGGGCTACTCAGCTCTTCGTATCCTTTGACCCCAATAAGTTGGGGTTGGCTGTGTCCAAGCGTAACTTGTCCATCTGGGTGGCTGACTGTATCACCTGGGCTTACAAGGCGGCTGACCTTTCTTTGCAGGGTAGTGTCACGGCCCATCGTGTCAGGGCAATGGCTGCCTCAGTTGCTCATCTCCGCTCTGTGCCCTTGGTAGACATCTGCAGGGCTGCAACTTGGTCTTCAAGCCAGACTTTTGCGGCCCATTACTGTCTGGAGAGGGAGTCCCGTAGGGACAGTGCTTTTGGCCAAGCAGTGCTCCGGAATCTCTTTGAGGTTTAGGCAACTCCTACCCTCTGTTGGGCTACCGGTGGAGGTTGTGTCCTTGAAATGCCTTCCTTTGCTGCTGGGACTAGAGGGAGTTCTCTTGTTCAGCGTGGGTTACTCGGTAGCCCAGAGCTAGGGAGTCACCCATATGTGAGGACTGACTTCCTGCTTGGTCCTGGAGAAAGAGTAGTTACTCACCTGTAACAGGTGTTCTCCAGGAGCAGCAGGAATCAGTCCTCACAACCCTCCCTCCTCCCCTTGGAGTTGCAGTTGTACATAGCTTGTGTTTTTACATTTTTGTGTGCTCTTCTTAGCTATGTCATTTGACTGAGGTAAGATGGCACCTTTAGGCGGGAAGGGAACCGCGCATGCGTGCCAGCATTCCCAAAGGCTTTCATGGAAAGCTGGGGAAATGCTCCGCTGGGGCTTCATCGGCGCCGATGACACCCAGATGTGAGGACTGATTCCTGCTGCTCCTGGAGAACACCTGTTACAGGTGAGTAACTACTCTTTTTCCGGGGACAGCAGGAATCAGTCCTCGCAACCCTCCCTCCCTTTGGAGTTGCAGTCCAATTATTTTTCTTTATTTGCCATCTTTTTGGCTATGTCATTTGACTGAGCAAGATGGCACCCTTGGGTGGGAAGGGGACCATGCATGCCTGTTAGCAACTCCCAAAGGCTTTCTGTGAAAGCTGGGGATTTGCTCCGCGCAGGCTCCGTTGGCGCAGACGTCGCCCATATGTGAGGACTGATTCCTGCTGTCCCAGGAGAATAATTATTACAGCGTACCATATGTAACAAATCCATAACATACACTTTAGGAATTCTAGGTAACAAACAATCCTTCCAATCTAACTGTTTGAGTATCTACAATGCTTCATTTTTGAAGTCATGGGGAGGAGTAAGCATAAAAAACGCAGTGGCATGGAAGCCATAGAAGTCTGGACATGAGAAGAGAAAATCACTATTAGGAATTGGACTATGACGTAGATCTTTCTCAGATAAGTGATTATAATTTAAACCCTGAAGCAGAACTGCAGGAATTTTTTTCTGAATTCAAAACACTCTTTGTTACAGGCATTGTTTGAATTTTCATCAGGTGTTTGATTAAAGTCTTTCATGTGAGACTCCGCAGGAAATTAAACCGTGGAATAGGAGTTAAGTCTTTCTGTGGATTAACTGCTTAAAAGGGAGAAAGCTGAGTAAGAATGGTCAGGCTTTTTCTTTTTTATAATGGAAAGAGGGAAATATTGAAGAGTCTCAGAAGTCTCTACTGAGACTGATGTTTAAAGTTATATTTGGAGGGATTCTGTGCAAAAATTTAGAAAATTCTGCACACAGTATTTTAAAATTCTGCATATTTTACAGCTGTGGTCAACATTATTTGCACATTTGCATTTTAGGTATGTTGTGTACAAATCTTGAGAAATAATTAGAAATATTCAAACTGTCATAATATTTTAATATTATGTTCAAAGGTATACAACAACAAAAAGTGGTCTGTGCCACTTAGACAGCAATTTCTGAAAAGAAAACAAAATATGACCTGGACAGGATTAATGGCACCTTTCACTAATATTTGGTTGCAGAAACCGTGGCAGTGATGACAGCCTCCAAATGTTTCTTGTAGCCATGTATAAATTTTGTACATCTGTCAGCAGATATCTTCTCCCACTCTTCAACTGTGATTTGTTCCAGCTCATGAATTTTTCTAGAATTCCTTTTACCAATGGCAGATTTCAGCTCTTTCCAGAGGTTCTCGATTGGATTGAGATCAGGACTAACTGCTGGCCAGTTTCAAGCAGTCTGTTTTTTTTCCTTTTTAACCATTCTTTTGTACTTCTAGATGTATGTTTTGTGTCATTGTCGTGCTGGAGGACCCTCGACACAGACCTAGCTTTCTGACACTAGGTAGCACATTTCGCTCAAATACCTTGATAGTCCTCTGACTTCATGATTCCGTTAATACGTTCCGGGCCTCCACTTCCTAAGGCAGCAAATCAGCCCCACAACATTATGCAGCCTCCACCATATTTAACTGTAGGAAGGGGGAATTTTTCCTTATAAGCTTCATTCTCCAGGAACAAGCAGGAAGTCAGTCCTCACTTATGGGTGACGTCGGTACCAATGGAGCCCGTGCGGAGAAACTCCCCAGCTTTCAAAGAAAGCCTTTGGGATTGCTTCCACGCATGCGTGGTCCTCTTCCTGCCCAAGGGTGCCATCTTGCTCAGTCTCCCTTTTTCCGCGGAGCCCTTCAGACACACGTCCTCGTTCCTCAGAAAAAGTGTTTAGTTTTTCAGCCACTGGCCTTCTATTTTTCTGGTTGCACCGGTCCTCAACCCGTCTTCCCCCTGCTCTTTCTTTTCCTCAAGCAAGGGGACGTCTTTATAGCATTTTTCCTTTTTGTGGGCTTCACGCCCTTTTTTTCTCCCAACTGCTGGCCACGTGGGTCTTTGACCTTGCGGGGGCCCTTTTTGCCCCAGTGGCCCCCGGTTTAAAAAAATGCGATAGATGCTGCAAGAACATGTCGCTTACGGACACCCATGACTGCTGTCTGTGGTGTCTTGGTGCCGACCATATCCGGCGCTCTGCTCGCTTTGTAAGAAAATGTCCTCCAAGGCCCTGCTGAATCATAAGCAGAAGTCAGACGACATTTTCCATAAGGCTGCCATGGAATCCCCAGTGGCCCCCCCCCCCCCCCCAGTCGTCTCTCTGCAGGTGGAATCCCCTACCTCAGCCCTGCGCTCAAGGCGGCACTCCGACCAGGGATCCCTTGAGGGGGAGCGGCGTAAGAAGAAGACGACCTCAAAGTTGCTCAGGGGGTTCCAGACGAGTGCGAGCACTCCTGCACTCAGTTGCTCAGCCCCCCCGCGGCATTCCTGAGAGACAAGGAGCAGCCTTGAAAGGAACCACGCACGGATACAGAGGCCTCTGGCAATAGCGCCCAGTCTCCTGAGGGCCGTCCCGGCGAGGACCCTCTCTCCTCCTCTATGCCTGACCTGGTGACGGCATCATAGGGCCCCGCGCCCGGTTGGGAATCCTGTATGCTGACACTAGAGCGCAGCGTTTCTGCGTTCTTGGCTGCCCAGCAGATGCTCACACCCAGCTCAGCTGGTTCGTGCCGAGAGACCGTGACTCCCCCGAAGGGGATATCAAAACGCACCTTGGAAACCCCTGAGAGCTGGTTTTCCTCTGCTCTCTGAAGGTTTACAATCTAGGTTTGTACCTGAGGCAGTGGAAGGTTAAGTGACTTGTCCAAGGTCACAAGGAGTATCTGTAGGATGATTGGCCACTATCGGAGGGTGCTGGGGTTGATGGACCTTTTTGGCCCGACCCAGCATTGCACGTTTTGTTTTCACTGTTTGGACAAACTCTCAATACTGGCTAATAAAGAGATAAACATGAAATATCAAATATCATACTTGCAAAGCATGCCATCTACATGATTCATTGAAGCAGAGCAAAATAAAAAAAATCATGAAATAAAAACACAGTTGTCCCAAGATAATAGGGTATGTTAGGTTGGTTGCTGTTTTTAGACTGAAGATAGTATAAAGAGAAGGTATGTTTGGTTCCCTAACTTTTACTGGTATATTGAACATAAAAATACCAGAAATAACTAACAAATTAAGGCCAAAAGTTGATTTAAATAGTGCTTATTCTCAACTCCTGCGTGAGAGAGAACTTTTTTGGCAAGCTTCCTTATACTGGGTAAAATACTATCTCCAGGAACAAGCAGGAATGTAGTCTTCACATGGGTATCATCGGTACCGACGGAGCCTGTGCGGGAACACTCCCCAGCGTCCAGTAGGAAAGCTTTTGGGAGCATCCCACAGCGCCTGTGTGCCACCTTTCTACCTCTCTCACTTCAGTTCTTTATTATCTGCGGAGCCAACAGGACGTGTACCCTGTCACCGCAGAAAATTTATTCTTCTTCTTTTGTTTTTTTGTGATCGCGTCTGCCTTCACTTGACTACGCCTACTGGTACCGCTGGTTCTCTTTTTTTTTTTTCTTCTTTTTCAAAAAAAAAAACCTAGCTTTCTAAAAGTTTTTTTTTTCTTTCAGGGGCCTCTCCCCTTTCGGTGCTAGGCACCATTTTGGGCACTAGGCCCACTTTTCTTCAAACATAGAGAAGCCAGCTAGTGGTTTCTAGAAATGTTCTAACTGTGGCGGTACTATATCTGTCACCGACACCCATGATTGGTGTCTTAAATGTTTAGATCCTGAACATTGTCCATTGGAGTGTCCTCTCCTGCAGAAAGATGATCAAGAGGGGCCTGCAGAATAGAGATGCAAAACCCGGTAACCTTTTTGCCGCAGATACGATGTCAGTTGCATCAGTGTCTTCCAGAGCTTCATCTTCCTCCCATGGATCTCGGGTAACTAAACTTAAGTCTTCCAAGACTGGCCAGTCCTCAAAGGGTAGATCTCCTAAGCATCAAGATGACACTGGCGTTGCCCTCGAGGAAAGTTCACAGGCAGAACAGCCCCGGTGGGAGTCTTCGGTCTCCAAAGCATTACCGGGGCCCCAGGATGTTCCAGAGGCTTCCACTTCTCCAGAACTACTGGTGCCATGTTCTGGGGTCGTGGCCGCTTCCATCGGTACCGACACCCAGGCATCAGCAGGAACGATGGATAAGAGAATCCTCTGCATCGAACGCAGTCTAGCGACCCTCTTAGCAGCTTCGGTACCGCTAAGACCACTACAGATGGTTCCACAGGTGCCAGTACCGAGTGCACCTGCCTCGGCAGGTATGCTTCCGCCCATGCCGAGCCTCGAGTCTATCTCAGGCATCGAAGGGCTGGTACCGAGACACCCCGATACCAACTTCGAGCGGTACCGGTACCAAGCATTGCACGAACACCGGTCACCGAGAAACTTTGAATCTTCTGATTCCGATAATTCTGATGACTCTACCAGTACTAGAGCAATCCTACCAGAGGATCCAACTCCTTCTCCTCAATGGAGAATGTCTCCTCCAGAAGACATGTCCTTCCAGGATTTCATACGTGATTTAGCCAAAGGTCTTTCAATCACGGCAATTCCAGAAAAGGAACCTAGGGCAGAAGAATTACGAATTCTACATTCTCCAGGACCAAGCAGGAAGTCAGTCCTCACTTATGGGTGACATCGACGCGGATGTAGCCCCCGTGCGGAGCATTTCCCCAGCTTTCTAAGAAAGCCTTTGGGAATATTGCACGCATGCACGGTCCCCTTCCCGCCTAAAGGTGCCATCTTGCTCAGTCTTTCTTTTTCCATGGAGCCCATCGGACATCTGTCCGTGTCACCCGGAAAAGTTGTCGTTTTTTTCTTGTGATTACTTCGTCTTTTTTCTCCGGTTCGACGCCGGTTCCCCTTCCTGCTGGGTACGGTACACCGGTATCAAGCCCGTCTTCTATTTTTTTGGGTTTTGCCCTTCGTGCCCTTTTTTGCTTTTTCCCTGGAAAGCCGGTCCTTTGACCTCGCGGGGGCCCTTTTTTCCCCCGATTGCTTCCAATGGTTTCAAAAAGTGTGATCGGTGCAAGAAACTGATGTCTCTCACCGACACACATGACTGCTGCCTTAGGTGCCTAGGCCCAGATCATGATCCTATGATCTGTGGCCCGTGTGGCAAAATGTCCAGTAGTGCTTCAATACCTGCTGCATTTGTCCACTCAGGGCCTTAAGTCCAATTCTGTTCGAGTCCACCTCTCTGCTCTGGCAGCTCATCACTCTCTGGTGGAAGGACACTCTTTGTCGGTTCATCCCTTGGTGTCCAGATTTCTCAGAGGCTTGCTATTGCTCAAGCCTCCTCTCCGTCCACCGGCCCCTGAGTGGGAGTTGAATGTGGTCTTGCAGCAACTGACTCGCCCACCTTTTGAGCCGATGGCTACATGTCCTCTCCGCTTCCTTTCTTGGAAGACACTCTTCCTAGTGGCCCTGACCTCGGCCAGGCGAGTGAGTGAGCTTCAAGCCCTGGTCTGTGACAGGCCATACACTCGCTTCTATAGGAACAGGGTAGTCCTTAGGACTCATCCTAAGTTCCTCCCAAAGGTTGTCTTCTCTTTCCATCTCAACCAGGAGGTGGTTCTTCCAAGATTCTTCCCTAGGCCCCATACCAGCCGGGCTGAAACAGTCCTGCATACCCTGGACTGTAGGAGGGCCTTATCCTTCTACCTTGAACGTACGCAGGGGCATAGGAGGGCTACTCAGCTCTTCTTATCTTTTGACCCTAATAACTTGGGGTTACCAGTCTCCAAGCGTACCTTGTCCATCTGGGTGGCTGACCTTCCCTTGCAGGGTCGGGTCAGGGCAATGGCTGACTCAGTGGCTCATCTCCGCTCTGTACCGTTGGCAGACATCTGCAGGGCTGCAACTTGGTCCTCAAGCCAGACTTTTGCGGCCCATTACTGCTTGGAGAGGGAGTCCCGTAGGGACAGTGCTTTCAGTCAGGCAGTGCTCCGGAATCTCTTCGAGGTTTAGGCAACTCCTACCCTCCAGCCCTCTGGGCTACCGGTGGAGGTATGTTTTCAGTGAAATCCTTTCTCTGATGCTGCGGCTAGAGGGAGCTCATTTTTCAGCTCTGGGTCCCCGGTAGCGTGAAGCTGGGGAGTCCCATAAGTGAGGACTGACTTCCTGCTTGGTCCTGGAGAAAGAGTAGTTACTCACCTGTAACAGGTGTTCTCCAGGAGCAGCAGGAATCAGTCCTCACAACCCTCCCTCCTCCCCTGGGAGCTGCAGTTGTACATAGTTTATTTTTACATTTTTTTGTGCTGTCTTTTAGCTATGTACAACTGCAGCTCCCAGGGGAGGAGGGAGGGTTGTGAGGACTGATTCCTGCTGCTCCTGGAGAACACCTGTTACAGGTGAGTAACTACTCTATATCCCATGGCTCCTAAGGAAGCAGCTACGCTTCCCATTCACATGATCTTATGTTAAGGATGTGGGAAACTCCTTTAACGGTGTCTCCACATTCCCGACACCTCGATACTATGTACCGAGTGCCAAGCTGTCCTGGCTTTCAAAAGACTCAGTTACCACACCATTCAATGGTAGTGGAATCGGCCATGCGTAGAATTAAGAGTGCTAAAACACAGTCTTCTAATCCTCCAGCTGTCGATGCTTCCAATCCTCCATGTTATCAGCCAAGATCAGTTCTTACATTCTTTATATGGGTATGTTCCTGGAAGAAGTCGCACGTGACTTAGAGCTCATGAGCCCTAATATGTCTGAAGACAAAAGGGAAGTTTTCCTTACCCTGGTCAAGCACACCCAGAATGTCTCTAAATTCATGAACCGTGCAACCTTTAATTGCTTTAAATGCATAAGCAGAACCTCTGCTATCTCCGTAGGTGCACGTCGTATTGCCTGGCTTCAGGCATCAGACTTAGAGCAGTGGGTGCAAGACAAGCTGGGAAACATTCCTTGTACAGGAGAAATTCTCTTTGGTAAGGACTGGCAGGACAAGGCTAATCAGCTTGAATCTGAAAATACTACCTTGAACAGACTATCAAAGTCTACAGCCAACCCAGCAAAGAAAAAGTCATTCAAGAAACCCTTTTTCAACAAAAGGGACAACAACAGAACAGACAGCAAAGAAAGCCGCAAGCTCAAAGAGCTCAACTGGCCCAGCAGACTCCGCCTCCTAAGGGGCTTTGACTCTTACCTAGAGAACTTAGTCATTCTGCCCCTGAAAGGACCAGAACCCTTAACCATTCCAGGCAGTTGGCAGCAACAGAAGTGAGCAGCACTTGATACAGGGAGTCAGTCCCGAAACGTGCACGTCGTGCCTCGAAGCTTTGCCTGGCTGTGGTTCTTGGTTGGAGTTTTGGCTTTGTCACGGATTTACTAAGAAGTTATATACTAGGTATGAATGAACCTGTTATTGAATAAAATGGAGTTTACCGGCGGAGTGGATGGATGTAAGTTCCCTCTTCCCTCGGTGCACTCCAACAAAAATAAGTGAGAAATTTTGGGTTTTTTGAGGGACGTTTTGGTGATTTATTTGTATACCGATATAATATCACCTTCGGGGGATTTTTTTTGAGTGGATTTTGCCAAAAGATGGCAACAAATAACTTCAGAAAACTGGACTCTGTCCATTGTACGACTGGGGTACAAGCTTCACTTTCTCAACATGCCCCGCCCACAATAATCAAACAGTTCAATTCTCAGTTCCCTGCCACCGACCTCTTGTGGCAGGAGGTCACATCACTTCTCGCTCAAGGAGCAATAGAAGTAGCCATATGCCAACAGGGTACGGGGTTCTACTCCCCCTATTTTCTTACTCAAGAGAATTAAACAAATATCTGTTCCGAGAAAAGTTCAAAATGATCTCCCTTGGAACACTCCTACCATACCTTCAGAGTCAGGACTGGCTATGTTCTCTAGATCTAAGAGATGTGTACACGCATATTCTCATCCATGCAAATCACAGGAAGTTCCTTCGATTCCTGGTCCACAGAAGATACTTCCAGTACAGAGTTCTTCCTTTTGGTCTGGCTTCTGCCCCAAGAGTCTTCACAAAATGCATGGCAGTGGTAGCAGCATTTCTGAGAACTCGAGGAATATTCGTCTTCCCTTACTTAGACGACTGGCTCATTTGAGCATCAACAGCTCCAGAGGCCAGCTTTGCTCTCTTTCTCGCACAATGAGAATCCTTCAATACTTGGGATTGGTCATAAACCTCCCAAAATCTCATCTCACCCCCTCTCAATCTCTCGAGTTCATAGGGGTTTGTCTAGACACACAGCAGTCAAAAGCTTTCCTGCCACAGCCGCGCTGTCTACGTATAATGCAGCTGTCATCCCAAGCAGCTATGAAGTTCTTCCTGACTGCTCGGGAAATGCTTCAGCTTCTGGGGCATATGGCATCCACTGTCCATGTGGTTCACTATGCTCGCCTTCATATGCGAGAGCAGCCCAGTGGACCCTATCCTCTCAGTGGACACAGGCCTTGGGTCGGCTAACGGACAAAATCAGAAACTCCACACGTCTAATTTTGTCCCTGCAATGGTGGCAATCACTGGAAAACCTCCTCATAGGCTCTCCTTTCCAGCAGCCTCTCTGCCAAGCCCCCTAACAGATGCGTCCAAGTTGGGTTGGGGGCCCACTTGCACGATCTCTCAACTCAGGGTCTCTGGACCCCACAGGAGGCTTCTCTTCACATAAACCACCTAGAACTGAGAGCCATTTTCAATGCTATTCAAGTATTTCAGGCCCATCTCAGCCACAAGACAGTGCTGGTCCAAACCGACAATCAGGTAGCTATGTTCTGTCTGAACAAGCAAGGCGGAATGGGCTCTCTGTCGCTATGCAACGAAGCTTTGCGACTATGGACCCTCGCCAGAGAGCTTCAAATCCACCACCTTGCGGTATACCTTCCAGGCATTCAAAATTCATGGGCAGACAAACTCAGTCGAATACTGCTGCCACACGAGTGGTCTCTCCACTCAGACCACCTTGCTTGAGTGTTTCAAATCTGGGGAACACCAGATAGACCTCTTTGCAAGTCCACAGAATGCCAAACTTCCCCGATTCTGTTCCAGAAATCCCGGCTCACAACTGTCAGGCAAGGGATGCCTTCCTACTCCACTGGGGTCAGGACTTCCTCTATGCCTTCCCACCCATTCCCCTCATTCTCAAGACTTTATTCAAACTTCAGAGAGACAGAGGTCATATGATACTTATCGCTCCACGTTGGCCACGGCAAACGTGGTATCCTCTGCTTCTGTGTCTCTCTCAAACCACTCCTCTGGAGTTTGGAAATGCTCCAGATCTCCTTTCCCAGGAGAACGGATCCTTAGTGCACCCGAATCCCCAGTCCCTGCATCTCAGGGCCTGGTTACTGAAAGCCTAGATTTCTTGGATATCAACCTCTCTCAGCAGGTAAAAGATATCCTTCTGGCTTCCAGAAAACCTTCCATGAGGCATTCCTATGCTTTTAAGTGGAAAAGATTCTCTGTCTGGTGTTCACAAAAGGGACTTAACCCCCTTTTGATACCTGTGGAGTCGCTACTGGAGTATCTCCTCCAACTATCCACTTCTGGTCTTAAGACCAATTCAGTGAGAGTCCATCTTAGTGCTATTGCTGCTTTTCACAAACCTTTTGATGGACAACCTATTTCCTCTCATCCACTTGTGTCAAGGTTCATGAGAAGCCTACTCTTAACAAAACCTCCCATTAAACCACCACCGGTGGCATGGGATCTAAATCTTATGCTCTGGCAGCTCATGAAATCGCCTTTTGAACACTTAGCTACTACAACCCTAAAGTTTCTTTCATGGAAAGTCATTTTCCTAATTTATTTTTTTATTTATTTATTTTATTTAACTATTTCTTTTATACCGCCCCTTCCAGAGATCAAGGGCGGTTTACATATAACAGGTTATATGTAAATTGCTATCACTTCTGCAAGATGAATTAGTGAACTGCAGGCTTTAGTAGCTGACCCTCCTTATACAAGGTTCCACCATGATAAAGTAGTCCTCAGGACTCATCCTCACTTTATGCCAAAGGTAATTTCGCCTTTTCATCTAAACCAGTTGGTTTATTTTCCTATATTCTTCCCTAGGTCTCATGCCTCCAGTGCAGAAAGGAATCTTCACACTTTGGATTGTAAAAGGGCCTTAGCCTTTTATCTTCAAAGAACTAAGCAACATAGAAAATCTTCTCAGCTTTTTGTTGCTTTTGACTCTAGTCATTTGGGATTTCCAGTTTCCAAAAGAACTTTAAATGGTTTGCAGATGGCATATCCATTACATATGAGAGTAAAGGACTTTCTCTCGAGGGCCATGTCACAGCTCACAATGTGAGAGCCATGGCAGTCTCGATGGCTAATCTTCATTCTATGTCTATTGATGACATCTGTAGAGCAGCTACTTGGGCTTCGGTGCATACCTTCAGAGCCCACTACTGCTTAGACAAGGACTTCCATTGTGATGTCTCGTTTGGCCAAGCTGTTCTTCAGCATCTCTTTCATACTAACGCCTACCTGCCGGTCCCGAGTTTGATGCCAGGGGTCCATGGGAGGAAGCATGACCCATCTCACCTGGGTTCATAGCTTGCTGGGGTTATTCCCCTTGGCATCTATAAGCTGGGGAATCCCCATATGTGAAGACTATATTCCTGCTTGTTCCTGGAGATAGCGTAGTTACTCACCTGTAACAGGTGATCTCTGGGAACAGCAGGAATTTAGTCTTCACAACCCACCCACCTCCCCTAGGAGTTATCTCTGTCTGTCTCTCTCTCTTTCTCTACCCCTCTCCTTTGGTCTCAGCTATAAGCTCAACTGAAGTGAGAGAGGTAGAAAGGCGGGAAGGCGCAGCATGCAGGCACTGTGGGATGCTCCCAAAAGCTTTCCTAATGGATGCTGGGGAGCATTCCCGTGCAGGCTCAGTCGCTACCGACGATACCCATATATGAAGACTAAATTCCTGCTGTTCCCGGAGATCACCTGTTACAGGTGAGTAACTACGCTTTCTCTGTGGACAAGCAGGAAGTAAGTTCTCCTGTACAGATGACGTCCCCATAAGGGAACGCTCCCCAGCTTCTTTTTGGAAGGCTCCACTGCATCTGTATGCCTCCTTTCCTGCCTGCTGTAGTGGCGCTATCTTCAGTATTTAGTTTTCCACGGAGCCCCTTGGACATGTTCCACAGTCCTCCGCTTGTAAACTTCTTTTCCCTATGGCATCCTTGCTAGAATAGATTTTCAACAACCTTGTATGCCTGCAGTCACTTTTCTTTGCTTTTTTTCTTTAAAATTAGTTTTTCTGTCTTCCATCACTTTAATTGCTGGCTCTGGTTCTGGCTCTGCCTCTGACGAGTGCTTTTTTCAGGCCTCTGTTTGACTTAGCTACGGCTGTTTTTCCCCGATATGTCCCAAACACCGGTGAGTGGATTCAAGAAATAAAGTCTTCTAGAGACCTTTACAAAGAGGCCTTCTACCTAGGGGGCAAGAGACCTGTGAAAAGTTTTCAGTAGGCGTTAACACCAGGTGGCAGGTCAAAAGGCCATTTTGAAAGACGACTCCTATCTAAGCAAGGACTGTTAATTACCCAGGAAGTTGGTCACAGCTTACCTCAGCAGCACAGGACAGGGTACTGTGTAGCAACCCTTTTTTAATAAGTGTTATTTCCCTCCCTCCCTCCCTCCCTCCCCAAAACCCACCCACCCCTGGGATAATCGTAGCTTTATAGGTACTTACACGTCTTAAAGGAAAGGAGGTGCTCTCAGGTGAAGCTCGTTATCCAAATCAGTTATACACTAAGGACCTGAGATTAATTAAGCCTCAGGTGAACAAGGTATATTAAATGTATTAGGTACAGTTTTATTAGTATAAATATCCATAGCAACCCTTAGTAAGTAAAGAACTTAAAGATCTAAACACAAGCTTAAAACTAAGATGCAGACAGCAGTCCAGCAGCGAGATGGGGGCTTTCCAGTCTTTTTTGCATTGAGTGCCACATTTATGATTTTCTCCCAGTTGGTGAGAGGTCTTACGTGTGCACTAGGTGCAAGGAGCTCTTTGCTCTCAGGGAACGAGTCCATTCTCTAGAGGCTAGAGTAGCAGACTTGGAAGACATAAGAAAGACAGAGAGGTACATAGACGAGACCTACAGGGATATAGTCCTGAAGTCCCACCTCCAGTCTGGCAGCATCCCTGTTGCCATGGAGGAGAGAGGTCACGTGATAGGAGAGCATCACCCTGGTGTGGCAGGAAGTGATCCTGTAACTAGGACCTGTCCTCCAGGTGATGTAAAACCCTCTCGCACCAAGAAAGTTTCTCCAGGGCCATGTGCCCATGAGGGAAGGGTTAGGACAGCCGTTAGTTGATGATTCAATCATTAGGCACGTACATAGCTGGGTTGCTGGTGGACGTGAGGATCACCTGGTAACATGCCTGCCGGGTGCAAAGGTAGCGGACCTCACTCGCCACCTAGATAAGGTCTTAGTGCTGGGGAGGAGTCTGCTGTCTTGGTACATGTCGGTACCAATGACATAAGAAAATGTGGTAGGGAGGTTCTGGAGGCTAAATTTAGGCTTTTAGGTAGGAAGTTGAAATCCAGAACTTCCAGGGTAGCGTTCTCTGAAATGCTTCCAATTCCATGCACAGGACCCAAAAGGCAGGCAGAGCTCCGGAGTCTCAATGTATGGATGAGACAATGGTGCAGAGATGAGGGTTTGGATTTGTTAGGAACTGGGGAACATTCTGGGAAAAGAAGGGGCTCTTCTGAAGGGATGGGCTTCACCTTAACCGGAATGGAACCAGGCTGCTGGCATTAACCTTTAAAAAGGAGATAGAGCAGCTTTTAAACTAGATAATAGGGGAAAGCCGACAGTCGCCCAAGAGCAGATGGTTCAGAAGAATGTATCCTTGAAGGATACTACCAAAAGCAGAGAGGTTCCAAAAAAGAGTAAAGTAGCCCAAATGCCCTCGAGTATGGAGCAGACAGAGCTTAAAGATCCCAAATTACCCTTGCCTACTAATAGCCAGATTAATATGAATAAAATACAGTCTCTAAAATGCTTGTATGCAAATGCTAGAAGTCTAAAAAAATAAGATGGGAGAGTTAGATTATATAGCACTAAATAAGAGGTTAGATATGATTGGAATATCAGAGACATGGTGGAAGGAGGACAACCAGTGGGGCACTGTGATACCTGGGTACAAACTATATCGTAATGATAGAGCTGATCAAATTGGTGGAGGGATTGCGCTCTGTTAGAGAGGGCATTGAGTCAGAAAGGATTAAAGATTTGCAGGAAACAAAATTTGCTGCAGAATGTCTATGGATTGAAATTCCATGTAAAAAGGGGAAGGTGATGGCAGTGGGGATGTACTATCGACCGCCTGGCTAGAATGAACAAATGGATGATGACATGCTCAAAGAAATCAAGGAAGCTAACAAAAGTTACAGCGCAGTAATAATAATGGGTGATTTCAATTACTCCGGTATCGACTGGGTCAGTGTCACAGCAAGAGATGCTAGGGAGATAAAGTTACTAGATGAAATAAATGACTGCTTCTTGGAGCAGCTGGTTCATGAACTGACCAGAGGGGAAGCTATATTAGACCTAGTCCTTAGTGGAACACCAGATCTAGTGCAAGAGCTAAGGGTGTTGGGGCCCCTTGGCAATAGTGATAATAGTATGCAAAAGCAGGGGGTAAAATGTCGGATGGGACGGCGGACAAAATAGCCGTCGGCCCTATTAACATCTAGTGCCATTGCCGGTTGCACAGTCTTCCCCTGAAGGGGTTTCCCTCAGTTCTGGAGGGAGGTCCCCTCCTCCTCGCCCTCTTTCTGTTAGGACCACTATTTTTCCTGTGGAGTCCTCTGTTAAGGTGAGTCATAGTACTGTGGAGGTACTTTTTCCTAAACCGGTTCAGTTAACAGGGGCTGCAAGACTGCACCCAGCTAACTAAGTCATGGCTTTTAAATGGAGCCGCGGCACCATGGCGTCATGTTGTCATGGCACTGCAGCTCCATTTAAAAGCCACTATGCCAGCCGCCAAGAAAAAGGGTTTATTTCCCGCAGCTCAACTGCTGATCTGGCCTCTTAAGGCCAGAGGCGGGCTGTGGGGAATAAACCCTGCCCCATCTGCACCCCAGCAGCAGAAAAAACAAATGTCCAGGGAAGTTATTTTGTCGGCCCTGTATGTCTAGGGCCGGCGATCGCCCACTGCCTGCCCCTGTGCCCGCAATTGCCCACTGCCTGCCCACTTCTAACGTCCCCGCACAACCGGCAGGGAAGTTATTCAGGGGCAGGTGAAGCCACAAATAGCGGGGATGGACATCCTGTCAGGCCATTCATCGCCACTATTCATGGCTCAGAATAATCCCCATACTGTATATATATTTTTCCCTTGTCCCCAAAGGGCTTACAATCTTTTTTTGTACCTTAGACACCAGAGGGTTAAGTGGCCTGCCCAAGGCCACAAGAAGCACCTGTGGAACTAGAAACCCCAGTCCTACCAGCCTAAGGTTGCTGTCCTCTAGCAGGATTCAAACCCCCTCGGCCAAAAGTAACTTGCCCCAACCACTAGGCCACTTCTCCCTGTCCTGTCCCCAGTACCTTGCTAAGTAAAGTTTAAAAAAAAAAAGTCTGAGAACAGAAAGCTGCAAAATATATAGCTCTAAATGAAAGGTTAGATATGATTGGTATCTCAGAGACCTAGGGGAAGGAGGACAACTAATGGAACATTGTGATACCTAGGTACAAACTATATCACAATGACAGAGTAGATCAAATTGGTGGAGGGGAAGTGCTCTGTTAGAAAGGGCATTGAGTCACATAGGATTAAAGTTTTGCAGGAATCAAAATACGCTTTAAAATCTCTATGGTTAGAAATTTCATGTAAAAAGGGGAAGGTGATAGCAGTAGGGGTGCACTATCGACTGCCTGACCAGAATGAACATATGTATAATGAAATGCTGAAAGAAATCAAATCAGGGGAGCTAACAAAAGTTACAACACAGTAATAATGAGTGATTTCAGTTATCCGGGTATCGACTGGGTCAGTGTCCCAGCAGGACATGCTAGGGAGATAAAGTTTTTATAGATAAAATAAATGAATACTTCTTGGAGCAGCTGGTTCATGTACCAAGAAGAGGGGAAGCTAGTTTGGATCTCGTCCTTAGTGGCATGCAGGATCTGGTGCTAGAGATAAGGGTGTTGGGGCCGCTTGACAATAGCGATCATAGCATGATCGCATTTGATTTAAGAAATGAAAGGAGAATGGCAAGGAAATCCACAGTATTCCCATTTAACTTTCAAAAGGGAGACTATAATAAACTGAGGAAAAAGACTAAAAGGAGCAGCTGCAAAGGCTAAAGATTTGCATAAAGTGTGGGCATTGTTTAAAAATACTATCTTGGAAGCCCAGAACAGATGTATTCCATGCTTTAAGACAAGAGGAAGGAAGGCCAAAAAACTACCAGCATGATTTAAAGGTGAGGTCAGAAAGGCTGTTACGGCCAAAAAAGCATCTTTCAGGAAATGGAAAAAGGAGCCAAATGATGAAAATGGGAAACAAAAGCATTGCCAAGTTAGATGCAAGGTATTGATAAGGCAGGTAAAGAGAATTTGAAAAAAAGTTTACTGTGGAAGCAAAAATGCATAATAAAAACTTTTTCAAGTACATTCGTAGCAAAAAAACCTGTGAGACAGTCAGTTGGACCATTGGATGATAGAGGAGTAAAAGAGGTGCTAAGCAAAGACAAGGCCATAGCGGAGAAACTGAATGTATTCTTTGCTTTGGTCTTTACTGAAGATGATGTAGGGACGACATTGCATACAGCGTGACAATTGTCTTGTACACAGTCAGGATTTTTAAAGCTTAGTCTCCCATATCCCCCTGAAGAAGGTGGGTGGCTGAAACGCGTTGTGGTCAATAAAAGAAGGGTTATCAATACCTGAAAATCCGCCAGTCTTGGTACCAGCTTTGTTTTGTCACACTTGGGAATTTACCCATGCCTGAAATGGTATATAAAAGGTGATGTATCAAACGAATTGAAAGAAATATTGATAAACCAGGAAGATGGATTACAATTATTTGATAAACTGAAGCGTACCGAATCACCTGGACCAGATGGTATACATCCAAGGATATTGAAAGAACTGAAATATGAGATTGCAGACCTACTATTAGTAATCTGTGAACTATCATTAAAATCAACTGTAGTACCTGAAGAGTGGAGAATAACCAATGTAACGCCAGTATTTAAAAAGGGTTCCAGGAGTGATCCGGGAAACTACAGACCTGTGAGTCTGACATCAGTACTGTGCAAAATGGTAGAAATCATTATAAAGATTAAAATTACTGATCATGTACTGTATATAGTCATGATTTAATGGGAGAAAGCCAACATGGATTTAGCCAAGGAAAGTCGTCTTAATAATCTCTTATTTTTTTGAAGGTGTGAATAAACGGGTAGACAAATGTGAACCGGTCGATATAGTGTATCTGTATTTTCAGAAAGTCTTTGACAGGGTCCCTCATGAGAGACTTTTGGCAAAATTAAAGTGTCATGGGATTGGAGGCAGTGTAGTATTGTGGATCAGAAACTGGTTAAAAGATAGAAGGCTGAAAGTAAGGCTAAATGGCCAATTTTCTTAATGGAGAAATGTAAATAGTGGAGTATCCAAGGAATCTGTTTTGGGCCTGCTGGTTTTTAACCTATTCATAAATAATCTGGAAATGGGAATAACGAGTGAGGTAATCAAATTTGCAGATGACACAAAATTATTCAAAAGAATTGTGAGAAATTGCAAGAGGACATCGGAAGACTGGGCGTCCAAATGGAAGATAAAGCACAGTTACTTACCTGTAACAGGTGATCTCTGGGAACAGCAGGAATTAGTCTTCACATATGGGTATCGTCGGTACCGACGGAGCCTGCGCGGGAACGCTCCCCAGCGTCCAAAAGGAAAGCTTTTGGGAGCATCCCACAGCGCCTGCGCGCTGCCTTCCCGCCTTTCCCAACCGTCTCTCTCCAGTTCGAGTTTTAAAGCTGAGACAAAGAGAGAGAGAGAGAGAGAGGAAAGGAAAGATAGATAGAGAGATACAACTCCTAGGGGAGGTGGGAGGGTTGTGAAGACTAATTCCTGCTGTTCCCAGAGATCACCTGTTACAGGTGCTATCTCCAGGAACAAGCAGGAATGAGTCTTCACATATGGGGACTCCCCAGCTAGAGATGCCAGGGAGATCACCCAGATTGTGAGTCCCTGGAAGGGCTCCATCTCCACCTATGAATCTCAGGCATCCAGTCAGGGATGGAGGGCAGGAGTTGATTAGGTATGGAACAGGTGTTTGAGAACAGCCTGACCAAACAAGGCATCCCAGCGGGAATCCTTGTCCAAGCAGTAATGGGCTGTGAAGGTATGAACCGAGGCCCAGGTGGCTGCTCGACATATTTGGTCGATGGACACAGAGTTTAGATGAGCCATAGAAGCTGCCATGGCCCTCACATTGTGAGCTGTGACATGGCCTTCCAGAAAAAGGTTCTTACTCTGGTAGGCGAAGGAAATACACTGAGCAATCCAATTGGACAGAGTTCTCTTAGAGACCGGAAGTCCTAAATGGGAAGGATCAAAGCAACAAAAAGTTGAGAGGACTTTCTATGTTGTTGTGTTCTTTGTAAATAGAAAGCAAGTGCTCTTTTGCAATCCAGGGTATGAAGACTCCTCTCTGCACTTGATGCATGAGGTCCTGGAAAGAAGACAGGTAAATATACCTCCTGGTTCAGATGAAAAGGTGAGACCACTTTAGGCATAAAGTGTGGATTAGTTCTGAGAACTACCTTGTCATGATAGAACCTTGTATAAGGAGGATTAGCCACTAGAGCTTGTAACTCACTGATACGGCGAGCTGAGGTGAGTGCAATGAGAAAAATAACCTTCCAGGAAAGGAATTTCAAGGAGGTAGTGGCTAATGGTTCAAAGGGTGGCTTCATAAGCTGGCCAAGAACCAGATTTAAGTCCCATGCCACTGGAGGTGGTCTAATTGGAGGTTTAGTTAAAAGAAGGCCTCTCATGAATCTTGCTATAAGAGGATGAGAGGAAATAGGTTGTCCATTAAGAGGCTTCAGGGATGCTGCAATAGCACTCAAATGGACCCTGATTGAATGTGTTTTAAGGTCTGCATGGGATAAATGCAGCAAATAGTCCAGTAATGAATTCAAAGGTATTGCAGAAGGGTTAAGACCATTTTCTGCACACCAAATGGAAAACCTTTTCCATTT
Source organism: Ichthyophis bannanicus (assembly GCA_033557465.1). Taxonomy (NCBI): domain Eukaryota; kingdom Metazoa; phylum Chordata; class Amphibia; order Gymnophiona; family Ichthyophiidae; genus Ichthyophis; species Ichthyophis bannanicus. The sequence continues at coordinate 174,793,678 of CM066044.1, forward strand.
AAAAGCATAAGAGCGTTTGGTGGAAGGCTTTCTGGAAGCATGAAGGATATCCTTCACTTGCTGAGAAAGGTGTAAATCTTGAAGGTCTAGGCCTTCAGCAACCAGGCTTTGAGATGGAGACTGAGGATTTGGATGCCACAGGGTTCCCTCCTCTTGGGAGAGGAGATCTGGAGCAGACCCCAGGTCCAGGGAGGGAGCTTGAGAGAGATGCAGAAGTAGAGGGTACCACACTTGGCGTGGCCAATGTGGTGCTATGAGGATCATAGACCCCTTGTCTCTCTGAAGCTTGAACAGAGTCTTGGGGATGAGGGGAATAGGTGGAAAGGCATAGAGGAAGTCTTGCCCCCAATGAAGGAGGAAGGCATCCCTGGCATGAACTCCCTGACATGGAATCCTGGAACAAAACCGGGGAAGTTTGGCATTCCACGGACTTGCAAACAGGTCTATGTCTGGGGTACCCCAAATCCGGAAAATCCTGGCTATCTGGTCCCAATGGAGGGACCATTCGTGTGGAAGCAGAACTCGACTGAGTTTGTCTGCCCAAGAGTTTTGAACCCCTGGAAGATACACTGCCATGAGATGGATTTGATGCTCTCTGGCGAAGGCCCACAATCTCAGAGCTTCGTTGCAAAGCAACAGAGAGCCCGTCCCCCCCTGCTTGTTCACATAGAACATGGCTACCTGATTGTCCATATGGATGAGGACTGTCTTCTAGCTGAGCAGGGTGTGAAATACTCTGAGAGCTAAGAAGATTGCTCTGAGCTCTAAGAGGTTGATATGGAGAGATGTCTCCTGTGGGGACCAGATGCCCTGAGTGGAGAGATCTTGAAGGTGAGCTCCCCAACCCTTTGGAGAGGCATCTGTTGTAAGGGTTACTTGGGGGAGCACTTGTTGAAAGGGGGACCCCAACAACAGATTCTGAGTGGATTTCCACCAGTGGAGGGACCAAAAAAGGCGACTGGAGGTTGCTATTTTGTCTGACAGGCAACCTGATGCTTGGGTCCATTGGGTGGATAGGGTCCACTGAGCTGCCCTCATGTGAAGGCGAGCGTAAGGAACCACATGCACCGTGGATGCCATGTGGCCTAAGAGTTGTAACATCTCTCGAGCAGTTAAATGGGATTTTAACTGAATCTGGGAGGCTAACTGCACCAAGCGTAGGCAACGGGCCTGGGGAAGATAGGCCCTTGCAGTTGTGGTATCCAGTAAGGCCCCTATGAACTCTAGAGACTGAGTAGGGGTGAGATGGGATTTTGGAATGTTGATTACCAGTCCCAGATACTGAAGAAAGCACAGTTACTTACCTGTAACAGGTGATCTCTGGGAACAGCAGGAATAAGTCTTCACATATGGGTACGTCGGTACCGACGGAGCCTGCACGGGAATGCTCCCCAGCATCCAATCAGAAAGCTTTTGGGAGCATCCCTCGCACCTGCGCACTGCCTTCCCGCCTTTTCCACTGCCTCTCCTCAGTTGAGTTTCATAGCTGAGACAAAAGGAGAGAAAGAGGAAAGGAAGATAGATAGATACAACTCCTAGGGGAGGTGGGTGGGTTGTGAAGACTTATTCCTGCTGTTCCCAGAGATCACCTGTTACAGGTAAGTAACTGTGCTATCTCCAGGAACAAGCAGGAATGAGTCTTCACATATGGGGACTCCCTAGCTATAGATGCCAGGGGGAGATCCCATAAAATGCGTGTCCCTGGATCAGGACTGCACTTCCCACACATGGATCGCCGGCATCCCATGAGGGATGATGGGTAGGAGTTGAAAAGAGAGGAGCTGTAAGAAAAAACAGTGAACCTAAGGACTACAGGAGAGGAGTCCTTGGTATGTATGATAAGTACCATTAAAATTATTTAATGAACAATCAGAATATGGAGCTTACCTACTGGATTGTAGGAAGTAGAGAGCGTGATGGAGTCTACTGGAGATTCAGTAGAGGAATCCTCAAGGTGACCTCACAGCAGTGAGGGTGAAGGTCCAAATCTGGAATTGGCAGGTGACCCAGGTGTCAACTGGGGTAGTATAAGAACGGCAGGTCTTCAGTGGAAAGCTTTATGGGAAAAAGCTGAAAACTCTTTTAGCTACAGAGTCATTAACATTGAGGAGTAAAAGAGGAAGACTGACCGATTTGGACAACTAGCCCAGTCCTGGAGGGAAGAAGGGGTATGGAAAAAAGCCCGTATTCCCAAGGAGGACAGATGTGTGAAGGGCTGAAACCTCAGAACTACTGAAGATCTACACTCTTTCCTAGCTGGTGAGAGATAGGAAAGATATTGAAGCATGATGCTTCAGGGATAGCGAGACCTAGAGTAAAGTGGAAGCTGTTAGTACCACAGTAGTGGTTGTGTGCATAACAGCCCCCACATACCGAGGGACAGTATGAAGATATGCAAGCCCACTGTCTGGAACCTCTAAGAAGGTAAAACCTTTATAGCATAGACAGTTAGGGAGATAGTATGTAAATACATATCTACTTATAAAGAGCATCTCGACAGTTACACATATATAGGGATATATATAGATATAGATATAGATGTGTGTGTGTATATAGATAGATATATAGATAGAGAGAGAGAGAGAGGGATAGATAGATATAGGCATAACCTATGCACACACAGCTTACAGACATATGTATCTATAGAAATATATAGAGATATATACATACATGAATATGTATGTCTGAAGATACATGTCTGCAACTAAGCCCCATAAGAACATTCACATAATAGATGTGAAGGAGAAAGATTCATCTAATAACAAGAAGGTGGAACCTACCTGAGAAGATATATAGAGAATCTATTCCTCCGGGCTAAGAGGGTGCAGGAATGCTATCCAGTGAAATAACCAGGATGGTTGCGTGAAAAAGAGGATAATATCAGTCTGTAAAGAGCAAGTCGTGAGTTCTGTAGAACTCTGACATGGTAAATGGACAGAAAACGCATAGAAGGAGATACCAGGATGACCCACTGGAGGGACACAAGGGTATCATGCGTTACTAGTAGAATATGTGCTGTCCATGAGGGGTAGGATAGCATGAGGACAAGCTGTAAGGAAAAAAGAGCATATTCCTGCAGGATTGGAAAAACTCATAAGAACATAAGATATGCCATACTGGGTCAGACCAAGGTCCATCAAGCCCAGTATTCTGTTTCCAACAGTGGCCAATCTAGGTCATATGTACCTAGCAGTTTCCCCAAGAGACACAAGTTCCACAATGCTTGTACTGGGTCAAGCATTGATATCTTCGGTCACTTCTTAATAATGGTTTATGGACCTTTCCTCCAGGAACTTGTCCAAACCTTTTTTAAACCCAGCTACACTAACAGCCTTTACTACATCCTCCGGTAACAAATTCCAGAGTTTGATTACACGTTGAGTGAAAAAATATTTTCTTTTATTAGTCTTAAATAGTTTACCCTGTAGCTTCATTGCATGTCCCCTAGTCTTTGGACATTCACGCAGAAAAGGCTTATATCCTGCATTATAACAGGAGACAAGAGGGTGTGGAGAACCCTCACAGTCATGGAAAATGACTGATGAGCCTTTTCTACCATATAGAATAGCCATCAGAGACAAAGTTCAATGCTCTCTAGCAAGGGCCCATAGTAGAAAGCTTCTCTGAAGATTGCAGAGAGCATTATGCAGGAGAATTAGGATATAAAACTGACTGTAGGTCAGCTGTGTTGCCACATCCAAGTAAATGGAGATGGCCAGAAAGAAGATAAGGTGAGAAGCCTGAAGTGAGTAGGATTATCCAAGATATATGAGGACTATCTTGGAATCACTTCTAAGGCGAGACAAAAGTAGTGGAAGACAGACTGGAAACTTGTGGGAAGTACCAGTAGTTCAGTCACTGGAACTCCTGCATGAACAGTAGCTGAAAAAGACAGCAGAGAGAATCTTCCTGTGTAAAACAGAGAGAACAGACAAAGGGAGAGGAATATTCCTGTCCCTGTCTGACAAGCTGTTCAGAGAATTTATTCTAGGAAAAAATTCTACACTGGAATGAAAGGCTAGAGAAGCTGATCAGTTATGGTACCACTCATTCAGGGGAAACCCTGGATGAGAGGGTAGAGAAAACAGGTAACTGAAGGGTGACTTACCATATGGTGAGTCAGCTGAAGGAAAAAATGTTCATGGTGGGACAGAAACTATCATAGGATAGTTGTTAACTTCTCTTCTTGGTAGGAAGAAGAGGAGAAATCTGTAACCCATGGACAAGAATATCCTGACAGCTTAGCATATCCTGAAAAAAGGAAAGCACGTGTAGAGCTTTAAAGAAAAAACAGTGAACAAACGTCTGCTAAGAAGAAGTTAACTGTAGGTTGCAACCTTCAGGAACCTATGGTTGCTGGGTATGCTGAGACTGGCTAGAGTTTGGATTCTTCAGACCAGGACGAGGTGTCCCATGCTTGGGTACATCTGGATGATGGGCAGGAGAAGAGTGAAACCTTCTTTTCTTAGGGAAAGAAGGTTTGGTAGGACATTTCCTACCTCCTGGGGAAGAAGGCGGCTTAGGATGGTCCCTAGAACCAGGGAAGTCAGTGGAGCAATGAGCAACCTGACGTAAAGCCTCCTTATTAAAGAGATTTTCTCCAGTACAAGGAGAATTACCCAGTGTGTGTTGTGCCCATCTGCTCAAGTCTGAAGCTTGGAGTCAGGCTCTACGACGTGCTCCTATGGCAATAGCAGAGGATCTGCTAACAGACTCTAAAGAGTCTAGAGAAGCACGAGAAAGAAACCAAGAGATATTTTGGCTATGACTAAGCAGCAAGGAATAGTCTGCAGCCTTAGGTTCTGATAGAAAAGGAGTCAAAAGAGATAATTTCTTTGTGACCTCCTGGAGAGATAGACTCATATAAAAAATATAAGAGAGAATCCTTGATGCCAGCATAGATGTTTGGAAGGTTTGACGTCCAAAGGCATCTAGTGCTTTAGATGCACGACCTGGCGGATAAGAAGAATGCTTCTTCTTGCTTTTTACCTTCCTCATTGCGGATTCCACTACAATGGAATGATGGGGAAGTTGAGTTTTTTGAAACCCTGGAGAGGGGGCGTACCTGATACAGAACATCAGTTGCTGTAGAAGGTGGAGGAACCCTTAAAGGTGATTCCCACATTCTCAGAAGAAGATCTTGCAAAGAATGATGTAAAGGAAGCATTATATTTTCCTTTTCTGCAGGAGAGCCTCGAGTAGGATCACAGCCAGGGATAGGAATAGCAAGAAAGGTTGCTATGTCAAGGAGAAATTTCTGAAAAGAGGGATCTCCAATGGGAACTATCCCTGGGTAGGCTAAGGTTGAAGGAGCAGCCTGAGCACCAGAGGATGTAGTGGTCTGGTGGAGAAAAAGAACCCCACTAGATGGATAGTGGTACTGGCAGTCACGATTTGGGGCAGTCAGTACTGCATCGTCCATGCCAGGTTTCGATTCCAAACTAGGCATAGAAAGGATTGATGGTACCGATGGAACTGCAGGAACCGACATAGATACCGATACCGGTAGGTGAGTCGGAATCGGAGACGGTAACGCCATCGAAGGAGTCATCGGAGGCTGCTCAAGCGGTACCGAGGCAACCAGAAACGCTTGGTGAATATCCTCGGTACTGCGTATCCGGAAACGATAAGGATCGGTTCCGAGACGCGTCGGTACCCAGTCATCTAGACTAGATATTGATTCCAGACTCTGCATCGAAGGGAGCGAGTCTATCGATGCATGTCTAGAGGGTACCGACGTCGGTGGTGGTAACGGCGATGTTGCCGATACAGGAAAGTCAATCTGGGTCGTATCGATCGGTCCCGAGGACGCCAGATGACGATCCCTGGTGAAGGGTCGATCACTCAACACCGGTGCCGATGCCGGGGTATCGGTACCGCTTGAAGCGGATGCCACCATCGAGCATGGCTCAGGTATGTTCTGTGAGGGGTGAGCTCCAGGAACAACCTGAAACCCCTGAAATGCTTTGGAGCCCGGAGACTCCCGCCGGGGTTTTAATGCCAATGGGGTGTTGAGGGCAAGGCCAGAGCCGTCATCATGCTTGGCATGAGACCTACCACTCAAGGATTGGCTAGTCTTAACAGACTGTTTGTGGGTTACCTGATCCTGAAGAGAAGAAAAGGCCGGTGCACTCACTCCGGGAGGGAAAACGGTATCGAGGGAAACTCGAAAGAGGGAAGTTCTTCTCACAGTTTTGCAGCCTGATTGTTCAGGGGAAAAAGGGTCAGGACCCAAACAGGTTAGACACCAGGCATTGGAGTCTAAAAAGAAAACTGTGTTTCCACAGTGAAGGCACTTCTTAGGAGAAGAAGGCTCCATGATGGAGAGGCCTTGTAGGCCCAAAAAATTTAAGACAGAAACAGAGGGAAAAATCTCTCTGAGTTTAAGAAAAGAAAAACCCACCGGCGGTACCGGTGGGAGAAACAGCCGCGACCACAAGGAAACAAGAAATAAAGAATTTAAAGAAAAAAGTTTCTGCGGTGACAGGAGGACGTCCTGCCGGCTCCGCGGAAAAACGAAAACTGAGGAGAGGCAGTGGAAAAGGCGGGAAGGCAGTGCGCAGGCGCGAGGGATGCTCCCAAAAGCTTTCTGATTGGATGCTGGGGAGCATTCCCATGCAGGCTCCGTTGGTACCGACGTACCCATATGTGAAGACTCATTCCTGCTTGTTCCTGGAGATCACGCCTTGTGCAGGCCAGGGAAGTCTGGACCTCTGACTGGGATGGAGCTCGGATGAGCCAATCGTCCAGATATGAGAATACGAATATCCCTAGAGTGCTAAAAATGCAGCTACCACTGCCATGCATTTTGTGAACACTCTTGGAGCAGAGGCCAGACCAAAGGGAAGCACTCTGTATTGGTAGTGCTTTCCTTGGTAAAGGAACCGAAGGAACCTTCTGTGTGTTGGATGGATGAGGACATGGGTGTATGCATCCTTGAGGTCTAGAGAACAAAGCCAGTCCTGACTCTGGAGGTATGGAAGGAGAGTTCCAAGAGAAATCATCTTGAATTTCTCCTTGCATAGAAACTTGTTCAACTCTCTGAGATCTAGGATGGGTCTGTAGCCCCCTGTTTTCTTTGGGATGAGAAAATAGGGGGAGTAGAACCCTGAGCCCTGTTGAAGAAGGGGTACTTCTTCTATTGCCCCTTGGGCAAGAAGGGTAGCAATCTCTTGACCTAGAAGGTCGGGAAGAGAAATTGGAGAGCTGAACTGTTTCACCATGGTGTGAGGAGGAAGGTTTAAGAAATGTAACTTGTATCCCTCCCTTATAATGGAGAGGGTCCAGTGCTCTGCTGTGATTTGCTCCCATCTGGTAGCAAAGTGAGCTAACCTTCCTGGGATGGTGAGAGGCTCTGGATGTTCTAGAGCCAGAAATGCTAAGTTCTCTAGTGGAAAGTCAAAGGCCCTGAGGAGGCTGAGGCTGTTGGGCTGTAGCAGTCCTCGCAGCCTGAAGCTTGGCCTGTTTTGGTTGTTGCTGCCTCTTTGTGGCAAAATGACCCTGAGAAGAGGCCTGACCATAACCAGAAGAAAATTTCCCTTTTTTTGGGAAAGATCCTTTCTTGAATAACCTCTTTTTGAAAGGAGTAGTAGTAGACTTTGAGAGTCTAAAGCAGAATTTTCAGCATCCATCTGTGTGGCTTTTGCTTGCCAATCTTTGCCAAACAGGTTTTCCCCTGTACAGGGAAGGTTGCCCAGACCATCCTGTACCCAGGATTCCAAATCAGAGGCTTGTAACCAAGCTACTCTGTGTGCGCCTATGGCAATAGCCGAAGCTCTACTGGCACCCTCAAAGGAGTCAAAGGCTGCACGGTTGGAAAACTTGGATACATCCTGTGCATGTTTAAGCCAGGTAATATATTCTTCTCTCTTATCTTCTGACATAAAAGGAGATAAGGTGTGTAGATGATCTGTAACCTCTTTTAGAAACATCCCCATATAGAGACTATAGGAGTTGATTCTGGCTACAAGCATACTGGCCTGGAAGATTTTCCTGCCAAAGGCATCTAAGGTTCTGCATTCTCTTCCTGGAGGAGCAGAGGAGTGTCTTTTTGTACTCTTGATTTTTTTCATAGCAGACTCTACCACAATAGAGTGGTGAGGGAGCTGAGTCTTATGAAATCCAGGACAAGGAGGAACACGATACATAGTGTCCAACCTACGAGAAAAAGGAGAGGTGGTAAGAGGAGTTTCCCATATACCTAACATGTGGTCATAAAGAATCTCATGTACTGGTAAAATGGCTGCCTCTTTAGGAGCCTTAGGATATTGAAGAATATCCAATTTTTTGGCTCTGGGCTCAGTTTCAGAGGCTACTGCAATGGACAGGCTTCTGGCCACCTCCCTGATGAAGTCCTGGAAAGAAGTCCTCAGGAGGAGACATTCTCCTTTTTGGAGAAGAGGGTTCCTGAGGATGGATCTCCGATGCTTCGATGGAAACCTCTGATGCATCAGATTCTTCAGAGGAATCGAAGTATCGACTGTCTGGATGCTCTCGCAGAGCCCGATACGAGTACCGAGGGGTATCGACATCGGGAGTCATTGGTACCGAATCGGTACTAACAGGCATCACTGGATACCATACTGCTGCTGTCAATGCTGATGCCGATGCAAGCGGTACTGGTATCGGAACCGGAGCTGAATCCGGAACCGGAATCGGTATCGACAACGGAGGTTGTTGTTGTACCGAGGGCGTCGCAGCTTGTATGAAGGCCGTAATGGCACGCTGAATGGTCAGAATATTCTGATCCATCAACGCCACGAATGTCTGGATGTCGGTACCGGGAACCGCCGGTACCCCAGAATATTGTAACAGGTGATCAGTCGAGGCCGTGCCATCGATGTCAACCTGTGACCCCATAGATAATGCTTTGGAAGCCGGAGCCTCCCGCTGGGGTAATTTTGCCGGTGTGGATTCCTCAATAATAAGTTTGGGTACATCTCGATACTTAGAGGGAGATGTACCCTTTGAGGACCGACCAGACTTAAGTTTTGTAACCTGAGATCCATGGAATGAAGAAGCAGCCCTGGAAGACGTCAATGCCACAGAAGCTGCATCGGAGGGAAACAGGGTACTGAGCTTGGCTGCCCGATTCTGTAACCCTCTTTTAGACATCATGGAGCAGGACTCACAATCCGCGATGGAATGATCAGGACCTAAACATTTTAGACACCAGTCATGGGTGTCTGTGACAGAAATAGTGCCACTGCACTTTGTGCACTTTTTAAACCCGGAAGCGGGCTTTTCCATGAGGAAAAAGACTGTAGGCCTAGGGCCACAGAAGAGAAAGAAATGCACTAAAGCAGAAAAAGGTTTGGAAAAAAGAAAGAAAAAAGACCGGTGGTACCGGTCCTCAAGAAGGCAGACACACGACTAAAGAAAATAAGAATAAGAAAATAAGAAATTCTTCAGCGGTGACAGGAAACACGACCTGCTGGCTCCGCGGAAAAGAAGAACTGGAGAGAGACGGTTGGGAAAGGCGGGAAGGCAGCGCGCAGGCGCTGTGGGATGATCCCAAAAGCTTTCCTTTTGGACGCTGGGGAGCGTTCCCGCGCAGGCTCCGTCGGTACCGACGATACCCATATGTGAAGACTCATTCCTGCTTTTTCTGGAGATAATTTAATTGGACAAGTGCAAAGTTATGCAGCTAGGAAAGAACGACCTAAATTTTGGTACCACCACCCAGGAAAAAGATTTAGGTGTCATCGTGGATAATATGTTGAAACCCTCCGCCCAGTGTGCAGCGGCAGCCAAGAAAGCAATGAGAATGCTAGGAAGTGTAAGGAAAGGAATGGAGAATAAAACAAAGGATATTATAATGCTTCTGTATTGTTCAGTGGTTCGACCACACCTTGAATATTGTGTGGAATTCTGTTTGCCATATCTTAAAAAGGAGATACCATAATTAGAAAAGGTACAGAGAAGAGCCACCAAAATGGTAAAGGGGATGGAAGGGATACCCCTATGAGGAAAGGCTTAAAAGGATAGGGCTCTTCATCTTGGAAAAGAGAAGGCTGAGAAGGAGATGTGATAGAAGTATATGAATTAATGAATGGAGTGGAACAGGTTAAAGTAAATCTGTTGTTTACGCCATCAAAAAGTAGAAAGACTAAAGGACATGCAATGAAGCTACAATGTAACCCATTTAAGAATAACAAGAGAAAATATTTTTTCACTCAACGCGTAATAAAACTCTGGAATTCGTGTCCTGAGGATGTTGTAAAAGTGTTAGTGTAGCTGGGTTTAAAAAAGGTTTGGACAAGTTCCTGGAGGAAAGTTCCATTAACCGGAAAATCCACTGTTTACCCCAGGACGAGCATTATGGAAGCTGTGGACTTTGGATACCTGCCAGGTACTTGTGACCTGGATTGGCCACTATTGGAAAAGGGATACTGGGCTTGATGGATCTTGGTCTGACTCAGTATGGCATTTCTTATATTAAGAAGTGTGTAATTTTCTTGACAACACTCTCAGCCTTGTGTGATTGAATGACTCTTAAAATTCATAATTGTTCTATTAGTGCTGCCTTGCAAGACTCTTGTAGTAGATGTCCCCAGGCAAACTGCAAACGCCTCATCTGCTCTACCAGTATTACAATTATAGCCACCATCAACATAAGGGAAGTGTGGAGCTGAAATAGATCTAGAAAAGGAGAGATGCACATGTTAGGAAACTGAGACTTTGGGATTAAATTTTACTCAAAAGTATCTCCAAATGGGTTACTTTTGTGCACACTATGACAGGAAGGAACCTCATTCTTCTTTATGCCTGGGAATGCTGGAGATAATCTCCATCTCTGATTTACTTTTAATGCTAGTCTCAAAACTTGTACTTGGGAATTTTCAGGCCAATGGTACTCAGTATCACTGGAACAATTTCTCTTTCCACCATCTTTTTTTTTTTTGTTGTTTCTGATTATTCACAAATACGAGATAAGTCTTAGTAAAAAAAAAAAAAAAAGTGGTCTTGTACTGTCATGGAGCCTCAATTTAATCAACATTGCAAGTTTTTCTAGGCTATGTTTAGAGGGGATTGTTTTAATATAGACCTTTTTGCTTAGCCACTAGAGCAACAAATACATTCTGTACATGATCAGTCACCATTATGTACTTGCAGCATCTTAGAAGTTCAGCTGCTTTTGTAAAACATTTTTCAAGGAAAGGACCTTCATAGTCTCAAAGCCTGAATCTTATATATTCATTAGCTTTATATAAAGAGTGGTGCTGCCCATCTGTTTTTATTTTTCCCTTTTAGCTAATTTTATTTTCTTTCCCAAATGAGTATAGATCATGCTGCAAATGAAAAAGCATCTGATTGAATGCCAGCTTTGTTAGTGTTTGCATTTTTACTTTATGTTTAGAGTTGTGGTGAGAATTTGTTTTGGTCTGAGAGCAGGGTTCAGAGATCTGGCCCTGAAGGGGGGGTAGGACCAGTAAGGGTCTGAGGAGTGGTGGAGGGTTACCTGAAAATTTGAGAAGCTAGAAGGTAACAGGATATTCCTGTCTTTGAGTTTATTGGCCTGACTGTTTCCCTTCTGGGACAGGCCTCGTGCTGCATGCTAAACTAAGAGCACCCATAGGCTTTAGTTTGCCCACTGTTGTTTTAGAGTGCTGTGATCAAAGTGATATTACCAGCCTGGAGTGAATGTAAAGTGATACTACCAGTTTGTCCAGTAAGTGCAAAATGTAGGCTTTGTTTTATAAGTATCTTTTTATAGGTGGTAATGATTCCAGATCATCCTGCTAGACTAATCCAGACAAGTGTGTTATGTCCCCTGCCAGTAGATGATGGAGACAGAGAAAGACTAGACTATTCCAATGACAACATCACTGGTACCCAGGCTGGTGCAGCTAGCACACCCTCCAGTATCTCTGTCTCCATCAGATGGTGGTTTCTGGACTGATGCAGCTCCAACTTGGAATCTGGATAACTCGTCGGCAGCCTCCCCAGTAGAGCTAGGCAATGGAAGTCTCCAAGATATATCACCAGATTCCCTGCTGGAATTTCCTGCTTAGAGAGGGGAAGAGGCCTCACTCTCAATCAGACTACTAACCCGTTGAACACCTAGGATCTCTGCCAGTTGAAGTTCTTTAAGTTCTCAGTTTTCTTTTCTGTGTCTTGCCCCCCCCCCCCTCCCAATCCCGGCTCCCCCAGGATTGCTTCCACACAAGTTTAAAATAAACAACAACTCAGAGGCATTTGAGCACTGGCCTTTGTAAGACCTTTCAGCCCAGTACTTTTCTTGTTTCCTGCCTGCACAGCCTTTGTAAGAGGAAATCAGATGCACACTTCCTGCTTTGACACACCTCTGTTCCTCTCTTCTCTCAGGATAGGTTTTTTGGGGCTCGGTCTTATGGGAAGCGGAATCGTTTCAAACTTGCTTAAAATGGGGCACACTGTGACTGTTTGGAACCGAACTGCTGAAAAGGTAAGTGGGAGGGGACTGGGGAAGAAAAAGCCTGTATAGGAATTAAATGTATTATTTTTTTTCACTACAGCATGAGGAGAACAGGTGTTTCAGCTGAGATTGAACAAAAGCCAGCCAATGACTTAAACATGCATTAGTTTATGGTCTCCAGAACATGAGGGCACCTTGTAAATCCCGAACATTTGCAAGCAACTTCCTCCTTTTCACAAATAGCTGTGCAAGCATGCACTGACCTTTGTCTCCACAGAAGGATGAAAATGAAATACTTTGGGATATCCCTTGCCTACTGCAGCCAACATGCTGTTAGGCACAAGTTGGGTTCCGTTGGCTTCAGTGCCAGTTGGGAGAAATCAATATATGCAGAATCTCTCAACTTGCTCCAATATTCCTTTGAATTGATTTTTGAAGTTATAGAATGACATTAAATCCAAATGTAAACTGCAGTGGATTTCAAAGAAGAAAGATATTAGATATGATAGATGCACTCTAGGGAATAGTCTGAATCCTGCAGATTAGATAGGCCATGTGGTCTTTTTCTGCTGTCATGTTTCTAATTCCAAGTTAATGGACCATATCTGCAATAAGGAAGGAATTTTTTTGCTATTATAAATTGAACTATACATGCACAGTGTGGTTTTTGCTTTCTGTGTTTTATAATCCGGAACAGGGTAATCGCAGATAGGTCCATAGAGCTGACCTATTGTCTTTCAACCTAACCAACTGTGTAGATTATTTTGGGGGTTGGTGGAATGCTAAATGAGAGTTCAGGGACTTAATGTCTCATCAGTTTAGTTCTCATTTCATCCCTTTCATTTCCTTAGCTTTTTTCACTTTCTGGGATGTTGCTCAAACTCGCCCCCTTTCGCCATGGTTTCTTGTCCTGATCTTCATGCTGAACTGGAGATAGTTGATTGGCTGAGACAAGAGGGTCAGGAGCTTGGGGTCATTAAACATATATATATATATCTTTTGCTTTGCTTTGTACAACCTATTCTTTATGGTTCCGTCTGTGGTACTTGCAGTGTGATTTATTCATCCAGGAGGGGGCCCGGCTCGGAAGAACTCCCGCGGAAGTGGTTTCTACCTGTGACATTACTTTTGCCTGTGTATCTGATCCGAAAGCATCTAAAGATGTAAGTATTTCCTCAACCAGAAATTAGCTCTCCCTTATGACATGCTGCTGTATGCATCCACCCCGCCTCCTGTTGAAAGTCTTGCTCTTGTCTTTCGAAAGCACCTAGGCACAGGGCTTTTTCTGTATGCCTCATATGTTGACAGCCTTTCTTGGAACTTAATGGTTTAGTTCCTAAGGTCCACTAATTTTAACATAGGTCCCATGTTATTCAGTGAGACCTAGTGGCTATTAAAGCGTGTTAACATTAGCACACCTTAGTAACGAGACCTCTTAATTTACAAAGGGGCATGCTTGCTAAAGAGCACTAATTTAACTTGTGATTGGGACATCACTCTAGCACAGAGGCCCACACTGACCGCAGGGGGCATGTGCATCTGTCCCCCTCCCTTTAGCGCAGCACCGTACTGCAGGTGTACTTAATATCGGTGGCTCCCATGCTAATGGCAACAGCTGCGGTTAGCACACATCAAAGATACCTTACGCTATCAATGCCCTATTCTGCCCCTAATGCGTCCAGTTGCATACTAACTGGTTAGTGCAGGATTAATATTGCAATCTAGCCTGCAAACTTTTTTTAAGCTATAACACTGAGTAACCAAACACCATACGCAATATTGGATGTAGAGAGACAGAACTGACTTTATTTCTCCATAGCCTGTACATTTACCCTTGCCTACATCAGTGTTCTTGTTAATATAATTAATGAATTTCTTTGATACCATTTACTTCAAGAATTGTGATGTATTTTTTGGTTTGAAAGCTGATTTCAACAGCATTCCACCAAAAACTGTGTTTAAATTGATTGACTTGTAATAAATCCAATATTATGGTATTGTTTTGGCAACAAATCTTAGTCTTATGTTTTGTCTTTCCACAGCTGGTTCTGGGCCCTAGCGGAGTGTTGCAGGGAATCCGTCCAGGAAAGTGCTATGTAGACATGTCAACTGTAGACCCAGACACTGTAGCTGAAATAGCCCAGGTGACTACCCCCGGCCTCATCTCAAACCTTTCCAACATATCTCATTCAGACTTGGCCAAAAGATCTTAGACATGAAGGAACTAGTTTAAGAATTCAGAATTTGTTGTTCTTGTTGCCCTTACTAGTTGCTTTCCCAGAAACCATGATTTTCTAAGCTAAAGAGGAAGATATTTCCATGTGTCAGCTCTCCCTGTTATATTAATTGGATTTTTATAGCATCTTTTATCTAGACAAGAACCAAAAGTGTTTCAAAGTTGAATAGCTCAGAAGCATATCTGCAGCCGACTGTAGGGGAGGTAACATAGCAGCATGTCTGTGGTGTGCAGACCACATTGTAGCTTACAAATGTGATAGGTGATAAAATAGCTTTCCCTCTCTAATTGCCCAAAACAGTTGACATGAAAATGGACGTTTGTCCAGTGTCCTCTGTTCTAGGATGTCCCTGACGTATATCTTTATGCATCCTTTCAAGACTTCTATCCTAATGAAAGAATTCTGCTCTATAGCAGTGTTTCCTACACCATTCTGGAGCCTCACTGAACAGTTTTAGTTCTTAGGGATATCCACATTGACTAGACAAGAGATGCCTTTGTGTACATTGGGCAAAAGGATGGTGGCAAAGATGGGAATGGGAAAGGCAGAGGAATAAGAGGAGCAATGATTAAAGGGGACAGAAATGGTCTAAATACTGAGAGTGGATTAGAGAAGAGAAATGAGGCATACAAGCTCAAATTAGAATACAAAAAAGGAAGGAAAGCGGGGGAGAAAAACCAGAAACGCTGAGAACTGAATAAATCAGAAGGTTGAAGAGATTCTATTTTAAAGAAATAATTTGAAATTGATTGATTTTTGGACAGGGTCTGTGGCTCAGACTTCAATACTCTACAGTACAGTGGGATCTAGTTTTGGATACACCACGGAGGGCCATTTAAGTGTGGTTCCATAGGCCCAGGAAGGAAGGCAAAATGGCTGCCATGACAATGGTGGCCCCTACTGCATTAAGGATGTAGCTTGATGGAGTTGCTCCTCCATGCCAGGGGACAGTAAGATGTTTATTTGCCACCTTGCAAGGCAGTCTCAGAAGAATGAGTGGCAGAGATGCTAAAGGCACAAGGAATAAAAATACAGTAAAAATGTGCTATTCTGCATATAGCTGTGTTAATCTTTTTACATTTTGGTTTATGAACTTACAAGCAGCAATCTACAATTGTCTCTCTACAGCATTACATATAGCATAGGACACATTTTCAATGTACATAAAAGCATAAACAAGCATAGAGGTATAAAAAGGGTTTGAAAACCTAGATGCCAGCAAAACATTTTAGGGGCCAAAACAAGTTTGTGTTGTTGTTTTGTTTTGTTTTGTTTTGTTTTTAATACTTTTTAAATTTCAATTTGACTTTATTTGCTCCCCCCCCCCCCATTTAATCCCCCAGACATTTTTCTGTTGTATAGGTTGAGGGAGGGGAGCAAACAGGGTAACTGTCCTGGGTCCCATGGCTACAGAGGGCCCCCTCTGAGCAATTCAGCTGAACTAGCTCTGTGTAGGCAGGCATAGTGTCTCTCCAGTCTTCTCCCATTCTTTAATGCATCCAACCAATTCAAGCCCAGTCCATTCAACTCTGCAACCCTTATGTGCTAGAAGAAACAGATGCATGTCAAATGTTGGAGGGCAGGGGGGAGGTTGCATGGACAGAGTTCACTTGGTTGAATATATTAAACCAGTCAGAGCCCAGCCGATGCAACCCTTATGATCACCTTGCGTTTACACTAATGGCACAGCAGAAGATTAGGAGTGAGACAATCCCAGAGAGAGAGAAATGTGTGCCTGCCTTCGTGGAGCAGAATACTAGTTCTCTGGCCAAAGCTGCCTTCGTTCAATGCAGCTGATGGCATGGACGGTCCCACTGGCTGCTACCACCCTCATCTCCATCCCCCACTGTGGGTCAGCTTACGCCCCCAATAAAGCTTAGGCCCCAGAAGACCTTTCAGGACAGGAGCACTGTGAGTGGAGTTTCCACTGGTGGGGAGGAGGATGAGGTAGGGAGAAGAGGAATTTAACTTAGATTTTGGCCCTGCTCAGCTGAGGGGGGCACATCACCAGTAGAGATTTGGTATTGCTTTCAGGGGCAGAGGGAGGAACCTTTGGTAGTATGAACAGAATAACTGGGCAGACTGGGATGGGCTGGTAAAATGGAGGAGAAAAAAAAAGCCAAACCCCTTTATAATGCACCTAGGCCAGAATTAGTGTCAGTTGCTGACTGGTAGGTGCATATGTGTGTATTCATACCCAGCCGGCTATTGACAGACTTGTAGCTGTTGGTGGAGCTGTGGGAACTGATGAGTTGTGGTAGTTGGTTGGGGAGAGGCAAGAGAGAAAGAGAATGACTGAGGCAAGTTGGAAGGGAGAAAGAGAGTGGCTTTGTCAGGCTGGAAACTGGGAAGGAGAAAGAACATACTGCTATGGGAAAAGGAAGGTGGAGTAATGAGTGACCCCATTTTCTAGCACTCTGATTTGTCTATTTCCTCAATAAAAGTAGCTTTTGTTATATTATGAGGAATGTTTAGTAGTAGCAGGAAAGAGAGGGAGGGAATCAAGGGCTCATTTAATTTCTGCCCTAAGCCCCAGCATGTTCAACACCAGTCCTGAGCCAACAAGTCTTCAGCCTGAACTTGGTGATGACTTCTTGACCAAATTTTAGGCACCTACGAAACCTGCCTCCAGAATTCTTCCAGTCCTGTATATATGGAGGATCGCCAATGTAACACCAATTTTTAAAAAGGGTTCCAGGGGTGATCTGGGAAACTACAGACCGGTGAGCCTGACGTCAGTACCGGGAAAAATGGTAGAAACCATCATAAAGAATAAAATTACTCAGCATGTAGATAGTCACAACCTAATGGGAGACAGCCAACATGGCTTTAGACAAGAAAGATCTTGTCTTACTAATCTGTTATGTTTTTTTGAAGGAGTGAATAAACAAGTGGACAAAGGTGAGTTGGTTGATATTATGTATCTGGACTTTCAGAAAGCCTTTGACAAGGTCCCTCATCAGAGACTTTTGGCAAAACTAAAGAGTCATGGGATAGGAGGCAGTGTACTATTGTGGATCAGGAACTGGTTAAAAGATAGAAAGCAGAGGGTAGGGCTAAATGGGCAATTTTCCCAATGGAGAAAGATGAATAGTGGTGTACCCCAGGGATCTGTGCTGGGTCCGCTGCTTTTTGACATATTCATAAATGACCTGGAAAGTGGAATAACGAGTGAGGTTATCAAATTTGCAGATGACACAAAACTATTTAAAGTTGTTAAAACCCAAGAGGATTGTGGAAAATTGCAAGAGGATCTTGATAAATTGGAAGACTGGGCATCAAAGTGGCAGATGAAATTTAATGTGGACAAGTGCAAGGTTATGCACCTAGGGAAGAACAACCCAAACTATGGTTACACGATGCAAGGTTCCACATTAGGAACCACCACCCAGGAAAAAGATTTAGGCGTCATTGTGGATACCATGTTAAAACCCTCAGCCCAGTGTGCAGCGGCGGCCAAGAGAGCAAATAGAATGCTAGGTATGATAAGGAAAGGAAAGGAATGGAAAATAAAACAAAAGATATTATAATGCCTCTATATCGTTCCATGGTGAGACCGCACCTTGAATATTGTGTGCAATTCTGGTCGCCGTATCTTAAAAAGGATATAGCGATTTTAGAAAAGGTACAGAGAAGAGCCACCAAAATGGTAAATGGGATGGAAGGATACTCCTATGAAGAAAGGCTAAAAAGGTTAGGGCTCTTTAACCTGGAAAAGAGACGGCTGAGGGGAGATATGATAGAAGTCTATAAATTAATGAACGGAGTGGAACGGGTAAACATAGATCGATTGTTTACCTTATTTTTATTTATTTTATTTATTTCAACTTCTTATATACCGCACTCTTTGACATCAGCGCGGTTTACAAATAACAGAAAGAAACCAGAACAACAGGCTGTTTGGTATTACATATAACAGGAGTATCAACTTGGATAACATGGGATAACTATTTACATGGAGTATATAATCTATTAGCTAGATAACATGCTCAAACTATTTACATAGAATTAGCAGGGGTGCTTGGGACAAGAGGGATATTGTGGAATGTGCTAGGGTGAGGTTGTTATGTTACGGTTCATGTGGGGTAGTATTTGATGAAAAGGTGCAATTTAAGGGCTTTTCTGAACTGAGTTAGGTCGGTTATGGCACGGAGATCAGGTGGGAGAGAATTCCAGTATTTTGGTGCGCTGAACATGAAAGCTCTGTTTGATGTTGATAGGCTGCACGTTGTAATAGCCTTTGGGGTTGTTAGTGAGTTTAATGCTGCATGTCTCCTATTTCTATTTGATGGAACGGATTGGATGAGTGCGGTAAGTGATGTGGACGATAAACCATTTAAGGCCTTAAATGTGAGAATGAGGGTTTTGAATGTAAGTCTTCCGTGTATAGGGAGCCAATGGAGCTGTTTGAGGATAGGTGTGATGTGTTCACTTCTGGCCGCTTATCAGAATATAGAAAGACTAGAGGACATGCAATGAAGCTACAGGGTAAACTATTTAAGACTAATAAAAGAAAATATTTTTTCACTCAACGTGTAATCAAACTCTGGAATTTGTTACCGGAGGATGTAGTAAAGGCTGTTAGTGTAGCTGGGTTTAAAAAAGGTTTGGACAAGTTCCTGGAGGAAAGGTCCATAAACCATTATTAAGAAGTGACCGAAGATATCAATGCTTGATCCAGTACAAGCATTGTGGAACTTGTGTCTCTTGGGGAAACTGCTAGGTACATATGACCTAGATTGGCCACTGTTGGAAACAGAATACTGGGCTTGATGGACCTTGGTCTGACCCAGTATGGCATATCTTATGTTATGCTAATGTCATGAATTTACTGCAAAATCTCTTGAACTCGAATGCAAAATCTACTCCTGAGTTGGAGCATTGAAACCAGGCGGCCTTGTTCCTTATTCCTCTAGTTCTACTTGACCATTCCACCCCTCACATCAGCATCTAAATAAGAACACACACATTTGAAAGTACCATGATCTATTGAAGAAACTTGTGTAATGGCTAATCAAAGGTTATTCTAGGCTTAAATTTTGTTTCATTCTTCTACTGCTGTCTTTCTGCCTTTTTTCCCCATGTCTTTTTTTTCTTTTGCCTAATTTCCTCATTTTTTTCCCCACAGGTAATTGTATCCCGGGGTGGGCGTTTTCTGGAAGCTCCTGTCTCAGGAAATCAACAACTTTCCAATGACGGGATGCTGGTGATTTTAGCTGCTGGAGATAGGGGTGTATATGAGGACTGCAGCAGCTGCTTCCAAGCTATGGGAAAAGCTTCTTTCTTCTTAGGTAATTGTGGGCAGTGAGTTATTTGTGCAGTATCACCGGTATGAATAGATCTATCCTCAATATTATGCAGAGGAGAGATTTGGCATGGTGAGATTTTATTATGCCAAAGGCAGATTAATATGGTTTGGATGTTTTTAGACTCTGCTAGTGCATTTGCCCATCTAATCACTTTATATTTTTCACAGGGGATGTCGGCAATGCTGCAAAGATGATGCTGATTCTAAACATGGTTCAGGGGAGCTTCATGGCTACGATAGCAGAAGGCTTAACCCTAGCCCAAGTGACGGGCCAATCCCAGCAGACGTTCCTGGATATTCTCAATCAGGGGCAACTTGCCAGCATTTTCTTGGACCAGAAGTGCCAAAGTATAGAAATCCTTCCTTTTTTCTTCTTAGCACTATACTAGAACACTGTTCTGCCCTGCACAAAAGCTTCATAGTGGACTCTGAAACACTATTATATCATCAGTTTCCAGGTTCAAAAGAGATGGCAAGTGGATGATCTGTTTAGAAAAACGTTGGGTGGCAGTGAGGTTCTGAGTGGTGTTTATAGGACACCATGTTGTAAAATGCTGTTTTGTAAGTAGCAGGGTGCAGTTTCTAGAAAGCACTATAAGAGATGGGTAGTGCGGAAGAAATATAAGAATGCATTAAATGTTGTGCTGTACAGTATGATGCAGTGAATTGTTGCTCTGTTCCAGGAGCCATATCTGCTGCTCTTAACTCCCTCTTAAAGCTCTCCTTCTAGCTTCAGTAAAAGTATTTTTGTCTATTTTATTCCTAGATATTTTGCAGGGGAACTTTAAGCCTGATTTCTATCTGAAATATATCCAGAAGGATCTGCGGTTAGCTATTGCACTAGGTGACTCTGTGAACCACCCAACTCCAATGGCAGCTGCAGCCAATGAGGTAAACTAGCAAACACTGAATCCTTCAAAGCCCATGGGATTTGTGCTTTATAGGAAAATGGATGAAAAAGAATCCGCTGAATTTGTCATGAGTATGTTGTCCCTGCACAGGCAAATGGTTCTGAGCATCTTACTAACAGAATGTCACGGAAGGATTCTCAGGTGTGGCTGGGATGGACAGGGAGTCTGATATTGCTAATACAAGTTCTTTTGATTGGATGTTTTATAGAGAGACACATGAAAGATCATTTTAAAGTATATTACTTTTTGTGGTGGCCGCCTCCAGAATAAAGTATAATTGCAAAATTATTCCAGCAGTATGTAAATTTGGTGTAAATGACAAAAGAGAAACGTATCAAGGAAAGGATCGAACCTAAAGGTTAATCGTTGAGGTAGTTCTTAAGCCTTGTTAGAACTTGATAAGATCAGAGGCAGCTTTCCTATATGTGTTTTTCCATATGTTCCTGACAAGATTATTGTTTCATGTAAACTTTCTATGTACCTCACTAAGTTGTTCTATGTAAACCGCTTAGCCTCATAGATTAACAGTATATAAACACAGTTAATAAATTAAATACAATTTTGAATATCTGATGCAAGTTGATTATGGTGAAAGAGAGCCAAGAGATGGTAAGCATAGAAATGAGGATGTGAATGGAGGGAACAGAGTAGTTCCCACAGACAATAGACAGTAACATTAAACAGAAATTAGAAGAGGTAAAGATAATTCATAGCATGGATCTGGTACATTAAAAGGATAAACTTTACATACTTCATAATTTACTATCTCCAGGAACAAGCAGGAATGTAGTCTTCACATATGGGTATCGTCGGTACCGACGGAGCCTGCGCGGGAACGCTCCCCAGCGTCCAATTAGGAAGATTTTGGGAGCATCCCACAGCGCCTGCGTGCTGCCTTCCCGCCTTTCCCAACTGCCTCTCCAGTTCTTCGTTTTCCGCAGAGCCAGCAGGTGGTTGTTCCTGTCACCGCAGAAAATTGTTTCCTTATTCTTTATTTTTTTGTGGTCGCGTCTGCCTTCGACGCTATACCAGTACCGCCGGTTCTCTTTTCTTCCTTTTGTTTAAAAATAATAATATTCTTATTTTTTTCCAAACTTTTCTTTTCCAGGTGCATGCGCCATTTTGGGCCTTAGGCCCAAAAATTTTTTCCACTATGGAAAAACTCACCTCTGGTTTCAAAAAGTGCACCAAGTGTGGCGGTACCATCTCCGTCACCGATACCCATGAGTGGTGTCTTAAATGTTTAGGTCCTGACCACTCCATCACCGAGTGTATGGCTTGTGCCATGATGTCCAAAAGGGGTCGACAGAACCGAGCTGCTAAGCTCAGCGCCCTTTTTCCTTCCGATGCAGCTTCTGTGGCATCGACGTCTTCCAGGGCTTCGTCTTCCTCCCATGGATCTCAGGTAACCAAACATAAGTCTAGCCGGTCCTCAAAGGGTAGATATCCTTCTAAGCATCGAGATGCCTCTGGCGTTGCCCTTGAGGGTTCCATACCGGCAAAATTGCCCCGGTGGGAGGCTTCAGCTTCCAAAGCATTATCGGGGCTCCAGGATGTTCGAGGCCTCGACCTCGGCAGAACTACTGGTGCCATGCTCTGGGGTACGAGCTGTCTCCGGTACAGACACCCAGGCATCGGCAGCGTCGATAGACCAGGAGGTTCCTGGCTATCGAACGTAGTCTGGCGGCTCTCCTTGCGACATCGATCCCCTCGGAACCGCGTCAGACAGTTCAACCGGTACCGATGCCGATACCGGTACCGATAGCATCGACATCGGTGTCAGCTTTGCCAGCACCCAGTCATGCGATGCCTTCCAGTGCTGATGCCCCTCGGTACTGACTTCGGTCGGTACGGGTATCAGGCTCTTAAAGAGCATCCGGACAGACGGTACTTCGAATCCTCGGAGGACTCCGAGGATTCTGATAGCTCTGCCGGTACCAGCATACTTCTCCCGGAGGAGCCTTCCTCTCCTAAACACAGGATGTCTCCTCCAGTAGATATCTCCTTTCAGGATTTCATCAGGGAGGTGGCTCGAGGTCTGTCCATTACTGTGGCTCCTGAAACAGAGCCCAGGGCTAAGGAGTTGGAGATTTTACAATATCCCAAGGCTCCTAAGGAGGCAGCTACTCTGCCTATCCATGAGATTCTACATGATCTCATTTTGAGAATGTGGGAGACACCTCTTACCACCTCTCCTCACTCTCGCAGACTGGATACCATGTATCGAGTCCCTCCTTGTCCTGGTTTCCAGAAAACTCAGCTTCCTCACCACTCTATTGTAGTGGAATCAGCTATGAGAAGGATCAGGAGTGCAAAGAGGCATGCCTCTAATCCTCCAGGACGTGAGTGTAGAACTTTGGATGTCGTTGGACATCGTACGTTCCAGGCTCAGTTCCTATATTCTATATATGGAAATGTTCCTTAAAGAAGTCACAGGAGACTTGGAGGTTTTAAGCCCTCTCCTTCCTGAGAAGGATTTTCTCACACTAGTTAAACATGCCCAGGATGTTTCTAAGTTTGTCAATCGTGCAGCTTTTGAGTGCATAAGCAGAACCTCTGCCATTGCCATAGGTGCACGAAGAATTGCCTGGCTCCAGGCATCCGATTTGGAGCTCTGGGTGCAGGACAAACTGGGAAATATCCCTTGTACAGGTGAGAATCTATTCAGCAAGAATTGGCAGGAAAAGGCCAATGAGATGGATGCTGACAACTCCACTTTGGATAGATTATCCAAAGCCACAGCTGATCCTGCAAGAAAGGTTTCTTGAAAGATTTCTTTCTTCTCAAAAAAGAAGAGGTTTTATCCCTCTTATTCCCAGCAGGGACGTTCCGCAGGTCTCCTTGTCCGAAAAGGTCAGCAGCCACCTAAACAAAGAAGAGCAAAGACTGCCAAGACTCAACCGTCTCAGTAGTCTCAGCCTCCACAAGGCCTTTGACTTTCATCTAGAGAACTTAGCCTTCCTGGCCCTCAGTGGTCCAGAGCCTTCCACCATTCCAGGAAGGTTATGTCACTTTGCTCCCAGATGGGGGCAGATAACAGCAGAACATTTAGAATCCCTTCAGCAAAGGCTCCAACGATCCTGTGAGCAGTGAGTGAGAATCAGCTGTGCCTACTTAGTTGGGAACTGTGTGTGAGAGAAAACTGCAGCCAATCTGAGCACTTTTCAAATCATTTAGAATCCCTTCAGCAAAGGCTCCAACGATCCTGTGAGCAGTGAGTGAGAATCAGCTGTGCCTACTTAGTTGGGAACTGTGTGTGAGAGAAAACTGCAGCCAATCTGAGCACTTTTCAAATCATTTAGAATCCCTTCAGCAAAGGCTCCAACGATCCTGTGAGCAGTGAGTGAGAATCAGCTGTGCCTACTTAGTTGGGAACTGTGTGTGAGAGAAAACTGCAGCCAATCTGAGCACTTTTCAAATCATTTAGAATCCCTTCAGCAAAGGCTCCAACGATCCTGTGAGCAGTGAGTGAGAATCAGCTGTGCCTACTTAGTTGGGAACTGTGTGTGAGAGAAAACTGCAGCCAATCTGAGCACTTTTCAAATCATTTAAAATCCCTTCAGCAATGGCGCGCCCGTGCCTTGCGGGCCCGCGCCTGAGGGCCTCGCAAGAGGGCCCTTTGGCGTGGCCCTTAGGCGGTGGACCGTGCGAGACCCACTATCTGCTGCTATATGCTCATTCTGTTCAGCGATATGCTGTTTGTAGTTAATGTAAGGTAATGTAATGTAAGTTATGTACTGTGTTCCCTGTTTGTACTCCTAGTGTTTTGTTGTGATGTAATGATAATGCAATGTATGTTTCCCTCACCTTTGTTTAACTTTGTGCTGTATTAACCGCTTTGATTGAAGGAAAAGGCGGGATACAAAACATGTTAAATAAATAAATAAATAAATAAAACATTGGACACTCTCCATTATAGAAGAGGGGTACAAGCTTCACTTTTCGTGCATGCCCCCTCCCACAATGGTAAGACAGTTCAATTCTCAGACCTCTCTTATCAACCTGTTAGATCAGGAGGTCACTATGCTTCTTGCCCAGGGGGCAATAGAAGAAGTACCCATTCATCAATAGGGTACAGGGTTTTACTCCCCCTCTTTCCTTATCCCAAAGAAAACAGGGGGACACAGACCTATTTTAGACCTCAGAGAATTAAACAAATTCCTGTTCAAAGAGAAATTCAAGATGATTTCTCTGGGAACTCTGCTGCCATACCTTCAGAGTCAGGATTGGCTTTGTTCTTTAGATCTCAAGGATGCGTACACTCATGTTCTCATCCATCCAACCCACAGAAAGTTCCTTCGGTTCCTTTTTCAAGGAAAGCACTGCCAATACAGGGTGCTTCCTTTTGGCCTTGCCTCAGCACCAAGAGTGTTCACGAAATGCATGGCTGTAGTAGCAGCATTTCTCCGTACTCTAGGGATATTCGTCTTCCCCTACTTAGACGACTGGCTCATTCGAGCCCCATCAGAGTCAGAGGCCAGGACTTCCCTATCCTGCACAATGCGTATCCTTCAGTATTTGGGTCTGGTCATAAACATCCCAAAATCCACTCTAACTCCCACTCAATCTCTAGAGTTCATAGGAGCTTTGCTGGATACCAGAAAGGCAAGGGCCTATCTCCCTCAGGCCCGTTGCCTCCGCATGGTGCAGTTAGCTTCTCAAGCAGTGCTAAAACCTCATCTCACTGCCCGAGAAATGTTACAACTACTAAGCCACATGGCATCTACAGTGCATGTGGTCCCTTATGCTCGCCTCCATATGAGAGCAACCCAGTGGACCTTATCCACTTAATGGACCCAGGCATCAGGGAGCCTGTCAGACAAAATAGCAAACACAAATTGTCTTATTTTGTCTCTCCAATGGTGGCAGTCCACTCAGAACCTGTTGCTGGGGTCCCCGTTTCAACAGCCTTTACCCCAGGCAGCTCTCACAACAGATGCTTCACCAGTGGGTTGGGGAGCTCATCTGCAAGGCCTCTCCACCCAGGGCACTTGGTCTCCACAGGAGACTCATCTATATATCAATTTCTTAGAACTCAGAGCAATCTTCCTTGCTCTTCGAGTGTTCCACACCCTGCTCAGCTACAAGACAGTCCTCATTCAGACGGACAATCAAGTAGCCATGTTCTACGTGAACAAGTAGGGAGGAACAGGCTCTCTGTCGCTTTGCAACGAAGCTTTGCGACTATGGGCCCTCGCCAGAGAGCATCGGATTCACCACCTGGCAGTTTATCTTCCAGGCATACAAAACTCTTGGGCAGACAGACTCAGTCGAGTTCTGATTCCACACGAATGGTCTCTACATGCAGACCAGGTGGCCAAGATTTTTCAAATTTGGGGAACCCCGGACAGAGACCTCTTTTTGCAAGTCCATTGAATGCCAAACTTTCCCGGTTCTGTTCCAGAATTCCGGCTCAGGGTTCTCAGGCCAGGGATGCCTTCCTCCTTCACTGGGGTCAAGACTTCCTTTATGCCTTTCCACCCATTCCCCTAATTCCTAGAACCCTGTTCAAGCTTCAGAGAGACAGAGGGCGGATGATTCTCATAGCTCCACATTGGCCACGGCAAGTGTGGTACCCTCTGCTTCGACATCTCTCTCAAGCCCCCTCCCTGGAGTTAGGGTCTGCTCCAGATCTCCTGTCAAAGAAGGACGGAATGTTATGGCATCCCAATCCCCAGTCTCTGCATCTCAGAGCTTGGTTGCTGAAGGCCTAGATCTTCATGATCTTAACCTCCCTCAGCAAGTAAAGGATGTCCTTTATGCTTCCAGGAAACCTTCCACTAGACGCTCTTATGCTTTTAAGTGGAAGAGGTGTACCATATGGTGTTTGCAGAAGGGTCTTAACCCCCTGGCGATACCTCTGGAATCATTACTTGAGTATCTCCTTCATTTATCCAATGCAGGACTTAAGACTAACTCAGTAAGAGTCCATTTGAGTGCTATTGCAGCTTCTTTCAAGCCTCTAAATGGACAACCTATTTCCTCCCATCCTCTTATAGCAAGATTCATGAGAGGCCTTCTGCTAACTAAGCCTCCCATTAGGCCATCACCGGTGGCATGGGACTTAAACCTGGTTCTTGGTCAGCTCATGAAGCCACCTTTCGAACCCTTAGCTACTACCTCATTGAAATTCCTTTCTTGGAAAGTTATCTTTCTCATTGCAATCACATCAGCATGTCGCATCAGTGAGTTGCAAGCACTAGTGGCTGATCCACCTTATACAAGGTTTCATCATGACAAGATAGTCCTTAGGACTCATCCACACTTTATGCCAAAGGTGGTCTCGCCTTTTCATCTTAACCAAGCAGTCTATCTGCCTGTGTTCTTTCCAAGACCTCGTGCATCAAATGCAGAAAGGAATCTTCATACTTTGGACTGTAAAAGAGCTTTAGCCTTTTAATTGCAAAGAACACAGCAACATAGAAAGTCCTCTCAACTCTTTGTTGCTTTTGATCCTTCTCATTTGGGATTTCCAGTCTCCAAGAGAACACTGTCCAACTGGATTGCACAGTGTATTTCCTTTGCCTATCAGAGTAAGAACCTTCCTCTGGAGGGCCATGTGAGAGCCATGGCAGCTTCAATGGCTCATCTGCACTCTGTGTCTATCGACGACATCTGTCGAGCAGCCACTTGGGCCTCGGTTCATACTTTCAAAGCCCATTACTGCTTGGACAAGGACTCCCGCCGGGATGCCTTGTTTGGTCAGGCTGTTCTCCAACACCTGTTCCATGCCTAATCAACTCCTACCCGCCATCCCTGGTTGGATGCTAGAGATCCATGGGGGGAAGTGGAGCCCCGTCCCAGGGACACACAACTTCTGGGGTCTCTCCCTGGCATCTAAAGCTAGGGAGTCCCCATATGTGAAGACTACATTCCTGCTTGTTCCTGGAGATAGCATAGTTACTCACCTGTAACAGGTGATCTCCGGGAACAGCAGGAATTTAGTCTTCACAACCCACCCACCTCCCCTAGGAGTTGTATCTCTCTTTCTCTCTCTTTGTCTCAGCTTTAAACTCAACTGGAGAGAGGCAGTTGGGAAAGGCGGGAAGGCAGAAAGCAGGCGCTGTGGGATGCTCCCAAAAGCTTCCTAATTGGATGCTGGGGAGCGTTCCCTCGCAGGCTTCGTCGGTACTGACGATACCCATATGTGAAGACTGAATTCCTGCTGTTCCCGGAGATCACCTGTTACAGGTGAGTAACTATGCTTTCCTTGAATCCTGCTAGACCAGTCCAGATGAGTGGGTTATTCTCCCTTGCATGCAAGTGGAAGCGGACTTGAGCAACTTCGTGATGTCATCATTTGATATATTTTTTGGTGCAGCCTGAGAAAAGCTAGTGGGATACTTATAGCAAGACTGAAAAACTTAAAAAAAAACAAAAAAAAAAACTCCAGAAAATATTAAACACACAAAAAACGTTGATGCAAAAAAAATGTGAGCAAGCTTTTGGCTCTTACCATGATGAAATTTAGGTCAGATCATTTATTTATTTATTTAGCTGTATTTATATCCCGCTTTTCACCTGGTCAAAGAAGTCAATTGGGAGATACATTTAACACGGGGATATGACACACATACACTAATACTTACAGGGAACATGGGCAATGGAGGGTTAAGTGGCTTGCCCAAGACCTCAAGGAGTGCCTATAGGACTAGAAATCCCAGTCCCTCCGGCCTGAGATTGCTTGCCCCAGGTGGGACTTGAACCCTCCGGCCTGAAGTACCTTGTCCTAACCACTAGGCCACTCCTCCCATCATGGGACTGACTAGGCCTTTTATGGGAGATGGACCCCCAGACCTGCAGTGATAGTCTTCCAGGCACTGATATTGACAATGAGATCGAAAGGCAGCAGACTTCCATCTTGCAATAACAGTCTCAGGGTGGGTCTTAGACTGGTCTAGCAGGATTCAGGGAAGGTTGATTATCAGGTACATATTATTTATTCTTCCTTATCCTGCTAGACTAGTCCAGATGAATGGAGCATACCCAAGTGGTGCGGACCCAGGGTAGGAGGAAGATGACCCTAAGGATGGACTAATTTACTAGAAGAGCCATCTGAACGACTCACTTGCTGTGCCTGTAGGGTTTCACAAAGACCAGAAAGCCTCCTTACATATTTTCTGGAGACACCAGAGTAAACTGTGTCCAGGGGGCCTGCGCCTATGGAGTGAGCTCTCATTCTCACTCCTGGACACACTCACCAGCCAGACTGTTCCCTGGCCCACTGAAGTCAACAGATAATAGAGTGTTTCACCTCCCACCAGAACTTCTGACTACCATGTGGAATTAGCAGTTGCCATGAGTTTCAGCATCACCTCCCCCCCCACACACACACTTCTAGCAGACACAGTGAGGTGTCCTTTTGAAGATTCTGAGATGGAAGGCAGAGCCACAGTCTGGTCAAGATGAAAAAAAAGGGGGCAGCACTCTTAAAGGAGGATGGCATAGCTATAAAATGTAAAAAGAACAGAATGGTTCTCTGCAAGATGAGAGCTGCCACATGGACATCATGCAGTGGACGCTAAAGTCCCCAAAAAGCCACCATAAAAAACCTCTACGAAGGTCTTATATATGGGCTCAAAGAAGAATCCTTTCAGTTCCCTCAATCTCAGAGATCCACTGAGGCCAACAGAACAAACAGGTGGTCAGAACCGCTTCACTCCTGATAAAGTGGACAATGCCAAGATACATTGCCAAGGAATTCCTTGGAGGTGACTTCTGTAACTGTAGCACTACAGGACAGTCACCCAAACATTGACAGTTCAGGGCCAAGCCAGAGTGCAAGTCAAGCTGCTAAAGAGCTCTAACCTCAGCTAGGGACATAAGGCCCACTGAGCAATAAGCAGGAAGGCCAATACTGCTTCCAAGCAGCCCTTAATGGAAGACCTATGCCCAGAAGTGCCAGGCCAATAGAAGGGACCAGGCATCTCCATTCCCAGCATCCCCACACCTTGAGGTAGCAAGAGAGACCACACCTCTTGGATCAAGAATCTGTGTACCACAGTCTGTAAGGTCAATCCGGGGTTCCTAGGATAGCAAGACCCAGATAAGCCCACAACCTTTGCAGAAGATAGCTTATCAAGAGCCAGGGATGGAGATATACAACCTCCCTTCCTGAGGCCACTCCTGAAGTAGAGCCACCAAGCCTTTCATCCATGGAACCCACCCACATCTGAAATAGCTCCTCAAATTGGCCTTCTCTTGAGTGGCCATCAAGTGTAGCATTGGAAGGCCCCATCTTTGCGCTATGAGGCTGCACATGGGAGAGCCTGGCTACACGCTATTGAAGCTTGTGATGTGCACAGCAGACAGAGAAAGCACAGTTACTTACCTGTAACAGGTGATCTCTGGGAACAGCAGGAATTAGTAATCACATATGGGTACGTCGGTACCGACGGAGCCTGCACGGGAATGCTCCCCAGCATCCAATCAGAAAGCTTTTGGGAGCATCCCTCGCGCCTGCGTGCTGACTTCCCGCCTTTCCCACTGCCTCTCCTCAGTTGAGTTTCATAGCTGAGACAGAAGGAGAGAAAGAGGAAAGGGGATAGATAGATAGATACAACTCCTAGGGGAGGTGGGTGGGTTGTGAAGACTAATTCCTGCTGTTCCCAGAGATTACCTGTTACAGGTAAGTAACTGTGCTATCTCCAGGAACAAGCAGGAATGAGTCTTCACATATGGGGACTCCCTAGCTGTGGGTGCCAGGGGAGATCCCATAAAATGCGTATCCCTGGAACAGGACGGCATTTCCCAAACCTGGATCCCCGGCATCCCCTGAGGGATGGGGGGTAGGAGTTGAATAGAGAAGAGCTGTAGAGGAACAGCGAATCTAAAGACTACAGGAAAAATGAATCTTTAGAATGTATGTCAAGTATCATTAAAATATTTAATGAACTAGTACAATATAGAGCTTACCTACTGGATTGTAGGAAGTAGAACTGTGATGGAGTGTACTGTAGATGCAGTAGCGGAATCCTCAAGGTAACTTCACAGCAGTGAGGATGAAGTTCCAAACCTGGAATGGGCAGGTGACCCAGGTGTCAACTGGGGTAGGAGAAGAACCGGCAGGTCTTCAATGGAAAGCTTTATGGGAAAAAGCTGAAAACTCTTTTAGGTACAGAGTTATTAACATTGAGGACTAAAAGAAGACGACTGACCGATCTGGAGAATTAGCCCAGTCCTGAAGGGAAGAGGGGGTATGGAAAAAAGCCCCTATTTCCAAGGAGAACAGAAGTGTATTCAGAAATACTGAAGATGTACACTGTCTTTCCTAGCTGGTAAGAGATAGGAAAACATTGACGTTTGATACTTCATAGACAGGGAGATCTATAACAAAAATAGAAGCTGTTGACATCACAGCAGTAATTGTGTGCATAACCGCTCCCACTTACTGAGCCGTATGAGAATAGGCAAGTTGACTGTCTGGACCCCTTAAGAAGGTAAAAGCTTTATAGCACAGACAGTTAGGGAGATAGTAGGTAATACATAGCGTCCTATGGACATCTCCCAATGGGCATATATATATATATATATATATATGGAGATACATACATATATATATGTACATATATGTCTAGATATGTGTGATATATATATATATATATATCGGCATGACTTATGCCCACACAGCTTACAGAAATATGTATGTATAGGACATATACATACATGAATATAAGCCTGAGGATACATGCCTGCAACTGAGCCCCACAAAAACATTCACATGGGGAATGTGATGGGAAAAAATTCATCTAATAATAAGGGTGTGAAAACCACCTGAAGATATATAGAGAATCTATTTCTGCGGTGCAGGAATGTAGTTCAGTGAAATAACCAGTATGGTTGCGTGAAAAAACAGAGGATAATAGCAGTCTGGCAAGAGCACGTCAGGAGTACTTTTAGGACTCTGACATGTCCAAAGGACAAAAAAAACGCATAGACTAAGATACCAGGATGACCCAGCCAAGGGACACAGGGGTATCATGTATAGTCAAAGAGTATGCGTTGTCCAAGTGGAGCAGAAAAGCATAATGCCAAGCTGTAAGGAAAAAAGAGGTAGATTCCTGCAAGATTGGGAACTCCTTGGACATTCACGCAGAAAAAGCTTGTCTTCTGTATCACAACAGGAGACAAGAGGGTATAAAGAACCCATATAGCCATGAAATGATTATATAAGTTTTTTCTACTATGTGGAAAAACCCTCAGAGACAAAGTTCAATGCTCTGTAGCAAGGGCCCATAGTAGAAAGCTTCTCTGAAGATTGCAGAGAGCATTGTGCAGGAGAATTAAGACTGAAGTCAGGTGTGTTGCCATATCCTAGGAAAGGATATGGCTAGAAGAAGATAACCTGCAGTGAGTAGTATTATGCAAGATAGTTGAAAGTAGCCTGCAATGAGCACTAAAGTAATCACTGGAACTCCTGCATGCACAGCAACTGAACAAAACAGCAGAGGGGATTCTCCTGTATAAAAACAGAGAGAAAACAGACAAAGGGAGCGGAGATATTCCCGTCCCTGTCTGATGACTTGTTCAGAGCATGCATTGAGGATAACAAAAAGTCTACACTGGAAAGAAAGAGAAGTGTTTCAGTATGGTACCAACTCAAGCAGGGGAAACCCTGGAAGAGAGGGGGTTGGAAGGTGACTTACCATATGGTAAGTCAGCTGAAGGAAAAGATGTCCATGTGGGGACAGAAACTATCATGGGATAGTTGTAAGCTCCCTTCGTAGTAGTAAGAAGGGGAGAATTCTGTAACCCATGGACAAAAGTATCCTAACAGCTTAGCATACTGAAAAAGAAAAAAAAACAGTGTAGAGTTTGAAGAATAAACTTCTGCTAAGAAGAAGTTAACTGTAGATTGTAACATACAGGAACCTATGGTTGCTGGTTATGATTAGACTGGTTAGAGTCTGGAGACCTCAGACTAGGATGAGATGTCCCTTGCTTGGGTACATCTGGAGGATGGGCAGGAGAAGGGTGAAACCTTCTTTTCTTAGGGAAAGAAGGTTTGTAGGACATTTCCTACGTCCTGGGGAAAAAGAAGGCTTAGGATGGTTTCCAGAACCAGGGAAGTCAGTGGAGCAATGAGCAACCTGACGTAAAGCCTCTCTATTGAAGAGATTTTCTCCAGTACAAGGAGAATTACCCAGTGTATGTTGTGCCCATCTGCTCAAGTCTGAAGCTTGCAGCCAGGCTTTACGACGTGCTCCAATGGCAATAGCAGAGGATCTGCTAACAGACTCAAAAGAGTCTAGAGAAGCACGAGAAAGAAACCAAGAGATATTCCTGCTATGATTAAGAAGCAAGGAATAGTCAGTGGCCTTAGGCTCTGACAAAAAAGGGGACAAAAGAGAATTTCTCTGTGACCTCCTGAAGTGTCAGACTCATATAAAAAATATATGAGATAATTCTTGAAGCCAGCATAGAAGTTTGGAAGGTTTGACGTCCAAAGGTATCAAGTGCTTTAGATGCACGACCTGGCGGATAAGAAGAATGCTTCTTCTTGCTTCTTACCTTCCTCATTGCTGATTCCACTACAATGGAATGATGTGGAAGTTGGTTTTTTTGAAACCCCGGAGAGGGAGGCACCTGATACAGAACATTAGTGGCTGTAGAAGGCAAAGGAACCTTTAAAGGTGATTCCCACATCCTCAGAAGAAGATCCTGCAAAGAATGATGTAAAGGAAGCATTATATTTTCCTTTTCTGCAGGATCTTGGTTAAGAGTAGAGCCAGGAATAGGAATGGCAAAGGTTGCCATGTCAAGGAGAAATTTCTGAAAAGAAGGATCTCCAATGGGAACTATTCCTGGGCAAGCTGAGGTTGAAGAAGCAGCTTGAGCACCAGAAGACATACTGGACTGGTGCAGAAAAAGAATCCTGCTAGATGTACAGTGATACTGACAGTTCTGATTCGAGGCAGTTAGTACTGCATCGTCAGTGCCCGGTATCGATTCCAAGCTAGGCATAGAAAGGATCGATGGCACCGATGGAACTGCAGGAATCGACATTGATACCGATACCAGTATCGGAGACGGTAATGTCATCGAAGCAGTAATCGGGGGCTACTGAAGCAGTACCGAGGTAGCCAGAGAGCCTTGGTAAATATCCTCGGTACTGCGTAGTCTGAAACGATATGGGTCGGTTCCGAAACGCGTCGGTACCAAGTCATCTAGACTGGATATCGATTCTAGACTCGGCGTCGAAGGGAGCGAGTCTATCGATGCATGTCTAAAAGGTACCGACGTCGGTGGTGGTATCGGCGATGCCGATACAGGAAAGTCAATCTGAGTCGTATCGATCGGTTCCGAAGGTACCGAGGACGTCCGATGACGATTCCTGGTGAAGAGTGGAACACTCGACACCGGCGCCGATGTCAGGGTATCGGTACCGCTCGAAGTCGATACCAACCCCGAGCATGGCGAAGATACAGGAAAGTCAATCTGAGTCGTACCGATCGGCCCCGAAGGTACCGAGGATACCAGATGACGATCCCAGGTGAAGAGTGGAACACTCGACACCGATGCCGGGGTATCGGTACTGCTCGAAGCGGTACCAACCCCGAGCATGGCGGAGATACAGGAAAACCAATCTGGGTCGTATCGATCGGCCCCGAAGGTACCGAGGACACCAGATGACGATCCCTGGTGAAGAGTGGGACACTCGACACCGGTGCCGATGCCGGGGGATCGGTACCGCTCGAAGCGGATACCACCCCCGAGCATGGCTCAGGTATGTTCTGTGAGGGGTGAGCCCCAGGAACAACCTGAAACCCCGTAAATGCTTTGGAGCCCGAAGACTCCCGCCGGGGTTTTATTACCAATGGGGTCTTGAGGGCAAGGCCGGAGCCGTCGTCATGCTGGGCATGAGACTTACCCTTCAAGAATTGGCTAGTCTTAACAGACTGTGGGTTACCTGATCCTGGAGAGAAGAATAAACCAATGTCCTCACCTCAGGAGGAAAAACGGCATCGAGGGAGACTTGAAAAAGGGAAGGTCTTCTCCCAATAATACAGCCTGATGGATCAGGGAAACAAGGGTCAGGACCCAAACAGGTTAGACACCGAGCATTGGAGTCTAAAAAGAAAACTATGTTTCCACAGTGAAGGCACTTCTTAAGGGAAGAAGGCTCCATGTTGGAGAGGCCTGGTAGGCCCAAAAAGTTAAGACAAAAACTGAGGAGAAAAAATCTCTCTAATTTTAGAAAAGAAAAGAATAAAGCACCGGCGGTACCTGTATCGGTGGGAAAGACAGCCGCGACCACAAGAAAACAAGGAAATAAGAATTTTAAAGAAAAAGGTTTCTGCGGTGACAGGAGGACGTCCTATCGGCTCCGCGGAAAAACAAAAACTGAGGGGAGGCAGTGGGAAAGGCGGGAAGTCAGCACGCAGGCGCGAGGGATGCTCCCAAAAGCTTTCTGATTGGATGCTGGGGATCATTCCCGTGCAGGCTCCGTCGGTACCGACGTACCCATATGTGAAGACTCGTTCCTGGAGATAACAAATGATTCGCTTCCGAATAACACAGCTCCATGGCTTTGAGAACTGCTCTGGCCTTGCAAGTTCTGCTTCAGTAGAGGACACGTGTCACTACAATGGCATTGTTTTGAACACACAGCCACTTTGTCCACTAGGAGAGGTCTGAATCTGTCCAGGGTCAAAGTGATTGCTCTGGTCTCCTGTGGTGGCCAGAGTTGCACTCCCCCCACCCCCACTCTTCAAGCTGGCAGCTGGACTATAGAAGTACTTCATCCTGGCCATCAGATGGTGGGACCACTACTGCAGCTATCCCTTGATCTCCTAGGGGTGAGGAAGGGCCTGGTCAAACAATGGGGAACATGGAGACCAGAAGATAGTCACGCCTCTGTAATAAGCACAGATGTACCCTGATCCAATGATCTGTCTAAAAGGTCAAAATCAGAGACCCAAGGGCCTGCAGCTGACAGAGAATTACATGCTCCTGAGTGGGCTGGGAATAACCACCAGATACTCTAAATCCTGGGAATCAGGCTGCTCTTAGGACAGATAGCCGACCCTAGCCTTCCCAGCCAAAGATCATCAGGCCTGTGACATATCTGAAAACACTAAATATGAATAAAAGCACTCAAAATATTCACCAAGAACAGCGACTTATAAAAACAAACAATACTAACAACCAGAGCAGTGGTTGTTAGTATTGTTTGTGTTTATAAGTCGCTGTTTTTGGTGAATATTTTGAGTACTTTCCTTCATATTTAGTGTTTTCACTTTGCACTCTGAGAG
Organism: Ichthyophis bannanicus; assembly: GCA_033557465.1. NCBI lineage: Eukaryota > Metazoa > Chordata > Amphibia > Gymnophiona > Ichthyophiidae > Ichthyophis > Ichthyophis bannanicus. Next base: position 174,829,785 of record CM066044.1, read on the forward strand.
AGACCCATATTGTGATTCTGTGACACATCTGGCCATCACCCAAGAGACTGACCAGGTCAGCCCAACATCCAGGTATTGGCAACCCGGGTTCTCTGCATGTAGAAAAATGCTGCTACCACCACTATTACCTTGAAAAAAGTATGGGGAGCAGCATCTAGGTCAAAGGCAAGGTCCAGAACTGAAGAGGCAGCCTAGAACACAAAAATGGAGAAACAGCTAATACTGTTCACAGTGGAAAAGCAACAGATGTCACGGCGAGGTCCAGGAGCGCCCTTTACCTAACCAATGCAATGACAAACCCAAGACTTCATAGGAAAATAAAAGACCCGGCATCCAAAGACAACCAGCTCCAGGTCCATTGCATGTCAGAAGGAGCCTCCCTTTCTGGGCACTCGTGTATGAGGAATAATGTCACTGGCTCTGTTGTGGAGGGCAGGGAAAAAATAACCTGCAGGAGACACTGTAGAGCGACGCTTATAAGTAGTGCCTTAATTCAAATATTGTGCTTCAGAACTCCCAGGCTGGCCTGTACCAGAAATTTTAGGAATAGAAGATAGGTAGCTTGTTGAAGGAGCTAACACATCTCTGATCGTGTCTAAGGACCACAACGACCCATAGCCTAACGTGGAATAGGTCTGCTGGAGAGAATAGCCTTAGTTACAACCCAGTTGGCTACACCTTAGGAGGGACTGCTGGAATTAATTGGAGAATTACAGGCTCCCGAAGAAGCCATGGAGGAAACCTGAGCTTGACAAACTCTGCAAGGACTGCCCCTATTGCATCTGAGGCCCCATAGGGCTCACAGTAGTCCAAGAGCATCTCTAGATCCTACACATAGTCTTACAAGGACCCTTGGCCCTTCTAGACCAAGGAGGCCCCGAATAGCAGCCACAGTTTTTTAAAAAACCAAAACCCTGCTAGGGCCAAAGGCCGAAAACTGCAGGAGCAGCTGCAAAAACACTGTGAAAAACATGCCGATTAAAACAAGCAGAGCCACAGCAAAAAGGAAGTCCCAAAAAGGGATTGGCTGACTGGGAAAATCTGAGAAGACCCAGATCCCCACACAAACTTGGGAGGCCCAGCTATTGAACAAAGCTGCCTTTTTTTTAAAAGAAAAACAAGATAGACAACAAGAGGCCTGGGCCCAATTTGCCCTCCCTACCCCCAGAGCCTTGTGTTCCATCCTGCTGCTCTTTAGGGAACCGGTGCTGGATCCTGGGTGGCTGTCAGCTTGAGGAGTCAAGGGTAACCCTTTGCTCCAAATACTGTTGGGCCCTTCAGGAGTCTATCTTCTGACCCAGTCTGACTTGCTGCACCTGTCCCCGCATTTTGTCACCTGCTGAAGGAAAAAACTACTTTGTGCTGCAGCAGAGGATATAGAAAGTGATGACATCACTGAAAGTTGCCCATGTCTGCCTTCACCTACTGGCAAAGGGAGCATAATCCACTCATCTGGACTGGGCTAGCAGAATGATAAGGAATGAGGAGTTCTTAAACGAGACATCGGTTAAGGGGAAGCTAGCAAAGAGAATATGAGTAAAGAGCCATGGTGATCTGAATATTTGTGAGGTGGTAAGAGAGAAGTCCCAAGAAATGATATTGTACCCCACTTTATTATGTACTTAAGGTCTGGGGCAGTTTCAATGAATATGTCTAGAGAGTGAACAACTGAAGCTTTGAGATGACAGGCTTGGTACATGGACATATGAAAGTCTAGAATTAGTTCATACTGATCTCTCTTGTTTTCTTCCAGGTATACAAACGGGCAAAAGCTTTGGACCAATCGGACAATGACATGTCAGCTGTATATAGGGCCTATATTCATTAGGCCTCACATCCTCCCCCCCATCATCTTTCTTCTGATTTAATATTATTGGGTTTTAACTCTGGACTGGTCCAGCTCTGTCTCTCCATCTCCTGCTTTACACACAAGAAACGTGTTCAAATCTGCCACATAAGCAGCTAGCCTAGTGCCCATTGCCTTGTTCTGGGGGTAAGGGGTCATGAAATCCAAGGAATCAGTAAGCCCTGCACTGACGACAAAGGCTTTGGAGGTTGTGCTGCTTATAGGAGGTGATGGTCCCCCTCCTCTTGTTTTTTCACCTGCTAGTTATGAAGATTTGATATTTTTATTGTGGCTTCAATAAGGCAGTCACATACAGGGCTGTTTGCATAGATAAAATATCTGCTCTGCAAGGACACAAGACCTAAAAGCTCTCGGCTGTATCCACTTTTCAGCTGAGTCCTAGTTCCACTGAAAAATCTCCTTTTCGCTGTGCAACAAAAGTGAAGAATAACCTGTTGGAAAATGGAGGTATGCTCTCAGAAATTATCCACATTGCACCTATAGGGGAAAAATAATCCAATCTGTAGGTTTGATGGATATTACTAATACTCTGTCCCTAAGCATGATGGTGTAATTCTAGCAGTTATCACTTTGTATGCTTGGTATAATGTCACCAAGGTATCCATCTGTTGTGATGGAAACTATGGCTACTATGTACCCTTCCCTTGGAGTGATGAAAATATCACCGCCAAATATTCCATCTGTCAGCATAGCAGAATAATCCCTCATTTAAAAAGAATTCCAGTGCTTGCAGCATCCTTGTTGGGGATATATGCAATAGGATGCCCAATTGATATCACAGGGATTGTTTTGTAGAAGGCAGGGGATGGAGTTCTCCAGTAGCTGTTAATGTTTCTGTTTTAAAAGCACTAAGTGCTCTTCCCTTGTTCTCGTAGGAGTTGGGCAGCATATGAATTCCTAGCAGAATCTGTTCAGAATATGGTCTGTTCAATTCCGTTTAGTTTATTTACATTTGAATTCAGCTTAGCAACAAGGTACATATCATACATTTAATTTCGTAGAACCTTGTTTTCCACAGCTTTTAATTGGTCCAGATGAAACTCTTGCGGAGAATCTCATCTGGGGCCCAGTAGCTTAATTGAAAGGTTGTCACCCACCAGTTGGATTCCTGCAATTGATCTGACGCTCAGGAAAACAAATTGCCATCTGGGCTAAAATCATTTTGCTGCAAAATATTCAGGGATGCTGGAATGAGACATGCACTTTCCCGCTTCAATTCTTTTGCTTCTATTTTCTGAATACAGACCTGGAACTGGAGGAGACTCATGTATTTTTGCACTGAGGTATTTCACACTGGCTTTGTTTTACAGTAGGGCTTTAAAATGTAGTTGGGGAAAGGGGAGTCAGGAGCTTCCACTCTCAAGCCTTAATTGTTCTTCTCAAATTGAGGAAGTAGTCCAAGAGAAGCCACTCCTGGACCCTTTAATACCACCATTCTTTTTCACAGCAGTTCATGCTACTGAATACAGGTTTGAATTTGCCTTCAGGGATTGTGTGACCATTTTAGAAGTTACTGGGTCAGTTCATCTTTCTGCCCTTCAACCTTCTCCCAGCATACTTCTGCAAAGGATCACATGATTCCGAATCACAAGAGCCAAATTATCCTATCCCCATTATTTATTTTCAGCTTGCAAATAGAATGTGTTTCTGGGATTTGTCCTCCTTTATTCTATAGGTAGAAAACATAGGCCTTAAAGTGCCAGAAGATGTAAGATTTAAATGAAAGCAAAACTATTCAGCTTGGTGACTGATTGCTTGATGAACATAATGTATTTAGATGAGGGAAGGTAAGGCATCACAATTGGAGGAAGGGAAAGATGGTAACTGGGACAGGACATACAAACTCATGAAAGTACACAAATAAATTAGTATATTTTTGTGCTAAGAATTTTACTAACATTGACAGCCACATTTTTGAGTTGAGGAGAGAACTAGTAATATAAAATATTAGATGGGTATGTTTCTAAGGGAGAGTAGGATGTATGCTGACTTGCTGATGGACATGACTTTTCCTGTAACTGTAGACCATAAATGTTCTCTCTTACAATGGTATAGCAAGAGCTATAAATCTTCCTCCACATGGGGAAAGGAGTGGGCCAGCATCATGAGCTACCATTTTCCACTAACTAGGGATCCCATCTTTCCCATGGATTCTCAGGTTTATCTTTTGTGTGTTATCTCCAAGAAAGAAACCACTTCTGTCTTGTCAGCCCAGACATTTGGGAAAGGCCTTCACCATGGATCCAGAAGCAGACTGTGGCGGGTAGAGTTGGGGAGCTCAGACAAATGCTTTACTGAAGCTGGTTTATCAGTGTTTGTCTTAATGTTATTGATGATTCTGTAAAGTTTCTTTTTAAGGAAAATTTCTTTTATTTTATTTTTTATTTTTTTTAAACTTTGTTTTCATCTCCTTCCTTTTTAAAGATGTGACCCATATGGGACACTTGTAAGAAAAAGCTTGGTTGGTTTGTTTTACTTTTACTCTTGCTGGACAGATTTTCAAAGTAATTAAGGTTGTGAATTATTTTATTTTTTTGGCTTTTTGTTTATAATGTTTGTCATTCAGATTAGAATGTGTGATAATGTTTAATGGCAAAACAGTGGAGAAAAATAATTTTTTGTGCAATTAACAAAGCTACTGGCAAAAAAAAATTCAATAAAACCTTCTTGGTAAAAGTAAGTATTTCATGTATTCTGTTTCAAGCAGAGTTGTTTACCTGGTATTTTTAACTGAGAGCCATCAATAAACGTCATGGTGAATAACCATATTTAAAAGCATCAACACATTACCACTTTCAGCCAGCGCAAGGGATTATTATGTTTATTCTGGCTCTCACTCTTCCTCTCTGGAAATCCATTGCATATAACTGTTTCTCCTGGGGGAATTTTGTACAGAATTTCGCTCCTGTGCAGAATTCTGCACCTGCACCTGCCACACACAGGTCGGCTTAGGGAACTGGTGGTGGAAGTAGCAATGACTTGCAGAAAAAGCTGCAGCATGGTGAAATACAAGGGAGGATGGCCAGTGGCAGTTAATTCTCTCCCCAATCCCTTTCCCTAGTTCATGTTCCTTCCCCCCCCTCCCTCCCCCTGATATAATACAAAAGGAAGAGAAAGAGGAGCAGTTTGGCTTGGGAGGCAAAGGAGGTGGGCAAGACCTGATATGTAACTGCTATCTTTTTCTTCAAAACAAAACAGCACTATACTGCTGGAAGATGAGCCCCCCTGATCAGATGGCACTCAACTGGCTACAGAGGATGAACTGAAGGCTTTTCAGAGTAAAGCCAGCATTGATGTGGTTGGATCAAAGCCCTCGGGACATCTTCTCTCCTCTTTCCTATCACACTATGGCATTCCTTTCCTAACTTTCTAAGCAGCCTTTGCACATTGTAAACCGCCCAGACGCTATTGTGATGGGCAGTCTATTAAATTCTCAATAAACAACAATAAACAATCTGACTGCTGATGCAGGTGCACATGAAATGAGAGTCAGAAGCTGCAAAGATATCTTGCATATTGAGATATGGAACATACGAAGTATGAACCAAGGGAAGTTGGAGGTGGTAAAGAATGAAATGGAACATCTACAACTCAATCTGTTGGGTGTCAGCGAACTGAAATGGACTGGCATCAGGTACTTAGCATCTGATGATCACATGGTATACTATGCTGGAAATGAAAGACAAAGAAGAAATGGTGTTGCATTTACAATCAAGAAGAAACTTGCAAGATCTGTAATGAAATACAATGCAATCAGTGAACGCTTAATTTCTATTCATCTACAAAGAATGCTCACTATTATTCAGGTATAAGGAATAAGTTTAGTTCTATGAACAAGTACAAGATGAAATTGACAGAACATGCAAACAGGATATCCTGATAGTCATTGGTGACTGGAATACAAAAGTTGGCAACAAAGAAGGCAAAGTGGTTGGAAAATATGGACTTGGTAATAGAAATGAAGCTGGAGAAAGACTGATAGAATTCTGCAAGACCAATGGCCTATTCATCTCAAACAACTTCTTCCAGCAACACAAGCGGCGACTGTACACATGGACTTCACCCAATGGATTGTACAAAATTCTCATTAACTACATCTGTGGAAGTCAATGATGGAAAGCTCAATAACATCAACAAAGTCGAAACCTGGAGCTGACTGTGGGTACAGATCACCATCTCCTAATATGCAAGCTCAAGCTAAAGTTGAAAAAAAATCAAGCCACTCATAATTGTAGCAAAGTATGACCTTGAGAATATACCACTGGAATTTAAAAACTGCCTGCAAAATTGATTTACTAATTTGACAGAGCACCTTCAGAATTATGGGATGACATCCAGGAAAGTCTGCTTGAAGAAAGTAAGAAGTCTCTACAAAAGGTGAAAAAGCAAAAACGACCAAAATGGATGAAAGAAGAAACTCTGAAAATTAGCTAGAAATGCAGAGAAGCTAAAGCCAAAAGAGAGAGAGGTAATCACAGAACTCAGATGTCCAATGTGTAGAAAGACAAGACAAGTAGTACTACAATGACACATGCAAGGAAATAGAATCAGAAACTATTAGAGGCAATGTTCCCTCTAATTTTCTGTAGGCTGCATGCGCATAAAATATCAGCTGTGTGCAGCTTTTGAAGGAAGGTTAAATTTTTGTGCGCCACATAACGATACTCAGAGTTACATACTTTAAAATTTGACTACACTTAAGAATACAGTATGTACACCACATTGATTTTAATCAAATTAAATGAAAATAGATTACTAAATGAAGCGAGAAATTTCTAGTAATTACAATCATAACTTTTAAATTTTAAGACATCTGTGTTGTTTTCTATCAGAATCAGAGCTGTAATTTTTGTGCGCTCTGTTTTAAAGTATGTGCGCTCACTCGGCGAGGTGTGTGCACACGCACAGCTTAGAGGGAACAGTGATTAGAGGAAGAACAAAATCGGCCTTCCTAAAGCTGCGAGAGTTTAAGAGAAAATCCCAGCCTCGAATTGGAATGCTACAAGATGTTCAAGGATTCATGTTGAATGATGCTGAGAAGATCAAGAAAAGGTGGAAAGACTATATAGAATCATTATTTATTTTATTTATTTAGACAGTTTTGTATACCACCTTATCCTTCAATCAAAGTGGTTATACCATAAAGATCAAGTGGACCAGCAGCCATTTCAACCTGTACCTTATGATCAAAAACCATTGGATGAAAGAAGTCAAAGCAGCATTGAAAGTGTTATCAAAGATCAAAGCACCAGGCACTGATGGCATTCCCATTGAAAAATATTACAGCACTCTAATGCAGCAGTTACCATAATTCCAAAGCTCTACTAGGAAATTTGGAAGACAGATCTTTTCCAGTCAGTTGGCCATGATGTTATGTTTATACCAATACTGAAGAAAGGTGATCCGACTGTGGAAATTCTCTCACCATTGCTCTGATCCCAATGCCAGCAAGATTCTACTCAAGATCATTCAGCAGAGACTACAGCCATACCTGGAATGAGAACTACCAGACGTGCAAGCATGGTTCAGGAAAGGGTGAGAAACAAGAGACATCGCAGATGTGAGGTGGATCCTTAAAAAGACAAAAGAATATTTTATTGACTTCAGCAAGACTTTTGACTGTTTTAAACCATAAGAAACTCTGGGCCACATTAAGAAGCAAGGGTGTACCAGAACATCTGATAGATCTCTTGCATAACATTTACATTGATCAAGCAGCAACAGTTTGAACGGAGCAAGGAGAAACAGAATGGTTTAAAATCAGCAAAGGTGTATGGCAAGGCTGCATACTTTCCCCCCTACCTGTTTAATTTATATGCAGAACAAATCATTAGAGAAGCAGGACTGTGTGAAGATTAGTAGAAGACTCAACAACCTTCGCTATGCTGACGATACCACAATACTGGCTGAAAGTGAAGATGTAAAACATTCGCACCTCAAGATCAAGGAACATAGTTTTAAAATGGTCCTGTACCTCAACATAAAGAAGACAAAGATCTTGGCCACTGGCAAAATCAATGTGTTCATTGTTGATGGAGAAAAAAATTGAAATATTAGACAACTTTAATCTGCTTGGATCAATAAAGAAATGGCAAGCAGTCAAGAAATCAGACAGTGCATTGCTCTTGGCAGAATAGCTATGAAGGATCTAGACAAGATTCTCAAGAGCAGAGATGTCTCTCTCCATACAAAGATTAGACTTATCCAAGCAATGGTATTTTTAATAACGTCATATGGATGCGAAAGTTGGACAGTGAAAAAGATAGGAAGAAAATCGATGCCTGAATTATGATGCTGGCGAAGAATACTGTGTATACTATAGACTGCCTGAAGAACAAACCAGTCCATACTGGAGGAGATCAAACCTAAGCTTTCTTTAGAAGCTCAGATGACAAGACTTCAACTTTCATACTTTGGACACATCATGCGAAGAGAGAGAGCATTAGACATGCTTGGCAAGGTTGAAGGTCAAAGCAAAAGAGGAGGGCTAGCAATGAGATGGATTGATAAAGTAACAGCTATGGATGCCACTATCAACAATGAGCCACCTGACTGAAGACTGAACACAGTTTAGGACAACTATCCAGAGGGTTGCCATGAGTTGACACTGATTCTATGAACACCAACAACTACAACTACCTGCTTTGTGAGCAACTGGGGAGGGGGAGGATATTAGAGGAAGGAGAAGGCTACATTTTGAAAGGAATGGCGAGAGAGACAAAAGGAAGTGGAATGTGTGCTGAGACAGAAGGGGAAAAAACAATAAGGGAGCAGAGAGTATGCTGGGAGTGTGGGGTAGGGTGGGGTGGGGTGGGGTGGGGTGGGCAAAAAGCTGGAGCAGGGGAACCAAAGGGAAAGAAAGCAGTGGGAGGGTTCAAGCTAAGCTTTGGAGTATATCGGGCATGGGCCAGGGAGGAGCAGGTCTTTATGATGCAGGGATTCTGCACAAAATATTACAAAAAAAGAATGCAGAATTCCCCAAGGAGTACACCTTGTCCTGTTCCCTTATTTGCTGTGACTTATATCCTGTGTTAGTGCATTACTACTGGAAAGAGGACACAGATCAGCAAGAACAAGAGCAGCATTAGTTGAGGCATGGGAATAAAGGCTCGTCAGTGCAGATAAAAGCAGCTTATGCTACCCCCCTACTTCGTATTCAACCTTTCGACTTGCTGGAGTGGAGCGTGTTAGCCTATAACTTTGCAATTCCTTGCATTTGTCATACATATCACTTATGTGGCGGAAACAATTAACCAAGGGACAGTAAATTTGGCTTTATTCTTTCCTTATTGTCTTTGGTTGTAGCATTTCTTTAAAATAAGAAGTCTGTCCTGTTAATGAAAAATAGATTCCTTCAGACATGACAAGGGAAGACTTTGACGTCTATGATAGAAACTGCAGATTCTTCAGAAGTTCTTGCTTAAAAGCTTTCAGGTATTGACTTGCATGCTCTTCTGAGGCCACTCTTTTGAGCAGTTTATTCTGTATTCAAAAACATAGTAAATGAGAGCAGATCGCAGATGAATACAATTAACAGTGCAGCAGCAGCAGTCGTACTGGAATCTGCTGAAGCAGGAGAAGCTTTCAAAAATTTCAGGTACTCCAGAACAGCATGAGAAAAATTGAGGAGATGAAAAACTTGTTATAATGCAAGTTGGTTTAAGCTAATGCTTGAACTATTGAGCACAGTCTTTGTATAATGCTGCTGCTCGAGAGGGAAACTGTTAAAAGTACATTTTGATACTGTGCAGTATAGAATTTTTTGTTTTAATTTTAATAAAGATGAAAAAATTCAGCTAGTGCCAGATATCGAACAAATTAGAGGATCTTGCATGTGAAGGACTGTATTTATTACAAATTAACAGAGGAACACTATTTTGTGCACATTTCACTGGAATGTAGCTGGACCAGGTTTTGTAGGGAGCATTAGCCACCTATTAAGATTTTGGTCATCTGTCAACCAGAGACTTAATGAAGAGAGATGTTAATACTTGTCTGTTTTGCTTTATAAATCCTCTCCTACCACCACTACAATCTACTTCCAGTTACACTTTGCCAAGAAACCCAGAGCTAGCCATCAGGAGTCAGCATTGACGTAAAGGCATTCAACGACACTACATGCAGATACTCATTGTTGGGCCGCAGGAGATTCATGTTTTCTTACTGGATAAGGGCTGGAAGGGAAATTCTCATTTAATTTGCACTGTTCTGTTAGTGGGGTAAGGGGAAGCGTTACCCCCAGTAGCAATAATTTTCTCTGGGAACAAGCAGGAAGTCAGTCCTTGCATCTGGGTGATGTCGGCACCGACGGAGCCTACGCGGAAGCATCTCTTGGTCAGGGAGAGGCTCAAGATGCTCTCCCTTGGGACACTGCTGCCATTCCTCTAGCAGGGAGATTGGCTATGCTCCTTAGACCTGAAGGATGCCTACACGCAGATCCTGATTCACCCAGCCACAGAAAATACCTCTGGTTCGTGGAGAGAGGACAGCACTACCACTACAGAGTGCTGCCCTTTGGTCTGGCCTCATCGCCAAGGGTCTTCACAAAGTGCCTCACAGTGGTCGCAGCCCACCTCTGGCTTCAAGAGGCCTTAGTCTTCCCTTATCTGGACAACTGGCTCATAAAGGGGAACACAGCTACAGAGGCACAATGTGCCACGGGGCACACCATAAATGCCCTGCAGCACCTGGGGTTTGTCATAAATACCCCAAGTCACACCTCAGCCCAGCGCCTACAGTTCATAGGGACGCAACTAGATTCCCTCCAGGCAAAAGCCTTCCTCCCTCAGGAAAAGTCAGAGCATCTCAGGGAATTAGCTACAGAGGTGCAGCGGCAGGACACTACCTGTCTGGCTTCTCTGCCCGTCGGGACGCATGGCCTCTATGATCCAAATGCCCGCCTGCAAATGAGAGCAGCCCAGTGGTCCCAAGACATAGGCAGGCTCCCTTGGATGGTGGCAGAATTCATGTCACCTTCAGGCCAGGATGCCCTTCCAGGCACCCAACCCCACAGAAGGTCCTCACCACGGATGCCTCTCTAATGGGCTGGGGAACACATTGTGAGAGCCTCCAAACACAGGACTGCTGATCCTAGGGGGAAGCTGAGATGCAGATCAACCTGCTGGAGCTCAGGGCGATATTCCTAGCCCTCCGAGCCTTCCACCAACTGCTACAGCACCACGCGATGCTGATCCCAACAATCAGGTTGTGATGTTCTATGTGAACAAACGGGGACAGGATCGTACCCCTTCTGCCATGAGGCAGTAGCCCGCTGCTCCTATGCTACATGCAGAGGGATGGTCCTAAGGGCGGTCTATCTCCCAGGCTAGGATAATGCCTTGATGGACAAACTAAGCAGAGTCCTCCAGCCGCATGAGAGGCACCTGGACCCAGTAGTAGCCTTGCAGCTGTTCTGGCTCTGGGGCTTCCCCATGATAGACCTGTTCGCCAGCCTAGACAACATGCAGTTGCCCTATTTCTGCTCCTGCCAGCTGCTCCCGTCTCAGGTAGCGGTGGATGCATTCATCCCGTGGATAGAAGGCCTCTTGTACACCTTCACTCCGACACTCCTAATAGCCAAGACTCAAAGCTCAGCATGACAAGGCTTTGCTAGTACTGATAGTCCCTGGGTGGCCCAGATAGCCCTGGTTCCTACTGCTCCTCTCCCTTTCAGTGGTTCTGCCGATTCCCCTGAGCTGAGCAGGGCTCTCTCCTATACCACAATCTGAGGTCCCTCTCACTTATAGCTTAGCGTTTGACCCTTCAAACTCCCATGAGACGTGGAAGAGATTCTCCTGGCCTCTCATAAGGCCTGCATAAGAAGGGCCTATGCCTTCAAGTGGCGCAGTTTCTCAGTGTGGTGCGCAGAAAAGTGGGCAAACATAGTTAATGACAGCAAATGAAGACCAGTATGGTCCATCTAGTCTGCCCAGCAAGATGGCAAGAGTAGGTGCACCTGCTACTCTGTGCAGGTCACCCCTCCCCATGTCTTTGTTTAGGGGTGAACCCACCGCTCTGTGTAGGGCACCCCTGTTTGTTGAGAAATTAGATAGTTTATTTTGATTTTATCCTGTTGCTATAGAGGGATCCACTGTGTCTGTCCCATGTCATTTTGAATTCTGTCACTGTATTTGCCCCCACCACTTCCATCGGGAGGGCATTCCAAGCATCCACCACCCTTTCAGTGAAAAAGTATTTCCTGACATTGCCTTTCAATTTACCCCCTTGCAGCTTCATGTTATGCCCTCTAGTTTTACAGCTTCCCCGTCTTTGGAAGAGGTTTGTTTGTTTGTTATGATTCAGACCTTTAAATACTTAAAGTATTATCTCCCCTATCCCTTCTCTCCTCCAGAGTGTACATATTTAGGTCTTCAAGTCTCTTTTCATAAGGCTTCTGACACAGGCTCCAAATAATTTTGGTCACCTTCCTCTGAACAATTTCCAGTCTTTTTACATCCTTTGTGGGATATGGTCTCCAAATCTGAACACAGTATTCCAAGTGAGGCCTCACCAGTGACTTATACAATGGCATCAGGACCTCTTCCTTTCTGCTGGTAATTCCTCTTTGTATGCAACCCAACATCCTCCTGGCCTTTGCCACTGCCTTGTCGCACTGTTTTGCCACTTTGAGATCCTCAGAAATAATCACACCGAGGTCCTTCTCCTGGTCCATGCACACCAACCTCTCACCCCCTATCGCGTACATTTCTCTTGGATTTCTGCTTCCCAAGTGCATGACACTGCACTTCTTCGCATTAAGTCTTAACTGCCAAGCATTAGACCATTCTTCCAGCTTTTGTAGATCTTTCCTCATGTTATCCACTCCCTCAGGGGAGTCCACTCTGTTGTAAATTTTCATGTCGTCTGCAAAATGACAGACTTTTCCATTCAGTCCTTCAACAATATCACTCACAAATACATTGAATAGGACCGGTCCCAGGACCGAACCCTGGGGCACCCCGCTAATCACCCTCCTTTTATCCAAGTGGGCTCCATTTACCATCACCTTCTGACGTCTGTCAGTCAACCAATTTCTGATCCAGTTTAGCATCTTGGGAGCTATCCCCAAACTATTGATAAGCCTCCTATGAGGAACAGTATCAAAGGCTTTGCTGAAATCCAGGTAGATGACATCCATCGCATGCCCCTGATTTAGTTCTCTGGTCAGCCAGTCAAAGAACTCAATCAGATTTGTTTGGTAAAATCATCCTTTGGTAAAACCATGTTTCCTTGGATCATGCAACCTTTTGGTTTGAGAAAGTCCACTATTCGCTCTTTCAGGAGCACCTTCATTACTATTCCTGCCACCAAGGTAGGGCTCACCGGCCTGTAGTTTGTCACTTCTTCCTGTCACCACTTTTGTGAAGAGGTACCACATCAGCCCTCCTCCAGTCCTGAGGAACTTCTCCTGTTTCCAAGGAACTGTTAAAGGATGTTTTTAACGGTCCTGCAAGAACCTCTGAGCTCTTTCAGTATCCTGGGGTGTATCCCATCCGGTCCAATGGCCTTGTCCACTTTCAGTTTTGCAAGTTGTTCTAACACATCATCTTCTGTGAATGGTGTGGTATCTACTTCATTCCCATTTTTATATTTGGGAGTCAGAGGTGGTCCTTCTCCAGGATTTTCTTTGCTAAACCAACACTTCTGCTCTGTTTTTACTAATTTCACTTTTCAATGTCACTTTCCATGAGTCTGTTCCCAGCACTTCTGAGTCCTGCAATTCCACCTCTGATTTTCCTCCTCTCCCGAATATACCTGAAGAAAGTTTTGTCACCATGCTTCACATCTTTAGCCATTTTTTCCTCTGCCTTTGATTTTGCTTTCCTTATTTCTCTTTTTGTCTCTTTTAGTTTGATCCTGTATTCCTTTCTGTGCTCCCTCTGTTTGCAAGCTTTTGAATTTTGTGAAAGCTGTGTTTTGGCTTTGAGCAGCCACTTCTTTGGAGAACCAAATAGGTTTCATCTCCTTTTGTTTTTATTTACTTTCCTCACATATTTATCAGTTGCCCCTATTATTGCCACTTTTAGTTTACCCATTACAATTCCACTTCCTTTATCTCCTACAGCCCTGCCAACTCCTCCTTCAGGTACTTGGCCATTTTACTGAAGTCAGTGTTATTGAAGTCTAGGACTTTGAGCTTGCTATGATTGGACTGCACCTTGGCTTTTATCTTAAACCACACCGTGTGATTATCGCTGCTGCTCATAAGGGCACCCACCCGGACATTCGACATGCTATCTCCGTTGGTGAGCACTAAATCCAACATTGAGCTTTCCCTGGTCGGTTTCATCACCATTTGTCTAAGTAATGCATCTTGGAAAGCATCCACAAATTTTTTACTACTTTCCAGATTTGCAGAAGGGGTACTCCAATCCACATCAGGTAGATTAAAGTCACCCAATATGATCACTTCCCCCTTTGTGGTTATCTTTGCAATATCTATAATCAATTCGTTATCTATTTCTTCGATTTGAGTCGGAGGTCTGTAGACTACACCAGTATGGATGACAGTGCCATCTCCTCTTTCCAACATAATCTAGAGCACCACTTCTTTTCCCCATACATTTCAGTAGCTTTAATAATGCTTTTGACATATAAGGCGGCTACTCCTCTTTTTCCACTTTCTCTGTCTCTTCTGAATAGATTATAGCCAGCTATGGCTATATCCCATTCATTTGATTCATTAAACCAATGGCCAAAATGTCCAAGTCTCATTCCCAAACCCATTCTCCTGCTCAGTGCAAGTGGTACTCCAATACCTGCTCCACCTATTACAGGTGGGACTGAAGTCTAACTGTCAGAATACACCTGAGCGCCATTGTTTATTGAACATTTGATATACCGCGCGCCCCCCCCCCCCCATTACATCGGGGCGGTTTACAATTCAAAAAAAAAAAAGAAAGAAAGAAAGAAAGGAAATACAATCAATATAAACCAGGAAAGATAAAGAGAATAGAAAAGGAAGTAGTGAGATTCAAAAATAAAAGGAAAAGGGGAGTCAAGGGATTAGGGGGGAAGGTTGAAGGCGGAGGAGAAAAGGTGGGTTTTCAGGAGAGAACGGAATTTGGGGTAGGACTCTTCCAATCGTAGGGCAGTGGGCAGGGAGTTCCACAGGGAGGGGCTAACATAGAAGGCGGCTGACTGTCTAGTTAACTGCAGATGTGCTTGTGAGGGTGAAGGGAGGTGTAAGCGGTTGATATGAATAGAACGAAGGCTCCGGGTGTGTGTGTGAAAGGTTAATAGGTCGGCTAGGTACTGAGGTCTGTGGGAATAAATGGCTGAACTAGTGTGAGGATCTTAAATTTTGTCCGGAATATTACCGGGAGCCAATGAAGCTGTTGCAAAATTGGAGTGATATGATTGCGGGGGGAAGCATGGGTAATCATCCTGGCTGCAGTGTTTTGTAGGAGTTGTAGCCATTGACGCTGATACTGAGGGATACCGACAAATATGGAGTTGCAAAAATCTAACCTGGTAATGACCAGTGAAAGAAGGAGAGTGATCAAAGCTTGAGGGGATAAGAACGGCCTGCGCCGGAGGCAAGTGAAAGAACGTCGAGAAACCTGGGAGATGTGATCATTGAATGTGAGAGCACTATCAAGAATGACACCTAAATAACGGAGCTTAGGCACTAGGGAAATGGGAGAGCCTGAAAAAGAAGGAGTAAGTGAAGGGCAGACAGAACTGTGAGGAAACCAGATAGCAGCAGTTTTGGAAATGTTAAGAACAAGGCAGTTTGAGGATAACCAGGTGGAGACCAGGGATAAGCACTCATTTAGCAGGGTGATGTCAGGATGGGAAGAGGAGGTGTGGTGCAGAAGGAAAATGTCATCGGCATAGTAATATCCTGAAATACCTGATTGCTGAATTAGTAATGTCAAAGGGGCCAGGAACACATTAAATAATAGTGGCTCTAGGACCGAGCCCTGTGGGACACCACAAGTGAGAGGAAAGTGGTCTGTGGTGGATGAAGCAGAGAACACAGCAAAAGTGCGAGCATATAAGAAAGAGTGGAACCAGCGATAGACAGTACCTCGAACACCTGCGTCACGTAGTCTAGAGAAGAGAAGAGAGTGATCAACTAAATCAAAGGCAGCCAAAAGATCCAAAGACACCGCCACCGAGATATCACCACGATCATGTGCAGAGTGTATTTCATTCATGACAGCAGTAATGATGGATTCAACACTATGGCCTGGTCAAAAACCAGACTGACGGGGCTGAAGAAAGTGTGTTGTGTCAAGATGGGCAAGTTGTGAGAAAACTGCTTTCTCTAGGAGTTTAGAGGCAAATGGCAAGTTTGATACAGGACGAAAATTAGCTAGAACTGATGAATCTAGAGTAGAATTCTTCATGAGGGGGTGCACCAGAGCGTGTTTCCATAGATGGGGAAAAGATCCGGAAGCAAGACTGGAATTAATGATAGTGAGTAGTGGAGGAAGCAGGCCAAGAGAGGGTTCGGAAAGCCAGGCAGAAGGTATAGGATCTGATGGGCAAGTGGACTTGCGAGTTGTTGAAAAACTTGAGAAGCTCTGGGGAAGTGAGGGGATGGAAATTGGCCCAAGAGTGAGACAACGGAGAGGATGGAGGGGGTGAAGTAGGGAGGGGGGGTGGAAGCGCCTGAGGACAGGAAGGAAGAGACAGGCGTAGGTTATGAACTTTGTAGGAGAAAAAGGAGCCAACTGGGGGGCACTGGGAATTGAATCGGAAGGTCTAACATTCCGTGAGGACCGGGTTTGCAATTGTGAAAGAGTACGAAGGGTTGAGAATAGATGTCTAGACCTATTGGGAGAAGATGCGATTGATTCAGAATAGAAAGTACGCTTGGCTTGGAAGAGACTAGAGCGATATTGTGCATGGCAAAGTTTAAAATGGCGGTACACTGCTGCTGTAGGGCTTTCTTCCAGAGGTGTTCTGCCCTGCGTAAATGGGAACGCTGTAATCTGAGCCCAGGATGAAACCAGGGATGACGGACTACAGGACGAGAATGACGAGACTGCAAAGGTGCAACATGATCTAATGCAAGACCAAGTTCTGTGTTCCATAATGCAACCTGGGAAGATGGGGAGAGGAAAGAGAAATCAGAAGGAAGAAGCTGGTTTGCAGTGGGAAAGTTCTGGAGTGCTGTTGGAGTAATGCGGCGGAAAGATTGCATTGGCAGGGAAGACGGGTCTGGGGAATCAGGAACAGACGCTGCCAACTGTAGGGAAAATGTAAGGCAGAGATGATATGACCATGGGACAGGTGAATGGGTAAATGATGAGAACTGATATGGGGAGTTTACATGGGAGATAACCAAGTCTAGAGTATGGCCAGCAGCATGAGTTGGGGAAGCGACATGCTGTATTAAGGAAAGATACTCAAGGAGCGAGACAAATGAGAGGTCCCTTGGTGAGACAGGAGAGTCGAAGTGGACATTGAAGTCACCAAGTAAGATCAATTGAGGAAATTGCAGAACCAGATCAGAGATGGAAGAAAGGAGAGATTCCCAGAGAAGGGGAGAAGCTGAAGGAGGGGAGTAGACTACTAAAAAGGGAAGAGCTGGGTGAGAGTCGAAACGAAGGAGAAGAGATTCCGGGTATTGTAACAAGGGGGAAGAGATTTGAGTGAAAGAGGCCACAGAGCGGTAGATAATTGCAACACCGCCGCCAGTCCACCCAATACGTCCGCCCAGTGGCCATCGCAGCACATCACCACTCTGTTGAGGGGAAATCCCTCTCGGCTCAGCCCTTTGTGTCAGTTTCTATAGGGCCTCATGCTTTTCAACCCCCCCCCCCCCCCGTCCGCCCTCCAGTGGCAGAGTGGGATCTTAATGTGGTGCTCTCACAACTCACAAAACCTTCAATTGAGCCTCTGGCTACCTGGCACCTGCAGTAGCTCTCCTGGAAGGTCATCTTCCTGGTAGCACTCACATCAGCCCGCAGAGTCAGCGAGCTTCAGGCTCTGATGGCAGAGCTGCCCTACATAAGGTTCTACAAAAACCAGGGTGGCGCTACGCACACACCCCAAGTTTCTACCAAAGGTAATGTCCCCATTCCACCTCAACCAGGAGGTGGTGCTTCCCATTTTCTTTCCGAGGCCTCACACTGGTAAAGCGGAGACTGTTCTCCATACTCTGGATTGTAAAAGGGCCCTGTCCTCCTACCTGCAACGGACTCAGGGCCACTGCAAAGCACAACAGCTTTTCGTATCCTATGACCCCAGCCATATGGAGCTCCCAGTGACTAAGCGAACTCTGTACACTTGGGTGGTGAATTGCATTACCCTTGCCTACAAGCAAATGGGGATCTCTCAGTACCTACCAGAGGGTCATGGCTATTTCTGTGGCAGATCTGCGTTCCATCCCCGTGACAGAAATCTGCTGGGCTGCCACCTGCTCTTCGGTCCATACCATCGAGCTCACTACTGCCTGGAGAGGGAGTCCCAACAGGACACTGCCATCGGCCAGGCCATACTCCATAATCTCTTCAGGGTGTAAGCAACTCTTGCCCTCCGACCCTTCTGGGTTCAGGCTACCGGAGTGATAGTTCTCTGCCAGATACCTGGGTCTCGTGTGAGTCTCTCTTAGAAATTCAACTGCTGCTGATCACGGCTAACATCTGCAGGCCGCCATGGCATTTTGTACTCTGTAGCCTGTAGCTGGGGAGTCTCATATGTGAGGACCGACTTCCTGCTTATTTCCGGAGAAAGCATAGTTACTCACCTGTAACAGGTTTTCTCTGGGGACAGCAGAAATCATTTTTCACAACCCTCCTTCCTCCCCTTGGAGTTGCTTCTTTAACATCTTTTATGTTTTGCCGTCTTAGCTATGTCATTGGACTGAGGCAAAATGGCACCCTTGGGCAGGAAGTGTACCATGCATGCATGGTGCACCTCCCAAAGGCTTTCTTTGAAAGCTGGGGAGATGCATCCACACAGGCTCCATTGGTGCCAACATCACCCATATGTGAGGGCTGATTCCTGCGGTTCCCAGAGAACACCTGTTACGGGTGAGTAACTACACTTTATTTTACATCTTTTATGTACCACTGATCCAAATCATCTGTACACTTAGCAGTGTGAATATTAAATTTACATAAATAATTTTTGTATATAGTTCCCCATGTTACCCAAGTTTGTATACCTGTTCTCTGTAAAATCAGAATAGTTTGTTCTGGTTATTTTGTTCCATGTAAACGTGCCGATACCAAATAGCGCGGTATATAAAAGACTGTAATAAAAAATAAAATAATAAATAAATACATAACATGAGTTGTCTTCTCAGACCTCAAGGCCTAAATTCAAAACTCTTTGCAAGACTCCTCACTGGACAAATGACCTTAAGAGTTAGTCCTGCTTTATCTTCTCCTTTTCCAAAGAATTCTGGAAGTTTCTCAAATGAAACTGGAGCTGAAAAAATCCAGACAAATGTCTCTCTCCATGCTAAGTTCCCATATGAATTTACCAGTTCATTTACCACTTCTTGTAACACGACATGGCTATCAAGAACCCAGCCCTTCAGTACTGCAGCTATTACAGTGCTCTTGTCCAGATCATATTTTTCAGTACAGTCCCTGTTCTGTGCCTGACAGTTTCCATTGATATCAAATGGAACTAAACCCACCCCTGTTTGGAATAAAAGACTTTCACAGATTAAACCTGGTACCCTATGGACTGCAAAACATAATAGAGGTATGGCACTGGAAAATATTGCAGACTGGCCTGTTTGTGGAACTGACTTTATCCTTCCTCGTCCTCAATATGGCTGAGTCACCATCGAGTCATCTTTTTCAGTGGAAGAGATCAAGCTAGACACTCTCCTGCTCTATCATTTCACAAAAACTTGCGGGATGTGTGTTTCTTGTACATTGGGCTGTTCTTAGCATTTCCCATGTCTTACTGTTTGGTTTCATTGCCTTTGAAATATATTTAACTCCATTTTAGGTAGTGCTAATAGTCTGAGATCTTTACCGAGGTCACAGATTTCTGAGCAGATAGGACTGTTAAAGTATCCCACTATCTCTTGACTTCAGACATTTTTGTTCCAAGTACTGTATGGTTGTGCAATTATCCCTTTTTTGATGCCACCGTTTCTATTAGAGTTGAACTGATGAGTAAAGCGAGTCTTCAGCCCTGTTTCCCAATGCAGTTTGATTTTGGATCACAAGTTTCCATTATTATATTTCCTCTGAAAATTATCAGAAAAATATGCTGGTTTTCCTATAATAAACCTCAGCAAAATAAAAATGTGAAGTGATGCCCTTTTCTTACTGGACAAATGTAATGAATTTGTTGACTAATTTTTTGGAGTTTAATGAGCAAGTTTAAATGAAAGAGGACATCACTATAAAATACAAGCGAATCAAAAGAAACTTTATAATGGGGATTAATTCATTAGCAGAGTGACAAAATGGTGACAAAGGCAGTGTAATAGTTGATGCAATGTAATCTGTGCCTTTGAGTCAATGCTGATTCCTGGCAACCCAGCAGCTTCAGGGTTTTCTTGGCAGTGTGACCAGAAGTAGATTGCCAGGCCTTTTTTCCAAGGCAATGGGAGGGTTAAGTGACTTGCTCAAGGCCACAAAGAGTGCTAGTGGGCATTGAACTCTGGTTTCCTGGTTACCAAGCCAGTGCTCTAACCATTAGGCTAGTCCTCCACTCCTAGTGAGTTAAAAAGTCTTAAGAGGCTTTTTTAAAATCTTAGAATTCAATTGTTTTGAGCATTTTACTTTCAAATGTCATACAGTGCTGAATTCTGAACTAGGACAAATTCTTATCCTTGGGCTTCTTCATACTAGTAGCCTCAAGAATCTAGAGTGTGGGCCAGTGGGCAACTCTGATCTCCAAGTTCCAACCCTTACCTCAGTGGTGGATAAGGAAAACTAGGATATGCTTTTTTATTTCTTTTGTCCTTAAGCAACGGACTCAGGCCCACTGGAAAGCTCCGCAGCTTTTTGTGTCTTATTCTCCTGGCAGAGAGGGGCTCCCCATGACCAAGCGAACCCTGTCCACTTGGGTGGTGGACTGTATTGCCCTCTCCTATAAGCGAGCTGGCCTCTTCCTTAAGCACTGGATCACAGCACATCACGTGAGGGCGATGGCCACATCTGTGCCCAACCTCTGCTCAGTGCCGGTGACAGAGATCTGTAAGGCTGCCACATGACCTTCAGTTCATACTGCCTGGAGAGCGAGTCCTGCAGGGACAGTGCCTTTGGCCAGGCAGTACTTCGTAATATTCTCAGGGTATAGGTAACTCCTGCCCTCCGACCCTTCTGTGTTCAGGCTACCGGAGTGAAAGTGATGCTGGATGCTAAGGACTTGCAGAGTCTCTCAGTGGGGACTCACTTTCTGCAACTCACAGCTGCCTAATTAATCGCTATTGGTGCTGTCTTGGTTCAGTCCTCGGCAGCCTGGAGCTAGGGATTCCCATATGTGAGGACTGATTTCCTGCTTGTTCCTGGAGAAAGCATATAGTTACACACCTTTAACAGGTGTTCTCCGGGAACAGCAGTAATCAGTCCTCACAACCGTCTCTCCTCCCCTGGGAGTTGCCTCCCTACCTTGTTTTAGTTTTTTCTGCCATCCTAGTTATATCATCTGACTGAGCAAGATGGCACCCTTGGATGGTAAGGGGACCACGCATGTGTGGTAGAATTCCCAAAGGCTTTCTTTGAAAGCTGGGGAAATGCTCTGTGCAGGCTGTGTCTGTGAGAACTGATTCCTGCTGTTCCTGGAGAACACCTTTACAGGTGAGTAACTACGCTTTCTGCCCCAGCCCCGCTTTTCTCATCTCATTCAACTGGCATCTCAAGTACATCTCTGAGACCACCTAATTGCCAAAGAAATGCTGCAGCTTCTAGGTCATATGGCCTCAACAGTACACATAGTACCATATGCCTGCCTACATATGCGCACAGCCCAATGGGCTTTGTCCTCCCAGTGGAAACAGGCCTCAGGATCTCTCAGGGGTAAGATCAGAGTCTCTGCCCCTCTGGTCACATCCCTTCAGAGAATCTCCTCATAGGGTCACCTTTCCAGATGCCTCCAAACCGGGTGGGGGGCCCATCTATGGACTATCTCCACTCAGGGCCTCCGGACAGAACAGGAGTCCCAACTCCAGATAAATCTTCTAAATCTTTGGGCTGTCTTCAATGCCCTCAGTGTTTCAAGACCACCTACAATCCCACATGGTCCAGACAGACAGATAGACGATCAGGTAGCCATGTTCTATGTGAACAAGTAGGGAAGAACAGGTTCTTGACCCCTCTGCAGGGAGGCTCTCCGTCTCTGGTCCTTTGCCATTGCTCATCAGATACACCTCCAAGCAGTGTATCTCTCAGGGGAGCAAAATGTCTTGTGAGACAAATTGAGCCGGATCCTTCTTCCCCACGAACGGTCTCTCCATACGGAGATAGCATCCTTCATCTTTCAGACCTGGGGACTCCACAGAATGCCAAGCTCCCACACTAATGCACCAGGACTCCCATGTCAGACAGCCAGCAAGTGGATGTTTTTCACCTCCACTGGGGTAGAAGGCTCCTGTATGCCTTCCCTCCCATTCCTAAGACGCTTTTCAAGCTCCAAGTGGATAGGGGCTTTATGATACTCAGACCCGCACTGGCCATGTCAATTGTGGTTTCCTCTCCTGCTACATCTGTCTCAGACTCAACCCTAGATCTTGGATCTGCTCCAGATCTCACCTCTCAGGAGGAGGGGATGCTGCTCCATCCAAATTCTCAGTCTCCACCTGACGGCATGGCTGCTGAAAGCACAGCATTGCAAGATCTTAACCTTACTCAAGAGGTAAAAGGAGATCCTGTTGGCCTCCAGTAAGGCATCCACCAGACGTTCCTATGCTTTCGAGGGCATAGATTCTCTACCTGGTGTTCCCAGAAGTATCTCAATCCCTTCTCAGCTCTATCTCCTCCACCTGTCCTCATCTGGTCTCAAGACCAACTCGGTAAGATTTCACCTAAGTGCAATTGCAGCCTCTCATTATCCTTTGGATGAGCAGTTCATTTCCTCACAGCCGCTCATAGTGCACTTCATGAGAGGCCTTTTGCTGACCAAGCTTCCCATCAAACCACCACCGGTGGCATGGGATCTCTGTGTCATTCTAGGGCAACTTCTCAAGCTGCCTTTTGAACACTTGGCCACAAACTCGCTAGAAGTATCTAAAGTGGAAGGCATCTTCCTTATTGCCCTCATTTCAGCTAGACGAATTAGTGAGCTTCAAGGTTTGGTGGCAGACATATGATTCCACCATGACAAGGTGGTCCTTAGGACTCGCCCCCACTTCATGCCGAAGATGGTGTCTCCTTTTCATTTGAATCACTCAGTTCCTATCTTTTTCCTAGACCACATTAGTCTAGGGCAGAGGCAACCCTCCATACTCTTGACTGCAAACTTACCTTGGCATTTTATCTTCAAAGGATTTGAGAGCACCATAGGGCTTCTCAGTTGTTCATCTCCTTTGACCCTAGGTCACCTGTGGTTGCCAGTATCCAAACGTACTCTAAATGGATAGCAGATTGCATCTCATTCGCTTATGAAGAGATCCTCACGCAACTTGTCCAGTCTTATTCACATCCCTCTCCTTTCCCCTTCCACTCTCCCTTTCTCATGTGCCTTGTGGAACTCACACTCTGTCTCTAAACTTGCTTTTACTCATGATCTCTATCTCTAATGCCCTACATCTTCTTGCCCTTACTGAGACCTGGCTCCTCCCAGATGATACCGCATCTTCTGCTGCTCTCTGCCATAGGGGCTACCAGTTCTCCCACACGCCTCATCCCACTGGCCGTGGTGGTGGTGGTGTTGGGCTTCTACTTTCTCCCTCTTGCCAATTCCAACCCCTCCTACTGCCCCAGTCTCACGCCTACCCCTCTTTTGAGGTCCACTCCATTCGCCTTTACATTCCACCTTCCTCTCCGGGTAGCTGTCATTTATCGACCTCCGGACAAGTCTGCTTCGACCTTCCTCAATGACTTTGACTCATCGCTCTCCTCCTTTCTGGATCCCTCTTCCACCACTCTTATTCTTGGCGACTTCAACTTCCATGTCGATAATCCCTCTGATCCTTATGCTCTAAAGCTCCTCTCCCTTACCTCCTTGTTTGACCTCCAACTTTGTTCCACTGCCCTCACTCACCAGCATGGCCACTGCCTCGACCTGATATTTTTCTCTAATTCCTCAGCCTCGAACCTCCGTAACTCACTTCTTCCCTTATCCGACCATCACCTTTTAAGCTTTAATCTTCATCTCCTGCTGCCTCAACCTCATCCTGTCTCCTCCAACCTCTATAGAAACCTTCATGCTATTGATCCCCTGACTCTCTTCTACCATTTCTCCATCTCTTTCTTCCATTCTGTCTGAGTCAGTAACCTCCTACAATGCTGCACTTGCCTCAGCTCTGGATGCTCTCACTCCACCCACCCCACATCCTGTGAGACATTCTGCGCCCCAGCTCTGGCTCTCAGCCACCACCCGCTATCTACGTTCCTGTACCCATGCTGCTGAGCATGCTTGGCTCAAATTCCGCTTCCCCAAAGATTTTCTACACTTCAAATTCATGCTTGGCTCTTTTCAGGTGGCCATAGCTCTTGCCAAACAAGACTAATATGTCTGACTAACTCTCTTACCTCTGACCCTCGCCGTCTCTTTACTACTCTCAACTTCCTCCTCAAAGTGCCACCGCCTCTTATCCCTCCCTCCCTTTCTGCCCAAACCCTGGCTGACTACTTCTATGACCAAATCCACAAAATCACCCTCCAATTCCCCACAAAAACTCAGCTACTTCCCCTCCTCCCCCTTTCCACTCCCAACTCTCCCCCCCCCCCCTTCCATTGCTACCCTCTCCTCCTTTCCTGTCATCTCCGAAGAGGAAACTGCACACCTTCTCTCTTCCTCCAAACTCACCACCTGCTCCTCTGATCCTATCCCCACCCATCTTCTGAGCCCCATCTCCTCCACCGTTGTCCCTTCCATCTCTCATATTCTCAACCTTTCGCTCTCCACTGCTACGGTCCCCTCAGACTTCAAGCATGCTGTGGTCACACCTCTCTTCAAGAAACCCTCACTCGATCCCACCGATCCTTCTAATTATTGACCCATCTCTCTCCTTCCTTTCATTTCTAAACTACTCGAACATGCGGTTCACTGCCGCTGCCTCGACTTCCTCTCCTCTCACGCTCTCCTGGATCCCTTACAGTCTGACTTTTGTCCTTTACACTCCACTGAAACGGCACTTGTCAAAGTCTCCAGTGACTTGTTCCTGGCAAAATCCAAAGGCCTGTACTCATACTCCTTGATCTCTCTGCTGCTTTCGACACAGTTGACCATAACCTTCTCCTAGATACCCTGTCCTCACTTGGCTTTAAGGACTCTGTACTATCTTGGTTCTCCTCCTATCTCTCCCATTGCTCCTTCAGTGTTTGCTCTGGTGGCTCCTCCTCCTCCCCCACCCCACTCCCAGTTGGGGTACCCCAAGGTCCTGTCTTGGGTCCACTCCTTTTCTCTCTCTATACTGTCCCTTGGCATGCTCATCTCTTCCCATGGCTTTCAGTACCATCTGTATGAGGATGACTCCCAAATCTACCTCTCTATGCCCAAACTCTCTCTGGCAATCCAGACCCAGATCTCTGCCTGCCTTTCTGACACTGCTGCCTGGATGTCTCACCGCCACTTGAAATTGAACATGGCCAAGACTGAACTTCTTATCTTTCCCCCCAAAACCTCTCCTCCTCTTCCTCTTTTCTCAGTCTCTGTGGACAACTCTGTACTCCTTCCTGTCTCCTCGGCCCGCAATCAGGGGGTTATCTTTGACTCCTCTCTCTCCTTCTCTACACATAGCCATCTCGTAGCTAAGACCTGCCTCTTCTTTCTCTACAACATTAACAAAATCTGCCCGTTCCTCTCTGAACACAGTACTAAAACGCTTATCCACTCCTTGATCACCTCCCGTCTTGACTACTGTAACCTACTCCTTGCTGGTCTCCCTCTGAGTCATCTCTCTCCCCTTCAATCTGTTCAATATTCCGCTGCACAACTAATCTTCCGCCAGCCTCGTCATGCCCATATTACCCCCCTTATCAAGTCACTCCACTGGCTCCCTATACGTTTCCGCATCCAGTTCAAACTTCTCCTGCTGACCTACAAATGCATCCACTCTGTGGCTCCTAAATACCTTTCCTCCCTTATCTCCTTACAACCCCTCTTGGGAACTCCGCTCTTCTAGCCAACTGCTTCTTTCTATGCCCCGCTCTCGTACTGCCAACTTCAGACTTCGCTCCTTTCACCTTGCTGCGCCTTATGCCTGGAACAAACTACCTCTATCTGTATGCCATTCACCCTCTCTGACCCTCTTCAAATCCAGGTTGAAAGCTCACCTCTTTGCTACTGCCTTTGGATCTTGACTTTCCTAATCTCCTCCCCCCCCCCCCCCATTTACCCTCCCTATATCTTCTGTGTTTGTCTTACTAGATTGTAAGCTCTGATGAGCAGGGACTGTCTCTCTTATTTATATGTCTGTACAGCACTGCATACGACTGGTTGTGCTATAGAAATGCACAGTAGTAGTAGATAAAGCAGGACTATGTCACTGCCCATAATGTTCGTGCCATGACCACCTCTATGCTCTGTAGCCATTGATGAAATCTGCAAAGCAGCAACTTGGTCTTTGGTCCATACTTTTGCTGCTCATTACTGTCTGGACAAGGGCTCCCACTGGGATGCCATGTTTGGTCAAGCTGTTCTCCAGCACATCTTTCAGACTTAAGAGCAACTTCTACCCTCTGTCCCAGAATGTAACGATACCAGACATACATGGATGATTCATGACCTCTTAAAGCCTATCCTGAGGCAAACCTACCAGTCTGAGGTTGGTTTTCTCTGGCATCCGGGAGTCCCATATGTGAAATGTTTCTGGAGATAGCATAGTTACTCATCTGTAACAGGTGATCTCTTGCAACAGCAGTAATGTAGTCTTCACAACCCACTCTCCTCCCCGGTGCTGGTTGTGACAATATTGGGTCCACCAGAGCCCTGGATTCCAAAAGGTGCAGCTGCTGCATAACTCCATGGTGGTGGAGTCTGCCATGCATAGACTGAAGAGCCAGAAGACACACTCCCCTGTGCTCCTGGGTAGGGAGACCTGCACGTCGGATGCCCTAAGCAAAAAGTGCTACCAGGGCTCGATGCTCATCAGCTGGATCCAGATCTACCATAGGCATGTACCTGAGAGACCTGGTGAAGGAAATCCGCCGGGTTCTCAGCTGGTCTTTCCAAGGAACCCCTGCAGTGGTTCAAGAACCTGGCCAAAGCTGTCAGTGAGTGCTCCAAATTTATCTCTCGAGCAGCCTATGATGGTTGGCTACAATCGTCTGACTTCGAGCAATAGGTTCAGGACAAATTGGTCAACGTCCCATTCCAAGGAGAAAACCTCTTTGGGAATCCTATGACCGAAAAGGCTGCCGAGTTGGAGACAGAGTTCATGACGAGGGCCAGGCTCTCTAAAAAGACCGCTGCCCCTCCCCAACAGAAGGGCCCGGGTAAAAAGCCCTTTTACCCAAGGAAAGGGGCTGCTTACAAAAAGCTACCCACATTTTCAGGCCAAGAGACATGGGCAAGGCTCTCGTAAGCAGAAGGCTCCCAAGCCCCAGGCGTCTGCTCTGGCCCAGCCAGGGGGGAGCTTTTGACTCCTTGGGCATAGCCTCTCTATGGAGTGGAGGAGTGGCCTAGTGGTTGGGGCAAGGTACTTCAGGCCGGAAGGTCGGGGGTTCAAATCCCACTAGAGGACAGCAACCTTGGGCCAGAAGGACTGGGGTTTCTAGTCCCATAGGTGCTCCTTGTGGTCTTGGGCAAGCCACTTAACCCTCCATAGCCCATGTTCCCTGTAAAATAGTTATCTCCAAGTTATAATGCCCTGTTCAATGTAATTTCAGTTTGTTCAATGTAAACCGCACTGATGCAGAATAGCATGGTATATAAGAGACTATAATAAATAATAAAAAAAAAATAATAAG
This sequence comes from Ichthyophis bannanicus, assembly GCA_033557465.1. NCBI lineage: Eukaryota > Metazoa > Chordata > Amphibia > Gymnophiona > Ichthyophiidae > Ichthyophis > Ichthyophis bannanicus. The sequence continues at coordinate 174,857,652 of CM066044.1, forward strand.
GTGGTCAGCAGCCCACAGGGGGACATCTGACCCACTATGCCCAAAGGTGACCAGCCATAACCACCGATTCCTGGGCACTCCAGGTGGTCAGGGAGGGTTACCTTATCCACTTGGCTCAGAAACTTCCCTCTTTCTTTCTGGGAGAGCCCCTGGGTCTCCTATTGAAGGAGCTTGCAAGCCTTCTTGAGGACAGGGCGGTAGAACCAGTACCTCAGCATCTCAGGGCAGCGGGTTCTACTCCAGATATTTCCTCGTACCAAAAAACAGGGGGCCTAAGGCCCATGGATCTGTGAAATCTGAACAGGTTCCTGTTGAGGGAGAAGTTCAAGATGCTCTCCATTGGAACATTAAGAACATAAGATATGCCATACTGGGTCAGACCAAGGTCCATCAAGCCCAGTATTCTGTTTCCAACAGTGGCCAATCTAGGTCATACGTACCTAGCAGTTTCCCCAAGGGACACAGGTTCCACAATGCTTGTATTGGTTCAAGCATTGATATCCTGGGTCCCTTCTTAATAATGGTTTATGGACCTTTCCTCCAGGAACTTGTCCAAACCTTTTTTAAACCCAGCTACACTAACAGCCTTTACTACATCCTCCGGTAACAAATTCCAGAGTTTGATTACACGTTGAGTGAAAAAATATTTTCTTTTATTAGTCTTAAATAGTTTACCCTGTAGCTTCATTGCATGTCCCCTAGTCTTTCTATATTCTGATAAGGTAAACAATCGATCTACGTTTACCCGTTCCACTCTGTTCATTAATTTATAGACTTCTATCATATCTCCCCTCAGCCGTCTCTTTTCCAGGTTAAAGAGCCCCAACCTTTTTAGCCTTTCTTCATAGGAGTAGCCTTCCATCCCCTTTACCATTTTGGTGGCTCTTCTCTGAACCTTTTCTAAAATTGCTATATCCTTTTTAAGATATGGCGACCAGAATTGCACACAATATTCAAGGTGCGGTCTCACCATGGAACGATATAGAGGCATTATAATATCTTTTGTTTTATTTTCCATTCCTTTCCTTATCATACCTAGCATTCTATTTGCTCTCTTGGCCGCCGCTGCACACTGGGCCGAGGGTTTTAACATGGTATCCACAAGGACGCCTAAATCTTTTTCTTGGGTGGTGGTTCCTAATGTGGAACCTTGCATCGTTTAACCATAGTTTGGGTTGTTCTTCCCTAGGTGCATAACCTTGCACTTCTCCACATTAAATTTCATCTGCCATTTTGATGCCCAGTCTTCCAATTTATCAAGATCCTCTTGCAATTTTCCACAATCCTCCTGGGTTTTAACAACTTTAAATAGTTTTGTGTCATCAGCAAATTTGATAACCTCACTCGTTATTCCACTTTCCAGGTCATTTATGAATATGTCAAAAAGCAGCGGACCCAGCACAGATCCCTGGGGTACACCACTATTCACCTTTCTCCATTGGGAAAATTGGCCATTTAGCCCTACCCTCTGCTTTCTATCTTTTAACCAGTTCCTGATCCACAGTAGTACACTGCCTCCTATCCCATGACTCTTTAGTTTTGCCAAAAGTCTCTCATGAGGGACCTTGTCAAAGGCTTTCTGAAAGTCCAGATACACAATATCAACCGACTCACCTTTGTCCACCTGTTTATTCACTCCTTCAAAAAAACATAACAGATTAGTAAGACAAGATCTTCCTTGTCTAAAGCCATGTTGGCTGTCTCCCATTAGGTCATGACTATCTATATGCTGAGTAATTTTATTCTTTATGATGGTTTCTACCATTTTTTCCCGGTACTGATGTCAGGCTCACCGGTCTGTAGTTTCCCGGATCACCCCTCGAACCCTTTTTAAAAATTGGTGTTACATTGGCGATCCTCCAATCCTCAGGTATTAGAGATGATTTTAATGATAGTTCACAGATTACTGATAGCAGGTCTGCAATCTCAAATTTCAGTTCTTTCAACACCCTTGGATGTATACCATCCGGCCCAGGTGATTTGCTACTCTTCAGTTTATCTAATAGTTGTAGGACATCTTCCCGATGTATCGATATTTCCTTCAATTCTTCCACACCTTTAAATACCACTTCAGTCGTGGGTAACATCCCTACATCTTCCTCAGTAAAGACCGAAGCAAAGAATTCATTCAGTCTCTCCGCTATCGCCTTGTCGCCTCTTAGTGCTCCTTTAACCCCTTTATCATCTAATGGACCAACTGACTCTCTCACGGGTTTTTTGCTACGAATGTACTTGAAAAGGTCTTTATTTCGCGTTTTTGCTTCCGCAGCAAGCTCCTTCTCAAATTCTCCTCTTTGCCTGCCTTATCAATGCCTTGCATTTGACTTGCCAGTGCTTGTGCTGTTTCCAGGTTTCATCATTTGGCTCTTTTTTTCCATTTCTTGAAAGATGCTTTTTTGGCAACAGCCTCTCTGACCTCAGCTTTAAACCATGCTGGCAATTTTTTGGACTTCCTTCCACTTTTCTTAAAGCGTGGAATACAGCTGGTCTGGGCTTCCAAGATAGTATTTTTCAACAACACCCAAGCTTGATGTACGTCTTTAACCTTTGCAACTGCTCCTTGGATCCGAAGGATGCCTATACCCCCACATCCTCATCCACCCTAACCACAGGCAAAACCTTTGCTTCATGGTGGGGGGCAGCCACTACCAGTATAGGGTACTACCCTTAAGCCTGGCCTCCACCCCCAGGCTCTTCACCAAGTGCCTGGCAGTAGTGGCCGCCTTCCTCCGCCTCCACAGGGTATTTGTCTTCCCCTACCTGGATGACTGGCTCATAAAAAGGAGGCACAGCCACCGCATGCACCATTCAGGTCCTGCAACATCTGAGGTTTGTAATAAACTACCCCAAATTCCACCACCTCCTGCCTGACACAATGTCTGGAGTTCATAGGAGCACGGTTGAACACTCTTCAGGCAAAGGCCTTCCTCCCCTTGGACAGAGCAGACCGTCTCAGAGCACTGGCCGTAGACATATATGTCACCCCAGACGCCTGTCTGCACATGAGGGCTGCTCGGTGGTACCTTCGAGAGCAGTAGACACAGGGCATGGGCCGTCTCCAGAACTGAGTCTGTGACCCACAAGTTGGCGGAATCTCTGACTTGGTGGCAAAATCCCCATCCCCTTCAGGTGGGGATGCCCTTCCAAACTCCAAGCCCTCTTAAGGGTCCTCACTATGGATGCCTCCCTGCTAGGATGAGGAGTTCACTGCAAAGAATTCTGTACCCAGGGCAGCTGGTCGCAGGCTGAGAACAACCAGCAGATCAACCTCTTGGAGCTTCGGGCAATATATCTAGCCCTCCAAGTGTTCTGTCACTGCCTGAGGCACCAGCCAGTGCTGATCCAGACAGACAACCTGGTGGCAATGTTCTATGTGAACAAGCAGGGGGGCATGGAGTCCCATACCCTCTGCCATGAAGCAATGACACTCTGCTCCTATGCAGTTCAACAGGGAATACTCTTACTGGCAGTATACCTTCCAGACCAGGACAACACTCTGGCATACAAACTGAGCAGGGTCCTACAGCCACATGAGTGGAAACTGGACCCTAGAGTAGCCATCTGGCTCTTCTGGCTCTGGGGGACTCCCATGGGTGGACCTCTTTGCCTGCTTGGACAATTATCAGTTGCTCCGCTTCTGCTCCCAGCAGCCCCACCCCTCCCGGGTGACAGCAGATGCGTTTCTTATTCTGTGGTCAGAAGGTCTCATTATGCCTTCCCACCCATGCCGCTGATTGCCAAAACACTTCAAGGTTCTTCACGACAAAGCCTCACTGATCCTGGTGGCACCTTGGTGGCCCAGGCAACTGTGGTTCCCGCTACTCCTCAGACTGTCAGTGGAGACTCTGATCCCACTGGGGAGCTCCCCAGAGCTCTTGTCTCAGGAGGAGGGTTCCCTCCTGCACCCCAACCTGGGGTCCTTATCGCTGACTGTGTAGCTGCTGAAAGGGTGACTCTAGCCCCTTTCAACCTCTCAGGAGAGGTGAAAGAAATCCTGCTAGCCTCTCCCATAAGGCCTCCACCAGGAGAGCTTACACCTTCAAATGGCACAGGTTATCAGTCTGGTGCGTGGAGCAACTGGTGAACCCGTTCTCCTGACCGGTGCAGCTGGTGTTGCAGTACCTTCTTAATCATTTGCAATCCGGGCTCAAATCAAGCTTCATTAGAGTGCACCTCAGTGCTATGGTGGCACATCACCACCCGGTTGAAAGCAAGCCCCTCTCGGTCCAGCCTCTGATGACCCACTTCTTGAAAGGACTTCTGCTGTCCAAACCCCCCGTCCACCCTCCTGAGACAGAATGGGACCTGCACGTTGTATTGGCGCAGCTCACTCGCCCACCATTTCAGCCTCTGGCTACCGGCCACCCGAGATACCTCTCATGGAAGGTTGTGTTCCTGGTGGTGCTCACCTCCACTTGCAGGGTCAGCGAGCTCCAAGCCCTAGTGGCAGAAGCACCATATACCAGGTTCTATAGAAACAGGATCATGCTACGCGCACGCCCTAGATTCCGAAGGTGGTATCTTCTTTCCACCTCAACCAGGAGGTGGTGCTGCCTACCTTCTTCCCAAGGCCTCACTCCTTGGACTGTAAGAGCCCTGTCTTTCTACATTCAGCGTACCCGGGGCCACCGGAAAGCTGCTCAGCTTTTTGCTTCCTATGACCCCAGTCGGCTGGGGAAAGCGGTAATCAAACAGATACTGTCCACCTGGGTGGCAGATTGCATTGCCCTCGCCTATGTGCAGGCTGGGCTTACGCTGGATGGCCGGGTTGTGGCACACTGTGTCAGGGCTATGGCAGCCTCTGTGGCAAACCTGTGCTCCGTCCTGATGCTGGACATCTGTCGGGCCACCATCTGGTCTTCAGTTCACATCTTTGCAGCCCATTACTGCCTGGAAAGGGTGTCCCAATTGGACAGCGCCTTCGGCTAGGCCATGCTCCATAATATTTTTGGGGTCTAGGCAACTCCTATCCTTGTATTCAGGCTACCAGAGCATTGGCTTCCATCGGACACAGTCTGTATCTGTGGACTCAATTGCTGCTGCTCACTGCTCCCCTTGAGGGCGACTGTGTTTTTTTTCCCTACAGGCTTGCGGTAGCCTGTAGCCCTTATGTGAGGACTGACTTCCTGCTTGTTCTCGGAGAAAGCACAGTTACTCACATGTAACAGGTGTCCTCCGGGACAGCAGGAATCGGTCCTCACAACCCTCCCTCCTTCCCTTGGAGTTGCTTGTTTACCATCTTTTAGCTATGTCATCTGACTGAGCAAGATGGCACCCTTGGGCGGGAAGGGCACCATGCATGCATGGTGGCATCTCCCAAAGGCTTTCTTTGAAGCTGGGGGGATGCTTCTGCGAGGGCTCCATTTGTGAGGACTGATTCCCACTGTCCCCGGAAAACATCTGTTACAGGTGAGTAACTACGCTATATACAGTATTGTTTGTTTGACCTTTATTTCATACATTCAAATGGCCTAACATGTCAGCTACACTTCTACATCCTATAACACGCGTGTCCTCTGACACCAGATATTATAATGCATTATAGGATCACAGGCAACACCTCACAAGAGGCCAGTGTTGCATTTCTGTTATGATTTGGCATGGGCCTGGCCATTATTTCTAAGACAAACCCTGGCCCTTTTTTCTAATGCTTGTTTTTTCCTTAAACCTAGAAAAAAAACCTCACCTTATTGAAGCTGAAGAGTATGTTTATGTTTATTTTATTTGCTTGACCGCCCTTCAGTAATAATCAGAGCGGTTTACAATAAAAACTTCAATAAAGGAAGGCACGGCCAGAAAATGAAGAGGAAGTTACAATGTCTGATAGAACAGAAAGAGGAGAGCTAGCAGAATACTGTAATCACAGGGAGGAGGCTAATGGGAGGAGGAGGGGAGGTCAAAAGCCAGGGAGAAGAGGTGAGTTTTCAATGCCTGTTTGAAGGAGTAGTAGGTAAGGAATTCCAGAGAGCAGGACCAATGAAGAAAAGGGCTGAGGAACGGGTGGATTGAAGGTGGGCCTGGGAAGGAGATGGTACTGCAAGGCGATTGAGATGGAAGAATCGAGGGGTGTGCCTAGGGATATGGAAGTGAAGTACGTTTGCCAGATATTGCGGGGTAGAGGTATGCAGCGCTTTATGAACAAGTGTGAGTAGTTTAAACTGGATACGAAAAGACACAGGGAGCCAGTGGAGACGGATAAGAAGGGGAGTGACGTGATCATTAGGAGAGGAGCAAGTTACAAGTCTGGCGGCAGTGTTCTGAATTCTTTGTAGGCGAGTTAATTGGAATTTGGTAATGCCGGAAAGGACTGAGTTGGCAAAGTCAAGACTGGAAATGACCAATGATAGCAGCAGAGTTGTAAGGGCAGAGGGAGAGAGAAAGGGACGAATCGCACGAATTTGACGGAGGTAGAAGGAGGAGGAATTGGTGATATGGGAAACATGAGCAGAAAAGGAAAGATCGGAGTCAAAGAGCACACCAAGATAATGGAATGTGGAAACCAAAGAAATGGGAGTACCAGAGAAAGAGGGAGCCAGAGAAGGGGATTGGTGGCCATGAGGAAACCAAATTGCAGTGGTTTTGGCAAGGTTGAGATGTAGACAGTTTTGGGACATCCAGTTAGTAACGGCAGTGAGACAGGAGTTAAGCGGGGTAAGATCCGGGGACACAGGAGAGGTGTGGTAAAGGAGAAGAATAATCATCAGCATAATAGTAAGAGTAATGCAGTAAACATCACTTGGCTAAACTATGTGCAAAGGGTAAAGCTGGAAAATGGTATGGAGCTTTGAATGTGAGAGACAGGTTCATAGTGCTCCTGCTGACTTTGTTGTACTTTGGGACACATGCAGGGCCAGTCCCACAGTTGGTTCAAGGTGTTTGAGCCCTAGGCAGACCTTAAACCTTTCATCCCCCTTAGCTGTCAGTATCTGTTTAGCTTTGAATGCCCTGTTGTTTTTTTTACTGCCCCCAACAAGTTGATGCCCTAGGTGGCCACCTATTTTACCTAATGGTTGAGCTGGCCCTGGTCAAATGCTCCTATTTCCTTTGTTTCCTAGTTTATTCAATTGTTTGGGTATAATGCTTTGTGTATTCCCTTAGTTCCCATAATACTCAACCAATCTGTAAAACTTTTTTCTGTTGGACACCTTTACAAAGACACCAATCTGTTAAGCTAGTTCTGCCCAGGATCCATTTTATGTATTTTACTGTTCCACACTTTTAAGAAATAAATATCCAATATTCACTTCAATTATCCTTCCAATACCTTAGAATCCTTTTTGACTCTAAACTCTCCTTTTCTTCTCAAATTAGTCATTATGAAATCTTCTTTTATTGTGCTCTGCCGTTTCCATGCTCTGTCCACTTCCTTGACCTTCCAGCCCAGTTATCCATCATACTCAACACCATAGTTGTAGAACTGGATTATTGCAATATTGTTTATGCTGGGTTATGCAGTTATAAACTAAAAAAAAGTTACAAACCATTCAGGAAACCATGATCTGTATTTTATACAACACAAGAAAATTTGACCATGTCTCTCCTCTCCTAACTGACCACCACTGGCTTCCGGTTAAATACCGTATCATACATAAAATTCTTACCCTGACTTATAAATCCCTCTATAATAATGCTCCAGACTACTTATCTCTTTTACCTTATATGTCCCCACCCCCCCTCCGCTGCCTATGCTCACTCCACAAACAAAAACCCTATCCCTTCGGTGACAAGTAAACTACTCAAAAAAATCACCAAAGCAAACCCCCAAGATACAAAAATATTTTTTTGTCGGATGTTTTCAGGAAAGGAACATGGTATCCAACTATGTCCACCACACAGTCACATCCATTTTATTATAATACTAAGAATTTTTTCACTTAGCTGACTCGTAGATTAGTGAGGCACACTCAAGCACGACATGCACGTTTCAGGTAAAACCCTGTATCAAGTGCCGCCATTAACAATGTCATCTATCAATGTCAGCTAAGTGAAAAAATTCTTAGTATTATAATAAAATGGATGTGACTGTGTGGTGGACATAGTTGGATACCATGTTCCTTTCCTGAAAACATCCGACAAAAAAATATTTTTGTATCTTGGGGGTTTGCTTTGGTGATTTTTTTGAGTAGTATGCTCACTCCACGGCAATCGATTGTTAATCCTATCACCCTTAAAAAAACAAACACTGATCCACATACGTAGACCTCTGCCTTCTTTTCTACTGCCCCTATTTTATGGAATTCCCTTCCATCCCACATCAGTCTTGAGCCCTCCTTCAAAATTGTTGAGGACGCTCATGTGGAAACCATGTGTGATCCTGATGGTATCGGACGGTGAATGAAGGCATCCTTTGAAAAAAAGATAAGTGCGGTTAAGAACTGTGTAGAGAAAACTGTTAGACCCTGAAGCAGAATAAGTTAAAATGTTCGAAACATGACTGTTGTGCTCGGTGAATATACAATTGTTACTAAAGGTGAAAAGAGAATTTACAAAAGTGTGGAAGCCTAAAAGCCATTGTTCCTTAAGAAAACAATACTGAATTTTATGTGCCACGTTTAGAATGAAACATTAAAAAATTGATGCATAAAAAAGTTGATCAAAGAAAGAAAATCAAAAAGTTGAAAAATTAAGTTGACCAAAAAAAAAAGGGACAAAGGACTATTAAGCTAGAAGCAATTTGTGATAACGGCTTTGATGAAAATAGTCTGCCAAACCTTTTTGGAATATGTAGTGAGCTAATGCTATTTGGGTAAATATTTTGATCATATGATTCTCAATATAGCAGCAATAAACAATATTGCCCTTCATAAGAAATTGCCTTTTCATAAAAAATAGAAACCTTCAGCAATGGAGGTTATCTTATTTGTGCAGTATATACAGATCAACACCTATCTCTCCTCTGTTGCAATCATTTTGTCTCAGCAATCTAAATTATTTTGTATATGCATTATCTAAGCAAAACTGGAATATAGTAGCAATCCTGACATGAATTCATGTTTCAAGCAACACTACTCTGTTTCATTGTCTTTGTGCCTTTGAAGGAATTTTTATTAAAATCACAGGATTTAAAATGTATACCCTTGAAACAAGGATACCTTTTAAATGCTATAATGTGTGCTTTAAAATGTGCTAAATATGCTCAGTAAGAGGTGCTGCTTCAGTATAAACATCATGAATTAATGATAGATTAGTTTGGTTCATTGAAAATGATAATGTTCAATCAAAAAAGGCAAAGTCCATTCATTGTCATATATCATCTCTTTATGATACCTTTCAGGTCCTTCCAATAGTTGCATTATTGGTGATTTGATAGAAATGCCCCATAGAGCAATTGATAAATACTGTGCTCATCAGACTTTGTAATCATTGTCTATGGTGTTCTCGTGCCCTTAATGACACTACTACTGATGTTACTTACAAAGCAAAATACCCTACTGCTTGCATTTTGAAATTTGTTATATACTAATTAGTGCACATGATAATGCATATGTAGGGCACACAAAGCAATATAAAATAGAGATTGAACACAAAGACTTTGACAGCATCATCCTGTCTCTGACAACGGACATCCAAAATCACTTGGATGTACCTGGTAGATCCCAAAGAACAGATTCATTTCTAGCAGTTAATTTGAGGTCTACTTGGCTAATAATTGTTTATGGAATTCTCTAGGACTTCATCCAAGCTTCTTTTAATCCAGGCTATGTTAGATGCCTTGCCCACATCCTCCTATACTCTGCAGCTTAATTGTTCACAGAGAGTTTATGGAGTTTCCCCTAGTCCTGGTCAGGGGCGGCCCAAGGGGGGTGCGGGGCCATGTGCGGAGACTCGGTGCGGGGCCTCATTTGCATAAGGGTCCTCATTTGCATAAATATTTGCATAATGTTACCATACACGAACTTTTAGTAAACATGCCTCTTAATGAGTGTATGAATAAAGAAAGACTAAAAGACTTCTACATTACTATAATCCAGTGCCAACCGCCAGACACATTAGGAACTACTACAAACACTGCCCATTTAGAACCCATAGCAAACTCGCCGTATCCTAACAGCACTACCAGGACTCATAAAGCACCATACCCTAACTATCAAAAGGAAACGCTGCAAATATTAAACCAATACATTTCAGAGAACAACAATACATGACCTACTGGGGAAAGAGAACAAGTGGCAATGTCAAATAGGAATTACATAAACAGAATACCTCAGCTCAGTTACACATGAACAGAACATAAACCATCACCAAACAAGGAATCACAATTTAGAAACAGGAAGACAATAATTAAACTGGGAATCCCAAAAGCCAAACTTGGAATGTACAACACTGTAGAAATAAAACTATACATTAATTTGCTCTTGTACTAAACAAAGCGCAGACGTTAATGATGCACATTTACCAGAGCTGACATATTCCAATTAATAAATTCAAAATAAAGAGATATTTTTCTACCTTTTGTGCATTTTTTTTCAGCTGCAATTGCTCCAGCCACTTTCTTCTGGTTTCTTCGTGTCTTCCGCTAATTCTTCATCGTCTGCTGTCCATTTGTCTTTTCTTCTCTCTCTACATCTGCTTTAACATACTAATCTTTCTCCTTTTCCTCTTTCCTCATTCCTATTTCATCCACTCAAATTTTACCCCTCCATCCTCAATCCCCACTTACTCTCCCAATATCCGGACAATTGTAGATTTGTCTTCCCTCCCACACAAAATATTTTTTCCCTCTCCATTTCACTCTCCCAGCTCCATCCCATTCTAATCCTCCCCAACCTCAGCTCCATTCTAGTTCCAGTCCCACCCAGCATCCGCTCCCTTCTAGTCCCCGCATCAGCCCATTTCCAGTCCTAGCCCCCCATAAGCCCATTTCCAGTCCTAGCTCCCCCATCTATTTGCAGTCCCATCCAAGTCCCTCCATCAGCTCATTTCCAATCCCAGCCCCCCATGAGCCCATTTCTAGTCCTTTCCTAGCCCCACCATCAGCCCATGTCAAATCCTAGCTCCCCTCCACTCAGCCCATTTCCAATCCAAGCCCCCCATGAGCCTACTTCCAGTTCTAGCCCCTTCATGAGTCCATTTCAATCCAAACCCCCACCACAGCCCATTTCCAATCTTAGCACCCCCCAACAGCCAATTTCCAGTCCTATTCTAGCCCCTCCATCAGCCCATTTCCTGTCCTAGCCCCCCCTCACCCATTTCCAGTCCTAGCTCCCTCCCCCTCACAACCCATTTCCATTCCAAGCCCCCGTCCCCATCAGCTATTTGCAGTTCAAGCCCTCCTTCCACTCAGCCCATTTCCAGTCCTAGCCTCCTCATAGCCCATTACTAGTCCTAACCCCCCATCAGCCCATTACGTCCTATCCCCCCATCACCCTATTTCCAGTCAGAGCCCCCCATCAGCCTATTTCCAGTCTTAGCCCCCCTCCCATAGCCAATTACCAGTCCTACCCCCCATCAGCCCATTTCCAGTCTTAGCACCCCATAGCCCATTACCAGTCCTAACCCCCCCTTCACCCTATTTCCCGTCCTAGCCCCCAACTCCGGCTATTTGCAGTCATTGCCGGGCCCCCATAGCCAATTACCAGTCCTACCCCCCCCATCAGCCCACTTCCAGTCTTAGCCTCCCCCCCCATGGCACATTACCAGTGCTAACCCCCCCCCCATGGCCCATTACCAGTCTTAACCCTCCCCCCCATCAGCCCATTACCAGTCCTAACCACCCCCCCCCATCAGCCCTATTCCCGACTTAGCCCCCCCATAGCCCATTAACTTTCCTATCCCCCCCCTCAGCACATTTCCAGTCCTACCCCCCCCCCATGGCCCATTACCAGTCCTAACCACCCCCCCCCCATCAGCCCATACCAATACCAGTCCTAACCCCCCCCCCCCCATCCGCCCACTTCCAGTCTTAGCCCCCCCATAGCCCATTACCATTCCTACCCCACCCCCCTCAGCCCACTTCCAGTCTTAGCCTCCCCCCCCATGGCCCATTACCAGTCCTAACCCCCCCCCCCGGCCCATTACCAGTCCTAACCCCCCCCATGGCCCATTACCAGTCCTAACCACCCCCCCCCCATCAGCCCAATTCCAGTCTTAGCCCCCCCATTGCCCATTACCTGTCCTATCCCCCCCCATCAGCCCATTTCCATTCCTACCACCCCCCCCATGGCCCATTTCCACTCCTAACCCCCCCCCCCCCATCAGCCCATTACCAGTCCTAACCACCCCCCCCCATCAGCCCACTTCCAGTCTTAGCCCCCTTATAGCCCATTACCCGTCCTAACCCCCCCCCCATCAGCCCATTTCCAGTCCTACCCCCCCACTTCCAGCCTTAGCCCCCTCCCCATAGTCAATTACCAGTCCTACCCCCCCATCAGCCCATTTACAGTCTTAGCCCCCCCATCAGCCCATTTCCAGTCCTACCCCCCACTTCCAGCCTTAGCCGCCTCCCCATAGCCCCTTACCAGTCCTAACCCCCCACATCAGCCCCCCCATAGCCCATTACCAGTCCTAACCCCCCCCATCAGCCCATTACCAGTCCTAGCCTCCCCCCCCCCCATGGCCCATTACCAGTCCTAATCCCCCCCAGCCCACTTAGCCCCCCCCAGCCCACTTAGCCCCCCCCCATGGCCCATTACCAGTCCTAGCCTCCACCCCCCATGGCCCATTACCAGTCCTAACCCCCCCCAGCAGCCCACCTACCCCCCCCCAGAGCCCATTACCAGTCCTAACCCCCCCCCATCCGCCCCCTTCCAGTCTTAGCCTCCCCCCCATGGCCCATTACCAGTCCTAACCACCCCCCCCCCTGGCCCATTACCAGTCCTAACCAGCCCCCCCCCCCGGCCCATTACCAGTCCTAACCAGCCCCCCCCCGGCCCATTACCCTTTTAGCCTCCCCCCCCAGCGCCCATTACCAGTCCTACCCACCCCCCCCCCATCATTCCAAATTAAAATAAAAAAAAAACCAAACTGGTTGCTTCTGCCGCGGCAGCATCAAGAGCTCTGCCGCGGCAGCATCAAGAGCTCTGCCGCGGGGCCCCCCCCTGCCCGGCAGAGCCTCCGTGCATCCTCAGCAGCTTTCTTCATGTCCAAAACGCGGGCTTCTTTCAGAGCCGCGAGAGTTTCTTTTCTCGCGGCTCTCTTAATCCCGCGGGGCTGATGGGAAATCCCATCACCCTCGGCGGGATTAACAGAGCCGCGAGAAAGGAAACTCTCGCGGCTCTGAAAGAAGCCCGCGTTTTGGACATGAAGAAAGCTGCTGAGGATGCACGGAGGCTCTGCCGGGCAGGGGGGGGCCCCGCGGCAGAGCTCTTGCTGCTGCCGCGGCAGAAGCAGCCGGTTTGGTTTTTTTTTTTTAAACTTGGGATGCTGAAGAATGTTTTTTGCGCGGGGCCCCCTGAAACGCGGGGCCCTGTGCAAAAAACATTCTTGCTCAATGGACGGGCCGGCCCTGGTCCTGGTCCTGGTCCTGGTACAGTTTTGAATGCATAAACCTCTGTCATCTCCATAAATGCACCATCAAGCCCCTCCCACATTAATCACCTATATCTGCTACAAACCTCATAGTCTGTATATAGATTAAACATGTACCCTAAACAGTTCTGATTATGTAATGAGTTTGGAGGGGTTTTTTTTTACTATTGTTCTATGTAAATCACTCACCTGCACATTCATTGTGCTCATGTTTGTTATTGCACACAGAGTTCATTGTATACCGTTTTGTCTTGTAGAAAGACGGTATATAAAGATGTTAGATAAATAAATACAAATCTCCAAGCAGAAGAGGGCTTATTTGCTCAATCTGTCTTTCAAAAAAGAAAGTTCCATCCCCTTTATCATTTTTATTGCCCTTCTCTGTATGTTTTTTAGTTCTGCTATCTCTATATCTATCTATCTCGAGTGACCAGGCCTGCACACAATATTCAAGATAGTGTATTATTCACCTGTAACAGGTGTTCTTCAAGGACAGCAGGAGCCGGTCCTCATATATGGGTGACATCGGCACTGATGGAGTCCACGTGGTAATCACTCCTCAGCTTTTGAAGAAAGCCATTGGGAGTTTCACCACTCATGCATGGTCATCTTCCTGCCCAAGGGTGCCATCTTACCTCAGTATGATGGCATAGCTTAATCAAGCATAAAAAAAGAAAACAACTCCATGGGGAGGAGGGAGGGTTGTGAGGACTAATTCCTGCTGTCCCTAGAGAACACCTATTACAGATGAGTAACTATGTTTTTCCAGGAACAAGCAGGACGTCAGTCTTCACATATGGGACTCCCCAGCTACAGGCTACTGAAAAAAAACCTGTAAAAAGCTATGGACAACCGAGAAACAGCAAACCGTGAATGGCAACAGGAAGCTATGAATAACTAAGCCCTGATATTCAACCCAAGTAGCAAGGATGGAATCTCCTCTCCGGTAGCCTGGATGTAAGGGCTGGAAGGAAGGAGTTGCACTAATCCTCAGAGATGACTGAGTACTGCCTGGCCTAAGGTGCTGTCACGCCATGAGCTCTTCTGCAGGCACTAATGAGCTGCGAATGTAGGGACCGAGGACTAGGTGGCGGCTCAGCATATGACTTGCAGAAGGACCAAGCACAGAGGCCACCATGGCGCACACATTGTGGGCAGTGACGACACTCCAGAGAGAGTCCAGCCTGCTCGTAGGCAAAGGAGATGCAGTCCGCCACTCAGATGGACAAGGTGTGCTTAGAGATGGCAACACCAAGCCTGTTCGGGTCATAGGACATGAACAATTGTGATGAGCAGCGGTGGGTCTTTGTACGCTTGAGAGAAAATCAGTGCCCTCTTGCAGTCGAGGGTATGGAGGGAGGCCTCCGCCCGAGACGCAAGAGGTCTAAGGAAAAAGGTGGGGAGAATGACCCCCCTGGTTGAGATGAAACGTAGATACCACCTTTTGTAGAAACTTGGTTTAGGTGTGTAGAACCATCCTATTCCTGTGAAATCTAGTGTATGGTGCATGAGCCACCAATGCCTGAAGCTCACTGACTCACCGAGCAGAAGTGAGCGTGATGCGAGACAACTTTCCAGGAAAGGAATTTGAGGTGAGCAGAAGCAAGCGGTGGGCTGGTGAGAGGAGGAGACCCCCTCATGAAGAGGCCCACTAGAGGGTGGCTCAAGGTGGATTGTCCATCCACAGATAGCGATGTGCCGCCAGGGCACTGAGGTGCATCCTGATGGAGTTGGACTTTAAGCCAGGATGAGAGAGGCACAACAGCTACTGCAGTATTGACTGCACCAGACAGGAAAAGGGGTTAAGGCCCTTGCCGGCGCATCACAGTGGGAAAAACTGCCATTTAAAGGCATGCGCCTGCCTGGTGGAATCCTTGTGGGAGACCAACAGAACATCCTCAACCTCTGTGGAAAGATGGAAGGGGGCCAGAGCTATCCTTTCAGCAGCCAGGCCATCAGTGCAAGGAACTGGAGGTTGGGGTGCAGGAGAGAGCCATCCTGCTGTGATATCAAGTCCGGAGCGTAGCCCAGGGGAATCGGGGCTGCTCGAGAAAACTGCAACAGCAGCTGGAACCACAGTTACTGGGGACAGCAGGGAGCAATGAGGATCACGGTGGCCCAGTCTGACAATCTTGAGCAGGGTTCATGGAATAAGTGGAGTGGGAGGATTTGCATACAGCAGACTCACCCTTCCTCCCCCCCCCCCCCCCATGGCAAGAGGAATGCTTTGGCGGCCTCTTGGTCCCAGGTTGGTATCTGGGAGCAAAGGCGAGGCAGTTGAGTGTTGCTGGGGCTCGTGGAGAGGTCCATTGTCTGAGTCCCCCCAATGCTGGAAGAGAGAGCAGGCTAGGGCTGGATCCAGATGCCACTCATGTGGCTGAAAGGCCCTGCTGAGTTTGTCTGCCAGGACGGAAAGCTGCCCAAAGGAGCATGTCCCTTGCCATGGCAAAGTTCCAGATGCAGACTGCCTCCCAGCATAGGAAGTACGAGCCCATGCCGCCCTGCTTGTTGAGGTAGAACATCGCAACCTGGTTGTCCGTTTGGAAGAGGACCAGCTGGTTCTAGAACACTCAAAGTGTTGGCGACCGCCAGGAGCTCAAGGACGTTGATCCAATACAGGCTCATCTCCTGCATCCAAACGCCCTGGGATTGGAGACTGTCGCAGTGGGTTCCACTTCTGAGCTTAGAAGTGTCCGTCCTGAGGATGTGTTGCCACCAGGCAAGGGAATTCACAAGGGGCCTGATAACCCACATGCGATACATGGCCTGTGACCACCGAGGGACCACTGTGCCTGCCGCATCTGCAGACAGGCATCTGGAGTCTTACAAACCATCAAGGTCATGTGCCCCAAGAGGCACAACGTGAGATAGGCTGACAGTCATACGACCCTGCACTTTGGTTGGCAAGAATGCTAGCCGCTGAGACTTGTCCAGAGGGAGGAAGGCCTCCTATGAACTCTAAGCATTGCATGGGCTGCAAATGGAACTTGGGGTAGTTGATGACAAATCCCAGGCATTCTAGCACCAGGAGGATGTGGCAGCCTGACTGACTGACTGACCTCCTCCGGCGAGCCTCTCTTTATGAGGCAATCGTCCAGGTAGGAGAAAATGAAGACATCTTGTAGTCTGAGATAGACGGCAACTACTGAGGCACTTGGTGAACACCCTTGGAGCGGCCAAGAGGCCGAAGGGTAGAACCCTGTATTGCTAGTAGCACCCATCTATGATGAAACGGAGGAACTGACTGTGCCAGGGGTGAATCTGGCTATGCTGCTTGGATCTATACCCACATCCTATCTCCTTGCTGGAGGTAGAACAGCAACATTCCAAGGGATAGCATTTTGAACTTCTCTCTGACCAAAAAGCGATTGAGGCCCCACAGATCTAGGATGGGACTAAAGCCTCCTGTTTTTTTGGGGACAAGGAAGTAGCGGATGGTAGAGCCCCTTACCCCAGAGATGTTGGGGGACGGGTTCTTGAGCTGCTTCTGCAGGAGGTCTCAGTGAAGAGAAGTCATGTGGGGCTCCCCTGGAAAGAACAGAGGAGGTGTCTGCTGAACCCGCACCACCTGCAGAACCCAGGCATCTGTGGTGATACCAGGCCAGAGGTGGGCGAAGCAAACTAGACGCTCCCCTGTGTGCTCTAGATCTTGATCCTCTTGAGGGAGAGGGGCTATGCCCAGGGAGTCGAAAGTTACCCCCCCCCCTGGTTACAGCAGGGTCTCTGTCTGGGGTTTGGGGGCCTTAAGACTTATGAGAGCCATGACCCTGGCCCTTAGCCTGCTGACCCTGTTGGGGAGCTTAATAGTCCAGAAACTGCGGGTAAGTTCTCTAAGTCTTTTTCTTCTTCAGGTAGGACTTTTTCCCCTGAAACGTTCTGCCAGTTTTGGTCATATATTCAGACTCCAACTCTGCAGCCTTGTCAGTCATGGGCTTGCCAAAGAAGCTGTCCCCCTTGTCATGGGACATCGACCAATTTGTCCTGAACACATTGCTCTAGGTCCAGACGGTGGGCACTAATTCCCACAGCAGCTACCCGAGCCACGTACACAAACTGTCATAGACTGCCCGAGTTAGAAACATTTAATAGTCCTTGACCAAGGAGACCAGAATCTGGAACCACACCAGAGGTTCATTGGTCAGTTTAGCTAAGAACCCGGAAAGCTCCTTTGCCAGGTCCCTCGGGTACAAGCCTGGATGCAGGCCACGAGCATTGAGCCCTGGTAGCACTTCCTACCAAAGCCATCCATAGTGTGGGCCTCCCTGCCTGGGGGCACAGAGGAGTGCATCTTTTGGCTTTTGATTTGGCACATAACCGACTCCACCACCATGGATTGGTGTGGCAGCTGTAGTTTTTTAAACCCTGGGCACTTGTGGATCTGATACTGGGAATAGTCACTTGCTCACTACTACTACCACTGAGCATTTGTATAGCACTACAGGATGTACGCAGCGCTGCACGGACATGTAAGAGACAGTCCCTGCTCATCAGAGCTTACAATCTAGTCAAGACAGACAACATAGAAGGTGTAGACAGGGATACATCTAGGGGGAATAGTAAAGAAACAAGATGATCAGGTGTGTCAAAATCCAAAAGCAGCAGCTCACAATAGGTACAGTCACCAGGGCCTCCTATATCCTGAAGAGCAAGCACTCTAGTATGGGCAGAACTGGCACCATCAGATTTCAAGGTCCTTGTCCAAGGCACTGTCCTTCATGGATGAGCCTTGTGCCATCTCCTGCACAAAGTTGAGGAAAGCAAGGTCCTTGGGCAGGGACCCCCTCTGCTCTTGTGGTGGGGAGGGGTCCAATGGGACATCCTATGCAGCAGGGTGTTGGACAACTCATCTTCTGTCTCCCACTCCGAGTCAGAGAGTGCCTTGAGGACTCAGTGGACATTGGCTCGATGCATGGCTGGAGGCATAGAGGGAGACAGAGGAGCCCGATGTCCTGACTTGGAGGTGCTCGGGGGTGAGATCTGAGGCCTTGCAGGTGAAGAGGAGCGCTGCAGCTTGGCTTGGAGCACATGCCTCTGTAGCACTGGCTGAACATTGTCCACTGAAGCCCTCGTGGAGAAGGGTCCCAACGTCGGCACAGATGACCTTGAGGCACTGGGCATCAGTCTGTGCTGTGACTCCAGGAAGGCAGCCTGGCTGTGCTCCAGGGCTATCATCCTGGTCTCCACCAACTTGGGCACTGATGGAATTGGGCCCGGAGCTGGCTCCCCCAATGGGAAAATCACCAATGGTGATGGTTTAGTCTTCCAACCAGGGCAGCTTCAGGGGCCACTCCCAGCCATTGCCCTCGGCAATGCGCCGAGAACGTTTGTGCCGGTGGCTGAGGGTCTTACCTCCAACTCTAGCATCAGACCTCAATGTCGGCTCAGGTAGATTCTAAACCTTACAGGGAGGTCTTCTGAGGATAATCCCCGATCCGAGGCTCTGCAACCTTGGGGCTCAGCCACGTGACGATGAGTCATCTGACACAGCCCCTGAGGGCAGTGATTTCACGCTCTGTCGGGGCTGAAACAGGACTTCTGGCTGAAAACAGATTCCTGCTGCTTTTCATGACTCTTCCAACTCTTGCTTGACATCTGCAGGCAGAGCGGGCAGATGGAGGAGTCATGATCAGCACAGAGGCACTGAAAGCAGCAGCTATGGCGGTCCATGATGGCCATACTGCTTGAAGCCACTGACTATAGACATAGCAGGGAAGACGGCTCCCGCAAAGTCAAACTAATGTCTCTGTCAGTGTGGGCACAAGGAAGTCCCGTGCTCCAAGAAAAAATGAAGAGGAAAAAAAATGGATCAGCAACTTGATCCTTGTCACATCCAAATGCCTCTACTTGATTCTCATCCTTCTTGACCTTTCTGCTGCCTTTGACACTGTTGATTACCACCTTGTCCTCGATAGCCTGTCCTCGCTTGGATTTAGGGACTCTGTTCTGTCCTGGTTTTCTTATTATCTCTCCCATCACCCTTTTAGTGTATGTTCTGGTAGTTCCTCTTCTGCTGCCATCCCACTTTCAGTTGGTGTACCTCAGGGTGCTCTGTCTTGGGACCTCTCCTCTTTGCTCTCTATACTAATTCCCTTAGTGCACTTATTTCCTACCATGGTTTTCAGTACCATCTTTATCTTGATGACTCTCAGATCTATCTTTCTGCTCCTGAAAATCTCTCCAGTAATCAATGTTCAGATCTCTGCCTGCTTATCAGACATTTCCACCTGGATGTCTCACTGCCATCTGAAACTGAACATGGCCAAAACTGTGCTCCTTATCTATTCCCCTAAACCCATCTCCCCCTTCCTCTCTTCTCTATTTCTGTAGATAACATTACATTCCTCCTTGTTTCCTTAGCTTGTAATCTTGGGGTCATCTTTAACCCTACAGCTAGCTAAAACCTGTCACTTCTTTCTCTTTAACATTGGCACAATTTGTCCTTTCCTTTCCACACACACTCCCAAGACCCTCATCCACTCCCGTGTCACCTCCCATCTTTACTGTAATCTACTCCTCTCTAGTCTCCCTCTGAATCATCTCTCCTCCCCTTCAATCTGTTCAAAACTCAGCTGCATGGTTTATTTATGCTCATGTACCCCTTTTCTCAAGTCACTTCACTATTTCCCTATCCATTTCCATATCCGATTCAAACTTCTATTTACCTCCAAGTGTATTCATTCTGTGGCTCCTTACAACCTCTTTTATCTCACTCCATACTCCTCCTTGGGAACTCTGCTCCTTTGGCAGATACCTTTTATCTGTGCCCTTCTTGGCCACTGCCTATTCCAGACTTCGTCATTTCACCTTGCTGCCCTATATGCTGGGAAGAAACTACCTGAGTAGGTGCATTGAGCTCCTTCTCTGGCCCTATTCAAGTCCAGGCTGAAGACCCACCTCAGAGGCTCCTTTTAGATCCTCATGCACCTCCTTCTCTTGTCTACTATTTTCATGTATCTGCCCATACTCGACTCCCAGTTTTGCGATGGTTTTTCATCTCAATTGGGATTGTAAGCTCTGCTGAGAGGGGACTGTCTTTTACATCTACAGCAGTATGCAAAAGTCTGGAATCACTTGTAAGTTTGACGTTTTTTCAACTTTGTGACCTTGTATCTTAATTTCTTTTTCCTCCCAGTGGCTTTTTCTGTGTATCTCATGATAAGTGATAGATTTGGCTATTAGGGCCAACTTTTAGTAGTGGCTTGGCCCTTATTTTCTGAGTTTGTTCCCCAGAGTGGTCCTTTACGTGATTTTCACAGAAAATCTATCAAATGTACATCGTTGGCCAATAATATATTATTGTAAGTATGCTTTAAAATATAATGGATGTACACAAGGTTTCCTTCAAATTAATGTATGTGGCCTTGAAAAAGGCCATTTTTACGTGTCAGTGATGACTCAGTATTTGATGGGCCACCCTTTGTTCTTCATCAGCTGACTGCATCTTGTTGGCATTGAATGAACCAGTCTGACAAGGTGATCGTTGGTGACAATGCGGTTCCAAGCTACAATGCGTGTCACAGGTTCTTGATTAGAGTCAGATCTTGAGACTGGGCAGGCCAGTCCATTGACTTGATGTTGTTCTGCTGCTTCCAGCTGATCACCTGTCTGGAGTGATGGCAGGGTGCATTGTCATCTTGGAACAGGAACTGGCCAGGAAACAGCTGGTGTGCTGATGGCACCATGCACTTTTGCAATATGGTGATGTACTTGACCATTCCATCGATGATGTGAAGATGTCCAATGCCACTGGCAGCCATGCAGCCCCAGACCATGACCTTCAAAGGATGCTTCATAGTGAGGTTGAGACACTCAGGCTTGAATTCCTCTCCAGGAAATCTCCTCACATAGGTATGGGCCTGGTTACCAAACAGACAGAAGGTGCTTTCATCGCTGAATAGCACCTTTTCCCACATTTCAGTCGACCAGGTTGAGTGCTCTCTTGCTCATACAATTCAGTTGTGCCTTTGTATGTCAGTCAGCAGTGGCTTATTCCGTGCTTTCCAGCCCCAGAGACCAAACTGCAGGCACCGGCAACGAACTGTTGATGAGCTGACACTGACCTCACTCTTGTCTGACCACTCTCGAAGTAGCTGAGGTGAGGTCAACTTGCGATTAGTCAGTGAAATGCATTGTAGTGCGTGGTCCTGGTGTGATGATGTTGCATGTGGATGACCTGAACCCGTTTCTTTCTTCTTCTGTACAATCTTAACAGCGCTCTGACTGCAGCCAACTTTCCTGGCTGACTGCTTGAAAATCCTTCCTCGCTCATAAAGGACATACGAACACGTTCCTCCAACATCAGGGTCCGAGTCATCTTCATGGTTGATCCAGAAAGCGTATGCGTGTGTTTTTATAGCTGCACTGTTGGCTAGATATCTGCATTGTGATTGGTTAGTGAAACCAGTGTCCTGATTGGTCAGAAATAATATGTGCATGTTGGATAATCTCGATCCAGTTTTGACACAGGATCCACAAAAATCACAGTAGCTATCTCCCAGTGTCTGTAAAGTATTTAAATTGGAAGCAAGGAATGCAAAAAAAGGTCAACTCTAGTAGCCAAATGTATCCCTTTTAACATGGTAGAAAGATGAATATGCTAGGCTAACACAAAATGTAAAAAAAAAAAACAAAGTATGAAAAACATAAAACTCACAAGTGATTCCAGACTTTTGCACACCACTGTATACATACAACGCTGAGTACACCTTGTAGTACTATACAAGTGATTAGTAGTAGCAGTAGAGGGGATGGTGAACATGGGAGAGGGCGAAAGAAAAGGTATTCTGGTTTGGGCTAGAGGAGAGTAGGAAGAATAGGGACACAAAGGAGGTGATGGACAAGAGGGATACTGACCAGAGAACAGGATAATTGGGGAGATACGGGACATGGCTGAATAGGGACACAGTGGTGGTATCTGATACCAAATATGGGCAGGGAGGGTAAGATAACGGAAACAATGCTGGCACATGTGGCTGGAGAAGTAGGGATACTGAAGGGAGATGCTAGACATAGGAGGATTCCAAAGGTCCTTGATGTAAGGAAGGGGTCAGGAATTTCTCAGGCTTTTCAGCTGTTATAGCCTGTAGCTATCCTCCCCCATTCATTCTGAGACCTGTATCCAAGTATATATATACAAAAAAAAATTTCAAATAGTAAGAATTAAAAAAAAAAAAAAAGTTATGTATTTTGATCATATTTCTGATCACACAGTAACACATTAGGATTTTGTAGATCAGTATTTGCAATATTTAGGGCAATTTTTTTGTATTTTGTTTGAGACATAAGAGGATGACACAGAGAGGAAATGCTAAACACTGGGGGGATAGGGTGATGGGGCAGATGCTGGAGGCAGGGGGGAGTAGAAACACAGAGGAGTTGTTAGACATAGGAGGGTAATAGAGCCACACAGGTGGATGCTGGAAATGGGGGACGTGAAGTAGGAATATAGAGGTGATATAGGAGGGGGGAGGGCATGGGAAACAAGGACCAGGTGGGAAGTATGAAAATGGAAAGCAAATGGTAGAGAGGTGGGGGTGAGAGAGAAGAAATGCTTGATTAAAGGTGAGAAAGAGGAAATACCCAATAGAGCAAGGAGACAGGGAGAGGAAGGGGGATATGGAATGGGAGGACCAGGGTGCGGAAGAGAGAGAAAAAGCTGTACAGCGATATAGTAAAACGAAGATTGAAGACTGGGTTGTAAGGAGTGAAATCCAAGGGGACAGAGAGACAAAAATAAATAGAAGAAAGCTGAAAGTAAAAGATCAGTTTCAGAGATGACTTGAAAGGAGGAAATGAAGAAGACACGAGGAAAGAGGCGTGGCAAATAGACTGAAAACTCTGGAGAGAAAGTTAAGAGAAGACAGGAAAGCAAAATCCTATGACTGGGAATAACACCATTAGAATACTAAAATGATAGGAAAATAAAGGTAGAATGTGGTTTGTTTGTTTGTTTTTTTTAATTTGGTGATCGGGATATGTCAGGTTTTGAAATTTGTCATCTGCTATTTTAATCTTGCTGCAGTGGGGGAGGGGTGCATTGGTGTTTCGGTTTCTTTGATGTTGCACTACAGGCACAGTCTGACTTCCTAGGCTTTCTGTTTCATTTTCGTCTACATATTTCTATTGTCAATTTGTGGTAATTGCTTCTGCACTTGGTGAAGGTCTAGCCATTTAGAATAGGTGATTGAGACCAGGGATATGTAGTAATCCGGTTTGTTTACTGGTAGTGTGGAGGAATAGCCTAGTTGTTAGAGCAGTTGCCCAGTACCTACACGATCAAGGATTTGATTCCTACTGGCACTCCTTATGACTTTACCCTCCATTGCTTCAGAAGAAAAGGCCTGGTAATCTACTTGCCAAGAAAACCCAGGCGCAGCTGGGTCAGCAGCAGTCAGCACTGACTTGACGGCACAAAAAAAAGTGTACTAGTAGATCTACAGTGTTGCCTTTTGGTAGGTAGGTTCTCCTTTCTGATTTGATGAAATGGTAGGTTTGTTCCTTCTAGAGTAACTTTTGTAGCGTTTTGTTTTACTTTTTTTTTACCAATGTGTCTGCTACTGGAGAAGGTCTGTATTGTAGTTACTAGCATACCTTTTTTTATTATTTCAAGTGGCGAGTTTTACAGGAAGTGTCTCATTTCAGTTCTGGATGGAGGGCGTTAAAATTACAAGTTAAACCGTAGAAAGCTAAATAGTTCGTGGTGCTCCTTTGATTTGCAAAGCAATAGGACAAGCATATTTTTCCAAATTTATTCTGTGAAAGCACCGTGAGAAAAACCTCAGTCAATGGAATAGTAAACCCATTGGCGTCTCTGCACTTATTCATGGATTGTGTCGTAAAAATCGTACCCTATAAAACCACAGATTTTTCCCCAAGTCCGACTTTAAAGATTTAATGCCCTTTTTTTCTTGGGAGGGGACGTGTATGATACTATAAGGCTACAGGCACTTACCTGTGCGTAAGAGTCTCGTTATTTCAGGTACTAACCAAACAAGCAAATCTTGCAGACCAATGGGAGGAGCCTGACGACAAGCGCCTAACCAGTGGAACCCCTATGCGACAGCAGAGTTACATGTTATCCCATCTGCGGCCTCTTTGTGCTAGTGTCCAATCGGCGCATGCATTTCCCTGATGGAGGGAAGGGGAGGATTTCCCAACCGATGCCGCCCTATGGGACGGTTTAGTCTTGATCATATGGTCCAATCAGCATGCCGCCTTTACTGCGTTGCTAAGTGGCACTGGAAGAGTGAAGGAAGAGATACTGTCCAATGAGAGTGCTAGCTGAGGGCTGATTGGGATCTGGGCCAATAAGCACCGTCGCTGATCGCTGCTGCGAGTCCCATCGTCTGTCCTCGAGGCAGTGCTGGGTGCTGCGCGAGGGGATGGCTGCAGCGGCGAGCGGTGTCGAGAGGAAGGTGTTGGTGAGTGATCGGCGTGACGGGGAAAGCTGGTGCTGTTGCATGCTGGGTCGGCTCGGGGTGCTCGTGCTCGGTGGTCTTGCGATGGACTGCAGCTCATGCAATAAATGCACAGAGCCCTTTGTTAACTAACCAGAAATATTTGTCCGTGAGGCCAGGGCTGTGCTGATGTGTTGAGTAACCCATGACACTTATTTGAAACTGAGAGAAAAAGCCCAGTGTATAACTCCTGTGGAGGTAAAATTTTGCAACATTCATCATGAAAGCGTGACCATGGTAAGCGTGATTGCGTTGCCTGAACTCTCAGCGCGCCTGTGTGATGTTCTCTTAGTGAACCTGTTTGATGATGCCTTGATCTTGATCGCTTTTTGGGTGAGAGCCTATACAAGGGTTGAGTAATGAATTTAGTGCATTCTTGGCCTTCTGCCTGAAATTGAGAATCGGGGGATTTTGATACGTGTCACCTGCCCCAGTAGGGACATGGAACCCTTAGATATTGGACCCTTAGATATTTCAACCCATAAGTTGGCCCCAGGAAGATAGTCGCCCTCCGAACTACATCACCCATCTCCATAGATTTGTGTTGCATCCTCTTTTTAAACATCACAAAGAGGGGCAGGGACGCTTTCCCTGTGCGTCATGCTTTCCACTGCATGAGTTGTTATATTGGATCTATTGGAAAAAGCGGTATAAAAATTACAAATAAATAAATTAGCTAGCCTAACTATTTTGAAATAAGCCCGATTTTGTCCTTTACAGTAAGCCTCATTGAATGTATTTTGACTTTTATGTGCAGTTGATGAATCGTGAATGCTGCAAAACAAACCAGTCATCTTTACATGGGAATGAGTTCAGTGTAATGTTCTCCGGGTCTCATAACGGGATCTCATGTATTTTCTCTCCAGCCCTTGAGCATAGGATGGAAAGAAGTGAGATCAGGGCAAAGGTTATGATATTAGAATATTGATTGCCTGCAGTTTGTCATCTGATTCCACACAAAGATACAAGTTAAATCCCTCAGGAGACAAGTGGAGGAACTGAGAGGAGGTGGTGAGGCTGAGAAGTGTCCATGAAAACGAGGTAGTGAGGCTGACAAGTATCCAGGACGAGAGCTACATTGAATATCTTTGATGCCTCAAGAAACTTTCATCAATAGATGTGAAGATGTTATGGTACAGAAAAAAACTGGACACAGAGCCTGCAGAATCAACATTCAAACTCTACTGTCCCTTGAACTCAAGAATTGATATATGCCGCCCTGGAAGTGGAGGAGGAGAGAACATCCCATGAACAGGAGGAACCAGAGCTCAAAAACCCTAAAGTTGTCAAATTGGCAGCCTTGAGGAAGTGAAGGGTATTGGTGGTTGGTGACTCCCTTCTGGGGTACAGAGGCATCCATCTTCCAGTAAGACATGGCTCCTAGGGAGATGTGCTCTCTGTCAGGTGCCAAAATCCAAGACATTATGGAGAGTTTGCCGAGACTCATCAAGCCTACTGACTATTATCCAATGCTGCTCATCCATATTGGTACAAATGATACTGCTGGATATTCTTCCGAGCATATCAAGAGTGACTTCATGGCTCCATGTGAGAGGGTAAAGCAGATAAGTGTGCATGTTCTCCTCATTCCTCCTTGCTGAGGGTAAAGGCAGAGAAGCTCGGACCCTGGAGATGAAGGCATGGATTGTCTCATCTAAAGCGTTTTGTTTCCTGGACCATGCGATGATTTTCCAAGGGCTGCTGAACAGAGATGGTGTCCACCTATCCAAGAATGATTGAAGTGTCTTCCGCAGCTGACTGGTTAACTTACTGAAGATGGCTTTAAACTAGGTTTGTCAGGGATGACGAACAAGCTCCCAGGTAAGTAAAACATTAAATACTTCTTTAGAAATGGGGAAGAGGGGGTCAACATCTGTAAAGCAGTGTATGCTAACGCCCATAGTATGGGAAATAAGATTATGAATTTAGAGCAGGGGTTCCCAAACCTGTCCTGGAACCCCCTCAGCCATTTGGGTTTTCCGAATATCTATAATGAATATACATGAGAGAGACTTACATACAATGGAGGCAGTGCATGCAAATCTCTCTCATGTATATTCTTTGTGGACATCCTGAAAACCAGGCTGGGAGGCAGGTTTAGGGACCCCTGATCTAGAGGCTGTAATGTAAGAGGCTGACTTGGATTTGTAGCAGGTCATGAAGAACCATGGCTAGGATATAATTATACTGGCTTATAATTTATTCAGGAAGACAGGGTAGGAAAAAGGAGTGCACTATATGTAAAAACAAACAAATGTCCTTGGTCTAATTCTTTCTAACATCTTTGTTAGTGATATAGCGGAAGGGCTGTTGGGTAAGGTTTGCCTCTTTGTGGATGATACCAAAATCTGCAATAGAGTAGACACCCAGGAAGGTGTAGATAACATGAGGAAGGATCTAGCTAAGCTTGAAGAATGGTCTAGAATTTGGCAGCTGGGATTTAATGTTAAAAAATGTAAGGTCATGCATTCGGGCTGCAGCAATCCAAGGGAGCAATATAGTATAGGGGGAGAAGTATTTTTGTCCACTAAAGAAGAGCGGGACCTAGGCGTGGTTGTGTCTGATGATCTTAAAGTAGCTAAACACGTAGAAATGGTGACGGCAAAAGCAGGAAGGATGCTTGGGTGCATACGGAGAGGAATGGCTAGCAGAAAAAAGGAGGTGATAATGCCTCTATTTAAGTCTTTGGTGCGACCTCATTTGGAGTATAATGTGCAATTCTGGAGACCGCACCTTCATAAGGATGTGAACAGGATGGAGTCGGTGCAGAGGGTGGCTACTAAAATGATTAGTGGTCTTCATTATAAAGCATATGAGGACAGACCTAAGGATCTTAATATGTACACCTTAGAGGAAAGGTGGGATAGAGGTGATATGATTGAGATGTTTAAATACCTCCGTGGCATAAATGTTCAGGGAGAGAGCCTCTTTCAATTGAAAGCAAGTTCTGCTACGAGGGGACATGGGATGAGATTGAAGGGAGATAGATTCAGTAGTGATATGCGGAAATATTTCTTTACGGAAAGAGTAGTGGAAGTGGTAGAGACGAGGACAGTAACTAACTGAATTCAAAAAAGCATGGGACAAACACAGAGGATCTCTAAAGGTAAAAAGGGTACGTTTGTAGTTGTTGATATGGAAGGACAGACTAGATAGGCCATGTGGTCTTTTTCTGTCATCATATTTCTATGTTTAAAGCAACATAATTGCAGATCTTACAGAGAACAGAGGAGGCATTGTTGGTTAATTTGCAGTGAGAGAATGGAACATCCAGTTACATTGTATGATATACAGATGTCCTTCGTAGGCAGAAGTGGACAGATTTAATTGAAGACATTCACAGTATTGCTATGAAAGGAGAAGTGCTACCGATAAGTGATTTCAATATGCCAGTTGTTAATTGGGGCATCCGTACTACAGTGTCAACTAGAAATATGGAGATCCTGGATTCTCTACAAGGAAAACTATTCCAGCAGCTGGTAATGGACCCACTTGAGAGGAACCCATACTAGACCTAGTGCATATGAATAAGGAGAGTGTTTGTGATGTTATAGTGGGTGATCATCTGGCATCCCGTGATCACCAAATGGTGTAATTCCATATTAGGAAATGAGCGGAGATGGTTTATTCAAAAGTGAGGGTACTAGACTTTAGGAAAACTAACTAACTATGTGAAGATGAAGAATACCTCCAAGATGTCATTAGCTGCATGGGAAGAGCTGTGGGATGTAGAAAAGCAGTGGGCAAAATTGAAAGGCGATATTTTAAGGCAATAAACCTTTTTGTTAAAGTAAATAAATGTTAAAGGAAAGGGAGACCGCTATGGTTCTTGAAAGAAGGTAAGGAAAAAGGTTGGCCTTCATAAAATACAAGGGATCATAGAAAGAGGAAGACGAGCAACAATATTTGGAAAAGCTAAGAGAAGCTTGGAAAGTAGTCAGGAAAGCAAAGATGCAAATGGAAGAAAGAATAGTCAGTGTGGTAAATGGGGCTAGAAGACATTTTCAGATACGTTAGTGAGAGGAAGAAGTGCAAAAGTGGTAGGATGAAGGGGAAGAATATGTAGAAACTATTGAGGATAAATCAGAATTATTTAATGGATATTTCTGTTCTGTGTCCACAGATGAAGGGCTGGGAGTTGGACCTCTGAAAATAGAAAAAAAGTTAGGTGGATCTTGAACGATTTCAGAAGAAGGGGTTTGTGAGCAGCTAGCTAAACTAAAACTAAACAAAGTGATGAGGCCAGATGGAATATATACAAGAGTATTGAAAGAACTTAGCAAAGTTCTAGCAGCTCTACTGTTTGACTTTTTCAATGCTTTTCTAGAGTTTAAAGTGACCCCTCTACACCAGAGCAGAAGTAAAAAGGCCACAGGCCAGCTAGTCTGACCTCATTGGTGAGTAAATTAGTGGCTGCTAAAACAGATGATAATGAGGTTTCTGGAATCCAATGGTTTGCAGGATCTAAGGCAAGTATTATCAGACAAATCAGATTTAATTTCTTTGGTTGACCAGACAGTTGGACCAACGGAGAGTGCTGGATGTGGTGTACTTAGATTTCAGCGAAACCTTTGACACAGTTCCACATGGGTGACTTATAAATTGAGAGCCCTAGGGTTGGACCTTAAAGTGACTGCCTGGGTTAGAAACTTGCTGAGTGGGAAGTGACAGAAGTTGCTGGCAAAAGGAGGTCATTCTGAGGATAAAGGCATTACTAGTGGTGTGCTGCAGGGATTGGTCCTTGGTCCGATTTATTTTTAATATTTCTGTATGTGATATTGCAGCAGGGCTTTTGGTTAAGGTGTGGCTCTTTGTGAATGATATCAAAATCTGAACTAGGATAGACATCCAGCAAGGTATAGATAAGATAAGGAGGATTCAAGAATGGTTGAGAATTTATCAGCTGAGATTTGATGCTAAAAAATGCCTAGTCATGCATTTGGGCTGCGAAAGTCCAAGGGGGTGGTACAGCATAGGAGATGAAGAGTGGGGCCTGGGAGTGATTTGTTTCTGGTGATCTTAAGGTGGCCAAATGCATAAGAACATAAGATATGACATACTGGGTCAGACCAAGACTCCATAAAGTTCAACATCTTGTTTCCAACGGTGGCCAAGCCAGGTCGCAAGTATCTGTCAGTTTCCCAAAAGGTATACAGATTCCATGCTGCTTGTCCCAGGGGTAAGAAGGGGATTTCCCCAGTCCACTTTAATAATGGTTTATGGACTTTTCCTCCAGGAATTCATCCAAACCTCTTTTAAACTCGGCTACACTAACAGCTTTTACCCTGGTAACGAATTCCAGAGTTTGATTATGCATTGAGTTAAAAAATATTTTCTGTGATTAGTCTTAAATGTGCTACATTGTATCTTCATTGCATGTCCCCTAGTCTTTGTTTTGAAGGAGTGAACAACCGATCTACGTTTACCCATTCCACTCCATTCATTATTTTATAGACCTCTTTCATATTTCCCCTCAGCCGTTTCTTTCCCAAGTTGAAGAGCCCTAACCTTTTAGGCCTTTCCACATAGGGATATCCTTCCATCCCCTTTACCATTTTGGTGACTCTTCTTTGTACCTTTTTTATATTCTGCTGTATCCTTTCTAAGATATGGTGACCAGAATTGCACAAATATTCAAGGTGCAAGCACACCATGGAGCGATACGGAGGCATTATACTATTTTTGGGTTTATTCTCCATGCCTTTCCTTATGATTCCTAGCATTCTATTTGCTTTCTGGGCTGCGGCTGCACACTAGGTAGAGGGTTTCAATGTATTATCCATGATGATGCCTGAGTCCTTTTCTTGGGTGCTGATTCCTAATGCGCAACCTTGCATTGCAGATTTGCCAAGTTACCTAGTTCCATGAGTGAGATTTTTTGCCAATTCTAGTTTTTAATTTGATTTGCAGTGCAGTATGATATTTGTAGTTCCTGATTTTACCCATTAGAATCAGTGCTGCAGGTCCTATAATGCATCAGGATGAGTGTCAGAAATCCAGGACTGGCTTAAAATCTCACTCATGGAACTGGGCAACTTGGCAACTCTGGCATTGTGTAACCATAGTTTGAGGAGTTCTTCCCTAAGTGCATTAATTTGCACTTGTCCACATTAAATTCCATCTGCCATTTGGACACCCAGTCTCCCAACATTTTCAAGGCCCTCTTGTTTGGGTGCACAGGGAGAGGAATGGCCAGCAAGAAGGAAGTGGTAATGCCTGTATAAGTCTCTAGTGAGACCTCATTTGGAGTACTTTATGCATTTCTGTAGGCCATACCTTTAAAAGGATATAAACAGGATGATATTGCTGCAGAGGGAGGCTGCAGTGGTCTTCATTATAAAGCAGATGGGGACAGACTTGAAGATCTCTATATGTGTTCTTTGGAAGAAAGGCAGGAAAGGGAAGATGTGATAGAAACATTTAAATAGCTCTGTGGCATAAATGCACAGGAGGAGAGCCTCTTTCAATTGAAAGAAAGCTTTGGAACTAGGGGCATAGGATGAAGACGAAAGGGGGGTAGACTCATGAGTATTCTGACATGCAGACTAGATAGACTATATGGTCTTTCCAGATCGTCCTGCAAGACCAGCCCAGACAAGTGGGGTATGTCCTCCTGCGTCTTTATCTGTCATCCTGTTTCTCCATTTCTGTGTT
Source organism: Ichthyophis bannanicus (assembly GCA_033557465.1). Classification (NCBI taxonomy): domain Eukaryota; kingdom Metazoa; phylum Chordata; class Amphibia; order Gymnophiona; family Ichthyophiidae; genus Ichthyophis; species Ichthyophis bannanicus. The sequence goes on from CM066044.1 coordinate 174,889,229, forward strand.
TCCTTGAGACCATCTAGCCGGGTTTGTCATTGGAAGACTATCGAATGGTGAGATTTCTGATGTAAATAGAGCAGACCAATAGTGAGTGGAATTCTGCCCCTCACAGCCGACAGAGTGGACTCTTGTTCTCCAAAGCTCATGTCTCAATAAATTGCTTAGTCTATAAGGTGCCACCTGCCTTTGTCGTTCAGGAGTGTGTAATTTCCTCCATGGATTATGCTACCATAGGGGGCAAGAGATCAGTTAATCTTCCTTGACCAGTGTGGGCTGAGTCTGTCAGATGCAGAGGTAAATCTTCTCCTGTCTGTTGAGACCTGGACCAAGACCATCCACTCATTTTACAGAGGCTACAAGGAAGAGCCAGTTTTAGTTCATAATCCATCATTTGTGAATGCGCTGTGATCTCACCTGTTGCTATTACATTTAAAGGACTGATCTGGTGTTTCTGTCCTTTTGGCTCCATTCTTCTTGGTGCTCCTGCTGCAGGGTGTAAGTGAGTGAAGAACATGAATAAGAGGGGCTGGAGGAGGAAACGGGGTGCAGTGCTCAATCTGGCTTGTGCTTTTTGCTTTTCTTCCATTCATATCTAGAAAGCTGCTTCTCCCATTTCTTCAGGAAAGAAGCGGACGGATATCGGAAACTCTACAGGCAAAAATATCAACTTTGGCTCTAACGCTATCTTTTTTTTTTTTTTTTCTCTCTTTATTTTTTTCAAAACTGTGCCAGAGGAGGCCCTCAATGCTTTCTTCAGGAGTCTATTCCAAGGTATATAACCTCCATAATACAATTTAAAAAAAATAAAAAAAGGCAATCTCCCACCTCCCTCCCCCCCATTACCCTTGAGCAATTTCCAGTTCACTTCAAGTTAATGGTGGTCAATTGCTCAGCTGGTCACTGACTGACCATTTCATGAACAGTGCTCAAATCTACTCAAACTTCCTCCACCACCCCCTGAATATTGTTGCCATTTTACTCCATAGGCACACATTTCATATTCTAGCATAAATGATATCCATGGAAGGTGCCTCTGCTTGCCATCGTTTCCTGGCTGGATCACAACGTGCTGCTCTGGTGTGGCTGAACAAAAGGCCACCGTGTTCAGGACTTCACAGCATTATAACCCTGCAATATCAGCAGCAGTGGATCTTTTGGTATCCTCATTCCAGTTATTTCTTCAAAAAAGCCCAAGAAATGTTCCCAAAACTCCTGCACCACAGCACGCTTTCACCATATATGTTTAAATGTTCCAACAGTCCCACACCAACATTCATTCGGCACAGTCCCATAGATCTTCTGCAGCCTACTTGGGGTAAGGTACCAACGACAGGGAAACTTGTTCTGTATAAGATTCACTGATATCTCCACTCTTAAAAGTGTTCCTATTGTCATTTAACTGAACCCCAAAGTCCATCTCCCATGTTTCTAAGTCCCCAAATCTTACCAGCTATGATCAAGCCTTATAGATCCTAGAAATAATCCTTCTTTGGCATATTATTCCCCACTGTTACTTCAGAAACCATTCTGTCCTTGCTTAAAACCCTCTGCACTGCTCTTTGGGTCAAGGCAAACATTTGGAGATATTCATGGAATTCTCCCTTCCAAGACCAAACTGCTCCTGGAACTGATCAAAGCAAAGTTATCCTATAGCCTCCCACACCTGCCTCACCAGCACCATCCCATGGACCGTTAACATCATGGAGGAATCCGTGTAGCCAGTGGGTTGGATCTGAAAAACCCAGACTGATATTCCCTCCGTGGTGGAGTTGCTCAGAGTTTAGCATTATCTGCTGTATCTTTTAACATATATTTGCAGCCACTTTGAGCGTTGCTAGCGTCTCATGGGATTCTTTACCACTTTCATGCTGATGATATCATGCTATATAACCCCTTTTCTACCACTAATCCTGGCTACACTTCCTTACTGACATGTCTTAATGCAGTTACAATTTGACTCTCTGATCACGAATTAACAGTGATCTGCAAAAATAACAGAGGTACTTGTTATAACCAGAGAGTCTGTATTTTGTCTTCCAATGCCATTTAAAGTTCATGATGATAGGTTAGCTGTCAAACCTGAAGTCCGTTATTTGGGCATAATACTAGACCAGCGGCTCGATTTTCATGATGACGTTAAAGGGCATGTTTACTAAAGCGTATAACCCGGTAAGCCATGCTAAAAAGAAGCACGAGGCCTGTGGTGACTGATGGGGCATGGGTGTTCCTGCCGCAGGGCAGCTAGTGCGGGCCTTGAAAGCCTGGGCTGCTGGCGCTTGGCAAGGAGCAACTATTTCCTGCACAATGGGTGGCAGCAGTTGCAGCCTATAGCGGTTTTAGCATGGTGAGCCACAGCTGTCCTTGCCCCCTGCATTTAGCATGGAGTTCCATGCTAGTAATGCAGCCCAAACCCACATTACTAGTTGGGCTTAGTAAACCTTTCCCCGATAATGTTATCAAGAGAGTGTTGCCACAAAATGAGGATAGCGTAACAGCTTTCTACACTGCTGGGCCTTAGGTCTTAAATGTTGCAAAAATCGAAGTGTAGCATTATCAGGGATTACCAAAATATGCAGTTCATGCATTGCAACTGGCACAAAATACAGCTGCATGTATCCTCTTCAGGGCATCAAGTGTTGCACATATTTCTGTGTTATTACGCCAGTTACATTGGCTCCCCATCACCAGCCGAGACAGATACTAGGTTTTACTGACTAAGAACATAACATATGCTATACTGGGTAGAAGGTCCATCAAGCCCAGTATCCTGTTTCCAATAGTGGCCAATCCAGGTCACAAGTACCTAGCAGGTTCCTAAAAGGGTACACAGATTCCACAGTGCTCATCCTGGGGCAAGCAGTGGATATCCCAGGTCCTCCTTAATAATGGTTTATGGATCTTTCTTCCAAAAACTTGTCCAAACCTTTTTTTAAACCCAAGCTTTTTTTAAACTAACAGCTTTTACTACATCCTCCAGTAACGAATTCCAGAGTTTGATTACGCATTAAGTAAAAATATATTTTCTCTTATTAGTCTTAAATGGGCTGCATTGTAGATTCATAGTCTTTCTACTTAGACCTCTATCATATCCCCCCTCAGCCGTCTCTTTTCCAAGTTGAAGAGCCCTAACCTTTTAAGCCTCTCCTCATAGGGGTATCCTTCCATCCCCTTTACCATTTTTGTTGCTCTTCTCTGTACCTTTTCTAATTCTGCTATATCCTTTTTAAGATATGGTGACCATAACTGCACACAATATTCGAGGTGCGGTCGCACCATGGAACGATACAGAGGCATTATAATATCCCTTGGTTTTATTCTCCATTCCTTTCCTTATGAGTCTTAGCATTCTATTTGCTCTCTTGGCCGCTCCTGCACACTGGGCCGAGGGTTTCACTGTATTAGCCACGATGATGTTTAAATCCTTCTCCTGGGTAGTGGCTTCTAAGATGGTATCTTGCATCGTGTAACCAAAGTTTGGGTTGTTCTTTCCTAGATGCATACCTTTGCACTTGTCCATATTAAATTTCATCTGCCATATGGACATCCATTCTTCCAATTTATCAAAGTCTTCTTGCAATTTTTCACAATAATCTTGTGTTTTAACAGCTTCGATGAATTTTGTGTCATCTGCAAGTTTGATCACCTCCCTTGTTGTTCCCATTTCTAGGTCATTTATGAACATGTTTAAAAAGCAGCGGACCCAGCACAGATCCCTGGTTACTCGCCATTCATCTTTCTTCATTGGGAAAATTGGTCATTTAGCCCTACCCTCTGCTTTCTATCTTTTAACCAGTTCCTGATCCACAATAGTACACTGCCTCCTATCCCATGACTTTTTAATTTCGCCAAGAGTCTCTCATGAAGGACCTTGTCAAAGGTTTCTGAAAATCCAGATACACTATATCAACTTGCTCACCTTGGTCTACCTGTTTAGTCACACCTTCAAAAAAACATAACATGTTCAAAATTGCAAATGATTTATCTGGAGGGCACCTCCTGCAAATTATATGAGATTCCGGCTATTAGAACCAGAGGGTCCTGTATACAGAATACTTACAGTATTTCAAAGAGTAGTCAAACTGTGTGTGCCCGAGCATTTTCACTTTATGCACCTGGATTTTCGAATGCCCTCCCAGCTGTGGGCTATTACACACCTTACTAGTTTAGTAGGTAACCAAACTCCCACCTGTTTAGGGTATACTTTAGTTACAATGACTAACTGGTAATCCTTAAGTGTTTTATGTTCTAGGCTTGTTCTGTTTTTAGTCCTTGAGTTATGTGATTATTATAAGTGTTGTTTGTTACCTGCTTTGAATTTGTAGATGAAGTGGGATACAACTGGATAAATATATAAAATATGCAATAACAAATACAACAAAGGGGGTCACATAATGATATCTAAAAATAAACCTTAAGGAGACGTCAAACTTGGATGGCTGAAAAGCAAAATCAGCTTAAGCACAGCCAACTATCATGTCATCACTGGTCTGCTGGGCAGAAACAAACCCCGTAGAGCAGCAGGCTGAGAAGCAAGAAAGCCGGGGGTCAGATCCCATCGCTGCTCCTTGTAATCGTGGGCCAGTCGTTTAACCCTCTGTTGCTTCCGACTGTAAATTCTCCAGGGATAAGGAAATACTTATCATTTGTATAGCACTACAAGGCGTACGCAGAATTGCAGCTTGCCCTTGGTGTGATTCAACAAATAAAAGATAAAATCAATAAATTGTGCAACAGGGGCATGTTTTTTTTGAAACCTGTCATGGCCTTAGACCTCTCTGTCCTTCCTGGTGATGGTCAGCAGGGTCTTTAAACTAAGGGGCTTGTTTACAAAGCCGCGGTAGCGGTTCGTGATCGTTATCGGAGCCGCGGCCCCATTGATTTCAATGGGGCCGCGGCTCCGATAACGATCGCGAATCACTACCGCGGCTTTGTAAACAAGCCCCTAAAACTTTTAGGAATACAGAGAGGCAGTGGCAAAAAATATAAACTATGTGGATAATTTGCTTTTTTTCCCCCCTAATTCTTTTTGACCTTGACCTTGACCTTGACCTTGTATCCATCCTTAACAATAGAAAAGACCAACCATTCGTTCCATATATATTACAGCTATCTGTATGTAAATTATTTCTTTTTACAGATAGGAATGCATTTCTTAAAATCACCAACTACCATGCTGTTATCAATGTCACAGATTAAGTTGTAGCAAAGTTTAAATAACCTTGGAGTGTTTTTTAGCTGGGTAATTTTCAACAAAAACAGTTCAGTTTTTTATAGAGGCATTCTATGTTTTCCTAGTGACAATGAACAAGCATCTGTAAAGTGCTACATACAGCTGGAAGGGGCAGTGCTGAGCTCTCTGATGCTGTCGTCTGAGCTCACATTAGAGTTCTCTGGGCTTCGCAGATTCTTCAGCGTAAATAAATGGGGAAAGCAGGCAGGGCAGAGCTTCCGGTCATCGTGTGTGTGTGTGGTGTGCCTCTGACCTAGAGGGGAGGTAGTTTCGAATGAAGCATTCCCCAACAGTCTGTTAATTTGGAAAGAATACGAAAACAAAAGAGTATGATAACAGTAGCTGCTGTTTGCTGTCCATAAATTTGAAAAGATGTTTACATTTTGAAACCTAGGTTGCAGTTATAGCAAGGCAACAGCTATTGCGGTGCTTCACCACTAGGAAGCTGTACACATAGCAACCAGCTGTAAACTACAACACAGTTCAGTCACTAAAGGCCCCTTTTACTAAAATACAGTATACTAAAGCTTTGCATTTAAGACAAAGGAACATGTTGGGTGCAAAGCCTCCGCATTAGCTGACAGGGGCAATGACCTGCAGGTTCCAGGCAGCTATTGCAGGACAGGCTACCGTGACGTGCCCTCTAGCAAGATGGGTTCACCTAACACTGCCCACATAAGTAGTGTTAGGTGAGCTCATTTGGGCACATGGCAGGCAGTAGTCCTGACGCTAGTGATTAATATGCTGTCCATGCCCATAGCCAGGGCAGGTGCAATGCGGTAAGCATGGCAGGGGATGCCAATGTTCAAGGGCACCATTGCTGTCAATGTTCACCTTTAGCCTTCTGACTGAGCAACAAGATCTGTCCCTCTGCAGAGCAGCTCACTGCCCTGCCAGTTCATTTGTTCAGTGCTGGCAGCGTTTTCACAACGTGCGCGTGCAATCGTCGGGAAGTCCTGTCTGCGAGTTTCAAAAGCATCAGGGGTGACTGCAGTCTGACCTGAACAGCTGGCTGCACTGGGCGGAGTACTGTCTTGATTAGGTTGTCAGCTCTGATGAGTGGGGACTGTATTTTAAATGTTTCTGTACAGCGCAGAGTATGCCCTGTAGCACTATACACATTAGTAATAGTAGTAGATCCCAAAGCAGTGAAGAGTCCTTCAGAGGCTGGGCAGGCGGCAGCTGAAGGAGTGAGGAAGAGGAAGGGGGTCCTTCCCTCCCATCTGACACTGCTGCTGCGGTGAGCTGGGTCGACGGCTGCAGAGGCACTGGCAGTAGGAAGCCGAGCAGGGCTGCAGAGCCATCGAATTCTGCGCTCTCTAAGGCCCGGTTCTGTCGTGAGCATTGTGGAGAACGGCACGGAGCCTCCGTTTGGTAAACTGGAGGGTTGGTGCCTGGCGATTGCATAAACCCAAAATGTCCTGGTAAGCTGTTGTGCCCTATTGTGTGGTCAGCAAGGGAGGCAAAGGCATGGAGTGGGTGCCCTTCTCCCCTCCGCAGGCTATAGGAGAGAGGATTAGGCAAGCTTTTTCAGGATTGAGTGAGAGAGTTGCCCATGCCTTGTCCATTTTACTTTAACCCACCCGCTCCATCATTGCAAACCGCTCGTCTGATGGCTAGGAACAGAAAGAAGAAGTCCAGGCTGGATACCGGCTGTCGCTTCTGGGCCCCTAATTAGAAACAGAGAAAAATGACGACAGAAAAAGACCACATGGCCTATCTAGTCTGTCCTTCCATATCAACAACTACAACAGTCCCCTTTTTTCCTTTACAGATCCTCTGTGTTTGTCCCATGCTTCTTTGAATTCAGATACTGTCCTCATCTCTACCACCTCCACTGGGAGACTATTCCACAGATCCACCACTCTTTCCATAAAGAAATATTTCCGCATATCACTCTTGAATCTATCCCCCTTCACCCTCATCCCATGTCCCCTCGTAGCAGAGCTTGCTTTCAATTGAAAGAGGCTCTCTCCCTGAACATTTATGCCACGGAGGTATTTAAACATCTCAATCATATCACCTCTATCCCGCCTTTCCTCTAAGGTGTACATATTAAGATCCTTCAGTCTGTCCTCATATACTTTATAATGAAGACCACTAACCATTTTAGTAGCCACCCTCTGTACTGACTCAATCCTGTTTATATCCTTTTGAAGGTGCGGTCTCCAGAATTGCACACTATACTCCAAATGAGGTCGCACCAAAGACTTATACAGAGGCACTATCACCTCTTTTCTTCTGCTGGCCATTCCCCTCCATATGCACCCAAGCATCCTTCTAGCTTTTGCTGTCATGTTTTCTATCTGTTTAGCTACTTTAAGATCATCAGACACAACCATGCCTAGGTCCCACTCTTCTTAGTGGACAAAAGTATTTCACCCCCTATTGCTCTCTTGGATTGCTGCAGCCCAAATACATGACCTTGCATTTTTTAACATTAAATCCCAGCTGCCAAATTCTAGACCATTCTTCAAGCTTAGCTAGATCCCTCCTCATGTTATCTACACCTTCCTGCGTGTCTAATCTATTGCAGCTTTTGGTATCATCCGCAAAGATGCAAAGCTTACCCGACAGCTCTTCTGATATATTACTAACAAAGATGTTAAAAAGAATCAGACCAAGGACAGATCCCTGGGGCACACCACTGGTAACTTCCTTCTCCTCAGAGTGCACTCCATTTACCTGTACCTTTTGTCGCCTACCACTCAACCAATTTCTAACCCAAGCAGTAACTTTAGGGTCCATCCCTAGGGTGTTCAGTTTGTTTAAGTCGCCTGTGAGGAACGGTGTCAAAGGCTTTACTAAAATCTAAATACACCACATCTAGGGATCTCCCTTGGTCCAACTCTCTGGTCACCCAATCAAAGAAATCAATCAGATTTGTCTGACAAGACCTGCCTCTGGAGAATCCATGCTGCCTCGGATCCTGTAATCCGCTGGACTCCAGAAACCTCACTATTTTCTCTTTCAGCAGCGTTTCCAATAATTTTCTCACCACCGAAGTTAAACTAACCGGCCTGTAGTTTTCAACCACATCCTTACTTCCGCTTTTGTGTAAAGGCACCACATGAGCCTCTCTTCAGTCTTTTGGCACCACTCCCGACTCCAGCGAGGCATTGAAAAGGTCAGTCAGTGGAGCTGCTAGAACGTCCCCAAGTTCCCTCAGTATTCTAGTGTGTATCCCACCTGGTCCCATCGCTTTGTCTACTTTATGTTTAGCTAGTTTCTCACGAACACAGTCTTCTGAAAATTGTTCAAGATGCCCCTCGCTTCTGTTCCTTTTTGTGGGTGTTTTCTGAGGTCCTGTTCCTGGTTCTTTAGCTGTGAACACAGAACAGAAATATTTGTTAAGCAATTCCGCTTTATCTTTATCAGCTTCTGCATATTCCTCCCCTTCACCCTTGATTCTGACAATACCACTTTTGCCCTTCCTCTTCTCACTAACATATCTGAAAAATGTCTTATCCCCTTATTTTATTGCATTGGCTAGTTCCTCCTCTTTTTGAATCTTTGTTTTCCTGACTACTTTGCTAGATTCTCTACGTTTTTTTCCAAATATAGAAGCCTGTCTTCCTGTCTCTGTGATCTCTTGTATTTCATGAAGGCCTCCCTCTTTTTCTTCACCTTTTCAGCTACTTCTTTCAAAAAACATAGCCGTCTCCTTTTCCTTTTATGTTTATTTACCATTTTAACAAAAAGGTTGGTTGCCCTTAAAATATTCCCTTTCAGTTTTGCCCACTGTTTTTTTACATCCCCCAGTTGTTCACATCCTGCTAACGACTCCCTGAGTTATTGGCCCATCTTGGCAAAGTTAGTTTTTCTAAAGTCTAAGACCCTCGCTTTTGAATGGATTCTAACAACCCTAGTCCTAATACTGAACCACACCATCTGGTGATCACTGGATGCAAAATGATCTTCCACTGTAACATCAGAAACACTTTCACCATTGGTAAGCACCAAGTCCAGTATGGCCCCTTCACGTGTGCGTTCTTTTACCAATTGCCTGAATAGTTCTCCCTGTAGAGAATCCAGGATCTCCTTACTTCTAGATGATACTGCAGCAGGAATGTGCCAATCAACATCTGACATATCAAAATCCCCTATCAGTAGCACTTCCCCATTCCTAGCAATGCTGTGTATGTCTTCAATTAATTCTGTCCACCTCTTCCTCTTGTGAGGGAGGTCTGTACATCACACCAATGCAAATAGATTTCTCTTTCCCTCTTTCTAGTTTAACCCACAGTGCCTCCTCTCTCCCTTTTAAGCTCTGTAATTCCAAAGTTTTAATATTTTTTACATATAATGCCACCACTCCTCCCCTTCTTCCTACCCTGTCCTTTCTGAATAAAGTATAGCCTGGTAAAGTTACATCCCAGTCATGGTTTTCTGTGAACCATGTTTCTGTAACTGCCTCTAAATCCAAGTCAGCCACTCCCACCAAAGCTTCAACATCAGGGATCTTATTTCCCATGCTAATGGGCATTTATACACACTGCTTTCCATATGTTACCCCTTTTACCCATTTCCATAAAGGTATTTAATGTTTCACTTACTTGGGGGCTTTCTTCACCCATCCCCAATGAATCTAGTTTAAAGCCCTCTTCAGTAGATTAGCCAGTCTACTACTGAAGACTTGTCGACCTTTCTTGGACAGATGGACACCATCTCTGCTCTGCAACCCTTGGAACAGCATCCCATGGTCCAGGAAACCAAAACGCTCTCGATGACACCATCCACGCAGCCATGCATTCATCTCCAGGATGCGAGCCTCTCTGCCTTGGCCTTTACCCTCAACAGGAAGGATTGAAGAGAACCACCACCTGTGCACCTGTCTGCTTCACCCTCTGTCCCAGAGCCATGAAGTCACTTACCTGGGGGCTTTCACATCACCAATTACATGTCAGCGCCCACATCCGGGTGTGGAGGTTTGATTGACTATAGTATTTAATTGGGATCTTGGCTAACCCGGCCTATGAGGAGGAGGAGGGGGGGTGTTTTAGAAGACCTGGGCTGATCCTTCCCTTTTTTTTAAGGGTCTTCACATATATTTGATATTAGTTATAAGCATTTAAGAAATTTGAAAGTCAAGGATTGCTAGAAAGGCAAATATGCCAGATTTGTCCTATTGAGAAAAGGTTAAGGAAGATACTGAATGCTCCTTCATTGTAATATCTAGGTCACTTATCCTCGGCTTTTACCCATTTTAGTTTTCTCTGCATTTAAATAATTTCTCTGTGTATAGTTATGAATAACTTTTTAAATAAGGAATTAATCCACACTGGTGCCAATGCAGGAAAGTCACAGTGACATGCCTAGAGTCTCTTACCTCTTATAAGTTACTTTGACCCACTGCAGTTTGAGAGACATTAAGAATCCTTTATGCGAGTAGGAAAAAATTGCAGAGGTAGGTGAAGACCTAAATAATGTATATCCTAGAGGAGAGGAGGGACAAGGGAGCTATGGTACAGACATTTTAAATCCTTAAAGGATATTAATGAACAAACAAATCTTTTTCATAGAAGGGGGCACCATAAAACTGGAGGGCATAGATGAAGCAGCAAGGAGGTAAAGTTAAATGCAGCATTAGGAAATACTTTTTCACTGAAAGGGTGGTGGATGCTTGGAATGCCCTCCCGATGGGGGTGTTGGGGGCAAACACAGTGACGGTGTCTGCCCCCTGACTTTTCTGGTATCTCCGCCCCTCGCGTTGGCCGTACCGGTGGCGGCGTGGCTGCCCTCATCCGCTCTTCCATTCCCTTTTCCCCCATTTCCTCTCCCTTGCTCCGCTACCCTGAAGCTTTGCTCCTTCGTCTCCATTTCACCTCCCCACTCCACCTCCTCCTCCTCTATTCCCCACCAGCTCTATGCCCTGAACTTTGGGATTCCTTGCTCTCTTCCCTTACTGATCTGTCCCTAGCTTTCCCTCGTCTGATTGTCGCTGGCGACTTTAACTTGCATCTTGACCCCCCCTGTCTCCGCCAGAGCTCAATCCTTCAACACTCTCCTCCATGACTTATCCCTCCTTCAGCTTGTCCCCTTCCCAACCCACTCTGCTGGGTACACCCTTGACCTGCTTCATTCTTCCTCAGCCCCCACTTATCTGCTACAGCCTTTTCAGGCCCTTCCCCTACCCTGGACTGATCATTACTGCGTCTCTTTCCTTTTTCGTCCTTCCCTTACTGATTCCCCCCCCCCCTTTCGCAACTTCCCCTCACCTCCTTTCCCTGCTCTCGCCGTCTAACTCCCCAGACCCCCCAACAATTTCCCCCTGCCTCTGCTCTCCTTCCACCCGATTTCTCTCTCCTCTCTCCCTCTACTCAGGCATCCACTTGGGCCTCCACACTTTCTGCCGCCCTTGATCATATAGCCCCTCTTCGTCCCCGTCCCCCCACCCGCCATCCCTCCCAACCTTGGTACCATCCCGGTCTCTACCTTCTGCGCGCCCAGCTCCGCCGTGCTGAACGCTTATGGCGCAAATCCCCCTGTTCTGCCACCCTTTCACGCTTTAAGTCTACTCATGCATACTTCCAAACCCAAGTTCATAAAACCAAACAGGCTTATTTCTCTTCCGCCATCTCTTCTGCCCCTAATCAAACACGTCACCTCTATTCAGTCCTTCAGTCCCTTACCTCTCTTCAATCTGACACTAGGTCTTCCCTCTCGTCCTCCTCGCCCACTCCCTCCCAGCTGGCAACCTACTTTAACTCTAAGATAATTGATCTTCGTCAATCTCTTCCCCATTGCCCTCCTCCCATTTCCAGTCCTCCTCCCTGTTCTCCCCCTCCCTCCTCTCAGCTTTCTCACACTTGGCATACATTCCATCCACTTACCTCCTCTGAGGTGCTTGCTTTACTCTCTTCCTCCAAAAAGACCTCCTGCCCACTTGATCCTATTCCCTCCTCCTGGCTGCTCATTCCCTCACTAGCCCTCATTCCTCCTGCTCTCTCCATCAACACCAGCCTCTCGGTGTCTTTCCCGAACCCTGGAAGCATGCCCTGGTCCGTCCCATTCTTAAAAAGCCCTCCCTCGACCCCATGACCCTTGCCAACTACCGTCCTGTCTCCAACCTTCCCTTTCTTTCTAAAATCCTAGAAAAAGCTGTTTTCTCTCAGCTATCCACTTTTCTGGACTCCACCCATTTCCTTCACCCCCGTCAGTCTGGTTTCCGTCCCGTCCATAGTGTCGAGACGGTCCTCCTTGGTTTTTTGAATGAGCTTCACACAGCTCATGATCACGGTGATCTGTCGGTGGCGGTCTCTCTCGATCTTTCTGCTGCCTTCGACCTTGTCGATCACTCCCTCCTTCTGGCTCGACTTCGGGAAGCGGGCCTTTGTAGCACCGTCCTCCACTGGTTTCACTCTTTCCTTTCTTCCAGGTCCTACTCCGTTCTTCCTTCATCTCCCTCCTCCTCTCCCTCTGAGTCCGTTCCTCTCCCCTGTGGTGTTCCTCAGGGTTCTGTTTTGGCCCCCCTCCTTTTCAACATCTTTCTCACCCCCCTAGCCCTACTTGTTCAACAGCACGGGATCTCCGCATATTACTACGCCGATGACCTGGTTCTCCTCCATCACACTTCTCCTCATTCTCCCGACCTCTCCCCTCTGAACACCTGCCTCACTGCTGTTGCCAACTGGCTCACTACGCACTGCCTCCACCTCAATCTCACTAAAACTCTTGCCATCTGGTTCTCTCGTGGTGACACTTCTCCCCAGATTGCCCCCTCTTTTTCCGGCTCCCCGGTTCCATTGGTCTCCTCCTTCCGTTATCTGGGAGTCTTCTTTGACTCTCATCTTTCCTTCCGCAATCACATTGCTCACGTGTCAAAATCCTCTTTCTATTTCCTCTGTCAGATTCGCGCCATCAGGCCTTTTCTCACTGCACAAGCACTCACCACCCTTCTTCTTTCTCTGGTCATGTCTCGTGTTGATTTTTGTAACTCTGTTCTAGCTGGTCTCCCTGCCACTCAACTTCACCGCCTTCAACGCATCCAAAACACCGCTGCCCATCTCGTTTTCCACTCCTCCCCCCGTGACCATGTTACACCTTTGCTCATCCACCTCCATTGGCTTCCTGTCAAATCTCGCATTCACTTCAAAGTTCTGACAATCCTGCATCGTGTCCTCTACTCCCATTCCCCTCAGTATCTCGCTGACCTTGTCCACTTTCATACCTCATCTCGTTCCCTGCGGTCCTTCCACCTCAACCGCCTTCACCTCCCTTCACCTGCCCAGGCCCACCTTCAGTCTACTCGTTCCTCCGCTTTCTTTTTCCTTGGCCCTGCCCTATGGAACTCTCTCCCCTCCTCCATCTGACTTGAACAGACACATACTGCCTTCAAGAACAAACTCAAAACCCCTCTCTTTGCCCTTGCCTTCGATCTCCCTGACCCCTCTGTGTAGCCCTCACCCCTTCTCTTCCCACTTCCCCTCTTTTCTCCTCTTGTCCTGTCGTTTGGTTCTGCCTGGTTTGCTTTCCTGTTAATATTGTAATTTCCTTTCCTCTTTTCACTTTATGATTTCTTTGTTTTTTGTACCATGTAAACCGCTCTGATATATATTTGTAGAGCGGTATGTTAAATCAATAAACAAACATAAACGGTATTCAAAATGGCAAGGGACAGACATGGTAAATCCTTTTTTATATCAAGAGGATAAAATTAAAATAAACTTTAACTATTTCTTATATCTCAGCAAATAGAGGGGTGTCCTGCATGGGGTGGTGGGTACAACCCTAAACAAAGGCATAGAGGGGGGTGACCTGCACAGAGTGGCAGGTACATCTACTCTAACCACCTTACTGGGCAGACGAGATGGACCCTACTGGTCTTTATCTGCCGTCGTATACTCTGTTCCTAGGTTACTTGTAATGCTGCCCTTCCATAGGTAAGGCTGGTGCGGCTATGGTATGGCTGGTTTGATTTAGACTGTGAGTGACCTTTTTGCAAGGTTATTATTTCATAAAATACCTGCCCCCATTGATATGTGAATGGGGGGGGTGCGAGGGGCATTATCTTGACATCACTGAGTGCCTGTTGTCATGTCCTCAGGGGAGAGGGAGAGATGGTGCATTTAGACTGTTACGCTATCTCTGCGGTTTTTCCATGTGTGGGCAGGGGGTGGGGGCTGGGGGAGAGATGTACGGTTTGGACAGCAAAGCCCCTTTGTTTTTGTGTGTGAGGGGGGAAGGTATTATGTTCGGGCTTCCAAGCCTCCTTTGTGGTGTTTTTCCTGTGTGTGAAGTTGGGTGAGAAGAGCGATGTAATGCTGGGACCCCCTCACTGCATTTTTCTTGTTATAACATTTGATTTGAAGGAGAAATACAAGCAGCACGTGAACAGAATTGACAAAGGACTTTTGGGAAAAGGTACTAATAATGAGGAAGGGGGGGGGGCACCACAAACCCTAGCCCCTGCCCTGCCCACACGCCATCCTGCAATGGTCAATTACCATATGTTGTAACGTGTGGGGGCTAGCAGGGCTGTGAGTTAGTGTTCCGGGCTGCCAATGGCTGTTTGTTGAAATATGTTAATTCAAAAAAGAAAAAATAACATGTTAACCGGGTAACCGGGCTTTAATAAAAGGAGCCCTATGTGTCGCCAGACATTAGCGAAGCTTTATGGTTCATTGCTAGGTTTCACAGTAGAATTTGCAACTAAAAAAATGTAATACACGTGTGACTCAGCCAGCCTAGCAAGGCTGTGGAACGGGAGGAGGGATGTGGCTCGGTAAGAGAGGCATGCCGCGCTTTCCTCATGCAATCATTTCCCACCCTGCTGATTGTGTGCACGCTTGTGTGTGTGTTGCCTGGGAGAAGCAAGGAGGGGAGGTGTAGTAAAAAGGAGCAATGCATTAACCAATCAGTGGGTGGTTTATTTTTTTAATTTTAATATTAATTTTTTCAAAGTCAAAGCATAAGCAGGAACCCAAACAACAGAGACAAGTACAATGCTTTATAGTATTCTAATTAGGAAGAAAGTTGGAGCTGCTTGATTTTGTTTAATCTATTCGTGGGTGCCTACTAGTGTTCCAAATGTTGGGGATCAGTAAATGTGTACTCTTTATCTTGAAACTTAACACAGTACTGTACTTCCTAGGATACCTCAGGAAAAAAAAATCCTTCCTAAAGCTAAATACTAGGGTCTTAGCAGTAAACATTTACTCCTAAAATTCTGAGTTCTAGGAAATAAATCAGGAAAAACATATTTGGTGCATGAAACAGAAATGAACGTATCTTAAAAAATAATGCTAACCCCCTGTTTGAAGGTCTTTGAAGGTTGCCACCATCGTAGCCAAACAGTTGGCTTCTTCTGAAGTCTCTAGAATCCTAGTTAAATCTCCCATATCCAATTGATTAGAAATATCAACCACATTCTTTTTAATTGAATTAGCAATATAGAAAGCTCTTTCAACATCAGGAGGGGAATTAGCATCTAAATACACCGAGATTAAAGAAAAATAAGGAACATTTATAAATCACAAATAATTCATTTTCTCAGTTTTCTAATACTTTCAGCTTATTTTCAAGCAAAACGTTCCCCTTAAGTGAACCATTGGAAGCTTTCCAGAGCTCAATTCGTCTGGCATAGTCCTCATCTTCTTATCACATCGGCCCAGCCCTTTCTCTCTGACAGTTTAACCACTGTCTTCCCAGAGAACTTACATAGCTGAGTCGAGCAATTAGCTAGGGTGAATTCCCTTCTAGAAAACAGAAGCCAAATTTCCAAATTAGTAACTTCCCCAGATGACAAAGGGAGAGACATCCCATCCACCCCATTCACATCAGCAAAAACAATAGATTTTAAAGAATTTTCTATATTTATGTCATTTCTTCTACTTGTCATCAGCCTTTTATTTTTTCTTGCGTCTTTGTACGTGTGTCGTTTCCTTCTGTTTTCTCTCACTGTCCCTCCTGCTTTTTTACTGTCCTCTTCCTTTTCTGTCATATATTGGCATTGTTTTCCTTTCTTTCTGAGCAGCCTTTTAGTTATTGTAAACTGCTTTTATGCCTCGGCCCTAGCGGTATATCAAGTATTGCTATAAATAAATAAATTTACAGAAGCAGAGTCCAAATTGACTTGAATTGAGTCTGCAGTTCCAGAACGAGGCAAGGCATCCAGGGCCCCACCCAATCCAGGTAGCGCTTGAACCTCGTGACTGTGTAAGATGATCATAACAGAATTTTGTTGCCCTCCACCTTCACCCAGAAAATTGGATTATGAGGAGAAAAGACTTCCCAAACCTCCAGGTTCAAGGGCAGTGAGTGAATAATAGGATTCAATGAGGCTTCCTCCATGGACTGTTCACTCATAATCTCCCTAGGTAAACAATTCCTCACTGGATTTAATTGTTGTTACAAAAGAGCCCATAGAACCATAGGAATAGAGAACATAGCTCCTTTAGGCCCTTCCTTTTATGAATTAACAAGTCCAAACCCAAGGAGAAATCCTTCACAACGTCTCCCTCTGCTCCAAAGGGGTGTTCCCCTTTGGTTATGCCCCTTCAAGCATGTGACCACAGGCCATATACCATGGCAGGTACTGATCTTCCATGTGACGTGCCGACATCACCATGGCCCGCCCCACCCACTCTCCACTCCAGCAGGGCTTTAGGGTCTCGGCTGGTGTTCACACAAACGGACCCTTTGCTCATCAGTTCCAGTCAGCTATTATCCCTCCTAACCACTTAATTTTAATGTATTAGCGTTCTACACTGCAGCTGCTGGAACTCCCTCCATACAAATGCATTGGAACACATTACACATTTGGAGGGGGGGGGGGGGGGCTTTTCCCTTGTCCATTGTGAACTCGCTCTTTCACTGGTTCCTCCTTCCCATGTCAAATTTTGTTCCCATTCTGTTTTCAGTGTTGTCTTGCACCCCCTCCTCACAGGCAAACGTTTTTTCAGCTCTTTATGTATAAACTGTTTCCAGTGCTTGGTTGGGTCAGAGAGAACAGCGAGCGTATGCCCTGGAAACCTCCTGCAGCCAGATGATTCAGCTATTTTGTGTTGTGGTTTGTTCTGATGTCCAGGGCAGATGTTTATAGCACACACACAGGGCTAGCTGTGTGAAGGCAAGGAGACTGTTTAGGTGTTTTCTGATCTGACCCAGGCTTGTTTGCTTCTGAATCAGGCAGATACAGCAGTTCCTTAACTGGACTGCTTCAGATTAACCCAGCCAATATTTGTACTGCCTAGATTTTGGAGGGCAGAGGAGTCTGTCTGTTTCTGCTCCTGCTCTCTGTGAGCTGTAGTAGATTGGCTGTTTGCATTTGTCATCCTGAATTTTACATCTTTGACTTGCTATATTGCAGGCGGTAATGCCAAGGTTCAGTAAGACTGAAAACACGGAGGGTGACATTGCTTACTTTTACTTTGTACAGTGGCAATAAAATACCTGTTAGACTGAGGGGAACTATTTGAAAATTGCCCAGTCTCCTTGTGGATAAAAGTATACAACTTGTTCTATAACAGGTGTAGTTCTACTTTTGTTTAACGGAGACAGTGTTAAATTTCTAAATCTACACATGCTGTTCTGTTGTTAAAAACCCCATGGACTTTGTAACAATATAGGCTGTGTGAAAATGGACCCCTTAAGCACCAGCGGGCCAGAGACATACTCTCTCTGCTTTACTGCCTGAATATTCTTTGGTGTGAGCTGTAGTCTTAGATGCCAGTTGTCTTGTGACAAGACACTTGGTTAGGACGAAATCCGTCAAGCCATCTGTGCAGCAGATTGTGTCAGGGTTAGAGGATGGGCTGGGAAAGAGACACCTCTGTAGTAACACAGGAGAGTGGGTGTGCATAAGTTAAGTCTTGCTCGGTGCATGATGGGGTTCAGGTTTTGCTTTTCCATATAACTGTCATCATATGGTTTAGGGCAGTTAGTTCTCTTTCATAGTCACTTCAGATATTACAGAATCTCGCTATTCGCAAGAAATGCTGAATTTAGAATCTTTATCAGATTGTCCTAATTTAATGCGTGTGTGTTTAAAGTGATTATGTTGTCTATCTTGCTTTGCACTTTGGATTTCCCATGTTGAATGACAGCAAGGGGGGGGGGGTCACATCTTGTGGTACAGCTGGAACACCCTGGGACTTCTTTTTTTTTTTAATAGGATGAGTGGAAATACTAGTTCATTATGTAGGTTGTGTTTTGTAATTGAAGGGTTGTACATCCTACACCCCTGTGCAGCCCTCTGTCTCCAGCCCTGATCATAAAAACATAGGCCATGTGGTCTTTTTCTGCCATCATGTTTCTATCTAGTCTGTCCTTCCATATCAACCACTAAAACAGTCCCCTTTTTGCCTTTAGAAGATCCTCTGTGTTTGTCCCATGCTTTTTTGAATTCAGATACTGTCCTCATCTCTATCACCTCCACTGGGAGACTGTTCCACCGATCCACCACTCTTTCCGTAAAGAAATATTTCCCCATATTACTCCTGAATCTATCTCCCTTCACCCTCATCCCATGTCCCCTCGTAGCAGAACTTGCTTTCATTTGAAAGAGGCTCTCCCCCTGTGCATTTATGCCACAGGAGTATTTAAACATCTCAATCATATCACCTCTATCCCGCCTTTCCTCTAAGGTGTACATATTAAGATCCTTAAGTCTGTCCTCATATGCTTTATAATGGAAGACCACTAACCATTTTAGTAGCCACCCTCTGCACCAACTCCATCCTGTTTTATATCCTTTTGAAGGTGCGGTCTCCAGAATTGCACACAATGCTCCAAATGAGGTCGCACCAAAGACTTATACAGAGGCATTATCACCTCCTTTCTTCTGCTAGCCATTCCTCTCCCTATACACCCAACAATCCATCTAGCTTTTGCCATCGCCCTTTTCTACCTGTTCAGCTATTCTAAGATCATCAGACACAATCACGTCTAGGTCCCGCTCTTCTTTAGTGGACAAAAGTACTTCATCCCCTCTACTATATTGCTCCCTAGGATTGCTGCAGCCTAAATGCATGACCTTACACTTTTTAACATTAAATCCCAGCTGCCAAATTCTAGACCATTCTTCAAGCTTAGCCAGATCCCTCCTCATGTTATCTACACCTTCCTGGGTGTCTACTCTATTGCAGATTTTGGTATTATCCACAAAGAGGCAAACCTTACCCGACAGCCCTTCCGCTATATCACTAACAAAGATGTTAAAAAGAATCGGACCGAGGACAGATTCCTGGGGCACCCTCCTCCCACTACAGTTTATCACACTGGGGCTTCATTTAAAAGCAAACAGCACTCGGCGGGCCCACACTTGAGGGCCTCATCAGAGGGCCTTTGGCGTCGCCCTTAGGCGGGGACCTTAGACATGTGCCGCGCTCAGCAGGTATCCTGGAACAACATTTAAAGAACTCCTCTGTGGCATTTCTGGCATCTGTGCTGTTATGTGCCCTGTTTCTGTGCTGCTGATTGCTACTTGCCTTATCTCTGTTATTGCTGCTGTCTTTCAGGCTCACTCGGCCTACTCTGCAAGGTCCCTCCCACCCGGAAGTGATGTGGCCGCATTCAACAGGTATCCTTGAACAATATTTAAGGATCTCCTCTGCGATGTTTTGCTCCTTGGGGCGACTCCGAGAGCACATCTTTGATTCCTTTCTATCTACCACTATTAGCACTTTTTCCTCTTTGCCTGCTTGCTTGCTGGTGCCTGTTGTCATCTCCTGCACCTTGGCCGTGCTCAGGCAGGACTATGGGATCAATTCCAGTTCTGTGGGGATGATGCCCTTTATGGTCGCCGCCCCCTTTATCTGGTTGGTTCCACTCGGACACCTGCGAACTTGTTAACGTGTCCCTTAACATCCTCCCCTGCCCCTTCCCTGGTTCTTTCTCCATTGTTTCTATCCCTTGCTCTGCTCAACTGTTCTTTATGGGCAAAAACTTCCTTATTATGACCACCTGGATTCTCGTGATCTTGATATGTTATTTGTGATAGAGACATGGCTGAAGGAGGGTGAGGATCTCCTTCTTCACAGATGTCTTCCACCTGGCTATGTTGCTTTCTCCAATCCTAGATTGGGTCGCACAGTTGGAGGTATTGCCCTTCTGACGCACTCTACTCTTCCCCTCACTTTGATATCCTCCACCACTTTGTCTTATTCAGAGGCCCTCCTTTTTCACCTCAATGGTTCCCTGCTTATCTATTTTTATCTCATATATGCTCCACCTACTATGCGCCACTGTCGTTGGGACTCCCTCCTTCACTCCACCTCTGAAGTTTCTCTTCTCTATCCCCATCTTATTGTGCTGGGTGATTTCAATGTTCACTACTTTTCTCCCATGTCTTCCTGTGACAAGTCTTTTTGCCAGTTGCTGTCTGACCTATCCTTCCAACAGTACATTTCCTTCCCCAAGCACATAGCCGATCAGTAGCTTGATATAATTCTCTGCTCATGTTCTCTCTCCTCAGACCTTTCCTCTTTCGCCTCTCTTCCCGTTCCCTGGTCTGATCATTTTTGTATTCTCTTCTCATTCTGGTTTCATCCCATTACTTCTCATTCCACTGTCATTTCTGCTCGTTCATCAGAATCCATGTTGTCTCGCAGTCTATCACATACAACTATCGATGGTCTCCTCACCGCTCAGAACTTGTTTCCACACGACTTTGCTTCGCTCTCTGTTGATTCTCAGGTTGACCTCTGGTTTTCTTTTTCCTCTGCTTTGGATTTGGTGTCCCCTTTTCGTCCCATTAGAACCAACCCCAGACACAACCACCTGTGGTTTCATTCTGGACTCATTTTGCCTCGCCTGCAACTCCGATGTTCAAAACGTCAGTGGCGTAAGTATCCATCACCATCCACTCTCGGTGACTACAAACTGGCCCATCAGTAATATCGCTCTCAAATTTCTCTAGCTAAGAAGAACTGTTACTCAACTCTTATCTCTTCCTCTGCAAAATTCTTCCTGTTGCCTATACTCTGTTCTTTCGTCTCTTTCCAAGCCCTCTACTGGTTTCCTCCTTTCCACTGGTCAACTGCTACCCTCGCCATAGCTCATTGCTGACTTTTTCAGTTCTAAAGTTGCTACATTATGGGTCTCCTTTGAAAACTGTCCCCCACTCCTCTCCCCCTCTTCTCCCTCTTCCCCTTCCAGTTCCCCCAGTACTATATCTTTGCTGGTCTCTGCTGGCTCTACGCTATCCCACACCTGGTCTTCCTTTAATTCAGTCTCCTCTGAACTTCTTTAGATTCTCACCTCATCGTGCAAGACCATCTCTTCCTCTGACCCTGCTCCTTCCTCCTGGGTCTCTACATCGTCCCTTGCTCTGCTTCTGGTTATCTTAACTATTATGAATTCCAGCCTTTCCTCTGGTGTTTTTTGTATAGCTTGGAAACATGCTGTTGTCCACCCTCTGTTGAAGAATTCCTCACTTGATCCATCCTCCCTATCAAACTATCAACCAGTCTCTACTCTTCCTTTCCTCTCAAACTACTTGAGAAATTGGTTTTTGCACAGCTCTTTTCTTACTTGGATTCCACTCTAGCTTTGCACCCCGTCAATCTGGCTTCTGCCCAGATCACAGCACAGAAACTGTCCTTCTCTCTTTTCTTAGTGACTTGCACCAGTTCCATGATCGCGGTGACATCTCGGTGGCGGTATCTCTCGACCTATCTGTAGCTTTTGACCTTGTTGATCACTCCACACTGCTTTTCCACCTATATGATTTCAGGATCATATAGGAGCTGCCTTCTGTTGGTTTCACTCCTTCCTTATGCGTCATTCTTTCTCGGTTTATACTGGTACTACCTCCTCCTCTTCATCTTCTTTACACTGTGGTGTACCACAAGGCTATGTGCTTGCTCTTCTCCTTTTTTATGTCTTTGTGTCTCTGTTAGCCCTTCTGGTTCAGCAACATGGTATTTCAGCACATTTCTATGGTGATAATATCATCGTGCTCCACCACACTAGCCCGGTCTCCCCTGATATCTCTCCACTTAACACTTGTCTCTCAGCTGTTTCTAATTGGCTATCAGGTAACTTCCTTCACTTAAACGTCACTAAGTCTGCAGCTATTTGGTTTGCCTTCAATAGTCCTATCCCCTCCCTGGTTCCCTCTTTCCCGGTTTCTCTACTTCCCCTAGTTGACTCACTCTGGTATCTTGGTGTTACCTGGACTCAGCCTTGTCATTTCAGGCCCATCTTTCTTCTCTATCTCGTCAGTGTTTTCTGTCTCTCAGTCAAATACGTGCAGTACGTTCTTTTCTCTTATCTCAGTCTATTGCCTCTTACCCTTGTCATATCCAAAATTGACTATTGCAATATCATTTACTTGAGTTTACCTCAATATAAGCTTTAGCGCCTTCAACTAATTCAAACTACCGCTATTCGCGTTTTGTCCCACTCATCTAGATTTGACCACGTCACACCACTGCTCATACATCACCACTGGCTTCCGGTATGATTCAGACTCCAATTTTTGGTTCACTGTGCCTTTCACTCTGGTTTTCCCCAGTACCTCTCTGACTTCCTTATGCTCCTCACTACGCCCTCAGAGAGATTCATGCCAACCTCCTGCATATCCCATCTGTTTCACAGGCTCACTTATCTACTCGTTCCACTGCCTGCTTTGTACTTGCCCCCGCTCTCTGGAATTCCCTGCCCTCTTACCTCAGACTTGAAGTCTCTTACACTACCTTCGATTCCCACCTCAAGACTCACCTTTGCAACTTGGCTTTTAATTACTTGCCCTCCTGAGCCTCCTTTCTTTACTTTAGAATTACTTACTCCTCCTCTTGTATGAATATTCCTGTCTCTGTCCTATGATTTATGGAGTTCCTTTTCCGTTTTATTTTAAAATTAAATTTTATATTGTACGCTTTTCTGCTGCTTCTGTGAAGGGCAGTAAGAAAGTTTTAATAAACATAAACAACACTGGTAACCTCCTTCTCCTCAGAGTGAACTTTATTCCCTCCTACTTAACCATTTTCTAACCCAAGCAGTAACTTTAGGGTCCATCCCTAGGGTGCTCTTTTTGTTTATAAGTCGCCTGTGTGGAATGGTGTCAAAGGCTTTATTGAAATCTAAATACACCACATTTAGGACTCTGCCTCGGTCCAACTCCCTGGTTACCCAGTCAGAGAAATCAATCATTGTGCAGAAGAGTAAGGTTTCCGCCTGGGACCTCAGTCAGGCAAGAAGGGGGCAAGGGAAAATGCCAGGTACTTGCGCAACATCCCCGCCTTGGTTCTGATGGAGCTGGAAATATAAAGGAGCAGGACAGATCTGCCGAGGGGAGGAAATATCTGCAGATCTTTGCTACTGAATTGCCAGCCTTTTAATAGTGTTGCAGAAGGCGCGCTCTCAAAAACCCAGCTGGTTTTAGATTAGCAAATTTTTCTCCTAAAGTTCCTCTGGGGGCAGGGAGAGTTCATCATCATCATTTATTGCACACCTTTCTAACCAAAGCTTTGATGTGAGTTATCCTACGTTAGTCTGCATCAGCCTGTACGTATTTTAGCTAATCTATCAGGGCAGTAACTGGATGTAGCACAGATAATGTCTCAGGTTGACATCTGGCAAGACGCAGTGTACTAAAGCATTGAATGGGGGTCATAGAATATAGTCTGGGAACTGAGAGCAGTTATTGCGTCTTTACAAATCTCTCAGCTTGAAAGTTTGACATGAGGGGACATGAGCTGGCAAAGTTGGGCTCTCTGAGATAAGAGAACAGGGTGTAGGTACTGTATTGTGTGTTTTGGTTTGGAGGATCCTCGTCAGAATTGCTATAGCAGAAGAGTAGAACTATTAGCTTTTATTTTTATATTTCCTTAAGAGTTGCTTCTAGGACAATGGCATTTATCCTTTTTTTATGGGGGGAGGGGAGGAGGGACCCAAGGGGATAATAGGTTTCTTCCCATTAAGATGAAGATAATATTTCCTAGCTATAGTTCATGTTAAATATAGCTATGGTTAGGTAACTGGGTTACTTGTTAACCATTTTAAACACAGCATAAAATTATGGAAAAAAATACCAGGTTATTTGACTTGCTTTAAATGTGACGAGTGGATCTGCCGTTTCTGATCACTCCTGGATCAGAAGATTAAAGTGCCGTCCCAAGCATAGGGTCTTCCCTTGTGTCACTTTCCCCTCTCTCTGTGCTCCACAGTGCTGTCTTACCCTCACTGCTCACATTCACACCCCTTCACTTTTGAGCTTCCTCCAATCTCCTCTAAAGCTGCAGAGTCGTTCTACTGCTGGTGTGTCAGGCAAGGCTGGGGGGAGGGGGGGGGATCATCCCCTCTGTACATGCATTTTCCCATCACCTCTGCCCGGGCAGCAACTCTGTAAAGAGAATGAGCATGAGGCCTGTGAACCAGTGTGTGCTGCATGTCCTCTCCTACCACACAGCATGCAAGGGACGGGACCTCTGTAGAGCCTGTAAGTGCACAGGCCGGTGCACAGGCCCTGTGCTTGACTTACATTGTGGGCGTGGGGAGAAGCGAGGCTCCCATGCAGAAAAAAGTGATTTTGTAGCCATGCAAAGACCAGAATGGGGCTGTAGTAAATGTACCATAAAACCTTTTATACATGTCCCTTTCATCCACAGCCTCACACTTAATTTACGGCTATGATCCTTCAGAAACCTGCTTGCAGCCACCAATGGGCTAAATGACCAGGTCCGTGGTATTTTACACCACCTGATGCAGTAATCAGCTTTTAGCTGACATGGAGAAAAGGAACGATGATGATGATAGTCTTCTTCTTAATCTCCTCTGGGCAGAATATTTTCTATTAGCTGATATACAACCCATGGGCTGTGATAGGCATCCATTGCTGTATACGCAGGGTAGGAGTCTACTACTTTGACCTGATCATGAAATTGCAAGGACGTATTTGCAAAAAGTCAAGTAGTTCCATATTCCAGTGCCCGTTAGTGAATCCATTTCATGCACATGAAATTTTTGCGAGGTTCAGTGTATGGAATTGATTTGTAAGAAGTTTGTTAGCAGCTACAGACTGATGGAACAGACAGCTGGGATCTGCAGTGCTGGGCCAAACAGATGAGTTTTATGACCCTTATTTGCCATCTTGTTCATTCTTTATTTTCAGTTCGAGGACGGGTGGGTGGAAAGTATGTGCAGAGAAGCAGCCTGTTGGCAAGATCTTTTGTTGTAATCTGCCTTGGGCATTAGTTTTTCCTAGAAAAGTGGCATATAAATTAAATATGTATGTGCTGTGTGTGTACAGGTAATTTGGAGGCCTGGTATGTTTGGTTTCTCTTTAAATATGAACTACTTTGCACACAGCCCCATAATCCCTTCCAGCTTGGTAACATCAACAATGTGAAGGAAATGGTTCTGGTATCTTCTAGAATGGTGCATGTGGCAGAAAACGGTGATCTGCAAAAGGAAATTGAACCAGGTGCAAGGGCTACATGAAAGACGGCAGTTATTTTTGAATAAAACAAAAACCTTTGAAGACTTGCTGATAGAACCCCACTTAAGTGCCTGCCGATCTCGCCATGTCTGAAGGCCTGTCTCTCCTTTTTTTTTTTTTTCCTCTATTCTAACCTTATCTGTTCTTGCAGCTGAGAAATAACTGGTTAAATTGCAAAGGGCCTCTTGAACATCTGATTCCATCCAGGCAGAAATATGTTCATTTCTTAGACAACCTACTAAATAAAAGGCGGCACCTTTTGTATCTCAGTCACGTACATGGCCATTTATTGACTTTGTACAATAGCCAAATTGGTTTGTGAACCCACTGCAGCACTCTGGTTTGTGGTGCTATGGGAAGTTGAGAGCAACTGTGCTTGTGGAGTGTTGCACTTTCTTCGGGGTTTCCTAGGCGTATGGAAGTTGCCCCACAACCATTCTGGTCTTCTGGATGTGTGCAATGAATATGCATGAAAGAGAGCTGCACATACTTGGTCTCCAGTGGATGGGACCATATCTCATGCATATTCTGAAAGCATATCTGGTGATGGGGTCGTGAGGATGAGTTTGGGAAACCCTGACTCGCTTGGTTTTCATTACTACAGCGATGAACATGATGCATGAACCCAAATCGTCAGCATTCTGGTCACCATATTCTCCTGTTTGTTTCTCTTGATTTTTAGGAAGAGGAGTTTAAATGGCTTTTACGAGAAGAAGTCCATGTGGTCCTGAGGCAACTGCAGGACATTCTGAAGGTAATTGCGAAAGCCATTCTTATTCTCAGACTCTATACCTCTCTGGTGTAGTCCATCACAGACACACTGTAAAGATCTGATTCTTCTGAAGCTCTTACGGAGGATTTAATGATGTGCTTAGTGAAATACTTGCTTCAAGCTGTATCTCAGGCTGTTGAAGTGTCTTGCAGTCATTGAGCGTGACACGGGTGGGGGGGGGGGGGGTGCCATGCCGTTAAAGGGAGAAGTTGCCATACTGACGCTTTTCAATTTTTTCTTAATAAGCATCCCTCTTCAGTCGCTCTTTAACTTCCTGTTGCACAAGTTGGCACATCACGGAGTGTTTAATTTGTAATATATTCATGAATTAATGACAGATCTCACACGTGGGTGCTTTTAAAGAAGAAAGAGGGCAAAACTCCTCTGAGGAGAGCTAGGTTAAGTAAATGATTTTAGGAATGTGGATAAAATGAGCAAGAGAGGTTTCTGGCATCATTAACAGGTTGCTGCTCTGTTGCAGGCTGTGAATACTATACACAGTAGGGCCAAGATTTCATACTATGTAAATTAAATCTGCTTGTACCTTTAAAATTTGACGGCTCATTTTCACCTGCTGAAGGACCAGTAAGACATGGGGCATTTATTTGTTTGTCAATCTTTTATATATAGCATTTCCCAAAAAAGGCTACGAAGCAGCGTACAACGTAGTAAATACATAGAATTAATAAATTAACATAGTAAACAAATTAAAACAACAAATTAATCATAGGACAAGTCAAACAGCCAGGCCTTACAAAGCTAACATAAAGGACCCCTTTTCATGCTCGTTGCCGTTTTTACTGCAGATGTGCTGTGAGAGTATTCAGGCTGGTATCTATGCCTAGCATCGCCCAGTTAGTGCATGTTTCAGGCTTGAAATTCATGATTTGTAGCTCTAAACGTCCTTTCTTTACAGTTCATAACACACTTGCTGAACGTGCTTACAGAGTGCAGCTAAGATGCATTTATGAGCTTTTAGATCTATAGAAAAGCTTCTGCCAAATTATAAACGGTTGCATGATTCCTGGGCATGGTGGACCCCGACCCTTTGTGTTTAGGTGTGTTTCATGTATTGCATCGTCTGTGTATGTTAATGTGCACATCGCCAGTCTCCATGTAGCTGAATCCTGCTCCTCCCTGTTCGCGTTGTTCCCCGACCTGACTCCCTCCCTCTCCCCCCAGATGTACCCTTGCTATTTGTTCTTTTCTGTTTTAATTTGGAGTTTCTTTCCTTTTCCTTTTTACTGTTTTTATATTGTAATTAGCGTACACCACTCTGTTGTGAGGGGCGGTATATTATTTTTAAAATAAACTATAAACTAGCCTTGGTCTCATAAGAAATGAGGTGATTCATACATGAATTCCTCCACAGCTGAACAGGTTGGCAGTTAGTTATTGCCTCGAACCATTCGGTGCTCTGTGAATGGGTATCGGTGGCCCCAAAGGCTCCACTACAAGTTACAGAGAATTCTTATGGCCCTGATTTGATCTGTGAAATCTTGTAAATTGCATCTTTATCATGCAAAGTGAAAAACCTCAAACTGCACACCACAGTGGGTACACTGCAGACCCTGGCATAGAGGTGAGATTTGTCCCGTCATGATATAAAATGGACCCATTTGGAGATGTTACCCTGGGGCAGACTGGAACAAGTATGTTAGGTAGGTTTAGGTAACCATAAATAAGAATCTTAGAGTTACAGGAATGCAGTCTGAAAGCTGAAGTAATGGTCCTATGCCCTAGGTCTTGCTGGAAAGCCAGGCTGACGGGGCCTCTTATCAGATGAGTAAGACCTTAAAATCCCTGGGATAAATTCTTTTTGTAGTTCATTCCTCACACTCCCACTGCTTTTAAAGGCAAATGTCTCAAGGAGCTTCCATAGAAATTCCTATAGCAATAGTTTTTGGGTCTGCAGATGTTCTGCTGTAGAAGCTTTTAATGTCATACAGTGAACTTTGTATCATCCGTACAGTTAAGACGTGCTGTTTGAGTGTGATTGAGCTTTAGTTTATCTTGCAGGAGGCTTCAAAGCGCTTTATGTTACCAATGGGGACAGCAGACGGTCAGATCAAGCAGGAAAATTTTATACTTGGCAGCTCAACGTAAGTATGTGGGGCTTGCGATGACTAGAAGAGCCTGACATTTACAAGGAGACCCTTTATCAAACCCTTTTCCTCAAAACATTTTATCAGCAGGAAAGAGCCACTTCCTCTTAATCCAAAGAAAGGCTAGAGAAATGTCACAGAAGCTTTTGTCATACTTCAGAGGACATAATACACCTTAATAGTAACATAAGCAGATTAGACCAGTTGGCCTGTCTGTCTGCCCGGTTGTCTTTCGATCACTTTTTCTTAAGTAGATAAGCATATTAATTCCCCTACTTAACCATCTCCACTTTACCTAACTTCCACCACCACCTGGTTTCATGCCTTGCTGTCTTTTAGGCCTTAAGAGTCCCATATGTAACCCAGCATCCTGGCCCCTCCCATATCCTTACCACCAAGCTTTGTAATAATCCAGATAGCTGCTCTTGCAGAATCCAGCCACCCGATGCTCGATGTGAAGGACGTAACCTTGGTTACCCCATACAGATTGCACCAGCCTTTTTGTAAGCCTGATCAAATTGTTTTGCTCCTTTCTTCATGTTGGCTTATATTCTTTCATCTTTGGCCCTCTAGCGTTTCATGCGGTTGAGCAAACACTCAATCCTCCTTCCTCATTTATCAGTTTTATCTTCATTCAGTACATTTTGAACAACTTAAGCTGTTTTTTCATGGTGATTTATAGTTCGGTTGAAAGATGATCTCCTTGTAGTTTTTCAGCTTTTGAAGACAATGTGCTTTAGCTCACTTGGGTGTTCTGCGAGCTCACGTAGTCTGCAACTTCCTGAAATTACAGCACTAAATGGACTCTTCTCCAGCTCTGTGTCAGCTGCTAATAACTATTATCTAAGGTAATACTGGCTAATGTCCCCGTTTATTTCAGCATGGACCAAGTGAAGGGAGTGCTGACTCTTCAGGGAGATGCTCTCAGCCAGGCTGTAAGTATCCCTAAGTACTTGTGTAAGTGAGAAAAGGGGTTGCAGAAGGACCTTTGGCTTCTTTCCTGTGTCTGTGTGTATCTCTTGTACATACTAAAAATGAATACAATATACCTGTACTGGAGCAGAATGGATGCCTGCAGAAAAATTTCCTAGAATGTTTTCAGGATGTAAAAATGTATTGAATTGATATGGAGAAAATTGTCACGAATACAGGGTAAAGATTTTTGGTGCAGAAAGAATAGGTGCTGAAACTTATCGCCAGAATATGATTCTTCAGTGACGGTTTTGACAGAAGAGGTGAATCTAAGTGTCCGTGTAAATTTCAAGAAACAAAATCCTGCTGTCATCTAAACAAGATCCTAATACACATCGCAGAGCTGGCGCCTGAGAAACCGATACATATTTATTGTAGGAGAAGTGTTACTTTGATGGTTTTTCCAAGAGGCAAGAAGGAGCAGCGTTGTCATTCAGTAGCAACCGAGTAAACGGAGGCAGGCCTCTTGTCGCCTTCTCTAAGCTCCTGCAGAGAGCCGGAGGCTGGCTTTAGAGCTCACATGCCAGGAATTCTCATGCTTGCAGATTATGCCCTAACTCCTGTGCATGATTGATTTTCTGATCTTCCAATTTTTTGTGATTTATTTTCACTTGCTGCTTTGGTTTCTTTTAGGATGTTAATTTAAAAATGCCCCGGACTAATCAGCTCCTGCATTTTGCTTTCCGTGAGGACAAACAGTGGAAAATGCAGCAGGTAGGAGGAGATTTCTTTCCAACCTGAGCTGTTCAGTAATGTCTTTCAAAAGCTTCTCTTTCCAAGGTACACAGAAAGGAGGAGGGGGCTGGTTTGCAGGGCAAGTGCTTTGACTGTTTTTATCATTAGCTAATGTGACCTAATACATCTGATTTTTTCTTTTTCTCATTTTTTTTTTTTTTGCATACAGCCGTATTTACTTGTGGGGGAGGGAGCAGATATAGCAGATAATTTAATGCACCGTGGGGGTAACTGCAACGAAATGCGTAGTAAAACCGAGTTTGTAAAGTTACAGGTGCCATTTCAGGCATTGAAAGTTACCAAGTAATGTTTGTGAAATAAGAGAGATCTGCTGACAGATTGCCGTTTGCTTTATGGCCCTCATTCCAGAGGTAGTGAGCGATGCAGAAGTTATAAAAGTCCTAGATGGATTTATATTAGGGGCAGCGGAAGGGTTTCTTATTTTTGGGAGGCCCAAGCTCTGCCCTAACTCTGTCCCAAGCTCCGTCCCATGGGCAGAGACCCTTCCTGTTCTGCCTGCAGGGGTCCGATCTTCCACAGGCACACAGGAAGTGTCTTTGTTGCGATCGCGGCATCTCTTCCTCTTCTGCCCACAGGGGATGGGATCCCCGTGGAGCATCCTGCTACCTGCCGACCACGGGTTTTGGTGGGACCAAGGCCCGTGTGGCTCATCCCTTTCCGGCGCCAACAATTTATATGACATTAGCAATGTAATGTGTACGTTGGACAGAATGTGCAGCTTGATGTCGGCTTCATTGACTTGAAAACAAAAGCGTAACATCCTAGGCATTAGTCTGTTCACCAACTTCATTGAGAATATTGAAGCTTTTGTTTTCCTGTATGAAGCCATATGATAATCAATGAAAGTAACATAATTCCGCTTAAAGAGAGCGAGAATTCCTAGTGGACTGAGCGTTTAATCTCACCTAGTGCTCTGTGTAGCTTAAAGACCCTCTTCTCTAGTCCATGCTTTCATTCCTTCCAGTCTAGACACAAGCTTAGATTCAATGCCTCGCCTCTAGGTGGATGCCTGTAAAAACTGTACTGTAGGTGTCCTCTCCAAAAAGGTTCTGCTGCCACCTCCTGAGACTATCTGGTGACATTTGTGTTTCCAGATCCAGGATGCCAGGAACCATGTAAATCAAGCAATTTACCTGCTTGCTAACCGAGAGGAGAACTATCAGTTCCAGACAGGGGCGGAAGTCTTGAAGGTGAGCAGTGGAATACTAAAAGAGAAATTATTTTTGTTTCCTATTTTGAAAGTGTGTGCCAACCACTGCTTTCATTCCTCAGCAGGCAAGACTAAATTCAAACTGATCATTGCAGCTCTTTATCGAGGTGCACAACTCCAGTCTTTGAAGTCCATCGGGTCTGGTTTTCAAAGTAACCAAAACAGTCAATAGAACCAAATATATGCAGATCTGATGAATATTATTTGTGGGTACTCCGAAAACCAGATATGTTTACAGCCCACCAGAGGGGTGCAGCTACTTCACTCCCAGAAGCTCTCTCATTTTGGGTTTCTAGATTATACTACGATTGTGATGTGATGGGCCTTCATTCACAACTATCCAAAGGGTATTTTTTTTTCCCAATTTCTTTAAGTCTCTTGCATCTCTTCTAAACAGGCAGCCCTCGGCCATGGCTCATAGACCACGTTTCTTTCCTGAGGCTAATAGACTTTCACTGCTGTATGCTGGCTTTACTTCCTCCTCGGTCCTTCTGACTGCAACCCTTGCTGGCTGAAGGACCTCAAATGGGTTCAAAAATCAAACCTACGTCTCTTGCATGACAGCAACAAGTACCATCACTGAGCTGTCAAACTGACCCTGATGTGCACGCATGTTTTTGATATACTGAGCATTGCGCTGTGCTGACCTGTTCTTATATCTCATTATCAGCATTGCACTTATGGCTCTTTTTTGGACTTTGGCCTAGCTGATGGATGCTGTGATGCTGCAGCTGACCAGGGCCCGGAATCGCCTCACCACACCAGCCAGTCTCACTCTCCCAGAGATCGCCTCTAGTAGTCTGACGGTAACTACCCCAGTGCTCTTAGATCACTTGCTTTTCCCATTTTAGGAGTAGATGCAGTTACATGGAGAGGAAGAATTTTGTTCATAAATTTTAAATATCTATTAAAAAGTCTCAGCTGCACAGTCTCGTTCTTCTTGGACACATAGACAAATCTTTTCTTTATGCTCTTATTTTTTTTTTTTTTATTTCTGGAAGATTTCCGGAAAGCAATAAAACACCACCTCTTTCTGCTCCATTTCTCTCAAACGGCTACCCTGACTCCAAGAAACCATCCCCCATCCCCTACTAGAGCCCAATACACAACATAACCATCAAGTCCCAAGCATTTCCTTGCCAGCATCTTACATACTCTCTGATTAAGTATCATCTGTTATGCCGTATGTATATAGTTTTATGTATTCACATCTATCTTGATATATTTCAATATGTAAATAGTTACCCTTGTTCTCCAAGTTCTTTTCCCTGTTATAATGTAAACCCAATCAGTCTTCTCTGATCTGAGTATTCCTTGTTAAATGTAAACCGCACTGATAACAAATAGTGCGGTATATAAGAATTGTTAAATAAATAATAATAATAAATAATCCTTTGTCACTGTGGAGCAGATGACTGAATGTAAAATAGATTTGGCTTAGTAAGTTTCATTCGTGATTGATACTAGTGTCCATTCGCATCATTGTGATTCCGGTTGTAAAGGAGAACTAGGAACAGACTGTTTTCTGTTTTCACGGTCCGCCTTGTATTCTTACTGGAGCCGTCTTATATAATAATTGTATAGTCCAGTTTTTGTAATTTGTTTCAGAAAATGTTTACTCCAGCGTTGCCTGCAGACATCCTGGTGAACTTCTACATTAACCTGAATAAGCTGTGTTTACTGGTCTATCAGCTGCATGCCCTGCAGCCTAACTCAACAAAGGTAAAAAGGATCACTTGGTTACTCTGGCCTTTTTACTCCTTGGGTAGGATTTGCTCGTTGATTTATCAGCTGTAAGTTCAGTAAGGTACAGCCTCCACTTCCTGATACACACATGCCCGTCTCTCGCCCTGTGTCCCAGTGCATGCATCGGCATGCAAGTTTCGTTTCTGAAATGTACTAATCAGAAACAAAAAGGTCAATTTTTTTTAAATTTAATTTTTATTGCATCACACTGCTAACATACTCAAAATACTGTTCCTTTTCATCCTGCTAGGCTAGTCCAAATGAGTAGTTTATGCTTCCCGGCCAGCAGGTTGAGGTGAACTTACAGCAGCTTTAAGTGATATCATCACTAGTTATATACTCTGGTGCAGCACTGAGAGAAGCCAGTATTTTCTGCCTCTAGCAGGTGGCAAGGTGTGTGGACTGGTGCAGCAATGTATATAGGCTCGTCTCCCCTGGCTGAGCAAGCTCCCCTTTAAGGTTCCTCTTGCAGCACACAGCAGAGAGCATGGTGGGTGTTTCAGGGCTGGAAGGAGTTCTGGCATGGCCTATTCCTCCTGTGGGCCTAAACCCAAAAAGGATCACGCCTTTCATGGATCCCAGCACTTGCGAGACTCAGCAGGAACTTTCTCAAGACCCGGTAAGCCCTCTCAATGAGATCCGGCAGGTCCCTTTCAAGGTATAGACGTTTGGGGGTTGGCTCTGGGTGATTTGCTTGGAATGAACCAATACTACGTCAGCCCAGTGGATCTTTGAGGCCCTCAAAAAGGGGTATGTACTAGAATTTGTGGGACCTCTTCAGGAGGTCTTTGTGGAGTAACCTTGTTGATCCCTGACTAAGTGAGCAGCAGCTGAGGAAACTCTTCAATGCCTCTTGCAAAGGGCACGAATACGATAGCCTGCAACTGCACAGCACGGTCAAGGGTGGTATTCCATTTACTTTGTGGCATTGAAGAAAGGTGGGTCCTTCCATCCCCTTCTAGATTTTGAAGACAGTCAACGCCAAGCTCAGAGTGCTCCATTTCTGCTTGCAGACTCTCAGGTTGGTCATTGCGTCTGTCCAGTAAGGGGAGTTTCTAACCTCCTTGGACCTTTCTGAGGCATACTTCCATATTTTTGTCTGTGATCGACATCATCTGTTTCTCCATTTCTGCATCCTGGACTGCCATTTCCGAGCCCTGCCCTTTGACCTTGCTGGTGGCCTTCCTACATAAGTAGAGGATCTGGTTTCTCCGTGCTTGGATCAGTTGGGTGGTTCGGTCCAACTCCTGCGAGAGGTCTGTGGTGGACATGTCTCAGGCAGGGCTGGTCCAACTATTAGGCAAGACTAGGCAGTCACCTAGGGCAGCAGCTTTTGAGAGGCAGGAAAAAGCAGCAGCATTTGAAGCAAAACAATAGATTCTTACAGCCGCATAAACTTGGAGCCGTCAGCACATTCTTTTATCTGCAGGAAAGGCAGGCACACACAGTGTACTTTTAAATATCAAACTTTGCTTTGTTATGTGCCCCAGTTTTCAAAAAGATTGATTATACAAATAATTATTTATTTAGCCATATTTATATGCCGCTTTTCGCCGGGTCAAATCGGTTACAACAAAAAAGGGGAGGGTACAATGAACAGATACAAGGGGGGGGGGGTGTTGTTACCATCACCCGGGAGGGGGGTATAGCATATTTACAATGTTGTTGTAGTATTTACATTCTTTGACATTACATCTCAGCAGCTGTGGGGTTTACAGTTGCCACTTATCTGGATTGCAGCTTAGGCCGCATGAAAGGCTGTCCAAAGTTGCCCAGCTAAATGCCAATGGAAAGTCCTGCTAACCAGGTAAAGGCTGCATTTATCCGGATGGCAGTGTCTGCATTCTCACTCGCCCACGGACCGACCTTGCACTAACCAGATAGTGCTGATGAATGTCAGCCAGCTTCCCATTGGCATACCAGCTAAGGGTTCTGAATCTCAGCCCCATGATATCCACCTATGCATTTTTATAGAATTATTGTTGGAAGGGTTGTGTTCAAATGATTATGATTTGTTGATTTTAATTATCAAAATCTCAAGAGGGCGTAATGTTGAAG
Source organism: Ichthyophis bannanicus (assembly GCA_033557465.1). NCBI lineage: Eukaryota > Metazoa > Chordata > Amphibia > Gymnophiona > Ichthyophiidae > Ichthyophis > Ichthyophis bannanicus. The sequence goes on from CM066044.1 coordinate 174,924,455, forward strand.
GTTCGCTTAGGACCCCCAACACCTTTCACCAGCCCTGGTCCCAGATGATCCCGTGACTGTCGACTCACCCTTTGATAAGTGAAATGCCTTGGGACAGGGGTGGGCAATTCCAGTCCTGGAGGGCCACAGACCAGTCAGGTTTTCATGATGTCCCTAATGAATATTCATGGACCTATTTCCATACAATCGAAGGCAGTGGATGCAGATAGATCTCATGAATATTCATTAGGGACATCATGAAAACCTGACTGGTCTTCTGCCCTCCAGGACTGGAATTGCCTGCTCCTGCCTTGGGAGATGCCAGATTGGATGATAGTTATCACTGATGCCATCCTTTTGGGCTGTGGCGCTCATTGTCTGGGTCAGTTTGCACAGGGATGCTTGTCCCCACAGGAGGTTTAATGCAAGTAGCTTAGCTTCAGAGAGGTTCTGGACCTTCCTTGAGGGCAAGGTGGTCCAAGTGTTCTCAGACAGTTCCATGGCAGTGGCAGATGTCAACAAGCAAGGCAGCTCTTGCTAGGGGAGCTCTGTCATTGGGTAGAGGATCATCTGGCAGATCTGTCAAGAGTACATATCATGGAAGTCGACAATGTGCAAGCTATCTTCTCAAGCCAGAACACTGGATTCCAGCGTGGGATCTAAGCCTGCCTTATCGTGTGGAGGTGGGGCCTGCTGCTGTTCAATCTGATGGCCACCTGGAAGAATGCTGAGAGCTTTTTCAGCAACAGGAAAAATCTGTGGATAGGGGACTTGAATATTCTTCTGTAAGTGTGGCCCCAGGAAGGGTCCTGTTTTCTTTTCCCCCCTTTGCGCAGGATTTGGTCTCATCTGGGCTTGGTCATTCTGATGGTACCAGACTGGCCACCTAGGCCATGGTAATGGATCTCTTGAGCCGGTTGACAAGGTCACCTCTCTATACTACCTCAGGAGAGGGAACTGTTGTGACAAGATCCCTTGGTCATGGAGGTCCATCATAGAGGTCCCCATGCTCTACTTGCTTATGGCCTGGTCCTTTAAGAAGTGCAACCTACCTAAAAATGATACTCTGGAGTAGTAGTTAACAGCCTCCTAAAGCCAAGGAGGCCTCTACTGTACATTGTGGCCTGGAGAATCTTCAAGAAATAATGTTCTCTCAAGTTCTGGATGCCAAAAGGTTGGACATGCCAACAATCTGGTTTAGAACAGGGTTTAGCTCTAGTCTTTCAGGGTTCAGATGACAGCCCTTGCATGCTACTAGGGACAAGTTCAAGGTGCGTCCTTTTGTGGCACGCCAGAGGTATCCCGCTTCTTCAAGGGGGTGAAGCAGAACCATCCCCCTCCCCCTCCCCCTCCCCCTCATGTGGCAGGTGGTGCCGAAGTGGAGCCTTTCTCTAGTGTAGAAGGCACTAAAAGATTCCCTTTCAAGCCCCTTTTGGAAGGCGTCCCTCAAGGATTTGACCCTTGAAAATGATATTTCTGGTAGTTATTGCTTCCGCCAGACTGGTGTTTGGAGCTACAGACCCTGTCCTATACGGATCATCTCATCAGCATCTGTCTTCCTGAAGACCATGCCATCCTTTCCTCCCAAAGTGTTGTCTGCCTTTCATCGTAATCTGTGATCCTATCCGTCTTGAAGGAGGACCTTTGGTCAGACCCCTTGCTGCTTATTAGATATGAGGAAGGCATTGGTGAAGTATCTGGAGACTACTAATTCCTTCTGACTGTTGGGACATCTCTTTGTCCCCTTCAGTGGCCTGAGGAAGGGACAGGTAGTGGTGGCCAAGCTCATGACTGCCCACTGGCTTAAGGATGCTGTTAGTTCAGCCTTCCTCCTATGTGGAAGAAGTATGTTGGAGGGAGTCAGCTCGTTCCGCTATGGCGCAAGCCTCGTCATGAGCTGAGTCAGCCTTGGTGTCTCTGGAAGGTAGCTAGCTACCTGGTCATCCCTGAGCACTTCTAAAGCATTACAGGTTGCATGTGGCAGAGCACTTCTGTCCTGAGCGTCATCTTCCTCCCACCCTGGTCCTGACTGCTTGGATATGTCCCATTTCTCTCGACTGATCTGGCAGGATAAGGAAGGAGAAATTGAACATGCTTGCTAATTTTTTTTTCTCGAATCTTGCTATACCAATCCAGGACCCACCCTTGAAAGTTCAGTCTTGCAGGTTTTGAAACCTTGCTGCCTTTTAACTGCATTATCAGTATCACTGCCTGATGCAGGGTCTGCTGTGGTAAAAGAGCCAAAAAATGTTTGTACGAAGTTATTGTTGATTAATATTACTCTGAGTTTTTCAGTCATATGTTTTGGAAGTGTCATACTGGCTTCTCTCGGTGCTGCACCAGAGTATGTATTAGTGATGGCATCACTGAAAACTGGTCTAGTCTGCCCCCACCTACTGGATGGGGAGCATAAACCCACTTGTTTGGACTGGTCTAGAAGGATTCAAGGAAAGGAAATTAGCAGGTATGTAAAATATCTCCTTTTACAACATAGGGTGTCACAATTTTTAAAAAACGAGTACAAAATCAGATTCCTATTTTGCTATTATATTGAAGACTGAAAAAAACATTTTTTTCCCAATCTACTTTTGCTTTTGTGTATAACTTTCTTCAGTGCTCAGTTTACGTTTTTGAAGGAAAATGAAAGCTTATGAGATCACAGGAGCAGTGAGAAATCGAGCACTGAAGAATTTTTCTCTCTCTTCAGTACTCTCTGGGAAGTGACAGGAGACTGCGGGGCCGAGACTTACATTAGTCCCATGATAAACCCTGTGCTATCGGTTGCCATGCTTATGGGGGGGGGGGGGCACCAGCAGGGAATAATGGTTTCTCTTATGCCTCCTGAGGGATGTGAGGGGGTGGAAGATCACATTGTCGTCGAACTCTGCAGCTAGCTGTAGGACATGGGGTCACGGTGAGGGTCTGAGGTGAGAGACACTGGGCAGTCACCCGTAGTCTCTGTCATTTTCATATCCGCTTGATAAAGTAATGTTCTGTAAGTTAGATTTCTGTGCTTAGCTAGAACAGATTCATGCTGTACTGAATCGTGCTGCTTCCTTCTGCAGAATTTCCGGCCTGCAGGCAGTTCCGTCATGCACAATCCCGGATCTATGCTGTGAGTGCAACACCATCTGCATTATTTCTCTCAGCCTGCATGTCTTGAGATTAACAGAATCTACAGCAAGTATTTCCGACCCTGTGTTGCCTCTCTGTACTGAGGCCAAGCAGTACCTCTTCTTATAACATGCAAAACTCTCAGAACTTCTCTGTTTGTTTGTAGCGAGTATAATAACCAGAGGTTTGAAGTCAGCCATGTGCAGAAGGTGGAGTGTGTGGTGCCCTGGCTGAATGATACCTTGCTTTTCTTCACTGTTGCTCTCCAGCTCTGCCAGCAACTGAAGGATAAGGTACGATCCATCAGTCTATTATGCGCGCAGCTCCGTGTAGAGTTTTGCATTTACAGAGCAATACTTGTATAGGTGCTGAGCTAGAGTATGAATGTTGTTGGCTGACTCGCTAAGGGCATGTTTACTAAAGCGCAGTAAGGAGCGCAGGATTAACGTGCATTTGCTGTGCATTGCTAATGTGGCAAGGACAGAGCAGGCATGCTGAAAACAGGGGCCATGGCCATGGTAAGGAGGCAGTGCCATGCTGGGCATAGTCGGGCGCATAGTAGCAGCAGCCACACGTTGTATGCATGCACGCTGTGAAGGCAGGTGCTATGTACTCCCCCCCCCCCCCCCTCGCACTTGGCTGCTAACGCCAATGTAAACCTCCTCCCCCCCTTCCCCCCCCACCTCCCCAGACAGGTGTATGTCACTGGGACCACATCTCTGAGCTGTGTGGAGGGCTGGGAGCACTTGGTAGATGCCTGCAGGATGAGAGAGATACATCGGCTAGCTGCCACATGCAGTGGAACCTGAGGGTCCTGACAGATATGCCATTTGTGTGACCACAGGGGATAGCTACTGTACAAGGGGGAGACACACAATTTCCCTTTGGAGCCAATGGAGAAGGATGTGCTTGTACAGCGACCCACTGTCCCTCTGAAGCAAGGCTTTGAGTGGTCCAGGGCTCTGAAACACTGAAGTACCACCATGTCAATGTGTGTGGAAGCAGCCCACCACGCCTTGGGGTGTGTGCATGTACGCGCATGTGTACAGACACACCCCTCCCTGTGCCCAGAGAACTGCCAGGGGGATGGGGAGGCAATATACAGTGGCCACCCATACTCCTCACAAGTTGAGAGCTCTGGGGGCATACCGCAGGGCACACTACACACCACCATGGTGAAGGGTACTCCTGCCCATCAGCTTTCAGGAAACTGAGGGCCCCCCAAAACTTAGGAAGCCAACTAATGCTCCCCAGGTGGGAAGAAAACCTCATTCCCTAAGCACCATCCAGGTGGGGGGGGGGGACATTGCCCAGGGAGCTACAACTGAGCTAGCCCTCCTTCAGTGACTTAAATGTAAGCAGGTGCTCCCTGAGCCAGAGGGCCACAGATGTTCCTCCCAGAAACAGACAGTGGTACTGGCACATCCCCTCAGGTGCACATATTCATTGATATGTGGACCCCCATGAAGAGGAAGAGGTGGTTGGATGGCACAAATATATGTGCTGGTGCTACAGTGGCTAATAGTTGCAACACCATAATGTGCATGTCTAATCCCCAACTGTGTTGGCCACCTCCAACCCTGCCTATATGGCCCCATCACAGGATCTCTCTCTGAGTATCTACCCTGTCTCCCAACCCCTCACCAGTGCTGGCTGTCCACCTAAGTGTGAGTGTCCTGCATATGCTAACCCTCCAGCTATACCCATGCCCAGGTGGTGGGGTAGGGGGGGAAGGAGCCCCTCCAACCCACATAAACTCACTGGGGTAGGAAGGGGAAATGGTATCCCTATCCACCGTGTTATTTCAGGGACCCTCTCCCTGTTATCTGTTTGTCACATGGGCTTGAACCGTCATCCGCCATGCTGTGGTTGATGGCATGGAGGCTGAGTCTATGGGTTCAGCTCTGCATCTGATGTGTGGGCTGGCATGTGTGCGGGATGGCCCTGGTCAGTTTGGAGGATGGGGATCGCACTTGTGCTGCACGTTTGGGATGTACTAGCATGGCAGGTGCAACTAGTGCTTGCTCAGATGCGCCACTATCGTGACTGTTCAAGCTGCACATGGCTATCCATACCCTCTGTTTGCCCCATTCGCTCCCTAACCTCACCTATTTGTGCAGTACTTAGATAGTGTGGGAGTTTTAGCATGGACTCATATTTACTGCGCACTCCTGGCGACTGCGGGGCCGAGACTTACATTAGTCCCATGATAAACCCTGTGCTATCGGTTGCCATGCTTTAGTAAGCATGTCCCTAAGGCTTTAATTTTCATGGCAGATGGTAGGAACATCTGTATTAACAGGCAGTTTTGCTAGTAGAGTCAAACTATAGTGACACAGTCTGGTCAGATTATGTACACTTCCCTATTCATTCAAGCAGCACTACTAGCTAGAATTTTCTACATATCAATTTGCTTGTTTTCTTGGCTTGCTTGTTTAAAATTTTGGTTTTAAATTGTTTGATTTCCTATGAATAATATGTAGGAAGAATTTTGAAAAACATTAGACACCAGTAGTTTTCGTCTGACATGAAATAAGATCACCCTCTCTGACTCTGAATTTTAAATCATTTGACAATTAAATTCATAATCTAAAAATCTCTTATGCACCTAGTCTTTATTTGTGGGGAGGGAGAGAGCTGGTGTCTGCACTGTATAGATTTAGGTAGAACGTCCCAGAACTGTTCTGGTGACCCCACAGCCAGTTGGGTTTCCAAGATATCCACAGTGAATATGCTTGAGAGAAATGTGCAAACCTTGGAGATCCAGTATGGATAAAATGTAATCTTCTGTATATTCATTGTGAATATTCTGAAACCCAATGGACTGTGGTGCCACCAGGATGGGTTTGTGAAACCCTGTTTTATAGTAGGGGGATCTAACTGCTGTGTCCTTTCCTTTTCAGATCTCCGTATTTTCCAGTTACTGGAACTTCAGTCCTTACTGAAAGAAACCGTTGTTCTGGAAATAACCCAGTCCACCTGCCGATTGCCACTTTCCTTTTAGCTCCACTGAGTTAGCTTTGTACAGTACTCACTGGGGGAGTGCTTCAGAAGGAAGAGTTTCAGAGGTATTGATTTCCCTTGTCAGGCCTCAGGGTTGGAGTCCTTTCCATGACTTCCATAGGTCCAAGCAGCAGCACAGTTAGTAGGAAATTAAGTATGGCAAATCTTCTAGATACCTGCTGGGATGCGGCGTCCTCGGGAACCCTGCTTTCATAGAAAAAGGTCACACGTAGCACCTGAACACGCTACCTGTAGCGTTTTGATGATTATTTGAACTTTATATCAATATTTGTTACAGTGAACCAATGAAAAGGAAGCTGTCTGTAAACGTTGTTGGCATTTGCACATTACTTCAGACGCTTACTTATACTTTTTGATGTTAAAGAAAATGGGTTTGTTTACACAACCCGTGGTGGTGTAGAATAAAATGGCGCTAATTCCTATTCCATTTTGGCAATCACCCTAGTTTCACTGCTTTAGCCACTCAGGAGTGGTGAACGCCAGTCTTAAAGTACCGCAAGCAAGTTTGGCTTAAAGATGGTTTAGATGATTCTGAAAACTAGGCCTGCCCTTTCCAGATTCACTCTATCTGGTCTAGCCCATTATTACTGTTGAGTCCCCTTATTTAGGGAGGAGAAGGATCATTTTATCTATCTAATATCTTGGATGTAGAAAGGAATTGGTGTCATTGAAGTTAATCAAAATATTTAATTTTGTGATGGGGCCAAAACCCATCAAGACTGCTTTTGAAGGAGGGAGGGAACCATATATATCCCATCAAGAGTTTTGAGGTCAGGCAGTTGCATGGGCCAGATCGATGGCATGTGGGTTTGGTTTGTTCTGAAATGGGAGGGAATAAAAAAGAACTGTACCTTCACTTCAGATTGATCCTGTCTCGTTAAGAGTGATATGGTAGTGAGTTCTTAAACTCCTACTTCATTGCTGAACTTCTGTGATCACCATGTCCCCGAGGCATTATATTACCTTTTCAGTCCTTAGGTAGACATTATGACGCACAGAGCAGGTTCTGTTTTTTTTTTACTGTAGTGTATCATACAATTTCTGACCATATGCAGTGGGAACAGATTATAGTCTCAGATGAGGAGGGTTTTTTTGTTTTTGGCTAGTAATCATCACATTGTTATCCTTTCCTTAGCTAATGGGTGAGAGAACCACCTTGTCTTCCATTCAGTTTCAGTGACACTAAAGTCTGCCTGAGAGAAGATCGTCATGTGAGCAGTGTGTGTGTAGTTTCTAACCAACTGCAGTATGTATTTTGTAATTGTGTATGAAATAGAATAAAATCAGTCAGTGTGTATTTAATAAAGGTGGATTCAAGTTCAAAGCTATATATGTTTAATGAAGACCTCCAAGTATGTGTTTTTCCTTTTATTGAACTATAAAATCAAAATGTATTTTATCTCTGAATATATGTTGGCCATTCCTGTTGTGTTTGTGTCCAATCTAGAAAGCCCGAGTTTTGCAATAATAACTTCCAATTGTCATGCTAGACTAGTCCTTACAAGCAGGTTATATTCCCCTGCCAGCAGATGTTGGCGACAGATATAGTACCAAAGGCTTCACTGAGCATGCCATGTCACCTATGTGCTTCCTCTAGGTGTCGCCTTCTGTATTTTTCTGTCTCCAGCAGATGCTGGATCTTACTCTTTTTGCTCTTCAATTTATTGGGCTGTTTCAGGGCTAATCCAGTCCATTCTCACCTGTGGATGTCTCTCGGGAATACAGGAGATGTCCCTGGAGAGTTGCCTACACACAAGAATCCATTGCATGGGGGAGCAGCCACTGATCATGAGGACAGAGAGGCCTGCCATCCTTGCAGGGAGTCAGGCTCCAGGCCATGAGGGCCTGAGCTGCCTGTTTGGAGAGAGCACTGCCGGTGGAGCCTTTACTGAAGCCTACTTTAAGACAGTTGCCTCAATTCTTTTTTGTTTTTTTCGATGGTAGTCATCCGAGCCATAACCAGCTACTGCTCCAGCTCCCAGGTGGCCTTCAGCTCCCCTTCCCAGCATCAGTGAGACAGTGAGTGATGCCCACCCCCCTCCCGATGTTCCTTACTTATTGGCACTGTGCGGCCGCTGCTTCTTCATCCGCAAGTCCTCTCTGCTGCCGCAACTACACTCTCCCCTCACTATAGCTGAATACCGCTGACTGCTGCAACTGCCACCTACTACAGTCAGCTTGCTGACTTCTCCTTCCTGCTGTCACAGTGGCCAATTTAAGACAGCGCATTTCGTGCCTTCTGCATGCGACGGTTATTTTTCCTCCTCACGATCTTCCAGCCTGCTCGTGTTGGAACTCAGTCAGCACCTCAGAGCTGTGCTCCCGGAAGCACGCATTCTTCAGGCTTAATACACTGCTCCTGAAGGGCCCACCAGTTTAGTCTCTCTTAGTCCATACTGTGGGGGACAATGCAGCCTTGTCATGCCTGCGCTACTGACGTGGTGCCTTGCATGTGGGTGTAAACGCCGGCAATTGGTTGACCGGATTTGTGCCACATGCTTTGCCCACCCCAGTGACACCTTGGCGTCCGTGTCGCCACTGGGAACCCAGGAAGCTAGGACACAGACTCTCCCAGCATCGGACTACCTGACTTCTCCCCTATTGCCACTTCTGCTTTGGCTGAAAGGCTCCCTCCTCCCTGGCTATTACCTCCAACGGTCCAGGACGGAGACACCAGATCTCCCTCCTGCAAACACGGATCTTGATCCAGACAGGTTCATAGTCCTTTTTAGGAGGGCGTGGGACCATCCCTATCTCAAGGTTCTTCAATGCCATCACCCTCTCAATCTACTTCGTGACAGCATTCTACCAGGAAGCACACCTTTGATGCTCAGGGGGCTGAGGCACCATCCTGTACACCCAAGGCAGTCTCCTGGGTGGCAGGTGTCTACGATTCGCCTGCTCAGCTTGATCTAGATCACCTCTCGGAGCTGACAGCCAGCATACCGTCTCAGACTGCAAATACTGCAAATGGTCCCCTTCAGAGAATCCAAATGAGGACCATCACCATTCTCAAGAAGTCAGACTTTTTCACAAGGACAAGATGGCGGCACTTATTGTGCCGATTGTAAAGGCCCTTCATATTTTGGACGGGCCAGAAGTGACACCTACTTAAACCACGTTGCAGGCAGATATTCTGGCAGGCATCTGGAAACCAGTTAAAGCTTTACTGTTTCCCCTGGAGCTTCAACAAATGGTCTCTCTTGAATGGCAATCCCTGGAGGCAGCGCTCTGGACAGCTCGACAATTAGGGAAACTTGGTTTGGTCACTGGCCGATCTCGACAGCTGACTTCGCTTTCCAGCACTGTATGCCTTGGTCACAACCGTGACTAAGCACCCCATCATTCCAGTGGAAGGAGGGGCAGTGCTCTGTGATCAGAATGACCGCAAGGTGGAAGGCTTAATAAAGGCAGCCTTTTCCTTCTCCGCTCTTGCTTTGCAGGTTTCTGCCTGAGGTGGCCTGGCAGCTCGCATCCTCCTACAATGGATCCAGCTCTTGCCCGAGGATTCTACCTCAGCATGCCTGGAGTTGGCCGTCACTTTTCTGGCTGATGTGCTCTCTAATCTCATGCTAGCGGTGCAGTCCATTGTGGCTGTCACAGTAGATCACAGCTGGCTCAGGCTGTGGCATTGGTCAACCGATGCAGCCTCTAAGGCCCACCTCAACAATCTACCTTTTAAGGGCAAGCTTCTCTTTGGTGAGGATCTGGAGCGATTAGTCAAGGACTTCAGAGGTGAAGCCTCAATATCTACCCGAGGACAGGCCCCAATCCTCCTTGCATCGAGGGTCTGATGGGTCCATAGCACCACTACCGCTCAAGCAGGCCAGCCTCTGCCTCATCTGCCCACATGTTAGCCTTTTCGTGCTTCTCACAGAGCAAAGAACTTCTTCGTTACCTCCACAGCCAAGTTCCCAGGTTCCTGTCAGCAGTCATGCTGACACCCTCAGTCCCTACTCTGGGATGCCACCGTGAGTGGGCCTGCATCACCACAGATCAGTGGGTCTTAAGTGTCATTCAGCATGGTTATGCCCTCGAGTGCACCTGACCCATCCGGGACACCTTTCTAATCTTTTCTTGCACATCCTGAAAGCGTCAGGCCGTGCTCGCAACTCTGCAGTGCCTTTTGGTTCTCCAGGCCATCTGCCCCATCCCAGTCCCCGAACATGGGTCTGAACGCTATTCTGTCTATTTTGTGGTACCCAAGGAGGACTGTTCCTGGCGCCCAATTTTGGATCTCCAGGGAGTCAATCGCTCTCTGATTCCCTTGGTTTTGGATGGAAACTCTCCGATCATTTATTCAAGTGGTCAGACAGGGGGAGTGCTTGGCTTTCCTGGATCTCACTGAAGCTTACCTCCACATTCCCATCTATGCAGATCATCGGTGATTTCTGCAATTTGTCATCCTCTGACAACACTTTCAGTTTCAGGCACTACCTTTTGGCTTAGTAACAGCGTCCCGCATCTTCTCCAAAGTCATGATCATGGCTGCTGCAGCTCTGAGATGCAAGGGGGTACATGTCCACCCCTATCTCGATAACTGGCTCATCCGAGCAAAGTCTTACCCCGAGGCTCTACAGGCAGTTCATTGTGTCGTCCACTTTTTTGGAAGACCGTGGCTGGGTAGTGAATCACGCCAAGAGTTCCCTCATACCCATGCAGTCTCTAGAATTTCTCTGAGCCCGATTCGACACCCAACATGGCAGGGTCTACCTCACGCAAGAACTGTTTCGCAGATTTGCCCATCAGTTCTACAGCTTCCTAAGGAAAGCACGGCCCCGAGTCTGGGCCTATCTTCATGTTCTTGGGGCCATGATGGCCAGCATAGACGTTGTCCCCTGGGTTCAGGCGCATATGCGGCCTCTTCAGAGGTCGCTCCTCTCCCAATGGTCTCCCATCTCCGGGACTTCAATCTTCACTTATCACTTCTGCTCCCTCTGTGCCCTAGCCTTTGGTGGTGGCTTCATCTGGTAAACATGTTCCGGGGAATCCCCTTAGAGGCTCTACAATGGATAATCATCACCACCAACGCCAGTCTCTCTGGCTGGGAAGTGCATTGTCACGACTGCACCACATAGGGCTCCTGGAACTGTCGGGAGGCTTATTGGCCCATCAACCGCCTGGAAACCAGGGCAGCTCATCTGGCCTTGCTGCACTTTCTACCATACATCCAATGCAGAGCAGTACAGATCTTCTCAGACAATGCCACTATAGTGCCCTTCTTCAACAGACAGGGCGGCACGAAGTGTCCGGGAGTTGTGAAAGAAATGGCTCTCTTCACCTGGGTGGAGAAACATGTGCTAATGTGTCGGCTTAGCACATCGCAGGCATAGACAACATGCAGATCGACGTTCTCAGCCGACATGCCTTGGATCCCAGGGAATGGGAACTTGCTCCATGGGCCTTCCACCGCATAGTTCATCAGTGTGGTCAGCTGGAGATTGATCTGATGGCGACCACAGCCAATGCCAAAGCCCCAATCTTCAGTCACTGGAGGGAGCCCAGAGCTCAGGGGATGAATGTGCTGGTTCAGCCCTGGCCAACGGCAGGCCTCCTGTACCTCTTTCTCCCCTGGGTGATGATCGGGCGGGCCCTTTGCCATATAAAAGCTCACCAGGGCTTAGTGATTCTGGTGGCACCTGACTGGCCATGCTGTTCATGGTTCACTGACCTTATCTGCCTCAGTGTGGGGTAGCCCCTCCCTCTGCAGTCCTGCCGTGGCCTGCTTCGGCAGGGACACGTCTGGATGGATGATACAGCTCCTTACACAATTAAGGCCCAGCTCTGGAGAGGTTCCGCCTAAAGCGAAAAGAATATTCTAAGTGGGTCATCAAAACCCTGCTTCAAGCTTGTCGGTAGACTACCTCTCTGGCTTATGCCAGAGTCTGGAAATTCTTCAAGGCCTGATGCACATGCTACAGAGTCTTGCTCTGGCATATACAGATCCATGATATCCTCACCTTCTTACAGGATGGCTATGACAAGGGACTTGCACTGAATTCCTTGAAGGTCCAAGTGGCTGCTCTCACTTGTTTAAGGGGGCCCATCTTGGGCTGCTCTGTAGCTGCACATGCTGATGTCAGACACTTTCTCCGTGGCATCAGATTATTGCAGCTGCCTCTTCGGCCTATGATTCCTCCCTGGGACCTCTCCCTAGTCTTGTGCAGCTTGTGGAAACCTCCCTTCGAGCCCCTCAAGGAGGCTATCCTGCAGGACTTGTCCTAAAAGACTGCCTTCTTGGTGGCCATTACATCCGCAAGGCAGGTATCCCAGCCCTCAGGCGCTTTCTTGCTGGGATCCCTTTTTGACCTTTTCCATGGAAGGGGCCTCTATCCTCCCTGTCCCGTCCTTTTTACTTAAGGTCGTTTCTGCATCCACCTTAACCAACCTATCCTGCTGCACAGGTGTTCCAGTCAGGACGAATCCAAGCATAATCTCAGGGCGATGGATGTCTGCCGCATTCTTTACCACTATTTACGGATGACAAATTCCTTTAGGAAATCTGATTGCCTTTTTTCAGGACCTGCAAGGGGCTCGCAGCTTCCAAACAGATCATTGGCCAATGGATCAAGAGAACCATTGGATTGGACTGTATTTTGCATGGGAAACCTGTCCTGTTGGGCCTTTGAGCCCATTCTACTAGAGCACAAACCACATCATGGGTAGAACAGTCCTGTGTATATCCTGTGGATTTTTGTCTAGTGGCCACCTGGTCGTCTGTCTACATTTGTATGCCATTACTGCCTGGCTATTCTGGGCCAGGGTAGTGGTAGCAGCTGTCTCGCCCCTTCCTCAGGTGGAGGTAGCTCTGAAACTGCCTACTTAGTAAGGACTGGTCTAGCAGGATAATTTTAAGGTGAAATTTCACTTACCATTAATTTCTTTTCCTGGAATCCTCCTAGACCAGTCAGATTCCCACCCTCATTCACTGTATTACTTGTTGCATTACTTCAACAGCTGTCACGACAACCATTACGACAGATCCTTCATTCAGTGGCTGTCTTCTGCAACCTGTCAATCTGTACATAGTTTATTTTGGACTGGAGGCTAGTTGAGCTATGGGTTATGTTGTGGTTTAATAGGGGCGCTATTTGCGCTCGCTTGACACTTCTGCTTTGCCAGGATTATACTGAAGGCAACACCTAGGGGAAGCACATAGGTGCCAGGGCATGCTCAGTGAAGCCTTTGGTACTATGTCTGTCTCCAGTTGCCTGGATCATTTGAGGGGAGATTTCAAACTCCTCTCAGATAATTCAGGCATCGTGGAAAGCTCCCAATGCAATCAAAATACTATCGGAGGCCAGTGTTCCCTACAGAAAGCGAATCCCTGGTAGCCCAGTGGCCACGATTCCCCCTCCTCCCCAAACTAAAAATCAACCTGGTGGCCCAGTGACTACAATTCCTCCCACCCCCCCCCCCCCACAGTAAATATGGGCCAACAGGAATTTGCTTTCTGTCGGGGGATACCGGCCTCTGAGAGTATTTTGATGGCTTCAGGGACTTTCCTCGATGCCTAGATCATCTTTGACATTTCCCCTCAGATGATCCAGGCATCAGGGAAAGCACCCAATGCCATCAAAATACTGTCGGGGGGGGGGGGGGGTGCGCTTGATGTTTAAGCCACCTCCGACCGACCCAGGCGTAAAGACTTTGACACTAAGGCTAGTTGAAAAATCCTCTACACGTTTCTCTGCATCTGGTGCAGCTGATATTTGCATACCAGTTTATTATGTGCAGCTCATTTGCCTATAATTTAAATACTCTCAGCATTTAATTGTGTGTTAGTTTTTCTGTTGCTGTTTACAGGCGCATCCGTCTCTTGTCTGCATTTGATGGTAGTAGTAAGTGTGCTTAAAAGCGACATTATCTGTGCTTAAAGGCCGTGCTAGGTTTCTGCATTAGCCTGAATGAGTTAGAGGCCTTAAAGCTTGTAATATTTGATGTAACCAAACTGAAGTCTGTCCCAAGAAATCAGGTTTCTTAATATAGAATATGGTGGACTTTGTTTTTGATTGTTTTGTTGTTTAATTGGGGAGGGGAGAGGGGAGTTTAAATAATAGCACCATTTGCTGCGCACTTAACAAAGAAGGACTTCGTGGGCGAAGGACCCTACCGCTCAAAGACAGACATAAAAAGGCACACCTGATCTTTACACAAACCCACTTTGAGAAACCACAATCCTTCTGGGAAAATGTTCCGTGGACAGATGAAACCCAACTTGAGTTCTTTGGCAGTGCAGACCAGCGATACATTTACAGGCAAAGAAGTGAAGCTTATAAGAAAAAAAACACCCTTCCTACAGTTAAATACAGTGGAGTCTTGAAGGACTAGAAAGGGGGGCTGTTACTTCTGGAGAGAAATCTGAAATTGTGAGTATATACTTCTGGGAATTTTTCTGAAAGGAATTTTTTTCTTTTAAAGCTAATTAATCTGTGAACCCACTATTTTTTGTTAAATCAGTCAGGGCCTAGTAGCAACAGTTTAAGATTCAATTTAAAACACAGAAGAGAACTTTCTGGTTACCTTTCATACCCAGTAGAGAGCTGTAGTTTAAATTTCATAGTCACTCAGGGCCTAGCATCAGCAAAGTACTTTTAGTTTCAATTTAAAACACAGAAGAGAGCTTTCTGGTTAACTTTAGAATCCAGCAGAGAGCTTGTAGTTTAAATTTCATAATAGGTTAGAGCCTAGCAGCAGCAAAGAGCTATAATTTAAATCAAATCAGAATATAGCTTACCTCAGCAGCACAGGACAGGGTACTGTGTACCAGCCCTCTTTTAATAAGTGTTATATCCCTCCCTCCCTCCCCACACCCACCCTCCCCTGGGATAATCACAGCTTTATAGGTACTTGCACAACTTAAAAGACAGGAGGTGCTCTCAGGTGAAGCTCATTACCCAAATCAGTCATACACTAAGGACCTAAGATTAATTAAGCTTCAGGTGAACAAGGTATATTAAACTTATTAGGTACAGTTTTAGTGGTATAAATATCCATAGCACCCTTTAGTACGTAAAAAACTTAAAGATCTAAACACAAACGTAAAACTAAGATGCAGACAGCTGTCCAGCAGCGGGATGTGGGCTTTCCAGTCTTTTGCATTGAGTGTCACATGTATGATTTTCTCCCAGCTGGTGAGAGGTCTTACGTGTGCACTAGGTGCAAGGAGCTCTTTGCTCTCAGGGAACAAGTCCGTTCTCTAGAGGCTAAAGTAGCAGACTTGGAAAGCATAAGACAGACAGAGAGGTACATAGACGAGACCTACAGGGATATAGTCCTGAAGTCCCACCTCCAGTCTGGCAGCATCCCTGTTGCCATGGAGGAGAGAGAGGTCACGTGACAGGAGAGCATCACCCTGGTGTGGCAGGAAGTGATCCTGTAACTAGGACCTGTCCTCCAGGTGATGTAAACCCCTCTCGAACCGAGGAGGTTTCTCCAGGGCCAAGTGCCCATGAGGGAAGGGTTAGGACAGCAGTAATAGGTGGTGATTCGATCATTAGGCATGTAGATAGCTGGGTGGCTGGTGGACGTGAGGATCGTCTGGTAACATGCCTGCCTGGTGCGAAGGTAGCGGACCTCACGCGCCACCTAGATAAGGTCTTAGATAGTGCTGGGGAGGAGTCTGCTGTTTTGGTACATGTCGGTACCAATGACATAGGAAAATGTGGTAGGGAGGTTCTGGAAGCTAAATTTAGGCTTTTAGGTAGGAAGTTGAAATCCAGAACTTCCAGGGTAGCATTCTCCGAAATGCTTCCCGTTCCAAGCGCAGGACCCAAAAGGCAGGCAGAGCTCCGGAGTCTCAATGCGTGGATGAGACAATGGTGCAGAGATGAGGGGTTTGGATTTGTTAGGAACTGGGGAACATTCTGGAGAAAGGAGGGGCTCTTCCGAAGGGATGGGCTTCACCTTAACTGGGATGGAACCAGGCTGCTGGCATTAACCTTTAAAAAGGAGATAGAGCAGCTTTTAAACTAGATAATAGGGGAAAGCCGACAGTCGCCCAAGAGTGCATGGTTCGGAAGAATGTATCTTTGAAGAATACTACAAAAAGCAGAGAGGTTCCAAAAAAGAGTAAAGTAGCCCAAATGCCCTCGAGTATGGAGCAGACAGAGCTTAAAGATCCCAAATTACCCATGTTTACCAATAGCCAACTTAATATGAATAAAATACAGTCTCTAAAATGCTTGTATGCAAATGCTAGAAGTCTAAAAAACAAGATGGGAGAGTTAGAATATATAGCACTAAACGAGAGGTTAGATATGATTGGAATATCAGAGACATGGTGGAAGGAGGACAACCAGTGGGACACTGTGATACCTGGGTACAAACTATATCGTAATGATAGAGCTGATCAAATTGGTGGAGGGGTTGCGCTCTATGTTAGAGAGGGCATTGAGTTAGAAAGGATTAAAGTTTTGCAAGAAACAAAATTTGCTGTAGAATCTCTATGGATTGAAATTCCATGTAAAAAGGGGAAGGCGATGGCAGTGGGGGTGTACTATCGTCCGCCTGGCCAGAATGAACAAATGGATGATGAAATGCTCAAAGAAATCAAGGAAGCTAGCAAAAGTTACAGTGCAGTAATAATAATGGGTGATTTCAATTACCCCGGCATCAACTGGGTCAGTGTCACAGCAGGACATGCTAGGGAGATAAAGTTCCTAGATGAAATAAATGACTGCTTCTTGGAGCAGCTGGTTCATGAACCGACCAGAGGGGAAGCCATATTAGACCTAGTCCTTAGTAGAACACCAGATCTAGTGCAAGAGATAAGGGTGTTGGGGCCACTTGGCAATAGTGATCATAGCATGATTGCCTTTGATTTAATTAGTGGAGAAGGGATAGTAAGGAAATCCACAGTACTACCCTTTAACTTTCGAAAGGGAGACTATGATAAAATGAGGAAAACAGTTAAGAAAAAACTAAAAGGAGCAGTTGCAAAGGTTAAAGACGTACATCAAGCTTGGATGTTGTTGAAAAATACTATCTTGGAAGCCCAGACCAGCTGTATTCCACGCTTTAAGAAAAGTGGAAGGAAGTCCAAAAAACTGCCAGCATGGTTTAAAGGTGAGGTCAGAGAGGCTGTTGTTGCCAAAAAAGCATCTTTCAGGAAATGGAGAAAAGAGCCAAATGACGAAACCTGGAAACAGCACAAGCACTGGCAAGTCAAATGCAAGGCATTGATAAGGCAGGCAAAGAGAGAATTTGAGAAGAAGCTTGCTGCGGAAGCAAAAACGCGAAATAAAGACCTTTTCAAGTACATTCGTAGCAAAAAAACCTGTGAGAGAGTCAGTTGGTCCATTAGATGATAAAGGGGTTAAAGGAGCACTAAGAGGCAACAAGGCGATAGCGGAGAGACTGAATGAATTCTTTGCTTCGGTCTTTACTGAGGAAGATGTAGGGATGTTACCCATGACTGAAGTGGTATTTAAAGGTGCGGAAGAATTGAAGGAAATATCGATACATCGGGAAGATGTCTTACAACTATTAGATAAACTGAAGAGTAGCAAATCACCTGGGCCGGATGGTATACATCCAAGGGTGTTGAAAGAACTGAAATATGAGATTGCAGACCTGCTATTAGTAATCTGTGAACTATCATTAAAATCATCTCTAATACCTGAAAATTGGAGGATCGCCAATGTAACACCAATTTTTAAAAAGGGTTCCAGGGGTGATCCGGGAAACTACAGACCGGTGAGCCTGACGTCAGTACCGGGAAAAATGGTAGAAACCATCATAAAGAATAAAATTACTCAGCATGTAGATAGTCACGACCTAATGGGAGACAGCCAACATGGCTTTAGACAAGGAAGATCTTGGGGCTTGTTTACAAAGCCGCGGTAGCGGTTTGCGATCGTAATCTGAGCCGCGGCCGCGATCGCGAACCACTACTGCGGCTTTGTAAACAAGCCCCCTTGTCTTACTAATCTGTTATGTTTTTTTGAAGGAGTGAATAAACAGGTGGACAAAGGTGAGTCGGTTGATATTGTGTATCTGGACTTTCAGAAAGCCTTTGACAAGGTCCCTCATCAGAGACTTTTGGCAAAACTAAAGAGTCATGGGATAGGAGGCAGTGTACTATTGTGGATCAGGAACTGGTTAAAAGATAGAAAGCAGAGGGTAGGGTTAAATGGCCAATTTTCCCAATGGAGAAAGGTGAATAGTGGTGTACCCCAGGGATCTGTGCTGGGTCCGCTGCTTTTTGACATATTCATAAATGACCTGGAAAGTGGAATAACAAGTGAGGTTATCAAATTTGCAGATGACACAAAACTATTTAAAGTTGTTAAAACCCAAGAGGATTGTGAAAAATTGCAAGAGGATCTTGTTAAATTGGAAGACTGGGCATTAAAATGGCAGATGAAATTTAATGTGGACAAGTGCAAGGTTATGCACCTAGGGAAGAACAACCCAAACTATGGTTACACGATGCAAGGTTCCACATTAGGAACCACCACCCAGGAAAAAGATTTAGGCGTCATTGTGGATACCATGTTAAAACCCTCGGCCCAGTGTGCAGCGGCAGCCAAGAGAGCAAATAGAATGCTAGGTATGATAAGGAAAGGAATGGAAAATAAAACAAAAGATATTATAATGCCTCTATATCGTTCCATGGTGAGACCGCACCTTGAATATTGTGTGCAATTCTGGTCGCCGTATCTTAAAAAGGATATAGCGATTTTAGAAAAGGTTCAGAGAAGAGCCACCAAAATGGTAAAGGGGATGGAAGGATACTCCAATGAGGAAAGGCTAAAAAGGTTAGGGCTCTTTAACCTGGAAAAGAGACAGCTGAGAGGAGATATGATAGAAGTCTATAAATTAATGAACGGAGTGGAACGGGTAAACGTAGATCGATTGTTTATGTTATCAAAATATAGAAAGATTAGGGGACATGGAATGAAGCTACAGGGTAAACTATTTAAGACTAATAAAAGAAAATATTTTTTCACTCAATGTGTAATCAAACTCTGGAATTTGTTACCGGAGGATGTAGTAAAGGCTGTTAGTGTAGCTGGGTTTAAAAAAGGTTTGGACAAGTTCCTGGAGGAAAGGTCCATAAACCATTATTAAGAAGTGACCGAAGATATCAATGCTTGACCCAGTACAAGCATTGTGGAACTTGTGTCTCTTGGGGAAACTGCTAGGTACATATGACCTAGATTGGCCACTGTTGGAAACAGAATACTGGGCTTGATGGACCTTGGTCTGACCCAGTATGTCATATCTTATGTTCTTATGAGGTTCCATAATGTTATGGGACTGTTTTGCTGCCTCAGGAACTGGAGGGCTGGAATGTTTTAAAGGAATCATGAAGTCAGAGGACTATCAAGATGTTTTGGAGTGAAATGTACTACCTAGTGTCAGAAAGCTAGGTCTGGGTCGAAGGTCATGGGTCCTCCAGCTGGACAATGACCTAAAACATATATCCAAAAATACAAAATAATGGTTAAAAAGGAACATAGGGACTGTTTTAAAATGGCCAGCAATGAGTCCTGATCTCAGTCCAATCAAGAACCTTTGGAAAGAGCTGAAATCTGCCATTGGTAAAAGGAATCCTGGAAACATTCATGAGCTGAAACAAATCACAGTTGAAGAGTAGACAGATGTACAAAACACATAGATGGCTACAAGAAACATTTGAAGGCTGTCATCAGTGCCAAGGGTTGTGCAGCCAAATATTAGTGGCATCAAAATCAGGGCTTTGAGGGACCCAGACTCCAGTGCCAACGTGCAAGATATCCCTCTCTAGTGTTTTAGGGTCTGATGCACCCTCAAAGCCTAGGAGGGCATCGATGCATCATTGCTTCCAAAGGAGCTCCCTATCTTCTTGAAGCAGGAGGGAGATTTGACAAATACTTGAACTTCTTCTCTGAGTCTGACTTAGAGGGCTGGTTCACCGATGTGGAATCAGAGGACTTGTCTGATGGCAGATCCCCAGAGCACACGTTGGACCTTCCCTATCTCATGAGCAGTGCAAGTCCCCACCTGAGGACATGACTTTCCAGGAGTTTTTCAGGGATATAGCCAAGGCCATCCCATTCTCAAAAACTTAGGATGAGCGGAGGAGTTGGAAATCCTACAGTACTCCTCAGCCCCTAAGGAAGCAGTGATGGTACTCATGCACCGTATCCTACAGAGAGTGCAGACGTGGGAGAACCCCTTCATTGTGCCTCCCATTAGCAGGTGGCTGGACTCAATGTACAGAGTTCAAAAGGCTCCTGGGTTCGAGAAGCCTCAGCTTCCTCACCATTCTCTGGTGGTTGAATCTGCCCTGAAGAGGATCAAGAGTGCCAAGACTCGTTCCTCCAGTTAATTTCTAGGCTATGAAACTTCTCTCTTGCAACATCATATTATTTCTTTAAGCTTATGCAGCAATATTACACCACAGATAGTAGGGAAGTTTCATAGCCTAGAAATTAACTGGAGGGAAATATACATTGCATTGATCAGCAGTTACCCTCTGTAAGAGGATACTTCATTTTGAAGACTCATTCCTCAGCACCTCCAGGGAGGGAGACTCAGACTTTAGATTCTTTCAGGAGGTGGTGTTTCCAGAGTTCCATGCTCATCACCCGATTGGCCTCTTACCACCTCTGCATCGGCATGTTCTTGAAGGACATCGTGTGTGACCTAGCTGACCTGGCACAATTTCTGCCCCCTGCGAAATTGGAGCATTATTTCCTTGTGGCCCATGGCAAGGATTGTTCCAAAGAAGTCCAACCAGAGAGCACAAACAAGGAACAGGTGCACCAAAAAGTGGTTGCTATAAGTAGCTTTATTAGGAACACTACCCCAGTGCATTTCCACTGAACGCTTTCTTCAGAGGGTACTGGCCTCAAATAAAAACATAAATAAAATCATAAAAACATCAATCATGAAATGAAAGCTCACAAATTAAAATACGCCTATCTTCAAACAAAATCCAATTGTTAAAACTATAAAAAAAAACCTTCAGAAAAACAATAAAAGCACTCCAGTTTTCAATTAGTTTAGCGTCTGAATGTGTTGAGATCTGTTTGGAGTACAGCCCCCTTTGACTTCATTTTTTGTGTTCCCGATAGATTGGCATTTATATTTTATGGTTTCTATTCTTCCTTCAGGATCTTTTCAAAGTGGTTCCATATATTCACTAGCATACTGTCTACAAGCAGCAATATAGTGAATCTTCAGGATATTCTACTTCTGCTTTCAATCTCCCCTTCTATCAATACATGTGCTTTTACTTCAATAGTTCACACATTTGTAACAGTAACAAAATGTGTTCTATGCTACAATTTCCTTCACAGTTTCAATTTGCTGTAATTATCACGCTTTTTGCTTTGGGATGTTTTTTACAACGGTGCCATTATAGAAATATGATTCATGCCAACACTGCTTGTTCTCTTCATCCCTCTCTGTGTTGGTTCACCTACATTCTTGCTATTTGTAATCACGTCAGTTGTTAGTTCTTCACCAGCCTTCCTGTTTTACATGCTTTTATTGTTTTAACAATTGGATCGAAGATATTCTTATTTTAATTGGTGAGCTTTCATTTCATAATTTTGATGTTTTTTTATGATTTGATATATTTAGATTTGAGGCTAGTACCCCTGAAGAAGACATTTAGCCAAAATGCATTGGGATGTTTTTCCTAATAAAGCTGCTTATATCAACCACTGTCTGGTGCACCAGTTCTTTGTTTGTGTTCAAGGACTGATTCAAGTTCGTGGTGAGGGCTATCTATGATTTATTTGAAACGGCATCCAGGAATGCTGCCATAGGCATTGACACCCGTAGACTGTCCTGGCTTCTTTCATCGGACCTGGAGCAGTCCACGCAGAACAAGCTGGCAAACGTTTTGTGCCAGGGAGAGAATCTCTTCAGCGAGCCCGTTGAGGAGAAGGCTGCTTTATAGAGAAACAGCACCTTGCTTTTACCAGGCACTCCAGGTATAAGTCAGAGAATGCCTCCTACTGCACGAGATACTAGGGCACAGTCCAAAAGAAGTACTACCCTGCGCCCCAGACTTCCCAGCCCAAGCAGGCCCCTCACCAGCAGCATAGGCAAGAAAAGCCCCAGAAGGCCCAGCTGGCTCCTCAGCCAAAACTAGGGATGGGGTTTTGACTGGTTCCTTCGGAGTATAGCCTCTCTTCTACCAACTGAGATTGGGAACCATCTGGTCCAAGGATGACTCACTCTGTTTGCCCACAGGTGGCCCCTTATAACCTCAGACTCATGGGTCCTGCAGATTGTGTAGAGGGTTACAAATGACATGTTTCGGAACTGCCACCAAACTTCCCTCCGAAGATGCATCATCTTGACCCTCTTCATCAGAATCTGCTTCAGAGAGAGATTACTGCCCTCTTGTCAGATCTCACGATTGCGCTCGTGCCGCCAGAGCAAAGAGTTCAGGGGTTCTATTCTAAGTACTTCCTGGTTCCCAAGAAAATGAGGGGATACTGTCCCCTCCTAGCCCTCAGAGATATGAACAAGTCCTTGGCAAGAAAAAAGTTGAAAATGATTTCTCTGGGCACCCTGCTTCCTTACCTGCAAAAAGGAGATTGGCTATGCTCCCTAGATCTAAAGGAAGCATATACCCACATACAAATACATCCTGCTCTCAGAAAGTATCTCAGATTCATCCTGGGTGGGCAACACTTCTAGTACCGGGTTACTGCCATTTGGCTTGGCCTGGCCTCAGTGCCTCGTGTTTTCACAAAATGCTTCACAGTAGTGGTTGCTTACCTCCAGATGCTAGGAGTGTTTGTCTTCCCCTATCCGGTCAATTGGCTGATCAAGAGTACCACTCCAAGAAGAGTTCAAGAATCAATACAATTGACCATTCCAAAATCCCACACAGCCAACCAAAGGTTGGAGTTCATAGGGACAGTGCTAGACACAACTCAGGCAGGAGCCTTCCTGCCGCATGGCCAACTTCTCAGATTGACAGCTCTGGTGTGGGAAACTTAAGTGAGTCAGCAGATAACTGCTTACAGGATGTTGACTGTGCTAGGCCACATGGCTTCCATGGTGCATGTCACACTCTTGGCACACCTTCAGATGTTCAGAGTTAGAAGGAGAGAGGTAACTGACAACGCAGCTAAGGTAAACCGGTTATGATGTGGCATATATCTATATGTAGATGAATTTAACTTGAATTTAAGCAGGAACTAATTTGACATTCCCTTCGCAGAATGAATTAAACATGAAAATTATTCATAACTTAACTTGCCATTCGGAACGCTTGGTTTAAGAAAGAGAGTGATGTGTGCCCCTGAAGAAACAGCTCGCTTGTGAAACGCGGCAGCGCTGAGATCGGTGTTGGGCAATTTTAAAGATAAGCACTCACTTTTGTTTTGTGATTTCAAAACCATTACTGAATAGCAAGTGATTATTAAGTGAATAACTCAGCAACATGTGGGTCATTGATGCAAATTAGAGCGAGTGTCCATACTGAAATAGGACCAATAGCTCTCTAAGGTCTGAGACCCGTTGCTTTCATCTGAATGTATGATCTATATGACTAATGGGATCCAGTTGGGAAGTGTGACAGTTCCATAATAAGTTTGGAGTAAGTCAGGTTTATAGAGCTCAACACCTTCAGATGAGGCAAGCTCAGTGGAGTCTAAGGACTCAATGAGCCTAAGTCACAGGTCATCTCAAAGATCATCTGTGCATCACTGCCCATCTTGTTCAGTCATTGCACTGGCGGACAGTCCACTACAATTTGCTTAAAGGTCTTCCTTTACAGATTGTTTCACCCCAAAAGATTCTGATGATGGACGCTTCCAAGCTAGAGTAGGCGACTCATCTCAATGTGTTGCACACTCAGGGCGATTGGTCCATCCAAGAGAGTTTATATCAGATCAACCTCTTGGAGCTGCAATTGGTGGTGAATGCCTTATGGGCTTTCCGAGATAGACTGGCCAACCAAATTCTACAGACTGACAATCAGGTCACCTCACCATGTTCTACATCAAGATACAGGGAGGAACGGGCTTATACCTTCTGTGTTGGGAAGCAGTCAGGTTGTGGAAGTTCACCATTATGCCTGACAGAGATTTGAGAGCCATGTACCTGCCAGACAAGGAAGGCACTCTGGTAGACAGACTGAGTTGGGTTTTGCAGCCACATGAGTGGATGCTAGACAGGGGAGTTGTGGCTCACATCTTTCAAGAGTGTGGGGCACTCCCTCGATAGATATGTTCACCACCTCACACAATGCCTAGGTGGATCAGTTCTTCTCCAGAATAAGATCACACAGCAGATTGGCGTCGGATGCTTTCCTCCTCCATTGGGGGAAGGGTCTTCTGTATGCTTATCCACCAATATGTCTCATTGTGAACACCCTCCTGAAGCTCAGGATAGCAGCATGATGATTCTCATTGACCCTTATTGGCCCAAACAGCCTTGGTTTCCCCCTCCTGCTGCAGTTCTTCAGTCTAGAGCCGCTATGGCTCGACCATGTGCCCAGTCTAATAATGCAGGAGGATGGGATGGTGTTGCACTCCAGCATCCAATCCCTGACCCTCACGGCGTGTCTGTTCAGAGGTTAATGCTGTCTCAGCTCAACCTGCTGGATGGTGTAACCAAAGTCCTTTTTGCCTCCAGGAAGGCCTCTATGAGAAAGTCTTACTCTTGCAAATCGAAGAGGTTTGCTGTCTGGTGTGAGTGTCGGGCCCCAGAGCCTTTTGTCAAAAATTGTTTGAGTATCTACCACAGCTCTCTGAGTCTGGATTTTAAGTCCAACTCAGTGCAATAGGTGCTTACCATTGAGCTGTGGAGGGGCAAGCCCATCTCAGTACAGCCTTCAGTTGTTCGCTTTATGAGAAACTTGCTTCTCTTGAAGCCTCCCTAAAGACTCTCGCAGTGTCTTGAGATCTCAATGTAGTTCTTGCACAGGTCATAAAAGCTCCCTGTGAGCCACTCAGTTCCTGTCGTCTGAAGTTCTTGACATGGAAGGTATTGCTTCTGGTGGCAGTCACTTCAGCACACAGAATAAGCAAGCTTCAGGCCCTAGTGGTTCAACCACCTTACACTAAATTTTAGCATAATAGAGTGGTTCTTCACACTTACCACTTTCGGAATGAATTTAGGATCTGATTTCCACCTTAATCGGTCAATTGTTCTTCCAACACTTTTCCCATGACCACATGCACACAGAGGGGAAGCTGTACTGCAGATAGGGGTGGCCCAAGGATGATGTGGGGCCATGTGTGGAGACTCATTGTGGGGCCTCATTTGCATACATTTAATTTATTTTATTTTTAAATGTATATGTTGCCGATGTAAACTTTTAGATGGCTTTCAAAGGAGCCCTTCACAAGCCTCTTTTTTTTCTCTCTCCTGGGAATGGACTTAGGGGCAACTTTACTAAATAATATGAGGAGGAGGAGGAGGAGCCTTGTATGTCAAAAGCAATATTAAAGCTACTGAAATGCAGGGGGCATGGGGAAAAGAAGAAGCGCTCTGGATTGTGTTGGAAAGAGGAGATGGCATGGTCATCCATACTGCTGTAGTCTACAGACCTCCGACTCAAATTGAAGAGATAGATAACAAATTGATTATAGATATTGCCAAGATAGCAACGAAGGGGGAAGCGATCATATTGGGTGACTTTAATCTACCTGATGTGGATTGGATTACTCCTTCTGCACATCTGGAAAGAAGCAAAAAAATTGTGGATGCTCTCCAAGATGCATTACTTAGACAAATGGTGAGGGAACCAACCAGGGAAAGCTCAATGCTGGATTTAGTGCTCACCAACGGTGATAGCGTGTCAAATGTCTGCGTGAGTGCCCCTGTGAGCAACAGCGATCATCACCCGGTGTGGTTTGAGATAAAAGCCATGGTACAGGCCAATCAAGGCAAGCTCAAAGTCCTAAACTTCAAAAACACTGACTTCAATAAAATGGCCGAGTATCTAAAGGAGGAGCTGACAGGGTGGAAGGAGAAAAGGAAAGTGGAATTGCAATGGGCTAAACTAAAGGTGGCAATAAAAGGGGCAATAGATAAATATGTAAATAAAAACAAGAGGAGAAGGAAACCTATTTGGTTTTCCAAAGAAGTGGCTGCTCAAATAAAGGCAAAACCCACATCTTTCGCCAAATTCAAAAGCTTGCAAACAGAAGAACACACAAATGAATACCAGGATCAAACTCAAAGAGTCAAAAAGAGAAATAAGGATAGCAAAATCAAAGGCAGAGGAAAAGATGGCTAAAGATGTTAAGGGTGGCGACAAAACTTTCTTCAGGTATATTCGGGAAAGGAAGATCAGAGGTGGAATTGCAGGAATCAGAAGTGCTGGGAACAGACTCGTGGAAAGTGACATTGAAAAAGCGAAATTGCTAAACAAATACTTCTGCTCTGTTTTTACTAAAGAAAATCCTGGAGATGGATCAGCTGTGACTCCCAAATATAAAAATGGGAATGAAGTAGACACCACACCATTCACAGAAGATGAGGTGTTAGAACAACTTGCTAAACTGAAAGTGGACAAAGCCATGGGACCGGATGGGATACATCCCAGGATACTGAAAGAGCTCAGAGAGGTTCTTGCAGGGCCATTAAAGGATGTCTTCAACAGATCCTTGGAAACGGGAGAGGTTCCTCAGGACTGGAGAATGGCTGATGTCGTACCTCTACACAAAAGTGGTGGCAGGGAAGAAGTGTCAAACTACAGGCCCGTGAGCCTTACCTCAGTGGTGGGAAAAGTAATGGAGGCGCTCCTGAAAGAGTGAATAGTGAACTTTCTCAAAACCAACAGGTTGCAAGATCCGAGGCAACATAGTTTTATCGAAGGACGGTCTTGCCAAACAAATCTGAGTTCTTTGGGTGACCAAGGAGCTAGATCAGGGGCATGCAATGGATGTCATCTACCTGGATTTCAGCAAAGCCTTTGATACTGTTCCTCATAGGAGGCTTGTCAAACTCAGTAGCTTGGGGATGGGTCCCAAGATGGTAAACTGGATTAGAAATTGTTTGACTGACAGACAACAGAAAATGATGGTACATGGAGCTCACTCGGATGAAAGGAAGGTGATTAGCAGGGTGCCCCAGGGTTCAGTCCTGGGCCTGGCACTGTTCAATGTATTTGTGAGTGATATTGCTGAAGGACTGAATGGAAAAGTCTGTCTTTTTGCAGATGAGACAAAAATTTGCAACAGAGTGGACTCCCCCGACGGAGTGGATACCATGAGGAAAGATCTACAAAAGCTGGAAGAATTGTCTAATACTTGGCAATTAAGATTTAATGTGAAGAAGTGCAGTGTCATGCACTTGGGTGGCAGAAATCCAAGGGAAATGTACGCGATAGGGAGCGAGAGGTTGGTGTGCACGGTTCACGAGAAAGACCTTGGTGTGATTATCGCTGATGATCTCAAGGTGGCAAAACAGTGCGACATGGCGGTGGCAAAAGCCAGGAGGATGTTGGGCTGCATACAAAGAGGGATTACCAGCAGAAAGGAAAAGGTACTTATGCTACTGTACAAGTCACTGATGAGGCCTCACTTGGAATACTGTGTTCAGTTTTGGAGACCATATTTTGAAAAAAGATGTAAAAAGACTGGAAACTGTTTAGAGAAAGGTGATCAAAATGATTTGGAGCCTGTGTCAGAAGCCTTCTGAGAAGAGACTTGAAGACCTACTGCAACAGGATAAAACCAAAATGAACCATCTAACTTCTCAACAAATAGGGGTGTCATACATGTAGTGGTGGGTTCACCCCTAAACAAAGACATGGGGAGAGGTGGTCTGCACAGAGCGGCAGGTGCACCTACTCTTGCCATCTTACTGGGCAGACTAGATGGACCATACGGTCTTTATCTGCCGTCATTTACTATGTTAGTATGTTACTATATTAATGTGTGTTAAGTGCCACTGCACCAATAAAAATAAATGGGTTTTTCTGCGCTTAACATCTGTGAATGCGCATTAACGTTTAGTAAACATGCCTGTTACTGGGTATCTGAAAAACATTGTAAGGGCAGTGAGGAAAAAGAAAGACTGCCAGATTTCTTCATTACTATACTCCAGTGCCAACTGCCAGGCACATGAGGAAGTACTATAAACACTGCCCATTTAGAACTCATAGCAAACCCACATCCAGGGGTGGCCCAAGGGGGGTGCGGAGACTCGGTGTGGGGCCTCATTTGCATACGTGGCCTTATTTGCATAAATATTTGCATAATGTTACCATACACTAACTTTTAGTAAACATGTCTCTTAATGAGTGTATGGATAAAGAAAGACTAAAAGATTTCTACATTACTATAATCCAGTGCCAACCGCCAGGCACATTAGGAACTACTACAAACGCTGCCCATTTAGAACCCTTAGCAAACCCGCCGTATCCTGACAGCATTACCAGGACTCACAAAGCACCATACCCTACCTATCAAAAGGCAACACTGCAAATATTAAACCAATACATTTCAGAGAATACTGGGGAAAGAGAACAAGTGGCAATGTCAAATAGGAATTACATAAATAGAATACCTCAGCTCAGTTACACATGCAGAACATAGACCATCACCAAACAAGGAATCACAATTTAGAAACAGGAAGGCAATAATTAAACTGGGAACCCCAAAAGCCAAACTTGGAATGTACAACACTGTAGAAATAAAACTATAAATTAATTTCCTCTTGTACCAAACAAAGCGCAGACGTTAATGATGCTTCCCAGAGCTTTCATATTCCAGCTAATAAATTCAAAATAAAGAGATATCTTTCTACCTTTTGTGCATTTTTTTCAGTTGCAATTGCTCCAGCCACTTTCTTCTGGTTTCTTCATGTTTTCTGCTAACTGTCCATCGTCTGCTGTCCATTTGTTCTTTCTTCTCTCTTCTAGTTTTTTTTTTCCATTCTCTCTCTCTACATCTGCTTTGACATACTAATCTTTCTCCATTTGCTCTTTCCTCATTCCTATTTCATCCACACAAATTTTACCCCTCCATCCTCAATCCCCACTTACTCTCCCAATACCCGGCCAATTGTAGATTTTTCATCCCTCCCACACAAAATATTTTTCCCCTCTCCATATTACTCTCCCATTCTAATCCTCCCCCAACATCAGCTCCCTTCTAGTTCCAGTCTCACCCAGCATCCATTCCCTTCTAGTCCCTGCATCAGCCCATTTCCAGTCCTAGCCCCCCATCAACCCATTTCCAGTCCTAGCTCCCCCATCCATTTTCAGTCTGAGTCCCTTCATCAGCTCATTTCCAATCCTAGCCCCCATCAGCCCATTTCTAGTCATTTCCTAGCCCCACCATCAGCCCATGTCAAATCCTAGCTCCCCTCCACTCAGCCCAATTCCAGTCCAAGCCCCCCATGAGCCTACGTCCAGTTCTAGCCCCGCCAGGAGTCCATTTCAATTCAAGCCCCCACCACAGCCCATTTCCAATCTTAGCTCCCCCACAACAGCCCATTTCCAGTCCTATCCTAGCTGCTCCATCAGCCCATTTTCAGTCCTAGCTCCCTTCCCTCACAGCCCATTTCCATTCCAAGCTCCCTCCCCATCAGCTATTTGCAGTTCAAGCCTCCCCTTCCACTCAGCCCATTTCCAGTCATAGCAACACCCCAACCCATTACCAGTCCTAGCCCCCCATCAACCCACTTCAAGTCCTAACCCCCCATCACCCCATTTTCAGTTTAAGCCCACCCTTTAACCCATATCCAGTCCTAACCCCCCATCAGCCCATTTCCAGTCAGCCCCCCATAGCTCATTGCTAGTCCTAACCCCTCCCATCAGCCCACAGCCCATTACCAGTCCTAACCACATCAGCCCTCCTCAGTCCTAACCCCTCCCCATCAGCCCATTTCCTGTCCTAGCCCCCCATAGCCCATTATCAGTCCTAACCCCCATCACCTCATTTACAGACAGCCCCCATCAGCCCACAGCCCATTACCAGTCTTAACCTCCCCATAGCCCATTACCAGTCCTAACCCCTCCAACAGCCCACAGCCCATTACCAGTCCTAAACCCTCCCCATCAGCCCATTTCCTGTCCTAGCCCCCCCCCATAGCCCATTATCAGTCCTAACCCCCCCCCCATAGCCCATTACCAGTCCTAACCCCCCATCACCCCATTTCCAGACAGCCCCCATCAGCCCACAGCCCATTACCAGTCTTAACACCCCCCCATAGCCCATTACCAGTCCTAACCCCCCCCAACAGCCCACAGCCCATTACCAGTCCTAACCCCTCCCCATCAGCCCATTTCCTGTCCTAACCCCCCCATAGCCCATCACCAGTCCTAACCCCCCATCACCCCATTTCCTTACAGCCCCCATCAGCCCACAGCCCATTACCAGTCTTAACCCCCCCATAGCCCATTATCAGTCCTAACCCCCCCATAGCCCATTACCAGTCCTAACCCCCTATCGCCCCATTTCCAGACAGCCCCCATCAGCCCACAGCCCATTACCAGTCTTAACACCCCCCTATAGCCCATTACCAGTCCTAACCCCTCCCCATCAGCCCATTTCCTGTCATAGCCCCCCCCCATAGCCCATTATCAGTCCTAACCCCCCCCCATAGCCCATTACCAGTCCTAACCCCCATCGCCCCATTTCCAGACAGCCCCCATCAGCCCATTACCAGTCTTAACCTCCCCCCCCCCCACCCCCCATCGGCTTATGGCAAAATTAAAAAAAAAAAAAAAAAGCTGGCTCTGGCTGCTGCTGCTGCCACCGCAGCAGCGGCAGAATGAAGTGTCCCGCGGGGCCTCCTCTGCACGCTGAGCCCCTCTGCAAGGGCTTTCAGATTCGCGAAGGGAGAGTGTCTCCCTCGCGTCTCTGTTAAGCCCGCAGGGGCTAATGGGAAATCGAGGGGCTGATGGGAAATTTCCCATTAGCCCCTGCGGGCTTAACAGAGACGCGAGGGAGACACTCTCCCTTTGCGAATCTGAAAGCCCTTGCAGAGGGGCTCAGCGTGCAGAGGAGGCCCCGCGGGACACTTCATTCTGCCGCTACCGCGGCAGCAGCCAGAGCCAGCTTTTTTTTAAAAAATGTAATTTAAAAAAAAGCAGAATGTTCTTTGCGCGGGGCCCCCTGAAACGCAGGGCCCTGTGCAAAAAACATTCTTGCTCAATGAACGGGCCGGCCCTGCCCACATCATAACAGCACTAGCAGAACTCACAAAGCACCCAACCTTACCTATCAAAAGGCAACACTGCAAATACTAAACCAATACATCTCACTGAATACCAATACATCTACTGGGGAAAGAGAACAAGTGGCACTGTCACATAGAAACTACATGAACAGAGTACCTCTGCTCGGTTACACATGCAGAACATAGACCGTCACCAAAGAACAAGGGATCATAATTTAGAAACAGAAAGACAATAAATAAACTGGGAACCCCAAAAGCCAAACTTTGAATGTACAACAAAAATGCAATGTGTGCCTTCGAGTCAGTCCTGACTCCTGGCGACCCAACACTGCAGAAATAAAACTATAAATTAATTTCCTCTTGTACTATACAAAACGCAAAGACGTTCGTGATGCACATTTCCAGAGCTGACATATTCCAGTTAATAAATTCAAAATAAAATATTTTTTTTCTACCTGTTGTTGTTTGGCCATTTTATTTTTCAGTCGCAATTGCCCCATTCACTTTCTTCTGTTTTCTTCATGTCTTCTAACTCTCCTTTTGTTCCTTTCTTCTCTTTTAGTCTTTTCCATTCTCTCTACATCTGCCTCTTAACATACTGATCTTTCCCCTTTGCTCTTTCCTCCATTTCTTTCTTTATTCCTTTTTCATCCACTCAAATTTCACCCCTCCATCCTCAATCCCCACTTACTCTCCCAATACCCAGCCAGTCATAGATTGTTCTTCCCTCCCACACAAAATCTGTTCCCCTCTCCATCCTCACTTCCCGGCTTCTTTTTTTTCTCCCCCCAGCCCCACACCCACACCTAGTCCTCTTCCAGCATCAGCTCCCTTCTAGTTACAACCCCTCTTAACATCCACTCCCTTCCTGTCCCATTCTCCCATCCGCCAGCATCAGCCCATTTCCAGTCCTAACCCCCCAGTATCACTCCTCTTCCAATTCCAGTCCCTTTCAGTTCCTCCATCCCCAACATCAGCTCTTTTTCAATCCTAGCCCCCTCCCTCCTTCAGTATCAGTCCTCCTCCAGTCCATTCCCTTCCAACATCATCTCCCTTCCACTCCCACATTTTCAGGCCTCCCCGGCTCCCAAACAAGGGCAGCAGGCCAAGGGGCAAGGGCATGGCCTGCATAAGCAGAAGACTCCAAAGCCCCAGGCACTGGCTCTGGCCCAGCCAGGGAGGAGTTTTTGACTACTCCAGCATAGCCACTCTACCCCAAAGAGGTCAGCAGCCTACAGGGGGATGACTGACCCTCTGTGCCTGAGGTGGGTAAACATCACCACGATGCCTGGGCATTGAGGGTGGTCAGGGAGGGTTACCTCCTCCTCTTGACCCAGATGTTTCCTCATTTTCTGGGAGAGCCCCCCATGTCTCCTCTCCACCGGGACCTTTCTGAAGGAACTGGTAGGTCTTCTTGAGGACAATGCAGTGGAACCAGTGCCCCACCACCTCCAGGGCAAGGGTTCTACTCCAGATAATTCCTCATCCCAAAGAGGACAGGGGAACTAAGGCCCATCCTCGACCTGTGCAACCTCAACACATTCCTGATGAGGGAGAAGTTCAAATTGCTCTCCCTTGGAACATTGCTGCCCTACCTCCATCAGGGAGAGTGGCTATGCTCCTTATCTATCTTTATATCTTTATTCCGTCATTTGATAGACCGCTCTTGTCGAAAATTAGAGCGGTGTACAATAAAAGATCTATGCCACTAAGCTATAGAAAAGGAACGACAAATTATAATAGGAAAGAGAGAGAAAGGACAGCGCAGAACAACATACAATAAGAACACAAAAGACAAACCAGACAGAAGATTTAAGAAAGACAACGAGGACAGGATGGGAAGCCAAAACAACAAAAGGGAGCTGACAATCCACAACTAAACTAGGTAACAACACGAGAGACAGATCAAACAAAGACTCAAGGGAGGGCATCAGGGGGAAGGTCAAAGGCTTTTCGGAACAGATAGGTTTCAGCAGCTCCTTAAACTTGGGATACGAAGGTTCCAGTCGGAGGGAGGGTGGTAGAGCATTCCAGAGGGAGGGGCCTAGAAAAAAAAGCTGAGTGACGGGTCTGTTCCAAATGTGCTTGTGACGGAGAGGGTAAGGACAGGCGATTCGCATGTAAGGAACGGAGTTGACGGTATGGTGTGTGAAGAGAGATAAGATCGGCCAGATAGAGGGGAGTAGATGTGTAAATGGCTTTATGCGTTAGAATAAGAAACTTATAATGGAATCGAAAATGGAGAGGCAACCGATGTAAGCGAAGTAGGATGGGAGTGACATGCTCATAATGATGGGAAAAAGTGATAAGTCGAGCTGCCGTATTTTGAATTAGCTGAAGGTGCTTAAGCTGAGAAGCAGGAAGGTTAGCTAGAAAAACATTGCAGTAGTCAAGTCTGCTGATGACCTAGGGTAATCAGTGCAGTAGAAGGGAGAAGGGAACAAACAGCTCTAATTTGACGTAGAACCGCAAAAGACCGGCGGGCGAGAGTGGAAATATGACCATGGAAAGAAAGAGCGGAGTCTAAAGTAACCCCCAAGTAGCGGAAGGAGGGGACAAGCGGAATTGGAATGAGATCGATCTGAGGGGCAACAGTTGGGCAAGAGCCACTCAAAGAGACCCACATAGCCGTGGACTTTGCAGGATTTAGGTGTAGAAGGTTCAGGGAAAGCCAAGAAGCGACATGAGCAAGGCAGCGATTAAACTGGGAGATGTCAAGGTTCAACGGTGAAGTATGGTATAAAAGAATGATGATATCAGCATAGATATATGATTAGACCGGATATTGCTGGATCAAAAGAGGGAGGGGAGAGAGGAAAATATTAAACAGAAGAGGTGAAAGAACAGAACCCTGGGGCACACCACAGGTAAGAGGGAACAAAGAAGAGAACTGGTTATTGGAGCGGACGGTAAAAGAGCAGTTGGAAAGAAAAGAACCATTTCCAGACTACACCACGTAATCCCAAATCAGACAGACGGGAAAGAAGAACGTGGTGGTCGATCAGATCAAAAGCCGCAGAAAGATCAAGAGAAACAATGAGGGTGATATCTCAACGGTCATGGGCGACGTGGAGTTCATTCAGTAGTGCCAGAAGAACGGTTTCTGTACTGTGACCTGGGCGAAATCCTGCTTGTTGGGGATGTAGTGCATTAGTAGCTTCAACATGGGAATTAAGTTGTGCAAAAGCAAAGCGTTCCAGTAGTTTAGCCAAAAAGGGAAGGTTCGAAACAGGGCGCTAATGGGAAAGCACGGAGGGATCAAGGGAAGGTTGTTTCGAAAGAGGGTGAACTATGGCGGATTTCCATAGGAGTGAAAAATGGCCAGTGGAAAAACTAGTATTAATAATGGTAACCATGATAGGCACTAATTGTAAGGTAGACTCGGCTAACCAGTGGGAGAGGATTGGGTCAAGCTGACAGGTAGTTTTCCTAGAGCTAGATAAAGCTTGAAAGAGCTCAGCAGAGGTAATGGGACAAAAAGAAGACCATGTATGTGCTAGCGCCTGATTAGGAGGGGAGGGGGATATTCCTAGTGAAGCGGGAATAGACAGCCTATCAGGGGACGTAAGCACGGAAGGAGAATGGGGAGAAGATAGTGGAGATGTCGGGGATGGGTTCACAAAAGAGGAACGCAAATCCAAAATTTTCTTTGAAAAGAAAGTGGCCAGAAGTTGGGGAGCCGGGGTTTTACTTGACTGGTTGTGGGCAGGACCGGTAGAAGAGAGCTTGCGTAGGATTGCAAAAAGTTGCTTCGAGGAATCTGCAGCCTCAGAGATTTCTGTGGCATAAAAGGCACGCTTGGCAGATTGAATTGCCATGCGATAAAGAGAATAGAGTTGTTTGAAGCGGCAAAGTGTTTCAGGTGTGGGGTGTTTGGACCACTGACGCTCCACTTGCCGGAGCTGAGTCCGCTGAAGGCGCCTAGCCTGGATGATACCAGGGGAAATAGGCGGAGCGAGCAGCCCTAGTAGTAGAGGAGAGTGGTGCTAAACTATCTAAGGCAGCGGTGAGTGCAGTATTCCAAAAGAAGACCTGGGAATCAGGTGAGCGTACTGCAAACTCTGGGGGAAAAAGAAGGCTTGCAGATGGGAAAGCACTTAATGTTGCAGGGGTGATGTGGCAACGCAGAGAAAGAGGAGGCGGGGATCTAGGCGGAGTAGCAATCTTCGGGAAGGGGCAAGAAACTGAGAAAGAGACACAAAAATGATCTGACCAAGGAATACGATGAGTGGTAGGAGGGGAGATCTGAGGGAACAATGTGGGAGATGAGATAACCAAATCTAGAGTATGGCCTGCGATATGAGTGGGGCCAGAGACATGTTGGTGGAGAGAGATATCATCCAGAAGATCCAGAAAAACCCAATCTTTTTGTCTATGAGGGGTATCTACGTGGATATTAGACCTCAAGCATGCTTACTCTCACATCCTAATCTACCCAACACCACAGGCAATACCTGCGGTTCGTAGTAGGGGGCAGGCACTTTCAGTACAGGGTGCTCCCATTCGGGCTCACCTCTGCCCCAAGGGTGTTCACGAAATGCCTGGCAGTCGTGGTCGCCTTTCTGAGGCTTCAGGGAGTCTTTATGTTTCCCTAACAGGATGACTGGCTCGTAAAAGGGGACACGATGTCTGAGGTGCAGCAGGCCACCGCGCGCACCATCCAGGTTCTACAATACTTGGGCTTCATCATAAACTACCCCAAGTCCCTCCTTCTTCCGACACAGTGCCTGGAGTTCATTGGAGCAAAGCTAGACACCCTCCAGTCAAAGGTTTTCTTGCCCACCGACCGGGCAGACCTCCTCAGATCTCTGGCCTGGGACATACAGCACCGTATCTCTGTGTCTGCCCGCCATCTTCTGTGCCTCCTTGGGCACATGGCCTCTATGGTCCACATCACTCCAGATGTCTGTCTCCACATGAGAACGGCAAAGTGATGTCTCCAGGACCAGTGGTCACAGGCTACGAGCCACCTCGGACAGGATTCGGGTGACCCGCCAGTTGGCAGACTCCCTTGTCTGGTGGCAGTCATCTCAGTACCTGGAAATGGGCATGCCTTTCCAAGGCCCAGGGCAATTGATTGTCCTCACCACTGATGCCTCCCTACTCAGCTGGGGAGCCCACTGCAAGGGTCTCCGCACCCAGAGCAGCTGGTTGCCAGATGAGAGCACCCAGCAAATCAATCTCCTGGAGCTTCATGCTAGTCACCTCGCCCTGAGAGTTTTCAGCCATCACCTCCACCATCGTCCGGTCCTGGTCCAGACGGACAACCAGGTGGCCATGTTCTATGTGAACAAGCAAGGGGGCACGTGCCCTCTGTCAGGAGGTGCTGGCCCTCTGCTCTTACGCAGTCCTGCAGGGGATCTTCCTCAAAGCAGTGTACCTGCGAGGACAGGACAACCTACTTAACCGACAGGCTAAGCAGGGTTCTCCGACCACACGAGTGGCCACTGGACCCTACAATAGCCAGCTGGCTTTTCAGTCTATGGGGGGAACCCATGATGGACCTGTTTGCCAGCCCAGACAACTTCCAGTTGTCCCACTTTTGCTCTCGGCAGGCTCACCCCTTCAGGGTGGCGGCAGACGTGTTTCTAGTCCCATGGTCGGGGGGGGGCCTCATGTACGCCTTCCCTCTGGTGCCGCTGATTGCCAAGACCTTGTTCAAGACCCTCTGTGACAGGGCCACACTCATCTTGATAGCCCCCCATTGGCCCAGGCAGCTTTGGTTCCTTTACAACAGAGCGCACAAAAATTACAGTTCTGAATCTGATAGAAAACAGAGACATCTTAAAATTTAAAAGTTATGTATTTATGGTTTTCACAAGTTCTACAATATTTTCTAGTGCAATCAATGTGGTGTACATACTGTATTCTGACGTGTAGTCAAATTTTATAGTATATAACTCCGAGTGTCGTTATGTGGTGCACAAAAATTTAATCTTCCTTCAAAAGCTGCACAGCTGATATTTTATGCGCACACAGCCTACAGAAAATTAGAGGGAACATTGCTGAGAGGGTAGCCTTAGCCCATCTCCAACTCCCCACAGAGGTGGAGAATGTTCTGCTGGCCTCACATAAGGCCTCTGAGGAAAGCATACACCTTCAAGTGGCGTAGATTCTCAGCTTAGTGTGCTGAGCGAGGGGCTGACCCTTTCTGCTGCCCAGTGGCCATGGTGTTGCAGAACCTTCTCCACCTTTCTCACTCCGGGCTTAGGTCTAATTCCATTAGGGTGCACCTCAGTGCACTGGCGGCTCACCACCACTCGGTGGATGATAAACCTCTTTTGGTTGGGCCGCTTCCTACAGAGTCTGCTCTTATCTAAGCCCCTGGTTCACCCTCCAGCAACTGAATGGGACCTCAGTGTGGTTTTGGGGCAGCTCACCTGTCCACCAAGCCCTTGGCTACTTGCCACCTTCGCTACCTTTCACGGAAGGTGGTTTTCCTGGTTGTGCTCACTTCCGCTCACAGGGTTAGTGAGCTTCAAGCTTTTGTGGCTTAAGTACCCTAAACCAGGTTCTACAAAAACAGGGTGGTGCTCCGTATGCACCCCAAATTCCTCCCGAAGGTAGTGTCCCCATTCCATCTCAACAAGGAGGTGGTACTCCATACCTTCTTTCTGAGACCTCATGCGTGTCGGGCGAAGATGGTCCTCTACACCTTGGACTGTAAGAGGGCCTTGTCCTTCTATATCCTGTGCACTCAGGACCACCCCACCGCAAAGCCTCCCAGCTGTTCATCTCCTACAACCCCAGCAAGCTGGGGGAAGCAGTGACTAAGCATACGCTGTCCGCATGGGTGGCAGACTGTATTGCCCTTGCCTACGAGGTGTGACAAAAAAGAAATGAGACAGTGGCAGCCACGCCCATGACAATGCCAGATGGCTAACCGCTTATGTCACTGTGTTGTGCAACATCTCGCCACTATTCTGCTATAATATTTTTCATCTCTCTCACTCTGTTTTTCTTTTTCAGGTTTTTTGTAGCACACTGTTCCATTGCTTTGTCATGCAACTGGAGGTGGCAGAAATATGGAGCAAAGAATCAACTTGAAATTTCTGGTTAAGTTGGAGAAGGGCCCAACTGAGTGTCTCCAACTTCTTCAAAAGGCTTATGGAGAAGATGCAACGTCAAGGCCGGGAGTCTTCAAGTGGCACAAATGCTTCAAGACTGGATGCGAGGAGGTGGAGGATGTCCCCAAGTCAGGATGGCCTTCCACGCCAAAGACGGCTGAGAACATTGACAGAGTGAACCAGCTGGTGCAGAGTGATCGCAGATTGATGGTGCAGATGATAGCTGAGGAGCTCAGCCTGAACAGGGGGTCAGTGTTGGGGATGCGGAAGGTATGCGTCAAGATGGTGCCCAAGCTATTATCGGATGACCAGAAGGAGCACCATGTCAATGTATGTTGAGATTTGCTGGAGAAGATCCAGAGTTCGCTGGCCAAGTCATCACAGGAGACGAGACTTGGTTCTTCCAGTATGACCCTGAAAGCAAGAGACAGAGCCTGCAGTAAAAGACTCAACTGTCACCAAGACCCAAGAAGGTGCGCATGTCCAAATCAAGGATCAAGGTCATGCTGATCGCATTCTTCGACCAGAAGGGAGTGCTCCATTATGAGTTTGTGCCTGAGGGTCAGACAGTCAGCCAGCACTTCTACCAGCAGGTCCTCAATCGCCTCCATGACCGGGTTCGGCACAGCAGGCGGGCTCTTTGGAAAGACAAGTCATGGCTGCTCCACCACGACAATGCGCCTGCACATACCACGCTCAGTGTGAGGCAGTTCTTGGCCAACAAACAGATCATAGTTCTCGACCACCCTTATTATTCCCCAGATCTCGCACCGTGCAACTTCTGGCTCTTCCCTAGGCTGAAGACTATGCTCAAAGGAATTCATTTCACCTCTGTAGAAGAGATCAAGGCCACTGTGACGAGGGAGCTGAGGGACCTCAAGGAAGAGGACTTTACCGAGTGCTTCTGTACGTGGCAGAAGTGAATGCAGAAGTGCATTAACTCTGGGGGAGGATTACTTTGAAGGGGAGAATGTGTAATTTCTCTGTAATTTTTGTAATAAAACATTTATGGGACAGTCTCGTTTCTTTTTTGTCACACCTCATATGAGCAGGCAAAGCTCCCGCTGCACGGTCGCATCACAGCACACCGTGTCCGGGCCATGGTGGCTTCGGTGGCACATCTGCACTTTGTCCCAATGATGGACATCTGCCAGGGCGCCACCTGGTCTTCAATCCATTCACAGCCCATTACTGCCTGGAAAGAGAATCCTGTCAGGCTAGCACCTTCGGCCAGGCTATGCTCCATAATCTTTTCGGGGTCTAGGCAACTCCTACCCTCCGACCCTTCTGTGTTCAGGCTACCAGAGTGCTGGTTTCTTCAGACACAGGGGTCCTAGTGTAGTCTGTAAACCAGACTAAATTGCTGCTGCTTGCGGCTCCCCTTGAGGGGGCCTAAGTTTTGCTACGGGTCTCCCGGTAGCCTGTAGCTGGGGAGTCCAATACGTGAGGATTGACTTCTTGCTTGTTCTCAGAGAAAGCATAGTTACTCACCTGTAACAGGTGTTCTCCGGGGACAGCAGGAATTAGTCCTTACAACCCTCCCTCCTCCCCGTAGAGTTGCTTCTCTGCCTCTTTATTTTTACTATCTTCAGCTATGTCATTTGACTGAGCAAGATGGCACCCTTAGGCGAGAAGGGGATCACGTGCATGTGTGGTGGCATCTCCCAAAGGCCTTCTTTAAAAGCTGGGGAGATGCTCCTGTGAGGGCTCTGTCGGTGCCGACATCACCCATATGTGAGGCGTGATTCCTGCTGTCCCCGGAGAAACCCTGTTACAGGTGAGTAACTACGCTTTTTATGCCATCATGTTTCTTTTCTAATCTATTCTATACTTTTAATAGTTTGTAATTTCATTTTTGAATTTTCAGCATCCTAGGATGTATACCATCCTGTTCAGGTGATTTCATACTCTTTAGTTTGTTAGATTGCCCTATTACATCTTCCATGCGCAACAAGATTTGTTTTAATTACTATTAGGTCATTCCTCTAGTATGTCTGGTAAGTAATAGGGCCTTCTCCCTCCTTACCCACTTTCATAATGTGCATTGCATGACTTTCATACCTAATTAGAACATACTTGTCACCAGGTAAATCTAGCAGCCATATTTGTAATTTAGCAACTCATTTCCCCGCTTGACTGAGGTAATACTTCAGCTTTCAATCAGGGCAGCAATTGCCAAAGAAAACCACAGCTTGAACACAACAGTAAAGTTTGTGAATGACTGACTGGCTGTGAATAAACATTTTATTCTTCACTTAATTAGGACCATCTGGTCCTTAACAGCTGCAATATTTGCAGTGAATTTCATTAATTATGGGACATGCTATTCATGTAACAGTTATTGCCTTATTCATGTTAGCACTTGCTAAAAATGATCTTTGCCCATTTCTTTTCCTGCCATGTTTTCGCTGTACCTAAAATAGGGCTGGATTTGGTATGTTTTTTTTCCTCATTCTGCGTCTGTGAAAAAGAGCTTAATAAATTGGCCTCATGGAGTCTCTTTGGCAAAAAAGATAGCATTGATAGCGCTCTTGCTGGTTTAAAGATAAAAAGATGTTTTGAAGGAAAGTCTAGGCTGCTTATCCAGCTCTGCCTCCACCTGCATTTTCTCAGGTACATACGACAGCCATTGAAAGACCAAGGGACACGTATTATCCATCTTTCAAGAGGTTTTCCACCGAGCTTCATCACAGACCCTTGGGCACTAGACAGTCTTCCTTCAAAAAATAAAAACACGTGTAGTGCTTTGTACATGTGCAGTCCACATACCTAAGTAAAGTTAGGGGGCAAAAGTCAAGTTGTTCAGTTGTGTGTATATCAGGTGCTTTGTTTTTGAGGGTTATATCCGTCTTGCTGTATACTACTTTACGGAGATTTCCGCAGTGAGACAAGAATCATGATCTCAGCAGTTGCTTTATTTTCATGTGGCAGTGATACTGAATGTACCTATCCTTTTGCTCTTTTTATATGGGGCACAGTTGCACTTCCCACGCACGCTCTCTGTTCTTACACAAGTTAAACATTTTCAGCCAACTCCCAGAAGCTGAATTTAGCTGGTGCTTATCTCCCCTGACTACATCAGTGTTTTCCAGCCAGTGTGCCAGCGCATATTGGTGATCTGTCATAGCTGATCAGATGCACCATTGCTTCATGCTCATGTTAGCACCCAGTCTCTGCTCTCGACCCCTCACCGTAGCAAGAGAGCCCCGTGCCCGTGCCCGTGCCCAAACACACAGGAACTTCTTTTTCAGCACATGTGCAAAACACATGGGAAGCAATGGGCAGCATTCTGCATCTACTTAAAGCTGATCACGTGAGCAAGCTTCCTGCCTGGACACAGCCATATTCAGTTCATTTCCGAAAGTCCCGACTTGCTACCCTGTTATGACAGGTCCATACGG
Source organism: Ichthyophis bannanicus (assembly GCA_033557465.1). NCBI lineage: Eukaryota > Metazoa > Chordata > Amphibia > Gymnophiona > Ichthyophiidae > Ichthyophis > Ichthyophis bannanicus. The sequence goes on from CM066044.1 coordinate 174,966,138, forward strand.
GTCTCCTGCTCCCTTATGGTGGAACTTTCCATGGGCTCTTCCGGTCATATAAGTCCGTTCCTGTTCACTCTGCCAGTTTAGATTCATCCTCTCTCGGCGAGTGTGCATAAAATATTGTCAAATTGGTATGCCACACATTGATGTGCGTTGCAGTTGAAAAGTTTGAGAAACTGGTCTGTGTTACAAAATCTCATATTCTTGCCCGCCCTTCAATGGCCAGATATAGTGGGTATAAACTTGCACTGAAATCCTGCTAGTTCAACAGGTTAACAAACAACACAATCATCTCTTTTAGCTTGTTTTTTTCTTTATATGGGAATTATGTTTTATCATATCACTCTTATCTATTTAGGTGATGTCATTTGCTCGACAAACAGGAATGATTTGATTTGATTAATTAACTTCCTTTCCAGTGGTTCAGCTCAAGACAACTTGAGTACCATCATCCTAATAAATAATCCTAACATGCACAAAGCATCATTGCAGTAAACATTAACATAATCCTAACGTAATTATTCCATAAAAACAAGACAAAGTCCACAGTGAACAGGTGTAAATATTTCAAAAATAGTCTAAAAGAAAACATTGCAACAAGGCTAAAAAAAATTAATATAAATTGGTCTAGTACTCAAAGAGTCAGTAAAGGCAATTATCTAATATATCCAGGTGTCACTATGACTTAATTATTGCACTATGGCTGTGTTATTTAATAGTGTTACTGTTTGTGTGCTTATTTTTTTTAACTATTTGGATTTAGTGCATGCCTTTTCAAACAGTACCTCAATATGAATTATAGTTGTGTATGGTAAGCATTTCCCTATTTCCACAGGGCTTAAAATGCAAGGGGCTCTGGGTGAACACATTTAGTAAATATGTCCTGCCATTTGTACTTAAGGCAGTGAAGGGCAAAGTGTTTGCCAAGGTCACAGTAAGTGCTGGCGGGAGATGTGGGATTTGAACTCTAATGTGTCTTGCTTCTTCAGCCTGTCGATTAGCGGATGCTCATATAGATTAATGCCAGTGCTTGTGACCAGTGTGACTGTGGCTGCTTGCATGTAGGTCTAACCAGGAACCAATACTATTGTCTGGGTACTGTGGTACCATTTATTTGCCCAGGTATTAGTGCTGTGTAATCAAGCTCACTCTTTACAATGAAGTTATTTCTTACATTTGGAGTTGTACCCTGCTTTGAAATGTTGTGACTAGTGGAATCTAAATGGTTTAAAATAATTAAAAATAAAGTTTAATCCAGTCCTGGTTTCTTTAAAGCCAAGTTCTACAGCTTTCTGAATTTTTGTCTGAGCTTGCTATTTAAAAATAATAATAATAAAATACAATACAGATTCCAGAATGCACTGGGGCTCAGTAAGCCAGCACTTGATTTCTTTGTGAAAGCTAATCTGGCTTGATAGCAATACCCTGCTTTTCTCACAATGTAAGGTTTCATGGCCTGTTTAGGATCTTGCTGAATAAACTGTCATGATCTGTTACTGAAAATGAATTCTGTTTTTGGCTTAGCTTTATTTATTTAATAGAACTTATATTCCATTCCTTCCATTACAATAAGATTGCTGAATCACAATGGAACATGTACAATAGACAAAATACAATGAATAGTCTGTCCCAAAAGTTCTGAGAAACAAAAACAGGTTTTTAGTTTCTTTTGAAAAGTCAACGCTGGAGGTTGACTGCTAAAGGGTTCCACAACCTTGGACCAGCTCACTGCTGGTATTGCAAAAGTTCAGTATTGGCTGATCTTGGACAGAAGCAGCAAAGTTGATAGAGTCCTTAATCGGACTCCTAAAGGACAGTTTTGGATCAAAAATTAGTCTCCGATTCCTTGCCCAAATTGTAGTGGAAAAAATATCTTAAATAGTTGCATGTTATAAATGGAGGGTAGCAGGGCGAGGCTCTATGGCTCACCCATAAAACTGTATATAGTTACTCTTCCTATTATTGCTTACTATACTATACTATCATCTGTAAATAATGAATAATTATTTTCTTAAATATATAAATAGTTAACATGTTCTTTGTATGATAGTTGCATAAGTGCTCAAAATGTTTCATGTAATCCAACATTCCATGTTGGTGGTTGTTTTTATCATGTTCTATGTAAACCGCCCCTGATCTCTGGAAGGGACTGTATATAAAAGCGCACAAATAAATAAATAAATAAAAGACTGTTAAGATTAAAAGCCAATTTTTCACCCCCATCTGCTGCCTTACAGTAGCTAAACATTTAACAAATAAACTTAGTTTAGAGTTAAACTTAAACTCTGTTTTCCTGTTTCTAATGGTTTTTAAACCCTAACACATGTCTGGCTGGGTAGATAGGCTTCAGTGTGCCACCCAAAGTCCACAGTGCTCAGTCATCATGCACCATTGCAGTAAGACAATATTTCTCAACTTTTTTTTTTATGCTGTAGTTCACTTGAATTTAAGTCGTTGTGGGACACCAAATCAGATTTTGCAAGATCCTTAACTTCACTTCCTTCTCAGCAGCGACATCCTGCCCCTCCCCCCCTAGTATATCATTCATAGGGGTCGCCACTGTTGTCTGAGGCTGTTCCTGCTCCAGCACTCCCCCCCCCCCCTCCTGTCCTTGATGGCAAACAGATAGCTCTTGGGGCAAAGGAGAGAGGGACTGGTGCTGACACAGCAGGACAAGCAAGATCTCTGCTGTGCTGTGCTCTAATCCCTTTCCTACTGTCATCTCTGCCCTGGCACCCATCTCTTTCATTTTAACTCTAGGATAGAAGAGTAGGGGGCTGGGGCTGGGGCTCTTCTTTGCTCTACAGTGTCTGCTGTAATTACACCTCCATTCTATCTCTGAATGACAGGCGAGAGAGGCAGAGTGACTCTGCTTTATCCTCTCCAGACGCACCCCTTCCTTTTCAGTTGCCTAAATGCTACCTGGGAGGGGAAGGGCTGTGTCAGAAAGCAGAGGGCTGTGAGGGATTTTCCCGTAGAGCTGGGGCAAGAGTATCCTGAGCCCAGGCATAGCTGTGTCCCTGGCTGTCACCATCAAGGTGTATCAGTGCGTCATGGCTGTACGGAAACATCATACTACTAGAATCGATCAGGGAACTGCCATGAAGAAGCTTGTATATATTGAGGAACTTGCTTACAGTTCTCAGGCACCGTGGTTAAGAAACCTATGCGATCCGAGTGTTGGTTGGCACTAGAGGAGATGACTGAAAGAAGAATACAATACTGAAATTCCTTTGTTGTTAAATGTCATCTAGTTAATGTACAGCGGCAGCCAAGAAAGCAAATGGAATAGTAGGAGTCACGAGGAAAGAAATGGAGAATGAAACAAGGAATATTATAATGCCTCTGCATCGTTCCATACTTAAGTATTGTGTGCAATTCTGGTCACAATGTATTAACAAGGATATAGCAGGATTAGAAAAGTTACAAAGAAGAGTGACTGAAATGATAAAAGGGATGGAAGGATACCCTGGTGAGGAAAGGCTTAGGACTCTTCAACTTGGAAAAGAGATGGCCAAGGGAAGATATGATAAGAGGTCTACAAAATAATGACGGGGATGGATAAATATAGATTAATTGTTTACGTCTTCAAAAAGTAGAAAGACTAGGGGACAGGCACATTTAAGAGTAATTGGAGAAAATATTTTTTCACTCAACGTGTAATGAAACTCTGGAATTTATTACCAGAGGATAGAGTAAAAGCTGTTAGTATATCTGGGTTTAAGAGAGGTTTGGACAAGTTCCTGGAGGAAAAGTCCATAAACCATTGTTAAACTGAACTGGGGAAATGCACTGCTTAATCCTGGGATAAGCAGCATGGAATCTGACAGATATTTGTGACTTGGATTGGCCACTGTTGGAAACAGGATACTGGACTTGGACATTTTGGTCTGACCCAGTATGACATCTCTTATGTTCTTATGAGTTTATGTGCCTGCAACAGGAGTTCACCATGGACAGGAGGATAAGTCAGGCATGCAATGGATGATGCCATCTGATAGTACCCAGAGTGGATTTGCTTTCCAGTGTCTCTGGCCAGCACCATTTTCTCCTCAGTGAGTCCTTAGTTTGGCAAGTTCATCTAAAAGGAATGGGGGGTGTGTTTATGTGACTGGCTTATCCTGCTGTTCACAGAGAATCCCCGTTACAGGTAAGTAACCTCGCTTTCTCCATGGACAAGCAGGATAAGTCAGCCATACAATAATGATTCTCTACCTGAAGGTTGTAAGGGGTGACACTGGTATAGTGATCCGTTCCTCTTATAGCCTGTCCTGCTGCAATGGTAGGATGAAGCTGTGATGCAGGCTGCCTTGAGTAAGTGGTTCCCTCCGATAGGGTAGGCAAGTGCAAGCCCTGCTGTGAGAATGATGAGGGAATTTATTAGAAATGCAGCGAGACAAAATATATTTTTAAATTGTTCTTTTTGACAATCAATCAATGCCCGAAAGCATAAATAACAACCAACCATGGAGCTACTTTGGAGCCCACAGCCTGAGCAACGTACAACAACGTCAGCGTCAATGCCCATGAGGCCTAGGGTATAGTTGCTTGATGTCAGGGTCTAGGGGGTGGCAGCCTGGAGGGGGGGCCCTATGTTTATTGCCTGGAGGATGGAGTGCCCAAAGATGTCTGCAGTAGGCAGGGGGAAGTCTAGGCAGTAATGGTCTAATGTAGGGGTTTAACTTGGGCCTCAGGACACACCTAACCAGTCATGAATATGCCTGAGAGAGATTTGCATATGATAGAGGCAGCGCATGCAAATGTCTTTCAGGCATATTCTTTGTTGTGATCCTGAAAACCTGACTGGCTAGGTGTGTCCTGAGGTCTGGCTTAGACTCCCCCGATATTAGGCCATTATAAGAAGTCAGATCAATCTCCATCTGTGCGCAGATACGTCAAAGGTGGTCCATCCAAAGAGTGAGACTCACCACCTCAAAATGGATTTTCAAGATGGTGCGGCCAGGGTACAACTGTGTAAAGATCTGAGTATTCTATACTAAGCAAAATGAAAGGAGCAACACAACAGTTTTAACTTTCTTTAGTTTTATTTAAAGTGTAATCAATCCCATATGATTAAAAAAGATAGCCACTCGACATGAATATGCTTGCTATTTGTGACACAAACCTTAGAAAATGTCAGAATGACATTTGTGATAAAACATTTACTTATTCATATTGTATGGTTTTCCATTTAAAACACCTGCGACAAGGACACTTGAGGTCAAGGAGTTGAGAAACAACATGGTATGAAACCGAAATTTTTCCATTTCACATACATAATTAATAGAAAAGGAAAAAATATAGCTGTTCCTTTCTCTCCCCTGGGTAAATTTTGAACTTGCATCTTGCTACCTTGTGATGGCTATAGTCTCCACCTTCAAGCTCTGTAAGTGATGCTGCAGGTATCAAAACATCAGGATGGGTTTATTCGAAAACCAGGAGTAGCAGTGGTGGGTCATTTGAATGCACCAGAGTTCACACACAAATTTATAAATGCTCACTCACATATTTTACATGGCTAATGCCAAAATATTCCATTTCCAGTGCCTGTTTGTCCGTCTGGGATTTTAATTTGTAAATGGGGGCTTCAATGTACTCTTGTCACCGACTTCTTGCTGCTGTGCAGTATTTTCAGTTGAAGATTTTCATACAAAAATCACAGGCAATGAAGAGACATCACCTGGCAGCTGGGTCTATGATGAATAGGGCGAGACTGTTTTTTGTAGCCATTGCCACTTGCAAGTCCCACAGGATGAGGGTCCAGCAGTGCAGAGGCTGCAGGACCCCCCCTGACTCTAAAGGCAAGAAACAAAGGTCTCTGCAAGACCATGTGAGATGCATGCATGAGGAGTGAAACTTGGCATGTCTGGCTAGAACTACTTAACCAGGGCTGTCACAAGGAGTGAGCAAGACTGGTACCAAATGGGAGCACCATGCTGCCACCAGCTATTTCAGCAGCAGACCAGCCCTCTTTATCGGAAGGAGTCACTTACAGTATGTCCAGTGACAATTCTGCTCTTAACCATGCCTTGCCTATAAATAGATGAAAACAAATGTGGTTCAGTCTGAAAATAAGATAAATAAATACCTAGTGAAATATCCAGGACAATACAGGGTCAAGGACGGTATGCCGAAGAAACTGCTTGCAATGGAAAATGGGTGGGAAAAGTGAGCATTTTGTTTTGTTACTGTAAAAGGAGCAGGTGGGAGAGACTGTCCAGCACACACTGCATCACAACATAAAAAAAAAGCCACGGGGAAGTTGTACAGAGCAAGTTTCCACCCCGCAAAGAAAGGTGGTATGGTATTAACTGGATAGCAGAGAAGGGGGCTTTTCCACAAACTGCAGCAACAGGGACCCCTTTTAAAACCACTGAACAGCCCATTGCTACAAGTTGATTTGCAGCTGCTAGAGTTCAACTTTGCACCTAACTAGGGTTTTTTGTTTCAGCATATTTAACCTCTGACATGGTTATCTATCTAGGGAATCAGCACCACGCATAAAGGCTTGTGGGCAAGTCACATGATCAGGTACCATTAGAAAAATCAAAAGCACATAGGAGAATTTGGCTACAAGTGTGAACGTCTTTATTTATACTTTATTCTTTAAGTTGCTGCCCTCTCTTATCTCAAGGAGCAACCAACCATACTAAGTCACCAATGACACCAGTTAGTTCATAGTGGCTCCAAAAAGTCATATGCCAAAAAGAGAGGGAAACTTCCCCACACTACTTCCCTGTAAATCTCACTACCACCACTGGACGTGGTGCCTCTGCATGGCCGGCTAGAGGATGTAATGTCAAGGGGGGAACCCTCTGGATCCCCACAATCTGTGATTTAGGAGGGGGCATCTGGATAATTCAATGCCTTAGAGGGCTAGATCCACTGTTGGCCATAGAGCAAACGGACACAAGCCTTTATGTTTATGCAATTTCTTGATATACTGCCCAGGCTGAAGGGCATTACAGCGGTTTACAATCACTACAAGCAGGTACTTTGATTTATCATTATGCTGTTGGTGATGATGCCAACTACTTCAGTCTTTTGTTTAACTGTCCCTCCTTCTATGCACAATCTTAGATATAGATTGTGCCTCTGGGAGTTCAATGCATAAAACCAATGCTTAGACTGGGAGGGGAGGTTGGGAACAGGCTGAGGGCAGGAGATAAAGTTATACATAGTGGGCAGTTTGCAGACCTGTGCTGAATCTCAGCCTCTTTCCATATAACCTCTATGCATAAGTTCGGCCAGCACAAACACAGGTCTAACTTGTGCATAGAAGTGGCCCTGTAGTTGCCATTTAAATGTATAGTCAGTGGTGCCATTTAAATATTCAGTGCTATTGAAGGCGCAAATAAAGTGCCCCTTCCGTCAATCTATATGGTGGCCACAGCCACTGAAAATCAGGCCCTTTATTTTTAAGGCACATAGAAACATGACAGCAGATGAATATCATACAGCCTATCTAGTCTGCTCTTCCATACCAAATACTACAGTTCCTTTTATTCCAGAGATCTTCTGTTTGTCCCGTGCTTTCTTCAATTCAGATACTGTCCTCATCCCTACTACCTCAATTGGGAGACTACTCCATACATCTACCACTCTTTCAATAACATCACACATGGATGTGAAAGTTGGACAGTGAAAAAGATAGACAGGAAGAAAATTGATGCCTTTGAATTATGGTGCTGGCGACGAATACTGCGTATATCATGGACTGCCCGAAGAACAAACCAGTCAGTACTAGAGGAGATCAAATCTTAGCTTTCTTTAGAAGCTCAGATGACAAGACTTTGACTTTCATACTTTGGACACATCATGCGAAGAGAGAGATCATTAGAGAAAGACATCATGCATGGCAAGGTAGAAGGTCAACGCAAAAGAGGAAGGCCAGCAATGAGATGGATCGATACAATAACAGCAGCTACGGGTACCACTATATCAGTGATGGCTAACCTTTTTGAGCCCGAGTGCCCAAACTGCCGCACAAAACCAAAGAATTTCCTCAAAGTGCCAGCACGTCAATTAAAGCTCCATTTGCATAAGGTGCTTCATTTGCATAAATATTTGCATAATGTTACCATACACTAACTTTTAGTAAACATGCCTCTTAATGAGTATATGGATAAAGAAAGACTAAAAGGTTTCTACATTACTATAATCCAGTACCAACCGCCAGGCACATTAGGAACTACTACAAACGCTGCCCATTTAGAACCCATAGCAAACCCGCCGTATCCTAACAGCACTACCAGGACTCACAAAGCACCATACTCTACCTATCAAAAGGCAACACTGCAAATATTAAACCAATACATCTCAGAGAACAACAATACATGACCTACTGGGGAAAGAACAAGTGGCAATGTCAAATAGGAATTATATAAACAGAATACCTCAGCTCAGTTACACATGCAGAACAGACCATTACCAAACAAGGAATCACAATTTAGAAACAGGAAGACAATAATTAAACTGGGAACCCCAAAAGCCAAACTTGGAATATACAACAACACTGTAGAAATAAAACTATATATTAATTTCCTCTTGTACTAAACAAAGCGCAAAAATTAATGATGCACATTTCCCAGAGCTGACATATTCCAATTAATAAATTCAAAATAAAGAGATATTTTTCTACCTTTTGTGCATTTTTTTTCAGTTGCAATTGTTCCAGCCACTTTCTTCTGGTTTCTTCGTGTCTTCTGCTAACTCTCCATCTGCTGTCCATTTGTCCTTTCTTCTGTCTTCTTGGGGTTTTTTTCCATTCTCTCTCTACATCTGCTTTAACATACTAATCTTTCTCCTTTTGCTCTTTCCTCATTCCTATTTCATCTACTCAAAATTTACCCTTCCATCCTCAATCCCCACTTACTCTCCCAATACCCGGCCAATTGTAGATTTTTTATCCCTCCCACACAAAATATTTTTCCCCTCTCCATTTTACTCTCCCAGCCCCATCCCATTCTAATCCTCCCCCAACACCAGCTCCCTTCTAGTTCCAGCCTCACCCAGCATCCATTCCCTTCTAGTCCCTGCATCAGCCCATTTCCAGTCCTAGCAGCCCCCAACCCATTTCCAGTCCTAGCAACCCCCCAACCCAATACCAGTCCTATCCCCCCCTCATCAACCCACTTCCAGTCCTAACCCCCCATCACCCCATTTTCAGTTTAAGCCCCCCCTATAACCCATTACCAGTCCTAACCCCCCATCAGCCCACTTCCAGTCCTAACCCCCCATCAGCCCACTTCCAGTCAGCCCCCCATAGCCCATTGCCAGTCCTAACCCCCCCCCCATCAGCCCACAGTCCATTACCAGTCCTAACCCCATCAGCCCACCTCAAGTCCTAACTTCTCCCCATCAGCCCATTTCTTGTCCCAGCCCCCCATAGCCCATTATCAGTCCTAAACCCCCCCATAGCCCATTACCAGTCCTAACCCCATCAGACCACCTCCAGTGTTAACCCCCCATCAGCCCATTTCCAGTCCTAACCCCACCCAACAGCCCACCTCAAGTCCTAACCCCTCCCCATCAGCAGTCCTAACCCCCCCTAGCCCATTAGCAGTCCTAACCCCCCCTCTCTAGCCCATTAGCAGTCCTAACCCCCCCCCATAGCCCATTACCAGTCCTAACCCCCCATCACCCCATTTCCAGACAGCCCCCATCAGCCCACAGCCCATTAGCAGTCCTACCCCCCCAGCCCATTAGCAGTCCTAAACCCCCCCCCTAGCCCATTAGCTGTCATAACCCCCCCCCTAGCCCATTAGCAGTCCTAACCCACCCCCCATGGCAAATTTAAAAAAAAAAAAAAGCAGCTGGCTCTGGCTTCTGCCGCGGCAGCGGCAGAATGCAATGTCCCGTGGGGCCCCCTCCGCCCGCTAAGCCCCTCTGCAAGGGCTTTCAGATTCGCGAGGGAGAGCGTCTCCCTCGCGTCTCTGTTAAGCCCGCAGGGGCTAATGGGAAATTTCCCATCAGTCCCTCGCGTCTAAAGGGGCTGATGGGAAATTTCCCATTAGCCCCTGCGGGCTTAACAGAGACGCGAATCGCGAATCTGAAAGCCCTTGCAGAGGGGCTTAGCGGGCGGAGGGGGCCCCGCGGGACACTGCATGCTGCCGCGTCCGCGGCAGCAGCCAGAGCCCGCTTTTTCTTTTTCTGCGGACCTTCACGCGTGCCAGCTGCAAGGCCTTCGCGTGCCACAGCTGGCACGCGTGCCATAGGTTCGCCATCGCTGCACTATATCAACAATGAGCTGTCTGACTGAAGACCGAGCACAGTTTAGGACAACTATCCAGAGGGTTGCCGTGAGTCGACACAGACTTGACGACACTTAAAACCACCACCACTCTTTCCATAAAGAAATATTTTCACATATTACTCCTGAGTCTGTCCCCTTTCACCTTCATCCTATACCCCCCCCCCCCCTTGCAGAACTTTCTTTCAACTGAAAGTGGTTCTCCTGTGCATTTATGCCACAGAGGTATTTAATTGTCGCTATCATATCTCCTCTCTCCCGTCATCATATGCATTATGATGAAGACACTGATCATTTTAGTAGCCACACACTGCACCAACTCCATCCTATTTATATCCTTTTGAAGGTGTGGTCTCCAGAATTGAATACAACACCCTAAATGAAGTCTCACCAAAGTCTAACAAAGGCACTATATCACCTCCTTCTTCTTGCTGTCATTCCTCTCCCTATGCACCCCAGCATGCTTCTGGCTTTTGCCCTAGCCTTTTCTATCTGTTTAGCTACTTTAAGATCATCAGAAACAATCACATCCAGGTCCCACCCTTTGGTGGATAGAAGTACTTTACCTTCTATGCTGTACCACTCCCTTGAATTTTTGCAGCCCAAATTACCCTGCATTTTTTAGCATTAAATCTCAGCTGCCAAATTCTGGACCATTCTTCCAGCTTCGCTAGATCCCTTCTCAGGTTATCTACTTCCTGGGTGTCTAACGTTATTGCAAATTTTGGTATCTACAGAAGCAAACCTTACCCAACAGCCCTTCTGCAAATTCCCAGGTTAGAAATCTGGGAATTTTTGGGCAAGAGGAGTTAAACCAGCAACAGCAAAAGATGATAGTGGAGGACAAGGTCTGGTAAAACCAGATTAATATTCCTTCAGTCACTCATACTATTCTTTACTCAACGAACTAACCCATTTGTTTTGTATTTTTATTTTCTGAGCCACAGCTGTTGCAACCTTGCCTTTGTCTTCAGAAATCATTGTCTAGAAATGTCAACCTCCCCTCCCCTCATCACATTAGAGGGAACAGCTGTATCGGCTTCAGTATTTCATCTTAGTGATGATGCAGAAATTATTTAATGGCTGGGGAAAATTATTACCCTTGATCACATTTTACAGCACTTCACTTTGTGCAAGGTAACAAATCAAATTTCAGGCTTCAAAGATTTGTTCTGACTTTTCTATGTTGAAATCTAAGTATCTTTCGTACTACATCCTCTATGTTAAACACAAAGTGGTTCATAGCATAGTCAGTAGCAGGTACAGTGGTGCAATATAGATTCAAGTGGGCAAAAGGAACTGGAGAGATACTGATGAAAAACTAAAACAAAAACACCAGTGACAATTCAGTGACTCGGAAACCTTCAAATTCTTGCCTTAAGAACACCAGTAGGCTGTCACGATACAGTGGTACTGTAGCAAAGAGAACATGGATGGAATCTCATTAGATTTTGATCTCATATTGCCTCTTTTCAAAAAAAGCAACCTACTAAACAATGTTCCTGGGAAAGTGCGTGGAAGTCCTCTGCTGTGCTGTTGCTGCCGCTAGAGCAGGGGTCTCAAACGCCAGTCCTGCAGGGCCGCAAACCAGTCAGGTTTTCAGGGTATCCCCAATGAATATGCATGAGATACAATTGCATACAATGGGGCAGTGCATACAAATATATCTTATGCATATACATTCGGGATACGCTGAAAACCTGACTGGTTTGCGGCCCTCCAGGACTGGAGTTTGAGACCCTTGTGCTAGGGGGATGTCTTGTGATATCGCACATCTCTCCCTAGGTGTCCAGCATTTCCCCTTGCCTATCCCCCCTTAGCCCAGCATCTCTCCCATATTGTCCCTGCGCCTTGTAGTGCCTGCTCCACCCACTCTGAAGCACAATGCAAAGCCTCTGAGGGCAGGAGGGAAAGGGATGGGATCCAGCAGAAGTATGAACTGCGGGGGAGCGATGGGATCACACTTTAGACTAAAAGCTTGGTATTGCGGTATCCCCCCCCCCCCTTATTGACAGCACTGTGAGTGGAGGATTCCCTTGCAGCTTTGTGGGAACAGTGGTATTAAGTCCCAAAGCAATGACAGAATTCATTCAATAGAATTCAACAAAACAGCCCTCTGGTAACCTGGCAACATTTCAGAGGCAGCTTTGGAGGGGAAAAATAACCTACGATCAGACTTAGGGTCCGCACATACTGGGCTCTGGAAGGAGTTGCAGTCTGTGGCTCCTGGCTGAGAATTTTCACTATTCAACAAGATGAAGGATTTGCAGAGATATAAAAGAGGAGTATCCTTCACCAGACAGCTGTGCGAGAAGGCTCATGGCGCTGTAGCCCTATGAACACCAGTTTCTGTTGAGCTGGGAAAACCAAAAGAGTGGGAGGAAGCTGCCAGCAGAAATTTCTCTCTCTCTCATAATTTATATATACGCTTTGCAAACAGGATACTAGTATGCGCTCCTTGCTGAGTACCCGCGTCTACCTTTTGGGAATGTGACAGGTACTTGTGACCTGGATTGGCCACTGTTGGAAACAGGACCCTGGGCTTGATGGAGCTTTGGTCTGACCCGGCGTGGCATATCTTAAGTTCTTAAAAACTGCAGTTGTGGCACCAGAGGGAGGCTCTAGGATGGGCAGGCAGGATGCCCACAGATCGAGAAGTAGGAAGGGGCACCAGGGCTGAGTTCTGGGTCAGGCAAGGGACAGAGAGGGAAGGAAAGCATTTTGGGGTCTGGCTGTTTTTTCCTATTGACTTTTCAATGGGTCTCTTTTAGTAAAAATTTATTTTTTTTGATTTAGCTCCTACCTTTCCATTTCCAACAGTAGTTCAAGGTGGGTTAACATTCAGCTACAATTAATATTTTCCTTTCCCACAGGACCTACAATTTAATTTTGGACCTGAGTCGACAGTATTAAGTGACTTGCCCAAGGTCACAGGCAGAGTCAGTGGGTTTAATATGATTAAATATAGCTCTGCAGAGTGTGATCATATTGCCACCATAGAAACAATCTAACTAAGGAAATCCAGGCTGTGCCCTTCACACCCTGGGAGAAGTCACACGGACTCTTTTCAGAATGAACGGCGCATCTTTGTTTGCTTTGCTGGCAGGAGCTGCTGGCTAAAGTGAAGGATAAGACGGCTCATACCACAAAGACTCACCCCGTGGCAAGAGGAGATGATCTGCTTCTCCTGCTGGGCCAGATAGGGCGACTGAAGAACAAGATCAGGAAACGATACAGCAACACTGTTAGAGCTAAGTACAGCGTCTGCCATGCCACATCCAGAGCCAGTGCTAGGGTTTCCGGCACCCCCCTGACGCACCCTTCCTCATTATTAATAATGACTATACCCCACCCCCCCTTTTCCCCAAACTCCTTTTTGAACTCTTTTCACATGATGCTAGTATTTCTCCTTCAAATCCAGTGTTGTGAGAAATTGCCGTGAAGCTGTACCCTGCACCTCCTGTTTCCCTCCATCTGCAGCATCTTTCTATAGTCTCCCCCCTGCATCTCAAAAATCTCCACTCCTTACTTCTCCCTGGGCCCACTCACTTCCCCTTTATCTCTGTAGCCCCCCACGTCTAGCACATCCCCTCCGCCTCCCTAGTCCATCCAGCATCTCCCCTGTCTCCCTGGGCCCCTCCATGGCCAGCATCTCCCTCCACCTGCCAATGCCCCCCCCCCCCATGCCCAGCATCTTTCTTCCAATTCTCTGCATTTTTCACTTCCCCTTTGTATATTCGTCCCCCCCCCCCCAATCATTCACTCTTACCTCTGTGCTTGCTGCAGGACCTATCTTGCTAACAGCTCTTCTGCCAATTGGACTTGCTGCTTCTGCAGGCAGGATCTTCTGTTCAGAGCTGCAATTGCGATCTTGCTGCTCCTGCAGGTAGAATTGTGCAAGGCTGCAATCACGGTGCCAAACAGAAGATCCTGCCCGCAGGACTTGCTGCTCCCATGGGCAGAAGAAATGTGCAACTCCCGCCAGGAGGATCCTCCGTTTGGGCAGCCTTACACAATTCTGCCTGCGGGAGCAGCAAATCCCGCAGGCAGGTGCTTCCATTCTCTGCCGCCTGCGGGACTTGCTGCACTAGCGGGCAGGATCTTAGGTCAGTGGGCCAGAAGAGAAAAGAGGGAGGGAGGGGAATGGCTAGCGCTGGTGCCCCTACCTCACTTACCGGGTAGCACTGGCCCTGCTCACATCCACCCAGTGCGTCATCACTGCCACTGCAGCTACCCTCAAGAATTCACCACCTGAGACAAGTGCCCCTAGTGGCCTAATGATAGAACTGCTCTTATTTGCAGGCTTTAACCAGTAAGCTATCAAATACGATATGGAAGGTATGCATGTGAATTAGATTATTTATATGCTGAACTTTTTAAAACAAAAGGGCACAAGAGGAATGGAAGGTGCTTTAGCATCCTATGGTAAATTTCAGTCCCCAGAGTCATGATGACTCAGACGATTAGAGAAATGACAGAACCTTGATACATGAGTCGTCTGACTGGCCATTCAGAGGCGCGGGAGAGAATGAGTGTTCTTTTCCATTGGCTCACTGATCCATTTGTTCTGGGTGGAAGGGAGGGGCTATGGCTCCATGGCAAGATTATCCACGCCTGATTTTGTTCCAGCTTTCTAGATAAAATAAAAAACAAATACCGTTATAGATATAAACACTTTATAAAAATAGCTAAAAAGATCCTGCTGGTGTAAGCAGGAACTTCTATTGTTATATGGAAACACAGAATATGACATAAGACCAACTTAGTCTGCTCAAAAGAGCTGCATCTAGACCCCATGACCAACCCATGAGTATCTGAAGATCTAGGTGAACCTTGAGCCATATGCCTCTGACCCCAGAGTCCAGCACCTCCACTTCCCTTCCTTATCCCCCCTCCCTGCAAGGGGGCTGGCACCTCTCCCTCCCTCCCCCCAACGGTATCCAGAATTTCCCCTTCTCTTCTCTATCCCTGCTTAGTCCAGCATCTCCCCTCCAGCATCCCTGCCCGTCTTTTGCTATCCTAGTCGAACTCCTTAGGCCACCTAATGGTAGGGGCCAGCCCTATCTAGACACAGAGGCTGCCCATTTTTGGTACGAGAGGCTTAACTCTATTAGGATGCCTCTGCTGTAAGGGATGTTATTCTATAGGTATGTGCACAGGCAAAAACGTTTGCATTTTTCTGCCCTTTTTCCAATTTTTGTCTGTTTTATTTGGTTCCTTTCAGAGATTTTGCTTTAACAAACATTTTTAACATGCATGAGACTTTATAGCACATGCTAATCGGTTGTACACACATAAACCCATAGGTTAACACTCATTAAATCAATTTTGCTTGCACTAAATTTAAGGCACGCTAAAACTAAATGCATGCTAATAAATGCACACCCCTATTTTCTCTGATGGAATAATTATCCTTTTAGACGTAGTGGTTCTCTTTCTGGGAGCCTGTATTGAAAACGTCTGTACTAGGAAGCTGTCCCTCTTAGGGGCCATTATGCTGTATCTGTGCTAGGAAACACTGGCTTATGGATCCAGCAACTTGGCTGTGGTATGCTGATATTAAAAGGCAGAATAATGGAGCATGGAACATTCACTAGAAGCCATCTACACAGTATGATAACATCGTGACACCATTCATCACCTTGGCAGCATTGCAAAATATAGCAACATATTTGGCAAGAAAGGACCATCTGGATCAACCAGCCTGTCCGGTTCTTCCTGTCCACAATGCCAAGTATATATCTCACAACCAAAAAAGGTCAGTCCCGAAGTGAACAGTAAATGACAAATCTGAAAAAAAAAAAATCACTCCACCAATGTATGCAAAGTCACATCAGGTGCTCCCATTAAAAATATTCAGAAATACATAGAAAGAGTAAAATTATTCATAAATACGTGGAAGGAGAAAAGAGCCTCAGAATCCAATGAGGTGAATTAAGACAAACTTCATACATTCGAAGCTATACCTCTCAACATCAATAGCTCTGAAAAACTCCTACCACATTTTTTCAATTATAACTGATGTGACTTTGCATACATTGGTGGAATGATTTTTTCAGATTTGTCAATTATATATCTCAGCCTAGAGCATGGCCACCTGTAAAAAGTCACTTTGGAGATATTAACCAGGGTGAATAATGGCCCCAGAGGCTTCCATCCTCAGTATATCTATTTCTCAAAGGGCTTGCTGTAAGTGGGTCTGCATGCAGAAACTGTCCCAGAGTGATGTCTGCCGCATTTTACCATCAGTGAAAAGTAATGGTAGAAGAGGAAAGGAGGGATCACATTGTGCATGGGCGCAGGTATTAGCCTCCTACGTTCTAGAACTATCTGGAATTTCCAGCAGTTACCTGGTATCTTGTCCCAGAGGCTTCACAGTCACAACAGCAGCAGCAGCAGCACCGAATAAGAACCAGGATAATCAGCAACAGAATAACACCTGAGAGACAAATCGTGGATCAGTTTCCAGCAAGATACCACTTCTGGAAGCTACATTTTTTTGCCTTTCCTCTCCGTTTCAAAAACATAGCCAAAAAGCCTTTTCTGTGATGCAAGGTTTATCACTGTCTTTTAAAGCGGGGCCACTTTGTCACAAAACTTCAATGTAAAGCCTGAGCTGCCTGGGCAAGGAAGAGACTCCCTTCAATGAAACAGCAAAATGACGTTTTTCCCCCCCCCCCCCCCCACTCCCACTCTTCCTCTATCCTCCAGTCTGTCTCTGTTATTCTCGCACGATCTTCCTTCGGCTCATCTCCCCCAGTACTCTTGTCCCAAAGCTTTCTCCAAGCTCATCTCCCCCACATGCTTTCATCCCCCAATATACCCTCCTCCCATTCCATTCAGTATCAACCAATGCCCATCTCTCCCACCAGTCTCCACGCTCATCCCCTCCGAGCCGACTCGCTCTCCAGTTTGTAATCCCTATCGATTGTTTACGTTATCAGAATATAGAAAGACTGGGGGCATGAAGCTACAGGGTAATCTATTTAGGACTAATAAGAGAAAACATTTTTTCACTCAACATGTAATCAAACTCTGGAATTTGTTACTGGAGGATGTAGTAAAAGCCGTTAGTGTAGCTGGATTTAAAGAAGGTTTAGACAAGTTCCTGGAGGAAAGGTCCATAAACCATTATTAAGAAGGGACCCAGAATATCCACTGCTTGCCCCAGTACAAGCATTGTGGTACCTGTGTCTTTTGGGGAGACTGCTAGTTACGTATGACCTAGATTGGCCACTGTTGGAAACAGGAGACTGGGCTTGATGGGCCTTGGCCTGGCCCAGTTTACTGTTGCCACTGCCTCCAGATGAGCTCTTCGGTTTTCTTTCGTCACAGCGTGTTGTCACCGAGTTGTAACTGTGCCATGCCTAGACTCAGTCTCACAAGAATGGTGCCGGAGTTTGGGCACCACGCAGCTCAAACTCTGAAAGCCAGGTTGAGGAGAGGCGACACTTAGAGACTAGACTTAAGGTCCACATTAGCCGGATTCTGGGAGGAGCTGTAGTTTGTGACCCCAAATAAAGAATTGAAACACTGAACATGACGACAAATAAAGACCATACTCTTCTAGGGTGCTAAAGTGACATCAGTAGCATGTTAAGCATTCTTCCACTGGTGGCATGAATATGACACTAACAAAACCTACAAGGTAAGTGCCCTCATCAGAATATGAGATCAAGCTTCTAGTTCCCTCTTCAGGTCTAAAATGCTATGAGCTTTTAGCATAGTCTCCCCTCTTGATTTTCTACTTCCTCTGGGGCAGAGGTTCCCAACCTTTTTGATTGCGTGAACCCCCCCTAACCTTCAAAATGTTCAGGAACCCCCAGTTCATCCACACCACTCTTCTTTTTAAGAAGCAATCACTGCCCTGAATGATTAAAAATCTCACCTTATCCCTCACCAAATGTTCCTCTCTCTCTATTAGAAAATGTTGGCATGGTCAGCCACTAAAATTAATTAACAGAAAACCAAAGTAATTGGGTAGAGAGGATACTTCATGAAGCCTAATGAATGCTCAAAAATATTACCAATGCTTGAAGGTAGGACTGTAGTAAATCTGGAAATTTGTTCTTTTAAATAGTTTTACTTAAAAAAAAATCATCAGCCAACTACTTCATTAGGTTCTTAATTAGTTAATTTTAGTGTTACTTATTCAACTTAACACGTGAATACTTGTTCCAGGCTCTAGCAGCCAGATAGGTTCCAGCTGAGCGGGCTCCCTGGAAATAATCTGTATGATTCAGTATGCGCAGGTTTCATCCCCGAGGAACCCCAGTGTTCCCATACCTTCTGCCTTATCTCACTTACAGTCTATCAGTCAAATGCATGTACATTTTAGATTTCTGTAATATAGGTTGAAAAAAAATGCAGCAATTGCATATCATCACACACATGTTAACAATATACAACCAAAGTTGACAGAAGCACACTTGTAGTGTGACAAAAAGATGCGTTTCCGCTTCCTCCATTTGAAAATTCATACATGTCGGGGGGGGGGGGGAGGAAAGAGCTTGAAGAGAGATGATAAAGTGTATCTTGTTAGAATAGCAGGGGCTGTATGAAGCATAAATGGTGTTATCTATATATTTGCATCTATCTTCAGATATAGTGAGTGTGTGTGTGTGTGTGTGTGTGTGTGTGTGTGTGTGCGTGCGTGTGTGTGTGCGTGCGTGCGTGTGTGTGTGTGTGCGCGCGTGTGTGTGCGTGCGTGTGCGCGCATGTGTAGTGCGGAGGTGGGGTGCCTGTATATGGGTGTAGGGATAGAGTTCCTGTTTTTCTTCTTCAATGGGGAGGCACCTTTTGGCATATATACACATTGTGATCTTTTGTCCTCATGCATTCATCTCTTCAACCTCCGACCCCTTGTATTCTTCCCTCCCACTCTCCAGCCCCTCTCCTGCTGCCCCCCACTCTGCCCCCCTTCCCATCCCCTTCAAAAAACTAAAAGGAGCAACTGCAAAGGTTAAGAGTTTACATCAGGCCTAGGCGTTGTTTAAAAATACTATCTTGGAAGCCCAGACCAGATTTATTCCATGTTTTGGAGGAAGGAAGGTCAAACAACTGCCAGAATGGTTTAAAGGTGAAGTCAGAGAGGCTGTTATAGCCAAAAAAAGCATCTTTCAGGAAATGGAAAAAGAAGCCAAATGATGAAAACAGGAAATATCATAAGCACTGGCAAGTTAGATGCAAGGCATCAAGACAGGTAGAGAGAACGTGAAAAGAAGTTTGCTGTGGAAACAAAAACAGAAAATAACTTTTTCAAGTACATTCATAGCAAAAAACCTATGAGAGTCAATTGGACCATTAGATAACAGAGAGGTAAAAGGGGCACTAAGGAAGGACAAGGCCATATCGAAGAGACTAAATTAATTCTTTGCTTTGATCTTTACTGAAGATGATGTAGGGAAGTTACCCATTCCTGAAATGGTATTTAAAGGTGATGTATCAGAGGAATTGAAACAAATCAATAGACCAGGAAGATGTAATAGAGCAATTTGATAAACTAAAAAGAGTAGCAAATCAGCTGGACCAGATGGTATACATCCCAGGCTCCTGAAAATGAAAATGAAAATTATAGACCTACTATTAAATTTTGTAAGCTATCATTAAAATCATCTATAAACTGGAGCGGCCAACGTAATGCCAATTTTTAAAAACGGTTCCAGGGGTCCCAGTGAGCCCGACATAGCTGCTGGGGAAAATGTTAGAAATCATTATAAAGAACAAAATTACCGAACATATAGAGTCATGGTTTAATGGTACAAAGTTAACACAGATTTAGCCAAGGAAAGTCTTGTCTCACTAATACTTTATATTTTTTGAAGGTGTGAATAAGCAGGAAGATAAAGGTGAACCATTGATATATTGTATCTGGATTTTCAGAAAGCCTTTAAGAAGGTCCCTCATGAGAGACTCAAGGAAGTTAAGAAGTATGAGACAGGAGGCAGTGTACTACTGTGGATAGAGAACTGGTTAAAGAGATACAGAACAAAGAGTGGGACTAAATGGCCAATTTTCTCAATGGAGAAAGGTGAATAGTGGAGTATCTCAGCGGCCCGCTGCTTTATAGTATATTTATAAATGACCTGGAAATGGCAACAGTGAGTGAGGTCAACAAATTACAGATGGCACAAAATTGTTCAGACTTCTTAAATCACAAGAGAACTGTGAAAAATTACAAGAGGACCTTGAGAAATTGGCAGATAAAATTTAATGTGGACAAGTGCAAAGTTATGCACTTAAGAGCAATCCAAATTATAGTTGCACAATGCAAGGTTCCACACTAGGAATTACCACCCAGGAAAAAGATCTAGGCCTTGTTATGGATAATACGTCGAAACCCTCCATTCATTGTGTGGCAGTGGCCAAGAAAGCAAATAGAACTCTAAGAATCATAAGGAAAGGCATGGAGAATAAAATAAAGGATATTGTAAAGCCTCTGGATCACTCCATGGTGCGTCTGCACCTTGAACACTGTGTGCAGTTCCGGTCGCCACATCTTAAAAAGGATATAACAGAATTAGAAAAGGTATAGAGAAGAGCCATCAAAATGATAAAGAGAATGGAAGGATACCCCTACGAGGAAAGGCTCAAAAGGTTAGGGCTCTTCAGCTTGGAGATGAGATGGCTGAGGGGAGATATAATAGAGGTCAATAAAATAAAGAGTAGGAGTGGAACGGGTAAACATAGATCGGGTGTTTATTCCTGCAAAAAGCAGAAAAACAAGGGGACAGAGAATGAAGCTACAATGTAGCACATTAAAGACTAATCAGAGAAAATATTTTTCCACTCAACGCTCAAACTCTGGAATTTGTTGCCAGAGGATATAATCAAACCGTTAGTGTAGTTAAGTTTAAAAGAGATTTGGACAAGTTCTTGGAGGAAAAGTCCATAAACCATTATGAAAGTGGAGAGGCGTTTTATATAAAAGGGGCATATACTTTAAGCATGAAAGTAGGCACCTACTTAGGCGCAATTTTATAAAGACACATAGGTTCCTATGCTAGTATAAGTGAGCAGCTGTAAATGTCCGCACCTATAACTGTTCAGTATATGCAGAGGATTACCATATTTTAGAATCTACATGCATACTTGCGTGCTCTGCTCAAACTCTCTTATTGGCAAAACACACACCACTATGCCGACGCTTGTACTATTACTCCAGTTGAGATTTTATAAGATGCCTTTTACACCTACTGGAGGTAGTTTTATAAGGCCATTCCTAGGCATATGTGACCTTGTAGAGTGTCCCTAGGGGTACTTGCATCACACAAAGCACCAATGGGGGGCACCATGAGTTAAGAGGGGAGTCAATAAGCTTATCTTAAAAAAAGATAAAAATTGATAACATTAAATGAGAAGCTATAGTAAGTTTCAGGATGTCCCACAGTTTGGCATCACCTTGGTGCACCCTCCCTCCTCTCTCCTACCCATCAGTGGAGGGGAAGTGCTAAAGATCTTGTGGGTAAGGGCGCATGAGGTATGAACCTTGCCCTGGGCATGCAATACTCAGAATGTTTTGCTGTGGCAGACGAGTGGGTCTCCAGAGTCACAAAACTTTCCTACGTGGTTTATTCTACTACAGTCTGTCTGGTAATTCAAAAGCAGGGTGAGTAATAGAGGTCTTGCTTCGGAAGGAAAAGGGCAAGTTGTATTTATTCATGACCCACACAGATTTGACTTTGACTAGACTGCAGTAATCAATTGGAACTTAATTTAATTATTGATTTTTTATTTTAGATGCTAAGCAGAGGAAATTAAGCAGCCTGTCTTCTGAGGGTCCGCTCCCTCATATAACCCTGAAACTCTTTATAAAGAGAGCATGCAGCTGCAGTGTTATAGAGAAGGGTCAATATTGATCCTGCAGAATTAAATGCAGGCAAACAATGTGCTTGAAATTACCCGACAGCCTCTTTAACTATGTTGTACACTGTTTTGAATGCTGTAGTATATAAAAATGTTTTAAATTACATTAAATTTCCAGTAGGATAATGGAGCAGATGTATCTTGCTCAAGAGCCCCTCTCCCCTCCCAGAAAAGGGTCATTAGAAGAAATCTCACCTGCATTTTATGATTTACTTCTTGTGAAAGATAGTCTGAATTAATAAAATAAACGTTATATACGATTGCATAAGAAGCTCATTACCTTCCTTTGGGACTCTGTCTTACCCGACATTGTCCTTATAGAAAAGGTTTCTTCCTTACTCCCCACCCCCTTCTTGCTTGTTGATTTTCATCAAAATCTGTACAAACCGACTGCTTCATCTCCTTGTCTTTTGGTTGCATTATGGATTCACGTAGCACCTCACAATGCAGCGTTTGATGTTGATCTGTTTTAAAATACTGTGAGGTCAGGCGCCCCTGGTTATGGTATGTACAAAAATGGAAACTGAAGGAAGAAATAGCGGTGGATATCTGAGCCATATCTGCTGGGTGTTTTAATCCTCACCCAACTGATTGCTGGGTTTTATAGTCCTATTAGTTTGCCAAGAGAAAGACGAGCAGGTGGAGGGATGGGACTGAAGACAGCAAAACTATGGATTATCTATCAAGATCGGCCTGGGCAGCGAAAGATTGCCAGCCTCCAATTTTTGTACCATGGTGCAATATACAAGACATAAGAATGCAGAAACATTTTGGGGTGTAACGTCCCATTTAGAGTACTCTGTAGCCAATGGCTGTCCTTGCAGAATGCCAGTACACATTCAGCAGCACCTGCCTGCTCACTACTTCTTGCCTGGGCAGTAGCTAAGTGCAATGATATATTCCACAGTCCCCGACACCTTTGCATTGGCCAAATGAGACAAAAGAGAGAAAACAGAGGATAGACAAAACAAGGCGGGACAAAATGAGATGGGGAAAACAATGTAGCTAGAGGCAGAAAAGGAGTCAAAAGACTAAACAAAGAGGAAAAAGGAGAAGGGAGCTAAACTATAAAATGAAAGAAAAACGTTTCAAATGTCATTTTGGCTCTGGGGCACTGATTGGAAGTTCTGGCCTTTCCCCAGAAGTTCTGAGGTTTTCTGCAGAATTTCACAATATACTATACAGTTCCTCAACCACAAAATCATTGAAAATAGGTTCACAAGTCACACAGCTCCTTCCCTCCATCAGCCCGATTCTTTTCCATCTCTGAATAAAATATTTTCCCTCCCTTTCTCATCATGAGTTTCCCCAAAGCTTTCCTGTGATCTTTCCGCTCACCTCCCCTGGCTTTAATATTTTTTCTTTGCCATGCTGTGGTCTCTCCTCGCCTGCTGTTGTGTGCTAAATGTCTCACTCTTATACCATAATCCCCTCTTACCTATAAAAGTAAAGAATATGACAAAGGCAGCAATATCCCAATCCGACTGGAAGATCTGTTTCGTTGTCAGACGGCCCAAGGCATCGTTTATCTGGGCCTCAATTTCTGCTCCCAAGTCGCGAGTTTGAGACATACTGGCTCTCCTTGGAGAAGCTTTTCACGGCTCTGAGAAAAGAGAGAGAGAAGCAAGACAGTCATTAAATGCTGCAGACTGATAATTAATAAAGGCTAAAAGGCCTGGCTCGATGAAGGGAGTTATCTTAAAGCATTCTCTTATGTGCATGCTAAACAGGAGTACTGTCAGACTGCGTTTTCTGCCCATATGAATAACCGATAATGTCATTATTAACATTTCCTACAATATACACAATAAAATGTAACAAAGATCAAATTAGTCCATCCAGTCTACCTGATCAATTTGTACAATTTGAGTAGATTCACATAGAAATTCCCATATGCAATCCCAAATCAACTTCAATTTCTGTGACGTCTTTCTTCCCTTTTCCTACCATTGCTCCCCAACTTTTCAGGTATGCTACAGTGATGATTTCCACTAATAGACCATGTCCGGCCTTGATGTCTTTTACTTTGCTTCTCACAAAACTAATAGTAGGCTACAATTTTCCCACCACTCAAATCTTACAATCTAAGGACAAAGTTTACTAACCTGCATTAGAGTAATAATGTGCATTATTGCACTTTAACCCACATTAGTAAATAGGCCCCATTGCCAATAATGAGGCCTGCATCAAACAACATGTATTAAATAGCAATAACATGCAAATTTAACTCATGCATATTCATTATGGTTATCCCAAGAACCCAATTGGGTAGGTATGGCTCCAGGAGAAGCTTGAAAAGCACTAATAGAGGGAAAATGAGCCAGGGTCTGTATATCCTAAGATCTATGCTCCAATCACAGTATTCCATTGTTGGCACAATTTTAACTCGTATATGAGCACCTCATTTGAATCTTGATCAAGTATTAAAAAAATCAAACTTGAATGAGCATGAGCTGTTGGTATAGAGGCCCATTCTGATCAGGGCACGTCTGGCCTGTCTGGACGGGCCAGATGTGGCCCCGATTCTGCACCCGCGGGAGCTAGAGGACCCCATGGGAGCAGAATTGGGGCACTTGGACGGGCTGGACGAGCCTCAATTCAGCGGGCCGGGGCATGCAGTGTTCTCCCCGGCTAACCCTCCTATGCTCCTGCTGGCCATGGCACTGGGACACCATGCAGGAGCCCCGGTTCCCTGCAACACCATAAAATTTCTTTTCCCTGCTACCTGACCCCCGGAGGGGCCTGCCAAGGCCAGGATGGGGCTATGGGGAACCTCCTGCTGTGCTTCTCCTCTTCAGTGGTGGGGGGGGGATCCTCTGTTGCTGCCCGCCATCGTCGGGGGAACATATTCCACCTCCAAGGTGGAATAAGTTCCCCGTCCATCCTGCCCTCGCTGGACATACAAGGCCTTGACCTGTATTAGCCCTGTACATCTGGGCTGTACGGCCTGCTCCAGCCCTCCCCCTCCCACCCCTATCCAGAGCTCCCCGCACAAAGCCGTTGTATGTGCAGGGAGTTGTGTCTTTGGAATAGGCTCCCAGTGAATAATGGGGGTTGTGCGTCCAAAGTGTCGTACAGCCTCACTATTTTCACATTGGAATGACCCCCATAAGGGATTATTTTAGACGCTCTATTCACGAGTTGCACTTCTGAAAATGGGTACTTAGATGTGCAAATCATGGAGACATTGCCAAAGCCATTTTAGAAAGCTAATTTTATGGACATCCCCAGAGCGAGAATGTCTATGTAGCACGGTGGTGAAGGCGTGCCCTGGACAGAGCAAGAGATTTGGATGTCATGGTGTGATTTCAACACACCACAAGCATATCAGGCCCTGGTTGTTGAGGCATCTGTGTCTATTCCTGCTCCTGACCATGAATAAGGAGCAAAAACGTGCTTGTTTCATGGTGGCAACACTACCAGGGGGATGAGCAGAATGCACGTACATCTGCCCATAAATACAAACTCCAAACACATTTGGAACCCCCTTCAGTGGTTTAAGAAAATACAAAGGAGAAATGTGTGTGTGTGGGGGGGGGGCTGTTTTTGCCTGTGTGGACTAGAGCAGGTGGGGAGATCCCAGTAAATAACTCCTCCTAGAGGAGGGAGGATGATGGGTACAGATAATGGAGGCTGTATAAAGTTTCAGGCCTGTTGCTAGACAGGGTCTTTGACCAAGAGTCATTGCGCCATGGAGTAGATGTACAGGAGGGGGAGCTGGCCTAGCTACTGGGAAGACAGCCACCTGTATCCTTGGTGGGAAGTAACAAGGAAAGGATTGCCAAAACATAGTCCTTGGGTTGGAGAGGAATCATCTCAAGGTATAAGGGATTCTGTAGCCAGAAAGGGCAGAACCAAGGTTGTAAATATGTTCATTAAGTTGTTCCAGTTTGAAAGGATTGAAAGAAATAAAAAGACTGGACCGATGTTTCTGAAAGATTGATTGGGAGAGGGTGCTTAAGAGTAAGTCAGCCCTGCACCCCCCACTCTGAAGGAACTAAGACAGATAGGCATTGGAACAAGGTAGGCCACACGGGCCCTGGCCCCAGCAAAATTTTGCCTGCCATCCACAATCATGGAAGACTCCTGTCTCCTTGCATGAGATCAGACTCCTGCAGGCAGGACAGAAGGCATCCACCACAATTGCAGCTATTCCCTTCTCCTCTGCTCACGGGAGATGGGTTTCCCTGGGCAGAACAGGAGGGGGAAGGCCACAGGGTCTAGGGACAAAGCTTGGGGCAGAGTCAAGACAGAATTTAACCCCCCATCCCCTCTCCACACAATCGGGGAGATGCTCTGCGGCCCCTGTGGTGCCTCGATCAAAAGTCGGGACTGTTAACAAGGGATGGGTGCCTCCAGAGGTCTCAGAATGGGTGAGCTGGCTGAAGGACTAAAAAATGCTAAAACCTGAAAAATTATCTGCGATACATCTTTTTGAGGTGGGGGGGGGAGGGGGCATGCACTGCGACCTAGGTTTTGGCTTAGGGTGCCAACACTTTGAATCAACTCTGCGGCTGGCCCTGATTAATTCACAATATTCTTGGCATTGAGAGGGATTTTGTATGGTAAGTTTTATGGAGACGGTTCTAGCTCTGCTCTACTCTGCACAGAGTGTTGGGAAAGGGGCCGGAGGGATCAGTGGATGCAGAATATATGTTTGGATTAAATGCTGTATGGAAGAGTATATGTGTGTTGGAAGAGCTTGAGAAAGCGACTGTGGCTGAACCGGTGCTTAAGAGTTCAACTTCTTGTACCGCTCCTTGATATAGACTGCAGACGCTAAAGCCTGTGCCGTTGCTCTCCCTCTAATTATTATTTATGAGTGGGGCTTGGGCCGAGCATGGATAGCCACAGGTGCCTGGTTTTTCTCTTTCAAAATGTCGGCAACCCTAAGCCGCCATATGAACACACTGAAATCTCCCAGCTGAAGAATTGATCCGGGTCATTTACTAGTGTCTCAGATGCTCAGGCCAATGTTTGATAGTGTTGCTTTTAAAGGACTGTGACCAAATTTGAATGCTGAGAAAAACAAAACAATCCGCTGCTCAGTTTGGAAGTATAAAGTAAAGAATAAGGGGTTCAGAATCATATTCTGTTTTCAAGCCTGATCTGTTGCAGCTGGAGAAGAGAGTGAGATGGCTGCCTCAGAGGTGGAACGTGACAGACCTCCCTGGAGAAGAGAGTGAGATGGCTGCCTCAGAGGTGGAACGTGACAGACCTCCCTGGAGAAGAGAGTGAGATGGCTGCCTCAGAGGTGGAACGTGACAGACCTCCCTGGAGAAGAGAGTGAGATGGCTGCCTCAGAGGTGGAACGTGATAGACCTCCCTGGAGATGGCTGCCTCAGAGGTGGAACGTGACAGACCTCCCTGGAGAAGAGAGTGAGATGGCTGCCTCAGAGGTGGAACGTGACAGACCTCCCTGGAGAAGAGAGTGAGATGGCTGCCTCAGAGGTGGAACGTGACAGACCTCCCTGGAGAAGAGAGTGAGATGGCTGCCTCAGAGGTGGAACGTGACAGACCTCCCTGGAGAAGAGAGTGAGATGGCTGCCTCAGAGGTGGAACGTGACAGACCTTCCTGGAGAAGAGAGTGAGATGGCTGCCTCAGAGGTGGAACGTGACAGACCTCCCTGGAGAAGAGAGTGAGATGGCTGCCTCAGAGGTGGAACGTGACAGACCTCCCTGGAGAAGTCCCGGTCCTGCCCCAAGAACCCAGGGAAAACCAATATGACCCCTGGTCCAGCTACCTGGGTTTACATATTACTGGCCTGCCGTCGCACTCAGAATATCTGAAATGGCAGGGCAGGACATGCTAGTCTCATAACAGATGTCGCCCTTCTGAACTACCCAAGCCGGGGCATCCAAGTACCCAGTTCTCCGGGCATGCACTTCAGGGACACCCACATTTGTAAAATAGCTTACACCCATGCATGTACCCAGCCTTGCTATCTGTGCGTAGCCTGCCTTCAGAACTGGTTACTGGGACATTTACCACTGCCACTCTCCTGGTTTTTACTTGTTCTGCTCTGGACGTCCCAGATTCTTCCTAGACGTCCCTTCTAAAATGCCTCTCCTCCTGTTCAGTTGTTTCCCAAGTCATCCCTGGAGTCTAGTTTTCAGGATGTCCATAATGAATATTCATGAGATCAATTTGTACTCAGTGGAAGCTGTGCACGCAGATCTATCGCATGCAGGGGCGGCTCAAGGCAATCTGCTGCCTGAGGCGAGGGATGAGATGCTGCCCCACCCCCACAGAAAGGTGAGGGTTTCTCAAAACTCCAGTCAGGACTAAACCAAACAAAAAAGCTGATTAGATAATGTGGAGGACATGCAAACACATCTATTTACTGAGCACTTGAATACCATACTACTCAAGTAATTGTAGGGACTATTGCTGCATTTAGAAAACTGGTAAAACCCTAAGACTCTGTAAGAGCTCAACCTCCCATGTAAATAGTTAAAATGTTATCTGTAAGCACTGTTGATATTTGACATTGTAAATACTTCTGAACTTCCATGTAAGGGAGAACCACAGCACAGTTTAACACACCAAATTATAACTCATTTTTATTTTGCCATTATAAACTGTGTTATGGTTCTTGCTTTTTTTTAAACATATATTTTGCATTCATAGAACCCCCTCCCTCAATAATGGGTGCAGAGTAGAACTAGGACATTAACCCACAGAACTCGGTATCTTAAAAAAAATCTGATTCTGATCATCTCACTAACAATAGCAAACATTCTCCAGTACCAGACATATTGTAATCTAATACAAAACCCTACAACAAAGTCACTGAGGATCTGTAGAGCAAATGTACCATACCATACCAGCATCAACTTCCAAAACTCACATAAAGAGCCTATCCCAAAAAAGCATCACTATAAAATACTGCAGTGGGCCCTGGAACATCCAACACCTATTTGTAAAACTGAACAATTCAGATTACTGCAGTACAGATCCCTACGTACCAAATCTATGTTAACAGAACACCTGGCCTTGGTCACACATTCAGACCACAAACCCTCACCAAGTATAGAATAAATGACCATAACCTAAAAATATCCAACCAAGAACAGCACTACACACTCACACAATTGTATTGAAGACCACAAGACTAGAGCGAAGTGTGATACAGCCTTTATTTGAATTGCTTCAACCCAAGGGGCTGCTAGACGCCTTTGGCACTGCCTTTGTTAGGAGGCCTCTAGCAGCCCCTTGGGGTGAAGCAATTCAAATAAAGGTTGTATCACAGCCTCATAACTTTAAATAAATGTATATAGATAAAAATTAAACTGCAACCCCAAGAAATCAGATTCTGCATACAGTGCAACAGCAGAGAAATAAAAAGAGAGGCAGTTCACTGTGCGGTACAAAATATAAAGATGGTACCAAGTCCAATCATTAAACTGAAAATAAAATTCTCTTCTACCTTTGTTGTTTGACCATTTTATTCTCTCATTATTCTGGTCCCAATCTGAGGTTTCTGCTTTCCTCCACCTCCCACTGCCCCCCTCCCTGTCTACTCCCCCTCCCCAAGGTTGGCATGAGGGTGATGCAGGGCCATGTGCAGAGATTCATTGCGGCATCATTTGCATACATTTAGTATATTGCATGTGTATGTTTGGCTTACAACATACACATGCAATTTAATAAAAACAGATGTCACAACAAACATAAAATTTGATTAATGAAAAGCTACTTATGTGGTTTGATGGGGGGGCTACTGTATATGTATCTTCACATCAGATTTATTTTGTTATGACCAGGTTATTGATGAAGAAGGAAGATATTAAATGAGAAAAACTAATCCTGGTAGCCATGAATGCAAATGCTGGGTTGGATTGTGCTAGAGCTGGAAAAGTCCGAAACTCAGCAGCGGTGAAGCTATCAGGCTACTAAACAAAATTAAACTGAGACGTTCCTTTAAATTTTGAAATTTCCTTGAATCTGAAGTGACAAAATATTTTAAAATTTCAGTCTGGCAACATAGAGAACTCAAAACTGCAAATCTCAAAAAACAATACGTATTCCAGTACCCCCCAACCAACATCCTACAGTTGACCTCACCAAAAACCCAGAGTACAGGACCCATAGAGCAAATCTGTTATTCCATACCAGCACTAACTTCCAAAATTCACACACATGGAGTGTACCCAGAAAAGGGCAGCACCATAAATATTGCAGTGGGCTCTAGAACAGCCATATCCCTATTCAGAAAACTGAACAAACTGGATTACTACAGATCCCTACATAAACATTCCATGCTAACAGAACATGTAGCCTCAGTCACATATGCAGAACAGAGATAGATCTGCAGCAAGTAGGGAGAGTGTAGTTACTCATCTGTAACAGGTGTTCTCTGGGGACAGCAGGAATCAGTCCTCACATATGGGTAACATTGGTGCCAACGGAATCTGCGCGGAAGCATCTGCCCAGTTTTTGGGAGATGCACCACGCATGCATGGTCCACTTCCTGCCTAAGGGTGCCATCTTGCCTCAGTCCAATGATATAGCTAAGATGGCAAATAAAATATGGTAAAGAAGCAACTCCAAGGGGAGAAGGGAGGGTTGTGAGGACTGATTCCTGCTGTCACCAAAGAACACCTGTTACAGGTGAGTAACTATGCTTTCTCTGGGAACAAGCAGGAAGCCAATCCTCACATATGGGACTCCTCAGCTACAGGACCTGTAAAGAAAAAAACACCACAGCGACCTACAAAGGGTGGGCTGTGATCAGCAGCAGCCGAGTCCCTACTAAGAGACTCTTCCAAGACCCAAGTGTCCGAAAGAGAACCAGCACTCCGATAGCCTGAACACAGAAGAGTCAGAGGACAGAAATTGCCTAATCCCCAATAGATTATGGAGTATAGCCTGGCCAAAGGCGCTGTCCCATCGGAACTCCCTCTCCAGGCAGTAGTGAGCTGCAAAGGTATGGACCGAAGACTAGGTGGTGGCCCAACAGATTTCTGTCATGGGGAAGGAACACAGATTTGCCACGGAAGTAACCATGGCTCTGATGTGGTGCACTGTGACCCTTGCCTATGAGCAGGCAGGAATCCATGCCTGCTCATAGGCAAGGGTAATGCAGTCTGCCACCTAGGCTGACAGAGTTCACTTAGTCACTGGGAGCCCCAGACGACTGAGGTCATAGGATACGAGAAGCTGAGGTGCTTTGCAGTGGCCCCGAGTCCATTGAAGGTAGAAGGACAGGGCCCTTATACAATCAAGAGGATGGAGAATGGTCTCCACCCTACCAGTATGAGGCCTCGGAAAGAAGGTGGGGAGCATCACCTCCTGGCTGAAGTGGAAAGGGGATACCCACCTTCGGCAGAAACATGGTGTGTGCGGAGCACCACCCTATTCTTGTAGAACCTCGTGTGTGTGGGGGGGGGGGGGCTCTACCATCAGAGCCTAGAGCTCGCTAACTCTGCAAGCTGATGTGAGTGCTACAAGAAATATGACCTTCCAGGAAAGATTTCACAGATGGCAGGTCACCAGAGGCTCAAAACGGAGGCTTCATGCGCTGTGAGAGCACCACATTTAGATCCCACTCTGCCGCTGGAGGGTTGGCGAGGGGTTTGGATAACATGAGGCCCTGCAGGAATCGGGACACAAGGGGCTGCGCTGAGAGGGGCTTGCCCTCAACGGGATGGTGGTGTGCTGCAATGGCGCTCAAGTGTACTCTGATCATTGGACTTTAGTCCCACTTGCTTAGTACTACTTATACTGAGCAGGAGAATGGGTTTGTCAGTCTTTCTGCGCACCACACTGAAAAAAAATAGCGCCACTCGAAGGTGTATGCCCTTCTTGTGGAGGCCTTACACGAGGCCAGAAGGACCTCCTCCACGTCCTGTGGGATGTTGAAGGGAGCTAATGCTACCCTTTCAGCAGCCAAGCTGTGAGTGACAGGGACCCTAGGTTGGAGTGTAGGAGAGAACCCTGTTCTTGTGAGAGCTGCCTTGGGGCTCGACCCACGGGAATCGGTGACGCCACTGATAGGGAGCAGTGCAATGGGAACCAGGGCTGCCTGGACCATCAAGGAGCTATCAGCACGCCACGCTGGACCTTGAATAGGGTCTTGGCGACCAGCGGTGTCGGTGGGAAGGCATACAGGAGGCCTTTCATCCACGGGATGAGGAACGCATCTGCTGCTACCCAGCCAGGAAGAGTGCGGCTGGCAGGAGCAGAATTGGTGCAATGGTGTGCTGTCCAGGCTGGCGAACAGGTCCATTGAGGGAACGCCCCAGAGGCGGAACAGTTGGGAGGCTACTACTGGATCCAGGAGCCACTTGTGTGTCTGGAGGACTCTGCTCAGTTTGTTTGCCAGGACATTGTCCTGGCCTGGGAGGTAAACCGCCCTTAGGAGCATATCCCTACATACCGCGTAAACACAGAGGGCTACTGCCTCCTGGCAGTGGGGGTATGACCCTGTTCCCCCTTGTTTGTTCACATAGAACATTGCAGCCTTGTTGTTGGTCTGTATCAGCACTGGGAGGTGCTGTAGCTGGTGGCAGAAAGCTCAGAGCCAGGAATATCGTCCAAAGCTCCAGCAGGTTGATCTGCAGCTGGGATTCCTCCTTGGACCAGCAACCTTGTGTCTGGAGGCTTTTGCAATGTGCTCTCCATCCCTGTAAGGAGGCATCTGTGGTGAGGACCCTCTAGGGAGTGGGGGTGCCTGGAAGGACATTTCTGCCTGAAGGTGACATGGTATCTGCCACCATCCGAAGGAGTTCGCCAGCTGATGGGTCACTTTGACTCTGTCCCTGAGCCTGCCTGTGGTTTGTGTCCACTGAGAGTGGAGGCATCACTGGGCTGCCCTCATGTGCAGGCGAGCATATGGGGTCACATGGACTGTGGAGGCCATGTGCCCTAAGAGGTGGAGTAAAAGCCGGGCAGGTAGTGTCCGGCATCAGTGTACCTCTGCGGCCAACTCCCTGAGGCATACTGACATCTGAGGGAGGAAGGCAGGCTTTCACCTGGAGGGTATCTATTTGCGCCCCGATGAACTCTAGGTACTGGGCCGGGGTGAGGTGAGACTTGGGGTAGTTTATAATGAACCCCAGGTGCTCAAGGGCGTTTATGATATGCTCAGTGATGCATTGTGCCTCTGCAGCCATGTTCCCCTTTATGAGCCAGTCATCCAGGTAAAGGAAGACAAAGGCCTCTTGGAGCCGGAGGTGTGCTGTGACCACCATGAGGCATTTTATGAAGACCCTTGGTGATGGGGCCCGACCAAAGGGCAGCACCCTATATTAGTAGTGCTGTCCACCCACCACAAACTGGAGGTATTTTCTGTGGCTGGGGTTGATTAGGATATGTGTGTAGGCATCCTTTAAGTCTAAGGAGCAGAACCAATCTCCCTGCTGGAGAAATGGCACAGTGTTCCAAGGGAGAGCATCTTGAACTTCTCCTGGACCAGAAACCTGTTGAGCTCTCACAGATCCAGGATGTACCTGAGGCCCCCTGACCTCTTGGGGATGAGGAAATACCTGGAGTAGAAGCCTGTGCCCCAGAGATGTTTCAGGACTGGCTCCACTGCCTTGTCCTGGATTAGGCCTGCTACCTTGGTGAGAAGCAGGGTATGGTGAAGGAGAGGTCTGGTGGGCTCTCCTGGGAAGTAAGAGGATGGCAGCCGCTGTAGCTGGAGGAGGTAGCCCTCCCTGACCACTTATAGCACCCAGGTATCAGTGGTGATGGCTGTCCACCTTTGGGCAAACAGGGCTAGGCACCCCCCCCCCTGTGGATGACAGGGGACCCCCAGGTGTGAGGAGGTCACTCCCCAGCCACTCCCCAGCAGTCAAAAGCTTCCCCCAGGCTGGGCTGGAGCTGGCACCTGAGACTTCGGAGTCTTTTGTTTTCTGGGTCCATGTCCTTGGCCTTGGCCTTGGCCTTTTTGTTGCTGGCTCTGCTGTGGAGTCAGGAAGGCCTGGCAATGTGGTGTACTGCTTAAGCCCCCTTTCTTCCTCAGGAAGAAGGGCTTTTTCTCCAGGACTTTCTTTCAGAGCTGCACCAAGGTCTTTTTTGATAGCCTGGTCCTTGTCATGAACTCTCTCTCTATCTCCGCTGCTTTATCCGCCATGGGTTTCCCAAATAGGTTCTCTCTAATGCAGGGGACATCGATCAGTTTATCATGCACCCATTGTTCCAGGTCAGATGACTGCAGCTATACTTGGCATCGTGCCCCAATGCTTGCGGCGGCCACCCAGGCTGATGACTCAAAGCCATCGTAGGTTGCTCAGGATAAGAACTTTGAGCATTCTTTTACTGCCAAGGTCAGGGTCTTGAACCTCTGTTGGGGTTCCCCATCGAGGCCTACAAGAATCCAGCAAGCTCCTTCAGCAATTCCTTTAGGTACATGTCAATATAGAGTTGATAGGACTGGATCTGGCATGTTAGCATCGAGCCCTGAAAAGCCCTGTAGCCGAGGATTTGGGCCTCCCTGCTGGGTGTGACCGACGAATGAGCTTTTTGGCTCTTGAGCTGGTGCATGGCCGACTCCACAACCATGGAGTTGTGGGGAAGCTGGGTCTGAGGCGCCTGCTAATGATAGATACCAATGCCGATGTTTCCCACATTTGGAGGAGGAGGCAGTTGAGGATCAGGGGCATTGGGACAGTAAGGGTTTTCCTTCAGCGGTGCCTCATATTGGAGTATTTCCAATTTCTCAGTGCGTGGGTCCTCCTGGGCCTCGGTCTTGATAGCGAGAGACTTGGCCATGCCCCGAACAAAAGTCAAGGAAAGTGATGTCCTCGGGTGGGAAACAACGCCTGGTCATCGGGGGAGACGGGTCTGAGGGCACATCTCTGTGTTGCCTTATGTCCGGGGACTCTTCGTCTTCGATCTCCCATTCAGATTCAAAGTCAAAGTATGAGTCTGATGCCGCGCGGTCGCCTCTGTTGAGGGCCGCTCCAGGCAGTCCGCAATTTCTGAAGGATCTG
Organism: Ichthyophis bannanicus; assembly: GCA_033557465.1. Lineage (NCBI taxonomy): Eukaryota > Metazoa > Chordata > Amphibia > Gymnophiona > Ichthyophiidae > Ichthyophis > Ichthyophis bannanicus. The sequence goes on from CM066044.1 coordinate 175,001,188, forward strand.
CAGTCCGAGCCATCTGAGGGGCGGGAAGTGGACCATGCATACATGGTGAATCTCCCAACTCTTTCTTTGAAAGCTGGAGAGATGCTTCCGCGCGGGCTCCACCAGCACAGGCATCACCCAAAGGTGAGGACTTCCTATTTGTTCCTGGAGACTATATTAATAAAAACTAAAAACAAACATATGTAGACAAAAAATGCTTTTATCCATTACTCTTAGGTTTACAGGATTTCTTCCCGAAAATTTTTACTCCAGAGTGAACAGAGAGAAAGAAATCTCACATGCAGGCATCTGCATTGTTGGCAGAAACTAAGATAATGGCTCAGCGCAAATAGCATGAGTGCAACTAATGCCACCTCATTGGGTGACCTTAGTTGCATCAGCAGCCGTTTTGCCATGTTGAAATGCAGTAACTACAGGGGGATTAACTGCCTCCCTGCAGTTAGCCTACGGCCCCACATAATCAAACTCTGGAATTAGTTATGGGAGGATGTAGTAAAAGCTGTTATTGTAACTGGGTTTAAAAAAGGTTTGGACAAGTTCCTGGAGGAAAGGTCCATAAACTATTATTAAAGAGGACCTGGGAAATCCACTGCTTGTCCCGGGACAGGCATTGTTGAACCTGTGTGCCTTTTTGTGAACTTGCCAGGTACTTGTGACCTGGATTTGACACTGCTGAAAAACAGGATACTGGGCTTGATGGACCTTGGTCTGACCCAGTATAATATTTCTTACGATAGTGCCAATATATAAGTCTTTGGTGCGACCTCATTTGGAGTATTGTGTGCAATTCTGGAGACCGCACCTTCAAAAGGATATAAACAGGCTGGAGTCAGTACAGAGGGTGGCTACTAAAATGGTTAGTGGTCTTCATTATAAAACATATGAGGACAGACTTAAGGATCTTAATATGTACACCTTAGAGGAAAGGCGGAATAGAGGCGACATGATTGAGATGTTTAAATACCTCCATGGCCTAAATGTATAGGAGGAGAGCCTCTTTCGATTGAAAGCAAGCTCTGCTATGAGACGACATGGGATGAGGGTGAAGGGGGATAGATTCAGGAGTGATATGTGGAAATATTTCTTTACGGAAAGAGTGGTGGATCTGTGGGAATAGTCTCCCCGTGGAGGTGATAGAGATGAGGACAGTAACTGAATTCAAAAAAGCATGGGAGAAACACAGAGGATCTCTAAAGGAAAAAGGGGACTGTTCTAGTTGTTGATATGAAAGGGCAGACTAGATAGAAAAATGACAACAGAAAAAGACCACATGGCCTATATTTTCTACCTGTGCAGAGCTTAGGAAACATGCGGCTAAATATGCCAAATAAGAGGGGCTCAACAGCACCAATGCAGCACCTCCCACTTCCACAAAAACAAGAGCGACTTAGCGCCCCAACACAGTACTTCCCACCCTCTGAAAAACAAGAGGATTTTGTGATCCCAACATAAACACCAAGAAGGGTTTGGCAACCCCAACATAACTCCTGAAATTGCACACTAGACCAGCATGGTGTTAATGTAAATATATATTCTGCAAATAACAAAGGAAATGCAAGATGCCCACGCGCCAAGGAACTAAAAGAAAAAGTGAGAACTACAGCACAGTTTATAATACCAAATTATAAAATATAACTCATTTTATTTTGTTATAAACTGTGTTATGGTTCTCACTTTTTCTTTTTGAATATATATTCTGCATCCACAGAAACCTCTCCCTCAACAATGGGTGCAGAGCAGAGGTAGGAAATTCAGCCACAGAACTCAATATATTTAAAAAAATCTGATTCTGGTCATCTCACTAACAACATAAACATTCTCCAGTACCAGGTATATTGTGAACTAATATAAAACTCTACAAAAGTAACCAAAGATCTACAAGGCCAAATCTACCATACCATACCAGCATAAACTTCCAAAACTCATAGACGGGGCCTACCCAGAAAAAAGCAGCACTATAAATACTGCGGTGGGCCCTAGAACATCCATACATCTATTTGAAAAGCTGAACAAGTCAAATTACTACAGTACACATTCCTACATACAAACTCCGTGTTAACAGAACACCTGGCCTTGGTCACACATTCAAAACACAGAGCCTCACCAAGTACAGAATAAGTGACTACAACCTAAAGTAAAAATAAAAATATGTAGACACAAATTAAACTAATCTTTATATTTTGAACATAAGAATATAAGATATGCCATACTGGGTCAGACCAAGGTCCATCAAGCCCAATATCCTGTTTCCAATAGTGGCCAATCTAGGTCATACGTACCTAGCAATTTCCCCAAAAGACACAGGTTCCACAATGCTTGTACTGGGTCAAGCATTGATATCCTGGGTCCCTTCTTAATAATGGTTTATGGACCTTTCCTCCAGGAACTTGTCCAAACCTTTTTTAAACCCAGCTGCACTAACACTAACTCCGGTAACAAATTCCAGAGTTTGATTACACGTTGAGTGAAAAAATATTTTCTTTTATTAGTCTTAAATAGTTTACCCTGTAGCTTCATTGCATGTCCCCTAGTCTTTCTATATGCTGATAACGTAAACAATCGATCTACGTTTACCAGTTCCACTCCGTTCATTAATTTATAGACTTCTATCATATCTCCCCTCAGCCGTCTCTTTTCCAGATTAAAGAGCCCTAACCTTTTTAGCCTTTCTTCATAGGAGTATCCTTCCATCCCCTTTACCATTTTGGTGGCTCTTCTCTGAACTTTTTCTAATAATGCTATATCCTTTTTAAGATACGGCGACCAGAATTGCACACAATATTCAAGGTGCGGTCTCACCATGAAACGATATAGAGGCATTATAATATCTTGTTTTATTTTCCATTCCTTTCCTTATGATACCTAGCATTCTATTGGCCGCCGCTGCACACTGGGCTGAGGGTTTTCACATGTTATCCACAATGACGCCTAAATCTTTTTCCTGGGTGGTGGTTCCTAATGTGGAACTTTGCACCTTGTAGCCATAGTTTGGGTTGTTCTTCCCTAGGTGCATAACTTTGCACTTGTCCACATTAAATTTCATCTGCCATTTTGATGCCCAGTCTTCCAATTTATGAAGATCCTCTTGCAATTTTCCACAATCCTCTTGGGTTTTAACAACTTTAAATAGTTTTGTGTCATCTGCAAATTTGATAACCTCACTCGTTATTCCCTTTTCCAGGTCATTTATGAATATGTCAAAAAGCAGCGGACCCAGCACAGATCCCTGGGGTACACCACTATTCACCTTTCTCCATTGGGAAAATTGGCCATTTAGCCCTACCCTCTGCTTTCTATCTTTTAACCAGTTCCTGATCCACAATAATACACTGCCTCCTATCCCATGACTCTTTAGTTTTGTCAAAAGTCTCTGATGAGGGACCTTGTCAAAGGCTTTCTGAAAGTCCAGATATACTATATCAACTGACTCACCTTTGTCCACCTGTTTATTCACACCTTCAAAAAAAACATAACAGATTAGTAAGACAAGATCTTCCTTGTTTAAAGTTATGTTGGCTGTCTCCCATTAGGCCATGACTATCTACATGCTGAGTAATTTTGTTCTTTATGATGGTTTCTACCATTTTTCCTGGTACCGACGTCAGGCTCACTGGTCTGTAGTTTCCTGGATCACCCCTAGAACCCTTTTTAAAAACTGGCGTTACATTGGCGATCCTCCAATCTTCAGGTATTACAGATGATTTTAATGAAAATTCACAGATTACTAACAGCAGGTCTGCAATCTCATATTTCAGTTCTTTCAACACCCTTGGATGTATACCATCCGGCCCAGGCGATTTGCTACTCTTCAGTTTAGCTAATAGTTGTAATACATCTTCCCGATGTATCGATATTTCCTTCAATTCTTCCGCACCTTTAAATACTACTTCAGTCATGGGTAACATCCCTACATCTTCCTCAGTAAAGACCAACCACAAAGGAACAAGATGCACCAGGAAATTCCCCCCAAAAAATGACTATTTTTGTCGGAGCAGGCCGCAGGAAGGTCGGTATTTCAACACGACCCACACCAGACGGCAAGCTTCATTTTATTCAAGTTAGGTTCACCACCTTTAAATATACAAATCACCTATCTTGCAATTGTCAGAATCAAAGTACTGTCCACAAATCTTCATCGCACATGTCGCTCTCCAGAAGACAATTTCACACGACATGCACGTTTCGGGCAGCAGCCCTGTATCAAGTGCTTACAAACCACGTTAAAGTCTGGCAACCGTGCTAAGAACGCCGTCACCGTGGCTAAGGGCAGTCATTCACTAAGGCTGAATGAAAGCATTTAAATAGGGAACCAGCCAATAGAAAACAGGGAACACCCCACCACCAGGGGAACCCCTGCTACCATTGGTTCAGCAAATGACGACAGCAGCATTACATCACAGCACACTCTGCCAATCGATCTCCTGGCTTAGTCCTTGGGATTCAACCGTATTCAATGTAAAAATCCACCTTTGTTCAAGACGTTGTAGTTTGCTTTCTCTATATCTCCCCCCGGGGGTCCAAAGGAATGTGATCTATTACAGACCATCGTAGGTCTGCAAAAGAATGGTTACAGGCAATAAAATGAGCCACCACCAGGGCAGAATCCAATCGCTGACGTAAACGAGAAGCATGTTCAGCCAGCCTTGATTTTATCGGATGAATTGTCCTACCAATATACAACCGGGGGCAGGGACATTGCAAAAAATAAGCCACAAATGAGGACCGACAAGTAGTGTCCCATTTGCGTTTATAAACTCTTAAAGTCCTAGGATGACTCCACACCAGCCCCGAAAGGGTAGTATCACAATAAACACAATTATTGCACGGACTATGTCCATCAGTCACCGGAGGAATAAGGACTCGATCAACTGCCAATGATGTCTTCACCAAACAATCACTCAAGTTAGAACCCCTAGAAAATGCAATACATAATGGCTTTTTAAAACAGTCATGAAGCTGTAACACTGACCAGTGGGTATGCAAAATCCGTAGAACCCCCAAACTGCGTTCAGTGTATGGCAAAACCCCAGTAATAGAGGTATCCTCCTTGGACCCATCATTCATATATTGTGGATCAAGTAACCAATCACGATGTACATGGGAGGCCCTGCAATAAGCCTTTTGAATAATAGAATGGGGATAACCCCTACAGGAAAGACGATGACAAAGATCGCGGGCCTGCGTCTTAAAATCTTCCAAAGTTTGGCATAACCTCCGCAATCTGAGAAATTGTCCAAATGGCAACCCCCTACGCAAAGGGCCTGGGTGAAAGCTCCGAAAATGTAACAAACTGTTACGTTGAACCGGTTTTCGGTAAAGCGTGGTACTTAAATCATCCGATGTGATATTAATCTGTAGATCAAGAAACTCAATAGTCGTAGAACTAATATGTTCAGTGAATTGAATATTTGCCCTCAAGGAATTTAGCCAATCAATAAACTGTCGCAGAGAGGCAATATCGGAGGTCCAGATGAAAAAAAATATCATCAAGGAATCTTTTCCAGAGTAAAACATTAGAAAAGCCCCCAGAACATTCAATTAAACTTGTCTCCATTTCTGCCATATACAGGGTGGCAATAGAAGGTGCCGCTGTGGCCCCCATCGCAATCCCCGAAATCTGCTGGTAAAATATCCCCTCAGACAAAAAATAATTTCTAGTCAAAACAAGCTCAATCAATTGAACTAAAAATGAGCGAGGTAGCTGATGCGGAGCTAAACAAAACCGTTCCCCCAATAACCTCAATGCTTCAGCCTGATCAATATTAGTATACAATGAAACTACATCTAAAGTGACCAAAAAAGCTCCCGCCGGGACTTCCACAGTGGACAATATCTGCAGAAAATTGGTAGAATCCCTAATAAGAGGTGACCTGACAGGCTTCCCGCTTCAAAAAAAACATTGCAAAAAATGGACAAAGGTTCCAACACAGAATTCTTACAAGACACGATTGGTCTGCCAGTAAAAACCAAAGCAAAGAATTCATTCAGTCTCTCCGCTATCGCCTTGTCGCCTCTTAGTGCCCCTTTAACCCCTCTATCATCTAATGGACCAACTGACTCTCTCACAAGTTTTTTGCTATGAATGTACTTGAAAAAGTCTTTATTTCGCGTTTCTGCTTCCGCAGCAAGCTTCTTCTCAAATTCTCCCTTTGCCTGCTTTATCAATGCCTTGCATTTGACTTGCCAGTGCTTGTGCTGTTTGTCGTTTGGCTCTTTTTTCCATTTCCTGAAAGATGCTTTTTTGGCAACAACAGTCTCTATGACCTCACCTTTAAACCATGCTGGCAGTTTTTTGAACTTCCTTCCACTTTTCTTAAAGCATGGAATACAGCTGGTCTGGGCTTCCAAGATAGTAGTTTTCAACAACACCCAAGCGTGATGTAAGTCTTTAACCTTTGCAACCACTCCTTTTAGTTTTTTCTTAACTATTTTCCTCATTTTATCATAGTCTCCTTTTCAAAAGTTAAAAGGTAGTACTGTGGATTTCCTTACTATCCCTCCTCCACTAATTAAATCAAAGGCGATCATGCTATGATCACTATTGTCAAGTGGCTCCAACACCCTTATCTCTTGCACAAGATCTGGTGTTCCACTAAGGACTAGGTCTAATATGGCTTCCCCTCTGGTCGGTTCATGAACCAGCTGCTCCAAGAAGCAGTCATTTATTTCATCTAGGAACTTTATCTCCCTAGCATGTCCTGCCGTGACACTGACCCAATCGATACCGGGGTAATTTAAATCACCCATTATTATTACTGCGCTTTAACTTTTGTTAGCTTCCTTGATTTCTTTGAGCATTTCATCATCCATTTGTTCATTCTGGCCAGGCGGTCGATAGTACACCTCCACTGCCATCGTCTTCCCCTTTTTTACATGGAATTTCAATCCCTAGAGATTCTACAGCAAATTTTGTTTCCTGCAAAACATTAATCCTTTCTGACTCAATGCCCTCTCTAACATAGAGCGCAACACCTCCACCAATTTGATCAGCTCTATCATTACGATATAGTATGTACTCAGGTGTCACAGTGTCACACTGGTTGTCCTCCTTCCACCATGTCTCTGATATTCCAATCATATCTAACCTCTCATTTAGTGCTAAATATTCTAAGTCTCCCATCTTATTTTTTAGACTTCTAGCATTTGCATACAAGCATTTTAGAGACTGTATTTTATTTATATTAATCTGGCTATTGGTAGACATGGGTAATTTGGGATCTTTAAGCTCTGTCTGCTCCATACTCGAGGGCATTTCGGCTACTTTAGACTTTTTTGGAATCTCTCTGCTTTTGGTAATATCCTTCACGGATCCTTCTTCCGAACCATGCGCTCTTGGGGGACTGTCGGCTTTCCCCTATTATCTAGTTTAAAAGCTGCTCTCTCTCCTTTTTAAAGGTTAATGCCAGCAGCCTGGTTCCATCCCGGTTAAGGTGAAGCCCATCTCTTCGGAAGAGCCCCTACTTTCCTCAGAATGTTCCCCAGTTTCTAACAAATCCAAAACCCTCATCTCTGCACCATTGTCTCATCCACGCATTGAGACTCCGGAGCTCTGCCTGCCTTTTGGGTCCTGTGCGTGGAACGGGAAGCATTTCGGAGAATGCTACCCTGGAAGTTCTGTATTTCATCTTCCTACCTAAAAGCCTAAATTTAGCATCCAGAACCTCCCTACCACATTTTCCTATGTCATTGGTACTGACATGTACCAAGACAGCAGACTCATAAGAATATAAGAACATAAGATATGCCATACTGGGTCAGACCAAGGTCCATCAAGCCCAGTGTTCTGTTTCCAACAGTGGCCAATCACTAGCAGTTTCCCCAAGAGACACAAGTTCCACAATGCTTGTACTGGGTCAAGCATTGATATCTTCGGTCACTTCTTAATAACAGTTTATGGACCTTTTCCTCCAGGAACTTGTCCAAACCTTTTTTAAACCCAGCTACACTAACAGCCTTTACTACATCCTCCGGTAACAAATTCCAGAGTTTGATTACACGTTGAGTGAAAAAATATTTTCTTTTATTAGTCTTAAATAGTTTACCCTGTAGCTTCATTGCATGTCCCCTAGTCTTTCTATATTCTGATAAGGTAAACAATCGATCTACATTTACCCGTTCCACGCCGTTCATTAATTTATAGACTTCTATCATATCTCCCCTCAGCCGTCTCTTTTCCAGGTTAAAGAGCCCTAACCTTTTTAGCCTTTCTTCATAGGAGTATCCTTCCATCCCCTTTACCATTTTGGTGGCTCTTCTCTGTACCTTTTCTAAAATCGCTAGATCCTTTTTAAGATACGGTGACCAGAATTGCACACAATATTCAAGGTGCGGTCTCACCATGGAACGATATAGAGGCATTATAATATCTTTTGTTTTATTTTCCATTCCTTTCCTTATCATACCTAGCATTCTATTTGCTCTCTTGGCCGCCGGTGCACACTGGGCCGAGGGTTTTAACATGGTATCCACAATGACGCCTAAATCTATTTCCTGGGTGGTGGTTCCTAATGTGGAACCTTGCATCGTGTAACCATAGTTTGGGTTGTTCTTCCCTAGGTGCATAACCTTGCACTTGTCCACATTAAATTTCATCTGCCATTTTGATGCCCAGTCTTCCAATTTATCAAGATCCTCTTGCAATTTTTCACAATCCTCTTGGGTTTTAACAACTTTATTTATTTATTTATTTATTTTATTTACTTCTCTTATATACCGCGCTATTAAAATCAGTGCGGTTTACAATTGAACAAAAAAAAACCATACTGCAATGTCACACGACAATTGAGTTTTTACATTGAACATGGACGAGATAACCTGGAGGTAACAGGGGTAACTAATTACAGAGTAATTATTCATGGAGTATGGTGAGAAATTATACATATAGTATGGTGAGAAATTATACATATAGTATAGCTTGGTTTCAACATATTTATAAGAGGTTTAATCAATAAGATGTGTGATCAGTACCAATAATAAATAAGAGAGGGGATATGGTGGTAGAGCTAGTCATTTTCTTTATGGTGTTGGATTTTGGGTGGGGTGGAGTAGGGTGTAGGATGTGAGGATGGGTGGTTGTTTCTGGGATTGGATTCTGGGTAATGGATGAGGAAAAGGTGGTGTTTGAGGGCTTTTCTAAAAGACAATAGGTCTGGGGTGGAACGGAGCTCAGTGGGGAGGGCATTCCAGGTCATGGGTGCAAATAGGGAGAAGGCTCTATTGGCAGTAGCCTTTTTGCACTTAGTTAGAATGTTGGGGATCTCTAGAGTGTTTGCTTGATTACATCTCCTGATCCTGTTGAACGGCCGTCTTTGAATGAGTTTGCTGATGGGTGAGGTGATCTGGTTCCTTAGGGCTTTAAATGTTAGTACTAGGGACTTATACTGGATTCTAGCCTGAAGTGGAAGCCAGTGGAGATCCATCATGACTGGGGTTATATGTTTAGCTCTTGATGTACCTGCAAGTACCCTTGCTGCAGAATTCATTGCAAGGCGAAGAGGTCCTAGTGTTGACTGAGGGAGGCCATGAAGGATAATATTTGCAAAGTCTAGATGTGGGAGCACCAAGGCTTGGTAGTCATTAAAGTCCAATAGGGGGCGCAGGTGACGTAGTATCCGGACCTTATGGTAAATTGCTTTTGTGATGTTCTTCACATGTGTAAACATGTCGAGTCGTTGGTCAAGCGTGATGCCAAGATAGCGGATAGTTGATTTTGCTATCAACTCAATATTGTTTACTTTTAATGTGGGGGGTGGGGAGAACATCTGGTTCTTGGTGAGGAATAAGACATCTGTTTTACTATGGTTGATCCTTAAATTTTGTGTTGTAAGCCATTGTGATACAGCTTCGAAGCAGCTTGATATAGGTGAAAAGTCAGGTTGATCAATCAGGAATGGTGAGTAGATTAGGACGTCGTCTGCGTAGACTAGGCACTGGATGTTGAAGGAGCGGATTAGGGTACAAATTGGTTGCATATATATGTTGAACATTAATGCAGATAGGGATGAACCCTGAGGTACACCTTGATTGAGAGGGAATGGGTCAGAAGTCATGGGACCTGTTCTGACTTGTTGCCATCTGTTAGATAGGTAGGACTTGCACCATGCTATAGCTGAGCCTTGTATTCCTTTCTCCACAAGACGGAGTATCAGAGTTTCATGGTTGACTGAATCAAAGGCTGCAGCAATATCCATGAAAATGAGGACAAATCCCTGGCGGATGTTATCAAGTCCTGTAACTAGATCATTGAAGAGAGTTGTGAGGATGGTGTCGACACCATGAGCTTTAAATAGTTTTGTGTCATCTGCAAATTTGATAACCTCACTTGTTATTCCATTTTCCAGGTCATTTATGAATATTCAAAAAGCAGCGGACCCAGCACAGATCCCTGGGGTACACCACTATACACCTTTCTCCATTGGGAAAATTGGCCATTTAGCCCTACCCTCTGCTTTCTATCTTTTAACCAGTTCCTGATCCACAATAGTACACTGCCTCCTATCCCATGACTCTTTAGTTTTGCCAAAAGTCTCTGATGAGGGACCTTGTCAAAGGCTTTCTGAAAGTCCAGATACACAATATCAACCGACTCACCTTTGTCCACCTGTTTATTCACTCCTTCAAAAAACATAACAGATTAGTAAGACAAGATCTTCCTTGTCTAAAGCCATGTTGGCTGTCTCCCATTAGGTTGTGACTATCTACATGCTGAGTAATTTTATTCTTTATGATGGTTTCTACCATTTTTCCCGGTACTGACGTCAGGCTCACCGGTCTGTAGTTTCCCGGATCACCCCTGGAACCCTTTTTAAAAATTGGTGTTACATTGGCGATCCTCCAATCTTCAGGTATTAGAGATGATTTTAATGATAGTTCACAGATTACTGATAGCAGGTCTGCAGTCTCATATTTCAGTTCTTTCAACACCCTTGGATGTATACCATCCGGCCCAGGTGATTTGCTACTCTTCAGTTTATCTAATAGTTGTAAGACATCTTCCTGATGTATCGATATTTCCTTCAATTCTTCCGTACCTTTAAATACCACTTCAGTCATGGGTAACATCCCTACATCTTCCTCAGTAAAGACCGAAGCAAAGAATTCATTCAGTCTCTCCGCTATTGCCTTGTCGCCTCTTAGTGCTCCTTTAACCCCTTTATCATCTAATGGACCAACTGACTCTCTCACAGGTTTTTTGCTACGAATGTACTTGAAAATGTCTTTATTTTGCGTTTTTGCATCCGCAGCAAGCTTCTTCTCAAATTCTCTCTTTGCCTGCCTTATCAATGCCTTGCATTTGACTTGCCAGTGCTTGTGCTGTTTCCAGGTTTCGTCGTTTGGCTCTTTTTTCCATTTCCTGAAAGATGCTTTTTTGGCAACAACAGCCTCTCTGACCTCACCTTTAAACCATGCTGGCAGTTTTTTGGACTTCCTTCCACTTTTCTTAAAGCGTGGAATACAGCTGGTCTGGGCTTCCAAGATAATATTTTTCATAAACACCCAAGCTTGATGTACGTCTTTAACCTTCACAACTGCTCCTTTTAGTTTTTTCTTAACTGTTTTCCTCATTTTATCATAGTCTCCCTTTCGAAAGTTAAAAGGTAGTACTGTGGATTTCCTTACTATCCCTCCTCCACTAATTAAATCAAAGGCGATCATGCTATGATCACTATTGCCAAGTGGCCCCAACACCCTTATCTCTTGCACTATATCTGGTGTTCCACTAAGGACTAGGTCTAATATGGCTTCCCCTCTGGTCGGTTCATGAACCAGCTGCTCCAAGAAGCAGTCATTTATTTCATCTAGGAACTTTATCTCCCTAGCATGTCCTGACATGACACTGACCCAGTCGATACCGGGGTAATTGAAATCACCCATTATTATTACTGCGCTGTAACTTTTGTTAGCTTCCTTGATTTCTTTGAGCATTTCATCATCCATTTGGTCATTCTGGCCAGGTGCTCGATAGTACACCCCCACTGCCATCGCCTTCCCCCTTTTATATGGAATTTCAATCCATATAGATTCTACAGCAGATTTTGTTTCCTGCAAAACTTTAATCCTTTCTGAGTCAATGCCCTCTCTAACATAGAGCGCAACCCCTCCACCAATTTGATCAGCTCTATCATTACGATATAGTTTGTACCCAGGTATCACAGTGTCCCACTGGTTGTCCTCCCCAGCACTATCTATGACCTTATCTAGGTGGCGTGTGAGGTCCGCTACCTTCGCATCAGGCAGGCATGTTACCAGGCGATCCTCACGTCCACCAGCCACCCAGCTATCTACATGCCTAATGATCGAATCACCAACTATAACGGCTGTCCTAACCCTTCCCTCATGGGCACATGGCCCTGGAGAAACTTCCTCAGTGCGAGAGGGTTTTACATCACCTGGAGGACAGGTCCTAGTTACAGGATCACTTCCTGCCATACCACGGTGATGCTCTCCTGTCACGTGACCTCTCTCCTCCATAGCAACAGGGATGCTGCCAGACTGGAGGCAGGACTTCAGGACTATATCCCTGTAGGTCTCGTCTATGTACCTCTCTGTCTTTCTTATGTTTTCCAAGTCTGCTACTCTAGCCTCTAGAGAACGGACTCGTTCCCTGAGAGCAAAGAGCTCCTTGCACCTAGTGCACACATAAGACCGCTCACCAACTGGGAGAAAATCATACATGTGACACTCAATGCAAAAGACTGGAAAGCCCCCATCTCGCTGCTGAACTGCTGTCTGCATCTTAGTTTTAAGCTTGTGTTTAGATCTAAGTTCTTTACTTACTAAGGGTTGTTATGGATATGTATGCTAATAAACTGTACCTAATACGTTTAATATACCTTGTTCACCTGAAGCTTAATTAATCTCAGGCCCTTAGTGTATGACTGATTTGGATAACGAGCTTCACCTGAGAGCACCTCCTTTCCTTTAAGATGTGTAAGTACCTATTAAAGCTACGATTATCCCAGGGGTGGGTGGGTGTTGGGGAGGGAGGGATGGAAATAACACTTATTAAAAGAGGGCTGCTACACAGTAACCTGTCCTGTGCTGCTGAGGTAAGCTGTGACCAACTTCCTGAGGGATTAACAGTCCTTGCTTGGATAGAAGGAGTCTTTCAAAATGACCTTTTGACCTGCCACCTGGTGTTAACACCTATTGAAAAAGTTTCACAGGTCTCTTGCCCCCTAGGTAGAAGGCCTCTTTGTAAAGGTCTCTAGAAGACTTTGTTGCTCAAAGAGTACTGACCCTGTTTTGTCTTTTATGCTGATTTGATTTAAATTACAGCTTTTGCTGCTGCTAGGCTCTGACTTATTATGACATTTAAACTACAAGCTCTCTGCTGGGTTCTTAATTTAACCAGAAAGCTCTCGTCTGTATTTTACACAGTTTGGGGAACTGCATCTCTTTTATTTCTCTGGTGTTGCTCCTCATGTGAAGTTTGGCTTCACATGAGGAGCAACGAAATAAAAGAGATGCAGTTCCCCAAACTGTGTAAAATATAAAGATTGAACTTTACACTATCACTAAATTGAAAATAGAATTATTTTTTCTACCTTTGACCATTTTATTCTCTAATCATGTTGGTCTAGATCAGAGGCTTCTGCTTTTTTTTGTCTTCTCTTAGCGCTCTTTCTAGGGTCTCGACTCCATCTGCCATTTCTGGTCTCTCCTTTTGTTTTCTTCACTTCCTTCCATCTTGGATATTGATTTTTTTTTCCTTTCAGCTTTCTTCTATTTATTTTTTCTCTCTCTCTCTCTCTGTCTACCCAGATTTCACTAATCCTTACTATCCAGTTCTAGAGCTCCCTCTTTTTTATGCCATCTACCTACTACTTTTCACCCTTCACCCCAGTCCTTCCATTCCCCAGCTCTTCTTCCCTGGTCCATTATTCCCTAGTCTTTTGCTCACTCTCTCTTCTCCTTCATGTTTACCATCTCTCACCCCTCATCCAATGTCTCTCTCTCTCTGGCTCTTTTCCCCTCCATCCAGTACCTCTACTCTCTCTTTCCTTCCTTCCATGTCTGCAATCTCCCTTCCTAAACCCCTGCAGCCAGCTTCTACCCCATCTCCATACCATACCATTCCCCTCCCTATTACTCCCATGTCCAGCATCCTTCCGTCTCTTTCTCAACCTATTTACCCCATATCCATCTTCTCCCTATTACCCCCATGTCCTGCATTTCCTTCTCCTCTTATTGCTCTGTGTCCAGCTTCTCCTCTCTGTCCTCCCCTTCCCCAAGTCCAGCATTTTCCCCATAGTCTCCCTAAAACCCCCCTGGCCAACATCACCATTCCGTCCCCCCTCCTTGCTTCTCTCTATGCTCCTTTCCGTGTCTAGTATCTATCTCCCTAGCGCCCCACCTCAATCTTATCCCCGCTGCCTCCCTATTCCCCCCCCTGCACCCAGCATCTCCCCTCTGGTTCCCTGTGCCCATCCACGTCCACCTTCCAATGCCCCCTCATGCCCATTCCCCCCTTCAATGCCCTCTCATATGCACCCCTTGTATGTACAAGGGGTAGAGTCCGCCCACAGAGTAGCATGTCCCATGGGCAGGGGCTGTGCAAGCCGTGATCCCAGCACAGAGAGGCAGGGCACAATTGGCCTTGCACAGCCCCTGCCCACAGGACATGCTGCTCCAGCGGGCAGGCTCTGCTTCTCTAGGCCACAATAACTGCCTCCCACACCCTTCTGCCTGTGGGGGAAGCATGTCATGTGGGCCGGGGCTGTGCAAGCCATGACTGCGGCCCAGAGAAACACAGCCTGTCCACAGGCAATTGCGGCCTTTCACAGCCTTCTGTCCATGGAAGTGGCTTGTTCTGCGGGCAGGCTCTCCATTGGGCTGACAGTGCTCCACAGGCCATCGTGAATGGGGAGTGGGGGGCAGGTGGCTAGTAATGGAACTCTCCTGATATCTGGGTTCCCTGCTGCACGTACCCAGCTTGCCAGGTAGTGCCGGCACTGGTCCAGCATTTGTCTTACTGCATCCCCCATGTGTCCAGCATTTGTCCTCCTGCCCCTTCCCCCATGGTCCAGCATTTTTCCGCCTGCCCCTCCCCCCATTGCCCAGCATTTGTCCTCCTGCCCCTCCCCCCATGGTCCAGCATTTGTCCTCCTGCCTCTCCCCCCATGGTCCAGCATTTTTCCGCCTGCCCCTCCCCCCATTGTCCAGCATTTGTCCTCCTGCCCCTCCCCCTATTGCCCAGCATTTTTCTGCCTGCACCTCCCCCTCCTGTTATCCAGCATTTGTCCTCCAGCCCCCCCCCCCCAGTTGTTTAGCATTTGTCCTCCTGCCCCTTTGTCCAGCATCTGCCATCAACCTTTCAATATCGACATCAGGACAGGAAAAGTGCGAGGTTTTCAAGACTCTGGTGATCCTAAGTCTCTGCTGGTTCTGCTCCCACCCCTCCCCGCCGCGAAAAGCATCATCAGAGGGGGCGGGACCCATCAGAGCCTTAGAAGCATGCTGGAGTCACAAGAGCCTGAGATTTGGCTTTCTGCTTTTTTTCCCCAAAGTTGATAGCTCGCCACATGGCATCAAGCTATCAATTTTGAAAAAAGTAAAAAAAAACCCAGAAAGTAAAAATCACAGTTTCTTACCATTCAGGCATGCTTCTAAGGCTCCGATGAGTCCTGCCCCCCTCTGATGATGCTTTTCCAAATAGGTCTTGAAATTTAATGTACACAAGTGCAAACAGATGCACATAGGGAAAAATAATCTTCATTATATATATGCCATACCGGTATCCATTTTAGGAGTTACCATCCAGGAAAAGGTTTTTGTGATCATTGTGGACAATACTTTGAAATTCTCAGCATACTGTGTGGCAATGACCATAAAAAGCACACAGGAACTATTCAGACAGATTAGAGAACAAAATTGGGAATATAATAATGCCTCTGTATCAATCCATGGTGCAACTACACCTGGCGATCTAGTCCTGGAGGATTGGTCAAGAAACCACTGTAAGCCAGATGGACTTGGGAAAGCCGCTGATTATGCCTGGATTTAAGTAACAAGGAGTTGATTGATTCTTTGAGATCATGCCAGATACTTTGGACCTGGATTGACCACTGTTGGCAATGGGATGTTGGATTTGATGAACCTTTGGTCTGACCTCGTTTAGCAATTCTTATGTTCTTGTAAGTACTGTGTGCGGTTCCAGTCATCACATCTCAAAAAACATATAGGACAACTGGAAAAAGGGACAGGGAAGGTCAACCAAAATCATAAAAGGATGAAACAGATTCCTGATGGAAAAAAGGCTAAACAGGTTAGGACTCTGCAGCATAGGGAAGAGGACAGAGGTTTATAGACTCATAAGAAGTGTAGACCAGATCCCAGCCCTGGTTCCAAGGGACCCGAAAACCCCAAAGCATAGAAGGAAACTGACAATTTTCCCCATTCCCCTAAAAAGAATCACGTCAAATGTGCGTTGTTCACATAAGCACCTTTGCAATGCATCCTGAGAGCTCGGCGTCAGTGAGAGCAAGATCTGCGTTAGCAAGGCACGGCAGCTGCAGCTAGTCTGCATATTTCCTTGTGATCCGAATATGTCTTTTCGTCCTGCTTCCTCCGAAACATGACATTTAAGCAGTAAATAAGGCTTGCCTTCTGGGAAAGACAGCTATGCCAGACAGCCAAATGCGGTTTGTGTGGCTGCAGATCCCTAGGGGAAACAAAACCCTCACAGTCCGTTTCCCTGCTTTCTGAAGCCTGCAGCCATCATGTATCAAGGCCAGCTTGCAATGAGAGACCTTAGAATCTGAGCGTCGGCTATTCTCTGCATACAAGCAGACTGCAAAGACAGTACTATGTGCAAGGATAGTGACTATTGCCCAGAGACACGGGCTAGAGATGGAGGGAAAGGAACTCTTTCCCCGTATCCCAGGAGTCCAGTTGCTTTACGAGACTAAAGCCCGATCTCAGACACAGCCTCCGTTTTGGACAGCACAGCAAGATTCTAGATGGACCATAGTTGAACTTTTTGCATTGGGCATCTCTGTGCCAGAGCTAAAAATAATAAATATAGTTTTCATTTTCGGGTACCTATGTCTGGCACTGCCAGGGAGGATCATTCGCTGTACTTATTTTACAGACTGCAGACGTTGTTTTCTTTTCCTCTCTTTTGCAATGTACTTTGGAGGTGGCTCAGTTACTCAGCCTTGCTTATGCACACTGTCCCAATAAAACAACTCTCCATTATTTCACTCCGTTTTCCTCGAATGCTCTCACCTTATTTAATAGTTTCTTTATACCGCTTTATCATTTAAGTCAAAACAGTTTACATTGTAACTTAAACTTGGTAATGTACATTAAACAGGGACATTGATAACTTGGATTTTTCTGAAGCAATGGAGGGTTAAGTGACTTGCCCAAGGCCACAAGAAGTGCTAGTGGGAATTGAACCCTGGTTTCCTGGTTCCTAAACCAGTGCCCTAACCATTAAGCTTCTCCACTATGCCAGTATTCTCCTTCAGCTTCTGTTTAGTTCTCCTAAGAATTCCCCTATAATTTGCCCCCCTCCTCTAGAATCCTTCCCTGCTGTCCATTAATGGAGCTCTCGTCCTCTGACCAGGGCTCATGTATAATGGAAACCGGAAGCACCTCTTGCAAAAATTCCAACCCAAAGAATACTCATGCAAAGAAATATTACCTATTATAGGAAGGGAGGAAAGGGGGGGGGGGGTGGGAAGGGGGTCTTGAAACAGCAGTAGTTTAATGAAAACGGTTACTTTTTGGGCCACGCATAAAGGTATAGGGAATGCAGGAGAGCGTTATAACAGAGGATGGAAGAAGAGCTAAAGAGGAAAATGATGTTCCAGGAGAAGGAAAAGGTGAGGAAGGGGGTTTACACCCAGGAAGTAAGAAAGTCTGACCCTTTTCCATTCTAGGTTTCATCCTTTGATACCAAGTGCTAGCACGACAGGAAACCAAGCAAGACCACCATGAAATAAATGCCAGGCTCTGTTTTAGTGTAACTCCCCTGCTAGAAGCCCCCTCTGCGTTACCTCTGCTTGAAGATCCTCTTCTGTTTCCTGCTTCCTGGTCAGATCTTGTTGATTCATATTCTGTATTCAGCCTTCAGGTCCCTCCCCCTGCAGGCAGTTGCAGTAGGTGGAGCAAGCACAAAGGTAATATGGGAACGGTGATTTCCAATCTCAACTTTCACTTTCTCAGCACAACAAACAGAAAAACCCTGAGGCAGCATGCTGGAAGGAGGTGACAGGTAGCGAGTCGACTAAACAGGCCTACAACAGTCTTTTCTACTCCAGTAGTTCCTTGTAGCACTATACTAGACTCAAGAGAGAAGGAAATAGAAGCACATCTGACAGCCAATAAAGAAGCATAAATGAACTACAGAGCAAAAGGGAGATGTCCTCCTTTCCACTATATCATTCACCACTCCTTACCCCCAACAGACTTTGATAGTATCAGTAGGGCTGCCAACTTCCTCCAGATGCACCCGACAAGCTTGATCCAGTCCTGGGTTTACCCCATTACATGCAGGAGTGCAATAGAGAAATCAGAACTACATATCCCTGCATGCAATAGAGTAAACCCAGGACTGGATCAAGCTGGTGGGGCAGATCTGGAGCTAGTTGGCATTCCCTAAGTATCAGCAACATTTTCTTTTGTGAGCCCTCCCACTTTCAGGGGTCTATGTATCTCTACTTGTTCAGAATTTGATACTGTACTGCAAGAAATTCCATCTTGGACGTCGAGGCTGGTGCAAGAGCAATAGGAACCCTACACAGACCTTCAGCTTTGTGCCCAGTTATACTGCTGGCCCATAGGCCACCCTGTCTTTCTGGCCCATTTATCTTTATAATGTTTTCATGTGGCAGGTTACTAACAGTCATGTGATGCTTATGACCAATCACAGCCAGGGCTGGTGGAAGGGTATTAGGTGCCCTAGGCAAAACAATGAGCCTCGTGCCCTCTCATACTTAGCTTTTAGACCTTTAGCACCCCTTCCAAGATTTTGATTAATAAGCTCAATTGTAATCCTCTCACCATCACTGCCAGAACAACCCTATAAAGCGTGTACTTGAATGTCACACTTCGAAATATTGAACTTTATTTTGTAAATGTATACAAAATGAAGGAGATTTCAAAATGCCACTTACAAGGATAAATGGAATATCTGCATAACGCCCATCTCCCTGCAGGCAAAAGTACGCACTGATGACTGAGTTTGTGTGGCTGTCAGGACCCATTGCTTTGCATTGACTGTACCTGCCCTTTGCTGCCTCCCCCCAGCCACTGCCAATTTGCATATATGACATGTACAATTCCTTGATTTATTTAAGGGGATGTTATTTATTATATTATATATTTGGAACCCATTTTCTATGGGTTCACTTTAAAAACAGTGTGCAAAATGGGCACTACATTTGCATATTTGCAAATTGGACCGCACGTCCCCTTTAAATAACGTGGGAATTCATGGCGTTTTCCTAAAAATAGGACTCTCAATGACAGCCAGTAAGGTAATGTTCTTTCTCAGTTATTTATTATATATATTTTTTGAACAGCTTATGATTGGTAAGTATAGGTTTTTGTAGACTCCCGGTTCAGTTATTTTAAACCACACTGTAGTATAATAGTTTAGAGATATGCTCTTCAGGGCTTTTCGCTTACTGTTACATTCCTTCATGTTAAGCATAAAGTGTTGATTCGTTCCGTTGTTCTTCACGCATAGTAATCCTTTATTTACCCTTCGCGGATTATATTTTACATCATCACTATACTCCATTTCTTTTGTTTTGGTTTTTTCCAAAAACGCACCAAAAATCGGCATTGTTATATTTATTTATTTATTTATTTTTTGATGTTTCAGTTTTTATGTTGTTCAATACAGACGAAATTGTTCATTCCGTGGTTCTTCACGCATGGCAATCCTTTATTTACCCCTCGCAGGTTATATTTTATATATTTTATATAATCATTACACTCCGTTTCTTTTGTTTTTTCCAAAAATGCGCCAAAAATCGGCGTTGTTTTATCTTTTGATGTTTCATTTTTTTATGCTGTTCAATACAGACTAAATTGTTCCTTATGAGTGTTTAACCATTTACATTTGTTTTCCTGAGCGTCTCACCGGCTGGTGGTCCGACATTTCATCAGTATACGTTTTGGAGGCACATTTTTCCAGATAAAGCAATTAGCTCATTGTTTAACTTTATGGCTCCCGTTTTTCTGGGAATGGTCTTTGAGGCCCTTTGAATAGTTCAAATTTCAGGCTTCTAATTTTATCTTTTTGTATTTTTCTTTTATTTTGAGCTTTACCATTTGGTGCTTGCATTCTTTTTACCAGTTAGTCTTTATGCAATTGTTATATTTTATCATATTACATTATGTTCAGTAGTTTGTTACAATGGTCTAAATGATTCTATATTTTAAATATTTATTTACATGTTCTATTTGTTTTACATGCAATCTATATGTTGATTTTCTTTCATGAGTTATACACAATATTAGAATATCAGTTTTGTGCAGTGTTGTTTTGGTCTTTCAAGATAAGATTTATTGTTTCTCTTTTTGGGTTTGGGTTTCCCATTAACTTTAGCTCCGTATTTATATGTATTTTTATACATTATAGGATAATTTATTTATGTTTATATATATTTTTTAGTTTATTCATAGTGATCCTATGTTACATATTATCCTCTGTGCGCCTTAATCGATATCAGACATATCAAACAGTGAGTATCTTTTCATGTTATATTTCCTGTTCTTAATTTTGTCTAGTTGCATATGTTATTGCTGTTTATACTTGGTTTATTCTTTATAATTTATGGAATTATGTTTACATGATTTTTTATGTTCATATTCATATCTATATATTTATGATTTATATGTTTAATTTTTAATTGTGTACAGGTTTATTTATGTTTTTAATTTTGTGCATGGTCATTCATTTTAATATGTTTGTTTGCAGTTCTCAGCCACCTGAGGAAGGCGTTTGCCGAAACGTGTTGGGGCGTTCCTTTAATAATAAAAGCGCAGTGACCACAATACCTCTTGCCCTGTGTGTTTTCCTTGGCTGCTTGCAAGTAGGTGCTCCTTTTCTGGTTTGAGTCCTGCGAGAGAGACATTGTCCCCTCCTGACTTCGGATCAGACAAAAAATACTACACTAATCTGCTTTGATTGAAGGGGTTTTCTTTTTCACAACTGATTTGACTGCGATCACCTCTGAGGGGTTTATATTTTGAATGCATTCTAAATGGGCAGGGTTTATAGCACTTCCTGGCAGTTGGCACTGGAGTATAGTAATGCAGAAATCTGATCATTTTGCTTCCTCACTACCCATGAAAATGGTATTCAGACACTCATTAAGAGGTGTGTGTACTAAAAGTTAATGCGCATTCACAAATGTTAATGTGCGCTAAGTGCAGGAACACACAATTATTTCTATTGGCGCAGTGTCACTTTACGCACATGAATATTTAGTAAACATGGAGTCGGTGCAGATTGGGGTAGCTTCTAAAATGGTTAGTCATCTTCATTATAAGTATACGAGGATAGACTTCTGCATCTTAATATGTATATGTTAGAGGAAAGACAGGATAGAGGAGATACGATAGAGACATTTAAATACCTCTGTGGCATATTTAAAATGCACAGGATGAGAGCCTCTTTCAATTGAAAGCAAGCTTTACTACGAGGGGACATAGGTTGAGGGTGAACGGTGATAGACTCAAGAGTAATATGCGGAAATATTTCTTTACGGAAAGAGTGGTGGATCCGTGGAATAGTCTCCCAGTGGAAGTGGTAGAGACGAGGACAGTATCTGAATTCAAAAAAGCATGGGAAAAACACAGAGGATCTCTAAAGGGAAAAAGGGGACTGTTGTAGTGGTTGATATGGAAGGGCAGACTAGACAGGCCATGTGATTTTTTTCTTCCATCACGTTTCTATATTTCTATCCCCCTAAGTTATTGTCAGGACAAATGAGAGGCTTGTAAGAGCTCCCTTGAAAGCCGCCTAACATTTTAGTTGGCAACATATACATTTTAAAATAAAATAAATTATATGTATGCAAATGAGGTTCAGTGGATATGCAAATGAGGCCCCGCACCATCCTTGGGCCGCCCCTGCTTATAAGAGCCTATTTACACATGTAGAATGCTGCCTAATGTATAACAATGATTTATAAATTACTTGCCATAGCGCGTGCACATATTTACATCTGCCTTGACGTAGGTGTACATTTGTTTGAGAGCATTTGAGCTATTAGGGCTGCTTCTGAGTGGAACCTAGGCACTTATGTGGCCTTTAGGAAATAGAAAGGTATAGTGATCCTGTATAGGAACTGCTATATCAAAAGTGCTGGTTAAAACATTCCCAAACTCTGGCTTTTCTCATAAAACAATATTAAGTTTCAAGTTAGACCTTTTTAATTTTACACTTTTATTTATATTTTTCATTGTTAAATTTTTTAGTGGATCTCAAATCCCTTGAAAGTGCAATAGGGGGACGTGTTCTCTTTGCTATCTCCTAATATCAGCACAGGTCCTTTTGGCAAATATTTTAACTATTATAATATCAAGTCACATTCCATGATAAACTTAAATGATCGCGATACTTATCTAATGATCACAATATCTGTTTCCTCCATAAATCTCTGCACAGTGCTATTTTTTTAGAATAGATTTATTTATTTATTAGTATTTGGCTCGTGCCTTCCCAATGGTAGTTCAAGGTGAGTTATATCCAGGTACTATTGGGGTTTCCTGTTCCTGGAGAGCTTACAATCTAAGTTTGAACCTGAGGCAGTGGAGGGTTAAGTGACTTGCCCAAGGTCACAAGGAGCACCAGTGGTATTTGAGCCATGGTCCTTCTCGTCCCAGTCAGTTGCTCTAACCGCTTGGCTACTCTTCCCCTCCAACATAGTTTTAACCAGTAGCCTTTCTAGAATGAGCATACAAAGAGGCCTTTTAGAGGATTTTAGGGGCCGTGTTATAAAAGTATAGGAAGTCTAGTCATGTGTTTATCCCTGCACTGTCTGTTTAGCGTGTGCGTTGTTATCATGGGTCATTAACACGTGCTCAAGCCCACTTTAACAGCTAGCGCAGCTTAGTAACAACATGCTTCTCTGTTCTGGTAGGAATAGTGTTGGGGCAATCAAGACTGCTGGCCCTACAACAGGCATGAAAGTTAATTGAGGGGATGCATGGCTGAAAGTTTGCTAAGGGCATCTAATACCCGTGGCAGCCATGCCTGCCCTATATGAAAACTCCTGGTTCTAGTAACTGAATTCCTAGTCTCTTGCCAGTTTATAGTCCACCTTCCAGCAGAGGGTGCACTGTACCATGCTTTATTTTATTTTCTACATTATTATGTAGACAACGACAGATTTTTACTACAGCGCAATGGAGGCACTGGTTAGCACTTCAGACTAAGGCAGCCACATGCAAATAGTTTCTGTTCTTATTTAAATGCTAATCCAACCCATTCATAATCATTTAGCTATCACAAAAACCTTGAGAATTTCTTCTTTCATTCCTCAGAGATCACTTTCCTCTGCAGTGTTTCAGGAAACCAGAAAGACTGAGAAGCATCATCATAGGAAACATTGGTTCTTTGTCCCTGGCTGCTACAGTCTTTCTTAGTTTCCACTGCATGCACACACTAAGCAGTCATTTCTTAGGATGCCACAAGTCAATAGAGACCATGGGAATCAAATCAGAACTGGCTCAACTTGTCACCTAAAGAAGATGTAACAGGCGCTGAGGTGGAGAACTGAAAACGTGCATGACCATCAGGGGGGTCAAGAGGGGAGAAAAATCATCTTGGGGTAGTTTTTCTGGGGGACTAATGAAAAGAACGTTAGAAGCTGTGGCAGGGTTTGCCACCAAATATGAGTCAACCCTTAGAAGATTAATCCAGGCCTTGTTTTGCCCCATTGCTTCTAAAACCTAGACTGGTGAATACACACCCAAGATAAATGTGAATATTCCGGGTCTTCATTGTATGTAAATTGTTCTCATGTATATTCCTTGTGAATATCCTGAAAACCTGGCGTAATGCTAATTTTTAAAAGGGCTCCTGGGTGAAATGGGAAACTACAGAACAGTGAGCCAGACGTCAGTGTCATGAAAAATGGTAGAAACCAGGATAAAAATCAAAATTACTGAACATAGAGAGTCATGGTTTAATGGGACAAAGCCAACATGGATTTAGTCAAGAGAACTCTTGTCTCACGAATCTGTTACATTTTTGTTGACGATGTCAACAAAGAGGTAGATAAGGTGAGCTGGCAAATACACTATATCTGGATTTTCAGAAAGCCCTTGATAAGGTCCTTCGTGAGAGGCGCTTGAGGAAATTAAAGAGTCCTGGGATGGGAGGGAGTGTACTATTGTGGATTTGAAATGGGAAAAAGAATACAGAGTAGGGCTCTATGGAGAAAGGTGATTAGTGGAGTGCCCCAGGGATCTGTGCTGGGTCTGTTGCTTTTTAACATATCCATAAATGACCTGGAAATGGGAACAGGTGGCAGCTGTAGCCATGGCTACACTGGAGGTAGCAACTTGCCCAGTTCTCAGAGAAAGATGTTTTTTTAAATTAATTCTCAATCTGAATATATATCTTAATACATGGTGATATCTGTAGTCCCCATTTCTATCCATTGAATTCAGTGCTGCACATACCAGAATGCATCCAAAATCCAGGACTGGCCCAAGGGTTTCAGCTGCCTTAAGTAGACCTTCAGACATTGCTGCCTTGTCCCCCAAACCTCCCAGAAACAGCTCCCTTCTTTCTGCTATTTATCTCAGCACTGAAAAGGTAAATGAAACTGCTGCAGTTCCTTGTGTTCAAGCATGCTGGAAGCCCCTGGCAGTCCTGCGCCATCGGACACGCACCTTCTGCTACCATGGGGGTGAGACTGGCAGGGGCTTTGGGCGCCATTGAACATGAGGCTCCGTGGCAGCTTCATTTCCCTTTTCAGTGCCGACTTTCAGAAATAGCAGAAAGAAGGGAGCTACTCCTGAAAAATGGAGGGGGGGAGGGGGCGGTGACAACTGACAATGTGCCACCCTAGGCAATTTCCTGACTCATCTAGTGGATGGACCAGCCCTGACTGTCCTAAAGTCTCCCTGCTAGACATGGGTTACTTGGTATCTCTAAATACGGTGGCCCTTCATGGAAGGAAGCTGCAGTGGAACAGACTTGGAGCTCAATGCTGAAACCCTGTGCTACAGCCTAGCACGAAAGCTCTAGAGCAGGGTTTTCTAAGTAAGTTTAGTGTAGAACGTTTGCTCATAATTGCTGTAATCAAACAGCATGCAAATGAGCTGTACGTAAAAAGTCGGCGCTAAACAAGGAGAGCAAACCAGGCACATGCGCACAGCAGTCTGTGTTAGCAACATCTGCTGTATATCCTGTGCACCAAAAAAACCCCCGTTTATTGTGCACATGTGCTAGATTGCTATCTGGCGCATAAACAGCACTATTCTGTCCAGAATAATAGCCAGTGTTCATAAATGTCTGCTCAGAATAGTGCTGTTTATGCACCAGATAGCATATACACATAGGGCCCAATTCTGATCTGCATGTCCGGGCCCTCTGCGTGCCCGGTCGGAACCAGACGCAGAGAGGGAGTCGTGATTCTGATCCCGTGGGGCATGTCTAGCCCCATGGGGTCAGAATTGCGAACAGGCCTGTACATGCAGGACAGGACCACAAATCCTTCCGGCCTACATGTACAGGCCTTGCTCGGCTAGCTCAGTCAGGGCTCTTCAATGGAGCCGCGGCACTAGGGCATCCCGTTGCCATGGCACTGTGGCTCCATTGAAAAGCTGCGATCCCTGGCCGCCGGCTGCAGAGCTACTTTCCCTGCAGCCTGACCCCCAATCTGGCCCCCTAAGGCCAGAGTTGGGCTGCGGAGAATGTCCTCGGCCCTCCCCTGCCCCATCTGCTCCCCGGGCCCGCCATTCCCCGGCAACATTAGAATCGGCCCTGTACATCTGGGGCCGACGACTGCCCACTGCCTGCCCTGACGCCGCTCCCAATCCGCCCCCTCTACTTTCCCCATACAACACGCGGGGAAGGCAGACGGGACCAGGAAAAGGCCCGAATAGCGAGGATGGACGTCCCAGCAGGACATCCATCCCTGCTATTTGTGCCTCAGAATGACCCCGTTATTGTTCCAGCACACTTCCCCTGGTGTTTTCAGCACTCTTCCGTAAAGCCAGAAAAGACGCAGATGCTAAACGCTCAAGAAACAGGCATAAATTCCTCACCAGCACAGACCGCAGACCTGTGAGTTAATGCTTTGTGCCTCCTCAGACCTCGCGTTAACATCGCGCATTGAGCTCAGCCTTCTGGTCACCTGCGCACTTCTCTGCATCTGCCCTGCGAGCTAATTGCTTCATTACCATCCGTTTCAATGGATTTAAAAACGTGGTGCCCAGCCATTAGCATAAGCACTCGCGCACTGTTTATGCTCCTTCATGCATGCTGCATCCACAGTAGCGCAGAAAATTCTGCGCAAACACTGCGCTATTGCCTGTGCTAATGGCAGCACACTTTTCTGCATCACGCTGTCAGCGAGTATTTTCAATAGCTCAAGGGGATGCAGGGGGGAGAGGAAAACAGAGTGGACCTACTGTGCCCTGCTTTCTCCGATTAGGGTGAATAAAACCCATCTCCTTGGTCATATCTGGGGAGCATCTGCATGTTTACAGGAGATTAAAATTATGGTAATTTGTCTCCCCCCCTGCTTTATAGTTTTCCCTTTTTATGTCTGTAACAAGCTGCATTGTGCTCTGTGACTGTAAATGCATTTCTTTGGTGCACTGAGATTTCTATAGATAGAATTAAATGTACTATACCACAACTGTGTATGTTTTGTGCCGTCATTCCCATAAAGCATATTACCCTAAGAGCGGCCCTTCTGCACACTGTTAAATAAAGTGGTTGGATTTTGGACAGACATCAGACCAACTTTATAAGAGTTTGGGAGCAGACACGACGGTTTCAAATCACTGTTAAAACAGAGTGGGGGGGGGGGGAGAGTTAATAAAACCCACAGAATTGAAATGAAAGAGGGAGAGCACAACATACTTTTGACAAAGATCAGATGTAATGATTATAGTTCTCTCATAAATAAAATGTAGTGGTGTGGATGCTATAAAGGGAGGCTCCAAGGCAGTCAACACTGAGTGATGACAGCAGCATGACATAAGCATGTTGTAGTCTTTTTTTTAATTTTTATTTAGAGAGTATTACTCTATACACTCTTGGGTTTTTGAAGGGTATTTAGCCAGCTACAGTGCTAAACAACTTGAAAAGTGAATTAGGTTGAAAAACTAAACTTTCCCTGTTACGGTACTCAGAACTGGCTGCGGCCTGTAGGTTCTGGCATTTAGTCATGTGACCTGCACCTCTGTTGCTATAGGAGATTTTGAAGATGGTGACGTACTTGGGCTTCATTCTCCATGGTACAGCGTGCTGGTATGCCCAACTTGTTTCTTGTCTCTGCTGGGAGTTAGGGTGATGCTTTCTGAGGATGGCACTAAACTTGCTCCCCAAAACCACTGAGTTGCCTCCTTATCCATTTTCCCCCACTGTCCTTGGGATCAAGTGGCTCATTATAAAAGAAATTAGACAGAGGAGGTGCTTCCCCTTTCCCCTTTCATCGTTATCCAGACCTTGGTGTTTACATTTCTACTGGCTCACCTGTGAGGTACAGGAATGGAGACAGTTGGAGATCTGTACTCAATAGATAACGGATCACCACTCAGCAGTTGCAAACATGGTAAAATAACAACAAAAAAATCAATTTTATCATCGGTATTTTAGGTTGCAATAGTTGACTTGCACTCCTGGTAGTTCACGTGGCAAGTGCTATGTTACGCCATGCAGAAGACCCGAGTTTAATGTCCTACTATTCATCATTAGTACAGCACTAGGAGGCATTATACAGCACTGTACATATAGATGTAAGACACAATCTCTGCTCATCAGAGCTTTCACTCCAATCAAAACACATAGCGAAACTGGGAACTGAGGTATGCTAAGATACACAGAATTAGTGGGCAAGAGTGAGGAGCATCAGGATCCAAAAGCAGCCTGGGTTGAGCTTATGGCATTTGTCACCTTAAGGAGGAAGGGCGTCTCAGTGACACAAACCTACTTGCTGGACTCAGGGTGCCCACATCACTGGGTTCCAGCCAAAGACTGTCACTGCAGTGACTGGGTTAGTGGGGAGAAGGGGCAGAAACTCATTCTCCCTCCCCCCAAAAGTTTCACCATGATTATTTATTTATTTTAAACCATTTCTATCCCACCATATGCTAAAATGCATCCGAGGCAGCGTACAGTATAGAAAAGGTCCAAAGACCCTAAAACAGAAAACACTAACGACCCTACCTCTCCTCCCCCATCCTGTTGCCCGGCTGCCTCGGCCTAGTCCTGCCTCTTACCAAACCCGACTGGGGAAACAAAAAGGTCTTCACAGCTTTCCTAAACAACACCAGATTTTATTCCTGCCTCAAGCATACTGGAAGCTTATTCCACCACAAAGGGGCCACCACTAAGAAACACCTTTCCCTCCATTTCTTCAAATGTACCTGATGGAGGCCTGAGACCACTAAGTGCTGGCCCTGACTTGACCATAACTCCCGACCTAGCTGGTACCATGCCAATACCTTTGTCAGATATCCAGGCTCCTGACCTTAAATGTTGCCAAGAGGAGCTTAAACACACTTCACTGCTCAATACCGCAACGGTATTTTGATAACCCAACGTACAGTACAATAGATTACAATAGTCCAGTACTGACATTACAAAGACCTGAATCAACAGACACATTGCCCCCTTATCCAAAAATTGATGTAACTATCGTACCAGACACAACTTACTGTATGCCACTTGTACAACATTCGACACCTGGGAGTGGAGATCCAAACCTACACCCATCACAACCCCCAAGTTCCATATTTCCTTTCCCATTCCAACTTTTCACCTGCAACCCTCGGCCATTCCTGAATATTCCCCTCCTTTCTCCCCCTATAACTTTATATCTTAAACAATGCATTCTTTAAAGCTTCTTAATACAAAGTATTCATCTTAATACTTTGAAAATAGTCATTTAAAGTTTAACATTACATTTTGGTGTCACTTCAGTAATAGCTACACAACTTTCCTCCAATGCCAATTGCTAGGTACATTATAAAATCAAACAAAACACTGCCGAAAGACCCCTCACAGCCTATAGCACACCGCTTCCCAAATCTTTATCCAAGATGACCCCATTTTAACAGTTCGGAATAGATATCCACTCCCCTCTCCTCCCTCATCCTTCCTCCACTTATCCAAAGCATGAAGGCAACACTGGTGCCCAACAGTTGCAGCAATCAGAGGACCCTATGTGCCAGTGTGTGTTCACAGACACTGGATGGTCTAACAGGAGGGAAGCAAGGTCTGAGCATTCACCGACTCACAGAGCCCATGCTGACTGGGACTACTGGGTATAGTACAGGTGTCAATTCAGGTCCAGAGGCAGGGGGAGAGGTCCTGTTTCTGTGATACTATCCACTAATAATATGACACTTTTTCGGGTCCTGCCCACAATTTGGGAAACACTGCTATAGCAAATATACCGTAACAGCACTGCCAGGACTCAGATAGCACAACCGTACTTACGAGTGGAGGAGTAGCCTAGAGGTTAGAGCACTGGCTTTGTAAGCAAGAGACCAGGGTTTAATTCCCACTGGCACACCTTAGGCAAGTCACTTAACCATCCATGGCCTCAGAAGAACATAAACATAAAATGCGCCATACTGGGTCAGATCAAGCCCAGTATCCTGTTTCCAACAGAGGCCAATCCAGGTCACAAGTACCTAGCAGGTTCCCAAAAAAGGCACACAGGTTCTGCAATGTTTGCCCTGGGGCAAGCAGTGGATTTCCAAGGTCCTCTTTAATAACAGTTTATGGACCTTTTCTCCAGGAACTTGTCCAAACCTTTTTTAAACCCAGCTAAACTAACAGCTTTTACTACATTCTCCAGTAATGAATTCCAAAGATTGATTACCCGTTGAGTGAAAAAATATTTTCTCTTATGAATCTTAAATGGGTTATACTGTAATTCATTGCATGTCCCCTAGTCTTTCTACTTTTTGATGATATAAACAATTGATTTACATTTACCTGTTCCATGCCATTCATTAATTTATAGACCTCTATCATATCTCTCCTCAGCCTTCTCTTTTCCAGGGGTATCCTTCCATCCCCTTTACCATTTTAGTGGCTCTTTTTTGTATCTTTTCTAATTCCGCTATATCCTTTTTAAGATATGGTGACCAAAATTGCACACAATATTCAAGGTGCGGTCGCACCATGGAATGATACAGAGGCATTATAATATCCTTTGTTTTATTCTCCATTCCTTTCCTTATGATTCTTAGCATTCTATTTACTTTCTTGGCCTCCGCTGCACACTGGACAGAGGGTTTTAGAAATATGATGACAGAAAAAGACCACATGGCCTATCTAGTCTGTCCTTCCATATCAACAACTACAACAGTCCCCTTTTTACCTTTAGAGATCCTCTGTGTTTGTCCCATGCTTTTTTGAATTCAGTTACTGTCCTCATCTCTACCACCTTCACTGGGAGACTATTCCATGGATCCACTACTCTTTCCGTAAAGAAATATTTCCGCATATCACTCCTGAATCTATCTCCCTTCACCCTCATCCCATGTCCCCTCGTAGCAGAACTTGCTTTCAATTGAAAGAGGCTCTCTCCGTGAATATTTATGCCACGGAGGTATTTAAACATCTCAATCATATCACCTCTATCCCGCCTTTCCTCTAAGGTGTACATATTAAGATCCTTCAGTCTGTCCTCATATGCTTTATAATGAAGACCACTAATGTGCTATTCACAATGACGCCTAAATCTTTTTCCTGGGTAGTGGTTCCTAATGTGGAACCTTGCATTATGCAACCTTACTTTGGGTTGTTCTTTCCTAGGTACATAACTTTGCACTTGTCTACATTAAATTTCATCTGCCATTTGAATGTCCAGTCTTTCAATTTATCAAGATCTGCTTGCAATTTTTCACAATCCTCATGGGTTTTAACAACTTTGAATAATTTTGTGTCACCTGCAAATTTGATTCCGTCCCTCATAATTCCCATTGCCAGGTCATTAATGAATAAGTTAAAAAGCAGCAGACCCAGCACAGATCCCTGGATACTCCACTATTCACCTTTCTCCATTGGGAAAATTGGCCATTTAGCCCTACCCTCTGCTTTCTATCTTTTACCAGTTCCTGATCCACAATTGTATATTGTCTCCCATCCCATGACCTTTTAATTTCGCCAAGAGTCTCTCTTGAGGGACCTTGTCAAAGGCTTTCTGAAAATCCACATACACTATTATCAACCAACTCACCTTTGTCTACCTGTTTATTCACACCTTCAAAAAGTATAACAGATTAGTAAGATAAGACCTTTTTTGGCTAAATCCATGTTGGCTTTCTCCCATTAAACCATGACTATCTACATGTTCAGTAATTTTATTCTTTATAATGGTTTATATCATTTTGCCTGGTACTGATGTCAGGTTCACTTATCTGTAGTTTCCTGGATTACCCCTGGAACCCTTTTTAAAAATTGGTGTTATATTGGCCATTCACCAATCTTCAGGTACTAAAAATTATTTTAATGATATTTCACAGATTACTTAGCATGTCCTGCCGTGACACTGACCCAGTCGATACCGGGGTAATTGAAATCACCCATTATTATTACTGTGTTGTAACTTTTGTTAGCTTCCCTGATTTCTTTTAGCATTTCATCATCGATTTGTTCATTCTGGCCAGGTACTTGGTAGTAGACCCCCACTGCCATCGCCTTCCCCTTCCCCTTTTTACATGGAATTTCTATCCATAGATATTCTACAGTGTATTTTGTTTCCTGCAAAACTTTAATCCTACGGACTCAATGCCCATGTTGATCTTTCCATTTAGCTTTTTCTTCCATTTCTTTCTCTCTCTATTTGCTCAGATTTCACCTCACTTTCTTACCCTCAGTCCTCCCTTTCCGTCTTTCTACCTTTCACCTATCAACCAGTTTTTCATCTACTTTTCGCAACTTCTCTCTAGCCCATCCCCTTCACCCTTAGTCTCTCCCTAGTCCCTCCATTCTCCACCTCTGTATAAGTTTGCTTTGATTTCATCCTGTTGCTATAAAGGGGTCCTCTGTGTCTGTCCCAAGCCATTTTGAATTCCGTCACTGTATTTGTCCCCACCACCTCCATCGGGAAGGCATTCCAAGCATCCACCAACCTTTCAGTGAAAAAGTATTTCCTGATGTTTTTAAGTTTACTGCCTTGCAGCTTCATCGTATGCCCTCTACTTTTACAGCTTCCTCTTCTCTGGAAAAGGTTTGCTTGTTCATTGATACCCTTTAAGCATTTAAAGGTCTGTATCATATCCCCTCTGTCCCTCCTCACCTCTAGGGTATACACATTTAGGTCTTCTCTTCTCATCCATCTTCTGGTGCAGGCTCCAAATCATTTTGGTCGCCTTCCTCTGAACTGTTTCAAGTCTTTTTATATCCTTTGTGAGATACGGTCTCCAAAACTGCACACAATACTCCAAGCGAGGCCTCACCAAAGACTTGTACAGTGGCATTAGTACCTCCTCCTTTCAGCTGGTTATTTCTCTCTGTATGTAGCCCAGCATCCTTTTGGCTCTGGTTACTGTCTTGTCGCATTGTTTCACCACCTTGAGATCCTCACACACTAGCACTCCAAGGTCCCTCTCCTGATTCATGCACACAATCCTCTCTTCCCCTATCGCATATAATTCTTTTGGATTTCTGCATCCCAAGTGCATGACTCGGCACTTCTTTGCATTAAATCGTAACTGCCAAGCTTTAGACTATTCTTCCAGTGTTTTTAGATCTTTCCTCATGTTGTTCACTCCCTCAGGAGTGTCCTTTCTGTTGCAAATTTTCATGTCATCTGCAAAAAGGCAGACTTTTCCATTCAGTCCTTCCGCAATATCACTCTCAAAAATGTTAAACCGTATTGATCCCAGGACTGATCTCTGAGGCACACCACTATGCGCCTTCCTTTCTTCTGAGTGAGTTCCGTTTTCCACCACCTTCTCTTGTCTGTCAGTCAACCAATTTCTGATCCAGTTCACCGCCTTGGGACCTATCTCCAGGTTGCTCGCTTTATTGATGAGGAACAGTATCAAAGGCTTTACTGAAAATTCAGGTAGGTCACCCAGTCAAAGAATCCAATCAAATTTGTTTCGCATGATCTTTCTCTGGTAAAACAATGTTGCCTCAGATCCTGCAATCCATTGGTTTCCAGAAAGTCCACTATTCTTTCTTTCAAGAGCACCTCCATTACTTTTCCCACCACAGTGGTAAGACTTACTGGCCTATAGTTTGTCACCTCTTCTCTATTATCACTTTTGTGAAGAGGTACCAGATCAGCCCTCCTCCAGTCCTGCGGAACTTCTCCAGTCTCCAAGGATCTATTAAAAACATCCTTTAACGGCCCTGCCAGAACCTCTCTGCGCTCCTTCAGTATCCTGGGATATATCCAATCCGGTCCTAAGGCCTTGTTCACGTTCAGTTTTGCAAGTTGTTTAAAAACATCGTCTGCTGTGAATGGCGTGGTATCTACCCCCTTCCCATTTGTATATCTGTCAATCTTACACGGTCCTTCTCCAGGATTTTCTTTCATGACTACAGAACAGATATTTGTTCTGTTCAGCCTTTCCTTGACTCTCTTCCTCATTCCAGCATCTCTTCTTTGTTTCCCTTCTCCCCTTTAGTCCAGCATCTCTCCTTGGCTTCCCTTGCCCCCCTCAGTCCAGCATTGTCCTTTGCTTTTTTTTCTTGCCCACAACATTGCACATCTCCCCCCTCTGCCCCCAGTTGACCAGCTTCTCCTTGCCCCTAAACTCCACCATCCCATGCTTCAGCCAGCGGCACCACAAACACACACACACACACACACTCCCCCCCAGTTCGCTCTCTCACACAGACACAAAATGAAAGTTTATGTGGACTAGCCTTTCCTCGGGTCCTCCTGTGAGGAAGGCTGCAGGCTGGCCACGCCAGCCCTAAGTACAAACCACTGCTCCTGAGCACCTCAGCTGCCTCACTCTCAGGCAGGGCAAGGCAAAGAAAGAATTTGTGCTTTCACACATCCAAACTCAGCCAGCTCATGCAGATCGGAGCCAGGCTGGGCAGCTGCACTTTCAGGCATGTTGATAGTCCTGACTTGACCAGCATGCACTCAGGTTATCAGAGAATAGAAGTCAGCTGCAATGTCTTGATAAAAAGCCGATCAGAAGTAAGCCATTCTTTGGAGCCAGCCGTCCCCCATTAAGTAGCTCTGTCTCGATGTGCCCAGGCAGGGGTCAGTCATGTCACCTCTTTTCTCTCTGCTCAGCAGCTTAAACAGTCTGTGGCAGGCAGGGAGAATGTGCATTTTGCTGTCTGACGCTGTGCAGAGAGAAGGAAGGGAAGGTGCAGCACAAACAAGTTCTGCTAATTGGGGACAAGTGCTTTTCACAGGAGAACCAATTGGGCATTTATATGTAAATTTGGGAAAAATCCCTGAAAATCATGAATGTCTGGTAACCCTAAGTAGGTGTCATCTTTGAGCTATAGCTAAGACCCACCCCTCTCGCTTTAACAGTGGAGGTGCCCTGTGCTAACACAGGACCAGTGCCCTCCATGACTGAGGGGGAAGGCCTCCTCCCTTGGAGTACTGCAGTTGGCAGTATCCCTTCAAAGCTGCCATTGCCTCATGCCTAAGGCGCTGGTATCCTACTAAAGCTGGCTGTGATGGCAACATGCAGCACTCTAACTGGGCCACAGGCCCAGTCCCCAGTTTCAATTTATTACTCTAAATCCTTCCTTTCCTCTCCTTTTTCCTCACCATTTTAACTCTCTTCTGTCTTTATTCTCTTCCTGTCTTATTTCTCCTACACTCCTGCTTCTTTGTTCTCTTATGAAATTAAACTCTTTTAACAGGTAGCAAAAAAAAAAAGAAAAGAAAATCAAAGGATGGAGGCCAGAAGGGTGAAGAGAACTCAGCTCAGTGATATGTAGGAGGTGGTTCTCGGGAGCCCTTAGTTGAACTAGTTTACAAGCACAGAGTTTCATCCAATGCAGCCAAGCTGATGAGGGGCTCTTGGTTACAAATTGTAGCAAATTATCACTGACTACCTTTTTGAAGAGATTCACCCAATGTAGTGCACAACAAGGTACTGGTCGTTGTACTGTGCTTTGAGTCTTTTAGAAATGTGAAGCCTGCTTTGAAGCTCTTCTCATATTCCTCTCCTATAAAACAGAGTTCTTCACCAAACCAGGGCTGGATTTTGGTTAGTGGTCTAGCTTCTCTTCTTCCCAACGCCAGATGGGGGAATCTTATCTCTAGGTTTTATGTTTATTTAAAAACTTATTATACCGCCCATAACAAACACTTCTGGGCAGTTTACAATTAAAAATCAAAGCTGCCGAGAAATAGAAAAAGAACACCATTTAAAAATTAGAGTAGGACAGGAAGATTAAAAAGAGGTAACATATTCATCAACGAGGAGGAGGGGAAAGGTCGAATGCTAGACAGAAGAGGTGGGTTTTTAATTTATCCTTGAAAGACTTAAACGAGAGTTCTAGGTGGAGGGTGGAGGGGAGCGAGCTCCCGAGTCTTGGGCCCAGAAAGAAGAAAGCAGATGAGCAGGTAGATTCCAAGTGAGCTTGTGAGGGGGAGGGGAGGGACATACGGTTAACAGGAATAGACCGGAGTGAACGGTGAGAAGTGTGTAGGTGAACCTGGTCAGCGAGGTAAAGTGGAGTGCCTGTGGAGGACTTGAAGAACTAAATATGTACACTCTGCAGCTGAGAAGGGATAGGGGAGATATGATTCAGACCTTTAAATACGTAAAGAGAATTAATGAACAAACAAACCTCTTCCAAAGACGGGGAAGCTGTAGGTGCCAGGCAATAGAGTGTGTAAATCTGACTGCAGTGTACTGAAGATAGCATAGGAAGGCTGCTTGCTGTTTCAGTCTAGATTTATTGAAAGGAAGTTCAAAATGAGAAATAAAAGGTGCAGTGGGTGATTTAGTCGCCTCAGTTACATAAGCAGAACCTAAGATGCGAAAACCATGTCTGTGATGCATTGGAATGGAAATCATTCCCTGAAACTCCGTGGCTCTCAGAGTCTCCTTAAGAGCTCTTAGGGGAATGGTATACTCCCACGTGCGTTCCCTTCTCATTCCCTGGATCCAGTGCTCACGCCATCAGACTCTCCCTTTCCCCTCTTCTCCTTGGCAGTGCCTGCTTCTCGCAACTAAAAATGCAATATCGCCACACATCCCCCCCACTGGCTGCACAGCTTGACGAGAACATTGCTTGAGGATTACTCTTCCAGTCTCTCCTCCATTCGGGCTCTTTTCTGAGAAGCTCTAAATCTCCCCACTTTTAGGCACCATTTAGGCAACCAGATCTCTCCCTACACTTTACCTTTCCAGCACATGGGTATGTCCAACAGAGAAAACGCTGAGCTTTCACCAGTACCTCTTTACCTTCAGGAAGGCTGGATGCCTTCTTCCCGTAATAAAGAAGTTCAGATCGAATAAGAATTTCAGTAGTTACTAGCTCACTTATTTCACTTACTTCACAGTTTAATATTGTTAGGATTTAGGAAATGGCACAGGAGGAAATCCTACACTAATTAAATCAACTCAAAAGTCCACTGGAGAAACAGGGAGACCATGCTTCTGTCCAGTTCAGCTAAAAAAAACCTCCACAAAGATTAGATCATAAGGTAAACCAGGCTGAGTCAGACCAAGGTCTATTAAGTTCTGCACCCTGTTACCGGTATTAACAGTGGCCAGTAGGAATGTACAATTCAGACTTGATTGGGCATTTAAACAATTAAATGTGTGCACATCGCTTGTGCATGCATATATCTACAGCTTAATGTGTATACAATCGATTTGCATGTGAAACAAAATCTGTTGTATGCATGAAGGCACACAAGACAAATATGCACAAAAACGCAAACAAAAACCCCCACACAAAAATAGCTAAAACTTCACTTAAAACTATCACAGACCACATTTGTAAAATATTCATTGTAATTGCATGCCTTCTATGCATGCTATAGATTTTTTGCACGCACATATCAATTGTGCACATATTAATTCAGAGGTCTGTACATGCATGGGCACCCAAACAAACCCAAAATGCACATACCTATTTGTTTTACAGAATGTACTCCTGTTTGAGTACAGTATTTGAAAGATCACACAATGTTTCCCTATTTAATTGTTACACCCCACTCATGATTTTATAAACTATCATATGGCTCTCTCAGTTGTCTCTTGTCACTTCCTCCTTGTCTCTTCCTCCTTTCTCAGTCTCTGTGGATAACTCTCTACTCTCCCCTGTTTCCTCGGCTCGCAAGCTTGGGGTCGTCTTTGACTCCTCTCTCTCCTTCTCCACACACATCCATCTGATAGCTAAGACCTGCCATTTCTTTCTCTATAATATCAATAAAATCCACCCATTCCTTTCTGAACACACCACTAAGACACGTATCCACTCCTTAATCACCTCCCATCTTGACTATTGTAACCTACTCCTTGCTGGTCTCCCACTGAATCATCTCTCTCCCCTTCAATCTGTTCAAAACTCTGCTGTGCAGCTAATCTTCCGCCAGCCTCGTCATGCTCATACCACCCCTCTTCTCAAGTCACTTCATTGGCTCCTTATCTCTTTCCGCATCCAGTTCCAACTTCTCCTTCTGACCTATAAGTGCATTCACTCTGCAGCTCCTCACTACCTTTCCTCTCATTTCTCCTTACACCCCTCCTCAGGAACTCCTCTCTTTTGGCAAATCGCTTTTATCTGTGCCCTTCTCTTCTATTGCTAACTCCAGACTTCGCTCCTTTCACCTTGCTGGACCTTACGCCTGGAACAAACTACTTGAGTCTGAACGTCAGGTGCCTTCTCTGACCCTTTTCAAATCTAGGCTGAAAACTCACCTCTTTGCTGCCGCTTTCAGATCTTGACTGACATGATCTCCTTGTGTTTCCCTTTCGTTGTCTGTCTTGACTAGATTGTAAGCTCTGATGAGCAGGGACTGTCTCTTACATGTCTTTGCAGCACTGTGTATGGAAATGGTTCAGAGGAACGTGATCAAAATGATTTGGAGCCTGCGTCAGAAGCCTTATGAGAAGAGACTTGAAGACCTAAATATGTACACTCTGGAGGAGAGGAGGGACAGGGAAGATATGATTCAGACCTTTAAATACTTAACGAGAATTAATGAACAAACAAACCTCTTCCAAAGACGGGGAAGCTGTAAAACTAGAGGGCATAACATGAAGCTGCAAGGTGGTAAATTGAAAGGCAATGTCAGGAAATACTTTTTCACTGAAAGGGTGGTGGATGCTTGGAATGCCCTCCCAATGGAAGTGGTGGGGGCAAACACGGTGACGGAATTCAAAAAGGCATGGGACAAACACAGTGGATCCCTTTACAGCAACAGGATAAAATCAAAATAAACTGAACCATCTGATTTCTCAACAAATAGGGGTGTCCTGCATGGAGTGGTGGGTTCACCCCTAAACAGGGACGTGGGGAGGGGTGGCCTGCACGGAGCGGCAGATGCACCTACTCTTGCCATCTTACTGGGCAGACTAGATGGACCATACTGGTCTTTATCTGCCATCATTTACTATGTTACTATGTCTTGTAGTGCTATACTAATAGTAGATGTCACAACCAGGTCAAGGACTATAGGGAACACCAGGAGCCCTGGATATAGGTCATGTATCTTCCCCTATGACAGTCCTCTTTTCCTTCAGGTTGAGTCATCCAGTACTCAGAGGCTGTAAGGAATTAAAGCATAAACTTGAGGCATTCCTAAGAGCAAGCGTAGGCCCCAGTCACCAGAGAGTAGGAGGAGGCAGGAGATGTACAGGAGTGCTGCACTCATCAGAACAATCCCAACGGAACCAGAACAGTACCGGATCAGCAGGCAGATGTGTAATCAGGAAACATGCTCTGGTCAGGGTAGGTAGAATATGATCAAAACCAATAGTCAAGCAAGGGTCGGCAACAGCAACTTGGCAGAGGAAGTAAGACGGTCAGGAACTTGAACATGAGAGCTAATCAACGGTAAGGTAGAATGGAAGTTCCTGGGTCTAAATAGGTATAGGAGACCAATCACAGGAGATTCATTCTGAGAGAGTCAATAGGCCAAGACAGTGCTCAACAAACCCTGGGTGCAAGGTTGCCATAGTGACTATGATATCCGACCTGGCACCTATGACTTGCAGTCGGAACACATGGTCAGCAGCACCGGGGCGTCATAGAGATGCTGCCCCAGCTGGGAGCAGACAAAACAGACTGTCATTAGCCAGTAACATAGTAACATAGTAAATGACGGCAGATAAAGACCAGTGTGGTCCATCTAGTCTGCCCAGCAATATGGCAGGAGGAGGTGCACCCCTTCCTATGTCTTTTAGGGAGTAGGTGCACCCCTACCCATGTCTTTGCTTAGTGGTGCACCCACTAGGAGCAGGAGCACCCTCCCCATGTCTTCACCCCTCCCCATATCTTTGTTTCTTTGTTTAGGGGTGAACCCACCGCTCCTCCCCCCATCGCTCCCTGTAGGACACCCCTATTTGTTGAGAAATCAGATGGTTCAGTTTATTTTGATTTAATCTTGTTGCTGTAAAGTGATCCACTGTCTCTGTCCCAGGCCACTTTGAATTCCGTCACTGTGTTTGCCCCCACCATCACCATTAGGAGGGCATTCCAAGCATCCACTACCCTTTCAGTAAAAAAGTATTTCCTAACATTGCCTTTCAATTTACCACCTTGCAGCTTCATGTCATGCCCTCTAATTTTACAGTTTCCCCGTCTCTGGAAGAGGCTTGTTTGTTCATTATTTCTCTTTAAGTATTTAAAGGTCTGAATCATATCTCCCCTATCCCTCCTCTCCTCCAAAGTGTACATATTTAGGTCTTCAAGTCTCTCCTCATAAGGCTTCTGACGCAGGCTCCAAATCATTTTGGTCGCCTTCCTCTGAACAGCTTCCATTATTTTTACATCCTTTGCAAGATACGGTCTCCAAAACTGAACACAGTATTCCAAGTGAGGCCTCACCAGAGACTTATACAGTGACACTAGTACCCCTTCCTTTCTGCTGGTAATTCCTCTTCGAATGCAGCCCAACATCCTCCTGGCTTTTGCCACCGCCTTGTCGCACTGTTTTGCCACTTTGAGATCTACAGAAATAATCACACCGAGGTCTTTCTCCTGCTCCGTGCACACCAACCTCTCACCCCCTATCGCGTTCATTTCCTTTGGATTTCTGCTACCCAAGTGCATGACACTGCACTTCTTCACATTAAATCTTAATTGCCAAGCATCAGACCATTCCTCCAGCTTTTGCAGATCCCTCCTCATGTTAAGCATTCCCTCGGGGGAGTCCACTCTGTTGCAAATGTTCTTGTCATCTGCAAAAAGATAGACTTTTCCATTCAGTCCTTCAGCAATATCACTCACAAATACATTGAACATTGCCAGGCCCAGGACCGAACCCTGAGGCACCCCGCTAATCACCTTCCTTTCATCCGAGTGAGCTCCATTTCTCATCACCTTCTGTTGTTTGTCAGTCAACCAATTTCTGATCCAATTTACCACCTTGGGACCCATCCCCAAACTACTGAGTTTATTGATAAGCCTCCTATGAGAGACAGTATCAAAGGCTTTGCTGAAATCCAGGTAGATGACATCCATCGCGTGTCCTTGATCCAGTTCTCTGGTCACCCAGTCAAAGAACTCAATCAGATTTGTCTGGCAAGATTGTCCCTCGGTAAAACCATGTTGCCTCGGATCCTGTAACCCTCTGGTTTTGAGAAAGTTCACTATTTGCTCTTTCAGGAGCGCCTCCATTACTTTTCCCGCCACCGAGGTAGGCTCACGGGCCTGTAGTTTGACACTTCTTCCCTGTCACCACTTTTGTGTAGAGGTACGACGTCAGCCATTCTCCAGTCCTGAGGAACCTCTCCTGTTTCCAAGGAAACATCCTTTAATGGCCCTGCAAGAACCTCTCTGAGCTATTTCAGTATCCTGGGATGTATCCCATCTGGTCCCATGGCCTTGTCCACTTTCAGTTTTGCAAGTTGTTCTAACACCTCATCCTCTCCGAATGGTGTGGTATCTACTCTTTCCCATTTTTACATTTGGGAGTCACAGGTGGTCCTTCTCCAGGATTTTCTTTAGTAAAAACAGAGCAGAAGTATTTGTTTAGTAATTTCGCTTTATCAATGTCATTTTCCACGAGTCCATTCCCAGCACTTCTGAGTCCTGCAATTCCACCTCTGATCTTCTTCCTTTCCCCAATATACCTGAAGAAAGTTTTGTCGCCGCACTTAACATCTTTAGCCATCTTTTCCTCTGCCTTTGATTTTGCTATCCTTATTTCTCTTTTTGTCTCTGAGTTTGATCCTGTATTCATTTCTGTATTCTTCTGTTTGCAAGCTTTTGAATTTTGCGAAAGCTGTGTTTTTGCCCTTATTTGAGCAGTCACTTCTTTGGAAAACCAAATAAGTTTCCTTCTCCTCTTGGTTTTATTTACTTGTCTTACATATTTATCTGTTGCCTCTTTTATTGCCCCTTTTAGTTTAGCCCATTGCAATTCCACTTTCCTTATCCCCTTCCACCCTGTCAGCTCCTCCTTTAGGTACTTGGCCATTTTTTTGAAGTCAGTGTTTTTGAAATTTAGGACTTTGAGCTTGCCTTGATTGGCCTGTACCATGGCTTTTATCTCAAACCACACCGTGTGATGATCGCTGTTGCTCACAGTGGCACTCACCCAGACATTTGACACACTATCACTGTTGGTGAGCATCAAATCCAGCGTTGAGCTTTCCCTGGTTGGTTCCATCACCATTTGTCTAAGTAACGCATCTTGGATAACATCCACAATTTTTTTGCTTCTTTCCAAATTTGCAGATGGAGTAATCCAATCTACATTGGGTAGATTAAAGTCACCCAATATGATTGCTTCCCCCTTTGTGGCTATCTTGGCAATATCTATAATCAATTCGTTATCTAGCTCTTCAATTTGTGTCTGAGGTCTGTAGACTACAGTAGTATGGATGACAGTGCCATCTCCTCTTTCCAACACGATCCAGAGTGCTTCTTCTTTTCCTATGCCCCCTGCATTTCAGTAGCTTTAATATTGCTTTTGACATACAAGGCTACTCCTCCCCTTTTTCCTTGGCTATATCCCAATCATGTGATTCATTAAACCATGTTTCTGTAATGGTCACAATGTCCAAATCCATTTCCACCATTAGGGCTTCCAGGTCCGGAGGTTTGTTGGCTAAGCCATGAGCATTTGTGCTCATTGCTTTCCAGCATTTAACTGGCTTGTGTGTATTTTGCATTGATTTTATTTTACCCACTTCTTCCCAGTTGCTTTTGATGTGTTGTTTAAAAGTGTGGTTGTTTCTGTTGTTCTGCTTTTTTAGGGGGTAATGTCCAGAACTTGACCTTCCCCGTCCGTCACCCCCTTCTTCTAGTTTAAATGCAAATCGACATACTGCCTGAATTTTTCATGTAGGATTCTTTTCCCTGCGACAGAGAGGTGCAGTCCATCAGCACAGTATAGTTTCTTGTTGGTCCATGTGTCTTCCCAGTCGCCAATAAATTTGAAACCTTCTCGTTTGCACCAGGTCTGGAGCCATGTATTAAAGCTGTTAATGCGATTTAGCCTTTTTGCCCCCTTACCTAGAACAGGTGGAACTTCTGAGAATGCTACAGTGTTAACAATGGGCTTGAGTTTTTCTCCCAGAGATTGGACGTCCTTTTGGACTGTAGAGGCACTATCTCTAGCCAAGTCATTTGTACCCAAGTGGATGACAACATCAAGTTTGGAGTGTTTGCTTTCCGCGCTAAGTACATCAATAATTTGGTTTGTATTCCTGCCGGCTGAGGAGCCTGGGAGGAATATAAAGCAACGCCAACAGTGTGCGCTGACCATGAAGAAGGGCTATAAGAGACACCTGCGACTTCTGGGCCTGCGCCAGTGACCTGCGCAGAAGCTAAAAGTGGCAGCTAAAGCAGCCCACGCGGTGCAGCTAAAAAAGGAGGTCTTAAGCACTGGTGGCAGCTTTATTGTTTTGTGCAGTATAGACAGACAGACAGGCTGCCTGAAGCCACCCACACGGAGGTGCTAGTGGAGGCAGAAGCAGCCCGGGCAGATCAGTCTGAAGAGGTTTATTTATGTGTTTGTATTACATTATTCATAGTATTTAGCTCACATCTTTCGGGTAGAAGTTCAAGGCAGAGTTACATTCTGTAGCCCTGTTGGTTCAATCCTTTTCCAAATTTCATAGAACTTATTTTTCTTGTGGGTGGTAAAGTTAGAGGACAGTGTTTGGGAGGAGGTTCAGAAATCGCTGCAAGAGTCAGAGGACATACTAACATAGTATATGATGGCAAATAAAGACCAGTATGGTCCATCTAGTCTGCCCAGTAAGGTGGCAAGAGTAGTTGTAATTGCCGCTCCGTGCAAGTCACCCCCCTCTATGGTTTTGTTTAGGGTTGTGCCCGTTACTCCATGCAGGTGGACGATGGGGAAAGGCCGAGGCTGTGACTTCAAGGGGCAGGCGGGCAATGGAGAGAAGCTGAGGCTGCAGCTTCTGGACATCTGCCCCCCAGCAATCAGTAAATTAGCTTCCCTCCATTTCCCCACCCACCCCCAGCAACCACAGCGTACAGTCTGTTTCCATAACCAGAGAGGCTAAAGACTGCAGCAGAGTGTTGAGGCGCATAAAT
The DNA here is from genome assembly GCA_033557465.1 of Ichthyophis bannanicus. Classification (NCBI taxonomy): domain Eukaryota; kingdom Metazoa; phylum Chordata; class Amphibia; order Gymnophiona; family Ichthyophiidae; genus Ichthyophis; species Ichthyophis bannanicus. The sequence continues at coordinate 175,045,040 of CM066044.1, forward strand.
AAAATTCCAATTGTTCCAAGTCTGGCTCCTAGATTCTAAGAAAATTTGTTGAGGCCCCTAAATATTTAAGCATGCACTAACTGAAATAACAAACCAGTCCGTACTAGAGGAGATTAAACCTGAGCTTTCCTTAGAAGCTCAGATGACAAGATGCCAGCTTTCATACTTTGGACACATCATGCGAAAGAGATCATTAGAGAAAGACGTCATGATGGTCAATGTGAAAGAGGAAGGCCAGCAATGAGATGGATCGATACAACAGCAGCAGCTATGGATACCACTCTATAAACAATGAGCCACATGGCTGAAGACCGAACAAAGTTTAGGTCAACTATCCAGAGGGTCACCAGGAGCTGACACCAACTCGACGGCACTTGACAACAACAAATTGAAATAGTATGCACTATAACAAAAGCCAAAAGCACACTGTCGAATTTTAATGCACAGTATGTTGTTTGAGTACATGCTATTTTGAAATAGCACATACTAGAATAAAATCAAAGTACACATGAAATTCAATGAATGAAAAAAAAAAAAGAAAAATCAAAATGACATTTTTCGAACATAAGATATGCCATACTGGGTCAGACCAAGGTCCATCAAGCCCAGTATCCTGTTTCCAACAGAGGTCAATCTAGGTCCTGATCTTCCTGCACAACCCTAGAAAAAAAACAAACATTCTACGGGAGCACTGCTGTATGGTATTGAGTACATATAGGAGCTGTTTGTCTTCATGTTCTTGAAGGGTATCTGGGCTTTTTCAAAAGGTTTCAGATACCCCTCCTTAGTTGGCTGACAATCTTTTACTTCAGAAGAGTGTTTAACACGTTTCTCAATACCAAATTCTTTGTACAGAATACATATATTAGGGGTATGATTAGAGCACTGGCTTGGGAACCAAGAGACCAGGGTTCAATTCCTGCTAGGACTTCTTGTGGCCTCGGACAAGTCACTTAACCCTCCATTGCCTCAGAAGAATCCAAGTTATCAATGTCCCTGTTTAATGTACATTACCAAATTTAAGTTACCATGTAAGCTGCTATAACTAACATGGTAAAAGACCAGATAAATAAAGTGTGACAGAAATTGTGGAGTTAGCATGCAGAATTCATATGTTTTTACCGTCCTCAGGATCATGTATGAGACCATTAAGTAAATAGTTATAATACGATTATAAAAGGTTAACTGTTATTGTAAATAGTTCCAAAAGTTCTATGTATACAAAGTTTTGTTCCATGTAAACCACTTTGAGAACTTGAAAGGTGGTAAACAAAAAATGTTAAATAAATAAATAATAAATATGCTATTATTGTCGCACTAATCGCATCATTAGCACAACAGGTGATAGGGTGCAAATGTGGCATCCGGGGAAGAAGGGGGCCCACGTATGGAATCAGGCAGGATGTCTACAGAGTCCATCATGGGGGACAGGGAAATGGACCCCTCACCCTGAGATGCCAGCGTTGCCTGGTCTCCTAGGCTGCAGGGAAGACAGTTAATTTGGACACTTTACTATGAAAATGGTTTTCAGAGAAGTCACATCTATTACTTCACTATTTTTGGCTATGTCATAGAAAAGAAAGTCACGCTCACATTTCTTTGCCACAATGTGTGTTAATTTCTTCAGTATGGTATTCAGGCAAACCCAGCATCTTGTGTCAAATCCTTCTCTCAAGTTTCCTACAGATTCCAGTCATGAGCTTGTGCACCGACATTAAATGACTCGGCCTCTAAAGCGTCAATATCATCTGTGAATACTTTGAGAGTGTGGGTAAGAGAAAGTAAAGTTCAGTCTTTACTGGCATTTCACTTTATTGATGCAGCATTTACACAGTATTTTAGGGAACTCACCCAGACTCTGAAATTAGCTTGTCAGAGTTTTCTAGCATTTCAGTAACTAATCAATAGATGGAAGCAGAAAGCTGTTTGGTCACAATATGTCACAATAGATTGTATTTTCCACCACTGTTCTGCTTGCAGAAACGTTGAAATGAACATTTATCTTGAGAATGATGTTTTCTGGATGAATATAAGGGTTTCCTGCAACATGTCTGGTTGGACTGTGCAAAAAATTGAGCCCAGCAATTGGCTATAACAATGGACTACCGAGCATCTTTCATTTTTTGATATACAGTTGTGGTCAACATTATTGGCACCCTTGCAGTTTAACAGTTTAATGGCCAATATCTCCTAAAGAAAAGTGGCCAGTAAAAATGGCTTTGTAGTATATAAGCACACATTTGACACATAAAAGAATCAAATAAAACAAGACCAATTAAAAAAGGAATAGTAGGAAATACTATAAAGGACATTGCCAGGACATGATTATTAGCACTCTTAGAAGCAATTCAAATCAGTTTGAACAGAAGAACTACATTCCAATTGCAGTAAAATTTGATGCACCTGTGATCAATTGTCAGTGCTTACATGACTTGAATCAACCAATGAATGATGGCTCTAATGTTTAAAATGACCACATTCACTCCCTGTTATATTTTCACAATGGTGAAGACAAGAGAGCTGCTTGAGACCGTCAGAAAAGCCATTATCACCAAACATCAAACTTCAAAGAGGTACAAGGACATCTGGAAAGACCTTGGGCTTCCTGTGTCTTCAGTTGCAATGTTAAGAAGTTTTCTGCTCATGGATCTATCAAGAACCTTCAAGGACATGGTCGGAAGAGAAAAATTAATCCAAGAAGTAAGAACATAAGAGCATGAGAAATGCTATACTGGGTCAGACCAACGTCCATCAAGCCTGGTATCCTGTTTCCAACAGTGGCCAATCCAAGTCATAAGTACCTAGCAGTTTCCCAAAAGACACACAGGTTCCATAATGCTTATACTGGGGCAAGCAGTGGATTATCTGGTTCCTCTTTAATAATGGTTTATGGACCTTTCCTCCAGGTACTTGTCCAAACCTTTTTTAAACTCGGCTACACTAAGCTTTTACTTCATCCTCCAGTAACGAACTTCAGAGTTTGATTACACGTTAAGTGAAAAAATATTTTCTCTTATTAGTCTTAAACGGTTTACACTGTAGCTTCATTGCATGTCCCCTAGTTTTTCTACTTTTTGATGGTGTAAAGAATCAATCTATATTTACCCGTTCCACTCCATTAATTAAATTTATAGACCTCTATCATATCTCCCCTCAGCCATCTCTTTTCCAGGTTGAAGAGACCTAACCTTTTAAGCCTCTCCTCATAGGGGTATGCTTCCATCCCCTTTGACATTTTGGTGTCTCTTCTCTGTACCTTTTCTAATTCCATTATATCCTTTTTATGATACGGTGACCAGAATTGCATACAATATTCAAGGTGGGGTCGCACCATGGAATGATACAGAGGCATTATATTATCCTTTGTTTTATTCTCCATTCCTTTCCTTATGATTCTTAGCATTCTATTTGCCTTCTTGGCTACCACTGCACACTAGGTGGATGGTTTCAATGCATTATCCATGGTGATGCCTAAATCTTTTTCCTGGGTGGCGGTTCCTAATGTGGAACCTTCCATCATGTAATCATAGTTTGGGTTGTTCTTTCCTAGGTGCATGACTTTGCACTTGTCCACATTAAATTTCATCTGCCACTTGAACGTCCAGTCTTCCAATTTATCAAGATCCTCTTGCAATTTTTCACAGTCCTCTTGGGTTTTAACAACTTTGAATAATTTTGTGTCATCTGCAAATTTGATTACTTCACTTGTTATTTCCATTTCCAGGTCATTTATGAATATGTTAAAAGCAGCGGACCCAGCACAGATCCCTTTCTCCATGGGGAAAATTAGCCATTCAGCCCTACCCTCTGCTTTCTATCTTTTAACCGGCTCCTGATCAACAATAGTACACTGCCTCCTATCCCATGACCCTTTAATTTTGCCAAGAGTCTCTCATGAAGGACCTTGTCAAAGGCTTTCTGAAAATCCAGATACACTATATCAACCAGCTCACCTTTGTCTACCTGTTTATTCACACCTTAAAAAAAAAAAAACAGATTAGTAAGACAACACCTTCCAAGGATAAAGCCATGTTGGTTTTCTCCCATTAAACCATGACTATCTACCTGTTCAGTAAAATGGTTTTTACCATTTTGCCCACTACTGATGTCAGGCTCACCGGCCTGTAGTTTCCTGGATCACCCCTGGAACCCCTTTTAAAAATTGGCATTACATTGGTCATTCACCAATCTTCAGGTACTACAGATGATTTTAACAATAGTTCACAGATTACTAATAGTAGGTCTGCAATCTCATATTTCAGTTCTTTTAATACCCTCGGGTATATACCATCCAGTCTAGGTGATTTGCTACTGTTTAGTTTAACAAATAGTTCTAATATATCTTCCCGGTTAATTGATATTTCTTTCAATTCTTCTGATGCATCACCTCTAAATACCATTTCAGTCATGGGAAACTTCCCTACATCTTCTCCAGTAAAGATCAAAGCAAAGAATTCATTCAGTCTTTCCGCTTTGGCATTGTCCCCTCTTAGTGCCTCTTTTACCCCTCTATCATCTAATGGGCTAACTGACTCTCTCACAGGTGTTTTGCTATGAATGTACTTGAAAAAGTCTTTATTATGCATTTATGCTTCACAGCAAGCTTCTTCTCTAATTCTCTCTTTGTCTGCCTTATCAATGCCTTGCATTTAACTTGCCAGTGCTTATGTTGTTTCCAGTTTTCGTCATTTGGGTCCTTTTACAATTTCCTGAAAGATGCTTTTTTGGCTACAACAGCCTCTCTGACCTCACCTTTAAACCATTCTGGCAGTTTTCTGGACTTCCTTCCACTTTTCTTAAAGCATGGAATACAGCTGGTCTGGACTTCCAAGATAGCATTTTTAAACAACATCCATGCTTGATGTAAATCGTTAACCTTTGCAGCTGCTCCTTTTAGTTTTTTTCTTAACTGTCTTCCTCATTTATCATATATACTTCGAAGTATGAGTATTGGGCTTGTGGAATGGAATGGACATGGTTCTGTGCAGAGATTACTGAGATCGGGGGTCTTCATTGAAATGTTCAATGAATAGGGTGGTTTTGAGTAACTTCCGGAAATCTTTTATATCAGTTGTGGATCTTAGCTTTTCCGGTAGTGCATTCCAAATAGCAGGGGCAGCAAGAGAGAAAGCCCTCATGGATGTGGATTAATTGGTTCTTGTGAATAAACTAGGAGTTGGTATTGTGTTTTTAGTGCTGTTTCTGTCTGGTCTTTTGTATGCTTTGGTTCCAATGAGCTCTTGTAGTATTCCTGCTGACATGTTGTTTTTGATCTTGAAGATGGTGAGCGCCGATTTATATTTTGCTCGTGAAGAGATTGGTAGCCAGTGCAGATCGTGTAGTATGGGAGTTATATGGTCTTGTAGTGAAGCGCCAGCATTAATACGGGCAGCAGTATTTTGGACTATTTGAAGGGGTCGAGTGGATTGTTTGGGTAGACCTTGGAAGAGGAGATTACAATAGTCCAGCACAGGTGTGATGATTGCCTGTTTTTATCTCAGAAATTACTACGTCTAAGTTGCATAGACATCTTTTTTTGTTGTATACCTTTGGACATATTATTACAATATTATGATGACATACAGTTGGAATATTTCCAATTATTTCTTAAGATATTGTAAACAACATACCTAAAATGCAAGGGTGCCAATTATGTTGACCACATCTGTATGCAATGCAATGTGTGTCTTCGAGTCAGTGCTGACTCCTAGCGACCCAGCAGCTCCTGGGTTTTCTTGGCAGTGTGACCAGAAGTAGATTGCCAGGCCTTTCTTCCAAGGCAATGGAGGATTAAGTGACTTGCTCAAGGCCATAAGGAGTGCTAGTAGGAATCAAACCCTGGTCTCTTAGCTACCAGGCCATTGCTTAGGCTACTCCACTCCTTTTTGACATATACTGCCGTGCTTTTCATAATTAATATCTTTGTTGTCAGTAACATAGGCACTTGAACCTTCCCTCCTCTACCCTCCAAAAAGGACTCGTCCAATAACCTATGGTAGAACTTATGGCCACAACCTTTAGAAGCCTCAGCAATTCAACTTGAACAAACATCTTAGCACAACCCCCTCTCCCACAAGGCCAGTTTCTCTACTGCTCCCCCCTCCTTTCTACCTGGCTAGTTGGTGGCAATCTAGCCAGGTACGCCAGACCCTCAGCCTGTGATATTGCCATACTAAGCCCTGTGGCTTGTGTCAGTGTTGCTTGCTAGATGTCCCTTCTTTCCCCACCAAGTCCCCTGCAGCTTTTCCACCTAGTATGCTGACCTAGGTGAACAATAGCCTCTCTCAAGCTCCTGCAGATTCCCTCTTGCTGTATAGCTGTGACCCTATCCACCCACCCCTGTTATCCCAGTTCAGCCTATGTCATCACCTAGAAGACCCTTCCTAAACAAAATCCCCCTATGACGCCCAATTGCAATGGGCAAGACACAACATCACCTCACCATGTCTGCTCCCCAGATTGATCAGGGACTGGCCACCACCCTACTGTTCCTTGGCTCCTCCTCCGCTACCCCGCTCCCAGTTGGTGTACCCCAAGGATCTGTCTTGGGTCCGCTCCTTTTCTCTCTCTATACCCAGTCCCTTGGTGCGCTGATCTCGTCCCATGGCTTTCAGTACCATCTGTATGCTGATGACTCCCAGATCTACGTCTCTACGCTTGAACTCTCTCTGGCAGTCCAGACCCGGATCTCTGCCTACCTTTCTGACACTGCTGCCTGGATGTCTCACCACCACTTGAACTTGAACATGGCCAAGACTGAACTTCTTATCTTTCCCCCTAAAACCTCCCCTCCTCCTCCTCCTCCTTTCTCAGTCTCTGTGGACAGATCTGTACTCCTTCCTGTTTCCTTGGCCCGCAATCTGAGGGTTGTTTTTGATTCCTCTCTCTCTATTTCTCCACACATATCCATCTCGCAGCTAAGACCTGCCGTTTATTTCTCTATAACATTAGCAAAATCCGCCCTTTCCTTTCTGAACACACTACTAAAATGCTTATCCACTCCTTAATCACCTCCCGTCTTGACTACTGTAACCTACTCCTTGCTGGTCTCCCTTTGGGCATAGAGAAGGAGGTAAACTGATAGCCCCTATACCAGTAGTTCTCAAATCTGTCCTAGGGGACCACCAGCCAGTCGGGTTTTTAGGATACCCACTATGAATATGCATGAGAGAGCTCTGCATATATTGAAGGTAGTAGGCATGGAAATCTCTCTCATGCATATTCATAGTGGATATCCTGAAAAGCCGACTGACTGGTGGTCCTCTAGGACAGTTTTGAGAACCACTGTCCTAAACTGTTACTTGAGTTAGCGAAAACTGACAGGGAACGAGGGCACATGTCATGTCAACACGCCGATGCAAAATGGTAAACATGGATTCACATACCGTTGGGACGGATGTCCTCCCCCCATGTTTTTGTAGCAGGGCCATCTATGTGGCCACTGCTGTAGCTGTCCAAGTCCAAGTTTCTAAAATCAGGCTTAAACGTGAACGTCCCTTCCAAACACTTTGCCCAGGATGCCCTAGGATGTACCTGGACATTCTTTATAAAATGCCACTTTTTGTGTTTCCACCACTGACAGGCCTCTGAGCTGCTAGCTTTAAGTACTATGAGATCATTAGGAAGTGCACCAACTAGGATCTTTGATAGCATTCATAGGAGCAATACAAATAAAAGCTTAATTAAACGACAACTATAATAACCAGGGATGTGCATGAGCCAAATAGTTTCAATTTATTTTCAATTTGCTTTTTTCACACTCCCTCCCCACCCCCTCCCGTGTCTCATTTGATCCACCCGCAACTGAATCACACCAATAAGAACATATTTCCTTGTTCCCTTAAGCCTCCAGTGCAGTCATGTAAAGGAATTCTGGTGTCCTTTAGTAAGCGAATTAGAAGGCAGAAGAAAGCCTTTGATATTTCAATGCTAATGTATTTTCTATCCTCCCACACAGCTTTTTCTTGATGCATTAAAGAAAATATTTCTTTCCTATATGACATTTCATTTAGTTTGCACAAAGCATGCAAAATAATGTAGCAAATGTGTTCAAAGTATTCTAGCAACAGAGAGGAACAATTAAACAAATTTTCTGGAAAGGCAAGAGCCAAATATTACTAAATAAATACAGATGATGTTGTATAATGCTATAGTTTATGACTTAGCAATGAACATGTCATCTGTGTGCACTGCACGGACATGTTACTGAGTCATTACTGAGGAAGAGGCAGACCTTCGGCTTAGCTTGCCATCAACAAAGGTATTTAAAATGATGAATATGAGGAAGAAAACAAGCACAGCTTAAAATGGCACACTTTGGGAAGAGGGGTGCAGCGCAGCCATAGCAGCAAGATGAGCAGAGGAGTGCAGCAAGCCTTTGGGCATTCACACTCTGCTACACACCCTACCTCCCAGTGGGCCTTTTAACAGGTGCCCGCTTAAGGCCTTCTCTACCTCTGCCTCCTCTGACATTAACTGTTGGAAGGACATACAAACCTTAAGCACACAAACACGCGCATTCAAAGGCCCACTGCCACGCTATGCTGCTTTTAGGAACCATTGAATTGGCTCTGGAGTAGGTAGTGTGTGGGCAGTGGCATTGGGAGCAGCAGCAGTGAAAGACAAGAGAGGGAAAATTCTGGACACCTTGGGTTGGGGAGGGGAAAAGAAGTGGAGATGCTGGACACCTTGGGGGATAGGAAAAGAAGGGGAGAAGCTGGACTTGTAGGTCATCTAAATGAAGATTTGCATAAGGCACCAGATACTCCTGGGTTGTCTGACAATGATAGTTAGGAGCCAAACATATTAGAGAGATGGCGTATTTATCAATATGTATTGCTGATATTATTATACTGTAACCCGCCTTGAATCTGTTTAAGTTACAAGCGGGATATAAGTGCCATTTTAAATTAAAATTAAATTAAATCATATAAGTTGAATGTTGTATGAATGTTTGACCCTAGTGGATGCAACACATACTCTCAGACATTGAGCACACTCACAACTACCCAGTGGCCTCAAGGTCACCCCAAGCAAAAGACAACACACACTATTAAGAATTCTCAGACATTCACCACTTTCACAAACACCTGGTCACTCCAAGGTCACTCTTCTTCACCACTCTTAGAGTTACCCAGTTGCCCCCAGGTTGCTACATACACAATCATTTGGTCACCTCCAAGTTGGTTTTAGTAAATCAGATTTGTTTGGCAAGATTGTCCTTTGGTAAAACCATGTTGCCTCGTATCAAGCAACCTGTTGGTTTTGAAAAAGTCCACTATTCGCTCCTTCAGGAGCACCTCCAATATTTTTCCCGCCACCGAGGTAAAGCTTACTGGCCTGTAGTTTGTCACATCTTCCCTATTACCACTTTTGTGAAGAGGTACCACATCAGTCCTTCTCCAGTCCTGTGGAACTTCTCCTCTCTGAGCTCTTTCAGTATCCTGGGGTGTATCCCATTTGGTCCCATAGAATTGTCCACTTTCAGTTTTGCAAGCTGTTCTAACACATCCTCTTCTGTGAATGGTGTGGTATCTACTCCATTCCCATTTGTTTATTTGGCAATCACAGGTGGTCCTTCTCCAGGATTTTCTCTAGTGAAAACAGAGCAGACGTATTTGTTTAGCATTTTCGCTTTTTCAATGTCACTTTCCACGAATCCATTCCCAGCACTTTTGAGTCCTACAATTCCACCTCTGATTTTCCTCCTCCCCCAAATATTCCTGAAAAAGGTTTTGTTGCCACACTTCACATCTTTAGCCATCTTTTCCTCTGCCTTTGATTTTGCTGTCCTTCCTTTGATTTTGCTATCCCTTCAATCAGGACCGTACCGAGCCCTGTGCGAGCAGTGCGGCCGCACAGGGCGCAAAGACTTAAAGGGCGCATTTCGGCTCTCTGCGGTTGCCACTTTTTCGGTGGCAGGCAGCAGCAGAGAGACAAAATGCGCCCCTTAAGTCTTCGCGCCGGCACACTAAGCAGGTCTGATGTCCGGGAGGGACCAGACCTGCTTAGCGTGCCGGCGAATTGCAGATTGGGCACGCGCCCCCCCCCTCCCGCACCCCCATAAAGTGTCTAAATGGAGGTGCGGGGGGGGGGGGCGCACGTCCGATGTGCAAGTCGCACAGGGTGTAACTCTGTCTCGGTATGGCCCTGCCTTCAATAGAGTATTTATGCTGACTCCTCTCAGATCAACCTTTCTGTGCCTGAAATCTCGCCACAAATCCAGTACCAGATCTCTGCCTGCTTATCTGACCTTGTTGCCTGGATATCTCACCACCGTCTGAAATAGAACATGGCTAAAACTGAGCTCCTTATCTTTCCCCCAAAATCCATATCCCCTCTTCCTCCCTTCTCTCTTTCTGTGGATGGCACTACACTCTTCCCCATTTCCTCAGTGCACAACCTTGGGGGTCATCTTTGACTCTACTCTCACTTTCTCTGCACACATCCAACAAATGGCTAAAACCTGCAGCTTCTTTCCCTATAATATCAGTAAAATTTGTCCCTTTCTTTCTACTTACCCTACTAAGACTCTGATCCACTCACTAGTCAGCTCCCGCCTTGACTAGCGTAACCTGTTCCTCACTGGTCTTCCTCCGAATCATCTCTTTCCCCTTCAATCTGTTCAAAACTCAACTGCACGGCTTATTTTTCACCAGTGTCACTATGCTCATGTAACCCCTCTTTTCAAGTCACTTCACTGGCTTCCTATCAGTTTTTGCTTCCAGTTCAAATGTCTACTACTGACCTACAAGTGCATTCATTTTGCAGCTCCTCACTACCTTTCCTCTCATATCTCAGTCTACACCCCTCCTTGGGAATTCCACTCCTCTGGCAGATCCCTTCTATCTGTGCCCTTCTCTGCCACTGCCAACTCCAGACTTCGTTCATTCCATCTTGCTGCTCCATATGCCTGGAACAAACTACCTGAGTCTGTGCATTGGGCTCCTTCTCTAGCTCTATTCAAATCCAGGCTAAAAACTCACCTCTCTGAAGCCGCTTTTGGATCTTGATGCTCCTCACTCTCTTGTCCACTACTTATGTGTATCTTACCATACTCTAGTCTCCAGTTTCACTATGTGTTTTATTTATTTAACAGGGTTTTTTTATACCACTTCATCATTTTAGCCAAAGTAGTTTACAGTGTAACTTAAACTTGGTAATGTACATTAAACAGGGACATTGATAACTTGGAGTCTTCTGAGGCAATGGAGGGTTAAGCGACTTGCTCAAGGCCACAAACCCTAGTCTCTTGGTTCCTAAGCCAGTGCTCTAACCACTAGGCTACTCCTCCACTCATAGATTGTAAGCTCTGATGAGCAGGGACTGTGTCTTATATCTACAGTATATGTTCAGCGCGGCATACGCCTCGTAGTGCTATACAAGTGATTAGTAGCAGCAGTAGCAGTGACCCTTGCCATCTCTTTGCGATGCTGAACTCTCTTCTCAAAGTGCCTTCAACCCAAACCCTGTTCTGCCCAAACTTTGGCTAACTACTTCCATGTTATTCATAAGATTGGTTTTGAGTTCTCCACAGGGCCATCTCCAATTCCTTCCCCCACCTCCCTTCACTTTCAAATCTTTACTTCAACCTCTGTCACCCTTTATTCCTTTTCTAAAATCACTGACAAGGAAACTGCATATCTTCTCTTCACTTCCAAACTCACTACCTGCTCCTCTCCTCTCATTCCCACCCATCTACTAGGGTCTATCTTCCCCGTTGCCATCCCTTCCCTCTGTCATATCCTCTGCCTATCACTGCACAGTGGCAGGTACAACCCTAAACAAAGGCATAGAGGAGCTGATTTGCAAGGAGTGGTGGGTACAACCCTCAACAAAGGCATAGAGGGGACAGACTTGCAAGGAGCGATGGGTACAACCCTCAACAAAGGCATGGAGGGAGGGTGACTTGCAAGGAGCAGTGGGTACAACCCTCAACAAAGGCATAGAGGGGACTGACTTGCAAGGAGCGGTGGGTACAACCCTCAACAAAGGCATAGAGGGGACTGACTTGCAAGGAGCAGTGGGTACAACCCTCAACAAAGGCATAGAGGGGACTGACTTGCAAGGAGCGGTGGGTACAACCCTCAACAAAGGCATGGAGGGAGGGCGACGAATGGAGCGGCAATTGCAACCATTCTAGCCACCTTATTGGGCAAACTAGACGGCCCATACTGATCTTTATTTTATGTTATTATACTCATATGTTACTTTCCACAACAATTGTTCCTGTGGCCTTCAGACATGCTGTGATCACACCTCTCCTCAAAAAACCTTCACTAGACCCTATGCGCCCTTCAAATTATCAGTCTATATTCCTTTTCACAACTAAACTACTTGAATGTGCGGTTCACCACCACTGCCTCAACTTTCTTTCCTCTAAAGCCATTCTGGATCCACTGAAATCTGGCCTTCATCTTCTATCTCTACAGCTGGGGTCACCAACCTCCAGAGGGCCGCGGGCCGCACAGCCGACTACCGGGAGCCTCGTGGGCCGCACCCCCCTTCTTCCCGCCCCCGCGAAAAAAAACAACAAACGCAAAATGATGAAAACAATGGCTGATCACCTTTATTGAATTTAATGAGATGGCTGATGATTCATGCTAGCAGACAAACGCTTAAAGTCCGGCTTCACAGATGACACTGACAGGAGAAGGGACGCTTGCAGGTGGTCGTCGGTGAGCTGCGAGCGCGTGGATACAATGGCGGGAATCCTTGGCGGGCCGCACGTAATGTTAACCGGGGTAGAGCCTCGCGGGCCGCACGAAGGGACCTTGTGGGCCGCATGCGGCCCGCGGGCCGCAGGTTGGTGACCCCTGCTCTACAGAGACGGCCTTTGTCAAAAGGATACTGGAGACTTTGGCATTTTTGATCACCACTTTTTCCTTGATACCCTGTTCTCACTTGGATTTAGGGTCTCTGTTTTGTCCTAGGCTTTTTCTTATCTCTCCCATCACACCGTTAGTATATGTTCTAGTGGATCTTCTTCCACTGCTATCCCACTTCAGTCAGTGTACTTCAGGGCGCTGTCTTGGGACCTCTTATTTTCTCGCTCTATACTCACTTTCTTGGTGCTCTAATTTGCTCCCGTTGTTTTCAGTATCATCTTTCCGCTGATGACTCTCAAATTTATCTCTGCACCTGAAATCTCTCCAGGAATCCAAGTCCATATTTCATTCTGCTTGACTGATTTTGCTGCCTGGATGTCCTGCCACCATCTGAAACTGACTGGAGCTCTTTATCTTTTCTCCTAAGCCTACCCCAACCCTGCCTCTTTTCTCTTTCTGTGGATAATGCTGTCATGTTCCCTGTTTCCTCAGTTCACAACCTTGGGGTCGTCTTTCACTCTTCTCTTTTTTTCTGCTCGTATCCAACAGATAGCTAAAACCTGTCCTTTCTTTCTCTTTATCAGCAGCAAAATTCATCCCTTTATTTCTGAACACACTACCAAGACCCTTATCCATTCTCTAGTCACCTCCCATTTAGGCTATTGCAATCTGCTCCTTGCTGGTCTTCCCCAGAATCTTTCTCTTGTCCAGTCCAATCAAAATTTAGCTGCATGGCTAACCTCCGCCAGTGTCTCTGCAGTCATATAACCTCTCTTCTCAAGCCACTCATTGGCTTCCTATCCATTTCTGCACCCGGTTTAAACTTCTCCTACTGGCCTGCAAGTGCATTCATTCTGCAGCTCCTCATGACCTCACCGCTCTTTTCTCTTCCTACACCCCTCCTTGGGAAGTCCCCTCATCAGCAGATCACTTTCATCTGTGCCTTTTCCACTGCCATCTCCAAACTTCATTAACTCCACTTTGCTGCACCATATGCCAGGAACGGGCTACCTGAGTCGCTACACCAAGCTCCATCTCTGATCCTATTCAAATCCAGGCTAAAAACACACCTCTTCAAGGCTCTTTTTGGATCCTGACTCCCGTATTCTCTTGTTTACCATCCTTATGTGTTATAGCCATTTCCTCTTAGTTCTATGCTAGTCCCCTGTTTGCTGTGTTTGTCTCTTTCTTGAAAAGATTGCACGGTCTACTGAGCAAGAACTGTCTCTTATATAAACGTGTATAGTGCTGAATCTGCCTTGTAGCACTATACAGATAAGTTGTAGTGATTTTGTGACTCCTCATCCTGTCATCAACCTTATTGCAGTGTTTTTTGTTTTTACTAACTGGATTATCTATATACCCTTCTGTAATAATTCCAAATAAATTAAGTTAGTATAAACCATCTATGAAAGTATCAATGTTTGGGCCACTGTTGATAAATCCTCTAGAGATATGACCAGAGTTGACAAATCATCTTCATTTTCCAAAATGATGAACTCACCAGTCCTGAAATTTGGCATGCCATTGACAGGTATCCAACCAGATCCCTCAATATGTAAGCTTCTCTACTCATGGTAAGTTAACACAGTCCATCCTGATCTGCAGCAAACTATCCCTTCTATTACGTGAATCCACAGCACCTCCGATTTTACTACATTTAACAAGTCTTCAACTTTCATACTTTGGACACAAGGAAAAGGAGGCCGCTATGGTTCTCAAAAGAAGTAGCTGAAAAGATAAAGAAAAAGACAGAGGCCTTCAGAAAATAAAACAGATCACAGAGAGAGGAAGACAGGCATCCATATTTGGAAAAACTTAGAGAAGTTAGCACAGTAATCAGGAAAGCAAAGAAACAAAAAGAAGAAGAAATGGCCAACACAGTAAAATGGGAGGATACGACATTTTTCAGATATGTTAGTGAGAAGAGGAAGGGCAAAAGTGGTATTGTCAGACTCAAGGGTGAAGGGGAGGGATATGTAGAAACTGATGAGGATAAAGCAGAATTGCTTAGCAAATATTTCTGTTTTGTGTTCACAGATGAAGGGCCAAGAGCAGGATGTCGGAAAACACCCACAAATAGGAATAGACGTGACGGGGAGCTTGTATGATTTTCAGAAGACTGTTTGTGAGGAATTAGCTAAACTAAAAGTAGATAAAGCGATGGGACTGGATGGGATACATCTGAGAATACTGAAGGAACTTGGGGACATTCTAGCGGCTCCACTGACTGACCTTTTCAATGCTTCTTTGGAGTTGGGAGTAGTCCCAGAGAACTGAAGAAAGGTACATGTGGTCCCTTTACACAAAATCGGATGGAAAGATGAGGTTGAAAATTACAGGCTGGTTAGTCTAACCTCTGTGGTGAGTAAATTATTGGAGAATAGTGAGGTTTCTGGAGTCCAATGGATTGCAGGATCCATGGCAACATGGGTTTACCAGAATTAGGTCTTGTCAGACAAATCTGATTAATTTCTTTGACTGGGTGACCAGGGAATTGATCGAGGGAAAGCCCTAGATGTGGTGTACTTGGATTTCAGTAAAGCCTTTGACGCCGTTCTGCACAGGCATCTTATAAACAACTGAGCACCCTAGGGATGGACCCTAAAGTTACTGCTTGGTTTAGAAATTAGTTGAGTGGGAGGCGACAAAGGGTACAGGTAAATGGAGCTCACTCTGAGGAGAAGGAGGTTACCAGTGGTGTGCCGCAGGGATCTGTCCTTGGTCCAATTCTTTTTAACCTCTTTGTTAGTGATATTATGGAAGGGCTGTTGGGTAAGGTTAAAATACCTTGGAATAACATTTGACCAACAACTTTCCTTCAAAGCTCATGCAACAACAACAGCCAAAACAATCTACTTCAAGACTAAGGGGTATGTTTACTAAGCAGCGGTAGTGGCTGCCACGGCTTAGTAAACATACCCCTAAGACTCTGCAATGACTCCACCCCCTCCTAGAAGCAGAAGACTTCTGCTCGGCAGTTCCAGCCCTCACCATCCGCCATGCAAATTACTGCAACATTATCTACCAGGGATTATCACAAACCACCTTCCTCCCCCTTCAATCTGTACTGCACACTGCAGCACGTACAATCCAGGGAGCCGCTAAATATGACCACATCACTCCTATCCTAAAACAACTTCACTGGCTGCCCCTCCCCAGCATAATAAAGTATAAATCCTTATTAATAAAGCACCAAGTGCTACACTCACACCTCCTCACTCATCTCCAAACCCTCCTTCAGAAACTCAGTACAACTAGATCAAGAAGATCTGTTACATTAAACAAGCTCAAAATACCACAATCTAAAACAAAGTGCAATTCACAAACTTGCCACAGAGCATTCAAACTGTACATACCATCCCTGTGGAACTCCCTACCAGACACAAAAAGGATCACCACCGACCTCCCCTCCTTCCGCAAACACTTGAAAACCCACTTATTCTCTGACCACTTTGGTCCCACCACCTAACCAGACAACCAACAGGACACCAAAAGGACAAACACCTTCAAGACAGAACCTACACATGTAAATAACAAAACAAATAGCTGTCCTAGTGTATACAGTTCATTGTTTGGAAATAACTGGCCTTAGATACTATGTAACTAGTGAATTACTTGTTCAAGCTATTCTGTTGTTGGTTAATTAAACTCTCACTTGTTTTATGTACTTGATGTTTTGTTCAATGTAAACAAACCACTTTGACCAGGTGAAAAGTGGTATACAAGCCTAGCTAAATAAATAAATAAGGTTTATTTATTTTATTTATTTAACATCTTTTTGTATACCGTCTTTCTACCAGTCAAAACAGTTTCCAGAGAACTGAGTGAATTAGATAAACACTAGAACAATAAAGTGCACATAACAGTTATACCAAATGTTCTATGTAATTTAACATCAAACGGTTTAGGACTTCCCTATTTACAACCAGTTATTAATCCTTGAATGGTTTAACAGGCTTAACAATTTACAAGGTGCAACCGGTTTACAAAGCGGGGCGTTCAATGTTCCGTGATTGCTTCATAATACTCTATGACAGCAGAGTCTAACTTTTTTATGGAATTGGCTAATTAGCTGGATGGATCTTATTTGGGGTGGCAGTGAGTTCCAAATGGTGGGAGCATATAGTGGGAAGGCTCTATGATTGGTTCTTTGGCTGTATGAGGGTTTGTTCGTGGGTATTTCAAGCATGTTGACCATAGATTTTCTTCTGGGTCTATCGGAGTTGTTGTTTGCTAGTAGTGGGGAAAGGCTGACAGTTGATTTATATAAGATGTTGAGGGTGTTTAGGATGATTCTGTATTTAATCCTGCTTGTGTGGAGCTGTTTAAGGAGTGGAGTGATGTGAGTTTGCTGAGATTTTATCAAAATGGTTCTAGCAACAGTGTTTTGCGCTAGTTGTAGAGGATATAAGGTGCTCTTGGGAAGGCCCTAGTATATGGACTTGCAGTAATAAAAAACTGGAGTGATTACGGCTTGACAGACTGAGCGGAAGTCCACTGGGGAGAGGAGTTTGCATAAGTTCTTTAGTGTGCGGAGCATAAGATAAACGATCTTGGCAATACAGCTTATTTGTGGCTGAAAGTTGAGTTCTTGGTTGAGTGTGATGCTGAGATTTATTTTATTTTTTTATTTAACCAGTTTTCTATAATGCCTTATCCTTCAATCAAAGCAGTTTACATTATGTAATCACTGCAAACATGTACTGGATTCATTCCCTTCTCCCCAAAGGGCTCACAATCTATGTGTATCTGAGGCAACAGAGGGTTAAGTGGCTTGCCCAAGGCCACAAGGAGTGCCTATAGGACTAGAAACCCCAGTCCCTCCGGCCTGAGATTGCTGTCCCCAAGTGGGACTTGAACCCCCGGCCTGAGGTACCATGTCCTAACCACTAGGCCACTCCTCCCTACTTGATTTTGGTTTTGACTGTGAGTGGTGTGTTTATCATGATTGTGGATGGAGGATTGAATTGCTTGTGATGTAGAGTGCTTCTGTTTTGTTGTGATTTATTTTGAGATTGTGATCCTTGAGCCATAGATTGATTGTTGAAAAGCAATTGGAGGTTGTGGTGTAATCTGGCGAATTGGTGGAGAAAAGATCATAATATCATCTGTATATATTAAGTAGTTGATGCCTTGGTTTTTGATGATTTCGCAGAGAGTTTGTAAATAGATATTGAATAGAAGTGAGGAGAGTGCAGACCCTTGTGGTACTCCTTGGCTGAGTGGGAAAGGTGCGGATGTGAGTGTACTAAAATTGATGTGCTATATACAGTCTGAAAGGTAGGAGTGAAACCATTTCAGTGGAGTTCCTTGATTCCCTATATTGTGGAGTCTGTTTAGGAGGAGTTGATGTGAGACGGAGTCAAACGCAGCTGATATGTCCAGGAAGATGAGTATAAAACCTTGCGTTATGATTTCAGTGCCTTTGATGAGGGTGTTTAGAAGGGAAAGCATGAGGGTTTCTACACCATGTTGAGGGTGGAAACTGTTTTGGTGAGTATTGAGGGGGGAGTGTTCGTCCAGATGATCCTGTAGCTGCTCCCGAACAACTTTTTTTGATGATTTTAGCGATGAATGGGATACTGGAGATTGGCCTGTAAGAAAATGGGGAGGCGGTATCTAGGTTTTGCTTCTTTAGGACAGGACGGATGGAGGATTGCTTGAGTGGTGGGGGGGGGGGGGGAGAGATCCATATGTTAATGAGTCATTTATCATCTTGCATTTTTTCTAGGTTAATCCAGGACACAGAGTAGGGGTCAAGTGGTGAGGTGGTTGTGTTGCTAGCTGAGAGTATGCTGCCAATATGTTTGTGGCTGATGAGTTTGAAGTTGTTCCATGTGTGTTCTTGGTCTGGGTCGACAGGTGGGGAAGGAAGCTCAGGTTGATGATGTGTCTGGCTCCCATAGTTAGCTTGGAGGTGTTGAGCCAACAGGTGAGGGTTTATTGGTGGCTTGCTTTGTGTTGATGTAGGGTTTGTTATGAGTGAGTTAGCTATATTGAATACTTCTCTTTGTTGATTGAAGATTTGATAAGGTTGATATAGTATTCTTGTTTTGTTTTGTAGGTGCTGTCACAGTGTTTGTTTATTTCCTTTAGGTACAGTGCTTGTATGTTGTTGTTGGAGGCTCTCCATTTGCATTCTAGTTGACGTAATATAGATTTCTGTTCTTTTAGGTTTTTGGAGTACCAGGGGGATGTGTTTAGGCATTTGCATTTATGGGCTGTAGAAAGTGCTTTGGCAGCAGTTTAAATAGTGGTGTTCCACTTAGTAATCATGGAGTCTATGTGGTCATCTGGGGAAAGTGAGTCTAGCATAGGAGTTAGTTTGCTGATAAAGGCCTGGTTGTTAAATGAGAGGAACCTGCGAAAAGTTGGTGGATTCAGCTTGCTGTCTTGTGATTTGTTGTTGGGTAAGTTCAAAGGTGATTTGATGATGATCGGACCAGGGGATTGGCGATATGTAGATGGAGGCTGTCGTGAGATTGCTGCTCTTAGCTGAGGAGGTAGTGGTGAATATAAGGTCCAAAGTCCCACCTTTAATGTGAGTTGGGTTAGTGACAATTTGCGAGAATTGGAGCTCCTTCATGGCCTCTAAAAAACCTGCAGCTTGATTTCCCTGTTTGCTGATGATACCAAAATCTGCAATAGAGTAGACACTCAGGAAAGAGTACATAACATGAGGAGGGATCTAGCTAAGCCTGAAGAATGGTTTGGAATTTGGCAGCTGAGACTTAATCCTAAAAAATACAGGGTCATGCATTTGGGCTGAAAAATCCAAGGGAGCGGTACAGTACAAAAGAAGAGTGGGACCTGGGCGTGATTGTGTCTGACAATCTTAAAGTAGCTACACAGGTAGAAAAGGTGGCAGCAAAAGCCAGAAGGATGCTTGGGTGCATAGGGAGAGGAATGGCCAGCATCAAAAAGGAAGTGATAGTGCCCAGGTATAAGTCTCTGGTGCAACCTTATTTGGAGTATTGTATGCAGTTCTGGAGACCACACCTTCAGAAGGATATAAACAGGTTAGAGTCAATTGGTTAGTGGCCTTTGTTATGTAGCATATGAGGACAGACTTAAAGATCTTAATATGTATACTTTAGAGGAAAGGCGGGATAGAGGAGATATGATAGAAACGTTTAAATACCTCTGTGGCATAAATGTACAGGAGAGAGTTTCTTTTGATTGAAAGCAAGTTCTGCTATGAGGGGACATGGGATGAGGGTGAAAGGGGATAGATTCAGGAGTGATATGCGGAAATATTTCTTTATGGAAAGAGTAGTAAATGCGTGGGATAGGTTCCCGGTGGAGGTGGTAGAAATGAGGACACAGTATCTGAATTCAAAAAAGCATGGGACAAACACAGAGGATCTCTAAAGGTAAAAAGGGGACTTTTGTAGTTGATTCAGAAGGGCAGACTAGATAGGTCATGTGGTATTTTTCTGCCATCATGTTTTATCATGCGAAGAGAGAGATCGTTAGAGAAAGACATCATGCTTGAAAAGGTAGAAGGTCAACGCAAAAGAGGAAGGCCAGCAATAAGATGGATTGATACAATAACAGCATCTATGGGTACCACTCTATCAACAATGTGCTGCCTGACTGAAGACCGAACACAGTTTAGGGCAACTATCCAGTGTCTCACCATGAGTTGACACCAACTTGATGGCACTTAACAACAAAAGCAACTTCAATTCTTGGACCTGCTGCCAGTGCAACACTCTATCCAAACATATGTTTAAGGCCTCTAGTTCTCTTTGATCATTTTGCAAAACAGGGAAATTTGTATGCTATCAGTGTAAAAACAGCAAGTAAACCCTGCACTCCTTACCAGCATCTCTGTATCTCTTCTGTAAAAACTGAAAAGAAACAGGGATAAAACTGATCACTGTGGGATTAATCAATCCACTATCCAAGAGTCTGAAGAACTCAACCCAACCACCACCCGCTACTGTATATTTTTGTACACAAAGGTCCCACCTACAGAAATTCCCTGTAATTTGAATGCAACAAAAAGTCACTCACTAGCAGCCATATCCCCTCCACGCAGATACATCCAGTCACACTATACCCTTGATGTACTCACATGGGTTTACAAGTTGGAGTTATTGACTAGGAGTAGGGGAACAGAGGGCCTACAAATGTCTCCTCAACGTCTTCCATTTCCTCCCCTGTGGATAATTCCTGCCTCTTCTCACTCTACCATAGGCTCATCCTCTCCTTTAGACTCAAAACACTCATCCATTCCACTAAATAGCTGTGCCCCTCCCTCAAACATATCCCTTCTCTGTCACCCTTCTCCAGACTTATCCAGTCAACCCCACCCCACATTTTTGTAAACTTTTTTTTTTATTGGTGTCCTGTTTTATCCCCGTGATGTGGTGAGGAAGTTGACTAATTGAAATATATCACTCTGAAGTCATGAGCTCAGGGCTGGCCTTTCCATTAGGAAAAGTCAGGGCCGGCCCGTCCATTGAGCAAGAATGTTTTTTGCACAGGGCCCCGTGTTTCAGGGGGCCCCGCGCAAAAAACATTCTACATTAGCAAAAGCAGATTAAAAAATAACCCGGCTGCTGCTGCCGCTGCCGCCGTGGCAGCGGCAGAATCAAATGTCCCGCCGCGGGGCCCCGCCTGCCCGGCAGAGCCTTTCTTCACCATCAGCTCCGGAGTCCCTCCCAATGCGCGGGTTTTCAGAGCTGCGAGAGCTTCTTTGACCTCTCGCGGCTCTGTTAATCCCGCCGGAGCTGATGGTGAAGGAAGGCTCTGCCGGGCAGGTGGGGCCCCGTGGCGGGACATTTGATTCTGCCGCTGCCATGGCGGCAGCAGAAGCCATTTTTTTTTTAAAGCTGTCAGGGCTGATGGGGGGAGGGGGGTTAGGACTGGTAATGGGCTATGGGGGGGTTAGGACTGGTAATGGGCTATGGGGGGGCTAAGACTGGAAGTGGGTTGATGGGGGGAGGGGGGTTAGGACTGGTAATGGGCTATGGGGGGATTAGGACTACTAATGGGCTATGGGAGGGCTGACTGGAAGTGGGTTGATGGGGGGAGGGGGGTTAGGACTGGTAATGGGCTATGGGGGGTAGGACAACTAAGGGGCTATGGGGGGGCTAAGACTGGAAGTGGGTTGATGGGGGGAGGGGGGTTAGGACTGGTAATGGGCTATGGGGGGGTTAGGACTAACCAATTGTCTCCTGTAAAAATTCAGTGTTGGAACCGTTATCGCAGTTTTGCGATCATTTTTTTCAGCCTTTGATGCAAGCTGCACGGTCCTATCTCAGGGATTCTTTCCATTTGTTATCCCTGACTTCGCGATTACCGATCCCCTCTCCTTCAATACTGGTGACTCTGGACGTTGTCTCCCTCTACACTAATATACCTCAGAGGGAGGCTTATGAGGTGATCTCTGGTCTAGTTTGGCAACCTCCTTCGCGGTTGCCTCGTCACTTTGTATTGAGGCTTTTGAAGTTGGTATTGGAATCCAACTATTTTGTTTATGCAGGAAGATTTTACCATCAACAATTTGGAGTCGCAATGGGGGCGACCGTAGCTCCATCGGTAGCGTCTCTATATGTGGCCAACTTTGAGGAGCGGTATGTGTACCCTTCTGGGGACTTTCAGAATATTTTAGTTTGGAGACGATTCCTCGACGACATCTTTTTCATATGGACTGGATCAGAGGGTCGCCTACAGCAATTCTTAGCTAACTTAAACACGTTTGATGTTAACTTACAATTCACTCCTAAATATCATAGTCAAACGATTGAATTTTTGGATCTGCAGTTATACATACAGGGAACCTCTTTGATGAGTACGTTGTACCGGAAGCCCATACAGAAGAATGTATTATTACATTACTCGAGTTTTCACCCCCCTTCTCTCAAGCGGAATTTACCCTTTGGGCAATTCCTGCGTATTCGACGCCTGTGTACCTCAATGGATCAGTATCGTCAGCATGCACAAACTTTGAGTCAAAGGTTGTTGGAAAAGGGTTATCCTGAGACCCTGGTGAGGATGGCTTTTAAACGGGCTCTTTACAACCACCCGGTGTGGTGGGAGGGCTCTGATAGTACATCGGGGAGGGGTGTACGGAAGGATGTAATAATTGGGGTACTCCCTTTTGTGCCAAAGGCTCCAGGGATACTCCACATCTTGAAGAAGCATTGGGAAGTACTCTCTTTGCATCCGTGTTTTCGGAAGCCCCTAATGATAGCCTATCGTCGATCCCGCACTGTGGGTAATTGGCTTGTGCAGACGGCTGCCCAAAGTGGGTTAGGGTCCGACTACCGTGATAGCACTCGGGGCCATTATGCTTGTGGCCAGTGTGACTTTTGTGACACCACAGTGCAGGGACAGAATTGGGAGGATCCCCATACAGGTGTACAATATCGTTCTTTGCAAGCTTCTGATTGTTACACGGAGTTTGTAATTTACGTACTGGTCTGTCCTTGCCCACTTTTGTATGTGGGTAGCACAGTTCGGTCAGTGAGGAAGCGATTGCAAGAACATCGCTCGCGAATTAATCGGCGGCAAGAGGGGGCCCCTGGGGTACAACATTGTCAACAGTTCGGGCATTACTTTACAGATTTGCGATGGCGCATATTGGAGGTGATCCCAGTCCCCAGTCGTGGTGGGGATCGAAGAGCCCGCCTTCATCTGCGGGAGCAGTACTGGATCTATCGATTGGCCTCTATGTCACCATGGGGTATGAATGTGGAGATTGACTGGTGGGGTTTGTCGGTGCAATAAAGTTTGGTGAAGGATCTGCACGTTGGGATTCCTCTGACGTCACATTTTTATGGCATTTAAATGGAACTTGGTGGGGAGGGGTTTAAAAGCCTGATGAAGAGCTGAATGAAGACGCGGCTTGAAACACTATTAGTGTCGCAAGGACCCCTGATATTCGGCATTGGGAAGGAGTGCCTTATCGGCGTTGGAGCTGTACCCATTTGATTGGATGAGCTACGGAGAAAGTGTTTGTGCTCCAGCCGACTTATCTTTTCCTTCTATCCTGTTGAGGAAGCTAAGTACTTTTTCTCTACCTTATGTCAGTCGCAGTATGAAAGATGGACTGATTTGGAGAGTGGTTTATCAGCGTGAACGAGCTTCCTAACTTTTATCGACTTGATATGTGGATTCTGACGGCGACTTGTGTCGTGGAGTCGGGTTTTTAAATAGCCCATGGGTGGCATGCTATAAAATTGATTAAAATGGAGGGCTCACTCCGAGAATGGGATACCTCCCTTTCAAGGTGAGCGATCCGACAAAAATTTATTGGTGGCACATATACTAGTCTTCGGAACTTTGGGAGCACGTGAGTGTATCCAGCAATGGAGTAGTAGTTCCACACGGTGCTATGAGTGGAATCAAGATTTATATTTGGGATTTGGAGTGTTGATTCCTGGGGGTGTATATGTTTGGGTTCTAAATGGGCAGTGTTTGTAGTAGTTCCTAATGTGCCTGGCTGTTGGCACTGGATTATAGTAATGTAGAAATCTTTTAGTCTTTCTTTATCCATACACTCATTAAGAGGCATGTTTACTAAAAGTTAGTGTATGGTAACATTATGCAAATATTTATGCAAATTAGGTCCTTATGCAAATGAGGCCCCGCACTGAGTCTCCGCACATGGCCCCGCACCCCCCTTGGGCCGCCCCAGGGAAAAGTAAGCACCTGATTAAAGATGTCTTCTCCAGGTAATTGCTAGATGCCCATAAGATGTGTCAGAGGAGAGAGAAGGTCAACCAGAGGAAGGAGAAGGCAATGCTTATTAATATTAATGCAGTGGAGGAGTAGCCTAGAAGTTAGAGCATTGACTTCGTAATCAAGCGATCAGGGTTTGAGTCCCACTGGCATGCCTTGGACAAGTCATTTTACTCTCCATTGCCTTGAAAGAAAGGCCTGTAATCCATTTCTGATCACATCTAGCCAAATAAATCCAGGAGTTGCTGTGTTGCCAGGAGTCAGCATTAACTCAGTGGTAGACATCATATCATCACTGATGACAGTGCATCCTTGAGGGGGAATCACCCTCTTCCCTTGCTGGTGAAAGGTCAGAGGGAGACCCCCACCCTCTTCCATAACCCCAAAAAGAGGAGTCCCTGCATTGGATATGGATACTGCATTGGACACATACTGTCTTAAAACCAACAACAGGGTAATGATGAGAGTCTATATTCTAAATGAAAGTTTCATGGACTCTCAGCTTCTATGACTGTGCATATTCTGTAAATACTGGTGACTGAAGCAAGATTCATAGCCAGAGGGCAAAATAATGAGTTTGGGAATTGGCTTATTTTTGAAGGCGTGAAGAGTCATTGCTAGGTAATTGAATCCCTTATTCTCTGCTTTCATCAGAAAGGCATTTCAGAGAGTAATATCTCCAAAGGTATGTAAAGATTAGAGAATGTCCGTCTTGGGGAGAAAACAGCAGTATTTTTCTAAGGCAAGGCACTTTCACTCTCTTCCTCATTTTACCAGCTTGACTGTGCCAGGATGCGGGGTAGCATCATTATAGGAACACGTCGCGTTGCTCTCTGAAGGATTAATGATGCAACTAATGCGCAATCCATTTTGTTCTTCAGTCTCACCGGTGTAACTAGTCTAAGTGGACTGAGAACAAAGCCGTAGCAGTCATCACTATGAAGTGCATCCAAAGCTTAACAGGCAAGGCAAACATCTCCCTGAACCCCCATCTGAAGGATGGCCCCTCATATTTTCCAGCGGTTGCCCTTTTATTAGGTCATTTAGCAGACTGGACCATATAGGGGAAATCCTATAAAGAGGCATGTATTTAAGGGTGAAAGTAGGCACCTCAACAGGGCTATTTTAGTCAATTCCACATATATGTGGCTCCATACACAGATAAATGGCTTCTTATAAAATACTGCCTAGCATAAAAACGTGTGCGATGATTTGATGGCATAATCATTGCCTGTGAGTGGACACATGGGTGGTGTTTGGGCAGCGGCAGTGTTACGCATGTAGGAACCCTGGGCAGAATCTGGGGAGGGGGCCCAAATGCCCACCTTTAAGCGATTCCTCCTTCAAATTGAGGCAGGCTTGGGGCCTCCTGTGGCATGGGGCCCTGTTTACCATCCCCCAATGCCAGCCCTGAGTTTGGGTGGAATGTGCAAATATGTGCATAGATTATAAAATACCGGGCTGGTGTAGTATGTCTTTGCCTTACCTTAAGGCGTGATTTCTGCCGCTTACGTTAATACTGTATTTTATAAAAAAATAATCTTACTTTACAATCACCTATATTAAAGGTTCAAATTTTGCTAAACTCATTTGTTAATGAACCTTGTAGTAGTCCCTAAAAAATGTTTTGTCAGATCTTTTGTTTTTGTTTACCAGCCCAGATACAGCTAGTATCCTTATAGATCCATTGTGCTTTCTTGACATACCCTATCTGTGATATTACTAGTGTAGTATATTAATTTCCCAACACAGTTTTACAGGACAGTATTGGATTTTCCAATTGCAATCCCTGTCCTCAAAGGGCTTGAATGAAGAAATAGACTGGCATACATTAGTATGAACAAACAGTGGCCTAGGCTGGAAGGTCGGGGGTTCAAATCCCACTAGAGGACAGCAACCTTGGGCCGGAAGGACTGGGGTTTCTAGTCCCACAGGTGCTCCTTGTGGTCTTGGGCAAGCCACTTAACCCTCCATTGCCCATGTTCCCTGTAAAATAGTTATCTCCAAGTTATAATACCCTGTTCAATGTAATTTCAGTTTGTTCAATGTAAACCGCCTTGATATCATGAAACGCAGTATATAAGAAATGTTAAATAAATAAATTAAATAATCTGAAGTTCCTACTACTACTGATCATTTGATTGGCTATGGACTATATAAGAGCAGAATGATGCCATGGCCATTTTAAATTATAGGAACCATAATGAAAGGTCCCGATTGAGACGAGTATGGGAGCTGGACTAAAAGGAATTCACATAAGTAAAATGGAGCTCACTTGAAGCAGAACAAGAGACTTTGTGAAGTTTGTTCGAAATGCAATATTGTGTTGGGACATTAACATACTACATTAGTAATATACAGACAGGGTTTTTCAAGAAAACAAAATGGACCTATAACGGTACATTTGTATCTGGGCTGGTAAACAAACAAGATCCAACAAAAATATTATTTTAAAAGACTACTAATAGTGAGTCACGGTAGCAGCTAACGCAGGACGAATGCGGCTATTGTAGCGATTTTCTATGATGGCTGCAGATTGCGCAGCAGCTGTATGCTTGGGTGGGGTGTGGGCAGTATTGGGTGGAGAGGGGGCATGCCTGCAACGCACAATTACTGTGGTTGTCAACATCACGAGGTAATTGCCAGTTTCAGACCCTGCGGGTGCACCTAATGTCACTTTAATGGTTGGCCATAGCTACATCTCTGGTGCTGCCTGACTGCATTTTCCATGCAGCTGTTCATGCCCTCAACAGATACCCTGGGGCTTTTGCAGTTAACGCTGCACTATCTGAACTATCGCACCATATTAGCTGCAAAAGCCTAACACCCTTTAGTAGACATAATATTCTCCCCCCTCCCCCTGGGCATCAGTTCCATCCTTCTAAATCATGTCCTGTTAGCTTCACTGGCAACCCCAGAGCTAAGAGCAATACAAAATTATTAAAAGGTACAAGCCACGCAAAGGTAAATTGAAACAGCACCTCTAGCACAGGGTTTCTCAACCCAGTCCTCTGGACACACCTAGCAAGTCAGATTTGCAGGCTAAGCGCAATGAATATGCATGAGAGAGATCTGCACGCACTGCCTCCATTTTATGTAAATCTATCTCATGCATATTCATTGTGGGTAGCCTGAAAACCTGACTGACCGAGTATGTCCCGAGGACTGGGTTGAGAATCCTTGCTCTCGTACGGTGATGAAAAGTATACATTGTAAAGACAGGCAGAGCAGAAGGGCAGTAAAAGACTCAGGCCTGCTAAAGTCAGACCAAAGGTTCATCAAGCCCAATATTTGGTCTCCAACCATGATCAGTTGAAATTTGAATACAGAAAAGTCTGGTTCCAAACCAAACGACTGGCTATGAAATGTATTAGTAAGCGAAGCCATGTGCTATTTGTAACTAGTAGATCCCATGCTATTACAACACGCGTTAATCTTTAGCTGGGCCTAATGAACATCCGAGGGGGGTACTGATAAGCCTCTGCCCTTGTAACAAAACAGACAGCTACGGGCGCACTTCAGTTCCAGAGGTCCGAATGTGCTCTCTGCAGTTTTGTTTTATCTGCTACCAAATAAAATGAAAGTGTACAGAAATCATTCAGACCTCTGGAACTAAAATGTGCCCATAGCTTTCTGTGTTGTTACAAGGCCAGAGACTTATCAGCCCCCCCTCGTACATACCCCTTTGTTTATTTCCGTTGCTAAGTCACTGAGCTAGCCCATTTCCCTTCCTTTTCTAAAATCACCCTCAGCATGGCTTCCCACTGTACTTAAATACCTTAAGATAAAACCAGACCCATTTTATTCCTTTATAAGGCACATTTTGCTTAAGCGATACTGCCTACTGGAGAGAGTCCATTCATCTATCTGTTTAGCCATCTGTGCAAACAGGTGCCTAAGGATTCAGTCTATGCCAGTGGGAGTCCCCAGGTCCCACCGGCAAAGAAAAGGAAAAGCAACAGCAGTGACAAAAAAAATTAAAGAGCTGGCAGGAGTTCCCAAGTCCCTTGGTAAAAAGGAGGAAGAGCGGAGGCATTGGTTCAGAAATTAAAGAGACAGTGGGAGTGCCCAGGCCCTGCAAGTGAAAATTGGCCAATGTTCTAAAATGGGCAGGATGAGGGAGTGAGTGGGGTTAGAGGGGGGAAGGGTGATGGGGTATAACATAAGGGGGTGGGGTGGGAGGAGATGAGAAAAGGAGACAGGAAGGGCAGCGGTGAGGGGCAGAGCATAAGTAAGAGAGAGGGGTTAGAGGAAAGGGAATGAGGGAGCGCAGGGAGGGGAAACTGGGAAAGTGCAAGGCAGGGTAGGGAAGAAGAGAAAGAGTGCAGGAAAGGAGCTAAAAGGGGTGGCAGAAAAAAAAGAGAGCCTGTAATGTGGGGTGGTAAACGTAGTAGGGAAGGGAGAGCTATGCCCACCCCCAACACCACATTACACGCATTCCCACCTATATATGCATACACAAGCACACCCACCCTAACACCTCCCCCAATACATGCACATACCCTACCCTCTGACATATTGCTCTTACATCCCCACAGAAAAACAGATTAATTCTTCTGATTCTAGATATCCAGATGATACCATTGGTTCACATGCACATCATATACACCATCACTATCCACGCTATGCTCACCCACCGAGACACTCATTGAACATGTCCCCCGCTATGCTAAAGAGGGACACACCTAATGTGGTTGTTTCATCCGAGTCCCCCATACGGACAAGTCTGAGTGTGAATGGAGGAAAGGAGACATGCACCATAGTTTGCTTACTAAGGGAGTCCTTGCTCATGATGTGCGAGCCTCTACAGAGCAATAAGGTCAGAGATGAGGTGTTGGTAGTATTCAGACACTCCCCAGTGGCCAATGATGCAAAGAAAAAAAAACTCAGCGTGAAGAGGTTTCCAGCATCTCTCTTCTGGGGAATCAAGGAGTCAAGTTTGTAGTCCTTGGGGTTACCAAACAGGGAATGAAGCTCGGAATAGGCTTAAGAGGTTCTAGGTAGGAATCTTGGAAAGGAGATCTAACCAAGTTTCTTGCTCTTAGAGCAGATCTGTGAAACCTGTGCAGTGGAGGTGTGGAGTTTAAAGTGGTCTAGTGGTTACAGTACACCTTGTGACCTCAGGCAAGTCACTTAACCCTCCATTGTCTTAGGTACAGACTTAGATTGTACATCTTCTGGGGACAGGTAAATACCTAGTAACTTGCCTTGAGCTACCATTGGAAAGGGGTGAGCTAAATAAGTGGAAACACACTCAAGAATAGGATAAATTCCATCAAGTGTGTGCCTGCAACTGGAGAGGTTCTGCAGCCAGTAAAGTGGCAACAGGACTTACTTCTAAAGAGCACTGTCAGATGAAGTCTCAGCAGAGAAATCACAAGTGAGAAGAGAGGATCTCAGTCTGGTGAAGGAAATTCTAGAGATGGAGAATTCATTCAAGAACCCAAAGAGGAAAGTCCTTTAGGGGAGATAGCATCAGAAGAGACTTAATTTGCTAGACAAACTATATTTATGATCATTTTATTTTATTTATTTTTTTATGATGCACCTTTGTTGGCTGATAGGTTTGGAACAGCACCCACTGAGGTGAAATTGTCTTTATTCCTCGATCTTCAAAGTATGCCCCAAATTCTAAGAACCTTGAAGTAAGTCTTCTCACTGTTGAAAGAATCCTGGAGAACTCCATGGGCACATGATAGTCCCACAGCTCCCTGATATTTCCCCTTCTTTTATTCTAGTGTGGAAAGTGGGCTACATACTAAAAGGGTTTGTCTTTGTATAAAACTTTCTCAGTTTAAACAACTCAGAGGACTCCATGGAGTCAGCAGAGCAATGCATCCTAATACATTTATTAAAGTAAAAATCAAGCTCAACAGATGTATTTCAAGATAAGAGTCACAACTTCAGAATGTATGAGAGATCCTTCCTGAAGCTCCAAATTAAAACAAATGACATTGTCTCTTTTAAAGATACTCAAAGAGTGATAAATGGGGAGGGATAAAGAGGTTGAGTCAGAGATGCAATTAAGCTTAGAAATGGGAAATGAATGAGAAAATTTGATGTCAGAGCTCAAGATGTTCTAGTGCAAGCCAACTTTGTAATTTACAAAAGATTTGCCATTGCTAGCTGTTTTTTAATTAGTGGTCGGATAAAAGCCAGAGAAGACGAAGAATAAAGACAGTATCCAGACAAGAGACAGGGCAAAGTGATCTCATAAATGAGAAAAGGCAGATTGCTTAATCCCCATGGACAGTAAACAGAAACAACATATTCTTTCCTACTATAGGTGGAATGCAACAGCTAGATTCTGGTTGGTCAGTTAATCTCAACTAATATGTCACCCAGGAGTAGACTGGCAGGTGGTACAGAGCTTGGCAAGTCAACCGATCAGCTTTCGCACCCTGAATGTGTGTAACTCTGCAGCTGGTGGAGCGGCACTTGTTTAGTCAGGGGGCATAAGCAGCTGAAATGCTGAGCAGAAATTATGTGGGAGATGCATTATAGTACTACTACTACTATTGAACACTTCTATAGTGCTACAAGGCATACGTAGCGCTGTACAGATATGCATAAAAGATGGTCTCTGCTCATCAGAGCTTACATTCTAGTTAAGACAGACAATATCTGAGGACAAAGGATACAACTAAGGAGCTACACAGGAGACTAAGCGGATCAGGATCCAAAAGCAGCCTTTAGGTGATATTCCTTAAACATAAGAGACAAGAAGAAACCTCCCTTCGATTGATTAGCAATGGACTTTGCTAGCAACAATGTTTACATATAAGGCACAATCGTTAAAGGTTTTCTCCCATTCTGTGCATGAGTGCAGGGAGGCTTAGCAAATCTGTCCCATAGTCAGGGCTGGCACAATGATTAGGTAAACTAGGCAGACACCTGGAGCGCCAGTGGTCTGGGGCGACCCATTGTCTCTGGTGCCGCCCTCTCTGGGACCTGCGGTGACTGCAGTGGTCTGAAACAGCCCAGCAGCGCTTACCGTAAACCTCCAGTGCTGTGAGGCTGTTTTGACTCCTCCCCCGCCAAGGCCTGATGCCGACTTCCTTGCAGTGCTGGAGGTGTAAAGTAGCAACGCGGGGTTGTTTCAGACCATTCGGCCACTGCAAGTCCCGGAGAGGGGAAACAGTGGTGGCAATGTGGGCCGGGGAGCAGGTGGAAGAAGGGGGCACAAGAGATTAGGTTCACCTAGGGAGCCTCACTTGGTTTGCACTTGTCGTGCTGTGAGGGCTTGCGTGCATCAGTGATGCTGAGAGCTAAACTATCGGTAGTTTAACTACTGGCAGGGTCTCCCAAGATGGACAGCTCTCACTTGGTTTGCAGCTTGTCGTGCTGTGAGGGCTTGCGTGCATCAGTGATGCTGAGAGCTAAACTATCGGTAGTTTAACTACTGGCAGGGTCTCCCAAGATGGACAGGTCTCAGCTGAGGTGCCAGACGAAGACAAACCACCCATCTGGGCAGCAGCAGAATGGGATAGTGTTGACGGCGGAGGATCACATTTCTGTGACAACGGCAACAACACCAAACTTAAACTGCGCGGAAGGAAGGCCCGGCAATCTACTTCTGTATCTTGCCATGAAAACCCAATGGATAGTTACAACAAAACAAATTGTGCTATGGTGCTGGAAGATGAGACTCCCAGGTCGGAAGGCACTCAACTAGCTACTGGGGAAGAGCTGAAGACTTTTCAGAGTAAAGCCAGCATTTATGATGTGGTTGGATCAAAGCCCTCGGGAAGTCTGACTGCTGATGTAGCTGCGCATGAAATGAGAGTCAGAAGCTGTAAAGATGTCTTACACATTGGAACATGGAACGTACGAAGCATGAACCAAGGGAAGTTGGAGGTGGTCAAGAATGAAATGGAACGTGTACAACTTGATCTGTTGGGTGTCAGCGAACTGAAATGGACTGGCATCGGGCACTTTGCATCAGATGATCACATGGTCTACTATGCTGGAAATGAAAGACAAAGAAGAAATGGTGTTGCATTTATAATAAAGAAGAAACTTGCAAGAACTGTAATGAAATACAATGCAGTCAGCGAACGCTTAATCTCTATTCGTCTACGAGGATTGCCTATCAACACAACTATAATTCAAGTATATGCCCCAACAACAGCTGCAGAAGAGAATGAAATTGAAGAGTTCTATGAACAAGTACAAGCTGAAATTGACAGAACATGCAAACAGGATATCCTGATAGTCATGGGTGACTGGAACGCAAAAGTTGGCAACAAAGAAGAAGGCAAAGTAGTTGGAAAATATGGACTTGGCAACAGAAATGAAGCTGGAGAAAGATTGATAGAATTCTGCAAGACCAATGATCTATTCATCTCAAACACCTTCTTCCAGCAACACAAGCGACGACTGTACACATGGACTTCACCCAATGGATTGTATAAAAATCAAATTGACTACATCTGTGGAAGTCAACGATGGAAAAGCTCTGTAACATCAACAAAGACAAAACCTGGAGCTGACTGTGGTACAGATCATCAACTACTAGTATGCAAACTCAAGCTAAAGTTGAAAAAGAGCAAACCACTCATGAATGCACCAAAATATGACCTTGAGAATATACCACTGGAATTTAAAGACTGCCTGCAAAATCGATTTGCTGCTTTAGATACAAATGACAGAGCTCCGGAAGAGTTATGGAATGACATCAAGAAGGTTGTGCTGGAAGAAAGCGAGAAGTCTCTACAAAAGGTGAAAAAGCAAAAACGGCCAAAATGGATGACGGAAGAAACTCTGAAAATTGCCCAGAAACGCAGAGAAGCTAAAGCCAAAGGAGAAAGAAAGACAATCGCAGAACTCAACAGAGATTTCCAACGTGCAGCAAGACAGGACAAGGAAAAGTACTACAATGACACTTGCAAGGAAATAGAAGCAGAAACTATTAGAGGAAGAACAAGATCGGCTTTCCTAAAGCTGCGAGAGTTAAAGAAAAAGTTCCAGCCCCGAATTGGAATGTTACAAGATGCTCAAGGTTCTATGTTGAATGATGCTGAGAAGATCAAGAAAAGGTGGAAGGAATATACAGAGTTTTTATATGATAAAGATCAAGTGGACCAACAGCCGTTTCAACCTATACCTTATGATCAGGAACCATTGGTGATGAAAGAAGAAGTTGAAGCAGCATTGAAAGCCTTATCAAAGAACAAAGCACCAGGCATTGATAGCATTCCCATAGAAGTATTGCAGCAATCTGATGCAGCTGTTACCGTACTTACAAGGCTCTGCCAAGAAATATGGAAGACAACATCATGGCCAACTGACTGGAAAAGATCTGTATTTATACCAATACTAAAGAAAGGTGATCCAACTGACTGTGGAAATTATCGCACAATCGCTCTGATCCCACATGCCAGCAAGATTCTACTGAAGATTATTCAAAAGAGACTACAGCCATACCTAGAACAAGTACTACCTGAAGTGCAAGCAGGGTTCAGGAAAGGGCGAGGAACGAGAGACATCATTGCGGATGTGAGATGGATCCTTGAAAAGACTAAAGAATACCAAAAGGATATCTATTTGTGCTTTATCGACTATAGCAAGGCTTTTGACTGTGTAAACCATGAGAAACTCTGGGCCA
This sequence comes from Ichthyophis bannanicus, assembly GCA_033557465.1. Classification (NCBI taxonomy): domain Eukaryota; kingdom Metazoa; phylum Chordata; class Amphibia; order Gymnophiona; family Ichthyophiidae; genus Ichthyophis; species Ichthyophis bannanicus. The sequence continues at coordinate 175,079,171 of CM066044.1, forward strand.
CATTAAGAAGCATGGGTATACCAGAACACCTGATTGTTCTCTTGCGTAATCTGTACATTGATCAAGAAGCAACAGTTCGAACGGAACAAGGAGAAACAGAATGGTTTAAAATAAGCAAAGGTGTAAGACAAGGCTGCATACTTTCCCCCTACCTGTTTAATTTATATGCAGAACAAATCATCAGAGAAGCAGGACTGTATGAAGACAACAGAGGTGTGAAGATTGGTGGAAGACTCATCAACAACCTTCGCTATGCTGATGATACCACATTACTGGCTGAAAGCGAAGATGATCTGAAACATTTGCTTCTCACAATCAAAGAACATAGTCTCAAAATGGGCCTGCACCTTAATGTAAAGAAGACAAAGATCATGACAACTGGCATAATCAACAGGTTCATCGTTGAAGGAGAAGAAATTGAAATTGTGAACAACTTTAACCTACTTGGATCAACTATCAATAAAGAAGCAACAAGCAGTCAAGAAATCAGACGACGCATTGCTCTTGGCAGAATGGCTATGAAAGACCTAGATAAGATTCTCAAGAGCAGAGATGTGTCTCTCCATACAAAGATTCGACTTGTTCAAGCCATGGTATTTTCAATAACATCATATGGATGTGAAAGCTGGACAGTGAAAAAGACAGACAGGAAGAAAATTGATGCCTTTGAATTATGGTGCTGGCGGCGAATACTGTGTATACCATGGACTGCCCGAAGAACAAACCAGTCGGTACTAGAGGAGATCAAACCTAAGCTTTCTTTAGAAGCTCAGATGACAAGACTTCGACTTTCATACTTCGGACACATCATGCGAAGAGAGAGATCATTAGAGAAAGACATCATGCTTGGCAAGATAGAAGGTCAACGCAAAAGAGGAAGGCCAGCAATGAGATGGATCGCTACAACAGCAGCTGCTACGGGTACCAGTCTGTCGTCAATGAGCCGCCTGACTGAAGACCGAACACAATTTAGGATAGCTATCCAGAGGGTCGCCATGAGTCGACTCCGACTCGACGGCACTTAACAACAACAACAGGGAGCCTCTTCTCCTTGCTCCAGCCCTGCCCATAGTCACAAGTTAGAATTAACTTTTACCAACTGAGACTGACAAACAGATGCAGAAATCCACCTGTCACTCAACACACTCCAAAAGACATTTATAATACTGGACTTAGTAGTTAATAAAAATAAGCAAGTTAATATACGCCATACTCTGAGAAAATATGAGGAGAAGGTGGTAGATGTCTGCGATAGTCTACCAGCAAAGGTAACAGTCATCGAAACGGTAACATAATTTCACCATGTTTGTGTAGATACCAGGGCTAGAGCTACCAGTAGGCAAACTAGGCGGTTGGCGTGAGCGTCGGGCCTTCGAGAGCACCCGCTGCTGCCCATTGCTGTTGCAAGTGCCCCTCTCCTGAGCCACCAGCAGCGATGGTCCCTGAACCCGTGATGCAGCACCTACCCTCCTTCTCCTGGGCTGCCTCTCTCTTCCACTCTGCCGCTTCTACACCTCAGACTTCTGGTTTTGTGGCAGATTTCCACAACGCAGCCTCGCAGATGGAGGGTAAGTGCTACGTCATGCTTGCAGAGTCATCCCTGGAGAAGGGAGCTGGTGGTGGCAATAGGTGTGGGAGGAAGCGTGCAGTGACAGGATAGAGGGCCTGCCTAGGGTGTGTCCAGTCCTTGCACTGGCCCTGGTCGAGACTACTTAGATGTCACTACTTTGAGCGACAGTCCTATCTAGTCTCCCTACCAGAATACTAAAGATGGTCTGGACAGTATCTAGCAATTTCCAGAACAGAGGAGGTTACCTTCTGCCTGTCATATCCTGATGGGAGGAGATTCCTCTGTGAGAAAAAAAAACACAAGACTTCTTTTAACCACTCACAAGGGTAAAAGCTCTTTCTTTGGCACACAGCTACTGCACTATTTATTTATTTTACATTTCTTATATACTGCCTTTCATGATATCAAGGTGGTTTACATTGAACAGGGCATTATAACTTGGAGATAACTATTTTACAGGGAACATGGGCAATGGAGGGTTAGGTGGCTTGCCCAAGACCACAAGGAGCACCTGTGGGACTGGAGGCCCCAGTCCTTCTGGCCCAAGGTTGCTGTCCTCTAGTGGGATTTGAACCCCTGACCTTCTGGCCTGAAGTAACTTGCCCCAACCACTAAGCCACTCCTCCCTCCCTCCACTGTGCTGTAGTAAGGTGTCTGCTTCTTTGGGGGGGGGGGGGAGGTGGAAGCAATTGAGAGTGGACAAACTCTAGCTCCTCATTCCCTTTAAGATGAGTCACAGGCATAGGAGCAGAGGAGTAGAGAGCAAGGTAAAAGGAGTGACTGCGTAAAACCTGCCAGCGCCCCCTGTGCTCAGCCAGAGGGAAGTTCTGCCTGTGTAGAGATTTGGAAGCCATCCGCTCACAGAGAGACACAGATGAAGCTCCAAGATAGACAACTTCTTAGTGATCTGGGAACATTTGGGCCAGAAGCACCTGCACAGCAATTCCAGGGACCTATATCAACAGAGGCCACCAGCTCTAAAGAAAGGAAGAATCGAGGAGCTCTTTAATGAACAGCAAGGAGTGAATCTAGCAGTTTTGAAGACCTGCACCTGCATCACCACCAGCAACAGGTACACTGATAAAATAAGAGAGGCGTCTCTCATTCAGGGATTAGCAGGACAGGAGAAACTTGAATTGTCTCATCTTCCCTCCAGTCCAATCCAGAAGCGTGGGTTTATGCCTTCTTACCAGCAGCTGGAGACTGAGAGCCACTGATCTGAGGATGTCACCCCATAAGATCCTGTGCAGCCACCTCACACCAGTATTTCCCAGTTTTCAGGAGGTGGTGACATAGACTCCTGTGCAGTCTGGACTCCTCTGGATGGAAAGGAAAAAAGAAAGAGAAAGAACAGAGAAAGCAGTGAAGGAATTTGCAGGCTGGGTCCTGGACAGGGGCAGAGGGGGGCAGAACCCAGTGGTTCTGGGTGCTGCCCCCTGGCTGCGACAGCAGAGGCATCTGAATTAGAGCTCTGCGAGGATCTCCTTGGGAGGAGGCCCAGGGTTGAGTGCTGCTTTGGGGAACGTGGGCTCTTTAAGGCCACAAGGTCCACAGAGCAATTGCAGTACAGTCGGCAGTGTGGCAGAGGCTCTGGGGAGCCAGAGAGCCGTTGGATCCGATTCAACCATGGGCCGCAGGTTACTTAAGAGGGGCCAAGTGCGATCCTGCACATCCGACCGCAGATGGGGAGAACTGAACCCTAGCTTTGCTGATGGCTCAGGGAGTGCGTGTGGCTTGCGGCAGCTGTCGGAGTCAGTTATGTGTCTCCAGTTCCTTTTGTAGCTACGAGAAGGACTCTTCACGCAGTAATCACCTGATGCCCTTCTTCTGCATCAGCTGCTTTTTCAATCGTGACACAATCAGTATTCAGTACGGAACAGGGATTGGCGCATGCAGTGGCAGGAGGGGGGGGGGAGAAAGACGCCCCCTCCCCCCTTTGACTTTTCGGTCCAGGAAAAAATTGCTGGTGGCCTAAGTGGGTCCAGAGCCCCCCCAATACCGCTCCAAAAAATTGGGATGCAGTTGGGCCACCCTGGAAACATCCGCCCCCCCCCCCCAATCTAGAATGGTTAGGGGCATGGCCAGTGTAAGGAATGGAGGCACCCTAGGCAGACCCTCCACTTCCCCACCCCCATTGCCCCTCTCCAGGGCCTGCAGAGGCAGCAGTGACTCAAAAAGCATGATGCAACGCTTGCCTAAAGGCTGTGGAGCTGCATCATGGTTTGCATAAACCGGAGGTCTGCACTGGAGGGGGTGGGAACGGCAGATAGGAGGAGCGCAAGCACTGGATTGTGGTTTTTGAGTCATTGCTTCTGCTGCAGGCCCCAGAGGGTCTAATTCACCTGAGGGTAGCGCCGGCCCTGGCTGGGAGGCCAGTATAATGCCCACATGCTCCTGTCTCCGGACTGCCATCTTGCAAAATAGCAGCAGCCAACCTCTGGCGATTACCGTGGGAAAATCCAAAGTAAACTGCCACAGCAAGGATAGTGCAGCGTATTACTCTGGCCCCTCAGAGCGTGAAAGCAGTAAAGGTTAGTAACCTCTTACCTCTCTGAGTGGTAACCTGAGAAACTTCATTTTCTTTTAGATATGGAGGGAGACTTTTGCTTACCCCTCCATTCCTGCCAGCAAAGAGGAATCAGAGACTTTCTAGGGCCTCTGGTTTAGAAACGTAACGGTGGAAACGTAAGGAGAGAGATTTGGTTGCCTCATTGGTATCTGAAGGGGAGGAGCAGGAGGAAGAGATTCAGAGCTCGCAATGCAAGGTTCTTCCAGCAGAGAAAGCGGAGGCGGCGTCCACCGGATGCCAAAGTGAAGGAGAAAGTAGGGTTAATGGAGGACTTTGCATTAGTTCCCAGTTGTGAAAAGGAGATTCAATAAAGCACTGAGGATTCTCTACAGAGCCTAAGGATGGCACCCAAGAACCACTAAAAGGAAACTGGATCTCAAGCGCAACATAAATTCCCACAGATGCCAAGTTACCCAGTTCCAGGAGTGAGATTTCAAGCCAGTCCTGGATTTCTCACAATCTCATCTGTTGCATTATGAGACCTGCTGCACTGATGCCAATGGGTAAAATCAGGGACTACAAATACCACACTGCACTGCAAGACAAATTTAAAACCAGAAATGGCAAAAAGATCTCACTCCTGGAACTGGGTAACTTGGCAATTTTCAATTCTAAGGATCACAGACACAAAGCAATTAGGACTTAAGCATTTTCTGTACAAGACTGGCTGAAACTAAATTTGCATCTTATTGCTACTTTCTAATAAGATTAGTGCACCAGTAAACACATATTGGAAACCACTCCAGTCTCCAGTTGTGACTCCTTGCTTTATTTTAAAGCGTCTTAACTCTGTGTCTGGGCCCTGGATAGAAGTGTCCTGCTTACTGGGAAATTCACACCTGGGGATTGAGTGTATGAGTTGAGCAGGACCGGTGCAATGAAGAGAGGTGCCTTCGGTGAGCCTCATTTCCTGCGCCAGCCCCCCAGCCCCATCGCTACTGAAGCTGCCCCTCTCCAGGCTCACGGCACCAGCGTTACCTTCTCCTCCGATTCTGCAGTGTCTTTTGTGCTTCTTCCCCCCCTCAGACTGCACTTCCTGTTTGCAAAAAGATGCACAAATGGCATAACAATGCCAGAGAAGACGGTAAGTTCGGCACCGTGGTGCCATTTTGAAAGTATTGCTGCTGCTGCTGCTCATTCCAGAGAGGGCTGGCGGTGATGGCAATGGGCACCCTCTGGCCACTGGTGCTCTAGGTGACCATCTAGTTTGGCTAATGGTCACGCCAGCCCTGGTGTTGAGTTAAAAAAGAGACACCCTGAATTTGAGAGTCTTCCCCCCTTCCTCATGAAAACCTTAGCCAAGTCCAGGGATCATTTACACATATTTCACATACATCAGAATAAAGCCTGAAAGGTGATCTGATAGCCAACTACTAGCTACCTCCAGGGCACACTGAGTCTGAAGAGGAAATAGACATGTGTGGCAGGAAGAGGAAAGGATTATTATGATGCTTCTAAAAAGGAGATGGGGCAGTAAGTACAGGGAGGGGGAGAATTCACACACCATATGCAAAGGCCCATATCATCTGAGCTTCAGAGTAGCCCCCCTTCCTCATCATGCATGTTGTGGAGCAAAGTTAAAGCAAGTTGGATTAGGCAAGAGACACAGGACTGGGAGGAGACCAGCTTTAAACCCGTCCTCGTCCCCCCACTACTGCAGAGGCCGCCCCTGGGGAGAAATTGCACCACAGCAACACTAAGCCGCCAATGGTTTGGGTCTCTGGCCAAGGACTGTCATTGTAATGACTGGAGTGAGTTAGGGAAAACAGAGAAAACTACTCCTTCCCCCTAGATAGTTGTGAATGAGGCCTTATGGTGCCTTAGCCCTACAGAGGCTAACTCCAATTTAGCTGCAAGCCCAAAAGAGCAGGCAAGAGAAAGGAAAATGGATGTAGCCAGTGACATACGTTTCACCCAGACAGGCTCTGCCCTGCAGGAAGAGGGCCCACACAGCAGTGGTAAGGCAGTGGGTCAAACTTACTTTAACATGTCTGTCGTGCGGCCTCCATTCTTGTAAGTTTGTAGCAGGCCTGGCAGCTTTTACCTACCTGGCCAAAGTCTTGCAAGAGCAGCCGCGCGAGACTTTGATCTGGCAGGTAACAGCCGCTGGGACTGCTGAAAACTTACAAGAATGGAGGAAGTGTGGCAAACATGATAAAGGAAGTTTCCACCGCTGCCACACGAGGGAGGGGGCACTATGATAATGGGGAGTCATGCAGGGAAGCATGCCATATCGAAACATTGAAACATGACGGCAGGAAAAGACCACATGGCCTATCTAGTCTGCCCTTCCATATCAACCACTACAACAGTCCCCCAACAATGGGGGGCCCTCAGCACAATTTTACTTGGGGACCCTGGATATAGCTCATGCCTTTTTCAGATGTTTGAGGAGAAGGACATTCAGATTCAGTAAGGATTTTCCCCAGAGCGCTTACAATCTAACAGGCCTATGTAGAAAACTGACGCTAGACCCATGCTAGATTGACTTTTTTGTTCTCGACAATGCACACATTTTACAGGTGGTGCAGGAAGGATAGGGTCTGCAAATGAACGCTGCGGTAACCGTGCGCATGCAAATGAGCTACTGCAGCGCTAAACTGGGAGAGCAAGCCAAACACATGCGCACAAGAAGTCTGCGCTAGATTGACATGGCATATCAGACCCGACAGTATCTTGATAGCATCAGGGACAAACGCAGCATTGGGAAAAGCCCCCGATGCCATCAAAACACTCTTGGGGGCCAGTGCCCTGACAGAAAGTAAATACCTGGTGGTCAAGTGTCTCCTGTATCCCCCACCCCCCCTAAAAGAATATAACCTGGTGGTCTAGTGACCTCTAAATCCAACCCCCCCACATACTTTAAAATAGGCGGGAGTGCTGCCTACGCGCTCCCACTCTGAGTCTGCCATCTTGAAAACCGGTGATGCCTGACCCACGTGGTGTATCCTGGGATGCACCAGGTGAGATCAGACTGCCATATAAGGCCTTACATGGCAGTTTTAACCCTACCCGATGCATCCCAGGATGCACTGTGTGGGGTCAGGTGCTGACATTTTTCAAGATGGATTGGAAGAGTAGCCTAATGGTTAAGAGCACTGGCTTGGAAACCCAGATACCAGGGTTCAATTCCCACTAGCACTCCTTGTGGCCTTGGGCAAGTCAATTCACTCTCCATTGCCTCAGAAAAATCCAAGTTATCAATATCCCTGTTTAATGTACATTTCTGAGTTTGCTACAATGTAAACTGCTTTGACTGAAATGATAAAGCAGTATATAAAATCTGATAAATAATATGGCAGACTCCGAGCAGGAGTGCATAGGCAATGATCCTGCCTATTTTAAAGTATGAGGGGGTTGGATTTAGGGGCCACTAGACCACCAGGTGATTTTATTGTACTTTGGGGGTGGAGGTGGGGGTACAGGGGCCATTAGACCACCAGTTTATATTCTTGAGGGTACAGGGGCCGCTAGACCACCAGGTACTTATTTTCTGTTGGGGCACCGGTTCCTGACAGTGTTTTGATGGCATTAGGAGCTTTTCCTGATGCCGTGATCGTCCCCGATGCCATCAAACTACTGTCGATGGGGGGTGGGACAAGGCCATTGGGCCACCAGGAATTCTCTTTTGTTGGGCACCGGCCTCCAACAGTGCTTTGATGGCACTGGGGACTTTTCCCTGATGCCTGATCATCTGAGAAGAAGATGATCTAGGCATTGGGGAAAGCACCAGTTGCATCAAAATATTGTCAGGGGCATGCATTAGAGGTTTAAGTCACCTCAGACCCTGCAGTAAAACCTTTCGCGCTATGGCTGGTTGTGAAATCCTCTACGCCTGTCTCAGCATCGGGCGTAGCCATGATTTGCATACCAGACCATTATGTGCAGCTGATTTAAATACATTTAAATACACATGGCGATGAGGAGAGAGCCAACTGTTGGTTCACTGCTGTAGATAATTGCGTAATCGCTTCCCAAATAGTTTCTAAAGTCACTACAGAAGGACGAACACAAGTTAGCAAAGGGGGTGATTCCAAATTATTCTCACCCAACGAGTCCCCAACCGAATCGCCAATTCCAATGGGAGCTTCACCCCAGCCTTCTCCCCCGGAAAGGATAGCCGCAGAACGCAGCTTCTAAGCTTCAAAGGTACCCCCCTGTCGCTCCCCGCACAGATTCTGAATCCCCTACCCCTCCGGGTGGAGAAATCGAACCGGGCGTCAAAGGGGACCTCGAAGCGCCAGGTGGATCAGGGGGAGAGCTTTCTTCTGGGGAGAGAGAAGTCTCCAAGGAAGCAGCCGCCACGGACTCCTCAACAGGCGCTGCGGACCCTGCTCTAATCTCCCCTCGCTTATCGTCAGACAGATGAACAAAACGATCCATCGGGCCCTCCACGACAGGCCCCGACTCGGCGGGAAAAGTCTTGGACTTGCCCTTCCGCTTCGGCATTCTGGATCAAACAGAAGCAACCGTTGCCATCTTGGAAATTAGCCACTCCCCGTTCTATTTCATTCTTGAAAAGAAAGTGCTCTCTATATCGAACGATATGGTAGAAACTAAAGCTAGATTGGATTCTTCTGATCAGAAGCTTTTACAAACTTCTGACTTGACTGCTTAATGAAAGATCAAACTGCTTTAAAACTGAAACTAGAGTTATTAGAAAATGCTACTCGAGTGACTAATGTTCGATTGCTTAACTTTCCTGTTATTCCAGGAGTAGCCCCTGTGGATACATTTAAGAAATATCTCCAGGACTCTTTATCTGTGCCATTGGAGTTGATTCCACCAATTGTAAAGGCTTTCTATATTCCTTCGGGAAAAAAAAGAGGGGAAAGTGATTATAGGGCAATTGGAGTTTGACTCCTTGAATGTATCAGCTTTACTACAGTCTCCTAAGGAAGAGGATGTATTAATATCTACTTTGATTGTTTCCTTTGCTATTTCATCTGATAGAGAGTGGTTGCTTAAATTGTTTTATAGGAAGAGAACCAGCTTGTTTTTGGGTAAGAAAATATCTATCTTCCCCGATGTTTCGAGGGAAACGCAGAAGCGTCGGAAATCCTTTTTGTTATTACGTCCAGGGGTTATTCAAATGGGGGCAACATTTACGCTAAGGTTTCCTTGCAGATGTATTGTTATATATCGTTCTCAAAAATATATTTTCTTTCAGCCTAATGAGTTGTCCGCCTTTATCGCCTCACGGGATGTTAGTTCTTCACCAATGTTAGCCTAGTTCTGTATAGATTTAATGATTGTCAGTTTCTTTGCCTCCTTTTCTTTAAATTTAAGTTTTTGCATAGTGGGGTGTCTCCTCTCCCCCACTTATATTTCTGTGGTGCACTCCCCCTAAATTGAGGACTTACGATGTACTTGTATTTAATTGATTGATTGCTTCATTTTGTTTTCTTACTTTTTGTATTTCCACAAGTATACCGTTTCTGTACAAGTTGTTATGCTTGGTTTATATTGTAAAACTGATAAATATAAAATAAAAAAAATAAATAAATAAATACACATGGCGATAATTGGGCGCTAGTTTTTCTGTCGGTGTTTACATCTGTTTTCTGTATTTAAAAGGTGCTTAAGTGTAGCGTTACGGGTTCTTAAAGGATGCGCTAGCTTTCTGCATCGACCTGTACGTTTGTACTGGAGGCACTGGAGTGTTAAGTGGTTTGCCTAAGATTACAAGGAATATTTGTGGGATTTGAATCCTGGCTTCCCCAGTTCTCAGCCCGCTGCACTAACCATTAGTCCATTCCTCTACTTTATACGAGGAAAAAAGTGCGTCTGCACCAGCCTCTCTCTCTCACCTCTCAAAACATCCACATGTGGGATGTCACAGGCAATGAAGACTAATGGAGAATCATGCCACTATCAACAGGGAAGACCTGGAGCAGCCCTTAAATACTCAGGCAGGCCATGTTGAGAGCATTAGCCAGGGCGGCCAGCACAGTTCTAAATTTTTGGAAAGTATGGGGTTGTATTTTACCACTACCAGACTGTTCTGATGTCCTTATAGATAGCCGAGCATACACAGCCAGTCAGGATTTCAGGATATCCACAGTGAATAAGCATGAGAGAAATTTGCATACATTACAGATCTGATCTCATGAGTATTTATTGTGAATATCCTGAAACCCTGATTGGCTGTAGTTTTGGGAAGCCCTTTTCTTATTTATTTATTTAACAATCATTTATATACCGCATCTTCCAGAGATCAGTTGCGGTTCACAATAAACAACAATCAACAAAGCAGAGTTTGTTTTACATGTAACATCTTATAACAACAAGCGATAATAAGTAAACAGCAAATGTTAATACAGAACAGTGAAAACTATATACATTATATACAGATACACATTATGTAGGGCTTTAGCATTGTGCATAGTACAGTTTCAGCTAGGTGGAGTTGTCTGTTTAGGTTATTGGATCAAACTCAGACAAAAACTGGTTAGCCTTTATCTAAATCAATTGAGGGATGATCTGTATTGTTGTAATGCATAGTGAATAGATAGGTTTTCAATTTTTTACAAAATTCAATGATCTCGGTTAACATTCTTAGATCATCTGGGAGGGAATTCCAGATTGTTGGAGCTGCGTGTGAAAAAGCTCTGTTGTTTGTTAATTTATTTGCTTTTATGAAGTCTTTGGGGTTTTTTAGTTTATTTAATTGCCCTTTTCTTTGAGTAGATTTTGAATGTTCTTTACTGATTAAGTTACTTAGAGTGACTGGGGCCATATCATTTAGAGTTTTAAATGAAGTTATTAAAGTTTTGTATACTATCCTGCTTTGTATTGGTAGCCAGTGAAGGGATGCTAGTATTGGTGTTATATGTTGATGTGAATGTACTTTCGTTATTATCCTAGCTGCTGCATTTTGTGCAAGTTGAATTCTTTTAATGTTTTGTTTTGTTGTACCTAATAGGACCGACTCGAAGGCACACATTGTATTTGCATTTTTAATAATATTAGATTGGCGAAGTCGAAGTGGGGGGTTATGGTAGCTTGAATTATACTGATAAAATCTTGTATGTATACAAGAGGTCTTAGTTGTTTAAGGATTTTAAACTTGTAAATTTTCTTTGTGGTATTTCTAATATGGGTATCCATTGTAAGATGTTTATCTAGAATAACTCCTAAATATCTTACTTCATTTTTTATTTTAATTTCTTGGTTTTGAAGTGTTATGTGTGTTGGGGGAATATAGGATTGATTTTTAGTAACAATTAGCACTTCAGTTTTTGAATGGTTTCTTAGCAGTCTTATGGTATGTTCTGTGTGTTCTCAGAATCTTCTTTTTCGTTTTATCTTGTTTTCTCTCACTTTGCTATTTAGCATCAGACGCCCACAGCAAAACCATTTAAAAGTTCAAGTGCTATTTTGAAAATGAAAATGTTTCTACCACACCAAAGTAGAAACCACTTGATGCTCAGCACATTGTCTTTTCCCAGATGCACTCTTTCCAAAACCATTATCACGAGGATGGTAAATGGAGTGGGGGAAGGAAGAATACAGATTACGCAAAGAAGGCAGCAAGGTTAGCTGAGCAATGGGAAAGGGGAACCATGGCCACTGCAAGGACATTAGGACATGCTAGGTACCTCTCATACTTGCTGCCTCACCTTTGCCCTTCCCACTGATACTGCTGTTACATCCCTCAGGGACTGGTGATAATATAGAAGAGAAGCGCAGTGCGGAGGAAAGTTTGTGTTGGGGGGGGGGGGGAATGGCTGAACTTGGTGTTCAGAAGCTTCCCTCTAAACCTTTTTGCCATTGCCAGTCGCAGAGAGATGTGGAAGCGGCAATAATGGCGGGGGCAGGAGATTGGAGGACGGCTTTTTCAAGGACACTTTCTGCCACCCTCCAAAGTTTGGCTTTCTGGGTGACCACCTAGTTTGCCTAATGGTAGTGACAGCTCAGTTTAGAAGTATGGAATCCAATAATACATTTTTACAAGGAATGGTAGCTTTGAAATGATCAAGGTTGTTGAGGTTAATTATCAGAATCTTCAGAGGGGGAGCAAACAGCCTGAAAGTGAATTCAAAGGGTCATAAGGTCAAAGGTTTGAGTAAGGAGCTATATACCCTTGCCCAGCTTTGCTTCTAAATATTAAATTTTGTTGTCCAGATTTGAACATACTGAGGTCAATTTACAAAAGCCATTGACTTGGGTAAAGGAGCTATTGGCCAAACAAATGGGGTACTGGAAAACTGGTCTCCTTCCTTGGGGATAAAATTATGTGTTGATGGTGCTTTGAGTTTATGTGGCTATCAGAACTTATTGTTTTATTTTGACTGCAGCTGATATTTTCCACCCTCTAGAAGCTGGTACCCAAGGTGACCTCCAAGTCTGCCTGATGGTTAAGCCTGCCCTTCCTGTATAACCTAAAGTTGGAGTGTGGTTGTCCAAACTCAGAGACTATGAGCTCAGGATATGTGTTGATTGGGGCCTAGAACTAAAAGAGGAAGAATCCCAGACCAACTAAGCCAGAGGGAGAAAATTGAGAAGACTACAGACTAGGGGGGCAGGAGAAGTTGGACGTTCAGTGTTTTAAAGACTTTTTTTCAGCAAGAAATCTGGAGGAAGCCAGCCAGGTGTATCTTTCAGGATTTCAGGTGTCTGGTGTTGCTTAGGTGTTACTGGAATTCAGAAGGGTAAATCCCATTAAACTGCCTTGGAAGTTTCAGCCTAGGCGGTGTGGGACGTACCTTGGTGCGTTCTGTGCAGCTAGGAATGACCATTTTGGGAATTCTTGAATATTTTCATGCACCTTTACCCCAAGGAAAAGGATTTTGAGAGGCGATTGTTTTTGTGAACTTTTGGAGAAAAGGTTCCTGGCACAGAAACATCCCAGTTCCTTGTCCAGGTGCTATGAGGGAAGTAGCATTAATTGTTTTGAAGTATCTATTTTGATGATTGCTTTCAGATGAAAGACAAGACTGTGTATTGTGGAACCAGTTCTACAGTGTCATCCAGGGACCCAGGGGCCTATGAAGGACTGAGAAGTTAGTGTTACAAAGGAGAAGAGAAGGATTGGAGAGTGTGAAATGATCTGGCAGAAGATCCAGGAGATAGCCAGCCCACTGTGCCAAGGATAATAAAAACTTCCTGCTTAAAAGATGATGCAAATTAAAGTGACTTTTAACTTGATTTCATTTAAAAATCTCTGCTATTATTCTACCTGTGGCCTTTGAGTTTTCTTTTGTTGTATGTAATTGTTGATTTTTGGGGAAAGTTCACCAATAGAGATGATTTCCAAGAAAAAGTGCACAGCAGTTTGGACCGATTTTCTTTTAAGAGACAGTGCAGAAGCTGGTCGAGCAGTTAGCCAAGGAGGGCCAGGGGCAGTTGCTTCTCCTATGGCTACCAGCATCCCTACCTCTGTGGCATGGATGACATGCCCCACCCACAGAAAGAAGATTGCACATACAATGGCGGCAGTGAATAATGTGCCAAGGACGGGGTTGAGAACCATTGCTTTATACCTGCAGAAGTATGTCATGAGCTGGGCAGTGGATCCACTCTGCTTGCTGATTGTACCATTTGGGTTTATAGCTAGCAATAGAAAAAAACTTTGCTGGGGATGCTACAGGGGTAACATTCACAGCCCCGGGAGGTGAAGGAATCATGGTTAGTGTTATGCATGACAGCTGGTGGCTGGATTAAGAGCCCATAATACAGGGTTCTGGAATGAGCCTGATGCCCCTCTCTCAGAATTGTTGCTCCGATGACTAGACTGGAAATGGTAAGATGATGAGTCTAAACTAAGGTGTTAGCAGTTTAGAAACTGCTAACACCTAATCAGGAGTTAGTGGGCCTGATTTCCTGAGTGCAGCTGAGGCCTGCATAAAAGGCTCCAGTGCCCTGCCCTGTTGAGGCTTTCCTAACCAGGGCACTACAGATCAACAAACAGTAAGGATTTGAGGGTTTCTTTGTTTTTATTATATTACATTGCTAGCTCTCTGACTGGGAGCTCTTAAAAGGGTTTTTTGTATATTTTTTAAAGCAAGGTTACTTTTCTTTTTGGTGCTTTAGGGGAACTTTCCTTGAGCACAGTAGATTGCTGAACTCTAGTAACCTCAGGTTTAGAAACTGCTAACACCTAATCAGGAGTTAGTGGGCCTGATTTCCTGAGTGCAGCTAAGGCTTGCATAAAAGGTTCCAGTGCCCTGCCCTGTTGAGGCTTTCCTAACCAGGGCTCTACAGATCAACAAACAGTAAGGATTTGAGGGTTTGTTTGTTTGTTTGTTTTTATTATATTACATTGCTAGCTCTCTGACTGAGAGCTCTTAAAAGGGTTTTTTGTATATTTTTTAAAGCAAGGTTACTTTTCTTTTTGGTGCTTTAGGGGAACTTTCCTTGAGCACAGTAGGTTGCTGAACTCTAGTAACCTCCTCAGGTTTGGAAACTGCTAACACCTAATCAGTTGTTAGTTCCCTCCCTACCCACCCCGACTCCCACCCACCCCTAGTGAGCAGTCTTGTTTTATAGGGCAACTCCCCCTTTAACAAATCACAGAGAATTGGACCAGCACATTTTGAATATAATTAAAGAGATTTAACTGCTTTTTCTCTGAAAGGACAGCTGGGAAACTGGTTGGTACTTGGTAGATCTCTCTCTTTTGCTTTAACAGATACCTAAGCTCCACAAACAGAACAATGGCTGGGAAAAATCGTATTGCTAAAGCTGTTGCCCCCGTTACAGCTTCTGCTTCGGTCCAGACAGAGGTTCTAATGCCAGTTGAAGGACCAGTTCCATGTGCAGGGTGCCTGCATGCTGAAGCTCTGAGGAAACAAGTGGAGAAACAGAGAGGAGGTGGCGAGGCTGAGGAGCATTCAAGACAGTGAGAAGTACATTGATGAGATGCTTCTTGCAGCAACCAAGCTCTCCAGCACAGGAGAAGATGGGTGCCAACAGAATGTCGATGGTTGGACACAAGTCACCAGGGCCTGCAAAATCACCAATCCAACTTCTCCAGCCCTTGAATTGAAGAACCATTATGCAGCCCTGGAAGTGGAGGAGGTGAAAGCATCCCTGGAAAGGGAAGAACCAGAGTTCAAGTACCCCAAAGTTGCAGAATCAGTGACCAGAAGGAAACGAAGGGTAGTGATGGTTGGAGACTCTCTTCTGAGGGGTACTGAGGCATCCATCTACCGACCAGACTTGATGTCCAGAGAGGTATGCTGTCTGCCTGGTGCCAAAATCCAAGATGTTACGGAGAGTTTGCCGAGACTCATCAAGCCCACTGACTATTACCCAATGTTGCTAATCCATGTTGGAACAAATGATACTGCCAGGTATACCTCGGAACGTATCAAAAGTGACTTCATGGCTCTGGGACAGAGGATGAAGCAGTTAGGTGCACAGGTGGTGTTCTCTTCAATCCTCCCTGTTGAGGGTAAAGGCCAAGGCAGAGAGGCTCGCATCCTGGAGATGAATGCATGGCTGCCTGGATGGTGTCATCGAGAGCGTTTTGGTTTCCTAGACCATGGGATGCTGTTCCAAGGGTTGCAGAGCAGAGATGGCATCCATCTGTCCAAGAAAGGTCAACGCATCTTCAGTAGTAGACTGGCTAATCTACTGAAGAGGGCTTTAAACTAGATTCATTGGGGATAGGTGAAGAAAGCCCCCAGGTAAGTGAAAGCCCCCAGGTAGGTGATACATTACATACCTTTATGGAAATGGGTAAAAGGGGTAACATATGGAAAGCAGTGTGTATAAATGCCCGTAGCATGGGAAATAAGATCCCTGATGTTGAAGCTTTGGTGGGAGTGGCTGACTTGGATTTAGTGGCAGTTACAGAAACATGGTTCACAGAAAACCATGACTGGGATGTAACTATACCTGGCTATACTTTATTCAGAAAGGACAGGGTAGGAAGAAGGGGAGGAGGAGGAGTGGCACTATATGTAAAAACTACTATTAAAGCTTTGGAATTACAGAGCTTAAAATGGAGAGAGGAGGCATTGTGGGTTAAACTAGAAAGAGGGAAAGAGAAATCTATTTGCATTGGTGTGATATACAGACCTCCCTCACAAGAGGAAGAGGTGGACAGAGAGTTAATTGAAGACATACGCAGCATTGCTAGGAAAGGGGAAGTGCTACTGATAGGAGATTTCAATATGCCAGATGTTGATTGGCACATTTCTGCTGCAGTATCATCTAGAAGTAAGGAGATCCTGGATTCTCTACAGGGAGAACTATTCAGGCAATTGGTAACAGACCCCACACGTGAAGGGGCCATACTGGATTTGGTGCTTACCAATGGTGAAAGTGTTTCTGATGTTGTAGTGGGAGATCATTTTGCATCCAGTGATCACCAGATGGTGTGGTTCAGTATTAGGACTAGGGCTTTTAGAATCCATTCCAAGGTGAGGATCTTAGACTTTAGGAAGACTAACTTTGCGAAGATGGGCCAATACCTCAGGGAGTCGTTAGTGGGATGGGAACAGCTGGGGGATGTAGAAAAACAGTGGGCAAAACTGAAAGGGGGTATTTTAAGGGCAACCAACATTTTTGTTAAAATGGTAAATAAAGGCAAAAGGAAAAGGAGACCGCTATGGTTTTCGAAGGAAGTAGCTGAAAAAGTGAAGAAAAAGAGGGAGGCCTTCATGAAATACAAGAGATCACAGAGAGAGGAAGACAGGCATCTGTATTTGGAAAAACTTAGAGAAGCTAGCAAAGTAGTCAAGAAGGCAAAGATTCAAAAGGAGGAGGAAATAGCCAATGCAATAAAATGGGGGGATAAGACATTTTTCAGATATATTAGTGAGAAGAGGAAGGGCAAAAGTGGTATTGTCAGACTCAAGGGTGCAGGGGGGGAATATGTAGAAGCTGATAAGGATAAAGTGGAATTGCTTAACAAATATTTTTGTTCTGTGTTCACAGATGAAGAACCAGGAGCAGGACCTCAGAAAACACCCACAAATAGGAACAGAAGCGAGGGACATCTTGAACAATTTTCAGAAGACTGTGTTCGTGAGGAACTAGCTCAACTTAAAGTAGACAAAGCGATGGGACCGGATGGGATACACCCTAGAATACTGAGGGAACTTGGGGACGTTCTAGCAACTCCACTGACTGACCTTTTCAATGCCTCGTTGGAGTCGGGAGTGGTGCCAAAGGACTGGAGAGAGGCTCATGTGGTGCCTTTACACAAAAGCGGAAGTAAGGATGTGGTTGAAAACTACAGGCCAGTTAGTTTAACTTCGGTGGTGAGTAAATAATTGGAAACGCTGCTGAAAGAGAAAATAGTGAGGTTTCTGGAGTCCAGCGGATTACAGGATCAGAGGCAGCATGAATTCACCAGAGGCAGGTCTTGTCAGACAAATCTGATTGATTTCTTTGACTGGGTGACCAGGGAGTTGGACCGAGGGAGAGCTCTAGATGTGGTGTATTTAGATTTCAGTAAAGCCTTTGACACTGTTCCTCACAGGCGACTTATAAACAAACTGAGCACCCTAGAGATGGACCCTAAAGTTACTGCTTGGGTTAGAAATTGGTTGGGTGGGAGGCAACAAAGAGTACAAGTAAATGGAGCTCACTCTGAGGAGAAGGATGTTACCAGTGGTGTGCCCCAGGGATCTGTCCTTGGTCCAATTCTTTTTAACATCTTTGTTAGTGATATAGCGGAAGGGCTGTCGGGTAAGGTTTGCCTCTTTGCAGATGATACCAAAATCTGCAATAGAGTAGACACCCAGGAAGGTGTAGATAACATGAGGAGGGATCTAGCTAAGCTTGAAGAATGGTCCAGAATTTGGCAGCTGGGATTTAATGTTAAAAAATGTAAGGTCATGCATTTGGGCTGCAGCAATCCAAGGGAGCAATACAGTATAGGAGGTGAAGTACTTTTGTCCACTAAAGAAGAGCGGGACCTAGGCGTGGTTGTGTCTGATGATCTTAAAGTAGCTAAACAGGTAGAAAAGTCAACAGCAAAAGCTAGAAGGATGCTTGGGTGCATATGGAGAGGAATGGCTAGCAGAAAAAAGGAGGTGATAATGCCTCTGTATAAGTCTTTGGTGCGACCTCATTTGGAGTATAGTGTGCAATTCTGGAGACCGCACCTTCAAAAGGATGTGAACAGGATGGAGTCGGTGCAGAGGGTGGCTACTAAAATGATTAGTGGGCTTCATTATAAAGCATATGAGGACAGACTTAAGGATCTTAATATGTACATCTTAGAGGAAAGGCGGGATAGAGGTGATATGATTGAGATGTTTAAATACCTCCGTGGCATAAATGTTCAGGGAGAGAGCCTCTTCCAATTGAAAGCAAGTTCTGCTGCGAGGTGACATGGGATGAGGGTGAAGGGAGATAGATTCAGGAGTGATATGCGGAAATATTTCTTTACGGAAAGAGTAGTGGATCCGTGGAATAGTCTCCCAGTGGAGGTGGTAGAGATGAGGACAGTAACTGAATTCAAAAAAGCATGGGACCAACACAGAGGATCTCTAAAGGTAAAAAGTGGACTGTTGTAGTTGTTGATATGGAAGGACAGACTAGATAGGCCATGTGGTCTTTTTCTGTCATCATGTTTCTATGTTTCTAAGCATTAGGGGGAGATAGAATAATATTGGTTGATCAAAATATCAATGGGCGAGTTCATATTCATCAATGTTCAATAGACTGCATTGTCTGAACTTGTCCCAGTTTCTAAGGGGAATGATTGTAACCGAGGTATCCGGATGCCCTACTCGGCCTGGATCCCCCAACCCCTCCGACACCCTCCCCCCTCCATTGACAAAGCAAGCAGACGTCGAGTGTTGGTATTAAAGCATGGTCGCAGCTTTATTAACAGTAAGAAAAACACCGGCCCGACATGGGCCAACTCAGCAATTCAATCATAACAAAGAAGAGCCTCATCCCCCCCCCCCCACCCGTCATCCGGATGATGCCTGCCACCAGCCGTATAGCAAAGTGGAGCACCATCCAACCCACCCCCACCAGTTACCCCCTCCCGCCCGCCTCGCCATGTTAGCAAAGGCCGGCTGAAGGGGTTGCCTAATTCCGGGAGAGACCCCAACCGAGACGTCTCTCCCAACCCACATAGTCGTGCCGCTCACCTGGAAAGCGGCCTCCAGCTGAAATGAGCCGCCGGGTCAACGAGCACCAGCTCGCCACCCCGCTCACGAGGCCCAAAGCATGCCAACTTGGCACTCCCCCACCCCCAGCTGCGACAAAATCTCCCCCCCCCGACCCCCCCACCGGAAACAAGGGAGGGAGGGAGGGAAACCTTCTCGGCCGCGAGCAAGGAGGGAAAGGGAAGAACACGCCAGCCGGCGTTCCCTCCTTGCTCGCGCCGCCTCCGCCCCCAACCCTCCACTGGCCACTCATCGGGCTCCCTCCAGGAGCACGTGAGGGGGGGGGCCGCCAGAGCGCGCATCAGGCTGCGCCGTGCCCCCCCCCCCAACGCAACGCGGCCTGCAACGTGGCCGGGCCCCGGGAACCCGGTTACCTGGCAGCCGCGGGACCGGGGGCCCGGCGGCTAAGCCAGTAATAACCGAGGTATCCGGATGCCCTACTCGGCCTGGATCCCCCAACCCCTCCGACACCCTCCCCCCTCCATTGACAAAGCAAGCAGACGTCGAGTGTTGGTATTAAAGCATGGTCGCAGCTTTATTAACAGTAAGAAAAACACCGGCCCGACATGGGCCAACTCAGCAATTCAATCATAACAAAGAAGAGCCTCCTCCCCCCCCCCACCCGTCATCCGGATGATGCCTGCCACCAGCCGTATAGCAAAGTGGAGCACCATCCAACCCACCCCCACCAGTTACCCCCTCCCGCCCGCCTCGCCATGTTAGCAAAGGCCGGCTGAAGGGGTTGCCTAATTCCGGGAGAGACCCCAACCGGGACGTCTCTCCCAACCCACATAGTCGTGCCGCTCACCTGGAAAGCGGCCTCCAGCTGAAATGAGCCGCCGGGTCAACGAGCACCAGCTCGCCACCCCGCCACCGGCGCTAGGTAGCGTGCTATCCTAGCGCCGCCCCCACCAAGGAAAGCTGCGACCTGCACCACGACTCAAGCGCCTCCTGCCAGTCGTTCAAAAGAAGATCCTGCCCCACCGGGGCAAGGTGAACCCCATCAAGCGGGTAAAGACCAGCGCAAGTAACATCCGCCCAAAGGTGCCGAACATGGACCCCGCCCGTCTGCCGGACCCAGCGCCCGATCTGCCTGTTAACCTTGCACAGACCCCGTGACCAACGCCGCTGAGTCCAGCAAGCTGGGCGGGGCACAATGTCCGACCACACAATGGCCACCCCGGGGAGGACCCCACGCAATATGGCAATGTCTCTCTGAGCAGCCCCAATAAGTTGCCGGCAAGCCCAACCGGCTATGTCATTGCCACCCAGGTGTAACAGCAGCCCGACCGGCTGCCAGCGCCGCCCAAGTTCCGCTTGGACACAATCCAGAAGCTGGTCCCAGTGCATGCCGCGGCGGCCCATCCAGCACAACCGCACTCCGGCTCCAGCGAGACCCAGGTGCACTCCCAGTGGCCGCACCGCCGCGCGCCGCTCAGCCCAATAAACAAAGGAGTGCCCGATGATCCACCAGTCGCCGGACGCCGCACCATCTGAAAGCAGAAAGAATGGACTGCCACCAGCCAGCCAATCTGCAATAGGACACAAAGGGTTAGTGCCCCCCACCCCAGCCCCTCCCCCCCCAGCAGGCAGACCGCCACTTCAGACACCCCACGCTACCCCGCCCCATCGCCTGGGGACGGGCGAACATACCCGGCGTAAGCACCCGATCGCCAGCGGCCAATCCGCCGAATCACCAGCGGGTCCAGCCCAGCCGCCGCCGCGCTGGTAGCCGCCCCAATGCGGAACGAGTGCGACGCGTAACCCCGCTCGTCATGACCCAAGGCCCGCAGGGCCATGCGTAACACCGCCGTGAACTGAAACTGCGTCACCGGCCGGCTATCCGCATGAACGAAAAAATGGCCAGGCGCTACGGGGCGCAGCGACACGTACGCATTAAGAGCCCACACAGGACAGGACAACAAGGGAGGGATAGCGCTCAGCAGGACCCAGCCCCCGTTTCCAGCCTGGTCCGTCTTCGAACGTGCGAGGAAAATGCGAACCCGCGCAGGATGCACCCGGACGTGTCCCACGGCCAACCCCCCAAAAGCCCCACGCCGCGCCGACCGGGGAACCAGCTCAGACACCCGAAAAGCGCTGAAGAAGGCAGTAGTGAACAAAGCGTGAAACAGCACCGCCTCAAAGCCCGAGGCGGCCACCCATGGCAAAACCTCACAAAGCTGCAACAAGAGCCCGTGAGATACCGGGCGCCGCCAATCGGGTGGCGCCGGCCGCGTACGGGCCCAACCGGCGAGCAACCGCCCGAACCAAAAAGGAGACCCGCGGATTCCCCCAACCAGCTGCCTTGCAGAAAAAGGAGAAGCCCGCGAGCGCCCCAGCGACCGCCGACCGGGCCCATCCCGCCTTCTTTGCCCAAAGCACGAAGCGGCCCGCCAGGTCATCAGGCACCTCCCCCCCGGCCCACCCACGCGCCCGCAAAAAAGGCACTCACCTGGGAATAGCCCCTACGGTAATTAGTCCAGGTGCTACGGGCCACCGACGATGCCAGATATCCATCAGGTCGGGGTCCCAATCGTCCAGAGATGCTCCGGGACCCGCGAGGGCAGCTCGTCCGCACCGGGCGCCAGTCGCCGGAACTGCTCCCACTGAAAACGTGATAGAGCGTCAGCGATCGAATTCTGAGAACCGGGAACGTGCCGCGCCCGCGCGGTGACATTCAGCCGCAAGCAAGCCAACACGAACACCCTCATCAAGGCCGCCACCCTGGGGCATCGGGGAGCATGACGGTTCAGAACCTCAACGACCGCCGCGTTGTCGCACCAGAAGACGACCCGCCGGTCACGCAACCGGTCAGGCCAGACCCAGAAGGAAACCACGATAGGAAACAGCTCCAAGAAGGTGATATTGCGCGTCAAACCGGAGCGCACCCAAGCCACCGGCCAAGGCTCCGCACACCAGGCACCGTGACAGAAGGCCCCAAAACCGAAGCCCCCCGCCGCGTCAGTAAACAACTGCAGATCGCGATTCGACAACTCCGGCCCCTGAAGTACGGAGCTCCCGTTGAACCCGGCCAGAAAACGCGTCCCAAACCCGCAAATCCTCCCGCATCCCCACGGACACGCGAATCCGATGATGCAGTAGCCGCACCCCCGACATTGCCAAAGAAAGGCGCCTCGTAAAGGGCCTCCCCATGGGGAGAACGCGGCAAGCGAAATTCAGATGCCCCACCAGTGACTGCATGACGCGAAGAGAAATCTTCACAGTGGCACAGACAGAGGCCACCAGCTCGCGAAGGCGACCGACCTTCGCCGCCGGCAAGCGGACCACCATCGCCACCGTGTCAATCTCAATGCCCAGAAAGGTAAGACACGTAACCGGTCCCACCGTTTTGCCATCCGCTACGGGAATGCCGAACGCGGCAGCCACGCGGAGGAAGGTGCTCAGAAGAGCGGAACAGGTCGAGGCACCCTGGGGCCCGACGAACAGAAAATCGTCCAGATAGTGAACAATGCTGGCGACTCCCGACTGCCGTTCCACAACCCAATGCAAGAAGGTACTGAAGGCCTCAAAATAAGCACAGGAGATCGCGCAGCCCATGGGCATACACATATCAAAGTAGTACCTCACCTCGAAACGAAAGCCAAGCAATGGGAAAGCGGAAAGGGTGCACCGGCAGCAGGCGGAACGCCGATTCAATATCCACCTTGGCCAAAAGGGCCCCCGCTCCGCACTGACGAACCAAGGACACTGCGGTGTCGAAGGAAGCGTAGTGCACCGAACAGAGCTCGCGAGGGATACGGTCATTGACGGAGTCGCCCAGAGGGCTGGAGAGGTTGTGTATCAATCGGAACTTGCCCGGCTCCTTCTTCGGAACCACGCCCAACGGCGAAACCGTGAATGGGGAAAAGGGGGGGTCCAAGAAGGGACCCGCCACCCTGCCCAGAGCACATTCCTCGGAGATCTTACTGCGCACAAAATCCCCGTGGAGCCGCGCAGAGGCAGCATTGCGAGAACTACACGGAGCGGTGGACCCCCGGACAGGAATGCGAAAACCCCGCGTGAACCCCCCCAGAATCAAGCCGGCCGCCCTACCCCGGCGGGAACGCCCATACTCCAACAGCCACGGCTGCATCGCCGCGACCCGCACCGGGGTAGCAGCTAAGCCGCGGGACCCCTCACTTCCCCCCAGCAGGAGCCCCAGCGACCCCTTTCATGCTGCACTTTGCGGCCGCATGCGTGCCGCCGCACAAGGAGCAAGCGTGTTTGAACTTGCAGTCCGGGAAGGGGCAAGACGCCTTGTTGAAGCGCCAACAAACGTCCCCCCCGACCCCCGCCGCCTTTTGCGATGGCAACGCGGGGCCGGGGGCACGAAAGGACCGGCCCCCAGGCGACAGCGAAGACGAGCCCGCCTTCGCCCCCGCCGCTCCGGTACCGACGCCGCGGCCCCTCACGGACATCTGTGTCAACCACAGGTTGATGTCCTTGGTCCCCCACTGCAGGAGACTATTCTCCTCCATCTGGTCCCGGAAAGCCTCGTCATAATTCAACCAGGCCCACCCCTCGTGGGCCTGGGATGCCTCCAGGATATTGTCGGCATAAGCCAGTAACGCCCCGAACTGGTCCGGGAAGTAGCGTCCCCAGACACTCGCCAACCGCAAAAAGGCACGGGTCCAGTTGAGCGTGTTGCGAGATACCTTGCGCACGCGCCCCGCCTTCTCATCATCCCTGCGCTTTTTCCTACTTTCTCCCGCGCGCTTCCGTCCGTCGAGCAAGCGGAAAATGTCAATATATCGACGACGCTTGATCCGCCGGCGCAACTTCCGCGGAACCGACTCCCATAGCTCGGTGCACCGTACCACGGGCGTCCCGCCAGGAACCCCACCATCCGCCGCCCCTGGGACGGAGCTGCACGACGAGGCCGCGGAGGACGTCGAGGAGGAAGAGGACGAGGACGCCCGCCGGCAGCGACGAGCCCGCTTGCGCTTCGCTTTTCCCTTGCCCGCCCCCCCGGAGCCCGGAACCGAGTCGGGAACCCCCCCCCAACAGTATACTCACCACTCCCCCCGACGGGGGCAACCAGGGCGCCCCCAGTGGGCGTGGCTAGGGCCGGAACACCCGCTGACACCGTGGCATCTGAAGGGCCCGCTCCCGCCAGCCTGTCGGAAGCAGCCATGGCGGCGACAGTCGGTGCGCTCCTCGGAAACCTGTGAAGAAAAAGAAGAAAAAGCAGCAGCAGGGGCCCCAGGGGTACTGAGAACCGCCGAGGGACCAACCCCCCAGGCGCGCGCCAAAGGCCCCAAACCCCCAGCCTCCCACGCCGCCACCCCCCCAATCCCCCCTTGCCCCTGCCCGAACCACCCCCCCCAACCACCACCCCATGGGCCCACACCCCCCCACGGAACCGCCCCCATACACCCAAGGGGCCGGAGAACCGAGGAACCCAGGAGGAGAAGAGGCGCCCAAGGAAGGGGGAGCAGGCCCCTCCCCTAGATGGGAAGGGGAAGGAGCCGGAAGCCAGCCGCTCCCCGACCCGGGAGGCAAGTTGAGCACAGGAGCCTGCGGGGACCCCGTCCCGGCAACGACCGAGTGGCCTGGCGCGAGGATCCCTTCGAGCAGTCCCAAATCCCCTTCCCCCCCCGGAATTCCCGTAGGAGGAGCCGGATCACCCACCGAGGCTCCCTCGTCCGCAGGCGAAAAGCGCCCACCGGAGGCCCCACCCCCCCGGGCCCCCCCAATGTTGCTGCGCCCTCGGCCCCGCCGGGCCCCGGTAGCGGGAGCAGCCGGGGGCACCGCCCCAGCGCGGCCCGCAGGAGCGGACCCACGCCGCGCCGTACCGCGCCCACGAGCCCCGCCCCGCGGCCCCGTAGCAGCGCTGCGTGCGGGAACATGTTTTGCCATGAGTGCTCCAAGTGGCCCATGGGCCGAACTGGCCTAGGGGCTTGCAGGTGAGGCCGGCAAGCCACCCGACAGGGTAATTCAGAGCCTGCCCTCTGGCCTAGGACCCGGTGCGTTGGGGCCCCCTAGGGCTCTGTCACCTTCTAAACGGCAATTTAGCAAGTTGATTCCTGCGTTTTTTTTTTGTTTTTTTTTTTTTTAATTTTGTTTTTGTGGTGAGGTGGGCCCGCCGACGACTACCCGACCCCCCAGGCCCACTATGCCCCAAAACTCACCACCGGCAGAGCAGACACGCAGACCCGGGTCCCACGTGCGCCGGAGCACGCGCGCACGCCGGAGAAGCGGGCACCGACGAAAGACCCAGCGCCGCGCGGGTTGGCGGCGGAACTAGCAACCGCAACCCCAATGACCCAGCACCACGGGGCTCCCGAGGCCTACAGCCGCCCCTAAAAAGCAAGCCAGGTAATAAAACAAACCTTCTCGGCCGCGAGCAAGGAGGGAAAGGGAAGAACACACCAGCCGGCGTTCCCTCCTTGCTCGCGCCGCCTCCGCCCCCAACCCTCCACTGGCCACTCATCGGGCTCCCTCCAGGAGCACGTGAGGGGGGGGGCCGCCAGAGCACGCATCAGGCTGCGCCGCGCCCCCCCCCCCAACGCAACGCGGCCTGCAACGTGGCCGGGCCCCGGGAACCCGGTTACCTGGCAGCCGCGGGACCGGGGGCCCGGCGGCTAAGCCGGTAATTGTCTCATATTTCAGCCTTATTATCCTAATGTACCATACCAGCAACTAAGCAGAGCAATCAATACACAGGCAAGCAAGAACAGTATATGCTCTTTGGTGGGATATGGTTGTATGGATAGCTGTTTTAAGAAAGTCAGGTTAGGGTGTTTATTCCCATGTAGTTCCCACTATTTTGCAGACTCTTCTCAGCTAATCTGCAACCACAGTAGGGGGGGAATCAGACAACTGTCTATGTATTTCAGTCTTTTATTCAATACCTGACTACAGCTACATAAGCTATCTGACTAAACCAAGCATTTAAAGTATTATTGGACCCGCTGAAGTGCGGTGTTGATGGCAGAGAAAAGTTGAGCATCTGAAGCACTTTTTGGGAAATTAATTTTATCGTGCCAGCTAGATACAACATCCCTTCAGAGCAGACTCCCCCACTTTACATCTGTGATCCAGGGGTTACTAAGCCCTGGTGTTAGCCCTACGAATGAACATGCTTGGTGGGAGGTAGAGGAGTTCAGGGCTGATCCATTCATTAAGTCAGACTAGACAGTCAGCTAAGGCAACAGCTTCTGAGGTACAGCAAAAAAGCAGCAAAACAACAAACTCAAAGGACCATTAGCACATTCTTTTACCTGCAGGGAGAGCGCACCCACACATACATACAAAAAACATTTAATGTTTAAAAGTATATTTCCCATTTATGCATTTGTACAGGAGTGTTCTGGGAGGGTTTATTTATTTATTTATTTATTTATTTTACAGTTTTTATATACCGCGCTCTTTGGTATCAGTGCGGTTTACAGATAACAAATTTCGCATTAGAACAGTCCTTTGCTTACATTATAACAGGGTCTTTTGCTTACATTATAACAGGGTCAGTAACTTGGAGACAACATGGTAAACTATATACAAGCTATATACAGAAAGATATATTACCTCTGGAAATTTACAGTTAAAGTGGGTCGTAACTTTGGGTGTGCAGAGCATCTAGGTCGTGTTCTGTTATGACTATGTTGTTGGAATGTCAGAGGCTGTGAGAGTGATTTGTGAGATGGGGGGAGGAGGTGTAGGGTTAGGGCCTAAAAGATGATGACAGAATAGGTAGTGTTTGAGGGCCTTTCTGAATTGAGAGAGGTCCTTTATTGATCGGATATGAGGAGGGAGATTATTCCAGCAAGTTGGAGCGAATAAGGTGAAAGCCCTGTCTCTGGTTGTTTGGTTACATTTAGTGTACTCCTTTGGTACGACAAGAGTATTGGCGGCTGCGGATCTTCTCAGTCTGTTCGTGGGGGTGTTGATAATAAGTGATGAGAGGGAGGGTGGGGCTATTTGATTAATTGCTTTAAAGGATAGCAGGAGTGCTTTGTAAGTTATCCTGGCTTGTAGGGGTAACCAGTGAAGCTCTGTTAGTATGGGGGTGATGTGGTCTCTACTGGAAGTGCCGCAGAGGATGCGGGCTGCTGAGTTCATCGCCAATTGGAGAGGGTTGAGGGTGCTCTTGGGTAGACCATGTAGGATGATATTAGCATAGTCGAAATGAGGTGTTATAAGGGCTTGGAAGACGGTTCGGAAGTTATTGGAGGCGAGTAGTGGTCTTAAGGGTTTCAGCGTTCTTAATTTGTAGTAAATGGATTTAACGGTCTGCTTTATGTGATCTTTGAAGGTCAGTTCTTGGTCGATGGTTACTCCCAGGTAGCGAATTGATGATTTACATGGTAGTTCCGCATCTCTCACCTTCAAAGGTGCGGGGGGGGGGGGGGGCCCCCCCAGAATTTCTTATTCCTGGTTACGAATAGGACTTCCGTTTTCTTGAAGTTTATTCGCAGGTTCTGGGATAGGAGCCAATCTGTAATCGCGTTGAAGCATGCGATAATTGGGGAAAAGTCAGGGGCATTAATTTTTATTGGTGTGAATATTAGTACGTCATCTGCATAGATCAAGCTGGAGGCGTTAAAAGTTTTGATGATTTCACAGATTGGTTGGATATATATGTTAAATAGAAGAGCTGATAAAGAGGATCCCTGGGGTACACCCTGTTGTTGCTGGAAAGGATCGGAGGTTGAAGATCCTATCCGCACCTGTTGCCAGCGGTTGTTTAGGTAGGATCTACACCATTCCCAAGCTGATCCCTGGACTCCTTTTTCTTTAAGACGGTGAAGAAGTTGTACATGGTTAACCGAGTCGAACGCTGCTGAGATGTCAAGGAAAATGAGGATGAACCCATTTTCAATTTTGTCAATCCATCTTGATAAGGTGTTGATGAGTAATGTGAGAAGGGTCTCTATGCCATGTGATTCTCGGAATCCGTGTTGGCAGGGATCGAGAGGAGCTGAAGTATCTATATGCTGTTGCAATTGGATTTGTACCACCTTCTCGATGATTTTGGCTAGAAGGGGTATACTTGAAATTGGACGATATGAATCAGTTTTTGCTGGGTCGAGTTTAATGTTCTTTAGGAGAGGGCGTATTGAAGTTTGCTTGAGAGATGATGGGAATGATCCGGTGGTGAAGGAAAGTTGCATGATAAGGGCAAGTATGGGGCTCAGTTCAGCACGCATTGTTCTGATCCAGTAGGCAGGGCATGGATCGTTTGGGGCTGTGGTAGTATTCAAGGTGGCAATAAGGTCAGTGATGGATTTCACTGTGGGAGCGACAAAATTTTTAGAGGCTGAGTAATTGAGACGGGGTTAGGTATACAACTTGATGTGGAGTTTGTGTTAATGGATTTAGATTGAAGATAGTCGGCAAAATCCTGAGGTTGGATTGATATTGTTTGGTTGGAGGATGGTGCCTTTGTTAAGGATTTAGTGATATTAAAGAGGTCTCGTGGTTTGTTCAGTGATCGGAGGAGGGTTTCTGTATGGTGTTCCCTCATTTTTTCAGCTATTTTCTCCCGGTGTTTCTTTAGGGCATTTTCGTAATCCATTTGGTCAATTGGAGCACGTGATCTGCGCCATTTTCTCTCTTGTTTTCTTAGATTCTGGAGGGATAGTCGTAGTTCAGTGGAGAACCATGGTTTTGGGTTTCTACTTTTTAGTGCTGTGCTGGATGCTGGTGGTCTTACTGAGGAAGGTAGATGTGAAGAGGAGTTCAGGGTGTTGTACCAATTGTTGATCAGTTCATCAAGGTCATTGGTTGGTAGACGAAGGGTTGGAAGAGTCTGGTTGATGAAGTCATCCTTGTTGAGCGTTTTGAAGCGGGCTGTTGGTCCTGATGATATTAAATTTGTATGTCTTGCTGGGATAATGTTTTGCTGATATGGGACTTGGAAGGATAATAAATCATGATCAGACCATGGGACAGGGGTATGAGATAGCTTAAAGTTTGTGTTCGCTGTAGCCTGAGGTGCAAAAATGAGGTCAAGGGTGTTACCCTTGAGGTGTGTAGGGGAGCTAACTAGCTGCGAGTAGTTGAGGTCAGTCATGGCATCAAGGAATGTGGTAGAATGGCTATGGTGAAGTGAGGAGAGGTTAAAGTCGCCCATTAACCAGTTGGATTTGCGTGGGCTTTCTGGGTTGCAGGCAAGCTCTATTATATTAGATAGATCTTCTGGTGGTGAGGATGGGGCTCTATATATGAGATTTAGGATGATATGTTTGTTAGCTATAGTAACTAGGTCCATGTGTGTGGTACTTCTGGTGGAAAGTAATCTAAATTGAAGGTTAGTTCGTGAAAGAATGAGAACACCACCTCCTCTTCGGTCTGCTCTGTGGCAAGTGTGTATTGAGTATTCAGGGGGAATGAGTTGGTTTATAAGGACATTGTCTGTGTCCGCTAGCCATGATTCTGTGACCAGGAGGATGTCTAGTTTCAGCTTTGTGATGAGATCTGTAATGACTGGCCACTTTTTACGTACTGAGCGGGCGTTGATGAGTGCACAGTTTAAGTTAGCATGTGAGGGAACAGGATTGGGTTTAGAACTACTAACAGTGTTAAGGGAGATATATAGTAGATGAGAGTGCCTAACATGGTGTGGTTGTGGAGCTGAGTGATGATAGGAAGAATGATATTTTCTTCCTAGTCCATGCAATATGGGGATCTTGTGTGAGGTGGTAGGGAATGCTGCTGTGTTTTGGGTGGTGTGTTAACAGATAGAGGCTAACTAATGCAAATAGAGAGAGAGCCATGGTTACAGCAATGGGAGGATACAATGTAGGTAATACGGGTCTTTAGAAACAGTAAATGTAGATTAACTAGTTAGGTACAGAGCAGTGGGATAGGTAACAATTGTATCAAAGCAGGTCTATCAAGTAGGAACAATGTATTCTGTTAACTAGATACAGTAGCAAATCTTATTTTAAGGGAGGTCTGTTTGTAACAGAGTAACAAGGAGTGAACTTCTCTAGTATATTAGGTCTGCTGTTACCTTATAGATGGGGTAAAGGTGGGTTACCTAGGTGAGTTGTTGGGGTATATCAGAGTCTCAAGTTATTATCCTGATGTTTTCTTGGCGCAGGAGTCAGATTCTGTTGCATGTGAGAGTTCTGGCTTCATTCGTAGTGTTGCTGACGTGCCACTGCCTAAGGGCCACGCCAAAGGGCCCTCTGGCGAGGCCCTCAGGCGCGGGCCCGCAAGGCGCGGGTGCGCTTGCCGGCGGCACCCTTTATAGAGGCTGCTGGGACCTCCCACAACCCGGATTGGGCTGGAGTGCAGGAGCGGGAAACCGAAGCTCCCCCTGTGCTCTACCCCGACCGGGGAGCTCTGCAAATGGCTGCTTGTTGTTCGTGAAGCTCTCTCCTGCCCGCGGCACTTTTAGCTAAGCCGCCGGGACCTCCCACAACCCGGATTGGGCTGGAGTGCAGGAGCGGGAAACCGAAGCTCCCCCTGTGCTCTACCCCGACCGGGGAGCTCTGCAAATGGCTGCTTGTTGTTCGTGAAGCTCTCTCCTGCCCGCGGCACATTTAGCTAAGCCGCCAGGACCTCCCACAACCCGGATTGGGCTGGAGTGCAGGAGCGGGAAACCGAAGCTCCCCCTGTGCTCTACCCCGACCGGGGAGCTCTGCAAATGGCTGCTTGTTGTTCGCGAAGCTCTCTCCTGCCCGCAGCACTTTTAGCTAAGCCGCCGGGACCTCCCACAACCCGGATTGGGCTGGAGTGCAGGAGCGGGAAACCGAAGCTCCCCCTGTGCTCTACCCCGACCGGGGAGCTCTGCAAATGGCTGCTTGTTGTTCGTGAAGCTCTCTCCTTCCCGCGGCACTTTTAGCTAAGCCGCCGGGACCTCCCACAACCCGGATTGGGCTGGAGTGCAGGAGCGGGAAACCGAAGCTCCCCCTGTGCTCTACCCCGACCGGGGAGCTCTGCAAATGGCTGCTTGTTGTTCGTGAAGCTCTCTCCTGCCCGCGGCACTTTTAGCTAAGCCGCCGGGACCTCCCACAACCCGGATTGGGCTGGAGTGCAGGAGCGGGAAACCGAAGCTCCCCCTGTGCTCTACCCCGACCGGGGAGCTCTGCAAATGGCTGCTTGTTGTTCGTGAAGCTCTCTCCTGCCCGCGGCACTTTTAGCTAAGCCGCCGGGACCTCCCACAACCCGGATTGGGCTGGAGTGCAGGAGCGGGAAACCGAAGCTCCCCCTGTGCTCTACCCCGACCGGGGAGCTCTGCAAATGGCTGCTTGTTGTTCGCGAAGCTCTCTCCTGCCCGCGGCACTTTTAGCTAAGCCGCCGGGACCTCCCACAACCCGGATTGGGCTGGAGTGCAGGAGCGGGAAACCGAAGCTCCCCCTGTGCTCTACCCGACCGGGGAGCTCTGCAAATGGCTGCTTGTTGTTCGTGAAGCTCTCTCCTGCCCGCGGCACTTTTAGCTAAGCCGCCGGGACCTCCCACAACCCGGATTGGGCTGGAGTGCAGGAGCGGGAAACCGAAGCTCCCCCTGTGCTCTACCCCGACCGGGGAGCTCTGCAAATGGCTGCTTGTTGTTCGTGAAGCTCTCTCCTGCCCGCGGCACTTTTAGCTAAGCCGCCGGGACCTCCCACAACCCGGATTGGGCTGGAGTGCAGGAGCGGGAAACCGAAGCTCCCCCTGTGCTCTACCCCGACCGGGGAGCTCTGCAAATGGCTGCTTGTTGTTCGTGAAGCTCTCTCCTGCCCGCGGCACTTTTAGCTAAGCCGCCGGGACCTCCCACAACCCGGATTGGGCTGGAGTGCAGGAGCGGGAAACCGAAGCTCCCCCTGTGCTCTACCCTGACCGGGGAGCTCTGCAAATGGCTGCTTGTTGTTCGTGAAGCTCTCTCCTGCCCGCGGCACTTTTAGCTAAGCCGCCGGGACCTCCC
Source organism: Ichthyophis bannanicus (assembly GCA_033557465.1). Lineage (NCBI taxonomy): Eukaryota > Metazoa > Chordata > Amphibia > Gymnophiona > Ichthyophiidae > Ichthyophis > Ichthyophis bannanicus. Next base: position 175,111,246 of record CM066044.1, read on the forward strand.
ACAACCCGGATTGGGCTGGAGTGCAGGAGCGGTAAACCGAAGCTCCCCCTGTGCTCTACCCCGACCGGGGAGCTCTGCAAATGGCTGCTTGTTGTTCGTGAAGCTCTCTCCTGCCCGCGGCACTTTTAGCTAAGCCGCCGGGACCTCCCACAACCCGGATTGGGCTGGAGTGCAGGAGCGGGAAACCGAAGCTCCCCCTGTGCTCTACCCCGACCGGGGAGCTCTGCAAATGGCTGCTTGTTGTTCGTGAAGCTCTCTCCTGCCCGCGGCACTTTTAGCTAAGCCGCCAGGACCTCCCACAACCCGGATTGGGCTGGAGTGCAGGAGCGGGAAACCGAAGCTCCCCCTGTGCTCTACCCCGACCGGGGAGCTCTGCAAATGGCTGCTTGTTGTTCGTGAAGCTCTCTCCTGCCCGCGGCACTTTTAGCTAAGCCGCCGGGACCTCCCACAACCCGGATTGGGCTGGAGTGCAGGAGCGGGAAACCGAAGCTCCCCCTGTGCTCTACCCCGACCGGGGAGCTCTGCAAATGGCTGCTTGTTGTTCGTGAAGCTCTCTCCTGCCCGCGGCACTTTTAGCTAAGCCGCCGGGACCTCCCACAACCCGGATTGGGCTGGAGTGCAGGAGCGGGAAACCGAAGCTCCCCCTGTGCTCTACCCCGACCGGGGAGCTCTGCAAATGGCTGCTTGTTGTTCGTGAAGCTCTCTCCTGCCCGCGGCACTTTTAGCTAAGCCGCCGGGACCTCCCACAACCCGGATTGGGCTGGAGTGCAGGAGCGGGAAACCGAAGCTCCCCCTGTGCTCTACCCCGACCGGGGAGCTCTGCAAATGGCTGCTTGTTGTTCGTGAAGCTCTCTCCTGCCCGCGGCACTTTTAGCTAAGCCGCCGGGACCTCCCACAACCCGGATTGGGCTGGAGTGCAGGAGCGGGAAACCGAAGCTCCCCCTGTGCTCTACCCCGACCGGGGAGCTCTGCAAATGGCTGCTTGTTGTTCGTGAAGCTCTCTCCTGCCCGCGGCACTTTTAGCTAAGCCGCCGGGACCTCCCACAACCCGGATTGGGCTGGAGTGCATGAGCGGGAAACCGAAGCTCCCCCTGTGCTCTACCCCGACCGGGGAGCTCTGCAAATGGCTGCTTGTTGTTCGTGGTGTTGGTGTTGGGATGATCATGGGTTGGTGTTGGTGTTGGTGTTGGTGTGTTGGTGTTGGGATGATCATGATTGCCAAGTTGTGGGAGGGAGGGAGAAGGTTGAAGGTTCACCTTGAGTGCTCAATATCTTTGTACCAGCCCTGAGAGAGTCTGTGCTCTGAAATCACCTGCCTTCTATTCTAGTAATTTTCCATGAGGGGTTGTGGTAAATCCTACCCACAGGAGGGGCTGTGAGGTTACTCGTTTTGGCCTGGAATGCTGGACTAGCCCAAGCCAATGGGGTCTTCGAGTTCACAAGGAGTTGGAGGCAAAAGAAAGAAGGCAAGAAGGGTTTGCGAGATATCCCCTTATGAGGTGTGATCAAAAAGTATCGAGACCTGTTGTGTAGCTATATAACAACAATACATCACACCATGATGCTGTTAAGCATGCAGTGACCTAGTTATGTCCTTTGCATGTGCAGAGGGTAGCGTGGCTGCAGCACACCTGTACTTTTTTTAATTACATGATGTTTGGGGTCGTGTAAAAGCAGTCAGATTTATGATGAGTAAAAAAATTGAACAGTGAATTTACATTAAATTCTGCTAGAAACTTGGAGATTCGTGCAAACAGACTTATGTCAAGTTACAGCATGTGTATGGCGATGAATGCATGAGTTGTGCTCAAGTTTATGACTGATACAAACGTTTCCAAGAGGGCTGCCAATGTGTTGACAGTGATGAACGTTCTGGAAGGCCATCCACGAGCAGGAATGAAGACAAAGTTGAAACAGTGCATGCCGCAATACACTCAAATCATCGATTGACTAGCTATCAGGGAGCTTGCTGAGGATATGGACATCAGTTTTGGGTCAGTACAGTCCATTCTTACTGTCGACTTGTGTCTGCAAAATTTGTGCTGAAGCTCCTGTCCTCTGACCAAAAAGAAGATCGACTGCAGACAGAGAGTTGTTGAAATGCGTTGAAAATTTATTTATTTATTTATTTATTTATTTAACATTTCTTCTATACCGCGCTATTATAATCAGACTCAGATTTCATCAAAAAGATTATTACTGGTGATAATTCATGGGTTTATGGTTATGACCCAGAAACAAAGGCTCAGTTCTCACAATGGAAGACTCCAAACTCTCCCAGACCCAAGAAAACCCATCACATGATGAGCAATGTCAAGGTCATTCTCACAGTTTTCTTTGATTATCAAGGTATTGTTCATCATGAATATGCGCCAAAAGGCCAAACCATCAATAAGGAGAACGACATCCAAGTTCTGACTCATTTGAGAGGTGCAGTTTGTCGTAAGAGGCCAGAGTTGCACAGGAATGGTGAATGATTGCTTCATCACGATAATGCCCCAGCTCACACATCACATCTTTTCCAGCAGTTCTTGGCCAAACACCAAATCCAGCAAGTCCATCAGCCTCTGTTCTCACCTGACCTCACACCCTGTGCCTTTTTCTTGTTTCCAAAACTGAAATTACCACTGAAATGAAGGAGATTTGATGACTTGGAGACCATTAAGCAAAATTCGACACAGCAGCTTGGCAGCATAACGAAAGAGGCATTTTAAAATTGTTTCCAGCAGTGGCAGGAACACTCAAGGAAGTGTATTTTATCAGAAGGGGGCTACTTTGAAGGAGGCTGAGTGCAATAACTGTCAGTGTTATACTTCTTGTGTTATTGTACAAGTCTCGATACTTTTTGATCGCTCGTATATCCAGGAGAAGAGTAATAGTGAGCCACAAGTGGGGAGTTCCCTGGGAAATATTTTTGTCACTCTAGAGAGAGTATCCCTTAATTGCTAACACGGCAAGAGTCCTGGGATTAAACCTGTTGTGCTCATGGTATGGCAATAGTGGAATGAGAGGACAAGGAGTGTTTACTTACTGTGGGAAAGGGAAAGCAATACTGTCCTGTAGCTATCATTACAAGAGAAGAACTAAGAACTGCTTAATTTTGTTGGCTTCATTCTAAAGCATATGGACTTATGTACCATTTTAGCATGTGATTCCCACCGAGTCATTATTAAATTTGATTTACCTTTTACCATGGGTGAGTGGAATGGACTTATTTTTGCTGAATTCTTATAGAGAGGGGAAACATGCCAGGCGCCTTCTCTGGCCCTTAACAAATCCAGGCTGAAAACTCACCTCTTCGCTGCTGCTTTTGGATCTTGACTCACCCGATCTCCCCGTTTCTTTACCTTTCCCCCTTGTTTTATTGCTCTCTACACCTTCTGTGTTGACTGTCTTGACTAGATTGTAAGCTCTGATGAGCAGGGACCGTCTCTTACATGTCTGTGCAGCGCTTCGTGCGACCTGTAGCGCTATACAAAAGCTCAGTAGTAGTAGTAGTAGACTGAGAGCTAGTTATCTGCAGAGTAGAAGAGCTTTAGAGACTCTCCTCCCATTCCACTGCCTCCCCCCCCCCCTCCGTCCCTCATGAACTTATTGTTTATGCAAGCACAGAGAAACTATTGAACAGGGGTCCACCTGAGGGTCCCTTACATAAAGAGGATCATCAACTGGGAATCTGAGGGACAACCTGCAGAAATGTATGGAAGACTGCTTTTGTCTCTCCTAGTAAAAATGAAGTTTTGTGGAGAGGGTCAAGCACAGGAGTCGTCTCTCGTTCCCTGGGATTCAGGCGAGCAGGGGGATTTCCAAAGAAAAAGGGCAGTTGAACAGCTACAGAGCCTCAACTGGGAAAAAAGATATTTGCCTGCATAAAAGACAAAGGCTCCTCTGGGGCAGATCCCGTTACTGCAGAGTTGAGATGTGGCCTGCCTGAGAGCAAGGGCAGATACATGCGGCGCCCAAAGGGAAAACTTCCTGCAGAGAAACGGAGGTAAGCAGCAGATATTTTCCTTAGTGATTGGGAGCAGTGTGTGAGCTAAAGTGGAAAACGAGCAATTCTGGGGATCAGTCAGCTCAAGAAGTCATTCAAACTAAGCAAGGCTCTGAAAGGGTTTTCATCAAAGAATACAGAGCCAGCGTGCTTGCGAAACTTCTTCCCCCAAGATAGAGTTTTGTCTTTCCCTTACAGCACTCATGGAACTGCCTAGTGGACGATTAAAATGCATCATTTTAACAGTAGCCATCCACTAGATTGCATGCACACCCTCTAGTGGGGTTTTGTTTCTGAACGGTTTCAGCCATCTTGATTACCAGCTCCTCTGTTTTTATTCAGTAATTGGGCTTGAAACTGCAACTGTAGTTATATCCTATCTCTTCCTGGCCAGGGTTTCATTCTGTTTGAACCTACACTGAAGACTTTATGTTAATTTCTGCCTAATCTTTAACCTGATATTTTATTTCCTGTAAGTTAAGTAATAGATGCCAGTAGAGCTGTTTATTGTTGAACACTGTCTGTTCTCTGCTGAGCTCTGTGGGCATATCGCAGGACTTGGGAGCAACCGTCTCCTTTAATATAGCCCATCCATCTTCTAGCCGACACAAGTCCCAGAATCCCGATTCCAGACCCTGGAGGGCATAGTCTAAGAAAGGCCCTGGAGCCTGAAAAGTAAGAGGTCCATCTCCTGCAGTACAGAAGCATCTACAGGGCAGATAAGGCAATCTCCAGCTACATGTTATAAAGGCCACAGAGCAATCAGGTAGCCAGCAGGCACTGGGAAGACAGCAGAGTAGATACGAGATACAGGAGAGGTTGTAGCTTATTGGCAGCAAAAAATAATAAGTAGCTACCATCAGAGACTTTAAATGGAAGAAGATTAGAATCCCATAGCTTTTGTGAAGGACAGTGAATTCTGATATCATAGAGACATAAAGGCAGAAAAAGACCACATAGCCTATCTAGTCTGTCCTTCAACAACTACAACCCTCCTCTTGTTCCCTTAGAGATCTGTGTTTGTCCCATGCTTTTTTGAATTCAAGATACTGTCCTCATTTCTATCACCTCCACTGGGAGTCTATTCCATTCATCTACTGCTATTTCCGTAAAGAAATACTTCCGCATATTACTCTTGAGTCTATCCCCTTTCACCATCATCCTATGTCCCCTTATAGCAGAACTTGCTTTCAATTGAAAGAGGCTCTCCTCCTGTGCATTTACACCATGGAAGTATTTAAACGTCTCAATCATATCACCTCTATCCTGCCTTTCCTCTAAAGTATACATATTAAGATCCTTAAGTCTGTCCTCATATGCTTTATAATGAAGACCACTAACCATTTTAGTAGCCACCCTCTGTACCAGGCCTCCAGAATTGCACACAATACTCCATCATGGACTGTGTTCTCATTACTGAGCACCAATGGAAATGCAAAACTCATGGCCCAGATTGGTTTCTGGTGCGGAGGTCAGGCTGGGAAGGGAAGAGGAGAGAACTGGGGCTGGGAGAAGCCTTGAATTCAGGGAGAGGAGGACGAGAAGACTGGAGTCATGCTGGAGAAAGAAGAACAATGGGAAAGGGTTAAGGGGGACGGGGGAGAGACAGAAAAGTGGAATACAGGGAGATGGGAGTACAGAAGGCAGGACTGAGGGGTACTTCAGCACAAAGATTCTCTTTACCACAAATGTTTTGTGGGTGGCAGCTAATTAATTGAATAAAGCTATTAACAGCAAGGGGGGGGGGATATTCAGCACCGGCGGCTGGCACGGCTGATGCAGCTAGCCGTCGGCGCTGAAACTTAAACCCAGATATTCAATGCCAGGGTCCTATGCGGCTCCAGCATTGACTATCCGGGTTCATTCTGTTGTTGCGAGACTAACCAGGTAACGACAATATTAAGCCACTGCCTGGCTAGCTAATGTGGGAAACGTTAGCCAGGGTTGCCTGTGCCTCACTTTCACCGCGTATCGCTAACTGGGCTGCGTCTCAATATCGCCACTGCCCGGTTAGTGATGGGCGCCGCCTCCACTCTACCCCAGAACGTCCAGACGCTGACTGCTCAGCATTGGGGCATGTAGCGGCAGCACACGGGGATAATCAGTGGCTCTAACATGTTAGTGCTGCTGAATATCACACAGAGGCAATAACATGTAACCATGTAAGTGCCTTTCAAAATGCCCCCCAAGCTTTTGATTGCGCCCCAGCGTTATGCATTATTCAGTATTCCTTCTGTGTAAGTCAGGGCTCAACAAATCCCAGGTGCCAGGTTGCCATGGTGACCAGAACTTGGCATCTGGCGCCTGAGATTTTCTGGCCCCCTGGATGGCTGCAACCCCTTATGTCTATCCACAGGGATCCGATCTCTCACGGTGAGAGAAAAAGAGCATGACCGCAATCACGGCCTCAATGCAAGCTGTCTGCCTACAGGGACCCCCATCGTCTGCGGGAGATCAACGGCTTGAGTACAGCAAAAGGAAATAGTGCAGCGGCTGCGCTAAGGAGGTAGGGGCAGGCTAGGAGTGAGCCAGGCTTCCTGCGCCCTATTCTGGTGCCCCCTGAGCCAGAGCCTCCCTGGCTCGCTTCTTAAGCTGGCCCTGCTTTTTGTGTAGAAATGTTCTGCCACCAGAACCTTCTCAACCAGCTATGAGACGAGTAACTGTTTCCAGCTCTCTTACAGAATCTGCATATTTCTGTTTCACCAGTTTTTTCTATGCTCACTGTGAACCATCTCGTCACAATCTACCGTCCTTGGCTGCAGCTATCAGTCTTTCATCCTTAGGTTTCAATTTGCCTCTCCTTAACCACTCATGTGTTCTGGTTGGATCCACAAATGGCTGCTGAAGCAATGCTTTGTATTTCCCACTATATTTATGCACTTGCCATTTGCCATTTGCCATTTCTTGTTTGCTAATCTGATTCTTTGAAGAGTTTTATCTCTTGTTTTGCAAATGTTGTTGCTTGCTTCCCTGTGTATACTCGTGGGTTCGTATCCATTCTTTCTGCTCGTCGGAATGCCTGTCCAAAAATTCTTCTTCCAGTGACCGTGTGTGATCCCCCTCACAACTCATGCTGCTCCTCACTGGAAGAATCCTGAATCCACAATTGCAGCGAGCTTCACAGTATTCAAAGACGGCTCCTCACCTAATGCAGGAAATGACCTGGGAAATAGCTACATTCATTTTCAAAGCCCTTTTACAACACTGGGTGGTTTTGTGAAGTTCCTGTCTGAATATATATATATAAAACCCTCCAATTGTGCTGTCTAAATGTTGTTAAATACCCTCATGTTAAATGTAACCCTCCTGTGATGTGACCACTTTGATTGAAGGATAAGTGGTATACAAATCTATCTAAATAAATAAATATAAATACATAAAATATAGTATCCTGAGTCAGACCAAAGGTCCATCGATCCCAGAACCCTTTCATAGTGGCCAAACCATATTACAAGTGCCCAGTAAGGTCCTAAAGAGTATGCAGCTCATTATTTGCTTGTCTTGCTGACTGATCATGTAACTTGGGGTCCTTTTGCAGTTTTCAATCTTTAATGTCTCAAAATTAAAAGAAGAAAAGGGTAGTATGCTGCTAACTTTGCAATCTAATTATAAATCCTACAGAGCGTGATTAATACTAACCCTAAATTGCAATTTACTGTTTAGCCAGTGCAGAGCTGCTGTAACTCAGAGTCGTATCAACAACCAATCTAAAATGCTATCCATCCCCCAAAGAAGAAGGCATTGAATACATTCGGGCTCCTGTGTCTGTGAGCTGGCTAACCTGCAATGTAATCTGTTTAGTAGTGCAGAGCTTGTCTCAGCCAAAGGAAAAAAAGCATTTGATACATCTGGACTTCTGTGGGGGCTAAAATGTTCTTTAAAAACAATATATACAGGGTGGCCCAAAAAAAGTCAGAACATCTCGTAAATTAAAAACTTAAATAGTTTACTTATTTACCTTTTTAGCTATGTTGTTGTTAAGTGCCGTCAAGTCAGAGTCGACTCATGGCGACCCTCTGGATAGCTATCCTAAATTGTGTTCGGTCTTCAGTCAGGTGGCTCATTGTTGACAGACTGGTACCCGTAGCTGCTGTTATTGTATCGATCCATCTCATTGCTGGCCTTCCTCTTTTGCGTTGACCTTCTATCTTGCCAAGCATAATGTCTTTCTCTAATGATCTTTCTCTTCGCATGATGTGTCCAAAGTATGAAAGTCGAAGTCTTGTCATCTGAGCTTCTAAAGAAAGCTTAGGTTTGATCTCCTCTACTACCGACTGGTTTGTTCTTTGGGCAGTCCATGGTATACACAGTATTTGCCGGCAGCACCATAATTCAAAGGCATCAATTTTCTTCCTTATTTATTTATTTTTATTTACATTCTCTTATATACCGCGCTATTCTGCATCAGTGCGGTTTACATTGAACAAACTGAAATTACATTGAACAGGGCATTATAACTTGGAGATAACTATTTTACAGGGAACATGGGCTATGGAGGGTTAAGTGGCTTGCCCAAGACCACAAGGAGCACCTGTAGGACTAGAAACCCCAGTCCTTCCGGCCCAAGGCTGCTGTCCTCTAGTGGGATTTGAACCACCGACCTTCCGGCCTGAAGTACCTTGCCCCAACCACTAGGCTACTCCTCCTTCCTATCTGTCTTTTTCAATGTCCAGCTTTCACATCCATATGACGTTATTGAAAATACCATGGCTTGAACAAGTTGAATCTTTGTATGGAGAGAGACATCTCTGCTCTTGAGAATCTTATCTAGGTCTTTCATAGTCATTCTGCCAAGAGCAATGCGTCGTCTGATTTCTTGACTGCTTGTTGCTTCTTTATTGATAGTTGATCCAAGTAGGTTAAAGTTGTTCACAATTTCAATTTCTTCTCCTTCAACGATGAACCTGTTGATTATGCCAGTTGTCATGATCGTTGTCTTCTTTACATTAAGGTGCAGGCCCATTTTGAGACTATGTTCTTGATTGTGAGAAGCAAACGTTTCATATTATCTTCACTTTCAGCCAGTAATGTGGTATCATCAGCATAGCAAAGGTTGTTGATGAGTCTTCCACCAATCTTCACACCTCTGTTGTCTTCATACAATCCTGCTTCTCTGATGATTTGTTCTGCATATAAATTAAACAGGTAGGGGGAAAGTATGCAGCCTTGTCTTACACCTTTGCTTATTTTAAACCATTCTGTTTCTCCTTGTTCCGTTCGAACTGTTGCTTCTTGATCAATGTACAGATTGCGCAAGAGAACGATCAGGTGTTTTGGTATACCCATGCTTCTTAATGTGGCCCAGAGTTTCTCATGGTTTACACAGTCAAAAGCCTTGCTATAGTCGATAAAGCACAAATAGATATCCTTTTGTTATTCTTTTGTCTTTTCAAGGATCCATCTCACATCCGCAATGATGTCTCTCGTTCCTCGCCCTTTCCTGAACCCTGCTTGCACTTCAGGTAGTTCTTGTTCCAGGTATGGTTGTAGTCTCTTTTGAATAATCTTCAGTAGAATCTTGCTGGCATGTGGGATCAGAGCGATTGTGCGATAATTTCCACAGTCAGTTGGATCACCTTTCTTTAGTATTGGTATAAACACAGATCTTTTCCAGTCAGTTGGCCATGATGTTGTCTTCCATATTTCTTGGCAGAGCCTTGTGAGTACGGTAACAGCTGCATCAGATTGCTGCAATACTTCTATGGGAATGCTATCAATGCCTGGTGCTTTGTTCTTTGATAAGGCTTTCAATGCTGCTTCAATTTCTTTTTTCATCACCAATGGTTCCCGATCATAAGGTACAGGTTGAAACGGCTGTTGGTCCACTTGATCTTTATCATATAAAAACTCTGTATATTCCTTCCACCTTTTCTTGATCTTCTCAGCATCATTCAACATAGAACCATGAGCATCTTGTAACATTCCAATTCGAGGCTGGAACTTTTTCTTTAACTCGTAGCTTTAGGAAAGCTGATCTTGTTCTTCCTCTAATAGTTTCTGCTTCTATTTCCTTGCAAGTGTCATTGTAGTACTTTTCCTTGTCCTTTTTTGCTGCACGTTGGAAATCTCTGTTGAGTTCTGCGATTGTCTTTCTTTCTCCTCTGGCTTTAGCTTCTCTGCATTTCTGGGCAATTTTCAGAGTTTCTTCCGTCATCCATTTTGGCCGTTTTTGCTTTTTCACCTTTTGTAGAGACTTCTCGCTTTCTTCCAGCACAACCTTCTTGATGTCATTCCATAACTCTTCCGGAGCTCTGTCATTTGTATCTAAAGCAGCAAATCGTTATCTATATAACGTCTTTATTTCGACAATTTCCGGTCGCCATCTTTTTTTTAAAATTTGTCAATCGTTTACATCTGTCTTTTTGAATTTTTAAATAACTTATATGCTACGAGATGTTCTCACTTTTTTTGGGCCACCCTGTATATTTATGCATTTTTACAAATAATTCAAGCATTTCACAACACTTGCAGAAAAGAGAGACTGGCACAGAAAATAAGGGGGAAAAAACCTCAAACTAAATAAAAGGAAAACAATCTTCAGTCTCTGAAAAGTCCACCATGTTATGGAGGCTGAATCCTAAACAGGATACAAAATAAGGAAATATCAATTAAAGAAAAGTTTAAAGGCTGCTAGCACATTCAAGGACCAAAATTACTGAGGGCTTAAGCATTTTCGTGATCTGACATAACATTAGGTAAAACAAGTTCAGATACCTTATCATTCAAGAAAGCTGTAAACTGAGAGGAATCGTAGAACATTTTTGACAGACCTAAATCTGATGACACATATACAGGGAAATTTAAGGGAAAAAAATAAAAAAGATACCCCCCTATCAGAGGACTCTAGAAACCACTTTCTCCTCTTCTGCATAGATCTGGAAACTGTACTGCTTCCCTGGAGAGTGGTATATTAAGTTTTACTAAACCATAAGCCATCTGGAAAACCCAAACTTTAACATCGTGAAATGAAGTTTGTCGATATTTTAAATAAAGCTTGAGAACAAGGTTCCAATCTGCTTCAAAAGCAAACATAGCAGTTATGGTGGCTATGCATCTTTAGCCTTGGAAGACTCAAGAAAATTAGTCAAATACAAACTAATCTGAAGAAATACATAAAGACTCCGACTGGTTGATACTCACAGTCTCCTTCTTAGTTGAAGGTGCAAGTAATATGTCCACTGAATTTTTTTAAGACCTCTGTCATATTTTTTAAGTAATTCTTTAGCTGAGATGAGTGGAAGACTAGTGAAATTAACAAAATGGAGATTTTTTTGCATGTAAAGCATTATCAAAAAACTCAAATTTCCTATGGATAATCAAATTCTCCTTAATCAAAACAGTAGCATTATAGGTAAGCTTATCTATCTAGGCTTCATACTCCTTGATTTTAAACTTGCAACTTTCAATCTCAGTAGCAAACTTCGAAACTTCATAAACTTGCTTCATAAAGAAATTAAACTGACCCGTAAGGGCCTTACCTCAACGCCAGACAAAGGGACTCAAGCATTACCTGTTGAGATCTTTCCAGGATGAATTCTTGCAGAGATCCTCCACCAGATGTTACTACGTATATTTGAAGCAGAATTCAATGATGGCAGGTCAGAAATTCCCCGTTTGGCATCCCAAGCCTCTAGCATCTTCTGGCCCCCTGCACCACTAACCGCCTCTGGGTCAGAGGATACCATCAGGGCTTCCCCACTCCTCCAACTTTCAGAGAGACCAATGCAGGACCAGGGAATTGCCTTCAAAGCTCTGGTGTTAAGCTGACATCTGCAGCCTGAGAAGATGCTGGGCTCACATTTCTGAGCATCTATCTCAGCGGCTTCATCTGGGAAGAGCTAACCAAATCCCGTGCTCTGCTGACAAGAGTCCATCACGTAGAAACTGACCTGGAACTTATGGTCAGTTAAGAAGGATGCACAACACCCTTCCTCTTCCTATCTCATCCCATAGCAGGGCAAGGAGGCAACTGCAGGGGAAATACCTCTGTGAACGATGGTGCTAGAAGCCTGTTAACTTGCTCTGGGGCTAAATTTTCATTGCACTTCAGTAGTGAGTGAATGGAGCATAAGTGTGAAAGCCTGGATGCTGGTATTGTTATTGCTCATACAGCTGGAAACGAGTTGAATCTATCATCCCTCTGTATACTATGGTTGGGTACAGGAAGTTAAGAAACTGTCCTTGGATATCCTATCTAGGAGTTATTTCTTTTACCAACCAGGGTTCTCCCCTTTAAATGGGCCTCGACTATAGTTTAGAGTTTTTTACTAAAGTGGACCCTAATTATATTACAGAGATCCCAGGAGCTTCGCATATATATGCTAATGACTCTGAACTGTAAATGACTTCCCTAGAACACAGGGACAATGTTAATAGCTGTGAATATATCAGATTCCGTGAATCATTAGATTGAATTTGTTCACTGGTGTTTGCTAAATTTAAGCAGAAAGGGGGAGGGAAGATTCTGAGAAAATGTAGCAGACAGGAACTGAGAAGCAAATGGTTAGCTTTGTAATTTAGAACCCCCTCCCCTCAAAACAACCACTGAAAAATGGTGGGGAGGGGGAAGAGATGCCTTTCCTGTTTTTTTAGGAACAGTTTACCTCCTGCCCTTTGGGTTCTAGCTTAATCAAAACTGGCCTGCACTGTGCTAGGGAGCCATGAGCCTTCATTTGCAGCTACCCAGGGTTTTTAATTGAATTTTGTCTTGCAATCCACTCAATCAACCAGCAATTCAAAATGGAATACAACTTAGCTATTAAACCACACAACTCCAGCCCCACAATAATAATAAAAATACAGTTTTTAAAATGACAGTACATATTAAAAAGTAAATACATAAACTATACAGCAGAATTAGTGAATTACTTAAAAAGACAGAATTATCAATTTGCAATCAGATCAACATCATAATCAATCAACTCCAACTATATAAAGATAAATAAAGTTGAAATAAAAATATCTTAAAAAAAAATCTAAAAACATAATTGGTTTTCATCTGGAAGCAGATTCCTAAACCACTTTAAGTCAAACTTTCTCATATTTAGATTACTGGAAAAATTTCTTGAAGATGGAAATTGTATTCTTTTCTTGGAGGACCTCAAGAATCTATTTGAATGGACTAGAAACATCAAAAGATGGCATAAAGGCTGACGCCTCATCATGAATAATCTTAAAAGGTCAGGCAAAGCGATTTAAACATAACTCAATGACTGGAAGACTTAACTACCTGACTCAGCAACAACCACCTCACTCTAAACTACAGCAAAACTGAAATACTCTACATCACCAGAAACGCCACTTTCAACCCTCCACAAGCAATCCATCTATTAAACCAGACAATATCTGTGAAAAGTGAATTACGCTATCTAGGAATCATCCCGGACAAAAACCTCAGTCTCCAATCACACATAAACAAAATTGCTGCAAAAGCATATCACAGGCTAAAACTCATCAAGAACTAAAAACACTCCTAAACCAGGACCATTTTTGAACAGTACGCCAATCTATCATCACCCCAATACTGGATTATGGCAATTCACTCTACCAAGGACTCCCAAAGCAATCCACACATCCTCTACAGCTGGTGCAGAACATGACAGCTTGCATCATCATTGGAACAGCCAAGACAGACCACATCGCACCTGTATTACACCAACTACACTGGCTCCAGATCCAAGCTCGTGCTAAGTTCAAGGCAATATTGAATATTTTCAAAATCCTGCACCACTCCTCAGCAGATATCCTAGAGGACTTGGTCATAAGAGACACAGGCCCCCGCCCCAGGTGAAATAGAAACATGCTCAATGTGCCCACGGATTACCAGAAAAGCAAACAATCCACTTCCAAAAGGCCCTCTCCCTAGCTGCCCCCCACTTATGCAACACCCTCTCTGAAGAAATGCGAGCTTCTGGAGATGTCAAAGACTTCAGAAAGAAACTCAAGACCCTTCTATTCATGGAACACTACAAAAGCGTCACATAGGGTTGCCAACTGTCTCCAGATGCGCCCGACAGGTTTGATCCAGTCCTGGGTTTACCTCATTGCATGCAGGGATATGTAGTTCTGATTTCTCCATTGCACTCCATAAGAAAAGGAAAACTACAAGTCACTGCATGCAATGAGGTAAACCCAGGACTGGATCATGCCTGTCTGGCGCATCTGGAGCCAGTTGGCAACCCTAGCGCCACATAGTCCAGCAATTGCACAGCTCTCCCCTGCCTCGAACCTGTCAGACCATTTGAACTGCTTTCTGATAACCTGTCCAAACTGTAAATAACACGATACAACTGTAAATAAGTCAAGCCAATTGTAAATAGGTTATATCTTGTTAAGTACCCTGCATGGCAAGGATCCTAGTCCTCTGTATCCAGTTTAAGTTGCAATGTAAACCGCTTTGATTAAAGGATAAGGTGGTACAGAAGTCTGGTTAAATAAATAAGTTCTGGCCCAGACTGGTAGCCAATGCAGTGGGGTGTCATGTTTCCAGCATTTACATTTTTGTAGCAGTTTGGACATTACTTTTCGTAAAACCTATAATCTAGTTAGTGGCCTACCAGAGACCCCCAAGTTAACAATATTAACATAGTCCATCTGCACAAGTAGAATTGATTAAAGATCTTCTGATCTCACTCACTCAATCAAAAATTATCTGACAGATATATCTCAAACAAAAAAACCCCTTTCTGAACGATCTCAGCAATTCATATTTCCCTAGTTAGAGCCAAGTCTAAAACCTTCAAAGATTAAAGAAAAGGAATAGAAAACCCACTACACTTGGAATTAAATCCGGGATGGGTTTATTACAACCTCCCCCCAAAATAAGTTTGTCTTGTTGAGATTTAGTACCAAATGGTGAGCAGACATTCAACTGCCAGTTTGATTATGGCAAGTATTCGGCAAATCAAATATCATAGCAAACTAGAAAAGATAAAATCAGAAGAATATCTTCTGCGCAGGAAAAAACGTAGACATCAGTCCCTGAAGTACAGTGCCAAATGACACTGAATAAAATTGAGGACAGAGGAGATCCCGGCAGAACTCCTCAGCTTAACGTCCATGTATCTGACAGCTCATTTCTCCGTTTAAACACAGCATCGCCCATTATGTAAAAATTCATGAAGCCAGTTTCGCACTGTACCAGATATTCCCACAGCACTTAATTTTTCCAACAGCAGCTCATGATTGATTAAATCAAATGCAGCACACAGATGAAGCTACATCAGGATAGCCCGTCTGCCCTTGTCTATCAACATAAGTAACTCATTCATAATAGCCACTAAAAGAGGAAGGCCAGCAATGAGATGGATCGATACAATGACAGCAGCTACGGGTACCAGTCTGTCAACAATGAGCCGCCTGACTGAAGACCGACGCAATTTCGGATAGCTATCCAGAGGGTCGCCATGAGTCGACTCCGACTCGACGGCACTTAACAACAACAACATAGAGGACTAAATGAAGATCTGAAAGAAGACCGAGCTCAGTGCAGAAAATCAAATTATCCAGATATTGTTGTAAGTGAACTGTTACCTTGCCTCAAATAATTTCCCTATCGCTGGGAGATGAGCAATAGATCGATAGCTAGGACCTAGATTAACATCCTTACAGTTAGGTTTTAGCAATGGGATTAGTACAATATGACCTAAAGATTAGGGCTAGCAGCCTGCTGAAAGTATATTAGCGACTAAACTGGCAAGCCGATGTATTGTCATCAATGGTGTGTCCTAACAACCCAACCAGACAATATCTCATTTATTTATTTTATTTAACCAGTTTTTTATACCACCTTATCCTTCAATCGAAGCAGTTTTACATTATGTAATCACTACAAACTAGTGCTGGATACATTCCCTTGTCCCCAAAGGGCTCACAATCTATGTGTACCTTAGGCAAAGTATGGTTAAGTGGCTTGCCCAAGGCTACAAAGAGTGCCTATAGGACCAGAAACTCCAGTCTCTCCGGCCTGAGATTGCTGTCCCCAGATGGGCCCTTTGGCCTGAAGTACCATGTCCTAACCACTAGGCCACTCCTCTCTACATGTACTGTATCTTCCTGCCAACCCACAGTAACTCTGCTCAGCCATAACTTCATCACACCCCCATCTAATCACTTATCAAATTTCCACACACCTACAAATAGATCATGATGAATAAAAATCATGTGTTAAGCTTTCTCTAAAAAGTAATATTGCAAATATCCTTGACTGAACCATGGATCTGCCTGCTCCGTGTTATCTGAACTTCACCCAGAACCTTGAGTTGCAGCTTGTCGTGCAGTGAGAGCTTGCGTGCATCAATGATGCTGTGAGCTAAGCTATCAGTAGCTTAGCTACTGGTAGGGTCTCCAAGATGGACAGGTCTCAGCTGAGATGCCAGACCAAGACAAACCATCCATCTGGGCTGCAGCAGAATGGGATGGTGTTGGCAGAGGAATATTCACATTTCTGTGACAACGGCAACAACACTAAACTTAAATTGTGCGGAGGAAAGACCTGGCAATCTACTTCCCTAGCTTGCCATGAAAACCCAATGGATAGTCAGAAGAAAATAAATTGCTCTATAGTGCTGGAAGATGACACCCTAAGGTCAAAAGGCACTCAACTGGCTACTGGGGAGGAGCTGAAGACTTTTCAGAGTAAAGCCAGCATTTATGATGTGGTTGGATCAAAGCCTTCGGGACATCTGACTTCTGATGTAGCTGCACATGAAATGAGAAGTCAGAAGCTGCAGAGATGTCTTACATATTGGGACATGGAACATATGAAGCATGAACCAAGGGAGGTTAGAGGTGGTCAAGAATGAAATGGAACATGTACAACTCGATCTGCTGGGAGTCAGCAAATGAAATGGACTAGCATGGCCACTTTGCATCTGATGATCACGTGGTCTACAATGCCAGAAATGAAAGACAACAAAGACATGGTGTTGCATTTACAATCAAGAAGAAACTTGCAAGAACTGTAATGAAATACAATGCCATCAGTGAACGCTTAATTTCTATTCATCTAAGAGGAGTGCCCATCAACACAACTATAGTTCAGGTATATGCCCCAACAACAGTAGCAGAAGAGGATGAAGTTGATGAGTTCTATGAAAAAGTACAAGCTAAAATTGACAGAACATGCAAGCAGGATATCCTGATAGTCATGGCTGACTGGAACGCAAAAGGTGGTAACAAAGAAGAAGGCAAAGTAGTTGGAAAATATGGACTTCGCAACTGAAACAAAGCTGGAGAAAAACAGATTGAATTCTGCAAGACCAATGATCTATTCATCTCAAACACCTTCTTCCAGCAACACAAACGGCGACTGTACACATGGCTTCACCCAACGGATTGTACAAAAATCAAATTGACTACATCTGTGGAAGCCAATGATGGAAAAGCTCTATAATGTCAACAAAGACGAAACCTGGAGCTGACTGATACAGATCACCAGCTACTAGTTTGCAAACTCAAGCTAAAGTTGAAAAAGAGCAAGCCACTCATGAATGTAGCAAAATATGACCTTGAGAATATACCACTGGAATTTAAAGACTGCCTGCAAAATCAATTTGCTGCTTTAGATACAAATGACAGAGCTCCAGAAGAGTTATGGGATGACATCAAGGAGGTTGTGTTGGAAGAATGTGAGCCATTTCTACAAAGGGTGAAAAAGCAAAAATGGCCAAAATGGATGACTGAAGAAACTCTGAAAATTGCCCAGA
Organism: Ichthyophis bannanicus; assembly: GCA_033557465.1. NCBI lineage: Eukaryota > Metazoa > Chordata > Amphibia > Gymnophiona > Ichthyophiidae > Ichthyophis > Ichthyophis bannanicus. The sequence goes on from CM066044.1 coordinate 175,128,943, forward strand.
AACGCAGAGAAGATAAATTCAGAGGAGAAAGAGAGGCAATCGCAGATTTCCAACGTGCAGCAAGACAAGGAGAAGTATTACAATGACGCATGCAAGGAAATAGAATCAGAAAAAATTAGAGGAAGAACAAGATTGGCTTTCCCAAAGCTACGAGAGTTAAAGAAAATATTCCTGCCTCGAATTGGAATGCTACAAGATGCTCAAGGATCCACGTTGAATGATGCTGAGAAGATCAAGAAAAGATGATAAGAATATACAGAGTCATTATACCATAAAGATCAAATGGACCAACAGCCGTTTCAACCTGTACCTTATGGTTTGGAACCATCGGTGATGAAAGAAGTCAAAGCAGCATTGAAAGCCTCAAAGTAAAAGCACCAAGCATTGATGGCATTCCCATTGACATATTACAGCAATTGGATGCAGCTGTTACCATACTTGCAAGGCTCTACCGGAAATTTGGAAGACAACATCATGGCCAACTGACTGGAAAAGATCTGTGTTTATACCGATACTGAAGAAAGGTGATCCAAATGACAGTGGAAATTATTGCACAATCGCTCTGAACCCACATGCCAGCAAAATTCTACTCAAGATTATTCAGCAGAGACTACAACCACACCTGGAACGAGAACTGCCTGAAGTGCAAGCAGGGTTCAGGAAATGGTGAGGAACAAGAGACATCATCACAGATGTGAGATGGATCCTTGAAAAGACAAAAGAATATAAAAAGGATATCTATATGTGTTTTATCGACTACATCAAGGCTTTTTACTGTGTAAACCATGAGAAACTCTGGGCCACACTAAGAAGCATAGGTATACCAGAACACCTGATAGTTCTCTTTCATAACCTGTACATTGATCAAGAAGCAACAGTTAGAATGGAACAAGGAGAAACAGAATGATTAATGGTTTAAAATCAGCAAAGGTGTAGGACAAGGCTGATCTGAAACATTTGCTTCTCAAGATCAAGGAACATAGTCTTAAAATAGGCCTGCACTTTAATGTAAAGAAGACAAAGATCCTGACAACTGGCAAAAATCAATAAGTTCATTGTTGATGGAGAAGAAATTGAAATAGTTGACAACTTTAACTACTTGGATCAACTATCAATAAAGAAATGACAAGCAGTCAAGAAATCCTATGACACATTGCTCTTGGCAGAATGGCTATGAAGGACCTAGTCAAGATTCTCAAGAGCAGAGATGTGTCTCTCCATACAAAGATTCGACTTGTTCAAGCCATAGTATTTTCAATAATGTCATATGGATGCGAAAGTTAGACAGTGAAAAAAAGAGACAAGAAGAAAATCGATGCCTTTGAATTATGGTGTTGGCGACCAATACTGTGCATACCATGGACTGCCCGAAGAACAAACCAGTCAGTACTAGAGGAGATCGAACCTAAGTTTTCTTTAGAAGTTCAGATGACAAGACTTTGACTTTCATATTTTGGACACAACATGGAAGAGAGAGATTGTTAGAGAAAGATCTCATGCTTCGCAAGGTAGAAGGTCAACGCAAAAGAGGAAGGCCAGCAATGACATGGATCGATATAGTAACAGCAGCTATGGGTGCCACTCTATCAACAATGAACTGCCAGACTGAAGACTGAACACAGTTTAGGACAACTATCCAGAGGATCACCATGAGTTGACACCGACTCAACAGCACTTAACAACAAGTAGTTATTTATTTTATTTTATGGGGTTTTTATACCGCTTTATCATTTAGTCAAAGCGGTTTACATTGTAACTTAAACTTGGTAATGTACATTAAACGGGGACATTGATAATTTGGATTCTTCGAGGCAATGGAGGGTTAAGTGACTTGCCCAAGGCCACAAGGAGTGCTAGTAGGAATCAAGCCAGTGCTCTAACCATTAGGCTACTCCTCAACTCTGTAATGTGGAGTTTGCTCCTAATGTTTCAAGATCTTTTCAGAACAAGCATTCATTGTGAATTTAGCTGTGGACTGGACTGAAGAAATACTCGTTTTTTCCTTTAAATTAGACTTTTGTTTGGAACTACAGCCATCTGCTTTCAACCTGCTTTCATTATTAGAGATGTGGCTTACCAGCTAGTGAGAGATTAAGAAGGTTCCCTAATAAATCTGTAGTCTGTACAGTGTGAATGATTCATTCCCTTATCCACTCAACCATCTGTCTGACCACGACTAATAATAACCCTGAAGCCAATCATGTCTTCATCCCCTGAAAGCCCCCTTTACATTATCATCAGGGTTAGTCATGGAAATCAGGGCACAACATGTTGATTAGATACCCAGACGAAGAGCCCAGAGATGCTACAGAAGTGTTTGCAAGGTGCTGGTCGTTGCCTTGTGCCTAATTATACTGGAGGAAGCACTAAGACTTCCTGTTGTGTGTTTACTGCTTGTAGAAGTTATTTGCTATCAAATCACAAGAATGAGAACAAATTGCCAGAACCACTGGTGATTCAGAAAGAAAACAGAAATTACGAGATAGCAGATGGGAACCAGCACCTGTCTCACAAGTCTGAAGATGATCACTGGGACTAAAGGCAATGGCTCCATCTTTATTGTGGTATAGTGGTATAGTGTATCCATTGTTTATACCACTGACCCTGAAAATAGTTCTTTGCCACAAATTAAGTTGGTGTATTTAATTTTATTTAATTTAAGTAGTTCCCATTTCAGCAATGTGCTTCAACTATCATATCTAAGTTGTTTACTTTTACAAGATCAAAAATGCATTCAGATAGATTCAAATGAATAAATGGTGAAAATAAAGTAGAATCCAGTCAAAATTGCAAGTGTTGGAATGATATCTGGGGCAATGTTATTCTGCACAGAATAATATTGATGCTTATGCATCAGATAGCATCCCAGCGCATGCTCATAACATTGTCCCAGCACATCTCCCCTGCCATATTTTCACCACTCCCTTCAGCAAAGCCAGAAAAAAAAAGAGTTGTCGGTGCTGTATGCTCAAAATAGAGAGGAAACAGGCATAAATTCCTCAGACTTATGAGCTAATCCTTTACACCTCCTCAGACGTTGCGTTAGACTCCCAGCGTTGAACTCAACCTTCTGGTCTTCTGTGCACTTCTCTGCATTTCTGCACATAGCTAATTGCTCTTCATTGCTACGGATTTAAATGTGCCGTGTCAGGCCGGTACCAAGCTAGAAATGCACCCTGTGTGACTAACTAACCTGGTGCCCCCCTCCGCCCCAGCCACATGCAGTAATCCATTCTTTTTGAGCTTCCTGAAAGCCCAGGGCTCTTATAGCGCCTTTTCTGTACTTGTGCCCTGTGCTGTGTGCAGGTGTGTGCTCGAGGCTTGTGCACAAACTCCTTTCTACACAGGTAACACACAAAACTGTGAGCGAAAACTGAGCTAACCTGTGCACATAGCCTAGCATACCTTACTGCATCAGCTTTTCAACGTGAGACCTTCTGATGAATTGATAGTTCCTCTGGTTGGTCACTGATTGCTTCCAGGTTCTCTACTAAGATAACAAATATGGCAGTTGGTCCTGTGTAAAATAAAAGTAGTAGCAAACTTCTGTGTTTTCTCCTTTATAGAAACAGAGAAACTAAGAGCAGATAGAGCGCCGGTTCAAGGCCAGCCTGGTGACGCAGTGCTAATGTTGTATCCTGCCATGCAAAAGGCCCTCATTAGCTGGGATCTTCTATTACTCAGCAGGGGCAGCCCAAGGTGGGTGCGGGGCCATGTGCGGAGATTCATTGCGGGGTCTCATTTGCATAAGGAGCCTCATTTGCATAAATATTTGCATAATGTTAACATGCACGTTTAGTAAACATGCCTCTTAATGAGTGTCTGGATAAAGAAAGACTTAACAGATTTCTACATTACTATATTGCAGTGACAACTGCCAGACCCATTAGGAAGTACTATAAACACTGACTATTTAGAACCCATAGCAAACCCACCGTATCATAACAGCACTACCAGGACTCACAAAGCACCAAACCCTACCTATCAAAAGGCAACAATGCAAATATTAAACCAATACATCTTAGAGAATACCAATATATCTCACTGAGGGAGAGGAAACAAGTGGGACTGTCAAACAGAAACTACATGAACAGAATACCTCAGCTCGGTTACACAGAACATATGTTTATGTTTATGTTTATTACATTTGCTTGACCGCCCTTCAATAATAGTCAGAGCGGTTTACAATACAAAAATATCACACATCGCAGGGCCGGAAAGTTGAAAGGAAATTACAACATCTTGATAGGAGAGAAAAAGATGAGCTAGAAGAGGAGAGACAAGGAGAAGGTTAGGGAGAGAGGGCGGGAAGGTTAAAGGCCAGGGAAAAGAGGTGGGTCTTTAATTCGGCTTTGAAGGTGGAATGATTAGGTTCTAAGCGGAGAGTAGTGGGAAGGGAGTTCCACAGAGCAGGACCTATGAAAAAGAAGGCTGAGGAGCGGGTGGATTGAAGATGGGCAAGAGAAGGAGAGGGGAGAGTGAGGCGGTTGAGATGAAAGGATCGAGGGGTATGTTTGGGGGTATGGAAGTGAATGAGGTCTGCCAGGTATTGTGGGGTGGAGGTGTGGAATGCTTTATGAACCAGGGTGAGTAGTTTAAACTGAATGCGGAAAGACATGGGTAACCAGTGAAGACGTAGAAGGAGGGGGGTAATGTGATCTCTAGGGGAGGAACAAGTAAGAAGCCGGGCGGCAGTATTCTGGATCCTTTGCAGACGGGTTAGTTAAGATGTTGTCAGGCCGGCGAGTACTGAATTGTAAAAATCGATACGAGACATGACACAGTGAGAGGAGTAAGGTTGTAAGAGCAGACGGGAAAAGGAAAGGGCAAATCGAGCGAATTTGACGAAGGAAGAAGAAAGAAGTCTTGGTAACGTGAGAAACGTGAGCGCGAAAGGAGAGATCAGAGTCAAAGAGCACACCAAGGTAGCGGAAAGTGGAGACCAGAGATATAGGGGTACCTGAGAAAGAGGGGGCTAAAGAAGGGGAGGAATGACCATGGGGAAACCAGATTGCAGTAGTTTTCGTGAGATTGAGGTGAAGACAGTTGTGGGTCATCCAATTGGTGACAGCGGCAAGGCAAGAATTAAGAGGGGTGAGATCAGGACACAGGGGTGAGGTGTGGTGAAGGAGAAGAATGTCGTCCGCATAATAGAAGGCTGAAATAGACCATCACCACACAAAGAACAAGGGATCACAATTTAGAAATAGGAAGATAATACTTAAATTGGAAGCCCCAAAAGCCAAACATGAAATATACAACAACACTGGAGAAATAAAACTATAAATTAATTTCCTCTTGCAAAAATCAAAAACGCAAAGATGTTAGCGATACACACTTCCCAGACCAGACATATTCCAGTTAATAAATTCAAAATAAAAAGTATTTTTCTACCTTCTGTTTGGGCATTTTATTTTTCAGTTGCAATGGCTCCAGTCACTTTCTTCTGGTTTCTTCATGTCTTCTGCGAGCTATCCATTTGTCCTTTCTTCTCTTTTAGATGTTTTCCATTCTCTCTCTATATCTGCTTTAACATACTGATCGTTTCCCCTTTTGCTCTTTCCCCCATTTCTTTCCTTATTCCTTTATCATCCACTCAAATTTCACCCTTCCATTCTCAATCCCCTCTTACTCTCCCAATACCCAGCCCATCGTAGACTTTTCTTCCCTCCCACACTAAATATCTTTTCCCCTCTCCATTCTCATTCTCTATCCCCATCCCCTTCTAGTCCTCCCCCCAAATCAGCTCCCTTCTAGTTCTAGACCCACCCAGCATCCGCTCCCTTCTAGTCCCATTCTCCCATGCCCCCACATCAGCCCATTTCCAGTCCTAGCCCCCCATATCCAGTCCCATTCCAGCCCCCCATTAACCCATTTCCACTCCAAGCTCTCCATCAGCCAATTTCCAATCCTAGCCACCCATTTCCAGCCCTATTCCAGCTCCCATCAGCCCACTTCCAGTCTTATTTCAGCCCATCACCCATTTGCAGTCCAAGCTCCCCCCATCAGCCCATTTACAGTCCTATTCCAGCTCCTCATCAGCCCATTTCCAGTCCTAGCCCCCCCATCACAGCCCATTTCCAGTCCAAGTTTCCCCCATCACAGCCTGATTCCAGCCCCCATCACAGCCTATTTCTAGTCCTAGCCCCCCACCACCACAGCCTGATTCCAGTCCCAACCGCCCCCACCATCAGAGCTTATTTCCAGTCCTAGCCCCTGACCACCACCACAGCCTGATTCCAGTCTTAGCCCCCCCAATCACAGCCTATTTCCAGTCCTAGCCCCCCACCATCATAGACCATTTCCAGTCTTAGTCCCCCCATCACAGCCCTAGCCACCCCCATCAAGCCTTATTCCAGTCCTAGCCCGCCATCACAGTCCTAGCCCCCCATCAAGCCTGATTACAGTCCTAGCCCCCATCACAGCCCTAGCCCCCCATCATGCTTGATTCCAGTCCTAGCCCCCTAACCATACTTGATTCCAGTCCTAGAATCCCCCCCCCCAAGAGCCCAACAGCCGTCTAAGGGGCTGCAGAGGGAACCAGGGAAGCCCGCGCGAGGCTCCGGCTCCGGCTCCGGCTCCCTATCTGTGAAGCCGCGAATGCTGGGAGAGGTTAAAGGACTCCTCACGCTGATGGCTGTACAGAGGGAGCTGGGGCCTCGCGCAGGCTTCCTCGGCACCCTCTGCAGCCAGCCATCCACCGTGCAATAATGAGGCTCGCGCGGGGCCCTGTGCGAACAACATGATTGCACAATGGATGGGCCGGCCCTGTTCCTCAGACTGGCCGAGGATGTAGTGGAAATAATGTTCACAGCCCCTGGTGGGGGAGGAAGTTACGGTCATCACTCAACAGTGGCAGGATTTAGAAGTTCTGGTACAGGGGTCTGGAAAGAACACTGTGCATGGCCACAACGTAGGAGCAGACTACATACACTGGGGGGGAAGAGGGGGGAAGAATATAATAGGGGGGGGGGAAATATTTGGGGTTGTTGCGAAGGAAAGCTCATGGTGCCATTTCTGACAGAGTTGGAAAAAGCCGGAGGAAACTGCCAGGTCAAAAAAAAGATCCCAGTCCCATTTTTCCTTATTTCAATCTTCTTAGTACAACTTGACCATGAAATTTTCCCACCACTGTACTTATTGAATGTTTTTGTGTATTCCAGGACCAGTCTTGCCCCCTCCACTTCCAGTGAGACTGTTCCATGACTCTACTGCCTCATCTGCGGCGATAATCATTTTCCCCATCATGATTCAGATTCTGTCTGACTCTTTTCCTGCCACGTGATCATGCTTCAGGCTTCAGATCTCCCTTCTGGGACACAGCACAGGGTAAATGACCCTTCCCACTGTTTATCCAGAGGGTAACAATACTTGAAGAAAGTTGTACGTTCCTGGCCAGATCTTTTACACCAGAAGTGGTGCTTGTGTTGCTGAATCTTAGTATTGCAGAAATGGTCCATAAAATCCAGTGGAGTGCAACGGGTGCACAGGAACAGTTTACTCACTCTAGCACAGAGTGCAAAGATCAGGGGTCACACCATGAAGTTACAAAATAGCGCATTGAAAGCAAACCAGAGAACATATTTTTTTACTCAGTGTATAATTAAACTCTAGAATTCATTGCTAGAGGGTGTGGTAAAAGCAGTTAGCTTTGCTGGTTTTGAAAAAAGGCATGGCCAAGTTCCTGAAGGAAAAATCCATAAACTGTTAAGACAGATCTGGAGAAAACCAATTCTTATCCCTGGGGATCCTGTCAGGTACTTGTGACCTGGAATGGCCACTGCTGGAAACAAGATACTGGGCTTGATGGACCTTTGCTCTGACCCAGTATGGCAGCTCTTATGTTAAGTTCTTAACCCGCATGGGCACCCCCCGCTTGAACAGAAAGTATTTTTTTGGAAGCCTAAACTGCGATGATTCATTTCTTCAAAAGTAAAATCCTGAAATCTCCAGTTCCCCTAACTGGAAGAGGGATGGGGAAGGAGGACTGACTGCAGCTAGCCGATTATAAACCCTGATGAAGAAGAGGCATTGGCATTTTATTTGTGTTCTTGGAATTTATGGGTTTGAACCAAGCATTCTGATTCACTGGACCCAAACACCTGAATGCCATAAATTTACATTGCAAAACGTCTTTCTCTTCCACACATGTGCCCTGACATCTGTTAAAATCATTCAGGCAGGCAAAATCGTTTGCATTTGCATGCACGAATCAAACTTCTCTTCCGAGGGTAGGAACAAAAGTATTTTGCTAAAATCAGTTTAATGTTCACTGAAGTAAATTAAAATCACATACTGATCTATCTATCTATCTATCTATCTATATACACACACACACACATACATAATGTTAATGTGCTCCTGCTAAATCTTGTTCAGACTATAATGGTCACAATCCTTGTTGGCTGCTGATATATAATGGTGTTATACAAAGCTACGTGAACACTACTTTTCATTATGTTTGTGATGTCTCTGAAGAATGTCAGGGAGTGAATTAAAGAATTGCTACACTTCTTACCGGTACATGGTGAGGCATGACCACAATAACATTCAAAGATGAAGAATAAATTATTTGCTTTGAAAATACATAATTGCCTGATCTCCAGGGTGGCTGGAACATGGGATGCCACAGAAACAGGGTTCACAGGCCCTAAAGAGCAGGGAAAGGCGGTCTCAGCTATTGCACAAGGGTGACACCTAGTGGTCAGACTCAATGGGCACACATACTGGGCTCCAAAGGGTGCTGCATTCTACAGTTCCTGGCCAAGACTTAGTTATCACTATGATAGGTGAGCAAGATGGGAAGGGGGTTTATGAAGTGGGGGTGGGGGTTTATGAATGAAGATTTATAGCATTCAGGCCTCGATTTAGGCTCAATGTAGGCAACTGCCTCTGGCACTGCTGCTCTACGTGACCTACTATACAGAGTGGTACTGGTCCACAGCAGCAGTAATTCCGAGAAGAAAATTTGACACAGGGCCTGCAAGCCCTCGGAAACTAACAGTCTCCTCCTCATCCTCTTGCACAAGCTTCCTATTACCATGGAAACCCATGCAAGTAACAGACACACGAGCGCTTGCAGGCCTCATGTTGGAACTGTTTTGTTCAGTTACTGTTGCTGAGGGCCAGCACTGTAATTCTGAGGTGAGGGCAGAAGACAGGAAAGGGGAGGAAGTGGTAGGGGAAGTCCGAGTCCCCTGCAGGTCCAATGACCTCTGGGCAGGAAACAACAGTCCCCTCCCCCAAACCATATGATTAGAGACGTCCACAGGAAGGAAAGGAATCTGCTCGGGCCAACAAAAAACTAGTTAAATAAGAAATACTGATTTGAGAATCCTTTTTAAAGGGTACAGTATGCTCAGCTTCTCAGTCTGAAATGTCAATGAAACTAGAACGCATGTCAATGCCATCAAGCAGAGCTTAATCTGTCTTGCTATTGCTTGTTGCCTTATGATTAAAGCTGGACACTTTCAGATGTTTTGAAATCTCACAATCACTCTGGCTGCTGATTGTGCCCAGTACCAAACATGCCATTAGTAAGCCATCGTAGGAATACAACTACTAGACATAACATAGTGCCCACAGGCACAGCACCAAAAAGAGCTGCTTGCACAACGTCTACTTGCTGTGACTGTCTGCATCATAGATAATAATTATGCCACACTGTGTCCACACCCAGCTCACAAGAGCAGAGAGCAGCTACTGCGGCAGCAAGCTATTCTATCCTGCCAAAGAACAGGATCCCTATTTACTGGCAGTGCACCAGCGGTTTGTAAACTGTGGATCGAAACGCTGTTGGGATATTTTGGCTTAGGGATAGTTCTGCTCAGATCTGCTTCATATGCCTTCTATGTTTACACTCCTGCTGGCCTGCAACATACTCAAGCACCCTGTTTATGGCACAGGAAGACAAGCACATGGGCTATAAGAGAAAGTATATGTTGTGAGGCCTGCTACAGTCTGGAAACCATGTTTTGGGCAGACGTGCTCAGGATATGGGCCTACTATGAAATACAGGTCAAGCTAAAACTAATTAGTAGAAATACTTTCAGCCTTGAAGATTACCAATTGTGCCAAGCGATGGAGAACATGTACCGGGCACAGGAAGGAGGCAGTGAGCTGCGAAAAGCAGCAGAGATAAGCGAAGACCTTGGAAAAGTAATTTCTGGCCCAAATAATCATGGGAGCCCCCCCCCCCCAAGTAGAAACTTTGCAGACTTTGCAGAAAGCTGCACATACTCCATAGAAAAAAACCCTGCATATGACATCAGAAGCTATGCAGTACTTTCTAGAGCTTTGTGACAGAGAAAGAAGATATAAGGGGGGGCAAGCTCTCTAGCTCGGGGGCAATCTGCTCTCTAACTCCGGTACAGAGAGTAGGTTGCCTGTCACATTCTCAGACAGAAGTCTTTTGCTATCTGCATTTGTGATTTATTTTGCTTTGGTATACTGAATAAAAAGCTTTGCATCTAAGCAGAAGTTGTCTGAGCAATTCATTGGTAATTGGTAATATTGGGGAAACATTTGTAGGTGGACCCTGCCTACAATGCCAAGTGGCTTGTCTGCACCAGAGGGAAAAGATCAGCATGTGGGTGGTAGATACAGAAAAGAAGACGTGGGCTTGCTGGAGAGCGCAGAGAAGGGGAGCCAGTTGCTCTTTTTGACCTCTCTCACGCCACTGCTAATGGCTCATAAGAGGGACCAGGTAAGCGCCAGCTACTCACTATTACCATCCCGGCCCTTGTCTCCCTTGCTGCTGGCCCAAACTGCCGCTGCTATCCTGGCCCTTGTTTCCCTGCTGATGACCCCAAGAGCTATCCACCGAGCCAGAGGAGGAGAGAGTTCACCTCCCCCGTTCTTCTCCACCACCTCCTGCCAGCTCTGATCAGGCGGAGCTGCCTGTAGTGAAACGGGAATGCAGGGAAGAGAGAGAAACAGAGACAGACAGGGAGCCTGGTGAGGTGAGAGGGTATCACTTTTGGGGGTGGAGGAGTGGAAGAGTGAGTCCAGAGCAGTGAAAGTGAGGGCTGAGCCGGGGGGGGGGGGGGGGGGGGAGAGAGGAATGGATGGATGAATGACTGAGTCTGGAAGGCAAAAAAATTGTTGAGGTGTGACTTGGGGAGTGAGATAAAAGACGTGAGTAGGGAGACATGGAAGAGTGATTGAGTCTGTGGAAAGAGAACGAGAAGGGTGAGCCGACAAGTACTACTATTACTAATACTTATCATTTCTATAGCACTAAAAGGTGTACGCAGCACTGTACAGACACGTAAGAGTCCAAAGAAAGCAGGATGAGCTGAAACACCTCTTAATATCCAAAGCAGCTTTTATAGAGGTCATGGGGTTAATAAAAGCCGCTTTGGATTTTAAGAGGTGTTTCAGCTCTGTCTGCCTTCTTTGGACCATTTCTTGTTTGCGGGCGGGTGGGCCCCCTCCATGACTGTCCAGAGACATGTAAGAGACAGTCCTGCTCATAAGAGCTTACAGTGTAATAAAGACAGACTACAACAAGTGGGGACTGGGATATATCTAGGGGAATGGTAAGGAAACACATACAGTTGTGGTCAACATTATTGGCACTCTTGCAATTCAGCTCCTAATATCCAATATTTCCTAAATAAAAAATGGCCAGTGAAATGGCTTTGGACTAAACAAGCACACATATTTGACATATAAAAGAATCAAATAAAACAAGACCAATTAAAAAAAGGGAAATAGTATAAAAACTGGGACTTTACCAGGACTTGATTATTCACATTCAATCAATGCCAATCACGGCGTGAATATATACTTCCAATAACGAAAACTCCTTCCACTAAAATATTGAGGGCTCTCCAAATCATAGGTAAAAATGGATGTTATTAATTATGAGGAGAAAAGCATCTCAGAATCATTTGAGCTGGTAATCCAGGCATATCACACTTGCCCCACACCAATACTCAGAACATCACTGATCCAGAAAAACTCCTCTTGTCCTCTTCTTATTTTATTTTTTATTAGATGTCCATGTATATTATTACACATTGGCAAACCTACCCGCCAGTTTAGGAAAAGTATGTGTGAACATAGAAGTAGGCTATGTTGGGAGTGTAGTGAAGCTTCTGTTGTTCAACACTGTTCAGAGTTGGGACATATGTTTGAGGAGCTGCAGTGTTTTTGTATAGATTTAGTCTTGTGGGGCGGGAAGGGTCTAACAAGAGAACTGCACCTTGAGAGATGTGAACAGAAATGGATCTTTTGGTTAAAAACTATGGGGGTTATTCTGAGCAATGAATAGCGGGGATGGACGGCCCGTCAGGACGTCCATCCCCGCTATCCGTGGCCTCTCCTGCCCCTGAATAACTTCCCTGCTGGTTGTGCGGGAAAGTTGGATGGGGGTGGGGAATGGGCGGCACGGGGGGCAGATAGTGGGCAGGTAGTGGGCTGTTGCCAGCCCTAGACGTGCAGGGCCGGCGAAATGTCCGGGGAAGTTATTCCATCTCCGAGGTGGAATAACTTCCCTGGACTTTTTTTATTAAGCTGCTGGGGCGCGGATGGGGCACGGGGGGGGGGGGTCAGGGTTTATTCCCCGCAGCCTGACCCTGGCCTTACGAGGCCAGATCGGGGGTTGGGCTGCAGGGGAATAAACACTTTAAGAGGGCAGCCAGCATTGCAGCTTTTAAATGAAGCCACGCTGCCATGGCAACAGGACACCATGGCGCTGCGGCTCCATTTAAAGGCCCTGACTGAGTTAGCCGGGTAACAAATGTATGTGCAGGCTGGGACTGAATCGCAGTCCCGGCCTGCACGTACATGCTTGCTCACGATTCTGATCCCGCAGGGCTAGAGGTGCCCCGTGGGATCAGAATTGCGATCCCCTCTGTGCATCCGGTTCAGACCGAACGCACAGAGGGGATGTACGTCCAGGACAGAATCGGGTCCTATATGATAGAGTGGAGTATTTGTTAGGTCCATTGCAGAGATGGAGATTGGTCTTTGGGGTATGTGGAATTAGCAGAATTGACATTGGGAAGGTCTTAGGGCTCTGTAGCATGTGCAGGGTTACATAATAACACAGTAACATAGTAAATGACGGCAGATAAAGACCAGTATGGTCCATCTAGTCTGCCCAGTAAGATGGCAAGAGTAGGCCACCTCTCCCCATGTCTTTGTTTTAGGGATAAACCCACCGCTCCGTATAGGATCCACTGTGTCTGTCCCATGTCATTTTGAATTCTGTCACTGCATTTTCCCCCACCACTTCCATCGGGAGGGCATTCCAAGCATCCACCTCCCTTTCAGTGAAAAAGTATTTCCTGACATTGCCTTTCAATTTATCCATTTGTAGCTTCATGTTATGCCCTCTAGTTTTACAGCTTCCCTGTCTTTGGAAGAGGTTTGTTTGTTCATTATTTAAAGGTCTGAATCATTTTCCACTGCAGTAAAATAAGACGTACCCGTGATCAATTGTCAGTACTCACATGACTTAAATCGACCAATGAATGATGACTCTAATGTTTAAAATGGCCACATTCATTCCCTGTTTCATTTTCACAATATCTGGATTTTATGTAACCACAACAGCCACTGTTAAAAAAAAAAAAAGCACCGACCATTGCAGTTAAATACTGAACCCACAGTCTTTACTCGGTGTCTAAAATCAGGATTAAAAGGAAACGATTATCTTCACAGATACAAAAGAAAAAAGACAAAAACAGAAATTTAGAAAATTCTTCTTCCTTTATCTTGGGACCTTTCCTCTTCACGTCAGTACCAAAATTTTCAGGCTACTCTTTTGAGAGTCTTCCTCTCCTTTACTCCACTGTGTCGCAGCCAGGAAATTCCTCTTCTGCCTATAAGATTCTACAGCAGGTTCAAAAATGAAACAACAGTACAGCAGGGAAACAGAAAGTATAATATAGGAAACAAAAAATCAATACAGTCCACACCTTCTGCATTACAATACATCTCACTTTTGAGGTACAGTATGTAGAATACATCCACTCGTCTAGCACAAATATTTAAACTTGGACAATTCCTTGAGAAACTGTTGGGCCTCCCACTGTAATCACCAAAGGCATCGTCTCTCCTAAACCCAAGAGGCTCGTAGACAGTCCTTTAATTCTCCTCCAATCAAAATCGCACAAGTTCCTTTTGGTGGCTCAGAGTGCCAGAAATTGGCTATAATCCCATTGAATTCAGGATTTCCCAGACTCTCTTCCCACTGATACCCAGTGGAGAGACTCCCCCCCTCTAGACGAGGAGTAAAGAAGCACCTTTCCTCCCCCTTCCAGGGCATCCCTAGGAGCACATCACCATTGGCACAGTCCACCAGCATTCCCTGAGGCTCTTCAGTCTTAGGCCAGCTGATTGAGGACGTTCATATTAGGGAGGGTGCTAAATTGCAGGCGAGTTGATGCGGCAGATGGGGGCAGAATAAAAGCACACTGAAGGACAGAGAAATGGTTCCAAGCTGGGAGAAGGTGACCTGTCAGTCCCCATTGCTCTATTGCTTTCAAATCCTCTGGGACTCTTCTCCTCCACAGACTGGTTGATGAAACGTGATGTCTATAGTATTTATCACGGCAGCATATGAAGAAATTATGCAATAAAATAAACATAGATCTGATTTATTTGGGAAGGTATGGGGGAAAATTTAAAGAAGGGTGATTGCTGAAGATTGTTTGAGATCATAAACGAGTGAGATATCAGTTTCTCGTCCAGCACTTCAAACTACATAAGTCTCAAATCTTATATGTTCTTTCCGTTGCTCCTGAAATTAGGGATTAATTGCATATTCTTCCCTCAGGTAGACAGAATTAAATGAGTTAAAATGCATGCAAAGGACAGCAGTCCTTCCTCTTGAGTTCCTTCATTGGGAAGCTTATCCTGGCCATGGATGTCTTTGCGGACAGTATCCCACTAAGTGCCCTAGCAATGTCAAGCAGCTCGACTTTCCTTTTTTGCAGTTCCAAGCAGTCTCTGGCCATTACATCTTATGGGTGTGAATGAATCTTCGCATTTTGCTGTTCCTTAGAAAACGCATTCTACTCCAGGCTGTTTATCAGAGCAAGTGGTTGATAGCTTTTTATGGAACAAAGCAATGCTTTTTAGAGTTCTAGTAATCAGAGGGAGGTGCGCCTAATACAGACATAATTACCAGAATTAATGTAATTAGAAGAACTGCAGCCCTGTCTGAACTGAATTTATTTTTCCACTAATGACGCTTTGCATCCTGCTCTCGGTCCAGTCACTGCAATTACATTTCCCCACTTCCCTGCAACCACAACTAAGGATGCATTAATCTAATTGTACTGAAGCCTTTATGGAGCATGCTGGGAAATGCAAATACTTTCAGCAGGAGCATGGTCAATGAAAGATTCAGGTCAGCACAACAGCCCTCCCTTACCTACCCCCTCCCCCGGGTGCACAGTCAATTCATGCACTTGCTATAAACATATCCTGCAAAGTTCCCTCAGAACTTGTAGCTCATTCTGTTAGTTCCTCATAAAAATTCACAAAGGATTGATCCATTGATGCTTTGACTTCTGGTTTGTTGAAAAATATGCATGCAAAGAACACTGAGCCCAGCTTTCTCCTGTCTTTATAGTTTCCCAGACTCCTAATGAAAGCATGGCGGTGCTAGTATCTTAATTTGTAGATAAGACTGACCTGAGCCTGAATATCCCTAGTGTGTCATTATCTCCAAATAGTCTCTTAGCTGGGACATCTACAGTTACGATACTTGACATTTTTGTAATAGGGACCCTGAGGATGGCCCATCTTTCAGAACGAGATTTACCATGCCCATGAGTGTAGAGCGAAGGCCAAGACTGAGATTTTTCCAGTAATGTGTCTAGGGTGTAAATCAGAAAAGATTTGATCATTTATTGATTTAATATACCACAAATCAAAAATTTCAATAGTTATGCGATTCACAAAGTCAAGGAAAAATAATAGGACATGTACAAAACACCACCGGGAAGACAAAGAAAAAACCCAAAAAGAAAATGCAACGGCCAACAGATGCTAGAAGAGGGAAAGGATGACAAGACTCAGCCAGTGGTTAAAAAAAAATCATTCAAAATCAACCCAGCGGAAAAGCCTGTGCAAAATAAAAAGTCTTAAGTGCAACCTTAAACTTACAAACAAAAATCTCCAACTGGATATGGAGAGATAAGGCCAGCAACCAAGAAACAAGAACAACGGCAGACCTGCAAATGCTTTGCAAATGAAAGCAACAATACAAAATGGATATTGCCAGGAGGTGGATACTGGAAGGGGCATTGAGACTGGACGATATAGATTTGGAGAAAGGGTATGGAGCAGGGAAGGTGGGAGGAGGGTTGGGGGGAGAGGAATGGATATTACACTCACACATGCACTTTAAAGAACACCTTCAGAAAGGTCTGCACTTTTGCACCTTTCCAATCTTGTTTTCACACAGGATTAAAGAACTGTAAATTAAATTAAGCCAAAGAGAGAGAAATATCATTTTTGCCTTAGTCTCTCTCCCCCTGCAGCTCAAATGTGGCCTCAATCTCTTTCCCCCCTTCCCCCAACTAACCCCATTCTTAAATCTCAATCTCTTCCTTTGAGCTCATTTCTCTCCCAGCAACACCCCTCCCCCTCCCATTTGGCCTTAATCTCCCCTGCCTTCAGCCTCTGTTCTTTCCTCAGCCAACCCCAAACCTTCTCTACACACACACCCCTATCTTATCCTTCCCCTCCGGATTGGCAGTGTCAGCAGCAGCAGCCCCTCCCCTTCTTTCAGTTGGCAGGGCCTGAGTATCCCCATGGGTCTCACAGCTCTGTTTGCAGTCCCTCTTCTTCTTTTAGCAAGTGGGACCTGGGGATCTCTGCTGGTTGCATAGATCTAGCTCTCGATCCTCCTTTTTCATTTACCAGAGGGGCCTGGGCATCCCCATCAGCCACGTAGCTTCTCCTTTGGCTTTCCTGCTAGCTCTGAATATGTGAGAGGAATGATTCGCTGTATGTGTGTGTATGAGATACCCTCCAATTGCATGAAGCAAACACATAATCCAGGAAACTTGACACGTGCTTTTAATGTGTGATTTTAGTCTCAGGGAAAGAAGTAAGATAGTCACTAGAAGTTAAACAATGACTTATGTCCCTTCCATCCTACCCCTCACCCACCCACCAAACTGGCTGCTGTCAAGTGAAGCTTTTGGAAGGCTGAGTCCTAAGGTGATCTCTCTTCATATACCAGTGCTATGATAATATTTATCTACCATTATGGTAAAATGTAAATAGTCATTGCCTTCACTGACTGTAATTGTGTTTGTCCTAATACAGATTTCACTGTGACCTTGCCATTTGTTATGGGTGAAAAAGAAGAAACAGAGAAAATACCTGCCTCACATCCTGACTATCCTACACAGCATGTTTTCTTTTTAGAGTTCACCTATTCTCCTTGTCCATTTATCCTTAATGTCTTTTTATCTGGCAACTAGTTTGTAAGAGCCACAGGGAAGGGACTATCTACAGCACCTTTTTTATGTATCTCTACAGGGTTCCATATACCCTGTAGTAACAGCACTTAGGGTTACCACCTCACACAGAACAATCCTAATACGCAGACCAACTTTTGTTTTTGCTCTCTTGCATGCACAGTGTTGTAGCTTTGGTTTCCTTAAGATACTTTTTAGGTGTCCTTGAGAAGTGGCAACCCTACCTGTCATGGCTTTCTCTTTCATGTAGGAGGATTTCCTAAAGTTTACCTGGACTCCATGGAAAGGTCCATAAATCATTATTAAATTGGTGCCAGGAAATCCACCGCTTATCCCAGGACAAGCATTGTGGAACCAATGTGTCTTTTTGGGAACCTGCCAGATACGTGTGACCTGGATTGGCCACTGCTGGAAACAGGATGCTGGCCTTGATGGACCTTGGTCTGACTCAATATGGCATTTCTTATGTACTTATCTTCTGTGTTATTCCACTGCCTTTTATTGAAAGTTTCAAAGTCTTTGGTACTCTTTTTCAAGTGCTAACAAAGTAACTCTCACTCAGATAGTCTGAGTCACATCTGATTTTGCCCCATTGCATCTAGAAATCTGTAGTTCTGCCTTCTGTACATCAGGGAAACAGTTCAGATCTTGAAAAGTTACAAAACAGGTCTCTTTTTCTGGTAAACTGTGCAAATCAACCCATTTTTTAAACTTAATAAATGCAAATGTATTATAGATAGTTATTGTAGGTTTCCCGAATACCTGATCTGTTTGGTGCCCTCAAGGACCCAAGTTGTACACCTCTGCCCTAAGTAAATTGAAATTACAAGTTCATGCAGACAAAATCAGAACTAGTTATCCTTAATTACATAAAGTTAACCTAGGTTATCCTTAGTCTGGGTCATGAGCAACCTTATCTACAGGCCAGAACTCGACTCTCATGCTTTATTTTGGTGCATGCCTTAGTAATCTTCTCTTCTTTTTCAGGCATCGTCTAGATGAACATAGCACTTCAACCAAGCTGACTAAAAAAGAGTTGGCCCTGTTAAAGTGCACTTTTCCAAGTGTATTGCACCTTTCAATGAATCCTTGTTACAAGAGTGAGGCCTTTCCAGAAGACAATTATTCTCTTCTATAAAAGTATAAGAATAATTCAAAAATGTTATGGTACATGCTTTTTCAAAACAGCACGAATCCCTCCTTTGGTTCTGAAAGGTGGATTATTCTCAACACTAATCCAGTGTTTAATATCACAGGTTAAGAAGAAACCCATTTTCTTCATGACCATTTGGACTAATAGATCTTTATTGTCCATAAAAGACAAAGGCAGCATCCTCATAAATATCAAAGTCATCCCATTAGATGTATAGAAAGTCACTGAAATCCCATTCAGTACTGATTGAATAAGATAGCACAGCGGTTCTCAGCCAGGAGCCGTCCAGCTAGTCTTCTAGTTTTCAGAATATTGAAGATGCATATAACATACTTGCATGCTATGGGTGCAATTCATGCAGATATGTCATGCATCTTCATTGCAGATAACCTGGAACCCAATTGATTGGAAAGGAGTTGTGTATGTGGATAATGCCTCCCTTAGAACATCATCCCCAGTGTAATCTGGTTGGAACAATGGTCCAATTGATGAAACAGAAGGTTAAAAGTTCAAGAGATGCTGGAGTCTCCCATACTATTTAGGTAGGAGAAGTATCCTGCTCCTTGATCTTCACTGAAGGAAAAATTGTTGGTTTTTTTCCTCTATCTAGAATCCCAGTGGAAAGAGTGATATTGGTACAGATTGAAGAGTGTTTGGTAACTGACCATTCTAACTTGGTAGATATATCTGTATATTATGACCAAAGATTGATTCTATATTAGGTGTTGGAATGAGATACATCAGGAAATATGTGACTAGTGTTCTGGGAGGTTGCAAGCCCATTGTAAAGCTAGGAAGTGCAGTCCTCGAGACGCCTGAGCTGACATGGAGCAAGCTCATATCAGAGATGGACAGCCATGAATTCATAAAGAAGGAGTATGGCAGAAGTTCTATACTCATGTAATTGAACACCTGGAACCAACAGCGCATGAGGGGTACCAGAGTGGATCCAGGAAGGAACTGCCCAGGAGGTGACAAGAAAGAGATCAAAGCTGAGGTGCTTTGGAGATCATAGGCATCACAGTCAGCTGATACAGCTGTTTGAACCTGGAAGGATGTCTGGTACTGTGTCAAATGCTAAATGGACATCTATATGAAGCGAAAGACAGCAAACGTTTGTAGGCACAGGCAAGGAAGCTTCTGAAATCCTAGAAGTCATTCTGCATGGTGGACCATCTGGCACCTGATGAAGATGGCACTATGAAGGCTGGAAAGCGATAAGGTGACCATATCAAGGTAGTAACATGATAAATAAGGGCATGGTGGTCCCATCAACGCGACATGGGTTGCCTGCTATTCTGTGCAGGATTCCCCCACTCCTAGCTATGTTTGAATGTATGCCAGCATGTTTGGAGGGGGAGAGGGGTGAAGCTGATGTTCAGGGCAGGTTAACCCTGCTCTATCTGTTTAGACTAGGTGGAAGCAAGTGGAGCATGTTGATTTCCCTTGCTCAGTGGGGTCTGGTATAAAGTAGAGGGAAGAATGTCTGGAAAGGACTTGAAAGCAAAGTTAACAACTTGATATACTGGTTAACTATGCATGGGCCTGATTCCTGGAGGGGAGTCTTGTCTTTGGTTCAGAGGGCTCCAGGATGAGTGCATAGGCTAACATTGTATACACTGTGCAGCCCGACAGGGTGTAAACCTCACTCAGGAGACATTATGAGAAAGGGTCGTCAGTTAGAACTTTTTGAGTGGATAAGATGGCAGAGGTTTTCAGCCACCCGGCACAGATTTTTGTTTACCCTCTAATAAGGGTATCCTCATAAGGGTATTCTTCTATCCCCTTTACCATTTTGGTCGTTCTTTTCTGTACCTTTTCTAATTCCGCTGTATCCTTTTTAAAATGTGGCGACCAGAATTGCACACAGTATTCAAGATGCGATCCCACCTTGGAATGGTATACTATAGAGGCATTATAATATCCTTTGTTTTGCCATTCCTTTCCTTATGATTCCTAGCATTCTATTTGCTTTCCTGGCTGCCACTGCACACTGGGCCGAGGGTTTCAACATATTATCCACAATGATGCCTAGATCCTTTTCCTGGGTGGTGGTTCCTAATGTCGAATCTTGCATCATGTAACTATAATTTGGGTTTTTTTCTTCCTAGGTGCACAACTTTGCACTTGTCAACATTAAATTTCATCTGTCATTTGGACATTCAGTCTTCCAATTTATTGAGAGCCTCTTGCAATTTTTCATAATCCTCGTGTTTTAACAACTTTGAATAATTTTGTGTTATCTGCAGATTTGATCACCTCACTCGTTATTCCCCTTTCCAGGTCATTTAGAAATGCTAAAAAGCAGCGGACCCACCACAGATCTCTGGGGTACTCCACTATTCACCTTTCTCCATTGAGAAAATTGGCCATTTAGCCCTACTCTCTGCTTTTTATCTTTTAACCAGTTCCTGGTCCACAATAATAGACTGCCTCCTATCCCATGACTCTTTAATTTTGCCAAGAGTCTCTCATAAGGGACCTTGTCAAAGGCTTTCTGAAAATCCAGATACACTATATCAGTGATGGCTAACCTTTTTGAGCCCGAGTGCCCAAACTGCCGCACAAAACCAAAGAATTTCCTCAAAGTGCCAGCACGTCATTTGCATAAGTGGTCTTATTTGCATAAATATTTGCATAATGTTACCATACACTAACTTTTAGTAAACATGTCTCTTAATGAGTGTATGGATAAAGAAAGACTAAAAGATTTCTACATTACTATAATCCAGTGCCAACCGCCAGGCACATTAGGAACTACTACAAACGCTGCCCATTTAGAACCCATAGCAAACCCGCCGTATCCTGACAGCATTACCAGGACTCACAAAGCACCATACCCTACCTATCAAAAGGCAACACTGCAAATATTAAACCAATACATTTCAGAGAATACTGGGGAAAGAGAACAAGTGGCAACGTCAAATAGGAATTTCCTCTTGTACCAAACAAAGCGCAGATGTTAATGATGCACATTTCCCAGAGCTGACATATTCCAGTTAATAAATTCAAAATAAAGAGATATCTTTCTACCTTTTGTGCATTTTATTTTTCAGTTGCAATTGGTCCAGCCACTTTCTTCTGGTTTCTTCATGTTTTCTGCTAACTCTCCATCGTCTGCTGTCCATTTGTCCTTTCTTCTCTCTTCTAGTTTTTTTTTCCATTCTCTCTCTCTCTACATCTGCTTTAACATACTAATCTTTCTCCTTTTGCTCTTTCCTCATTCCTATTTCATCCACACAAATTTTACCCCTCCATCCTCAATCCCCAATTACTCTCCCAATACCTGGCCAATTGTAGATTTTTCATCCCTCCTACACAAAATATTTTTCCCCTCTCCATTTTACTCTCCCAGCCCCATCCCATTCTAATCCTCCCCCAACATCAGCTCCCTTCTAGTTCCAGTCTCACCCAGCATCCATTCCCTTCTAGTCCCTGCATCAGCCCATTTCCAGTCCTAGCCCCCCATCAGCCCATTTCCAGTCCTAGCTCCCCCATCCATTTCCAGTCCAAGTCCCTTCATCAGCTCATTTTCAATCCTAGCCCCCCCATCAGCCCATTTCTAGTCATTTCCTAGCCCCACCATCAGCCCATGTCAAATCATAGCTCCCCTCCACTCAGCCCAATTCCAGTCCAAGCCCCCCCATGAGCCTACTTCCAGTTCTAGCCCCTCCATGAGTCCATTTCAATTCAAGCCCCCACCACAGCCCATTTCCAATCTTAGCTCCCCCCAACAGCCCATTTCCAGTCCTATCCTAGCTGTTCCATCAGCCCATTTTCAGTCCTAGCTCCCTTCCCTCACAGCCCATTTCCATTCCAAGCCCCCTCCCCATCAGCTATTTGCAGTTCAAGCCTCCCCTTCCACTCAGCCCATTTCCAGTCCTAGCAACACCCCAACCCATTACCAGTCCTAGCCCCCCGTCAATCAACTTCCAGTCCTAACCCCCATCACCCCATTTTCAATTTAAGCCCCCCCTATAACCCATTACCAGTCCTAACCCCCCCATCAGCCCATTTCCAGTCAGCCCCCCATAGCCCATTGCCAGTCCTAACCCCCCCCATCAGCCCACAGCCCATTACCAGTCCTAACCACATCAGCCCACCTCAAATCCTAACCCCTCCCCATCAGCCCATTTCCTGTCCTAGCCCCCCCATAACCCATTATCAGTCCTACCCCCCCATCAGCCCACTACCAGTCTTAACCCCCCCCCATAGCCCATTACCAGTCCTAACCCCCCCCATCACCCCATTTCCAGACAGCCCTCATCAGCCCACAGCCCATTGCCAGTCTTAACCCCCCCCATAGCCCATTGCCAGTCTTAACCCCCCCCATAGCCCATTGCCAGTCTTAACCCCCCCATAGCCCATTGCCAGCCCTCATCAGCCCACAGCCCATTGCTAGTCTTAACCCCCCCCATAGCCCACTGCCAGTCTTAACCCCCCCAGCCCACTGCCAGTCTTAACCCCCCCTCCCTAGCCCATTGCCAGTCTCAACCCCTCTCCCTCCCTCCCTAGCCCATTGCCAGTCTCAACCCCCCTCCCTCCCTCCCTAGCCCATTGCCAGTCTCTACCCCCCTCCCTCCCTCCCTAGCCCATTGCCAGTCTCAACCCCCCTCCCTCCCTAGCCCATTGCCAGTCTCAACCCCCCTCCCTACCTAGCACATTGACTGTCTCTACCCCCCTCCCTCCCTCCCTCCCTAGCCCATTGCCAGTCTCAACCTCCCTCCCTCCCTAGCCCATTGCCAGTCTCAACCTCCCTCCCTCCCTCCCTCCCCCATTGCCAGTCTCAACCTCCCTCCCTCCCTCCCTCCCTAGCCCATTGCCAGTCTCAACCCCCCTCCCTCCCTCCCTAGCCCATTGCCAGTCTCAACCCCCCTCCCTCCCTCCCTCCCCAGCCCATTGCCAGTCTTAACCTCCCTCCCTAGCCCATTGCCAGTCTTAACCTCCCTCCCTCCCTCCCTAGCCCATTGCCAGTCTTAACCCCCCTCCCACCCGCGCCCATTGCCAGTCTAAACCCCCCCCCCCACCCCATTGCCAGCCCTCCCCGCCCCCCCTCGGCTCATGGCAATTAAAAAAAAAAAAAAAGCTGGCCGCCGCGGCGGCATGGAGTGTCCCGCGGGGCTTCCTCTGCCCGGCGGGACTCTCCCGGCGCAGCTCAGCCCCTCTCTGCCGGCTTGCAGATATGCGAAGGGAGAGAGAGTCTCCCTCGCGTCTCTGTTAAGCCCGCAGGGGCAGATGGGAAATTTCCCATCAGCCCCTGCGGGCTTAACAGAGACGCGAGGGAGACTTTCCCTTCGCGTATCTGCAAGCCGGCAGAGAGGGGCTGAGCTGCGCCGGGAGAGTCCCGCCGGGCAGAGGAAGCCCCGCGGGACACTCCATGCCGCCGCCGCGGCCAGCTTTTTTTTTTTTTTAAATTGCCATGAGCCGGCATATATTAATTTGCGACCTTCCCGCGTGCCAGCTGCAAGGCCTTCGCGTGCCACAGCTGGCACGCGTGCCATAGGTTCGCCATCGCTGCACTATATCAACTGGCTCACCTTTTTCTACCTGTTTATTCACACCTTCAAAAAAATATAACAGATTAGTAAAACAAGACTTTCCTTGGCTAAATCCATGTTGGCTTTCTCCCATTAAACCATGACTATCTACATAATTTTATTCTTTATAATGGTTTCTACCATTTTGCCCAGTACTGACATCTGGCTCACCAGTCTGTGGTTTCCCGGATCACCCCTGGAATCCTTTTTAAAATATTGGAATTATATTGGCCATTCTCCAATCTTCAGGTACCACAGAGGATTTTAATGATTGCAGACCTACTATTAGTAATCTGTGAGCTATCTCATATTTAAATTCTTTCAACACCCTTGGATGTATACCATCTGGTCGAGGTGATTTGCTACTCTTCAGTTTATCAAATAGTTGTAATACATCTTCCTATTTTATCAAACCTTTTTCAATATATGTCAACTTTATGATATGTTGAACTTTCTTTCTTCTGATATGTCACTTTTAAATACCATTTCAGGCATGGGCAACTTCTCTACATCTTCTTCAGTAAAGACTGAAGCAGAGAATTCATTCAGTTTTGCCGCTATGGCCTTGTCCTCCCTTAGTGTCCCTATTACCCCTCTATCATCCAATGGTCCAACTGACTCTCTCACAGGTTTTTTGCTATGAATGTACTTGAAAACATTTTTATTATGCTTTTTTTGCTTCCACAGTGAGCTTTTTTTCAAATTCTTTCCTTGGCTGCCTCGGAAGAGCATCTATTAGGATTGTGTCCACTTGTTCATCTATACACATGGGTTTGTGTGTGAGTGCAGCCTTAGTCGAGCAGCCACACAAGATACAAGAGGAGCAGTGGGGGCCTCTGGAGCCAACCATGTACAATTTTCTTGAGGCTTTTCTGGGCCAGGGGTCATTATCATGGATCCCATCCTGCTGCAGCAGGCTATTCCAGAACAGGAGGTGGCAGTGCCGCAGAGTCCAGCCTGCTGCAGAACCAAAATGGATGAATCAGCGGCAGGAGCGGTGTGCTTCATCGGCAATTGCTTCTCATGTATGCCGGACCCAAGGCAGTTTTGTTGGGGTACAGGGACACCCAGATAGGTAAATTAATGCTAGTAGCATTGCGTATATTTATTTATTGGCTCTTGCAATATGCACCTCTATGCAATACTTCTAGCAGGCACTTTACAGCTTGGTTAGCAGGATCTGGTCTGGAATGGTGGTTCTGGACTATAGAGCGTGCGGTATTCATAGAACGGACCATGGGATACAGTAAGAACGGATAAAAGAGTGATACGCTCTGTCTGAGTGGCTTAGCTGGTAGGAAATCAGGCAAGCAGCCTCTGGGGCAATTTGGAAAGTGAGAGTGAAGCAACAGAGTACGAGACATCAGAGAAACATGAGTGTGCCTGGGAAATTATTACTTAGCTTTTTGTTGTTTCATTCACTATTGTTTTTCTTTTGTTTAATTTTGATTTTGCCTTTTAGCACACACCAAATCACTTAAATGTGTTTCTAAATTGCTTTAGCAGGTATTACAAAGCAGAAATGAAAAATAAATGTGTTGAGGGGGTGGGGTTTTGCCATAGGGATGGGAAAAACACATAAAATGAGAAAACGTATTCTTAAAGTTACAAGACGACAACACATTCCTAGAAATAAGAGGGGAAAAAGAGAAAGACGTGCAATAGGAAAGACAAGGGGGAGAGAAATAAAGGGATGGAGAAAGGAGGCAAGAAAAGCTGAACTGCAACGATTTCATTGCAGAGAAAGGGGACACGGGCTCTGCCTTTAACTACCCAGTTAGGTAGAAACTCTGCCATGCTCTCATGTGTGGCAGCCCGAAATAGACATGAACAGAGCACGAATTTAGAGTTATTATCCCCACTGCTTATTAACATAAACAAATCCACTTTACATTGTTCCTCTAGCCCAGCTCTATCATCTTGTCTGCCTGAGCAAAAGCGTACCCGCACTCAGCACCAGTACTCCTTACTAAATAACTAAAAGACAAACATCTGACCCACTTGTCTTTCCCTAGACTATTTGCGGCTCTCTAGTTAGGTCACTTTGTCAATCTGAAAGGGGTTTTGCACGAGTAGAAAGAAAGTCCATGTCCTGTTACTGGAGAGACAGTCCCTCATTTTAACAGAAAGAACCATCATCTGTCTGAAATAAAAAATAAATTAATACTTTTTCTTCATCTAAACATTTAGAGGGACATCCTGTGCTGGCAGTCTCCCCCCATACAGAGGTAGACCAGATTCTGATCGCACGGGGGCTAGACGTGCCTGCGGGATCAGAGTCGGGTCTACAGTCTGGAAGTGCAGGCCACGCCCCGATTCTGATCGGCCACACACCCAGCCCATATACCCAGCTAACTCAGCCAGGCTCCTGAATGGAGCCGCGGTGCCATGTTGCCATGGTACCATAGCTCCATTCAGGAGCCGCAATCCCTGGCAGACCCTGACTTCACCCTTTCCCCGCCACCCGATCCCCAATAGTCCCTGACATGGCCAGGGTTGGGCCATGGGGCTCCCCTTGCACCCCTTCACCTTTGTTTCCGAGCACGGGCTGTCCATCATTCTCTGTTCAGGTGGAATAAGTCCCCCATCTCTTTGGCTGACCCTGGATGTACAGGGCCAACCTCTGAATCGGCCCTTTATGTCTGGGGTCTGTTTCCGCCCACTGCCCACCCTTGCTCCGCCTCCATCCCGCCCCTTCCCTCTCACAAACAGAGCTCCCCGTACAAATCGCCTGTTCATATGGGGAGCTCTGTCCCTGGCAGGCTGCCTGGACATTTAGCGGTGTTCAGGATAACCCTACTATAGTCTGCTATTCCAAGTGTTTGGAAGAACAATAATTGGCATAAATTTTAAAACATTATTAAATAAACAAATCAATGACTTGTTTGTCGTTCCTATCATCTATCCCAAAGTGCCATAGATTGTCCTTCCTAAAAGCATAACGATACAAAATCCCTCACTATCAAGAGTAGGTCACAATACAATTATATCTCACAAACTCTAGATAAAATACTTCAAAAGCCTTGAACAACCAACAACAAATTTAAATTCTAAACCATGCAGTTATCAAAAACATGCACCAGAGTAACCGTCAGAATGCTGTGGATTCATCAGCAGAAATACCCGTTTGCCAAAGAATCGCAGCCATATCATTCATAGGTCTCATCTGGAAACACACATTTCAATCAGACAAACATCAATCAAAAACTGATAAATGCACAGCGTTCTGACGGTTTCTCTGGCAAATGGTTTTGATAACTGCATGATTTAGAATTTAAATTTGTTTTGGTTGTTCAAGCCTTTTGAAGTATTTTATCTAGTTTGTGAGATATAATCATCCTAAAAGCATGGCAGATATTGTAATGAGGTCCTGCATGTATAAGGAGAAACTATTTATAAAATGATCGCAAGAGCCCTATGTGGGCAGCCATAGGATGCCGAAGGCAGGAGTCACAGAATATTCAGGGCGATGTAAAGAATTCAATTGTTGGATTGTATCTTTTGGCCAGGGAGATATGTGTCGCCCTATTAGTACTGCTCATGGTTGCAAACATGTGCCGCTGTAACTCCGGAAAGATGCCATATTGGCAACATGTAGGGGCATGTTTACTAAGGGTTAATGTACATCAATTAATCTAACCTGCGGTGTGCAACTGCCCCCATAGAAATAAAAGGGTTGCGAGCACATAACGCACATTAAAACCTTCAATAAACAAATCAGCCAGAGAGAAAGTCACAGCACTGCCGCCCTTCTGTATTTCAGGGTGTCTACGATGGAACAATGTCATAAAGCAAGATGGGAAATAAAAGCTAGTAAAAGTCGCACGTGAAAGAAACCTTAAAAAAATAGGCTTTAATTTGTTTTCGACTCCCGAATATATGAGGTTAACGTCTTCCATAAGTGGGGTAAAGGACGGAGAACCTTGGAATCCTCATGAAGCCCGTTTGACCCGGGGCACAGATCGGTCCGAGCAGAAGGATTGGACTGAAAAACACACTTCTCTCTAATAATGAAACAGCTTACGATCATTGAAGTATATTGCAAATATGATTAAAATGAATTTCTACTTAAAACTTTTAAAAACATTATGAAACATCTCAGGACAGAGCTCTGCAATGGGTCACTGGCTGTATCAAGTCCCACGAAGAACTCGCCCCTCCCTGTTAATCCGTGCTGCATCATGTGCTGGCCCATTCTGCTCTGCTGCCCCTGCATTTTCCGCAGGGGAACAGAAATCAAGGACAGCAGTAAATGCCCGTATGTGCCAATTAACTGATCTAAAAATATCCATAATCTATTCTACAATTTGTAGGAAGAGAATATTAGGCAATCAGGTCCAGTATAACAAAACCAAGTCGTCTGTTCCATAATGCACACAAACTCATCCGATAAACATCTGGGAAATAGATTGCTTCCGCTTGTTTGACTTCTAAGACAGTCATGTTCTGTTCACAGTTCTCTGCCTGATGATCTTTATAAATATTTAAATGTTACTTTTCTATTAACATGAACGTATCTACATTTTTTACAGCTTTGTAATTGCCACATTAGTAACCAGCTCATACAAAGCATTCAGTGAAAAAAAAAACACTGGAACTGAGAAAGATTCAGTAAATCCAGCAGGATGAGGTGAAAGGGCTAAAGAGCAAGACAGAGAGCTACAGAGAAAAGGGAAAGAAAACGCAGCAGCGAATGAGAACGAAACAAGAGCAAGTAATACCACAACGAGGTCTAAATAGCAGCAGGCCCACCGGAATGAGAGCTCTTTCACATACAGTACATGTAGAGACCTCAAGGTTCTGTCGTATTTATTTGAGTGGTAGAGACCTCTAGTGGCTCTTCTAAAATACTGCATGTGACCTTATGCCACCCAGTGTTACCAGAATATGGGAGGACTCTCCTGAGACCTCGCTTGAAGGAAGGTCTGGCTGCTATAAAGACCAAGCCCAAAGGCAGTTTCCTGTCTTTGGCTGGCAGGTGCCTCTGGCTCCACAGTCATGCACCACAAGGGAGGAGGAGAGGTTCTTGGTTAGCGCAGCCAGGAAACCAACCTAGGGCAATAGCGCCGAAGACAGCTTAGGCAACTGCACTACAACGTAAGGAGTTAAGGAGAAAGCAGGAGAGGAGGAGCCTTGGAGACAGGAGTAGCAGGAAGCCCTGATCCTGGAATATGAGAGGAGCGCCCCCTGAAGATCAGGGCTAAAGGACGCAATGTCTGATCTTGTCCAAGTCCAGCATCCAGCTCTACAAGGCACTCTGGGAAAGGAGAATGTGGGGGAGGGTTCTGTACCTGGAAGGGAGAGTTCAACTAAACTCGGGGGGGGGGGGCAATTTTCAAAAAGCCTGATATTCAAAAGGCTCTATGGAGCACGGTGCTGGCCTCAGTATCCGGATACTCAATGGCAGTCTATGGATAGTGTGACTGCCACTGAATGTCCAAGATTGAGCAGCTGTTGTTCAGGTAAGTGCCAACCTTAACTGGACAGTGGCAAATTTCAGCCAGTACTTATCTGGAGAGTAATTTAGGCCTGCTTTTCATGCAGTCTAAACTCTCCGGAAAAATGTCGGCTGAAAATCACCACTGTCTGGGTAAGGTTGGCACCCTAACTCTGCCCACAGACCATCCCTGCACTGACCAGGTTTCTTTCACGTGCTACATTTACTAGCTTTTATTCTGCGACATTATCTGGATAGTGCCATTGAAGATCTCGCTCAGTGCCTTAGCCCCTGGGTGGCTATCCAGATAAAGACTTTGAATATCAGCCTATAAGCAACTGTAACTGTGTTTTGTGCTCTGCCATTATAATATTTTTGTTACTGTTGGTGATCCCTCGATATTTTTAGTAAACCCTTCGTTCAGAACAACCAAATTCGGGCCTGGACTGAGTTATTGAAGCAAGTGAGTGGATCTAAGGTACCAAAGACCTCCCAGTTTTACTGGTCCCATCCTGGAATCCTAAAATTCCCAATGAGTTAAGCCTGAAAGGACCATATTCACTTTCTAAAGTTGTGCCTCCTGTCTGCCAAATTGCTGCTGTTAGGGACTCCCACACTGGCAGGGATTACACTGATTTCGGAAGCAACGGAGATTACATAAAACATTTGTATACTGGATATTTAACAGATTTTTTTTATTCGCTTTATCATTTCAGTCAAAGCAGTTTACATTGTAACTTAAACTTGGTAATGTGCATTAAACAGTGACATTGATAACTTGGATACTTCTGAGGCAATGGAGGGTTAAGCATTTTGCCCACGGTCACAAGGAGTGCTAGTGGGAATTGAACCCCTGGTCTTTTGATTCCTAAGCCAGTGCTCTAACCATTAAGCGTCTCCTCCACTCCTATTTGGAGCCTGATGTTCTCAAAGACATGAACTCTTCAATTTAAGCTCCTAAATTTGTGCCCCATTTTCAGCCAAACTTAGGACCCTAAGTTTTCATCTGAAAATTCATCTTAATTTAGAAGCTTAAAAGTTATGGGGTTGATTTCAAAGCTTAGGATGTTTAAGCACGATTAGTCAGCTGTGGCATTTAAATATTTTCTGGATATTCATCAGCTCTATCTAGTTAGTGACTGCCACAAATTATCCAGCTTAAGCAACTAAGAACAGTTCTTGCACTAGCCTATGCTGCCCGCATAAATGACTGAAAATCACCACTGTATAGTGGCAGCAAGGAACTGGATAGTGACCAGTAGAGCCCTCACTTCGCCTCCGTACCATCCCAGCACTTGCCAGCTAGCACCGAGGTGGTCTATGGAAACACTCAGTGGCACCATGTGGACAAATCCACTGAATATCTGAGCGCCCTTATCTGAATAACTTCTGTGGTTATCTGGATAAGTGCTTGTGAATACTCACCTCTATACTTATAAAGTCATATGCCTAGATTTAAGAGCCTAATTCATGAATTTACTGCTGAAAATCAGTGCTATGCTCCTAACTTCTTTCTTCCACCGTAAATCTGTCCATCGCCACCCACTTTTACATTTAGGAATTT
Source organism: Ichthyophis bannanicus (assembly GCA_033557465.1). Classification (NCBI taxonomy): domain Eukaryota; kingdom Metazoa; phylum Chordata; class Amphibia; order Gymnophiona; family Ichthyophiidae; genus Ichthyophis; species Ichthyophis bannanicus. The sequence goes on from CM066044.1 coordinate 175,160,084, forward strand.
AGTTACATTTTGAGTATACATTTAGATATTCAGCTCTAGCAAATTTTCAAAGTGGCTTATTTAGGAGCATAAATCCTTTGAAAACTGGACCCTTGACATGTTTGTATTCTGTTCGTTCCCTCTTTTTTCATATTTTTTCTGCCCCTTTCCTATCGTATAGGACACTACCTTGAAACTCATTTGTGGTGCTTATGAACTTGCTCACATAACTCCACTGTTAGTAAAACATCATTGGCTCCTGGTTGCCTACACAATTAAAATCCAAATACTAACAGCAACATTTAAAGCCCTTCATAGAGACCCTTGTAATACCTGGGTGATTTGCCCACTGTTCACCATCACATGCTCTGGGTCATCTCAACTCTCTCCTCTTGCCGATTCCCTTGCCAATGAAAATCAGGCTTGAATCTACCCATAAAACAGCATTCATGCCTCCTTATCGGAGACCTAACCTCACTTTTTCCTCAATCAGATTACGCAGGCTTATGAACTACATTAAGAAGCTACTATTCAGAGAGCCTCTGCTCAGAGGAGCCATGTGACAAGATGGCCGCTGGAGGTCTGATCACAGACTTTTACTCATTCCTCCAAAATGGACTGCTGGCAGAGAGAAAACGGGGGCCTCTATCGTTTCCTGAGCACATGGCCCTGATCTATGAAACCGTCTCTTCCAGATGGAGAGGACGGAATGGATCTGGGCTGGCAGGGGTGGCAAAATGCTGTTTTCCTTGGAGGGGGCCACACTCCATGAGGCTGCGATCGCCGGCCTCCCCCTCCTGTCTGCCTGAGGAGATCCGATTTCTCGCTGGCAGACAGGAGGGGTCTTTGTCGCAGTCACGGTGCTCTTCTGCCCACGGGGGATGGGATAAATGTAACTGTTTTTATCCCTCTCTTTTACCTCTTTTCATAATTTTGTTTGTTGTTTATGGCAGGAATCAGTCATCCTTTACTATTTTTCTCCTCTCTCTTTGTAAAATTGTAACAGTCCCTTTCCTCTTGTGTGGTGGTGGTGATTTCATGTTGATTTTATATATTTTTTCATTTGTTTTATTTGTAGTTCAAATTATGTAAATCACTTTGATGTCCTTGAATGGTGTATGGTACAGTATATAAATAATTAAATTTTACAAAGCTATTTTATAAGTAATTAAAAAGACCAGGAACAAAGCATTCGATCCACCTCGACAGCTACAAGAAAACGATGCCTCACTCGAGGTTAAAAAAAGGCAATAAAATACCTGGGGATTTTTTTTTTTTTTAATTTTTATGCAATTTACAAAGTATACAAGAAGTAAATACATAACAGGGACATATAGAATAAACCACATACAATAAGAATCAACCACGAAACAAACCAAGTCCCATATTATACACTTAGTCCCCGATAAGATAACCCCAATTAGGTTCCAAAACAAGAAATAAAATAAAAAGAAAAAAGGGGAATCATCTTATGAGCAAAGACTAATTCACATGGCAGCCAGTATCGGAGCTAACCCTCACCCCCCAGTTCCCTCGCCTGAAGAAATTGCAATAGTTGCACAGGTTCAAAGAAAAGGAAATGTTTAGTTTGATATAACAATACACATTTACATGAATACCGCAATTTAAACTGGGCAACCAGGGCAGAAGCTCTCTGGCGTAAAGCCAGAAATTCTTTCCGCCTTTTCTGGGTGTTCCTTGATAAATCAGGAAACAATAAAATTTTTGAACCCATAAACTGAGATAAAGACATCCTACGGAAATATAATCTAAGGACAGTATTACGGTCAGATTCAAAGGCGAAGCTAACTAACAAAGTTGCCCTACTAGTCACAAGCTCCAAGGAAGACTCCAAGAAATCAGACAATTCCAACTGGCCCGAGCCCTCCCTCTCTCCTGGACCCCCCTCAGCCACAGAACCAGAAACAGCAGCAACATACTGAACCCTAACAATAGGTGGTAAATTATCTTGTGGCATTAGGAGAACCTCGGTGAGGTATTTACGAACTAGAGCCAGAGGTTCCAGCAATGGTGACCTCGGAAAATTTAAAAATCGCAAGTTATTTCTCCTCAAGGAATTGTCCATAAACTCCAACCTCCTCAATGCAATCAAACATTCCTTGGACACAGTCTCACCCATCATATGGATATCTTCCACTCTTGCCTCAAGTATTGCCAACTTATCAGCTTGCTCAACACACTTTGCTTCCACTGCTGTACACCGACCTTTAACCAACAGAAACTCCTGCGATAAAGCACCCACCACTGGAGCAAGGGAAGATTGGAGAGAAGAAATCGCCTCCCATAAGCAGTCTAAAGTCACCTTAGCTGGTTTCTTCAAGCCGCAAGTTACCCTCGTCTCAACCGCTCCTGGCGAAATGATCTTCCTTCAGGCACCTCCCAGGACCCCCTCATTGGAGTACACCTTCTCCACCACTCCAAGACACTGTTTGCCAGAGCGCGACGGCATAGGCGAGGAGGAGCCCCCGGACTCGGCCACGACCTCCTGACCCGGAGGTACTCCCGTGTCTGCTTCCTCCTCCCGACTTCCACTAGGTTGCGGCGGCAACAGCTGGGCTGGACTAAGATCCACGCCATCACTGCTCAGCTCCTCCGATCCACACAGAGGAACCTCTGAAGCCATGTCTGCTGGACAAGGTATGCAGAAGGGCACAATCGAGGGTTGCGCTGAGCCACCTGAAGGTGTCGAGGATATCGGGGGCTTCGACGTAGATTGCTTCCTCTTCTTCCCCATTAGCGCGGCGTACCACTCGCAACCTCTCCGCACTCCAACAGCCTGCAGTTACTCATCTGCCATCTTGGAACCAAAACCACCTGGGGATTTTCTTAGATTGAAACCTCAACATGATCAAACACATTAATAATATGACAACATGAACAATCTACAACAAAACAAGAATGATATAATACTTAAGACCCCTCCTCTCAACTGATGACTTCTGCACTATAGCACAAGCGCTGATATGCCATCACTTTGATTACAGCATCATCATCCTCCAAGGCCTACCCAAACAAACACTGAAACCCCTACAACTTGCACAAAACACGGTAGCACGCACAATAATGAAAGCTCCCAGAACTGAACATATAACACCTATACTGCACCGCCTTCATTGACTCCCGGTGATACAAAGAATCCAATTCAAAGCTCTAATGACTACCTTCAAAACAATAAACAATATAGCACCAACATACCTCAACACATTTATAAAGATGCAACAGGACACAAGAAGAAGAAGAATCAACTAGAAGAACATACTAATCACACCGAAGAGATTCAGGAATGCAACCCAAGCAACAACCAACAGGGCGTTCTCATTCTTCACCCCAGCCCTATGGAATAATCCGCCCAACAATCTGAGGGAAATAAAAGACCTAACACTGTTCAGCAAACACCTCAAGACATTCCTAATTACAGACTACTAACAACATGAACAACCCATCATTGACCACATAGCACACAAGATCAAGCATCCCACTGAATACATGCCCACCTCACTTACAGCCCTTTCCAGCTGAAAATGCCGCAAACCCATTTCACAGTCACCATCCCATTGTATATAAATCAACGTATATAGCTGCCTTACACCATTGTACCTCACCCAGCACATCACAATGCCATTCTATGTTTTATATAGTTCTAGTTAAAAAATAATGATTCTTATACATAATTTCAATGAATATAGTTCTTGTTACCTGTAAACTGTTTGCTGTAAATTGCCTTGAGCAGTATTTGAAACATGTTCCCTGTAAACCGCCTTGATTACCTGGATAAGGCGGTATATAAAATAAATAAACAACAATAAAATGCAATTCTTCTAGCCCTATTTTTGCTAGGTGTATCCCGTGAAAAGCACCAAATCAGGTGACTACACTAAACTGAAAAACTTTCAAAAGTTTGAGAGAGGAGAATGACTTGTCATGCTAATTTGTCAGCATGTGTATAGACCTCTGACATTAGCCCATTTTTTCAGGCTGGATGAAGTCCCTGTGCATTGTCAGAGGGATGTATAATGAAACATTGATTTCTCTACGATGCCTCTCACATTACTTATGATAAAAAAAATCCCTGTGCATGATGGATGCATAAGTGAAAAAAAGAGCTAATCTTAAAGTTATATATGTAAATTGAGATACATTCAAATTATGTGTCTCAGTCTTTCTTACCCATTGATTGATTTTAGGTCTACAGGGTCCATCATATGCATTTTTTACTGAAAGACCGTTCTCATCCATATTTACAGACTGGCAAGTTTTCCACAACTCACTATATGAATTTAAAAATATTATATAAGAAAATACTTGCATAAGAATACCATTGTAGATATTGCACAACAACAAGAGCAATATCCAGTAAAAAAAAAAAAAACACAAAAGAAAAGTGTTATATTCGTCAGTAAGACAACTAGACAGGTAAAACTAAGAAAGAATTAGATCTGAAAAATGAAAAAAAAAAGTGCAGTTTTCTCAGTATAATAGGAAAAGAAAAAGATAAAAAGGACACAAACAAGGACAATCAGTAAATGTGAAAGCAAGCATTACATTCAAGCCAAAGTGAAGACAAATCAAATCTGTTTTCTATTATCCAAGGAATTCTGATCCCACTGGGAGTCAGAGAAAATGAACTTGGTATCTCGCAATTTCACAACACACAGGCGTGTGGGGTTTAGTGCATGGTGTACACACCATGCTGAAAGTTATTGCAGGGTCCCATGGTAAAAATTCCATGCTAGCAGGTTAACAGGCAAATGGGCGGAGAAAGGGCAGGGTGGGGGTGGAATGTGGGCATTGATGGTGCATCATGGTTAGCGCGGTTATGATGGCTGCAGGCTCACTGTGATTGTTGCCGTTAACACAGGTGTTTTGATCTACGCTGTTGGTATGCCGGTCTGACTTTACCATGAATTTTTAAAATATTTTTGATGGCCTTTATTAAAACACTCTTTACCCCCTTTCACACACTCCATATATAATAAGATATTTGCATCCATTAATTTATACTTTTTATGCTATAGTTTGAATTTTGCAATCCCTGGGCGTTTCTTACTAGTTTGTTATGTAATGTTTTATGTTCATATGTTTTATAGACCCCTGATGCAATCATTTAGCCAAAACACGGTCAAGTTGCCAATAAGGTTTATTTACCTACAACTTGAACATCTTGGTCTGGTCTGTCCTCCACTTTGTGTTTTGTCTTTATCACAGCCAGAAACAGGATGTGTAGCTAATTGTTTTCACGTCTGCCTTATAAAATCTGCATGTGTCTGTTTTACCACTTTCTGTGCCTGCTACGAATCATTTCGTGGATACTACATTATCTTATGCTGCAGCTATCAATTTCTGATATAGATGGATTCATCAAGCTCAGAGATGTTTCCTGGTATATAAACATCATGTGCATCTTTTACAGTTTTTGCGTGGATACAAAATGCATTATTTGTTTAGCTTGCAGCTCTTGCCTTCCCCAGGCAGCTCTGAACGGGTGTATTAAAACGTTGCAAAGACCCATTCTCCAGTTTTTTCCATAATATGTAAATGTCACTACAGACCCTTTTGAGCTTTGTTAGACAAAAGGTAAATAATTAGAAAGCTTGGATGTTGGGGGGCGGAGCCTGATGTCCAGCGGGTTAGACGCTTTGCGCTGAAGCTCCCGAGGGGCCTACTCAGAATCCTGACTTAATACCTACATTAACTTAATATTTTGCTCCGAACTTACCGGGGTGCCTCGGGGGGGATGGCGGCCCATAAACCAGCGCGTTTAGACTTCGGATCTCCCTCTTCTTCACACGGAAAACGTTCCAAGACAGAGCTGCCTTCCCCACAAAAGATGGTGCCATTTCGGGATAACCCCGAAATGCAACAGGAGATCTTGGAGGAAATACGTGGTGTGAAGGAACTGGTGCAGTCCAACGGAGAAGCGCTCCGAGCCATGAGAGAAGATTTTGGTGTGCTTCAGGATCGACTTGAAGGTCTTTCATTACGGCAGGACAATATGGCGGGGGTCCTCGACTCGCACGTGGTGCGCTTGGTGAAACTGGATGAGGCTGAGCGTCAGATACAGAATCTACAAAAAGAGTTAGAGGATAGCAATAATCGAGCCCGTCGCAACAATGTAAGGCTCATTGGTGTACCGGAGGGCGCGGAAGCAGGAGATATGAGAGAATTCCTGGTCAAAACTCTTCCCTCCTTGCTGAAGATTACTTTTCACAGAGATCTGGAAATTGACCGAGCACATCGTGTTCCTACCAGCATGGCGCTCAATCGGACGACCCCCCGGCCCATCATCTTTCGTCTACTGAGATATCAGCAAGTTGAGCAAATTCTAAATGCTGCCCGGGCGAATCGTCATTTGGAGTTTGAAAATCATAAAGTCTCCTTCTTCCCTGACTTGGCTAAGCCCACAGTTGACCGTCGGAAGAGACTCCTTGCTTTTCGACCTAGACTTCAACAGTTACAGGCTCGCTTCGGCATCTTATATCCAGCGAAGCTCAGAGTGACTCTCCATAACCAAACTCGTACCTTCGAAGATCCTGATCTGCTAGCAACATTTCTAGCTTCCAAAGAAGCAGACCAGATGCGCTAATCCAACAGCTTGGATGGAATCCGCTGGAACTGTCCGCCATTTTGAATGGCCCGATGCGGTGATCGCTGCTTGAAACGGAGACTGCCTGGACTTTTCTTTCTCTTTATATATACCTTATTGGTCTCCTTTCTTTCCACGATGAGCTCCTTGGTTAGTTTCGGAGCCCGTATAGCTCTGTAGGATTTATGTTTCCATTCAGGCCTTCTCTGGGGTTTCTCCCCGCAGACATCAGGCCGCCAGTAATTTCTGGGGTTTTGCTTCTTCTCTAAGGCACTTCGGTGCTTATTTTGTTATATGGGGCGCTTCATGGTTTTCCATAGTTTAATTCCTATCATGTTGTTTCTGCAGTCATTTACTGGTACTATGAGCGACATTGTGTAACTCTGTGCGCTATTATGTTTCTTTCTCAGATTGTTTAACTATTTTGCATGGCTTTATGTAAGTTATCATTACTGACTGTAAAAGGCATCAATAGTCCATTCCAAAGAAGGACAATCCTTAGCTCTCTTAATCATGATTATTCTGAGTTAGTGTTTCTTCAGGAGGCCCATTTACTGGGCATAGCTATTTCCTATCTCCTTCATTACGAAATACTGGAAATTGGCTCCCATCTGAGCCTCAATGATTGGTGGAATCATGTCCATTTTTACTGTAATTATGAGCAACTACCTTGTATGTCAATCTCTTCCACTCAAGCCCTTCACTACTTGTTTAAAAGGAAGGTGTTCCATGATTATGTTCTAACTGCTAAATGCTCTCATTTGACTGTTTAATTTTGTATACATTTCTGCCACAGGATCAGCATGTATCATCAATACCATTTCTGCTTGTTTGCTGTACAATAACTGTTGTGTGTAAGCGCTTATGTGATGACTCTTATTAGCTTAGAGAAGAAGCATAGGGGTGGGGGATAATTGGGGTTGTTTTCCTTATTGTATGTGTGTATTTGTATCTTTTGGTGTGTTGTTACTTTTGTTTGTTGTAAAATGAAAATAAACGTTTTAAAAAAAAAAAAAGAAAGCTTGGATGTTAAGACATGGGGAGGGAGAGGCCAGTGTTGAATTTAATGTGGGGGCTTGTATGCTTATTTACCCAGGATAGTAGAGAAACAAAAAGGAAGACGTCAAACTCTAACTTGGATAAGGAATGATGTCCGACAACTGATCAGTCTTCTTTGGTTGGTAGCTTGCATATATCCTTGACAATGTGGACAGACTGGATGCACCAATTCCCTTTACCTTGTATGTCTTTTACTAGGTTAGTGCAATATCATAAAAACTGCAAAGGAACTGCTGGGTTTGAAAACAATATTCAAATGAAGTAAAAATGAATAATTGAACACTTAAAACTGAATTGCTTTTGTTTAGTATCCCTTTTAATAAAATAAGCAAGCACGCAGTATGTACAGCAAGTAACCTTAGTTCAATTATTTTATTTTTTTTATTTAATTTTATTTATACATTTCTTCTATACCGCCCCTTCCAGAGATCAAGGGCGGTTTACAGAGAACAATTATCCCAGTCTACATGTAGTCAAAAACAACATCCTTCTAAAACTGCCATTGTTTTTCCAAGCTCTTTAAAAGTCCTCTAATAAATGCTATGGGGCATGTCTCCTAAAGGGATTTAATCCACATTAATAGCATCAACACGCTTTAATAAAGTTATCGTGCGTTAAGTGCTAGAACAGTTTTATTTCTATGGGTGCAATGGCACTTAATGCATGTTTACTAAAGGTTAACATGCGTTAATAAAGTTAACATGCCACTATGGGGTATGTGTACTAAACTGCGGTAATGTGATTCGCGTTAGGATCCGCGGTAGAAGCAAAAATCCCAAATAAGGACATGGGCGGTACATCGTTACCAATAACGCGCGTTATAAGACACCATAAATTAACGAGTGGTACAAAGTGCCGTGTAAAGCGCCACACAAGGCGCCCTGTACGGCGCTAATAAGGCATTCGATAAGGTGTCTAGCAAGGTGTCCAGAGCTGTAGCACAATGGTTAATACACTGACTGATGGTACAGGGGTTGTGAGTTCAATCCCCCTGTGGGTCTAATGAGTAAAGCTGGCTGAGACATTACCTTTTACTTTAAATCAGTGCTGTCTGAAGCATTGTGTTTTGTAATTTTAATTAGTGCTGCCAGCAAACACACCCTCACAGGGCCGTAACCTAAGGTGCCGCATAAGGCGCCTTATAAGGCACTCCAGAGGGCACATTATAAAGTGCACTGTCCGCCAAGGCAACCTATAATGTTCCCTATGGGGCGCCCTATAGGGCGCTTTATAGGGTGCCTCATAGGGCACTTTATAGGGCGCCTGATGAGGCACCGTAAGGAGACAGCACTGTGAGGGTGTTTTTGCTGGCAGCACCAATTTAAATTAAAAAAGGAAATGCTTCAGACAGCCCTGCCAAATAACACCACAGTGGGATCAAACTCATAACGTCTGGCTCCACAGGCAGTGAAGTTACCAGTGGGCTAGAGCTCTATAGCTGCTACTACAGGTCTGGCTGGCTAGAGAGGGACTGCAGGTCACCACACAAACCGTCTGCTGTGGTTACCAGGATAGGGTTAAACCACCCATACCCATGATGCACTGCACATGCAGATCAGCGGTCTACAGATGATCACAAGATGCGGAATGCACCCCCCCCCCAGCACCTCGGCCTGGTAGGGGGTACTGACCATGTGCACCCCCACAGCACCTCAGCCTACTAGGGGGTACCGACCGTGTGTGTTACTGGCACAGAGTAGCTAGAGACCGTCACAGTGTGCAGGTCCTGTGCTCACCCTGAGGGTGAGGTGGGGTGCCCAGCAACATTTCCGTAGCACCAGGCTTTGCTGAGATAGGCTATGCTGCAGGTCCCCATCAGTGCCAGTGTGTGATAGGTGGTCCTTGCAGACACACCTAGGATATGCCTGTGTCAATCTGTATTTCACATCTAGCCCTTGTGGGGTATGATGCACCCAGAATAGTGCATACCCTGTGTGGGTGCCATGGTCACATGATTTAGGTGAAGGGGGTGTTTGGACCCACAGGCGGATTACGTACACCCCCTCCACAACCCACCCTCTGTGGCTCAGGATTGGGGACAGGATCTCCCACCAACAGATCCACATTCTACCCCCCTGCAATGGTGACAGTAGAGGGGACCATCAACCACAGTCCTGCTGGGGAAGAGAACCCTACAGGGCAGTCAATGCAGATCTGTACGCATCCATAAATAAGACAATGGCAGACAGACAGTAGGCCTGGAAATGCACAGCTGCCCCCCACCACCATCTGACATTCTTCAGCAGCAAGCACAGTGAGTCACCAGCCGCTGCACCCTGCAAGGTGTTCCAGCCACACACATACTAACTGCAAACAGTCTGCTAGCTAATCCATAGTGCATGTTCCTGGAGGAGATGTGTGCACCCAAACCTGGGATGTGAGCACACCCACCAAGCAGATAAGTCAGTGATTGGGCCCCAGAAAACAGAACCCATATATATCACTTAGGAGAAACACTGTATAGCACTATGGGGGAACCCAGCCATGCCGTGGTCACTGCACAGTCAGGGTGAGAGTGACCTCCCAGCAGGACATGCTGTGGCTACCCTGTCCGTGCAGGTGGTGGCCGGGCACGACAATGTCCCAGCCATTGCCCTATGCTCTGTAAAGATGAATCCAGGCCAGGCCACCCTATCCAGGCTATTCCCACAGTACCTTGCTCCTCATTATGCACATTGGCAGGCCAATACTGGCAACAGTGCTAGCAGTGTGGGCTGTGGAAGGTGTTTGCAGCCACCACACACTCGATAGACAGACACATACTCCCCACACCTATGCCAGCATTGTGCAACTATAGAGGTGTTTGGCAGCCCTGGCCACCGCATCAGTCCTGGGCACAGTGCAGGCATGGCTATGGTACGCAATACTGTTGGGGTCACTCCCCAGGGTGGTAAACACTGTCAGACACAATACCTGTAGCACACTCCACAGACATAAGACAGGTTGCTATGATGCGGCTCACTCAGAAATTTGTACTTAACTTTGGAATTGCTATCTGCCAGTAATCATAGCAACCTTTTGATAGCTGTGTACCGTATTCCCAGGTTTAGGGTGGCATTCCTAAGATATGCAAGTGCTAGCATTGGGAGATGCATGCAGGGCGCAACATCCTGCCTGTCCTGGAGGCTTCGGTTAATGGGGCCTGTGGGTGCGGGTGTTTCTGCCCCTGTTAGTCGCTGCTCTAGGGCAGGGGTTCCCAACTCCGGTCCTGGTGGGCCACACACTGTTCGGGTTTTCATGCTGTCCCTAATGAATATTCATGGCAGATATCTGCATACCATGGGGGCGGTGCATAGAAATGCAGCACAGGCATCTTTATTAGCGACAGCATGGAATCTGAATGGTTTTTGACCCTCCAGGACTGCATTTGGGAGACTCTGCTGTAGGTAATGCGCATGTTTATGGTGTCTGTGCTCTGTAGGGTAAAATGTGGGTGTCCCAGGCATGTTTCTGTTATCTGCAATAAAGGTTCTGTCTGTATTGGCACGGTTTATTACTGGGTAAAATATGGGGACAGGGTTGGCAGGAATCACAGCTGGGACTTGAACCTGTGACCCTCTGCTCCTGAGCACACTGGCTGTGCGTACTGCACCACCGTGTTGCCACAGGGACATTTCATTCCCTGGAGATACCATGACTGTTTGTCAGATGGAGCCTGTCTGTTGCAGTGCACGGCAGCCACCTAAACGGGGCTAGGCCATGGTCTGCTGTGGCCAGATGCCACTGCCCCCTCTGCCACCAGCACCCCTCCGCCACCATGCTGCCATGCCCTTCTGCTGGTGGTGCTGGTGGTGCGCAGTCTCAGGCCATCCAGTGTGCAGGTAGGTGGCTGCCTATGGTGTGGGTTCTGGGGTAGGGGTGCCTGCATAGATGTCCATGCTTCCCCCCAGCACTGCCTGCCACTGTTCTGTGCCCTTGGGGGTAGCTGCTGGGTACTATCCCCTGTGACACTGTGGGAAACATAGTCGCGCCCATGTTGGGACTTCATCAGTTGCTGTCTGGCTGCTCTGCTGTTTCAGCATTCGTATGGGCCACCTTGGCATCATCCTAGTCCGCACTGTGGCCCAGCTGCACCACATCATGTGCCACCTGCGGCCCTCTGTATCCCCTTTTCCAGCATCTGTCCAGTTGCCCATTCCGACATGCCCACCCTGCTGTTGCGGGACATGTGGAAAGAGTAGTGGATCCGTGGAATAGTCTCCCAGTGGAGGTGGTAGAGATGAGGACAGTAACTGAATTCAAAAAGCATGGGACCAACACAGAGGATCTCTAAAGGTAAAAAGTGGACTGTTGTAGTTGTTGTTATGGAAGGACAGACTAGATAGGCCTTGTGGTCTTTTTCTGTCATCATGTTTCTATGTTTCTATGTGCACGCCATAGGACACCTGTCCAATAACAAGGGAAAGCCCTGATCAGCGCTATTTCACTGTGTGCTCATTCACCTTGTATGGGGACGGAGCATAGACCCTTCCACGATTAATATCTTTTTTTTGGAGCTTTCTCAGGGGGGGGGGTGATGTTTCCCATTAATATCTCTATTGGTCAGCTTGGTTATGTTTTTTTTCCAGTTTGTTGAGGTCATTTTCAATGTTTATGTGCCCTTTTGTTCTGTGCACATGTATCACACATCACTTTTTGTAGGTTTCCCTGCCTATGCTGTACATTGCTGACACTTAAATTGTTTCTCTCCCCTGAAATGTGCATCTAACGGCAGGTTTTCAATCGCGTTAGGATTCAGCTCTTCAGATCAGCGCGTTGGTGTGAATGGAGCCTCTCCCCGCCCACACTGCACCCATTGACCCCTTCTCTCTGCCCTCTCTCCACCTTCTGCGGTGTTTTACCACGCCGCGGAACATCTACGATCGTTAAGTAACGTTAACACGCGTTATGAGATGTTAATGTCTCATAACACGCGTTACTGTTACTTAACAATCGTTAACGTTACATAACGCGCGTTATGTAACGTTACCGCAGTTTAGTAAACATACCCCTATGTTTTCCTAAAGTTTCTCAATTAAAGATGCCTTAAGTGTTATGTGAACAGTCTCTTAAGTGGGGCAACAAATAGAATCCATGCTGAACAAAGGCAGGTTTGTAGAAGAGCATCTCTTCATCATGGTCTGGGTACATCTATAGGTCATAACAAGCACTTGTTTATCTCCATACTGAAGAGATTTATTTTGCAGAATAAAATGCCCAGGAAAGGAATTTGTAGGCTATCAAAAACTTGTACTGTATAATGTAGCGATGACTTAGAGTCACTCTACTCATATGGCCTTGGGGGTTCTTCCTGGCTTGGATTCCACATTAGGAGTCACCACTCAGGAAAAGGATTTAGGAGTCATCAAGGGCAATATGTTGAAATCATCTGTTCAATGTGCAGCAGCAATAAAAAAAACAAACAAACAGAATGCTAGGAATTATTAGGAAAGGAGCTGAGAATAAAACAATAGAGAATATCATGGTGGCTCTATATCGCTCCATGGTGTCATTGCCCCTTACTGTAAGTATTGTGGCAAAGGATTTGAAAGCACGACGCAATGCTTACCTAAACTCACCAGCACTGTGCCATGGTTCCTGGCTTGTTTGTGTGGCAGCTTCTGCCCTCCTCTGATGTATGGTAGACTTTGATATGCAGAAACTAGGTAGAGAGGCTCGCATCCTGGAGATGAATGCATGGCTGCGTGGATGGTGTCATCGAGAGTGTTTTGGTTTCCTAGACCATGGGATGCTGTTCCAAGGGTTGCAGAGCAGAGATGGCATCCATCTGTCCAAGAAAGGTCAACGCATCTTCAGTAGTAGACTGGCTAATCTACTGAAGAGGGCTTTAAACTAGATTCATTGGGGATGGGTGAAGAAAGCCCCCAGGTAGGTGATACATTAAATAACTTTATGGAAATGGGTAACAGGGGTAACATATGGAAAGCAGTGTGTATAAATTCCCGTAGCATGGGAAATAAGATCCCTGATGTTGAAGCTTTGGTGGGAGTGGCTGACTTGGATTTAGTGGCAGTTACAGAAACATGGTTCACAGAAAACCATGACTGGGATGTAACTATACCTGGCCATACTTTATTCAGAAAGGACAGGGTAGGAAGAAGGGGAGGAGGAGTGGCACTATATGTAAAAACTACTATTAAAGCTTTGGAATTACAGAGCTTAAAAGGGAGAGAGGAGGCATTGTGGGTTAAACTAGAAAGAGGGAAAGAGAAATCCATTTACATTGGTGTGATATACAGACCTCCCTCACAAGAAGAAGAGGTGGACAGAGAGTTAATTGAAGACATGTGCAGCATTGCTAGGAAAGGGGAAGTGCTACTGATAGGAGATTTCAATATGCCAGATGTTGATTGGCACATTCCTGCTGCAGTATCATCTAGAAGTAAGGAGATCCTGGATTTTCTACAGGGAGAACTATTCAGGCAATTGGTAACAGACCCCACACGTGAAGGGGCCATACTGGACTTGGTGCTTACCAATGGTGAAAGTATTTCTGATGTTGTAGTGGGAGATCATTTTGCATCCAGTGATCACCAGATGGTGTGGTTCAGTATTGTTTATTTATGTTTATGTTTATTGTCTTTTGATAAAACCGCCTTTCTCCAATAATCAAAGCGGTGTACAATTAAAATCATGTTTAAAAAGGCCGAAGCCAGTGAAAAGGAAAAAGAAAATTACAATTGCGTCATAAAGATAGTGCGGACAGGAGAAACAGTAAGGGGTAGGGAAAGAAACAAGAGGGTAGGTGAAGGGCAGGGAGAATGGGAGCTACACAAAAGGAGAGGGCACATCAAAAGCCAGGGATAAAAGGTGGGTTTTCAGATTTTGTTTAAAGGTGGTATGGTGAGGTTCTAAACGAAGGGAAGAGGGGAGGGAATTCCAGAGGGCAGGACCAACAAAGAAGAAAGCAGAAGCACGGGTGGATTGAAGGTGAGCACGAGAAGGGGAAGGAAGAGTAAGGCGGTTGAGATGGAAAGAGCGAGGAGTATACCGGGGAGAGTGAAAGGAAAGGAGGTCAGAGAGATATTGAGGGGAGCCTGTATGGAGAGCTTTGTGAACCAAGGTGAGTAGCTTGAATTGAGAGCGGTAAGGGAAGGGCAACCAGTGAAGACGGAAAAGCAGAGGTGTAATGTGGTCCCGAGGAGAAGCGTGACAGACAAGGCGAGCAGCAGTATTCTGTATCTGTTGCAATTGAGATAACCGAGACTTAGGGAGTCCAATGAGAGCAGAGTTAGCGAAATCCACACGAGACATAACCAGGGACAACAACTCTGATGCCCTTCAGCCTGGGCGGTATATCAATAAATTGCATAAACATAAACACCATAAACAAATCAGTAAATATTTTCACTGAACACATGGGATCTTGCTATATTTTTGGGATCCGGCCAGGTATTTGACACCCGGATTGGCCACTGTTCTAAAACAGGATACTGGGCTTAAAGGACCTTTGGTCTGACCCAATCTTGCAATTCAGATGGTAGTGTAATTAAGACAGCATTCAATCCAGGGTTTTACTTCGTGTTTCCTTCAGGTTGGGCAGATCAGTATCACAGGAGCTATTCAGAAGGGTTCTTGCATGGAAAATGATGTTTTGCTTAACCCACATGGCCCAGGTATTCTTCCCATGTGTTAGGAGATTGCCAAGGGGTCAATGCTGCAGAGCACCAAGGCAATACATAGCAATGGTGCAGTAGTGG
Source organism: Ichthyophis bannanicus (assembly GCA_033557465.1). Lineage (NCBI taxonomy): Eukaryota > Metazoa > Chordata > Amphibia > Gymnophiona > Ichthyophiidae > Ichthyophis > Ichthyophis bannanicus. Next base: position 175,175,426 of record CM066044.1, read on the forward strand.
GGGGAGGGGGAAGTTGTTCCTGGATACTCTCTTGGGAATCATAAGGATGGACACACCGCAGGATGTGAAGTTTACTGAAGAAGAGCCCAGGGGAAGGCCTGGAAGAGAGTCTCTCAAACTATGGGGAATCAGAGCACTGGAACAGTGTCAAAGGCTCCCCTCAGTTTGGAAGTACCAAATTTCAGGCCATCATCAGTTATTATGTTGGATTCAACTTGGAAAAACTGACTTCTCTCTACCAAGTTTGTTTTAGTCTTTTAAAAAGATTGCCTTGGGCAGGAGGATCTGGGAGAGCGTTGGGCCTTGCTGTGAGTCTTACCATTCTGCCGCCAGCAAGTGCACTCCCTGCGGAGATCGGTTGTGACAGAGCTCCCCCCCCCCCCACATGATCAGTGTCAGAGGATAAAATCCCTGATAAAATCTGAGTTGTGGGATGCAGTCTTAGGCGCGTGCCCACTGGCATATGACCAAAGGGGTGTGACCAAAGGTGCAGGTCCTGCCCATTTGGAGCATGAAGGCGCAACAGAAGGATCATCATCTTTATGGGTAACAGAAGGGGAAAAATAAGATGCCAGGAACTGGTGTTTATGTTTATGCAATTTATTGATATACTGCCCAGGCTGAAGGGCATCAGAGTGGTTTATACACACTACAAGCAGGAACTGGATACATTCCCTCGTCCCAAAATGGCTCACAATCTACATGTGTATCTGAGGCAACAGAGGGTTAAGTGGGAAACTCCAGTCCCTCTGGCCTGAGATTGCTGTCCCTAAGCAGGAATCAAACCCTCGGCCTGGGGTACCGTCCCAATCACTAGGCTCCTCCCACCAGTGGAGGAGGAGGAATGGTTAAAAGGCCTATGGACCAACATGTGCATGCCATAGTCCATCAGATCCCTTCAACTGTGAGTATTGTTTCCGAGATTGAGACCTCCTTGAGCTTTGGATGTCCTATGCCCCCACCTCAGCCATCTTCATTTCAGAGAATGGAAGCTCTGGATACCAGTGTGGGGTCCCAGAGGGCCACTCCAATATCAGGTGTTATAGATCACTTTCTATCAGCCTCCAAAGCTACTTGTGACCATGACGGTATTTGGCATTCTAAAGTAGTGTTTTTTTTCCTTACAACATTCTCAGGACGCTGTATCGGTCTCTGAATCTTCTATTGAGATTTTCTTGAAGGATGTTTGGGGTGCATTGATGAGAGTGGAATCCTTTTTGAAGGAGATAATGAGTCAACTTTGTAAATTATCTGAAGAATCCGTAGAGAAATTTAAACAGCAAGATTCTATGTTTGCCTCTTTAGAGGCTTGGTATTTAAGCTGGAAGATTTTCAGCCTATCCTTCAGTCTTTGGGGAATGTGGTAGTTAAAGATAATCAGACTATCTAGAATAAGTTTGAAATATTTGAAAACGTTATAAAGCTAAGAATTTAAGATTCTTGAATTTTCTTGTTATATGACTGCTGTCACCCCTTGAGCTGTTAAAAGGTATTTGATGGAAATATTGCAATATAGAAAGGTTATCTCTAAGTTGTATTATATCCCTAAGGGGATAAGGATTGAGGTGGCTGAATGGGATGGTAATGATCCAATTGCCTCTCCTGATAGTCTAGATTTAACTGAATTTCTTGAGACCTCTCAGGATAACATTTCAGAGAGAGCAACTTTGTTGGTCACTTTTGGGTCAGAGACAGATACAATAAATTTCCTATTTTGAAATCTGATTTTGCAAAGAAGTCCCTCCTCTTTTGGGCCAGCCTATTAGTATTTTTACGGATGTGACCAGACCTACAGAGCTGCATAGGAAGGCTTTTTTGCAACGATGCCCTAAGGTTCTAGCTATCAGTGTCACCTTTAGCCTCAATTTCACCCGTAAGGGTGTTGTATCTTTTGCTGGGAAGCGCTATGTTTTCACTGATGTCACTCATTTGGAAAGATTTCTCTCAGAGAAAACTGGGGGTCAATAACGTAAGATTCAGGATTCATATTTGACTTCTTTGTTGCAGGCCAGGGAGTTGGATGGGACTGGTAGGTATTGGTTTGTACTTTCTCATGGGTCTCTCCTTCCCATGACGTGGACTACAGTATTTATCTGATTGCTGATCTCTCTATGATTTTCTTTTGCCATGTTTGTAATTTAGAGTTTGCTTTTCTTTTATATGTATTTAGAGCTCCTGCCCAATCGGGGCAGTGGGAGCAAAAACAGCAGCAGCCACCAGCCCATAAACGCGGCGTCCCTGCTACCACGGAGCCGCTGCCCGGACACTCCACCTCCAGAGCTCCTGTCCAATCGGGGCAGTGGGAGCAAAAACAGCAGCAGCCACCAGCCCATAAAAGCGGCGTCCCTGCTACCAGGGAGCCGCTGCCTGGACACTCCACCTCCAGAGCTCCTGCCCAATAGGGGCAGTGGGAGCAAAAACAGCAGCAGCCGCCAGCCCATAAAAGCGGCGTCCCTGCAGGGCACGCCCACATCTGGCAGGCCTGCGCCTGAGGGCCTCGCCAGAGAACCCTTTGGTGTGGCCCTTAGGCACGGCATGAAGGCAAGCAGAAGGAAGCCAAACAAAAGACACAGCCTCCCCGACAGCACCACAGAAGAAATCAACAGAGAGCAGACAGAAGCGAAAGACGTCAGAAACGCAAGTAAAACCCTAACAGGACTTCACAAAAACCAACATGCACGCAACATTGTTTCTCCCACTCAGCCTCCTCATCACACAACTCCTGCCACCAACCACACACGTCCACTACCCACACTCTAACTCACCATGGCACCCACCAAACACTTGGACATACATAGAACCACAGTACATGCATAATGACACACACAGAACATCAGTGACAAAAAGACAAACCAAACACAAAGCAAACTCCCACACTAGTTCAAAGGAAACACACGAAACAACAAATTCTTCAAAGCATACAACAATAGAGCTAATAAATGCCACATCCATATGCACCAAGATACACACAATAGCAGACCACATAGAAGACCATCAGCCAGACATACTTTGCATAACAGAGACATGGCTCAATCCCACCGACAATGTACTACTCAATCAACTGGTACCAGACACATACACAGCATACAACTGCCCATGCACCCACAAGCGTGGAGGAGGAGTCTTGATAATTGCAAAAAAGAACCTAAGGTTCAAAGCTCAGAGTTTCACTGACACACAACAAGGTAACACAATCAGCATCGTGAACAAACACATGGCACTCTGCCTAACCTACAGAGCACCCAGAGCCTCACCCGACGAACTAGCTTCAACGCTCGAAGCAGTATGCGCCATCACCGCAACTAACAAACCCACACTACTGCTAGGAGACTTCAACCTCAAGTCCACCAACACCAAAGATGCAGAAGCTTTCCTTCAAGCAATGACTTCACTTCAGTTCACCCAAATAGTCGATGCCCCAACGCACAGACACGGATCATCCCCAGACCTCATCTTCGCATCCAGCTACCTAACCTCGAGAGGTCTAATATCAACACCCACCATCACCCAAGTTCCATGGTCAGACCACTACATAATTGAGATAAAGTTGCTAATACAAAAAGACAATCTAAACGAACACTCAGACAACACACCCACACAAAGACGATTCAAGAACTTCGACAGAGACACGTTCCTACAGGACACGATACAACAACTGACCATAGAAACAGACGACCTGGAGGCCCAAATCACCAGCTGGAACAACACCCTATCTAACGCCGCCAAAGCAACAGATGCCAGACCCAAGAAACACCGTCGCAACAAGTTACAACACAAGCCGTGGTACTCAAAAAACATACGACAAGAAAAGAGAGAACTCAGAAAGATAGAACAGAGATGGAGAAAGACCAAGGCATCTGAAAACCAGCAACTATACCTAACAAAGCAAAAACAATACAATGAACACATCAACCAATCAAAGAGAGAATACCATACAAACATGATAAATACCTCCATAAACAAACCCAGAGAGCTATTCGAAATAGTGAAAATCCTCACAAAAGAGCAAAGGACAGAAGATGAAGTACAAATAGACCCGCAAAAATTTGCTGACCATATCAAGGAAAAATTTCACTCTGCAGAACAAACAAGACCCAGCGCACCAACTCAGTCTAACTCACACCCTAAGACCTGGGACACATTCTGCTCACCATCGACAGAGCAGCTCTCCCACATCATCTCTGCAATCAACACAAGCACCGCTCCTACAGACCCTTGCCCAATGTCATGGATCAAAGCCACCAAATCAAGCTTCATTCACATCATACACAACATGGTGCACAACTCCCTCACTCAAGGATTCATGCCAGATCAACTAAAGCTAGCCACAGTAAGACCGATCCCAAAGAAAACAACTCTCGACAAGAACAACCCAGCAGCATACCGACCAATATCCAACATACCCTTTCTGGCAAAAATCATCGAAAAAACAGTACAACACCAACTACAAGAACACATTGACAACCATGCACCACTGGATGACAACCAACACGGCTTTCGCCCCAACCATAGAGTCGAAACATTACTGATTTACCTCTTCGACAGCATTCTCCGAATCATAGACAACACCAATAAAGGAATCTTAATGATCTTCATTGACATCTCTTCAGCATTCGACACAGTAGACCACAAGGCTCTCCTGGAAAGACTAAAAAGCATTGGGCTACATGGTCCCACCTTAAAATGGTTCCACTCATACCTAACCGACAGGCAGATACAGGTCAAGGTAGGCCACAACACCTCTCGACCCATAAAAGTCCTCCAAGGAGTACCACAAGGATCCACCCTCTCAGCACTACTGTTTAACATCTACATCCAGCCAATATGCGACATCCTGAAAAAGAACAGCATTCAATATACAATCTATGCAGATGATATCATGATATACACACCTATCTCAATTGACAACCCGGACTACTCTAAAATAACAAACTGCCTCACACAAATGACAACAACCTCGCAATCAACTACAGCAAGACTGAGGCACTAATCATCACTCGCAACCCAGACTTCATCCACCCACCGGACATCAAGATACAAAACACAACCATACCAATAAAATCGGAAGTAAAATACCTCGGAGTGACCCTGGACAATGAACTGAATCTCAAGCCACACGTAAGCAAAACAATCAGAAATGCATACTACAGGATGAGAATCACCAGAAGACTTAAACCCCTCCTCGCCACTGAGCACTTCCGTATCGTATGCCAAGCACTAATAACCCCCTTACTGGACTTCTGCAACCCAATCTACCTTGGACTAGCAAAACAAACACTCAAATCACTACAACTAGCACAAAACACGGCGGCCCGCATAATATCTGGATCAACAAAACATGAACACATTACACCTGTTCTGAAAGACCTACACTGGCTCCCAATCAGTTAACGCATCAAATACAAAACAATCATAAACATATTTAAGATCAAATGACACACTTCAGCCAACAGCCTGCACACCCTCATACAACCAGACACCAGCACACGCCCAAGAAGAAAAGGAACTTCCAACCAAGTTAACACCCCTAGAGACTTCAGAAAAACACGCAAAGACACCACAGAAAGAGCACTCTCCCTGGCTGCCCCAACAATCTGGAACACCCTCCCAGACGAGCTGAGATCGACGACGGACCTCAAAGACTTTCGCAAACAGCTGAAGACAACGCTGTTCATAGAACACTATGGACATGTCACGTGATCTAACTACCAGGGACTACCAACATACCCCCCTCCGACCCCCTGATAAGGGAATGTATAACGGCACACGATATTTCTTAACACTCAATGTATAGAAGAATGTATTATAGCACACAATGTACATAGCTCAACCTAATCAAACACACAACACATCTTACACACAAATCACGATATAACCTTCACTGCATGAAAAACACGTTCACTCCTTTTGATTGTTTTGCTGTGATACCGCCTTGATTGTAGGATAAGGCGGTATAGAAATACTGTTAAATAAATAAAATAAAAATAAATAAATAAATAAATATAATAAAATGCTAATTTAAAAAAATAAAAAGATTGCCTTCTCGATATCTGGCTAAAATTCAGGCTTAAGAGTTTCAATTTGTCCAGGCGCAGAAAAGTGAAGAATTTACAAATAATGCCAGACAAGCTGATAGTGCATAGAAGCCCTGAGAACTTGGAAAAATTTCCAGGCATTTAAATCTGTGTCTATTAAACTTCTGTCAGTTATTGACATCATCCCTGAAAGAACTTTTCCAGAGGTGTTTGAGGGAATTCTTAAAGTTTATGAAGGCAATTTTACTATCCCTTCATAATATATATAACCTCCCTGAGGGAAAGAGGGTGAAAGATCTATAGGAGGAACAATAAACAAGGGACTTAGACGCTAGGACTTGACTGAACTACTGGAGAGAAATAGAGAAGTTATCAAGAGGACAATAATACTGTTGGTATCCTTTGTGTCTATCCCGGATAAAGACTTTGTGATGGGTTTATATTTCATAATCAAAATATCTTGTTTTTTTGGAGATAAGGGTTCTATATTCCAAAATGTTTTCTATAAACACAAGAGAGCAGGAAACAGTCTCCTATCACATGCCTGGGCCCTCTCACTTGGGGGACTAGATTTGTCCTTAGATAATATTTGTAAATGTGTTGTTCGGATTAAGAATAATGTCTATAGCTTTTTCTTTTTTTTAGCCTGCTAGCTAAGTTTTGGTCTGGAAAATGGTGAAGAATGCTGTGGGGGCATTCGATGGTTGAGTTTGAAGGCTGGCTTAAAGACGTCTGAAGAAATATTGCCATTTTCTTTTTTTTAAATCCCAGGCCCCCATGGATTGAGTATTTAAATTCCTTTTGAGTGTGGTCTAATTGCATTTGCTGCAAATGCATTTGGACTATGGCCATGCCACCCTGAGTGTGCTCAATCTTGTCTGATCTCGGTAGTTTAGCTGGGTCAGGCCTGGTTAGTTCTTGGATGAGAAACCACCTTGGAATACCAGGTGCCATAGGCTTACTGTGTGGAAGAAAGGCCTAGAAATCTACTTCCAGTTGCACCTTGCCAAGAAAACCCAGGGGATAGTCACAAGATGGCCAAGTATCCATAGGGTCAATGGAATTGACATCAACTTGATGGCACTTAACAACAACAACTAATGCCTCTGATATATTTCTTGGGTATTCCGAGTTTTCCTGAGTTTTCTGTCTGCAATATTTCTGATTTACAACTAATGGTTTCTTGTTAAGTTACTCTTGACATATTGATTAATATGCAAATAAAAAATGAAATTATAGCACAGCATTTAACAAGGATACGCTTCAGGCATTTTTTGTCCGAACCCTTCACTTTAAAGGACATCATTGGAAAAAAACACTTGAGCACAAGCAAAAACAATTCAGCTAGTTTTTGTTTTCCTTAATTTATCCTCAGTTTTCGGGTGTTTTTTCAATTACTTTCACACATTCATTTTAATAGCTTTTCTTAATGCATGCTATAGAGTTTTAACATACACTAATCAACTTAAGGTGACTTAATTCCTTGGATGGTGCTTGCTACATGATTGTAGTGCACACACTAAGGGGGCATCTTCACAGATGGCAGGTAGGCTACATAAAGTGCCTAGCCACCATTGTTTTGTTTAAACCTGGATATGCCATGCCAGAATTTATCCTATTTTCGGTACTGAATATCCGGGTTTTCTGGGCAGCAGCATTGCTTTGTAGTTAGCAGTGATATCCAGCCACTAACCGGATAGCAAAATCTGCTTAACATTAGGACAGCTATTCAGCTGACCTAACTTTAACCGGTTCAGCTATCCAGTTAGCGGTTGAATGTCACCACTGACTAGATAGCGATTGGCACCGTCCACAATCCACCCATAGATGACTCTGGTTTTAACTGGGCCTTTTTTACACAGTCTGTGGGGATATTCAAAGGCTTTAAATGGGCTCAGCACATTTTAACCAGTTATCAGGTCTGCCAACCAGCTAAAATGCGTTGACTATTACTCCCTCCCACAAATGTTTTTAAGGCACCCTATGGAATGCATATCCCTAGAAACCAGTGTAAGTTGATCCCTGTCTAAGGAGCATGTTTGCTAAAGGTTAACCCGTGTTAAGTGCTAACTCAGTCTAACACAAAACTAACACCAAAAACCTAAATCCAACATCGTACATAGTTAAATTTTTAGGACATGCAATTGAATTCCTCCCCTTAATCCCTTTTACTCCCTGTGTACCCCATACCCCAACCTATGTTAAGTGTAACATGGTTTACTCTTGTTCAACGTTATGCTTGCTTTGTCCTTGTAAAGCATCTTGACTTGTAGAAAGACGGAATATAAATAAATAAGGGCTGCCACTGCCCATTCATTTCTATGGGCCATTGCAGCACTTAACGCACGTTAACCTTTAGTACCCTCTGGAGATGAATCTTGCCATTCCTTCCATATGGAAAGTCCAAAGAGATTAAAGGAGGGAACTTGGATATGGAGAAAACCCTTAACTCTGTCTTTTATGCACAACCCCCTTCCTGCAGCAGCATCTTTCCTATTTCTTTGTTTTTTTTATAATTTGTAGCATCATTTCTTTTGGGTATCCTGCTCAATATGAACTGGCCTCTGTTGTGTTATAGCACCCAAAGTCTTCCGGTAGCAGCACAGTAGCATCGTTGAGCCGTTGGTCAGGCCATCCTTCATCTTTTTAAGGCTGAAGTGAGATCTTGCCCATAGCAGCTCTAACTAAATCTCCTTGCAGACTGCAGTCAGCCTTCCCTCCCTCCCACCTCCTGCATTGGTATAAGAGGCACAGGACAGAATGTGCCTCAGTCACGTTTTGCTTCTACTCGGTATTTGCCTCACACCAGCTTCATAGAAATAACTTAAGGATGTGACAGCCAAGAAATAACTGGTATTAAAATCTTCATAAATTATATCAACATCCTTCTCCCTAACCTCTCTTTCTCTTTGTCTCTCTCACCAAGAAGTACAAAGGGCAGCAGCTTTGATCTTGATATAACTGTCAATTCTCTTATTGCGCAAGCATCTCCATGAGTAAATCTATCTAGCACTCGTCCTTCTCTTCACTCTGGACCTCACATCAGCACCAATAAATCCTACTGACATAACGTTTTGTTGAAGGAGCTCAGTTTTGTACCTTAGCAAGATGGCGAATGCATGGGGGTTCTGTAAAGAATAAAAATGGAATCTGATGTCCTCACCTGCAACGTGAGGGTCAGATTATGGCTCTGTATTCTCTGTTCTTGGGTTGGATTCTGACCCAATGACACCCCCTTAAATTCTTTTTTTGCTCTAATCTGTCTCCTGATAGCAGATTCTAATCCAGTAATCTACAATCTCAGGTTGTATTCTGAGCCATTCACCTCTGTCCTGGGGTAGGATTCCAGCCTGGTGACTTTCATCCTCATCTTGAGTTCTGATCTAATGCCCTGATCATGTGTTTGAATTCAGACCCTGTGATGCCCACCCTCATAACCCATTCAAAATTAATCTCTTTTCCAATGATCTGGTGACGTTCATCACAAACGTTTTATTTCTACTGTAGGCCGGGTCCACCTACAAAAGATCTCTAATTTTCACCAAGATTGCCTGGGTACATGGGAGCCGTACACCAGGAAAATAAAAGAATTCAGATCACAGTCACTTGTCAGCAAAATTCCTTTATTCAGTACAAGCAAAAACTGCAAGCACAGATACACAAGTGTCTGTCTGAGGGACCCAGGTGCAGGCAATGTTCTTAACCCTACGGTACAATGGGGAAAAGAAGGCTGCCCGCTGAAGCTCTATAGGCACTCTCTTATATATGTTCTCTGTCACATTCTCTGTCCCAAAGTTCCAGTGAATTCTGCTTGAATTACTGACGTCATTTGAAAATGGAAAAAACTTGCAAAAAAAACCCTGCAAGTTCAGAAGGTCAGAAGAACTTCTGCGAATGCTCTTCCCTCAGGACCCTCCCATTGTTTATCACCAAACAACAGTTGGTATTTCAATAAGGTCGGCATTTCAAGGTCTGCTCAGGGTCCGCTTATCAGCTGGTCACAGCCCCCCCCCCCCCCCCAGCCTGTGCTGTATTCATGCCTTTCCATTTCCTGGAACTCCATCTCTTGGTACGGTCTGTTATCTTCAGGGCTCAGAGTATGCTTCCTGGTTGGCCTGTATTTGGTTGGCCTGTATTTCTCCTGTATTTCTCTGGGCCTATACACTTTGCACGTTCCCTTCCAAAGTGTCTAGTTCCCCAGGCTCTCTCGTACAAGGCCACAAAATACTCTGCTTCGCAAGCCCACATGCGTGTCTTCTTGTGCCAATCATATGTTACTGTGTATATTTTCAGGCAGGTAAGGGTGCAACCATACAAAGCAAACCTATAGAGCAGGCCTGAAATCCACAAGACTAATTATCCCTTCACTACGTACCCATGTGGATTACTGCAACCAGAATTCTTTGATCACAGACCTCATAAACTTTGACATGGAGAGGAATTCTGAGACATATAACCATTGTTTAAGGATCAGATTTTGCTAAACATTGTGAGTTTCCGAGATAAATACCGATGATGGATAAATAGCACAGATAGAAACATGCCTGGTGCTCACTAAAAGAAAATAAACCATGCAAGGTAGTTATCTAGAATAAAAGGACATTCTTAGGTGAATTTTCAGCTGAAAACTTAGGCTCCTAAATTTGGCAACAACAATCTGAGGGCCTGAAATTAGGATCTCAACTCCTTTTGAATATGAAGTCCATTTTTTTCCAGCCTAAAATATGGTGATTGGCTCAGAATTACTGGATTAATACTGTTCCTTGGCATGCAGCGATATCACCACATGCACTTATATCTTTTTTCTTTGAAAAATTAATTGAATTCACTTTTAAACAGAGTCAATTTTGCTTTGAAGATGGTGGAATCTCTTCCCCTTTTAATATTGAAGGATGTCACTAAAGGATTTCTTGCTCCTCAAGTTTGGTTTGCAGATGAGATTACTGTAAGGTACTTTGGTAGAACAAATCATCAGAGAAGCAGGACTGTATGAAGACCATCGAGATGTGAACAGGGGCGGCCCAAGGGGGGTGCAGGGCCATGTGCGGAGATTAATTGCGGAGCCTCATTTGCATAAGGAGTCTCATTTGCATAAATATTTGTATAATATTAACATGCACTTTTAGTAAACGTGCCTCTTAATGAATGTCTGGATAAAGAAAGACTAACAGATTTCTACATTACTATATTCCAGTGCCAACCACCAGGCCCATTAGGAAGTACTATAAACACTGATCATGTAGAACACATGGCAAATCCACCGTATCATAACAGCACTACCAGGACTCACAAAGCACCAAACCCTACCTATCAGAAGGCAACACTGCAAATATTAAACCAATACATCTCAGAGAATACCAATGCATCTCCTACTGGGGAAAGAGAACAAGTGGGACTGTCAAACAGAAACTACATGAACAGAATACCTCAGCTCAGTTACACAGAACATAGACCATCATCACACAAAGAACAAGGGATAACAATTTAGAAATAGGAAGATAATAATTAAACTGGGAACCCCCAAAAGCCAAACATGAAATGTACAACACTGGAGAAATAAAACTATAAAGTAATTTCCTCTTGCACTAAACAAAAACGCAAAGATGTTAGTGATACACACTTCCCAGACCAGACATATTCCGGTTAATAAATTCAAAATAAAAAGTATTTTTCTACCTTCTATTTGGGCATTTTATTTTTCAGTTGCAATGGCTCCAGTCACTTTCTTCTGGTTTCTTCGTGTCTTCTGCGAGATATCCATTTGTCCTTTCTTCTCTTTTAGATGTTTTCCATTCTCTCTCTATATCTGCTTTAACATACTGATCATTTCCCTTTTGCTCTTTCCCCCATTTCTTTCCTTATTCTTTTATCATCCACTCAAATTTCACCCTTCCATTCTCAGTCACTTCTTACTCTCCCAATACCTGGCCCATCATAGACTTTTCTTCCACACAAAATATCTTTTCCCCCTCTCCATTCTCATTCCCCATCCCCATCCCCTTCTAGTCCTCCCCCAAAATCAGCTCCCTTATAGTTCTGGACCCACCCAGCATCCGCTCCCTTCTAGTCCCATTCTCCCATGCCCCCACATCAGCCCATTTCCAGTCCTATTCTAGCCCATCACCCATTTGCAGTCCAAGCTCCCCCCATCAGCCCATTTCTAGTCCTATTCCAGCTCCTCATCAGCCCATTTCCTGTCCTAGCCCCCTTGTCAGCCCATTTCCAGTCCTATTCTAGCTCTTCATCAGCCCATTTCCAGTGCTAGCCCTCCCATCACAGCCCATTTCCAGTCCAAGTCCCCCCTATCACAGCCTCTTTCCAGTCCTAGCCCCCCACCATCACAGCCTATTTGCAATCCTAGCCCCCCTTAACAGCCCATTTCCAGTCCAAGTTCCCCCTCCACCATAGCCCATTTCCAGTCCAAGTCCCCCCCCATCATCACATCCCATTTCCAGTCTGTTCCCCCACCCCCACCATCACAGCCCATTTGCAGTCCTAGCCCCCCTAATCACAGCCCATTTCCAGTCCAAGTTCCCCCCTCCCCCCACCATAGCCCATTTCCAGTCCAAGTCCCCCCCCCAATAGCCCATTTCCAGTCCAGGATCCCCCCCCATCACAGCCCATCCAGTCCCTGGCCTCCCCCCCCCCCCCGACCAGCCCCGCAGCTGTCTGAGGGGCTTCAGAGGGAGCCAGGGAAGCCCGCGCGAGGCCCCGGCTCCATCTGTACAACCGCCAGCATGAAGATCCTTTTCCCTCACGCTGGCAGCTGTTTGTGTGAAGCCGCGAATGCTGGGACAGGTTGAAGGGCATTGAATAATGTAAAAGCTAAATCAGAGCTGAATTAGAGATACATACTAATAAAGTATTCTGGGCCCACAAATGGCAGTAGGATATAACCGAGTGCCTTCAGGTGATATGTGCTTTATAACTGTGTATCAGTATAAGTAGCATTTACTGTGGAACAGAATGTCTGCTCCAAGTGATATGCAAAGATTTTTTTAATAGATTGTTTAGGTCTCTGCTGTGATAACTGGTGAATGCTGAAGTCTATGCCAGTCTTACAGGCTAATTTACTAAACAGTGATTTTTTTTCACAGATTGCTTTAAAATGTGTGAAATGGCCCAAAACACACAAAATGCTAGGAATTCGGGCTCTTATGCGTTTTGTGCATTGTAGAAAAATTTGCCAAATGGCATCTTTGCAGTCAGTGAGCCTTTGTACAGAGCAGACCGACTGCTGAGTTAATGAACTACTGCAATATCTGCAAAGCAGCTCATTAATTCAGAATTAAAGTAAATCCAATTTGCTAAGATGTCTTCAAGAACTGATTTTTACACAAAAGACAAGTATCCTATAGAGCAGCATTTCTCAATCTGTGGGTCGTGACCCCCATGGGGGTTGCCAAAGGATTTAGCGGGGGTCGCCTCACTCCGCCTAAAAAGAAAAAAAAAAAAAAAGCGCACAAGTTGCTGCCGCTGCCGAGTCTGCTTCTCGGCAGCGGCAAACTCACTCCCTCCCTTCTGATGCAGCCGCGGCTCCCTGCCTCTTAGGGAACCGCGGCTGTGCCTGTAAAACCGTTGCAGAGCCCTTCCTGTCTCTCGACGGGCTCCATGCAGCATTGTCCCGCCTCTAAAGGAAGTGGTAAACAACTTGTTGTTGTGATTAATTATTGTGGTTTAAATAAGTAAATTTTATAAATAAAAACATATTGCAAAGGCCTATAATATATTAATAATTCAACAAATGATTACAACGACAGTGCGTTAACGGTAAAGGAAGAGAGACACATTTGATTTTATCATTGGGGGTCACTACAAGTTGACCAATGGTAAAAGGGGTCACGGTACAAAAAAGGTTGAGAACCACTGATTTAGAGCAAGGGTTCTCAACCCATTCTTCAGGACACACCTAGTCAGCCAGTTTTTCAGGATAACCACAATAAATATACATGAGAGAGATTTGCATATACCGCCTCCATTGTATGCATCTCATGCGTATTCATTGTGATTATGCTAAAAATGTGACTAGGTATGTCCCAAGGGCTGGGTTGAGAACCTGTACTCTGGAAGTAGTTATCTATATTCAGCCTTCCTGGGAGCTTACGTTTATGCAAAACTATTTCAACCCATGAGCAGTTAACTTGTGTAGTAGCAAGGATGCTAACCTGTGGATTCCTACATTAGCCTCTAGTGAGCCCTGCTGTCAAATATACGTGGTGTGCACCATATTAACTGTCAACCAATACAGTCAGCAAGTTACCGACGTCAGACTTTTCTGCCCACTTCTCCCATTCATCTTCACGCCATGGCACAAGTCTCCATTCCCAATAGGCTGAGAAAACATTTTCTTGCATGTTCTTTTTCTGTGTGTTGTAGAAAATTCAAATCATCCCCTCTTGCAATTTCTCACTGTCACTGTGACCTTACAGTTTGGGCTCTTGGAGGGGGTGGCTGGATTCCTGCTTTGCATTTCTAAGCGTGGCAGTCAGGTGGTCTGCTGGAATCTCTATAACTCTTCAAGTTTTAGGCTGCAGTCAGATGAGAGACAGCTGCAGAGATGTAAGCGTCCTGTACTGTTACATGAATAGCATTCTGTTCTACTGAGGTTTACTGCTTTCATGGCAGGGGACCACGTAGTTCAGGAATATTTGCCTTTTGACCTGTTTCTCTGGTGAGGCAATTAGTGCTCAGTAATGGAAGCCCCTTTGCGCCTTTTTTCCATCTTCTATTTTCTCTTCCCCATCACTGCTCTCTTTCTTCCTTGAATCATGTTTCTGACATATCATTTTACCTGTTTGCAAGGAGTTGCTAAGGGACAATCAGGGGCTTTTAAGTGCAAGTCATTTACATTAGGCTCATGCCTATGATTCTTGCTATATTCTTTTTGTAATTTTAGCCCCCGATTCACCATTCATTGTCCAGCTACTTTTTTTTTTTTGTTCTTTCAATGTTCTTTCTTTCTAGCCCCCTTAATGAAAGTTCAGCAGACAAATCTCCTGCATGTTTTCCTCCAGAGGTACCACAGCTCTCTCATGTCTTTATGCAGATGTCCGCGATTCGATTTATTTGCCTGTGAAAGACATATTATTAACATAGGCTGGAACAGTCAGAGTGCTTGTAGCTCAGACGCCCTCTGCCTCCAGGACTGGCTAAGGCATAGACAACCCAGACATCCACCTGGGGCCCAAAACATTTAGGGCAACACTCTCAGGTGTGCTAATTCAGCCATTTTCAACCAGAGTCCTCAACAGTGCCAACAGATTTTTGCACCAGTAAGCACAGTGGGATTCATCTTTAGGCATACCGGAGACATACCTAGGCCGAAAGAGGAGGCCTGAAGATCTTCTAAGTGTCCCATCTCAGAATGGTAAACTTCTATCGATGTGAATGCTTGAGGCCAGAGTACGATGGCCGAACAGTGCTTTTCATTAAGGAAAGCCAGTGTCTGGTAGAATCTTTAAGTTGGCATGTAATGGCCACTAATTTGCTAACCCCAAACCAAAAAAAATGTGTGTATGTGTATATTCAAATTTTTGTCGGAACTATTGCCATGAGGGTGCACACCTTCCCGTAGCAATAATGTTCCTTTTTTTCTTTATATAAAAAGAGGGAGCACGACCCTCACCCACCCTAAAAAGATACCAAAATCATGATAGGGTATAAACTCGGCCTCAAGTCCATCTCCCCAAAAGGATGAAAACAGCCTCCATTCACTTGGTACACTTATCTTTAAACGGATGACTCACGACGAAGTACCCAACGGTCACCCGACAGTGCAACCCGTCAAGGTATATTGGAGGACCACTGACATCAATCGTTCTTCGTAGAAATTGCAACCAGTTGGCAAACTGCTTATAATGACCCAACGTTGTGTTTCGGGCTCCTGAACCTCACAGCCCTTCTTCAAATTCTCTTTGCAATGTCATTTTGTAATTTGCTAACGGCCTGTATACCTAGAGCTCAGGATAACCACATAATAGAAATTTACATAATATGGAGGCAGTACATGCAAATGATATCGTGCATATTCATTATGGTTATGTTGAAAACCTGACTAGCTAGGTTGTCCCAAGGACTGGGTTGAGAACCCTTGAGCTAGGTATAGAGGCCATTAGCAATAGACATCTATGACTTCACGTTCCCTCTAATATGGCTCCAATCCCTCCACAGTCCCCTAAATTCACCTCTTCTTTCACTGCCTGCCTCTCTGTACTCCCCCCACCCCAAATTTTGCACAGCCCTCCACTCCCTCCTCAGTATCCCTTCTCTTCCCCTCAACTCACTTTTCCAGAGCAGGCCAGGGAAGTTGCAGGGCCTGTTTGAGTATGGCAACCGGTTTGAGTGAATGCAGGCCAGGTTGCAGGAGCTAGGGCCTGTGAGCGGGCGCTTGAACAATTCTGTGCTCATTCACAACCTTCTGTTGCCACCATGCTCGAAATTAATCCCTTAGATGAGGCGATGTGGGTAAACAGCTGCCTGGAGAGGGAGGAGGTAAAGACTATGAATGGAGATCCTTTGGAAGGAGAGTCTTATATTTGTTTAGGACCCAGTTTAGTAATGAGCTGGCCCTGCCGTTAAGTGAGCTGCCGTCCGGCAGAGAGAAGAGAAAGAGTAGGCAAAGCCACTGAAAAAAAGTCTGCAAAAAATGTTTGTCTATCCTCTCTGTGGGCTCAATGCAGAAATCCTGCTCTACAGCCCAACACTGAGGGCAAGTCTATCCTGGCCATCCTGCCCCTATACGGCCGATCAGAATCTGGACGCACAGTGATAGCATCTGATTCTGATCCCATGGGGGCTAGACAAGCCCGAGGGATCAGAATTGGGTCTACTGGCCTGGGTATGCAGGCTGTGGCCCAATTCTGAAAGGCCGTATGCCCAGCAGATTCCCGGCTACCTCAGCAAGGCTCTTTCCCCACAGCCCAATCCCCAATATAGCCTCTCATGGCCAGAGTTGGGCTGTGGGGCTCCCCTCACCTCTTTGAGGTCACCAGGTTCCATGATCCCCTGATGTCCAGGGGAGTTATTCCACTTCCTGGGTGGAATAAGTCCCCCATCTAATCTGCTGACCCTGGACAGGGCCAAGCTCAGAATCTGCCCTGTACGTCCAGGGTCGCGTTCCAACCCACCGCCCGCTCTCGCTCCTCCCACTACCCTCCCCCTCCCGCCCACAAACAGAGCTCCCCGCACAACTCGGCAATACCTGCAGGGAGCTCTTCTGCTGCAAACATGATCCAGACATTTAGTGGGTCTGGACATCCGGATCGGACGTCCAGACCCGCTAAACGCAGACCAGAATGATCCCCTAAATCTCTAGTACAGTGTTTCCTAATGCAGCTTTAGCACAGACGTTTTGCTCAGTGATGCTGTAAACAAACAGCACGCAAATGAGCTGTGAGCTAAAGGTCTGCATTAAACAAGGCGCGCAAGCCAGGCGCACGTGCAGGGCTTCAGTGTCAGCAGCACCTATATCTCATGCACATGCGCTGGAAGGCTGTGTGGTGGAAAGAGCAACATCATTTTGCTCAGACGTTCTGCTTTATTTTCAGGACTCGCTTTAGCAAAGTCAATAAAAAGCTGCAGGGGCTGTCGGCTCAAGAAGCAGGCTTCAGTTCTTCCTCAGCCCTGACTGCACACCTCTTGAGTGAAGCTTTCTCTCTCCTCTGACTTGGCATTAAAGTCTCATCATCGAGCTCAGCCTTCTGCGCATTTCTCTCCATCAGCATTTGCGTCACATCGCTATTTGCTCGATTACCATCTTTTGAATGGATTGAAACTGTCATTTGCGCAAGCATCTGTGCAGCGATTACATTTGCGGTACATACTTTTCTATATTCTGCAATAGCGCAGAAAATTGTGTGTAAACACTGCACAGATGCCTGTACTAACGCAGCATCAGCCTGTGTGTTTAGCAACCAGCAGAAAGAATCAGGAAGGACTGGGTGCCTTTTGCCTGCTGCTGCTCCCCCCCCCCCACCCCCCACCCCTTTGTCGGCCTTCCTCTTATGTCAGAATGGAACCGTGTCCTGTAATTTCTTGTGAGCTACCAGACCCCACACAGTTCAATTGAAGAGGAAATCCAACCACAGAGGAGGCAGCAACAGGTAAGAATAAATGCTCACTGACTCCTACTTACTGGGAGGGGGGGGGGTGTTTATATGCCAAGAGGAGGGGGGGGGAATGAAGAAGGTGTGGACTTATAAATATATTACTGTTATAGAAGAGGGACCAACCCTTGCAACTAGGGTCAACCAAGAGGTTAATCTCGCGTGTCAGCCCAAGGATTCCCAAGCAGGACTCTGCCCTGGAATCCCTGAGCCCGAAATCCTCTGCCCTACGACCAAAAAGAGTCCCCAAAACTCCCACCCACCTGTCCTCCTTGCATCCATTACCTTCCCACCAGTTGCATAACTTCCCACTCACTGATCCAGTCAGTCATTAAACCATCTCGATCCTACACATAACTAATCACCCATCACCCACTTAGGTAACCCCTATCCCCACCCACTTCCCTCCGTTTCAAATGCCTACTGTACCTGAATGTAGCTCGTCTTGATCTACTACTGGAAAGGTGTGAGCTAAACATAAATACAAATAAATTTAAAAAAAATCTTTTAAATTGCTGATGAACAGTACATTCAATTACTTTTGCAACCAAAGGCAGACATGAAATGGGATGATAGCAAGCTATATCCTCAGCATAACCCTCTGTTTTCAAGACAGGCTTCACTATGGCCTGTTTATTTATTTATTTATTTATTTCAATTTTTTATATACCGCGCTATTTACAATCAGCGCGGTTTACAGAGAACCAAAGACCAGAACAACAGGCTGCTCGGTATTACATAAAACAGGAAAATAAACTTGGATAAGATAAACATGGATAATATGGGGGTAAAACTATATACATTGAACTATATACATAGGATATTGATCTGCTAATTCGATCACATGAGAGAAGTATTTATGTAATATTATCAATAATGTTTGGAAAAGGAGGGAATTCTGTTAAGTTTGTGGTAAATATTACAAGAATTTCAAGAATGTGGCTAGAATTTCAAGAATGTGGCTAGATTCACCATAACAAGTACAGTCAAAAGATCTTCACTCAGCATTTTTATTAACCAGGCTGGACATGGGTCACCCTCACCCTAATGGTGGAATGTGATAACTGAACCAGTACGTTTCTCCAGCAGATTAGCAGTGACTGGTGCAAATACCATCCATTCAGTTCCAGCATCAACATTTAGGCGCTAGGGTGTTGCACTGAACATCCAAAAGCATTGAAACAATGGCACGCTAAGTGCGACACCATAGCGTTAACTGTCGGGGGTGTGGAAAGCATTTCTCCGGCAGTTAACACTGGGCACTTGTCCCTAATGCAGGTGGCATTAGCACAGTACACTTAACTCCTCCTAGTGAGGTGGCGTTAGGTGAATCCACCCTAATGCAGTTAGCACGTGTGAACCCAGCACTAACCGCACTGAGCTCACCACACCCACTCTGCCCCAACCCACCCACTCGTAATCCTAAAGCAGGTTGCACAGCATAGTGCAGGAATCATCCCACTCTAGGTGTTACGGCCCCCTGCTAGTTGGCAACGCATGTGCAACACACAGTCTGCCAACGTGCACCAGAACACATGCTGCCAGCAAGCGCCCGTTAGGAAAAGACCCCCTTAATTCATTCAAAGGATTAAATAAATCCACGGGCACCTGCCTTTGATGCTGTAATTTCTGCCCTGACATGAAGGTATACCACCTTGCATAATGTTGGCTTGACTTGTATACCGTCTTTACAATCTGAAAGATCCCTTGGCCTATTTATGGCTCTATTAATCTGATCCTGGTAAAACTCACTTTTTACCTTTTCTGCTTTCTGATTATATTTATGATTCCCTTGCTTCCCTTCATTTATTCTTCCTCCATTGCTCTTCGGCTCTCCTAAGCAATTGTTTCTCATTATGGATACTGAGGATTGATGTGTGTTAAAACCAGGATAAAAAGGTGCATTAAGTTTAGCAAACCATGGTACACTGGTCTGAAAGAGAGAGACGGGGGGGGGGGGGGGGGGGGGGGGGGGGGGGGGAAGGAATGAAATGGATGAGGAGCAAGGGAGTGAATGAAAAAGTGGAAGAAATAATGACTGAAGAGAGAAATGAAAAGAGAAAGAATTTAGGAAAATTGAAAACTGAACAGAGAAACAGAGCAAAATAAATCAATCACAGAGGCCCAAAGAATAGGAAACATTTAGGGCCCCTTTTACTAAACACTTAACAGGTGCTATCTGCTGCATGGTTCATTTTATTCCTGTGGGCTTTGTGACAGATAGCACATGCTAAATGATAGTAAAAGGGGCCTTAGATTCAGGGACTACAAAGTCCTGATGCATACAGTACTAGATATAGGAACATAGTGAATGACGGCAGATGAAGATCAGCATGGCCCATCTAGTCTGCCCAGTAAAGGCGGCTAGAGCTGTAGAGCTGCACCTGCCGCTTGGTGCAGGTTACCCCCCTCCCCTATGCCTTTGCTTAAGGTTGTAGCTGCCGCACCAGGCAGGTCACCCCTCTCTGTTTATGAATCTATTTACGTTTGCTCTGATTCCATTGTCTTGCTATCTAGTGATCCTCTGTGTCTGTCCCATGCCTTTTTGAATCCTGTCAGTGTCTTATTCCCACCACCTCCTCTGGGAGGGCATTTTAGGCATCCACCACCCTTTCCGTGAAAAAGGATTTCCTGATGCTACTTTAACGTTTACCTCCTTGCACTTCATTTCATGTCCTCTAGTTCTTCAGCTTCCACCTCTTTGAGAAAGGCTTGTTTGTTCATTAATACCCCTTAAGTATTTGAAGGTCTGTATCAAATCTCCCATCTCTCCTCTCCTCTAGGGTATACATATTTAGGTCTTCAAGTCTTTACTCATGTGCTTTCTGGTGCAGGCCCCATATCTTTTTTTTTTTTTTTTCTTTTTTTTTTTGAAACTTTTATTTATAATTTCCAGCAATACAACAACAACATACCAAAACCAACGAAACAACAACCCAACCCTCCCACCCCTCCCTCCCCACCCCGACTCCAATAGGCAACTTAAGTATCAGTTGCTACAAAACGATAATACCACATACACCATGAGGTCATCCGATGACAAATCCAGCCCAATCAAGCTACTAAACACAGCAACAGTTCCGAAGAGGGGCTCAACCCTGAAAGGACACACCGGCTGATGCCGCATAGTCATCTAAACTTTGCCATTTATTCTCCGCGGCGGAAGAACAAACAGTTTCCCCCTTCTGGCACCTCCGTCTTTGGTCACATTCCCATGCTTTTTCATAGCTGGCATAAAGAAAAACCAAATTCCACCAATGGTTGCACTCCAGCTTACTGGCATCTTTCCAACAAATCAGAATAAGCTTCAGAGCGACTGCAACCAAAAAATTAAACAAAAAGTGCTGCTCTTTTTTCAGAGGCAAAGCCGGACAAGCCGACCGAAGAAAAACCAGCTCCCATGACAGAGGTGCCTGAAAGGAGAGTACCCGCTGTATGAAAGCCCACACCTCCCGCCAGAACTGCTGCACACTAGGACACTCAAACATCATATGTTGCAGGGTGCCCAGAGGAGCTGAACACGTCCAACAACGAGCCTCTACTCCAGGAGCCCATCTTGAAAGTTTGCTAGGCGTCAAATGCGCCCTATGGGAAAAGAAGTATAATGACTGGATAATGGCCGCGGCCTTGGCAGCTCTATTGACCTTCCGCCAGAGAGTAACCCAAGAATGAGGCAATAGAGTTAAACGCAATTCAGCCTCCCAGCTCTTCCGTAAACCGGTCAATGAAGCAGACCACTCATTCCTGAGAGCTGCATAAAGCTTGGAGGCGGTCCCCTTAGATTCCAAGGAGGCAAGCAAAAGTCGCTGCAACCCCCACTCAGTCGAGAGATTGGATACCACTATCTTTGCCTGTAGTAGGCAGCTCTGCAGTTGGACCCATTGAAACCGACAGCTATTGGGTAGAGCAAAATCCCTAACCAACATCTCCCAGGTCTTCCAGCCCTGGAGGTGGACGATATCCCCCAGCGTCCAAATACCCCCATCCTGCCAAACCCACCAGGAAATCATTTTACCCCCGACCTTAAACCTAGGGTTATGCCAGATTGGAGTATCGCGAGACATAGGGTTCTCACTACCCAATACCCCGGCTAGCCCGAGAGAAGCTCTCTGAGTGGCTAAAATCGCAGGGGAGACCAAACGGGTAGCAGAGAGTTGCATACCGAGCAGCAAGGGTAGAGGGACACCTGAAACTAGCCGTCTTTCCACTTCTAGCCACATTGGATTAAACTCGTTGGTCTCCATCGCACACCAAGAGGCACCCTGTTTCAGCAAAAAAGCCTGGTGGTAGGCCCGGAAATCCGGGAAGTTCACTCCCCCCTGCTCCCTACTTGCCTTCAGCTTAAGAGTCGCAATCCTGGGAGGTTTCCCCGACCATAAGAAGCCTATTAACTGACATTCCCAGCCTTTATACACTGTAGGAGGAAGCTCCATCGGAAGCATCTCGAGAATATAATTGATCTTGGGCGAAAGGACCATTTTAATAGCCTCCATCCGGCCCCACCAAGACAGATAGAGGGGCGACCACTTTACCGTGAAGGCACGAAGGATATCCTCAACCGATCGACAATTAACAGAGACCATCTCCTCTTCAGTATAGCAGTATCTGACGCCCAGGTATTTAATAGGACGGGTTTCCCAAACGAAGGGGTGATCCCCTAAAGAAGAAGAAAAGGTCACAGAGTTCATAGGAAATGCCACCGATTTCCCCCAATTTATTTTATATCCGGAAATAGTGGAATAAGCACTGATGACCTGAAGGACTTCATTTACCTGAGTTGGCTGAACAAAGAGCAGGAGATCATCGGCATAGGCTGACAATTTTATTTGCAAGTCCCCAATTTGGATGCCCCGAATCCTGTCAGAGTGCCGGATGGCAAGGGCCAAAGGCTCCAAGGCAAGATTAAACAATAGTGGGGAAAGGGGGCAACCCTGCCTAGTGCCACGCTGGAGCACAAAGGGGGCGGACAGTGTACCATTCACTAAAATCCGGGCCTGGGGTACAGAATACAGCACCTGCACCAATTTAAGGAATGAGTCCCCAAATCCGAACCACTGCAACACTCGGTACATGAAAGGCCATTCCAATCTATCAAAAGCCTTTTCGGCATCCAATGAAAGCCTGACCATGGGACAGTCCTGCGGGCGCGTCAAGGCAAACAGGTCTATAAGGAGACGAGCATTATCTGCCGTTGATCTCCCAGGTAAAAAACCACATTGGTCCGGATGTATCAACCCAGGAGCTACCTTCGAGAGCCGCCGGGCGAGAACACTAGCAAAAATCTTATAATCGGCATTAAGGAGGGAAATCGGTCTATAGCTGCCAACCTCCAGAGGGTCTCTACCTTCCTTAGGCAATACCACTATGGTCGCCTCATTAAAATTCCCTATCTGTGGGGATTGCTCCACAAGGAGTCGGAAGAAACAGGCCATCTGGGGGGCAAGTTCCTCCTGAAATGTTTGGTAAAATTCCACAGGCAGCCCATCAGGGCCCGCCGCCTTGCCAGGCTTTGCAGCCCTGAGGGCGGCCTGGACTTCATCCCCCTCCACACAGAGACCAGTCTCCTCGGCCTGCTGAGCACTAAGAACAGGGTGAGGAAGCTCTCCTAAAAATTGGAGGTAGGCGGATTCACCGCTCTCTCCCATCGAAGAATACAGCTCCTGGTAGAAGGACCTGAAACGCTCCCCAATGTCACTGCTCTTTGTCAACAGCCCCTGAGATTGCGAACCTATAGCTGCGATATGGGATTTCCCCTTAGGGGGGTTAAGCGTGGCTGCCAACATCTTGCCAGCTTTACTTCGCTCAACATAATATTGCGCCCCCTGTGTGTGCTGAGTTTTCCGAACTTCCGAACTTAAGAGAGTATTATATTGGTACCTTAACTTCTGCAGGCGTAGAAGAACACAAGGCGTCCGGCAAGACCTCAAGAGCCTTTCCCCAGCAGAGATCTGAATTTCGAGTTCAGCCAGCACCGCCTTCTTCTGCTTAGACAGACGAATCAGATAGCTAGTTATCCGGGCGCGGATAGAGGCCTTAAAGGCCTCCCACCAGGCCCATCCAGCAGTCTCCGAGGGGAGGTTGCTAGCAAAATAGTCCTTGATCTCCGCCCGAACAAACTCACGGAAACCCGGGTCAGCCAACAACTCACGAGGGAGAAACCATCCGGCTCTTCGAGGGGCCATGTGCCCCAACGCCAGAGTTAGAAAAACAGCCGCATGGTCGGACACCGCAGTGACACAGATACCAGCCTCCAGTACGTGTTCCACTAAGGAGCGAGATACCAAAAGGAAGTCAATGCGCGAATGCGAATTGTGCGGAAGAGAATAGAAGGTATATTGCTTATCCGTAGGATGTAGGGTACGCCAGATATCATAAAGGCCCAGATCCTGCATCAAGGATAGAAGAGTAGAGACTGCCCTGCCAGGCTTGGAGGACCTAAACGGCTGCCGGTCCAACAAGGGATCCAAAATCAAGTTGAAGTCTCCGCCTATGACCACAGGCAGGGATCCCAGCTCGTGAGCCACCTCCGCAATCTTCTGGAAAAAGGGGGACATCATCGCGATTGGGGCCATATATATTTAGCACAGCCAACGCCTCACCGTTAATATGCAATATAACTTTCGCCCACCTCCCTTGGGAGTCCGCCAATCCCAGCTCGACTTTCGGCTGGAGGGCTTTGCGAACCAGTGTTATTACCCCATTCTTTCTGCCAATTGCTGCCGCGTGGACCACAACCACATATCGCCCCGTACCCAGTTTCATCGCCTCTACAGAGGACAAGTGGGTCTCCTGGAGTAGGACTACGTCAGCACCTTGTTTAGCACAATACAATAAAAAAAATTTTCGCTTGATCGGATTGGTAATCCCCTTCACATTCAAAGACAAGATCTTAAGGGACCCCATAGAGCATAGCAAGTAAAAGCGCATCAACATTCGGACCCCAGGTGCAAACCATCAGCTCCCAGCTCTGCAGAGTATCCCCAGCAAGCACTATTGGAGACAAAACCCCCCCCAACCAACCCCCCCACCCTGGGTGAACCATTGAACACAAGATTGCCCTCTGAAACCCAACCCCCCCCTTAAAACAGCTCAAATACCGTCCCCTCCCTCACTGCAAGATGAAGAACCTCCCAACACCTCAGATATCCAAACTATCAACCGCAGGAGCTCGGTTCCTCACCCACAGCGATCAGCCATCGCACCCGCAAGCAACAGTCTTCCAACACAGACACACCACACACGCACACAGAAAAGCCTTGCACTCAATTCGAAGGAGATACTGAAAATAAGGGCCAGAGATGTAGAGCCCAGAACTACAGCGCAGCAGACCCCGCACAATCTTCATCCGGTGCCCCAACTTACGAAACACCCGCCCCAGCCCACACACACACACACACATCCAATTCTCCACCACATCCAAGCACCGATGGAGTACCAGAGAACCATGTAACCCATGTCAACAACGCAAGACACCCCATTCAACACTCAGCCACACACCCCATCCCCCCCCCCCCCGCACTCTTATCAACTCATGCACTTCATCCCAAGCAGACAGTGTCAAAAGGTAAATCACAGCTTTTAAGGACAGAACTGTAGTCCAGCATACCCTTACCAGCCTGCATACAAGGCCCCAGCCTCATCATCCATCACACACACACACGTCGTTGGCAGCCATATGCCACCCACTCTCACTCACAGAAGTACAGACCATACTGCAAGGGAAGGACTACAGTGCAGCAGATCCAAACTCAGTCTTTGCCAAAACAGACTCCACGAAAGTCTCAACGCATCACTGCTGCTTCCTGCTCTTCAATATATGCCAGTAAGGTCCGGGGATCTTCGAAGGTCCGAGTCTGGTTATGTAGCGTGACACGGAGCCTTGCCGGGGCAAACAATCCATAACGGGCTTGGAGGCTCTGTAGACGCGGCCGGAGTTCTAATAGTTGTTTCCGCCGGGACACAGTGACCTTATTAAAATCAGGAAAAAAGGCGATGTTTACACCCTCGAATTTCACCGGTGCCAGGGACCGGGCTGCCGACATGATCTGAATCACCTGCTGATGTCGCAGCACTTTCATGATAATAGGGCGCGGGCGAGACGAGTGAGAGCTTTGATGGGTGGGAACTCTGTGGGCCCTCTCTATTTCAAAAGGGCGTTCAAAGGTTATCCGGAGCAAAGTTGGGATGATTTTGTGTAAAAAACCCATGATATCTCGCCCTTCGGCCCCTTCAGCTATCCCCACCAGTCGGATGTTATTTCGACGCGCTCTATTGTTTAAGTCCTCAAGGTTGCGCTCCAAGGCTGAAATACGTTTGGTGTTGGCAGCCACCTCCTTCATACGCTCCTCATGTACCTCCACTTTGACAGAGAGTCCCTCTAGTTTGTCAGACAGCGCGCTCAACTGCACCTTCATGTCCTTGAGCTCCGCTACATCCGCCTGCACCTCGCTCAGCGTCTCACCATTCGCAGTAACCAGTTCCCGCACGGCCCTTATCTCTGCCAGGAGCTCTTGCAGGCCTTCCGTACTCTCCTTCGCTCCCGCCGCCATTAGCGGTGAGGGAGGATCCGGTTTCAACCGCTTGGTTCCCCCTGCTACAGGTGAGCTAAAATCCAGCCTGGAGGGCTTACTAGTCGACATATTCACGGTCTTGCAGGTGCCACAGCCGCGCAGAGCAGTATTCGTTACGGAGAGGCAGGATAATAGGCAGGATTCCGGGGAGAGAAAGGATCAAGCGGCCATCTTGTACCGTCGCAGGCTCCGCCCCCCGCAGGCCCCATATCTTGATCACCTTACTCTGAATCATTTCAAGTCTTTTTATATCCTTTGTAAGATAAGATCTCCAAAACTGAACACAATACTCCAAGTGAGGCCTCACCAATGACCTGAACAGAGGCTCAAATACTCAGGGCTAATGCTACCTTTTTTGCTGCCTTGTGTGAGTGACTACTGTGCCGCCCCTGCCCCTCCCTCCCCCCCTCCTTTCCCAATAAATTCCAGGGAGTCCTTCACAAGCTTCTTTTGTCCCAATATGATGAAAAACTTCGGATAAGGTAGGCGTGTTAGTCTGGAGCAGTGGTTCTCAACCCAGTCCTCAGGACACACCTAGACTGTTTGGTTTTCAGAATAAGCACAATGCATATGCATGACAGAGATTTGCCTCCATTGTATGCAAATACAAGTACATAAGTGTCTGATCATTATTTATGTGAAGTGGAGTTATAAAAAGGCCACCAGATTGCTACATGACTTACCTCCGCTACCAGCTACCATGTATATAACACCCTACAAAAAGACTACTCAGAACCCACAGCAAACCTCTGTGACAATAACATAATATACCAGGACTTGCACATGGCACCAACCCCACCTATGAAAAGACAGCATTAATAATATTAAACCAATGCAGCTTACTGGGGGCTATGGTTTCACTGCCCTGAATGAGCCCGATCTTGGCTGATCTCAGAAGCTAAGCAGGGTCAAACCTTGCCAGCGCTGGGATAGGTGATCATCTTGAAATACCAGAAAGAAAGACCTGGTGATTTACTTTCTTAACACCTTGCCAAGAAACCCAGGGGCTGAGTCACCAGGGGTCAGCATTGACTCAATGGGACATATACAACTTATAGAACACCAAACCTCTCTTATTGTAACATAAGAACATAAGATATGCCATACTAGGTGAGACCAAAGGCCCATCAAGCCCAGTATCCTATTTCCAACAGTGGTCAATCCAGGTAGCAAGTACTGTCAGGTTCCCAAAAGGTGAAAACCAAACAAGTGGAATTGCTACAGAGTTCTACACAGAAACCACATGCTAATCGAATGTTGCACCTCAGCAACAAAAGGCAGTAAACCTTACCAAAAATACAGAACAAAGTACCACAAATGAGAAACAGAAATATAAAAAGACTGTAAGAGGGTCATTTTGGAAGCCCTATTAATATTTTGAAGTTTGAAAACAGGCAGAGAGATGTCCAAAGCACACAGACCTCTCCAGAGCCATTTTAGAAGCTGGCTCTGAGCAGGGCCGGCCCATCCATTGTGCGAGAATGTTGTTCGCACAGGACCCCATGCTTCAGGGGGCCCCGTGCGAACTTCATTCTCGCACAAATGGACGGCTTCAGAGGGAGCTGGGGAAGCCCGCACAAGGCCTCGGCTCCCTCTGCACAGCCACCAGCATGAAGAGTGTTTTCCCTCACACTGACAGCTGTTTCTGTGAAGCACGTGAGTGCAGGGAAATGCCCTTTAACCTTTCCCAGCATTCAGCACGCTTCACAGAAACAGCCGCCAGCGTGAGGGAAAACACTCCACACTAGTGGCTGTGCAGAGGGAGCCAGGGCTTCGCATGGGTGTCCCCAGCTCCCTCTGAAGCTCCTTAGATGGCAGCAGGGCTCTTTGAGGGGTGGGGGGTCTAGCATAGGACTGGAAATGGACAGATGGGGAGCTGGAATAGGACTGGAAATGGGCTGATGGGGGGAGCTTGGACTGGAAATGGACCAAATGGGGGGGGGGGGGGAACTTGGACTGGAAATTGACTGATGTGGGCTGAAATAGGACTGGAAATGGGCTGATGGGGAGTTGGAATAGGACTGGAAATGGCTGATGAGGGGGATTATGGATTGGAAATGGGGTGATGGAGGAGATTGGACTGGAAATGGGCTGATGGGGGGGCTGGAATGGAACTGGAAAGGAGCATATGGGGGGCTAGGACTGGAAATGGGCTGGTGGGGGCATGGGAGAATGGGACTAGAAGGGAGCGGATGCTGGGTGGGTCTAGAACTAGAAGGGAGCTGATTTTGGGGGAGGATTAGAAGTAGTTGGAGATGGGGAATGAGGATGGAAAGGGGAAAAGATATTTTGTGTGGGAGGGAAGAAAATCTGCGATTGGCTGGGTATTGGGAGAGTAAGTGGGGATTGAGAATGGAAGGGTGAAATTTGAGTGGATGATAAAGGGATAAAGAAAGAAATGAGGGAAAGAACAAAAGGGGAAAGATTAGTATGTTAAAGCAGATATAGAGAGAGAATGGAAAAAATCTAGGAGAGAAGAACATCTTTGCATTTTTGTTTAGTGCAAGAGGAAATTAATTTATAGTTCTATTTCTCCAGTATTGTTGTACATTCCAAGTTTGGCTTTAGGGGTTCCCAATTTAATTATTGTCTTCCGATTTCTAAATTGTTATCCCTTGTTCTTTGTTTGGTGACGGTCTGTGTTATGCATGTGTAATGCAGATGAGGTATTCTGTTCATGTAGTTTCTATTTGACAATGCCACTTGTTCTCTTTCACCAGTAGGAGATGCATTGGTATTCTCTGAGATGTATTGGTTTAATATTTGCAGTGTTGCCTTTTTGATAGGTAGGGTTTGGTGCTTTGTGAGTCCTGGTAGTGTTGTTATGATACGGCGGGTTTGCTATGGGTTCTAAATGGGCAGTGTTTGTAGTACTTCCTAATGTGCCTGGCGGTTGGCACTGGAATATAGTAATGTACAAATCTGGTAGTCTTTCTTTATCCAGACTCATTAAGAGGCATGTTTACTAAAAGCACAAACAACAAAACAACTTCCGACCAACATCTTTACCTAACAAAGCAGAAACAATACAATGATCACATCAACCAATCAAAGAAAGAATTCCACACAAACATGATAAATACTTCCATCAACAAACCCAGAGAACTTTTCGAAATAGTAAAGATCCTCACAAAAGAGCAAGCAACAGAAGGGGAAGTACAAGTTGATCCACAAAAATTCGCCGACCACATCAAAGACAAATTTCACTCCACAGAGCGAACAACACCCAGTGGAACCACCGGAATGAACGTACACCCCAAAAACCTGGGGCACATTCTACTCACCCTCAACAGAACAGATATCCCACATCATCTCCACAATCAACACAAGCACTGCTCCTACAGACCCATGCCCAGTGTCATGGGTCAAAGCCACCAAATCAAACTTCATCCCAACCATTCATAAAATGGTACACAACTCACTCACTCAAGGACTCATGCCAAAGCAACTAAAGCTTGCCTCAGTAAGACCAATCATAAAGAAAACAACTCTCGACAAAAAAGATCCAGCAGCATACCGCCCAATCTCCAGCATACCCTTCCTCGCAAAAATAATCAAAAAAACGGTTCAACTACAACTTCAGGAACACATCGACAAACACGAAACACTCGACGACAACCAACACGGATTTCGTCCCAACCATGGAGTCGAAACTCTACTGATCTACCTCTTCGACAGCATCTTAAGAACAATTGACAACACCAGGAATGGACTTATAATGATCTTCATCGACATCTCCTCAGCTTTCGACACAGTTGACCACAATACGCTCCTGGAGAGACTAAAGAACACTGGTATACACGGCATCACATTGAAATGGTTCCACTCGTACCTTACCGAAAGATAGCTACAGGTCAAGGTGGGACGCGACACCTCCCGACCCATAAATGTCCAACAAGGAGTACCGCAAGGATCAGCACTCTCAGCACTCCTATTTAACATCTACATCCAACCAATATGCAACATTATGAAAGAGAACAACATTCAGTACACAATATATGCAGACGACATCATGATATACACCCCGATATCAATCGACAACACCGGACTTCTCTAAGATAACAGACTGCCTTACCCAAATGACGAGTTGGTGCCAAAACAACAACCTCGCAATAAACTATAACAAGACCGAAGCCTTAATCATCACTCGGAACCAAAGCTTCATATTCCCACCAAACATAAAGATACAAAGCACTACGATACCGATAAGATCAGAGGTGAGATACCTTGGGGTTACTCTGGACAATAAACTCAATCTCAAACCACACATAGACAAAACAATCCAAAAAGCCTACTACAAGATGCGAATCATCAGGAGACTGAAACCACTCCTCGCCCCAGAACACTTCCGTACCGTCTGTCAAGCTCTGATAACCCCACTACTGGACTTCTGCAATCCATACCTTGGACTACCGAAACAAGCCCTCAAACCACTCCAACTGGCACAAAACACTGCAGCACGAATCATATCCGGAGCTGCAAGGCAGGAGCACATCACACCTACCTTAAAGGACTTACACTGACTTCCAATCAGTGCACGCATCAGATACAAGACCATCATAAACCTATTTAAGATAAAACAGCACACATCAGCCAACAGTCTCCACACGCTCATACAACCAGAAACCAGCACACGTCCTAGAAGAAAACAAACACACAACCGAGTCAGTACCCCAAATGAATACAAGCACAAACGCAAGGACACAACAGACAGAGCACTCTCCATGGCTGCTCCAACAATATGGAACAATCTACCGGACGATTTGAGGGCAACTCCAGACCTCAAAGACTTCAGAAAACAACTGAAAACCATGCTGTTCATAGAGCACTATGGACACATCACATAACCTAAGAGAATGTACAACAGCACGCCATACCTCCTAACACTGTATGTATATAAAATGTGTTTTTAGCACCACTGTAGATAGCCCACTTTGTACATAGCTCAAACAAATCTAGCACACAACACAGCCCACACACAACTAAGGCTCACCCTCACTGCATGTATAACACACCCACTTTACCTGATTGCTTGCTGTGATACCACCTTGATTATTAAGATAAGGCGGTTTAGAAATACTGTTAAATAAATAAATAAATAAATGTTAACTTTATGCAAATATTTATGCAAATGAGGCTTCTTATGCAAACGAGGGAATGGAATGAATCTCCGCAATGGCTCTACAACCCCCTTGGGCCGCCCCTGGCTCCGAGAACGTCCATGTCTGAGCAGGGACATAGCAGAGGCATTCCCAGGAACTGGCGTCCAGCGTCGCATCTAAGTTTAGATCTGCTCCAGACACTTGAAAAGTGCTCATTTTGGCTGAAAGACATCCAATACTCAACACAATGTCAACGATGGTAGCAGTGAGATTTGAATGCAGCTGCCCTGTTCCTAGTCCACTACTCTAGTATTAGGCTATCCTAGATATCCAGGTTCTGAAATACGGTTCTGGGGACATCTATGTAGATGCCCCCACAAACATCTGTATTGGGCACCTCCACATTTGTAAATTTGTGCCTGCTTTTGTTTTCCCCAGACGTTGTGACTTAGATGTCTCAGATTGCACTTTGATGTCCCTTCTAAAATTCCCGTCCACCTGAACTGGAAACACCAAACTCCACAGTTCTAGCAAGACTGGAGAAATAAAAAAAGAAATGCATTTCCTCTTCTTACTGAACAAAACACAAACACATCAGCGATGCACATTTCCCAAAGATCATACATTCCAGTTAATAAATTCAAAATAAAGTACTGTTTTCTACCTTTGTTTTCTGGCATTTCATTGTTGCAGTCATAATGGCCATGGTCTCTCTTCTACTTTCCTCTGTCTTCTCCTAACTCTTTCCACTGTCTGCTGTCCATTTGCTATTTCTCCTTGCCCTTCCTGCCTTCAGCCATGCCCTCTCCATATTTGTCTTCAACATATTGATCTTTCCCTCTTAGCACGTTCCTTCGCCTTTCTTTACACCCTCTTCTCTATCCACTTAAATATCACCCTCCCTCTAGTCTTCAATCTCCTTTTGACTTTTCACTCATCTTTCCAACTTTTTCTCTCACATTTAGCCCAGCACATCTCCTCTAGTTCTCCCACTTCCCCTGTCTCATCCTTCTTTAGCCTCTTATTCCCTTTTATCTATCGCCCATTCTCCATTGCCACATTACCCCCCCATTGTACTCCTTAATCTCCTTGCCAATGCCCCATGGCCTCTCCCACATGGTTCCACTATGCCCAGTATCTTCCCACCCTTCTTCTCCACCTCTCCACCTGTTGGAGTGTATCCACCTCTTTCCCTTCCCCCAAAATTAAGCAGCTTCCTTCCCCCTCCATCTTATTTTTATCCTCTGCCACTCCCCTAGTAGTCCAGCATCTACCCTCTGCCTACCCCTCAGAACCCAGCGTTTGCCCATCTGTCTGCTTCTCAGAGCTCAGCATCTGCCCGTCTCTTTGTCCAAACGTAAGCCCAGAGTCTGCGCCCCCTTGATCTACTCCCACAGCCCAGAGTCAGCCCTCTCTTTCTGTTCACCCTCTTGGTCTCTCCATCTGTGCCTCACATCTCAGCATCTGCCCCTGTCTCTCTTTCTCGGTCCCCCCTCCCATTCTAGTATTTCCCCATCCCCTTGTAGTGCAGTAGTTTGCTGTCCTCCCTTCCCCTGCTCCAGCTCCCTGTTTCCCCTCCTCTTCTTACCACCACCACAGTGCCATTGCCACCAATTCCGGAAAGTAAACAAGCTGAAAAGTGCATCTGTGTAATGTGACAACATGGCGCATTTCCTCATGCCTCCATTTGCATGGTCGGGTATGTCTGTGTGAGAAATCGAACAGTCATGGGAAAGTGATTCCTCTCTCTTTTGCATTATTACCCCTTTCTGCCTTTCAATAGCCTCCCTCCTGCACTCTCCCTCCTTCCCTCTCACCCATTCATGCACTGTCCCCTTCCCACCCATCTTTACTCTCTCTCCTTTCATGGTCTCTTCCAACTCCGCCCCTCTCCTTGGGCTCCACCACCTTCTGTCCTCTTCTACCTCTGCCCTTTCACTCATGTTCCACCCCTCTTCCTCTAGCCTTACCCCTTCCATCAATCTCTTCCCTCTTCCTCTCCTCTCACCTTGAGCCCCCTCCTACTCTATTACTGTGGACTTAAAATACCAGTGGGATGCTGAGATGTCCACTGATATTTTAAGGCCACAGTTCCTGCTGCCCGGAGATGCAGCAATTAGGAACTTACCGGTCACAGTGGCAACTTCCGCTCCTTCCCACTAGTGGGGGGATAGGGACACGTTGAGAGGCACTTCCCCATCACAGCGGTGGCCTGCAGTCCTTGCTGCTGGCAGGGGATGAGGACCCTGCTGATGGACAGGAACTTTCCTGCTGCAGTGGAGGCTCCGCACCTTGCTGTCAGTGGGAGATGGGGTCCCCACTGGCAGATGGGAACTTCCTGGCTACAGCAATAGCCTCTGCTCCTCCTGCCACTGGCAAACTATTCTAAAGTAGTGGCTTTGTGTCTCTGACATCAGTGAGGTGCTTTAGAGCCCATGCACGTGCTGTGCCCGAGATACATCCTTAGCCCCTCAGAGGAAATTGTATCGGAAGGGGCAGGATGCGCTCATGGGCGCTAAAACTCCGTGCTGACCACTTTCATCGGACCAACTGCCTGTGGCCCGTCACATTTCAACCTGTTGATGCTGTCCCATGGCTAGATCTGGCTGGCTCACTGTGCAAACCATGCCACCCTCCCATGGCAGCCACCCTGAGCAAATGCATGGTTTGCACAACGGGTCGTCCCAGCCCTGCTAATACCACCTTCCTTCAGGTTATTCCTCTCTTTGCAGCCTAAACATCCTTCTGACTTTGGCATCCACTTTGTCACACTGCTTTGCACCATGAAATCCATGAACACTATCACTCCGAGGTCCCTCTCTTGGTCCGTACATACCAGCCATTCATCCACTATCACATATGGTTCCTTTGGGTTTCTGCATCCCAACTACATCACTCTGCACTTCTTTGCATTAAATCTCAATTGCCGCACATTTGACCATTCTTCCAGTCTTTGTAGATCTTTTCTCATGTTGTCTACTCCGTCTGTTGAAAATGTTCATATCAGCTACAGAAAGGCAAACCTTACCTTTTAACCCTTCGGCAATATCACCCACAAAGACATAGCATATTAACAGTCCCAGGACTGATCCCTGAGGCACTCACCCTCCTTTCTTCAGAGTGAGTTCCATTTACCACTACCCTCCGTGATCTCTGTCAACCATTTCTTGATCCATTTCACCATCTTGGAATCCATCCCTAGGCTGCTCAGTTTATTCACAAGTCTCCTATGAGGAACAGTATCAAAGACTTTGCTGAAATCTAAGTAGATCACATCCATCGTATGCTCTTGAACTAGTTCTCTGGTCACCTAGTCAAAGAAATCAGATTTGTTTGATGATCTTCCCTTAGTAAAGCCATGTTGCCTCGGATCTCGCAACCCATTGGCTTCCAGAAAAATCACTATCCTTTCTTTCAACAGCATCTCTGGAGAAGAGGATTGCTGTCCAGGCATTCGGGTTTGTAGATAGGAATTGTTTCGATCCAGCATGGCTTGTAGCCACAGAGATGTGGGTTGTATTTTTTACTGATCCAATGTGGTAGTATCAGACGCAGGGCCTGTTGGTCAGTGTGATTGCTGCTGGTAAATGCGGAGGGAGCGAGGACAAGGAATCAGCAATCCGGGAGCAGCAGATGATTCTCCATCAGAAAACTGGAAGGCTCCAAGAGATTTTAGTGGTTTTGGAAGGCACCTGAAGGGGTGTATGGAGAGCCGTATAGCATGCTGGCATGGCAGGAAAAATACTGAGGAGAGGAGAGCAGAGCAGGAAGCATAAGACAGGAAGAGGCATGCATGCTCAGAGAAGTCCAAAAAGACTTCTCTGGGCTATGGGAGAATCTGGTGCTCATGGCTCCGTCCAGGATGTCACTATCACAGTGTGGCTGCATACCCCTATACTGTCTATGGAGAACACTCATTATGGGTAAGCAACTACGTTTTCTGTTCTGTTTTGTGTGGTTAATAAAGATGATTTGAACTAAAAGCAGTAAAAGGATTAACCTCTTGCAATCAGGATTGCTCCCTCACCCGTCAACCTTGGAAAACTGATCCTGTCCTGGATTTGAACTATAATACTGTGCATGCAATGGGGCAGAACCCAGGGCTAGATCAGGCCTCTTTGGCTTGACCTAGGTGAGATGACAACTCTACTTGGTATGGCATGGAGTTTGGCAACAGAAAACCCTTTTACCCCTCATCTAACTCCAGCACATTGATGATATTTTGTGAGAGGTACATTTTCTCACAGCCCTGCTTATTGGGTTGAAAAAGCAGGATGAAAAATACCAGAATACTTTTGTGACTGGGAAAGTTAATGCTTTGGTACTCCCACTTTCAGAACAGAGGTGTGCTGTCTTTATGTTCCTCTTGCTTAAACAGTGGTCTCCATAGCTGACTGTGACTTGTTGAGAACCTCCAAAGATGTTGGATCAGGAATGGCTTCCAGGCATCCTCCACCATTTCCAGGAAAAAGCATTTCCTAATGTTGCTGTCGAGTCTACTTATTTATTTATTTATTACATTTGCTTATATACCGCACTATTCGGTATCAGCGCGGTTTACAATATAACAAAATGACCAATACAACATTCTGTTTGGTTTTACAAGGAACAGGAGAAACAACTTGGCAAACAGGGTTGAACTATATACAGAGATAATAAATACAAGCACAGGGTTGAACTATATACATGAGATAATAAATTGCGACAACAGGGTTGAGGTGAATACATGAAATGATAATTACAAGAATCTAAATGAAGTCCAGTAATCACTTTAAGACTGTATGCGCCTGATCTGCAGGAAGGAGGCTGGGAATATTACTTAGACTCGGTTGCTGGCTGGGTAGTATTGGAGGAAGAGGTGAAATTTGATTGCTTCCTTGTACTTTATATCATGTCCTCTAGCTTTCCCCCTCTTTTGGAAAAGATTCAATTGTTCAGTAAAACCTTTCAGGTATCATTTCTTTTCTGTCCATCCTCACCTCCAGGACACACATATGTAGACGTTATAGCTAGGATTCTGTTATTTTGGGCTTCAAGTTGTTGAAATCTCTATCAGAAGCATTTAAATAACAAAAGATTTCACTACAACGTATTCCAGAATGCTAATGAAGCCGTGTTTCATGAGCAAGATTGACAGTTATGTTTCTGGGGCGTCCTCAATTTTTGTTCTTGCCATTCAACTATTTGTGAACAGAGACAGTTAAGATGGCATCAAAGGGATCCCTACAAAGGAAATGCAACATCAGGATGTAGGGGAATCGTAATAAGCATCACCTCATTTATCTAATCATTGAGGTCCATCCCAGATCTTGCTATCTTTGGAGATGCACAATGAACCCACACAAAACAGAATAAACGTTATTGAAAACTGCTTCATGAAGAGATGTTCCTATTAATGCCAATATTAGCGTGACATGAAAATGTATCGAATCTAGGAATAAAAATTACCACTCAAGTGTTTTGCCTATATAAAAACAATATTCCCATTATGGATAATGCAAACCATGAGCTTAAAGATGTTTTGTGTTTTCCCAGAGCTTTCAGGTTGAAATAATAAAAAAAAAAGGACAGACAAGACAGATTTTGGGTGGAAACAAATTCCAGAGTGAATGCAAAGTTCTTCAATTGCCTAAAGTAATGGTTCTCAGTCTTCAGGACACACCCAGCCCGTCGGGTGTTCAGCATACCCACTATGAATATGCAGGAGATCGGTTTGCATGCACTGTTTCCATTGTGTGCAGATATTCATTGTATAAAATCCTATAAACCTGACTGCCTAAGTGTCCTGAGTCCTGGATTGAAAGTCAATGGCCTAAAGACAGAGGAGGCTCCATTTTGGCAAATGTTGAATTGCATCACCTGCTGATATGGGGGACCTTTCACTAAGCACCGCTAACCAGTTAACATGCATCATAGCATACAATAACAGGCCACGGTGAATGCTAATGCATGGGCATGCTAGCTAATGACCGCTAAAACACAAGATAACT
Source organism: Ichthyophis bannanicus (assembly GCA_033557465.1). Taxonomy (NCBI): domain Eukaryota; kingdom Metazoa; phylum Chordata; class Amphibia; order Gymnophiona; family Ichthyophiidae; genus Ichthyophis; species Ichthyophis bannanicus. The sequence continues at coordinate 175,213,227 of CM066044.1, forward strand.
GGCTCTTGAGCACTAATGTGCAGAGTGGGGGGGGGGGGGGGTTAGGGGACAGCATGTGGACATAGAGAACACATTAGCACGTGGGCACCACTAATATGGCAATTAGCACAGGTGCAGCTAATACCTCTATGGGTATCGTTAGGTGCGCCCGCATTAGGTGCGGCATATTAACTGCCAGGAACATGTTGGTGACATCCCCACAGCTAATGTGGAGGCTTTGCACTTAATTGGTGTTTATAGCCCATGTTAAGTGCCCAGCCTTAGCAGATTTAGTAAAAGGGTCCCATAGTTGATTGATGTGCTGTATGCAATTGTGGACAATAGACATTATAGTGGTGAAAAATTTCTAACCATAACAAAAAGGTAAATCACTGTTTGACTTTTCAATTCCAGAGGCAAAGCATTGGGAGGTTTCTTAGTATTATACTTTTGAATCAGGAGGATTGTGGCTGTGATGGCTGGACTATAACAGAGCTATTAAGTGACCCAGATCCAGGAGGGAGACTTTTTGGCCAGTACTGGTTTTGAACATATATTCCCAGAAGCAGAGTGGTATCTGTAGTTCCTGATTGTAGCTATTGCAATCAATTTTATAGTGCATTAGTATAGGGTTGCCTGAAATCTGGCCTACAACCTCCCTCTTGGAACTGAGTAACATGGTAGTTCTGCTATACAAGGAGGACAAGATAGGAATACAGTGGGGAATTTCTCCAAGCGACCATGAGCAAAGGCTCAAGACATCATAGCTCCAGTGGAGACCAGTTCTAATTAAGCTGGAAGCCCAAAAGCACAGAAGGAAACTGTCAGGCCAAAACCTTCCAAAGTTTTAGGAGTAGGGTTGCCAACCCTTTTTCATGACACGCTGATCCTGTCCTGGTTTTATCTCACTGCATGCATGGACATGTAGTCTGTAGTCTTGCTTTTTTCAGAAAATACAATAGGAAATACAGAGTTATTAGTCCCTGAATTCAGTGAAGTAAAGCCAGGATGGGATCAGAACTGGATGGCATAAGAAGGTCACATATATGACCACAAGAGGCTCTATCCTCCAATCCAGATAGAACCTTAGGGGACTCTACAATGATAAGACAGGCCAGATGTCAAAGGTATGAATCGACTCTCATAGACAAAGACCAAGTGATGCCTCTGTGGGGGGCATGTATCAGGACCAGCTCACTGCATCAATGACTTATAAACCAGGATACTTAAAGGAACATATTAAAACAGTCCAGGAACTTAAGACTTTTGAACTTAAGACAAGACATTTTGGATCAAACAAGAAAAAAAAAATCAGCAAAGACCTGGGTTTGTTAACTCATTTTGGGCCACAAAGTTCTACTGCTTCCTACCCTCCGATCATCCCATAAGCACTTCCCTTTCCCTTCACACCGTCACTGGAATGCTTTTTATGCTTCACTTACATTTTCTAGAAAGAGACTGTTACAGTAGCTCTTGAAAGCCAGCCAGGAAATGTATTATGTTAGTTTGGTAAAAAGGAACTGCATCATCTGTTTTTGGTTTATCTTTATTTCTGTATGGAGAGTCAGTGGAACAGAAGATCCTTGAATGCATGACCCTAGGCCGCACCTGATTATGATAATCCATTGCCTAAACCAGTAGGCTACTCTTCCGAGCTGCCCGACACTCACTAATATTATTTCACTGAAGGAGTGGGTCGTTCTTATGTTATTTATAGTTTATACTGAAGATGATTGAATGCTACAAGGGAATCACAGTTTGTAACAAAAGCCTTGTGCTGTCATAGCACAGGGAGCTCACGCCCTCGTTGCAGGAAAGCATTCTTCATTTAAGTGCTTGAGAACAGTATCCGGCACGATTCCGTTTCATTCTATTGCTATATTACTATAAAGACAAAATTCCATCTGTGGCATAGTCTCACCGCAGTACGGTAATGGGACTCTATTCAATAGGCAGCAGAAAGGGGTGGACATTAGGAGCCATGGCCTCCCCTTCTTTTTTCCCCAACATAGGATCAGCAAATGGAGAGCTTGAGGATGGAGATGGGGACAATTTGTTTGACCCCTCCAACTAAAACAATGTTCTGTTGCCCCTGCTGTAGTCCCTGATAGGTAACAACGATATTCAAGAAAACATGGTTTTCTTTGCTGTCTCTTTGCCTTTCCACGTCTTCCCTTCCTTCTGTCTTGTTTCTCATTTCCTTTTCTGTCCCTCAGTGGTGTCTTTTGTGTTTCTTCCTCTGCTTTTCTCTGTTTTGCATTTCTATGGTCTTCTGAAACCTCCCGCCAAACCCATCTGCTTTTTATTCAGTTCCAAGTTGGCAGGAGGCACAAGAGAAATCTTACTTGGGTTCGTAATCTGGCTGGAAACTTTTCAGGATAACATAGGAACATTAATTCCTTGTGTCTCTTATGGTGGAATTTTTGTTAAGCATGCAATATATTTGTTACTCAGGGGTAATAATACTTCAGTTATATATGAAACAGATTAACTTATAATGGATCAAAGATACATGAAAGAAAAAAATATAACATCAACCTTATTAAATTTTACAGGATATTGCATGCAATTCCCTTGGATTTCTGCATCCCAAGAGCATGACACCGCACTTCTTCATATTAAATCTTAACTGCCAAGCTTTAGACCATTCCTCCAGCTTTTGCAGATCTTTCCTCATGTTACCCACTCCTTCAGGAGAATCCACTCTGTTGCAAATTTTCATGTCATCTGCAAAAAGACATTCAGTCCTTCAGCAATATCACTCACAAATACATTGAACAGTACCGGTCCAAGGACCAATCCCTGAGGCATGTCACTAATCAGCTTCCTTTCATCCAAGTGAATTCCGTTTACCATCACCTTCAGTCAACCAATTTCTGATCCAGTTCACCACCTTGGGACTCATCCCCAGGCTGTTCAGGTTATTGATAAGCCTCTTATGAGGAACAGTATCAAAGGCTATGTTGAAATCTAGGTAGATCACATCCATCGCATGCCCTTGATCTAGTTTTCTGGTTACCCAGTCAAAGAACTCAAATCAGATTTGTTTGGCATGATCACCCTATGGTAAAATCATGTTGCCTCAGATCACGCAACCCATTGGTTTTGAGAAAGTACACTATTTTTTCTTTCAGGAGTGCCTCCATTACTTTTCCCACCACCAAGGTAAGGCTTACTAGCCTATAATTTGTCACATCTTCCTTATCTGCACTTTTGTGTAGAGGTACCACATCAGCACTTCTCCAGTCCTGTGGAACTTCTCCTGTCTCCAAGGATCTATTAAAAACATCCTTTAAGGGACCTGCAAGAACCTCTCCGAGCTCTTTCAGTATCCTGGGATGTATCCCATCCGGTCCCATAGCCTTGTCCACTTTCAGTTTTACAAGCTGTTCAAACACATCATCTTATGTGAATGGTGTGGTATCTGCTCCATTCCCATTTGTATAATTGTCAATCCAGGATTTTCTTTAGTAAAAACAGAACAGAAGTATTTGTTTAGAATTTTTGCTTTTTCAATGTCACTTTCTATGAATCTGTTCTCGGCACTTTTGAGTCCTGCAATTCCACCTCTGATCTTCCTCTTCTGCTGAATATACCTGAAAAAAGTTTTGTCTCCAAGCTTCAGATTTTTTGCCATATTTTCTTCTACCTTTTCTTTTGCTATCCTTATTTCTCTTTTTGTCTCTTTTAGTTTTATCCTGCATTCTGTATTCCTCTGTTGCGAACTTCTGAATTTTGTGAAAGCTGTGTTTTTTGCCCTTATTTGTGCAGCCACTTCTTTGGAGAACCAAATAGCTTTCTTTATTCTCTTGTTTTTATTTACTTTCCTTACATATGTATCTGTTGACCCTTTTTTTGCCTTCTTTAGTTAAGCCTACTGCAATTCCACTTCCCTTACCTCCTACCCTGCCAACTCCTTCTTCAGGGACTTGGCCATTTTACTGAAGTCTGAGTTTTTGAAGTCTAGCACTTTGAGCTTGCTGTGATTGGACTCTGCCTTGGCTTTTATCTCAAACCTCATCATATGATGATAGCCTGTCGCATGTCCGAGTGCATGTGAGCAGCAGCAGCAATCTCCACTGGTGAGTACTAAATCCAGCATCAAACATTCCCTGGTCGGTTCTAGGCAGACATTAACTGCACCTTATAAGTGCATTGCCAAGAGTCCTGTGCAGCTGCGTTATCAGCAATGCACCAGTAAACAGGATGCTTATTATAGAGCTGGTGCATGCTGCAAATTGCATCTCTCCATGGTACCTCCATCCCTCAATCTTCCTGGGAATCCTGACATCCATTAATGCATCCCCCATTTCCCAACCCCCCCCCCCCCCCCCCCCAGTTCTTATAGAAAGTTCCTGCTGTCTCATGGGGAGCAGGAGCAATCCCCTGGTCACTCCAGCCCCATCAGCTATGCAGGTCGAAAATGGCGGCAGACCCCTGGTGGTGGTCTCATCTTCAAACTAGGCATGGTTGATGCAGAGTTTGCACTAGCATTTTATAAAAACGCATGAATATTTATAGGCTAAAACTAGGTGCCTTCTTACCTCTTAACCTGTACACCCTGTTATAAAATTACTCTCCATACTATTGGAGCTAGTAAAGCACCAGAACTCAGGTTATCTTCTATGCACAAATCTGCAACCTGAAGGATGCTGGAAAGCTACTGAATTACTGACTACAATGACAGAGCGAATGCCAGCAATTCTTGTGAAAGCTGCGAGCGTGTACAGACTCTCTGAAGACCGTGGTCGGTTTGCTTTGATCTTCCAAAACATCAGGAGACAAAGGATGCTTGAAAATTTCAGGGTGAAAGTCCAGCACACACCCACTTCTATGTTACTTGTGATAGACAAGCGCACTAACTGCAAAAGCTATGGTGTGATCCAGGACAGAGGTACTGTGGGTACATCCTGCAATTTCCTGGACAAATTCCAGTCTGACTCCACACCTGCCTTATCATGATCAAGTAACTTGGCAATGCCCCGTTGCAAGCTTCCTGGAGGCGAAGAGCCAGATTCTTTATTTGTAGGATAATTAGAAAATCTCACTTCCTGCCTGCACAAAACTTCTAGAGATACCCACTAAAAGCATATATTTAAATTTATTTAAGTGTATTTACATTTTTTGTCTTAAGCAAGGTTCACTATAATTCATCATTTTATATAGTAACAAAAGAAAAAATTAGCCTGAAGTGGCTTCTTTAGTTTCCATATTATAGAAAAAAAACTATTCCAAAAATAATTAACATAAAACTCTAATGAAAACATGAAACAGAAGGGGATCAAGTGATGCTGTGCTCAGCTCCTACCTCTTATCTAAGACTGGAGCATTTCTGCTGGGAGGTCCTGCCTGTATTAGCACAATACCAGAGTGGCCAAGTTACCCAGTTCCAAGAGTGAGATTTTAAGCCAGTCCTGACGCATTATGGGAACTGTAGTACTGATTTCAATAGATAAAAATCAGGGACTACAAATCCCATACTGCATTGAAATGCAAATTTTAAACTAGAACCGGCAAAAAAATCTTACTCCCGAAACTGGGTAACTTAGCAATGCTGCAATACATTGCTCAGAAATACAGTTTTGTGAAGGTTTACTGATGTCTGTATTAATTCTACAGTCTCTCTGATTTAGTTAAAAGTGGTTTCTGCACTCATCTGTATCTTGAAGAAAAAAAGTACAAGGTAAAGTCTAGTGAGAGGGAACAGTGGCCTTTGACTAATTCAGTGCAGTTCAAAAGAGGTTTGGACAAGTTCCTGGTGGAAAACTAATATTCATTGCTCATCCCTGGACATGAGCTATGAAAAATAGATGTACTCTTTGGGATCTTCTGGTTACCTGCGACTCGGACTGGCCATTGTCAAAAAACAGGATGCTAGGCTATATGAACTTTGCAGAGTTGCCAGGTTACCCAATTCCAGGTGTGAGAGTTTCTGGCAATTCTGGTTTTAAATTTGCACTGCAATGCAGTATGGGATTTGTAGTTCCTGATTTTACTCATTGAAATCAGTGCTGCAGATCTCATATTGCATCAGAATACGTAAGATGGTTAGAAATCCAGGAATGGCTTAAAATCTTACTCCTGGAACTGGGTAACTTGGCCACTCTCACCTAGAATGGCTTTTCTTATGTTCATAGGATGTTCCTTGTTTTCAGGTCACAAGAAAATAAAGTTTAGCAGTATTAGATTTTCCTCTTTACCTCTATTTAGCTAAGATCCAAGCACAGGGCTTGTGTTATGGGCTGAAGATAGCCCCTTCGTGGCCTTTGGGCTGAGATCGAGATAAGAACAATTAATGCAGAGTTGCCAAATTTCCCAGTTCCAGGAATGAGATTTTAAGCCAATCCTGGACTTCTGACCATCTCATCCTGATGCATTATGGGACCGGCAGCAATGATTCCAATATGTAAAATCAGGGACTACAAATCCCATACTGCACTGCAATGCAAATTTTAATCCAGAACTGGCAAAAAAATCTCACTCTCGGAACTGGGTAACTTGGCAACTCTGTTAATACCCTCCTACTTCATCCTTCTGAGCACATATTGATGGCCAGAGCAGGATTAAACTTCCTATTAGAAAATACTTGTTTTGGCATTTCTTCACAAATAACAACATTGGACCTTATAAATGTAGTAATGCAGCAGTCTTCTCGTGGTATGTGATAAAGTGCATTTATGAGTGCAGGATATAGCAGATACATCCAATCACACAAGTACAAAGAGCAATCCTTTATCCGCTAAAATATATCCCTAGGAGGTATCATTTCAGACAAGTAAAAATAGTCTCAGCCTCACTCTATAGCCCTCCCATACCTTGAAAGAGCATCCATGTACATTTATTCCAAACCTTAAAATCAAGGAGTCAGAGCACCAAAGACAAGGACTAAACAGACCTCAGTATACATTGACTGTCATGATCATGGTATTCAACAAGGATGCGTGCTTTCAGCAGGGCTTGTTTGATTTCAGCATTCCTTTTGTGACTATGTCATAGAGCTGCCCACCATGCAAACTCCGATTAGCCCTACAACAGTATAAGAAACTGATGCATTTATCCTGCTTTCCTTCCTGGATGTTTTATGCTTTTGAATTTTTCAAGGGTGTGTTTCGCCAGCTTTTACTCCCTATTTTCAAGGGATAGGTTTTCAAGATCTCCAAGTTGATATCTGTCCTGCCCACTCCCAGAAGTTATACGCAGCTGATGATGATGGTAGTGCAGCTATTCTTTGAAGGGATATGCACAGGGTTCATTTGCAAATGCAATGTGTGCCTTTGAGTCAGTCCTGATGAGGCAGCCATAAGGTTTAGCTGTGTGTAACCTTCCCCCCAAGCCATGAGGATTTTACATAGTGATCAGCTTGCTAAGAAAAGACATAAAGGTTTCAGTAGGCACCCTTCCCCCCCTCCCCCTCCAGGCCTGAGCACAATACCCTCTTGCCCAGAAATCAGCAGACCAGAGCATACCAGTTTGGACAGGTCACCCAGGCACCTCCCCCAGGTCACCCAGGCACTTTCCCCAGGGACTGCTGATTGGTGGACAGAAAATACCTGAGACGAATGAGATTGTAGAATGAGTTTAAAATTGTACTGTATATAAGACATTGTAGGACATCCTTCGTGGCTCAGATTTTTGTGGAGGGTACCGGCTCTCTGTCTGAACCTGTGCACATTAAAAGATCCTGTTTGCATTCCAGCCTATCTGTGAGTTTCCTTCTGTGGGTGAGTGAAAGAATTAGAGCTTTTTCAGCAGCTTTGCTGCTACATTCTGGCGACCCAGATGGGACCCCTTTAAATTAAATAAAAAGCCTCTCTCATCACACCCATGGTGGGAAGACTACTGCTTTTTGCAGCATCGGGCCTCTACCGGTCAGGGACCGGCCCCTCCAGGTGATTAACGGTCCTTGGCGCCCCGGGCCACTTTGTGCTCCGGAAGGACACCTTGACTCACCTGGTCGGTCGGTCCCTGTGGCTGACCCCCGATTGAAAAACCGGCTGGATAGACTGCCATCCAAACTCTCTGTCTGATCAGAGTTCTGGTGAGTACTACTACTGTTTTGGGTAGTTCTGTATTCCTGTATCTGGTAAATCTGGTAATTCTGGTATCTGGTAATTTCTGTGAATCTGTAGTGGCCTGATCACCCGCAACGAGCAGTCCGAGTAAGGGTACTAGAGGCCCTGAAACCATTGCTCGTCCGGTCTGGTATCTGGTAAATCTGGTAGGAATAGGGGGGGGGGGGCGCGCTTGCGAGCGCCGGTAAATGACTGCAGTATAAATTCAGTTCTGCCACCTCGGGTCCCTTAAAGTACTAAAAAGCGCTGCCAAAATATTATATTAGTACTTGACCCCCTTAAGTGGGCTTCTTTTGTGTTGCCATGTGCTTGTGCTGCCATGTGCTTCTGGTGTTGGGGGCTTCTTTTGTGCTGCCATGTGCTTGTGCTGCCATGTGCTTCTAGTGTTGGGGGCTTCTCTTGTGCTGCCATGTGCTTGTGCTGCCATGTGCTTGTGCTGCCATGTGCTTCTAGTGTTGGGGGCTTCTCTTGTGCTGCCATGTGCTTGTGCTGCCATGTGCTTCTAGTGTTGGGGGCTTCTCTTGTGCTGCCATGTGCTTGTGCTGCCATGTGCTTCTAGTGTTGGGGGCTTCTTTTGTGCTGCCATGTGCTTGTACTGCCATGTGCTTCTAGTGTTGGGGGCTTCTCTTGTGCTGCCATGTGCTTCTAGTGTTGGGGGCTTCCTTTGTGTTGCCATGTGCTTCTAGTGCTGGGGGCTTCTTTTGTGTTGCCATGTGCTTCTAGTGCTGGGGGCTTCTTTTGTGCTGCCATGTGCTTCTAGTGTTGGGGGCTTCTTTTGTGCTGCCATGTGCTTGTGCTGCCATGTGCTTCTAGTGTTGGGTGCTTCTAGTGTTGGGGGCTTCTCTTGTGCTGCCATGTGCTTGTGCTGCCATGTGCTTGTGGTGTTGGGGGCTTCTTTTGTGCTAGTGATCCTGGAGCTCCATCTAGTGGACATTAGAAAAATAGCTAGCTATATTTCTCATATTACTATTAACCTCATGGTAAAAGTTAAATCCTATGGTACAGCTAGAGAGTGTGTGTAATGTGTATTTGTAACAGCTGCTACTGAGGAAAGAGAGTGTATGAGTATTCGCTGCTGAGACGTCTCTGTTTTCTGTTTTCCCTCTTTCTTTTTCCCTTTGTGGTCCTGTGTGTTTTGCGCAACCAAACTCTGCCTGTTACCTGGATTATATTGTATATTGTATTCCCAGAAGTGAGGTTAGAAAATTTACACTGAACATTGCATTCCTTGAATTGAGATTAGAAGATTTACACTGTAACTTGTGATTTGTACATTGTGATTAGAGCATGGGGTCCGGAGGCTAAATTGTAGTGAAGGAGCATCCGGACCAGTTTCCCTATATAGATTCATGGCTGGTCCATATAGTTAATGTGCTGTTATGTAGAAAATGTTAGAGTGTCTCTGTAAATGTTAGAGTGTCTCTGTGTTTAGTTATGACATTAGGGAAAGATTAGGGAAAGAAAGGTTTTGTCCAGACATTAGGTCTTTATATTTCAGGATTGATTTTGATACTCTATCAGTAAAAGGTGAAGTTATTAACAAGTTGCCCCTGTGTCCCCAAACAGTGAAAAACACCAGGTCTACTGATTGCAGGGAAAGGGACAGTTTAGAAAATGTTTTGGTCATGCCTCTCAGTGGTGAGTGGGGGGTGGTTGGAACTGCTGAGATGGTTTGCATAACTACAGAAAGATACTAGGAATGAAACCATTGGAATTGTTTGCATAGCTATAGAAAGATACTGGAAGATCAGGGAGGAGTTTCTTCTTCTAGCAGATGAATGGAGGCCCATTAGAGATGACAAAAGGACAAATCACCTAGGAGTCTTTCTCCTAGCAAACAAATGGAAACCCATTAAAGAGGACAAATAACCCCAATTCACCTAGCCTCACCTAGCCTCCAAACAATCCTCTTGTCATCAATTTTAATTGTAAAGTTTAAGCTTCTAGAACAATGGGGGGGTGCCTCCTTTGAGCATCCTCAGATGTCTGACCAGCATCTTGATTGTGTAAGGGAGGGATCAAACAAAGGCTGGTCAAATTACTATTAGCAAAGATGTATGGGGTGGGGAATATCTGTAAGGCAAAGCTCATGTGAAAGAGCTAGCCTGCAAACCATTTCTTACAGCCCAGGGGGGAGGGTTTAGTGAAATTTATCAAGAAAACCTTCTTATTCCAATCAGATAGGCTGCTAGCTGCTATGCTTAAAAGACTAATAGTCTTGTGTTTAAATGTTTTAATCTACAGTAAATATTGTTTTTCTTTCATTGCTGGCTGTTCATTGCCAAGTGCCCCTGAATGCTAGATCAAACAAACAAGGCATGAAACTAAGGAAACTGTTTCTGTTTTCCTTTGACCTTCAAAGTAGAGGTTAAGAGCTCTGAATAAAAGGGTAATCCAGCTTGAATTTTTATCTCTGGTACATATATTTGGTTTTGACTGCATATACAAAATTAAATGTTAAAAGGGATTTTATATACTGTGGCAAGCACCTCACAGAGGGTTTTCAGATCAGTTTGATGCCAGTCTCAGGTATTGTTAGGTTTTAAATTAAATGTGAAAAAGAATATTCTGCATTAAAAATATACAAGGAGAAGTGTTTGCATTCCAGATATCCCCCAACCTTTTCATGCAAAAGTATCAGTTTCATCATCTGAATGCCTGTTTTCTGAACTGTAAGATTTAAGGCAGCTCAGTGCTGACGACTGCTGAACAGGACAGTAAATCATAGGTGCCAATTACACCAGAAAATATGGAAATATTTGTAAAATTATTTAACTTGAGTTGATTGGACAAAACCAAATTTTGCTTGTCAGCAATGATCCAGGAGAGGTTTGAGAAAAAAGAATGAGAGAAAATAAACAATACTAAGTTTTAAACAATTGTTTGATATTCTTAGCAGCCTTGCCAAATAAGGATACATTAGTATGGGTAATTTGAAGTGATGTATCTGGCTAATGAATATGTAAACAAAAAACAAAAACAAAAACAAGGAGATGAGCATTTTATTCAACTATGCCGTCTCCAGAATCTTCAATTTAGGAATTCATCTAAGCCCCAACACATACTCAACAATCAGAAATAGACATCTGGAGACAGGCTGGGTGCACCTTGCACCCTGATGAGCTTTGGAAAACCCACACTAGCCATGTGGTACTTCCAGATGCTTTTTGCCTCATTATGCCCCTGTATGTCCTGGCCAGGCACGCATGGGCAAAAGAGGGATGATTTGATGACAAATTCTCACAAAAATTGGTATAATTCTAAAAAAAACCTTGCCAGAAATTGCAGAATATGTGTGTGCAACTTGTCTGATCTATAAACATGTAAAGATCAGTCAAGGGCATAATGGAATATTTCTTACCTGTAAAGGAATCTCCAGTGGTAAAGAGACAGAGAGACAAAGAGTTTATCAAACTGAGAGACCTAGTTGACACCATATGAGATAGTTATGATCTTAAGTAAATATGGATGAAATTAAGTTTATATCATTGTGAAATCTAATCCAGCATATTTAGTTTTTTTCATTCAATACTGGTGCTGCTTTTCTGAATAAGGCCTGGAGCCATGTCACCAATTGCAATCCAGAGAGTCCAGCAGAGGAAATTGGCCAGAGTCCAGATGGAACAGACCATCCCAAGAACTCAGAACTACCCACCGCTAAAATGTGTGAAGGAGTCCCTATCTGGATCAGTGTGTCACATTGAAAAAGGGCCAAGATATCTGCCTATGAGAATGAGAGGTTCAAATTTTGAGAGAAACAGAACTTAAACTTCAGAGAAAGGTGAAGCACATTGCGAGGTCCTGGGGAAATGCTGAGAGGCAGGACTACATTGTCTGAGAATGGGAGGAGAACTATTGGACTGACTGGGGGTTTTGGGGGCTTTTGTGAATGATTGTATTGTTATCCTTTTAATATTGTTTTCTTAGAAAGTAACTGAAATCTACAAGCCATTTCGGCTTCAGCAATTGCAATACCCACACCAGCTCAAGGTTTTGCTGTACTATTCTCAGAGTTTTCTTTATCACATTATTAAGCACTGCTGCTTTTGATACACTTTCATGTTATGCGTTTTCAATATTATTGAGTTGCTGCAAGAAAATGATGTTACAATATATGTTGTCTCTAGGGAACAGTACCAGAAGCTGCTTTTCTGATGCCCCCTATCTGTCTCAAATGGTTGTTGTCCATTGCCTTTAGTGGGATTACCTTTGCCCCATTCACAAGAAAAGAAAAAGAAAAATTGGAGAATGAAGGGAAATTGGCTGATAGGTATGTCTAGTATGGCTGCATCCTTGCCTGAGGCTGTAATACATTATGATGGCACGGGAAAAAAAAACACGTGGGCTAAGAAAATGAGTACCCAGAGCCCAGCACAACAAGAGTAAAGCCAGGGGGAACCATACTCTGAACAGAAGTGCACAGAAAATGGACCCAGCTAAGAAAAGACATGCCAGGCCTGAACAGATTGAACAGGCCTGAGCAAGTTGGGCAAGCCTGGACAAGTTAAACAGGCCAAACAAAGCTGGTGATACAAAGTGCTCATGAGCCCTGAAGACTACAGTACCAGTGATTAATGAAACAAAGGGGATGGCAGGGTGTAGCCAGAATGACTCAACACTAGCAAGAATAAAAGCCATTAATATGTTAATAAGGGTGGATCCCAGGGAAAGAGCCTTTGCCCCAAAGGAAAGAGGCCTCTGCAGACATTTTCCACACGGCCCTCCTTTGTCCCAAAGGAAAGAGGCCTCTGCAGGCCCTACAACCTTTTACAGACAGTACAGCAACTTTTGCACACAGAACAAAACTTTTGTGCAGGAGTTGCTACAGAGGGTATAGGGTATGTGTTGTTTTAAACTCACTGACGCAAGTGTTTCCATTGAACACTCTATCCAAGACCTACATGATCTAGTTAATCATATTACTGACCCGTCCATGGGTCCTGGGTGGTTTATGAAGTGGTTCAGTTGGCTAGGGGGACTAAAAATCCCAGTGGTAGGGGTTCTTTTTATTTTACTGCTATGTGCCATTCTTACCATGTTGTATCCCCATTCTTTACCGCTTCATTACCACCACCCTTGATACCCTGGTAGAACGCAAGGCGGCTACCACTGTCATGGCCCTGACCCAATACACCCCTCTGCGGCTTGCCTCCAGTAATACTGCCCACTACCGCCCCTAGCGGTTGAGGTCTCACTTAAAAAGGGGGGAGTGAGGCAGCCATAAGGTTTAGCTGTGTGTAACCCTTCCCCCCAAGCCATGAGGATTTTACATTGTGATCAGCTTGCTAAGAAAAGACATAAAGGTTTCAGTAGGCACCCTTCCCCCCCTCCCCCTCCAGGCCTGAGCACAATACCCTCTTGCCCAGAAATCAGCAGACCAGAGCATACCAGTTTGGACAGGTCACCCAGGCACCTCCCCCAGGTCACCCAGGCACTTTCCCCAGGGGCTGCTGATTGGTGGACAGAAAATACCTGAGACGAATGAGATTGTAGAATGAGTTTAAAATTGTACTGTATATAAGACATTGTAGGATGTCCTTCATGGCTCAGATTTTTGTGGAGGGTACCGGCTCTCTGTCTGAACCTGTGCACATTAAAAGATCCTGTTTGCATTCCAGCCTGTCTGTGAGTTTCCTTCTGTGAGTGAGTGAGAGAATTAGAGCTTTTTCAGCTGCTTGGCTGCTACACTGACTCCTGCCGACCCAGAAGCTCCTGGGTTTTCTTGGCAGTATCACTGGAAGTAGATTGCCAGGCCTTTCTTCTGAGGCAGTGGAGGGTTAAGTGACTTGCCCAAGGCCACAAGGAGTGCTAGTGGGAATCGAACCCTGGTTGCTTGGTTCATTTAGGCATCTAAAAACTGAAAGTGTGCGAAAATTGCTTGCATGTGCATGTACCTCTGAATTAATGTGCATACAATTTGATTTGCATGTTTAAAGGTCTAAGGGAAGGAGAATGCGCATGCAAAAAAAAAAAAGAATAGGCAAAAGAGACAGAAAAAAAATAACCCAAACTAGGAAAAATTCAGTTAAAAGTATTCACAAACAGAACATTTTTCATGCACACCCCTAGTATGGCCATGATGTCTTCTTTTTATAAGTTCCCAGAGTGTAAGAGTAATTTAATCATTAAACATAGAAACAGAACGAGTTATTCTTTCAAAGTTGCAGCACGATAAAACATATCTAAGTCAGAGCTTCTTGGACAGCATAGATATGAGTACTGTGACAGGCTGTACGTGCCCCACAGCCAGAACAGACAAGGGCAGCCTGCATACAGGGTTGCAAAATAGCTTTCAGGGACTGGAGACAGACAGATCAAGATAGATAGAAAGAGAACAGAAGGCTAGCTTTGCAGCTCTTCATGCTGGTTGCCTTTGCCGCCTTGATCCCTTGTCCATGCTGTTTGTATGGCACATTCACGCTCTCACAAACATCAAAGGGGGGGGGGGAATCAATAAATAAAGCAACTTTTTAAGTATAGCATCAAAACAGTAAATTCATTTAATGACGTCTCCTTTTACATATTTTGTAAAACCCTTCCTCAATGCCATAAGCGTGTTTATTAAAGAGACACTTTGACTTGTTTTCCTCAAAAGTGAGCCACATTGAGACCTTCCTTTCCTGAGCTCTACAGTACAGCACCAAGCATCTCCGACAGAAAATTAGAACTTAAATAGAAGGTTCTCTATAAATTTGGGCCCTGATGCATTATTTTGCTGAAAATGCTCCAGTACCTGCTCTTAGTCACTGCTAAAGAGCCTGCAAGAAAGCTCCTGCTCATGGCTCTCCTGCTAACATCTTTCCAAGTGCTGCTACGTGTTGGTCCAAAGGGGAGGGGTATAGCACCAGCTAGTTCCCCAGCAATGTGCGTCAGTCTCAGATGAGAGCAGCATACCTGGGAACTTTGAGATTAGCTTGGAGAAGGGGACTGCATATCAATTTTCTCTTCACTCTAGCCCAGCTAATTCATACTTTCTTCCTTTCCTTCAAGGATGTCCCCAGCAGTCTTCCTGCTTCCGTCCTCCACTTTCTCCTATAAAGAAAGCTGCTGAATTACTCAGTTCCAGAAGGGAGATTTTAAGCCAGTCCTGGGATTGAATTTAAAACCAGAACAGGCCAAAATGTCTTTCCTTCTGGAACTGCGTAACTCAGCGCACTGCATGTTCTTGTTGTTAAGTGCCGTTGAGTCGGTGTCGACTCATTGCGACTCTCTGGATAGTTGTCTTAAAATGTGTTCGGTCTTCAGTCAGATGGATCATTGTTGAAAGACTGGCATCCATAGCTGCTGTTCTTGTATCGATCCATCTCATTGCTGGCCTTCCACTTTTGTGTTGACCTTCCACCTTGCCAAGCACGATGTGTCCAAAGTATGAAAGTCAAAGTCTTGTCATCATCTGAGCTTCTAAAGAAAGCTTAGGCTTGATCTCCTCTATCCCTTATTTTTGCTGCAAGAGTGTCTCCTTCCTCTTTCCCCACTAAGCCTGCCACTAACTTCCAAATCCTGGGATCATAGATAGAGTTGTGTCCGCTTCAGCCTTTTTCCTCTTGTTTCTCGCCACACGCTGCCTTCACAGAGGAGGAGGGTGAAGCTGGAGTGGACAGCTCAGAGCAAAACCAATAGCTCCAGCCCTTCTCCTTCTATTCACTGCTGGCTGCTTGAAGGGGAAGGGCCAGAGCAGCAAACAACAGTTTCTAGGTATGGGGATGAAATGGTGCTGGAAGCAACTGCCTACATTTCCTATTCCTAAACCCGAGACAGATCCCAATTAATTTAGGTCACCGCACAGAAAGAAAAAAAACAAAAAAACATTCTTAGGAAAATTAGAACTCCAGGTCTATTTGTGTCAAAGGGTAAAACAAGAATTAGATAAACCTGCTGGGGGAAAACATATAACTAGGTGGCAATCATAAGCTCTGCTGATATCCGTTTCTCTGCAGTACATCCAAGGACGGACTGAATGAGAAACTGAGACAGTGCCGCTTTCTGTCCCCTTCAGAGCTCTCAGTGCAATTAAATGTCAGAGACACTGTAGGGGTTCTACAGCTTTCATGCTGAATTTAATCAACATCCAAGACACTTAAAATCAGATGAATGTGATTAAGAGTAGGCCATCTTGTGGGGTCATGCTGCTCAATGCATGACAATAATGGCAATTATATTTGGAATATGAAAGACCCCCATTACTATCACTATCATAACACTTGTATTAGTATCACCATGTCCGAGAAATAGGTGGCAGATCAGAATAATACTATTAGCACAAAGGGCCCTCAAAATAAGTAAAATGTTGTTTGCTTGAGGCTGGAATCAATTGTGTCTGTGTATTTCTGAAACTCATTACTGCCTAGGAGTCGGTATTTATATTGGTATTGTTTGGGTAATGAATTATTCGATTACCTGTTTCCATTGTATTTCTCTACTCTTTAATAAACAGGCACTTTCACGACCAAGTGCAGCTATGAACTGGTTTACCTGTAGGTAGGGTTACCATATAGTTCCATATCTGTAGGGAAAAGCTGAGTTCCTGGGTTTCCATCCATTACATGCACTGACCGAGTTCCTCTTTATGCAGAGCTGCCAAGTTGCCCAGTTCAAGGAGGAAGTCTTTTGACCAGTCCTAGTGTAGGAATGTATTTCTAACCCTTGCTATTACCTTTGAAATCAACACAGCAGGTGTGAGCACAGTTCCTGTTCACCCGCAACTCCCTCACTGACCACATCACACCCACACTCATTGATCTCCAGTGGCTTCCCATTCAGTTCCGCATTCACTACAAGATACTCATTCATACTGGCTCCCCTCAGTACCTCGCCAATCTCCTCCATCTTCATGGCTCCTAACACCCCCCCTCCCCCCGATCCCTCCATGTAAATAGGTTATACCTCCCCTTTGCTTCATAGGCATGCGTACAATCCACGCACAACTCAGCATTGTTTTTCCTAATTCCTTCACTCTGGAACACTCTCCCTTCTGCCTTCCATCTTGAGCTCTCCTTCCACAAATTCAAAGCCTTACTGAAGAACCACTTGTTACTCCTTACGTAACGAGCGGTATATCACATATGCTGATAAAGATAAAAATAAAGACAGGGCTGGTGCAAGGATACTGGCGAACACTGGGCGAACCTTCAGTCTTATGCCCCCCTCAAGATTCTGATAGTTAAACTCAACAATAATCATCATCCCAACACCACGTCTTCCACAACAATCCTGCAAAAATGTGTAATTAGACATCATACTTTTAAATATTAAAGCACTGTGTGGTAAGTATATGTGTGCCCACTCTCCCTACAGGTAAATGAATGTGCTGTTGGTTCTTGGAGTTAGTGAGGCTGCCAGGACCTATTGTTTCGATTTGACCGCTGCTGTTTTTCTCCGCCCCTTAGAAGCTAAGGCCCTAAGCTTCTGTCTAGTCTTGCCTAATTAATGGAAAAGCTCTAGTCAGAGGGCCACAATGGGAGTTGTGACTGGGTTAGAGGGCTGGTCAGTGGGGAAGAGGTCTTCTCATCCCACCCAACCCCTTCCACTCCCAAAACAAAACAATCCTCATGCCCACCACTTATTATTATAAGGAAAAAAAACAAACAAACACAAAAACAAATAACTTGACCCTGCCCACAAAGCCCCTCCCATGGACTGTAAACACCTCCCACCATTGTGTAACATCATCACTCTGAGCTGGAAGCTATTTACACATCATTAAAAGTGACCCACTGGCTCACAATGATACCAGAATATTGACACTGCTGTAGGGTCTGCATAGCAGTGGAGGGGGGGGGGGCATGTAGGTAGATGATGATGGGCTATGGGAGGGGCTTTGCAGGCCATTAACACTTTTTTTTGTTACTAGGCAGTAGGCCAAACATTTTGTGCCAGCAGACTAGTTCTGTTTCATCAGTCTTAGTTTGCCCACCCTATCACAGTGCATCAGAAAAGAGGGGAGGGAGAGATTATCAGAAATTCAGGACTGGCCTAAAATCTGCCTCCTCTAATTGGATCACTTGGCATTTGTGGTTTCTTAAAGTAAAGTCATGCATGCACTGGAATAAAACCAAAACTGGCTCAGCCTTTGCCCTATTGATATGGACATACATGTTAACAGTAGCTGTAGGGCAGTGGGTATGTATCTGGTGCTCTCAAAGGTTGCAAACAGGTCTTGTTTTCAGACTGTCATCAATGAATGTGTGTAACATATGAGACAGCATATAGGAATCAGAGGTAGGGCCAGATCAACTATCAGGGAACTAGGCGGCTGCCTAGGGTGGCAGGTTCTGAGGGGCATCAAAGAGCAGCTGCAGCACAAGAGGTTCTTTGTGATCTTGGGAAGTCACTTAACATCCTCTGTCCCACCGGGGACAGGGAAATACCTACTGCACCTAACATAGTAACAGTGTCTATGACTGCAGATAAAGACCAGTATGGTCCATCTAATCTGTCCAGTAAGGTGGCAAGAGTAGGTGCGCCCACCGCGCCATGCAGGTCACCCCTCTCGATGCCTTTGTTTAGGGGTGTACCCACCGCTCCGTGCAGGTCACCCTTCTCAATGCCTTTGTTTAGGGGTGTACCCACCGCTCTGTGCAGGTCACCTCGACTTGTTGAGATATCAGAAACAGATAAGTTTATTTTGATTTTATCTTGTTTCTATAAAGGAATCCACTGTGTCTATCCCATGCCATTTTGAATTCTGTCACTGTATTTGCCCGACCACTTCCATCGAGAGGGCATTCCAAGCATCTACCACCCTTTCAGTGAAGTAGTATTTCCTGACGTTGCTTTTCAGTTTACCCTTCATGCAGTTTACCCTTCATGCAATGTCCTCTAGTATTACAGCTTCCCCATCTTTGAAAAAGGTTTGTTTGTTCATTAATACTCCTTAAGTATTTAAAGGTCTGTATCATATTATCCCTGTCATTCCTCTCCTCTAGAGTATACATATTTAGGTCTTGGATTCTCTTTTCATATGTCTTCTGGCACAGGCTTCAAATCATTTTGGTCGCCTTCCTCTAAAGTGTTTCCAGTCTTTTTATATCCTTTGTGAGATACAGTCACCAAATCTGAACACAATATTCCAAATGATGTCTCACCAGTGACTTGTACAGTGGTTTAGTATCTCCTTTCTGCTGGTAATTCCTCTCTGTATGCAACCCAGCATTCTTTGGGCTTTGGCCACTGACTTGTCACACTGTTTTGCCACTTTGAAATCCTCAGAAACAATGACTCTGAGGTCCTTCTCCTGGTCTGTGCACACTAACCTATTGCCTCCTATCTCCTACAATTCCCTTGGATTTCTGCATCCCAAGTGCATGACACTGCACTTCTTCACATTAAATCTTAACTGCCAAGCATTAGACCATTCTTCCAGCTTTTTCAGATCTTTCCTCATGTTATCCTCTTCCTCAGGGAAGTCCACACTGTTGCAAATTTTTGTGTTATCTGCAAAAAGACAGACTTTTCCATTCAGTCCTTCAGCAATATCGATCACAAATACGTTGAAAAGTACTGCCCCCAGGATCGATCCCTGGGGCACACCACTAATCACCTGTCATTTGTCAGTCAATCAATTTCTGATCCAGTTCACCACCTTGCGACCCATCCCCAAGATGTTTAGGTTATTGATAAGCCTCCTATGATGAACAGTTTCAAACGCTTTGCTGAAATCTAGGTAGATCACATCCATCGCATGCCCTTGAACTAGTTCTCTGATCACCCAGTCAAAAGAACTCAGATTTGTTTGGCATGATAGTCCTTTGGTAAAACCATGTTGCCTCAGATGATTCAACCTGTGTTTTTGAGATAGTCCACTATTCTCGCTTTCAGAAGTGCCACCATTATTTTTCCTACCACAGAGCTAAGGCTTATTGGCCAGTAGTTTGTCCTTTTCCTGTCCTGTGGAACTTCTCTTGTCTCAAAGGATCTATTAAAAACATCCTCTAAAGGTCCTGCCAGAACCTCTCTGAGCTCTTTCAGTATGGTCAATTCTTTATGCATAGCAGCTAACTTGAGGCGTATAGGGCAAGCTCTTAGGTTCCAAATTATTCTTAGAATGAAGGTTCCACAGTTATTGCATTGAACACATGACATGCTGATTAAGACTGTTATAAAGCAGTCCTAGGAAAAGGAGAAAAGGTGGGTTAACACTTAATTAAAGGACAGTTGTCAATGTAAATGACGACCATATAGGCAATGCAGTCCTGGGGCGGGTGGGTGGGAGGTTAAGTGACCCTGGCCAGTAGACCTTATATGAACTGAGGGCACATTCACATATCTGATTTAAAGGCTATGCAAGGAATGTACAGTAGGCAGTCTAAATATTCCTAAACTTATAGCCAAAAGTTAAAATTTATATTAAAAAAAGCAGGCCATTGTAAAGTCTGAATGTAGCTTGCCTTGTACTTCATGCTGTACTTTCTATGATTGATACAGCAAATATAAGCACTGATATTAAATTACATTCGAATAAAGGAAAGCAAGACAATGCATCCCGACACACAGCAACTCAGTGTGCACATGCTTGCCTCCAGGGACGGTGGGCAATTTCCCACTAGCTCATTTACCGGAATGAATAGCAGCTCAAGGAAAAAGAGGTGGGATGCGAGGAAGGTTCTGGATCTCTCTCTCCCTTCCTTTCTTCGCCCCCAGTCCTTTTTATGTCCCCATTTCAGGTATCCACACCCACACCCACTCATATATCCTCCTCCTCTCTAAAGCATACCTCCCATAAATCAGCCCCATTTCACAACCCCCAGGCCCTCTATTCTCACACCCCACCTGCCTCCGTTTCACATATTCCCACGCTCCTTCATGACAGCAGCAGCAAGTAGCCTCCTCCTCTGCAATGGGGTAAATCCGGGACTGGATCAACCCTATTGGGCAGATCTAGAGCCAGTCTGGTAACCCTAATTTGTCTTATTCTAGATGATACTGACTAAAATCCTTTGAACAGCAAAGTAGGTTTCCAGTTTTTAAAAGAACTGAGGGAACCAGCTGTGTGTTAAATTTGAGAGATCCAGTTGCAGAAATCCATAGCGATTCCCATCATACCACCCTCCCACAGTTCTGCCCCACCTCTTTCCTCCCCTCCTTGCCTTCTACCCAGACTTCTGATGGCTGATTTGCGATAGTTTATATTCCCAGCTCCCAGTTTCCTGTGGCAGTTCAGGTACAGCAAGAGGTAGCAAATTCTACATTTGCATAAATTTGAATTATTTTGCATATTAAATGTAACTATTTTCTATGATAAAAATAAAGTAAAGCGATTTCCAGCCCCACTAACATCCACATAGGGAAACACCATTTGTCTGTCTCTTGGGCAGCTCTTGGATCTCTGGCCGCACTAGCGCAGCTCCCACTGTACTATAATCCTGAACCTCCCTTCCCATTTATCATTCTCAGCCACCGAAGCATTTTGGAGGTATTTCTATAAAGTCATTGCCACATGTATGTAAAATACTGTCTGGCATAAACGTACACACTTTGACCTGATGATATGCCCTTTGCTGGTAGACACAGCCAGAGATTAGATCTGGGCAGATTATAAAATACCTTAGTAAGTATAAAAATTACACACAAATGGGTATAAGTAATTGTGCCTACAGTCAAGGAGCGGTCTCTGCCACATATGTCTGTATTTTATAACAAATAGGTACCTACTTGTCTTTATAAAGTAGCACCAATTACTCCTGCACAAACCTTTGCACTTTTTTTGTGATTTTTTTTCTGCATTGAATTTTAAATTTAGTACAATATCACTCAAAAACAATATGCTTTATTAGTTTGACAATTATATAAAATACTCCCTTTTAATTTATATGTATAAGCTTTAAAACACATGGTCTTGCCTTTACTCCGGTACCATTTGAGTGTTTTGAATATTTGGGTTGTGATCAATGTTCCCTCTAATTTTCTGTAGGCTGTGTGCGCATAAAATATCAGCTGTGTGCAGCTTTTGAAGGAAGGTTAAAGTTTTGTGCGCCACGTAACGACGCTCGGAGTTATATACCTTAAAATCTGATTACACGTCAGAATACAGTATATACACCACATTGATTTTAATCAAATTAAATGAAAATAGACGATTACTAAATGAAGCGGGAAATTTCTAGTAATTACAATCACAACTTTAAAATTTTAAGATCTCTGTGTTGTTTTCTATCAGAATCAGAACCGTAATTTTTGTGCGCTCTGTTGTAAGGTATGTGCGCTCGCTCGGCGAGGTGTGTGTGCGCGCGCACGCGCACAGCTTAGAGGGAACAGTGCTTGTGATCTCACTTTGTTCTATTTTATTATTATTTTGACAACAAAGCTTGCAGAATTTTGCCTACTTCAGACCTAACTCAGAACGTTGAATTTTGCTTGCAGAATTCCAGCAGGAGTATGTAGGCGCCCTGATATAAAGCCACTTTCTTCATGTCTGAACTTGTTTTCCGTACACAAAATCAGGACTCTTCATTTTTGTCAGTTTCCTGGAATGTATAAAATCTCCTTTATCCTCTCGTAGAGACCATAATCTTGTCTCTCTGTTAGGTGCTTTCATCCTACTGAGAGAGTATCACGTGATCAGTCCATCCCACATCAAAGCAGTAAACCAAGCAGCTGTGGAAAACATCTTTCTCTGCGCATGGACTGCAACCATGTGAAACAATAAATAAAAAAATAAATAAAACATCTGCCCTGTTTTGGGAGGGATGCTCCCCTCTGATGTCCCTGGTGTGGTACCTCATCCTGGTGATCTTATGGAGGAACAGACTGCAACCCTCCAAGATGAGATCCTGCTGTTGAGAAGAGGCTGGACCCAAAGCCAGTTCTGCTGCTTCTACCATTGTCCAGAGTGCCCCTTATAAAATTATGGGAAATATAAGACCTCATCACAAATTAAGACCTTTACTTTCCTGGGATAAATGTTTCTTACCCATTCTATACCTAGGTTGCTGTTTTCCAGTGGTCAGTGAAGCCTTTGCAACCCTCTGAGGACTGGTTAAGGTCCAGCACATTAGAGGCTATGGGACATTCTTGAGAATATAAAGTTTCAAGAAGTATCTTGCTGGTCTTCATCTCTCTCTCTTGGTGCAGCAGTAAAAGGTGCAGGGTGTGTACAAGTAGAGCTTTAGTTGACATCCTCTTAAGTCAGGGAAGGTGGTAGTTCTTGTATAACATGCAGCCACTGACTAAATAATCATTTGTGTGCTGCTTATCTCTTTGTAAAGCTCTTTGGAGATGCCCAATTTAATTTCCAGGACTCTAAGGACAATCATCCAAGATTGAGGCAAAAACAGATTCCTAGTTTTGCCTTTTTTTTTAAAATTAGGCTTATATTTCTTTTGAAGTCTGCAGATAACAAAAAACTCAGTGGTGGTTCCAGTGTATGTTTCCAGTATATTCTTATTCATCTGAGAAAGTGAATAACTTTTTATTGGAAAAACTTTGAAGTCCTGAATTGATCTGAGCCCTATAAGAGTACAAAAATGGGGCATCTATAGATGTTTCTGGGCAGATGTATATCTCTTTCTGGGTATGAATATGCAACCAACTTGCTGTTTTGCACATTCCAGACAAAGCAGTGTATAGTATTAGGGGTACCTACTATATTGCTGTATTACTTTCTATTTTTCTATTCCTATATGTGTGTAGCCATAACCCATATAACGCAAATCAACTCTCTTACATTTTGGGATCCTACTATGTACTTGTGACCTGCTGGAACAGGATACTGGGCTTGATGGACCATTGATCTGACCTAGTAAGGCAATCTTATGTTCTTAGTATTATAACATGTGTGTTCTCCTAGGACAAGCAGGATGTGTCAGCCACACCTGGTGACGTCATCCGACGGCGCCGTGACGGAAGTGCTCTCTAGCTCAGAAGCTTCTGAGCATGTGTGAGGTGACCCCACCTCCCCGGTCCGCCCCCAGCCCGACCAGTTTTCAATTCTTCCGCCTTGCCTCAAGACGGATCTCAGCTCTCTCACCATATTGCAACTCTTATAACCCATTATAATGCCTAAACCTGGATTTAAACAATGTCCAAAATGCAAAAGAAAAATGAATATCTCCGATGCTCACCTGAGCTGCCTCCGATGCCTCGGGGCTTCTCACAACGTGGAGGACTGTTCCTGCTGCGCCCAGATGTCCCCCAGGGCTAAGAAAATAAGGGATTACTCCCTAAAGGAATTCCTGGCTGCTCCGGTGCACGCTACTGAATCCGGCTCTTCAGAACGCGGTAAGTCCGCTAAAGGGAAGGCACCCGCAAAGAAAAAACACCGGGCGGGCCTAGGCCCTGTGCCTCCTCCTCTGCCGGAGAGATCTGCCTCCTTGGCCTCCGCGGTGCCTGGCACAAGCTCCCCCACCGCCGGATGCTCCTCCGATCTTCTCCCACGGAGCTCCAGCGATCTCATCGCTCCCCTGCCCTCAGGAGGCCCCCCGGATGCCTGCCGCTCCTCCGGACTCCCTCCATTGCCATGCGGTCCAGGTGGATGCGGTCAAGATGGCGCCGCCCACGTGGTCTCGCCAGACTCCGCCCCCAGAGACGTGCCTTCCAATCGGGTGGCCAGGAGCGGCTCCTCCCACCATGATGACGTCAGGGCTCTCCCTCAGCACAGGCTTCCCTCGCCCCGAGCCAGCCTTCTGAGGATTTCCCCAGATGCGCTCCCTCGCGCCGAAGATCTTCACCGCGCCGAGGGCTCCCACCGCAGCAACCACAGCCGCAGCAGCCGCCACAAACGCCGCGCCGACACCCGGGAGTCCTCCCATCGGCGCGGCAATAGCGGCGATACGCATTCCAGGAAACACAGGAGCAAGAGGCACCGGGGAGACCGCTGCTCTTCACGCGGTGACAGTTCTGCCAGCGAGTCCTCCTGCAGCCGCGGGAGAAGCAGAAAGTCCAACTCGCAGGGGCACCGGAGCAACAGATCTTCTGCATCCAGTACCTCTGAAGCCATATTGCAACTCTTACAACGCCTGGTGCAACAAACTGGTCCTCCAGGCCGAGATAACTCCGTTGCAGCCCCCTTGGATTTACAAACTCCTGAGAGGAGGGAGGCATCACCCACTCCGGCCTCACCAGAGCATAATCCCTCAAGGGAAAGGAGCCCTTCCCCTATGCTGGGACAGGACTCCGAAGGGAGCGCTCCAGAGGAAAGGGACCCGGAATCACCTTCCAAAAACACTATTGCCTTGACCTCCAGGCAGAAGCCGACAGCTCATTCGGCCGAGCGATCCTGTCTACAGTGGCAGGTTCCACCTTCTCGGACGTGACAGGAGCAACCGACCAAGTCGCAGCCTGCGGGCAGTAACTCCTGTACCTCCTAAACACCACGGACTAGGGTAGCCCACCTGGTCGGGACCCTCCCGATGGTTGTTATTTGCACAATGTGGTTGTTATTTGCACAATGTTATTGCACAGTTGCACTATATTATTGCACAGTTTGTTCCTTTGCACTGTTGATTGATTGCACTATGTTCTACCTCACTGCGTGTTGCATAACCACATTTTCTGTTGAATTCATCGCTGTTGATGCTGCAAGCCACTGTTGTCGATTGCACTAGGTTTTACCTGACTGCGTGTGCCAGCTGGCCATGCACTTATATTATTGCATTAGTTGCACAATAAACGTCTGTTCTTCACAATAAACGTTTGTTCTTTATCACATGACGCTTCACTGGTGTCCCACATGCCTACTATCCTGTCTCAGGCCTCCCTCAGCCTCAGCGCGTAACAAGTAGCTGGGGAGACACCAGGTGTGGCTGACACATCCTGCTTGTCCTAGGAGAAAACAGAGTTACTTACCTGTAACGGAGTTCTCCGTGGACAGCAGGATAGGTCAGCCACATGATCCCACCCACCTCCCCTCTGAGGGTGGCCTGTGGTCCGCGCCCCAGCCTCTGGCCGAAGCTAATGACTCACTGGTCGGGCTGGGGGCGGACCGGGGAGGTGGGGTCACCTCACACATGCTCAGAAGCTTCTGAGCTAGAGAGCACTTCCGTCACGGCGCCGTTGGATGACGTCACCAGGTGTGGCTGACCTATCCTGCTGTCCACGGAGAACTCCGTTACAGGTAAGTAACTCTGTTTTCTGTGTTTACCAGTGCCTGACTCAGCAAGACCATGTAACTAATTCCTTGTCAGGCACCATATACGAATATAATGAAAATGGAATTCAGACCTAAAATGTTTAGATGAATTCCCACAAATATGCAACAGCACGGAAGACAGACATGCAAATACGTTATTTTACAGGATATGGTCGTGGGAGATACCTCCACTCTGTTCCCCTGGCAGATTAAATCTCACATGTTATGAAGTTTTCAGTTTCTTTATTGAGCTCGTCCAGGGTCTTGGAACCAGGGGAGGCAGTATTGTAACATTAAACTAAGATTGAAAACCACATGCAAATGGGCTTGTAAGATGGGAGAAGCCGGCTTCTGGGGAGCTCATAAGTCAATTTACTGTCAGAGATACAGAGAAATCCTTTAGAGTGTGAGAAGCGATTATGGGGTGTCATCCTGCTGCAAGACGGGGATATGCAGGGAAAAGGTTTATTTCATTTGGCGTTTGGTGAGCTGGTTCTGTTATATTCTCAACAGCTGGGGCAGGTGAAGGAGGCTTCTGTACTGTGGGCACTACCATTCCTATGCTAATGAGATGCTAAGTTATGAGCAAGTGAACGCAGAAAACCTCTATAATCTAAATTTCCAGCACATTCAGGAATGGGCAGAACTCCCAGGGAAAAATTGTATAAGAATAAAGTATAGTGAAGCTTTGCAGTTAAGCATAGCTCTTAAGTATTGAAGTCCTCCTTTTTATACAGAAAGTCAGTTTAGGCATATTTTATTTTATTCTATGGTATTTATATACCACCTTATCATTCAATCAAGGCGGTTTCCAAGGCAAACAATCAAGGGGGCAAATGTTTTCATGCAGTGTACAGAGTGGTGTGTATGTGTTGGCGGGGATGTGATTAGATTTGGTTTATCTACATAGTGCGCTATTATACATCATGAGCTATTATACAGTCTTATATACAGTCTTGGGGTGGAGGGGGGGGGGGTTGATGATCTGACTTGTATGCTGGTTCAGGGGGTATGTCCATAGTAATCGATGAACAGGGTTGTCTTCACCTGTTTTCGGAAGTCCTTGATTTCTGTGGTTAGTCTCAGATCGTCTGGGAGGGAGCTCCATATGGATGGAGCAGCCAGGGAGATTGCTCGTTATGCAGTGTCTTTGCAGGTCTTGGTGAAGTCTTTTGGGGTGTTAACCCGATTGGAGGTGCCTCTTCTTCTTGGCCGTGTGCTTGTGTCGGGTTGTATGAGTGTGTGTAGGCTTATGGCGGAGGAGTGTTGTTTGATCTTGAATATGTTTATGATGGTCTTGTATTTGATGCGTGAGATGATTAGGAGCCAGTGCAGTTCTTTCAGTATGGGTGTGATGTGATCGTGTCTTGTAGTACTGGCTATTATGCGGGCAGCTGTGTTTTGGGCCAGTTGTAGTGGTCTGAGGGTCTGCTTTGGTAGCCCGGTGTATATTGGATTGCAGAAGTCTAGTAGAGGGGTTATCAGCGCCTGGCAAATGGTGCGAAAGTGCTCTGGGTCGAGGAGGGGCTTGAGTCTTCTGATGAGTCGCGTTCTTTGGTATGCACTTTTGGTTGTTCTGCCTATGTGTGCTTGGAGGTTAAGTTCTTTGTCCAGGATGACTCCGTGGTACTTAACTTCTGATTTTATGGGTATGAGTGCATCTCTTATCTTGATGTCAGGTGGGGGGATAAAGGCCGGGTTTCACGTGATGATCAGTGCCTCCGTCTTGCTGTAGTTGATAGGTAGGTTGTTTTCCTGAAGCCAGTTTGCCATTTGGGTGAGGCAGTTTGTTATGTTGGTGTAGTCCGGGTTGTCGACTGAGATGGGTGTGTAGATCATGATGTCATCTGCGTAGATTGTATAATGTATGTGGTGCTCTTTCATGATGGCACATATTGGTTGGATGTATAGGTTGAATAGGAGGGCTGAAAGGGCCGATCCCTGTGGCACTCCTTGTTTGACTTTTATGGGTCGAGATGTGTTGTGTCCTACTTTGACCTGTATTTGTCTGTCGGTTAGGTATGAATGGAACCAATTCAGGGTGGCACCGTGTAGACCGATGTTCTGTAGTCTATCCAATAGAGTCTTGTGGTTAACTGTGTCAAATGCAGATGAGATGTCAATGAATATCATGAATATGCCTTTCTTGGTGTTGTCTATGATGCGGAGGACTCTGTCAAAGAGGTATATCAGAAGAGTTTCTACTCCGTGGTTGGGGCGGAACCCGTGTTGATTGTTGTCCAGGGGAGCGTGGTTGTCTATGTGTTCTTGTAGTTGGTGCTGTACAGTTTTTTCGATTATTTTTGCTAAAAGTGGTATGCTGGAGATGGGTCTGTATGCTGCTGGATTGTTCTTGTCAAGTGTGGATTTCTTCGGGATAGGTCTTATTGTTGCGAGCTTCAATTGATTTGGCATGCGCCCTTGGGTTAGGGAGGAGTGTACTATCTTGTGGCCTTGATCCAGGGCACTGGGCAGGGATCCATGGGGGAAGTGCTTGTCTTGATTGCTGAGATGTGGGAGAGTTGCTCCGTGGATGGGGTGTTGAATGTTCTGTCTACCAAATGGTTAGAGCAGCAGACGGAAGCCAGGGTTCAAATCCGACAGCTGCTTCCTGTTACCTTGGGCAAGTCACTTAACCCTCCATTGCCCTAGGTACAAACTTCAGAGTGGGTATTCAGTGGTGGCAACTAGACGATCCACTGCGGCTAGCCACTGCCACTGAACTCTAAAGCAGGATAGTCAACGCCTGGGCCATATCTGAGCCCCGGCTTTGAATATCTGCATGGAGTAGATTTGACGGCAAGCTAACTGGGTAGTGGCAATATTCACCTGCTACCCGGTTAGCTTCTGTGCAAGGATTAGGCCGGCCTTTACTGCGCCTGACTTTCACTGTGTGTCGGTAACCGGGCAATGGCTCAACATCACTGCTGCTTGGTTATTGAAGGGCATCTCCCCCAAATGCCCATGGCACACTCCGGGCATGTAGCAGTATCACCTGGGTAAATACCTTTGAATATCCCTCCTTAGACTGTAAACCTTCCAAGGGACAGGAAAATACCTACTGTAACTGATCTTGAAGTTCTGAGAACAGGCATGACCTTAATCCAATTCCCCCTTTACATATATATTTGTGTGCTAGGCCAGCATGAAAAGATCCCACAGTGGGAATGTTTCTAACTAACTGTAGCCCATCAGGGACTCGCGGACGGTAATTTTCTAACAGGTCGCCTATGCGTGAAGGTCATGTAGATGCCTATTGTTATCTTATTTTATAATGACGACTAGGTGCCTTTGAGTATTTAAAATACTTGGGGTAAACCAACAGAAAAAGTGACGAGTTTGAAGCTGTGGACATTTACGCTTGCTCAAGAGCAGGCAGGTGTAAATGTTAGCACGTAAAGTATACGTGCATTTAATAAAATACATGAATAGTGACACTACCTGTGTTTCAAGCAGACTTCAGCTCAGAACACTCCTGCACGCAAGTCACACCCCAGTGCCTGCCTTTTCATCACCGTGCATGTTAACCTTGGGTTAATGGCATAAAAGGCCTTTAGGCGTGAAGAATCCTTTATTAAATATATGCATGCACACCAACCCAAAAGCATACTTCACAGTCAACTACACATGCACACAGGAGCCTAATGGAGGCAATAAGCAAAGCTTTCTAGACAGGTTATTAATAAAAAAACACCTTGTAATTATTGCTCCCTCCCCACCTCCCTCTGCAGGAAACACTGGCTGCTGCAGTTCAATAAAATCCAGACAATGGCCAATGCTGAACATTCAGATTTTGTGGTCACTGCGGCGCATATCCGAACAGCGATAATATTTAGCCGTTATCCAGCTAGAATTGATTTTTTGCTGTCCTAAGTCTGAAAGACACCACTGAAAATCGCCGCTACTCAGATAATTCCTGGCACCCGGACCACCTCGGCAGTCAAAAGAAATATTCAGCAGCAACATCTGGATAGTGCCACTAAATATTCCTCTCACCAACACTTATCTGGTTAGCAAGTGCTACTAATTGGATACCTGCCTTCAAAGTCAGCTCCAAAATGAGCAGGTCAGAGGAAAAGACAATACTGCCTGAACGCAAAAGTGAATCATAGATTCAAAATTTAATTTGTAGACAAAAGGGAAGTATAACTGTAGAACAGGGGGAGGGGGAGGGTGGGCCAGAAGCCAGAGCAATAGGAGAAGAGGGATTGGATCAGGGTTTAAAGGAATTATTCTCTGATCTTCTTCAGGCTCAACCCCTTCCCTCAGGCTGTCTGGAAGGGAGGGGGCTGAAGCAAGACACCACTGCCGCTCTGATTACAGTGCAGTGGTGATGGGAAGGGGAAAGAGTTTGATGTGTTGAGTGATTAGAAGATGATAGAAAAGACAAAATTCTGTTTGGCACCGAGTTAAAAGCCAGCCAGCATAAAAAGTCCATCAATAAAGACAGAGAACTCTGCAGCTATCTTGAGACATGGATCCCACTGAAGGAGGGCACTGGCTCCATTACTATCGAGCGAGCCCATCGGATCGGCCCCTTGCGTGGCATGGATGAGTGACCTCATGCTGTGATAGCGCACTTCTTGAACTTTCATCAGAAAGCGTGTGTCCTCTGGGAAGCACGGGCCCGGTGCCGCAACAATTGGAATGCCGGTGGTCCACTAATATTTCAGGATTACTCCACTGCTGTCTCAGCTTGCCGACGGGAGTTTGCTGGTGTCTGCAGGACTTCAGTTCCATGTGGGGTGCGCTTTACATTGGCCTATCCGGCCAGACTTTTAATTACCAGACTGGCCAGCAGAAGACCTCGATGCACCTGCAGATGCGGCTCAATGGCCTGCCTGAGCTCAATAAACTTGAGATTCTCCTGATTAAGGAATCAGGAATGTGGCTGCTAAGCGTCTCTTATGTTGATACATATTCCTCCTCTCCTGATTAACCTCATTCAGGTCAATGCATCTTTCTCTTGTGCCCACTTCCGTTATTCTGTTCTATATGGGCCCCCTTTGTTTTTCCTTTTATTTTGATATTTTTAACATCTTGGTCTTGCTTTTGTTCTTCTCTTTGTCCATTTTCTTCTTCCTCTTCATGTTTTTCATTTTTAATCATTAAGCTTTGATTTTCTTCTTTACCCCTGCCCCTCTCTTTCCTTTATTTTGTTCTCTCCCCCTCATCTCCATAAAGCTCTATCACCTCTTCCCCCTCCTTTCAGTGGCGGCACCTCTCCTTCTCCTCTCCCCCCATTGTGGCAGGGTGGTATGCTTAACTCTTCATGTTACTCTTTGTGGGGTGACCTCTTATGAGTGGAGCACTGTACAGATGTGTTTTGGAGAGGACAATGATGAACCAAGAGTTGGGCGATGCCTGATACTGCATCAAGGTTGCGTTTCTATGGCATGGGGAAGCAGGCTTGGACTCATGTAAGGGTGGACTAGTGAGTGTACTTAGATGGAATGTTTGAGGAATACGGGTGTTGGGTTGTTGGGGGGGGGGGTGTTCGAGGTGAGGTTGTTCTTGGCTGTTTGGTTGTGGGGAAATCACTGTCTCTGGCCATTAACTGGTGCTATGAGACCTACTCACACAGGCCAGGCCTTGTTCGTACCCCCTCATGAGGCCTTTGGGTGCGCATGAATGTGGGGCAGTGCATAGCCAGAGTTCTGCCTCTCTTTCCCTTTGAATGCTTTCTCTCTCTCCTCCCTGTGGGTCACTTGCGAGGATGGTTGCATGCCGAGCTCTTGTGAGGTACTGCATGATGGGATGGGCCTGAAGGTTCTTCCACTCATTCGGCCCCTCCTAGATCTGTGGGACTTGGAGGGTAGTGGGATGTCTACATGGTGGATGTTACATGGAGTTGGTTAGCCTGGGATTTGGGAGGTGACTGGGGCTTATAATGGATACAATAAGAGTGGGATGTCAGATGGGCACGGGGGTTAAATGGGAAAGTGTGAATGTGGGGAACTGGATGTTTGTGACAACATGGTTATGAAAAGTGTAATGGGGGTTATGGCGGATGACTTGGGTCCTTTTGGCTGATATTCGTGTCCAGTTGTGAAGAGTGAGCGCTGATGATTGGAGGGGGGGGGTGAAGGCAATGTAGGGTGGGGGGGGGCCATATGCATCCGAGTCCTTAAGGTGGTTCCCATGAAGCGTGGTTACCTTGGATGGTGGGTGTGATGTTGTGGTCTCTGGCACAGATGGATAAAGTGGGGTCCATGGTAGGTGGAGAGGGAAATTGGGGGTGGGGGGGGCGTGGGAAGCAGCATGCAAAGTGTGGAAGCAGATATGTGTATTTAATTTTATTTGTAAAAGTTTATGGCGACTCTGGGAGGGTTGGAGTCGGGGGGGGGGGTAGGCCCTGGCTGGGGGAGCCTCTGCCCAGATTGCACGATTTATTATCAGAGGTGTGTCAGACTCTGGATATGGGACAATGAGTAAAGGCCTTAAATTAGCTTCTTTGAATGTGTGCAGCATTGGCTTTCCCATCAAGCAGCACAAGTTTTTGCAGAAATTGTGCACCTGACGGGTGGATATCGCCTTTCTGCAGGAAGCGCATCAGATTGCTGAGGAACATGCTAAACCACACCATTGGTGGGTCAGAGAGGTATATGGGGTAGCCGCAGTCGGCAAAAAGGATGGCATTGCTATCCTGATGTCTAAGGTTGTGAGCTGGGCAGTGAGCTCTGTGGAGGCAGATCCGGACAGCAGGTATGTGTTTGTGCAAGGTTTAGTTGGTGGGAAGCAAGTGGTCCTTGACTCCATATATGCACCTAATGTATATGATGTGGGATTTTACATTCATTTGGTGCAGTGGGTGGCAGAATTCATTGACTGCCTATTGATTTTGGGATGGGACTTCAACTGTGTGTTGGAGGCAGCGATGGATAGGTCCTCAGGGATTGGGACCCTGGACCAGCGTCACACCCACCGGCTCCAGGGTTTATGTGATGGTTATGACCTCATGGACATCTGGTGATTCCGGGGGAACGTGACTACATTCATTTATCCCTGTGCACACAGTACATGGTCACGGATCGTTTACTTTTTAATCTCTGCAGGGATCTTTGAGAGGGTCCCGAGAACTGATATTTGTCCGGTAGTGGTTTCTGACCACGCAGTGGTCCTCTTGGAGATGTGTTGGGGAGAGTGGAGTGGGGCTTTGTTCTAGAAATTCCCAACGAAGCAGTGGGGGACGACCAATTTGTGTCCTTTTGGTCTAAATGGGCTGACTATATGTTGTATAACCAGCAACACATGGACAACCCAGCCTGGTTTTGGGAAGCTGGTAAAACAGTACTGCGAGGGGAGATCATCGGTTATGTTCGGGCTAAACGTAAACGTCTAAACAGTAGGATGATGCAACTAGAGTGAGAGTTGAGTATTACTTGTCACTGGCTTGCCTCACAACTGAGCACAGAGGCCAGGGTTTGGATGTCGGTGATCTAATCGGAATTGAACTTGCTAATCCACTATCGAGCCATGAAATTGCTTATGTATTATCAATACTGGCTTTATCATTTTGAGAATCAGGTGGGTAAATTTTTGTCATCTTTAATACATTGGGGGAGGCCCGAGACATGTAGGAGCCCTCCAGGATTTGGTTGGGTATCTACCCTCATCAGTTGCCAGTGTGGAACAGGTATTTTGTGAGTTTTACAAGCGATTATACCAGGCCAAAGCTGATCTGGATAACTCGGCAGCTCACCTTCAAGCCTGCGGATTGCCCAAGTTGATAGAGGCTCAGCTGGATGCTCTGAACAGCCATATCACCCCTCAGAAGATTTAAAGGGGCATTAAAGGGCTACAGGGTGGTCGGTCCCCTGGGCCAGGTGGTTTTCGGAGCAACTTCTATAAGATGCTGAATGACGAAGTGGTGCTTCTCTTGGCAGACTATTATGCTGACCTGGTTGGTCAGAGGCATTTCCCCCTCAAGCCTAATAAAGCGCTAATAACTATCCTCCCTAAATTGGGCAAGGATCCTCAGCTTCCAGGATCTTATTGATCGATTTCGCTATTAAACGTGGATATCAAACTTATAGCAAAAATAATGGCGGACAGGCTGGTGCTGTACTTGCCTGATTTGGTCCACACGAACCAGGTGCAATTTGTCAAGGGATGCAGTGTGGTGATCAGTATGCAATGGGTTCTGGCATCTATGTGCGTTAGTCTGGGAGAATCTCGCTCTTTCATGCTGGTCAGTTTCAACACGGAGAAAGCCTTTGACAGGGTGAGCTGGAAATTCCATATATCAGATTCTTGAGGTCATGGGCTTTCAAGGTTCTTTTGTGAATAGGGTTCAACTGTTATACTCAGACCTCAGGGGTATGATTATGGTCAATGGTAAATCGATCCTGGAACCCTTTTATGCCACATCTGGTTTGAGTCCATTCTACAGGGAGTTCATGTGGGAGCGGAGGAGTTGAGTTGCTGCCTTCGCTGATGACATCTTGGTTCTGTTACGCCTCTTTAAGGAATATGGTAGGTGGTCTGGCCTAAAGTTAAACTTGGAGCCCAAGTCCAAAAACGTAGCACCAAGAAGGAAATGCTTGAAAAAAGTTTTTTATTTTAAATTACAGTTTTGGCAAGCGATGTTCGCTCGTTCTCTGAGGAAGTACGGCACAGCAGAATAAGAGCGGCAAAGTATATTATCATTGTGTGCAATCGGCACAACCATCTAAAGAAAAGTCGGCAAACTGTTCAAAAGTTATTAGCAAATATTATACAAGACAGCTAAGAGTATGCCAATACCCTTGATGAAGTATTGATGAAACACGGCCTGTGTAGGGTCTTTGGCACACAATTTTGATTTAAAATAAAAAAAAATTTTCAAGCATTTCCTTCTTGATGCTACGTTTTTGGACTTGGGCTTCTGGTTTGCGAGGTACAGTGCTTTTTTGTTGGTACCTAAAGTTAAACTTGGACAAGTCTGAAGCATTCCCTCTCAATCCTAACATTACACGTTGCTGGCCAGGGACCTTTCCCCTAAACTGGGCAGAAGGGAAGTTTAGGTATCTGGGGATACAACTCCCAGCTTGCCTGTCGTACCTATACCGAGAGAATGTCTCCAGGCTCCCGGCCAATTTAAAACAGAGGGCACAGCAACGACGGGACCTCCTGCTGCCTTGGGGGGGGGGGGCGGAAGGGTTGCGCTCTTCAAGATGGTCCTTTTTCCTAAATAGCTCTATGTGCTGCAAACTCTGCCCCTGGAGCTCAAGCAGTGAGATATACATCTTCTCAAGAATCAGGCTAATATTCTTTTCTGGAGGGGCCGCTGGCCCCGAGTATGATTTGTGGTCTTACAGCATCCTCATGGATGGGCTTCCCGGATTTGGGCCAATATAACATGGCCTGTCTGTTGCAGTATGTGCATGACTGGCTATAGGACATGTCCAATCATATGCCTTTGGTGTGGGAGCGAGCTCTTGCTACGCCGCTATGTTCTGCATGCCGGGACTCTTTGGGGCACACCCCCTGTATGCTATAACATTATGTTCTCCCCAGTTCATCATGCATGGCACCATTTTTGTGGTTTACTTGGCTGAGATACTTTGAGCTCCTCATTTTTATCTATGCATGGCAACAGAGCATTTCTTCTCGACTTAAATGAGGTGAGTTTTGCGCAATGGGAGCGAGCGGAGGTTGTGAACTTAGAGCAAGATCATAAGATATGCCATACTGGGCCAGACCAAGGTTCATCAAGCCCAGTATCCTGTTTCCAACACTGGCCAATCTAGGTCATACGTACCTAGCAGTACGTGGTCTCCGAAAATAGCGCTCCTCTATCATTCTCATCAATGCAAGAGTAATATGGATTAGGGGCCTTAGATATTTTCCCTTACATGCAAGTCCAGAGTTATGTCCATAGCCTGCCCCTGGCGTCTTTGGTAAGTGTGATTTGCTCTCAGCTGGAGGAACTCCTTTTAGGCGGGGACTGTCGCATACACATTACTCACACAGGGTTTCTGGTTTAAGTAGGTACCAGACCTACTGAGGAAGGATTAGCCCAAGCCTGGATGCAGGATTTAGGGATTACAGTGACTACAGAGGACTTGATGATAGCATAGGGTCGGATTCCCCTGTTGAGCGTGTCGGGCGAACTATGAGATATGCGCTACAAACTTCTTTATTGCATGTATTTTGCTCCACGGTGGGCGTGGAGAGCTTGTCTCACACCTACAGATGAATGTCCTCAATACAGGTTGGCTGCCGTGAGTTTGGGTCATATGTTCTGTCATTGTCAGCAGCTTAGGGGCTACTGGGGGAGAGTCTTGTATTACCTGGAGAGATGTATTGGAGAAGTGCATGCACTCGCGCCAGATGCGCTTATATTGGACATCTGGTTGGGATGGCCTAGAGGCTTTGAGGTGCAGGAGGGCACTGGGTGCATCTGGTGCTTTTGATGACTCGGAAGGTCATTTTACACTCTAGGATACAGCCGTGTGGGCCCTCCTATATCAGTGGAGAGTTAGCCGTCATGACTTACTTTTGTTGGAGAGGGAGAGAGCCTATGGACATGCCCATCTCAGGGCCACCTTCCTGGAGAGCTGGGGGAGGTTCCTGTAAATCTGTATGTTGTTAGTATCTTGTACTTTGTTAACAATAAAAGGTTTGTACACTAAAAACTTGAAATCTGTTAGTCTATTTATGTTAATATTTTTGTGCATTGTCAACACTCAGGTCTGGCATGCGCTACATGGAGGTGCGTCATCACTGGGCACCATGTTAGCCTCAAAGCTTCTGCTACTATCCTTGGAATAAGAGTCCACACCACTATAGATTACCAGCTTATTTATGTCCAACTGCTGGTTTCAAAAGTCTATAAGACGACTGGGCAACTCCCAGCCACATATCTTCCAAGCAGATACCAATATAAATCAAAACAACAATAAAAGAACCACCAAAACCTCCCTGCAATAAATGCAGTCTCTGTTTAAAGCTTGCAAAGCTGCAAGTGAGCTAGTCCGGGTTTTCCACTCAGTTCTTTAAACTAAACCACCAGCTAGCTATTCTCCTCTTGGAGCAAAGCTAGGGCTGCTTGGCCCTTCTTTAGTCCTTCCCTCTTGAAAGGATTTTCTCTTTCACACACTTTCCATCAAAAGCAACTTTCAATACTGAAAACAGTTCATCACAGCAATTCAATCCATTCCGCTCTCCCAGCTGGCCAAACGCTTACTCATTTCCTTGTATCCTGCAGTAAGTTTGGGAAAGCCATCCACGGACACCTCCTTTAAGCATTTCCTATTGCCCAGTCTACATTAAGTAAAAAGACAAGCAAGTCCACTCACATGCTTGATGGCCGAAGGGTTCTGCTTTTCCCAGTTCCATGGGTTCAGGTGCTTCAGGAATCATGGGAAGCTCTCACAGGCAGGAGCCCTTCTAATGTGTGGGAGCAGCCCGCCGGCCTCGTATACTACTTCTCCTGCCATGGAGGTGTCTACTACATTCTCTTCCCCAGGAAACCACCCAGTTCCCAGCTCCACCCCTTTGGCCTAGATCACAGCTTCTCTGTGCAGGGAGATTTCTAAAACCTGGCCTGGATCCTGCCCTGCTCTTTCTCCTATGGCTTACCTTGGGCTCCTTTCCTCTCTGCACGGGTGTTCTTGACTCTGGGAGTTCTTGGACCTGGGACCCGTGCGGTTTTCCACCTCCCTTGCTACAGTATTTAGCTCCCACCTTTCAACTAGTGGTTCTAAATAACTTATATTCAGATCAGTCAGTGTTTTCTTATCCCCAGAGGGTTTACAAGCTAACGGACTGATGCAGAAAACTAGCGCAGCCTTTAAGCACAGATAACGCCACTTTTAGGCACAATTACTGCCACAGTCAAATGCAGAAAAGAGACAGACGTGTGAGTAAACAGCAGAGGAAAGGCTGGTGCACAATTAACACTAAGAGTATTTAAATTATAAGCAAATGAGCTGTGCATATTAAAATGGCATGTTAATATTGTCTGCACTTCATGCAGAAAAATGCAGAGTATTTTGTAACTAGCCTTTGCACAAAAATCTCTATGCCTGGTCTTGAGGTGGCTTAAACATCTAACGTGTGCCCATGATAGTATTTTGATGGCATCGGGGACTTTCCCCAATACCTGGATCATCTGAGGTGAAGTGTCAAACTCCCCTTCAGTTGATCCAGGCTTCAGAGAAAGACCCCCGATGCCATCAAAATACTGTCGGGGGGGCAATGCCCCTGACAGAAAGCAAATCCCTGATGGCCCAGCGGCCCCAATCCCCCCACCCGCCCAACTAAAAATAAGCCTGGTGGCCCAGCAGCCTTGAAACTCCCATCCCCCTCCTGATACCTTCACGTGGGAGTGAGAGCGCTGCCTAGATACTC
This sequence comes from Ichthyophis bannanicus, assembly GCA_033557465.1. Lineage (NCBI taxonomy): Eukaryota > Metazoa > Chordata > Amphibia > Gymnophiona > Ichthyophiidae > Ichthyophis > Ichthyophis bannanicus. The sequence goes on from CM066044.1 coordinate 175,251,678, forward strand.
CCACTCCTGCACCTCCATCTTGAAAAATGGCAGCACCTGACCCCCATGCAGTGCATCCTGGGAGCTGTAAAACAGCACTGCCCAAAATTTTAGCTTTGTTACATAGGAATTTTAGTAAAGCAACTTTGGCTTATACTTGACAATAGCCAGGGCTGGGCTCAGATAGTTAACAGTTGCCCAACAGGGGTCTCTGACTGTAAACCCCACACATATAGCTGGTCACTATTTTTTTTCAATAATATTTTGAAGGTCCAAGCAGAAGATGAGAGGGCCAACAAAGAATAGCTGGGAAGCAATGAACACAAACGCTCACAGTCTAAGTAATAAAGTTCTGGATCTATAAGCCCTAATAGTAAAAGCAGACTTAAGAGGCATGTTTACTAAAGGTTTTAACATGCGTTAATGAAGTTAAGGCATGTTAGGTGCCTGCAGTCCTTTTATTTCTATGGGCACACAGGCACTTAATGCATATACATTAATGATGTACATAGTTTACCTGTTCTCCAAGTTCAAATTCCTGTTTATTGTAAGTCCAATGTAGACTCCCCACACTGGACATTTGTGTTACATGTGAACCGCGCTGATGTTAAATAGTGCGGTATATAAAAAATGTTAAATAAATAAATATTAACATTTAGTAAGTGGTCTAGTGGTTGGGGGAAGTTGCCTCAGGCCAGATGGATGATGGGAGGGGGGGGGGTTCTAATACCACTAGAGGACAGCAACCTCAGGCCAGAGGCACTAGGGTTTCCAGTCTCACAAGCACTCCTTGTGACCCTAGGCAAGCCACTTAACCCTCTGTTATGTTTCTATAAAGGCAGGATAGAGGTGATATGATTGAGACATTTAAACACCTCCATGGCATAAATGCACAGGAGAGCCTCATTCAATTGAAAGCAAGCTCTGCTATGAGGGGACATGGGATGAAGGTGAAGGGAGATAGATTCAGGAGTGATATGCAGAAATATTTCTTTGCAGAAAGAGTGGTGGATCCGTGGAATAGTCTCCCAGTGGAGTTGGTAGAGATGAGGACAGTATCTGAATTCAAAGAAGCATGGGACAAACACAGAGGATCTCTAAAGAAAAAAAGGGACTGTTGTAGTTCTTGATATGAAAGGACAGACTAGAGAGGACATGTGGTCTTTTTCTGTCATCATATTTCTATATTTCTATGTTTCTATGACCCTTAGATATTGTTGCAATTATGGAGACATGACTTAATGAGTCCCATGAATGGGAGATGGTCATACCAAGCTATAATCTTTTTAGGAGACATAGAAAGGACCGAAAAGGAGGAGTAGCCTTGTATATGAAAAGCAATATTAAGGTGACTGCAATGCAGGGAACTTGGGGAAAGGAAGAAGAAATATCTATCATCTTAGAAAGAGAAGATAGATACTTCCATCCACACAGGCTTCATTGACAGACCTGAAAAACAGAAACCAGGTAAAGATCTGTTCATGGATATCCAAAAGCCGGGAATGAAAAGGAGGTGATGCTACTAGGAGATTTCAACCTGCCAGATGTGGAAATGGAATGTTCCAGAAAGAAACAGAACAATCTTGGATGTCATTCAAGGTGTTCTGTTCAGAAACCATGAGGGAAAAGGACACTGGATGCAGCACTCACAAATGGAGAAAGTGTGTCTAATGCCCAAGTGAGACTTGTCTGGGCAGCAGTGATCATCACATGGTATGGTATGATATAGGAGCTAAAGTGAAGCCCAGACACATGAAACTCAATGGCCTGGATTTCAAGCATGCTGACTTAGTAAAATGGGGACGTTCCTGGCAGGATAGGAAGTGCAAAAGCAATGGCAAGCTGAAAGGATCCTGATATAATATTTGCAGTGCTGCCTTTTCATATGTAGAGTTGGTGCTGTTTTGGGTCCTGGCATATTCTCTATCCCTATAGGCCAGTGGTTCTCAATCCAGTCCTCTGGGACTCCCCCAGTCCAGTCGGGTTTTCAGGATATCTACAATGAATACGCATGAGATAGATCTGCAGGCACTGCTTTCATTGTATGCAGATCTACCTCATGCATATTCATTGTGGATATCCTGAAAACCCGACTGGACTAGGGGTCCCAGAGGACTGGGTTGAGAACCACTGCTCTGGGCTCTCAATGTGCTCTTTGCAGAGACTCTTTCCACCACATCTTTGTAATGGCATCAGCAACTGCATTAAGCGTGTTTGTGCCCTACCATTTCAATCAGGAAAGGCGGGATATACGAAGAAAAGTAGTTCTTCAATTTCTTCAGCATTGCGCTAGAGTCTGGCTTCTTGGTGTTTCCAGTTAGTTTTCCAACACACATTTCTATTTGTAATTTCTGGACACTTATGTTGTATTTGGCAAGGCTCTATCCATGATCCGTGTATACAAAGTGTATATGACTGAGGTGAATTATTCTGCTGATGTGTAGTTTCAGTGCAAAGAATTCTGTTAGTTCTGTTTTCACAATAAGAGGTGGGTTGTGTGCTCTAAGGACTGGTCTAATATTTGCAGTGCTGCATTTTCATATGTTATGTAGCTGGCTGCAGGGGGTGTGGCTACTGAGAGGATGTGACTACTGTGGGGGAGGAGCCATAAACAATCACCTGCCCCCTAATGTTGGCCCTGTATGTGAGTACTGGCACCTTTTCTTCTAGAAAAAAAGCAATGTGAAGATATATATACCCTAGAGCAGTGGTTCTCGACCTTTTTTCTGTTGTGACACACCTGCAGGGCCGTACCGAGCTGGAATCGCGCCCTGTTCGACTTGCACATTGAGCGCGCGCCCCCTTCCTCCCCATACCTCCATCCAGCCACTGCCTGCTCTTTCCCTGCTGCCGGAGCTGCCATGAAAAAAACAGAGGGCAGCAGCAGCAGGGAAACAGCAGGCAGCGGTTGGACGGAGGTATGGGGAGGAGGGGGGGCACGCACCCGATCTGCAAGTTGCCAGCACTTTAAGCAGATCTGTCCCTCCCTGCTCTGCATCACATTTCAGCTGCCTACTGTTGCCATGCCGCCGCTAAGAGAAGAAAAAGTGACAGCAGCAGGGCAATAGCAGGCAGCCGAAATGCACCCCCCATGTCTTTTACACCAGGTATAGTCCTGCACAACTGACAGATAGCATTCATGTGCAGTAGCATAAGAAGGGCGGGGAGATACCCCATGGAGGAAGCATGGCAAATTTATGATTACACTGGTTTTCCACGGTGCCTCAAGCTCGAGGAGCTGGTCACTCTTCTCTCCTAGTCGAAGTCTCATGATTCACGAGACGTTGGCCAGGAGAGCAGAGCGACCAGCCCCTGGAGCGCGAGGCACCGCGGCAATCCAGCGTAATCGTAAGTTTGCCACGCTGTCTCTGTAGAGCCGGTCAGGGCTGGAGGCATGTATTGTGGCACGCTGCATCGTGTGAGGGGAGGGCACCGGCAGCATGGAGTGATGCCCGCCCTGGGTGATGGGGGGGGGGGGCTAGGAACGCTATTGTTCATGTGCGCAACACAATGAGCACCAAAAGCTGGCACTAAACAAAAAAAAGGGCCCAAATATCATTTTATTGGAAATTACAATAATGCAAGAGAAATCTACATATTTACATTTTATAAATTGTTATTGAAATCAAAGATATTACATTTTTTTTGCACAAAAGTTTTAGTTTTCACTTACTTCATGAGTAAGAAACTTAAGTCTGATATAGTGAATACAGTCTTAGGTATGTGGTTGAATGGTAGACAAATTCACACTAATCTTAGGAACATGTATAACGGGTAGTGCACGGTAAGTGCCCTATGCTAGAAGTTAGTGTGGGGATCTGCCCTACAAATCCCATTCTAACCAGGCAGCATGGACTGGACAGGTTGCGAGTGGATCATGGGCATGGGTTAGTGCGAGTGCTTTGGGCACACGTTAACTGTTAGCTGTTAGCATGGGTGTACTTAAAGCCCCCTAAATGGGTGTCAGTAAGTGCACCCATCTGCCATTTAGCATGGTGTGGCGCTTTAACACCATGCTAAAACAGCAGGGAGACAGATGCACACGCCCCCTAAAGTTAGCGTTGGTGTTCGTACTAACTGTCAGGCCCCAACACATGTTACTGGCACATTTCTTAGTATACATGCCCCTTACTGTCAACATCAAGATTTTTTTTTCACCTATTTTGAGTCTATAAAGAGCACAGCTAGGATATTTCTCTTTATAATTTGCCATACTATATATATATATATATATATATATATATATATATATATAGAAAAAATCTGATATCACCTCAGTAACAGCAACAGAAAATCCATCCACTGCTAGATACTTTGTGAATTTACACAATGTAATGTGTGCCTTTTAGTCAATATTGACTCCTGGTGACCCAGCAGCTCCTGGGTTTTCTTGGCAGTGTGACTGGAAGTAGATTGCCAGACCTTTCCTCTGAGGCAATGGAGGGTTAAGTGACTTGCCCAAGGCTACAAGGAATGCCAGTGGGCTTATGTTACTCAGAACCTATGTAGCAAACCTTCCATATCACAAGAGCACCAGCTTTCATGATACTGGAGGAGTGGGCTAATGGTTAGCGTATTGGCTTGGGAACCAAAAGACCAGGGTTTGAATCCCTATAGTACTTCTTGTGGCCTTGGGCAAGTCACTTTACTTGGATCTTTCTGAGGCAATAGAGGGTTATCATTGTCTGTGTTTAATGTTCATTACCAAGTTTAAATTACAATATAAACCACTTTGACTGAAATGATAAAGTAGTATAAAATACCTATTAAATAAATCGCAGATACAGAACTTCAATTTATCTCCTACTGGTAAAGCTGAATAAATTTGTCAGAAACTACATGCCGGCAGAATCCCTCAGCTTAGCCAGACTCACAGAATACTGACCAGACTTCACCAAATATAGAATAAGGGGGTCATTCCGATGCTGGAGTATCAGGTATGTTTGTCCGGTTCAGATGTACAGCTCCTGCTATTCACTTGGGGCCAATTCCATGCGCAAAGCTCCCTGCATGTACAGAGGAGATGTGTGGGAGGAGAAGCGTGGGTAGGGCGGAGGTAGAACCCTGACCCCAGATGTACAGGGCCGATTCCGGTCACCCCTCCACATCTTAAAGCACTGGTCTGCAAATACTGAGGTCCATCAATCGCTTCTGGCTGCAGGTCTCATGATGGGCTATCAGTTGCACAGCCGGAGAAAGAATCTTGTACATATCTCCTGTACAAGAGGATGGAAAGAAATGAAAGGCATTTCCTCATTATTCATGCTACCAAAGAGCATCATGTGAGATACATTTTTGCAAAACCACCCACCCCACAATCGAAGCGCATTATGGTCAATCATCCTTGCCAAGCAGCAAATAAGAAGCGCTAGTAAGAGACAGAAGCCAAGCAGTAAGCATCTTTTTAATTTATAGAGAATAAATGATACTTGGGACTACAATGCACTAAGTGATAATATAAAGAGCCCAGCGTTCAAAGGGCCATTGTTTGACTGATTAGGGCTTTTCGAATGGTCGGCGTGTAGCTGCGTGCTGCAAGTTGGCCATTGCAGGCTTTCTTTCCCGTTATCCTTTTGTGCCTGCGTGTATACTATAATTGATAACATGTATTACATCCCCTTTTGTTCTTCTTCTTATCCTTTAGTTATCCCTTTTAACTTTTTCTTACTGTAAATTGCTTAGCTATTACATTATAATATGCAGAATATTCAAATAGATGTGAAACGTGAAAGGGCCCTTATATGTTTGGCGTGGGGCCACACATATTACTATCTCGTTTGAAAAAAGAACTAGCAGCATTATATGTACAAAGCTGGCTGTATAACCCATCATGAGGGTAATTTTTAAACAGGGCACCTTGGGTTGGCATCTGTGAAGATGCTATTTTATAAATACAAGTGGGCACCTGTTTGTCTTTATCAAATACTAGCAGCAGAGATCATTTGTAAATGGCATGGGGCAGACACAGTGGATCCCTTTATAGCAACAAGGATAAAATCAAAATAAACATAACTATCCCTTATATCTGAACAAATAGGGGTGACCTACACGGAGCAGTGGGTAGACCCCTAAACAAAGGCACGGGGAGGGGTGACCTGCATGGAGCGACATGCGCACCTACTCTTATTGCCTTGCTGGGCAGACTAGATGGACTATACTGGTCTTTCTCTGCCGTCATATACTATGCTACTATGTTACGTTAAGGTGCAGACATTTACACCAACTTGAGAACGTCAATTATAATATTTTATTTATATGTTTCTATGAAACTCCTGTTCATATGACTCTATGTAGCAAGTTTTGTAAATAGTTTACCCCTGTTATCCAAGTTTTTTGCCCTGTTATCTGTAAACTCATACGTGTTAACTGTACTGAGCATTTTTGTTCCATGTAAACCGCGCTGATGCTGAATAGTGCGGTATATAAGAGACTGTAAATAAATAAATAAATAAATTATAATCTATGGGGCTGATATTCAGAGCATTTAATAGTTAGTGCCACTGAATATCCCCTGGTGTTGCTACTAAACACCCCGATGCAAGTCGGCTAACATTGGGGAATTCCGGAGGTGCATCAGAGCGGAGAAGGCTCCCAGGGATAAGTAGGCAGCAGTGACATCCAGCCGCTGCCTGGTGATCCCTAAGCGGAGACAGGCAGGCTCCTTAAAGACTGGCCTAACTTTCATTGCAAACGCTAACTGAGCAGCCGCTGCTTATCACTACTGCCCGGTTAACTTCCACGCCATCCGACCGATCCGGATATTTAATGCTGGTGACTGGATATGGCCCCGGCATTGAATATCCAGGTTTTAAGTTCAGTGGCAATGACTAGCTGCCGTCACTGAATATTCCCCTACGTGCACACTATCCACTCTGCCACACCCTACCCATGTGCACACCCACCAGCAAAGTACGTACCGTCACTGAATATCCCACCGATGTGCATACTATCCACTCTGCCACATCCTACCCATGTGCACACCCACCAGCAAAGTACATGCCATCACTGAATATCCCCCGATATGCATACTATCCACTCTGCCACACCCTACCCATGTGCACACCCACCAGCAAAGTACATGCCATCACTGAATATCCCCCGATGTGCACACTATCCACTCTGCCCCACCCTACCCATGTGCACACCCACCAGCAAAGTATGTGCCGTCACTGAATATCCCCCTACGTGCACACTATCCACTCTGCCCCACCCTACCCATGTGCACACCCACCAGTAAAGTATGTGCCGTCACTGAATATCCCCCACGTGCATACTATCCACTCTGCCACACCCTACCCATGTGCACACCCACCAGCAAAGTACGTGCCATCACTGAATATCCCCCTACGTGCACACTATCCACTCTGCCACACCCTACCCATGTGCACACCCACCAGCAAAGTACATGCCATCACTGAATATCCCACGACATGCATACTATCCACTCTGCCCCACCCTACCCATGTGCACACCCACCAGCAAAGTACGTGCCATCACTGAATATCCCCCTACGTGCATACTATCCACTCTGCCACACCCTACCCATGTGCACACCCACCAGCAAAGTACGTGCCATCACCGAATATCCCCCTACATGCATACTATCCACTCTGCCACACCCTACCCATGTGCACACCCACCAGCAAAGTACATGCCACCACTGAATATCCCCCGACATGCATACTATCCACTCTGCCCCACCCTACCCATGTGCACACCCACCAGCAAAGTACATGCCATCACTGAATATCCCCCTACGTGCATACTATCCACTCTGCCACACCCTACCCATGTGCACACCCACCAGCAAAGTACATGCCATCACTGAATATCCCCCTACATGCATACTATCCACTCTGCCCACACCCTACCCATGTGCACACCCACCAGCAAACTACGTGCCATCACTGAATATCCCCCTACATGCATACTATCCACTCTGCCCACACCCTACCCATGTGCACACCCACCAGCAATGACGTGCCATCACTGAATATCCCCTTACATGCATACTATCCACTCTGCCCACACCCTACCCATGTGCACACCCACCAGCAAAGTACATGCCATCACTGAATATCCCACGACATGCATACTATCCACTCTGCCCCACCCTACCCATGTGCACACCCACCAGCAAAGTACATGCCATCACTGAATATCCCCCGACATGCATACTATCCACTCTGCCACACCCTACCCATGTGCACACCCACCAGCAAAGTACGTGCCATCACTGAATATCCCCCTACATGCATACTATCCACTCTGCCACACCCTACCCATGTGCACACCTACCAGCAAAGTACATGCCATCACTGAATATCCCCCGACATGCATACTATCCACTCTGCCCCACCCTACCTATGTGCACACCCACCAGCAAAGTACATGCCATCACTGAATATCCCCCGACATGCATACTATCCACTCTGCCCCACCCTACCCATGTGCACACCCACCAGCAAAGTACATGCCATCACTGAATATCCCCCTACGTGCATACTATCCACTCTGCCCACACCCTACCCATGTGCACACCCACCAGCAAAGTACGTGCCATCACTGAATATCCCCCTACATGCATACTATCCACTCTGCCACACCCTACCCATGTGCACACCCACCAGCAAAGTACATGCCATCACTGAATATCCCCCGACATGCATACTATCCACTCTGCCCCACCCTACCCATGTGCACACCCACCAGCAAAGTACATGCCATCACTGAATATCCCCCTACGTGCATACTATCCACTCTGCCACACCCTACCCATGTGCACACCCACCAGCAAAGTACGTGCCATCACTGAATATCCCCCTACATGCATACTATCCACTCTGCCCACACCCTACCCATGTGCACACCCACCAGCAAAGTCCGTGCCATGATGTGGTAGCAGGTACCTTTCCACTGGTTGGTATTTTATACTGTAGTTGGACATTAATGTGTGTCTCTGGCCACATATGCACATAAATAATTAAAATACTAGCGAATGAGTGCATATGTTCCTTCGTAAGGTGAATGCCCCCTTTAATATTACTTCCTTTATGTTCAGTGTTATATGAGGAGAAAAAGGGGTATCTTAGCGATGCTCCAAGGGCGGGGTGTACTGTGTGTATGAGTTCTATGTTTGGTTTGTCTGCAGAAAAAACAAGAGCAGATTTTTAAAATATACCTCCCCAGCATCATACCCTCTACCCGATGGCCCTTCAGCAACAGTCACCCCATTCCCTGACCCCCTGATATCAAGCTCCACACATGCCCCCCATGGAGTCCCTGGCCCATTCAAATGCTCTTATTTGGCATCTTCACCACTTACGATAATACCGGTCATGGGTGCCATTTTGGAAGCAGGGTCTGCTGGGGAAGCATGGGGAAGGAATTATGTTGGGGAGGCTAGGTGGAGGGCTTGATGTTGGGGTTGGGTTGGGTGGGGAGATTGTTGTCAGGGAGCCATGGGGTAGGAGACTGATGTCAAGGAGTTATCAGAAGTAGTTGGTGATATTAGAGAGCATTGGGAGGGGTTGCTGACAGGATGATTGGGAGGGGGGTGCTACCTTCAGCCTTTGCACCTTCCCTTTCAACAGACGCTAGGCGTGCCTCTAAGCAGGTGTAAATGCCGGCATTTAGATTTTCTTTTTACATATGTGTATTCCCCTTGTAGAGTAGAATAAAAATCTGGAAGAATAAGAGCTAATGGCGACATGCAAGATAAGTGTTGTAAATTTAAGATAATTTTCCCAGAAGCAGAATGCAATTGGAATGACCATAGTTTGAAACATTGTGCTGTGTCAGAAGATGTATAGGTCTGTGATTTGATTTCTTTTTATTGAATAGGATGCACTCATTTTGAAATAGTATACATAGGCTTCAGAGTGAGCAATGAACTCATTTTGAAAAGGAGCACAAATACTCAGTAATGTGGACTGATTGAAATCCTGAAATATGATTGATTGCTATCAGTAGTGACTGTTCTCACAAGTAGAATTTACAAAAATTCAATTATACTTTGGGTTTGATTGCTTTCAAAGTTATCTTAAAAACAGAGCATTCTAGTCCTCTACATCAACTAAAGCGCAGGTATGTCATACTGTTCATCATCCAAGAAAGACTAAATTTGGCATAGAAACTGTAGTTCTGCAAATGCTCCTTTTGAAACCTTATCAATGCAGCTTCATGGTTTGTGGTGACATAAGACCACATCAACCCTGGATACTTGAGGGTTGATATTAAAAAAGGTTTAGCCGATTAGAGTAAATCACGGTGATTCCTATATTCAGTAGCACTATCCGGAGAAAAGATTATAATGTTTCCTTTTAAACGGTAAGATGACAGTACTGATTCCCAGAGGGACTCCCCATCTCTGTAGGCAGGCACCAGAATAACTTCTGTCCCAGACAACTTGCCATCTGTGATCAGAAAAAAAAGAATGAAACCAACTGAGGACTGTGTCCCTAACTCGTGCAAGTGATCCACCATGCAGTAAGACTGAGTGGCCTGTCATGTAAAATGCGGCATTCGGGACTAAAAGCAAAAGGATTGCTGATTTCTTTTGTCCAAAGTAAGATGCAGATTGTCTCTCAGTTAAGAACAGTCCCTGTGTCATATCATGGGTGCGAGTAATCCTGTAATTGCTAACCACAACACGTTCTATCAATCTGCCATTTTATGCAATTTTGGAATCGGATGCTAATTTGCTAAATTAAGGGTATCTAGCCTGGTTTTCTTCATAACTGGTCTGACAAGAGCAGCTGCAGGAGACAGCTGTGGAAACAGGGCGTGCAACTCTTTTACCGTCCCATGTGGTACCTGCTGCCACTTCTTTAGTTCCATGCCAATGGTTCCCCGTTCCTCTCAGGCTTCAATGGCAGTTTTGTTGCTGTGGGGCCTGGAGAGTAGGAGAAGGAACTGGGAGGGCATGCAGACAACATAGTGGTCTAAGAGATTTGAGGTCTTCTAAGATTTGAGCTGTCCGCTTCCTTGTTCACCATTTTGGAAGAGTTAAGTTATACCTACCTGCTCTCTTAACTTGATTTTTAATTTCTTTCTGGCCCGAAAGATTCTAGTTTCCTGTTTGTTGTCACATTTATGTGAACTAATAAATTTCCAAGATCTTTCTTTTTTATGCTGTGGATTTAAGGGACCCATTGGATAATCCTGGCTTGAGAAATGGGGGAAACAAGACAGTTACCAAGTAGTTTCTAAACTAATAGCTGCATGTGCCCTGATACAAATGGGGGTTATGGAAACTATTTGTGGCCTGCATCAATTTCGTTAGCTACAAAGTGAATGGGGTAGCGCAGTGACATTCTGCTCCATCGTACTTTATGGCTATATCCAGAGTGGTGCATGCTGCAGCCAAGCCAGTCGACATTCTTTAGGATCCTTATTTTCGAAAATGAGAAATTATTTTCTGTGCAGTGTGCTGGAAAATTGTCACCCCTAAGTGCAATCAAGAAAAGAAAGCTCTGTGGAAATTGTTTTATGAAGCACTAAGTGTGGGGGTCGAACTCGGGAAAGATTGCTTGAACATGAATTATACAGTTGTATTTTAACATGGAACATTGAATGTAGGGCAAGAACATCATGCGTTATATCTTTGACTGATTTGCATTGTAACATTTATGAATTGTTGCATTTATATACTCAAATTTCCATCTTCACCTATAGTAGTAGACATTATAGACTGGAGTGCACCATGTGTTATTCTATTACATTTCTGAGAGGCTGTCATGAAAATATTGCTTGCTACCCCAATCTTCTTTTTGATGCTGAGTGATGAGGTCGAACTTATTAATATATGTTAAGTGCCCATTCGGGGGGGGGGGGGGGTTGCTGTAATAGAATGAGTGTTTGGTTAATATAGGTAAGTGTGTATTAATTGGTTGTATGTATGATGGAATGGGACGTATAAGGGTCATGGGAGAGGGTTTATGGCTTCTAACAGAGTAGGAATTTGGATAATTTTTGTTAGTGCCTATCCAATATCTTCTTACTGTTCTTACAGGTATGTGGGGATGTGAGAGTAGGAATGAAGAGGAACCGAAGCAAACTCGAAGTTTGAGTAAGCTCAAGGTGATTAAGAGAATAAGTGAGAATGGGACAGTTTTAGGCGCTGTGGAATGGTAAATGCTCAAACAGCTAAAAATAAAAGCCTGAGCCCTTAAGATGCAGCCTCCAGTGCCTCCCTCTGCGGACATTCCTTTCTGAGTTGAGAGTGTGGTTTTTAGGGTGGGGAAGAGTGGTCTCCTAGGGCAACACAGTTGCACTTCTCCCTCCCTGTTGTCTTTTGACAGTCCTTAACAAAGTTGCAGGATTAATGACAAAGATGCGGCCCTATTTTCCATAATGACAAAGGGATTATTCAGTGCCGCATGTCATAAACATCTGTGGGGGCCAAACAAATCAGATGACTGCTTCAGAAATAACTAAATTATCTAGCTGCCTGAAAAGCTCTTGCCATCAGAATTTCTGCCTATGCTGATTTCCCAAGAGCTTACCATATGTTTGACTTTATGTTTCTGGATTCTAAAGACTGCTAACATTCTGTGGTAGGCAGGATTATTCCAAGAAAATGAGAATTCAGAAATTAAAACATGCAAAAAATACTTTCTTTGGGGCAATTTCTCTAAATGGGGTTCGTTTTCGGATATCATGACAGTCATGAAACGTACTGTTGAGCCGGGATAGGTGGTGTGTGATCGCAGTCTCTCAAGTTACGTGTATGGGTAATTTATCAAGGTGTGCTTGGAAATTCTTCTTAATCAAGCCTATGGCACTCAGCACGATGAGGAATAACTCCAGCATCTTTCTGCCACATTTTCTTGGTCTCTGACTGCAATTCTTGATACCTGAAGATCTTCTCCCTCTCAACACGATTCACAGAATAGTCTCTTGGGACTGACACCTCTATAATCAATGCCATGCTGGTGTCCTTCTCCTTTACCGCTATGTTCAGCCTCCTTTCATCCAGCTTGTTATCATTCGGGATAGGAGTATCCCAGGTGATCACACATTTGGGGCACTTTGGTGAGGAATTTCTGCAGACAGTGACAGGGCATTGCTGGGGGAAGCTCACCCTTCTAGATTCCTGACTGGCACTCACAGGGCACTGCTGGGGGAAGCTCACCCTTCTAGAGTCCTGACTGGCACTCACAGGGCATTGCTGGGGGAAGCTCACCCTTCTAGAGTCCTGACTGGCACTCACAGGGCACTGCTGGGGGAAGCTCACCCTTCTAGAGTCCTGACTGGCACTCACAGGGCACTGCTGGGGGAAGCTCACCCTTCTAGAGTCCTGACTAGCACTCACAGGGCACTGCTGGGGGAAGCTCACCCTTCTAGAGTCCTGACTGGCACTCACAGGGCACTGCTGGGAGAAGCTCACCCTTCTTGAGTCCTGACTGGCACTCACAGGGCACCACTGGGGGAAGCTCACCCTTCTAGAGTCCTGACTGGCACTCACAGGGCACCGCTGGGGGAAGCTCACCCTTCTAGAGTCCTGACTGGCACTCACAGGGCACTGCTGGGGGAAGCTCACCCTTCTAGAGTCCTGACTGGCACTCACAGGGCAGCGCTGGGGGAAGCTCACCCTTCTAGAGTCCTGACTGGCACTCACAGGGCACTGCTGGTAGGAATTTGTTATGTTTTTCATAAAGAGAGGAATTGGGTGAGCCTCTGGGCCATGACCTGACTGATATTTTGCCCAATTCAGCATCAACAACTAGTGAGCTTGGGGGCTGGCCTGGAGCTTGGTTTATTTGGCCCCTCAAATCAAAAAGATGTTCTGCTGCTTGGTTTGATTCTCCTTGCTATTCTCTTTATTTTGCATGTTTTTCTCCCTCAAAGATGTGCCTGCTTCTTACTTCCTAAAAGACCATACATCACGAAAGCTGTTCTATCTGTTCTACAATTGAGTCATCTCTGATCTGTTTTTCAAGCACTGGGACTGGCGGCTTTCAGAGAGGAGATTTTTCTGCCCTGAGCAGCACTGTAGAAATGAGAAGTAATATTGCTGCCTGAAGCTGACATAGAGCAGACGGCCCTTTCCAAGCCACCAATGAAAAACCCATTAAAGAGCTGGGCGAGAGCAACACGGAATCCTACAAGGCCCAGGTGCAATGCACACCATCGCCATAGCCAGCAACAGGACGCTCTTTGGAAATCCTTATCATGGATCCAGGACCTAATTGAGGCCATCAAATTCATTAGGAGATTTCTGATTGAAGCAGGCGACGCAGCAGCATAAACATCCCTAGAGGGATCAGAGGTTTTATGAGTTTCCCTTCCTATTCCTGCTGTTGCTTGATGACCCTCCTTGTCCCTCTCCTGTCTGCTGCTCATTTTTCTGACCTTTGACAGAAGACGTAGGAACTGGAGGGTAAGAAACTAGTTCTGCCGCTGATTTGCATTTACAAATGAGATCTCTGCTTGTTAGCAGGAGGTCAGAGCTCATCCTTGGGATGGACGGTGGCTAGATACCGCCCATAAGCAGCCAGGGAAGTACAGCTGCTGTGTTACTTGTCCCAAATGTTTCTACCCTCCCCACCTCATCGTAAATCGCTGAAATAGGAATGAAAACTTCTGACAGCTTGGAATAGCCTTAATCACCTGAGATATTTTACAACAGGATATTCAGATGGCTCAGTATCATCCTTAAACCAGAGTGTGTTCACGGGTGTTTTTGTGTGCTTGCCATAAGGTATTACACTGCTTAATGGCAAGTAGTCAGGACCAGAGGAAACATGAAGAGAACTAGGCAGCCGCCTATAGCACCATAATTTTGGGATAGCAGTGGCACTGGCTCTTTGAAGCACTGCACCGGCAGTGGCAGCCCTTTAAATGAAATCGGAGCCCACTTCCATGCTATACAGACTCACGCCTTGAGAGCGGCATGCTGCAGGGAAAGCTTTGTCCGCCGTTGCAGCTCCACCTCCTTTCTTCCCCATCATTACACTGCAAGGGGGCAAGGTGGAGGAGTTGCATGCTGTAGGCACTGAAAAGCGTGCAGTCTGCGGGCTTCCCGTCCTGTCCCGAAACTCTGTTTATCTCACTGCCATACTGCACTGCATCACTGAAGCGGCAGCATTAGTTTGAGCGCAGCAGCAGCTAGCCTAGGGCCCAGCCACTGCTTGGTTGACAGCTTCAAGGGGATGGGGAACAACATGCTCCTGAGGGGCCCCGGCCAAGGGGAAGGCTGCAATACACAGTGGCAGAGAAGAGGCACAGGGAGCCAGAGTCCAGTGGTGTGATCATTAAAGGAAGGACTCACTCTTCTATTACGCACTACTGCAACCTTCTAGGAACCTGGTTCTAGGGCCAGACCCAGCCCGGTTGAAGTGAGATAACACAGAGATGAAAGTTTGGGAGAGTTCATTACAACTAACTTGCCAGCCTGCAGTGTTCTTAGGGGAGGAGATGCTCTTGCCAGGGAAAGTCTGAGGAGAAAGAGAGGAATGGCCTTGAAGTTAGGGGGTGGGGGGAGAAAGAGAGAGGGACATGCTACGGGGTTCAGAAGTTTGGGGGGGGAGACGGAAATGCTCATTGTCAATTTTCAAACGATAAGTGTATGTTTGAGTTTCTGTGGGGGGGGAGGGGGAGGGTGCATAGTTGAAGATTTGCCTAGGGTGCCAAATACCCTTTTTTCAGCACTGTGAGAAGTTGTTGGGAGCCTTTCAGTTTCTGTTTTTGATTGATTACATATGATTTTAATGATTGATTCCTTGATTATAGATTCCCCGATGAAGTTATATGATTTAGGCAAAATATTAAGGCCTGATTGGGTGATAATTTATAAGTCAAGTCGAGCATTTCACATGGACAAATGGGCCATGGTGTGATTTATGGATAATGATGAGAGTTTTTTGAAGGAAAAGCCTTATTTGTAGACTATCTTAATTATTGTTCGAGCTCATGTTTTATACTTTCAATAATAAGATCATTACAAGGAAATGAAGTGGTTTATGATTTTCTACTGCTCTTGTACTGTGTTGTTGTTTTTGAAATATGTTGTTGTTAAGTGCCGTTGAGTCGAGATTGACTCATGTCTATCCTCTCTATAGTTGTCCTAAACTGTATTCGGTCTTTAGTCAGGCGGCTCATTGTTGACAGAGTAGCACCCATAGCTGCTATTATTGTATTGATCCATCTCATTGCTGGCCTTCCTCTTTTGTGTTGACCTTCTCTACCTTTCTCTAATGATCTCTCTCTTTGCATGATATGTCAAAAGTATGAAAGTTGAAGTCTTGTCATCTGAGCTTCTAAAGAAAGCTTAGGTTTGATCTCCTCTAGTACTGACTGGTTTGTTCTTCGGGCAGTCCATGATATACACAGTATTCATCACCAGCACCATAATTCAAAGGCAACAATTTTCTTCCTGTCTATCTTTTTCACTGTCCATCTTTCACATCCATATGACTTTATTGAAAATACCATCACTCGAACAAGTCGAATCTTTGAATGGAGAGAGACATCTCTGCTTTTGAGAATCTTGTCAAGGTCCTTCATATCCATTCTGCCAAGAGCAATACATCATCGGATTTCTTCTGCTTCAGGGAAAATTATTTTTAATTTACAACACTTATCATCTTGCATGTTGCCATTAGCTCTTATTCTTCCAGATTTTTATTCTACTCTACAAGGGGAGTACACATGGATGTAAAAAAAAAAATTGAAATGCCAGCATTTACACCTGCTTAGAGGCATGCCTAGCATCTGTTTGAAAGGGAAGGTGCAAAAGCCAAAGATAGCACCCCGCCCCCCATCATCCTGATATCAGCAACCCCTCCCAATGCTCTCTAATATCACCAACCACTTCTGATAACTCCTTGACGTCAGTCTCCTACCCCATGGCTCCCTGACAACAATCTCCCCACCCAACTCAACCCCAACATCAAGCTCCCCACCTAACCTCCCCAACATAGTTCCTTCCCCATCCTTCCCCAGCAGACCTTGGTTACAAAATGGCACCCGTGACCGGTATTATCGTGAGTGGTGAAGATGCCAAATAAGAGCATTCTTTATTGATAGTTGATCCAAGCAGGTTAAAGTTGTCAACTATTTCAATTTCTTCTCCATCAATGATGAACTTATTGATTTTACCAGTTGTCAGGATCTTTATCTTCTTTACATTAATGTACAGGCCCATTTTAGGACTATGTTCTTTGATCTTGAGAAGCAAATGTTTCAGATCGTCTTCACTTTCAGCCAGTAATGTAGTATCATCAGCATAGCGAAGGTTGTTGATGTGTCTTCCACCAATCTTCACACCTTGGTTGTCTTCATACAGTCCTGTTTCTCTGATGATTTGTTCTGCATATAAATTAAACAGGTAGGGAGAAAGTATGCAGCCTTGTCGTACACCATTGCTGATTTTAAACCATTCTGTTTCTCCTTGTTCCATTCAAACTGTTGCTTCTTGATCAATGTAAAGATTGTGCAAGAGAACAATCAGGTGTTCTGATATATCCATGCTTCTTAATGTGGCCCAGAGTTTCTCACGGTTTACACAGTCAAAAGCCTTGCTGTAGTCAATACAACACATATAGATATCCTTTTGGTATTCTGTTGTCTTTTCAAGGATCCATTTCACATCTACAATGGTGTCTCTCATTCCTTGCCCTTTCCTGAACCCTGCTTGCACTTCAGGCAGTTCTCGTTCCAGGTATGGTTGTAGACTCTGCTGAATAATCTTGAGTAAAATGTTGCTGGCATGTGGGATTAGAGCGATTGTGTGATAATTTCTTTAGCATTGGTATAAACACAGATCTTTTCCTGTCAGTTTGCCATGATGTTGTCTTCCAAATTTCCTGGCAGAGCTTTGTAAGTGTGGTAACAGCTGCATCAGATTGCTGTAACACTTCAATGGGAATGCCATCAATGCCAGGTGCTTTGTTCTTTGATACGGCTTTCAATGCTGCTTCAACTTCTTTCATCACCAATGGTTCCTTATCATAGTAACATATAGTAACATAGTATATGATGGCAGATAAAGACCAGTATGGTCCATCTAGTTTGCCTAGTAAGGTAGCAAGAGTAGGTGCACTTGCCGCTCTGTGCAGGTCACCCCCTCCTCATGCCATCATAAGGTACAGTTTGAAAGGGCTGTTGGTCCATTTGACCTTTATGGTATAATAACTCTGTATATTCTTTCTGGAGGAGTAGCCTAGTGGTTAGAGCAGCTGCCTAGTACCCACTGGCACTCCTTGTGACCTTGGGCAAGTCACTTTACCCTCCATTGCCTCGGAAGAAAAGGCTGGCAATCTACTGGTGATACATTGCCAAGGAAGCCCAGAGGTAGCTGGGTCGCTATGAGTCAACACTGACTTGATGGCACTAAAATAAAATTCTTTCTACCTTTTCTTGATCTTCTCAGCAGCATTCAACATAGATCCTTGAGCACCTTGTAACATTCCAATTCGAGGCTGGAATTTTTTTCTTTAACTCTCTTAGCTTTAGGAAAACCTATTTTGTTCTTCCTCTAATAGTTTCTGCTTCTATTTCCTTGCATGCATCATTGTAGTACTTTTCCTTGTCTTGTCTTGCTGCACGTTGGAAATATCTGGTGAGTTATGCAATTGACTCCCTTTCTCCTCTGGCTTTAGCTTCTCTGCATTTCTAGGAAATTTTCAGAGTTATTTTTTGGTCATCCATTTTAGCTGTTTTTCCTTTTTCACCTTTTGTAGAGACTTCTCACTTTCTTCCAACATAACTTTCTTAATGTCATCCCATAACTCTTCTGGAGCTCTTTTGTTTGTATCTAAGGCAGCACATTGATTATGCAGGCAGTCTTTAAATTCTGGTGGTATATTCTCAAGGCCATATTTTGCTACATTCATGAGTGGCTTGCTCTTTTTCAATGTTAGCTTGAGTTTTCATACTAGTAGTTGGTGATCTGTACCACAGTCAGCTCCAGATTTTGTCTTTGTTAATGTTATAGAACTTTTCCATCGTTGACTTCCACAGATGTAGTCAATTTGATTTTTATGCAATCCATTGGGTGAAGTCCATGTATACAGTCACCACGTGTGTTGCTGGAAGAAGGTGTTTGAGATGAATAGATCGTTGGTCTTGCAGAATTCTATCAGTCTTTCTCCAGATTAATTTCTGTCACCAAGTTCATATTTTCCAACTACTTTGCCTTCTTCTTTGTTGCCTACTTTTGTGTTCCAATCACCCATGACTATCAGGATATCCTGTTTGCATGTTCTGTCAATTTCAGCTTCTACTCATCAGCTTCATCCTCTCCTATAGCTGTTGTTGGGGCATATACTTGAAAGTTGTGTTGATGGGTATTCCTCATAGATGAAGAGAAATTAAGCATTCACTGATTGCATTGTATTTCATTACAATTCTTGCAAGTTGCTTCTTAATTATAAATACAACACCATTTCTTCTTTGTCTTTCATTTCCAGCATAGTAGACCATGTGATCATCAGATGCAATGTGTCCAATGCCAGTCGATTTCATTTCGCTGACACCCAACAGATCGAATTGTACACATTCTTTTTCATAAGAACATAAGATATGCCATACTGAGTCAGACCAAGGTCCATCAAGCCCAGTATCCTGTTTCCAACAGTGGCCAATCTAGGTCATACGTACCTAGCAGTTTCCCCAAAAGACACAGGTTCCACAATGCTTGTACTGGGTCAAGCATTGATACCTGGGTCTCTTCTTAATAATGGTTTATGGACCTTTCCTCCAGGAACTTGTCCAAACCTTTTTTAAAACCAGCTACACTAACATTCTTGACCATCTCCAACTATCCTTGGTTCATGCCTTGTATATTCCATGTCCCAATATGTAAGACATCTTTGCAGCTTCTAACTCTCATTTCATGCACAGCTACATCAGCAGTCAGATGTCTCAAGGGCTTTGATCCAACCACATCATAAATGCTGGCTTTCCTCTGAAAAGTCTTCAGCTCCTCCCCAGTAGTCAGTTGAGTGCTTTCTGACCTGTGGGCCTCACCTTCCAGCACTATAGTGCAATTGATTTTGTTGTGACTATCCATTGGGTTTTTGTGGCAAGATATGGAAGTAGACTGCTGGGCCTTTCTTCCACGCAGGTAATTCTAGTGTTGTTGCTGTTGTCACAGAAATGTAATCCTCTGCCGCCAACACTGTCCCATTCTGCTGCTGCTCAGATGGGTGGTTTGTCTTGGTCTGGCACCTCAACTGAGACCTGTCCATCTTCGTAGACCCTGCCAGTAGTTAAGCTACCGATAGCTTAGCCCTCAGCATCACTGATGCACACAAGCCCTCACAGCATGATAAGCTGCAAACCAAGTGAAATATATTTAATAAACATTATGAAGTTTTTTAAAATTTATGTTGAAATTCATATTTATTTAAATAATTCATTGATACATAATTAATAGCTCTCAATCATAGAACCTTGGATTCAATATTATCTAGGACAGGCTTTATCGGTACACTTGAAATTGGTGCCTCTTCAAGAACAGAGGCTACGAAAATTAAAGTTTAGCTGAAGGCAAGTTGGGAGTTTTCATATACTCTCCCTTCCATTCACCTACTGTATCCTGTTACCCCTGCCCTTTCTTTCCCACTCCCATGTCCAGCCTCTAATTTCTCCAATCCCACACAGTCTCTTCCTTTTTTGTCTGCATCACTAGTTCCCGAATAGAAGGATTATTCTATTTCCAGGAAGGAGGATTGGGACTGACTCATAATTTGGGGACACGTCTCCTAAGATGCCGTAGTAGACTTGGGTTCCACTGAAAGTCCATGACTAGGGCTGCCAGATTTTTGGAGAACAAATCTGTGCACCTGGACTGGGAGAGGCAGGGTCCTTCCCCCTTGTGCATATTTTTCACATATATTTCGAAATGACCTGTCTAAGTAACATTTAGTAATTTTAAAGGTTTACAAAAGACAGTAGCAGTCCTTCTCAAGTTATAAGCACACATATATAAATATGTGCTTAAAGTTTATTTTATACTTATAAATAGTCTATATTTCTAAAATTCCTGTTCTTTTTTCAGTAAAGAAATTACATCTTCTCCTACCAGGACTGAGAAGAGTGCATCAGAGGGGTATGAAGGAGGAGCAATGTCCTTTGTCTCTGTCCCCATTGAAATTGGGGACAGGAGGTGGTTATGGTCCATGGGACACTACCTCAAAATCAGGAACAATCCCTGAAAATCGGGGACATCTGGTAACTTTACCCATGGCTAACTTCTGTCATTTTGAGATTTGATAGGACTCAGGAATATAAAAGACGTTGACTCCATAATTTGTTTGTTTTGGCAGGCCACAGCAAGAACAGCTATTTTTTAATCAAAATGTGAGACTGTCTCTGTTCTAGCATTGGAAACAGGGAACTGTGCACTAGAAACTCATATACTGTCCACGGCGTCTTTTTGATTGGTGCTATAGAAGCTATCACAGCCTCCAAAACCAAAAGTGGAAGGCATAGACCTTTGTTGAGTGCTATAGTCAAACCCGGCTGCAAACTCTAAGAAAGTTTGAAGCGTGCTGGTTATAAGCAGACCTTCAGCTATATTTGAAAATATTCAAAGCACAGGATGTACTCATGGTCCAGTAATGGCTGGTGCAAGGGCATGAAGCACTCTGGGCAAAATTTCAGCCTTGTCCCCCCCCCCACCCCCTCCGTCAGTTTGCTTTCAGGCCCAGAGATGTTGCCCTCTTGCCTCTCCCTAAGGTTTTATTAATCATGATCATGCAACCTAGAATGATTTTGTAAAACACATATCATTGGATATTATGGGGGGAATTTTGGAAGCGCTGTTCATGCCTTGGACATCCGAAAATTGGCATAGAAACATCTCTAGAAGCAGTGTAGAAGCTTGGTCTGTGGACAAGTCTGAATGGGAGCATGGTGGGAAATGGCTAGGCATTCCCAGGAACCTGGACGTCCCCACCTGGTCTCAGAAATGTGTCTAATGTTAGACATACTCAAGGCATAAACAAGCATCTGAAAAGTGCTTGTTTTGGCTGAAAAACATCCAGAAGGTATAGAGGAGAAGGTGCTCCAGAAGGTATAGAGGAGAAGGTGCTCCATCTTCCCCAGTACAATCACAATTTATTTTATTTATTTATTTAACAATTCTTATATACCGCACTATTTGTTATCAGTGCGGTTTACATTTAACAAAGTTTTCAGATCAGAGAAGACTGATTGAAATTACATTATAACAAGGAATAAAACTTGGAGAACATGGGAAACTATTTACATATTGACATGTATCAGGATGGTTGAGGAATACATGAAACTATATACATAAAGATAAGGCATAATAGTTGATGCTTGATCTGAAAGTACGTAGATTGCTTCAGGACTGACAAGTGGTTGCTTGGGACTTAAGCGTTATGTTGTGTAGGAGTCTTTAGTAGGAGAAGGGGGATGGTTTCTTAGAGTCGGGGTGGTGGTTTGGGCAAAATGGAGAAGAAAGAGGTGGTGTTTTATTGATAGCGGCAGTGGGATTTGAACCCTGGCTTTCCCCTTCTTAGCCTACTATGCTACTGTGACTATTACACTCTAGCTAGACATCGAGGTCCTGGAATACTCTTCTGGGGATGTCTGTGTAGATACCCCTGCAGACATCCACATAGGGCACGTGCACATTCACGTTTGTGAAATCATCTCTGCACCTGGACGTGGCTGCTTTGATTTCAGACATTCTGCCAGTTGGATGTCCTTTCTAAAGTCCCCCACTACACTTTTAAATAGTAAGCAGGTGGGAGTAAACATTGATGGTTCTCTTAGTTTGCGTGGATACCAGCATCTGCTTTGCTTTGACTACAGCTGCTCTTTGCTGCCCCCTCCCCACAGAAGGCGCCTCTCTAGGCAACGGCCTAGTTTGTCTAATGGTTACGCCGGCCCTGAGTCAGGTAAGGGAAGCCTCTTTTTTTTCATGTTCCATCTTTCTCTCCTTTCCCCTCCGAGCATCGAACTGTTAGTTTATCAGCTATACTAATTTGTTCCCTTTGATTCATCACTGACCTCCGGCACCACAGACTGAAAGCTGCATCTAGTGAGGATCAAGACAAGTCTTTGCTTTACCTTTTGCTCTGCTAGTCATTCACTTTCATTTCTCATCTGCAGCTACCGCTGCTTTGCTTGACATGAGCGTGTGGTCACTAGATGACTCCACTCTACATACATTTTGGGGAAGCTGTTGTGGTGTCTGTCTTAACTCGATGGTAAGCTCCTACGAGCAGGGACCATCTTTTACATGTGCCTGTACAGCGCTGCGTATGCCTTGTAGCGCTATATAAATGATAAGTGTAGTAGAAGTAAGCTGGGTCTTAAGTTGGAGCACTAAATCAGAAAGAGGAGAGGCAGCATGCATGGGATCAAAGGAACATAGACTGAATTGTCTCTTGCCACATGGGGCATGAGTCTCTCTAGGGCTAGGGAAAAGGGAAGTGGTATGAGAAACTCCAAACTGACATCCTCAACACTCAGGACATGAGGTGTCACTGCAAGACAAGCTGGGGGGGGGGGGGGAGGAGCACTGATAGAGATATCTTTGCAAAACTACATTGAGGGGGATGGAGTAGACAGTGCAATAGTGCAGAATATATTTTTGGGAGAGGAGAGAGATTGCTTCCCCCTAATGAAAACAGTGCTCCAGACAGTAAAAAGAATCTTGTTGGCTGTCACATCTGAATCTACCTTTCAACTTCCTTCATCTCTGTATAAGGTTACCAGATGTCCCCGATTTTCAGGGATTGTCCCTGATTTTAGAGCCGTGTCCAGACTTCTACCTGTTTGGTAGCTCCTGTCTCCAATTCCAGCAATAGGGACAGAAGGGGTAGAAAAACCCTCTGTCCCTATTGCTGGGCATATTCAGCGGTGGCGGCCAGTGTGATTAAAGTGACCGGCCGTCGCCGCTCTAATTAATGGCTGGATATTCAGTGCCGTGGCTCTATCCGGCCGGTGGCATTGACTAGTCGGTTTGATCAGATAGCAATTTAGCTACCTGGTCATCAGTGATATTCAGCTGCTGGCCAGAGAGCTAAATCATCTAAAGTTAAGCCAGCTTTTTCTGCCTAAGTTTAGCTGTTTTAGGTTAACCAGTTGGCAGCTCAATATCACCACTGACCAGCTAACCTTGGGTGTCGCCTCCAGAATGCCTTGATGCTAAGCACTTAGTGTCAGGGCATTCAGATGGCTTAAGAGGGGATAGTGAAACAGGACTAACATGGTTTGCAGGTTTGCAAACCACATTCCTCCCTTTGAATATGCCCTCTTTTATTTTCAGTTTGATTTCACTATATCAGCTTTTAGACTTTACATCCATTTTTTATATTTTGCACAATACTGGGGAAATGCATCACTCTTTCTGTTTCTCCATCGATTTGTCTGCTTGGAAGTTATATTGGTGCTGTCATAGATGTGGGGAAGGGCAGGATAATGACTCCTCTTTCCTCCTCTACCCTTTCTTGTTCCTTCCTCCCTGGCGCCCCCCATCGCTTTGGATAAGTATTGCAGATTTGCCTGCAAAAATCTCGTAGCCTTACCTCTGTGTCCCCCTTTCTCCTCCTGTCACATGTCACTGACCAAGTAAGATGGAGGCTGATCCCAAAGGATAACTGCACTTGTCACGTGTTTATTCGGTTTAGCAGTTTCCTCCACTTTCCACATCCAGCTCAGTCCACGTCGAGACAAGGAACTAGTAACATGAGCCCTTATTCACAGTCAAAAATGAAAATTCAATAAAAACAGCAACAAGAAATCCCACAAACAACATGGGAAATGAAACAGAACGAAAATGTTTCACCTGAACGCACACCCTTACTCTTTTAAGAACTTAAAAGTTATGCTTATAAATTTAGGCCTGCAATTTAGCTAGATTTATGAGCATAGTGCTGAAAATCTGTGCTAAGATCCTAACCTTTCTTCCCTTCCCAAATCCACCCCATCCACTATTTATGCTCCTAAATGTAGGGGTTTAGTGAAATTTTGAGTATAAATTTAGGCACTCAGCCCTAGTAAATTTTTCAAAGAGGCCAATTTAGCAGACTAATTCTCAAAGTTAGGAGCTTAACTGCTTTGAATATTGGGCCCAGATAAGTCGGGAGGTTGGCTTTCTTTCAGCCTTGTTTTCTGTAGAAGAGTTATCTCTTGGGATGAAAATGAGGTTCACAGTTTAGGAGTCCTCTTAGATTACAATTTGGGTTTGGAGGCAACATTGCCAGAGTCTCAAAATGCCTAATTTCAATGACAGAATATCAGAAATATTAAACCTTAATTTGACCTCTCCACATGGAGAACTCTGATTAAAGCACTGGTTTCTACTCAGATTATTACAATACCTGGGAAGTGGCCTAACCCCAGATCTGACATACCCAGGACCGATGTTTAGTTTTATGTTTATTAGGTCTTGATAGACCGCACTTCGAGACAACAGCAGAGCAGTGTACAATATCAAAAATCAAGTTTCTGAAATTGCAGAGGTGAATAATAAAAACAGGAAAGAAGGGAAAAATGAAAACCAATCGCACATCAAAAAGGGGGGTGATCTTTCCGGTGACGTCACGGAGCTGATGGCAGCATAGAAGCCTAGCTCCGTCCGAATCCCGAGATTGAGGTGAAAAAGCGGTGCCCCAAGTGAAAACAAAGTGGAAGGGCAGAGGGCGAACACCATGGCGATGGCAGCGAAGAAAAAGCTGGCCAACTTCCAATCCCCATATGCGCGGAAAGAGGCCGCGGTGTCGGCCGGCTCCGGAGAGGAGGCCGACGTTGGGAGTTCGGAGGAGGAGGGAGCGGAGGACTGCGGTGAACCGTCGCTAAAGAAATGGCTGAACGCCTTTAAAAGCGATATGCAGGGCGAAATTAAAGCTATGAGGAAGGAGGTGAAGGAGACGCTGATTGCGATTCAAAAAGAAGTAGGGTGCCTGGCCCAGAGAGTGGAAGACCTTGAGAGCCACGTGGAGGCCTGTGCAGTGGAGGTGTGTGAAGTCACACTGCAGCACAGTCAGTTGCAGGAGCAGCAAGTGGAGATGCAAGAAAAGTTGGAGGAGCTCGAGGATAGAGCTTGACGGATAACTTGCGCATCCGGGGGGTGCCAGAGGAGGACGCCCATAAAGACTGTGTGGTAGTAGTGCAAAAACTGTGCAGCCATATCTTACAGCTGGGGGAAGTATCCGGAACACAGGCCACCACGATTGCAGTGGAGAGGGCCCACAGGAGCCTGGGGCCCAGACGGGAGCGGCAAACGAGAGACATCATTGCATGCATGAGCAGTTTCCCCCTTAAGGAATAGATCTTGACGGTGGCGAGAAAGTTCGGGCGGATTGCCTGGGAAGGAGGAGAAGTGGAGGTGTTTAATGATCTATCCAAAGGCACTCTGGAGAGACGGAGGGCAATGAAGGAGGTCACTACCTACTTGCGGGGGAAAGGGCTCCGTTACCGATGGCTGTTCCCCTTTGGACTGTTGGTGTCGGCGAACGGGGTGACCAGAAGGACCAAGACAGCGGAAGAAGCGTGGAAACTGTTGCGAGAGTTGGGGTGTGACGGCCTTCCTCCAACGGCGGGGAGCGCTACCCAGAAGCCCAGTGGTTCTGCACTGGGGAAACCGCTCATGAGTTCGCAGTGGCAACGTGCAGGAGAAAAGGGGAAGAGGTTACAGCGGCTGTCCAGAGAGCAGCAAGGAGCAACGCCCGCACCTGCTACCTGAGGAGGGAGAGTGAAGAGTTTGGACTGGTTATGAGAATCGGGCGGTGGAGTGATGCTACTCTTGCCACCCGAGTGAGAGACTAGGGACCAGGAGGGGTATACAGGAGGTGATGGGGGAGGGGGTTGGTAATGTGTGGGTGTGTTTGGCTATGGTGGGGCTTCTAGTGGGGAAATTGGTGTGGATTGGGGTACAGGGTGTCGGGAGAGGACAAGATGTCTTGGAAGGGCAAGGTTGGGGAAGGTGAGGGGGGGAAGGGGAGGTGGGGGGGAGGGAGGGGAGTGGGGATGGGGGAGGGGGAGGGGGATGGGTGGGGGGGAGGGGAGGGGAAGGAGAGGGGGGATAGGACTGATGGCACAATGGGGGGGATGGAGAGGGGGGGAGAACACGATCAATGCGTGTAGGCACTGTTAATGTCAAAGGCCTGAACTCCCCAGCGAAATGCAGTATGTTGGCAAGGGAGGTGTGGAGGTTTTAATGGGATGTGGTGATGCTGCAGAAGTCTCATTTGCGCAGCCGGGATATGGGTAGGTTGAAAAACCGGCACTATCCGGACCAGTATTATTCTTGCAATAAGGTGGGGGTAAAGAAGGGGGGGTGGCCATATGGGTGAGGCATGGAAGTGGGATACAGGTTGAGGGCAGTTTTAAAGATGAAGAGGGGCGGGTGGTGGGGATAAGAGGGAAATTGGGGGGAGAGGATGTATTGCTCGTGGTGGTGTATGGCCCGAACGGGAGTCAGAAGGGCTTTTGGAGGGAGGTTGGGAGATTGATCGAAGGGGCAGGAGGGGGGAAGCTGGTGGGGGGGGGGACTTCAACGTGATTCTGGACCCGGGAGTGGATAGGGCACCCATGGGAGATGGTGGGGAGAGTAGGAATAGGCAAGGCTTGCGATTATTGATGAAACAATTTAACCTGGTGGATGCGTGGAGAGCGCTCCACCCTAAGGAGAGAGCATTCACATTCTTCTCGAATCCACATGGTAGTTGGAGTAGGATAGATATGCTTCTCATGGATAAGGAGTGGATGTTGGAGGTGGAGGAGGGGGATATCAAGGTGGTAGGATGGATGGATCATAGTGCAGTGGAGATGCGCTGTCGCAGACAGGGGAAGAGTGGAACGGTGTTTTGGAAGATGAATGAGAGCCTACTTAAGGATGTGAGGATTGTGGAAGATGTCAAAGAGGTTATACAGGAATATCTGCGCTTTAATGATACGGGAGAGGTGGCTGAGGTAACGGTCTGGGAGGGGCTGAAAGCAGTGGTGCGAGGGAGGTTGGTGATGTGGGGGGCCAGGAGAAAGAGGGAGAGGGCAAGGAGGGAGGAGGAGTTGGAGGTGGCGTTGAGTGAAGCAGAGGCAATCTTCCAGGAATCAGGTGCGCGGAAGGATAGGGAAACGATGGGGAAAGTGAGGGAAGAGCTCCGAGCTTTGCAGATGGCGAAGGTAGATTTTGCATTACAGAGGGCTAGGCAGGTGCTGTATGAGCATGGGGATAAGGTGGGAAGATTGTTAGCTCGGAGGTTAAAGCAGCAAAAAGGGGCAGCAGTAATCTATCAAATTAAGGGGAGGGGGGCACCATGTGTCGGGGGGAGGAAGAGATTTGGGAACAGTTTACGCAGTTTTATAGGATGTTATATAAAGGGGAGGAGGGGGTGGGGGAGGGGGATATTATGGGTTACTTGGAGGGGGTGGAGTTACGAAGTCTCCCGCAGGAGGCTCATGGGGACTTGGAGGCTCCGATTACAAGCACAGAGATAGAGAGGGTAGTTAAGGGGTTGGTTGGTGGGAAGGCCCCAGGGTTAGATGGTCTGTCGGGACTGTTCTATAAAGTCTTTGTGGAAGAAGTGGGGGATCTTTTAGCGAGGGTTTTTAATGGGATTTTATGTCCAGGGGGGGAGTTATCACGGGATATGCTGATGGTGGGGATTACGATTTTACTGAAACCGGGGAAGGACCCCTCGAGTTGCAGTTCCTACAGGCCTATCTCGCTCCTTAACGTGGATGTAAAGATTCTGGCTAAGATCCTCGCGGAGCGCTTGGCGTGATGGATGCCAGGGATAGTTAGGATGGATCAAGCGGGATTTATTTTGGGGAGACAGGCGGGGGATAACATTAAGAGGGCTATAGAGGTGATATGGGAGGCCAGACAGGATCACGGGGATTTTTTAGTGATGTCCATAGATGCGGAGAAAGCCTTCGATAGGGTGCATTGGGGGTTCCTAATGAAAGTACTGGAGAAGGTGGGGTGTAGGACTAACATTTTGAGGTGGGTACAAGGTTTGTATGTGGGCCCAAGAGCACGGATTAAAATCAATGGCAGGTACTCGAGAGATTTTGAGCTGGGGCGGGGGACCCGTCAGGGGTGTCCACTATCCCCGTTACTATTTGCATTGGTGGTGGAGCCGTTTGCAGAAAGTATTCGGGTGAATGGAAAGATAACCGGCTTGGTGAGGGGAGACCAGCATCATAAAATTTCTTTATATGCTGATATTCTTCTGTATTTAAGTAACCCTGGGGAGACTCTACCAGAGGTGATGGGCGAAGTGGAGAGATACGGGGCCGTCTCGGGCTTTAAAATGAATATAGATAAAACTGAAGTGATGAAAGTGCGGCTGAGTCGGGGGAGGGAAGAGATGCTGAGGAGGCTGTTCCCATTGACGTGGGTAAGTCACTCGATAGAGTACTTAGGGGTGAGATTAACTGAACGTTATGAGGAGGTGTTCCCATTGCAGTGGGTAAGTCACTCGATAGAGTACTTAGGGGTGAGATTAACTGAACGTTAAGAGGAGGCTGTTCCCATTGAAGTGGGTAAGTCATTCGATAGAGTACTTAGGGGTGAGATTAACTGAACATTATGAGGAGGCTGTTCCCATTGACGTGGGTAAGTCATTCGATAGAGTACTTAGGGGTGAGATTAACTGAACGTTATGAGGAGGCTGTTCCCATTGAAGTGGGTAAGTCATTCGATAGAGTACTTAGGGGTGAGATTAACTGAACGTTATGAGGAGCTGTTCCCATTGACGTGGGTAAGTTATTCGATAGAGTACTTAGGGGTGAGATTAACTGAACATTATGAGGAGTTGTTCCCATTGACGTGGGTAAGTCATTCGATAGAGTATTTAGGGGTGAGATTAACTGAACGATAAGAGGAGCTGTTCCAGGCAAACTACCTGCGGATAATAGGGCAGATTTGCAAAGATTTGGAGGGTTGGATGCGCTTGGAAACCTCTTGGGTTGGCAGAATAGCGGTATTAAAAATGAATGTCTTACCTCGGCTACTTTATATGTTTCAAGTATTACCGGTGGAGGTACCAGAGAGCACACTACGGACTTTGCAGAGGAAGTTGTTTAGCTATATTTGGAAAAGAAGGCCCCCACGCATTGTGAGAGCAGTGATGTATGCTGCCAAAGAGGAGGGAGGGTTGGGGGTTCCCAACGTGAGAGATTACTATAGAGCAGCCCAATTGACACATGTTTTGGGTTGGAGGGATGGCAGGGAGGAGAAGCCGTGGGTCAGTTTAGAGAAACTCCAGGTCAGAGGGGGGAGGCTGGATGCATGGGTTTGGGCGTCGAAAGGAATGAGGGGGGAGCTTGGGGATGGGACCCCAGCTATGCGGCAGGTTGTGAAGCTTTGGGATAAAGTGAGGGAGCCGGAAATTTCTGCCAGGGGCACGGGGTTTTCAGTCATGACCCTGTGGAGGGAGTGGCATACTTTTCGACCAGGGTGGGAGGGAGGATGGTTTGATAACTGGCGGGAGAAAGGGCTGGAATGCAGCTTGCAGCTTATTGAGGAGGGAGCGTTAAAGAGCTTTGAGGAGGTGAGTAAGGACTTTGGGTTGGGGGAAGGGGATAGGTTTGCCTATGCGCAGGTGCGATCCTTTCTTTTAAAAGAGTTGAGGAAGGAAGGCCTGGGAGGGGAGGTGTCTAGATTGGAGGCTGTTTGGTTTGGCAAGAGGGGTATGAAGGGGTTGATTTCTGACCTATATAAAGGGGTCAGGGGGGAGGGGGTTGGGAAGCATAGGTATATGGTTGAGTGGGAAAAGGACCTGGGGCAGACCCTGGCGGATACGGATTGGAAAGTGATTTGGGATCAAATAAGGCGAGGTCCAAGTGCGAGTCGAATCAAAGAGAATTGCTACAAAGTGCTGATGAGGTGGTATTATACACCGGAAAGATTGAGTCAGATGTATTCTGGGGCCTCTTCTATGTGTTGGAGGGAGTGTGGGGAGAGGGGGACTTTCTGGCATATATGGTGGAGTTGTAGCAAAGCTCAAGCATATTGGAGGATGGTGTTGGGGTGGATTAAGGGGAATTTAGGGTTGGAGGTGGACCTAGTTCCGACTATTTGCTTACTATCGTGGTGGGGGGAAGGATGGGAGGAACGAGGGGGTAAAATGGTATTGGCCTGTTTATGTGCAGCGTGGGGGGTAGTGGCTAGGGCGTGGAAGCAAAAAGTGATGCCGGGTCTGGAACAGTTTGAGACCAGACTGAAGGCAATTGTCCTTATGGAAAAGCTTACGGCTATCAGAAAGCAGAAGGGGGAGAGGTTCCATAAGGCATGGGGAAGGTTGTGTCATGTCCTGGGGCTGGGATAGAGAGGGTGGGGGGTTGGGTGGATGGGGGGTAGGAAGGGGGGGTGGGAGTAAGGGAGTGGTTTGAAATGGGGGGTAAGGGTGTGGGTATTCACTGATTAGCTGGGAGGGGAGGGGGGTGGGTAAGTTGGGGGGTTAGTATGGGGTTTTAAAGCATGTGAGTATTAAACATAGCAACTGTATAAGGCCTGTGCAAGGTGGGTGGTTGAACGAGGTTGGAGGTACATACGGTATGGGGTTTTAGCGGGATAAAATATGAGGGGGGGCCTGCGGGGGCCATGTTGGTTGTATTATTGGTATGTTTTGGTTGTGTGTGTTTGGCTCTGTTTAAACACTGTTATGATAAGACGGTCTAGAAATACTGTTAAATAAAATAAATAAATAAATAATAAAAACTGAAAATATGAAAAAAAAGGGGGGTGATGAGGAGCCAAGGAGGGGAGAGAAGGAGGAGAGGAGGGAACAAGGGCAAACTAGATGGACGGGAGATTGTGGGTGATATTAAAAAGGTGGGTCTTCAGTAAGGATTTTAATTTAGGAAAGGACTGTTCCAGATGGAGGGCAGAAGGGAGTGCGTTCCAGGTGGCAGGTGCAAGGAAGTAGAAGGCAGACCGGGTGGTTTCAAGCCGGGCCTGGGTAACTGTAGGTGGTTTGCATGGAGACTGCGGAGGGAGAAGTAAGGGCAGTGGGGAAGAAGGAGATCAGAGAGATAGCGGGGAAGACCGGTATTAAGGTGCTACCATAAGGCAAACACGAAAGTTGCCTAGAGCACCAATCCTCTGGGGGCCCCCATTTCCGCCACTGCTGCCCCTCTCCAAGGCTCAAAACAGCAGCAATTGCTAGTGTCTCCAGTGTTGTGCCACGTTTTTGGTCTTTTACTATCTGCCACTTCATCCCCTCTCTGACACAGGCTTCCAGTTTGCATAAACCATAAGTCTGCATCGGAGGGGGTGGAAGCAACAGATAGTAAAAGACCAAAATTGTGGTGTGTACTGTGCAAGAGGGCATCTACATGGGGAGAGTAGGCAAGTCGATTATAAAATACTATAACTTATACACATGTTTGAGAAAAATAGGTGCACACATATCCACTAGGTCTAGGGCTGTTGTAAACATCAGCACCTACATTGTAGGCACACATTAGGTCACTTATGCTAGTATTTTATAAGGACATGTAGACGCCTAAAGGAGTGGAGGAGTAGCCTACTGGTTAGCATGCTGGCTTGCTAACCAAGCAACCAGAGTTCAATTCCCCCTAGTATTCCTTGTGGTATTGGGCAAGTCGCATAATCCTCTATTGCCTCAGAAGAAAGGCCTGGCAATCTACGTTTGGTCACATTGCCAAGAAAACCCATGAGCTGCTGGGTCACCAGGAGTCAGCATTGACTCAAAGGCACACATTGCGTTTTTGTTGTTGTTAAGTGCCATCGAGTTGGTGTTGACTCATGGCGACCCTCTGGATAGTTATCCTAAATTGTGTTCGGTCTTCAGTCAGGCAGCTCATTGTTGATAGACTGGTACCCGTAGCTGCTGTTATTGTATCGATCTGTCTCATTGCCGGCCTTCCTCTTTGGCCTTCTATCTTGCCAAGCGTGATGTCTTTCTCTAATGATCTCTCATTGCAGACACCTAAAATAGCACTGACATGATTGCCTATGTAGGTGCCTCCATATGTGTTTGGCCCAATTTGTCTTCAAGAGAAGGCACCAGTGCATTTTCCTAGTCATCTGCTGCATAAAGAAAAGGCGAGGCTTCTCCAAACCCCTTCTCAGAATGCCTAAAGATAATTCAGCACAAGTAATGCAGCTCTCGCTCTCTCTCTCTCTCTCTCCCTCCCTCCCTTTGGCCTTTTTCTTTGGAAGCAGTTTGCAAGAGAAATATTCAGGACCTGTTGCTGTTTCACAACAGACTTAAAAAGTAGATCTTTGTGCATTTAATTGATGACAGGTATTTTCTGGGGGCATTTAACTGATTATTCATATGATGCATGGTGGACTGATTCTCTGGTATTATGCAGGTCAGTGGATGGAGTGCTTTGAGACTGCGTGTGTTGCGGTGTGCGTTGGTTCCGTACTGAGGTAATTCTTCGTTTGAGGATGGATTTGGGGTTGGATAGTTATGGGGCATTTATACTTATTTTTATTTTGTAATATAGTTATAGTTTTTGAATATGACGCAGTTTCATTCTGTGTAATTTTGTTTTATTTGATTTCTGAGGATTTTTTCTATCATTTTATTGAATGTATTTAATTGAAGGTGGTTTAATTGTCTTCTGCTTGGAGCCTGTTCATTTCTTGAACATTTGTAATATGAGCATATCATAAATATTTCAAACAAACAAAGAAATTCAATAAAAAAATAGAAACTCAAAACAGAACAAAGACAATTATAGGAGCTGAGCTGTAAAACACATCATTGAAATAAGAGGATTTATTGATTTGCTCAGTGCACAGAAAATCTAATGTCTTTTGTTGCTAATGAAACTAATGCTGTGCTAGAAAATAAGCAACTCTTGTCACTCTTCCCAGATGGGTAAAAGAGAAACTTCATTAAGACGAAGAATGAGTATTATAGCAGGGCTGCCGCGATGGAGGGAAAGCAATTTCTAGCAAGGGGATCTGATTGCATCATAAACTACAGTAGGTCAGTCAGATTCACTGGGGCACTACAGAGGCTCTGTTCCATCCAGGCTTAAAGACCTCACACTCGCTGCCCGCTGCTAAGATTGCTGGAGCCGGAGCAGCAGGAGGGCAGGGATTGGAAGTCGGAGTGGAGAGAGGGCTAGGGAATGTATTGTACTGGAGCACCAGTACCTAGAGCCCGCAAAAGCCAAAATCCATAATCCATCACTGGTGGGGGCTGGCTGTCTTTAATCTCCTATTCAGAGGTAAATAGCAGAGAAGAGGGAAGAGAGAGGTTAGGGATACTGGAATACTGCTTCTCTCTGCTCTCCCAGTCTTACTTCTTTGCATGGAGATGAATGTAGGATAGGGATCTAAATAGGGAAGAGGTTGTTATAGAAAGGGCAGGCCCCACCCATACAAAACTCTCCTCGTTTGTGAGCCATAAATTCAACTCTAGTAAGAAAAAAGTCGCCCTTATGCATTCTTTAATGCAGTGGTTCTCAACTCAGTCCTCGAGACACACCTAGCCAGTCAGGTTTTCAGGAAAACCACAGTGAATATGCATGAGGGAGATTTGCATGCACTGCCTCCATTTGTAGGCAAATAGCTCTCATGCATATTCATTGTGGTTATCCTGAAAACCAGACTGGCTAACTGTGACTCTAGGAATGGGTTGAGAACCTTTGCTTTAGTGTTAAAGCAAGGCCGAACATGGATAGGAACCATGTGAGTTGCTTTACTCCCAGAGTATAACTGGAGTGGAGGAGTAGTCTAGTGGTTTGAGCAACTGCCTAGTACCCAGTGTTCAATTCCCACTGGCACTCCTTGTGACTTTGGGCAAGTCACTTTACTCTCCATTGCCTTGGAAGAAAAGGCTGGCAATCTACTTCCACTGATAGTGATACATTGACAAGAAAACCCAGAGGTGGCTGGGTCGCTATGAGTCAACACTGACTTGATGGCACTAAAAAAAAAAAAAACTCAATCACCCTGAAAAAAAAAACAGAAAATCTCAAAGCATTGCCATACTTTCCCTGCAGGTAACCAGATTATACACCACATGGCAAAGCTGGAGGTTTCTGAGTTGCCTTCATAAGTGCACTAGCACTCGTAACAGAGTGATGTCCATAGAAGGCCCTAACCTACAGAATGTTTGGCCAGGCATTCGGTCCATGATTTTCATTTTATGCTAATTTTACAATGTGTTTTTATGTGTTTTCATGTATTATGTGTTTTGTTTATGTTTGTCATGGTATTATTATTTGCAGTGTCTGCTTGTATATCACCCAAAGTGCTAGAAATGAGTGGGCTATAAACATTTGAAATAGATAAGTAGATTCAAATCTGTTTATTAAGATACACAATACCCAACAAATGATACCATCTAACATTTTCAATTTTCCTTTTCCAGCCTTCCCCATGAAAGAATTAACACAAACTTACATTTTGAACCCCCCCGGGTTATAGATCGTGATGGGCTACCTCCTTGTAATACCTCCATCATCCAGTCTTCCACCCCATTGTCATTTTTCCTTATGCATGGTGGTTCAAGCACCATCCTTCCCACCACAAGAACTGACCTTCCTCTCCCGGTTCCATTCATTTCCTGTTCCCCAGCAAAGTTTTGCTAATAATCACATTCTATTACTTTTTTGGTTGATCTGAAGTGTATTCAATAGTCTGATGTGGGACCTGGGAGATAGATGCTGAATATACGTCCTTCTTCCCATCGGAGTGCCCCTCCGCTGATGCTTTCTCCTTTACCATTGAGGGATGTGACTTCTTTTGCCAACCCCCCAGTGATGACGTTGCAGTGTATTGGCAGGCCATCAAGATTTTTTTCCTTCCCTACAATACAGGCCTTCTTCATGAACCGCTCGTGCACCTTCACTGCTCTCCCAAAGAAATTCCTAGCAAAACTCCCTAATTGTAAATATTATTTCTGATATCCTTCGGCTGAGAATGTCAATAATAGCTCTTCAAGGCCGATATTTCTTCTACTCTACCCTATAGGAACTATGGAAAACTGAAAAATGCATATTTTCAAAGTTTTTTTTCCTGTGTCATATACATGGACCAGGTCTGGGAAGGCAGGACCCAAGCATTGTGATCTTTGATGAACACAAACAATAGAATGATTGATTACAAAATCTAAGGATGCAGGGAATAATTTCATAAAGAACTTTTCACAACAAAAGGCCTTTTTATGTGCATAAAAGGCTTTTTATAAAATCACCCTGGAGGTTGCGCACACAAAACTATGCGCAGTGCCAAGAGGTTGGTCCATTTAGAGGTGTGTTCAGGGGCGGAGCCCAGGCTGATTTGGGATTTATGTATGTAAATGTATAAAATGTGCACGTATGTGTAGCGTCAAGAAAGGCATCTGTTTGGATAAATTATTCAGAAAGACCATCTGAAAGGAGGGAGGAGTGGCCTAGTGGTTGGGGCAAGTTACCTCGGGCCGGAGGGAGTGGGGTCTCTAGTCCCATAGGTGCTCCTAGCAGCCTTGGGCAAGCCACTTAACCCTCTGCTGCCCCAGGTACACATGTACTGTATATCGTGAGACCTTTGGGGATCAGGGAATATGTACGCTACCTGACTGTAAGCCACCTAGAATGCATTATCACAGATGAGTGGTATATAAATGCCTAAAGAAAATGTATACACTTAGCAAGCTTAAGACCACTGCTGTCTGGAGAGCGCCAGCAATCAGTGATGAATCCAGATATTCAGCACAGGCCACTAGCTAGATCCCGGTGCTGAGTAGCTGAACTTTTCAGCAATGGCAGCTGCTGTTTAAAAAAAAGCACCGACCACCGAGGTTGAATATCGGTCTATTTCTTTTCCAAATGTCTGCTTTTATATGTGTATATGACAGTTGCTTATAAAATTACCCCTCCCCCTTTATGTTTTACTTTGGTAACACATATCTGCATTATCATGTCAATACACTGAAATCAACTGGGATCTTAGGATGCACCTGGAGGTAAACTAGGTGGAGATGATGGATGTTATGGCCCTTATCTGCTCTCATATTCTATGGTTATTGTAGAAGATCAGTCATCAGTTCTAGTCTGTGATCAGGGGAGAAAGTGAGACTGGAGAGGGGCACAACAACTCTGACCTCAAGAAGTCGGTAAAATGCCAAAGGTGCATCCTACAAACGTCAAGAAGCTAATGAGCAACTAATTGTGGTTAATGAGCTGCTGCACATCTACCACTCTGTCAGTCAAGAGGTGCAAGTTCTTCCTGCTCTGGAAGGTGGGAAATATATTCCATCGAATGTTTATTTGCTCAGACCTCTGCTTGCGTCTCACACTCTGCACCACCAAAGTTCTTGGCTGTGTTAACCAACCCCTTGTGGAAGATTAAAAACTACCCACTCGTCATGCTGACTCAGTCCTGGGCTTTTCTCACAGACACTTGTCGTTTGTCATTACGTTCAGACAAGTTACTCATTTATCATCTTGTCATCTTACTTGGTTGTCCTTGTTTTTGCTGAATACCACATAAGCAGAGATTTCGGTGAACCTGTTTCTTGTCCATGACCGAATCATACAAATGCAAGCAAAGCCATCCTTGGAGGAGAGGGGTGAGGAAATTGGGGCAGTAGGCTCAGGCCCTGCAATTGGGAGGGCCTTGCATTGGGAAGTAGTCCTGCCCCGTGACATCACTTCCATTTCTGCCACTGATGTCAGATTTCTGTGGGGAGGGGGGATTTCCACTGAGGGGACGTTAAGTGTGGCCGTGCTAACATCAACAGTTACGATTAGCATGCCCTCATAAGGCTCATGCTAGCCGCGATGCACTATCTGTGCTCAATTATGCCCCTAAGCTACCCTATGCCCACTCACCATGGCACTACCTGGTTAGCATGGTTTTATAATGCAGTGCCATGCCCTAAATATCAGCATGGTGCACTTGGCACACACTGAACCCCATACTGTTCGATAGCAACATGCCCCTTCCTCTCTCTGTGATAGCCTTGTCCTTTCTTACAGCCCTTTTACTCCTCTATCATATAATGGTCTAGCTGAGTTCCTCACAGGCTTTTTGCTTTGAATATACCTGAAAACATTTTATTATGAATTTTTGCTTCCATGCAAACTTCTTTTCAAATTCTTTCTTTGCCTGCCTTATCAATGCTTTGCATCTAACTTGCCAGTGCTTATGCAGTTTCCTGTTTCATTCAGATCCTTTCTTCATTTTTCGAAGGATGTTTTTTAGCTATAACAGCCTATCTCAGCTCATCCTTTAAACCATGTTGGCAGTTATTTGAACTTCCTTCCGTCTTTTTAATGCATGGAACACATCTGATTTGGGCTTCCAAGACGGTATTTTCAAACAATATCCAGGCTTGATATAAAATGTTAACCTTTGCAGCTACTCCTTTTAGTTTTTTTCTTAACCATTTCCTCATTTTTTTATAGTCTCTGTTTTGAAAGTTAAATGCTAGTGCAGGAAATTTCCTTGCTGTTCTCCTTCCATTTATTGAATCAAATTTTATCATGTTATGATCACAGTTTTGAAGTGGTCCCAACAGCATCACTTCTCGTACCAGGTTCTGTGTTCCACTAAGGATTAGGTCCAAGATAGTTCCTATTCATGATAGTCCCTGAACTAGCTGCTCCATAATGCAGGCATTTATTTTATCTAGAAACTTTATCTCCCTAGCTTGTCCTGATGTGACATTCACGTAGTTGATACTGGGCTAATTGAAATCACATAGAGGATCCAGCAGATTTGCTCTAGGCCCCACTTCCCCCTAAGTTCAGCCCTGCCATGCAATAACTATGTACTACTAAAGCACTTTTAGGCATAGGGGGGAGGAGTAGCCTAGTGGTTGGGACAAGGTACTTCAGGCCAGAAGGTCAGGGGTTCAAATCCCACTAGAGGACAGCAACCTTGGGCCAGAAGGACTGGGG
Source organism: Ichthyophis bannanicus (assembly GCA_033557465.1). Taxonomy (NCBI): domain Eukaryota; kingdom Metazoa; phylum Chordata; class Amphibia; order Gymnophiona; family Ichthyophiidae; genus Ichthyophis; species Ichthyophis bannanicus. The sequence goes on from CM066044.1 coordinate 175,290,465, forward strand.
TTTCTAGTCCCACAGATGCTCCTTGTGGTCTTGAGCAAGCCACCTAACCCTCCATTGCCCATGTTCCCTGTAAGTACTAATGTATGTGTCTCATATCCCTGCATGTTAAATATATCCCTCAATTGTGTTGTGACCACTTTGATTGAAGGATAAGGCAGTATACAAATCTGTCTAAATAAATAAATGTGTGTAGCCAGTCATTGCTGAAGGGATAACTGTGATCATTCTCCTTGAAGCTGTTCATTGGTTCAACATCCCATATTTTGGATGATTGCACGCTGATATATTCAATAATGCAGATACTAAAGCCAATATTAATGACATGCAAATATCGCAGACTCTAAAATACACATGCGCAGTGCTTTACATGCAGATGGTAGCTGGCAATGAGGATATGGATTAACTCTGTCAGGGTGGTATTGGATAGGCACTACCTGGCTAGACTGAGTCTGTTTCCCTTCAGGTTCTAGGGAATTGCTTTCATTGCTATGTTTATTTTAATTTGTGAAGTCCTTAGAGTGTCATAGAGAGAAGTAGGGGATTCAGAAATATTAAATAAATTATAGACTGCCTGCCTTTCAGAATCATCCAATTCCTTCTGTATCATGAAGAGGCAGTGGGAGGACGGAGCAAGGATGGGTTGTGAGAATTATCTGGAAAGTGGAAATATTCATCCACTATCTCTATAAGCTCAAGATTCAAAACAATTTGAGCTCCTAAATTTATCCCTTATTTTCAGTCAAACATAGAAGCCTAAGATTTCTGCTGAAAATTAACATAATGTAGAAGCTTAAAAGTTATGCTCCTACATGTAGACCTGCTATTCAGTTGCCTAGATTTATGAGCCTAATATAAGTGCCTAGTGCTGGAAATCAGAATCAGTACTAAGTTCCTATTTTTTTTCCTGCCTTAAATCCACCCCTATTGCTATTCATTTTTTATGCTCCCAAATTTAGGAGTTTAGTGAAATTTTGAGCATAAATTTAGGTACTCAGCCCTAGTAAATTTTCAAAGAGGACAGTTTAGGCACCTAAGGCCCTATTTTCAAAGGCATTTACATGAGTAACTGCCCTAGTTACCCATGTACATGCTTTAACCAGGATTTTCCAAAGGCACCTACATGGGTAGTGCCTTTGGAAAATCCCGGTTAAGTCCTTAACGCACCCAGACGCTATGTGGTTAGCATCGGGGGATGTTGGGGGTGTTCCAGGGCACAGCGGGGGCGAAAGAAAGGGCTAACAGGTAGCGGCGATTATTCCTTGCCTATCAGGCGCAGGGGCTAAGCGGGTAATATAAAAAATCTCTGCTATCCGCTTAGCCTCGACGTCTGCCAGCATGTCCAACCAAACCTGGATTTTCACTTCCGTTGCTGTGGAAGTGAAAATCCAGGTTAAGATGGTCGGCAAGCAGGCTATGTGCCAACGTGACGGATAGCCTGTCTAAATAAAAATCAGGCCTCTAATTCTCAAAGTTAAGAGCATAAACGCTTTGAATATTGGCCTCTGAATTTCTGAAAGAAGAAAAACACAATTTTGTTTCTCGACTTCCTCAAGTGGCTTGACCTTATCCACATGCGGCTGCCTATTTCCATTTTTTTGTCTCCTTGCTTCTATTTTAAGTGTGTGGTTGCCAGCCCTGAAATCCATGCTAGTTACTCTTTTCTTATACCGTTGCCAACACACTTAGCTCTTCACTCTTTTTCCATCACTCTCTCTTTGTACTCTCTTTAACCTACCTATTGCATTTTCTCACCCTGTCAAGATCACTCTTTTTCCTGCTTTTACAAGAATTCAAACATTGAACCGGTTCTTTAAGAGATGAAATTGACAGCTATGGTTTATTATTTAAGATAACTCTGCCCCCAGACTCCAATATATCATCTTATTTTCCCTGTCATCAACATAGTTTCTTCAGGTCTCTGCTTACGCCCTTCATTGTCACAAATCCAAGAGCTAACGTCATACAGTCAGTGACCTGAAGTGAATGTATTTATGTGTTTGGATTCAGCTTGTACCTTTCCATCACTAGGTTCAGATATAGTAGGTACGTCCCTACAGGGACACCAGAACAGCAGGGATTGTAGACTATTCTTTAATCATGACGAGAGGGAGAAGATCTTCAAGTTCCAAGAAATGGAGTCAGAGAACAAAACCATTGTGTTGGGTGCCAGAGGCTTGATTAAGAAGAATTTCCAAGCACACGTTGATAAATTACCCATGCATGTCACATCTTACAAACACTGTATATGGTCACTTCCCGAGCATCAATTGATTACTCCACTAATTGGGCACTCCACTAATTCTCAACACACTTTAAAGCACAAAGTTGCAACAAACAAAAAAAGTAAAGGAGAATGGAGGGTCTCAGAACCAATGGGGTTATTTGTGAATAGCATTGAGAATCTTTCTGCTATCTCACAACCTCAAAAACATCTTACAAACTCCAGAAGGAAGCTCTCTTTGGCATGATGCAAGTACTACACCAAGCATTAGTAGCAAATTTGAAAGACTGAGACCATACTTCACATACCCTGGCTTAGAAGTGAGGTTCATGATTGTCATGGTATGCACAAACTAACCCATTTGGAGATATCACCTCCTTACAAGTTTGTACGTGAGATAACAGGGTGAAAGGGATTGCTTAAGGCTGCTAGGAATGTCAGTAGCACTTCCTCCACTTCCTAGCCTGCTCCTCTCAATACTAGACTACTCCTCTAGTCACAGCCCACACAGGAGTTGATGTCATAACTGATGTTCTCCTTTAGCACAGCAGTTTACTTTGCATTTTCCCTCACTAATGCTACTACTCAATGTAGTAATGGAAAAATGCACAGTAAAACCACTATGTGAAAGTACAGTGTGGTCAGCATGAAATGTCTGTGCATCAGCTGAAGAGAAAATACATAAAACATAGAAACATGATGGCAGAAAGAGACCACGTGGTCTATCCAATCTGCCCTTCCATATCAACTACTAAAATAGTCCTCTTTTTTCCTTTAGTGATCCTCTGTGCCTGTCCCATGCTTTCTTGAATTTAGATAGAGGCCAATTCCAGGTTGTGTGTCCCCGGGCCATCGGGATGTCCAGATGCTCCCGATTCTGCTCCCGTAGGTGCTAGACATCCCCGTGGGAGTAGAATCGCATCACAGTGGCTGGACGTCTGGGAGGTTCCCCGATTCATAACTCAGCCACTGCATCTCCATGGGGGAGCCGCGATAACCAGCCGCCGCCAAAAAGAATCTTTCCCTGCAGCCTGACCCCTAATACAGCCTTCTGTAGCCAGGATCATGCTATGGGGAACCTGCTGCACCCCATCACCTTTCTGTCTTCACCGTCCTCCACTATCCACCCGTGTCCAGGGGAACTTATTCCGTCTCAGAGGTGGAATAAGTCCCCTGTCTAACTGTGAGGCCCTGGACGTACAGGGATGATCTCAGAATTGGCCCTGTACATCCAGGGTCGCAGCCCCGCCTGCCGCCCGCCCTCACTCCTCTCCTGGATCAACTCTTCCCGCCCATAAAAGAGCTCCCCACACAAGTGGCCTGTACATGAGAGGAGCTCTGCTGCCACCAGAGGGCTCCAGTCATTTAGCGGGTCTGGATATCTGGGTGGGACATGCAGACATGCTAAACAGAGACCACAATGATCCTCATACTGTCCTCATGTCTACCACCTCCACTGGGAGGCCATTCCACGCATCCACCACTCTTTCCATAAAGAAATATTTCCACGTATTACTCCTGAGTCTATCTCCTTTCACCTCATCCTATGTCTCCTTGTAGCAGAGCTTGCTTTCAATTGAAAGAGGCTCTTCTATTTTAATGCCACAGAGGTATTTAAACATCTCTATCATAACTCCTCTATCCTGCTTTTCCTCTAAAGTATGCATTTTAAGATCCTTAAGTCTGTCCTCATATGCTTTATAACCATTTTAGTAGCCACCCTCTGCACCAACTCCAACCTGTTTATATCCTTTTGAAGGTGCGGTCTCCAGAATTGCACACAATACTCCAAATGAGGTCTCACCAAAGACTTATACAGAAGCACTATCACCTCCTGTCTTCTGCTAGCCATTCCTCTCTCTATGCACCCAAGCATCCTTCTAGGTTTAGCCCTTGCCTTTTCTACCTCCAAAGTAAAAGCCATGCTAAGTTATGGTGTGTTTTTTAAACCTCTCACCCCTTTAGTGCTGAATCTTTGCTACAGACCTGGAGTTTTAAAGATTCTAGTGTGAGAGCTAGTCATCACGGTAAAGTGCAGCATGTTACCTCAGATCACCCTTTAACCTGGTCAAAAAAAGTCCCTGGTTGCCCCACTGGGCCCCAATGTGCTCCCCCTTTCTCTTAAAAAAAACCTACCTGGTGGCTCAAGTTGGCCCTGAAGCCCTTTCCCACAAATCCCACCCCTCCCCTTTCCTCACCTAAAGTCAGGAGGTTGCAGCAATGCCCTGGACCCAAGCGCCTCCTTAAAAGGGGGACCTTTTTCCCCTTCTCCTTTCCTGTCAGTACATGAACAATTCCCATTCAGTATTCAGTAGGAGAAAGGACAAAGACATCTGCCCAGTGCGGAAAACTCTGACATGTTGCTGCAGTAGCATGCATGGGATTTTCTGTCTGCACACATTTTCGACACCACAGTAATATGCATGGCATTAGTCTGCTGCAGTGGAGGTAAAGCTTTGTTTTTGGAAATGCATTAGTGAATCGTGCACTAAAGCTCAGCACATGCTTCTAACATATTGGTCTCATAGTTAGGGAAAGGAGAGATTACACTAATTCAAACATACCATACTGGTGATCCACGCAGGGCTGATCAAAGAGATCTGAACCAATCCATCTACGCTCTGTCCGTTTTCCTAGATGGGTCTGACACCCACCCTGTAAATTCACTCCCCACGGTATCAATTTTTTTTACTAGTTCTAGTACAGTTTAGATAGAGTCAATTATTAATCTTTTGGCATCTGTGCTAATCACAACAGAACTTCAGAGGCAGTAGGCTCTTATAAGAGATAAACCAGAGACAAGAACAAGTAATTACAATTTCAATACCACGTAAAGCGTAGCAACAGATGTTTAGATAATATTATTCACACAAGTCATCTTCAAATATAGATGGTTCAAAATCTGATAAATGAAAATAAAAGATGGAGTATAAACGAAAAATGAATCTTTAACTTCCTAAGTTTTCAGACCAATGAGCTCACTAGCTGGCTGTACATGGGATAAATTCTCAAAAGCTCAGTCAAGAATTTTGGATGCAAAACAAGGAATTATGCACGTTGGCTGACTTTATGCACTTTGCATTTTTAACCAGCTGAAAATACATGCAGAACTTCACAATCTGCATAAATCTGACAGCTCAAAAGGAAGTATTCGGAAGGGGTAATTGGAGGAATGTCAAGAATGTATTTGCATACCTTCAGTTTCCAAAGATTATGCATCCCTTCTATGCACATGGTATGCCCTGATGTACAGCGGCTTATATTTAGCTATGTTATAGCCATATGGAGTGGAGGAGTAGCCTAGTGGTTAGAGCACTGGCTTGGTAACCAAGAGACTAGGCTTTGAGTCCCACTAACACTTCTTCTGGCCTTAGGCAAATCATTCAACCCTCCATCACTTCAGAAGAGAGGCCTGGCAATCTACTTCTGGCCACACTGCCAAGAAAACCCAGGAGCTGCTGGGTTGCCAGGAGTCAGCATTGACTCAAAGGCCCCTTCTAATAAAGCTGGCAACTTGCAGCCTGGAACGCAAGCATGCTGGTTTCTGCTCCCTAAAATGCATGTTAACTGGCTATTGCAGGATGGGGTGGGGATTTATTTTATTTATTTATTTAGACAGTTTTGTATACCGTCTTATCCTTCAATCAAAGCAGTCACAACACAATTGGGGGATACATTTAACACATGGGGATATGAGACACATACACAAATACTTACAGGGAACATGGGCAATGGAGGGTTAAGTGGCTTGCCCAAGACCACAAGTAGCACTTGTGGGACTAGAAACCCCAGTCCTTCCAGCCCAAGGTTGCTGTCCTCTAGTGGGATTTGAACCCCTGACCTTCCAGCCTGAAGTACCTTGCCCCAACCACTAGGCCATTCCTAGGGATAGGCAGTGTGAGTGCAGAGAGCTCATTACCATTGCAATTGCCACACAGCAGCACCATGTATCTTAATGCAAGCTCACCTGGGAGTCATTACGTGAACCTGCCTTACTGGAACACACATTAGAGTGGCAAATCAACCATTAGCTGTTGGAAACCTACTGGCCAGGCCCCCAACAAACGGAGAGGCTTTGCAATTCATGTGCAGTTTGATGGCCATGTTAGTTGCAAAGCCTTAGTGGGCTTTAGTAAAAGGGGCCCTTAATGTTTGTGAATTGGTTTTGTTTGAAAATGAGATTGTTTATGTGGTTAGACCAGCTATTTGAGAACTAGGGGTTCAAATCCTTCTGATGCTCCTTTTGAACTTGGGCAAGTTAATTTACATTCCATTGCCTCAGATAGAAGTTTAGGATGCTCATTTGCTAACATGTTAATGCAACTGCATTCAAGCCCCATTAAATTAATGAAACCTCTTTACTAACTAAGGTCCCTATTTACTAAAGTGTGCTAAGTGGTTAACATGGGAATTAGCATGTGCTAAAAACACCAGAGGCTTGACAGAAGCTTAACATGCAGCAATTCCTGCATGAATTGCTGAGTAGAGAATAGGCAGGGATTGTGCCTTTCTGTTAAGGTGGAAGTAGATACTGAGGCAGATAACATGGAGCACTTAAGACCACCTGAACAGCTGAAGTTAACTCCATTACGGATAATATTATGTAGTTAATACGTGGTAAGTGTATTTTCTCTGTGTTAAAACTCTTTGGGAAGATGTTGGGAATGTCCACAACAGTTGACACAGAGGTTTTGCACTTATTGTACATGTGTAAAACCTTACCACAGTCCAGTAAATAGAGTTCTTGTTAATAAATGAGGCCCTTCAGTTGTAAACTCTCTGGGAGCAAGGCAATATCCACTGCACCTGAATGTAACTCATCTTGAGCTATCAATGAAAAGTTCTGGGATAAATCCAAAGAAATAATGAGGTTTGACAGTTTACCTCATAGTCATGTTTGTCAGGCCCAAAAATTAAACAGGAAAATCAGCAACATAAATGATGGAAAATTTCTCCTGCAGCTTTTTAGGATGTTTCATTTACAAATGAAAATGGAAGTAGCCACAAGTAGTCCAAAAACATTAACTTTATTAATGGACCCAACTCAGCTGAGTTTCAGCAAACTTGCTTGCATTAGGGGTTGAGATGCATAATCACCAAAAACTTTACAAAATGGTACAACTGCTTTTTAAGCAAAATACCTAGCTGCAGTTGCGAGAAATCACTACGTGTGTCCCTTAAATAGCAGTTGTGCCAACCGTTGTTGCAGGCAAGTTCGCTGAAACTCATGAGTTGGGGTTTGAACTACTGTCATCCATCTCCATTTTTGTCTGTTTTGATTTTTGTAATTGGCTGTGGAGGTTTTCTTCTCTGTTGTTGGCTCAGAAAAGCTTTACAGAGGCACTGGGGCTGCCCCTGGCAATGTGTGAAAATTACATACTAAAGCACATTAGTCAGCCAGGTTCTAAGGAGGAGGGGGGGGGGGGGAGTGGTACATTCAAAACATTTCAGCCAGTTAGCAGACCAATAACAATTATTTCTCACCATTCTTTAATTTAATAACTATAATGTATAACTTTAGCAATACATATGAAAATGTCATGCCAACAAATATATCAGAATCTGATATGAAGACTGTTCTGTTTTAGCAATGCTTTATTTCATACGGAGAGTAGGAAACTACGTAGTCATAGATGGTCTGGCATTAAATAATGAGCCAAACAGAGACCAACCGTCAATCAGAGAATCAGAAACTGGTAGAGATCCTCAGGTACAGATGGTCTGATACTGAAGCAATGATATCACTAGCAGGGTGGCTGGTGTCAGGGTGACTTCAGAATGCACAGAGTTCAGCACCCTGGACAGCAGCTTCTGTCTGAAGGATTGCATCCTTCCCCATTCTGCAGAGTTTTTGCCAAAACTCATCTCTGTCTACCAGGTTCAAAGTTCCAGTTTTCTGCTTTCTGAGACTCGACTTCCCCATTCTCGTTCCTTTTCCACTCTGGGACCATCCTCTCCCACCTCTGCAGGTTTCACTCCCCCATTTGTTTTCTCTCCATTCCCCAGAAAGATCCCTCAGTTTCCTCTCTTGCCCTTTTTCTCCCCAGCTCCTTTCAAGGTCTCTAATTTTTGTCTCTCTCTCAGTTTCTCCCAGGATCCGCCCTCACTAGTTCCTCCTCTGTTCAGCTGCCTGGGTTGACATCGCTTCTGCAGCATTTCATCCTACCAGCCCATAGAGCTGGTGCTTCCTTCCCTCGTGTGGTCTGACACTGCCCTCCCTCCTTGCATGGTGGCGCTTCTGTTTCCTTTTTCTGGCCATGCCTTCTACTGCCTAAGGCTGGTAATGTTTGCCTCTCTCCCTATACCAAATTCTTCAAGCCAAACACATACATGACGATCGTTAGGGTCTTAAGATGGCACTGTACTTTTGGGGCAATTCTTCAAATGGGTTACTTTTGCAAATACCATGACAGTCATGAACCTCACTTCTAAGCCAGGGCGTATGGTTCTATGTGTAAAACAATGAACTTTCCAGGCCTGAAGAGTTCAGTTGAGGTGATGAAGGAGAGAGGGAGCATCTACCATTCCCCAAAGGAGGGATCAAAATAAGGGCTGCATAACCAAAGACAGATTAGGCAGTCACCTAGGGCAGCATCTTCTGTGTGTTTGGAAGGGGGGAGGTGGAAGAAAAAGCAGCTGTAATGAAATCAAAACAATAAGTCCTTAGAACAACACAAATTGAAAGAACCATCAGCATGTACTTTTACTATCAAGAAGGGTGGGCTGTTTTCAAATAGTCGATAGATCTCTCTGTCTCTGTCTCTCTCGCTCTCTCTCTCTCTCTGTATATATAATACAAAGTTCAATATTTAAAAGTGTTCAGTTATGCATTTTTACAGAATTGTTTTGGGAGGGGTGGTGTGGGAGGGGTGGAGTTGAAATATCAGAATCTAAGGGCCTGAAAATTCAAAGCTGAAGGTTTGCCTAAGCATGTAATAGACTTGCACTGATCCTGGTAGCATACAAAAAAGGAAAGGGGTCAGTGATCTAAGTGTCATCAAGCAGCAGGAGAAGATGGGGGTGTCTGAGAGGCCTGTGCTTTCATCTGATACTCCAGAGGAAGGAGAGGTGTCCTTGCTTTCCATGTAGGAAAGTGAGAGACTTTCCTCCACTTGAAAAAGGGGAGTGATATCGCAGAGAGTACCAACCCCCAGGTTCAAAGGAAAAGGAGAAGATAACGTTCACAAGGTTGTGGTCTGATTTTGAAGTGGAAAAGAAAGGAAATTCTCAAGAGTTTTCCTGATAGAAGAGAGAAACCCCTAATTGTGAATACTGGGAGGTCCAAGGAAGATATTTCTGGGAAAACAGGAAATAGGAACTTACTACAGACTTTTCTATGCATGGTTGAATAGCTTAGTGGGTAGAGTACTGGCCTGCTAGCCATGAGACCAGGGTCCAATGCCCACTAGCAGTCCTTGTGGCCTTGGGCAAGTCACTTAACTCTCTGTTGCCATGGAAGAAAGGCCTGGTAATCTACTTCTGGTCACACTCCCAAGAAAACACAGGAGCTGCTGGGTCAGCACTGACTTGAAGGCACACTTTCCTGGGTATAGAGGAAGAACCCCTTAGAGGAAGCAGTAGATGACCCAAAATGTTTTTTCCTATTGAAGAGTGCTTAAGTTTAAGTGCATCATGTCTATGGACTGTGTATAGTTTTCTACTTTAACTGAAGATTATTGCTGAAGCCCTGAACTCTGATCCTGAAGATTTTTGAACTGTGCTATTTTTTATTTTGCTCTAATCAGTACATTTTTCTAATTGGGAACAAGACCTAGACTGAGGTGTTTTCTCTCGAGCAAAGCAGGAAAAGTGGGTGACCCATTAAGCCCTCCAACCTCCAGCATCTGCTAGGCCCCTCTCAGAACCTGCTTCCAGACACTGCAGGAGCAGCTAATTGCTGCAACCTGTGAATGTCAATTAACCTCTACTTGTGACTGATATCATAATAAACCTTCTCTGAAGAATGATATAAACAGTACGATTTTCTGAAGATGCTGGCATTTCTGAAGCTTTAATTCTACATCCTAAAGCAGATTTGAACCACCACCTGTTAGTCCTTTGCCTACTTTCTCTCTTTCTCTCTCTCACTCGTACATACCAGCTCTTCCTTTTCCTGCACTCTCTCTCCCCATCCCTCATTCGACACATTCTCATGATCTTTCTCCTCCTTATTTAATTATCATTTTTATAGACCTATATAATATTTAATTGGCACACAATAGCAGGCTCTTTCATTTCTCTTATTCTCTGGCTCTTTAGTTTCTAGCTCTTTTTCTTCACTCGGCCTTTCCTGTTATACCCTCTTGGTCTCTTTCAGCCTCTTCTTATTTCCATCTCTTCTTGAGCTAATCCTTTTCTTTTCTTTTCTTATTCTCCTGTCTTTGTTCTCTAAGTCAGTCTTTCTCCAGCTTTTCCTTACAACCCCTTCTTTTTTTGCCACTTTGCCCTTCTTGTTTTACTTTCCTGCACTCTCATTTCCTAATTCACATCTATCTCAGTCTTTATCACACCTCATCCTACTCAATCTTTCTTCATTTCCCTTTTCTCTTTCATTGTTTCTTTATGTTCCTTTTATATCAGCTTCTCTACCTGCCTCCATGCTGATCATTCTTTTTATGTATCTCCTTTCTGTCAGTCTACTCTGAATATCCTTTGTCTCATAAGAACATAAGAAATGCCCTACAGGGTCAGACCAAGGTCCATCAAGCCCAGTATTCTGTTTCCAATAGTGGCCAGTCCAGGTCACAAGTACCTAGCAGTTTCCCAAAAAGACACACAGGTTCCATAATGCTTGTATTAGGACCTCTTTAATAATGTTTTATGGACCTTTCCTCTAGGAACTTGTCAAAACCTTTTTTTAAACCCAGCTATACTAACAGCTTTTACTACATCCTCCAGTAACGAATTCCAGAGTTTGATTACATGTTGAGTGAAAAAATATTTTCTCTTATTAGTCTTGAATGGGTTACATTGTAGCTTCATTGCATATCGCCTACTTTTTTATGGCATAAACAATTGATCTAAGTTTACCCATTCCACTCCATTCATTAATTTATAGACCTCTATCATATCTCCCCTCAGCTGTCTCTTTTCCAGGTTGAAGAGCCCTAACCTTTGAAGCCTCTCCTCATAGGGGTAATCCTTCCATCCCCTTTACCATTTTGGTGGCTCTTCTCTGTATCTTTTCAAATTCCACTAAATCCTTTTTTAAGATACAGCGACTAGAATTGCACACAATATTCAAGGTGCGGTCACACCATGAAATGATACAGAGGCATTATAATGACCTTGGTTTTAGTCTCCATTCCTTTCCTTATAATTCCTAGCTTTCTATTTTGGCTGCCACTGCACACTGGACAGAGGGTTTCAACATATTATCCAGGATGACGCCTAAATCTTTTTCCTGGGTGGTGATTCCGAATGTGGAACCTTGCATTGTGTAACCATAGTTTGAATTCTTCTTTCCTTGGTGCATAACTTTGCACTTGCCCACATTAAATTTCATCTGCCATTTGGATGCCCAGTCTTCCAATTTATCAAGGTCCTCTTGCAATTTTTCACAATCCTCTCGGGTTTTAATAACTTTGAATAATTTTGTGTCATTTGCAAATTTGATTAGCTCACCCATAATTCCCATTGTGAGGTCTTTTATGAATATGTTAAAAAGCAACGGACCCAGCACTGATCCCTGGAATAATCCACTATTCACCTTTCTCAATTGGGAAAATTGGCCATGTAGCCGTACCCTCTGCTTTCTATCTTTTAACCAGTTCCTGATCCACAATAGTACACTGCCTCCTATCCCATGACTTTTTAATTTTGCCAAGAGTCTCTCATGAGGGACCTTGTCAAAGACTTTCTGAAAATCCAGATATACTATATCAACCGGCTCACCTTTGTCTACCTGTTTATTCACACCTTCAAAAAAATATGACAGATTAGTAAGACAAGACCTTCCTTGACTAAAGTCATGTTGGTTTTCTCCCATTAAACCATGACTATCTACGTGGTCAATAATTTTGTTCTTTGTAATAGTTACTATCATTTTGCCTGGTACTGATGTCAGGCTCACTGGTCTGTAGTTTCCCGGATCACCCTTGGAATCCTTTTTAAAAATTGGTGCGACATTGGCCATTTTCCAATCTTCAGGTATTACAGATGATTTTAATGATAGTTCACAGATTACTAATAGTAAATCTTCAATCTCATACTTCAGTTCTTTCAACCCCCTCAGATGTATAACATCCGGTCCAGGTGATTTGCTACTCTTTAGTTTATCAAATAGTTGTAATAAATCTTCCTGGTTTATCGGTATTTCTTTCAATTCTTCTGATGCATCACCTTTACATACTATTTCAGTCATGGGTAACTTCCGTACATCATCTTCAGTAAAGACTGAAGCAAAGAATTCATTCAGTCTCTCCACTATGGCATTGTCCCCTCTTATTGCCCCTTTTACCCTTCTATCATCTTATGGTCCAACTGACTCTCTCACAGGTTTTTTTGCTATGAATGTACTTGAAAAGGTTTTTATTATGCATTTTTGCTTCCATGGTAAGCTTTTCTTTCAAATTCTTTCTTTGCCTGCCTTATCAATGCCTTGCATCTAACTTGCTAGTGCTTATGTTGTTTCCCATTTTTGTCATTTGGATTCTTTTAGCATTTTCTGAAAGATGCTTTTTTGACTACAACAGTCTCTCTGACCTCACCTTTAAACCATGTTGGCAGTTTTTGGGACTTCCTTCGACTTTTCTTAAAGCATGGTATACAGCTGGTCTGGGCTTCCAAGATAATATTGTTAAACAATGCCCATGCTTGATGTAAATCTTTAACCTTTGCAGCTGCTCCTTTTAGTTTTTTCTTAACTATTTTCCTCATTTTATCATGGTCTCCCTTTTGGAAGTTCAAAGGTAGTATTGTGGATTCCCTTGCTGTCCTCCCTCCATCTATTAAATCAAACGCTATCATGCTATGATCACTATTGCCAAGTGTCCCCAACATCCTTATCTCTTGCACCAGATCTTGTGTTCCACTAACGACTAGGTCCAAATGACTTCCCCTCTTTTTGGTTCATGAACCAGCTGCTCCAAGAAGCTGTCATTTATTTCACCCAGAAACTTTATCTCCTTAGCAAGTTCTGTCACTCTCTGTTGAGCATTCCCTCTCTGTATTTCTCATGTCAGTCTTTCTGATCATCATTCAGCCTGTGTATCTCTTCTGTGTAAACTTTCCCATCTTTTAGCATATTTCCCATGTCAGTATTCTCTCCATTTCCTCCATCATCTCTTCTTTTGCCTTTTATTTATACTCTTGATTAGTCACTCTAATAAAGATGAATGCCACTGATCTGTATAGATTAACCTTTCTCTTCCTTCTACAGTTTAGGACTGCATGCTTATACATAATAAGAGTACTGAGGTACTGTTGCATTTGTGATAGACTCTCCCTCTGTAGAATATCTCTGTGGGTATGTTTTTATAATAATGGATACTAACAATACAGGTTAGCTCATATATAAGGTCATTTTAGAAAGCTTATACTGCATTTACACATGTGATCCAAAGCATGCTACTTGCATGTCGTATGTGTTTGTGGCAAAGTTTTCAAAGGGGTGAGTTCTGGGTGTGGTTTGGGCAGGTATGCATCTATTTCCTATTTTACAATGGAAATCCATCTCTACTTTATAAAATCTTGACACCAGCATTTACATCTGCTCCGAGATAGGCATCAATGTCAACTAAGAAGTGTCTGGAAGAGTCAGAGGAGGCTAGTACGCTTATCTTTCTGATAAATAAAACCTGCCTCAAACATGCAAAACTTAATTTTGTTGCTTTGCTGCTTAATTGGCCCTTCTTGGAGTACAGTTTTGTAAAACCCATCATTTATGCATTTATGTGGTGGCACTTACATGCATCAGTTGCAAAACTGTCACTTATATGTTTGAAGCTCCGAGTGATGTCACTATTTTTTTTCAGTGTTTTTTGTAAAATGGCTGCCAAATACAGATGTTCCAGTGGCCTTAGAGGTCTCTGCATTCAGCAAGTCTTTTGTAAAATACGCTGCAAATCATGAATGTCCAGACTTGAATGTTCCTTTTCCTATCTCAACCAGCTATGCAAACTTTGGCCAGTAATATATAACATTCAGTGGGTTTTGGCATGGGCCCACTAAGAAGCTCATAATAGACTAGCCTGGCAGCTCAGCAACAGACCAGTGCATTGCCATGTGGAAGACCCAGGTTCAGTCCCTGGTCTAGGCTTCTGCTCTATGGGCATCAGGGGCTGCAGATTTTGCAGGGGCAGCATTTAGAGCCCCAGGGGAAGGGAGTCTCAACTATTGCTCAATGGTGACACCTATTGGCCAAATTTAAAGTACACATGAGCTGTGCTCTGGAGCAGGGCTTCCCAAACCTGTTCTGGGGACTCCACAACCAGTTAGGCTTTTAGAATATCCAAAATGAATATGCATGAGATAAACCTGAATATACCGAGCCTCTGCTTTATGCAAATTTATCTCATACATATTTATTGTGAATATCCTGAAAATCCGACTGGCTGTGGAGTCTCCAGGACAGGTTTGGGAAGTACTCTGTTAGAGGGAATTGAGATCTCTGGTCCCTGGCAAAAGGCCATCATTGTAATGAGTAGTTTAGGTTGTGAATGGAGACTTATGGTGCTGTAACACAGTAGATTCTAGGTCCAACTGAGCTGTAAGTCGAAAAGAGGTTAAGAGAAACCTGCAGGGCCACAAACAGGAAGTTAAATAGAGGAGTTTGGTTTTCTAACAACCCTGGCTTATCTAAAAACTGCAGTCATATTTCCCAAAGCAAACTATATGCAACATAAGAATATAAGAATTGCCATCCTGGGTCAGACCAAGGCCCATCAAGCCTAATCTAGGTCACAAGTACTTGGCATATCCCAAAAGTAGCCAGTTCTATGCTACATATCCCAGTGATTTTCCCCAGCTCTGCCCTAAAAATGGTTTATGGACTTTTTCTTCAGGAACATATCCAGCTACACTGTTTTTGTAGCGTCCTCTAATAATGAGTTCCAAAGCTTAATTAAGCTTTGAGAGAAAAATATTTTCTCCTATTTGTTTTAAATGTATTACTTTGTTACTTCATGGTATGTCCCCTAGACTTTGTACTTTTTGAACGAATAAACAATCTATTTGCATTTACCTGTTGCAGAGTTGCCAAGTTACCCAGTTCTAGGGGTGAGATTTTTTTTTGCCAGGTCTCGTTTTAAATTTGCATTGCAATGCAGAATGGCATTTGTAGCCCCTGATTTTACTCATTGCAATTAGTGTTGCATGTCCTGTAATGCAACAGGTTGAGCCTGCCAGAAATCCAGGACTGGCTTAAATTCTCACTCATTGACTGGGTAACTTAGCAACTCTGACTGTTCCACTCCATTCAGGATTTTATAGACCTCTATCATATCTCCCTCAGCCGTCCCTTCTCCAAGCCATCTTCAGGTTCTTTAGCCTATAGGGGAGTCCTTCCATTACCTGTATCATTTTGCCAGTTTGGCTCCCTGCATTACAACAACAAATTCAGGTCAGTAGGGGGAGGAAGGACTGGGAAAGGCAGGGAAGATTGAGGGGGACAGCCTTGGGCCCTCTAGAAAATGGCAAGAATGTGGGAAGAGAAAGCCTGGAGAAGAAAGCATGTGTGGGGAGACCTGAGCGCTGGAGAAGAGAGCTTGCAGAGGAGACTGGGGCCTGGGGATAAAGCATGGGAGAGAGGCCCGGGTGCTGGAGAAGAGAGCAAGTGGGGATAGACCTGGAGGAGAGAATGTGTGGGGGAGGCCTAGGCACTGGAAAAAAGAGCATCTGGTGAGGCCAAGTTGCATAAAGGATGGGCAGAGTTGCTATGTTTCTCAGTTCCAGGAAGTAGATTCAAAGCCAGTGCTGTTTTGCTAAAACCCTATTCTAATGCATTTTCAGACTTGCAGCGGAGATTTCAGTGGGCAGACTTTCTCTTCTCTCAACCTTCTGGATCCTTAGTAATCTGGCTTTCATCCTCTACATTCCACTGAAACATCTCTTACCAAAGTTTCCAGTGACTTGCTCCGGGCCCAAATCAAGGGCCTTTATCGATCCTCATCCTTCTTAACCTTTCTGCTGCTTGCGATACTGCTGATCACCATCTTCCCCTCGCTATCATGTCCTCACTTGGTTTTAAGGACTCTGTTCTATCCTGATTCTCTTCTTATCTCTCCCAGGGCACTTTTAGTGTATGTTGTGGTTATCCTCCTCTACTGCTATCCCACTCTCAGATGGTTTACTCCGAGGGTCTGTCTTGGGATCTCTCCTTTTCACTATACCCAATCCCTTGGTGCACTCATCTCTTCCCACGATTTTCAGTATCATCTTTTCTCTGATGACTCTCAGATCTACCTCTCTACACCTGAAATCTCTCTGGGAATCCAGGACCGTATCTCTGCCTGCCTATCTGGTATTCTTGGCTGGATGTCTCACTGCCATTTGAAATTGAACATAGCCCAAACTATTTTTGTGAATAATGTTCTACTCCTCCTTGTTTCCTTGCTGACAACCTTAGGGTCGTCTTTGACTCCTCCCTCTCCTTCTCCACATACACCCAGCTAATAGTTAAAACCTGTCATTTCTTTCTCTATAACAGCAGCAAAATTCACCCCTTCCTTTCTGAGCACACTACTAAGACACGTATCCACCCTTTAGTCACCTCCCATCTAGACTATTGCAACCTCCTTCTTGCTGGTCTCCCTCTGAATCATCTCTCTCCCCTTCAGTCTGTTCAAAATTCAGCTACACGACTAATCTTCCCCCAGTCTCGCTTTGCTCATATAACCCCTCTCCATTTCCATATCGTTCAGGTTTCTCCTACTGATTTATAAGTGCCTTCATTCTGCTGCTCCTCACTACCTCTCCTCCCTTATCTCTCCTACACCCCTCCTCAGGAATGCCGCTCTTCTGGCAGATGATTTCTATCTGTGCCCTTCTCGTCCACTGCCAACTCCAGACTTTGATCTTTCCACCTTGCTGCTCCTTATGCCTGGAACAAACTATCTGAGTCATACATCAGAAACCATCTCTGACTCTTTTCAAATCCAAGCTAAAAACTCACCTCTTTGAGTCTGCTTTTGGATCCTGATCTGCTTAGCCTCCTGCTCTCCAGCTATGTGTTTCCTTACTTTCCCCTAGACATATCCTAGTTCCTAGTTGTTGTGTTGTCTGCCTTGATTGGATTGTAAGCTTTGACAGCAGGGACCATCTCAAGGAGGCAATTGTAATATCTGTGCCAAAAAAGGTAGGAGGGGATTTGAGGGATTGTTTGCTCTATCTCCAATCTGCCTTTATTAGCTAAACTGGTGGAAAAGGAAGTTGTGGTGCAGATGGGGAGTTATTTGGAAGATTTCTCACTTATGGATTTGGGACATGGTGGTTTTTGACTGGGGAGTAGTGTGGAGACGTTGTTAGTGGCACTGCTGGATCAGGTCCATGTGTGGATAAGGGGATTTTGGTGCTCTTGGTATCACTAGATCTGTTGGTGGCAATCGACTTAGTGGCTGTTATTGGAATGCTGGATCTTTCTGGGTATCCTCAGCAAGATGCTTGAGTGGTTAGACTTATTTATGAGTGATAGGCATTTTTGTGTTAGAGGATCCACTGAATGTTCTTCCTTGTACTGTTGGGAATGGGGCGCACTCCTTTGTCTCCTTTATTATTTAATGTGTACTTGCAACTCTTGGGTGCCTTGGTGCATTCATTTGGTTTCCAGTTCTATGCATATGTTGGCGATCTTCAAATTTTGGCCCCATTGCATGGTGATCCAGAATTGGCTGTAGCTTGCCTCAGTGAGTGTCTGGGGCATGTGTATGCCTGGCTGAATGTGGACAAGATTGTGTGTCTGCATTTTGGGATGGCCAAATGCTCAGACCTTCGACTATTGCCTACAATCTCTGGTTTTGAAATTCCATGGACAGAGGGATTAAGATTGTTGGGGGTGATTTTGGAATGGGATGAGGTTGGGGATAAGCAAATCAGTCACATAGTTCAGGCTGCCTGGCTGAAACTGAGACTGATGTGCCAGCTGCGTCCGTATCTGGAGGATGGAGCTTTGAGGTTGGTGATGCAGACTTTGGTGAAAGGCGTGCTAAATCACTTCAACGTATATTATGTCGGTCTTCCATTTAGGACCATTTGGCATTCGCAGATGGTGCAAAATGCAGTCGCATGGCTGCTGATGGGAACAGGGCAGAGGGAGAGTGCATGGCCTTTATTGGTCCACTTACATTGGCTACCCATTTGAGCACGTGGTTTTTTAAAGTTGTTAGTGATTGTTTTCTGAGTTATGCAGGAGTTTTGCCCTGGCTATTTGCATGAGTTTCTCCATTGGTACAATCCTCCCGGGCCCCTGCGCTCATCACGGCTGTTGGTAGTATCTAGGTTGGCTGTGGTTCGTAAGGTCCACTGCTGGGAGAAGATCTTCTGGGTGGTGACTAGTAAACACTGGAATGCCCTACCCATGGAACTTAGAACTCAGACTTCCTTTTTGGGGTTTTGTAAATTGCTGAAAATGTGGTTGTTTGCTGGGGGCCTGATGTAGAATTTTGGGAGTGGGGTTACTGTGCTTTGTATTTTGTAATTTGTTACTTTGTATCATTATTTGTACACCCTATTGATTGACTCCCGTTGTCAGAAAAGTGGTTTAAACTCTTGTAAGTAAGTAAATAAATAAAATACATGTCTCTGTACAATGCTGGGTACACCTTCTAGCGTTAAACAAATGATCAGTAGTAGTAATAACCTGGTAACTCTGTAACAGCTCCCCACAAAAACAATAAATGGGGCTTGGTTTAGAACAGATAAAACTACATTTCTGTTTCTAGTTCTCCAGTGGTTCTTTAATGTTCCATTTCAGTCTCTGCATCTATAATTTATGATTAGCTGCCCTCTGTATTTGGTGTTTGCTCTGCATGTGTGACTGAGATGTGATATTTTGATAGTATGAAATTGTGAAAATCTTTTGCAGTCCAGCTTGTTCTGTTTGGCCCAATGGAAAGGATATTGGTGTTCCAGAACTTACAGTAATATTTGTATAACTACATCTTGCTATGTAGAGTTGTGGCTCTCAGGGGCACTGTCTCCAAATGGGTTTGTTTTGAATATAACATGACTGTAATAAACATCGGGCCTGAGATTCGAAGGTCATTTACATGGTTTACAGCCTAGTGCACCCCACGGGGCTATCCGGTTAGCATTGGGGAATGTCAGGGGCATTCGAGGGCGGAGCAGAGGTGGGGGCGCGGGATAATTGGATTGCAGCAATATTGCATGTGCTCTGCACTGAAAAGATAAGCTAGGAAAATCCTCACCTATCTTCACGGCACAGGTACTAACCAGCCAGGAATCAGGATCCAATATTGCTGCTGCCCTGTTAGCTTCAGTGGCTTCCGGGTTGTGCAGTGACTAACCGGCCAGGATCCAATATTGCTGCTGCCCAGTTAGCTTCGGTGGCTTCCAGGTTGTGCAATGATACCTGGATATTCAATGCGGGGACCACATATGACTCCGGCATTGAATTTCCGGGTTTAAGGGTTGGCAGGCAGGGTTATAGCCTGCCCAGAAGAATATCGGGCCCATCATTACTGAACTAGGATATTGAAGTATGACGTTAGTCTCTCAAATTTTACTGCTAGCTCCCACCATAATATTTGCATCGGGCCAAAGGAAGGTTGCTTCTCGAGTTCACAGGATGTTACATGGGTATAGACAGCCTATTAATGTGTGCTCGATATTTTCTTTTAATCAGACTTGTGGCACCCAAAACCATAGGAAATATTTCTGTATCTTTCTGCCACATTTTCTTGGTTTCTGACTGCTTTTCATGGAACTTGAGGTGGGTCTTCTGTCTTTCCACATGATGTACAGAACTATCACTTGGCAGTGACACCTTGATTATCAGTGCTGTTCTCGGGTTTTCTCCCTTGCCACTAGGTCCGGTTGTCATACATCAAGCTTCTTAATGGGTCTTGAATGGGACTATCTCAGGTGATCATCACCTCTTCCTTTTCTATAATTCTCTTAGGATAACAATTCCAGTGCTTTCCAGATACAGTGATATTGTAGTGTTTACAAAGTTGCCAATGGATTAGACGTACCACCTTATTCTGCCTTTCTTTGATCTCTCTTGGAAAAGTTCAGTATACATGTTAATTTAACAAAGTTAGTCTGCACACAATGTGATTTTTGGCACCTTGATTTTGTGGTTAGCATTGTGTGTTATGAAGAATATATAAAAGAAAGAATGACTTTACGATCAGCCATGAGAGCTTGAGGGCAGTGCTTCGTGTGGGGCTTGGGGTGGGGCGAGGGGCGGAGCTTGGTCCCACCAACCAAACAGGCATTCTGCTGCCCTTGTTTGGTCAATTAGTTCTACTGCATCTTCCCAGTTCACTTAGATCTGATTCCTCTCTTCTGACTCTTTATTGTTAAATACTCTTTTTGGCAGGGGTAACTTCCTCATATCTTCCTCAGTAAAGATCAAAACAAAGAATTAATTTAGTCTCTCAGCTATGGCCTTGTCCTCCAGGAATGCACTTTTACCTCTTGATCATCATGATCCAGTTGTCTCTCCTTCATCGTCTTCTTGGTTCAAATGTACCTGAAAAAGGTTTTGTCTCTATGGCAAGCATCTTTTTAAATTCTCTTTTTGCCTTCCTTATCAGTGCTTTGTATTTAAGTTGGCAGTGTTTATGCTCCATCCCTATGGAATTCTCTACCGAGCCACCTTAGAAACAATAACAATCTAATGTCATTCAGAAAGCAGCTAAAAACCATCCAAGAATGCTTCAAAGCAACTCCCACCGGAAAGCGCACCAACCCCTGATCGCACCCACTATGGACCTCTGATCGAAAACTGAACTATACTGTCCATGCCTAAAGTCTGTCCTATGTCGAAATCGTCAGTGTTGCCTACCTGGTGATGGCCCCACCCTTATACTTAATTATCCCCACCCTGAGTGTAACGCCGCTTTGACCCGGTGAAAAGCGGGATATAAATACAGTTAAATAAATAAAATAAAATTATGCTGCCTCCTGTTTTCTTCACTTGGTTCCTTTTTCCATTTCTTGAAAGATTTGATTTTTGGCTCAAGAACCTCTTTCACGCACCTTTTAACCATGCAGACTGTCATCTGGCCTTGCTTCCATGATAGTCTTGGTTTAATGAGACAAAGCCAACATGGATTTAGCCAAGGAAAGTCTTGCCTCACTAATCTGCTATATTTCTTTGAAAGTGTGAATAAACTGGTAGATAAAGGTGAGCCAGTGGAAATGATAGAGTAACATAGCAAATGACGGCAGATAAAGACCAGTGTGGTCCTTCTAGTCTGCCCAGTAAGATGGCAAGAGTAGGTGCACCTGCCGCTCCGTGCAGGCCACCCCTCCCCACGTCCCTGTTTAGGGGTGAACCCACCACTCCATGCAGGACACCCCTATTTGTTGAGAAATTAGATGGTTCAGTTTATTTTGATTTTATCCTGTTTCTGTAAAGGGATCCACTGTGTCTGTCCCATGCCGTTTTGAATTCCATCACCGTGTTTGTCCCCACCACTTCCATCGGGAGGGCGTTCCAAGCATCCACAACCCTTTCAGTGAAAAAGTATTTCCTGACATTGCCTTTCAATTTACCACCTTGCAGCTTCCTGTTATGCCCTCTAGTTTTACAGCTTCCCCGTCTTTGGAAGAGGGTTGTTTGTTCATTATTTCCCTTTAAGTATTTAAAGGTCTGAACCATATCTCCCCTGTCCCTCCTCTCCTCCAAAGTGTACATGTTTAGGTCTTCAAGTCTCTTCTCATAAGGCTTCTGATGCAGGCTCCAAATCATTTTGGTCGCCTTCCTCTGAACAGTTTCCAGTCTTTTTACATCCTTTGCAAGATACAGTCTCCAAAACCGAACACAGTATTCCAAGTGAGGCTTCACCAGTGACTTCTACAGTGGCATAAGTACCTCTTCCTTTCTGCTGGTGATTCCTCTTTGTATGCAGCCCAACATCCTCCTGGCTTTTGCCACCGCCTTGTCGCACTGTTTTGCCACCTTGAGATCTTCAGAAATAATCACACCAAGGTCTTTCTCCTGATCCGTGTACACCAACGTCTCGCCCCCTATCGCGTACATTTCCCTTGGATTTCTGCTACCCAAGTGCATGACTCTGCACTTCTTTGCATTAAATCTTAATTGCCAAGCATTAGACCATTCTTCCAGATTTTGTAGATCTTTCCTCATGTTAACCACTCCCTTGGGGGAGTCCACTCTGTTGCAAATTTTCGTGTCATCTGCAAAAAGACAGACTTTTCCATTCAGTCCTTCAGCAATATCACTCACAATTACATTGAACAGTGCCGGTCCCAGGACTGACCCCTGGGACACCATGCTAATTACCTTCCCTTCATCCGAGTGAGCTCTATTTACCATCACCCTCTGTCGTCTGTCAGTCAACCAATTTCTGATCCAATTTACCATCTTAGGATCCATCCCCAAGCTACTGAGTTTATTGATAAGCCTCCTATGAGGAACAGTATCAAAGGCTTTGCTGAAATCCAGGTAGATGACATCCATCGCATGCCCCTGATCTAGCTCCCTGGTCACCCAGTCAAAGAACTCAATCAGATTTGTTTGGCAAGATCGTCCTTCGGTAAAACCATGTTGCCTCGGGTCTTGCAACCTGTTGGTTTTGAGAAAGTTCACAATTCGCTCTTTCAGGAGTGACTCCATTACTTTTCCCGCCACCGAGGTAAGGCTCACAGGCCTGTAGTTTGACACTTCTTCCCTGTCACCACTTTTGTGTAGAGGTATGATGTCAGCCATTCTCCAGTCCTGAGGAACCTCTCCTGTTTCCAAGGATCTGTTGAAAAAATCCTTTAACGGCCCTGCAAGAACCTCTCTGAGCTCTTTCAGTATCCTGGGATGTATCCTATCCGGTCCCTAGGCCTTGTCCACTTTCAGTTTTGCAAGTTGTTCTAACACTTCATCTTCTGTAAATGGTGTGGTATCTACTTCATTCCCATTTTTATATTTGGGAGTCACAGGTGGTCCTTCTCCAGGACTTTCTTTAGTAAAAACAGAGCAGACGTATTCGTTTAGCAATTTCACTTTTTCAATGTCACTTTCCACGAGTCCGTTCGCAGCACTTCTGAGTCCTGCAATTCCACCTCTGATCTTCTTCCTTTCCCGAATATACCTGAAGAAGGCTTTGTCGCTACACTTAACATCTTTAGCCATCTTTTCCTGTGCCTTTGATTTTGCTATCCTTATTTCTCTCTTTGTCTCCTTGAGTTTGATCCTGTATTCATTTCTGTGTTCCTCTGTTTGCGAGCTTTTGAATTTTGCAAAAGCTGTGCTTTTTGCCTTTATTTGAGCAGCCACTTCTTTGGAAAACCAAATAGGTTTTCTTCTCCTCTTGTTTTTGTTTACTGTTGTTACATATTTATCTGTTGCCCCTTTTATTGCCACCTTTAGTTTAGCCCATTGCAATTCCACTTCCCTTATCTCCTTCCACCCTGTCAGCTCCTCCTTTAGGTACTCGGCCATTTTATTGAAGTCAGTGTTTTTGAAGTTTAGGACTTTGAGCTTGCTATGATTGGCCTGTACCATGGTTTTTATCTCAAACCACACCGTGTGATGATTGCTGCTGCTCACAGGGGCACTCACGCAGACATTCAACACGCTATCTCCGTTGCTGAGCATTAAATCCAGCGTTGAGCTTTCCCTGGTTGGTTCCATCACCATTTGTCTAAGTAACGCATCTTGGAGAGCATCCATGATTTTTTTGCTTCTTTCCAGATTTGCAGAAGGAATAATCCAATCCACATCAGGTAGATTAAAGTCACCCAATATGATCGCTTCCCCCTTTGTGGCTATCTTGGCAATATCTATAATCAATTAGTTATCTATCTCTTCAATTTGTGTCGGAGGTCTGTAGACTACAGCAGTATGGATGACAGTGCCATCTCCTCTTTCCAACACAATCCATAGTGCTTCTTCTTTTCCCCATTCACCCTGCATTTCAGTAGCTTTAATATTGCTTTTGACATACAAGGCTACTCCTCCTCCTCTTCCATTTTCTCTGTCTCTTCTGAATAGATTATAGCCAAGTATGGCTATATCCCAATCATGCAATTCATTTAGCCATGTTTCTGTAATGGCCACAATGTCCAAATCCATTTCCACCATTAGGACTTCCAGGTCCGGAACTTTGTTGGCTAAGCTTCGAGCATTTGTGCTCATTGCTTTCCAGCATTTGCCTACATCTTCCCAGTTGTTTTTGATGTGTGGTTTAAAAGTGTGTCTGTTTCTGATTTTAATCTGCTTTTGCAGGGGGTGACATCCAGAGCTTGACCTTCCATATCCATCACCCCCTTTTTCTAGTTTAAATGCATATCCACATATTGCTTGAATTTTTCACTTAGGATTCTTTTCCATGCAACAGAGAGATGTAGTCCATCAGCACAGTATAGTCTCTTGTTGTTCCATCTGTTACCCCAGTCGCCAATAAATTGGAATCCTTCTTGTTTGCACCAGGTCTGGAGCCATATATTAAAGCTGTTAATGCGATGCAGCCTTTTTACCCCCTTACCAAGCACAGGTAGAACCTCTGAGAATGCAACAGTGTTAACAATGGGCTTGACTTTCTCTCCCAGAGATTGGAAGTCCTTTTGGACTGTAGAGGCACTGTTTCTAACAAGGTCATTTGTGCCCAAGTGGATAACAACATCAAGTTTGGAGTGTTCACTTTCTGCGCTAAGTACTTCAAACATGGTTTGTATGCCTTCTGGCTGAAGAGCCTGGGAGGCACTTGACTATCTTCTCTCCTTTGAAATGTATTCCCAAGTCGGTGCCACTGATGATGGAATCACCAAGTAGTAGTAGTTTGCTGTTTGGTGAGGTTTTCTTCATATTTGGTCCTTTAGCAGGAGATTGGGCATTGTCTGTCTCATTTAAGGGCCCTTCAGTTTCTTTGGATTGGGCATCCTCATTTGCCAAGGCAGAGAAGGCACTAT
Source organism: Ichthyophis bannanicus (assembly GCA_033557465.1). NCBI lineage: Eukaryota > Metazoa > Chordata > Amphibia > Gymnophiona > Ichthyophiidae > Ichthyophis > Ichthyophis bannanicus. The sequence goes on from CM066044.1 coordinate 175,315,735, forward strand.
GCAGGGATATCTCCTGATGCATAGGATGCCTCTGTGTCACAGGTCGCAATCTACTGGAACCCACTGTGATCCATTTGTTCCTGGGGTGTTTCATTCTTTGTGGGAGCGGTGGTGGACTTTGTTCAGTTTGTATCTTAGAAGAGGTGCACTTCATTGCAGCCAGTTCCTCCCTCAGTTCCACATCCTCATTAGCCAAGGCAGAGAAGGCATTATGCAGGGATATCTTTTGATGCATAGGATGTCTGTGTGTTACAGGTCGCAATCTACCAGAACCCACTGTGATCCATTCGTCCCTGGGGTGTTTGATGCTTTGTGGGAGCAGTGGTGGACATTGTTCAGTTTGTATCCTAGAAGAGGTGCACTTCATTGCAGCCAGTTCCTCCCTCAGTAGGGTCACCTCTTTATTTATTTACATTCTCTTATATACCGTGCTATTCTGCATCAGTGCGGTTTACATTGAACAAACTGAAATTACATTGAACAGGGCATTATAGCTTGGAGATAACTATTTTACAGGGAACATGGGCTATGGAGGGTTAAGTGGCTTGCCCAAGACCACAAGGAGCACCTGTGGGACTAGAAACCCCAGTCCTTCCAGCCCAAGATTGCTGTCCTCTAGTGGGATTTGAACCCCTGACCTTCTGGCCTGAAGTACCTTGCCCCAACCACTAGGCCAATCCTCCACTCCACTTTATGCATGGCAGCTAGGTCTTCCCTTAGTAGAGTCAGTTCTTTATGCATGGCAGCTGACCTGAGGCACATAGGACAAGCTCTGAGGTTCCAAATGATTCATCTTGGAATGAAAGTACTGCAGTTATTGCACTGAATACATGACATGCTGAATAAGCAGTCCTAGAAGGAGAATAGGAAGAAGAAGAAGAAAGGAGGAAGAAGATGTGGGCTCTAATCCAAGTTAAAGGGCTAGATGGCAACGTATGTGAGTACTATATAGGCAATGCAGCCCCTGGCGTGGGTGGTGCGAGGGGTAGGGTGGGCGGGAACCTACGGTAAGTGTCTCTGGCCAGTAGGCTGTTCCTGAACTGGGGGCACCCACAAATATCTGCTCCAAGGCTACACAGAAAAGCAGTCAGTCAGATTATCCCCAAGCTTTATGTAGAACCACAGTTAAACTTTATATTAGTAATTCCCACAAAACAGACAGTTAAACTCTATATTGGTAGCTAGAAACCAGCAGAGATAAGAAAGAAAATTAGAGTTTTAACTTTATGAAAGATCCACAGCTCATGCAGCTGGCCTCAGACCCATAGGTGAATTTTCAGAAGCCTTTGATAAGGTCCCTCAAGATAGACTCAAAATTAAAAAGTCATGGGATAGGAAGCAGTGTACTATTGTGGATTGGGAATTGGTTGAAAGATAGGAAACTGAGAGTAGGGCTAAATGACAAATTTTCTAAACGGAGAAAGGTGACTAGTGGAGTACCCCAAAGATCTATGCTGGGCCTGTTACTTTTTAATATAATCATAGCTGACCTGAAATGGGAACAACCAAGGATATTATTATGTCTCTGTATCACTCCATGATGCTACCACACCTTGAATATTGTGTGCAGTTCTGGTTGCGATATCTAAAAAAGGATATAGTGGAATTAGAAAAGGTACAGAGAAAAGCAACTAAAATGATAAAGTGGATGGAAGGATACCCCTATAAGGAAAGGCTTAAAAGGTTAGGATTGGTACCAACATGTACCAGGAAAAGCTGACTTCTCCCGAGGAGGATGTGTGCGATCCACCACCTTTGCACCAGGCAGGCAAGTGATGGGGTGATCCTCACACCCACCAGCCACCCAGATATCTACATGCCTAATGATCGAATCGCTATCTAGAATGGCCTTCCCTCCTGGGCAGATGCCCCTGGAGACACATTTTCCAATGTCTGCTACAGCAGGTAAATTGTGCTATAATAATTTGTTTTTAACACAGACAAGGGCATTGGCTGCCAGTTCATTTGTTATCGAAGGACCACTGCAAATGGAAAGTACAGAGGTTCCATTTTTATCTATAAAGAAACAAATCAAATGAAGGAAAAAAGCTATAAATTGTACTGTTTCCATGTCTGCTGATTCTGCTTCATTATTTTGTACCTATTTAAAGCTTTTTCCTAAAGTCCTAGAACTCTAGTCATTATGGGTCTCCCCCCACCTATCCCTGGCACTGCCCCCTTCCCTCCCCCTCTTTGTTCCACACAGAGAGCTTGGAGCTTTAATAGATGGCCTGGTACATTTTCCAGCTTGGTGCCAAATCAAGGCTGTTTTATAACAATTTCATTACCTTATTTGCTGTCTGAAATGTATTTTGCAGGCAAGACAAGACAAGCCACACCGAAAAATACTAATAATAAAGAAAAGAGTCCGGAAAACAATGAGACTCCCTCCCAGGAGAATGTTTTTCACACAGGGAGAAAATCAATCTCTTAAAAGTAACTCTGGAGAGCCTGAAGCTAAACCACACAGACAGCCTGCCCGACACCTGTGCTGTAAGTCGACTCACATCCAGCATTTCAGATCCGTTGGAGCATCAGCCACACCTGCTGCATTGTGCGGAGCTTAACATTTGTTTTTTTCCTGTTGTTTTCTCATGTTCTTTTTTTTTATTATTATATTTTTTTTGAGGACTTCATAAACAAAGTACCTGCATCGTGCAAAAGATTGCAACCAAAAAAAGAAAAACTGAGCATCTAGCAGAGGACATACTAAGAGAATAGGTATAACAAAGTAGAGTAATCTATATTCCCAACCCCCAAAGATAGGGGATCGTGTTAACAGCCCTCCTATATTTGAATTAAACCCTCTAACACAATCATACTGCACTATCCATACTATCGCTCATCCATATACCCTCTTCCCCCCTCCCCTCTCATGCTCCATAACCATCGTCTATCATTGGATCAACACCGAATGTCTGGCAGAACTGTCATCACAGCTGCCTATACAGCAGCCAATCAGGTTTGGTCCAAGCCTTATAGAGCTGCAGTGCAAAGAAACCTGCCTCATGTATCAAACTCAGCCACTCTTGCCACCTGGTACACTCTCTTTCACCCAATGATGCAGAATCACTCTCTTAACCAACAATAAGGCTACTCCTAGGAATCTTTGTTTGGCCTGTGGCAGAGCATGGGTACCTCTGGTATTGTCTCTTAGAAGCAGCAGAGAGTATGTCCACTCAACATTCACATGTAGTACTGACTCTACGGCGGCCAGTACTGCCCACTATACCTGCTGCAACTTCTCACATTCCAAAAAGGAATGCCGATAGTTCCCCTCATGAGTCTTGCAGTTAAGACACCAAGAGTCTGCCCAAATGCCCTTCTGATACCCTTTCAGATTTTGTATTGCATCTCTTGAAGGGTTGCATCTTTTGTCAAAAGGTGGATTGTGGCAATCTTCATCATATCCTCTTTGATCACCGGTTCACCCTACTCCTGAGTCCACTGATCAGCTGTGGTCACCAGGAACTGGTCTGTCAGGCTCTTTCTTCCCAGCTTGTAGCAGTGGCACAGATTATTCACTCCCCCTGGTTCATCATTCATGCCCTTATCCAGTTAAGTGGGCCAAAAAGGCGGGGAGCATGCGGTGCAATACCAGTGCCGCACCTGCAAATATTGCAAAAGGTGTTGATTTGGTATTGACCACTTGCTTTTAAGCTGCTCAAAAGAGTGAAATTCACCCTTGTTCAAAGCAAGCAAGTCTCCAAAAGTCCGACAGCCAGCCTCAGCCTGCTGTGCAAAATGAGACTTGCCTTGGCCAGGTGCCCCATGAGATGCATACAAATTGAAATCCCTGGGAATCTACCACCACCTCCATGCCATACAAAAAAGCCCCAACAATGTGTTGCTATCCGCAATCTTGTCCCCCCTCCGCATTGCGGGGCTGCTTGCGGACATTTTACACCAGTGCTTACAGGAGTTATTGCCCTGCTCCAGAGAACTTACAATTTAAGGTCTTCATTTACTAAGGTTTGTTAATGCTCTCATTAGCATGCCATAATTCAGGTAATGTGCTTAGGTACTAACAAGGCTCTCTTGACAATATGTTTACTAAAGTGCGTTAGCTGCTACTGCAGTGATAACATGGGATGACTGTGCAGCGGTAGCAGCTACCGTGGGCAAAGGCAGATAGTGCAGCGATTTTCTGCAATGTCTGCATTTCACGCAGTAGCTGCAGAACTGGGCAGGAAGTGGGTGGGATTAAGGCAGAGAGTGGGTATGCCTGTAAACATCACATGGTAATCACCAAAGCTGCAGACACCGCGGGTGCACCTAATGTCACCTCAGTGGGAGGCGTTAGCTGCAACCGTAAAGCTTCCACCCCACGATCCCTGCATTTTCTGCATGTCATCTGCAAGGGACATGCTGGGAACACCCCCCTGCAGATACCGTGGGACTTTTGCAGCTAATGCCAGCTTTTTGCAGCTATCGTCAGACGTTAGCTGCAGGAACCTAATGCACCTTAGTACACATTCCCCTTAAATTGCACTTCAACTTTCCTTTCAGCTCTTCTTATGCCAGTCCCTGGCTAGAACCCTTGTTCTCTATCTCTTCCCCAAAATACATCCCTGAGCTGGATAGAGACCTCAGAAGTGGTCACAGGTGCAGTACTGTGGTAGAGCATGACCCTCCTTGATACAGCTCCCAGGGACATCTTCCGAATCTTCTTCCATGCTCAGAGCTCCCCCGTGGCTTCTCTTTCCTGGTACTCCTTCCCTTTTTTGCTGCGCATTGGTGTTCTGGTTTAAGCAACCAGGGCACAAACCATATGAAGAACAAAGGCCTGAGCAACCTCCATCACCTTTCTACATCCCTTCGACTCGGTTAGCCACGAGATCCTCATACAACGCCTCAGCGAGAAAGGAATTCAGGGAACAGCCCTAAAGTGGTGCAAGTCATACTTGACTAATAGATGGCAACATGTAAGGTCAGGCTCTACAACCTCGGAACCATTTTTACAAAACCAGGGTGTACCACAGGGCTCGTCACTATCTGCATTGATGTTTAACATCTACATGCAGCCCATATGTGCCCTAGCACATGCATTCAAGGTCAACTGTCTAGCCTACGCTGACGACATCCTTCTATACATCCCATTCAGGACCAACCAATCAGACCTCTCCCCTCTAACAAGATGTTTTGAGGCAGTAGCAGAATGGTTCAGCACACAAAACATGAGAATCAACTACAACAAAACAGATGTCCTTTTCATCTCAAGGAACCAGGACTTCACCCCTCCACTCTCTTTAAAAATCGGCAACACAGAACTAAAAACCAAACCCACCATCCGCTACCTTGGCATTACACTGGATCAACAACTGGATCTGAAAACCCACATAAAAAACACAGTAAAAACAGTATATATGAAAATAAGGACCTTAAAACATCTCCGACCGCTACTTGACTTCAGCGACTACCGATCGATCTACCAGTCATTAATATTACCACATTTCGACTATGCCAACGTAATTCTTCACGGTCTACCTCAAGCAACGCAAGCCCCTCTCCAGCTTGCAATGAACACTGCTGCAAGAGTACTAACAGGGGCCTCACGGAGAGATCACATAACGCCAGTACTGATGAACCTCCATTGGTTACCGGTTCAAGCAAGAACCCTCCACAAAGTTCTAACCTTAACCTTTAAAGCCTTAAACACTTTGACCCCCACAACTATCAGCAAGATGATACATAAGGTACCACCGAACAGAAGCAGAAGACCCATGATGCAAAACACCCTAGAGGTCCCAAAAGTAATGACGACATGCACAAAAGCAACAACAAATAGGGCCTTTACAATCTATGCTCCCAGAGCATGGAATGCTCTCCCCACCTCTATTCGAAACATCACTCACCTAACCCAATTCAGGAAGGCATTAAAGCAGCACCTGTTCACCACATACTACCCTGAATCCAGCCTTAGTAAGCATACTTATTGCCCCTCAGACAATCACTCACCCCAACTAAACAAGCAGACTCAGCATGAAAAAGGATAACCAACCGATCTCTAAGAAGTACCCTCTGAACTAGAATTCAGACTCCCAGTGTAAATAAGATGTAGATATGTTCTGCCTGAAATCAGGTACCAGTGTAATACAATGTTAATAATTACACAATATACATAGTTTCCCCCCAGTTATTTCCAAGTTGATCTCCCTGTTTATTGTAAATACAACTCAAAGTGCCTGTGTTGTATAGTTGATGTTAAATGTAAACCGCTCTGATCTAAAATAGAGCGGTATAGAAGAACTGTTAAATAAATAAATAAATAAATACTGTCCACTGCTCCTTGTGGTGTAATAGCTTAGCCAGCCACTCACCAGCACCTTCACAGCACAATGGCTTATCCAGCCAAATACAAGTAACTTCTTCTGGGCAGGGTCTTTATGCGGGTTCAGATTTTCCTCCCAGAAAAGTCTCCTTCCAGGATTATGTCACCGGAATTAGAGAAAATTTCCCTGTTCTGGAAAAATACAAAGGCATGAAAGGTCACATCACAATACATTAGTAGGAATCTAGAGATCTCTATCACCCAAATAAGGCAGAAACTCAGAGGTCTCTACATCTAAATAGCACGCATTAAATTGCTGGCAAATCTAGCCTTAAGTTTGTACCTGAAGGAATGATAGGTGAAGTGACTTGCCCAAGGTCACAAGGATCATCCATAGGATAACGCAGGAGGATCAGTAGTTAAAGCAGTAGCCTGGTTCTCGGCTTACTGCTTTAAATAATAGGCTACTGTATTAAAACGTTCACCTGAAAGCTGCTGCTGGTCTCTTCAACTTAATTTGGCTCTTAGTTGTATACATGGTTTTGGCCCACAGATCCAAAGCAGATTTTTTGGTGAATGTGGATTGGGGACAGGATTAATGGTAGGTAGGAGGGCTGCCGATCTGGGGCAGGGGGAAGTATTTTCTGGGAAACCTAGCAATGGTGGCAGTTGACAATCAGATCAGCGTAGTGGGTGTTGTACTGCTGCCTCTGTATTGTTTTCATTACCTACCGCTGCCATTGCCACCAGCGACTAGGTCCACTTCAGGCCCAGCCCCTGGCATCATCCTCTGCTTTTGATCAAACGAGATAGAGATGAAAGCGGAGGGTCATGGGTCTGGACAAAGAGGAAGGCTTTTTGATATATTCCACACACAAAAATAATGTTAATATGGGCTTTGTGGATTGTCTTTAAACACAAAAGAAAGTCAATGAAAGTGAATCAATGAAGCTATGGAACAGTTTGCAGGTAAAGAGATTAGCACATCCTTCATCGCTGCCAGTTCCAGACAAATTTGTTAAACCTTATTCTGTGCCAGAAGTGCAGTTGTGCATTGTATGTTATGTACGGTACTTTACTTGGTCTCATATGTGCGCTGTCTGCAACTGTGGGATAGGATTTGCACAAGTTTCAAATAAAGGCCTTCATTGCCCAAGGATTTAATTTCCTGCAGCCAGTGGAAGGGGAAAAATCCACCGATAAAATCACGTAGGTCCAAACTTTCCAACACTACTAAATTTAAAACCGAAGATAACGTCCCACAGTTCTTTCGGCTAGGATTTACATGCAGTTTTTGTTTTCAGTGGATATTTCCCTTTCTGATGGACAGCAAATTAATTGGTCAGGTAAAAGACAAATGAATCTTTAGTAAACATGCCCCAAAATATTTCAGAACTGTGCAGGCAATCTGATTTTCAGCATTTGTACACATTTGACTGCAGGTAAAGTCTGAAATGGCCATTTCGTCTGCTGAGTGAGATAGCTAGGGGTTGTAACTGCTGCTCCGTGCAGGTTCCCTAAACCTTTGTTTCCTGTCTTAAGCCACGAGACGTTCCCTAGAAAGTCTAGTAGCTGTAATTTTTTCCTTCCTCTCTCTCTCCTTTTCTCAGTTCTTTCTCTTTTTCCCTCTTTCTCTGTCTCCTGCTTTCTCTCCCTCTCTCTCTTGATCTCTTTCTTTCTCTCCGCCTTTGTTTTCAATGTCTTTCTTTCACCTCTCTCTTCTCTGTTGGTCTGTATATTTTATTCCATTCCATCGTTCTTTCTCTCTTTTTACTCTCCTTTCCATTGCTCGTCTTTCACTTCAAGCCCAGTCCCTGGCAGCATCCTCTGCTTTTAATCAAACGAGATAGAGATGAAAGCGGAGGGTCATGGGTCTGGACAAACAGGAAGGCTTTTCGATGCATCCCGCTGCACACAAAAAAATGTTAATATGGACTTTGTGGATTGCCTTTAAACCTAAAATAAAGTCAATGAAATTGAATCAATGAAGCTATGCAATAGTTTGCAGGTAAAGAGATTAACACACCCTTCATCGCCGCCAGTTTCAAGCAAATTTGATAAACCTTATTCTGTGACAGAATTATGCAATTTCTCCATTTCTTTTCTCTTTCTTTGTCCAAATACATTTTGGAAATTCTAGCCAGCGCCGTGAATTGGTTTCTCTGCTTAGTATCTCTGTCACATGTATTCACTAGCAGGCAAGTAAGTGTCTGGAGGGCAGAGCACACTGACTCCTGTGAATTATGAGCTATGTGTATGTCGCATTCCTTCTGTTCTAAAGTGTAATTAATCTGATAGACTGCGGCTGAGCTGCACAGAGAAGCTACTAGCAATTTATGGGATCTTACCACCCATTCTTGATGCCACTCTGCAGAATGGGCTGCCTGTCACCGTCTATTTTTATCCACCTCTCAGGTTCAAAAGAACTTCTTTATTTCTTTTGTTTTGTCTTTCTGTGCTCTTTTTTGATTTGATCTATCCACCTGTCTCTGAAAATTCATGTTATCAATGGTAGTAGAAGCAAAGTTGCCCAGTGGAAGTGCTGTAGTCCAGGGGTCTCCAACCCAGTCCTAGAGGGCCGCAAACTAGTCAGGTTTTCGGGATATCCCTAATGAATATGCATGAGATAAATTCAAACAGACTGACAGGGGAGACCTGGGTTCCATCCCTGATTCTGACTTCTGCTTTTCGAGCAAGCCAAGCTGGGGAATAGGGCTGCTATATCAGGCTGATCCCATATTGGCCAGGGTCTGTAGTCCTGCTTCCCTAGAGAATTGGAACTACAAGTCCTATAGTTGCAATGGGGCAAAACCTGAAGTGAATCAGCCATCAGGTGGAATCCTAGCTAGGTGCAGAGGCAATATTCGGAGGCCTCAGGGAGAGGGTCTCCTGTGATTCTGTGACCACAAAATCTGGCCTTTCCCATGAAATTACCCATTCCCTGCAGGAGAAGCAGGGGGAGGGGCTCAGCTGGATTGCAGAGGAACAGGCTGGCTGGCACATGTTAATCTTCCACCCAGTCTGAATCCCTACATCCCCAGCTGACTGCACAAAGAGGCATTAGAAGCACTGAAGGTGGAGAGAAGAAGGGAGATAAAGAGGTCTGGAGTGGAGTGGGAATGGGGAGAACAGGAGTAAGGACACTGGTGGGGAAGGGAAGCAGGGCTAGAGCCAGGGGAAGGAAAACCTCCTCCCTTGAGATTCTCCCTCCAATATCCCATCACCTCCACTTTCCCCCTCCAAGATTGCAGAACCTCTTCTTTTCCCATTCTGATTTTCTCTCCTTTTCGTCCCTCCTATCTTCCCTCATCTACCCCATTCTCCTCCTTTCCTGTCCACCTTCTCCCCTCCAATGCCTGGTTTCTTCTTCTCTATTCCAGTTTCATTTGTTATTCCATCTTTTCCTAGGGTAAAGGGCAGTTATGTAAAACACAAAGACATTTAACACATGAGAGATGCTTATGGAAAGACCAAAAAAACATTAAGCACAAGAAAAATACACTTGCAATCTTTATTTCCTCTCCTCAACCCCCAGTCTCCAGTCCTATCTCATCCCTCCCCTCTTTCTGTCTCCCCATCTCCAATTCTCCCCCTCCCCCTTTTATTCTCTCCTCTTTCTCTCCAGCCTCACATCCGCATTTGAAATTCCTCACCCATGAAACTCCCAAAGGAAGAAAATAAATTATTCAGGCAGAAAACAAGACTGGAAAACTACTTGACATTTATTGTGCAAAATAATTCAAATTTATGCAAATGCATCACATAATAGCCGCAAAAGTTGCTGCTCCTTCCTGCCTGAAACTGAGGGATTCTGATCATAGCATGGAGTTGAAGGTGAGGAACAGAGACAGTGAGAGGAGGGGCTTTCAGGGCAGGGGGTGAGGGTGTCCTGGCTGGTAGTCATCTATGCACAGAAACTTTGGTTTTATGGGAGTCCGGTACCATACACTGCAAATCTTCCTAAATTATGCTTGCTCTTGCAGTTCTGCCAAATAACCCACATTCCCATTTTACGGAATCACCCTCACGAGACATTTATGTGTAGTGGCTGCTGCAGTCTGCTCCCTGGGCAATAGACCGGCAACAAGAAGTGACAGTTGATGTCACAGATGTGTTTTCCCCAACGATATAGTACTAATAAGCTTTCTAAAGCTTAATAATGTTTCCTTAATGATAAACATGTTTTCTGACGTCTTCTCCCAGTCACCTCCCAAGTCAGAACCAAGAGCGGCGTTCTATTGACTTTTCACTTTAATCCTTTGCACAGTAACTCTTGAGACTCAGGGAACCCCTAGTGGAATGAATCACTCTGTCTAGCAATAGCTGCCTGATAAAGCCTTTAACAGAGCCTTTGATAGAACACTTCCTCTGTTCCAAGTGCTTGGCGGCTGCTCTTCAGAGGCAGGCAGTCAGGAGGGAAGATACCTGAGTAATGCTGAAAGATCCCCTGCTGTCCTTAGGAACTATTACTTAGTGAAACATCAGTTTACCAACAGGCTTATTTCCCATGTTGAGCTGAAAATTCAATTTCCTGTCATCAGGTGTTCTGTCTTATGCCTCCCTGCTCTTTGAAATAAATCTGTGTGGCTGATGGGCTCATAAGAACTGTATTGTTCTAGCAGAAGTGACTCTAGTCATCAAAGTATTCCACTTGTTCATATGTAAAAATAACACAATGATATCACTGGATGTGTTGAGGTCTCTGAGACCTTACTAGATTTATGTGAAGGATGGTGGCTATCTAATGTCTAGTCTAAGAGTAATGAAGAAAGAAATCATAGGACACTTATATTTTTTGAAGTTGTGAATAAACAGAAGGAGTAGCCTAGTGGTTAGAGCACTAGCTTGGTAACCACAAGGCCAGCATTAAATTTCTCACTAGCTCTCCTTGTGGCCTTGGACAAGTCACTTAACCCTCCATTGCCTCAGAAGAAAGACTTGGCAATCCACTTCTGGTCACACTGCCAAGAAAACCTGGGAGCTGCTGGGTTGCCAGGAGTCAACAATGAATTGAAGGTACACATTGCAATGTATTTTTAATAAACAGGTAGATAAAGGTAAGCCAGTTGACATAATGTATCTCAATTTTCAGAAAGCCTTTGACAAAGTCCCTTGTGAGAGACTCTTGGGGAAATTAAAAAGCCATGGGATAGGAAGCAATGTACTATTGTGGATTAGGAACTAATCAATAGAAAGCAGAGGGTAGGGCTAAATGGCCAATTTTCTCAATGGAGAAAGGTAAATAGCGGAGTACCCCAGGGATCTGTGCTGGGCCCGCTGCTTTTAAACATATTTATAAATGACCTGGAAATGTGAATAATGAGTGAGGTGATCAAATCTGCAGATGACACAAAATTATTCAAAGTTGTTAAAACCCATGAGGACTGTAAAAAACTGCAAGAGGCAAATTGGGAGACTGGGTGTCCAAATGGCAGATGACATTTAACGTGGACAAGTGCAAAGTTATGCACTTGGGGAAGAACAACTCAAACTACAGGGTGGCCCCAAAAAAGTGAGAATATCTCGTAGCACATAAGTTATTTAAAAATTCAAAAAGACAGATGTAAACGATTGACAAATTAAAAAAAAAAGATGGCAACCGGAAATTGTCGAAATAAAGACATTATATAGCTAAAAAAGGTAAATAAGTAAACTATTTAAGCTTTTAATTTACAAGATGTTCTCACTTTTTTTGGGCCACTCTGTATGGTTGCACAATGCAAGGTTCCACATTAGGAAGCATCACCCTGGAAAAGGATTTAGGCGTTATCATGGATAATAGATTGAAACCCTCTTCCCAGTGTGCAGCGGCGGCCAAGAAAGCAAATAGAATGCTAGGAATCATAAAGAAAGGAGGAATGGAGAAGAAAATAAAGGGTATTATAATGTCTCTATATCGTTGCATGGTTCGACCACACCTTGAATATTGTGTGGAATTCCGGTCGCCGTATCTTAAAAAGGATATAGCAGAATAAGAAAAGGTACAGAGAAGAGCGACAAAAATGGTAAAGAGGATGGAAAGATATCTCTACAAGGAAAGGCTTAAAAGGTTAGGGCTCTTCAACTGGGAAAAGAGACAACTGAGAGGAGATATGATAGAGGTCTATAAAATAATGAATAGAATAAGTAATTATAGATCGGTTGGTTACTCCTTCAAAAAGTAAAAAGATTAGGGGACACTTAATGAAGCCACGATGTAACACATTTAAGACTAATTTGAGAAAATATTTTTTCTTTCAATGCATAATCAAACTTTAGAATTTATCACCAGAGGATGTAGTAAATACTGTTATTGTAGCTGGATTTAAAAGAGATTTGGACGAGTTCCTGGAGGAAAAGTCCATAAGAGGACAGGGGAAATCCACTGCTTTCGCACTGGACAAGCAGCATGTAATCTGTAAACACTGGCCAATTGGAAACAGGATACTGGGCTTGATGGGCCCTTGGTTTGATCCAGTATGGCACTTCACTGCTAAAATCCTACAGAGCACATGGGAACACTGCTGGCAACATCCAAAAATCATGAGACTGCTCTAAAGCTCATGAAAACCTTCAGAACATGCACAGGATGATGGAATATTGCTGAGACATTCTTAAGAAGATGGGGTGCCAAGAGTTGTGGGATTCTGTCGCCCCCATTAACATCCCTTCAATCTTCCAACCTTTATCTTTCCACTTCAACTGCACTTGCTGCCTGCACACACACTGTGGCTACATCACTCCTCAAAAAACCTTCCCCGGACCCTACCTGCCCATTCAGTTATTGGTTCATCTCTCTCCTCCCTTTCGTATGCAAATTACTCATAGTAGCATTTATTTATTTATTTATCTGGTTTTCTATACCACTTTATCTGGGAATCAAAGCAGTTTACACTGATCATTCAACATAGTATATGACAGCAGATAAAGACCACTATGGTCCATCTAGTCTGCCCATTAAGGTTATTAGATTAGGTGTACCCGTCACTCTGTGCAGGTCACCTCCCCCCTCTATGCTTTTGTTTAGGGTTGTACCCACTGCTCCGTGCAGGTTATTCCTCTCTACACCTTTGTTTAAGGTTATACCCGCCTCTCTGTGAGGGTCACCCACCTCTTTTTGTTGAAGTATAAAAAATAGTTGTTTATTTCATTTTATCCTCTTGTTATAAAGGGAACCACTGTGTCTCTCCCATGCCATTTTGAATTCTGCCACTGTATTTGCCCCCACCACTCCATCAGGAGGGCATTCCAAGCATCCATCACCCTTTCAATGAAAAAGTATTTCCTGACATTGCTTTTAAGTTTACCTCCTTTCAGCTTCATGTATGTTCTCTAGTTTTACAGCTTCCCTTTCTTTAAATGTCTGTATCATATCTCCCCTGTCCCTCCTCTCCTCTAGGGTATACATATTTAGTCTCTTCTCATATGTCTTCTGACACAGGTTCCAAATTATTTTGGTTACCATTCTCTGAACCATTAAGAATGTTTTATATCCCTTGTGAGACATGGTCTCCAAAACTGAACACAATATTGAAAGTGAGGCCTCACCAACAACTTGTACAGGGGCATCAATACTCCTCCTTTCTGTTGGTTATTCTTCTCTGTATGCAACCCAGCATCCTTCTGGTTTTGACTGCCACCTTGTCACATTGTTTCACCACCTTGAGATCCTCAGAGACTATCACTCCAAGGTCTTTCTCCTGGTCTATGCACACCAAACTCTCACCCCCCTATCACATACAATTCCTCTGGATTTCTGCATCCCAAATGCATGATTCTGCCAAACATTAGACCATTCTTCCATTTTTTTGTAGATCTTTCCTCATGTTGTCCACTCCCTCAGAGAAGTCCACTCTGTTGCAAATTTTCATGTCATCTGCAAAAAGGCAGACTTTCCCCTTCAATTGTTCAGCAATATCACTCACAAATATACTGAACAGTACTGGTCCCAGAACTGACTCCTGGGGCACACCACTACCCACATTCCTTTCTTCTGAGTGAGCTCTCTTTACCACCATCTTCTGTCAACCAATTTCTGATCCAGTTCACCACCATAGGACCCATTTCCAGGCTGCTCAGTATATTGATAAGCCTCCTATGAGGAACAGTATCAAAGGCTTTGCTGAAATCTTGATAGATTACATCCATTGCATGCCCTTGATCTAGTTCTCTGTTCACCCAGTCAAAGAACTCAATCAAATTTGTTTGGCATGATTGTCCTTTATGTATTTATCTAACATTATTTATATACCACTTTTCAAAAACTCAAAGTGGTTTACAAAGAATATAGCCTAGTGGTAGAGTTCTGGCTTAGGAACCAAAAGACCAGGGTTCAATTCCTACTAGTACTCCTTGCAGCCTTGGGCAAGTCAGTTAACCTCCATTGCTCAGAAAAATCCAAGTTATCAATGTCCCTGTTTAACGTATGTTTAGCACGTTTAAGTTACAATGTAAACCGCTTTGATTGAAATGATAAAGCAGTATAGAAAAACGGTTAAATAAATAAATAAACTCGGTTTACATAGAACAGTTCAGTCATGGATGCAGAAATCCAGAGGAATTGTATGCGCTAGGTGAGAGGTTGGTAAAATCATGTTGCCTCGGATCATGCAACCCATTGGTTTCTAGAAAGTCCACTATTCTTTCTTTCACGAGTGCCTCCATTACGTTTCCCACCACCGAGGTAAGACTTACCGACCTATAGTTTATCACCTCTTTCCTATTACCACTTTTGTGAAGAGGTACCACATCCGCCCTTCTCCAGTCCTGCGGAACCTCTCCTGTTGTCAAGGATCTATTAAAAACATCTTTTAAAGTCCCTGCTAGACCGTCTCTGAACTCTTTCAGTGTCCGGGGATGTATCCTGTCCAGTCCCATGGTCTTGTCCACTTTCAGTTTTTCAAGCTGTTCAAAAACATCATCTGTGAACGGTGTGGCATCTACTCCATTCCCATTTGTGTATTTGTCATTAATACATCATCCTTCTTCAGGATTTTCATTAGTGAATACAGAACAAAAGTATTTACTTAGCATTTTTGCTTTTTCAATGTCTCTTCCCTCACATCTGTCCTCAGCACTTTTGAGTCCTGCAATTCCACCTCTGATCTCTCCCTTCTGTTGAATAGACCTGAAAAACGTTTTGTCTCCACGCTTAACATCTTTAGCTATCTTCCGCCTTCACTTTTGCTGTTCTTATTTCTCTCTTTGTCTCTTTTAGCTTTATTCTGTATTCTTTTCTGTGTTTCTGTTTGTGATCTGAATTTTGCGAAAGCTGTGTTTTTTGCCTTTATTTGTGCAGCCACTTCTTTGGAGAACCTTTTTCCTCTTGTTTTTATTTACTTTCCTTACATATATATATGTGTTGACCTCACTGTAATTCCACTTCCCACCCTACCAGCTCCTCCTTCAGGTACTTTCCCATTTTACTGAAGTCAGTGTTTTTGAAGTCTAGGGCTTTGAGTTTTTGTGATTGGACTCTGCCATGGCTTTTACCTCAAATCAAACTGTGTGATGGTCACATGGATGCCCATTCGGGCATTTGACATGCTATCTCCATTGGTGAGTATTAGATCTAGTGTCAAACTTTCCCTGGTTGGTTTCATCCACATTTGTCTGAGCAATGCTTTTTGGAAGACATCCACAATCTTTTTACTTTTTTCCACATTCTCAGAATGAATACTGCATTCCACGCTTGGTAGATTAAAGTCACCTAATTTGATCACTTCTCTCTTCGTGGTTACCTTTTCAATATCACTGATCAAGTCTATATCCATTTCTTCCATTTGGAAGGCCTCCGAGTTGGAGGTCTGTAGAGTATATGACTATGGATGATAGTGCCATCTCCTCTTTCCAACACAATCCACAGTGCTTCTTTTCCCCATACCTCCTGCCTTTCAGTGGCTTTAATATTGCTTTTGACAAATAGGGCTACTCTCCTCCTTTTCTGTCCTCTCTATCTCTTCCAAATAAATTATAGCCAGCTATGGCTATATCCCATTCATGTAACTCATTAGACCATGTTTCTGTAATGGTGACAATGTCCAAGTCTATTTCCACCATTAGGGCTACCAGGTCAGGAACTTTGTTGGCTAGACTTTGAGCATTTGTGCTCATGGCCTTCCAGCAATTGTTGGTTGGCTTGCTACTCGTACTTTGCATGGATTTTATTCCAGACAACTCTTCCCTCTTGTCATTGATGTGTGGGTTAATATGATGACTATTTTCAATGTTATTATATTTTTGCTGGGAGCAACGTCATGAATTTGTCATTTGGAGAGCGATTCACTGCTGTCTCAGCTTTCTTAACTCTCAAGCCATTCTGGATCCACTGGCATTTGTCCTCAACATTCTACAAAAACTGACCCTTGCCAAAGTCACCAGTGATCTGTTCCTGCCCAAATCCAAGGGCCTTTACTCAACCCTCCTTCTTCTTGACCTGTCTGCTGCTTTTGACACCGTTGATCACCACCTTCTCCTCAATACCCTGTTCTTGCTTGGATTTCAGGGCTCTGTTCTGTTTTGGTTCTCTTCTTATCTCTCCCATCACACTTCTAGTGCATGCTCTGGTGGATCCTCCTCCATGCCAATCCCACTTTTGAATGGTATACCTCAGGGATCTGTCCTGGGGCCTCTTATCTCCTTTATACTTATTTCCATGGCGCCCTGATCTCTTCACATGGTTTTCAGTACCATCTTTACAGTGATGACTCTCAAATTTACCTCTTTACACCAGAAAGCTTTATGTTTATAGGAGAACAGAAAGCAGCAGCACTGTATTTACCTTTAACAATGTTGCCACACCACCTCCTGACATCCTTCTTTATCTATCTGTTCCCGCTCAGCAGCCAGACTCCTCTCAGGTTCAAGCCCATGAAAAGAACCATGTGATTTTGCAATTCTTATAAAGAGACTTGCACTTGACAGTCAGAGATGCTGTACTTAAGCACCTCTCTGGCTGTCGAGTGGGAAGAAATAGTGAAAGAAGGATGTCAGGATACAGCATGACAACACTATTAAAAGCGAAGCATACTGTTGCCATGCCCCTTCTGTTCCCACAGTGCGGGGGTCATTGGGTCCCCTTCTTGACTGGGCTCACTCCCACCCCCTCTGCACTGCATGAGTAGAATTTACACCATTGCTTGTTATAGCTCCCTTCTCAATACATGACCCTTAGAGAAAAGCTGAGGTTTGGTTGTAAGCATACTGTTTTGGTCGCAACTTTTGAGGTTTTGTATTTAGCTAATTATCCTGCATTGTATTTGCAGAGGACATCTGTATTGTATTGTTTATGGTTTATATTCTGTATTTGTTAGATAGTTATCCACTTTGCGGCCCCTGCGATAAAACAGAAAATCAGCTTTGAATAAATAAATGCTAGTTATAGAGAGAAGGAAGGGTCAGCTACAGACAGATGTGATTAGCCTTTTCCTATCGCAGTGTTGTTGAAGAAGATTAAAAGCTAGAAAACCCCGAATCTCTGTCAGTACAATATGATCTTTGCAAGCATACTGGGACCGGAATCTCCATTGGATTGTGAATAGTGAAAGCCCAAAACCAGATCTCATTGAGTGGAAAGAATGTATTGACGACTGTTTAATGTATACAGGGATTGGGCATGGGGGTGGGGACAAAGTTTATTGTATCTGGTGCCACATATATGGCTGACAAGGGACTCTGGATCAGATAAAGGAGCCCTTTTATTAAAGGTTAACGCTTGTTCATGAAGTTAATGTGCTTTAAGTGCCACTGTGTCTATAGAAATAAAAGAGCTGTTGGCCCTTAATGCATGTTAACTTCATTAATTTGAGTTAAAATCTTTAGTAAAAGGGTCCCAAAGTGTTTCACTGATGAGCGTATTGCAGTTCATTAATCTGTGGTACTGGTACACTAATGACTTAGTATATAGAGCTGCCAAGATACTCACTTCCAAAAGAGAGATTTTTTTGTTTAGCCCTGGTTTCGAGTTTATATTCTAAAAACAGGGTGGCATTTGTAGTCTTTTATTCTACCCATTGAAATTAGTGATGCAAGTCTCAAAATTCACCATGATAGGGTTGCCTGAAATCCAGGACTGGCCTCAAATCGCCCTCTTGGAACTGAATAACTTGGCGACTCTGGGCATACATTGGTGCATCATAGCTGTCAACTTATCCAGTTCCACTAGGAACATTTTAGGCCAGTCCTGGTTTTCAGCTTACATCCCTAATGCAATGTAATAATTGTAAACTCTGATTCTGCCTGTCTCATAAAGCATCAGGATAGGTAGTGACATATTTCGGTCACACTGACCACACCGCTTGAAACCACTGGCAGCCATCGGGGGAAAAAGGGCCCCGGCGAGGTCAAAGGACCGGGCTGCCAGGGAAAAATCGAAAACGAAAACTGACTAAGTCAGAAAAACCGAAAAGAAGAAGAGGACTCGTGACCGGCGTCGCGAGTCCGGGCGGGAAAAAGACCGGCGTCGAACCGAAGGAAAAAGAATAAAATAATGAAGAAATATCGACTTTTTCGCGGGGACAAGACGGGGACGTCTGTAGGGCTCCACGGAAAAAAGAAGACTGGCTAAGATGGCACCCTTGGGCGGGAAGAGGACCGCGCATGCGCGCTGCAATTCCCAAAGGCTTTCTTTGAAAGCTGGGGAAAATTGCTCCGCGAGGGCTCCGTCGGCGCCGACGTCACCCATAAGTGAGGACTGACTTCCTGCTTGGTCCTGGAGAAAGGGTTGCTAGAAATCCAGGTCTGGCCTAAAATGTCTCTACTGGAACTAGGTAAGTTGGCAGCTATCATAGGTGTCAGAATGGGGTGGGCCACACAGGCCTTGGCCCCACCAAACGTTTGCCCACCAGCCACGAGATGGAATCCCCATGAGCAAACAACTTGCATTGAGGCTATGATCATGACCTTCCCCTCCTGTTCTGCCCATGGATATCCCATCTCCCACAGGCAGAAGAGAAGAGAGCAGCCACGATCACAGCAAAGACTCCTTCTGTCTGCTTGTTGGAGATCGGATCCCTGCGGGCAGAACAGGTGAGGAAAGTTATGATCAGGGCTTTGATGCAGGTTGTCTGCCCACAGGCTTCCCATCTCCCTTGGGCAATTGCAGCTGCTCTCTTCTCTTCTGCCCACAGGAGGTGAGATCCCCATGAGCGGAAGAGTTGGGGAAGGCTGTGGGGGGCTAGGGTTGGAGTAAAGGCAGAGCTTGGGGAGGAATCAAGGTAGAGCTTACGGTGGAGCTTGGGGCCCCCCAGTCAAATAGGTGTTCCTCTGCCCCTGGCAGCTATGATACATTAGTGACCCACAGTGCGCTCTGAGACAGTAATAGTCTGTGTAGTGCCACGCGGTGATACATTAGTGACCCACAGTGCGCTCTGAGACAGTAATAGTCTGTGTACTGCCACGCTGTGATACATTAGTGACCCACCGTGCGCTCTGAGACAGTAATAGTCTGTATACTGCCATGCTGTGGTACATTAGTGACCCACAGTGCGCTCTGAGACAGTAATAGTCTGTGTACTGCCACGCTGTGGTACATTAGTGACCCACAGTGCGCTCTGAGACAGTAATAGTATGTATAGTGCCATGCTGTGGTACATTAGTGACCCACAGTGCGCTCTGAGACAGTAATAGTCTGTGTACTGCTATGCTGTGGTACATTAGTGACCCACAGTGCGCTCTGAGACAGTAATAGTATGTGTAGTGCCATGCTGTGGTACATTAGTGACCCACAGTGCGCTCTGAGACAGTAATAGTGTGTGTACTGCTACACTGTGGTACATTAGTGACCCACAGTGCGCTCTGAGACAGTAATAGTCTGTGTACTGCCACGCTGTGGTACATTAGTGACCCACAGTGCGCTCTGAGACAGTAATAGTCTGTGTACTGCTACACTGTGGTACATTAGTGACCCACAGTGCGCTCTGAGACAGTAATAGTCTGTGTACTGCCACGCTATGGTACATTAGTGACCCACAGTGCGCTCTGAGACAGTAATAGTCTGTGTACTGCTACACTGTGGTACATTAGTGACCCACCGTCCGCTCTGAGACAGTAATAGTCTGTATACTGCCACGCTGTGGTACATTAGTGACCCACAGTGCGCTCTGAGACAGTAATAGTCTGTGTACTGCTACGCTGTGGTACATTAGTGACCCACCGTGCGCTCTGAGACAGTAATAGTCTGTGTAGTGCCACGCTGTGGTACATTAGTGACCCACCGTGCGCTCTGAGACAGTAATAGTATGTGTAGTGCCATGCTGTGGTACATTAGTGACCCACCGTGCGCTCTGAGACAGTAATAGTCTGTGTAGTGCCACGCTGTGGTACATTAGTGACCCACAGTGCGCTCTGAGACAGTAATAGTCTGTGTACTGCTACACTGTGGTACATTAGTGACCCACCGTGCGCTCTGAGACAGTAATAGTCTGTGTAGTGCCACGCTGTGGTACATTAGTGACCCAAAGTGCGCTCTGAGACAGTAATAGTCTGTGTACTGCTATACTGTGGTACATTAGTGACCCACCGTGCGCTCTGAGACAGTAATAGTCTGTGTACTGCCACGCTGTGGTACATTAGTGACCCACAGTGCGCTCTGAGACAGTAATAGTCTGTGTACTGCTACACTGTGGTACATTAGTGACCCACCGTGCGTTCTGAGACAGTAATAGTCTGTGTAGTGCCACGCTGTGGTACATTAGTGACCCACCGTGCGCTCTGAGACAGTAATAGTCTGTGTACTGCCACGCTGTGGTACATTAGTGACCCACAGTGCGCTCTGAGACAGTAATAGTCTGTGTAGTGCCACGCTGTGGTACATTAGTGACCCACAGTGCGCTCTGAGACAGTAATAGTCTGTGTAGTGCCATGCTGTGGTACATTAGTGACCCACCGTGCGCTCTGAGACAGTAATAGTCTGTGTAGTGCCACGCTGTGGTACATTAGTGACCCACAGTGCGCTCTGAGACAGTAATAGTCTGTGTACTGCTACACTGTGGTACATTAGTGACCCACTGTGCGCTCTGAGACAGTAATAGTCTGTGTACTGCCACGCTGTGGTACATTAGTGACCCACAGTGCGCTCTGAGACAGTAATAGTGTGTGTACTGCTATACTGTGGTACATTAGTGACCCACAGTGCGCTCTGAGACAGTAATAGTATGTGTACTGCTACACTGTGGTACATTAGTGACCCACAGTGTGCTCTGAGACAGTAATAGTCTGTGTACTGCTACACTGTGGTACATTAGTGACCCACAGTGTGCTCTGAGACAGTAATAGTCTGTGTACTGCTACACTGTGGTACATTAGTGACCCACCGTGCGCTCTGAGACAGTAATAGTCTGTGTACTGCTATACTGTGGTGTACAGTGGTTCATTAGTGATCTGGACTATGATCTGATACCGGTATACTGTTGACTTGTAGTGCACTGGCATAGTGTTTCTCCCTTCTTCCATTTCCTGTTCTTTTATCCAGCAACATCAATTGCCAAATTTCACTATCCCACAGGAACTCTCTGTGATCATGGGCAAATTGCTTCACCCTCCATTACCTCAAGTACAAACTTAGGAACCTATTAACCAAAGATCTTCTCTCATTTTGTGCCTATAGAGAAAATACTTAAGGCCTGATATTTAAAGAGATTAACATGGCGTGCAGACCTGCTAACCTCATTAATCACCTTGGCTGGGCTATTCGGCGGCACTAACACGATTAGTGTTGCTGAATATCTGTGGGTGCCGCTGCTGCACACCCAATGCTAGCCAGTTAGCATCGGGACGTTCCAAGGACAGAGCAGAGGCAGACCTGGCAATAGCCGGACACCGGAAGTATGTAACCGGATATGCCCCCAGCATTGAATATCCAGGTCTTAGCTTCAGTAGCAGCGGTAGCTAGCTGTTTTAATGTTAGCTGCTGCAGCCGCTGGTTATCGGGCCCTTAGCAAATAGGGACCTTAGATTGTAGGCTCCCAGGCAGAGACATATCTACTGTGCCTGCACTGCACTGGAGGTTGAAAAGGCGAGTAATCAGATCTAAAAAAAAACCCTCCAAAAGTCAAACTTGTGTCCTCTCGTTGCCTCCTGTGGGTTTCCTCCAATTTCCAGCAGCAAGATGAAAAACTAGAAACTAGGCTGTATCATTTCTGAAGATATGAAACAATATTAATTTTTTCGGTAATAGAAATACATATTTGAAGTTCTTTAATCTTTCCTTTATGTTTATTAAAAACATTATATGCTGCCTTTCTAATAAAGGCAAGGCAGTTTGCAAACCTAAAAACCAATAAAAGTGGTGAAAGGATCACCAAATAATGATAGAAAGCAAAAGAAAACAGAGAAACGATTCAGTGGTAAAGAGAGGGATTTGCAAGTCTCCGACCTTCAACCTAGGTCTTGAAGGACTGGGGAATAAATGGGCTTTAAAGATAGAGTAAGACAATTCGAGACAGAGGGGGGCGTGGCAAGGAATTCCAAAGGGTGACAACACAGAAAAAAATGCCAATTGACAGGTAGACTCTAATCTAGCCTTAGAGGAAGGAGGAATGCAAAGTCTGTTGCCGTGCAGAGAACGCAGTGTCTGAGGTGGAGTGTGGAAAGTAAGAAAGAAAGGCAAAGGAGAGGGACAGCAGGTAAAGAGAACTTTGTGAGCAAGAAGCTTGAATTGAATGAGAGCTGAGACAGGCAACCAATGCTAAAGTTTCAGAAGTGGGGCGGCAGGATCATATTTACCTACAGCATATAAGATATAGACAGCTGTATTTTGGACTGCTTGAAGTCGCTTCAAGGTGAAAAGAGGAAAGCCGGTGTAAATAGTGTTACGGTAGCCCAAATGCATAATGACACAGCAGAGTAAGAGAGAGGTCAAGGAAGAGGAATCAAGGAAAGGACGAACAGTGCAACATTGATGCAAAATGAAGAACGATTTTTTCACAACGGAATTAACGTTGTGTGAAGGTCAGATTAGAGTCTAGCATGACACCAAGATACAGTAAAGTAGTGATGACTTGTATTGGCGATTGTTCAATGGAGGGTGCAAAGGCTGGGGGAGTGAGACCACCTGTGAACCAGATGGCAGAAGTTTTATTTGGATTAAGTTTAAGGGGTCTGTTCACTAAACGGCGCACATGTACGGGGCGCACATGAGCGCTCTAAAAGATGTATTTAAGTGCTCTTAAGCGCCCCGTACGAGTGCGCGGCACATTAACGGGTCCCGCAAGCGTGCGCCGACAACGCGCACATTTGCGGGGCGGTAATGTGCGAAAGAGGCGTGCCAAGGCGAAATGAGGGCGGAGGAAGGCCCCCTAGGGGCGGAGAGACGGGGTCAGTGGGCGGAATGTGGGAGGGGAGAGACTCGCCGCACAGGAGCGTGCCCGAATCTGCAAAGAAATTTACCGCCAGTGAAACACTCGCGTTAGAGGTGCTGTGCAGGGAAAAGAAACTGTTTCCGTCAGCAATGTGCAGCACAATAGTGGAAGCCCAAAAACCGTGAGCAGTGTGATCTATGTGCACAGATCAAACGCCGTAATGTCACAGGGCACTAACCACACGGGCGCCGCGCACCTTAGCGCATCTGTCAATCACAGCTTCTGTTCTTCACGACGGAACGCCCACTCCTTATACGGCACCCGCTCGGTACCGCGGACCGCACAACACCGGCCTTTAGTAAACAGACCCCTAAGTCTATTAGAACAGAGCCAAGAGGCAATGAGATCAAGAGAGTAACTAACCTGAGGAAGATCAGGAGTGAAGGAATCTAAATTGTATAAGAGCAAAATGTTGACTTCATAATAGTAAACGCTAATATTGAGGTCCTGAATCAGGATGGCAAGAGGATTAAGAAAGATATTAAAGCATAGGAGACAGAATAAATCCTTGCAGAACACCTGCAGAACACCACAGAAAGATAAAAAGCATAGGAGACAGAATAGATCCTTACAGAACAGCACAGGGAAAGGGCAGTGGGGTAGACGAAGAAGAAGCAGTGACCACCTGAAAGAAACTATAGGACAGGAAGGAAGTGAACCAAGATAAGCCAAATAAATAAGCCAAAAGAATAAGCCAAAAGAATCGAATGATCCACAGTGTCAAATGCGGCTGTGAGATCCAGGGATATTTTAAGAGTGATAGTTCCATAGTCAAGAGATGAATAAATTTCATTAAGACAGGAAGTCACCATTGTTTCTGTACTGTGACCGGATCTAAAAGCAGACCGTCTAGGGATCAGGAATCAGAATATAAGCAAATTGACAGGAAGGAATAGAAATGAAATCTGTATTTACACTTAAGCAATAGCACGTAGAGTGCTAAT
This sequence comes from Ichthyophis bannanicus, assembly GCA_033557465.1. NCBI lineage: Eukaryota > Metazoa > Chordata > Amphibia > Gymnophiona > Ichthyophiidae > Ichthyophis > Ichthyophis bannanicus. The sequence goes on from CM066044.1 coordinate 175,340,286, forward strand.
TATACAGTACTATAATAACTCACATGTGGCAGATTGTGAGGCAAATGGTGCAAACATACAACATATATGTACATACAAAAATACCCTATGAGATATATAATGGATATGTATATATCAGTTATATGTACACTTACCACAGTGTGCACAATACACTATGCACATGAATAACATAGGCAGTGTACCCGTATTTATGTATACAAATACCTTTATAAATCTATATACAGATTTTATGTGCAGCATACCCTGATAACCACACATACAATATATGTATATACCATTTATGTACTATACAAATATCCTACACATATATATAAAGTACATTTATGTACTATACACATATCCTACACATACATATAAAGTAGATTTCTCTCTCTCATATACATACAGGGCTGGATTTAAGATTTTGGCACCAATAGACAAGTCCTGACAGCAGATCCCAGAGAGGGGGTGTCCGAGATCTTAAAGATTAGAAAGCCACATTTACATCCCTTTGAAGCAGGACATGCACACAGGAAACAGAAGCGGGCTCCTCTTTGACCTGGGTATTTGACACCTTCCAAACTGGGTGCCCTTAGCAGTTGCCTACGCCTAGATCCAGGCCTGTGTATATTTATATTTAAGAGAGAGAGAGAGAGAAATGTTACGCTTTATTACAATTATATACGTACAAAAGCCCGACCCAAAGCAGTTTACATCAAATGTAATAATAATCAAATATATCATAAAAACCAACATATCAATAAATTGCAATAAAACATCAAAGAATAGATCCCTAGAAACAAAATAGCTGTGATCATACTATACTTACATTCACTCCATTATCATTGGATGGGTTTTCCTAAACTTAAACTGTATTCTGGGAGTGAAGCTTTCTAAGGACGTTATTTCATAACAGGCTGCCGAGGTTGAGAGAGCAAGTAGGAACAAACTTATAGCCTATTTTATAAAGACATACTGATGGCTATGGGGTCTATTCCAAGCCACGAATAGCGGGGATGTACACCCTGCCTTGACGTTCATCCCCGCTATTCATCTTCCTTGTGTCCCCATGCAAGGCTCCCTATACAAACAATAGAGTTGTACGGGAAGCCTTAGAAGGGGACAAGAGGGGGCGGGTGGAAAGCAGAGCGAGGGCAGTACATGAGCGGATCATCACCCCAGATGTACAGAGCTGATTCTGAGGTTGGCCCTGTATGTCGAGAGTAGGCCAGTTAGATAGGAGACTTATTCCAACTCAGAGGTGGAATAAATCCCCCTGGATGTGGGATAGCAGCGGCAGCCAGCTGGGATAAGACTGGGAGGTGTGCAAGAGATTCTTCACAGCCGGACCCTGGCCATGGGAGGCTGGATCGGAGGTCTGGCTGTGGGAAAAGGACAATCTTGGCAGCAATCAGCATTCGTGGCTCCATAATGGAGCCATGGTGCCATGGCAATGGAACACCATGGCACTGCCACTCCATTACAGAGCCAGGCTGAGTTAGCCGGGTATGTGGTTGGGCATGTGACCAATCAGAATCGGAGCCAGACACATCCACGCTGGTAGACCTGATTTTGATCCCGTGGGGGCTAGTTTCCGTGAGATCAGAATCGGGTCTACTGCTGTATGACCCAATTCTGCCCGGCCGCACAAGGGGCTGGCCGTCCAGAAGGGAATAGGTCTCCACGTGTCTTTATAAAATACTAGCACAAATCCTGCTGAGACTGAGACGCGAATGCCCCTGCGCATATTTATACCTGTTTGTGAGCAGAAGTAAATAAATGCAGGCGAAGTCACTCTGTGTCACATCTCCACCCAAGTTCTACCCCAAAGCACACCTACCCATGGCACATGTACAGGTAGGAGCATTCTTGTCTCCGCATGCACTTGTGTGGTATACCCTGTGGGTTAATGTTATAAAAGTAATTTTATGCATCGGAAACATTTCTACAGTCATGTGCAAAACATGATTTTCCAAAAAATCAAAAAGGGGGGGAGGGTATTTGACTTCTGATTCTGTGTCTTATTATGACTTCTAAAATCACCCCCATCCCTGGGCACTGGTAGCGTGGTAGTGCAGAGACTCAGGTAGGATGGTTCCAGTGCTCTGATTGCTCCAGTCCAACCCCTGCACAACTTAAACACATGAGGGTGGAGGGTGCAGCAGCTATCGGGAAGAGAACACACCCTGCTGTGGTACAGATGAATTTTGACTATTTGATTATGCCTCACTATTGATTATGCCTCAGTAGTGAATATGCCTCAACTGTAAATAGGAGCACTTGAAACTGTTGAAACAATTTACATAACTACAGATACTGGAAAGATCAGGGAGGAGACCTTCTCCTAGCAAGCAAATGGAGACCCATTACAGAGAACAAAAGAAGACTTCACCTAGGAGCCTTTCTACTAGCAGACAAATTGAAACCCATTAACAGGACAAAATAGGACAATTCACCTTGCCTTGGAAACATTTCTCCTAAGAATTCATCAATTGTAATGTAGACCAGGGGGGGTGGGGGGTTCCCTTGAGCATTTTCAAGCACCTGGCCAGTGTCTTGGATGTGCTTAATGGATAACTGACTCTATACTACGTATGTGTCACATGATAGGAAATAACTGGATTGTTCTTGCAACTGGATAAAATGGGTACCTGTTTTCAGCTAGACAGAGAGAGAAATGGATTCATCTAGGAATGGACGCATTGCCTAGAGAAACTCCCGATTGAGAAGTCTCTCTTGTCTGGTTGAATCAGGGATCCATTCAATCGAAGTGTGACAGGGATGAAGTAAATCTCTTTCGGTGAAGTATATTCTTCTTCTGTAATTATCTTTCTAGTTATCTATTCTGTAATTAAGTGCTTTTATTCTAATAGTTTTCCAGATATCTTTTTAACTAATCATAGGTAGATATATGAATTACTTGCCTTTCTAAATAAGTACGAATTAAGAAGTTAAATACTGTAAGTGAAATTCAAGTTATCCCTGCTTTGTATTATAAATAAACGCACGTCTTCATTAACAAGGTGTGTTAGCCTTTGTTGAAGTAAGACATTTGGTACCAGAAGTGGGGTGCGATAAAAAGAAAGGCTATAACAATGTTGAAAAGAAGAGTAAAAAATGTAAATAGTACAAAGACTGTAAAGGAAGATAAAGATTTTGTAAATATCCCCGGATGGGATCAGGCGCCTTATGAAATGTTAGCTAGAGAATGGTCTTGCAATTCAGGACTAAGTGAGAATTGGGAATCTGTTTTAAAAGATGCGGAACCTGTAAATCTCCTTACATGCTTGCAAAAAATACCTGTTGAAAAAGGGATAGAATTGAGTGTGTTGGGGAGGAGAGGTTGGCTTTTGCTGTCTGCATATCGTAAGATACATCAGACAAAATCCAGCAAAGTAGATTTGATTGAGCAACTTGAAAAACAGAATTGTGATTTACAAAATATGATAACAATGCTACAATGCCAAATCCGTTTGTTGACGGATAAATTAGATACTTATCAGCAGGTTGCTGAGAGAGCAGCTGTCAGGGTGGCCCAGTATAAATATCGTAAAAAAAAGGGGAGAGTAAATAAAAAGAAAGTGCACATGTCTATTGCTAAAGCAGGTGTAAATTGGAATCCTGATGACTGGGATGGTAATATCTGGGATTCTACTGAATCATCTAACTCTGAGGAAGAGCAAGGAGTTAGTAATAAAAACTATCAGGCACAACCGATTTATAGGAGGAAAGTGCAGAGTACTCCCCAAAATCCTGGAGGAGTTAATCTAGATACTGTGGAGGATTTTAATCAACAAGAGATTAATGATATCCAGGACAGGTTTAGGCAGAAACCTGGGGAATCACTGATTACCTGGATGGTGCGTATTTATGAAACTGGAGCTGCAGGAGTACAGCTAGATCATGGTGATGCTAGGAAATTTTGTCTAATTAGTGTTGACCCTGTGATACAAGAGCAGTTTCGTAATTACATATCACAAAATATGACTAGTTTACTCCAACTGGCAGTAGAAGGATGTAATGCTAAATTTCCTGCCGAAGCTGATTGGCCCCCAAATGATAAACAATGGTTTGCTTTGCGTGACGCTATTCAGCGCATTAAAGAGGAAGGCATGAAAACTGCTATTTTTTATAGGGCAAGCTGATCAGTTAATGAATTGTGCCATGACTGCATCAATGAGGAATAAGATTATACGTTTGGCTCCACCAGCTTACAAACATGTTATTATGACTTTACTGATAAATCAAACAGGGAATCCTTTATCAGAAGTAATAGAAGCAGTGAGACAATTAGGTGAATTGGGAGAGTGGGGTCCAAAGTACAGTGCTGGTGACAGAAGGGAGAATAGATCAGAAGGACAGAAGGGAAATATAAACAACAGAGTATCCAGGAAAGATATGTTTACTGCTCTCCTTAAAGATGGTGTTAAAAAGGAACAGATTGATGGAATTGACACACAGAGCATGTGGGAAATATATAAGAAAAGAGGGCTGTATAAGAAAAGTGGAAATAGGAATGTGAGTAAACAAAATTCTGAAGTGAATGAAGAGGAGAGAAAGAATGAGGGGAAAAGGAAGGAGGGTGAGATTAGAGAAGCAAGATCAAATGTTATTCCCACAGCACCACTTTCTGACTTATACCCTGATCTTTCATGGGCACAGGATTTGTTTCAAGAATAGGAAGTAGGCCAAGCTCCAGTTGAAGGGTGCACTCATAAAGACATGAGACCCCATGTAAATTTAGACATTTTTTGGAAACATAAGAACAATCAGAGGGTCCGAGCCTTAGTAGATACTGGAGCGGAGGCCACCTTAATTTATGGAAATCCAAAACATTTCAGAGGACAGCATGTTACAATCACTGGGCTGGGAGGAAGGAAAACAGATGCTGTACAAACCACATTGGAAATGAAAATTGGTCAGTTACCTAAGAGAAAATACTCGGTGTTAATTGTTCCCATTCCCGAGTATATAATTGGGATAGACATATTAAAAGGGTTGACACTGATACTTGATGAGGAACAATACCAATTTGGCATCAAACCTTACATGTCTGCTAGACCTATTACTGTAGGACACCTTAAAATGCCAGCAGTAAAGCTGCCCCCCGCCACTAAAATGGTGAGTATGAAGCAGTATAGGATCCCGGGAGGACATCAGGAAATAGGAGAAACAATTCAGGAATTGCTAGAAGCAGGGGTGATTAAGCCAGTTACCACTGGCTGGAATAATCCGGTGTGGCTGGTAAAGAAATCAGATGGCAGTTGGAGAATGACAGTTGATTATAGAGAATTGAATAAGTATACCCCTCCACTGACTGCTGCTGTACCAGATACAATTACTCTTATTGAAAATATTCAAAGACACGCAGGGACATGGTATGCTGTCATAGATTTGGCTAATGCATTTTTTACTATTCCAATTTCGGAGGAGAATTGGGAGCAGTTCTCATTTTCTTGGCAGGGTAGACAGTACTGTCCCACTAGACTTCCCCAGGGGTATTTACATAGCCCCACTATCTGTCACAGGATTGTAGCAGAACACTTAGATGAACTCCCACCTCCGGATGGGGTACAAATTTCACATTATATTGATGATATTTTAATGCAGGGGCCCTCACAAGAGATAGTGCAGGAACATCTTGAAGCTCTCATTGCACACATGAAAAAGAAGGGCTGGGAAATTAACCCTGCAAAAATTCAAGGACCAGCCCAGACAGTAAAATTCCTGGGCATACAGTGGCATCAGGGTCATAGAGAAGTGCTCCCAAAAGCCAAACAGAAAATAATGGAATTTAATACTCCTCGAAACAAAAAGGAGGCCCAGAAATTTATTGGACTGTTTGGCTTTTGGAGGCAGCACATTGGCTTTTGGAGGCAGCACATTCCCCATTTGAGTCAAATACTGGCACCATTGTATAAAATAACTAGGAAGAAATATGAGTTTGAATGGGGAGATGTGCAGCAGCAGGCTTTTGAACTGGCTAAACAAGCTATACAGCAAGCCTTAGATTTCTGGCCTGTTCAACCTGGGGAACTCGAGCTCAATGTATCAGTACAAGAACAGTATGCTAATTGGAGTTTATGGCAGAAACAGGGAAAGAAAAAAGTACCTCTAGGATTCTGGACGAGGAAGCTCCCCGAAGCAGGGACTAGATATACCCCTTTTGAAAAACAGTTGTTAGCATGTTATTGGGCTTTGGTGGATACAGAACAGGTGACCATAGGACACACTGTGATGTTAAGACCAGAAATTCCTATTATGCAGTGGGTAATGAGCTCCCCCAAGACACACAGAATAGGACATGCACAAGAAGCAAGCATAATCAAATGGAAATGGTATATTCAGGATAGAGCTAAAATTGGTATAGGGGGAACTGCTACCTTACATGAAAGGGTAGCTCAAGCCCCTCTTAAGGACACTGAGACCATGCAATTGCCAAATCATGAATTAACAGCAACAGAGTCTCCGGTGAAGTGGGGACAACCATTTGTACAATTAACCTCAGAACAGAGAAATCATGTTTGGTTTACTGATGGGTCTGCTAAATATGTGGGAAATAAAAGGTGTTGGAAGGCTGTGTCTTACAATCCCACTACTAAAAAATTGTTGACAACTACAGGTGAAGGGAAAAGTAGCCAATATGCTGAACTTTATGCAGTATTTCAGGCTTTAAAACAAGAGACCCCAGGGACTTGTCATATTTACACTGATTCCTGGTCAGTAGCCAATGGCTTAGCCACATGGCTACCTACCTGGCAGCAAAATAATTGGGAGATACATTCAAGAGAAATTTGGGGAAAAGAACTGTGGCAGCAAATTTGGGAAATGTTGCTTTTAAGTACGGTAACTGTGTATCATGTAGATGCTCATTGTGCTATTGATTCGTTAGACAGATGGTTTAACTCTATTACTGATGAACAAGCTAAAATTGCTGAAGCACAAACAGACACCAAAGAATCTGACTTGCTGGGCATGGCAAAATGGGCTCACCAGAAATGTGGGCATTTAGGTGAAAAAGCTACTTTCCGCTGGGCACAAACACGGGAATCCCTATCCCCTTAGATGCCATTAGAACAATTATCTTGCAATGCCCAATTTGTCAGCATATACAGCACAGGTCTGTCCCACACATAGTGTATGGCCATTTAGGGCGAGGAAAACTACCAGGCCAGATATGGCAAATAGATTACATAGGACCTCTACCTACCAGTAAGGGATGTCAGTATGTATGCACGGCTGTGGATACATATTCCGGGTACTTAGTGGCATATCCATGTAAGAGGGCTACGCAGATTAACACCATTAAAACATTAGACCTCATTACTTTATATTATGGGATCCCTCTTCAGATTCAAAGTGATAATGGGTCTCATTTTAAAGGGAGGCTTGTACAGGATCACAGTAGACAGCATAACATTGAATGGATATTTCATATACCCTATTACCCTCAAGCTGCAGGACTTATAGAAAGAATGAATGGATTGCTCAAAGAACAGCTTAGGAAATTAGGGGAAGGATCCCTGCAAAAGTGGAGAGATCATTTATCTGCAGCACTACAGATCCTTAACAATAGACCAATTGCAGAAACTGAAACTCCTCTAATGAGGATGTTGACTCCCGCATTACAAATCAAATCTTATGTAGCCACTAACACTATTCTATATTGGGAAATTAAAGAAGGTGCCTTAGCCCCATATCGGGCAACACCAGAGGCAGCCGGACTAGATTTACATGCTCTGCAGGAATATAGAATAAAGGTCCATGATTTGCAATTAATAGAAACAGGAATAGGAGTCCAGTTACCACCTGAGCATTTTGGGTTAATTGCCCCTCACTCTGGATTGGCCCTGAAAGGCATACAAATACTTGGAGGAGTGATTAATGCAGATTATCAAGGAGAGATAAAAATTATTCTAATGAACAGTGGTAACTCAGATTTAATGATCCAGACTGGGGACAGAGTGGCCCAATTACTTATCATCCCCACTTATGGAGGAGTAGTAAAGAAGGGGAGTGCCCCCACTGCTCTAACAGTTAGAGGCAATGCTGGATTTGGATCTGCTAATTTAAACACCGGGGCAAGGATTTGGGTGCAATCACCAAATCACCCACCTGAGCAGGCAGAAGTTATTGCCACTGGGAATGATAACATAATATTGATTATGAGACCTGGACAAGAAAAGTGGGAATATATACCAGCAAACAAATGTTACCTGCGAGAATAAAATGATGTCTTTTCATTATAGGTTATCTCTACACCTTATGAACCAATGAATCAGCATATTTCTATCAAGGACCGGGATCAGTTCCAGCAAGCTTTCACATGCCATGTAGTGACATGGGCACTCATTACCAGCCTGATCTTTGGTACATGGAAAGTCTATTACTGGAGAGTGCAAGTGGTAACCCAACCCGAATTACACTTGCCCAAGCGTTTAGCAGATGCGATAGAACCACCTTAGAATATCTGGACTTATTTAGCCCGAAAAGTTTTAAATATTTCTAACTTTTGCCTTTCGGACATGCGTAATCCAGTGGATCTGTTAACTACATGTTTGATTGCAATACCCACACCAGCTCGAGTTTTGTTGTACTATTTTAAAGCTACACAAAATGACAGTTGGGCAAATGAAGAAGATATAAGGACACACCCCATGCTATACGAATATTGCAGAGATTGTCCCACTAATTTCAATTTTTGGGATAACATGACTCAAATAATCACCCATAATATCGCCCCAGGCGATGTATGTTATAACATGACATGTAATCCTGATGATATACCGAAATGCCAACAACTAAAAATGCAACAAGAAATTGCCAAGGACATTGATATAATACTTTTATGTGATGCAACTAGGAAATGTAGAAATGTAACTAATACTATGAATTGTAATCATACTTCAGTTGCTTTACAAGAATTATTTATTGACTTAAGTAGTACTAGGAAGGCAGTCTTGCAAAATCGAGTAGCAATAGATTATTTACTTTTAAAACACAATTATGGATGTGAACATTTTGAAGGCATGTGTTGCTTTAATTTAACTGACCATGCTACTTCCATTCAGTCTCATATTCAAGCTTTGCAAGAACTAGCCAAAGATATTAAACAAGATATTAATGTTAATTGGTGGGATTGGGTATTTGGATGGCTGCCCAGTATGGGTAGCCTCAGACAAATCATTGGGGGAATTATTATTTGTATTTGTTTATTAATTATGATATGTTGTTTTATTCAATGCATACCCAGTTTCATTACTATATTTCATCCACCCAAAGTCCCCACAATGTTACCAGTATCTTATAGGCACAATCAATAGTCAAAGGACCGAATGTGGTACAGATGAATTTTGACTATTTGATTATGCCTCACTATTGATTATGCCTCAGTAGTGAATATGCCTCAACTGTAAATAGGAGCACTTGAAACTGTTGAAACAATTTACATAACTACAGATACTGGAAAGATCAGGGAGGAGACCTTCTCCTAGCAAGCAAATGGAGACCCATTACAGAGAACAAAAGAACACTTCACCTAGGAGCCTTTCTACTAGCAGACAAATTGAAACCCATTAACAGGACAAAACAGGACAATTCACCTTGCCTTGGAAACATTTCTCCTAAGAATTCATCAATTGTAATGTAGACCAGGGGGGGTGGGGGGTTCCCTTGAGCATTTTCAAGCACCTGGCCAGTGTCTTGGATGTGCTTAATGGATAACTGACTCTATACTACGTATGTGTCACATGATAGGAAATAACTGGATTGTTCTTGCAACTGGATAAAATGGGTACCTGTTTTCAGCTAGACAGAGAGAGAAATGGATTCATCTAGGAATGGACGCATTGCCTAGAGAAACTCCCGATTGAGAAGTCTCTCTTGTCTGGTTGAATCAGGGATCCATTCAATCGAAGTGTGACAGGGATGAAGTAAATCTCTTTCGGTGAAGTATATTCTTCTTCTGTAATTATCTTTCTAGTTATCTATTCTGTAATTAAGTGCTTTTATTCTAATAGTTTTCCAGATATCTTTTTAACTAATCATAGGTAGATATATGAATTACTTGCCTTTCTAAATAAGTACGAATTAAGAAGTTAAATACTGTAAGTGAAATTCAAGTTATCCCTGCTTTGTATTATAAATAAACGCACGTCTTCATTAACAAGGTGTGTTAGCCTTTGTTGAAGTAAGACACCTGCCCCCCTCCCGCCTTGTTTCAAGCACTGCTACTGTAATTGCTCTTAACCACTACAACCCTAGGGAGAGAAGTATATGAAAAGGGGAGAAGAGGAACTGAGCCCAGGGAAAAGAGAATGGAAATAGAAGATGAACATAAACCTTAGAGGAGGAGGTAGGAAAGAGATGGGGAAGGAAGACTAACCTAGGCTGTGATTTTTAATGGGTTGCCACATATGTGACATTTTTATTACACAAATGCATAGAAGCCAGGGGAGATCCATTTTAAGTGGGCGATTTGACACCACCTACCAACTCAGCTCATGCCCTGCCCCTTCTGTCCATGTCTTATCCCAGACTCCACCCCCTCTGCAAGTGTTGGACCCTGAACAGCTTCAGATCTCCCACTGGCACTTCCTACCTGTTAATCTTGCAGCAGGAAGTGGCCAGGGTGAGATGTGAGAGAGGAGTGGCCTAGTGGTTGGGTCAAGGTACCAAAGGTCAGAAGGTTGGTGGTTCAAATCCCACTAGAAGACAGCAACCTTGGGCTGGAATGACTGGGGTTTCTAGTCCCACAGGTGCTCCTTGTGGTCTTGGGCAAGCCACTTAACCCTCCATTGCCCATGTTCCCTGTAAAATAGTTATCCCCAAGTTATAATTTCAGTTTGTTCAATGTAAACCACCTTGATATCATGAGAGGCAGTATATAAGAAATGTTAAGTTAAATAAAAATGTGAAACTGCTCAAGTTTTCCACAGTCAGAGAAGGAAGTGAGTAACTGGGCCCCAAGTGTTCCATGGGAGTTTCCAGAATTTGAGTGGGAAAAGGGTCCTTTGAAGATGGCATCTCCTGCTGAATGTGGGAAACTTGGCAGGTCTACAAATGCTGGTCTTGACTCCCAAGCTTATTTCCCCATAGATACAAAATGGGAAAAAAGATCGGGGCCTTGTTTACTTACACTTACCTCACGCTATCTGCTGCATGGTCCATCTTATTCCTATGGGCTGTGTGGCAGATAGCTCAAGTGAAGTGTTAGTTAAAGGGCCCTTAGTGAATCTGGTCTAAACTGTGCATGCCCCATACTGAATGTGCAGTGGAGGCGTATGTAATCAATGTGGTCCAGTCACAGATATTACACAGTCCTGCTCCAGTGGCACAACCACTACTGTAGTATAAAGGTGCTCTTTGAGCTGCACCAAACACTTAGCACCAGTAATCAATCACAGTAACGCAAATTTCTTTGAATGAGCCAATGGTAAATTCTCTTGCAATCTGCCACAACATGTGTTATGGTTGCAGATTGTGTCATGAAACCTAAAATATGATAATAAGGTACTCCATGCAATTCGAAATCCATTATGTCTGATAATAACGTATAGTCTTTGCATATACCATAGTAAACAAAACAGGGTCTGGTATAGTTACCCATTTCATAGCTGGTCAGATGATGAGCTATATAAACAAAAAGAAATATCCGTTGACTACGTGTGCGCTCTTCTCTTCAAACGTGTACATTTTGCAGCTGGTTTCACATCACTTAGTGGAAATCTATTTAAATCAATGTAGCCACTGTAAATGCAGCAGGTCAATCAGCTGATTATGGAAACTCACACATTATAAATATATGATATAATGGTATATGCACACACAGAAAATACCTAAGCATGAATATACTATTCAAACAGTCTTCACATGCCATATATCAATAGACAAGTACAATAGCGATGCGTGATTTACATGCACCCCCAACATATATACAGAATTCAGACTTTCCCATCTTTACATCCATGCTCTCTCTGTCGGTTTCGGTGTCTATATCTTCCCCACCCACTGGCATATCTCTGCCATACCAAATTTGCTCCCAGTGGGTCCTTATTATTACCGGAAACAGTTTGAGTGAATACAATAGATGGACTGATATTTCTCTGAAACAAGATCGTGAGAGACAGGGAATTCAAGTGCGTTTGATGCTGCTGATACCACTCACTGGTCCAGGATCCTGCACTTGCTTAGAGTCCAAGTTGTCCCTAAAGGAAGACTCCATACGAAATGTGCAAATCCCAGGCCAGCTGAGCACAATAGAGTCTTCTACCCTATAGTTCCTCTGTTATCGCTTGAATTGCTGTAGGACGCACTGAACCATCCATATCTAGTCAGAGACACAGTCTGAGGCATTAACAAGAGGCTTTTTATGTTAAGTAGTCTTTGTATTCATACTCAGCTTAATGCTTCTCCCAGTCAAGAAAACACAATGAACCTCTGATGCTAAGAGGCAGTCAAAGGTCTAGAAGATTCGGAAGGACTCACTATGGGCCCTGCTCCCAGTTCACACCCATTCTGTTTCATGTTCTCCTCATTCATTTGGGATACCTCGGTGGACCCAGCCTCAAAAGCTGGCACAGTATTAGCCACATTGACTACATGAACCTTGTTACGAGCTTTCTTCCTCATGAGGCAGCTGAAAACTTTCTTAAAGTCTTTGCGGAAGTGCTTTGAGACCAGAGCATAGACAATAGGGTTAAGGCAGGAGTTTGCATAAGCCATGCAATGGGAAAGGAGCCGGAAAGCATATGTAGTCTGATTGAAAGGGAAGTCTCCGTATAGGTAGCACAAGATCACCACATGATAGGGCAACCAGCAGAGGCAAAAGAGTACAGTCACTATGATAATCATCTTGGTGACCTTGCGCTTGGCTTTTTTGGATTCAGACATGTCTTCCAGAGGATCTACTGCTGTCCACAAGTATTTGATTGTCCGGGTGTAGGACAGGCTGACAATCAACACTGGAACTACATAGCCTAGGACGAATGTGCTGGTGTCCATAATCTTACGTTTCCACCCTTCCCAGTTGGGCATGCAGATATGTCTGGAGTTGTAGTCTATCAAGTCATAGTAATTCAGGTATGGCCCAGCAAAAACCACAGAAAATCCCCAGATCAAAGCCATGGTGGCTACCGCATTGCAAGGGGTGCGTAGCTCTCGAGAGCGCAGTGGGTATCGGATAGCCAGGTATCTGGAAAACATAACAAGAACTAAGAAGTGCCAGGAATATAGCCATGCACTTAATGCCATGTTTAATTTCTGATAACTATTAAGCATGTTTATGACCCTGGAACGTTTCCTATGCTTCCTGTTTAAGAAGCAGGTTCCCAATATTACAAAACCCTTGACTTGGTGGTTATATATATTTTAATTTTATGAGACAAACATTTCCTATGATATTGTCATTTAAAGACAGCCAAGTGCAATATAAAAAATCCCAGAGAATAGAATGTTAAATTAGGAGCTGGAGTTACTAAGGCGCGCTACCATTAATGTTTTGTTTTGTTTTTTATTTGACATTTCTTATATACCACCTTTCATGATATCCAGGTGGTTTACATTGAACAAACTGAAATTACATTGAACAGGGCATTATTGTTTTATCACTGCATGCATTACTTTACCACTGATCTTATTTTATTTAATGGGACCTAGTTACTAATAACACATGTTAATGGTAAAATAACAAACAATAGTGGTATCGCATCTTAGTAACTTTAGCCCTAGTTGGGAGTCGATAGCTTTTGGTGACCTCTCAACTTTCCGAAATGATTGAAAAATCATTTAAGATACCTAACAAAAAAATATTAAAAAAGCATAAAGTAATTGTTTTAATATTTTGTTCTCCAACAGATGAATTTGAAGCATGGCGGCTGAGGGAAACCATTAACCCTTGACAACTGCTTTCAGTAGCAGGATTGTCCATTCCTGGGTATGCAGTTTTGCAGACAGTCAGCATCAGTGATAATTCAAAATCATATTTTAATTGCAAGGCTGTAAAGAGAGACCCAAAATTGACTTTCTCAGTCAATCAGAAAGCACCTAGGGATGTTTACTAAAACATGGTGGTGGCAAGTGCACTCGTGACAACTACAACATTGACGGTGAGCACATGCTATTTGACTCCAGCACTAACAGCAATACTTAGTCAATATATACAATCACTTCTCTAACCCACGCAGTCTCCACCCCAACCTGTGCTAGACAGTTTGTGTGGGATTTTAGCATGGCTGCAGTTTTAGCATGCAGTAGACCCCACACTATTAGCACACGTTAATAAACATGCCCCCAGTCATCCCGGGAGGTGTGGTAATTATCTTTTGCCTTTCACAGTTGTACAAGAAATGCATTCATATAAGTTCCATTTATGTTACCATTTCTTAGGCAGTGAAAGGCCCTCAGCCCTTACTCTTGTGTTAATGGAGCATACTGTTTATAGAGAAGAAAGCACAGCGTTAGGTAACAGGATATTGCTTCAGGCCCTTTTATTCATCAGATGTGGACGTAACACCTGCTTTCTCATCCCATGCCAAGAGGTGGAAAGTGCTTGGAAAGACCTGAAGCCCAATATAGCATAGGATGTCTAGAAAGAAAAAGGGGCATCCAAATCTGGACCGATTGATTTTCAAAAGGCTCATTGAATGGGCACTGGACCCTTTTGTGATACTTATAAGACTGCAGGAAGTATATGTGCAGTGGGAATAGCTATTTTACAAAAACTATGTTAAATTTTACACTGTATGATTTTCTGTTTTTATTTTTAAGCTCTTTTTCTTATGATCTATTTGTCCATTGATATTAATTATTTTATTTGAGTTAGTTTTGTTATGATGTTTTATCTATTATGTTATATTATAAAACACTTTGATTTACTCTCATGAAAAGTAGTATAGCAAGTAAATGGAAATACGTAAACAAACAAACATAAAAAAAGAGACCGATATCGCTTTGTGGCTCTGACATATAAAGGCGCAATTTAGATAGGATGTGGAGATCAGAACTGGCAGCTTATATATGTAAATGCCAGCATTTCACAAGTAACACATGTAAATATCAACACTTCACATATATTTGGGCCATTTTGCAAACGCAGATGTGCAGACATTGAATTGACATTGTCAATGATAGGGTTTGAATCCTCACATTGATTCAGTCCAACAAAAAATTATATATAATTTTGGTGGGAATTTATTCTATTAAGGGTTGGTGGTTTTTTTTATTTTTCAGATTGTCTATGAGTTTTGGCCTTACCCTTTGTGGCCTAGAGGGAACTTTTTGGTTTTATGCTTGATTAATCAAGAGCATCTGCACATCTCTTGCCTCTAGTTCAATTCAAATGGGGAAATAAACTTTCGGGATCCCTCTTAGTCCCTCCTATAAAGAGATGGTCAAAGGGAACACTTTTTAAACCCTATTTGTGCCAGGGAGCAGATGCAAATCTCTACATGGATGATTTCAGGCTTACGTGTGTATATCCCGTGTAAAATGGGGAATACATGTGTAGATTTTTGTCTAGCCCACAGCACACTTTTGACGTTGTGCAGTCATACACATGTAAATTTCACCCTTTCTAAAATGGTCATTTACATGTGGGCGCAGTTGCATGTGCATAAGGCTGCTGATACACGTTTAAATCATGAATAGGGCTTCTAAGTAAAAACCCTTAGGTAATGGCACTTGTATGTGCAAGCGGCTGATTTTACTACCTATGTGCACGTGTAACATTTCACAAACCTGGTCGTCCCAGGGGAGCCAAACTTCAAAACTCTCACTCTTTGAATTCTGAAGTAGCCACTTCAGTGACTCCTCTAAAGCCTAAATCCGCACGAGCAATTAGTCAGAGATGCAGATTTAGATGTCAACAGGGAAATGTTTGAAGTATACATCTACTGCAATTGTAAAATAGGAACAACACATATGTGCATGCTGAAACCATGTCCAGTACATGCCCCCTTCCAAACTGCATGCCGCGGAGATATGTGCGTAAGTAGTGGCTCTTCTAAAGTTGCTGCTTAGGCAAGTGGGGTCATTTACAGATAGCAGCCTCCTGTTTATACATGCAGGACATGACATGTGAGGGTTGGGGCGGCTCCTGTGCAGCCCCAGCTAGTTTGACTGATTGGCTCTGTTTGTTCCCGATATGGGAAGGGAGGGGGAGGGGGACTTGGTATTTTGTTCAAGCCTTTTTCAGGATGATGCAATCCTAATTTTATGCCATTATGAGAGTAATTTTAATAAGGATCTGAGCACATAGAGCAGTGTTTTATGTGCTCAAATAGGCTCCTAGTTTGGTTTAATTTAGTTTATTATACTTCATTAACAGCAAATTAAAAAAAAATCTGTGGTTTGCAATAAAATTGTGAGTGTTGACGCACATGTAAAGAAGGCAAAGGGAAGTCACAGTGGCGATGTTTAAACACTATGAGGGTAATTCAGTAAGGATTTTTTACACGAGTAAAGCCTGTTTTACACACAGAAAAGAGCTTTAATAGCATGTGTAAGTATTGGAGGTATTGAAAGGGTGCAGCTACTTTTAAGCAGTCTGCATGTAGGCACTCCTGGAGTGTAATTTGGAGGGAGCAGAGGCAGAGGTTTGATGGCTGCAAGTATTTTATACATGCACACATTTACATCTTTTTCGGTGCATGGAGATTACGCTATTGGAGGCTGACTCTTATAAAGGCACATAGACAGGGCCGGTGCTACCATTAAGTGAACCAAGTGGTTGCCTAGAACACCAATGGTCGGAGGGTGGCCCATTGCTGCTACTGCTGTTCCTCTCTGGGATGTGCCGTGGTGGCAATGCTTATAAAATGGCACCACTGTGTCCCCACAGATCCCACTTCCTGTTTGCACAGGGGCAAAAGAAGCTGGTCCATCCACTTCCGCCCCCATGCAACTATGAAGTGGAATTGGAGGGGTGAAATCAGGAACAGCACAAGCACTGTGGTGCTGTTTTACAAGCATTGCTGCCGCCGTGTTTCCCGGAGAGAGGCGGCAATGGGGGTGAAGGTGGGAGGCTTAATATAGGAAACTCATTGGACCTCTTACATTGGTGCCTATTTTGAGTCCCCTAAGAATGCAGGAGTGCAGGTCCAGGCATGCAATACGGTAAACAAAACCAGGACTGGATCAACTTGTCCTGAGAAAAGGGAGCCAGCTGGCAACACCAAAACTAACCCCTGTCATCCAGAGAAGCAGAGGAGCTGGAGCAGGAAGCAGAGGTTCTTGTCTGCTGCCTGAGATTATGGGCACTGGCTAATAGTCAAAGGGCGAAGCCCTTTATGCTAATTCAATGGGCCCCCTGCTATGCCCAGCTTAAAAGTGGCCCTACTGCTAATGTCCTCTTGGACATAACGCCCAAGGAAGCCACAGCACTCCTCATCCCAGCCGCAGTACCAGAAAGCTGCTTGCTCGTCACGTCCTTGGATTCTTTTCCTTTCAAACAGGAAATCGCACACAGAACAGGAAGCATAAAATGAAAGGGCCTGCTATTCAAAGGGGTTCACCACTGTACACCCCGATGTTAGCTGACTAGCATCAGAGCATTCTGGGGGCGGGGAGAGGCTGCACTCGGCGATAACCGGGCAGCAGCAATATTGAACCGCTGCCCAATTATCGCAATGCGGCAAAGGTTAAGCACTTTACAGGCTGGCCTACCATTCGACACAGACGCAACTGGGCAGCGACTGACCATTGCCATTGCCTGGTTAGCTTTATCGCAGTCTGGGGAACATGGATATTCAATGCCGGGGCCCGGATATGGCCCCAACATTGAGCATGTGGGCCACTTTAGCAGCACTAGCTGCCACTGCTGAATTTCAGGCCTAAAGGATATAAAGAATGTCCAAACTACACACCGCCATTAGCTGAAGAGCTCCGTAAATGCCACGATTTCTCAAAAATGCCAAGTCTCGCTCATTAAGAGCGTGTCACACTCATCTGAAGCCCCTTCTCTCACCCATTAGTCTCAGGGCCAGTGTATTGATCCTGATCACTGCTTTCATGAGAGACAAGCCTACCAGAAGAAGACCCAAGTGGCCCAGCTATTAGGAAGAAATCTGAGCTCACCTTCCTGCGTCCTGCATCCTCCTGCGTCGTCCCTTCTCCCTGAACCTACAACTATAGGTGTGTAGGCGAAACCTGTGCACATACTTTTAGCCACCGAATGAAGAGCCTATTTCCCGTCCAGAGAATTTATCTATATTACCTCCACTATGCCTATATCCTTTCAGAGGCTCCACAGAAAAGCAAATAGCATATTGTGCTGCTTTTTCATTTGCAAAACATTTTAATCTTTCTAGATATGTATACCCTGGATGCAGCATCTGAAAAAATCTCACTCTTTGGACTTCAATCTCACTCCCTGAGGCAGTAAATCTCATTGTTTGGGGTGGTTCACCCTTAGGATTTGTGGTTTCTTAAACGGTCTGCACAGGGCTAAACTTGTAGCCAAAAAGGATGTGGAACTGTGGAGCTGGGTTGAGGGCATGGGCAGAAGCAATAGGAGAAGGGAGGATGGATTAGAGAGTAATATGTTCTCTACACTGCCTTAGGCTCACCTTCTCCCTCCTCTTCCCTACAGGCTGCCTGGAAGGAACGGCTGGAACAGAACACACAGTTTGCTCTGAAAGAAGCGTTGGAACTGTGGTCCAAGCTATTCCCCCAGAAATTAAACCCCAGATATGCACAGTGCACGCTACTCTTACCTGTCCACAGAAACAACAGCCAGGGTGAAGCTGCTAGCATACATAGTGAGATAAATAAAGAAATGAACAGCCTTGCACATGAAGGAGCCAAAGAGCCAGACTTCCAGAGAGTAGATGGTGGCTTGAAAGGGCACACAGAAAATGATGAAGGAAAAGTCGGCCACGCTCAGGTTCAGAATGAAGAGATTGGTGGTGTTGTGACTCATCTGCCCGTTGCGAAGCAACACTGCCAATACCAGGCTGTTCCCCACTATCCCCAGCAGGAAGATAAGGGAGAAGATAACAGGCACAATTATTCTATCTGGGGCCAGCTGGTAAGTGTCTGAGGAGTTCCAGTACCCTACCAGACTGGAAAGGTCTTCAAGTTCTGTCATCGGCTCCATCAAAGACCTAAGGAAGGCAAAGAGAGAGAAAATTAATCTTGACTCAATAGAGTATAGAACAGAATGAAAGAGGACAGAGGGAGAGAGACTCAAGCAACACTAAACAGCTCTGCTTTTACCCCACTAAATGCATGAACTTGAAATCAGAACAGGTGCATATATCAGGTAGGGTAAAACAGGACTGGATCATTCCATCTGGATAATGCAAAGCCAATTTAAAATCCTTTTAAAATTAAGTCTGACTCAATGGTTTGTCAGAGAGAGGGAAAGATAGGGCACAGCAACAAATAAACGAGTTGTATCTCTATAAATTGTAAGCCATTTTGAATGACTTTGGTCACAAAGATGGTAGAAAAATGTCATAAATAAATAGAATATTACTATATCTACATATACCTTGTATAATAGTGTAAGATCACAGCATTATAGAAAAATTAATATTTTAGACTTTTGCTTTCTTTTGTTGGACTGAACATGTTTGGTTTGCTTAGAGTGAAGTGATATGGTCTATTTTCAACTCAGTCAAGAGCGCTGTATTCTGGATCAGTGATAAGGGTGGGGAAACATCATAATTAGATGTTGCCATTGAACTTAAGAGGTCCTTTTACTAAAGGTGTACGCTTACTGCACTATTAGCAGCACAACTAACATGCGGAGAGTGCAACCACTGTGCACTGTTGGGGGTGGGCCTAGACAATTCCCAAAAGTTAGCAGATGATCGAGTACTAGAATATTTGGTGCAATTAACAGAGGTGCACCTAATGATGCCCATGTTGTTGTTGTTAAGTGCCGTCGAGTTTGTGTTGACTCATGGCACCCCTTGGGATAGTTGTCCTAAACTGTGTTCGGTCGTCATTCAGGTGGTCATTATTGATAGAGTGGCACCCATAGCTGCTGTTATTGTATCGATCCATTTCATTGCTGGCCTTCATCTTTTGTGTTTCTATCTTGCCAAGCATGATGTCTTTCTCTAATGATCTCTCTCTTCGCATGATGTGTCCAAAGTATGAAAGTTGAAGTCTTGTCATTTGAGCTTCTAAAGAAAGCTTAGGTTTGATCTCCTCTAGTACTGACTGGTTTGTTCTTTGGGTATTGTTATTTGCACTCACACCAATTGCCACTTTGCTGCTGAGCATGTGGGAATTGCCCTTGTGATAGCCACAATGTGCTCTTCGTGCCCACACCACATCTAATTCAGCCGCTCTCCTCCTAAGTGCACAATGCCCACTTAACGTGCGTTGCAGCAGCCAGTAGTTGGCATGCACATTGGTGTTCTTAGCTGCCAGGTACTGCACGCCAAAATGCTCATTAGCCAGTTAGCAGCCTTCAGCGAAAGGCCTCCTAAGGAACTTCCCACCCGACTGCTGATCACCTGGGTAATACTGAGGCAGCCCAGATCTTATAGTGGTCTAATAAGAACTGTGATATTTCTAGTCCTATTCATTTCATTTTGGCTTCATTTAATTTAAAGATTTAAGCCCTCTCTGCACAGTGGGGTGGTGTTTTGTTCTTTATTTTGCATGTGTCATCGTTTTTAGATGGTTCACCACTTTGGGTGATTCACTGAGCTAAGAAGGCGGTCTATACGATTTTAAAATAAACATCCTGCCTTTCCAAGATGAAAAATCCATTCAAGATGGATTACAATCATAAAACCAGAACCAGCTGGAGTTTACACAAGCCATAGTAAAAATTGCATTCATTTAATTCAACACTTTCATTCAACTGTTCAGTAACAAATTAGGGTTCCAGATAATTGAGTTTTCTTTTTATAGTTCCAGTGTTTTAACTGAATATTAAATAAATGCAAAAGTTGCAATAAAGGAAAATATACAGGAATCAGGGTCAGTCCTACCATCAGGAAAGCAAGGGGGTTGCCTAGGGCAGCAGCTTCTGCGGGGGGCGGGGGGGGGAGGGTGGCCAAGACCAGGGTATTCAAAGCTAAACAATAAATTCTGACAGCTGGGGGGGGTGGAGGGGGGGAGCATAAGGCTTAAAGTTAGCCTAGGATGCCAACACCTGGAACCAACTCTAGGGCTGGCCCGGTCAGAAACACTCTTGAAAATGATATTTCCTGTGACACTCCGGGGACAGCAGTGCTGAAAAGTTCCTCAGAACACCCTGGCACTATCTGAATAATGTGGGGAAGAGCAAGGATGGAGTGAGGGCATTTCACACAACTATATGGACGGCGGCGATATCCAGCTGCTCTCTGTACAGCTAAGTAGTTCAGTTGAGGCTGGTGAAAAAGCAGTCCTAACTTCGGGGCAAGTTTACTAAAGGTTAACAGGCATTAATGAAGTTAGCACGTGTTAAGTGCCAACTACACCCATAGAAATAAAAGGGCTATAGGTACTTGGCATGTGTTAACTTCATGAAGGCACATTAAATCTTTTGGCAAAAATGCCCTTTAAACTGCTGAACCACATGTATACCAGCTGAATATTACTGCCGTTTTAGAAATGACATCCAGGCGCAATGTCCAGTTTCAGAAATGTGATCGGCTATATAGACATCCCTGTGTCGATACTCCAGATAGGGAATGCGTCCCAGGTGGCCATTCTGTTAGAGGAGACGTTCGTCAGCACAAAACCCAGAAAACAGGTTACCCCAATACCAAGCACTTTTCTTAGGGGTATGGACAGTACTTGGGATATTAGTGTCATCTTCTCTTGAACCCCCAGATGTTGTACTGGCAAAGCAAGCACTTTTTGAGGCCTATTTGTACCTTGGAGCAGGTATAGACTTGGAAGGGGGTGGGGACATGTCAGCCATTTCTGAAATCAGGCGCACACGTCTACGAGCTTCGGAATGCCACACCCGCATACTGGGACATCAGAGCCATTTTGTAATATGGCTCCGGGGATGTCACCATGCTTTGGACGTCTGTGTGCCCATTTTCAGATGCCCAAAGCCTGAACAGAGCGTCTAAAATGACCCCCATAGCTACAAATGGATAGACATAATTTTGTGAAAGCAATGACTACCATTTAAAGAAAATACTTGCTATCATAGATCACATACAAAACTGATGATTAGCAATCAGTATATTTCTGTAGGGAAGGTCTAACTTCAAAAAACGGAAACATGTGGTTCTGATTAGCCTAAGCAGCTTCGAACTTATATATCAGACAAACAGAATTCCAAGGACTAAACGTCTGGAGTAGCAAAGCCAGCACACTCAACACCTTGTCAGATTTTAGATTCTCTGAAATGATAATAGACCTAAGAATAACAATGTAGTACATGAGTGGCATTGAAGAACTAAATATCTTTTAAATAATTTGTCATACACCATTCCCTAATGGCTGAATACTATCAGATTTATAGAAGACATAGTTATATCCATTTGAAACAAGATGAAACACACATTCAGAAATGAAAATGACGTGGACATCCCCAGAGCCATTTTTGAAAGACCCAAATTTGCACATGCCTGATGCGATCACATTCAGGTTACATGGGGCATGGTGGAGGCGTGCCCAGGGTGTTCCTACAAATATAAATGAGAGCACCCGATTCTAGAACGGCAGCACACATCTGAAATCACCGGTGGACACGTTCAAGACTATATACCTGCTCCCGGGCACAAACAAGCACCAAAAAATAGCTCATTTTGGCAATCTAGTACCTATTAACAGAAGAGGAGAAAACTCTCATTCCCCCAAGACTTTTCACTCTTCAAAAGAGAAACTGCAGGTAAATAAAGAGACCTTTTTCCTGGTTTCCAGGCTGCTGCACAACTCCGCTTGCAAAATGACAGGCTGGGATATAGGTGCCCATTCTGAAATACCATCACAGGCACGTTTTTATTGTCTAAGCTGCCGCTGTCCATATTGGACACCTACACGTTTCAAAAATTGGGTTTCAACTTATACATGTTCAGCCCATTAATTAGCACGTCCCTGTTTCTTCATGTTTTGACAGAGACCTTTATCTTTTTCGGTGGAGTCAGGAAAGCACTTACATGTGTCCACCTTCACTGCTGACCATCCCATGGAATTTCGGCTATTTTGACTTGGACATCCCTGATTTCATCTACCTGGCCTTTCTAAAATGTGCCTTAAAATGTAAAGGATCAGCAAACTGATTAGCAACTTAATAACCTCTAACCTGCCTCATCATGATAAGTAGAGGGGCAACTATTATTTAGCACATAGATCTCCAGTAATTTATGATCACTTTCCAGTAACGTAGAATCTAGATCTGCCTGAAAACACATCCCCAGGGATTTCATACCTTCCAATTTCCATTCCAAAGGACAGGGAGAAGAGAATTCTGAAATACAATGGCTAGACCAGTGTATTTTGTATCTTGATAAATATCTAAAGACATTTAAGAAGGTAGTTTTTAGTGGGGAGTGGGGAGTGGGGTAGGTGGGGGGGAGGGGGAAGATTTATCTCATATCTTTTCATTGTTAGCTCAAGGTGTAGATAACATGAGGAAGGTGTAGATAACATGAGGAGGGATCCAGCTAAGCTTGAAGAATGGTCTAGAATCTGGCAGCTGGGATTTAATGTTAAAAAATGCAAGGTCACCCATTTGGGCTGCAGCAATCCAAGGGAGCAATATAGTATAGGGGGTGAAGTACTTTTGTCCACTAAAGAAGAGTGGGACCTAGACGTGGTTGTGTCTGATGATCTTAAAGTAGCTAAACAGGTAGAAAAGACGACGGCAAAAGCTAGAAGGATGCTTGGGTGCATACGGAGAGGAATGGCTAGCAGAAAAAAGGAGGTGATAGTGCCTCTGTATAAGTTTTTGGTGCAACCTCATTTGGAGTATAGTGCAATTCTGGAGACCGCACCTTCAAAAGGATGTGAACAGGATGGAGTCGGTGCAGAGGGTGGCTACTAAAATGATTATTTGGTCTTCATTATAAAGCATATGAGGACAGACTTAAGGATAAGGCGGGATAGAGGTGATATGATTGAGATGTTTAAATACCTCCATGGCATAAATGTTCAGGGGGAGAGCCTCTTTCAATCGAAAGCAAGTTCTGCTATGAGGGGACATGGGTTGAGGGTGAAAGGGGATAGATTCAGGAGTGATATGCGGAAATATTTCTTTATGGAAAGAGTGGTGGATCTGTGGAATAGTCTCCCAGTGGAGGTGGTGGAGATGAGGACAGTAACTGAATTCAAAAAAGCATGGGACAAACACAGAGGAGCTCTAAAGGAAAAAAGGGGACTGTTGTAGTTGTTGATATGGAAGGACAGACTAGATAGGCCATGTGGTCTTTTTCTGTTGTCATATTCTATGTTTCTAAGGTAGGTAACAATCAGCGTACTGTAGATATCTCCCCATCCCCAAAGGGCTTACAATTTATAGGCTAGATTTATTAAAGTTACTTTGCTAGCATATGCTATAGCAAATAAGTACCATCACATAAAATGGGAACTACAGTAAATGACATGCATTAATGCCTTTCGGTAAATCTAGCCATAAGTTTATCCCTGTGGCAACAGAGGCTAGACTTCCTCAAGGTCACACAGAACAGTAGCAAAATTTGAACCCTCGCATCCCAGGTTTCCAGCCTGCTGTTCCTCCCCACCTCCAGGTATAATAGTTTGGAGATAGTGCACTCTAGGTTGAAAAGATATAATAGAAGGATAATTTCTGCATACATGGGCAATTTGTAAGTACAATTATTTTAAGATAGTTCAGGATTAAAGACAACTTGGTGAATTTGTATAACTAAAGGCCCCCGTGCCAGATTAAAAAAAAAGGGCAGGTGAGATCTGTTTAGTTCCATGTTTGAATAAAAAGGGTGATAGATGGAAAGTCTAGCAGAAGAACAGCTATACAGAACCCACGCTATCTTAGCATAATTGTCACCAAATCCAAGCCAGTTAAAGCCCTGAATAGGATAGGAACTTGATCAAAACCCCTCTCAGCATCTGGAGGGATGGAGAAGGCAGATGGACAGTTGTATTAAATGTAGCCAACTCTCTCTGAACGAGTGAGAGCAGCCCTGGGAGTGCTGCACAAAATAGAATTATAAGCTATCTCTCTCTTTAAGCAGGAAGAAAAAATAGAAAAAACCAGCAAAGAGAGCACCTAAAGCGGGAATTTGAGAAGAAACTTGCTACAGAAGCAAAAACACGAAATAAAGACTTTTTCAAGTACATTCGTAGCAAAAGGCCTGTGAGAGAGTCAATTGGACCATTAGATGATAGAGGGGTAAAAGGGGCAGTAAGAGGAGACAAGGCTATAGCAGAGAGACTGAATGAATTCTTTGCTTCGGTCTTTACTGAGGAAGATGTAGGGATGTTACCCAAGACTGAAGTGGTATTTAAAGGTGATACTGCAGAGGAATTGAGAGAAATATCGCTACACCGGGAAGATATATTACAACTATTTGATAAACTGAATAGTAGCAAATCACCTGGACCGGATGGTATATCCCAGAGTGTTGAAAGAACTGAAATATGAGATTGCAGACCTGCTATTGGTAATCTGTGAACTTTCATTAAAATCATCTGTAATACCTGAAGATTGGAGGGTCGCCAACGTAACACCAATTTTTAAAAAGGGTTCCAGGGGTGACCCGGGAAATTACAGACCGGTGAGCCTGACGTCAGTACCAGGGAAAATGGTAGAAACCATCATAAAGAACAAAATTACACAGCATGTAGATAGTCATGGCCTAATGGGAGACAGCCAACATGGCTTTAGACAAGGAAGATCTTGTCTTACTAATCTGATCTGTTTTTTTGAAGGTGTGCATAAACAGGTAGACAAAGGTGAGTCGGTTGATATAGTGTATCTGGACTTTCAGAAAGCTTTTGACAAGGTCCCCCATCAGAGACTTTTGGCAAAGCTAAAAAGTCATGGGATAGGAGGCAGTGTACTATTGTGGATCGGGAACTGGTTAAAAGATAGAAAGCAGAGGGTAGGGCTAAATGGCCAATATTCCCAATGGAAAAAGGTGAATAGTGGAGTACCCCAGGGATCTGTACTGGGTCCGCTACTTTTTGACATATTCATAAATGACCTGGAAAAGGGAATAACTAGTGAGGTTATCAAATTTGCAGATGACACAAAACTGTTTAAAGTTGTTAAAACCCAAGAGGATTATGGAAAACTGCAGGAGGATCTGGATAAATTGGAAGACTGGGCATCCAAATGGCAGATGAAATTTAATGTGGACAAGTGCAAAGTTATGCACCTAGGAAAGAACAACCCACACTATAGTTACACGATGCAAGGCTCCACATTAGAAACCACCACCCAGGAAAAAGATTTAGGAGTCATCGTGGATAACATGTTAAAACCCTCCGCCCAGTGTGCAGCGGCGGCCAAGAAAGCAAATAGAATGCTAGGTATCATAAGGAAAGGGATGGAGAATAAAACAAAGGATATTATAATGCCTCTGTATCGCTCCATGGTACGACCGCACCTTGAATATTGTGTGCAATTCTGGTCACCGTATCTTAAAAAGGACATAGAGTTATTAGAAAAAGTACAGAGAAGAGCCACCAAATTGGTGAAGGGGATGGAAGGCTTCTCCTATGAAGAGAGGCTAAAAAGGTTAGGGCTCTTTAACCTGGAAAAGAGACAGCTGAGGGGAGATATGATAGAGGTGTATAAATTAATGAATGGAGTGGAACGGATAAACGTGGATCAATTGTTTACGCTATCAGAATATAGAAGGACTAGGGGACATGTAATGAAGCTACAGGGTAAACTATTTAAGACAAATAAGAGAAAATATTTCTTCACTCAACGTGTAATCAAACTCTGGAATCTGTTACCGGAGGATGTAGTAAGGGCTGTTAGTATAGCTGGGTTTAAAAAAGGTTTGGACAAGTTCCTGGAGGAAAGGTCCATAAACCACTATTAAAAAGGGACCCAGGATATCAATGCTTGACCTAGTACAAGCACTGCAGAACCTGTGTCTTTTGGGGAAACTGCTAGGTACGTATGACCTAGATTGGCCACTGTTGGAAACAGGATACTGGGCTTGATGGACCTCGGTCTGACCCAGTATGGCATTTCTTATGTTCTTATGTTCTTAAAGAAAACCATAAAGGGTCCTGGAGGATAGCAGGAAACAGCTTAGGGCCTGAACTGGACTAAATTAAAAGACAAATGCAAAAAGCAAAGCAGACACAAAAATGAGATTAGCAGACATTTTGCAGGCAAATCTGGGTCACTAATCTAAAGTGGGTATTAGAGGGGAGGGGAGGAAGGGACACTATAGTTCCAGATTTGAAGAAGGAAGAGGAGTCATTAGCCTGCCACTTTCCCATCCACACCATCACATCAACAGTATCACTTCCAAGCAGACAGAGAAATAGAACCAGTGATGGATTTCCCCTGTACTGTGCAAAATATAATATATTTAAATCATTAAATTGAAAATATTTTTTTACCCCCTCTGTTCCCATTACTGAAATCAGGGACAGGAGGCTGCCAAGCAGATGGGAGTTGGGGGCACAACACTAAAATCGGGGACAATCCCTGAAAATCAGGAACATTGGGCAACCTTACACAAAAACATCTTTAAATAAAAACATTGGCGGGCATTTCCAAAGGCTTTCACGTGATCTGCAGATCTGAACACCATGTACCTGCCGCTCTGTGGGATACTCAGCACCGCAGCAGAGTTAGTGCCACAGAATATCCCCAGCTGCTGCCGCTACACACCTTGATGTTACGCGGCTCGCATCAGGCACCTATCGCTAACCAGCGTCGATACTCAGCCACTGCCCGGTTAGCAAATCATGGTGAAAGTCAGGCGCAGGTATCCCTGGCTTATCTTTTGCTGCATTAGCTAACCGGGCAGCAGCTCAATATCGCCGTCTCTGCAGATATTCTCGCATTCCGTGCTGGGGCTGGATATGATCCCAGCATTGAATATCCAGGGTTTAAGTTCAGTACTAGAAGCTAGCCGTGTTAGTAGCACTAGCCACCAAAGTTGAACATCCCCCCTCCCACACTATTATTAAGTGATCCCCAAAAAATAAAGCATCTATAGTCTTTACTTCAGACAAAACAAAATACAAGTGGTTGTTCAAAGTGCTTGGACTATTACTTCTTGCTAATCCTCTTCCTTATTCTCCTCCCTTTATGGTATGAAGTTGCGAGGGGGTAGAATAAAGGCTACACTGGAATACGTTTGCATGGAAAGACTGGTGGATGTATGGGTGAGCCTCCCAGTGCAGGTGGAGGAGACAATAAAAAAATTCTAACATAAGCATAGCTACAAAAAAATGAGAGACCAGAAATACACTAGGGCCTCTGGCACTGCGCCTGTAATTAAACTGGACAAACTAGACCTGCCTTAGGGCGCTTATTTTTGTGTATGAGTAAAGGAGAAAGGAAAAGGAAGTGATAGGGAACCCAGGAAAGAGGCTAAAGGAAAACAGGGAGAGAGAGAATAGGAGAACCAGAGAGACCGAGAGAGAGTATACGGTAGGAGTAACAGAAAGCGAGAATAAATGAGAAACAAGAAATCAGAGGGGATGTAAAGGTTTAAGAGAGATACAGAGAAGAGAAAAAGGAGCAACGAGGAGAAAAAGAGGGCGATAACCAAAGAGAAGGGGGAGAGAAGGAAATAGGAAGAAAGGAAGGTGGCTAAATGAGAAACAGAGAGCAAGAGAAGTGACTAAAGGAGAAATGGGAGAAGAGAATAAAGGAGAAACAGAGAGGGGGAGATCTAGGGAGGGGAAGAGAAAGAAAGTCAATGAGAAATGAGACAAAGAAGCAAGAAGGGGCAAAATGGAAAGGAAAAGATAGCAGAGGCAGAGAATTTACTCCGTGCCTGAGATGCAGAAAGCGAGAGACGAAGAGCGCACGACATAAAAAGAGAAGATTACAAACAAGAGCTCTTCAAGCCTCTTCGTTATTGCTTTATCTGGCACATTTGAGCAAAGTAAGATGTTTTGTTCTACAGACACATTTAGGGGGGAATAAAATCTGCATTCCATTAAAAGCAGAAATGGTAAACTGAAGAGAGCCCGAGTAGTCAGAGTTTCCAGAGGAGAGTATGTGCTGCAAAATCTGTCAGCATCCGAAGAGCGGATCATGCTAACATGCACATGTGTGTGTGTGTTTGCTGTTGCAAGTGTATTGTGCAAATATGGCTAGTGTGCAAGTGTCTGTGTGAGTGTGATGGATGGAGGTGCTTGTGGACGCAAATCTGTAGTTGTGGATTTGAGTACAAGGAAATGTCGATGTATTTTAGAGTATTATTATACTTTTCAGTAAATTCTCAGTAAGGCAACTATCTACAAAACAGAACAAACCAGAGCAAGGTGTAAAGAGAATGTCTTTTATTGACAAAATGGCCCTGACACAGCCGCGTTTAGGTAGATTGCTTTCGTCAGGGGGCAAGCCTCAAAAACAAAAAAAAATAATACATGAATATTAAAATATCATAACATATCATATCATAAGAACAATGAAACATATATAAAACATAAATTAGAACCATTAGCCATTAAAAATATAATAGGAAATAAAACAATATATAAAAATAAAGAAGTGTTCATTGGACTATATCAATAAAAGAAAAACACTGTAATTAATTATATGATAACAGAAATGAAATGAGAACATATAAATCAATTGATTGTTAATAAACTTGTACAGAATGGATGACAAGAATGTAGAGAGAATATATAAGAGAATGTATATATATAAAAGGCCTAATGTGAGTAAAAAAGGGGCAGGAGAGGGAGGATGGAGGAAGAAGCGGAGGGGGAGGAGAAAGGGAAGGGCAGGGAAAAGGAAAACACAATAATTGAATAGCACGCATGTATTCTAAGGGAAGTGCGAGCTAAAATAATTCAAAGAGGCGGCACAGGGCCCACTGAAGCACTGTATATCACTCTGCAAGATGGGCGGGCCACTGAAAACTAGGAGCAGCTGTTCATATACAAATAACGGAAAAAGGAAAGTATGAATTGAAAATTGATGATGTATATATATCAGTTTATAAAACGGAGAAAAAATCTCACATTTAGGAAACACAGCCCCAAATGAGATGACAGATAAGCGAGCATTAAACAGACAAGTGAGAAACTGGCGCATTCTGAAAGAAGGATAAACAAAACCAGAGCCACAACCAGTCTCTCATGAGGAAAATGAAAGAAATCAAGCTGTAAATAAAACCTAATAGCAACCTGAACCATAAGGAGAAGTGAGATAACAGTGCTGGGATATGTGTGAAAAAATTATTATATATATATGGATCAAAGGCGCACTGGTAAGTCTGCACAGTACAAGGTGATTGGTATCTGCATATGCTGAGTTTGAAACTCAGGTTGTTGTGTGGGTGGATGTAATATTGTCTATCTTGGGCTCCCTCAATATCAGCTCAAATGGCTCCAGACTCCCCAAAATACGACCATATGTACCCTTACCTGAGCCCGCAGATTTGACCGTGCAGCACCATTGCTTATGGAGCATCACCAGCGGCCAGTCAGTTCACGTATCCAGTTCAAAGTAATGACCCTGATTCATAAAGTCATCCATGATGTAGCCTCAGATTACGTATCCTCAATGTTCAACTTGCATAACCCAGCTACAGCCCTCCGCTCCCTACAGGGCTTTAGGCTACCCTTTCCTTCTCCGGCCATGATCAGGTATGAAAACACTCAGAAGACTGCCTTCTTTGCTGCAGCCCCTGCGCTTTGGAACAACAGTTTACCCACTTCTATTCGGAATGAACAGTTTACCAACTTCTCCCCCTCTCCCCTTCCCTCTCCCTTCCTTAAAACCTGTTTTTAAAGGTTTTAAGACTATGTTTAAAACATTTCGTTTTGAGACTGTCTTCGGCCTCTTCTTTTCTTCTTTGTAGGAATGACAACTTGGATATGGGACTGGTTAGATCCAAGGCTTACCCTTCCCTTCCCTCCCCTCCTCTGTCACCGTTGTCCTCTTTCCCCATTTATTTTATTGTATTTTATTGCTGGGTTTTTATTTTTTTATCTTTCCTCTCATATATAATGGCGTTCCTTTCTACTTTTATTTTAGTATTTTATGAACCGCACAGATTGTGTATAGTCTGCGGTATATCAAATAAAGACAACCATAACCATAACTATACCACGTGCATGTGCATACACTGAGGCAAAATAAAATGGGAATGTAAGAAAGGCGTGTTTGCCACATACCTTTTGGAAATGTAAAAGACACATAGACATCTAATAGATGCCCATAATATGCCCATAGACTGACTGTTTTATAGAAAGTGTGTGCATTATGAAACTATGCATATAATGTCTGGAGAGTTAAATTCCATTTGCCCACATCTGGTTGTTTTATGCAGGCTAACTCGGTTCTTACCCACATAACGGGCAACTGAGTCTTTTTGGAGATGCATCCCATCAGGTGAATACATATATATGTTTGATTATTTATCTGTGTATGAGAAACACAAAAAGCAGAGCAAATCTTATGGTAGGAAACTTGCTCAGGAAGGAACAGTGATTGACTGAGTTTAATATTGATACGTCACTGCCCTCTCTCAAAGGGACAGTATTTATTTTTAGTTTAAAATGGAAAGGACAGAATCTGCTTGAGGATACGAGTGCACTGACAGCTGCTTACTCTGTGAATTGTTCCCTCTTCTTATTTAGTCTTTTCAGCCATATGACTGTGTCTCAACCTACAAGATATCCTGTTACCAACAGAGTTGATCGATTGAGTCTGACGTTTGAAAAAAGAGATCTCATGGGTTGAAGAGTGAATGAATCGTGATGCCTTTTATTGAACCAGCATATAAAGAAAGTGTAGCACATCACCTTTCCCAACCTCTCGACCCTCTTTCTTTTTTGGATCTGGAAGTTTCTGCCTGCTCAGTCCTTCTGCAACTCATTTGGAACAATTGTTGGGATCTGACACCATGAACCTTTATTTGCAATAACCAGAAGACTCTTCCTTTCTTTTCATATTCCCCCTCCCTCCCAGCTCACTTTAGTCCAGTCATTACAGGAAGAGGTGATGGGGGAAGTCATGCACGAGGGCTCTGCCCAGAGGCATACAATCATGGCCATCAGTCTTCGGTGTAAAACACCTGGGGACAGATTCAGGGATCTGGATATGGAAGGATCAGGGGATTATGACAGAGACATTTAAATATCTCCAAGATATAAATATATGAGAGCTAAGCCATTTTCAGTAGAAAGGAGTATCTGAACATAGAAACATAGAAATACGACGACAGAAAAAGACCACATGGCCTATCTAGTCTGTCCTTCCATATCAACAACTACAACAGTCCCCTTCTTTCCTTTAGAGATCCTCTGTGTTGGTCCCATGCTTTTTTGAATTCAGATATTGTCCTCATCTCTACCACCTCTACTGTGAGACTATTCCATGGATCCAACACTCTTTCAGTAAAGAAATATTTCCGCATACCACTCCTGAATCTATACCCCTTCACCCTCACCCCATGTCCCCTCATAGCAGAACTTGCTTTCAATTGAAAGAGGCTCTCCCCCTGTGCATTTATGACACGGAGGTATTTAAACATCTCAATCATATCACCTCTATCCCGCCTTTCCTCTAAGGTGTACATATTAAGATCCTTCAGTCTGTCCTCATATGCTTTATAATGAAGACCACTAACCATTTCAGTAGCCACCCTCTGCACTGACTCCATCCTGTTCACATCCTTTTGAAGGTGCGGTCTCCAGAATTGCACACTGTACTCCAAATGAGGTCGCACCAAAGACTTATACAGAGGCACTATCACCTACTTTTTTCTGCTAGCCATTCCTCTCCGTATGCACCCAAGCATCCTTCTAGCATTTGCCGTCGCCTTTTCTATCTGTTTAGCTACTTTATAGTAATCAGACACAACCATGCCTAGGTCCCGCTCTTCTTTAGTGGACAAAAGTACTTCACCCCCATATTATATTGCTCCCTTGGATTGCTGGAGCCTAAATGCATGACCTTACATTTTTTAACATTAAATCCCAGCTTCCAAATTCTAGAGCATTCTTCAAGCTTAGATAGATCCCTCCTCATGTTATCTACACCTTCCTGAGTGTCTACTCTATTGCAGATTTTGGTATCATTCACAAAGAGGCAAACCTTACCCGACAGCCCTTCCGCTATATCACTAACAAAGATGTTAAAAAGAATCGGACCAAGGACAGATCCCTGGGGCACACCACTGGTAACATCCTTCTCCTCAGAGTGAGCTCCATTTACTTGTATTCTTTGTTGCCTCCCACCCAACCAATTTCTAACCCAAGCAGTAACTTTAGGGTCCATCCCTAGGGTGCTCAGTTTGTTTATAAGTTGCCTGTGAGGAACAGTGTCAAAGGCTTTACTGAAATCTAAATACACAACATCTAGGGCTCTCCCTCGATCTAACTCCCTGGTTACCCAGTCAAAGAAATCAATCATATTTGTCTGACAAGACCTGCCTCTGGTGAATCCATGCTGCCTCAGATCCTGTAATCCGCTAGACTCCAGAAACCTCACTATTTTCTCATTCAGCAGCGTTTCCAATAATTTACTCACCACCGAAGTTAAGCTAACCGGCCTGTAGTTTTCAACCACATCCTTACTTCCGCTTTTGTGTAAAGCACCACATGAGCCTCTCTCCAGTCCTTTGGCACCACTCCCGACTCCAACAAGGCATTGAAAAGGTCAGTCAGTGAAGCTGCTAAAACGTCCCCAAGTTCCCTCAGTATTCTAGGGTGTATCCCATCTGGTCCCATCGCTTTGTCTACTTTAAGTTGAGCTAGTTTCTCATGAACACAGTCTTCTGAAAATTGCTCAAGATGTCCCTCACTTATGTTCCTGTTTGTGGGTGTTTTCTGAGGTCCTGCTCCTGGTTTTTCATCTGTGAACACAGAATAGAAATATTTGTTAAGCAATTCCACTTTATCCTCATCAGCTTCTACATATTCCTCCCTTTCACCCTTGAGTCTGACAATACCACTTTCGCCCTTCCTCTTCTCACTAACATATCTGAAAAATGTTTTATCCCCCCATTTTATTGCATTGGCTATTTCCTCCTCTTTTTGAATCTTTGCTTTCCTGACTAATTTGCTAGCTTCTCTAAGTTTTTCCAAATATAGATGCCTGTCTTCTCTCTGTGATCTCTTGTATTTCATTAAGGCCTCCCTCTTTTTCTTCACCTTTTCAGCTACATCTTTTGAAAGCCATAGTGGTCTCATTTTCCTTTTACCTTTATTTACCATTTTAACAAAAAGGTTGGTTGCCCTTAAAATATCCCCTTTCAGTTTTGCCCACTGTTTTTCTACATCACCCAGCTGTTCCCATCCCACTAACGACTCCTTGAGGTATTGGCCCATCTTGGCAAAGTTAGTCTTCCTAAAGTCTAAGACCCTCACCTTTGAATGGATTCTAACAGCCCTAATCCTAATACTGAACCACACCATCTGGTGATCACTGGATGCAAATTGATCTCCCACTATAACATCAGAAACATTTTCACCATTGGTAATGTCACAAGCACAATGCCCGAAGCCACTTGCCTCTAGTGGTCGAGGGGCGAAGTGGTTGATGATTCCTTCTTCTATCAGCTCCTAGCAGCCTATTTCTTCATGTTGGCTTCTGGGAAGTGTAGTACTGCTAAAATATGTTGGTGCCTTAAGTAGAAGGTTTGTAGTTGAGGTAACCGAGGGTAAGGCTTGTAACAGAAAGTTTATTTCCATAACACAAAACACAGCAGGTTCAAGGTATCATTTACAGGATTATAACTGTAGGATTTGCTTAAGACACAGCAAATATTGGCAAGCAAACCAAAAGAACTCAGAAATGGCTTTTTAAAGTCCTCTTACTTGCAGAAGCAATTGCCTTTAGAAACTAGGCTGCCACTTTCCTTTTTAGTCCTTGTTAATCAGAGCATAAAGAAAAATTCAGGCTTAATTCTTCTACAGCAGTTTGGTTTCTGCCAGCCTCAAAAACCTCTCTAGGCTGCATTTCTAAATGAAACCAAACTTAGAACAAAACAAACATTCCAAGCTGTTATCAAAACTCTTAGCAGGCTTTTCATATAGGAGAGGAGCAAGCAAAAGCTCTTATAGCAGCTAACTTGGCTTTTCTTGCCGTTGCACAGTTCAAACACAGGTGACAAACAAGCATGAATCAGAGCTTACTGATCAGGCTTACGTTGCAGTAAATTTCCCTTTTAAAACAGACAGGAATTTACCTCCACACTGCTTCTGCCATATGGTTAACCTCCAAGGAGAATTACTTCTTTCAGGGCTAGCCTTTCCTGAAGACCTCCTGTCTAGAGCTTGGCATAGAGAGCAATCCATAAAGCAATCTTCTTACCCCAACTCTGACACTGGTTCTCCCAACTGCATGGGTTCTGACTCACTGACCTGGTCAGACTGCTCAGCTGACAACCTCCCTGGTGGTCTGAAAGCTTCTCCACTTCCTGGTCCCCACCTCTGTTGCCAACCTGTTGCAGGGAATTCATCTCTCTCAGCTCTGGGTAGCTCAGCTCTTCTCCAAGAATCCACTCCTTCTCTCTGCTTCTGTCTCAGCTGCTCTCCCGGCTGCTCTCCTTCTCATCTCCCTCTTTCTCGTCTCTCCCTCTCTGCATAATCTAACCCAGGCTTATACCTCCAGGGTCTTAACCCCACCTCTTTCTTTCCCAGGTGTTGGTAATCCCCCTGCCTTCTGATATTAGAATAATCAGTGCGCTTGTTAAAGTAAGGGCTTTGGTCCTCATGCTTGCAATCCCTCTTTCTTACTTTATCAGTCATTGGCTGAAACCTGTTCCAGCTGGGGTTTTTCTGTCTTTGAAACCTGACTGTGGCTTTCTCTCCCTGCATTCCTAGAAGGGGACCCTTAACTAGGGTGAATTTGTTATGCTTCTCACCTCCCCCACTCTCAGGATAGCTGACTTTGCCACAATAAGCATCAAGTCCAGTATGGTCCCTTCAAGTGTGGAGTCTGTTACCAATTGCCTGAATAGTTCTCCCTGTAGAGAATCCAGGATCTCTACTTCTAGATGATACTGCAGCAGGAATGTGCCAGTCAACATCTGCCATATTGAAACCCCCTATCAGTAGCACTTCCCCTTTCCTAGCAATGCTGCGCATGTCTTCAATTAACTCTCTGTCCACCTCTTCCTCTTGTGAGGGAGGTCTGTATATCACACCAATGCAAATAGATTTCTCTTTCCCTCTTTCTAGTTTAACCCACAATGCCTCCTCTCTCCCTTTCAAGCTCTATAATTCCAAAGCTTTAATAGTATTTTTTACATATAATGCCACTCCTCCTCCCCTTCTTCCTATCCTGTCCTTTCTGAATAAAGTATAGCCAGGTATAGTTACATCCCAGTCCTGGTTTTCTGTGAACCATGTTTCTATAATTGCCACTAAATCCAAGTCGGCCACTCCCACCAAAGTTCAACATCAGGGATCTTCTTTCCAATGCTATGGGCATTTATACACACTGCTTTCCATATGTTACCCCTGTTACCCATTTCCATAAAGGTATTAAAGGTGTTAAATGTATCCCCCAATTGTGTTGTGACCGCTTTGATTGAAGGATAAGGCGGGATACAAAACTGTCTAAATAAATAAATAAAATAAATAAATAAAAATTTAATGTATCACTTACCTGGGGGCTTTCTTCACCCATCCCCAACAAATCTAGTTTAAAGCCCTCTTCAGTAGATTAGCCAGTCTGCTACTGAAGACGCGTCAACCTTTCTTGGACAGATGGATGCCATCTCTGCTCTACAACCCTTGGAACAGCATCCCCTGGTCTAGGAAACCAAAACGCTCTCGATGACACCATCCACACAGCCATGCATTCATCTCCAGGATGTGAGCTTCTCTGCCTTGGCCTTTACCCTCAACAGGGAGGATTGAAGAGAACACCACCTGTACACCTAACTGCTTCATCCTCTGTCCCAGAGCCATGAAGTCACTTTTGATACGCTCAGAGGGATACCTGGCAGTATCATTTGTTCCGACATGGATTAGCAACATTGGGTAATAGTCAGTGGGCTTGATGAGTCTCGGCAAATCCTCCGTAACATCTTGGATTTTGGCACCAGGCTGACAGCATAGCTCTCTGCACATCAAGTCTGGTCGGCAGATGGATGCCTCAGTACCCCTCAGAAAAGAGTCACCAACCACCACTACCCTTCGTTTCCTTGTGGTCACCGATTCTGCAACTTTGGGGTACTTGAGCTCTGATTTCTCCCTTTCCAGGGATGCTTTCACCTCCTCCACTTCCAGGGCTGCATAATAGTTCTTCAATTCAAGGGCTGGAGAAGTTGGACTGGTGATTCTGCAGGCCCTGGTGACTTGTGTCCAACCTTCGTCATTCTGTCGGCACCCATCTTCTCCTCTGCTGGAGAGCTTGGTTGCTGCAAGAAGCATCTCATCAATGTCTTGAATGCTGCTCAGCCTCGCCACCTCCTCTCTGAGTTCCTCCACTTGTTTCCTCAGAGCTTCAGCATGCAGGCACCCCGCACATGGAACCGGTCCTTCAACTGGCATTGGGACCTCTGTCTGGACAGAGGCAGAAGCTGTAATGGGGGCAACAGCTTTAGCGATATGATTTTTCCCAGCCATTGTTCTGTTCATGGAGCTTAGGTATCTGTTAAAGCAAAAGAGAGAGATCTACCAAAGTACCAGCCGGTTTCCCAGCTGTCCTTTCAGAGAAAAAGCAGTTAAACCTCTTTAATTACATTCAAAATGTGCTGTTCCAAGTCCCTGTGGTTTGTTAAATGGGGAGGTGCCCTATAAAGCAAGACTGCTCACTAGGGGTGGGTGGGAGTTGAACCAAAGGATTAGAGTGAAAGGCAGCAGACTCAGGAGTAATCTAAAGAAATATATCTTTATAGAAAGGGTAGTGGACGCATGGAACAGTCTCCCAGTGGAGTTGGTGGAGATGAGGACAATATCTGAATTCAGGAAAGCATGGGACAAACATTGAGGGCCCAATATTGGGTTGGGCAGGCTATGCACCCCTATGGCGCACGGCCCTGCCTGCTGACCCTTGGATATTCAGTGCCAGGGTCATTTGTGGCCCCAGCACTGAATATCCAGGGATTGCCTCAGACACCGGAAGCCACAGTAGCTAACCGGGCAGCAGCGATATTACATGCTGCCTGGTTAGATAGTCAAGGGTTTTCCTCGCCTATCTTCTAGGCACAGGTCACTAACCAAGCAGCATGCAATATCACTGCTGCCTGTTTAGCACTTGTCACTGCCTCTGCTCCGCCTCAGAATGCCCCCAACATGCCCCAATGCTAACTGGATAGCATCGGGGCATGTAGAGGAGTTAGGAGTGCCGTTGAATATCC
Organism: Ichthyophis bannanicus; assembly: GCA_033557465.1. Taxonomy (NCBI): domain Eukaryota; kingdom Metazoa; phylum Chordata; class Amphibia; order Gymnophiona; family Ichthyophiidae; genus Ichthyophis; species Ichthyophis bannanicus. Next base: position 175,378,622 of record CM066044.1, read on the forward strand.
GCATTTAAGGAATTTATACAGTTTACTGGGCTGTAAACTGTGTAAATGCCTTTTGAATATCGGGCCCTGAGTGTCTTGGAGGGAGAAGACTGGGTTGCAGAGTGATGGGCACACTGGATAGGCTGGATAGTCTTTTCCTGTCGTCATCTTCAAGGTTTCTATTGCATGGTGACCACATGTTCTCCCTCTCTTCCACAGTGTTCCCATCGCTAGCTAACCTGGAGGGCTAGAAATTAAGCCTGAATCCCTCTGCATGGCAATGCACAGTCCAGCAAATGGGACAGATTTTAAGTCCCTTCTGACTCATTTTCTTGACTAAGTTTCAGAAAAGTGCTTGTGTGCAAGGTGTGCTATCCGGTATCTGCAGAACTGTACGTTAGGGCTAGGAGAGTTACGGTGAATGTCCCTGGATCCCCTGGATCAAGGTTTGAGGGGTGTCTGCTTTTCTCTGGATGTGTTTTGATTCTAGCTGAGTTCTGAGGTTTTGCTGAACTGACAACTACATTGGGACCTTCCACCTACAAATCAGCACCTGATTATCTTTAGAGCTGTGGCGTGTAGAATGTGGAGTTTTTAGATTTTTCCGGTGGCTAATCGTTGTTCCTCCATTCTTTACTCTTCTAGTCAAACTTTCTTCCTTGACCTTGTTTCCCAGAGTACTCATCAATAGGTGAGGCTCTCATTCCCACTTTTATTTGCCTCAGTTGACTTTAGCATTATTCTCCTATGTATCAGGACTGTTCTACACAACCTGGGAAATATCCTTTTTCTATGTGAAGAAGCACTGAATCTCGATTGCAGGGTAACTGGCAGGTTGGAGGAGCAGTCGTTCGTCCACTGGATCTTTTGGCACACAGCTGAGATACAGGATGTTAAGTGATGCAGTTCCCTATGTGCAGCCGGGTTCATCAATCTGTAATTCTTGGCTTGAGAAGGTTTTCTGATGCTCGAGGGTCTCTGAGTCACTGCTTCCCTCATCTGGGCATGAGAAGCATCTGCACAATAGCAGGGAGAGGTGACCAACTAGGACAGTCTGAGTGTGCCAGTGAGAGAGTAGTTTGGACTACATGGGACACAAAAAAAGACATGAAGGTTCTGTGTGAGTCACTGGGAGAGAAAAGGAGCAGGATGTATGATGGAGATGAGTGAAGGGGGAAGGCCAGGAGAGGAGATGAGCTGAGGGCAGAGAGGCATGTAAGAGCAGACAAGCAGAAGGAAAAGGATTGAGGGATGTGGGAACAAGGGGTCATGGCATGATGGAAAATGAACAAACAATTGCAAATAGAATGCTCGACATCATAAGGAAAGGAATGGAAAATAAACCAAAGGATATTATAATGCCTCTATATCGTTCCATGGTGTGACCACACCTTGAATATTGTGTGCAGTTCTGGTCACCGTATCTTAATAAGGATATAGCGTTATTAGAAAAGGTACAGAAAAGAGCCACCAAAATGGTAAAGGGGATAGAAGGATACTCCTATGAAGGGAGGCTAAAAAGGTTAGGGCTCTTCAACCTGGAAAAGAGACGGCTGAGGGGAGATATGATAGAGGTCTATAAATTAATGAATGGAGTGGAACGGGTAAACGTAGATCGATTGTTTACATTATCAGATTATAGAAAGACTAGGGGACATGCAATGAAGCTACAGGGTAACCTATTTAAGACTAATAAGAGAAAACATTTTTTCACTCAACGTGTAATCAAACTCTGGAATTTGTTACCGGAGGATGTAGTAAAGGCTGTTAGTGTAGCTGGGTTTAAAAAAGGTTTGGACAAGTTCCTGGAGGAAAGGTCCATAAACCATTATTAAAAGGGACCCGGGATATCACTGCTTGACCCAAAACAAGCATTGTGGAACCTGTGTCTTTTGGGGAAACTGCTAGGTACTTATGACCTAGATTGGCCACTGCTGGAAACAGGATACTGGGCTTGATGGACTTTGGTCTGACCCAGTATGGCATATCTTATGTTCTTATGTTAAGAGCAGAGTGTGAGACAAGATGAGCTTTTCAGTAGTATATGAAGAGAGTAAGAATATATGTATATAATTTTTTTTTTAGTGCCATCAAGTTAGTGCTGACCCTGGCAACCCATCTGCCTCTCGGTTTTCTTGGCAACGTATCACTGGAAGTAGCTTGCCAGGCCTTTTCTTCTGAGGCAATGGAGGGTAAAGTGACTTGTCCAAGGTCACAAGGAGTGCCAGTGGGAACTAAACCCTTGATCTTCTGGATACATAATTGCTCTAACCACTAGACTAATCCTTATATTGTAAGAATGTAAAGCTATCAAAACATAGGATGAATGTGAAATAGAAATAGAATTAAACAAGGCCTTGGACAAGATTTGCACTGAGATATGAGGGTAGGGTATATCTCCTGAACTCATCAAGTCTTTTTTTCTGGGCTTCATCTCCTTCCTTCTTCCCATTGTCCCCTGGGTAGCTCTCCCATTTCTCCCAGTAACTGAGGTCCTTTTTCCAGTCTGCAGAATTAGCTGCTCTACAGAATAGCTGTTAGTGCCGTTAATGATTCATTGCCACAAATATCTATCAACAAATGAAGAGATGACTGGTAGGCATATAGAAATGTGATGGGGCTCAGTAGCAGCAGAAAGGTGAAATGAGCAGAGATTAAATGCAACCAGCCCTCTGGGCTCCACAGAAAGGTCAGACACTGCTGTAGAGATGGCAGAGACTGAGCTTGACAGAGGACGAAGCTTCTGCTATAGTGAAGTGATTTTTGAGCGTCTTGCTCTATTGCCTTTGGTTCCCTGAAAATTATGATAACAATCTCCTTTACTGGAGATTGCCAGAGACAAAGAAGCGATAATCTCCAAAGAAGAAAATAAATAAATCTGCCAAATCTATGTAGAGATGTATGAACAATTGAACATGTAGAGTTAGAACTGACCCAGAACATAGCCAAATGGAGTCTTGTCCTGTTTATCTATATGAGGCAAGCGCAAATTGATTTGAAATGATTACAGCTTTAGGACAAAATCATGACACATGAACATTAATGTAGCTTTCCCATAAAGTGAGTCAGGAGTGAACAATTCTCATGAAAACTGGAGTAAGGTTATAGGATCCCACTTAGCTGGTAGTGACTAACTAGGGTTGACAACTTTTTGAAAGAGAAAAACCTGTCACCTGTGGCTAGCCATACTCTGCCCATGCCCACCCCCTACCCCACCCTGCCCCTCCCCCAAAAAATAACAGCAAGGGGCAATCTGCAAGCTGAACAAGCCAGATTGCCACACATTCTTAAACAGAAAGTCCATACTAACAGAGTACCCAGCATTGTTTGCACACACACACACAATACACATAGGTCTTCACCAATAATAAGTAACCACAAAATGAAAAGTATAATATGTAGACAAAAATTAAACTAAAACCTCAGAAAGCCAGATGCCGCATGCAGTGCAACAGAAGAGAAACAGATATACATTTCTCCCTGTATTGCACAAAATAAAAGAAAGTAGATGTCAGAATTGGCATTAGGAGGGATGCAACCTGGCAATTGCCCTGGGCCTCCAAGCCAAAGAGGGCCTCGGATCTATCTGAGACTGAAAAAGGTACAGCTTGCTGGTGGGCTTTAGTGTCCTCTCTCAAATATTTGCCCTGGGCTAGGCCCCAGCCATGTCCAACACCAGTCCTGACTCCTGGCAGATGTATAGTTGTCATCAACATTATCGGCACCCTTGCAGTTCAACCCCTTAATGTCCAATATCTCCTAACAAAAAAGTGGCCAGTGAAATGGCTTTGGACTATATATGTACACATATTTGACAAAAAAGAATTAAATAAAACAAGACCAATTAAAAAAGGAAATAGTATAAAAACTGGAACATTGCCAGAACATGATTATTGACACCCTTATAAACAATTCAGATCACTTGGAACAGAAGAACCACATTCCCATTGCAGTAAAATTAGACGCACCTGTGATCAATTGTCAGTACTCACATGACTTGAATCAACCAACAAATGATGCCTCTAATGCCTAAAATGGCCACATTCATTCCCTGTTCCATTTTAACAATGGTGAAGACAAGCGAGCTGCCTGAGACTCTCAGAAAAGCCATTATCACCAAACATCAAACTTCAAGAACCTCCCAGGACATGGTAGAAAGAGGAAAATTAATTCAAGACGTCTTTGAAGGTTAGTGCAAACTGTTGGATAAACACCATGTACAACATCCAAAGAGCATAAGGTTGACTTGGAGCAATCTCGAGTGATGGTTTCAACCCGCACCATATGCCATGCACTAAACAAAGAAGGACTTTATGGGTGAAGGCCAAGAAGGGCCCCACTGTTCAAAGACAGACATAAAAAGGCATGCCTGATCTTTACCCAAATCCACTTTGAGAAACCACAATCCTAGGAAAATGTTCTGTGGATAGATGAAACCAAACTTGAGCTCTTTGGCAATGCAGACTTGTGATGCAGTTACAGTGAAGCTTTTAAGGAAAAAAATACCTTCCTACAGTTAAATATGGTGGAGGTTCCATAATGATGTGGGGCTGTCTTGCTGTCTCAGGAACTGGAGGCCTGGAACAAAGGAATCATAAAGTCAGAGAACTACCAAGGTGTTTTGGAGTGAAATGTGCTAGTCTGGGTCAAAGGTCATGGGTTCTCCAGCAAGACAATGATCCAAAATATACATCCAAAAGTCCGAATGGTTAAAAAGGAACAAATGGACTGTTTTAAACTGGCCAGCAATGAGTCCTGATCTCAATCCAATCAAGAGCTTTTGGAAAGCACTGAAATCTGCCATTTGCAACAGAAATCCTGGTTACATTCATGAGCTGGAACAAATTGCAGTTGAAGAATGTGAGAAACTACCAGTAGACCAATGTACGAAATATTTGGAGGAGGTCATCACTGCCAAGGGTTGTGCAACCAAATATTAGTGAAGGGTGCTATTAATCCTGTCTAGGTCATATTTTGTTTTATTCTCAGAAATTACTATGTCTATATTGCACAGACATCATTTTTTGTTGTATACCTTTGAACATAATATTAAACTATTATGATAACATACAGTTGGAATATTTCCAATTATTTCTCAAAATATTATACACAACATACCTAAAATGCAAGGTTGCCAATACTGTTGACCACAACTGTACTTTTCAAACAGCAACATTTTCCATTCACAAAATAGAAAATAAACTTATTTTTCTACCTTTGTCTGTCATTTTATATTCCTAATTATGTTGGTCCCAGTCTCTAGTTTTTGTTTTCCTCTATCTTCTCTTAGCTCTCTTTTCATGGTCTTCTCTCCATTTGCCATTTCTTCTCTCTCCTCCTGTCTTCACTCCCTCCTTTATATCAATTTATAACACTGATCTCTTCTGTTCAGTTTTCTTCCATTTATTTTTCTGCTTCTCTATTCAGATTTCAATCCTTCTCCTTACCAATCACACCTCAATTTCACTCTTTTCCTCACCCCAACACTCCCATTTCTGAGCTCTTTCCTTCCCCAGCCTCTTATTTCCTACTCTTTCACTAATTGTCCCCTTCTTTCCCCCATGTACAGTATCTCTCCCTCTCCATGCCCTGTTTCCCCTCCTCCATCCAGTATTTTGCTATCCCTCCCTCCCTCCATGACCACCATATTCCCTCTGTGTCTCTGTTTCCCATGTCCATCTCTCCTCTTGTACCTTTTCTATCCCCCCATATCCAGCATCTCCCTCTGTGTATCCCTACCCCCATCATGTCCAACATTTCTGCATCCCTACGTCCCATGCCCTCAGTGTGTCCCTAATTCAACCCCCCCCCTCCCCCCAATGTCCAGCAAAAGAAAAAGCATAGCGTGGGGCCTGCATTTAGACTACGTATGTGCTGGGATGGCTCTGTGACGTCCCAGCTCACTCTAATGTCAGGCATCAGATGGGATGGGATGGGACATCACAGAGTCATGTCAGTGCGCTCATGATCTAAACATAGGCCCCGTGCTGTGCTCTTGCATCAAGTTCTCTCCCCACACCCCATATCCAGCATTTCAGATCTTCCTCTCCTTCTCCCTCCCCTATCCAGTCTAATATTTCCTCCTAGCTCTCCAACCCATGTACAGCATCTCCTCTCTCTCTTCCCCTGTGTTCACCACCTCTTCTCTATCTCTTCCCCTCCCCTTGTCCACCATTTCTCTTTTCTCTCTCCCTCCCACTATACCCTGCATCTCTCCTCCCCCCCCGCCACTATGGCCATCATCTTCACTCTACTTCCCTGTGGCCACTATCTGCTCTCTATCCCCTATCTCTCCCCTTTGCCAGCATCTATCTTCCTTCTCCCCATTGCCAGCATCAGTCCCAAACCTCTATGCCTCTGTCTCCATGTCCAAACAATAACAAAATAACCCTACTCTATCCAAATAAACCCTAAACAAAAATAGAGTGAAAAATTGTGTGAGCAAACATGTAAGTGTAATTTTTTGTCGGAAGGTCAGCCCTGAGGAACAAACTAGCCTCTTGAAGCTGTAACTTCCATTTTAATCGGTTTTATTTAAACCATTCAATAAGCCCTCAAGGAGCCAATATTAAGGTAAAAACACCACAATAAGATGTCACCTACACCAAAAACCAAAAATAATCAATCTTAAAAGTCATTTTGATGTATACAGATGCAAAGTGGTACTTATCTGAACTGCTACCTCCCGGCTTTACTATATCTTCACGGGAGAACAGCCAATGATCACAATCGTGGAACATCCATTCCCACTTCTCAACTAATCCACAGCAGCAGTCATTCAAAAGTACGCAGCACTGCATTTCGGGCGAATATCAGATTTCCACGCCCTGTATCAACGCTTAAATGAACTGCCAAAAATTGTTGAACACAGCATCTCCACCTCTCCGAGACGCCGGCGCATGCTCATTAGTGATCCAAGCCAGACAGCAAGTCCCAAGGCTTAAATAACAACAGGGGCCAATAGCAGTGAAGTAAAGCAAAAAATCCAAAATCAAAGGATCAAAGGATACTAATCCAGTCCAGTTCTTTATTTAGACCTACTGGTTCAACAGTGTCCCAAGTAAAAAATCCATTTTTGTTCGAGCCACTGAAGTGATTGTTCACGATCACCCCCTCGGGGGTGCATAGGGACCATGTCCAATACTCTCCAAGTAAAGTCCATAAATGTGTGGCCAAAGTCCAAACAGTGCTGTACCAACGGGGCTGTGAGGACTAAATTCTTAAGCCGAGAGGCATGTTCAGTTAACCGGACACGCACAGGACGAATTGTCCATCCAATATATAATAGACCACAGGGACAGACCAGCACATACACCACAAACGGCATGGAACAAGTGGTGTGCCAACGGGCTGTATGAACAATAGTGGAATTTGGCACCAACCAATCTTTTTTCGTGAATTTTTTGCTTTACTTCACTGCTAAGGATAACATCATTAAAGCATTAAGAAAAGATGGCATCGGTCTCTGTAACTGTAAGGAAGAACAGGTGACCAGTGATTAGGCATTAGTTGGATCTTGGCACATCACTACAGGGTATGTCTAAGTTGAGAGATTAAACAAAATGAGCATGGTTACACCTAACTTAGTTTTGTTTAGTATACTTGCTAGGCCGCCTTTCAAACAGTACATTGAAGTGGCTTACATCAACAGAATGGATATAAAAAATAAGAGGTTGAAATTATGGAAACCAGGTTAGAGTGACAAACATGGAAAAAGTGAGAAGATAGCTGAGGTAGGTTACAGTTGGGAAATGAGAGTAAAGTAATGGATCATCACCACACCACCTCTTGCTGCTGTTCTAAGGCAGTTGATAGCAGGCCAAAATGACTGCTGAGTTTCTTGCCTGGGTATCTTATGGCAGAGCCAGGTTTTCAGTCCTGAACTGAAGTCCGAGTAGGTAAGGTTTGTTCTTATATAAGTGATACTTCTGTCTTCTTCTTCAGAGATAAGGGAGGGAGTGGGAGGAGTGGGAGGGAGGAGTGGTCTAGTGGTTAGGACAAGGTACTTCAGGCCGGAGGGCCAGGGGTTCAAGTCCCACCTGGGGACAGCAATCTCAGGCCGGAGGGTCTGGGATTTCTAGTCCTATAGGCACTCCTTGTGGTCTTGGGCAAGCCACTTAACCCTCCATTGCCCATGTTCCCTGTAAGTATTAGCATATGTGTCTCATATCCCCTTGTGTTAAATGTATCCCCCAATTGACCGCTTTGACCCGGTAAAAAGCGGGATAAAAAAAAAATACAGCTAAAATAAGGCTCCTCTCCATCTAGCTGTATTAGCAAGGGTTTCAGAAGGCCCAACTCTTATTTAATGGAAAGCAGGAGGAGAGTAATGTGAGTAAAATAAAAATGATAGAATTGAGAGTTCTATGGCCTATGTTTAAATACCTCCATGGCACACATGCACAAGAGGAGAGCCTCTTTCGATTGAAAGCAAGCTCTGCCAAGAGGGGACATAGGATGAGGGTGAAAGGGGATAGACTCAGGAGTAATATGCAGAAATATTTCTTTATGGAAAGAGTGGTAGATGCGTGGAATCCCAGTAGAGGTAGTAGAGATGAGAACAGTATCTAAATTCAAGAAAGCATGGGACCAACACAGAAGATCTCTAAAGGGAAAAAAGGGTCTATTGTAGTTGATATGGAAGGGCAGGCAAGATAGAAACATGATGGCAGAAAAGACCACATGGCCTTTGTTTCTATGTCTCTAAATGATGGGCTCAGGCCACTTCAAGGTGGACCGATGTCTACATCACTAATAAATCTCTATCAAACTTTGGTACTAATTGGCACCATTGCAGGGAGCCTCCACAGAGAAGTCAGCGGTTGAATAAGCAATGAGACTAAATTACCCTCTCACCAGTAGGGCAGATGCCTCCAGAGAAAGGTTGAGATACCCTGACAGAGCAATGTGGAAGATTTTTGCATTGCTACTACCTGTGTTATACTTGTTCGGTGGTAGGGAGGAAGCTTGCAGAGCCACTATCTGTGCTATGAAATATAGTAAAACCAGTGTAAAACTGATGAAATAAACAAGCAAATGGCACTGAAATTATTGACAAGGAACTCATAGCAACAGTGAAGAAAAAAGACCTCAGTGAATATTATCACCAAGCCGATGCAACACCTCTATGCCAAAGTAGCTACTCAAACACACCAGAAACTGGCACATTTAAGCAACATGAACGCACCATCACTGGTCAAAAAAACTCCACATTACTAACATGCCATTAACTATTCAAAAACTGCATGATTCTCAGGACATATAGATATACAGGCACTGCTCAAAACAAATACTTAGCTGCAACACTGGCTACAATATTGTCCTGGCTCCAACACCAGACATTTTACCAAAGCTGCGTCAGAGTCGGACACTGCCTGATATCACTGAGCCACTATGAGATAAACCAGAAATCAGGCAATTTGCATAGTTTCAAGTGCCCAATACAATAGCTAACACAACTGAAAGAGCCACAGTACCCCATATCTAAGGAATGGAATATGGAATGCTACAACCCCCATACTCACAGACCACTGTAGAGAGGAAAAACATGTGCCTAAAGATGCCCCTTCAACAATTTCAACCAGCGAAACACGCCATGCATGCGCTATAAGAACTAATCAAACAGGCAGGACTTCCAGGGGAATCCTCACATCACTAATCAAGCTGACCAATCACTAGACAACCCCATCACTGGCAAGCCAAGCTCATTCACACGATTCATGCAGGGTCCTATAAAAAAAAAACCAGCGGATCCTGAATCACTAAACATGGATGCAATACCGCAAAATCAAAAGCATCAAATACGCAAAACTTAAGAAACTGAAAACACCCACTCCACCCACAAACTACCAGCAAGCCCTCCAGTTCCAAACAATACACTCATTCAACATGAATGGTCGGATCGTAATGAGCTTAAAAATCCACGACTGCTCCCTCCAGGTCAGTACTAAATCCCTATCACCACCTCTACTCAAGGGAGGGACAAGATCAATGACCCAACATCTGAAATCAACAAAACTGTGTGAAGCAAGTGTACAATGATCCACAAGGGGGGCATGTGGAACTAAATGTTTTAATTTACTCCGATGTTCTAACAGATGGACACGTGGCTATCTAGATGTTTTCCTGACATACGCTAACCCACACAGGCAAACTAACATGTATACCACAAACTCAGATCAACAGTCTGTCTTCCAATGAAGCCCGTATTCACATTTATGATACACAAATGATTGCTGGGTCACCATGATCACACAAACGGAACAGGATCCACAAACAGAATGGCCAATATTCAATGATCACACCAAATGTTTCTTAAAAACGGTCGGACTAAGTCTCGTAAGTTGTGCCTGCGGGAAAACATCATCCGAGGTTTGTAATCACTCAGACCAGAGATCGTGTGTAAAACATCAAAGTGGAGAAAAGTAATCCGATGCAAAGCCCCACTAAAAGGTGCATATTTAGTTATAAAGTGTAAATCATGTGAATCATCAACTGCACCAGTCTTTGAGCCTGAAGAGGGCAACAACCAACCCCTATCATTATATAATGCTCTTGTACACCTTTATTAATGATATGTATGGGATAGCCTCATTCGCGAAAAGCCATGGCCAACTGTTGGGATTGTCTCTTAAACTCAGACACTGAACTACAGTTCTATGGTAATGTAAAAATTGAGAAAACGGAAGGCCGTTCTTCAGGGGTACAAAGTGAGCACTATCATAGTGCAGAAAGGCATTCCTATCAGTGGGTTTCTTGTAGACTGAAGTTTGAAAACCAGAAGCATTCTTGGAAACCTGAACATCCAAATAGGATATGGTGGATTTATCATGCGTTAAAGAAAACTGGATATGGACATCTAATTGATTCAACCACTGATGAAACTGAAAAAGACCTTTTTCATTACCAATTCATATGACGAACACATTGTCAACATAACGAACCCATGTATGTACATGGGACAAATCAGGGGCCCACGTAGATTCAAAATGGGCCAGTATAAATTAGCCACTGACAGTGCCATCGTGACCTGCATGGCCACCCCAGAACATTGTTGATACATCACATCATCATAGCAAAAAAAACATTTGCACAAAGTTAAATGTGCAAGCTTCATCAAAAATGCTAAGTGTGCCTCACCAATGTCTCCATATCCCTGGAGAGCTGCCTCAATGGCTGTTAATGCTCCTGTTTGATGAATACTGGTGTAAAGAGAGGTCACATCCACAGTGGCCAAGATACAATCTGAAAGTCCACCCTGTAACTGCGCGTGATCCAAAAGAGTCAAGAAATAGGTCATATCTTTCACAAAAGATGCAATGGAAGGTATCAAAGGTTGCAAAAAGGAATCCAAATAAATGGACAATGGCTCAAGTATTGACCCCACAGATGATACAATCGGGTGGCCCAGAGGTGCTGTCAAACTTTTATGAATTTTGGGAAGAATATACAAATAAGGAACATGTGGTGTTTTCACATTCAAAAAACGGAATTCTTTTTTGTTAATAAACTTCGACTCCAAGGCTTCCTTCATCAAATTGTGAATTGCTAGGCTGAAGCACACAGTGGGATCCTCTGCCAGCCATCGATAAGTAGTTGCATCAGAAAGCTGACGCATGATCTCCCGATGATAATAAGAAGAATTAAGGACTACCTATCTGAGCTATGTCTGAGGGAAACTTACACTGCCTCGTTCCAGCTGTTCTGCTGTGTAAGGGAAGCTGAACCACTATTGCTTGTGTGCTGCCTCTTTTCTGTGGCTAAAAATAGGACACTTTGGTTTTCTTGCCTTTGGTATGACACATCTCATTAAGTACTGAGCACTAAATTCACAAAAAATTAAAAAGAAAAATATAGGTTGGTGTCAGTAATGGCTCAAAGGCCATCACAGCATGATTTTTATTTATTTATTTGGAAGCATTTCTATTCCACTCTAGACCAATGGTTCCCAAACTTGGGATCAGGACCCCAAACAGGGTCACATCATCAATGGATGGTCTCACAGAAATATGACTAATTCCCCTTCTCTCTGGACTTCCACTGTGACCTATGTCTAGCAGTGGCAGTCACCAGTCGGCATGTGGCCTGTGAGCCCTTGCCCCCTCCTGGGTAAGCTTCCTGAATACTGGGGTCTATAAGTATACAGTCACACCAAGGACCCTGTGCTGACTGCTTCTGCTGTTGTCACTACTATTCCTGTGCCGTCCTGCTTTAGATAACTAGAGGGAGGGGAAGGAAGCTGGAGACCTGCTATTTTGATTTCATCATCATCTGGGGTCAAGTGAATTTTCAGTTGTTAGAGTGGGATCATGCAGGATAAATGTTTGAATAGCACTGCTCTAGACAGTTATAATAAAACATTCCATAAAATACCAAGCAAAAACATAAGAATAAGTTACACATGAAATGGCATTTAAATAGTTAAAAATCATAAACATCTCACATAAACTGAAAAATGAAACATTCGCATGTCAAAATAAGACAAAAATGTAATTAATCGCTGCTTTCCTAAACTCCTGCCTAATTGGGTCTATCTACTGATTACTTGGATATGCCTGGGAAAACAGATGTGCTTTTAGCTTCTCATGAAACATCTTTTTTTGTTTTTTTAGAAAAGAAAAACAGGTAACATTTCTTGTAATAAACAAAGGGGAAAAGGGCATAAAATAACCATAAACAAGAAATAAAATATAAAACAAGGTAAAAAATAATATTACATCAGAGACAGAAGGATGTTCCATAACAGGCAGAATGCACAACTACAAGACCTTAGGAGAAGCCCTCACCTTCCCTTCACATGAAGTTAAAAAATCCAAGAGTTGCTTTGGCTCAACAAAGAAATACGTTTTTGTTTTAATACTTATATAACATAAACAAGGACATTTTAAAGCCAAAGAACCACAAAAACTCTCAAAGAGCCACAAATTCCCTACACCTTGCTTGGGTGGCCTTAGAAATATCAGGAAAAATACAAATAGAAGTGCCAAAGAAAAGCTCATTTATATGCCTGAAGTAAAGATGTGTTCAAAGGCGAAAGTCACTATCATAGTATAGTGAGCAGTCACCAATTTCAAAGAACTTTCTAGAAACCCATTCAAGTCCAGCTGATCTTGCTGCTCTTTGGGGCCTCCTGCAGCAGTTGTACTACTCGCCAATGACAAATAATATGCACTGTTAATAGGAGGTAAGTTATCCGATGCCAATCCAAAAATTTCCACAAAATAGTTCTTCACCATTTCCACTGGACTCAACAAGGGTGAATGTGGGAAGCTCAGGAATCTCAGATTGCTCCTTCGGGTTGATTCTCTAAATACTCCAACGTCCTTACTCTGTAGATCTTTTATCTCTCCCAATCCTTCAGCTTGCTGTTCCAGTTGCTCAAGCTGACTACCATGGTAGGCAATAGTCTCCTTGTCAACCCCCATGAATTCCACAAGGGAATCAATCTTTGCACCAAGTTTATCCAAATTAGCATTCAGGGACCTAATGGAGTCACACAGAACATTCAAAGTTATTGGAGGGCTGATACCCCCATTTTCTGGAGTGCCCAGACCTTCCCTGAGTGATGACTCCCTGGTATATCTCTCTGCACCAACTCCTTGCCAGGTTCCCTTGGAGAGGATCTCGCAAGAGGTGGGTCCATCATAGCTCCGAACACTGCTAGCATCTCCACATCTGCGGGCAGGGTACCTTGCACTCCCACAGGGCCACTTCTGGGTTATGGGGGCAACACTCTTTCCCCAGGGCTAAGAGAAACCCCATTGGTTCTCTGCTCCAGATCAACACCGCTGGAGTGGTCTAAGTTGCAGAACTATCCTTGCATGGGTGAACTCCAACTCGCTCCAAAGTAAGATGGCCCTTGTTTCCCGAACCCAAACCTGACCTTGATGGGTAAGCTGGATTCTTGCTTTTCTTCTTTGGCATTGCTCAAGGTAAGGAAGAGATGCTTCAAGGACACTGCAGAGCTCATCACATTCTGTCTCTACAATCCACCATCTTGGCCTCGTCAGCATCCTCATGAAACATCTTAATCTGAGGTGTCATTTGTAGTCCCACTGGTAGTGAGTTCCAAAATTTAGGTGCAGCAGCTAGGAACATCCAATCCCATAGTTCTTTCAAGTGAATAAGCCAGAAAGATGGAACATCTAAGAGCATAATATCCTGGGAGTACAAGGAATGAGGTGGATGATATACTTTCAAAACTGAAGAGATGTTTAATGGAGCTTCATGATTGAGTACTTTAAGACGAACAATACTAATATTTTGAAAATGATTCACCCTTTGATGGGTAACCAGTGTAATATGTCTCCCGATGACACCGTGAAGGGTTGCTTGGGTCTGTCTCCACCTGCTGGCAAGAGGAGACATGGCCCACTTGTCTGGACTGGTCTAACAGGATTCAAGAAAAGGAAATTATCAGCTATGATTAGAATTTCTCCTTAGTTAATATGGAAGAGCAGGCTTGATAGGCCATATGGTCTTTACCTGCCATCATGTTTCTATATTTCTAAATATGATCCCCACAACTCAAACAAGCAATGATCATGAGCTGTGGAGTTCTGAACTTTTTGAGGTGTATGAATGAAGTATGTTGGGAATCCTAAATATAAACTGTTACAATAATATTACTTGGCTTGGATTACTGTTCCCAAGATATCATTTTACTTTTCTTACAATTTTACTTTCAAAGCATTTTACTTTTCTTACAATTCCCTATTTATAAAATGCAATTTTAATGACCTTTTTATCTGAGTGCAAACTCAGTTGAGTATCAAAAATTATTCCTAAATTCCTCACATCTAAGGATACTTGGATGATCTGACTATCTATTTTAATTTCGGTGGGTACAGCTGGAGGAATGGCCAAACTTATGAGTAACATTTCCATTTTTCGGATATGATGGCTGATGAATCTGTGTGAACTGCTCCTCTTTGCCATAAGATCGCAGTATGAAGCTGAACTCTGAATGATGCTCAGAGAGCTGCTGTATTTCTAGTTTTCTGCCCTGGAACAATCATCTTTCTCTGCATGGGCCAGAACTGCCTGTGATGTACTGCTGGGACACAGACCCCCAGATGTGGTGCATTGCTACCACCAGTATAAAATTCACCAGCCACATTAGCAGCAAGGGTGGTACAGTGCTATTCAGTATTTGTTTATTAATTTAGCCACTTTTTTATACCACTGTATCTACCAGTCACAGCGGTGTACAGGGAACAAGTAGAAAAAGAATAATATTACATGGAATGTGAGTAAATGAATTAAATTTTAAAAGGTGATTATAACATGTGAACAGGGGTGACGTAATGGCAGGAATGGGCATTAACATTTAACCTTTAACATTTAGCAAAGGAGGCAATAATGAGAGAAAGTTATTATACATGGCTCAAATCTACGGGGATTACAATGAGGGGAGCAAGGAACATAGTGAAAGCTCTGGAGGATGAGAAGGATTGGTCAGGAGCTAAGTGTCCGATCCAAAATGTTCCAGGAAGAGGCAGGTTTTTAGTTTGCGATGAAATTTCCCATTGTCAGTCACTGACTGTATTTCTGGGGTTCCAGGTGGTGGGGGCATAGAAGGAGAAGGCTCTGCTGGAGGTGGAGAGGTTGAAGCAAGAAGATGAGACTGAGACTGATATAAGGTAGTGGCTGGCTTTTCTCCTTGATCTGTTGTTGAGAGGTTCATGATCGAGAGACAGAAGAATATCTGTTGAAAGGCTGTGGAGGGTCTTAAAGCTGGTCAGAGGGACTTTGTATTTGACTCTCATAAAGATAGGCAGCCAGTGTAGCTGCCTTAGCACTGAGAAAATGTGTGCTCGTTGACTAGTGCCTATGATTTTTCTGGCAGCTGTGTTCTGTGCGAGTTTTAAGGGGAGTAAAGTGGCTTTTGGGAGCCCCGATAAATTATGTTTGCATAGTCAAATATCGGAGAGATGAGGGCTTGACAGACATTTCTGAAGTCATTCAGTTCCAATAGTGGGCGAAGGTTTTGGACTGTTTTCATTCTGCTTTGTTAACTTGTTTGATGTGAGGTGGAAGTTCATGTTTTGATTGAGTATTATGCCAAGGTACTTTACTTGCTCTTTTACTTGCAGAGTTAAGTTGGCTAAATTGATTGTGGATGGTGGCAAAAAGCGAAGTTGTTGGTTAAGTAGAGAACTTCTGATTTGTTGGGGTTAATGTGCAGATTGTTATGCTTGAGCCATTGTATGACAGCTTCAAGGCATTGACCTATTATGGAGTAGTCAGAGTTGTTAATGGTGAATAGTACCTAGATTAAAATGTCAAACCGTGGATTGCAAAGGAAGAAAATATTTTATTGATCAACTCCAGCCATTGATCAATAAAATATTTTCTTCCTTTGCAATCCACGGTTTGTACTGGGTTAGTTTGTTGCACGTGGATCCATGCTTTTCTGTTGGACACTAGATTAAAATGTCATACAGATGGTAGAGGATATTTTGCATAGTGGTTGGATGAAAATGTTGAAAAGCAAGGAGGATTGTGCAGAGCCCTGAGGTAAGCCCTGAAGTAGCCTGAACGGTTTGGAGATTTCCACTCCAATTCTGACCTGTAGGAATCGATCGACCAGGTAGGATTGGAACCACTGTAGGGTTGTTTCTCTGAGGGCAATTGCATGGAGACGTGAGATGAAGTGCTCATGAATGACACAGTCAATGAAGATGAGAATGAAACCTTATGTGTTTTTGCTGTACCTTTGATTAGCATATCTAAAAGGGAAGTCAGTAGAGTTTCCATACAGTGGAAGGGTTTGAAGCCATGTTGATGTTTGTCGAGGGGGGTGTAGGAGTCCACATAGTCCTGTGTTTGGAGTTGCACTGCTTTTTTGATGATTTTGGCAAGGGAGGGGATACGGGAGATGGGTCTGTAGGAGGACAGTGATGTTATTTATTTATTTATTTAACAGGTCTTTTATACTGCCTTATCATACATTCAAAGCGGTTTACATGGAACAGTTACAGCAACGAGCTTTACATAGAACAGGGAAATACAACTTGGAGGTTGTTGTTAAGTGCCGTCAAGTCGGAGTCGACTCATGGCGACCCTCTGGATAGCTATCCTAAATTGTGTTCGGTCTTGAGTCAGGCGGCTCATTGTTGACAGACTGGTACCCGTAGCTGCTGTTATTGTATCGATCCATCTCATTGCTGGCCTTCCTCTTTTGCGCTGACCTTCTATCTTGCCAAGCATGATGTCCTTCTCTAATGATCTCTCTCTTCGCATGATGTGTCCAAAGTATGAAAGTCAAAGTCTTGTCATCTGAGCTTCTAAAGAAAGCTTAGGTTTGATCTCCTCTAGTACCGACTGGTTTGTTCTTTGGGCAGTCCATAGTATACACAGTATTCTCCGCCAGCACCATAATTCAAAGGCATCAATTTTCTTCCTGTCTATCTTTTTCACTGTCCAGCTTTCACATCCATATGATGTTATTGAAAATACCATGGCTTGAACAAGTCGAATCTTTGTATGGAGAGAGATATCTCTGCTCTTGAGAATCTTATCTAGTTCTTTCATAGCCATTCTGCCAAGAGCAATGCGTCGTCTGATTTCTTGATTGCTTGTTGCTTCTTTATTGATAGTTGATCCAAGCAGGTTAAAGTTGTTCACGATTACAATTTCTTCTCCTTCCATGATGAACCTGTTGATTATGCCAGTTGTCATGATCTTTGTCTTCTTTACATTAAGGTGCAGGCCCATTTTGAGACTATGTTCTTTGATTGTGAGAAGCAAATGTTTCAGATCATCTTCACTTTCAGCCAGTAATGTGGTATCATCAGCACAGCGAAGGTTGTTGATGAGTCTTCCACCAATCTTCACACCTCTGTTGTCTTCATACAATCCTGCTTCTCTGATGATTTGTTCTGCATATAAATTAAACAGGTAGGGGGAAAGTATGCAGCCTTTTCTTACACCTTTGCTTATTTTAAAACATTCTGTTTCTCCTTGTTCCGTTCGAACTGCTGCTTCTTGATCAATGTACAGATTGTGCAAGAGTACGATCAGGTGTTCTGGTATACCCATGCTTCTTAATGTGGCCCAGAGTTTCTCATGGTTTACACAGTCAAATGCCTTGCTATAGTCGATAATGCACAAATAGATATCCTTTTGGTATTCTTTAGCCTTTTCAAGGATCCATCTCACATCCGCAATGATGTCTCTCGTTCCTCGCCCTTTCCTGAACCCTGCTTGCACTTCAGGTAGTTCTTGTTCCAGGTATGGTTGTAGTCTCTTTTGAATAATCTTCAGTAGAGTTGTTAATGGTGAATAGTACCTAGATTAAAATCTCAAACCATGGATTGCAAAGGAAGAAAATATTTTATTGATCAACTCCAGCCATTGATCAATAAAATATTTTCTTCCTTTGCAATCCACGGTTTGTACTGGGTTAGTTTGTTGCACGTGGATCCGTGCTTTTCTGTTGGACACTAGATTAAAATGTCATACAGATGGTAGAGGATATTTTGCATAGCGGTTGGATGAAAATGTTGAAAAGCAAGGAGGATTGTGCAGAGCCCTGAGGTAAGCCCTGAAGTAGCCTGAACGGGTTGGAGATTTCCGCTCCAATTCTGACCTGTTGGAATCGATCAACCAGGTAGGATTGGAACCACTGTAGGGTTGTTTCTCTGAGGGCAATTGCATGGAGACGTGAGATGAAGTGCTCATGAATGACACAGTCGATGAAGATGAGAATGAAACCTTATGTGTTTTTTCTGTACCTTTGATTAGCATATCTAAGAGGGAAGTCAGTAGAGTTTCCATACAGTGGAAGGGTTTGAAGCCATGTTGATGTTTGTTGAGGGGGGTGTAGGAGTCCACATAGTCCTGTGTTTGGAGTTGCACTGTTTTTTTGATGATTTTGGCAAGGGAGGGGATACTGGAGATGGGTCTGTAGGAGGACAGTGATGTTATTTATTTATTTAACAGGTCTTTTATACTGCCTTATCATACATTCAAAGCGGTTTACATGGAACAGTTACAGCAACGAGCTTTACACAGAACAGGGAAATACAACTTGGAGGTTAGTTGGGGGTATAACAGGCAATTAACAATTGCTAACTATATACAAGCAAACTGTTGCAGTGTGTTGAGGTCCATTTCGTCATAGATCATGATCTTCTGGGGTACGGCCAAAATATTCTAGAAAAAGATGAGTTTTTATGGCTTTCCTAAAGTCCACTAGGTCTTTGATTGCACTTGTTGAGGCGGGGAGATTGTTCCCTAGCTGGGGTGTATACAAGGAGAAGGCTCTATTGCAGGTGGATTGGTTTGCTTTTCTAAAGTTTGTTGGGGTCTCTAGGATGTTGTTGTCTGCTCCTTTTCTTGTTGTGATTGGGGGTGTCTTCCTAATCAATGGTTGGAGAGTTGCTGGAGAGAGGTTGTTTAATATTTTGAAGATTATTATTATGTTCTTGTATTTAGTGCGTACAGTGACAGGGAGTCAATGTAGCTGGTGGAGTGTAGGGGTTATGTGGCTGTATTTTGCTGTTCCAGTAATGATTCTAGCGGCAGTATTTTATACCCGTTGTAGGGGGAGAGTTGTTTTCTTTGGAAAGCCATGGTAAATTGCATTACAGAAATCCATTATAGGCTTTATTATGGATTGGCATACAGTTCGGAAATCGTTGTCGGTGAGTAGTGGTTTGAGTTTGTGTAGCGTTCTGAGCTTGTGGTAGGCTGATCGGGTTGTTTTTTTGACATAAGACTGGAAGCTGAGTTGCTGGTCGAAGGTAAGTCGGAAGTATTTGACTTCCTGTTTATTGTTTATGGTGTAGTCGAAGATCTTTATTGAGTCCATTGGAGAGAATATTGTATTTCTGGTAATGTGCATCAGTTCAGATTTTTTGTAATTTATGAATAGGTTTTGACTGTTGAGCCATTCTGACATTGATTCGAGGCATGCTGTGATTTGTGTGTAGTCTGGATGTTTGATGTTTATGTGGGTGAATACTATGATATCATCTGTGTATATTCTGTAATGGATGTTGAATTGTTTTATAATGTTGCATATTGGTTGAATGTAACATTGAATAGTAGTGCTGAGAGAGCTGAGCCTTGTGGGACACCTTGGTGTTGGATGAAGGGATCAGACTGTTGGTTTTTGATTCTTACTTGCTGGGTAGGGTGGGAGAGGTATGAGAAGAACCAATCTAGCACTGTGCCATTTATCCCCACATCTCTGCAGCAGAGTGTTATGATTTACTAAGTCAAAGGCCTATGAAGCATAATAAAAAGCCCTGGTGTATATTGTCCAAGAGAGATGTAATAAGTGTTTCTATGCTGTGGTTTTGTTTAAAGCCATATTGGTGGGGGTCCAATGGAGCGTAGGTGTCTATGTGGTCCTATAGTTGATGCTGTACACATTTTTCAATTATCTTGGCTACAAAGGTGAGGCTGGATATTGGCCAGTAGGAGTTCGGTTCATTTTTGTCAAGATTATTGTTCTTAAGGATTGGTCTAATGGATGCTTTCTTGAGTTGCAGGGGGAGGTATCCTTGAGCGAGTGAGGATTCAACAATCATTTGTAGATGGGGTATTAGGTATGCTCTTGTTTGCTTGATCCGGGTAACTGGGCATGGAGCAATAGGTGAGGTTGTTGTGTTTATGTTGGTTATGATGGAGTCAAGTTGTTGTCTTGATGGGATAAGGAATGTGTCCCATATTTAATCCTTTATATGTTGTACATTAGATATGGTTGGTTTCTCGAGTGGTATCTGTGTGTATTTGAGCTGTATACAGTCTGCTAGGTCTTGTGGGGGAATGGAGTTTGGATCATCTGGTTTCATTGATTCTTTTGTGAGATTGCTTATTATAGAGAAGAGTTCCCTTGGTTTGTTAATTGATTTCATTATCAGGTTCGAGTGATATTCCTTCTTGTGACTATTTATCTTATTATGGTATGTGGCTTGCATTTCATTGTATTTTGTTAAGAGATGATGGCTTTTGGTTCTTCTCCATTGTTTTTCTATTTTCCTTAGGCATTTTTTATGTTCGTTGATTTCACTTGAGTACCAGGGGGTGTAGTGTTTCCTTTTGTTGTTATGGATTGGTTTATTTGGTGGAATAGCTGCATTATGTAGAGTTTTGTTCCAGTTGGCAATGGTAGTATCAAGGTCTGTTATGCTTTGCTCTAGTTCTGGTAATACTTCTTCCAGGAATTTGTCTTTGTGGAAGGTTCGAAATCTTTTTTCCTTGAAAGTTGTTTCAGGTATTTGGCTCAATATGGGTGTGTTTATGGAGAAGTTGATCTTGTGGTGGTCTGACCAAGGGATTGAAGTGACTGTTATTTGTATCATCATGTCATTGATGTAGTGTTGGTTTGGTGCGAAGACAAGGTCGAGGGTTCCTCCCAACTTGTGGGTTGGGGTATTTATTAGTTGGATATATTGCAGATCTTCCATTGCTTCCAGGAAGGTATCTTGATTCTGGGTGGATAGTGATGGAAGGTTGGGGTCCCCTAGGACTATGAGAGATTTGTTTTGGATTGCATGGGAGCAGAATTGTTGCAAAACGGTGGAGAGTTTGTCTTCCTTTGAACTTGGGGCTCTTTAGAGGAGGCAGAGTGCTAGATGCTTATTTGAGATTGTTACTATGTTACTTCCTGTGGATCGGATATTGGAGGTGGTATTGAATTGTAGGTGTGACTTCGCAATAACTAGCACACCCCCGCCTCTATGTGTTGGTCTTATAGAATTGTGTATTGTATACTGTTGGGAGGCCATTTGGTTTATGAGTGCATTGTCGGTATCAGAGAGCCATGTTTCAGTGATGCACATGATGTCTATGTCCTGGTTCTGTATGTAATCCATTATAGTGTGGAATTTGTTCTGAATGGATCGAGCACTGACTAATGCGTAGGAGAGTGTGGTATATTGTGGTACTTTCACAAGAGATATTTCCTCATTGCTGGTAGGGGTTATGTGTATTTTTCTTCGTGTCTGTTGTGGTGTTTTTGATTTGTATCTATATGTATCTTGTATGTTGCATATCTGCCTGTTTGTATAATTGGTATCCGGTGTGTGTGTGATGGTAATTTGGCTTCTCCAGCATGTGAGTATCCACTTTTGAGGAGTAGGAGGAGAAGGAATAGTGTGAGTATTATCTTTTTATCCACTGTACTTGGCTTTGCGTATGTTGTGTGAATGGCCAATAGGTTTAGGTTGATTGTGCAATGATTAATCGGCATGTAAAATGGTCCTTCTTTATGTGCAATTGAATTATGTGTGCTTGGTTGTTCAGCTGGGTGCTGTTTGTAAGGTTTACTCACAGTTCTTTCGAGTTCTATGTCTTGTTTTGTCTCCTGGACTGTGTCCTGTTCTGAGCTTTTGATTCCTCTTGTTGGAGAACTGAAGGCTTCAGGGTGTTCCTTATAATGGTGTTACTAGGCTCACTTTGCTTCGCTGGATACTGACGGGACAGCGATTTGGTAGCGCCTACTGTCCATGCCTAAGGGCCATATCAAAGGGCCCTCAGGCGGGAGCGCACCCGATAGCACTCAGATTTTAAAGTCTGGAGTGCTGTTCCTGATTGGCTGGGGCTCTGCAGTGGGGAGGAGCCTTACTTCCCGCTCCTGGGGTTCCCTCCCAATCGGGGAGCTGTGCGGTGGGTCAGCTGCAGGATTTTTGTTGGGTCAGCTGCAGGATTTTTAAGTAAGGGTCTGATGGAGGCTTGCTTG
Organism: Ichthyophis bannanicus; assembly: GCA_033557465.1. Taxonomy (NCBI): domain Eukaryota; kingdom Metazoa; phylum Chordata; class Amphibia; order Gymnophiona; family Ichthyophiidae; genus Ichthyophis; species Ichthyophis bannanicus. Next base: position 175,401,294 of record CM066044.1, read on the forward strand.
AGAGCTGTTGGCATGTAACTTAGTGATAGTGAAGCCTGTATTATGGGTAGAATGGTTGGGATGAGCTCTTGATTGGTCATTTTGTTCCAGGAGAAAGGACAGGGGTCAAATAAGGAGGTGGTGTTGTTGAGGTTTGTGATAATAGTTTCTATTTGCTGAATGAACAAAGGACTGAATGTTGACCAGGTTTGGTTGCTTGGGGCAATGGAGGAGGAGATGGAGAGCCAGGATGTTCTGTTGGTGGATGATTGCTTAATTTGCAGAAACTAGCAGGCTAGCATCGGACTTGTTGGCATTTATTTATTTATTTATTTAGCAGCTTTTCTATACCACGCTCTTCAGTATCAGTGAGGTTTACAAATAACAAATTCTTGCCAAGACAAAGGGAACAGCCTCGTGCATACATTGAAACAGGATCAATAACTTGGAACTGCAACTGGGAGAACTATTTACAAATCCAGCCACTCAAACTGTGGCAGGTAACTATTTACAGGTTATACATTAGACCCGAACTGAATGGTTGGGACTGGGTCTTTACAATTATTACTGTAACAATTATGAATTATAATCAGCATATGATTAAGGAGCCTGATGGATAGATCAGTTGTTTGGTTTGTATAAGTCAGGTAGTAAATGAGTTAGGTGCGGCTTGAGTAAGTTGGGGTGTGGGATGTGGTAGTGTTGAGTTTGGCTGTGCAAAGTGTAAAATGGACAGATGATGCTTAAGGGCTTTCCTAAATTGACTCAGGTCCTTGATTGATCTGATGTGTGGGGGGAGGTTGTTTTTTTGTTGTTTTGTTTTTTTGTTGTTTTTGTTTTTTTGAGTAAATTCAAGCCTATGTTGAATAGTTCCCTTGGCTGGTTGAGGGAGGATTTAATTAGGTTGGTATGGTATTCCTTTTCCTTCAGGAGGGTGAGCAAGCAGTATTAATACTGGGATGTTATGTATGCTAAGTGGCATCTCCATTTGTGCTCTAGTTGCCTAAGCTTGTTTTTTAGGATTTTGAGTTTGAATTTGAACCAGGGTACATGGTGTGATCTTTTTATCCTGGTTGGGCTGTTGGGTGTAGTAGTATAGGATGATAAGCGGTTGTTCCATTCAGATATTGAGGAGTCGAAGTTGGATGGATCAAGTAGGATGTTGGTGATGAAGGAGTCTGTCAAATGCCCAAAACCTCCATTTGTAAGATGTAGGAAAACGTGTGGGTGGGAGGCTGGAGAAGTTTGGTAGGAAGAAGATAAGTATTTTAGGGTCAGACCAAGGCACTGGAGTGTTCTGGGTCATTGAAGAGCATTGCTGTGGCCAGATGGCTGGGGTAAATATCATATCTAGGGTACCGCCCTTTGAGTGAGTTGATTCTGAGATGATTTGCCTGAGCTGGAGTGTTTCCATTGCTTGGAGGAAAGGTAAGGAGTGTTTGTTAGACGGACGAATCATTTGTTTTTGTGGCTGTTGGAACATGCCTTCTCGATTAGTGATGAGAAGTTGCTGGATCCTATTGTTGGTGATCTGTATGTAAGGCAGACTGACAGGTGGGTGTTGGATATGGGGATAATGTCCAAGTCATTGGTAGAGCTGGAGTTGGTCATTTTGAATTGGAGGTCAGGCCACCAGATGTGGTGTCATGCTCCCAACACTATAAAATTCACCAGCCACATACACTGGCAGCAAGGGTGGTAGAGTGCTATCCAGAGTTCCCTCCACTAACAGCATGTGTTTGTACTTTGATTATTGTGCTATAAGAGGGTGATTTTATAAAAAGCCACCTAAAGTTGCATGTCATTTGCACATGTAAATCACAGTATTTTAGCGATTTATGTGCATAATTGAGGCGGCTGCTATTCTGAAAGTGGATGCGTCGGACCAACGATAAGTATTTTCACTGTAGGCCTGCACATGGGCAGAGTTTGGGAAGAACTTGGGCGAAAGGCACAAGTACATGCGTATATTATAGACTATTTTTTGTGTCTTCTTTACTAATCAAGGCACAAACATTTACATCAGCTCTAGAGCCAGCAGAAATGCTGACTCTTAGATTAACACGCCCATTCGGCCACTTATGCTAGTATTCCAGAAAGAAAAGTAGGCACTTACTTTCCTTCATAAAATAGGTTTGACATAGGCACATGAAAACGCACATTAACAAGCCGTGTCTTTAAAAAATTACACTTTCAATGGGTGCAAATAAAGGCCAGAAAACCAGTTGTAGGTGATATCTTTATACTGGACTAGCTTTGTATCTCTTCATCAGGCATATGAAGAAATAATGCAGTGACTCAGGGTTTAAACTATACAAACTCACCTAGGGCCTGAGTTACCTGCAGATGTTATTATATTTCAGAGCACTGACAATCTACATCACACAGATTATCTGCATATGTCATTATTGTTCAATGAGACACAGAGGTGATGAAACAGTGACCCTTTGTATTTCAAGATTTTATGTCTGATAATGGGTAAGGAATTTGATGTTCCTGTTTAATCCTATCATGCCAGTGTCAAAATATCAGATCATTTTAATTTCAAACGTTTTCCTCCCATGTGCATCTGAAGTTTCCTTTCAGAACTTTGATTATGAGGTCATTAATAGCGTGGTTTTCCTTCGAGAAGTCATTCTGTTTGTCTTCATAGACCTGATAAAAAAAAAGCATACCTCCCGAAACCAATAATTGTTAGTCCAATAATAAGATATCACGACAACTTATTTTCTGACCTATATCTGGAGATGTCCAAGTAGACTAGAACAGCAACTAGAATCCCCCCTCTTAATCTGGAAGCTAATGTATAGATGACTAAATCCCATATGGTTCCATGCAGTTTTCCACTAACAACTGAGTGGAAGTTTGCAAAAGAATTCTAACCAATAAATAAGCAATCACCTTGGGCTTGGAAAAGAGCAACATCAAGGATACACCACCACGTGGAAGCAGAAATGTGGATGAAAGATTAAGGAAAGCAAAGTGAGGCAATTACTGGGCATAAATAGTTTTTAGCACTTTCTCAAGGTTGCAAGATGATGCACAAGGAGTGGGATCTAACCGGGAAAATGTGAGGGGTGCTGTGGTTCATTGTTCTGGGCTCTAAATACTCTAGTCTCAACAGCCAATCAGGTCAAATTCCTATCCAATAGGTCCCACAGTGTGTACACTGAGGCATTGTGAGGTTAGAAAGCAGATACCCCCAGGCATCCATTAATTGCCTATCCAGGTCTTCCTAGACCAAAATCATTCTGGGATTTTTATTGGGGGGGGGGGGGTTGGTGGGGGGAATTAGCTCATGTATTTTTAGTAGTAGCTAAAAGCAACTTACATTCAGGTAGGACAGGTATTTTCCTGTCCCCAGGGGGCTTACAAACTAAGGGCTGGATTTACTAAAAGATGCTATCAAACCTTAAGATCTATTAGTATGCATTATTTACCATATATCCATTTTAAACAGTTTGATCTATTTGCTAATAATGTGCATTAATGGCATTAGCATGCACTAATGAGATAGCACATTTTAGTAAATCTAGCTGTAAGTTGATACCTGAGGCTGTGAAGGGTGGACTGATTTGCTCAAGATCACAAGGAGCATCAGTACACACTGATACTCAAATAGTCTTTCATTGTCACTGTCCAAATTATCAAATGCAAATTTAATATATACAAATTCCTGAATTACTTTAGTATGTGTCTGGTGAGCTTCTGTCTATGTCTGACTAGGGACTATGAATGGGTCGATGGAAGACTTAAGAGCCCATCAGCTCTGTGTCTGGTCCTGGGAAATGAGATTCTCTTTAGTTCTTCTATCTCAGTGATGATTCCAACAACTCCTTCAGCTGCTAGCACAACCCAGACAACCTCATGAGAGCAACACCTATCGGACCAGAACCAACCATCAGAACTTTAGGAGAACCAGAAACATAAGAGGGCTGAAAACAAGACAACAGCTAAATACTGAAGAAAGATCAAATACTGTACCAGAAAAGAGAATGCCTACAGTATCAGAGCTATTATTATCCCAGGGCACTAGCGCTAACAGAATCAAAGGCAAGAGCTTGCCCTGATACCAAAACTAAAGTGGAACCAACATCAGAACAGAAAGTGACCCAGGACTGAAACAGGATCAACATTCAAACAGTCACCAGAATCCAAACTAGTAATGGAGGGTTGTTTTTTTTAACCCAGTCCTACATCTGAACCAGAATCGGCAGGAGCCAGTGCCAATGCTTCCAAAATATTACAGTCAACTTGTAGTATAATGTGAAGCCCATGTGTGCCCAGCACTGACCATCCCATGCCACCTGGCCCTGACACTGTAGGGTTTGAGGAGATAGCTGGACTCATAAGAACATAAGAACACAAGATATGCCATACTAGGTCAGACCAAGGTCCATCAAGCTCAGTATCCTGTTTCCAACAGTGGCCAATCTAGGTCATACGTACCTAGCAGTTTCCCCAAAAGACACAGGTTCCACAATGCTTGTATTGAATCAAGCATTGATATCCTTGGTCCCTTTTAATAATGGTTTATGGATCTTTCCTCCAGGAACTTGTCCAAACCTTTTTTAAACCCAGCTACACTAACAGCTTTTTCTACATCCTCCGGTAATAAATTCCAGAGTTTGATTACATATTGAGTGAAAAAATATTTTCTCTTATTAGTCTTAAATAGGTTACCCTGTAGCTTCATTAGACTCAGATAAAGGAGTGTCTGTACCAGGCAATAAAGAGAAAAGAATCAGAGCCAAAGTGAAATTAGAATCTTGGATTCAGCCTCACTGGGGTAGGAACGAAACCTTGTTATTCCAGTTGAATTCACACACTGCAATTCAACCCATGTCCCTCAGTTAAGCGCCTCACAATTGTGTATCCTCTAGCTCCATAGCTTCATCCTCATACAAATGTGGGGGGCATGGAACTTGAGTAGCAATAGAAGGCTGGGTAGCAGCATTTTGCTATCTGAAGCACATTTTGGAGCTGGTACTGGAAACCTGCCTTTCCTAGGCACATACGTACATCTACCCTGCAGAGAACTTTTCTATTCACTTGCAATGTAGAGCTGCAGCCCTTCCACTGAGGTAGGTAGCAGAGAGATTGCAAAGACTCTAAAATCTGTACCATCACATCGGGCAGCGGGTAGCAGCATCCTCACCTGACCCATAACAGACTCACGGTACAGAGCACACAATAAAATGACTTCATGATCCAAATCGAACATATGGCTTTGCTGTTCCACAGAGCTGTTATGCTGGATATTTGAAATCTCACGACCTGACTGTCTTTGATTGTTGAATATCCCCACGGCTTGAGCTTCATTTCACAAAACACATCAGAGTTTTGCAGGAGTCAGGGGTTTCTCCAGATCCAGGATTTTAGAACCAGCATCCTGCTGGACTAGAAATGGCCTGGCAGAGAGTGAGGGGGAAGAGGTGTTTAGGAATAGCACTGCCCTACACATTCACCACTTCTGTCTGGGATGTGACAGCAAAACTCATCTGCTCAAGCAGTGAAATTTCTCTGGGTCTTCACCACAACCTGCTCTTTTCCCAGAGAAAATAAACAGACTGCTTGTTCCAGAAAAGAGGCAATAACAGAATTCCCCTTCATATTTTAAGCACTGTCCCCAAAGTTCCCTGCCGCAGTCCTACCTCAAAGTGAATACCATGTGGTACCACATCAGTCACTTTCCTGGGGGCTCCACAGGGTCCAGAACCAACAGTACAATTTGATCCTTTTGGCTGTGATGTTGCAGAGGATTTTGGCATCTCCATGCTGGCCAGAAATCCATCAATAACTCTGGGAGTGCCAGTTTGTGAGCTTCCAGTGATCCGAGCCCCTTGCCTTCCATCCACGCTCTTCCACAGGGTAGAGCAGTACCCCAAACCTTCTCTCTTTTGGGACAGATGTCCAGACATTGCAGTGTAAAGATGCCCTTAACAAATCTCCTATCCCACATAAGCACCACAAACTTCAGCAGCATCTGCCTGAAACACACTCTAAAAGCCTCACTGCAAGGAAAAGGAAGAGGGATGGCAATCCTACCTTTCGCAGGACGAGAGGTGACTGTGGCGTGCCTGCTCCTCTCCCCCTTGCCGAGATTCTGCTTTCACTAGTTTGGTGATTTTGCTGGGCAGGGATGTGGGAAAGACTGCAGTCTTCTGTGCATTATGCCGAGTGGCGACCCCAGCGGCTGACTGCGGCTTCCTTCTCCTGGAACTGTACTCCTCAGAGTCTCCCTCCCTCAGTTCTGCCTCTCAGTGCTCCACCTCTTTCTGCCCAGGAAAAACTCAGCCCCTTTTCCCTCTGTTGTACATCTCCCAGCAGGTAGCATATAGTCAGAGGAGATGTCGGTTTAATCGCCTGATATCCATTGATATTGCACATGAGACCCTCGCAGCGTTACAGTGGCAGACTAATCTCCTATGCTTTGCACGAGTGCATGTGCTCTAGTTGCGAGTCTCTCCCTCTCTTTCTCTCCAGTTATTTAGTCCTAAATTTTCATGGTGTTACAGCAGTGTCCTTATCTTTTGCCCTCTGCACTGTGGAGTAGGTGTCTGTGAGTGCATGGCCATTTGTCTCCTTCCTGTTTAATGCCTAATGTATGGGGATCCTATAGATCCATGCCAAAAGTAACAGGCTCAGCAAGTCCTGGTTGTTGAATTCCAAATTCGTAGGGGGCATCTTTCATTCCTCTCTCTCTCTCTCTCTCTCTCTCTCTCCGCACATAACCAACACACAACTAAAACCTGTTATTTCTTACTTTATAACATCAGCAAAATGTGTCCCTTCCTTTCTGAACACACTATCAAGACTCTTATCCACACTCTCGTCACCTCCCAACTAGGCTATTGAAACCTGCATCTCGCTGGTCTTCCATGAACTGTCTCTCTCCTCTTCAATCTGTTCAAAATTCAGCAGCATACCTAATTTTCCGCTAGCTTTGCTATGCTAAGGTAACCCCTCTTCACTTCACTGGCTCCCTATCCGTTTCCACATCCTGTTCAAACTTCTCCTACTGACCTACTTTACAAGTGCATTCATTCTGCAGCCCCCCATTTCCTTCCCTATCTCCCTACTCCTCTCCTCGGGAACTCCACTTATCAGGCAAATCACTTTTATCTGTGCCATTTCCTTCCACCACCAATTCCAGCCTCTATTCCTTCCACCTTGCTGCACTGTATGCCTGGAATAGACTTCCTGATTTGCTATATCACGCTCCGTCTCTGCTCCTCTTCAAATCCAGACTGAAAACCTACCTTTTTGAGGCTGCTTTTGGATCCTGACCCCTTATTCTCTTATTTAATACCCATGTATGTTTAATCACTTCCAAAAATGAAATTCCTTAGTCTCTTTTCTGTTTTTCTTGAATAGACCGTAAGCTCTGCAGTGCAAAGGCTGTCTCTTACATATGCCTTGTAGCGCTATACAAATGATAAGTAGGGTGTGCAGTGGAAGTAAAACCAGGGCAGGTTCAGCCTGTGTCTGATGACATGGCTCTATACAAATCCTGGAAACGTTACACTAGCCTCTGGCTTTCCAAAGTTGTCCTATTGACCCCACAGTCACCCCCTCAGAAGGTGAGATTAAATGCACTTCAGCTAATTGCAAAAGAACTTAATGCTCAATAAGAGACTTTTCCATGTGGTAAGTGCATGCTCCCAACTCTCAGCAGACATTCTGCATCCTCTCCTGCTCCAACCTCCCAATACGAGAGCAAGGAGAAAAGCCAACCACGAGCTACTCGCAGTCCCAACCTCAATCACCCGCACTACTACCTGCACTTCTAGCAGTCTTCTCCCTCTACGCTCTCACCACCTGGAACTCCCTCACTCCAGAGTTACGATCACTTTCAGATGTTGGTGAATTTCACTCGAAGCTAAAAATATTTCTCTTCCTCAAACATTTTGGATCAATCACCTAACCACACCCAGTTTCAACATCTTCCAAGCTCTTACAGCTCCATGCCCTGTTTCTCCGACAGCTCACCCATTGAGCAGAGCATTGTTTTACATTCTACTCAGTTCCATTAGCTATTGTTAAATGCATTAACCATTGTTTACCTTGCTCCATGTAACGCTACTTGTTCCAATTGTTCCCTTCTTGTTCTAAGCAAAACATAAATTGTAAATTAGGTTAACTGTAATTTCAAAGTTTATGATGTAAAAAGGTATACCACCATTCTATGTAAAATGTTCTGTTCTTTGTAAACCACCCCTGATCTTTGGAAGGGGCGGTATAGAAGAATCTAATAAATAATAAATACACCGCTGTGACTAGTAGATACAGTGATATTAAAAAGTTGCTAAATAAATAAACTTATCACCGAGCTTTTGCACTTACCTTGCCTTGGTTTTGCCCTTAATGCATGTCAGGTGCAAAAACGTTTGCACTTTAGTAAACGGGTTCCTAACTGTGTTTGGAACATAGATGAGGTTACCAAATTTGCACAGCAGTCCCCAAGTGGTTCTGCTCCTCAGAGCAGTTGTCCTCAGTCTGCCATAAATTTAGCTTGCGCGCATGCCTTCCTTCTCTCATTCTCTCTCCAGCAGCTGGGTGAGGCAGGGTTGTGCTACAACTTGGAGCACTGATTTTGCTGCAGCAGAAGAATTTCAGATGCTAAGATGAACTGGCAATTAAAGTGGCTTGGCAGCGGGTGTGCAGAGCTGCTTTTTGTGTGTGTGTGGGGGGGGGGGGGGTTAGTGTTGCCCACTGATGCAAGTAAAGATGACATGTTGAATTGAGATGAAGAGCCCTCCCCCACACAATGCAGCATGTCTCCTTGTTTCAGAGAGCAGCAGAAAAAATACAGAAAAAAGCAGTGGTGCATAGTCTTCCTTGTTCCCCCTCCCAATTTAGCGGGGGCGGGGATGAGGGGGGAATGCAGAATTGCTTTTCTTGAGGGGGTTATGTTGCCTTCTGAAGCAAGGACACACGCGGGATTGGGGAGAAGCACAGGGAAGATGGGCAGTCGGAAGGGGAGGACAAGGAAGAAGTTATGCTGAGATTCTGGTGGAAAGTTACAGGGGGGAGAGGGAGCCCCATCCAGCCCCACCCCTGGTGCACCCCCATGTCCCAAATTCGCAAACCAAAAATCTGGTAACCTTAAACATAGGTGCAGCCACTTTCAATATTGGGTAGATAGACCGGCAAGAAAGTGGAAACTTGATGTATTTATATACCAGGATATCTTCGAGGCAGCGCACTTCCGACCTATACTGTACTTTTCCCCGACCTGACTGCACTATGCTTCCACAATGCAGTGCAGCAAAAATAACATTCATTAAAGCACAGTCTGGTCTGTGAGTCTAAACCTTTGCTATAATAATTAATTTGCCATATAAATGAACTACTTGGCTCTCATTTATATTTTTGTGTCTTTATTGTGGTATTTAAAACCAGAAGCGTGAAAGAGTAGAAGACTGCTACCATAAGGAAAGAGTAGTCGGACTAATGGCAAGAAGGCATGGCTGTATGGCTCACAATGTCAATTAAAAGATAAGTGATAATTTTCTCTGAGGCAAGCACTGGGTAGTCCCCAGTATGGCCAGAAGATATGATTGAAAGTATATAGCATCTTGATTTTACAGCACTTTGGTTGAAAAAAAAGATTGGTTAACTTTCTGAACATTCTTATTAATAAGTTCCAGAGTAAACATAAATTAATCAATTGCATGTGATTTTTCAGAAAGCTGAACATAAAATCAATATGATTTATCACACAAGTTCAAGAAGTGATTTTTTTCTATTTTGGCTGAAAATATAAAAACAGAAGTTAAAAGAATGGTTACTTGAAGCACATCCTGTGTTACCTGTACACTAATGCTCTACGTTTGATGTTTTGCTAGGTTTCGGTTTTATGCAAAGGGTAATAGTTTTTCTGACCTGGTGGTTTCCTCCTGCTCCTTTACATTTCCAGCTAATTTGAAATTAGGGCTGGGATCTGGTGCCATAAACCTTTTCACCTTTAATATGTCCCCTCCCAATTTATTGTAGTCTAGTGACAGCCCTTGGCTAAGGGCCATACCTCTAGGCTCCTTGCAGTCATGGGCCTTAAATACAGCCATTGGTGTTGTCATTTTGTGATGACTAGGACTCACTTTTTGCCTCCTCAAGAGCCGGGATCAGATTTAAATTATGGTCACCCATAGGCAATGGAGGTAGTCCCTGCCCACCAATTTCCCCCTCTCCCACTGTCCCCATTCACCTTAGAGACATAGAAACATAGAAACATGATGACAGAAAAAGACCACAAGGCCCATCTAGTCTGTCCTTCCATAACAACTACAACAGTCCACTTTTTACCTTTAGAGATCCTCTGTGTTGGTCCCATGCTTTTTTGAATTCAGTTACTGTCCTCATCTCTACCACCTCCACTGGGAGACTATTCCACGGATCCACTACTCTTTCCGTAAAGAAATATTTCCGCATATCACTCCTGAATCTATCTCCCTTCACCCTCATCCCATGTCCCCTCGTCGCAGAACTTGCTTTCAATTGAAAGAGGCTCTCTCCCTGAACATTTATGCCACGGAGGTATTTAAACATCTCAAACCTTAACTGCTATCTTAAAGAGTGGTTGGCCTCGCAGTGGTAATTTTATCTCCAGAAATTTCAGAAAGGACCTGCAAGCCTTCATGTGGTGACAGGGACTGCGGTTCTTCACCCCTGGCATGCAATTCCATGGTGGCAAGAAGTCCATGCGAAAGGAAGGGGCAGTTAAGCCCGTGTCAAGGGCAGGGAACGCCGCTTTGTCTCTTGGTCTTGCTCTGAACTCTCTATGATCTGATTGATTGATGCAAGACATTTGATAGTTGCCCCGATGCAGGCTTAAGTACCAAAGCTTGGCCATGTCAGACTTGGAACTCCCTTTTGGATTGTTTTCAACTGACTAATAAAGATTGTTGTTTCTCCGACATGGCCTCCCTCCACTGTCACAGCTTGGTTCTTCTGTGGTGGTATGTCTCTCCTGTTCCTTGGATGGAGGTATGGCAACAGCAGTCATATTCCAGTGCTATCAAAACCTGGAATCATAGTCGCTTGCCTACTTTGTCTATTCCTAAGGGCTGTGAAGGATGTCTCCACTACATCCCCCACCCCTACCAACCTGGAAAGCAGATGAAGTTGGGAATAAAACCTACGTTCTTTTACTGCACGCTGTATCCAGTCACTTTTTTTTCTTTCTCATTGGTTCTCTGTCATCCTGTGTAGATGAGCATACAAGATGGTATACTTAATGCAACACCTCTTACCCCCCCCTCCACCCCCCCCCATACAAAAACAGTATCTCTTACTACCAAACTTGCTATTAATCGAAATAGCTATCAAAACTATTTATTTCTTTTTCGTGGTATTTAGCTCACACCTTTCGAGTAGTAGATCAAGCCAAGTTACAATCAGGTACTGTAGGTATTTCCCTGTTCCCAGAGGTCTTACAATCTAAGGTTGTACCTGAGGCAATGGAGGGTTAAGTGACTTGCCCAAAGGCCACAAGGAGAGTTAGTAGGATTTGAACCCTGGACTTTCTTAGGCCAGCTTGCTGCCCTCACTAGACTACTGAGGCTGTTCAAGAACATCCAACCTCCTTAGTTCCTGCGGTGTTCCTGCAGCCTTGCTGTACAATATCTGATCACTAGCAACTTAGTGGCACTGACCCAGCTGGATTCTGAGGTTGCTTTAACTTTCTAGTGCAAAACTGGCTATCCCATAGCCTCCATTATCACTAGACTGTGCTTCCTTATCTACCATTTGCTTCATCCCTATAATATATGCATTGCCTCTCCTCTTGTATGCAATATTCCAGGGGAGATCTCAGCAATGACTTATAGAGAGGTTTTATCACCTTTTTCTGTAGTTGATGCCACTCCTTACATACCTCAGCATCCCTTTGGCTCTGGCCACTACCTTATCACACTGGTTTGCTATCTTGAGATCATGATCGCCCCAGGCTCCCTCTCTCATGGCTGGTGCACATCCGTTTCTAACTTTGCTCTGTGTACTGCTCACTCAGATTCCAGCATCCCAAATGCACAATTATACACTCTTTTCCTTCGAATCCTAACTAGCAAGCCTCAACTACTCCTCAGGCTTTCTTAAATCACTTCTAATTCTGTCTGCTCCCTCAAGGGTATCAACTATGTGGTACTGTAGCTCTTAGTGTCGTCTGCAAAAAGGGAAACTTTTCCTTCTTACCCATCTATAAGATCTCTCATGAAGATACTGAACAGAATGGACCCCAAACATCCTCAGAATTAATTTTATTTACTGCTACTTCTATTATCTATTTCACAACCAGTTTCTAATCCAGTTCTCCAAGATGCTCAGTGGGGGACATTCAAAATGGTTTAGCTTGTTAGTAGACTTGTCAACTGGCTAACCTGCAGTCGGTAGAATATTCAGCAGCACTAAAGCTGTTAGTGACGCTAAGTATCCCCGTCCTACGTGGTTTAAACACCTCAATGCTAAGCAGGGGCAGTGATATAGATTAGCTGGTCAGCAGTGATATCGAGCCACTAACCAATTAACCTAAAGCAGTTAAAGGTTTCTTTGGGGGGGGGGTTTATAGTGCCATCAAGTCAGTGCTGACTCCTGGTGACCCAGCTGCCTCTGGGTTTCCTTGGCAATGTATCACCAGACATAGATTGTCAGGCCTTTTCTTCCAAGGCAATGGAGGGTAAAGTGACTTGCCCAAGGTCACAAGAAGTGCTAGTGGGTACTAGGCAGCTGCTCTAACCACTAGGTTACTCCTCCACTCCCAGGTAAAGTTAGGCAGAAATAAAAGCTGGACTAGCTATAGCTGGTTTAGTTATATAGCCAGTTTCTGAATATTGCCGCTGACCAGATCTGGGCAAACCGGATAGCATGTGCCACCAGCATTGACTATGTAGGCATAATTTAGTGGTGACAGACAGACGCTTTATATGTGCTGACCACTGCCGCTGAATATGCCCCCCTCAGTTTAATATGAGCCTCCTATGCTGACAGTATCCAAAGCTTTGCTGAGAGTTGGGGATGCTGTGAAGGCAACATTCAAAGATCCTGAGGAGGTGTGGAGGGGAGGGGGCATGGAAAGTCATAGTCATTGCGCAATGTCAACACCTAATGGCGAGATCTAGGGTTCATTACTGTAAGAGTCCAGAGGGAGTCCTGGTTAATGAATCCAGTCAAGGACTGTCACACTTATGAATGGACTACAGTAAGATGGAAGAGGAGACAAAGGGGGGGGGGGTGAAATCTTCATATATTTACAATTGCAGGTTCATAGCTCCAGATCCCAGCTATGGTTCCAAATGAGCTGGAAGCCAAAAGCAACACTAAAATACTATTGGGTCAAAACAGAACTTCTGACAGCATCCAAGTAAACCATGTCCAGGCCAGCACATGCCCTTGACCTAATTCTTCAGTCATCTAATCAAAGAAATTGATTGGATTTGTTTGAAACAATTTCCCTCAGGTAAAACCATGTTGAATTTGAGATGCATCATTATCCTTTCCTATTGCAGTCTCCACTGATTTTCCAAACAAGACTAACCTGCCTTTAGCCTCCAATCTCTCCTCTGTTTCCTGTTATACGAGTATGAGGGCTGTGGAGACAGAGTTCACAGCCCGCAGGGAGGAGGGATTCATAGGATTTAGACCCCATGACGGCAGGGATCTGGAAAAGCCCTGGTGCACGACCCGCCCTCCCCATCTGAGGACTCTCACAGCAATGTCTCGGCTAAGTGAGTTGGGAGCAATGTTCCCGGTAAGCTGCGCTGAGTCCTCCGCTGGCATTCCTGCCAGTGGGGGGAGGTGCAAAGCTATCGCAAAAGCAATCACGCCTAGGATCCATTGGCATAGGCAGGTCCCAAGGGCCTACTGATGCCGTGCAATCCTAAGTGCAATCGCTTTGCAGCTCTCCCCACCGGCAGGAATGCCGGCGGAGAACTTGGTGCAGCTTAGCGGGAACATTGGTTGGGAGGGGATCTGAAATAGGAGAAAAATCCCCCGGCTCACTGTGCCAGCTCTCAGTCCCAGTTCCAAATGAGAGGAAGGAATCTGCCAGGTCAAAAAAAGGAAGTTATTTCCATACTAAAATAGCATGCCAAGACAATTGTATCCATTGGATAAAGCGTTGTTAAAGGGGCTGCCTCTTAGTTAGAGTAAGGTTGCCAGATGTACCCCGTTTTTTGTGGATTGTCCCAGAATTTTCACAGCATTACCCAATTGGTCCTGCTCTACAGAGCAGTTGATTCTGATTTGCAATAAAAGTAGCTTACGCATGCGTCTTCCTTCTCTCTCTCCATATGTGTAGCCCCAGGGAGCAGTGTATCTGGCACGAAAACTCGTTCTCCGGCTGCCTGCCTGCCTGCCATAAAAGAAAGAGAGGTTCCCCCAGCAGCCCCTGGGGATTAAAGTGACCTGGGGGTGGGGGACACAGAGTTTCATAGTGCTGCTTTTTTGTTGTGGGGGTTTTAGTATGGCCCCCACCCCTAATCCAACACGTATTCTTGCTTCAGAAGGCAGCACAAAAAATACACAAAAAACAGTGCTGCATGCCCCATCCCCTCTCCCAATCCAGCTTGTTCCCTGGCTTCAGCAGACAGAAAAAAACCCTACATAAAAAGTAGTTTTTGCATGGGTTTTTTTGTGCTGCCTGCTGAAACAAGGGGACAGGCTAGATTGGGGGGATGGTCAGTTGGGGGATAGGGCAAGGAGGAAGCCAAGGGCAGATGCTAGTGGAAAGTTAAAGGGGGAGGGGAGGGGAGGGGGGGAGGGGAGGGGCCCCACTCACCCATCCCAAATTTTCAAACAAAAAAGCAGGTAACCTTAACTTTCAGAGCATTTGTAAGTGGAATGAGGGTCCACAAGATAAAAAGGAGAAATTCCAACAGCAAAGTGAATATTTGGCTCCATTGCAGCTTCCTGACAAGAGCTTTTTTGTCCTCTTGTTGGGACTATCAGCCCCTTCCTCATAATTATTCACAGAGGACAAGGCTAAACCACACCTATTCTTGCAAACAAGGGAAAAACACATTTTAAACTCTGCGCCTCTCCCCAGAGAAGAACATTTAAATCAGCGTTGGCCAGTCCACACTTATCTCCACTTAAATCAAAGCTATCAAAAGTACCTGCACTTCCCCCCAGAGACCCCTTGCAAACAAACAGGTAAAGAAAAATACTTTTTGTCATTCTTTTTCCTCTCTCCAGAGCAGGAAATTGGAATCAAAGTTGGCAGAACGCAAGAAGACAGACTAAAGAGTAGAAGACAGAGGCTGGATATAGAGCGGGGTCATACTGTATACAAGAGTTAGATAAAAATGAGGGGTTTGTCTTAACTAATACACACCATACTCTTCGAGGTCTGTTCATATGGAGCCAAACATTCAGGCTTCTCATTCTAACCTCTGTAGTAGGAATGAGCAAATCCTCCCAGCTCTTGGTCTTCTAATTGCAATATTTTATCTGTTCTCTTTCACAATGAGTAATATGAAAGTTACAAATTTAGTGACAAGAAATCCATTCATCCCTGCTAGAACAAGGGAAGATAGTAATTATATAAAGGAGAAAGCGTGATAGCCTTGTAATCCTATATTGTAATTATTATTTTTCATTTATTGGCCATTTCTCGAATTAACTGCAAAAAATGGTTTTATATAATTATTCATGATGTACAATGTTTGAAATATGATGTGTGAAAAATGTCCTTTGTAGAAAAGAAAAGCATCTGAATTTGGGCCCAGTTTACTAAGTTTTATTACCATAGACGCAGAGAGGGAGAAAAGCCTTAGGAAATTACGACCTTTGTGTCAAATTTAAATTGTAAATTGGAATCTTTTGGTATGCACTGAATATTTAATTTGTAAAATTATTCTTGTGAAAGTCAGAAGTCTCTGTCTTCTTGTCTCACAGGCTTTTCCCCTTTCATCGACAGTATAGGTTTGTCTCTCATGTCATCTGATCCTCTGCACCTAATTCACCCTTCTTGGTCTAGCTCCACTCCCTGCTGTCAAGCCTGTTTCCCGTCTGAGTTCTCCACCATTCAAGTCTGGTCTTGTACCTCCCTCCTCTTCTTCCTTCCTTTCTCTGTTTATCCCTCTCATTTTTGTCTTCTTCTCTGTGGCTCTCTTAGCCTCTTGGCCAGTTTGTGTATGTGTTGCCCCTTCTCTAAACTCTGCCATACACTCTCTCTGGTAAGGCACGCCAGTCCTCATGGCCCTTACCTTCTGTTTCTACTGCAGAAGCCTCGTTCTGACCTGCTCCTCCATTTATGCGGGAGCTCCATCCACTAGAGTGGGCTGAGTGCCAAAGTCATTTAGCATGGAAATGGAATTACACTGCTATGCACCGGCAGTTTCCTCCCTGCCTCAGAATTGCTTTTCTCCCCAATGTTGTCTTCAGTTTTAGACATTTGTTCAAGATGGAAAATGTAGTTTATTCTAATGGAAATACTACTAAAAAAAATCACTTCTGGCTCCAACATTGTAAAAATTGATTTCAGCAACTAGGATAATCATTTACTCCATCTGATCAATATATTCACTCCCCCATTCCCCCTTTTGTCCCTCCCCTCACTGACACACACACATTCTGCCTTGATATACTCACTCTTACCTTATGGTGCCCACTTCCTCCATTGGTATTCACTTGAGAGGAGACTGGCCAGAAGATCTGGCCAGCTGGGCTTAACATAGATGCGAGGGAGCCTCTTCCTTCCTCACCCTTAGGGCCTTGAGCAGATCCTAAGGGGGATACAGGCTTGGAGCAGACAATCATGGCAAACATGGGAACAATTTTAAATCCTACACTTGCTGATTGGAAAAGGAAGGGATATGGAGCATGGGAAGTGGGAAGTGGGGTGGGTATGAATGCGGCAAAGGGGAGCTTTGTGTCACATTTTCAGTCCTTCAGCGTCAGGATGAAGAAAAGGAAGAAAAGCAAAATGGAAGTGAAAAAGGTAGAAAAAAGATACACTACTGAATCTGGCAGTGATATCTGCAGAGCCACTCCAGATGAGCTAAGCACGCAGATTCTGAAGTCACCTCTGCATTGGGGAAAGCATGGTGCGAGTTTCAATGCAAATGGTGGCAGAGGAAGAGATCCCGTGGCGTGAGTCAGGAGGTGCAGGGGTGGATTTGGCATTGGCAGCATTGCCCAGTGCAGAGAGTAGGAGGGCAGTTCCTAGCAAGGCCCCAGGAAGAAAAAAGGAAAAAAAGACCTTGGCCCCATATCAGCCCTGAGTTGTGGAGGGAAGCACCAAGCACAGACAAAAAGGGCTGGCACTGCCCTTTGATGGATCAGCAACAGCAGCAGTAGTTAGGGAAAGGGGTCACCATAATGGAACATCATGAGGGGAAAGGATCACTATCCCCCTTCAGCAGGAAGACAAGTGAGTTGTGGCCATGCATAAGACAGGGAGCCACTATTGTTTGGGTGGAGTGGTCTAGAACTTTGGTTGCTCTCCTGGCCTCCAAAATGTCACAACATAGATGGGTCCCTTCTCACTTACCTTACCAAGGTATGCAAACTGTGATGCCAGGGCCCTGTGACTGATCAGGAAGCCCCATCCATGAAATGGTAGAAAGGACGATCTCCAACATCATGGCAGCTGAACAAGTCCATAGGGATTAATTTCCTGCAGACAGCAGAGAAGAGGGTTGTGCAGATTCCTCTTTGTGTTTCATTCAGCGATTTTGTAAGGCTACCCATCTGCAGCCTGGTGGAGCTGGCAGATGCGCCCATGGCCAAGATTACAGAATGTCATTGGAGCAAGCAGGCCTAGAGAGCAGGCAGGGGTGTCCCCAGCATGCAATCACCACAGGGCAGTTGTTTAGGGAGAAGTAGGTTATAGGTGTAGTTTGGGGGGGGTATAAGGAGGGGTACCTCCCCCAAATGTTGCAGGCACTAATATTGATCTGGTATCCCTGCCCTCACTGTCAGTATGACTTCCTTACCCTTTTTCCCCCAAAATAAGAACGCAAGCTACGCCGATGGGGTAGGGTACTCTCACCCTGTTGTTATGGCCTGAGGTGCAGGTGCACATTAAGGAGAGATACCAAGATCACCCCAGAGAGAGGTATGAAGGTCCATTCTCCTGAACCAGATTATAAACCAGGAGGAAAGAAGAAGCCCCACAAGTCCAGGACTGGTTTGACCCTACATAGTATTTTAGTATATGACGGCAGATAAAGACCATCATGGTCCATCTAGTCTGTCCAACAAGGTGGCAAGAGTAGGTGCACCTGCCGCTCCGTGCAGGTCCCCTTCCCCATGCCTTTGTTTAGAGGTGTACCCACTGCTCTGTGTAGGTCAACCCTATTTGTTGAGATAGCAGAGACAGTTAAGGTTATTTTGATTTCATCCTGTTGCTATAAAGGGATCCACTGAGTCTGTCCAATTCCATTCCATTTTGAATTCTATCACTGTATTTGCCCCACCCATTGGGAGGGCATTCCAAGCATCCACCACCCTTTCAGTGAAAAAGCATTGGAGTGGAGGAGTGGCCTAGTGGTTGGGGCAAGGTACTTCAGGCCAGAAGGTCAGGGGTTCAAATCCCACTAGAGGACAGCAACCTTGGGCCAGAAGGACTGGGGTTTCTAGTCCAACAGGTGCTCCTTGTGGTCTTGGGCAAGCCACCTAACCCTCCATAGCCCATGTTCCCTGTAAAATAGTTATCTCCAAGTTATAATGCCCCGTTCAATGTAATTTCAGTTTGTTCAATGTAAACCACACTGATGCAGAATAGCGCGGTATATAAGAGAATGTAAATAAATAAATAAATTCCCTGACATTCCTTTCAATTTACCCCCTTGCAGCTTCATGTTATGCCCTCTAGTTTTGCAGCTTTCATGACTTTGAAAAAGGTTTGTTTGTTCATTAATATTCTAAATATTTAAAGGTCTATAACATATCTCCCCTGTCCCTCCTCTCCTCTAGAGTATACATATTTAGGTCTTCAAGTCTCTTCTCATATGCCTTCTGGCGCAGGCTCTAAATCATTTTGGTCACTTTCCAGTCTTTTTATATCCTTTACGAGATATGGTCTCCAAAACTGAACACAATATTCCAAGTGAAGCCACACCAGCAACTTGTACAGTGGCATTAGTACCTCCTCCTTTCTGCTAGCAATTCCTCTTTGTATGCAACCCATCATCCTTCTGGCTTTGGCCACTGTCTTGTCACACTGATTTGCCACCTTGAGATCCTGAGAAACAATTACTCTGAGGTCCTTCTCCTGGTCATAAGAACATAAGATATGCCATACTGGGTCAGACCAAAGTCCATCAAGCAGAGTATCCTGTTTCCAACAGGGACCAATCTAGGTCACAAATACCTAGAGGTTTCCCCAAAGGACACACAGGTTCCATAATGCTTGTATTGGGGGCAAGCAGTGGATTTCCCGGATCCCCTTTAATAATGGTTTATAGACCTTTCCTCCAGGAACTTGCCCAAACCTTTTTTAAATCCAGCTACACTAACAGCTTTAACTACATCCTCTGGAAACAAATTCCAGAGTTTGATTATGCGTTGAGTGAAAAAATATTTTCTCCTATTAGTCTTAAATGGTAATCCACATATTTTGATGGCATAAACAATCAATCTACATTTACCCATTCTGCTCTATTCATTAATTTATAGACCTCTATCATATCTCCTCTCAGCCATCTCTTTTCCAGGTTGAAGAGCTCTAACCTTTTTAGATTCTCCTCATAAGGGTATCCTTCCATCCCCTTTACCATTTTGGTGGCTCTTCTGTGTACCATTTCTAATTCTGCTATATCCTTTTTAAGATACAACTACCAGAATTGCACACAATATTCAAGGTGTGGTTGCACAATGGAACGACATAGAGGCATCCTTTTTTTTAGTATCTTTATTAATTGTGAAATCACAGAGGTGCCATAAAACAAGTTTGGGTATTTTCGTATACCAACATTTTCGAACAACGCAAATAAGTAATACTAAAAATACACTGATAACATTGACTTCCATTCTACACAGTAAGTTGCTCCTTTCATTTATTCTCTACCCAGGGCCCCTAAGGGTGTATGTCCCCTTACAACATAGAGATAGACTTCTCTGGGATTCCTTTTCTGTTTGTGTCCCCCTCCCCTATCTCCCCCTTCCCCCCTCCCCACATGCACTTAGCAGTTAACATTTCCTAGGCTTCTCTCACAGAGGCATTATAATATCCTTTGCCTTATTCTCCATTCCTTTCCTTATGATACCTAGCATTCTATTTGCTTTCTTGGTCACCCCTGTACACTGGGTGGAGTGTTTCAATGTGTTATTCATGACGATGCCTAAATCTTTTTTCCTGGGTGGTGGTTCCTAATGTGGAACCTTGCATCGTGTAACCATAGTTTTGAATTTTCTTTCCTAGGTGCATAACTTTGCCCTTGTCCACATTAAATTTCACCTGTCATTTGAACGTCCAGTCTTTCAATTTATCAAGGTCCTCTTGGAATTTTTCACAATCCTCTTGGGTTTTAACAACTTTTAATAATTTTGTGTCATCTGCAAATTTGATTACCTCCCTCATTATTCCCATTTCCAGGTCATTTACGAATATGTTAAAAAGCAGCGGATCCAGAACAGACCCCTGGGGGTACTCCACTATTCACCTTTCTCCACTGGGAAAATTGACCATTTTGCCCTACTTTCTGCTTTCTATCTTTTAACCAGTTCCTGATCCACAATAGTACACTGCCTCCTATCCCATGACTTTTTAATTTCATCAAGAGTCTCTCATGAGGGACCTTATCAAAAGCTTTCTGAAAATCCACTATATCAACTGACTCACCTTTGTCCACCTATTTACTCACATCTTCAAAAAACATAACAGATTAGTAAGACAAGACCTTCCCTGGGTAAAGTCATGTTGGCTATCTCCCATTAAGCCGTGACTATCTACATGTTCAATAATTTTTTTATTTATAATGGTTTCTATCATTTTATGGTACTGACATCAGGCTCACCAGTCTGTAGTTTCCCGGATCACCCCTGCAACCCTTTTTAAAAATTGATTTTACCTCCATTGATGTGGGCTGCTGCTGAATAGGAATTTGTTTAGTTATTATGTGTTTGAATATGTAATGTGAATCCATAATAGCAATGCCCTATATGGTCTCTTTATGTTGTATATGGTAAATTACATAAATTTAAAAAAATAAATTGGTGTTACAATGGCCATCCTCCAATCTTCAGGTATTACTAATGATTTTAATGATAGTTCACAGATTACTATTAGTAGGTCTGCAATCTCATATTTCAGTTTTTTCAACACCCTTGGAATTATACCATCTGGTCCAGGTGATATGCTACTCTTCAGTTTATCAAATAGTCTGTGCACAGCAACCTCTCGCCCCCTATCACATACAATTCCTTTGGATTTCTGCATCCCAAGTGCATGACTGTGCACTTCTTCACATTAAATCTTAACTGCCAAGCATTACACCATTTTTCCATCTTTTGTAGATCTTTCCTCATGTATCCACTCTCTCAGCGGAGTCCACTCTTTTGCAAATTTTCATGTCATCTGCAAAAAGACAGACTTTTCCATTCAGTCCTTCAGCAATATCACTCACAAATACATGGCGACCTAGAATGGAACAAGATCCGAGCTACAAAATGGATATGGCACAAGAGGATCATTACTGTCCACTGCTGGACTAGGTGAGACACTAGTTTTTACCACAGCAAGCTCACAGATCCTTTGCACACACAGGGAGGAAACAATAGAAGAACAGAGGGTTGAAAAAATAGAAAGAAGGGAAGGAACAGTCCTTCATCCTCATATTTAAGCAGTGAGTCACCTGAATCTTCTTCATCCAGTGCTTCATCTCTAGAGTGGCCTAGGGGAGGGGAAATGTAGGGCACTGCTAGAAATGGTAAGGTGTACCATGAGCAATGTGCAAGTGCATATCTGAGAAAACGTATGATGATATATTTAATTTGCTGGAGTGACACAACAGCTGGAGAAAAGGCAAAACAAGGAAGAAAAAGAAGGAAGAGGAGAGTGATAAGAGGGTGCCCAAGAATATAATAACCTGGGTGCGAGCTTTCCTAAGGTTTCCCATTGTGATGAGTCACCACAACCCATCACAGTATGGATCCTTATTGATATAAACAGGCATGATACTGAGAGGATACAAAGACTATGAAGGTTGGCCTTGGCTCAACTACAATGAGCTTTTTCAAGATAAGATGGCAGTGAACAAGCCATATGGTTTGGGGCCCACAGAATGTTCATTTGTGGCAGGCACAAATGACAAACAAAGAGCATACAGGGATGTATGTGGGCTTGAGGCATTCTTTTCAGACAGACAGGAGGATGCCTATTAGGACAAACACTACTCTCATCTCATCAGTTCCTCCTCTAACCATTAAGGGCCCTTTACTCCATCTTCTCCCAGCTAGCACACCCCCTGCGCTCTGTGCCCCTCATTTCCTTGCCCTCCCCAGACCAATTTGCTCAGCTTTCCTTGACAAAGCTAGTCGACTACGCTCAGCATTTTAATTTGCCCTGTCTCCCCAGGCCCAAGTCTCCGAGACCTCAGATCCCCTGTCCCCTCTCTCTGGCTCACACCGAGAGCACCTTCAATCCTATCTCATCCACTGCTCTTTCCAAACAAATCTCCTCCTCCCATAAAACCACCTGCTCTCTGGATCCTATTCCATCCTCTTGGCTTTTAAATACTGCTCTTTGCTCTTCTCCCTCCTGCACTCTCTCTCTTCTGGTATCTTTCCCCAAGCCTGGAAACATGCTCTCATTTGCTCCATCCTTAAAGGCTCTTCACTAGACTATACCTCCCCAACCAATTACAGACCAGTCTTCAATTTACCATTCCTGTCTAAGACTCTGGAGAAACTTGTTTTCGTGCAGTTTGCCACCCTCCTGGATAACACAAATGTCCTACACCCCCGTCAGGCCGCCTTCCAGCCAGGCCATAGCTCTGAAACCATCCTATTACCCCTCCTTAATGAGGTATACAGATCCTTTGGCAAGGGTAATATTATCCTTGCGGTCTCTCTTGATCTGTCTTCTGCTTTTGATCTCGTCAGCCGCTCTATTCTCCTCTCCCATCTGCACCACCTTGGTCTTCATGGCGCTGTCTTTCGCTGGTTTCATTCTTTTCTCAATGGTCGCCTCTTCTCAGTTCACTCAACCTCCTCATCCTCAGCCTCTTATCCACTAAACTGTGGCGGCCCACAGGGATCAGTCCTTGCTCCACTCTTCAATGTTTTTCTCTCCCCCCCCCCCCCCGCCCCCTTGCACTCCTTATCCAACAACTCTGTGTCTCCGCATACTATTATACCGATGACATCTTGCTTCTACTGCACACCGACCCATCCTCACCTGATCTCTCCATGCTCAAAGCCTATCTTTCTCATGCGGTCAACTGGCTCCATGTAAACCAGCTTGCGCTCATTCTCAGCAAAACCTCAGCCATCTGGCTAACCGGGCACACCTCCTCACCCACTGCTGCACCCCTTCTTCTCGGTGCTCCAATTCCTCTGGTCTCCTCCCTCCGTTACCTTGACATGATCCTGGATTTGGTTTTGACTTTTCATGACCACTTCACTTCCATTGTCCCTAAATCCCTTTATTCACTGCACCAGAACAGAGACGTACACCCTTTCCTAACTTCGTTGGCCTTAGCTACTCTGATACTCTCTTTCGTGATCTCCCACCTAGATTAATGTAACATCATTTACGCAGGACTTCCCCAGCATAAACTCTTTAGACTTCAGCTTATCTAGAATATGGCCATCCGCCTTTTTGCTCACACCTCCTGTTATGATCATGCCACCCACCTCCTGATACACTTCCACTGGCTCCCCATTCAGTATCGGATCCATTTCAAGATTCTCACACTGGTTCATAAAATCCTCCACACAGCTATTCCCTCTTACCTCACTTCTTTCATCATTCTCCATGCTCCACATTGCTCCCCCCATTCACTCCACTCAAATCGTTTGCACCTCTCTTCCACTTCCCAAGCCACATACAAATCCACCCGGCACTCTGTCTTCTAATTCCTCGGCTCACATCTTTGGAATGCTTATTTCTTATGATCCTAAATATATCCTTCCCAAAAGGACACTCAGTAAACAATTTGGGAAGTGGAAGAGAGGTGCAAACGAATTTAATGCAAATTTGCTGTTTAATTTTTTCACTCATCATAAATCTAACTGCTTTTACGCAATACCAAACATCACGTGATTAAAAAAAGTACAGGTGTGCTGAAGCCATGCCACACTCTGCACATGCCAAGCACATAACTAGGTCACAGTATGCTTATAAGCATTGTGATGCGATGTATCGTTATATAGCTACACAACAAATCTTGATGCTTTTTGATCACACCTCGTATAATACAATATAAATGTCATAGGTCTGTCTGAAGAATGTACTTAGAAAAGGTAGCTGTAAATGTTAATGAGGAAGTGAGCTATTTAAAGCCAAAAGCTGTGGGCTTACAGTAGAAAGCCACAAACTGGGAGTTGCCATACAAAGCTACAAGCTGGCTTAAAGCAACATGCTGCAGTTTGGACTAGAGAAGGGGTAGTCAATGTTATGGCTTAAGAAAAGCACTATGGATACAGTTATGCAAGTGAGTATGAGAGTAGCTGTATGTTAAGCATGGAAAGTTGTTAAAAGATCTATGGAAAAGCTTTCCATCTATACTATTTACCTAAGCTTATAAATAAAGCATGCTTATAGTACACCACACATTCATAGTAGAGGCTGAAATGCCGAGATCCTAGCCCAGAGAGCTAACCTCTTTATCACTGCCACGCATAGATGTAATAGGAAAAACCCAGAACTGAATAGCCTGTTCTTAGGATAGTTTTGTTTTATTTATGTATGTCAGTTTGTTATCCACATAGATATTTCTGATAAGTGAATTAGAAATCTTTTAAATGAATAAATATATTGCCAGAGATACTGTCATAATTCTCATCCTCCTCCTATAGGCAGTTGTAAACCTGACTAATTCTTTTTGTCCAATTTAGTTAAAAGTATATGTTCAGGAATTCTTTCAGACAAGTGATGGTCTTAGTCTATCAAGGGACCATTTCTTTGGATCAGTAAATAGACTTAGTACATAGACCTTTAGTACATATGCAAAATATGAGTAACTACTTATGAAGGGAAACGTGTTCATGTGTAGCCCATGTAGCAGAGACCAAGCTAGGATCTAGCACCCCTGACCCTTGAGCTATGTTGGACAGGGGAAAGACAAACTTTCAAGACCTTACAACTCTGGAAGCTCTTCTTCTCACTTGTGTCCCCAGTTTCCCTTAGCGGGCATAAAATCAAGCTCAAAAACACAATTGTTCAGTCTGGATGGCTGTATAAAATGAAAAGGATTGTTACTGAACATTTTATTAAAAGCTGACACAAAAGCAAATAGATCCCTCATAAAATCCATCTCAAATAGGTTATATATAGAAGACCCCCCCCCCCCCCAAAAAAAAGCTGATCATCAAACTCTGTGCTATAGATTCCTTCTCTCTTCACACTTTGGTAGTTTCTTCCAGACGAGTAGCCACAGTCCGCATCAGCCTTTTCCTCTCCTCGTCAGAATTCAGATATCCTTGACAGAAGATCCTCTTTGGTCTCTGCTATCTCCTATGAGTAGGGTCAAACCTCAGGTACCAGTCAGCTCATTTAGTAGACTCAGGGTACTGAGGACTGCACAGGCTTTCCAGGCTCTCCCTTCCTTCATCCTCCACAGACCTCCCCTCACAAAGGACTACTTTCTAGTTTAATGTTCTGTAATTCTCTATCAGATAATAAAATAATTTTCAACACTTTAGTATGGCTTGATTTTCTGGCTCATTTTCTCTTTTGTCACTCTTTGCCCTTGTCTCTATTCCTTTTTGTTGTCTTTCTCTCCGGTGTCCTTTTTTCTTTTCTATTTCATTTATTTCTCTTATCTCTTTTCTCAGCAGAAAATACTTTAATATTTTATCTTCATTTTTTTTCTGACCACTTCTGCTTTTTCTCCTTCCTTCTCTTTCCATTCTTACCCCTTTCCCGTGCTTGCCTTTCTGTTCCCATTCTTGTTTTCCCTTCTCTCCTCACTTTTGCTTACCCCCTCACTCTTAATCAATTCTCATTTCCCACCTCCCCCTCTCCACTCAACTCCCCTTGTTTACTCTCTTCCTGCCCTTACTCTCTCCTTTCTCTCTCACACATACCCTCTCCCCTCTCATTACCCCAGCACACATTCTTATTCCAACCTCTCTCTGTCCCTAACACACATTCTTGTTTTTCACCATTTTTATATCACCCTCATACATAATCTCCTGCTCTTTCCTCTCTGTGCCCCCTTCATTCTTAATCTCAAATTCTCTCACGTGCATTTTTCTCCTACACACACACACAAACTCACTCTCTCTCTCTCTCTAGCTCGCTCCTCTCTATGCCCACCTTGTTCTTCATCTGTCTCTTCATTCCTTGCTTTCTCCTCTCTGTGCCTCCACCCTCACTTATTATCCTGGTCTCGCCTCCCCACACCCCCTAAAATACTTAGGGCCCGATTTTGATCGGGGCCCATCCGGACATCCAAAATGCACTTGATTCTACACCTGCGGGAGTTAGATGTTCCTGTGGAAGCAGAAATGGGGCAAAGGGCCTGGATGGGCAGGCTGTGCCCTGATTCTGTGCCACTACATGTCCAGCGAGATCCCCGGCTAGCCCAGCCGAAGAGCCTGCATTGATCCCCTGTGCCGTAGTGTCTCTTGGCCATGGCATCGGGACACTATGCAGGAGCCCCGATTCCCCACACCGGATTGAAGGTGCTGTTCCCAACCACCTGAGCCCCAATAGGCCCTGCCAAGGCCGGGATCAGGCTGTGGGGAACCTCCCGCTGCTGCTCACTTGAACTGGGGGGTCCTCCGCAGCCAATGACCACCCATGAGATGATTTATTCCACCTCCGAGGTAGAATAAGTTACCCAACCATCCTTGCCGCCCTGGACGAACAGGGTCATGACCATAATGTATGTCCAGGGTCAGGGTCCGGGTCCCTCCTCTGTCTCGCCCACGCTCCTCTTCCAGCCCTCTCCCTCCTGCCCCTGTCCAGAGCTCCCTACACAATGGCCTTGTATGTACAGGGAGCTCTATTGCCGGCATCGAGTCCAGGAGAAAAGCAGTGATTGGACGTCCATCCCTGCTATTCCAACATTAGAATGAGTCTCTTAGTCTTGTTCCCTGCCATCTTGATCTCTTCCTCAGTCACGTCCAAGAACCTTTGCTCTCTCTTCTCATTCTTTCCCCCGTAGACACACTTTTCTCTTCACTCTGTGCCTCCTACTCTTTACCTCCCCATCTCTCACAATTTCTTCCTTTTTTCCTCTATGTATTGTCCTCACTCCTTCTTTTGCTCTCTCCCCATTGCCTTTTGCTCTGTCCTTTTTCTGTCCCTCCCTCAAGTCCTCACAATCCCTTGTCCTCTGTGCCTGCACACTCATTCATCCATTCTCTTGCTCCATTCTTTCTTTGGTCCTTGCACATCCAAACTCTTGTTCAACCCTCCCACACACAATCTCTTGCACTCCTCTCTGTCCATCCCTATTCTTTAACTCCCCGTTACTCTCACAAGCTCTTGCTTTATCCTTTCTCACCCCACTCCTTCTTACTTTTTGCTCTCTGCTCTCACAACACTTTTTTGTATCCTTTTGCTCCCCGCTCTTGATCTCTCCTTCACTCTCACGGTCTCTTGCTTTCTCATCTCTGTGCTCCCAGCCTCCCCCAGTCTTACTCTTTTGTCCTACTGACCTCTCACACATCTCTCTTGCTCTCTCTCTCTCTCTCTCTCTCTGCTACATCCCAAAACATGACACTCAAATTCTTGATCTGCTTCTCACTAACACACATACACACACGTTTGTATGCGATCTCTTGCTCTCACCTCATTGTTCTCTTCCCCAATTCTTGATCTCCCCTTCACACTCCTACACACATATACACATAAAATCTACTGTGAACAGGCAGTCCCTTAACATTTGTGGGCAAAGCGTAGTTACTGATCTGTAACAGGTGATCTCCGGGAACAGCAGGAATTTAGTCTTCACATATGGGTATCATCGGTACCGATCGAGCCTATTCCCCAGCATCCAATAGGAAAGCTTTTGGGAGCATTCCACAGTGCCTGCGTGCTGCCTTCTTGCCTTTCCAACTGTCCCTTTCCAGTTGAGTTTATAGCTGAGACAAAAGAGAGAGGGAGAAAGAGAGAGAGAGAGATACAACTCCTAGGGGAGGTGGGCGGGTTGTGAAGACTAAATTCCTGCTGTTCCCGGAGATCACCTGTTACAGGAGAGTAACTACACTATCTCCAGGAACAAGCAGGAATGTAGTCTTCACATATGGGGACTCCCTAGCTGCAGATGCCAGGGAGATGGCCCCTGGAAGTTGTTAGGCCTTGTGAAAGGGCCATACTTCCCCCTATGGATCTCTGGCATCCTACCAGGGACGGTGGGTATGAGTTGATTAAGTCTGAAAAAGGTGTTGAAGAACAGCCTGGCCAAACAAGGCATCCCGGCAGGAATCCTTGTTTAAGCAATAGTGGGCTGTGAAGGTATGTACCGAAGCCCAAGTAGCTGCTCGGCTGCCATGGCTCTCACATTGTGAGCTGTGACACGGCCTTCAAGAGGAAGGTTCCTACTCTCATAAGCAAAGGATATGCAATGAGCAATCCAGTTAGATAGAGTTCTTTTGGAAACTGGAAGTCCCAAATGACTAGGATCAAAAGCAACAAAGAGTTGAGAAGATTTTCTATGTTGCTGTGTCCTTTGCAAGTAAAAGGCCAAAGCTCTTTTACAGTCCAAGGTATGAAGGTTCCTTTCTGCACTGAAGGCATGAGGCCTCAGAAAGAATACAGGAAGGTAAACCGCTTGGTTTAAATGGAAAGGCGAAACCACCTTTGGCATAAAGTGTGGATGAGTCCTAAGAACTACCTTATCATGGTGGAACCTTGTATAAGGAGGATCAGCCACTAACGCTTGCAATTCACTGATGTGACGTGCTGATGTGATTGCAATGAGGAAGATGACTCTCCAAGAAAGGAATTTCAGAGATGTAGTGGCTAATGGTTCAAAGGGTGGTTTCATGAGCTGCCCGAGCACCAGATTTAAGTCCCACCAGTGGTGGCTTAATGGGAGGCTTTGTTAAAAGAAGGCTTCTCATAAATCTCGCTATGAGAGGATGAGAGGAAATAGGTTGTCCACTTAGAGGCTTGTAAGAAACTGCAATAGCACTAAGATGGACTCTTACTGAATTTGTCTTGAGACCCGCATTTGACAAATGAAGGAGATACTCCAGTATCGATTCTAGAGGTATCGCAAGAGGGTTAAGACCCTTCTGCGAGCACCATATGGTAAACCTTTTCCACTTAAAGGCATACGAGCGTCTTGTGGAGGGTTTCCTAGAAGCATGAAGGATATCCTTTACCTGTTGGGAAAGGTTAAGATCCTGAAGTTCTAGGCTTTCAGCAACCAGACCCTGAGATGCAGAGACTGGGGATTTGGATGCCAGAGCATCCCGTCCTCTTGGGAGAGAAGATCTGGAGTGGATCCCAACTCCAGAGGCG
Source organism: Ichthyophis bannanicus (assembly GCA_033557465.1). Classification (NCBI taxonomy): domain Eukaryota; kingdom Metazoa; phylum Chordata; class Amphibia; order Gymnophiona; family Ichthyophiidae; genus Ichthyophis; species Ichthyophis bannanicus. The sequence goes on from CM066044.1 coordinate 175,430,857, forward strand.
GAGCTTGAGAGAAATGTAGGAGCAGAGGGTACCACGTTTGCCGTGGCCAACGTGCAGCTATGAGGATCATATGATCTCTGTCTCTCTGAAGCTTAAATAGGGTTTTGGGGAGGAGGCGAATGGGTGGGAAGTCATATAGGAAGTCCTGACCCCAGTGGAGGAGGAAGGCGTCCCTTGCCTGACAACATGGAGCTAGAATTCTGGAACAGAACTGGGGAAGTCTGGCATTTAGCGGACTTGCAAAGAGGTCTATGTCCGGAGTTCCCCAAATCTGAAATATTTGGGCAACCTGGTCTGGGTGGAGAGACCATTCGTGTGGAAGTCGAACTCGACTGAGTTTGTCTGCCCAAGAGTTTTGGATGCCTGGAAGATACACCTCAAGGAGATGAATCTGATGCTCTCTGGTGAGGGCCCATAGTCGCAAAGCTTCGTTGCATAGCGACAGAGAGCCTGTTCCGCCCTGCTTGTTCACATAGAACATAGCTACATGATTGTCCGTTTGAACTAGGACTGTCTTGTAGCTGAGCTGCGCGTGAAATACTCGAAGAGCAAAGAAGATTGCTCTGAGCTCCAGGAGGTTGATGTGAAGACAGGCCTCCTGTGGAGTCCAGGTACCCTGGGTAGAGAGATCGTGCAGGTGGGCTCCCTATCCCACCTGTGATGCATCTGTTGTTAGGGTGGCTTGGGATAGGGGTTGCTGGAAAGGAGACCCCACCAGAAGGTTTCTGGGTGATTGCCACCATTGGAGGGACGAAATAAGATGATTTGAGTTTGTTATTTTGTCCGACAGGCAGCCTGAGGCCTGTGTCCATTGAGTGGATAAAGTCCACTGGGCTGCTCGCATATGGAGGCGCGCATAAGGAACCACATGCACGGTGGATGCCATGTGGCCTAACAATTGTAGTATTTCCCGAGCAGTGAGACAAGGTTTGAGCACTGCTTGGGAAGCTAGTTGTACTATGCGAAGACAGCGGGGCTGCGGAAGGAAAGCCCTTGTCTGTCTGGTATCCAGATGAGCTCCTATGAACTCTAGGGACTGAGTGGGAGCAAGTTTGGATTTTGGGAGGTTTATGGCCAGTCCCAAATACTGAAGGATTCGCATTGTGCGAAACAGAGCAAAGCTGGCTTCTGGCACTATAGGGGCTCGAATGAGCCAGTCGTCTAAGTAAGGGAAGACGAATATTCCCAGAGTGCGGAGAAATGCTGCTACCACAACCATGCATTTTGTGAACACTCTTGGCGCAGAAGCCAGGCCAAAGGGAAGAACCTTGTATTGGTAGTGCTTTCCTTGAAACAGGAATCGGAGGAATCTCCTGTGATTTGGATGGATGAGAATATGAGTATACGCATCCTTTATTTATTTATTTATTTATTTTTATTTTTTATATACCGCGCTATTGAAAATCAGCTCGGTTTACATTAAAACTGAACAGAGCAACAATGCGTTAAATATCGCAATGTGTTTACATAGAACATGGCTTACATATAACATGTGTTTTTTACAATAACAATGGCATAATCAAACTTGGGAAAAACAGGGAAACTATTTACATTGAGATCTAGAGAACAAAGCCAATCCTGACTTTGAAGGTATGGCAGCAGAGTTCCTAGAGAGACCATTTTGAACTTCTCTCGGAACAAATATTTGTTCAATTCTCTGAGGTCTAAAATGGGTCTGTGTCCCCCTGTTTTCTTTGGAATAAGGAAATAGGGGGAGTAGAACCCTGTACCCTGATGGGGAATGGGTACTTCCTCTATTGCTCCTTGAGCAAGGAGCATTGTGACTTCTTGACCTAAGAGACTGTCGAGAGAGGTCTGAGAATTGAACTGTCTTACAATTGTAGGAAGGGGCATGCTGTGAAAATGAAGCTTGTACCCCTCTCATACAATGGACAGAGTCCAATTTTCTGCTGTTATTTGGTACCATCTGTGGGCAAAATGACATAACCTGCCTGGGATGGTCGAGGGTTCTGGACCGTTCAAAGACAGGAAGGCAAAGTTCTCTAGGGAGGAGTCAAAGCCCCTGAGGAGGCTGAGCCTGCTGAGATGGCTGAGGTTTTGCAGCTTTTGGCTCCTTTTGTTGTCTAGGTTCTTGCTGTTGTCCCTTTTGGGCAGTCTGACCTGGACGGTGTCCCTGTTGGGCATAGGAAGGATAAAACGTCTTTTTCTTATTGAAAAATGGTTTCTTAGAGGATTTTTTCCTTGAAGGATCAGCTGTAGATTTGGACAATCTATCCAAGATGATATTGTCAGCGTCTATCTCATTAGCCTTCTCCTGCCAATTCTTGCCAAAGAGATTTTCTCCTGTGCAAGGAATGTTTCCTAATTTATCCTGTACCCAAATTTCCAAGTCAGATGCCTGAAGCCAAGCTATCCGACGTGCACCAATGGCAATAGCCGAGGTTCTGCTTATGCACGCAAAACAGTCAAAGGCTGCAGGATTTACAAACTTGGAAACATCCTGAACATGTTTGACTGGAGTAAAATAATCTTGCCTTTTGTCATCAGGAAGGAGGGGGCTCATAAGCTCCAAGTCTCCTGTGACCTCTTTAAGGAACATTCCCATATACAAGATCCTAGCTGAGAGCATGGAAGCTTGGAAGCATCGACGCCCAAAGGCATCGAGAGTCCTACATTCACGACCTGGAGGATTGGATGCATGTCTCTTTGCACTTTTCATCCTTCTCATGGCTGATTCCACCACCATTGAATGGTGTGGTAATTGAGTTTTTTGAAAGCCAGAACAAGGTGGAACTCGATACATGGTATTGAGTCTTCGAGAATGAGGAGATGTGGTTAAAGGTGTTTCCCACATCCTTAGCATAATATCATGTAAAATCTCATGAATAGGCAGAGTAGCTGCCTCTTTGGGAGCCTTAGGATATTGGAGAATTTCCAATTCCTTTGCCCTAGGCTCTTTTTCAGGAGCTACTGTGATGGAAAGGCCTCAGGCCACATCACAGATAAAGTCCTGAAAGGACATATCCTCTGGCAGAGACATTCTGCGCTGAGGAGAAGAGGAATCCTCGGGGAGAAGTACTCTTGTATCGGCCGGAGTCTTCAGACTCATTAGAGGATTCAAAATACCTCTGATCCCAGCGATCGTGCAAAGCACGGTACTGGTATCGATTGAAGTTGGTATCGGGTTGTTCCGGTACCGATATGTCGATGCCAGAGACATACGCATGACTCGCTATGGGTGGCATACCCGCCGATGCTAATGCAGTCGGTACTGGTTCCCGTACCGGTGTCGGTTGAGGTGTCTGAAGCGGTTTCAATGGTACCAAAGCCATGAGAAGAGACGCTAGACTGCGTTCAATAGCAAGGAATCTCTGGTCTATCGACGCTGCCGATGCTTGGTTGTCGGTACCGGTCGAACCCCTGAGCATGGCGCCAGTAGTTCTGCCGAGATTGAGGCCTCGAGAACATCCTGGAGCCCCGTTAGTGCTTTGGAAGCTGAAGCCTCCCGCTGGGGCAGTTTTGCCGGTGAAAATTCCTCAAGGGCAATGCCAGGGGCATCTCGATACTTAGAAGGAGATCTACCCTTTGAGGATCGGCTAGATTTATGTTTAGTTACCTGAGATCCATGGGAGGAAGATGAGGCCCTGGAGGACGTCGATGCAACAGACGCTACGTCTGAGGGAAAAAGGGTGCTAAGTTTAGCACCTCGGTTCTGCCAGCCCCTTTTTGACATCATTCCACATGAGAGGCACTCAGAAATAGAGTGGTCAGGACCTAAACATTTGAGACACCAATCATGGGTGTCGGTAATGGAAATAGTACCGCCACGTTTAGAACATTTCTTAAACCTGAAGTAGGCTTTTCCATTTTTAAGGAAAAAATTGGGCCTAGTGCCCAAAATGGGGCCTAGCACCAAGGAAAAAAAGTTTCTAAAGTAAAACACCTCAGAAACTATAATGTTTTGGGTTTTTTTTTAAAAAGAAGAAAGAGCCGATGGTACCGGTATGGCGTCGTAGGAAGGCAGACGCGACCACAAAAACAAAAATTAAAGACAAAATTTTTCTGCGGTGACAGGGAATGTGACCTGTTGGCTCCACGGAAAACGAAGAACTGGAGAGAGACAGTTGGAAAGGCGGGAAGGCAGCACGCAGGCGCTGTGGGATGCTCCCAAAAGCTTACCTATTGGATGCTGGGGAGTGTTCCCGCGCAGGCTCCGTCAGTACCAATGATACCCATATGTGAAGACTACATTCTTGCTTGTTCACGGAGATTACATTTTCGCTAAGTAAATAAAATCTATCACTATTCCACCTGTCTCCATGTCAAATGGTCACTACAGGAACCACTACTGATTGGGTCTTGTCAAAAAAGAGCCAATTAGCAGGACCACCAGCAAGAAGAAAGCTTCCTCCGGGCTTCTATCTCAGCTTTGGTCCTAGTGCCTGCCTCGTTCCCAACCTGCATTTGCAGTGCTGCATGCTGGGGCTCCTATCTCCCAACCTGGGCTTTGGGAAGGCTCAACCCAGTCCTTGGGACACACCTAGCAATCTGCTTTTCAGGATCCACGTGCATAGAGGCATGATATAGATTTGAATACAATGGAGTAAGTGCATAGAAATCTCTCCCATGCACATTCATTGTGGGTAGCCTGAAAATCTGACTGGCCAGGTGCATCCCGTGGACTGTGTTCAGATCCACAGCCTTTCCAAGCCTCTAACACCAGGCGCCCAGAAAGTGAAAGTTAGCGAAACTGTACAGCACATAGAGGGTAATTTTATAAACTCTCGTGCAGTTAACTCGCATTGCTGTGCATGTATTTGAGGCCTATTTTATAAAGCGAACTGCGCACGTGCTTTACTTTATAAAATAGAGGCGTAAAGGCATGCCTCAATCTAGTTGCTGCATGTGTAAATGCTCACACCTAAACTGTCCAGAAAGGCACGTAAATGATAATATTTTATAACCTACGTGCATACATTTAGGCTCCATCAACATTCAACCCAAGTTCCAACCCTGTGCACGCCCAGACTTAAAGCATAATAGGATTTAGGCGTGCACAACAGAATAGCAATCAGCTAACTAAAGCACATGTGCAAGCACACAGCCAGGGGTGTTAATCCTTTAAAACAGAGACTTACGCACATAACTAGTGCACAATTATCCGCGTGTCCCTTATACGATTTAGATGGCTAGATCTTTCTTCAGTCCTTTCTTGTCATTTACAAAGTGTCTTACGTTAGTTACAAAAAGTCTTCTGTTCTGGAATTGTGTTGAATTTTCCTGAGGGTATCCCGACTTGTAAGTCATCCAGTGGTCTGGTCGTGGGAAGTACCCTCCACAGAGACGTCACTTTGGCGTTCCCTGTAATGTGTAATTTTATATCTGTGCGAACTGATTCTTGTCTTTACCATTCGTCCTGTTTCACCAGCATAGCATTTTCTGCAGCAAGTAACATATACTACACTAGAGAAGATGCTCCTCATATTGAATGCTTTTCTCCTTTGAGAGGTGGGTGTCAGCATACATTTCATGCAGCTTTGGACTCTGGTGATTTCAGTCTCCAAAGGTAATAGGACAGTTTACAAAATGAGATTAACTCTGACCCCCTGGTGATTTCAGTCTCCAAGGCCTGTCTGAAGCCCCTCCTTGCTAAATCAAGAATGGCAGACCTCAAGGGGAAGTGCTGGAGAGGATTCAATTCACTATAAAGGACAGAAACACTTCCTCTCTCTCTCTCTCTTCCACCATTCATCGGACATGAAGGACAGGAGGCTCTGATAATCAATTCTCTTCACCCCTCCCCCGCTCTCTCTCTCTCTTCCACTACACCTTGCCATGAGGCTCTGACTCACATGTTCTGGCCTATCTCTCTCTCACACTTCAAACATGCACATGCACACACAGATTCATTGATGCACACTGAAACAGCTCTGTAACAATCACTATATACCTCTGTTCAATACCTATGTAATAAGCCTATTTCTACATAAAAAAACCTTTCTCCAAGCCACACCGGTTTGGTTGTCTTATTACAAGCCCTCCTGCTTCTGTGAAGTGAAATGAACCCAGGACCTACAGAAGAATAACTGACCAAATCTTACATCTTTATGGGGGCTCATCTCTCGGATTTCACAGCAGATCACCAGTTGGGTAAGTAATAATTTTGTATAATACATTAAGTAGATTTCAGACAGAATCAAAAGTCCTTGTGACCATTTACAATTGCCAGATTGGATGACACTAGACACTATTTAGTGAACAGTTCCAGTGATACATTTGTTTTGTGGGTTAGACAAGGTGAGATTTTTATTGTCAAAAGGCTCTGTAAGCATCTAGAATTTTAAAGACATCACATAGAGTGGCTTGCAATTGTCTTATTTTGATGTATAGGCTTGCTATATTATTTGAGCTGCTAAGAAAAGACAGAGAGATAGTCCAGATTTAGTTTGGAAGTGGTACACAGGTAAACAGTCCCTCATTGAATACAATATACATCTTTCCTGATAAAGCTATTACCTCCTGTCCCTTTTAACTTTTATTTCTCTGTCTCCTGTCAGTAACTATCTTAGTGAGAGCAGGCTTAAAGCTGGCTGCAATTGATACAACAATTCTGTTAATCTCCTAACACCCTTGTTACTATAACTTCACCCTAAACTTCCACCCTGTTAAAAAGGCGAGAAGCACTTTTTATTCAGGTATAATTTTAAGGCGTGGTCTTTATGCCAGTACTCTTCACTGAACACCCATAAAATTTATACCATTCCAACTATAATTCTAAGTCTCACTTCTTCATAAAAGTGAGCATTCCTCCTTCTAAGGTTACACATTTGATATAGTCCAACTGCAGCCTTTCTGCAGTATCAAATATGGAAGCCTTTGATTTTAAAGAACTTAAAGAAATTTTAATTTCATACTGTAAGAGGAAAGGGGGTCCCTTTGAAGGTGAATTCCCTGAGTCATCATGGTATAATATTCAAAGACAAATGTTAAACCATGATCAAGAATTCAAAAAGAAAACAAATACAAGAAAATGCCTTTTTATCCAAGGCATGTGCAGGGGGCTCATTAGCATGAAAAAGGACAATACTGAACTGACTTCTCAGTGTACCCAATTGACCAAAGACCTTGAGGAGGCACAAATTTGCATCTCTATACAAAGAACTCAAGTGATACAAGCCACAAATTCTTTTATAACTGTTAGTGAGCAATTAGAAGCACTTAAACTTGAATTGAGGCACGTTAAGGATCAATTGGCTTCTGGAAGACAAAAGCCAACACCCACTACTCCCTCAGCCCCCTATGCCGATGACACACCCTATCAACAATGCATACAAGCTACTGACAAACAAAAGAATACTAAAGTATGCATAGTTGGACTTAGAAATGGGAAGAATACAGATGAATCACATGAAGAAATTCATGATAGTTTATCTCAGCCAGAACCCAGCAATAATCAGGATCTCTGTCAGGAGGATAATTCAGATGACTTAGACATGGCACCCAGTACTGAACTCAAAGCACCAGTTAAAGTAATGTTGCAGGAACATTTAAAAGACAGATATAGAAAAAATAGTTGAGAAAATTGACACTATGCCTCTTAATGTAAATCAGTGGGTTAAATGGGCGATTGATATTCTGATTCACTGGGGTCTAGGGAAATACAGAAGAAAACAATCAGACTTTGATAGACTTATGCATTTGGCTCTGGGGCCACACTATTATAGAGTTGGCTCTCTCACTCACCCATACCAGTTGGTTAAAAGGGGTACTGAGAAACTATTTCACTGTTCCCCAATGCAAGTATTTAAAATTATTTCACCTCTACCAAATGATACACTGGAACAGTTTGCATATAGAGCCTGGATTTTAAAAGCAGTTCTTAATGAGCAGGAGTCCTGGCCCAAGGCAGAAGATTATGGGGAGAGCATGCATAAGGAATTTTTATTAGAATTGCTATCCCCTGAGATTACAAAACACCTTCTGTTATTTTCTGAAGACCCCGAAGCAACCCCTTTTGATACTTTAATGCTCAGAATTGGGTCTGTTTGGAAGACCCAGCCCTCGCAGGTCATTACAGTATCAGAAGCACGGAAGTGGCAAGCCAAGGAATCCTCTCAGTACACAAGAAACACAGACAGAGGACACACACCTTGGAGAGCACATGGCAGAGGTACTTTTAGAAACTCCTCAGGTTACATTCCTTTTCAAGAGCTCAAAGCACAGAGAGATGGGCTAGAAAAGGAGAAAACTAAATGGGAACAAGACAAACATATACTGCAGATAGAAATAGATAAATTAAAACAGGATTTACAAGCAGCTCAGGACAAACACAAGGCTAATGCATAGGGGTGTCCTGACCTCGATTTTGTGATAGTTACTGGCACAGTTTGCTGCACAGCGTATTAATAGCAAGGATCTGTGTCACTCTCTTCTTGCTGAGTTGCTTTTATAAGACTGCCTATTACAAATTTTCCTTCTGGTAAGGAGATTTATTTTATTTATTAAAATGTATTAACCTCTTAATGAAGAGATTCACCCAAGGCAGTGTACAACAGGTGTCGTTTGATATAGGAGTTATAATAATAGCATAGCTATAGCAAAATCACCACATTTCAGCATGATAGATGCACAGAACAGTGAGGTATAGCTGAAGACAACCAAATTAAATCCTAATAACAGCAATAATATGATGCGGTGTCAGTAATGTACACAGTACAACAGCATAGTGGAACATTCAAATATAAGAAATGTGATAAATGTCCTGCACAATACAAAAGAAACCTTAATAGGCAGGCACAAGAGAACATTCCTGTAACATAAATATGATTCTCAGAATGAAAGCGCAGTACAATGAAACATCTTGATAGGTTGTCCGAAGGCCAATACTGGCTTGATAGTATGATATTATATAAGAAGCTCCAGTGTTAAACTCTATGAGATCATAAAATCCCTGTGAATTTCAGGTGCTATAGTTACACAGCTCTGACTCGCCATTAGCTAATCAGAGTGCTTTATCTAAACACTTCCTCTTAAAGTCTTCTCTGCTAGCTAATCAAGCCTCTTTGAACAAGATTCTGAAAGCAGCCTGCAGGTAGACCCTGGAAGAAGCAGCTCCCATCAGCATGTCACCTGCTATTTCACCGCAGCTGGGCTGAAGCACACATGTCTGATATTCATGTCTTGTTCTTCAAACTTCAAAGAAGGTTCGTCGTGCTACTCGTGGGTAGCGGAGGAGGTATTAGTGTGCATAAACACAGAGGGAGAGTACATGTCCTTTTTCAAGCAAAAATGAACCCTCAGGAGCTCAGGGTGCAGGGCCAACGTACCGTGAGAGCTCATTTCCACGAGGAGAAGTTTGCAAATAGATCATGTTCATCCTTATTATTCTCTCATTCAACTAGTGGCATAGCTGGGATTGATTTTTTTGGTGAGGTACGAGGTTAACACAGGTTGGCCTCGGGGCTAGTGCAACAATCAGGCAAACTAGGCAGCTGCCTAGAGTGCCAATGGTCCAGGGCAGTCCATTGCCACCGCTGTTGTCCCTCTCCAGGATCTTCTGCCCCCATACAATAGGAAGTCAGCACCGGGCATCTGAGGGGCAGGAAGCCAAACAGCCCTGTGGTACCGGTCTCGCGATAAGTTGTTTGAGGCTATTGTGATTGCCACAGGTCCTAGAGAGGGCTGGCAGTGGGAGCAATGGGGCCGGGAAGGGGGAGGGACACAAGCTTCGCCTACGTCTCCCTATCTTCTTGCTCTAGCCCTGGTTGGCATTAGGCAGTGTGAATGTTGGCACCGCCTTTATTTCTCCTATCATTGGTCTGTACCACTGCCACTGACTGGGTGAACCTGACTCCAAAGTGGAGGAGTGGCAGGCCATGGCTTACCCAGACCCACCCAAAGCTACACCCCTGCATTTAATATTACCACCTCTTCCATGCTCTGCCATGTCAGGTCACAAGAAGTCATTGCAAGAGGAAATTTCTTCACAACAGCACTCTGTGCCAACTGGGAGTCCAGCAGTGTGAGGGTCTTTATTCTTGGGTCCCCTGGGACTGTACCCCTTGAGGGTAAAACTGAACAAGCTGGGGACAGTCTTTGTAGGACAACATTCCTTAGCACAGGGAAAATAGGAAAGAGGTTGTGAAACTGTACATTGCGCAAAGACAAGCCAGAGGAGGGGGATTCAGGAGGAAGAAAATAGCTGTCACACCATACTGCTGATCAAGAAAAGTGGCTCTCATATAGCTGCTTTTAATCTTGAAAACAGCTCTCGGGGAGAAGGAGAGTAAAGCTAGCTAGAAAGAAACGAGGTAGGAAGGGAAATGTTTTAAGTTCTGCCCAATGCTCACCTATGTTCACCTCTCCCCAGCCATTATTTTCACAGTTTCTGCCTCTTTCCCCTAACCTTTGTCTAACTCGCTCTGCTGAGCAGTTTCTGTCCTATCACTGTATATCAATTTCTTTCTTTTTTGTTTCTTTCCATCCGTCTTTCTCTCTTTTTGCTGTCATGATGTCCATTAATATGTCTTCGTTCTGGCTGGTTCTGTGAAATATCTTTTGTGTTGAATATTCTCAAGGAACGTGCTTAAACTATTCACTCAAATCCCTGGAAGAGTTGATGAAACTTATGCAGGCGAATTTTAGAAAGCCATTTAGATGCCCCCTGGGATGCCCAAGTCAAAACATTTGAAATTCCATAGGAGGAGCAGCAGGGAAGCTAGAAATGCTAAACGTGCTCTAACATCAGCCTGTCACTACCTCAAAGGATAAATGTTTCCACAAACATATAAAGAAAACAGGGATGTGTGGAAGAAGGTGGGTGTGCAGAACCAGCCGGTTTTGGAAATGTGCACATGTGAAATAAGGCTGCTGTTGGGGTCGGCAACCTAGATGTGTCCACGACGGCGTCCCCACACACATCTGCATATATTACATCTACATGCCCCAGCCCGCCATTTTAGAAGTGGAGACATGCAGTATTCAAAAGGGGCATTGTTTTTAACCGCTCTCCTTTTATGAGGGGGAAAAATGATTTTGGCAACCAGAAAGCTCATTGTTGAAAGCTGGCCAAAACCAACATTTTATGAATTCCTGTTCATGCCAAGAGGCAGGTAGAGATATGAACATATCTGCCAGCAGTTTCAAACATGTGGCACCTTCTGAAATTGGAGAGGCATGTGCATCTTTTTATCACCACCTTCCATCGTACCCCTGTGCAACACAGACATGATTGCGCCCAACATGTATAAATTTGGTGCTTTATAAGATGGTTCTGGGAGCATGGATGTGATTGACACATTGGAATGGGCGTTTTCAGATGTGAAAATCATGGATAGAGCTTCTAAAATGCCCCTCATACAGCCCGATTCCATCCTGGATGCACAGGCCCTCTGTGCGCCCGGCCAGAACTGGACGCACAGAGGGTGTTGCGATTCTGCGGGATCAGAATCGTGAACAGGCCTGTACATGCAGGCCAAGACTGTGATTCAGCCCGGCCTACATGTATAGGCCTTGCCCGACTAACTCAGTCTGGGCTTTACAATGGAGCCGCGGTGCCATAGCGTCCAGTTGCCATGGCACCACAGCTCCATTGTAAAGCCACAATCCCTGACCACTGGCTCCTAAACTGCTTTCCCTGCAGCCCGACCCCTGATCTGGCCTCTCTGATCTGGCCTGCCGTCCGCTGCCTGATCAGGGAACTTATTCCACCTCAGAGGTGGAATAAACTCCCTGTCCAAGCCATAGGCCCCGGACGTACAGGGCCGACATTAGAGTCGACCCTGTACATCCTTGGCTGATGACCGCCCACCACCCGCCCTAACGCCACCCCCGATGTGCTCCTTCCCTGTCCCCGTACAGCGAGCGGGGAAATTAGATGTGATTGGGTGGGGGTATGAATAGCGGGGATGGATGTCCAAACGGGATGTCCATCCCTGCTATTCGTTCACGGAATGACCCCCATAGTGCTTAACTTATGAGCAGGTAGACTAGTAGTTAAACACTTTGGGGCTGATTCTATAAAGGGCGTGTAAAACGTTATACTCTATTTATGCATGTAAGTCCCTCTCCTAAAGGACTTGACACATGTGAATGGGCACTACTTATGCGTGCACTGTAGGCAGGCGCTATTCTGTAAGCATTCAAATAAATTCCATTGCAAATACTTTCAGTTTGGGTGTACAGGGGTGGAGCTTGGGCCGGGCAGAGGCGGGGCCTAAATTTAAATGCATAAGTTATAAAATAGTATAAATTGCATGTGCTGCTGAATGATTTAGGCGCTGGCATTTATAGCTGTTCTAGCGCAAACGAAATTGCTGCGACTAGCTTGGCAGCGTGCATTAACTGCATGGGAGTTTATCGAATTGCCCTCCATGTGACTATGAGCAAGTCACTTTATCTCCCATTGCCACAGGTATCCCCTTATATTGTAAGTTCTCTGGAAAAAGAGCTCACCATACCTGTATGCAATGTTTTATTGTCAATTGCACTGGTTTGGTTTGTTGTACATATGCCAAAATAGCATTCTCCCTGGCATTGGCTCTAATTTTGTGTGTGTGTGTGTGTGTTTGTGTTTTATCAGCCTTATCTCACTTTGCACCATGTGGCTAAATTCTTTGTCTAAGCATTCTCATTTCTTAGAGAAATTATAATTACAAGGCCATTTCTCATAATGGGGATAAACCAAGGACTGGCCCAGCTTGTCCTTGAGGACCAGGAGCCATCTGGTCACCTTGTGATAACAGGGGAAACACACACACAAGTCATAGCAAGTAAATTATAGGCAAAGCTATGAGTAGTGAGTGCCAAGTGAATTCTCCTCTGTTTCCAAGATTTTGTAACTGAATGCTGCCAATATACCACTGTGGCTCTATGAGAATCTGCACCCTAATCTGGTAAAAGTGCCAAAGCAGGCAACTCTGACTATTTGATGGTACCTGTGGTGGCCTGGATTCACTTAGCCAAGGTTGGCATTTAATCAGTTGTCTTTGTTGACTCACAGGGTTTGACTCTGATGATCCAAATCCTCTCTTGAGCTTAAATGACACTAAACTTTAATCTGCTTTGATAGATCATCATCCCTTATGTTAGCGTTGGCTTCAGAATGCCCTAGCAAGCGTACTTGGTTTTGGCCCACTTCCTGGACTAAGTCATGCTTTGAGATTAATGATCAAGAGCAAACACAGTTTATTCCGTGAACCAGCATAAAAACAAGTCAAGGAATTCTATCATACAGAAGAATGAGCTAAATAAAAGTGTGAGATCAATGCCTGCTGGTACCGTTTATTAAAAGTCCTGCCATAAAAATGACTAAGAGTAAAGACACAGCAAGTACAATACAGTCAACCAAACTTCCCTTTCTCCCCAAACCAGGGGTTCTCAGCCCAGTCCTCCGGACACAGCTATCCAGTCAGGTTTACAGGAGAACCACAATAAATAGGCATGAGAGAGATTTGCGTGCAGTCCCTCCATTGTATGCAAATCCCTCTCATGCATGTTTATTGTGGTTATCCGGAAATCCTGACTGGATAGGTGTGTCCTGAGGACTGGGTTGAGACTCCCTGCCCCAAACCATTATTCCTTTGTACAAAGTGCAATAGCCAGCGTGGCTGATTTTTTTCACATTTGTTATTGATTTTAGTGCAAAACGTTCCAAACCTGTCCTGGGAACCCTACAGACGTTAAGATTTTCTGGATCTTCATAATGAATACAGTCCAAAAAGGAGAAGCAAGGTATTGCACACAATGAGCATGAAAAAAAAAAACAAATTCCACTACAAATAGGTATAATAAACATTTAATAAGAAACCAAAGCTACATAAAAAGACCACACATGGCTGTGTTTACATAGACTTTTGTTTTCCGAGCCAATCTGCTAGTTTTACAACTGACTTTGTTGAATTACATAACTTCTGAATTAGCTGGATTCATAATGTTATGTTGTGCTCACTTAATTCGAGCAGTTGTTCTCCTGTGTGTTAGTTTTTATTTGTTGCACCGGTCACACTTTAAGCTATTTTCACTAATGTGGCTTAATAGCGGGTTATGCATCACTTCAGTTCCCTCATATTTTCAACATTTTTATATGACTATCACCTTATGGTGGGACACGATTATCATTCACACATCATTTATGCACAACTGTATCTTTCACATACCTCATGAGTGGGTTCTGTGGAGACATATGCTAGATAATTATTTTTAGTGACGTCAATAGACCATTTCGTCCATTTATATGTTGTTATAGCTGCCAAATTTGGTGACTGACAGCAAATTTGTAAGTGAAAAAAATCTTTTTATTTCTTTATAGATTCCTTTGAATATTGTAATAAGCTTTTTTGCTTGACACTGTTCTCTTTATCATGCCATTTTCTGTCAGGTTTCTTACAGGATCAGTTCCTGAGATGTAATGTTGTGAGTTGTGACTGTCTTGATACAGGTAAAAGATTTTGTAATTTTATCTATAAGATTTGTATATCATCTGTGGCTTTGTTTCATCTTTAAATATTCTCTTTGTTTTTAATTTTAGAAATTTACATGACCCCTGAATTAGGTAATCGCCAAAACATGGCCATGTAGAGTCTTTTTATGTAGCTTTGGTTTGTTATTAAATTTTTATTATGCCTATTTGAGGTAGTATTGCTTTGTTTCTGTATTATATTCCTAATGACTATACATGAGATAATTTTATATGCTGTGTTCCTAGTATATGCAAATGTTATCTCATCAGTACTTATTGTGGATAACTCAGAAGGTGTTTGCCCAGGTTGGTTGGGTTTGCTAAGAGGCAGCCAGCAGAACCTTAAAATTATCAATGTAAGTGCCTGTAATCTGCCAGACTCCCTTAAGACAGCAAACACTCCCTTGACTCCATACCAGTTCTCCCAACAAATGATCACACCTCCACCTCTGATTCTACATCCTTTCAATTCCCCTAAGCTGCAGGCTTACTGTATGGAAGAAAGGCCTGGCAATCTACTTCCAGTCACACCTTGCCAAGAAAACCCAAGGGATAGTCACAACATGGACAACTATCTACAGAGTCTCCAGGAGTCAGCATTGACTCAACAGCACTTAACAGCAACAAGTGAAAACAATCAACCTAAGAATAAAATCAAACCCCACCACATTCACTGAATCTGATGGGTCCATGATATCACAAACAACATCAACACATTCCCCTACACATGTTTAGCCCTTCCTCCCCCCCTCCCCCCTCCAAGGTACCTCTTTTTATTAGGATCTGGGAGTCAGTTTGCGTGAAGGGTTCAGGCTCTCCCTTTACTCCTCCCTTGTCAGATGGGGAAAGGGAAGATCTTTTCCAGGGCCTTATGACCATGGATGCTCTCTTTCTAGTTGCTACAGTCAAACCTGAAGAAAACACAATCCAGTACAGTCAATTCTTTGCTGAATAAAAACTAACTGGTATCTGTATAAATTCCCTATCCATAGATTTTCAAAATTATATGGGCTGAATATGTGACTGACTGGTCCCATGCTATCTATATAAAATGGGGGTCGGGTCTGGGGCAGAGCAAAAGCAGGACTAAAAATTATCCCGAAAGCGTTAATATTCAACTGCTATTTAAATGCAAATGCAGTGTGTGCCATCGAGTCAGAGCTGACTCCTGGCTATTTGAATAACCTATGCATTTTACTTTAGGCCTGATGAATAGCAAGCTTAAAGTAAACTGCATGGGTTATCTGGATAGAGGCTGAATATCGCCGTTATCTGAATAATAGCCGGTGGTTGGCAGCAAATATGTATACCCAGTGGCACTACTTAGACATACAGTAGTGCTGACTACATGTATTTATTTAAACACCATCACTGGCATTTAAATAAATAAGCTGACCGCTGGCACTGAAAATTCTCTGCCAAGTCTTTACTGGGTGAATAAAAATCTCTCCATAGGTATTTTATGCATAGAGGTTTTTGAGAACTTTCCATTTGGAGAGTCCAGACGCGCTGACACTCAATGAACTTGGTCTAGGTTCTAAAGAGTGTTTTGGTGAATGTATTGCAGGAGACTCCAAGAAGTCTGGGGTGCCCTGGAACCCCGAAGGGAGAGAGAAGAAGAGGGGATGTCCAACAGGGCCCCAGAAGAGGAATCTGGAGAAAGGGAGTGGAGGATAAGGAGAATGCTCTAGATTCAAGGAGTTAAGATACAAAACCCTTGGGACTCTACTAAAGGACTTTGGTTTTTTCTATTTTGCTTTGTGTTTTTGCTTAGATATCCTGTCGACTGAGTGGTAGTACTGCATGCTGCCATGCAAAGAATGTGGCCCAGTTTGCAGGCCACGATTATTCCCCAAGGCCCTCCTAGGTTGGAGATCCTGGAGATGCTGCAAACTGTGTGATTTTCTGCTGGGTCAATCGATCAATCCCTTTGGGGAGATAAAAGCAGGAGTTTGTTAGGGAGAGAGAAACCCCTATGTTTGTGAGGGAATGGATGTCAGGTGAAAGAGGATCACACAAGGTGGGGATAAAAGACAAGATCCAGCTGGGGTGGAGGGAGAGGAATTGTTTGGGGTGGGGAAGAGTGTGTGGGTAGGGGGGGTTCTTTATAGGCTGATTTGACTTGGGACCTACTACCCTACCCCAAGATTGGGCCTGGCTGGAAGCCCAGAAAATGAAAAACAGGAGGAATGTCCTGGGCGAGAATGAAAATACAAAAGTTGTTTCAGACCCTTGGTGAAAGCACAAGGCAGAGTGACGAGCTTATGAAATGCATTAGCTGATTCAAGGACAGGTGATGAGTCTGTGCTAAAGTCCTATAGGGTCTTACAGAGCTGCCAAGGTCTTGGAGGGAGACCTTTTTTGACTAGTTTGGGTTCTGAACTTACATCCCAAAACCATGTGGTATTTCTGGTCACTGATGTCACCCATTGACATCAACGCTACTGCAGGTCCCCTAATGCATCAGGATAGGTTCGTTGGAAATTCCGGACTAGCTAACTTGGCAGGTTTATCTTTATCTTTATTTCCAGACCTTTTTTTATTTTATATTTATCATTTTACAATAAATCCAAGCATAAGCACACTTGTAAAGAAATAAGGGATGCAGACTCATAAACCCCATTGAAAACAACAATGGAACAAGGAAAACATAAAGGGGAAAGCAGTAAAAATGCCCAATCAGTTCCCAACTACAGTCCACAATAAGCAAGGAAGACAAGTGAAAATCATACAAACAAAATATGTGAAGAAACAAGCAGCTTTCAAAACAGACAAGCATTATTCCTATTACAGTGGGGACTGGTCCATCGCAGCAGAACAATGCGCACTCAAAAAGGCCAACAGCTGAGACGGCTCAAAGAAAATATAAGAAACAGAATGAAACTTAATCATACATTTGCATGGGAATTTTAGAAAAAATTGAGCTCCTATCTGCTGGACCCTGAGACAGAGCAGTAGAAACTCTTTCCTTCTCCTTTGAGTTTCTCTTGAAAAATCAGGAACAACAAGTACACCTAAACCCTTAAATATCATACTATGTTTCCGAAAATACAATCCTAGAAACCAGTCACAATCAGAAATGAGTGCAAACGTTACCAATAGCATGGAAGATGACACAGATTCAGATCCAGAGGACTCTAAAATAGCTGAGAGATTGAAGAATCAACCTGCTGGCTACTAGTTATCAACCCACCACCTTGAACATTCTTAGCGAGAGTAAATAATACAGCTTAGTCAAGCATATCAAAAGTGACCTCATGTCTCTGGGACAGAGGGTGAAGCAGATAGGTGCACAGGTGGTGTTCTCTTCAATCCTCCCTGTTGAGGGTAAAGGCCAAGACAGTGAGGCTCGCATCCTGATGATGAATGCATGGCTGCGTGGATGGTGTCATCGAGAGTGTTTTGGTTTCCTGGACCATGGGATGCTGTTCCAAGGGTTTCAGAGCAGAGATGGCGTCCATCTGTCCAAGAAAGGTCGACGCATCTTCAGTAGTAGACTGGCTAATCTACTGAAGAGGGCTTTAAACTAGATTCATTGGGGATGGGTGAAGAAAGCCCACAGGTAAGTGAAAGCCCCCAGGTAATTGAACCATTAAATACCTTTATGGAAATGGGTAAAAAGGGGTAACATATGGAAAGCAGTGTGTATAAATGCCTGTAGCATGGGAAATAAGATCCCTGATGTTGAAGCTTTGGTGGGAGTGGCTGACTTGGATTTAGTGGCAGTTACAGAAACATGGTTCACAGAAAACCATGACTGGGATGTAACTATACCAGGCTATACTTTATTCAGAAAGGACAGGGTAGGAAGAAGGTGAGGAGGAGTGGTACTATATGTAAAAAATAATATTAAAGCTTTGGAATTACAGAGTTTAAAAGGGAGAGAGGAGGCACTGTGGGTTAAACTAGAAAGAGGGAAAGATAAATCTATTTGCATTGGCGTGATATACAGACCTCCCTCACAAGAGGAGGAGGTGGACAGAGAGTTAATTGAAGACATTCCTAGGCATTCCTAGGAATGGGGAAGTGCTACTGATAGGGGATTTCAATATGCCAGATGTTGACTGGCACATTCCTGCTGCAGTATCATCTAGAAGTAAGGAGATCCCGGATTCTCTACAGGAAGAACTATTCAGGGAATTGGTAACAGACCCCACACGTGAAGGAGCCATACTGGACTTGGTGCTTACTAATGGTGAAGTGTTTCTGATGTTATAGTGGGAGATCATTTTGCATCCAGTGATCACTAGATGGTGTGATTCATTAGGACTAGGGCTGTTAGAATCCATTCAAAAGTGAGGGTCTTAGACTTTAGGAAATCTAACTTTGCCAAGATGGAGGAAGTCATTAGTAGGATGGGAACAGCTGGGGGATGTAGAAAAACAGTGGACAAAACTGAAAGGGGATATTTTAAGGGCAACCAACCTTTTTGTTAAAATGATAAATAAAGGTAAAAGGAAAAGGAGACCACTATGGCTTAGCTGAAAAGGTGAAGAAAAAGAGGGAGGCCTTCATGAAATACAAGAGATCACAGAGAGGAAGATGGGCATCTATATTTGGAAAAACTTAGAGAAGCTAACAAAGTAGTCAGGAAAGCAAAGATTCAAAAAGAGGAGGAAATAGCCAATGCAATAAAATGGGGGGGATAAGACCTTTTTCCAGATATGTTAGTGAGAAGAGGAAGGGCAAAAGTGGTATTGTCAGACTCAAGGGTGAAGGGGAGGAATATGTAGAAGCTGATGCGGATAAAGCGGACTTGCTTAACAATTATTTCTGTTCTGTGTTCACAGATGAAGAACCAGGAACAGGACCTCAGAAAAACACACAAATAGGAACAGAAGGGAGGGGCATCTTGAACAATTTTCAGAAGACTGTGTTCGTGAGAAACTAGTTAATCTTAAAGAAGACAAAGCGATGGGACCGGATGGGATACACCCTAGAATACTGAGGGAACTTGGAGACGTTTTAGCAGCTGCACTGACTGACCTTTTCAATGCCTCGTTGGAGTCAGGAATGGTGCCAAAGGACTGGAGAGAGGCTCATGTGGTGCCTTTGCACAAAAGTGGAAGTAAGGATGTGGTTGAAAACTACAGGCCGGTTAGTTTAACTTTGGTGGTGAGTAAATTATTGGAAATGCTGCTGAAAGAGAAATAGTGAGGTTTCTGGAGTCCAGCGGATTACAGGATCCAAGGCAGCATGGATTCACCAGAGGCAGGTCTTGTCAGACAAATCTGATTGATTTCTTTGACTGGGTGTCCAGGGAGTTGGACCAAGGGAGAGCCCTAGATGTGGTGTATTTAGATTTCAGAAAAGCCTTTGACACCATTCCACACAGACGACTTATAAACAAACTGAGCACCCTAGGGATGGACCCTAAAGTTACTGCTTGGGTTAGAAATTGGTTGAGTGGGAGGCGACAAAGAGTACAGGTAAATGGAGCTCACTCTGAAGAGAAGGATGTTACCAGTGGTGTGCCCCAGAGATCTGTCCTTGGTCCGATTCTTTTCAACTTCTTTGTTAGTGATATAGTGAAAGGGCTGTCGGGGAAAGTTTGCCTCTTTGCGGATGATCAACGAAAGAGAGAAGGGTGCCTTCCACAGAAAAATGTACAGGGGGAGCGGAGGACAAGACCACAACCCACACCAAAAAATGTTAATTAACAAAAAACCTTTATTGGAGACCCAACTAAAAGTTTTCGGCCAGAAGCCTTCCTCAGGGGTCAACAGAGCTGTTGAGGTGGGATGATACCAAAATCTGCAATAGAGTAGACACCCAAAAAGGTGTAGATAACATGAGGAGGGATCTAGCTAAGCTTGAAGAATGGTCTAGAATTTGGCAGCTGGGATTTAATGTTAAAAAATGCAAGGTCATAGATTTGGGCTGCAGCAATCCAAGGGAGCAATATAGTATTGGGGGTGAAGTACTTTTGTCCACTAAAGAAGAGCGGGACCTAGGCGTGTTTGTGTCTGATGATCTTAAAGTAGCTAAACAAGTAGAAAAGGCGACAGCAAAAGCTGGAAGGATGCTTGGGTGCATACGGAGAGGAATGGCTAGCAGAAAAAAGGAGGTGATAGTGCCTCTGTATAAGTCTTTGGTGCAACCTCATTTGGAGTATTGTGTGCAATTCTGGAGACCATACCTTCAAAAAGATATAAATAGGATGGAGTCAGTATAGAGGGTGGCTACTAAAATGGTTAGTGGTCTTCATTATAAAGCATATGAGGACAGACTTAAGGATCTTAATATGTACACCTTAGAGGAAAGGCGGAATAGTATTGATATGATTGAGATGTTTAAATACCTCCGTGGCATAAATGCCCAGGGGGAGAGCCTCTTTCAATTGAAAGCAAATTCTGCTACATGGGATGAGGGTGAAAGGGGATAGATTCAGGAGTGATATGCGGAACTATTTCTTTATGGAAAGAGTGGTGGATACATGGAATGGTCTCCCAGTGGAGGTGGTAGAGATGAGGAGAGTATCTGAATTCAAAAAAGCATGGGACCAACACAGAGGATCTCTAAAGGTAAAAAAGGGGACTATTGTAATTGTTGATATGGAAGGACAGACTAGATAGACCATGTGGTCTTTTTCTGTCGTCATTTTTCTATGTTTCTATGAGATTCCACTGGTACTCCATGATTATCAGATAAATAAGATTTAAACATTTCTTTAGCACTAATAACAGATGACTTGGGGAAATTTATAAGATGCAAATTTTGATAATGGGATGAGTTCTCAAGTATTTCAATCCTTTCTTTTAATGCCATAGCGTCCTTATGAAAAGATGTACCAACATCTTCCACCCAAACCACCTGTTGTGTAACTCATTCACTGAGGACTGCAAAACAGAGATTTCCAGCATATGCTGTTGCACTAAAGCAGTATGAGACTGAGACTGCACAGCCAAAGCACTAACTTGAGGGCAAACATCTCCCTAAGCTTAACAATGGCAGACCATATGGTTTCTAATGTAAAGACCTCTGGCAGCTCAAAGGAAAAAGTTCCCTCCACTCAGCTTCCGATGCCCTTTGCTCGATTGCTGGACTCCCAGGGGCAGCTGTAACCTCAACCATCCCACCGGCACGCCTCTGAGGTGAAACACTGACCCGGAAGGGTTTGAATCTCCCCTCCACTCTGTCTCAAAGTCGATCCTCCAACTGGAGCACATTCACCCTTTTGGGAAGACAGTAGCTCTGTTAATTTCCCAGGACTCTGTGCCAGCAAAGGCACCTTCGGAGGGCTCCACTGCTCCAGGGGAGAAATGTCAGGCCCCGAGCTAACTGCTGAGCAACCCAGCTCCGATGGAAGATCTCTAGGGTTCTGCTCCACTGCTTCTCCTGGCTGCCGCAGAGGATGTAGCAAAAAGGAATCCAGTGGACTAAATGCCTGCTCTCTTCCAGGTAATGGGGAAGAAGCCACTGGGGTAGAGGAGGACTTCTTAACCCCTTTAGCCTTCCGTTTACCCATCGCGGACCTTGTCGCAGTGCACGACAACCGCTAAGCTGCCATCTTAGTTGCATTGTTCAGTTGTAATGTAAACCGCACTGATCTTAATAGCGCGGTATATAAGAAAAGCAAATAAAATAAAATAAATAAATAAAATAAATAAATCTTGCTTCCTGTTGTCTTTATTTCCAGACTTGATATACCACCTTTAGCTACACGCACCAAAATTGTTTACAAACCAATGAAGAGTTAAAGATAGCTCTGGCCAATTTAAGGTATCCAGTTCTAACCAGTAAGATCATGTTTAACTGATATTCATCTTTTCTGCACTGAAAGCAGGGTGAAAAATGAACTGATCAGCAATACAATAGCAGACGAATCAGACCAATCACAATAGCTGCAAAGTTATATGCTGCCTTTTATGTCTGCCTTGAGCCATTTTCAACTGCTCGTAATAAATCTAAAATTTTCTGAAAGCAAAACCTAATCTGAGTGATGAAAGCCGCAGTAACAGCCATTCCTGTCTGCTGGTGCTATTATCCTAAACTGAATGCTATTGTGTGTCCAGGGGATTTTCTGAGGTAATACTTAGAATATTACTGTAGGAAAGGCTATCAGAATCTTTTGCTGGGAATGGGATCTCACATCATATGCTATTACTGTGAGCGCCGAGTAAGTGGAACAGAGCCACGCTCCTTTTGGAGTTGAGGAATAGCCTAATGCTTAAAGCAGTGGGCTAGAACCAGGGTTCAAACCCTCCATTGCCTCAGGTACAAGCTTAGATTGTAAACCTTCTAAGAACAGGAAAATACCTACTGTGCAAGAATTTAACTTGTCTTGAACTTCTGAGAAAAAGGAGTGATCTAAATCAAATTCCCTTTTCTGTGCTTGTCCTGAGGATGGGGGAGACAGAAGTAAAACTTTGATGAAATTTCAATGGACTATAAATTTATATATACACTTCAAAAATTTAGCATTTCATGCAAATTTCAGCAACTCTAACTGCAGACTACTGCCCCTTAACACCGAGACGAGGCACCGATTCTGCAGATGGAAGAGCACCCTCCAACACCACGCTGAAGTATTGCTTCGATGCTGGCTCAGATGGAAGTTTGTCCTTCATCCACAGCCTGCGACATTGGTTCAGCGCAATTTCAGTTTGACCCCTGACACTGGTGCAATGCTGGCTGAGGGCAGAGAATAACTCGGTTGACTCGGTTCTGTGTGATAGAATGAAGCTGAAACACAGAGGTGACTTTGCTGCAGAATTCCTGCAGACCCTCTGCTCCCACTAGACAGAAGTCAGCGTTAAGCTTATAGAGGATGAAGGTAAAACACATACAGCACATTTAGCATAAACTGGAATGAGAGTAGGATGACTAATTGAAGCTATGCAGGATGGGGAGGCGGGGAGGCTCTGTTCCATCACCATTAATACTGTCCTCTATGACTGGAGGGTCCCTTTGCAGCTATGAAGTGAGGGGTCCAGGGCCAGCCCAACTATTAGGAAAGACTAGGGGCACGTTAACTAAACATTAGCACATGCTATCTGCCACCATGCTCATAGGAATAACATGGGTGCTGAAGTATTAACATGGCCCTCGGTAGTCGCTTAGGACAGCAGCTTCGGGGGGGGGGGGGGGAGAGGGGGAGGGAGCAAAGAGCAGCAGCATTCACTGCAAAGCAATAGATTCTAGCCACACAAACGCAGAGCCATCAGCACATTCGTTTACCTGCACTTTCCTGATTTTCTTTTTTGTTTTTTTAGGCATGCATCATATGCATGCTAAAACGTTTTTAAGCACGCAAATTGCTTGCACACACAATAATTCATATATCTGTGCATGTACAAGCAATGTGCATGCACTTTAAATTTTTAGAAGTTCAAACTAACCGAATGCATACTCACAAATGTGCCTTGCTGTCCAGCAGTAGCACTCCAAAGAGGCACCACCACAGTACTGTAGCCCAGCCCTCCCATCCCAGCTTTTCAGCCTTGCTACGTCTCGCCTTGGGGTGCCAAAACCTTAGATATGACCCTGAAGCTTTGTAAAGCTACTGTTGCTTTGTAAAACTGAACAGCCCGGTTATGCCCATAATCAAGCACACAGCAGACAGAGATACAATACTGTCATCATTAAGCCCCAGTCCCCAGGGATATTAGGACATATTTTCTGTGTTGTTTGGTTGTTTTTCTTTGGGTTTCCAGTGTAGTGTTCTGATGAAATTCTGGCCAGGTAAACCTTGCCTATCTTTAAGGCACAGAGGGCTAAGTGGGTAGCATTGAAAATCGCTGCTACCCACTTAGCCCTTTCCTCTGCCCCCCTCCACCCCCGAATACCCCTAATATGCCCCAATGCTAACTGCATAGCATCTGGGCGTTAGGGACTTATCTGGGATTTTCGAAAGGCACTACCCGAGTAGGTGCCTTTCGAAAATCCAGTATAAGGCATTTACATGGGTAACTAGGGCAGTTACCTGTGTAAATGTCTTCGAAAATGCCGCCCTTTGTGTCTTAGGATTACATAAGAACATAAGATATGCCATACTGGGTCAGACCAAGGTCCATCAAACCCAGTATCCTGTTTCCAACAGTGGCCAATCTAGGTCATACGTACCTAGCAGTTTCCCCAAAAGACACAGGTTCCACACTGTTTGTATTGGGTCAAGCATTGATATCCTGGGTCCCTTCTTAATAATGGTTTATGGACCTTTCCTCCAGGAACTTGTCCAAACCTTTTTTAAACCCAGCTACACTAACAGCCTTTACTACATCCTCCGGTAACAATTTCCAGAGTTTGATTACACGTTGAGTGAAAAAATATTTTCTTTTATTAGTCTTAAATAGTTTACCCTCTAGCTTCATTGCATGTCCCCTAGTCTTTCTATATTCTGATAACGTAAACAATCGATCTACGTTTACCTGTTCCACTCCATTCATTAATTTATAGACGTCTATCATATCTCCCCTCAGCCGTCTCTTTTCAAGGTTAAAGAGCCCTAACCTTTTTAGCCTTTCTTCATAGGAGTATCCTTCCATCCCCTTTACCATTTTGGTGGCTCTTCTCTGAACCTTTTCTAATAATGCTATATCCTTTTTAAGATACGGCGACCAGAATTGCACACAATATTCAAGGTGCGGTCTCACCATGGAATGATATAGAGGCATTATAATATCTTTTGTTTTATTTTCCATTCCTTTCCTTATGATACCTAGCATTCTATTTGCTCTCTTGGCCGTCGCTGCACACTGGGCCAAGGGTTTTAACATGTTATCCACAATGACACCTAAATCTTTTTCCTGGGTGGTGGTTCCTAATGTGGAACCTTGCATCGTGTAACCATAGTCTGGGTTGTTCTTCCCTAGGTGCATAACTTTGCACTTGTCCACATTAAATTTCATCTGCCATTTTGATGCTCAGTCTTCCAATTTATCAAGATCCTCTTGCAATTTTCCACAATCCTCTTGTGTTTTAACAACTTTAAATAGTTTTGTGTCATCTGCAAATTTGATAACCTCACTCGTTATTCCACTTTCCAGGTCATTTATGAATATGTCAAAAAACAGCGGACCCAGCACAGATCCCTTGGGTACACCACTATTCACCTTTCTCCATTGGGAAAATTGGCCATTTAGCCCTACCCTCTGCTTTCTATTTTTTTTTTTATTGAAAGGCAGCCATTAAGTACAAAAGAACATAAACCATAAGCATATTACAATATCAAAAGATAAAAGCCAAAGTCACTAACAAGGAACACAAGGCGAGCCAACAAAACGCCTTCTTTTGTTTTTATGTTATGATTGTTGTACTCTTCCCCCTCCCCTTTTCCCCAACCCCCTCCCACTCATCATCAAGCCACAGAAAGCACACCCAAAGTAAAGCATCAACCCCCCCACCCTCCAGCTCCCCCTCTCACCCCCAAGCCACCCTAACCTATCTCCTCCTCCTCCCCCCCCCACCCACGAACCTCTATACCAGTCAATGATAAAGAAAGCAAGCCAGCCAATCTGCGCACATAAAGCAAAAGGCGGTACAGCAGAAGATCATCTCGCGACATAGCATGTGACCCGCAAGTTTCCAGGACGTACCACGTCCTTGAGCAATCAGGAGCCATAACGAAGGACAAAGGGTTCCCACACCTGCTCAAAGCGCGTCAAACGCATCCTACCGGCTGCCACCCCGCGCTCCATTGTATACGTGTCCCACATCCGTTCCAACCAGACAGAAAAAGACGGTGGGAGGGCCTGCTTCCAAACAGAAGCTATAGACAGCCGAGCCGCATTCAGACCATGGCGAAGCAAAGCCAGCTGGGGGCTACGTGCCCCGGGCACAGCAACCCCAAAGAGAAAAATACCCGGATCCCATGGAATGCTCAACCCAATAAGTTGCTGTAAACGAGCTTGAATCCCCCTCCAAAAAGTTCGGACGCGAGGACAAGACCACCAGATATGCGCCAGAACACCTTTCTGCCCACATCTCCGCCAGCACAGATCCGGAACCCCCGGATAAACACGAGCAATCCGTGCAGGTGTCATATACCATCTATATAATAATTTATAGTTAGTTTCGCGGACATTAATCGCCACCGAACTCTTCCACAGCCTACCCTCCACCTGTTCCCACTGTTGCTCAGAATAAAGAAGATTCAAATCAGAATTCCAAAGTTCTCTATGCTTGCCGAATCTCAGCTGCTGCCCCTGCAGCTGGGCATACAAGGCAGCTTGTGGCCGATCCACCCCTTTATAGCCAAGCTACAATAGGGCCACCCTAGGCAGTCGCCTATAGTGGGGTGCCACCTCTATATTTCGTAGTTGTGGGTTTCCATATTGAAATGAAAAGTCCGAGAGGTTAAGGCAAGCACAGGAATTTTATTTGATTTATACTGCTTCTTCAAACAGTGCTTGTATAAAGCTTAACGCAAAAATAAGAAAGAAAAATAAAGGATTTTCTTCTCCTGACAGAATCAGCTTCAAATGTTTCCAGATTCCACAAACCACAGCTTCATTACTTCTTCTAGCCTTATTAACATCAGTGCTAGGTTATTTTGCTAAACTTCTTCAGATGCAATTACTTTCAAGGTTTTACTCCAGGAACAATAAAAAGAAACAAGGCTTTTAAAACATAGTCCAGCCTGTTTATACCTCTTCAATTATAAAGGCTGTTTGAGCTTCTTTCCTTCCAGGGCTCAAACGTTTGTTTTATAACAGATAGCACATTCCATAAGACTGTCACTCTCACTCTCAGAAGGGTAACTCCCTATTTCCATATTCTCCACGAGTGACTCTGGGATCTCATGGCATACATTCCTCTTGATAAAACCTGGTTCTGCAGTTTCTAAAAGCTTAAGGATATCTTTCCACTTAGAGGCTTTCCTGTCCCTAGGCTGCTCAGCACATGTAGACAATTCTTCCTTTCCCTCCAAATGGTTTAATGCCTTCAGTTTATTTAACTGCTTATTAGACAGAGGATTACTCACGGTTCTCCATTTCTCAGTTGGGCTTTTATCAAACCTTTGGCTTGTGATAAAACTGTCCTCATTCAAACTTCTCTCCCCAGCAAAGCTCCTTGCCTTGTGGCCTGTTTGTTTGAATGTCCTAGCAGTTTCCCTTAAGGCTGGGCTGTCTTGGGAAATACCTCTCTCCTCTGAAACACGAGAGCTTTTTCCTCTCCCCAGTGCCTTGGGCTCTCTCTGCTCCGTTCAGAGTCTCTAGTAGCTCCTCCCCTGGGAATTTCCTTTCTCCTGCAATGCTGTTTCTCTAGCTCAGCATTTGCACCAGCATCAGAATATGCTTCAGGAAACAGGCTGCTTTTCAGACTTACTTCATCACTATCTGTGCTGTCTGACTCAGCCCTCTGCACTCGGTATCTGTGTGCCCAATGCTGTCTCCTTCCCAGCTTCCTGAGTTGCTTCCGCTCCAAGTCTCTCTGTCTTTCTCTTTCTTTCTCTGGATTTACCACAGCATCTGGAACGTGGTCTCTAACACTCTCTCCAGCAACTTCTTGAGTAACTTCCTCTGTTTGCTGAACCTTGGAGACAACCTGCAACTTCCTCTCTCTGTTACTTCCTTTTTGTAATCCCCTGGGAACTCCCCCTGCACGTATCAGAGCAGTGCTCACATGCTGGCTCTCCAGCTGGTTTTCGTTACCCCTGTAGCTTGTTCCTAAGCTAGGGTGTGGCCTGCAGCTATTCACTAGGTGAGTTTTTTCAGGTTTCAAAACTTTCTGTGTTTCACCTCCCCGCCTGCTGCATCTTTCCCTAAAGGTAAAAGTAGGCTCTTTTCCCTTTTCTAAGGGCTTGGGTACACTTTGGCCACCACATATCCCCCACCTCAAGATATTACAGGCTGGCTTGTTTACCCTTGCACAGCCTGTAATCCTAGATAAAGCGTCGGCGTTAGAATGTAATCTGCCTGCACGGTGCTCTATGCGAAAGTCATAGGCTTGCAAGGCCATATACCATCTGGTAAGGCGTGGGTTGTGGCCTTTCATATGGTGTAACCATTTCAATGGTGCATGGTCAGTGACCAAAAAAAATTGACGTCCTGCAAGGTAAAATTTAAGTGTCTCGATGGCCCATTTTATAGCGAGGCACTCTCGCTCTATGGTGGAATATTTTCTTTCCGGGGGTGTCAATTTTTTGCTCAAAAACATAACAGGGTGTTCCACACCTTCCTGTTTCTGAGATAGGACGGCTCCGAGACCCGACTCGGAGGCATCTGTCTGCAATATAAATGGCAATTCAAAATCTACGCCCTGTAGGATCGGTGCGTTACAGAGTTTCACTTTTAATTTCATGAACACCTGGTCCGCTGCGGTGGACCAGCTCAACTGAATGGGGGCGTTCTTTTTTAGCATGTCGGTTAAGGCTGCACTTTCTTCCGCGAAGTGGGGTAAAAACCTGCGGTAATAACGTATCAGTCCTAGGAAACTGCGGAGTTGTTTTTTAGTCAGGGGCCGGGGACATGTCCTCACTGCTTCTACTTTATCTATTAATGGCCTGACGGTGCCCTGCCCCACCATGTGTCCCAGGTACTTAACCTCCTGGCCTGTAAACAAACATTTTGACGGATTTAAGGTTAAACCTGCCTGCCTCATAGCCTTTAGGACCGCTCTGACGCGCGGCAAGTGCTGGTCCCAACGGGAGCTGTGGATTATTACATCGTCCATGTATGCCGTGGCATACCTCTGGTGGGGACGCAGTACTAGGTCTATTAATCTCTGGCAGGTTGCCGCAGCCCCATGAAGGCCGAAGGGCATCCTCCGAAACTGAAAAAGGCCTATGGGAGTACTGAAGGCCGTCTTGGGGCGAGATTCCCGGGTTAGGGGAATCTGCCAATAGCCTTTCGTGAGATCTAATGTAGTGAGATATTTTGCTCGGCCTAGGCGATCTAGCAACTCCTCGATGCGAGGCATAGGATATGCATCGAAGCGTGAGATAGCATTGACCTTCCGAAAGTCAATACAGAACCGCATCGTCCCATCCGGTTTCAATACTAGGACGATGGGGCTGTTCCACGGGCTTTTGGACACTTCTATCACTCCCATGTGGAGCATCTCTTTCACCTGGTTGACCACTTCCTTTTGTTTGGCCTCTGGGAGCCTATAGGGCCTCTGCCGTATTACCTCACCTGGCGGGGTAATTACCTCATGTGCTACTAACTTCGTTTCTCCTGGGACTGGGGTCAATACATCAGAGAACTCTGCCAAGAGCCTGACCAGTTCTCGTCGTTGCAAGTCTGAAAGCCCTTCCCCCATCCTCAGCTCCGGTTTCCCTTTGCAGTCTGATAATTGGGGGCCTAGATCATCCTCTTCCCTCCTCTCACAAGTTGCCGTAAGTCCCTTTAACTCCCCTCTGCCAGTGGATCCAAACCCTGATGATCCCCGGTTGGTAGAGGTCATAGTTGGGACTTCTTCCAGAGGTGGGAAAGCTACCCTTTCAAATATTATTTGGGCTATCCTATCCCCTGTGTTAATCCGAAAATCTTTCTTTGCACCATTCAGTAATAGCACTTTCACCGCCCCCCTGTAGTCTGGGTCAATAACCCCTGCACCTATGTCTATTGAATCCTTGAAAGCTAGGCCTGACCGTGGGGCTATACGACCGTAGCATCCCAACGGCATCTCCATCTGGAGACCCGTGTCTACCAATGCTCTGCTGTGTGCTGGAATAATCATATCCACAGCACTACACAGGTCGTATCCTGCTGCTTGCTCAGAAGCTCGCCTAGGTGCTGTTGCATTGGGAGTTGTTAGACAGTATCTTAGAACAAATTTAGGCTTGTTTTCTGGTTCCACTCTCTTGGATACCCCTTTCCGAGCCTGTCCCTGAGTCTTAGCAAAGAGGGGTCCTGGAACTATGCTTGTCCTAGGTTTGACCTTGGAATAGGAAGTATTCTGTCCCTTTCCTTTCCTCTCTCGACTCACTGTGGGAAATGTATGGTCATTAAAGAATGGAAGGTCTGCTAAGGGATTCTCTGATGGCTCCACCTCCCTTTGGACTCTTGCCTGGCCCCTAGTGGATACCATGCCCTCCCTCTGGTGTAATTCCTCCTCTAGCCCTCTCCTAAACTGTGGCCAGTCGCGGCCTAGCACCAGGGCATGTGGAAGTCTTGGTATAACGGCTACCGGGATTTTCCTTTTTACACCTAACCCACTTACTGCTACCTTGTAGATAGGGTAGCATGAGGCTGCCCCATGAACACACCGGATCCTTACTCTCCCTTCAGGTTTTATAGGGTTTTTCGTATGCTGTGCTTCAATCCGTCTCCAAAGTTTTTGAGAGACCATGGACTGATCAGCCCCTGAATCTAGCAAGGCCTCTATGGGAACACCTTCTACCTCTATACCTAGGAGAAATCCTTCTCTATTCTCTCTAGTGTGAGTTATAACCAAGGCTGTTCTAGTTTTGCAATTTCTCTTTAGATGTCCCTCTTTACCGCATGCAAAACATTTCCTTTGTGCATAACAATCCCTGTTACCAAGTACAGACATATTCACATTTTCAAAGTCTGACCTTCGCCTCCTTTCTGAAGTCACGTGTTCCGTTCTTTTACAGACACCCTGATTCTGCTGGCTTACCAATTTGGCTTCTAAAAACCGCTCCGCCAATAGAGTAGCCTCTTGGGTGTTCTTACAGTTCTGTAAGATCAGAAAGGCTTTCAGGTCTGGTGTTACAGCGTTCATAAATTGTTCAAGAACAATGCAGTCTAGTACCTCCGCTACTGTCTTGGACTCTGGTGTTAACCACCTCGATGCCAGATTCTTAAGACGCTGGCAAAGAGCGCTCGGTGTTTCACCAGGTCTTAATCTGCTGCTCCTAAATTGTCGCTGATAAATTATGGGAGTTAGACCAAACCGGTCTCTGATAGCTTTCCTACATGCATCATAATCAGAGGCTAAATTTGCAGGCATAGCCCGGTACGTGGCCAAGGCCTCCCCTGTAAGAGAAGTGGCCAACCGTACCGCCCACTGGTCTTTAGGCCATCCGGTTATGAGGGCGACTCTTTCGAACGCTTCTAAAAAGTCGTCCACTTCATCATCATTGGTTAACTGTCCCATAGAAAACACCCCCTTGTAAGAAGTTGCTAGCCCCTGTCCAGCGCCTATAGGACCTGACAGTGTCTGTGCTGGCTCCGCCATCTTCTCGTGGGCCCCCAGCCACTTCCCCATCATGTCCAGCAATGGTTTTTGCTGCTCTTGTAACATGGCTGCCATCTTCTCTTGGGTTGTCACTGCTTGTTTCCGCTGCATCTCGAACTGTGCAGTCATCCATTGCAGTAACTCCTTCTCCATGGTGATGCTGAAAAAAAAAACAAAAGAGAAACCACACCAAGTGCGATACACACACATACAACAAGTGATCCCTTTTCTGCTGTTCTCCCCAACACTGCTGCACCTCCCCTCTGTATCAGTATCCGCTAGTAACCCTCCTAAATACCAGCTTACCTGATACAGATGTTGACTCAAGCTTATCAGCAGTGAGGATCGCCGTCTGTCCTTCGTGACTCTCAGCACTTGTCCTCCGCCACCGCTTAGTCATCCATGGGTCAGCATGTCTTCTTGGGCCGTCTCTGGAAGTTCTGGCGTGTATGAAGATTCTTGCGCATGCGTAGGAGTCGCGGTATCCTTAAAACTACGCCACCTGTGGCCGATCCACCCCTTTATAGCCAAGCTACTATAGGGCCACCCTAGGCGGTCGCCTATAGTGGGGTGCCACCTCTATATTTCATAGTTGTGGGTTTCCATATTGAAATGAAAAGTCCGAGAGGTTAAGGCAAGCACAGGAATTTTATTTGATTTATACTGCTTCTCCAAACAGTGCTTGTATAAAGCTTAACGCAAAAATAAGAAAGAAAAATAAAGGATTTTCTTCTCCTGACAGAATCAGCTTCAAATGTTTCCAGATTCCACAAACCACAGCTTCATTACTTCTTCTAGCCTTATTAACATCAGTGCTAGGTTATTTTGCTAAACTTCTTCAGATGCAATTACTTTCAAGGTTTTACTCCAGGAACAATAAAAAGAAACAAGGCTTTTAAAACATAGTCCAGCCTGTTTATACCTCTTCAATTATAAAGGCTGTTGTTTGAGCTTCTTTCCTTCCAGGGCTCAAACATTTGTTTTATAACAGATAGCACATTCCATAAGACTGTCACTCTCACTCTCAGAAGGGTAACTCCCTATTTCCATATTCTCCACGAATGACTCTGGGATCTCATGGCATACATTCCTCTTGATAAAACCTGGTTCTGCAGTTTCTAAAAGCTTAAGGATATCTTTCCACTTAGAGGCTTTCCTGTCCCTAGGCTGCTCAGCACATGTAGACAATTCTTCCTCCAAATGGTTTAATGCCTTCAGTTTATTTAACTGCTTATTAGACAGAGGATTACTCACGGTTCTCCATTTCTCAGTTGGGCTTTTATCAAACCTTTGGCTTGTGATAAAACTGTCCTCATTCAAACTTTTCTCCCCAGCAAAGCTCCTTGCCTTGTGGCCTGTTTGTTTGAATGTCCTAGCAGTTTCCCTTAAGGCTGGGCTGTCTTGGGAAATACCTCTCTCCTCTGAAACACGAGAGCTTTTTCCTCTCCCCAGTGCCTTGGGCTCTCTGCTCCGTTCAGAGTCTCTAGTAGCTCCTCCCCTGGGAATTTCCTTTCTCCTGCAATGCTGTTTCTCTAGCTCAGCATTTGCACCAGCATCAGAATATGCTTCAGGAAACAGGCTGCTTTTCAGACTTACTTCATCACTATCTGTGCTGTCTGACTCAGCCCTCTGCACTCGGTATCTGTGTGCCCAATGCTGTCTCCTTCCCAGCTTCCTGAGTTGCTTCCGCTCCAAGTCTCTCTGTCTTTCTCTTTCTTTCTCTGGATTTACCATGGCATCTGGAACGTGGTCTCTAACACTCTCTCCAGCAACTTCTTGAGTAACTTCCTCTGTTTGCTGAACCTTGGAGACAACCTGCAACTTCCTCTCTCTGTTACTTCCTTTTTGTAATCCCCTGGGAACTCCCCCTGCACGTATCAGAGCAGTGCTCACGTGCTGGCTCTCCAGCTGGTTTTCATTACCCCTGTAGCTTGTTCCTAAACTAGGGTGTGGCCTGCAGCTATTCACTAGGTGAGTTTTTTCAGGTTTCAAAACTTTCTGTGTTTCACCTCCCCGCCTGCTGCATCTTTCCCTAAAGGTAAAAGTAGGCTCTTTTCCCTTTTCTAAGGGCTTGGGTACACTTTGGCCACCACAAGCTATAAGACCTTTTGTGGTAGTACACCCCTCACAGAAACGCTCCAGATCCGTCAAATCTCGGGCCACATGAAGCCGAACGGTTCTAGCCTGAACCCAGTGAGCCACTTGCGTATATTGGAAGAACTGACTATCGGGAAGGTCAAATTCCTCCTGAAGTGTACTAAACGTTTGCAACTTACCCTCAGCAAACAGTTGTCCTGCACGGCTAAGGCCCTTATGTCCCCAAATCCGGAAAGCTGGATCAGCCATCCCTGGGGGAAACGAGGCATTATCCACTATAGGTGCCAGAGGGGTCAGGTCCATCCCGCGAGGCCGAAAGAATTGGTCCCAGCAGCGGAGGGTATGAAGGATATAGGGATTACATGAACGCATACCACTTCGTAGTTTGGGACCAAGCCACAGCCAATCTCCCAATCCCACTCCCCCCGCAATATTCATTTCCAATTGCACCCATCGCTTGGAGCTATCCGCGATCATCCACTCCACTCCGGCGCAACACTGCGCCGCCGCATAGTACCAGTGAAGATTAGGAGCCCCCATGCCCCCAGAACGCGTATGGGTATAGAGAATTCGGCGTGCCAAACGCGGCCGACGGTACTGCCAGATAAACTTCATGAGCATGGTTTGCCAAGTGGCCAATATTCCCCGAGCCAACGATATAGGGAGAACCTGGAAAAGGAACAAAAAATGGGGAACGACCACCATCTTAACCACTGCAATATGCCCAAACCAGGATAGTATCAGGCTATTCCAGGTCTCCAAATCTCGCTGAACCTGCCAAAGAAGTGGTTCGTAGTTAGCCTTAAAAAGGGCTGCCCGCTCCACTGTCAGATTCACACCTAAATAGCGTAGAGCACCCGACACCCAACGGAAGGGGTAGACGGCTCGAAGCTTCTCACAAACCGCTTCTGAAACCCCAACGTTAAGAACTTCAGATTTAGTGTAATTGATTTTGAATCCAGACACCCGGGAGAAGGTCTCAAAGAGCTGCATAGCAGCAGAGAGGGACGCAGTGGGTTTCACCAGGGATAATATGATATCATCCGCAAATAGCGCAATCCGGTAATCCGCGGAGCCCACGCGAATGCCCCATATGCCCAGATGTTCGCGAAAACTTTGCGCCAAGGGTTCCATCACCAGTGCAAACAACAGCGGCGACAGAGGACATCCTTGGCGAGTGCCCCTTTCCAGTGAGAAATTTCTTGATTGATCCCCATTAGCCCGGACACATGCCTTAGGGTCTTGATATAAGCTATGAACCCAGCGAATGAAATTAGGACCAAAGCCCATCGTATCTAGCACGCACCAGAGGTAACCCCAGTTAACACGGTCAAAGGCCTTTTCGGCATCAACCCCCACCACTAGGGTCGGCTGTAAGTCTTGCTGTGCAGCGTAAATAACCTGCAGCATTCGCCGAATATTATCTGACGCCTGGTGGCCCGGCACAAACCCAACCTGGTCAGGATGTACCAAAGTTGGGAGGACCCAGTTCAATCACGCAGCCAACACGGAGGCAAGTATTTTGACATCCGTGTTTAATAGGGAAATGGGGCGGTATGAGGCCGCGTCCTGCAGGGGCTTATCTGGCTTAGGGAGCATTACTATCAAAGCATCACGCTGAGATGGAGGAAGGGGCGCCCCCCTCAGAACCTCCTTAAAGAGTACTACCAGCGTCGGCACTAATTGCACCTGGAATTTTTTATAATACTCCGCGGGAAACCATCATTACCCGGTGCTCCCCCAGTTTTCAGCCGTCGGATTGCGAGTTCCACCTCCTCCACTGTAAGTTCAGTGTCTAATTGATCCCGATCTGAGTCAGTCAACCGCGGCAAAGTGATCGTCCGTACGAAGCCCTGCACACGTGCCAAAGCAAAAGGTTCGGCTTTATATAACTGTTCCAGAAACGTAGCGAAGACGTCGCGGATCTCCCGAGAGATCACCCTCTTCTGTCCCCCAGAATCTCGAAGCTCGCGAACCACCCTCACAGATTGCTGCTGCCGGAGACGTAAGGCAAGGAAGCGGCCAGTCTTATTCCCCTGCTCATAAAACGTTTGTCGCAATTTCTGACGTTTATTGTCTAATTCTCTTTGTAAACATGCATCCAAGTTAGCCCGGGCAACCCTCCACTGGCGCAAGACCCGTTTCAATCCAGTCTGGGCATGCTCTAAGCGCAGTCGGGAAGAGTCTCCCACTAGTTGACAGTATTCCCGTCTCCAAGCCCTCTGCGTGCGAGCCGCTTCCGCAATAAGCTGGCCCCGAGCCGTGGCCTTGAAGGCGTCCCAAACCATGGGGCGTGAGACTTCCCCAAAATCGTTTAACTCGAAAAAGTCAGTTATGAAACGGCCATGTTCCTGCACAGCGCATTGTCGCCGAAGGAATCGTACATCAAGTCGCCAAAGCTATTTGCGTACACTGCACAAGTCCGCCGGAAGGGTGAGCCAGCATGGGGCATGATCCAACCAGGTCAGTGCCCCATGGCCAGCCTTCACTCTCTCATCCATCAGGCGCTGGTCCAACAAAAAATAATCTATGCAGGTATGCACCTGATGGACGGGCGAATAATATGTGTAACTTCTCTCCCCTTCATGAGTCTCCCTCCAAACATCGCGCAAGCCCAGATCTAACAGAAGTTTCTGCAATGCCTTACCGGGCCCGCCCACCACCCTCCCACCACCCTCCCAGTACTACCCATGGAATCCAAATGGAGCACCAGATGGGCGTTACAATCCCCGCCGAGTATAATGGGGCCTTTCGCAAAGTCAGCTAGCAAGGCCTTCAGCAGCGTAAAGAAGGATCCCTGTCCTTCATTAGGTGCATAGATGTTAGCTAGAGTTAATATATGACCCTCCAAGCGTATATTCGCAAAAAGCCACCTTCCCAGGGTATCTTTTTTAACCTCCTCCACCCGGAGAGATAAGCTCTGATGGAATAAGAAGGTCACACCGCGTTTCTTCCGCCCATTCACGTCCGAAGCTACCCACACCTCAGTATAAGGGTTACTCTTTAACCACCCCTGTTTGCTAGCGCGGAGATGTGTCTCCTGTAAAAATACAATGTCCCCTTTCAAGGACCTCAATTCCGAGAACAGCAAAGATCGTTTTCTAGGGGAATTAAGACCCTTAACATTCAAAGAAATCAAGCGCAACATTGATATTCAACCACCAGGCCCCCCCCCCCCCCCGCCCTTTGCCTCCCCTCTGGCCCGCGACATGCATCCCCCACAACACTTGTAATATATGTACTGCTAACCAAAAGATGAGTCTATCACCCGTAATCCACCAAGCTGTCTGTAGAGATTCGCCTCCCCTACCCTCATGCTCCTTATCCCGAAAAGGAATACTATAACCCCCCCTCCACACACACACACACCCAAATCCCCACCCTCCCCTAGCTGTGTGAACCTCCCACCCAGTCCCACCCCCCTTCCCGTCAGTACCACCCGCCTGTTAAGGAAAAAACAGGACACAGTTAAACTGACCCCAAACTAAACTCCGTCCGGGCCCCCACATAGCCTGACTACAAGCATAAAATGTAATATCATTTCCCCGTTATGCAACTCACCAGTAAAGTATCATTCCATTAATGCCCCTTTAACAAAACATCGTCACACCCCCCACCACCCCCATATAGCACTGAACAAATACCCAGATCCCTTCCAGACCAAGAGCCTATAGCTCAACAAGAACAGAGATGGAGAACAGCAAAGCTAACAAAACTAGTCAATCAAGTTTGGTCGTGGAGGCAGAGAACCCCTGAGCAGAGCTCCCCGGACAAGAAAGCAAACACTCCTGCTCCAGGGAAAGTCAAGCAGGCCTTCCCACCCGAGTCCACTTCGGATGTTGAGGCTTAGGAGTCGGGGGTTGAGGCAGCGCATTATCTTCTACAAGACCCGCCTGGCGCAGAGCTCTCCAAGCCTCGGTATAGTCTTTTGCTGAGATCTTTTTATTACCCAACAGGAAGTTCATCCGAAACGGAAAGGACCAGGAATAGCGAATCCCTTTGTTGTTCAGGACCATCATGACTGGTTTCATCTCCCTCCGACGGGCCAGTGTGAATGCCGAGAGGTCCTGATATACAGTTACCGCTGCTTCTTGAAATCGGATCGCTTTTTTCTCCCGACCCCGGCGTATGAGAAGCTCAGCATCAGTATATCAGTATATACCCATAATGTAAATACGTTATAACTTTTACTGTTCAAATGTTATATTGTTACGTGTAAATAGTTCCATCTGTTCTATGTAAAACGACTAGGTATGTAATTTCACATACCTTATAATTTATTGTTCAATGTAAACCGCACTTGATACTTGGGAAAGAGCGGTATAGAAATAAGTGTTAAATAAATAAATAAATAAATAATATCGCAAGAATCTCGCAATGACATCCCGGGGTTGGTTATTAGGAGGCTTTCCCAAGGCACGATGCACTCGCTCAATTTCCATTCCAGACCCATGGGCAGCCAGTTCCTCTGCCGGGAGCAGTTCAGCTATCAAATTTTTGAGCACCACCAGCAGGTCTTCACCGCCCCCCACAGCTTCCGGGATTCCTCGAAAACGCACATTATTGCGACGGGAGCGGTTTTCAATGTCATCAATTTTATAAGTCAGCTCCATTGCTTGCGCTGTCGAGAGCACATTGTAAATCCACCAGGGCACCATCATGGTCTTCAACTTTTGTCTCGACCTCTTCCACACGCGTACCCAGGTCTTTTATGTCACTCCGGAGTTCTGCGATTGTGCTCATCACCTCCTCACGCATGGAGCGAAATTTGTCTGCCAAATCCTCAAAACCCCTTTGAAGTTCTCGCTGAAGGAGGGCGTGCGAGGAGAGCGTGCTGGGTCTCAAGTCATTTTCACTCAGTCTCATCATCAGAACCCTCCGAGGGTTGTTTACTGGTTGGGCTAGCCGGAGCGCCACTCTTGCCCTGCAACCGTTGGGAAGATCGCATTCCCTTCCGGGCCTCGGGATTTCTAGCCTTAGCAGCCATGGGGTGAGTTAACAGTCCAGCAGTCCGAGGATATGTAATGACCAGCTACAGGAAAGCACGCGGAGGCTATGAGCAGGGTGACCAAGAAAAAAAAAAAAGAAATACAACAGGAGAATAAAAATGCCAAGCGGTCCCACTCTTGATCAGTAGAGGGAGCTCCAGGTTCACTCAAGGCAGCGGAGTCCACAAAGTGTAGAGAGGGACTGAGCCCGATGCAATCTGTGCTTCAGAAGCCAGGCTAGCAAAGGTGAGGAAAGATTGCAGCCACTGTAAGTGTTCCAAGAGCAAACATACAATCTACAGGAGTCACCGGACAAGGGACAAGCACTATGCTGAAGAGTGGACCTCAGAATGCGGTAGCAAAATTCAGGGTTGTAGCAGCTCGTGAAGGCAACAGCTGATTCGCTGGAGAGCGCCCACGTGATCGAGGCCCTGCTGTGCTAGTTGGAACGCAAAGAAAACCATGCGTTCCAGGACCACGTGGTTATGGCTGCCGATGTATTCAGCCCCACCGCGGACACCCGCCAAGCTCTTCCACGCCGGGTCCCAGGCACTCTCACCTCCTCTGTACATAGGCAGCGCGATCTCAAGGGGGAAGTGCCAGCCAGCAAGGCAGCAGTGACACCGGATCACCGATCCCCCTCTCCTCTTCAGCTCCCAGCCACAGATCACACTCACGTCCTCCAGGTAACAATGCTCCAGGATGTGGTGGGTAGAGAGCTCTGCACAAGGATCTCTAGGTGAAGAGGGCTAATCTGAGCAGCGTCGGCAGCCAGGAGCAGCGCAACGAAGCCAGCTATGGGAGAGACCGGCACCGGGCTTCAGATCGCGCCGCAGTAATCCGAGCCTCGCAGAAGGGCACAGTTTGAATCGCCCGACTCACAGCAGACCAATTCAGGTAAAACTGGGGGACAACGCAAAATAAATGCTGATGTTAGCAAAAAGAAAGGGAAGCCCAGGACGGAGCAACACTAGAATGCGGCCATTCTGTAGCGGGCTCACTAGCGCCCCCCCCCCTGCTTTCTATCTTTTAACCAGTTCCTGATCCACAGTAGTACACTGCCTCCTATCCCATGACTCTTTAGTTTTGCCAAAAGTCTCTGATGAGGGACCTTGTCAAAGGCTTTCTGAAAGTCCAGATACACTATATCAACCGACTCACCTTTGTCCACCTGTTCATTCACACCTTCATAAAAACATAACAGATTAGTAAGACAAGATCTTCCTTGTCTAAAGCCATGTTGGCTGTCTCCCATTAGGCCATGACTATCTACATGCTGAGTAATTTTATTCTTTATGATGGTTTCTACCATTTTTCCCGGTACTGATGTCAGGCTCACCGGTCTGTAGTTTCCCGGATCACCCCTGGAACCCTTTTTAAAAATTGGTGTTACATTGGCGATCCTCCAATCTTCAGGTATTAGAGATGATTTTAATGATAGTTCACAGATTACTAATAGCAGGTCTGCAATCTCATATTTCAGTTCTTTCAACACCCTTGGGTGTATACCATCCAGCCCAGGTGATTTGCTACTCTTCAGTTTATCTAATAGTTGTAATACATCTTCCCGATGTACCAATATTTCCTTCGATTCTTCTGCACCTTTAAATACCGCTTCAGTCATGGGTAACATCCCTACATCTTCCTCAGTTAAGATTGCTGAGAGAAAATGTTTGTATAGGTGAGAAAATGGAGTAGCAGGTGTTTGAGGATAAGCCTTCTCCTGGCTACCCAGAATAGATTTCGTCAGACCCTCTTGATTCTTTTCTGGTTTTGCAATAATTGCTGTTAGTGGTTTTACCTGATTCATTTATATCCAGAGGCTAATAATAACCGGAGGGGGAATTTTCAAGACCATTTAGGCAGTTTCCAGACCTGCAAACCGCCTAATTGGCACTTAGAGGGATATTGAGTGGCTCTATTGCATCAGGGCATTCCAAGGACAGAGTAGAGAGAGCACCTGGAATAACCGGCTAGCAGTGACATTCACTCGCTAGCCAGTTATCCCTCAGCAGTGCAAGTAAGGTATCTGACAGGCTCACCTATCTTTCACCATTTTAGCTAACCAGGCAATGTTTAGTTGTGGCACTGTCTGACCAACCCGGATATTCAATGCCAGGTGGCCAGATGTGGCCCAAGTGGTGAGGGCTAGCCAATTTACCAGCACTAGCCACCACTGACAGAGGAGTGAGCTTTCCTATTTACCGTATGTATGTAGAGCAATTTATCTTCCGAGTCCCATCCTCACTACCCTATAGCTCCCCACCCCACTTCCTGTTTTTCTTATAAGGATTTTTACAAGGTGGAGGCCTGATTTCTCATAGCTCTCCTCAAATAATTCAACCTAGTTCTGTTTCATGTCAGATGTGCCTTTCTTAATTTTAGTCCAAAGCCTTTTGTTGTGTCTGCCTTTGTGTCTTGACTACATTAGATACTGTCTCTTATGTGCTTCCATAAAGCATCACATATCTGGTAGTGCAATAGAAATCACGAATAATAGCAGTTAAATTGCTGAGCAGATTGCAGAAAAGCCTCAATTATACTCAGACATCTTGAGGCAACTACAGTGTAGAAGTGGGCCACTGCCACTCTCATGCATTTGCGGCTTCATCCATCTTCTCTACCTAGTGACCTGAATGCATTTCAGGATCATTTTCCTACTCTTACTACTACTACTGATCATTTGGAAAGCGCTACAAGGCATACACAGTGCTGTAGAGACACATATAAAAGACAGTTCCTGCTCATCGGAGCTCGCAGTTTACTGAGAACAAACGACACAAGAGACGAGGACAGGGATACATCTAGGGGAATGGTAGGAGACTAGGTGGATCAGGATCCAAAAGCTGCCTCAAAGACGTGAGTTTTCAGCCTGGATTTGAAAAGGGCCAGAGATAAGCCTGCTTTATTATCAGCCGTGAGCTGTGATTATTTGTTTCAGTGTTTCCGAGTGTTATTCTGTTGAACATGTCACCCAGCTAACTCCATTCCATCATGCAATTTGTATTCATTCCCATCTTATTCGCATGTTTTTAAATCCAGACATAGGAGGCTTCCACATCAAGCTGTATTGTGCATCTCTGGCCCCAACCCTCCTGGTATCAGATTGTTCTCTTGATCTGGTAAACTGTGAGCTTTCTCAATGTTGTATGTCTTACAATTTATAATAAGTTAATAGGTTGTAGAGGCCTCATAGCATCATATAAAGAAGTCACTGCATGATATCTGGCCTCGTCCCCATAACCATTTTATACCATTGTTGTCCTCTTTGATCTGTCTGCAGCTTTTGACACCTTTGACCACTATCTGCTCTATAACACTCGGACCAGAGGTATCAGGGCCGACCCAATCATTAGGCAAACTAGGCTGTTGCCTAGGGTGGCAAATTATGAGCGTGGCAAAAAGCAGGGGATTCAAAGCTAAACAACAGATTCTGATTCTAGTATATGATTTAAGGCTTGAAGCAAGTTTGGGGCCAGCCCTGAATGGCATGTCTCTGGGCTTTGTCCTTGGTCTATTTTCTTCTCTATCTGCACCTATTCACGAGGTAATTTGATCTTCTTCCATGGCTTCCAATATCATCTTTAAGCTGATGATGCCTAAATCTGTCTCTCCACACTAGCATCCGCTTTAGCATTGGGACGTGCAGCAGCAGTACACGTGGATATTCAGCAGCACTAACCATGTTCAGGGGCTCAGAGGTTCGAATGCATGGACCAGGAGAAGGACCATAGAGTGATAGTGTCTGAGGATCGAATGCATGGACCAGGAGAAGGACCATAGAGTGATAGTGTCTGAGGGTCGAATGCATGGACCAGGAGAAGGACCATAGAGTGATAGTGTCTGAGGGTCGAATGCATGGACCAGGAGAAGGACCATAGAGTGATAGTGTCTGAGGATCGAATGCATGGACCAGGAGAAGGACCATAGAGTGATAGTGTCTGAGGGTCGAATGCATGGACCAGGAGAAGGACCATAGAGTGATAGTGTCTGAGGATCGAATGCATGGACCAGGAGAAGGACCATAGAGTGATAGTGTCTGAGGATCGAATGCATGGACCAGGAGAAGGACCATAGAGTGATAGTGTCTGAGGATCGAATGCATGGACCAGGAGAAGGACCATAGAGTGATAGTGTCTGAGGATCGAATGCATGGACCAGGAGAAGGACCATAGAGTGATAGTGTCTGAGGATCGAATGCATGGACCAGGAGAAGGACCATAGAGTGATAGTGTCTGAGGATCGAATGCATGGACCAGGAGAAGGACCATAGAGTGATAGTGTCTGAGGATCGAATGCATGGACCAGGAGAAGGACCATAGAGTGATAGTGTCTGAGGATCGAATGCATGGACCAGGAGAAGGACCATAGAGTGATAGTGTCTGAGGATCTCAAGGTGGTGAAACAATGTGGCAAGGTGGTAGTCAAAGCCAGAAGGATGCTGCGTTGCATAAAGAGAGGTATAACCAGCAGAAAGAAGGAGGTATTAATGCACCTGTACAAGTCATTGGTGAAGCCTCGCTTAGAGGATTGTGTTCAGTTTTGGAAACCATATCTCAACAAAAGATATAAAAAGATGAAATGGTTCAGAGGAAGGAAACCAAAATGATTTGGAGCCTCCACCAGAAGACATATGAGAAGAGACTTAGGGCCTGATTTTGCATTGGGCAGGGCTAAGCATTGTAGGCGCATAGCCCTGCCTGCTGACCACTTAACCCCGTATATTCACTTCCATCGCAACGGAAGTGAATATCCGGGGTTCGCCGCAGAGCCGGGAAGCTGCTGAGCCTAACCAGGCAGCAGCAATTTTCCATGCTGCCTGGTTAGTGCTCTGTGCCGAAAAGATAGGCGAGGGTTTTCCTCGCCTATCTTTTCGGTGCAGAGTGCTAACTGGTGTCACCAGTTGCCCGCCCTGGGTCCTAGGGCTAGCAGAGAGGGTTCAGCTGATGACTATCCTAAGCCAGGAAGTGGGGGTAGTGCAGGCGTAGTAGTACACTGGCCCTCTGGGTAATGGAGTCCCAAACACCTCACAGGCAAAGGAATTGAGGTAACAGAGTGGTAAGGTCAAAATAAGGTTTTATTTCCCCGTCCCGGGGTTTTGGTAAACACAAATGAACTCAGGACAAAACCATACGTCTGGTATAAAGAAAATAGTAACTCAGGAACTGCAGAAAAATGACATCTTTTTCTTCCAGCTTTTAAATACACAGTCCTTTACATAGGAAACAATAAAGGCTTCTTTTCCAATGGCAGTAATGCTCACTTTGCTTTCTCCAGCTATACCATTAGCTTCAAACATTCAATTCAGCAAAGTGTTTCCATATTATCTGCACTGGTTAACGTACAATCCATGGGTACATCGTTTATGCCTTCATCTGTGTATTCAACCTGCATATCCTCCAGCCCATCCCCCGCTGGATACATAGGAACGCATTCACACAGGGTTCTCAAAACATTCTCTTTAGCCTTAAGAGAATTCTGGAAAGCGTTATTGTCCCAGAGAAAACTATTAGGCTTAGTTTTCTCCCTGTTCCTCTTATAGGAACTACCTTCTGGCTTCTGCCTGCAAGGCTTACTGAGCAGTGCTCTTTCACTATTAGGAAAGTTCAGAGGTTTGTACCTTTCTCTCTCGTGAGCTTCTGGACACACCCAAGCTGGCTCCCTGCATGGCTTCTCCCTCCAGCTGCCTTCCTCCCAAGGCTTTAACTGAGAGAAGCTTTCCTGCAGACTG
Source organism: Ichthyophis bannanicus (assembly GCA_033557465.1). NCBI lineage: Eukaryota > Metazoa > Chordata > Amphibia > Gymnophiona > Ichthyophiidae > Ichthyophis > Ichthyophis bannanicus. The sequence continues at coordinate 175,475,180 of CM066044.1, forward strand.
TGGGTTTTAACTCTCGGTACCTTTTCAGCTTGAGCTTTCTTTGTTCCTCTGTCTGTTCCAATGTTTTCTCCTGTTCTAGCTCTGCTGCAGGAATTCACAGCTGCTCCGTCATAACTCCTCCCGGATCCTAATCCAGATCCTGAGCTTGCTCCCCAGCTTGAACTTCCTCTCCAGTCTGAACTCGAATCAGCACCTGAACCAGAGCCTGAGCTCCCTCCTGAGCTGAAGCTTGAACCTACTCTGCTTTCTAATGAGTGCTTTTTATCTTCCACAGTGCTTAGCTTCGCCCCTCTCCACCCAGGTGAATCCTATTGCACTCAGGGCACGGGGCTTGTTTGCAGCTTGGGCGGGGCTGCTGCACTCGTGGCTGGGTTTGTTTACATCTCCCTTGGCAACCTGTAGCCATGTGCATTGCCTGGCTGTCAGAATCTGACCTGTTTTCTTCAGTTTCCTCTGACTGCACAGCAAGGGACGGATCTTCCCCATCACACTGGGCAGCATGGAAAATCGCTGCTGCCCAGTTAGCACTTGCCTCCGCCCCTATTCGCCCCAGAATGTCCCACCACACCCCAATGCTAACCGAATATCATCAGGGCATGTAGGGGACTTTGGAGGGGATTTTTGAAGGCACTAACCAGTTAAGTGTCTTTGAAAATCTCTCTTACAGCATTTACACTGTTTATTGGGCTGTAAACCATGTAAATGCCTTTCAAAAATGCCGCTCTTAGATTTTAAAAAGGTTTGGACAAGTTCCTGGAAAAAAGTCCATAAGCAATTATTAAAGAGGACCAGGGAAATCCACTGCTTATCCTGGGATAAGCAATTTGGAATCTGTACCTCTTTGGGAACCTGACAAGTACTTGTGACCTGGATTGCCTGCTGTTGGAAACAGGATACTGGGCTTGATGGACCTTGGTCTGACCCATTATGGCATTTCTTATGCACTAGAACTCTCACCAAGAAGCCAGTCAGGGATCTAAGCCTGAGTGTCCGATATTGCTGCCTGTATATTCCACCATCACCTTAAATTTAATATGGCCAAAATAGAACTTGTTATTTTCCCCCTTAAAGCCTCTTCCTCAACCCCTCTTTTTTCATAAATGTAAACAACAACTCTATCTAGTTATTACTTTAAAAATGTTTATATGCCACAAATTATTCTTCCAGTCCTCTCAGCTTACAACCTGGGATCCTCTTTGACTCACCTCTTTCCTTCTATGTGTACATCCACAATATCACTAAAAAGTGACATTTCTCTTTCTACAATATCACCAAAGTCTGGTCCTTCCTTTCTGAACCTACTACCAGAAATCCTTATCTGCTCTCACCTCCTGTTTAGACAATTGAAATCTGCTCTCCATGGATCTATCACTGAATTCTCTCTCTCCATTACCATCTATTCAACATTCAGCCGAGTGGCTTATTTCCACTTAGCTTTCTGCATTCATTTAGAAAAGCCTATAAAATGGACTTTCTCAGGCTGCTTTTGATTCTTACGTTTAACAGCTGTTATGCTTTGCTTGATCTTTTGTTTTGAATTTGCTTTAGTTCTTATTTCTTATGATTATTTGTTTGATTAAATCATGTGGTTGTTTTGCTATAATATATGTCTATCTCAGGGCAGTTTCTCCAAATGGGTTAGTTTTGTGCATATTATGACAATTGTGAACCTCACTTCTAAGCCAAGGCATGTGGAGTTTGATCTCAGTCTTTCAAATTTACTGCTAAGGCTCGGTGTAATACTTGCATCGTGCCAAAGAGCCTCCTGCTGGAGTTCATAAGATGTAACATGTATGGGTAGTTTGTCAAGATGGACTTGGAAATTTTCCTTTATCAAGCCTGTGGCATTCTCTGATGTGAATGTTTTAATGATGTTTAATGTTGTATTTTAAATGTTTTTTGTGTTTATTGAAAGTCTCCTGGAGCAAGCCTCAGGCAGCTGTCTGATAAATAAATAAATAAATTGATCAGTCTCACTCCAACACCATTACAACCATTTAACCCCCCAACCCAAAAAAATAAATAAAAACAATATAGGGGCTCCTTATCCACTTCTGGATTAAATTCAGACTTCTAATGTCCACCTACAGTACACGCGCATCCACTCTGCGGCTCCACGTTACCTCTATTAGGACCAACCACCTTGGCAACTAGCCAAGCCTTAACTTTTCTGAAAGGTTTAATCATTTTTTTCCAATTAAAGGTCAAGGGACATAGAATTCCACTAACTAGGGCCAAAAGTAGCACAACGATTGAGCTAACTCATTAGGCAACCTCAGGAATGCAGCAGATGTATTTACACTAAGGGACCCTTTAATTAACGGGCACTATGGTTTTGCACTTAACTCATGACCAGTGTGAAAATTAACCTGTGTTAAGTACAGAGTAAGATAGTAACATAGTATATGAAGGCAGATAAAGACCAGTATGGTCCATTTAGTCTGCCCAGAGAGGCGGTAAAAGTAGGTGTGAGTATGCCTTTGTTTAGGGGTGTACCCACCACTCCATGTAGGTCACCCCTATTTGTTGAGATTTAAGAGAGAGTTATGTTTATTTTGATTTTATCCTGTTGCTGTAAAGGGATCCTCTGTGTCTGTCCCATGCCATTTTGAATTCTGTCACTGTATTTGCCCCCACCACTTCCATCGGGAGGGCATTCCAAGTATCCACCATCCTTTCAGTGAAAAAGTATTTTCTGATGTTGCCTTTCAGTTTACCCCCTTGCAGCTTCATGTTACGTCCTCTAGTTTTACAGCTTCCCCGTCTTTGGAAGAGGTTTGTTTGTTCATTAATACTCTATTTAAAGGTCTGAATCATAACGCCCCTGTCCCTCCTCTCCTCCAGAGTGTATATATTTAGGTCTTCAAGTCTCCTCTCATACGTCTCCTGAGAGACGTGAGATACATTTGCATACAATGGGGGCGGTGCATACAAATGCAGCACAGGCATATTTATTAGGGATAGCATGAAACCTGAATGATGTTTGGCCCTCCAGGACTGCAGTTGGGAAACTCTGCTCTAGGGATTGCACATGTTTATGGTGTCTGTGCTCTGTAGGGTAAAATATAGGCGTTTCTGGCATGTTTATTTTTTCTGCAATAAAGGTTCTGTCTTTATTACCACGGTCTAGTACTGGATAAAATATAGGGACATGGTTTGCAGGAGCCACTGCTGGGACTTGAACCTGTGACCTTCTGCCCCTGAACACACTGGCTGTGTGTACTGCACCAAACTGTTGCCACGGGGCAAATCATTCCCTGGGGATACCATGACTGTTCGTCAGACAGACCTTGTCTGTTGCAGTGTACGGTACGCACCTAAACAGGGCTTGGCCGTGGTCTGCTGTGGGCAGATGCCACTGCCCCCTCCGCCATCAACACCCCTCTGCCACCATGCTGACATGCCCTTCTGCCGGTGGTGCTGGTGGTGCGCAGTCCCAGACCATCCAGTGTGCCGGTAGGCAGCTGCCTATGGTGTGTGATATGGGGTACGGGTGCCTGCATAGACATCCATGCTTCTCCCCGGCACCACCTGCTAATGTTATGTGCCCTTTGGGGTACTTGCTGGGTACTGTCCCCTGGGACACTGTGGGACACACACTCGTGGCCATGTTTGCCCTTGGTCAGTTGCTGTCTTGCTGGTTTTCCGCTTCCACATTCCTATGTGTCACCTAGGCATCTGCCTAGCCCACCCTGTGCCCCAGCTGCCACACTGCATGTCCCGCCTTCAGCCCCCTGTACCCCATTTGCAGCCTCACCATAGTGCCCTCTCATACTTGGGCATTATGATGTTGCTGCACATGTGTCACTACTATCACTTTTCTTGGTTTCCCTGCCTTTGCTGTACATTGCTGACTGAAATGGTCTCTCTCCCCTGCAAATGTGCCTCTAGCGCGAGGTTTTCACTGGCGCTAATTTTCAGACCTTCATTTCACAGTGTTATTGTGCATGGGGCCTCTCCCTGCCCACTCTCTGGACAGTGACCCCTTTTCTCCACCCCTGGGGAGCCTTACTCCACCCGCTGCGCACCTTAATGCCGCAGAACACGTTATCGCACGATACGTGACGTTCTCGCATGGTAATGTGCCATTATCGCACGATAACGTCACGTATCACACAATAACATTGCAGCTGCACCGTTAGCGCCATTTAGTAAACATACCCCATGGTCTCCAAAACTGAACACAATATTCCAAGTGAGGTCTCACCAGCAACTTGTACAGTGGCATTAGTACCTCTTCCTTTCTGCTGGTAATTCCTCTCAGTATCCCAGCAACCCAGCATCCCATCTCAGCATCCTCAGTATCCCAGCAACCCAGCATCCTCTCAGTATCTCAGCAACCCAGCATCCTCCTGGCTTTTGCTACTGCCTTGTCACATTGTTTCTGAGGATCTCAAGGTGGCTAAACAATCACTCTGAGGTCCTTCTCCTGGTCTGTGCACACCAACCTCTCGCCCCCTATTGCATACAATTCCCTTGGATTTCTGCTTCCCAAGTGCAGGACACTGCACTTCTTCACATTGAATCTTAACTGCCAAGCATTAGATCGTTTTTCCAGCTTTTGTAGATCTTTCCTCATGTTATCCAGTCCCTCAGAGAAGTCCACTCTGTTGCAAATTTTCATGTCATCTGCAAAAAGGCAGACTTTCCCCTTCAATTCTTCAGCAATATCACTCACAAATATACTGAACAGTACTGGTCCCAGAACTGATTCGTGGGGCACACCACTACCCATATTCCTTTCTTCTGAGTGAGTTCTGTTTACCACCATCTTCTGTCATCTGTCAGTCAACCAATTTCTGATCCAGTTCATCACCATAGGACCCATTTCTAGGCTGCTCAGTATATTGATAAGCCTCCTATGAGGAACAGTATCAAAGGCTTTTCTGAAATCTAGATAGATTACATCCATTGCATGCCCTTGATCTAGTTCTCTGTTCACCCAGTCAAAGAACGCAATCAAATTTGTTTGGCATGATTGTCCTCTATTTATCTAACATTTTTATATACTGCTTTTCAAAATCTCAAAATCCTGGGGCACACTGCTAATCACCTTCCATCCATCCAAGTGAGTTCCGTTAACCATCACCTTCTGTCGCCTGTCAGTCAACCAATTTCTGATCCCCAAGTTGTTGAGTTTATTGATAAGCCTCCTATGAGGAACAGTATCAAAGGCTTTGCTGAAGTCTAGGTAGATCACATCCATCATATACCCTTGATCTAGTTCTCTGTTCGCCCAGTCAAAGAATTCAACCAGATTTGTTTGGCAAGATTGTCCTTTGGTAAAACCACGTTGTCTCGTATCATGCAACCTGTTGGTTTCGAGAAAGTCCACTATTAGCTCCTTCAGGAGCACTTCCATTACTTTTCCCATCACCGAGGTAAGGTTTACCGGCCTGTAGTTTGTCACTTCTTCCCTATTACCACATCAGTCCTTCTCCAGTCCTGTGGAACTTCTCTTGTCTCCAAGGATCTATTTAAAACATCCTTTAACAGCCCCGCAAAAACCTCTCTGAGCTCTTTCAGTATCCTGGGATGTTTCCCATCCGGTCCCATGGCCTTGTCCACTTTCAGTTTTGCAAGCATTTCCAACACATCATTTTCTGTGAATGGTGTGGTATTTACGCCATTCCCATTTGTATATTTGTCAATCACAGGTGGTCCTTCTCTAGGATTTTCTTTAGTAAAAACAAAACAGAAGTATTTGTTTAGCATTTTTGCTTTTTCGATGTCACTTTAAACAAATCCATTCCTAGCACTTTTGAGTCCTACATTTCCACCTCTGATTTTCCTCCTCTCCCGAATATACCTGAAAAAAGTCTTGTCACCACACTTCACATCTTTAGCCATCTCTTCTTCTGCCTTTGATTTTGCTATCCTTATTTCTCTTTTTGTCTCTTTTAGTTTTATCCTGTATTCTCTTCTGTGTTCCTCTGTTTGCGAACTCTGAATTTTGTGAAAGCTGTGTTTTTTGCCTTTATTTGTGCAACCACTTCTTTGGAGAACCAAATAGGTTTCCTTTTCCTCTTGCTTTTATTTACTTTCCTTACATATGTATCTGTTGCACCTTTTATTGCCTCCTTTAGTTTAGCCCACTGCTATTCCACTTCCTTTATCCCCTCCCACCTTGTCACTCTTCCTTCAGGCACTTGGCCATTTTACTGAAGTCGGTGTTTTTGAAGTCTAGGACTTTGAGCTTGTTGTGATTGGATTCCACCTTGGCTTTTATTTCAAACCACAGTGTGTGATGATCGCTGCTGCTCACCTGGGCACCCACCCAGATATTCGACATGCTATCTCCGTTGGTGAGTACTAAATCCAGCATCAAGTTCTCCCTGGTCGGTTCCGTCACCATTTGTGTAAATAGTGCATCTTGGAAGGCATCCACAATTTTTTTTACTTTTTTCCAGATTTGCAGAAGGAATACTCCAGTCCACAATGTGTAGATTAAAGTCACCCAATATGATCACTTCCCCCTTCATGGCTATCTTTGCAATATCAATAATCAATTTGCTATCCATTTCTTTGGTTTGAATTGGAGGCCTGTAGACTACACCAATATGGATGACAGTGCCATCTCCTCTTTCTAACACAATCCACAGCGCTGCTGCTTCTTTTCCCCATGTCCCCTGCATTTCAGCAGCTTTAATATTGCTTTTGACATATAGGGCTATTCCTCCTCTTTTTCTACCCTCTTTATCTCTTCTAAATAGATTATAGCCAGCTATGGCTATATCCCATTCATGCTACTCATTAAACCATCTTTCTGTAATGGCCACAATGTCCAAGTCCATTTCCACCATTAGGGCTTCCAGGTCAGGAACTTTGTTGGCTAGGCTTCAAGCATTTGTGCTCATTGCTTTCCAGCATTTGTTGCCTGGCTTGCGTGTATTTTGCATGGATTTTGTTTTACACACCTCTTCCCACTTGGTATTGATGTGTGGGTTATTATTGCAGCTGTTTCCATTGTTGTTATGTTTTTGCTGGGAGTGAGGTCCTGAACTTGTACTTTTCCATCCGTCACCCCCTTTCCCTAGTTTAAATGCCTGTCCACATAATGCCTGAATTTTTCACTTAGGATCCTTTTCCCTGCGATAGAGAGATGAAGTTCATCAACACAATAGAGCCTCTTGTTGTTCCATTTATTTCCCCAGTCATCTATATATCTAAATCCTTCATATTTGCACCAGGTTTGGAGCCATGTATTGATTATACGATGCAGCCTTTCTGCCCCTTACCAAGAACGGGTAGAACTTCTAAGAATGCTATAGTGTTAGAAATGCGTTTGAGTTTCTTTCCCAGAATCTGGAAATCCTTCTAGACTGTAGAGGCACTGTTTCTAGCCAGGTCATTTGTACCCATATGGATGATGACATCAGTTTTGGAGTGTTCACTTTCTGCACTAACTATGCCAGCAATGTGCTTAGTATTCCTGCTGGCTGAAGAGCTTGGGAGGCACTTGACCATCTTCTCCCCTTTGAACTGTGTTCTCAGGTTAGTGCCTCTGATGATGGAATCTCCAAGTAGTAGTAGTTTCCTCTTTTGTGTCAGTTTCTTCATATGTAGGGCATTATCAGTAGATTGGTCATTAACTTTCTTGTTCAAGGGTACTTCAGTTTCCACTAATTGAGCACTCCAGTTTCCACTAATTGGGCACTCAAATTTCCCAAGGCAGAGAAGACGTTATGCAGGGATATCTCTTGATGGCAAGAGTGTCTCCGTATTACAGGTTGCAACCTACCAGAGCCCACTGTGATCAATTTGTTCCTGGGATGTTTGATTCTTTGTGGGAGTGGTGGTGGGGTTTTTTCAATTTGTACCCTAGAAGAGGTGTGTTTAATTGCAGCTAATTCTTCCCTTAATAGAATCAATTCTTTATGCATGGCAGATAACTTGAGACGTATAGGGCAAGTTCTTAGACTCCAAATGAGTCTTCTTAGAATGAAGGTACCACAACTATTGCACTGAATACACGACATGTTGATTAAGATGGTTATAAAACAGTAATAGGACAAGGAGAAAAGGTGGGCGTTGCACCTAAGGATTGGAGGACAGCTGTCAATTTATATGATGACTATATAGGCAATGCAACCCTGGGGTAGGTGGGGTGAAAGGTAGAGTGGGCGGGAATTTAAGTGTCCTTGGTCAGTAGACCTTCTATGAACTGAGGCCACACTCAAATCTTAAGAGAGTATAAACAGGTAATAAATAGGCAGGGAAAATTTATATCAAAACCAGCCAAAATAGTAAATTCAGAAACTTAGCTTTGCAGTGCAGGGTCAGAATTCTTGCTCAGGTAGCAGAGAGACTGATTGAGTTAACTTCAGGCAGCAGAAGTTGAATGAATGAATGAATTAACTATGACTTAACCACACCCTGTAAGGTGGGCTTCTAACAGAGCAATGGAACTGTGAACGTTCCAATGAAATCCTACTTTTATATACCAGCCTACTATGCAAAGGACCCTGGAACTTTAAAATGCAGAGCCTCTGCATTAACATTCGGGGACATGGACAGCATATTCCCAACAGTTAACGCGTGACACCCTATCCAAACATAAGCTGCTATTACCATGGGTGCAAATAACTCCACCTATTGAGGAGGAGCTAGCTGCACCCATTCTAATTGCCCCATTGACAGTACATGGTGTTTAGCCCAGCACTAACTGCATTGCGCTCACTTCACCCACTCTCCACCCCTAACCTGCCATAATTAATACTATAGTTTCGCTGCCCTGAATGAGCCTGAATGATCTTAGCTGATGTTAAAAGCTAAGCAGGTTTGGGCCTGTTAGTACCTGGATGCAAGACCGCCTTGGAAAACCAGGTGCTGTAGGCTTACTGCATGGAAGAAAGGCCTGGCAATCTACTTCTGGTTTCACCTTGCCAAGAAATGCCAGGGGCTGGGTTGCCAGAAGTCAGCATTAACTTGATGGCACACACTGAATGCAATTAACTTGTGTTATAAGTGGAGGAGTAGCCTAGTGGTTAGAGAAACAATCTAGCACCCAAGGAATCCAGGTTTGATTCCCACTGGAATGCCATCTGACCTTGGGCAAGTCACTTTACCCTCCATTGCCTTGGAAGAAAAAGCCTGGCAATCTGCTTCTGGTCATACCTTGCCAAGAAGTAGCTGATAAGAAGTAGCTGATAAAGCGAAGAAAAAGAAGGAGGCCTTCATGAAATACAAGAGATCACAGAGAGAGGAAGACAGGCATCTGTATTTGGAAAAACTTAGAGAAGCTAGCAAAGTAGTCAAGAAGGCAAAGATTCAAAAGGAGGAGGAAATAGCCAATGCAATAAAATGGGGGGATAAGACATTTTTCAGATACAGTCAAACCTCGGTTTTCATGATTAATCCGTTCAAAAAAGTCTGACTAAAACCGAAACGGACTAAAACCGAAGCAAGATTTCCCATAAGAAATAATGTAAATTCAATTAATCCGTTCCAGACACCCAAAAATATTGACAAAAAATACATTTTATAGAGAATAACTATATTTTTACATACAGAAAACAATGAGAAATACATATAAATGACTAATGAAATGGATAAATGAGCATGTAACATCACTTTTACCTTTATTGAAGACTTTTGTTGGCATATGGGACGCACTCCAGCCAGCTCCAGCTGCTCTCCCCTCCGGGGATCGAGCAATCACCACCAGCAGCGGAGGTGGGAACAGCCATCTTGGCCGGCTGCCCAATTGGGGCTCCAGCCTGCCTTGTAAAAGAGAAGCGCCAATAAATATGGAAGACAGTCAATCAGCAAGAAAATCAAAATAAAGAAAATCCCACTTCTGGCCACAAGATGGTGCTCCATTTTCAACTGTACGAAAACCGAGACAACGTACGAAAACCGAAACAAAATCTTGATGAAAAAAGTCAACGAAAACCGAATCGTACGAAAACCAGGGCATACGAAAACCGAGGTTTGACTGTATATTAGTGAGAAGAGGAAGGGCAAAAGTGGTATTGTCAGACTCAAGGGTGCAGGGGAGGAATATGTAGAAGCTGATAAGAATAAAGCGGAATTGCTTAACAAATATTTTTGTTCTGTGTTCACAGATGAAGAACCATGAGCAGGACCTCAGAAAACACCCACAAATAGGAACAGAAGCAAAGGACATCTTGAACAATTTTCAAAAGACTGTGTTCGTGAGAAACTATCTCAACTTAAAGTAGACAAAGCGATGGGACCGGATGGGATACACCCGAGAATACTGAGGGAACTAGGGGACGTTCTAGCAGCTCCACTGACTGACCTTTTCAATGCCCCGTTGGAGTCAGGAGTGGTGCCAAAGGACTGGAGAGAGGCTCATGTGGTGCCTTTACACAAAAGCGGAAGTAAGGATGTGGTTGAAAACTACAGGCCGGTTAGTTTAACTTCGGTGGTGAGTAAATTATTGGAAACGCTGCTGAAAGAGAAAATAGTGAGGTTTCTGGAGTCCAGCGGATTACAGGATCCGAGGCAGCATGGATTCACGAGAGGCAGGTCTTGTCAGACAAATCTGATTGAGTTCTTTGACTGGGTGACCAGGGAGTTGGACCAAGGGAGAGCCCTAGATGTGGTGTATTTAGATTTCAGTAAAGCCTTTGACACTGTTCCTCACAGGCGACTTATAAACAAACTGAGCAACCTAGGGATGGACCCTAAAGTTACTGCTTGGGTTAGAAATTGGTTGGGTGGGAGGCGACAAAGAGTACAAGTAAATGGAGCTCACTCTGAGGAGAAGGATGTTATCAGTGGTGTGCCCCAGGGATCTGTCCTTGGTCCAATTCTTTTTAACATCTTTGTTAGTGATATAGCGGAAGGGCTTTCAAGTAAGGTTTGCCTCTTTGCGGATGATACCAAAATCTGCAATAGAGTAGACACCCAGGAAGGTGTAGATAACATGAGGAGGGATCTAGCTAAACTTGAAGAATGGTCTAGAATTTGGCAGCTGGGATTTAATGTTAAAAAATGTAAGGTCATGCATTTGGGCTGCAGCAATCCAAGGGAGCAATATAGTATAGGGGTGAAGTACTTTTGTCCACTAAAGAAGAGCGGGACCTAGGCGTGGTTGTGTCTGATGATCTTAAAGTAACTAAACAGGTAGAAAAGGCGATGGCAAAAGCTAGAAGGATGCTTGAGTGCATACAGAGAGGAATGGCTAGCAGAAAAAAGGAGGTGATAATGCCTCTGTATAAGTCTTTGGTGCGACCTCATTTGGAGTATAGTGTGCAATTCTGGAGACCGCACCTTGAAAAGGATGTGAACAGGATGGAGTCGGTACAGAGGGTGGCTACTAAAATGATTAGTGGTCTTCATTGTAAAGCATATGAGGACAGACTGAAGGATCTTAATATGTACACCTTAGAGCAGGGGTCTCAAACACGCGGCCCGCGAGACAACTTTGTGCGGCCCGCGACGGAGGAAAACAAAAAAAACCCAAAACCCTGGCTTCTGCCGTTGCCGCCGTGGCAGCGGCAGAATCAATTGTCAAATTTTTAAAAAAAACTGACTTCTGCTGCTCAAGCAGCAAAATCAGCTGTCCTGCGGCCCTTTCCCCTGTGCCGGAGATCCAAGTCTGCTCTATCAGCGGCGTGCTTTTCAAGCCGCGAAGAGAGTATTCCCCTCTCGCGCGGTTTCAAGCCGCGCGAGAGGGGAATACTCTCCTCGCGGCTTGAAAAGCACGCCGCTGATAGAGCAGACTCGGATCTCCGGGCACAGGGGAAGGGGCCGCAGGACAGCTGATTTTGCTGCTTGAGCAGCAGAAGCCAGGTTTTTTTTTAATTTACCTGGGGGGGGGGGGGTGTAGGACTGGAAATGGGCTATTGGCAGGGGGGGTGTAGGACTGGAAATGGGCTATTGGCAGGGGGGGGGTGTAGGACTGGAAATGGGCTAGTGGCAGGGGGGGGTGTAGGACTGGAAATGGGCTATTGGCAGGGGGGGGGGGTATTACAGGAAATGGGCTATAGGCAGGGGGGGGTATGAATGGAAATGGGCTATTGGCAGGGGGGGTTATGACTGGAGATGGGCTATTGGCAGGGGGGGGTATGACTGGAAATGGGCTATTGGCAGGGGGGGGGTATGACTGGAAATGGGCTATTGGCAGGGGGGGGTTATGACTGGAGATGGGCTATTGGCAGGGGGGGGTTATGACTGGAGATGGGCTATTGGCAGGGGGTTATGACTGGTAATGGGCTATGGTGGGGGCTAGGACTGGAAATGGGCAGGTGGGGGTTAGGAAGGACTGGAGGTGGGCTGATGGGGGGAGTTAGGACTGGTAATGAGCTATGGAAGGGCTGACTGAAATGGGGTAATGGGGGTTAGGGCTGGAAGTGGGCTATTGGCAGGGAGGTTATGACTGGTAATGGGCTATGGGGGGGGGGGTAAGACTGAAAATGGGGTGATGGGGGGTAAAACTGGAAGTGCGCTATGGGGAGGTTAGGACTGGTAATGGGCTATGGGGGGTCTAGGACTGGTAATGGGCTGGGGGGGTTGCTAGGACTGGAAATGGGCTGAGTGGAAGGGGGGCTTGAACTGCAAATGGCTGATGGGGAGGGGGGCTTGGAATGGAAATGGGCTGTGAGGGGAGGGAGCTAGGATTGGAAATGGGCTGATGGGGGGCTAGGATTGGAAATGGGCTGATGGTGAGGCTAGGATAGGACTGGAAATGGACTAATGGGGGGACTAGAAGGGAGCGGATGCTGGGTGGGGCTGGAACTAGAAGGGAGCTGATGTTGGGGGAGGATTAGAATGGGATGGAGCTGGGAAAGTGAAATGGAGAGGGGAAAAATATTTTGTCTGGGAGAGAAGACAAATCTACAATTGGCCAGGTATTGGGAGAGTAAGTGGGGATTGAGGATGGAGGGGTAAAATTTGAGTGGATGAAATAGGAATGAGGAAAGAGAAAAAGGAGAAAGATTAGTATGTTAAAGCAGATGTAGAGAGAGAATGGAAAAAAAACTAGGAGAGAAGAAAGGGCAAATGGACAGCAGACGATGGAGAGTTAGCAGAAGACATGAAGAAACCAGAAGAAAGTGGCTGGAACAATTGCAACTGAAAAAAAATGCACAAAAGGTAGAAAAATATCTCTTTATTTTGAATTTATTAACTGGAATATGTCAGCTCTGGGAAATGTGCATCATTAATGTTTGCGCTTTGTTTAGTACAAGAGGAAATTAATTTATAGTTTTATTTCTACAGTGTTGTTGTACATTCCAAGTTTGGCTTTTGGGGTTCCCAGTTTAATTATTGTCTTCTTGTTTCTAAATCTTTTAGTCTTTCTTTATCCATACTCATTAAAGAGGCATGTTTACTAAAAGTTAGTGTATGGTAACATTATGCAAATATTTATGCAAATGAGGCCCCTTATGCAAATGAGGCCCCGCGTCTTATGCGGCCCCCGGGTTACTTTACAAGTCCTCATTTGGCCCTCAAAGCAATTTGAGTTTGAGACCCCTGCCTTAGAGGAAAGGCAGGATAGAGGTGATATGATTGAGATGTTTAAATACCTCCGTGGCATAAATGTTCAGTGAGAGAGCCTCTTTCAATTGAAAGCAAGTTCTGCTACGAGGGGACATGGGATGAGGGTGAAGGGAGATAGATTCAGGAGTGATATGCGGAAATATTTCTTTACGGAAAGAGTAGTGGATCCGTGGAATAGTCTCCCAGTGGAGGTGGTAGAGATGAGGACAGTAACTGAATTCAAAAAGGCATGGGACAAACACAGAGGATCTCTAAAGGTAAAAAGGGGACTGTTGTAGTTGTTGTTATGGAAGGACAGACTAGATAGGCTATGTGGTCTTTTTCTGTCGTCATATTTCTATGTTTCTAAGAAACCCCAGGGGCTGCTGGATCAGCATTGACTTGATAGCATTTAAAAGAAAAAGTAAATAGATCCATTAGCAATAATGGGATTGGTGTTACATCCCATCATCATTTTGGTAAAACTAGCCCTGGGTTAGGAGAGGCTGAAGTGAGTTGCAGAAATCACAAGGTGCATGAGCCCCTAGTTTTCCTGGTGCTAAGTCTGCTGCTGTAACCACTAGGCTGCTCTTCCGCTCCATTGCCTTCTTGCTGACATTAAGTTTATTTACTTATTTTAATTTATGACTTGACTACCTGAAGCTCCAGGTGACATACAGGATAAAACTGAAACAAAACATAAGAAATAAAGAAATATAAGTAAAACAAATCTGTAAACCCTACACAATAAGAACATAATTAAACAAAAAAAAAAATAAAATACATGGGTGTGGGGCATTTTAAAAACTTTTAGCCAATCAGAAGACCTGCTAACTAGTTAAAACATAATTGCCATGGCATTCAGTGGGACTAACTGGCTATTGCTACTGACTATCTCCACAGACCGCCAAAAAAGCACTTGTTAAAACCAGGATGGTCTGTGGGCAGAGCAGCGGCAATGACCACCACTATCTGGTCAGCGATGATATTCAGCCACTAATCGGATAGCTTCAGTGGTTAAAGTTAAGACAGATGAATAGCTGTCCCAACTTTAACTGCTTTGTGTTATCTCCTGAATATTGCCGTTAACCGGATAACAGCTTCAGTGGAGGGCAGCCTGGATATTCAGTAGTAGAAACTGGAAATGTTGCTCTGCTGACCATCTGGTTTACATTAAAGCGGCGGCAGCAGCTAGTTGCTATATTTTTCCTAAGCGCCACCACTGAATATGCTCCCCATCACCTCTAAATCCTACATATAAGCCATGAAAGTTCAAATAAATAGACCCTGCTCTACGGAAGGACATGAGTCAGGGGCCCTTTTACTAAAATGTGCTAAATAGTTAATGAGCATTTTTCACACATGGTAACTTATGCTGAGGCCCGTGGTAACTGTTACTGTGGGGGCATGACAGCTACCGTGTGTTGATTCATGCACTAACTGTTGGGTGCTGAATGGGCATAGAGTTGGCACGGAGAGCACATTGCAGTTTGCATGGTGGGATATATCATGCGCTGTCAATCTTGTGATTAGCATGGGTGTGCCTAATGCAACTGCAATAGGTGGAGTTAGGTGCACCCGCAGTATTTGCGCCATACATTGGAATATGCATCTGCACATTAACGGCCAGGAACATGCTGGTCACGCCCTCAACAGTTACCACAGAGGCTTTGCACTTAAAGCAGGTTCATTTTCATGTAAAAGGGCAACTGAATATTTTTTGGCAAGCATCGAAGTTGCCATGTCTGCCTGTTTGAAAGGTTCTGATCCTATACTGTGGGTCCAGCCCTCAGTCTTACAGTTGTATGTTTTCTCCAGTGTGATGATCTTGTCCACTACCACTCCTGATGCCGCAAACTAGATGGGTCTTCAGCTATAATTAATAGAGTCCTTTGGTCCAGCACATCCATTCATACAGGCCAAGCCAATCCTGGCTTTGCCCCAATAAATCTGTAGAATTGTAGCATTAGTCTTGCTAACAAAAACAAGACCAAAGATCTGCTGATGCTGCGAGGCAAAACCAGCCCTGGATCTGATCAGGACTGATCTGGAGTCAGAAGGCAACCTTAGCGCAACACAGTTATTGTTGCTGGTGTATGCATTAGCACTTATGTTGGCTGTGTGTTGGATTGCCTGCAGTGCAAGACCTGATATATTATGCTTAAATACAGGGAGGATTTGTATAATGTTAAAAAAAAGTTTCATTGTGGGTTTTTTTTGTCAAACTTTAATGCAGGGTTCCCCAAATTTTATCCCTGAAGGCTACAAACCAGTTAGGTTTTGAGGATTTTTACAATGAATATGCATGAGCTTTATTTGCATATAGTGGAAGAAATGCATGCAAATATATATTGTGCATATTTATGGTGGAAAACGTGATTGGGTTGTGCTCCTTAAGGACCAAGTTTAGGGATCCCTGATTTTAATGCATACTTAAAGATTGCAAGATATCTTTCATGTAAAAGTAGCAAAGTGTATACTGATGTCATGACTGCAATATCTCAGAGGGTCTCCTGTTTGCTACCCACTGAAATTATTCTTTAGAAAGAACCTGATTTGTTTCAGAAAACCCTCTGCTCCTCTCTGCTGTATGCATCCCAAGTCAGATTAATTACTTGGCACTTTTAAGAAAGATTTTGAATTTGAAAGCTCAATTTCCCAGTCCAGGTATGAGTAGGAATATATTGATGTAATAAAATTAGAGTCCATTTACAAGTAAATAAATAGAACAAACTCTGGAAGCTGCTCAAGTATTTTCTTACACAGAAGTATCACGTAATGTTTGTGCCAGAGAACAGCAAGTGAGTGAAATGGGCTGCCAAGACCAGCCTATCGTCCAAAGCCAGAGCGTGGAAAGACCCAAGAGGCACATCTGTTGAGGATCTGTTCTGAGCAGCGTGCTCTGTACCACTTCTTCAGAGTGCTAGGAAAAAATGTCTGTTTAAAATTCAGCATGGCTCAGAAAGTGCAAAGCCCAAACTGATTAGAAAGAGGCACTGAGGCAAACCTATCAGAAGAGATTACGGTATGAGTAGAGCAGTCTCTGGGAGTCTATTAAAGGAATAGTAAGGCGGGCTGCAGTGCAAGGTCAAGGTGCATTGATAAGAGTTAAATGTAGGGGTCCATCACAGGAATAGCAGACGTTGCAACAAAGCTGGAATACGGTGCATTGGGTACTGGAATGGTAGACGGTAATGCAGGTCAGAACTTAGAATCATCGGCAAAATTATTGGGGTTCTGTAATGGAAAAGCAATGAATGGATAGAAAAGAATGAAAGAAGTACCGGAATAGCAAGGGGTGCTGCCTAGCAGAACTGAGGCGCCCTGGAAATGCTATTGTGTGTCTTAGTACTGAAATAACAGGGGATGCTGCAGGGCAGGACTGAGGTGCACTGGCAAAACTATGTGTCAGTATCAATCCCGGAATGACTAATCATCTAAAAACCCGAAGAGGAGCAGCAGGAGTGAGATGAAGTAGAGAGAGGGAGGTGCTGGAATAACTGGGCTGCCAGACTGTAGCTTTATGAGCTTGACAATATTAGAAAGCCCTGAAACCTGCAATGCCAAAACCAGCTTCTGTTGGGAAAAGTTCATTTTGCTGGAGGTATGCTATGTGGAGAGAGGGATTTTTACTCATCCACTGGCTTCCTATCAATGGGAGAGTGTGCTCAGTCACCCCTCACTCTTCCTCTTTCCCCTCACCCTAATATGTATATTCAGTATTGTCTATAGCAGGGCTCCCAAACATGTCCTGGAGAACTCCCAGCCAATCAGGTTTCAAGATATCCACAATGAGATAAACTTGCAAGTAATGGAGGCAGTGCACGTGGGTCTATCTCATGCATACTCGTTGTGGAAATCCTGAAAAACCCTGACTGGCTTATGGCACTTGAGGACCAGAATTGACTACCCCTGACCTCGGAGCTTATAAAAGTGGATCTTTCAAAACCTGTACAGTGGACCCTGCATCCAATGGAGTTTTCAGGATATCTACAATGTATATGTATAAAATGCATTGGCATACATTGGTAACCAGTGTATGCCCATTTATCTTATACACAGCCATTGTAGATATCCTGTAAACTCTACAGACTGTGAGGTCCAAAGAACATGTTTGGGAAGCCCAATTATTAAAATGTGTCATTGCTTTTCAGCATCATGACATGGACAGATCCTATAATACTGACTGTCACCCACATTAAACTTAATGGCACTTTTCAAAACATTTAAATATGCTTAAAATACCAGGCAAAATGAGTGAGCATACAGATGGCAGAATAAACACCTGCAATAAATATAATGCAATTAGGGTAAATATTCAAAAAATGTACATAGCTAAAATCGGGTTTTATTCAGATAAATCTGTTTTTAAAAATTGGTCCTTTTAACCCCCTGATTTTCTGTGGTCTAAATCATAAGCTGCATATACAATCCTTAGCTGGCTAAAAAGAGACCAGGTCGAAGTATTTTTGGGATGGGCTTAAAATTTAGCCATGTAGTACACTACTGAGTGGTATCCAGCTTACATTAAGCCAAGTGACTTCAGCAATGCAAATAAAATTCCTAAATCTGCACCCTCCAAAAGTGAGCGGTTAGATTTACACATGGACCTACTTACTAGCAACACCCACTAATGGCCTTAGCGTGCACTAACGCAGTAGCACACCTGACTAGCACTAGATGTTAGTCAGATATTCAGCCACATAACCAACCAAGTGCAGCTGAATATAGATAGCCTGGAGAAATGTAGTTGTCTATTGTACCTGCTTATTAGGATTTTTAATATAAGCCCATAGGATGAACAGCACTAGGACCACGCAATCAACTCCCTTGCAAGTTATGATGGCAGATTAATTATGGTATTGTTAGAAAACGCATAAAAGCTTGGGTTTCTATTGCTTTATAAAATTGCTTGGTGGCCGTATGTGCTTTATTTTTATTTGGACTGCTTACAGAGATCCTGAATATTTGGACTTATTTATAGTCAGTGCTTCTTAAATGTTGAGAATTATTTTAGAAAGGATGTCCAAGTTAAATTGAGAACGTCCAGAGTGGAACATGCAGAAAAGCACCAGGGATTGCTACGTCTCCAACTGAAGTCAGGAACATAGACGACCCTGACATGGACATGCATTAGGGATGCTTGGCTCTGGGATGTTCCTCTCGGGCAAGCTAGCATATAGCAAAGTTCAAACATGAGCCCCCATCCCCTGTCAGTGTCCCTTGTACATGGTAAAATACAGGGTAGTGTAGCTCCTTCTCTATACCTTCCATATTTGTTTAACAAAACAAGCACGTTTTAGATGCCTGTTAGTGCCTGGAGCAGGTTTAATTTCAGATGTGATTAAGGATGGCCAGGGCATTTCTAGGATCAGGCAGAGACACCCAGGTTTGTAGCTATGCCACAGCCCCCATTCAGACTTGGATGTCCTCGCCCTGGTGATGTCCACAGACCTGGCTTCTAAAATGTCTCTGGAGCTGTCTCTGTGATTTGGACGTCTGCATGTCCATTTGCAGGCATCCAAATTGAGAACAGCACTTTAAAAATAGCACCCATTGTATCATATGTTGGCTATTTTATCTTACATGTAAACACTGACCATTTTTGCATGCCACCTTGGTAAGATGCATTGCAAAAGACAGTCTGTAAATGTATAAATTATTATTACATAGCAACGTGCACATATCAAACCTCCTACACTTGCACAAAAAATAAGCATATATGTAATAAATCTGTGCACTCAAAGGTGTATACTCACTATGGGGCTATTACTTCAGGGCTGTTATGGTGCTAAATGGCGTTCCAGGTAGATGCAGCTGGCTTTGGGAGGGTCCACTTCAGAGGATGTATTGTAGTCTGCTGGCCAATCCTACAGCAAACATGGACTACAGAGCGGTACTCATGCATAGCACAGGGACTATTACTCTTGCTGCTGTTTAACAAGGATGATATGGCACATCACAGCATCCACCTTTCCCATCTTTTCTTAGTTCCTGCTTCTCTTTATTAGAGTTTTGAATCTTTGCTGGCTGTGACACCTTTTATTTGCTTAAGGGAAGAATTACCCAAAGATAAATTTATTTATTTATTTAACAGTATTTCTATACCACCTTATCTTACAATCAAGGCGGTATCACAGCAAACAATCAAAAGGAGTGATCGTGTTTTTCATGCAGTGAAGGTTATATCGTGATTTGTGTGTAAGATGTGTTATTTATTTTATTTATTTAGACAGTTTTTGTATACCGCCTTATCCTTCAATCAAAGCGGTCACAACACAATTGGGGGATACATTTAACACGCGGGGATATGAGACACATACATTAATACTTACAGGGAACATGGGCTATGGAGGGTTAAGTGGCTTGCCCAAGACCACAAGGAGCATCTGTGGGACTAGAAACCCCAATCCTTCCGGCCCAAGGTTGCTGTCCTCTAGTGGGATTTGAACCCCCGACCTTCCGGCCTGAAGTACCTTGCCCCAACCACTAGGCTACTCCTCCCTGTGTTGTGTGTTTGATTAGGTTGAGCTATGTACATTGTGCGCTATGATACATCATGTGCTATAATACACTCTTCTATACATTGAGTGTTAAAAACATCATGTGCCGTTATACATTCTCTTATCAGCGGGTCGGGGAGGGGGGTATGTTGGTTGTTCCTGGTAGTTAGATCATGTGACGTGTCCATAGTGTTCTTTGAATAGCGTTGTCTTCAGCTGTTTGCGAAAGTCTTTAAGGTCCGTCGTCGATCTCAGATCGTCTGGGAGGGTGTTCCAGATTGTTGGGGCAGCCAGGGAGAGTGCTCTTTCTGTGGTGTCCTTGCATGTTTTTCTGAAGCCTCGAGGGGTGTTAACTCGGTTGGAGGTTCCTTTTCTTCTTGGGCATGTGCTGGTGTCTGGCTGTATGAGGGTGTGCAGGCTGTTGGCTGAAGTGTGTTGTTTGATCTTAAATATGTTCATGATTGTTTTGTATTTGATGCGTGAACTGATTGGGAGCCAGTGTAGGTCTTTCAGAACAGGTGTGATGTGTTCCTGTCTTGTTGATCCAGTTATTATGCGGGCCGCCGTGTTTTGTGCTAGTTGTAGTGGTTTGAGTGTTTGTTTTGCTAGCCCAAGGTAGATTGGGTTGCAGAAGTCCAGTAAGGGGGTTATTAGTGCTTGGTATATGGTACGGAAGTGCTCAGTGACGAGGAGGGGCTTAAGTCTTCTGATGATTCTCATCCTGTAGTATGCATTTTTGATTGTTTTGCTTACGTGTGGCTTGAGATTCAGTTCATTGTCCAGGGTCACTCCGAGGTATTTTACTTCCGACTTTATTGGTATGGTTGTGTTTTGTATCTTGATGTCCGGTGGGTGGATGAAGTCTGGGTTACGAGTGATGATTAGTGCCTCAGTCTTGCTGTAGTTGATTGCGAGGTTGTTGTTTTGACACCATCTTGTCATTTGTGTGAGGCAGTTTGTTATTTTAGAGTAGTCCGGCTTGTCAACTGAGATAGGTGTGTATATCATGATGTCATCTGCGTAGATAGTATATTGAATGCTGTTCTTTTTCAGGATGTCGCATATTGGCTGGATGTAGATGTTAAACAGTAGTGGGACTTCCGGTGGCATGGTGGGCTAAGCAGGACGTCTCCTACTTAGCTCCGGAACCCGTCCCCTCTCCCCCGGCTATTTATCCTTTTATTGAGCATTCCTTGCCGCAGGCCGGGGGACCGCACACTTACTTTGACAAGGGGTGTCTATTCGCTGAAGCCTCTGTCAGGAAGAACCCGCATGGCCGCAAAAACCCCCCCGCCGGGAGCGGATCCGAGGTGGTGACATCAAGATGGCGGAGAGCGCCCCTGACGGGACCCAGCAAGCGGCCGCGCCGTCCTTGGTAGCGGAGGTTTCGAGGGCTGTGGTGGAAGCCCTGGAGGGTCGCTTGGGAGGTCTGGCTTCCCAGATCACTGAGGTGGCCCAGGCGGTTGGCGATTTTAACCGCCGGGTGGAGCAGGTGGAGCAGCGTCTTGGCGCTCTTGAGGACACATGTGGGCAAGATGGAGCCCGACTTAAAAAGCTGGAGGAGGCCCTGACCCGACACGCGGAGAAGCTTGAGGACCTCGAGAATAGGAGCCGACGGAACAACTTGCGCTTTATCGGTATCGAGGAGGCGGTACAAGAAAAGGATCTGTGTGGTTACCTGGAGCGGTGGCTGCCTGCTAATCTGCCCCTGGAGGAGTCGATGGGGGCCATAGTGTTGGAGAGGGTGCACCGGCTGGGGCCTCTACGGACCGGCGACAACAGACCCCGAGCGGTGATCGCCCGCTTCTTGAATGCTGCTCAGAAGGAGGGGGTCCTGCGTGCGTCAAGACTGCAGCGCCGTTCAGGAGGTGAGCCGGGCAGGATCCTGATATTCCAAGACTACTCGGCTGGAGTGTCTCAGAGGCGCCGCGCGTACAAAGATGTATGCAGCCGGCTGATTGCACGTGGCCTTCGTTTTGTGATGGTCTATCCAGCGACTCTTCGGGTCGACTATGAAGGGGGTCGGCGAACCTTTGCTACACCGGAGGCAGCCTTGGACTTCTGTAATGGCCTGAGCTGAGGGACAGGACTATCCCCAGTGAAGTTGGCGGCAGAGAGCTCCCCTGGTCCCTTTCTTCTCCTGCGGAGACTGATGAACGTTAGTTCCGGGACTTGGTGAGGCTGGTGGGGGGTTTACGGGCCTGCATGGCCGCGGGGAGGTATTGTTCTTTTTTCCTCCTTCCCCCTAGGCCTCTCTTCCCCCCTTTTTTTCAGTTCCTGGGGGGAGGCTGGATGGAGGCTCCGTTGCCTTACCGCGGCTACCTTGGTTAGTTCCGGCATGTTCTGCTGGAAGGGATATTAACCGATGCCTGGTTGAGTGGCTTGCGGTTAGCCCCGGGGCCGTGCTGGCCTTAGTTTTTGTATATTTGTTAATTGGCCTTCTGGCACTTACAAGTCTAGGGATCGGAGTGGTTTTTTTTTTGTTTTTTTTTTCTCTTCTTCCTCTTTTTTTGAGATTGCTAGGAATTTTGTACTTATCTTCTGTGCCCCATTTCCTTTTATTGGATCTGTGTAATTTTCTCTTAATTCCTATGTTTGTTTCACTCAGTTACTAAATGTTCATACTGCTCTTGCTCTCCCTCTGGCGTGGCTCAGGCCTGGCTGGATAGGCCGGGATATGGGTTTCACGTGGGGGGGGGGGGTCGCCCACCATGGTCTGGGGGGAACGGCTTGTGGAGCTGCGGGAGTAACCTCTCGCGCGGCAACTGTTTGGGACATTGCGGGTGCTTCCCTCCTGCAATGTGGCCCCGGCCCTGCACAAGCTGGAGCTGTATTTGCCCCCTGAAGTTGGGGGACTGTGTTCTCCATGCAGCTTATCATGATTTCTGCTGCATCTGAGGATCTTGGAGATACTCTGTGGGGCTGGGTTTTGTCACTTTTGTCACTTTCGTCATTGTAGACTTCTGTGGGCGGGAGGGTAGGCTGGCTAATGGGGATGGGGGGAACCCGGGGATAGGATGGGGGTCTGGCCAACGGGGATAGCGGGGGGGAGATGACTTGCCTGGGGGAGGGGAGGGTTCTGCAAGCACTGGAGGTCACGGTGAGGCCAGCGGTGGAGGTGGGCTGGGAGGTAGAGGTGATTGCGTTGGGGAAGGGGGAAGGGGGAGGGGGGAGGGTGCGGGGTGGGTTGGGGGGGGAGGGAGGAGGGTGCGGGGAGGGTTGGGGGGGGGAAGGTGGGGGGCGGGGGGGGAGGAGGGTCTGGGTGGAATGAATGGTTAGTAGAGGGAAAGGCAGATACGTGTGGGATTGACGGTAACTCTTTGTATGGTGGTGAGTGGCTGCGGTTGTTGTGTGAGTTTTGGTTGTGGGTGATGGGTGAGACCCCAGGCTGGGGGGGCCTTCACTCTATGGAAGCTTGGTTGCTGGCTCTTTGGGGACCCTTCGGGCAAAGATGCCATGACTACTGGTGTTAAGATAGCGTCCTGGAATGTTTGTGGCCTTGGTTCCCCGATCAAGCGCTATAAGGTGCTTCAGCTTTTGAAACGTAAACAGATAGGGGTGGTCATGTTACAAGAGACCCACCAGTCTATGGAGGAACATGGGAAGCTATGTAAGGGCCACATTGCTAAAATGTATGGCTCCCCTGCAGTGGGGAAAAAGAGGGGGGTAGCCATTCTGTTTGCCAGATCCGTGGATTGGCTGGAGGAGCGTGTGGAGACTGATCCTGAGGGCAGGTATGTGTGTGT
This sequence comes from Ichthyophis bannanicus, assembly GCA_033557465.1. NCBI lineage: Eukaryota > Metazoa > Chordata > Amphibia > Gymnophiona > Ichthyophiidae > Ichthyophis > Ichthyophis bannanicus. The sequence continues at coordinate 175,498,881 of CM066044.1, forward strand.
GTGGGGGACAATGGCGGGGATGAAAGTGGCGCTTTGCTCGGTCTATGCCCCGAATGTTTACGACGCCAGTTTTTTTCGGGCTCTCACCCGGATTTTGGCGGGCACGATCGGATATCAGGTTGTACTTGGGGGAGATTTCAATGAAGTGCTGCATGCTGAGTTGGATCGTTCCGGGCCGGTTGGCGGTCGGAACCAGAGGACGCGGCGGCGTCTCTGGGGACTGTGTGATGGTCATCAGCTCTTAGACATCTGGCGGACCCTTCACCCGGGGGACCGGGAGTATACGCATCAATCTCGGGCACACGGTTCGTGGTCCCGTATAGATTATTTTTTGGTTTCCGCTTCCTTATTTAGTCGGGTTCGAGATGCTGCGGTGGGTCCCTCTGTTCTGTCCGATCACGCGATGGTGATTTTAGAGCTTAGCGATGGCAACCCGGGTCGGGGCGGTTATGGCGTTATCCCCTGGAACTCTGTGGGGACCGGCACTTTGAAGCGTTTCTTCGAGACCGTTGGAAAGACTACGTTGCCCTCAACGATAAGCCCGGGACTTCTCCCGCTCTTCTCTGGGAGGCGGGTAAGGCCGTCCTTCGCGGTGACATTATTAATTATACCAGTCAGCGGCGTCGAAGGCTGAATCAGCAGATTGTGCGGCTGGAGCGGGACTTGGGGCAGGCGCGGAGAGTGCTGGCGGGCAGTCGGACCGTGGAAAACCTCCGCAAGTTGCGGGAGCTCCAGACCGAGCTGGAGATGCTCCTTCATAGGAGAGCTCAAAAATCCCTGTTATATTACAGATTCCGGCTGCATCAACACGGCAACAGAGCTGGCAGATTGTTGTCATCCCTGGTGCGGCCTGCTGGAGGTCCTCGCACCATCGGGGCTGTACGGCATGCTGATGGGACTCTCCGGCGAGATGGTGCCGATATAGAGGCGGTCTTTACTGATTTTTTTAGGCATCTTTATGAGGGGGAGGGGGCTCCGGCAGCGGCCGGTCAGGACTTTCTTAGTGACTGCCGTCTGCCCCGGCTTAGCGAGGAGGGCAGGCAGGCTTTGAGTCAGCCGTTGCTGGGTCGGGAGGTACAGGAGGGGATTAGGCATTTAAAGTTGGGCCGGGCACCCGGGGTTGATGGTTACCGCAGCGAGTTCTACAAGGCGCTGGGGGGTGATGTGGTGGTCCCCCTTGTGGGCTACTTTGAGGATTTGGTACGCAGGGGACGGTTTCCTTATGAAGCCAATAAGGCATTGATCACTATCCTCTCAAAGCCTGGACGCGACCCGCTTCTGCCTAGTTCGTATCGCCCTATCTCGCTGCTTAACGTAGATATTAAATTGTTGGCTAAAATCATGGCGGATCGGTTAGCGCAGTTCCTGCCAGATCTGATTCATAAGGACCAGGTGGGCTTTGTGAGGGGCCGTCATGCCGCCTTTAGCGTGCAGCGTATTCTGCTCTCCATGTGCGCGGAACAAGTGGTGGCCCACGGATCCCTGCTGATTAGCTTCGACGCTGAGAAAGCGTTCGACAGGGTGAGGTGGGACTTCATGTATCAGACACTGGATGCGATGGGCTTTTCGGGGTTCTTTGTGGATGTCGTTCGCCTACTTTATGCCGAGCCCAAAGGGGCGCTCTTGGTGAATGGCGTCATGACCGAGATGTTCGACATCCAGAAGGGCACCCGGCAGGGCTGCCCGCTCTCCCCGCTTTTATTTGTCTTGACATTGGAGCCTTTGCTACAGCGGATCCGAGCTGCCACGGAGTTTCAGGGTGTCTCTGTGGGTCGGGCTGAGGTCCGCGTCGCGGCGTTTGCCGATGATCTCTTGGTGCATCTGGGCAGTCCTCGAGAGGGATTACCTCCTCTCTTACGGCTTATTCAGGAGTACGGGGTGCCGTCGGGGTTCCGTCTGAACCTGGATAAATCTGAGGCGATGTTGTTAGGTCCTGCTGCTCAGCAGGGGTGGTCTGGCGTTTTTCCGCTGCGGTGGGCTACCGGTCATTTCAAGTATCTTGGCATCTATTTGCCGGCTCGGTTGCAAGATCTATATTCTCTTAATGTATCTAAGTTGGTCGATGCTGTATCGGTGGCGGTGGACAAGTGGCGGGATTTGCCTTTATCCCTGGGAGGCCGGGTTGCGTTGTATAAAATGGCCTTGTTTCCCAAGATTCTTTATATGCTTCAGATACTCCCGTTGTTTCTTAAGAGTAAGGATTTGCGGAAGATACAAATGCTGCTTAATCGTCTGCTGTGGCGGGGGCGCCGGCCAAGGCTTCGTCTGGAGGTACTCCAACAGCCGTGTCCTTTGGGGGGTCTCGGTCTTCCTGACCTTCGTAAATATAATGTGGCTTGTCTGTTGCGTATTGCACGGGACTGGCTCTGGGATCTCGAGGATTGCTCGCCTTTGGAACTGTTTCGGGCGGCGGTGGAGCCGTTGCACCCGAGGTTTCTTCTCCACGCCCGGAGGATGCGGGGTCTTCCTCGGACCCTTCGGGAGGTGCTGGTAGACCCTGTTCGGCAGTCCTGGTGCCTTCTCTGTACGGCGCGAGGCTTGTTGGCGCATTATTCTCCCTACCTCCCGTTGCGGGGGAATGCCGACTTTTTACCCGGATGGGGGGGATCCTTGTTTACTAGATGGGCTCGACTGGGGATTGAAAATCTGGAACAGTTGGTTACACTGGACGGGGCGGTGGAGGATTTCCCACAGCTTTGCCGGCAATACCCATTGGAGCCGCGAGATTTCTTCCCCTATTTACAGGCCCGTAGTTACCTTTGGGGAGTCCCTTGGGAGGCTTTGCGGGGGGAGGTTAGCTCCTCTCTTGAGGCGGCGCTCAGGGGAGCGGACGTGGGTGTGAGGGTCTCCTACCTCCATCAGATGCTCTGGGAGGCTGCCGAGCCGATACCGGTGGATGAGCTAGCCAGGGCTTGGTCTGCGGAACTGGGGGAAGTGGTTTCCGCAGAGGGGATGCTGCATGCGTTGGCAGGCCTTCCCAAGTTGAGCGTGCAGGTACTTCACCGTGATGCCCAGTTTAAAATATTGCGTCGACTTTATTTTGCTCCGCACAGGGCATGGCGGGCCGGGCTCGCTAGCGTTCCTGGATGCCCCCGGTGTGTGAGGACGTCCGAGCCACATTGGGGCATATGTTTTGGACATGCCCGCGGGTACAGCTGTTTTGGGAACGGGTGGTTCGTCATTTGACCCGATGTCTGCAGCGGCCCCTCTCTTTGAGTGCGGGCAACGCGGTCCTGGATGTGTGGGGGGACGCAGGGTGGCTTGGCCTTCGTCCCGGGACGCTGCAGTGGGTGCGCTTGGTGTTGCTACTGGCTCGACTGACCATACTCCAGAAGTGGCTGGATGCTTCGGGACCTGTGTATGGTATTTGGCAAGTGAAGCTCCATGAACACTTGCTTTTGGATCGGCTGTTTGCTGCCGGGCACCCGGGGCGCTGGCAGCGGTTCTTGGATGGTTGGGGGCCTCATCTTTCTCTCTTACCGATCCGAGTGCGTCGTAGGGTCCTAGGTGGCTTATGATGGATAGGTGGCATTGATGATTGGGGTTACGGTCTATTATTTGGTTGAAATGTGAGGTGTGTCTGCCTTGTTGGGGGGGGGAAGGGGAGGGGGGGGAAGGGAGGTGGGGTGTGTGGATGTTGCTGGGGTGCAGGGATGAATGATGTCCTGGCAAGGGCAGGGAGTACGTCTCAGTGATTGGTTTAGGGTCAGGCCTGGGAGAAGAGCACACCCTGGGCCAGCCCAGATTCTACCGCTTGCTTTGACATGCTGGACTGGTGGGGGTGATAGTGGGTGGCACATGTTGGGGGGGTTGTTGGTCCTTGTTGGCCCTCCTGTCCTTTGGGACGCCTTGGGGGGCTTGCCTTCGTCCCTTGACTGTTTGAAGTGGGTGGCTATTTCTCCTGTGCCCCTCTCAGTCCGGTAGCTTGGCCAGGAGGTCTTATCTATATTTATCTATATTTACCTTTGTATGCACCTTACTGCTTTTCATGCTTATTTGGTTGTGTTTGCTTGAACGTATCGTTGTCTGTTGTGTGTTGTTGGCGAAAATCAATAAAATACATTTGAACTAAACAGTAGTGCTGAGAGGGCCGATCCTTGTGGTACTCCTTGGAGGACTTTTATGGGTCGAGAGGTGTTGTGGCCGACCTTGACCTGTATCTGCCTGTTGGTTAGGTATGAGTGGAACCATTTTAAGGTGGGACCATGTAGCCCAATGTTTTGTAGTCTTTCCAGGAGAGTTTTGTGGTCTACTGTGTCAAATGCTGAAGAGATGTCAATGAAGATCATTATGATTCCGTTATTGGTGTTTATGATTCGGAGGATGCTGTCGAAGAGGTAAATCAGTAATGTTTCGACTCCATGGTTGGGGCGAAAGGCGTGTTGGTTGTCATCCAGTGGTGCATGGTTGTCAATGTGTTCTTGTAGTTGGTGTTGTACTGTTTTTTCGATGATTTTTGCCAGAAAGGGTATGCTGGATATTGGTCGGTATGCTGCTGGGTTGTTCTTGTCAAGAGTTGTTTTCTTTGGGATCGGTCTTACTGTGGCGAGCTTTAGTTGATTTGGCACGAATCCTTGAGTGAGGGAGTTGTGCACCATGTTGTGTATGATCTGGATGAAGCTTGATTTGGTGGCTTTGATCCATGACACTGGGCAAGGGTCTGTAGGAGCGGTGCTTGTATTGATTGCGGAGATGATGTGGGAGAGCTGCTCTGTTGATGGTGAGCAGAATGTGTCCCAGGTCTTAGGGTGTGAGTTAGACTTTGTGGGTGCGCTGTGTCTTGTTTGTTCTGCAGAGTGAAATTTTTCCTTGATATGGTCAGCAAATTTTTGCGGGTCTATTTGTACTTCATCTTCTGTCCTTTGCTCTTTTGTGAGGATTTTCACGATTTCGAATAGCTCTCTGGATTTGTTGATGGAGGTATTTATCATGTTTGTATGGTATTCTCTCTTTGATTGGTTGATGTGTTCATTGTATTGTTTTTGCTTTGTTAGGTATAGTTGCTGGTTTTCAGATGCCTTGGTCTTTCTCCATCTCCGTTCTATCTTTCTGAGTTCCCTCTTTTCTTGTTGTATGGTTTTTGAGTACCACGGCTTGTGTTGTAGCTTGTTGTAACGGTGTTTCTTGGGTCTAGCATCTGTTGCTTTGGCGGCGTTAGATAGAGTGCTGTTCCAGTTGGTGATTTGAGCCTCCAGGTCGTCTGTTTCTATGGTCAGTTGTTGTATCATGTCCTGTAGGAACGTGTCCCTGTTGAAATTCTTGAATCGTCTTTGTGTGGGTGTGTTGTCTGAGCATTCGTTTAGGTTGTCTTTTTGTAGTAGCATCTTTATCTCAATTATGTAGTGGTCTGACCATGGAATTGGGGTGATGGTGGGTGTTGATATTAGTCCTCTCGAGGTTAAGTAGTTGGTTGTGAAGATGAGGTCTGGGGATGATCCGTGTCTGTGCGTTGGGGCATCGACTATTTGGGTGAACTGAAGTGAAGTCATCGCTTGGAAGAAAGCTTCTGCATCTTTGGTGTTGGTGGACTTGAGGTTGAAGTCTCCTAGCAGTAGCGTGGGTTTGTGAGTTGCGGTGATAGCGCAGACTGCTTCGAGCGTTGAGACTAGTTTCTTGGGTGAGGCTCTGGGTGCTCTGTAGGTTAGGCAGAGTGCCATGTGTTTGTTCTCGATGCTGATTGTGTTACATTGTTGTGTGTCAGTGAAAATCTGAGCTTTGAACTTTAGGCTCTTTTTTGCAATTATCAAGACTCCTCCTCCACGCTTGTGGGTGCGTGGGCAGTTGTATGCGGTGTATGTGTCTGGTACCAATTGATTGAGTAGCACATTGCCGGTGGGACTGAGCCATGTCTCTGTGATGCAAAGTATGTCGGGCTGACGGTCTTCTATGTGGTCTGCTATTGTGTGTATCTTGTTGCATATGGATCTGGCGTTTATGAGCTCTATTGTTGTAGGCTATGAAGAATTTGTTGTTTCGTGTGTTTCCTTTGAACTAGTGTGGGTGTTTGATTTGTGTTTGGTTTGTCTTTTTGTCACTGATGTTCTGTGTGTGTCATTATGCATGTACTGTGGTTCTATGTATGTCCAAGTGGTTGGTGGGTGCCATGGTGAGTTTGAGTGTGGGTAGTGGAAGTGTGTAGGTGGTGGCAGGAGTTGTGTGATGAGGAGGCTGAGTGGGAGAAACAATATTGCGTGCATGTTGATTTTTATGAAGTCCCGTTAATGTTTTACTTGCGTTTCTGATGTCTTTCACTTCTGTCTGCTCTCTGTTGATTTCTTCTGTGGTGCTGTCGGCGAGGCTGTGTCTTTTGTTTGGATTCTTTCTGCTCGCCTTCGTGCCGCGCCTAAGGGCCACGCCAACGGGCCCTCTGGCGAGGCCCTCAGGCACGGGTGCACCATGCAGGGATGCCGCTTTTATGTGCTGCTAGCTGCTGCTGCTTTCGCTCCCACTGCCCCGATTGGGCAGGAGCTGCGGTGTTCAACGGAAGAGGAGTGTCCGGGTTAGCGGCTCCCTGGGAGCAGGGACGCTGCTTTTATGTGCTGCTGGCTGCTGCTGCTTTCGCTCCCACTACCCCGATTGGGCAGGAGCTGCGGTGTTCAATGGAGGTGGAGTGTCCGGGTCAGCGGCTCCCTGGGAGCAGGGACGCCGCTTTTATGTGCTGCTGGCTGCTGCTGCTTTCGTTCCCACTGCCCCGATTAGGCATTTAAGCTTTAAAGAGCAGAAAGATGAATTCTGAAAAAGGGAGCTATGTGGAATCCATATGGTCTCATGGGATTAAAAACATATCTGCATAATTATAGGTGGGATAACCAGTTTTCTTCAAGAAGAAGTCATCTGCTAGAACTATCCACCAAGATCTGAACTTCATACAACAATCCTTAACTAGAGAAAGCTGCTGGGGGATCCAAGGCAGGATAGAGGTGGCACCACTTCTACTACCAGGCACTATGATCCCAGAGAACAGCAGCCACTTGCCCTTTACAGAAGGGGGAAACCTCACTCTCAGGCTGCAGATAATAAGAACATAAGATATGCCATACTGGGTCAGACCAAGGTCCATCAAGCCCAGTATCCTATTTCCAACAGTGGCCAATCTAGGTCATACGTACCTAGCAGTTTCCCCAAAAGACAGGTTTCACAATGCTTGTATTGGGTCAAGCAGTGATATCCTGGATCCTTTTTAATAATGGTTTATGGACCTTTCCTCCAGGAACTTGTCCAAACCTTTTTTAAACCCATCTACACTAACAGCTTTTACTACATCCTCCGGTAACAAATTCCAGAGTTTGATTACACGTTGAGTGAAAAAGTATTTTCTTTTATTTGTCTTGAATAGTTTACCCCTGTCCCCTAGTCTTTCTATATTCTGATGACATAAACATTCGATCTACATTTACCCGTTCCACTCCGTTCATTAATTTATAGTCTTCTATCATATCTCCCCTCAGCTGTCTCTTTTCCAGGATGAAAAACCCTAAACATTTTAGCCTTTCTTCATAGGGGTATCCTTCCATCCCCTTTACCATGTTGGTGGCTGTTCTCTGAACCTTTTCTAATAACGCTGTATCCTTTTTATGATACGGCGACCAGAATTGCACACAATATTCAAGGTGCGGTCTCACCATGGAACAATATAGAGGCATTATAATATCCTTTGTTTTATTTTTCATTCCTTTCCTTATGATACCTAGCATTCTATTTGCTCTCATGGCCGCCGCTGCACACTGTTTTCCACAATGACGCCTAAATATTTTTCCTGGGTGGTGGTTCCTAATGTGGAACCTTGCATCGTGTAACCATAGTTTGGGTTGTTCTTCCCTAGGTGCATAACTTTGCACTTGCCCACATTAAATTTCATCTGCCATTTTGATGCCCAGTCTTCCAATTTATGAAGATCCTCTTGCAATTTTCCACAATCCTCTTGGGTTTTAACAACTTTAAATAGTTTTGTGTCATCTGCAAATTTGATAACCTCACTCATTATTCCCTTTTGCAGGTGATTTATGAATATATTAAAAAGCAGCGGACCCGGCACAGATCCCTGGGGTACACCACTATTCACCTTTCTCCATTAGGAAAATGACCTCAGTTTTCAAAGGGATTTACAGTACAAAGACTAAAAACATTTTACCCATGCAAACTGATTTTCTAACACCTTCCATTCCCCAAAGCAACTATAGCCCCTTTTCCAGATCATCACTTGAGAAAGGGATGTACCTTCAGATACTGCTAAGACCATGTAAAACTCAAGATAGTCCCAGAAATTCTCCAGTGGGGGAAGGGTGAAAAAAGCAAATACATAGAATTCCTAATAGATCTTATTTCTTACATGTTTCTAATCATTCAGTTTAATCTTTCTGGTGTCCAAGTTCCACTAATCTGGAAATATGCTGCCATTTGACCAATATTTTACAAAAAATACAAACATTAGATCCATTGTTTAACAGTTAATTCCCATCCAGTCTCAAATCTACCTCTGTTATCAAAGGCCACAGATAAAGCTTTTGCTTGTTTCCCTTTTAGACAAAGTCTTGATTTTACACCCAAACTAATCTGGATTCCACTCTGGGCACAGCACCAAGACCCTTCTTATGTTATTGTTGAATGCTCTAAATCTATTTTAGGTCAAGGGGAGATAGTGATCATAGTTTCATTACATCGGTTGAGTGCTTTTGACCTTCTCACACTTTTATCTTCCATTGGTATAGCAGATATAGTTCTAGAATGGCTAATATCACTTCTGTCTGATCAGACTTTCTAAGTAATTGTGAACTCACAATCGTTGGCATTATTCCACCTGGATTGTGGCATTCCACAAGGTTCGGTACTTGCACCTTATCTATTCAATAGCTTTTTAGCACCATTAGGTGTACTAATTCAGAGTTTTATCATCAAATGTTATCTCTTTCCAAATGACATACAGCTAAGTGCCAGTTTAAATCCATCAAGTCTTGATCTATCAGTATTAAAATCTTGTCTGAATGCGTGGCTGTCAAACAATAAGTTGAAACCTAGGAACCCCTTTTTTCAATTTAATCTTTATTGGCATTTATATATAATAACACTCAAGCATTCACATAAATGAACCAAGAAATATGGAAACTTCACAATATAGAAATACACCAATATACATAGGAAAAGAAAAAACATCCTGTCCCAAACATTAGCCCACATATAACATAAGAAAAAAGATAGGTAGCAACAGGAAATTAAACCCAAGGACCTCAATTTACAATCCCTTCCTGAGCATAAAGAGAACCTTATAGAAGGAAAAACATTTTTTTTTAGGCAGGATAAGACTTATGCATCAGCCGTGTGGGAGCCCACCTCCACCTTGATCACAACCCTTGCATTTAAGAATTCTAGAAGCTGCTTAGGATAAAAAAAAAGGAAATTCTTTCCTTGATAGGAAATATAACGAGATGGATATTTTAACACAAAAGTAGCACCCATGGAGACGGTCCTGGCCCGATAAGCCAGAAGCTCCTTCCTCCTTACCTGGGTTGCATGAGACAAATCAGGAAATATACGTACTTGTGAACCTAGAAACCTCTCAATGATATTTTTAAAAAAGGACCTAAGAAACAAAGCCTTATCGGCCTCCAGCGCCAGAGTCACAAGCATAGTAGTTCTCTCTGTTATCACATCCATAGAACTTTCTAAGAAACCTGTCAGGTCCCTAACTCCACTCATTAATACCTCCGATTAATTTCTCTGGACTCCCAAGGTGTTAACAGAGAGATACTGAGCCCTGGTCACAGGCGGTAGGTGCTCCAACGGAATCTTAAGCACCTCTCCAAAATTCTTCCGCACCCATTTCCAAGGAAGACATGAGCGGGGACCTAGGAAAGTTCAATAGACAAAGATTATTCCGTCGTGCTAGATTTTCTAAATGCTCAGTTTTACGAGTCAGCACAGACCTTTCCTTCATCACGGCTACATGCTCCTCCTGAAGGCGGCTCACATCTTCTTTCACCTGCAATAAGACTCCAGCTTGCAACTCCTGGCCCTTAGAAGCCTCTGATACCTCCAATTTCACAGTTGATAACGCATTACTTACAGTCCCACAACAGTAGATATGGTAGTAGTCATAGCAGAGATAGCATCCCACAGCGCGTTGTCATGCAGCGAGGGCTGATGAGAGCCCAGTTGAGAGAAAAGAAGGTGTTTTTCACAGAGAAAAAGACTTGCAATATTCCCAGGAACCAGCTAGAGGGAGCAAGAGTGTCTTCAGAAAGACTGAGGAGCCATGCCCAGCTGGTCACGAGGAAATGCCAACCAGCTTCCAATCCTCGAAGGCAGGAGGGCTTCATAAGGGGAGTGTAGAAGACTGGAAGAGAGGAAGGAGAAGAGGCGGCACAGGCAACAGACGAAGCAGCAGCAGAAGTAGCAGCCCGAGCAGAAGCAAGGGGAGAATCACTGGCAGCAACAAGAGAGAGAGGTGGAAGTGGAAACCTGACTACTCTAGTGCTAGAGGATTCCCAGGAGGGAGAGGTAATTTCCCAGGAGCTGAGGAAGGACCTAAGGAGGTGTCAGCTCAAGCCAAACCGAGAGCTGTTTGCCCTCAGAGGCAAAAGCACTGCTGTAACTGCAACCCTAAGCCAAACAAGAATCAGCTGGAGAAGCCAAGCCACACTGAGTCAGAAAGCCAGAAGCTGGGCTTGTACAGAGGCAGGCCTTCACCAGAAGAAGGAAGTCAAAGGCTACAGGGTAAGCCTAACCTGCATAGAAAAGGATTTCACCAAACTGCTGCCTGGGAAAGGCAGGCAGTGGAAGAAAGCTGGTTACTTGAAGATTGCTGCCATACAAGGTATGAGAAATGTATGCCTAATAAAAAAGTTGTGAATGGTAAAAGCTATGATAAAGCTGCTATAAAGCCTCTAAGGAGAGAGGGTACTTTAAAGCCTAACACAGCACGTGGCCGACGCCCTAGGCTAGGCCAAGGACATTGGGAACTGCTACAGAAAATATACAAAACCCCTGAATGTGTTTTACAAGAAACCAGGGATATAGAATCAGAGCTTTCTGATATCGAGCCAATGCAAGTGGAACTGGCAGGAGATTTATCTGACCATGAGATGGACTGTACACTTTGTATTTCTGAAAGTTTAGAGTCACTGCTAGACTTGTGATTGGGTGAATTGCCAGCAGAGCATTCTGTATTTGTTTGAGCACCTCCATTCCTGTGAAGTATAACAGTTTTTGCTTTGAACCCTGAGTTTGTTTTCTACCTGAATTAAGGACATTTGCTTTAAAGTTGTAACCCACTATTTTGAACCACTGTGAAAAGGGAAATAAAAGCCTTATTAATTCCCACCACTCAGCTTGATTGTTTCATTGGAGATTGGAGCTAAAGCAACTACAAGGACCAAGAGCCATTTGGGCCTTTAGAAGACTCTCCAATCTTAACCTTATATTTTTGTGTCGCACCTGCCCTGGCGTCCACTGGCCACCAGGGAAGTGTTGCTGACAGCGTCCAACGTTATCACCGCAAGCTTCACCAACCCCCGACTCACAGGAAATAGCCTTCCTCCAGGCTCCGACAGCCGCAGGTCCACTGCACTAAGAGGCGGGTCATCTACTCCACCTCCACCTTGGGGAATGAGCGGAGTGTGGGCAGGGAGAGCACATTGCTGCTAGCAAGAGTGGAATTGCCTCACACTCAACAGTAATGTGGCAATTAGTGTGAGTGCACCTAAAAACACCTCTGTGGGTGTCATTAGTTGCAAGTTAAGATAATTGATCAAGCGTTAACTGCCAGAAACATGCTGGTTATGTCCAAAACAGCTAATGCAGAGGCTTTGCCGTTAACATGTGTTTGTAACGCATATTAAAAGCAAACCTTTAGTGGCCTTTAGTAAACTGTTCAAAAGCCCTCCCACATGGGCTAAGATATAGAAATAAATTATGTGAGGGACCATGGAAATTTCTAGAGGCTAAAAGCCGAGAAGAAGTGCTACTGGAACCATTTAGATCTGGAAAGGACAAGCATGCACGTGGATTTGCTTTTGCTAATAGAAACATAGAAACAGAAAATGGCGGCAGATGAAGACCATATAGCCCATTCAGTCTGCCTATCCATACCACCTACTAAGCTCTACAATATCTTCTTTTCCTTTAGAGATCCTGTGTGTTTGTCCTATGCTTTCTTGAATTCAGATACAGTCTTCACCTCTATCATCTCCACTGGGAGGCAATTCCATGTATCCACCACTCTTTCCATAACAAAATATTTCCTTAGGTTACTCCTGAATCTATTCCCTTTCACTTTCATCCTTGTTCCAGAGCTTTCTTTCAATGAAAATAGGTTCTCGTCCTGTGCATTTATGCCATGGAGGTATTTAAACATCTCTATCATGTCTCCCTCTCCCATCTTTCTTCCATAGTGTCCTCATATCTTTATGACACTGACCATTTTGGTAGCCACCCTCTGCACCGACTCTATCCTGTTTATGTCCTTTTTTGAAGGTGCGGTCTCCAGAATTGCACACAATAATCCAAACGAGGCCTCACCAAAGACTTATACAGAGGCATTATCACCTCTTCTTCCTGCTGACCATTCCTCTCCCTATGCACCCAAACATCCTTCTAGCTTTCACCATTGCCTTAAGATCATCAGAAACAATCACTCCCAGATCCTGCTCTTCATTCACACACAGAAGTACTTCCCCACCTATACTGTACCACTCCCTTGGATTTTTGCAGTGCAAATGCATGACCCTACTTTAGCATTAAATCTCAGCTGCCAAATTCTTGATCATTCTTCAAGCTTCCCTAAATCCCTCCTCATGTTATCAAAACCTTTGTGGGTGTCTACCCTAGTGAAGATATTGGTATCACCTGCAAAAGGCAAAACCTATCCAAAAGTCCTTCTGCAATATTATAAAAGTATTAACAAGATTCAGGCACAGCACTAGTAATGTTCTTATCTTCAGAGTGAACTCCATTTACTAGTACCCTTTGTCAGGGCCGGCACTACCATTAGATGTACTATGTGGTTGCCTAGAGCGCCGGCCCTCCAGGGGCCTCCATTGCTGTCACTGTCACCCCTCTTAGGACCTGCAGTGGTAGCAATGGGCATAAACAGATCCGTGGCACTTACCTTACAATTTTGGCACTGCTGGGCTGCTGCTTCCACCCTCTTCGACACTTGAGCAATGTCTTCTGCCACTGTATTCACTAAATGAAAACGAAACCATCACCTCTGCCACTGTGCACACTGAATTAAAATTGAATAATGACTTGCACTGCAATTAGACTAATACTCTGTATGGTGCAATAATTCATTGGTTTAGTCACAAAACAGCTGTTTCATTGCAAATAAAACCTCTTTCACTGGGGCTTTGTGATAGAACTCTCATTACATCACCAGTCCCAAAATGTTCCTTAAAATAGCATTTACAGATTGGTCACTTTAACACCGCTTTAAAAAAGGTGGAAGGAAGGTCAAATGACAGCCTGCGTGACTTAATGAGATCATAGAAGCTATTATAGCTAAGAGAGAATCTTTCAGAAAATGGAAAACAGAGCCAAATGATGAAAACAGGAAACAGCATAACTACTGGCAAGTTATGTGCAAGGCATTGATAAGGCAGGCAAAGAGAAAGTTTGAAAAGAAGCTTGCTGTGGAAACAAAAGCACATAATAAAAACGTTTTCAAGTATATTAGTGGCAAAACACCTGTGAGGGAATCAGTTGGACCATTAGATGATGGAGGGGTAAAAAGTGCATCGAGAGAGGACAAGTCCATAGCGGAGAGAATGAATTAAATTTTTTTTCAGTTTTTACTGAAGAAAATGTAGGAAACCTACCCATGTCAGAAATGATATTTAAGGGTGATGTATCAGAGGAATTGAAAAAAATCTCAATAAGTCAGGAAGATGTAATAGAACTACAGTGGAACCTCGGTTTTCATGATTAATCCGTTCAAAAAAGTCTGACTAAAACCGAATGTATGAAAACTGAAGCAATATTTCCCATAAAAAATAATGTAAATCCAATTAATCTGTTCCAGACACCCAAAAATATTAACAAAAAATACATTTTATAGATAATAACTATATTTTTACATACAGAAAGCAATGCAAAATAAATATAAAAGACTAATGAAATGGATAAATGAACATTTAACATCACTTTTACCTTTATTGAAGACTCTTGTTGGCATATGGAATATAGTAAATCAGCAAGAGAATCAAAATAAAGAAAATCCCACTTCTGGCCACAAGATGGTGCTCCATTTTCACATGTACAAAAACCGAGACAATGTACAAAAACTGGGACAAATTCTTGATGAAAAAAGTCAACAAAAACCGAATTGTACGAAAACTAGGGCATACGAAAACCGAGGTTTGACTGTAATTGATAAACTAAAGAGCAGCAAATCAGCTGGACCAGATAGCATACATCCCAGAGTGCTGAAATAACTAAAATATGAAACTGTAGAACTACTATTGGTGATCTGTGATTTACCATTAAAATCATTTGTGGTACCTGAAGATTGGAGGGTGGCTCATGTAATGCCAGTTTTTAAGTGTTCCAAGGGAGGAATTCCCAACAGGCATGTATTTGTTAGTGTGTTAGTGTTTTATTCTTTTGCTTCTCTTTTTACCTCCTTTTTTCTTTTATTCCTCTAATTGTTAGGCACATTTTTATTATTTATTTTATATGTATATAATGCGTTTAGATATTAATTTATTTATTTAGATTTTTCATCCAATCTATCCTTAACCTGGCATAGTAATTCTTCTTTTTTAGAGCCCCTGCTATTTCGTTGTCACACTCCTGTAGTTTCTTTGAGTCTTCTATATTATGTTTTAATTATGATGTATCATTTTTTATTATTCAATTTTTTACATATCATTATTTATTTATAGATTACTATAAATGTATGTGTAATTTTGAATGCCTATATGATTTTTATGATATATTTATTGTATTATATATGGTTTTAATTCATTGTGTTTTATTCCTAGTTCCGTACTATTGTTTACATGTACTTTTTAAAGTAATTCATAATCCATTCTTGTTGTTTACATTCACTTTTTATCTCCAATTATTATTATTTTATGTGCACTGACGATTTTCTTAATCCTTTTTAAATATTATTTACATTATGAATGTATTTATTATATTCTTTTATTTTCATTAATGTTTGTGTGTTTAGCCAATAAGCCCCTGAGGAAGGTGTTGCGAAACACGGCCTGTGTCGGGCCTGGCTGATTTTCATTAAATAAACAGTTCTTCCATTACAATACACAGTTTTGGTTGGGTTTCAGGCTATTATATAGGCCATAACCTACCACAAAACCACATCACCTCCTCCAGCTTCATTTGCCAGTTGGACATCTGTGGACCCCTCTCAGACCACCACCACCACCAGACCAAAGCAACTTGGGCAGCCAGAAGCAAGGAATGCCATTCCAGACTGGCTTGGCCCCCCTGCAATCCATGCCACCCTCCCCCTACTATTTCCCGCATCTTCTTCCCAATTCCATCTCAGTACTCTTATATGGCCAGGCAGTCCCACCACATGTAGAAAAATAAACCCTTTTGCCCACGCTCCCTCCAACAATTCTCTGCTCCTCTGAACTGTGCCTTAAACATCTGCAGAGAGGTAGTGTATAGCCTGTGCACTATCTGAAATAGGGTTTGTCTCCAGGACATTCCTCACATACAGCGGACTATGCCTTCATTAATCTGTCCCCAAGTCCCCTCCTCCAGTTTTTCCCCAACCAGCGGTGCCATCCCTCCCAGTGCAAAGCAGTCGCCTTTTCCTCAGTCAGGAGCTGACAATGATAAAGCTTAGCCACCAGACCCTTTGACCCCTTATCCCTGAAGAGAGCATCTTCCAATGAGGTGCAGGCTCTCTGCAAGTGGAATGAGTTCCCCTGGTGCTGCATGAAAAACTGTAGTTGAAAATATTGATAGAAAGGAATTTTCCTTCCCACTCGCCCTTCTACCTCCTTCATAGAAGAACATCTCCCTCTCCATACAGATCCAAGAACTTGGTTAGCCCCTTGGCCTCCAGGCCCTTCAGGGTCTCCCAAAATTTGACCCCTAAGAAGGGCTGAATATCCTGCAGCAAAGACCACTAAGAAATTAGTGATGGTAGAGTGCTCTTCCTCCGCTCCCTGATACACACTCCACGGAGATCTCCCCTAATATCCTCCACTCCTGACTCATCCCTCTCTACCATTCAAATACAGATAATGGAACCAGCAAGCTCCACCTCCACCCACAGGACTTCCCCTCTCCGAAGATAGTGTCCTATCAGCACTCACAACACCGCCACTTTATAATACTATCTCAGTGAGGGGAATCTAATTCCTCTGCTCCTGGGACCGGTGTGGGCCTTCTGTCCCCCCCCCCCCCAACATGAAGCTCACCAGCCACTTTTCCCATGTCTCAAAGAAGGAAGGGGGAATTCTGATCAAGAACTGTGAGAACAGAAAGGTAAACTTGGAAATAACATTCATTTTCAGAGCTGCTACTCATCCCATCCAGCTCAGATGCAAAGCTGACAAAGTCTCCAAATTCTCTTCCAATTTGGCCATCATTGAGGAGTAGTTCAATCAGAAGAGATATTTTGGGTCTTTAGATATCCGGACCCCCAATTACTTAATGTTCTTCTATGCCCAATGAAAGGGAAAATCCAGGATTTCAGAAGGCTGAAGCCCCCCCCCCCCCCCCAGTGCAAGTACCTCAGTCTTACTTAAATTAACCCAGAAGCCTGAGAACCGCAAGAACTCATCAATCTCCCGCATTAAGGCCGGGATGGATTCCCTAAGTTGTGCCATAAAGATTAGGGTATGTGGGCCGGCAGTCATACTAGGCGGCTGCCTAGTAGGGGCGGCGGGCCATATTACTTGTGTCTTGCTTCAGCTTGGTAGCTGAGGCCCTTAATTGTGTAGTTGTGGGGCAGTTAAAGCAGTCCAAGTGGAAATAGGCCAACACAGGAAAATTTATTTCTAAATTTTATTTTAATCATCAAGTTTGCAAATTGGACCTTGGCAGAAGGTTCCAAACCATTAACAGAAAGTGAGGATATTTTCTCCAACAAAAAGCTTCTTTATAAAGGTACTTCAGCAGTGCTATAACAAAACAGTTTCCTTCAGTCTTTGGAACAAAACAAGTTTCCTTTTTCATCCAAACAAAACCACAGTTGAAAATCACTGTTGCAAGTAAAGTCCAGCTAACCTTGTTAGCTTCTCCCAGCTGTTTCAGGTAAGCTTGAAAACACTCTCTACTTTTCAGCATAGGAACTAAACTGCTATTGAAACAGTTACATAGCACAAGTACTATTTCAGCTTTAAAAATGAGACTTCTCTCTTTCCAGCACTTCACAGTATCAAATGCTCAGCATAACTACTTCTTGGCTTTTCTTCATAACATCTAATAAATGTTTCCTAAGCACTTCTCATGCATAATGAACATTCCATTGAGACTTCTGTGGAATCTGAATCCCCTTTATAGAATTCCACCTCCATTTCTTCCTCAGTGCTGCAAGGCTCAGGGACTGGGACACGTTCAGGGATTTCTAGTTTCACTTTCCTTAAAAGCTTAAAAAGTTTTCCCCCAATGAACATTCCTTCTTCCCCCTGGAATAATGTCAGTGCTCCTAGACTTCCTTCCCTTTAGTGAGTCACTTAAAGGTACTGTCTGGTTTACCTTGCTTGTAGAAACCTTCATCCTGTCAGGCTTTCTAAAAGGCTCCGTTTCTTGCCCAGAGTCTGAGCTGCTTGCCTCTGAGTTAGAACTATAGTCCTGGAACTCCCTCAAGCTTCTTCCTGCTCTTCTCTGGCCCTGCCACTCGCCTTGGCAGTTCTGTCTGCTTCTCCTGGTTTCCCCAGTTCTCTCAGCTCTGCTGTGCTCTCTCCCTTCACTTGCTGACTGACCACGTTTAAATGTTTGCCAGCGTGCTTCCCTTTCTGGCCCCACCATCTCTCTCCCTGCTGTTGCCCTGGAGACTGGGTGTGGCTTCAAGCTAGCCTTGCAAGTGTGTGTTTCAGTGTTACTTTCATTTTGGGACCTGCGCTTAGGTGAGCCCATCCCCCTCTTAGGAGAAAAACCTTCTTTTTTTTCTCTTTCCCAGGTCTGTGCTGCACCTGCCTCACCACAGGTATCATCAGTGTACAACAAGATTTTATGGCCTCCCCCTTCCAACGCAAATGGGTATATATTAGTATTCTGCCGGACCCGTTCCACAAAAGCTTCTATCACAATTGCAAATAACATCGGGGAAAGGGGGCACGCCTGCTTCTCTGCAAACTAAATTCCTTGGACCACTACCCATTTAAAAAAAAAACTCACTAGCGGTCCTGTGTATAACACTTGGATCCCCTGCACAAACCCCTCTCCTACACTGAGGCATTTAAGCATGGCAAACAGGAAACCCCATTCCACCCTGTCAAATGCCTTTTCGGCATCCAACGCTACACAGAGTGCCCTTTCTTTGCTTTCCTTAAGAATATGGAGCAGATTGATAGCACGGTGCATGTTATCGGAGATAACTCTCCTCACAATAAATCCAATCTGATCAGGGTAGATCAACTGTAGGAGCACTCGCTCCAGACACGTGGCTAAAACCTTAGTGAACAACTTTGCATCACTATTGATCAGCAGAATGGGCCTGTAGCTACCACAGTGGTCACGGGGCCTCCCTTCCCTATACAAAACAATGAGATTGACCTGTGCAAACATCCAAGGGAGATGTTTCCCTTGCAGAACTCTTGAGAAAATTCTAGCCAGCCACCGGGGCAAGCTCCTGCCTCAGAGCATGATAATATTCCGTGAGAACCCATCTTCCCCTGCTGCCTTGCCAGGGGCAATGTTTGGATCGTCCTTGCTACCTCCTCTTGCAACACTGGGCATCCCAGCACAGCTGCCTCTGCCTCCCCTAGCTGCAGAAAGTCAGTCCCTTCCAGATATCGAGCGAGCTGCGCAGGTTGGCCTGCCCCCCCCCGTGTTAGATAAGATTTCATAAAAATGACAGAACTCCACAGATCCCAGCATTCGTGTACACCCTACTCCTCCTCCTCCCCCCCTCCCCCACCAGCTGAGATATCTCCACCACCAATCTGTCTTCCCTCCTCTACTGCAGTTGCCACGCCAACAATTTTCCGGTCCTATTTCCTCTTTCCATATAGGTACATCTAGTGGCCCTCATCAGGAACTCCTTGCATTCGGTATCCAGCATGTGTAGCTGTGCCCGAGCACTACACAGCCTCCTATAGACTCTCTTCCCCCAGCTCTGGCTATGTTCTTTCGGCGGCTCCCTGAATGCTGGGAATCATAAAGAAAGGAATGGAGAATAAAACAAAGGGTATTATACTGCCTCTGTATCGCATCCACCTTGAATATCGTGTGCAGTTCCGGTCGCCATATCTTAAAAAGGATATAGCAGAATTAGAAAAGATACAGAGAAGAGTGACAAAAATGGAAAAGGGGATAGAAGGATACCCCTATGAGGAAAGGCTTAAAAGGCTAGGGCTCTTCAACTTGGAAAGGAGACTGCTGAGGGGAGATATGATAGAGGTCTATAAATTAATGAATGGAGCAGAACGGGTACATGTAGATTGGTTGTTCACTCCTTCAAAAAGTAGAAAGACTAGGGGACATGCAATCGAGCTACAATGTAGCACATTTATGACTAGAGAAAATATTTTTTCTTTCGACACATAATCAAACTCTGGAATTCGTTACCAGAGGATGTGGCAAAAGCTGTTAGTGTAGCTGGATTTAAAAGAGGTTTGGACAAGTTCCTGGAGGATAAGTCCATAAACCATTATTAAAGAGGACCAGGGAAATACACTGCTTACCCACCGGACAAGCATTGTGGAACCTGTGTGTCTTTTTGGGAACCGACAGCTGCTTGTGACCTGACTTGGTCACTGTTGGAAATAGAATACCAGGCTTGATGGACTCTTGGTCTGACCCAGTATGGCATCTCTTATGTTCTTATGAATATGAGTTACTGATCTGTTGTGGGACTGGACTGACATAAACCAACATTGAATTAAAAGGACAGGAAAAATGTCTCTTGCAGTGCAGAAACCTGCTCAGGCACTGCCACCTTAACTTTCAAGGCTTTAGTTTTATTTCTCTCCTATTCCTTTCACTAACATAAATGCAGTAACACAGCCAGAAGCCTGGCAGTTCCTGGAAACTCTTTCCTTGACGTGGGCTCAGCTCCATTGGCAGCAAGAAGACTTTGGCAGCATCAACTGGGTATGTATCTGCCCGCAGTCTCAAGATTATGGAAGCACCAGCTGTTGAGTGTCCATCTGTGGTCTCAGGAGGTGGCAGAAAGCCCTGCAGTCTCGGAAGAAGACAAACAGACAGACTGTGAGAGTGCAGGCCAATATCTATCACCCTGTGATCTCTGAAGGCAATACGTATCTTCCTGTAGTTGTAGTATTAAGTGGAAATGGCCCCAGTAAGGTAGAAGTGAATATGTTATCATGAAGAAGAAAGACCATAGCCTGTCTGCTTGTGCAGAATTAGATTATTTGTGGAAATGTTTAAAATAGTACACTCCAAGCTGCTCCCTACAGTCTTTCCAAGGGAAATTGTTATGTTCCCCCTCCAGTAAAGAAATAGTTATTAGTTACCAGTCCTAGGGCTTTCTTAGTTGCTGGATAAATTTGATGAAATGAATTGCCCACTAGTTCATGTGGGAACAGGACTATTTACATTTTAAGAACGATATAAAGGTTTAGCTATGGAATCCAGCTTTTAATTAATTGTAAGAAACCGAGAAAGCAGAGTAGTTTGGCTTTGCTTTAATAAACAATGGGAATAGGGGGGAATTAGCAAAAATATTATGTTAGTAAAACAGACTGAGAAATGTTATTGTATGAGGCTTTGAATATTTAAGTTTGGAAATTGCTTTAAGTTTTTGGATAGAAGCAATAAATAATTTGGCATAAATAAAACATGGCCTTTTTAGGGGGCCCGGCAGTTTCCTCCTTCTTCTTTGGGCTTAAAACATAATCATAACCGGTCATTCTTGAGCTACAGTGCCAGGAATCTTCATTCACCACTACCCAAAGCCCCCCCTACATTATCTCTCCTCCCAAACCACTTAGCCCAATCATTGCAGTGAAAGTCCTCGGCCATGGGCCAGAGACCACAGCTCTCTCCATAATGCAGTGACACAGACCCCACATTTGGCCAGTAAGCGTCATGCTTAAGTGAAGGCAAGGCCAGTGCAAGTATTGGGCCCAACTCCCAAGATTTTGATACTTGAACTCAACATTCAAGATCATCCCAACACCATCCCTTCCGCAACAGTCCTGTAAAAATGCAGACTTCGGCATCATACTTTTTAAATATTAAACCTTGCTTTATATGTGTATGTCTATGCCCGCTCTCCCAGCAGGTAAAGGAATGTATTGATGACTCTTTGAGTGTGTGCGGCTGTCGGGACCATTTGTTTTCCTTTGACTGCTGATCTCTTTGCTGTCTAGTTTGCCCGATGGGTTGAGCCAGCCCTGAGTGAAGGCTGAGACGTTCCTCCTTTCATAAGACTGCAGCTCTGTCTGACTGGGCAGTAGAGCTGTTGCCCAGGAAAGAGGAGAGAGATCCTTCACGGGCCATTGAACCATTACAGACCAGAGTTCGCTCAGATCAGGATTATCTGGGAGGGAACATTCCTCTGGCAAGAGCTGTTTTCTGCAGCTGTTTGTCTGTTCTGGTCCATCACCAACAGGGTATCAGTAGGATTGCAACAGAGATTGCCGTCCAGAAAGGTTTTATCTTAGAGATTTTCACATCTCATTTTATATATCGAATTCACAGTTCTGATTAGGCATTTTAATCCTGTACTGCATTGTATAAGCTGTTTGTGATTTTTTTTATATTGCTCTTCCTAGTTTTTGAGTGACCCTGGAGGACTATAAATCTAAATAAACAAATCCTACCTATTAATATTAACAAAGCTGGATCATGATAAACTGCTTGTTGCTGACCTATACACTCCTTAAGAGCAAGAGAAAAATTGTAAAGAAAAAGTTATTTATAGCTTCTAACCTGAGGCAAATCTAAAAAGTGAGATTTGGGGACTTTGAGTGATTACATTGGTGAAATTCTCACATGGTTTAACATTTGGACAATGTCACCTCTTTGTCCCCCTCACTGGCATGCTTTTGAGCTGGACCATCACTTGAGGGCAGTGCTGTGCTCCCAGGAAAATGCAGAAAGACTATAGGGTGAAAGGCTGGGTGTATATCTCTGTCATACAGAAGGTCCCCGGTTCAATCGCTGAGCCAGGCTCCGCAAATCTGCTTTTAAATCTTAGCCCTTATTCTCCTGTTTAATACCCCTGTTGTTTTTAATCATTTCCCTGCTCTGAGGGGCAAGGACTATCTCTTGTGTGTATATCTAGTGAGTTACAGAAATGATAAGTAGTACTCGTAGTAATATTTGAGGATCTTCTCTCTCTCTGTGACACTTCTATTTGGCAATGCCATTCTTGGGTTTTTCTCCTATGTTCGGTTTTCTTACATCAGTCAGTTGGATCTGGAATGTCCCAGGTGATCACTATTCTCTACAATTCTCATAGGATCTTGATCCCAACCTTTTTCTTGTAGGGTGACCTTAATATGTTTGCAGAGGTTTGGTCAAGTGCTGCTTGATGTTTTATTCTGCAGTGCACCCCTGTGGCCCTCTTGCTTGACACACTGTTAAAGTTGTTAGTGGTCAATTGCTATTGCTCCTCTGGGATTTTAGTGTTCATTTTTACAGCTGATCTTATTGGAGTTTAGTCATTTTTTTAAAATATCAGTTCAGATTTTAGTAAAATTCCCGCCATCATAGTCACTCAACTCCCACATAAATATTTTTCACCCAGAGCAAATCCTCCATAGCTTTATAAGCTGGATCAAAAAGGTCTCCATTAGGGGGCTTCATTAAGAGAGCAAGGAGCCCAACGGAGGCCAAGATGGCGGACGTTTGCTAGCCATGCTCTGAGCAGCTCCAATTCGATTTTCTTAATTAAAATACCTCTGTAACAATGCCTCAGAAATGAAAAGTGAACTGGCAAGAACTGCAGAAGGGCGTTCAAGTGGCTAAGGGGACGCTCATTGTTTTCATGCAGCCTGCTGGTGTAGCCTGAGACACTCCTCTGGAAGAAAGCTCACTGGGGTTTGCGGGAGCAGAAGGAGGCTCCTCGCATTTCTCTGAGCTCGACATCACCTTGAGCCCAGAGGAACAACCTGTGCCAACGCAGCCCTCACCTTGCAGTGTTGATTCATCTTCAGCAGCCCCCTCCGATATCGGGCAAGTCTCCACTGAGATGCTATCAACAAGGGAGGACTCCGCTGCCATGCCAGGGCAGACACAGATGGCAGCGGTTTCAAACGGAGCCCCTGTGGACATGGGAACTGCAGTGGCTGGACCCTCACTTTCTATTGACTCAGAAAAGTTGCTTTCCCCGGTTCTTCAGCTGACTCGTGCCAGTGTCGTGGAGCACTGGCCCTCACTGGTGAGACCTACAACTTTTAATTTTGAGACTTTGAGATGGCTTGCAGGCATTGGAAATTTCTTATTCCTCCCAATATGCTTCGCTTCAAAATGTTCTCTCTGGAATAATGCAAGTCGTCGACCAGCAGAAACAAGAAGTAACCCAATTGACATCACAGGTGACCCAGATGGAGGCTAAATCAGAAAATTGAATTACACTTACAGGAACTGTTGTTAAAGATATATCCAGTATCCATTTAAAGATTGAAACTTTAGAGAACTCTGTATAGAAGAGAAACCTGTGTTTATTAAACTTTCCTCACGTACCTTGTGTTTCGCCGAAGGAGTTGTTCAGCTCATATGCTACCTCGGTGTTGAAGATTCCACCAGAATCCATTCCTCCTTTGGTTAGGGCATTTATCCCCCCCCCCCCCCCCCGCCCCCATAGCCAAGTGCAAGGAGCCTGGATCTTCTTCACAATTACCACCTTTTGACTCTCTTGACCTAACTGGGTTCCTAGAGACCTCGGACCCTGAAGCAATTCCAAGTGCTACTCTGTTGCTTACACTAGCCCTCGAATCTGATCGGGACTGATTATTAAAATGATATTTTAAAGCTAGGAATGAATTATTTATGGGCGCTTCTATCCGTATGTTTCCTGATGTCTCTAAAATGGCTCAGAAGTGCAGACAGCAGTTTTTACTGCTGCGCCCTAAGATCTTGCAGTTAGGGGGCCTGGGATTCTGGTTGCCCCAGTATTGTGCTTCCTGTTCTTTCTGAGCCACTATTGACCCAGTATCCCAGCATAGTGTGGTGACTAATTACTAGCAATGAACCAATGGCACAGGATGGTGTTGGAGTGTAACACACATATACACGCTCATACACACACACACACACAATCTGAATCCTCTTTCAAAATTAACAAATATGAAGTACTGGATTTTAAAAGATGGTTTATTTTCCTTTCAAAATGGGCGTCATTGTTTTTACTGTTTCCATATCACATATTTACACATTTTGGCTTTCAAAAATAATAAAAAGGAAGTGAATTCCTGCCCTTTAATTCCAGTACTGCTTCTTTCCTCTCACACTCTGGCTCTGTCAGTCTCTCTGAACATGATACACAGTCTCTCATGTGACTATGGGGAGGAGACCATGCGACTGCTTGCTGAACACTGAGAGAAATCCTGGCCACAAGGGCGGTGATAGAGTCTGTCCCTTCCCTCCCCCTTAATGGAAACATCAGCTCTCTACTATGGCAAAAAGTAACACTTCTTATTTACAACATGAATGTCTGGGGCTTTGTTCTAAAATATCATGAAATGAGACATAATGGTGGAGTTATCTTGGACATCTGTACAGATGTGCCGTTCCATAGAGAGACTAAGCCCCGTCTGTTAATGTGCTATTCCAGCACAGAATACAGAGCATGCTGGTGTCTAGATAGGGCAGTATCTGGACTTTCAATTTGAGCTCCTCCCAGTTTTTACTGTGAGCTTCATTAATCAGGCAAGAAACCTTGATGTGTCTTGCTAGAGTGAGCTAACAGAAAAAGCTGGATAGTTCTAGGACAGCGATGGCGAACCTATGGCACGCGTGCCAGCTGTGGCACACGAAGGCCTTGCAGCTGGCACGCGGGAAGGTCCGCAATTAAAATATGCGGCGTGGCGGGAGGTGAGTGTGCTTTCCTCAAAATTACATTTAAAAAAAAGCTGGCTCTCTGGCTGCTGCCGCTGTCGCCGCGGCAGAATGCAGTGTCCCGCGGGGCCCCCTCTGCGCCGGCTGAGCCCTCTGCCCGGCTTTCAGATTCGCGAAGGGAGAGTGTCTCTCCCTCGCGTCTCTGTTAAGCCCGCAGGGGGTAATGGGAAATTTCCCATCAGCCCCTTTAGACGCGAGGGGTTGATGGGAAATTTCCCATTAGCCCCTGCGGGCTTAACAGAGATGCGAGGGAGAGACACTCTCCCTTCGCGAATCTGAAAGCCGGGCAGAGGGCTCAGCCGGCGCAGAGGGGGCCCCGCGGGACACTGCATTCTGCTGCGGCGGCAGCGGCAGCAGCCAGAGAGACAGCTTTTTTTTTTGGACTGCTAATGGGCTGGGGCTGGGGGGCTGTTAGGACTGCTAATGGGCTGGGGCTGGGGGGCTGTTAGGACTGCTAATGGACTGGGGGGGTTAGGACTGCTAATGGGCTGGGGGGGGGGTTAGGACTGCTAATGGGCTGTGGACTGATGGGGGCTGTCTGGAAATGGGGTGATGGGGGTGTTAGAACTGCTAATGGGCTATGGGGGGTGGTTAGGACTGATAATGGGCTATGAGGGGGGGGGGCTAGGACAGGAAATGGGCTGATGGGGAGGGGTTAGGACTTGAGGTGGGCTGATGTGGTTAGGACTGGTAATGGGCTGTGTGCTGATGGGGGGGGTTAGGACTGGCAATGGGCTGATGGGGTTAAGACTGGCAATGGGCTGATGGGGTTAAGATTGGAAGTGGGCTGATGGGGGGGTTAGGACTGGTAATGGGTTATAGGGGGGGGCTTAAACTGAAAATGGGGTGATGGGGGGGTTAGGACTGGAAGTGGGTTGATGGGGGGCTAGGACTGGTAATGGGTTGGGGGGTTGCTATGACTGGAAATGGGCTGAGTGGAAGGGGAGGCTTGAATTGCAAATAGCTGATGGGGAGGGAACTTGGATTGGAAATGGGCTGTGAGGGAAGGGAGCTAGGACTGAAAATGGGCTGATGGAGCAGCTAGGATAGGACTGGAAATGGGCTGTTGGGGGGAGCTAAGATTGGAAATGGGCTGTGGTGGGGGCTTGAATTGAAATGGACTCATGGAGGGGCTAGAACTGAAAGTAGGCTCATGGGGGGGGGCTTGGACTGGAATTGGACTGAGTGGAGGGGAGCTATGATTTGACATGGGCTGATGATGGGGCTAGGAAATGACTAGAAGTGGGCTGATGGGGGGCTAGGATTGGAAATGAGCTGATGAAGGGACTCAGACTGAAAATGGATGGGGGAGCTAGGACTGGAAATGGGTTGATGGTGGGCTAGGACGGGAAATGGGCTGATGCAGGGACTAGAAGGGAATGGATGCTGGGTGAGACTGGAACTAGAAGGGAGCTGATGTTGGGGGAGGATTAGAATGGGATGGGGCTGGGAGAGTAAAATGGAGAGGGGAAAAATATTTTGTGTGGGAGGGATGAAAAATCTACAATTGGCCTGGTATTGGGAGAGTAAGTGGGGATTGAGGATGGAGGGGTAAAATTTGTGTGGATGACATAGGAATGAGGAAAGAGCAAAAGGAGAAAGATTAGTATGTTAAAGCAGATGTAGAGAGAGAGAATGGAAAAAAAACTAGAAGAGAGAAGAAAGAACAAATGGACAGCAGACGATGGACAGTTAGCAGAAAACATGAAGAAACCAGAAGAAAGTGGCTGGGGCAATTGCAACTGAAAAAAAATGCACAAAAGGTAGAAATATCTCTTTATTTTGAATTTATTAACTGGAATATGAAACCTCTGGGAAATGTGCATCATTAACGTCTGTGCTTTGTTTGGTACAAGAGGAAATTAATTTATAGTTTTATTTCTACAGTGTTGTTGTACATTCCAAGTTTGGCTTTTGGGGTTCCCAGTTTAATTATTGCCTTCCTGTTTCTAAATTGAATGAAATCATTAAAACATTATAAATTGCCAATAAATTGAAATGAAAACCAAAGGATTGTGAATCAAATTGATTCTCTGACAATACAAAGATTCCAACCTTTACAAATGATGTTACATAGTTCAGGCAACTTTATAAAGAGTTTTTAGATACTAAAATCTTGTTGTTAAGGTTTAATTGACGTGCTGGCACTTTGAGGAAATTCTTTGGTTTTGTGCGGCAGTTTGGGCACTCGGGCTCAAAAAGGTTAGCCATCACTGTTCTAGGATATGTGATGCAAATCATAAGTGATCATTAGCGATCTGAGAAGCCAGGCACTTACTTCTTCTAAAGATGGGTGTTGAGTTGCTGGGGCCAAGGTATCCTCCTTAGTTATGGATTTATTCATTCATCTTAATGTGCCACATAGTGCAAAGTAATCATTAAGCAGTGTGCAGTATATGAAAATGCCAGTCTCTCTATATCCCAAATATATCAAACCTAAGCCTAAAAATCCAGAGTTGGACAATATATAAAAACCCCATCCCACTGCCGACATCAGTCGCCCTCTCCAATCCCTATATCCTAATTACAAAAACATCCACATTAAGAAAAAATCCCAGTTACCTCAAGATCAGGGAGCAAATTTGTCAGGCAGTGAATATGGCAACCCATGCATCACCATGTGGCAAGAAGGCTGTACCAGTATTTACCCCTTAAATACACAGGAAACAAATTATACCAGGAGGCACAGGTTAAGATGGCTAGGGATTAATATATTTTACAAGGAAGGGAAATCTTTCCAGAGTTCAGGTCATAGAGTTCCTGAATAGACTATATTTTATTTAGCTGTGCTTATATACCGCTTTTCACTGGGTCAAAGCGGTTTACAGATATATGCTAACAGGCACTTTTTAGCATACCTGATACATCTCTACAGAGATGTTTAAAAATAAATTGCAGAGATGCCAAGGGCGGACCATCCCGAAGAGTGAGATTTACTGCCCCAAAGAGTAAGACTGAAGGCCAAAGAGTGAGATTTCTCAGACGTTGCAGCCAGGGTATAAATCTAGAAAGATTTACGTGAAAAAAAGCAGCATAAAATATTATTTGCCTTTCTTTGGAGCTTCTGAAAAGATACATAGGCATGCTTACTATAGGTTAACATGCATTAAGTAAAGTTAACATGTGTTAAGTGCTGCTACTGCCCATTCATTTCTAACATGCGTTCACCTTTAGTAAACATGCCCACCGAATGGAGCCAATATGGGTAAATTCTCTGGGCTGAAAACTTCTCTCCACTCAGTGGCTAAAAAGTATGTGCATAGGATTCACAGCACATGTACGTGTAGGTGCAGGGAAAAGGGATGGGTCAGGGGGCATAAGAAGGTGGGCTCAGATTTCTTCCTACTTTTCGGGTTATTTGATCCTTCTTCTCATTGACTTGCTTCTCATGAAAATAATGATCACCAAGATTCCAATGAGTGAGACAAGGGGCTCAAAGAGTGTGAGAGTGAGAGCCTTCAAAGGAGTGTGACACACTCCTAATGAATGAGACTTGGCGTCTTTGAAATTGGGAACGTATGTAGCACCCCCTTGGGTGCGCTTCTGGGTCTGGGACTGGCCTGGCTGGAGTCCCCTTGAGGGAAGGCTCTGTTGGTCCTTGTCAATTTGGTGCCTGGTGCCTCCATTTTTGAGAAGAAAGGTGCTAGCGGGCAGGATTTCCCTCCTTTCACCCCAGGAAAACCTCTAAAAAAACCCACTGCTGTGAACAAGGCTGGCTTAAATAGAATTTACAATTTATTTACAAAATATACACATCAAGTATTGTGATAAAATAATGCAGTATGTACAACCCGTATTATGATAAGTGGTTCAAGCAGGTAAGGTGAAATAGCAATATAGGATAAGAGATAAGGCAGTTCAAGCAACCTACTATAACCTTATATGTAATGACTTAAGTAAACCTTTAAATATTATGGATTTAACCTTATTAACCTGTCTCCTAACTCCCCTCCCTTTCCCGTTGCCCACCAGCCCCAAGTCTCACTCCCTGCTGGAGCTCTAGACTGGTGGCTGCTAATAAAGAAAGAGGTTGTGTAATTCTGTCCAATCGCTGAGGCTATAGCCTTGGTTCTTCCAAGCTCTGCTCCAATCAGGAGAGGTTTTGCACTCCTGGCCAATCAGGAACAACTGTTGCAGCTCTCTCTTCAGTTGATATGCCACTATACTTCCCTAGGTCCTGTGGCTCCTAGTCCAGAATGGACTCTCTGCTGCTGTCTCTGGAGCTGATTCTGCCACCAGAGCTCTCCCCCTGGAACTGGTTCTGCTGCCACAGTTCCCTCTGGATCTGATCCCTGCTGGACTCCCAAGCCTGGATTAGGCTCTCCAGAGTCTCTCCTTTGCCATTTCCAATCCCTGGGTTGGAAGGAGACTGTCCACTCCCATCTTCACTCCTACCTCCTACTGGGTCTATAGGATGCTTTATTCTGGCATCTTCAGACTTTATAGTGCCATCTTTAGGAGGAGGGCCTGTAGAGCAGGGGGAGTTCCATCCTGCCCTCTCAGATAAGAATTGAGATCTTTTTAGATAAAGAGACCTGAGGCCTCTAAATCCCAGGTAACTCTTCTCCAAGCTCTTTTTTGCACAGGGCTACTGGTCCCAATGCCAACTGATACCATTTCTCTTAGGGTGAGCAATTTCCACTGGTTCCAGTATTTACTTCTTCACCCTCTGTCTAGTGTGTGCACTTTATTCCCCTACACTATTCCCTATAGATGTAAAGTTAAATCTTAATAATAAATATAAATGTGAGCAAATATTACCCTTGCTCCATTAGAATAGGCAGTGATTTGCATATCCTTCCCAAATGTTTACTTTCCAGCTCTGCTAACACAATGACTGTTACTGCAGGCTGCTCTTTTAATGTTGTCTCTCATCTGACCTCCCTAGAAGCCATCTCTTCAGCAGCATACAGTGACCATTTACCTTTGATTCTACATTATTCAACACACTCTCAAACACCCACCTTTTGGTGGAGGGGGGGTAGGGGGTTCACGTATTAGCTGCTCGTCACAGTCCTCTCCTGGAGGTACACCTAGGAAGTCGGGTTTTCAGGATTACTACAATGCTACATTTGCAAACATTGGAGACCCGGTGTAGGCAAATCAGTCTCATACATATTTCTTGTGGTAATCCTGAAAGCCTGACTGGCTCAGGAACCACTGATCTAGAGAACTCTGGACAAGGCTGAATATTAAGCAAATGCCATTTTTATCTTATTTCCCAATGGGAAGAAGGTTTATGAGATTGCAATGTATGTACCGAATCTGTGAGTTCCCGCTCCCCCAAATAACTTTTCTGCTTGGTGTGCTATAAACATGAAATTTTGAGTGTTTTTTTTTCACATGTGCATCCCAGAAAGCAGGAAAAATTGGTTTGGTATTTCTTGTTTTTAATTCATAAACCTGTGACAATGGGGCATGTTTACTAAACTGGGTTAACTGCATAGCAGCAGCTACGTTAAGGCGCGTTATGTGCCTTGCACTGCGCCTCATAAGGTGCCTTCTAACGTGCCTTGTACTGCGCCTCATAAGGTGCCTTCTAACGTGCCTTGTACTGCGCCTCATAAGGTGCCTTCTAACGTGCCTTGTACTGCGCCTCATAAGGTGCCTTCTAACATGCCTTGTAACGCGCCTCATAAGGTGCCTACTAACGTGCCTTGTACTGCGCCTGATAAGGTGCCTTCTAATGTGCCTTATAACGCGCCTTATCTGACACAGCTTTAATGCTGCCCCGCCCACTCCTTTATATGGGCATCTGTATCATCAACTCGGAACCTAACGCGAATGGCATTACCGCAGTTTAGTAAACATACCCCAATGTTACTAGCACAGCTACTGCAAGTTTAACGTAGATTGTGACTCCCAACGAGGGTAAGAGAGGACATGGCAGGAACATTAAATAGCTGCCGGGTTAGATAGATAAAGCCAATATTTTCCATAGAAAAGAAATTTGACGATGAAGGTATCATGAGATAAAAGGATGGAGACTGACACGAAATGTAAGGAACTACTTCTCCTATGACCGACTCACACACAATTAATGTCTATTGATTGATGATCTCCATCCTCAGGAACAGATCAAGGATGTTACTTATATTTAAAAAATGCAAATACATTCTGCTGCCGCTCTCTGGCCAGTAGAGAAGACCTATGACCCCATAAAAGCAAAAGTACAATAATTTATTTTTCTGGGCTCCATTTTAAAAAAGTTATCCCCTTTCCTGCAGTTCCTTCCCATATCACTGGGTGGCAGCATGTGCCCAGTTCTCTGTAGGAAGAGCTTCTGGGGGAACTGCAAGTGGAGAGTTGAGATTTATTATTGTAAACATTTTCAGATGAGGTTTGTAGAAAAATCTAAGCCTGGAATAATTCTTAAAGTTTTTGTATTGCTATCAAGAAATCCAAAGCACATTGAAAATATTCTCTTTGGATTTCCAAAATATTTGCTTTGAATTACAATTGGAAGCAATTTTTTAAATCTTCAATTTTATTGAGAGAGAGAGAGAGACTGTAAATTTCTTTCAAATTTTTCTTCCATCCACTGATACAATCATTTGCCCTGGGGGAACTCAGGGAGATTCTGTCAAACTCAAAAGAGATTGAAATTCATCTAATTAGAGTTTGACCTTTCTATACTTCTTATTACATGTCGAGCTTTACTAAACATATGTTCTAGTGGTGAGGGCCATACAGTAAACACAGGCAAATCTGCCACTAATCCTATGCTTTCTTTTGTCCTCATTCTCCTACCCCCTGCTCTTCCCTGCTCTGTATGCAACTCTCCGAGCCTCTCATTTGCTCATTCTCAGACTCAACTGCCCAGCTTCTGATACCTTGCAGATAATGGGGGAAAGCAGAGGGGATTATCTACTCAATCCACCAATGTCCTTTAACCTGAGACTCACTTTTTATTGATTTTTCATTGCTCGGGGCCCAGCTGGCACTGCAGAGTGAGCCAGTGGTCGGTTGGAAAACATAGAAACATGATGACAGAAAAAGACCACATGGCCTATCTAGTCTGTCCTTCCATAACAACAACTACAACAGTCCACTTTTTACCTTTAGAGATCCTCTGTGTTTGTCCCGTGCTTTTTTGAATTCAGTTACTGTCCTCATCTCTACCACCTCCACTGGGAGACTATTCCACGGATCCACTACTCTTTCTGTAAAGAAATATTTCCGCATATCACTCCTGAATCTATCTCCCTTCACCCTCATCCCATGTCCCCTCGTAGCAGAACTGGCTTTCAATTGAAAGAGGCTCTCTCCCTGAACATTTATGCCACGGAGGTATTTAAACATCTCAATCATATCACTCTATCCCGCCTTTCCTCTAAGGTGTACATATTAAGATCCTTAAGTCTGTCCTCATATGCTTTATAATGAAGCCCATTAATCATTTTAGTAGCAACCCTCTGCACCGACTCCATCCTGTTCACATCCTTTTGAAGGTGCGGTCTCCAGAATTGCACACCATACTCCAAATGAGGTCGCACCAAAGACTTATACAGAGGCATTATCACCTCCTTTTTTCTGCTAGCTATTCCTCTCCGTATGCACCCAAGCATCCTTCTAGCTTTTGCCGTCGCCTTTTCTACCTGTTTAGCTACTTTAAGATCATCAGACACAACCACGCCTAGGTCCCGCTCTTCTTTAGTGGACAAAAGTACTTCACCTCCTATACTGTATTGCTCCCTTGGATTGCTGCAGCCCAAATGCATGACCTTACATTTTTTAACATTAAATCCCAGCTGCCAAATTCTAGACCATTCTTCAAGCTTAGCTAGATCCCTCCTCATGTTATCTACACCTTCCTGGGTGTCTACTCTATTGCAGATTTTGGTATCATCTGCAAAGAGGCAAACCTTACCCGACAGCCCTTCCGCTATATCACTAACAAAGATGTTAAAAAGAATCGGACCAAGGACAGATCCCTGGGGCACACCACTGGTAACATCCTTCTCCTCAGAGTGAGCTCCATTTACTTGTACTCTTTGTCGCCTCCCACCCAACGAATTTCTAACCCAAGCAGTAACTTTAGGGTCCATCCCTAGGGTGCTCAGTTTGTTTATATGTCGCCTGTGAGGAACAGTGTCAAAGGCTTTACTGAAATCTAAATACACCACATCTAGAGCTCTCCCTCGGTCCAACTCCCTGGTCACCCAGTCAAAGAAATCAATCAGATTTGTCTGACAAGACCTGCCTCTGGTGAATCCATGCTGCCTTGGATCCTGTAATCCACTGGACTCCAGAAACCTCACTATTTTCTCTTTCAGCAGCGTTTCCAATAATTTACTCACCACCGAAGTTAAACTAACCGGCCTGTAGTTTTCAACCACATCCTTACTTCTGCTTTTGTGTAAAGGCACCACATGAGCCTCTCTCCAGTCCTTTGGCACCATTCCCGACTCCAACGAGGCATTGAAAAGGTCAGTCAGTGGAGTTGCTAGAACGTCCCCAAGTTCCCTCAGTATTCTAGGGTGTATCCCATCTGGTCCCATCGCTTTGTCTACTTTAAGTTGAGCTAGTTTCTCACGAACACAGTCTTCTGAAAATTGTTCAAGATGTCCCTCGCTTCTGTTCTTATTTGTGGGTGTTTTCTGAGGTCCTGCTCCTGGTTCTTCATCTGTGAGCACAGAACAAAAATATTTGTTAAGCAATTCCGCTTTGTCCTTATCAGCTTCTACATATCCCCCCCCCCTGCACCCTTGAGTCTGACAATACCACTTTTGCCCTTCCTCTTCTCACTAATATATCTGAAAAATGTCTTATCCCTCCATTTTATTGCATTGGCTATTTCTTCCTCCTTTTGAATCTTTGCCTTCTTGACTACTTTGCTAGCTTCTCTAAGTTTTTCCAAATACAGATGCCTGTCTTCCTCTCTCTGTGATCTCTTGTATTTCATGAAGGCCTCCCTCTTTTTCTTCACTATTTCAGCTACTTCCTTCGAAAACCATAGCGGTCTCCTGTTCCTTTTGCCTTTATTTACCATTTTAACAAAAAGGTTGGTTGCCCTTAAAATACCCCCTTTCAGTTTTGCCCACTGTTTTTCTACATCCCCCAGCTGTTCCCATCCCACTAACGACTCCCTGAGGTATTGGCCCATCTTCGCAAAGTTAGTCTTCCTAAAGTCTAAGATCCTCACCTTGGAATGGATTCTAACAGCCCTAGTCCTAATACTGAACCACACCATCTGGTGATCACTGGATGCAAAATGATCTCCCACTACAATATCAGAAACACTTTCACCATTGGTAAGCACCAAGTCCAGTATGGCCCCTTCACGTGTGGGGTCTGTTACCAATTGCCTGAATAGTTC
The DNA here is from genome assembly GCA_033557465.1 of Ichthyophis bannanicus. NCBI lineage: Eukaryota > Metazoa > Chordata > Amphibia > Gymnophiona > Ichthyophiidae > Ichthyophis > Ichthyophis bannanicus. Next base: position 175,533,364 of record CM066044.1, read on the forward strand.
TCCCTGTAGAGAATCCAGGATCTCCTTACTTCTACTACATGATGATAGCACTTGAAACAGGGTGAAAACCCGAAACGTGCACGTCGTGTCTGATTCTACTGGATTTGATATCTTGGATGCAGCTAAGTAGCTGGACTTTACATTTTGGTTTGGAGTAAATGAATTGTATACTTTAATTAAAAGGATGGAACCGAGTGGAGGACATGACTTGTAATGTTTGTCCCTTTCCGGCAACATCCGACAAATTTTAGTTGAGTTTCACAAAGGGGTTATAGTGATTTGGTAACTGCAGAGTGAGCAGCAGCAATAAGAAGGACTTTCTCCTATTTTCTGCCTGTGGTGACATAAGCTGCTTTTTCAAGAGTCCTACATTGCTGTTCTCTTTACAGTATATGGAAGTACAACAGCCCCACCCATAAGCAACCTTCCGGCTTCAGATCACAATGAACAAGTGAGAAACATGAACATTATGCAGCCAAAGTGGTCCCAGAGAGTTTTAGGCCCCAAGCCAGCTGTGAAGACAAAAACAAAGTGATTGGAGATTCTAGCAAATGTTGTTCAGGGAAAGTAACTAAGAGGTACAATCCAAAACAGTGACTTCACACTCCAAATGGGTGATTGTTTGCACATTAGAAAAATATGTTTCTATATGAAGCACTAAAATGTCCAATTTCTCTAAGGAAGCCAGAGTCAATTTTTTTTTATTTAGAATACAGCTTTGTTGGACTAGGATTGCCAACTAGCTCCAGATGCACCCGGCAGATTTGATCCAATCCTGGGTTCATTCCATTGCATGAAGGGACTTGTAGTCATTTTTCTCATGGAGTGCAACAGAGAAATCAGAACTACATATCCTTGCATGCAATGGGGTAAATCCAGGACTGGGTCAAGCCTGCCGGGACTATTGGCATCACAAGAATCTTGGGGAGGTTCAAACTATAAATTCAGAACTTATACAAGAAAAATTGGCACCTAAATCCAAAATAGGGGGCCCTGAGAAGACTTGTTCAGGACATATCTAACGGAGGTTTTAGATTATTCTGCTGAGGCTCCCCCCTTTCCCAGTAAGCATGATCGACTGTCAAACAGAAAATCAACAGGGCATTGGGCTCGAGACTTAACACTGGCCAATCGAATCTGAAATAACTACTGCTACTAGTGATCATTTGTACAGCGCTACAAGGCATACACAGCGCTGTACAGACACATGTAAAAGACGGTCCCAGCTCATCAGAGCTTATAATCTAGTCAAGACAGACAATACAACAGCTGAGGACAAGGATACATCTAAGGGAATGGAAAGGAAACACATAGAACAGGATTCAAAAGCGGCCTTGAGGTGAGCTATCAGCCTGGATTTGAAAATTGCACCTGCACCCTTTTTAATATGTTTTCTGTTGGAGGTTGAAGGAATATAGCTTAAAAACATTTTCCCATCATAAAAGAAAATTATTTCTGGGCTCAAAAACATATATCCGGCTAATATTTCCAAGTTCACTCGGTATAAAAGAAAAATTGGCACCTAAATCTCTAACAGTGGCATACAGCACTGTTTCTAGGAGCAGATTTTTCTTAGGTACCCATGCAAATATTTTGTTAGATATTAAATCTGTTTTCTTTGAAACTGATCAATGAATGTTCCTGTGTTTCTTCAAGGTCAAGCTTCTGTCACGATGTCTTGGTCCACTCCTGATCAACTTGCTGTGGAATAAATGCATTGTCCTGCCAAGCTGTGTGTGAGTCCTCCTGCCAATAGGGGGAGACAACCAGAGACTGGTGAGAGATTCTGGTTCAGAATGAGTTTAAGGAAACAGAAAAGGCTCTCCCATTGTAACCTACTCGCCCACAAGAATGTGAATAATGCTCAGAGCATTCTTCCAAATGGAAGGGAGTCAAATAAATTATTTCTTTAATGTGAATCTCATGCCAATTGTTGATGCAATAAAAGTATCTCTGGCATAATTAGATCCATGAAGCTTAGAAAGCAGGAACACATACAATCTGCTACTAGAAAGGATAGAAGGGGAGCAAGTGATGAACATTTAGAGGGCAATTGTGAGCATCCTTTGGAACTGAAAAGTACATGGATGCTTTTAGTGTATAGACGTTTGTAGCTAATTTTCAAATAGATAGTTATCCAACAGTTTAGTGCACTCATGCAGTTTATAGCGGCTATTTGCGGTCAACTGGGAGCAGGTAGGGTGGGATAAAATAGTGTGCAGTTCTGAAAATCCTATCTGCACATACCCTCCCCCCACTCCTAACCTAAAAACACCCCTGGAAGAGTTTCTTTTTTAGCTGAGCTAGAGGTATGTGTGCTGGGGAAGCCTGAACCTACTTTTAGCCTTTCTAAGAAGAACAATTTTCAGACAAAGAATTCATTTAAGTAAATGGCTTTCAAAATCACTCTCCTTAGATAATGTGGAGCGTGTGTATTGTATAGGCATAGATAAAGTTTCTCGGTGTAAGCGAGGAGGTGCTTTGATGTGATTCCTGCGAGAGCTCCCTTTCAGAGACTGACTGCTCCGCACCAGCAACCTGGGTGCTTCGCTGGTCTGGCATGGACTAATATTTGTAATTTTTTACTGAAGAATGACATTCATACTTAGATTTTGTTCGAAAATCGGACTGTCCTGACCTGTAGAAGAAGGTTTTACCTTTGAAAGCTGGCCTACAAATGTATTAAGTTCACCCAATAAAAAGGTATCACATTATTTTCCTGTTTTTATTTAAGTACTTTTAATTTCAGGACCTTCCCTCTGCCTCTATGGTTTTTCCACTCTTTGCCGCTCTGTTCCCTTGTTCTTCTGTACTGTATCTCTTGACTTCCTCTTTCTAGCTCTCCTATTAACATATGATAAAGTCCAGCATGGCCCATCCAGTCTACCCAATAAAATGCTTTTACTTTGGGTTGTAACTGCCGCTCTGTGCAGATTACCCTCTCTCTGTGCCTATTCTGAAGTGTAAAAGTCATTTACGTTTTCTCTCTTCCTATTTATGAATCCTCTGTGTTTAAACATGCCTTTTTTAATTCAGTCAGTATTGTTATCCTCGCCACCTCCACTGGGAGGGCATTCCAGGCAGCCATCACCCTTTCCCTGAAAAAGCACTACCTGATGTTAGCAACACAATGTAGTCCCTACCGGTCTGGGAACCCTTACTGAGGTTATTTTATGATGTCTGGCAAACCGGGGTACAACTTCAAAAGAGAGAACGCTGTACATTTCAGGTTTAATTCTCTGGGGCTTTGGAGTTCCAGGTTGGGATTAGTTTAACAGGGAGGCCAATGGTTGCAGGGTCCACTCACTCCACATCCCACCATTTTCAATAACTTATTCAGGGCCAGGATTTTGTTCTAACCAGAAGTTTACTGAACGTCTTTAAAAAAAATGACAAAGTATCAGGTTTAGGAAAAGCCCAATCACTCGAGCGACTGGGACTTTCCTTGAGTCAGGGAGCCCCTCTCCTTCACTCCCACAAATACCTCCTGGATGCAGGACTCCGATGTGATGCCAGGCACTGCACTCCTGCTGAATCTAGTCCTCCTTGTCCCAGCTCTAAGGCTTTCCCACTGCGACCCTTCTTCTCTTTCCCAGGAGAAGTGATGCTCGTCTCCTTCTGGACATCAGAGGTTTCCGCTTATTGGCAGCTTCTTAAAGTTTCTTAAGCAAGGATGTCCTGCCATGGCCTGCCTTCCTTGTGATACAATGGCTGTGTAGCCAAAAACCCAATTTGTCTTTGGGGCTGAGGGTATACATTTGTCCATTTAGCTTCAAAGTGACGTCTCCTCCCACCATTTTCACTGATGTTGAACCCTCCCCTGTTCTGGGCTCTATCAATGGCAAACAGAGGTCATACACAATATTTTAGTATGGCCGTTAGAGGTCTCTGACATCTAGGCAAGGCAGAACCTTAGGGGTCTCTATAATTGTAATATGGTAATAGAGGGCCCCTTTTACTAAAGCCTGGTGGCTGGTTAATGTGCGTTTTGACATGTGGAAACTGGCAGCTGGGAACGCTAACATGGGGGGGGTGCCAGTGACCTGCAGTAAAGCGCACAGTAATCGGCCGTCATGAGATGGGGTAGGGTGGAGTGTGCGCATGAAGAGCACATTGTCGCTAACAGATGGGAAATTGCTGCGCACTTAGTGGCAATATGGCAATTAGCAAGAGCATCTAACAACACCTCTGTGGGGACCCCATCCTGCGTTAACGGCTGGGAATATGATGATTACACCCCCAACAGCAAACATGGAGACTTTGCACTTAACAGGTGTTTGTATCGCATGTTAAGTGCAGAACCTTAGCAGGCTTTAGTAAAAGGGCCCCGTAGTTAATGCTGGTAAATAAAGACCAACTAACCAACCCAGTCTACTTGTCTGCCTCTCTGGTTCTCTCTGCATTTGGGTAGATGAACATATGAATTCCCCAGACTTCCACCAGTACCAGCCGTGCTCGTCTTTTACCTATCTCTGAACTTTCTTCTACCACTGATTCCCATATAGATTGCAAATTCTTTGAGATAGGAATTATTCTACCTGAATATTAAAAATGCTGTAAGCTGCCTTCAGAATAACTTGGGAAGACTGTCTAAAACAATCGCAATTCCCCCTTCCCACTGCCCTTTATATCACAAACATGTAAAAATTCTGTTACTGGGCTAGCTTCTGCTGGTGGCCTATTTCAGGTTTCATCATTTTTCTTTTTATTCTTTCCAACCCAATGAATTGTTGGAAAGAAATCATACATAAGGGGTTGAGACTGTCTGTCAGCCTAGAAGCAAAATAGCTCTGCAAATTTAATGGAACAGGCCAAATTTGGTGTGATGGAAAAAAATTGATGAAGAGTCACATCAAGTTTGAAAATGGGCCAAATCAGTCTGAAGGATCCAGAGAAATAAAGTTCCCAAAAAATAGCCCAATGCATTTCTCTTACAAAAGCAGTTCCAGCCAACACAAGCACACTGACACACATACATACACAGATACAGAGGAGTTAAAATTAATTTCTTGAGGAATGGTCTGCATGCTTTTCCCACCACTACATTAGCCCTGCTGGGCAAGCTCTTAGTGATTCAGATGTGTTCTGCATTTTCTTTATTACAAATTCTACTGTCAAACTTATTAACGACAACATTTTGCTTTCTTAATGGTTGCTCTGTATTGTGACACCTAGGGGTCAATATTCAAAGCCTTTAGCCAGCTGGCCAATGGAAGGCCGGCCAGTTAAGGATGTTCATCACTATATTCAGCAGCACTATCCAGGTAGTGCTGTTGAATATCTCCATAGACCGCCCTGGCACTGTCCACAGGGGTGGTCTGTGGGTGGGGTGGTTTTGGTGCTACCCAAATAAATAGCAACTCTCTCTGTTTAGCAGGATTTTCAGTCTGCATTTATCCAGCCAACTTAGGCTGCTTTCTTCAAAGTTGGAAGATGGATAAATGACAGCTGAGAATTGCCATTAACTGGATAAAATTACCATTTATCCTCTTAGCGCCACTCAGCCTGGATATTCAGCAGCAGCTCCTATCCGGATACTGCCATTGAATATTCCACTGATATTTAAGCACTGGTATTTGAATATCAGCCATTTTGAAAATCGGCTTCCTAGTGACTGAACCATGTAATTTGCTACTAGTTGCTATGTTTACTGCCAACTAGTGGTGAAGAAGCACAGCAATACCTATTGCCACGGGAAAGTGACACCCTGTAGTTAAAATGTAAAATTCATCCTTTGAAAACTGTTGACTGTACCATTTAATGGTTTGATATATTATCTCACTTGATTTCATTTTATTAATCTTTCCAAATCAACAGATATTTGTATGCTACTCAATTCAAACTGCCCTAACCCTCTCCCCTCAAGATCACAAACATAGACACACACACACACACAAAGGAATTGTAAAGAATTCCATGAGCCATGTTTCCCCACTTGTTTTGTTCTTACAAGATTCACATTTAATCCATCACCTCCCACCAATCTTCTCAATAATCCAAACAGCCACCATTAGAAGTGTGTTATATACCGGGCGATATCCGATCATCGGTATATAACACACTTCTAAGGGGTGTTGGGGTGGGGGCAGGAAAGGGTGATTCTGAGAGGCAGGAGACCAGGTATGATGCCCCCAGTACACCCGCAGGCAGGGAAAAAAGACAGGCAAAGGATCAGCAGCGGCGGCAAGCCCTCGGCAGACGACCTGTTGGCACGAGCTCTCTCCTAGCGACGGGGCGAGCTGCTGGAGAGATGGAGCCAAGTGGGGCTGGCGATCTACCTCTGACCCCTCTGCAATCTACAGGTAGATCACAATCTACCTGTTGGACATGCCTGTTTTAGATAACAGTTTATGGTGGCTGTTTGGATTATTGAGAAGATTGGTGGGATCAAGGTGGCTAAGTAGGCACACATTTCTGCAAAGATTTTGTGATTTGCTGAATGAAATAAGTGGTTTTTTTGAAGGAGAGGGGAGATGACCAAGCAGAGTTGGACGATGAGGAGTGGTTATGTGATCTGACATTTCTTGCTGACTTTACAGGCGAACTAAGTGATATGAACCTTGAACTACAAGGTAAAAACAAATGCATTGGCGAGATGATGAGTACAGTTTCATCCTACAAGAGCAAATTTGAGCTAATGATGACTGACCTTGCAAACAACACTTTTGATCATTTTCCTAATACGCAGGACCATCTGGGACAATATCCAAATTTGTTTTTTTCAAAACGAGAAGTATGTGACAGAAATCTGTTCTGTTATCCAGGAATTAGAAAATAGATTCTGTGACTTCCAAAAAATTGGAACAGTTGTGGAGTACTTGTCATACTCATTCAAAGTGGATGTGGACATTAAAGAAACTGCAGCTGCTATCAGTAAAAAATACTCATTGAATAAGCCACCTCTTGAAACCGAAATATTAACCCTTAAAAATGCCATTTTTTCTTAAGACCCGTGCTGAGCAAGAATCGTTTTGGAAGCTAGTGCCTAGAGACAAATTTCCCAACTTGAGAAGATGCAGTGAAGCTGTACACTCCTGTTTCAGTTCAACTTATTTGTGTGAATCTGCGTTTTCCCATCTGAAAATGACAGAGTACACAACGTGCCAACATGACAGATGAACATCTCCAGGATTCCCTGAGACTGGCCCTCACGCAATATTCACCCAACTTCAAAATGCTGGTGGATGAAATGCAGGCTCAGACGTCTCACTAATGATCAAGAGCGAAATATTAAAGATTGTGCAAGATCAGCCTGGATCAATACTCAACCTAAATTTAACACAAATTACTCAATAAAAGTTAAAGAAAGAGGTCACGTGATGTGGTGAGCTCGGGAAGTCGCATCTGTCTTGAGCGCCGGGCTCCCCTAGCTCTGAATCGGTGCAATAGTACCTATTTGTGAGGTGCAACTGCCGGTAGTCCTCCCCAAGTGCTGAACACACGAGGAACCTGTCCGGGGGAGTTGGAAGTGAATGGCGGCAGCGGCAGCGCGAACCGGGAGGAGAGATAAAGACCGAGCCGTTGGGGCTTCCAAAATGGCGGAGTCACCTCCGAAATCAGGAGAATTGCCTGTACCCACCCCCGGGGCCTCAGTAGCGGAGATCTCAGCTGCGGTCTCCAGTGCCCTATCACTTCAATTTGAATCCCTACGGAGCAAGATGGATGCGGTGCAGAGTTCCGTGGATGCAATCGGGGCTCGCAGGCAGAGGCCCGTCTCTCGCAGGCTGAGGAGGAGGTGGAGACACTGAGTCAAGAGCTGGTGCAGACAAGAACCATCTTGAAGGCCCAGGAGGAGAAATTGGAGGACCTCGAGAACCGCTTGAGGCGTAGTAATTTGCGGTTCTTGGGGGTACCGGCCTCGGTGGGAGATAAGGACCTACGAGCCTACATAGCTTCTCTGTCTGCCTCGTTGATGGGGGAAGAAGGACAAGGCTCTCAGTTTGTGATCAAGAAGGCGCATAGAGTGGGCCCCAAGAGCTCCAATGATCCGTGGCCTAGGGTAGTGCTGGCTAAATACTTACAGTTCCAGCAAAAGGAGGCCGTCTTGCGAGAGGCCCGGAGACGTGGAACTGTTGAACGGGACAACATTAAGCTCCGAATTACTCAGGACTACTCAGTGGCTGTGAGTAAGCAGTGAAGGGCGTACGCACCAATCTGCCAGAGACTCATTACTGCAAACATCAGGTTTTCCGTGCAGTATCCAGCGTGCCTACATGTGTTTCACGAGGGGAAGCAGAGGGTGTTCGGCTCAGCGGAGGAAGCGGCGTTGTATGTGGAACAACTCGAGAGGCAGGCCCTGACATCGGGCAGCGGGTCAGCAAGCACGCCGTGATATTATGGAAGGAACTCTGCCTGGACAGCAATTGGAGAGTTCAGAGGGTGCCTGGGGAAAGCTGTCTTCACCTCCCGAGGGGTCATGCTCACGGAGGTGTGATACAGCGAAGGTCCTCTGAGTTCATGGTTGTGGGAATATCGTTTTATAGTTATGTTAATGCTAGCAATATTTCATATTTTGAACTGTCTATGGGAGTGCGTAACTTGAAGTGTTTCATAGAAACATAGAAATATGATGACAGAAAAAGACCACATGGCCTATCTAGTCTGTCCTTCCATAACAACTACAACAGTCCCCTTCTTACCTTTAGAGATCCTATAGAAACATAGATATATGACGACAGAAAAAGACCACATGGCCTATCTAGTTCTCCTTAGGATATCCTGAATGGAGGGGGCTGAAGGTGGGAGGGAGGTGCAGAGAAGTTGGCAGCCGCCAGGAGCCTACGGTGATGGTGCCTAGCTTTTCTATTTAGCTTGTGCAAATGGAAGAAAGCACCGGGGGGGGGGGGGGGAGGGGGACTTATGGATATGTACTTGTGGACAGAAATGTGGTTTTGTTTTTAATGTGTAGCAATGTTACCTTGTTAAATATTTTGATAACAATCCGGGGTGCTAATGTTGTGGACTTTTAAGGTGTCGGGGGGGAGAAATGATCTGGGAAGGGAGCGGGGGAGCCCGGTCACATCAAGGTGACAGGGTAGTAAGGAGATGACAATGGAGTTGGGACAAGGAGAAGATGGGGGGAGGGGGGTGGGGTTACGGGAGTAGAACATGGGAAGAGGGGGGGAAGGAGTAGGTGGGATTGAGGGAGGGAGTATGGGGAGGGAGGGGAGCAAGGTTTTGTGGGGGGGGGGGGGGATAGACGCATACTAGATGCTCGAAAAGGGCAGGTTCTGGATCAGAATGGTGTGTCTAGGGGGAGGCTCCAGGCTGGGAGGGCTCTCTCCACTAAAAGGAAATTAGGGCCGAAGATAAAATCTGATACTCTGTTACTATTCTGAAGATCAGCTCCTGGAATGTTTGTGGATTGGGAAGCCCAGTGAAGAGATATAAAATCTTGAAGGCATTGGCCAGACAACAGTACGATATTGCACTGTTACAAGAAACCCACCAGACAGCCGATGAGCACCGCAAATTGTGTAGGGATTGGGTGGGTCAGGTGTGGGGAGCCCCGGCGGTAGGTAAGAAAGGAGGGGTGGCCATTCTAATCCATAAACGAGTTTGTTTTGCACTAGTCAGGGAGGTGACTGACCCCAATGGCCGCTTTGTGCTGCTGCAAGGAATGCTAGAGGGTAAGGAGGTAATTTTGGGGAATTTATATAGTTTCAATACGTTAGATCAGGATTTCTATAATCGTATAGCAGCGAAAGTGGAGCCACTGGATGATCTCCCGTTGATTCTAGGGGGAGACTTCAACGGGGTCCTGGACATAGATATGGATACTTCCAGAGGGTCAGGGTCTAGGGAACGGAGTCAGACAGCGCGAGTATTGCAATCATTTCGGACCAGGTCGGGGCTGGTGGACCCGTGGAGATTGCTCCACCCCTTAGAGAGAGACGTCACGCACCAGTCTAGGGCGCATGGTACCAGTGCGCGGATTGATTTTATATTGATATCGGAGAGTCTCTTTGCATCTACGGGCGAGGTGCAGATTGGTCCTACGGAGATCTCCGACCACGCTCTGATTTGGTTGGAACTCCAGGGGTGGGGAGGGGACATGGAATTTACTCATATTTGGCGGTTTCCCATAGAACTATACAAAGACCAGCAATTTCATCATTTCCTGCGTCAACGTTGGCAGGAGTTTGAGGCGAATCATCATGGTCACCAGGATGATCCGGAATTAGTATGGGAAACTGCCAAAGTGGTTTTAAGAGGGGATATAATTGGTTATGTTGCAAGGAGGCGGAGGTTGTTGGCAGAGCAAATTATCCGATTAGAACAGCGGGTAATGCGGATGAGGCGCATAAGTGGGGCTCAACCCACGGCACAGAATAGGAAGGAATTGTGGGAAACGCAAGTGGTGTTAAATGAGCTATTGCATCAGAGAGCAAAGAAATCGCTGCTGTATTACCGGTATAATCTTCATTGTTTTGGTGATAAGCCTGGTAAACTACTTGGGCGATGCTTAAGGGGTCCACGGGGGGGGGGGGGGGGAAGACAGTGGCGGCTATCTATGACGCGCAGGGGGGACTTAGGAAGGGGAAAGGGGAAATAGTGGCAGTGTTTAAAGACTTCTTTCAAAGGTTGTATAGTGCAGAAGCGGAAGCTCCCACTGAAATGATGGACTATTTGCGGGGTCTTAACCTACCCAAATTGAGTAGTGAACAGAGTAGGCGTCTGGGGCAGCCAGTTACTCTATTGGAAGTACAGCAAGTTATCATGAAGGAGACTTGTTACAAATCACCCGGCCCCGACGGGTTCGGGGCAGAATTTTACAAATTATTATCAGAGATGGTAAGCCCTCTATTGGTAGCTATGTTTGGTCAAAGAAGGGAAACGGGCTCTATGCGCTTGGGTGGGAACCAGGCACACATTGTGTTGATACCTAAGCCGGGTAAGGATCTCACCCAGGCGGTATCGTATCGGCCTATTTCGCTATTGAATTTTGACTCCAAATTGTTGGCTAAGATTCTAGCGGAACGTTTAGCTGAAGTGCTAGGAGAGCTGGTACATGATTCACAAGTTGGCTTTATTAGGGGGAGATACGCGGTGCGTAATTTACGTAAAATATTGGCCTCATTGCAGTGGGTTCAAGAGCAGAACCTGCAGTCGCTATTAGTTAGTTTTGACGCCGAAAAAGCATTTGACAGGGTTAGTTGGGGGTATTTACAATACTTATTGCCGCTTTATGGGTTTGAGCCTGTTTTTTGTGACTTGGTGAAAACCCTGTATATAAATCCGACGGCTAGGGTTCTCTGTAATGGGGTGTTGTATGAGTCCTTTCCCCTGGAGCGGGGCACGAGGCAGGGCTGTCCTTTATCCCCGCTTCTGTTTGTGTTGTCACTGGATCCTTTGATTTGCCGGATAGAACTGGACAATAGAATCTGTGGCGTGCGTATAGGTGGGCAGGGGTTTAAGATCTCAGCATTCGCAGATGATCTTCTGGTTCATCTATTGACCCCGAAGGAGTCGTTGTCTCGATTGCTAAGGGAATTCACGCTTTTTGGCAGTTTTGCCGGGTTCCGTATTAACAAAGACAAGTCGGAGGCATTAGATATCTCAGGACAACTACAGGGAACTTGGGAAGGGAACTTCCCTTTGAAATGGGCCATGAATAAATTCATTTATTTGGGTATTGTTTTGACAAGTTCACCTCAAGAGCTTTATCGGTGTAATTTAGAGAGAACGATGTCCAAATTGCGCAACCAGTTGAGAGCCTGGTATCCCCTCCCGCTGTCTTTGCTGGGGAGAGTGGCGGCAGTGAAAATGGTGGTTTTACCACGGATTTTGTACTGTCTGCAAACCCTCCCGGTCTGGTTGTTAAGGAGGGACCTACGTAATATAGAAAAGGAGATACAACAGTTCTTGTGGAAAGGGTCTAGAGCGCGTATACCTTTGTCTCGTATGGTGGGTGCCTGGAAGAGTGGCGAGTTTGGGCTCCCGGATCTCTGGCTTTATGCATTGGCGTGTCAGGCAAGACACATCGGAGACTGGCTAGGGGGGACGGAGAACTATACACCCCGAGCACTGGAGGAGGCCTTGGTGGCCCCCCATACGGTTTTAGCGGTGCTACATATGGAGGGTGCTAGGCTTCCGACTAGTATTACACGGAGCGGGTTGGTGAACTCCTTGCGACGCATGTGGAGACAAATAAATCTGTACTGGCAACACAACTGGATGGTTTTGAGTTGGTTGCCGATAAAGGGAACGCATGCTTTACTCCAGGCTCGGAGACGAGGGTATTCCGGGCCTGGAAAGAGAAGGGGATCAGGAACCTAGGACATGTGGTTGACCGGGCCGGGAAATGCAAGTCTTTTCTGGGGTTGCGAGGGGAATATGAGTTGCGGCCGAACCATTATTTTGCATATATGCAGCTGGCTCATTACGTGACCGGATTACCGGCGGAAGAGCTCTCTGTAGAACGCTCTGCTTAGATATTAGAATTTTTCGATATTGGTGGGGATAGTCCCCCGTCTATAGCTCAGTTGAAGGCACGGTTGGAGTGTTATAGAGTCGCACCGGAGTATGGCGGAGTGGAGAGGGCATGGGCATTAGAACTGAGTCGGGGGGGTTACTCCGGGTTCTCTTAAACTGGCGCTGGGGAGGATTACTGAGCTGGCAGAGGGGGCACGTTGGAGAGAAATTCAATTTAAATGTATTACTCAAGTGCATTTCTCGCCTAGGAGAGCTTTGCGTAGTCATCTTACGGTAGATGGGAGTTGCCCTAGATGTGCGGAGCCTCTGGCTGGTTTAGTGCATATGTGGTGGGACTGTAAGCACATTAGACCATACGGGCTACGGATCAGTAACTGGTTGGCAGCGCGATTGCACCAGAGGGTTCTTTGGTCGGGTCCCCTGGTAGTTTTGGATCAACTACACCGGGACTTCCCTGGAGGGAGATGGGCACGGTTGTGGGTGCGTAAGGCCTGTCTGGTGGGGAAAGGCCCAATCCTTCGTAGATGGCGTGTGCAGGAACCGCCATCCTTCTGGGAATGGCAAAATAGTTTTCATCAACTAATGTTGGCAGAGCGTTGGAGGGCGAGGGGTAACGTACAGAGATGGTCCACCTTTATGTTGTTGTGGGAACCCTACATTCAGAGTCTGGGGCCGTTATGCCGTAATGAAATTATGAATGTGGGCCTCTAGGGTAAGGTCATCATAGCACGATAAATAGAGGGGTGTGGGGTGGGGAGAGGACCTGAGGATAGGGAGTTGAGGTGACGGAGGGTGCTAGATATGCGATTGGGCGGGGGGGGGGTTAGAATATCATGGGAATAAAAAGAAAAAACATTCTATCTGTTATGATTTCTGTATGATGTTTGTTATGTCACCTGCTATACAGGTCATGTCCCCTCTGACACGGGATAAGAGTTAACCGGTGTCAGAGGCATGTTATTGTTGGATGTGGTTTGCTGGTGTCATGTACTTTGCTTTATAAATAAAGATATAAAAAGAAAAAGTTAAAGAAAGTTATTAAGATAGTCAAAGAAAGTTATTACTCAATAAAACTTTAAGAAAAATGTACTTTCCATTTCCCCTCGCAGTTCTTACTGGATCTTCATCTTTTGTTTTGTTTTTGCTTAATTTGCTTAACAGCTGATCACATCCAAGTAAACGACAGAAGGTTCAATAAAAATGGGGGGGGGGGAATCCTCCAACTTTATTGGGTTAAAATTTACTTTGAAACTAATTTGAAACTTAATTTTCATGGTGGTAGATCACCGGCACTTTTGGCCGGAAAAAGTAGATCACGACCTGTTCGAAGTTGGACATGCCTGATCTAAAACATCCACCTATCCCATGTTCATTGATGTTAGACAGGGCTACCAAGCTACCTCATTCCAAGAGGGAGACTTTTAGGCCAGTCCTGACTTTTAACTTATATCTCCAATGCAATGTGATTTTTATAATCCTTTATTCCATCCCTTGAAATCAATGCTGCAGGTCCCATAATGCATCAGGATAAAGTTGCCTGAAAGCCAGGATTGGCCTAAATCTCCCTCTTGAAACTGGGTAACTTGGCGGCTCTGTGTTAGGGTTATAAACGTTGCTCTGTGCAGCTTACCCCAGCCTTCATGGATACCTAATGGAGTCATTCGGTCACATATTGTTCTCTCTCTCCTCTCTCTTTTTTTCTCCAACTCTTTGTCTCTCTTCTTTCACTCTCTATCTCGCTGTGTGTATCTTCTTTCTGCACCTCTCTCTTTCTCTCTGTGTCTCCAATTTCCTTCCCTCTCCATGCCTCTCCCTTCTTTGTCCCTTTCTATGCTTTGGTCTCTTTGTCTTCTCATTGTCTCTCATTCTCTGTGCCTTTCTCTCTCCCCTACCTCTGAGTTTCCTCTTTCTTTCATCCTTCAGTGTCCCTCTGCATTTCTCCTCTTTCTGGCTTTCTTTCCATGCCTCTCTGTCTCTTCTTCTGAGAGTGGCAGCAGCTAATGTAAAATTCCTTTGTGGCCTGTACTGGCTGCTGCTGGGAAGACTTACCTGACCCTGGGGCCATAGTGCTGCTGCTGCCCCTCTAAGTTCCCACCCTGGAGGCAACCAGCTGTGCGGTGGAGGTCTTCTGTCACTCCAGAGTCTGCCCTGTGCTCCCTCCCCATCACCCACCCTGAGGGCAAGAAATCAACAAGGAAGCAATCTTGTTAGAAAATAGAAACATTCCAAAGAAAGGGGGGGGGGGGGGTTGGATTACTTTCAGCCTAAACAACATTATGTTACTGAGAAAAAAGTCCCATTGGGAGAAGAGGGGTTGCAGAGTCAGCGCTCCACCACATTCTAAGACAGATGTTTAGAGAAGGAGGGTGCTGGAAAGAGTTTATAGCAGAAAGGTTTCAGAGGATTAGAAGGACTTGGAGATGGAGGAGGGAGGGCCCATCAGAGCTAGCAGCTGTTTCTCATTAACTCAACTGAATGCCGGCTCTTTTCAGCCCATATTGTGGGCTTCATACTCTTGAACAGAGAGATAGCAAGTGAAGCCGTGGCAGGGGATGCCATCTTCTAGTTCAAAGCTCTACATGATGCTCATATTATCATGTCTCCCTTGGGATTGGACATTGCATTTTTGTTTAGGTTAATTGCACAGGATGATCCATTCCTGGTGTTGCTTAATTGTATACGTGGAGTTTTAGTTCTGATATGCAAAAGGAAATCGATGGGGATATCAAAACCACAACATTATGTATGCAATGGAGCAAAATGAAGATGTGTTTGACTGGCATGGGGTGAGATGGAAACCTTAGAAAGGAGCATGGTGAGATATATAATTTGTACAAATTAACTGACATCATACAACAAAAATCTAGGCCTGGAAATTAACTCACTGACCCCCAATTGATTATCCAGTGGTTGGGGCATAGGATAGTAAATATTGGACCCCCTGCTTTTGTGCTTATTGGTTTGTCAACTAACTCCATTTAACCAGTCAAGCTGATGCAATCCTGGTTTTATAAAAACATTTAAATACCTCAGAGGCATAAATACAAGGAAAGCAGGTCTCTTTCAATTGAACGGAAGCTCTGGAATGAGGGGGCCTAGGATGAAGGTGAAAGGAGGTAGACATAGGAGGACACATTTCTTTACAGAAAGGGTGATGCGTGTGTGGAATAGCCTCCTAGCAGAGGTGGCGAAGTGCATCTGAATTTAAGAAAGCATGGGACTAGTACAGAGGATCTCTAAAGGAGAGGACGGGACTGTAGAGCTTAGGAGTTGGTACTGATGGCAGACTAGATAGGCGGTATAGTCTTTATGTGCAGTCATTTTCTACGTTTCTACATTCATATGCGTATAAGCCTAAAGCTCTGATTTCCCTTAAACAGGAAGATTACCACTTCACACCTGCAATATGGTAAATTGAGGACTGGATCAACTTTATCAGTAGAAATGGAAGAATTAACCCAATCTGCAGGTCTATATATGAATGCTGTGTCTTGCCTACTCACCCACCCATTCATGTAAGATGAACTTCCAAAGAGGTAAATGCTGAAAGATCATTGGCGTGAAGGAGTGAATGTAGGTGCTAGGAGAGATGAGGAGGGGGTAATGCTTAGAGGGTGATGTGTTGTTGTTAAGTGCTGTCGAGTCGGAGTCGACTCATGGCGACTCTCTGGATAGCTATCCTAAATTGTGTTCGGTCTTCAGTCAGGCAGCTTATTGTTGACAGACTGTGAGAGAGAGTTAATGTTAGGGAAGGTGAGTCCTTGCATAGGTAAGGAGGGGATGAGACAAAAGGGGGTGAATGATAGAAGCTAATGGGGTGAATGTGGGGGATGAGGAGGAAGGGTAAATGCTAAGGGGAGTTTGAGAAGGGAAGATGAATCTGGTTTCCTCTTCTATCTCCCCCAAATCAGCAATACAAACCTGGGCTGTCAGTGATGCATATGCACTGGGGAAGGAAACCAGTGCGATGGGATTTGAGAGGGGCAATGAAGGGGACAGTAGGGGAAGTAAGGTGTTAGGGCAGGGAGAACTACAGGATGAGAAATGGTGAAGGATAGAAGAGGAGAAGGAGGGACGAGATTCAAATATGAGTGGATAGAGAAACTGAAATGATTGTGATGTAAGGAAGAGCATAGAAAAGGAGTTAGCAAGATAAGAGGAAATCAGAAAAGAGAGACCAACAAAAAAACAAGATAACCATGGTATTTATTTTCAGTTTAGTGACTGGCATATGTAG
This sequence comes from Ichthyophis bannanicus, assembly GCA_033557465.1. Lineage (NCBI taxonomy): Eukaryota > Metazoa > Chordata > Amphibia > Gymnophiona > Ichthyophiidae > Ichthyophis > Ichthyophis bannanicus. The sequence continues at coordinate 175,550,036 of CM066044.1, forward strand.
CACGGTGATCTAGTACCTGTATTGCTCCTGAAGGAATCTGGATTCTCTGAAGGCTGCGGCTGCTTTTATTGAATTAATGGATTATCCAAGGGAGGTCATGGGATGCAATGGGTAGAGCAGGATGCTAACTCTCTCTACTCATGGGGCCTTCTCGTATTTCCCCTGTCCATAGATCCCTTCTATCTGTGCCCTTCTCTGCCACTGCCACCTCCAGACTTCATTCATCCCACCTTGCCACTCCATATGCCTGGCACAAACTACCCAAGTCTGTACGTTAGACTCCATCTGTGACCCTATTCAAATCCAGGCTAAAAACCCTCTGAGGATGTTTTTGGATCCTGATCCCCTTAGTTTCCGGTTTACCACCTATGCGTATCATTACAGTTCCCCTAGATTTCCCCTAGTCCCTAGTTGTTGTCTGTTTTGAGCAGGTACTCCCTCTTACATGTATATGTACAGTGCTACGCATAGGCGTCAGAAAGGGGTGGGCCACATCAGCCCTGGCCCCACCAAAAATTCACAGCCTCAGTCACGGCAAAGACCCTTCCTGTCTGCCTGCGAGAAATCAGATCCCTATGGGCAAAAAAGGAAGAGTCATTGCCATGATTGCGGCCTGGCAGACAGCAGGCTGCCCACAGGGATCCCAACCCCCATAGGCAAAAAAAGAAGAGAAAGCCGCCATTATGGCAAAGATGCCTCCTGTCTAGCTGCAGGAGATTGGATCCCCACAGGCAGAACAGGAAGTGTCTTTGCTGTGGATCGCGGCCAGCAGGCAGCAGCCTGCCTGTGGGGCACAGCTTGGGACAGAGTTAGGGAGGAGCTTGGGGCAGTGCTTGGACTCCCCCAAGGAAAAAGGCATCATGCCACCCCTGGTGCCGCATATGCTTGCAGCACTTTACAAATGATAAGCAGCACTAGGTCTTTCAGAACGCAGCTTGATGTCCTCAGAATTTTAAGTGAGACGCGCTCTCCAGGTTCCATCAGTTTCCCAAAGTATCAAAAATCACTCCTGCAGCTGGACTCCTTCAAGAACCTTTGCCTGAGTCTCTTCAGACTGCTAATGCCTCAGTAGCTGTTCACAGCTGGTGCTCCACACCACATCCCTTTAGGTCTGTACTCCTCCCCACTCTCTCTGTCGGGCTATGTTGGCCTTTGGGATCTTCTCTCCTTCTTTCAAACCTAGCTAGCCATGTGGACAGACAGCTCTGTTGGCAGCCCCATAGCAGCAATGAGACTCTGAGGATTAAGGCAGCCCTGCCCAGAACTGGCAAAGGACCCCATCAAAAGACTCCAGATCCACCTTTACAGAGCCTTTTATAGGTCTCTCCAAATCTCACAGTGGGAAACAGCCACCGACAGGGATAGATCTCTTAACCCAGTTTCCATTACATTAAGCTAAGCATTGTAAAGACAGGGGAAGTTTGTGGTTCCTGCTATAAATATTTTTAGATAATTCATACATTGATCTAATAAAAGATTTCAGAATCTGTCAAGAATCCTGTTGCTGGAATGTAATTTTTAGTGATAAGTTAGTGTATATTCTATGCCTTTGTTTAGGGCTGTACCTACCGCTCCATGTGAGTCCCTCTCCTCTATGCCTTTGTTTAGGGTTGTAGCTGTGCAGGTTACCCCTTCTATACCTTCAGGGGTAAGGAGGAAATGCCTCAAAACTCTCTCTTCCTGCCCATATTCTGTTCCTCCACCATCTTCAGGACCATCTCCTGGAACTCCAAGCACAAAATGACTCCTGACCCTTACCAGGAAGGTTTTCAAAGTAAGAAAAACTCCTTCCAAACTCTGTGGGCATCTTCAAACCATTAGCTTCCTGGCCACAGGACCTCGATCCAGTGAACTTTGCAACTCCAGCTGTGAGTTCCAACCTTTATCTTGATAAGGAAGAAGGAAAACTAGCATATCTCTTTTTTTCTTCTGCCTTTGACTGTGTTGGTGTTGGAGAACCCAACTAGATCAAACCCAAGCATTCTTCCTCTTGAGCCCTGAGCCTCTGACATAGAAAAATGAACAAAAAGCCAAATTACATCCCATTGGGTGGGTTACAGTATATACTCTCACATGATATCACCCAAGTTATCATATCTCCTCCCAACTAAGGAAATCCATCTGCATGTGAACTTTCACGTTATGCATACCATGCTACCAAGGATAGAAGATTTCCCTGTAGCACATCAGCAGAGTTGCCAACATATACTAAGTCAATGTCTAAGGTTAAATGCAATTAATTGGGCATCTTCAAACACCAGACCTAATATGCATCACCAAAACATGGTTATCAGACACGGATCAAGTTCTAATCAATCAGCTCAAAACTCCAAACAATCATATATTCCATTCCCACCGGTCCTCCAAAAGAGGTGGAGGAGTCCTCATTGTTATAAAAGAGGATTTAAAAGCAACCCTACTAACTTCAACAAGTAGCCAAAAACTGGAAACTCTAACCATACATACAAAAAACCTTAATATCTGCCTAGCCTAAAGATCACCTGACACCCCAGCAGACAGCCTGGAAATTCTAACTGAAAAACTATGCACATCTACCATCAGCCATCCACTTATAATACTAGGCGATCTCAACCTTGCATCACTACCTCACAACCAAGCAACATCCTTTCTATCCATGACCCATAATATGAATTTCCATCAAATAATCAACACCAAAACACACAATAAAGGTAACACACTTGACAGTCTTCTTATGTAACACAATCCACAGCAACTACGATCCCATCTCCCTTGAAATAACTCCAGTCCCATGGTCCAACTACCACCTTATAGGTTTTCAAATCCCTATCCAACAAGCACCTATCCCACAACAAATTAACCCCATACAAATACAGAAATTTAAAAAATTTGACAGACTCTTTCCTAAGTCAAACCACACTACAACTATACACACCATCCCCCTCTCTTGATGAAACAATTATAAAATGGAATAACAGAATATCCAAAGCGTTCACCATACAAGTACATTCCCCCCCCCAACTCAAAAAACACAACAACACTTGGTTTAAACCTGAGCTAAAACAAATTTTAAAAAAACTACGCAAAACAGAGCGCAAATGGCATAACACCAAATCCCACACACATCAAACACAATACAGGGTCACTCTAAACTTTACCGGGACACAATAAATAATTTTAAAAAAGAACACTACACCAATATTCTATCAAAATCCATCAACCGACCTAGAGAACTCTTTCAAATCATCAAATCATTAACCAACAACAACACAAACAACGAATCCACAGATTCCCACATAGACCCAGGGGTGGCCCAAGGGGGGTGCGGGGCCATGTGCAGCGACTCGATGCGGGGCCTCATTTGCATAAAAATTTGCATAATGCAACCATACACTAACTTTTAGTAAACATGCCTCTTAATGAGAGTATGGATAAAGAAAGACTAAAAGATTTCTACATTACTATAATCCAGTGCCAACCGCCAGGCACATTAGGAACTACTACAAACACTGCCCATTTAGAACCAATAGCAAACCCGCCGTATCCTAACAGCACTACCAGGACTCACAAAGCACCATACCCTACCTATCAAAAGGCAACACTGCAAATATTAAACCAATACGTTTCAGAGAATAACAATACATGACCTACTGGGGAAAGAGAACAAGTGGCACTGTCAAATAGGAATTACATAAACAGAATACCTCAGCTCAGTTACACATGCAGAACATAGACCATCACCAAACAAGGAATCACAATTTAGAAACAGGAAGACAATAATTAAACTGGGAACCCCAAAAGCAAAACTTGGAATGTACAACACTGTACAAATAAAACTATAAATTAATTTCCTCTTGTACTAAACAAAGCGCAAACATTAATGATGCACATTTCCCAGAGCTGACATATTCCACTTAATAAAGTCAAAATAATGAGAGATTTTTCTACATTTTGTGCATTTTTTTTCAGTTGCAATTGCTCCAGCCACTTTCTTCTGGTTTCTTCGTGTCTTCTGCTAACCCTCCATTGTCTGCTGTCCATTTGTCCTTTCTTCTCTTCAAGTTATTTTTTCCATTCTCTCTCTACATCTGCTTTAACATACTAATCTTTCTCCTTTTGCTCTTTCCTCATTCCTATTTCATCAACTCAAATTTTACCCCTCCAACCTCAATCCCCACTTACTCTCCCAATACCCGGCCAATTGTAGATTTGTCTTCCCTCCCACACAAAATATTTTTCCCCTCTCCATTTCACTCTCCCAGCTCCATCACATTCTAATCCTCCCCCAACATCAGCTAGTTCCAGCCCCACCCAGCATCTGCTCCCTTTTCTAGTCCCCGCATCAGCCCATTTCCAGTCCTAGCCACACAATCAGCCCATTTCTAGTCCTAGCTCCCCCATTCATTTCCAGTCCTATCCGAGTCCCTCCATCAGCTCATTTCCAATCCCAGCCCCCCATCAGCTCATTTCTAGTCCTTTCCTGGCCCCACCATCAGCCCATGTCAAATCCTAGCTCTCCTCGACTCAGCCCATTTCCAATCCAAGCCACCCATGAGCCTACTTCCAGTTCTAGCCCCTTGATGAGTCCATTTCAATACAAGCCCCCACCACAGCCCATTTCCAATCTTAGCACCCCCCCAACAGCCCATTTCCAGTCCTATCCTAGCCCCTCCATCAGTCCATTTCCTGTCCTAGCTCCTCCCCCACTCAGCCCATTTCCAATCCTAGCTCCCTCCCCTCACAGCCCATTTCCATTCCAAACCCCCCTCCCCATCAGGTATTTGCAGTTCAAGCCCCCCCTTCCACTCAGCCCATTTCCATTACAAGACCCCGTCCCCATCAGCTATTTGCAGTTCAAGCCCCCCTTCCACTCAGCCCATTTCCAGTCCTGGCAACGCCCCCATAGCCCATTACCAGTCCTAACCCCCCGTCAACCCACTTCCAGTCATAACCCCCCATCACACCATTTTAAGTCTTAGCCCCCCATAGCCCATTACCATCCTAACCCCCCCCCATCAGGCCACTTGCAGTCCTAACCCCTCCCATCAACCCATTTCCAGTCTTAGTCCCCACCCATAGCCCATTACCAATCCTAACCCCCCCATCAGCCCATTTCCAGTCTTAGCCCCCCATAGCCCATTACCAGTCCTAACCCCCCCATCAGCTCACCTCCAGTCCTAACCCCCCATCAGTCCATTTCCAGTCCTAGCCCCCCCATAGCCCATTACTAGTCCTAACCCCCCCATCAGCCCACTTCCAGTATTAGCCCCCCAGAGCCCATTACCAGTCCTAACCCCCCATAGCCCATTACCAGTCCTAATCCCCCCATCAGCCATTTCCAGTCTTAGCCCCCCCACAGCCCATTACCAGTCCTAACCTCCCCATCAGCCCACCTCCAGTCCTAATCACCCCATCAGTCCATTTCCAGTGCTAGCCCCCCCCACAGCCCACTACTAGTCCTAACACCCCCATCAGCCCACTTCCAGTATTAGCCCCCCCATAGCCCATTACCAGTCCTAACCTCCCCATCAGCCCACCTCCAGTCCTAACCTCCCAATCAGTCTTTTCCAGTCCTAGCCCCCCCATAGCCCATTACTAGTCCTAACCCCCATCAACCCACTTCCAGTATTAGCCCCCCCATAGCCCATTACCAGTCCTAACCCCCCCATAACCCATTACCAGTCCTAACCCCCCTCCCCCCATCAGCCCATAGATTTAAAAAAAAAAAACCAAACTGGCTGCTGCCGCTGCCGCCATGGCAGCAGCAGAATCAAGCGCCCCGCGGGGCCCCCCCCCCGCCCGGCAGAGCCCTCCCGGCATCAGCTCTCAAAGCGCGGGCTTTTCAGAGCCACGAAAAGAGAGTTTCCTTTTCTCGTGGCTCTGTTAAGCCCACCGGGGCTGATGGGAAACACGAAGTCCCATCAGCCCCGGCGGGCTTAAGAGAGCCACGAGAGAGAAACTCTCTCTTCTGAAAGCTGCCTCTGATAGAGCTGATGCCGGAAGGGCTCTGCCGGGCAGGGGGGGCCCCACGGGATGCTTGATTCTGCCGCTGCCATGGCGGCAGCGGCAGCAGCAACCAGTTTGTTTGTTTTTTAATCTATGGGCTGATGCAGAATGTTGTTTGTGTGGGCCCCCTGAAACGTGGGGCCCTTTGTAAACAACATTCTTGCTCAATGGACAGGCCGGCCCTACATAGACCCCCTAACACTGGCAAATTTCTATAAGACCAGAATATCCCAACAAATGCTTACCCAGTACACCCCAGAACCTCTACCTACTACATTAAATCATACATGGTCCACGTTCTCTCTTACAACTAAGGATACCCTAGAGAACATCATCACAAAAGTAAACACTATAACACCACACCTTGACCCTTGTCCAGTAAGCTGGATCAAGGCTACAAAAACTGAACTCACCCCAATAATACTGTCCATTATCAATACATCCCAAAAACCTGGGTACATACCACCTTCACTTAAACATGCAATAATACGTCAAATACTGAAGAATAATGCAATGGACAAAAATAGCCCATCATCCTACAGACCAATTTCCAGCCTCCCACTACTAACCAAACTAATTGAAAAAGCTATTCTCATTCAACTACAGGACCACATAGACTCTTACGCCCCCCTAGATGAACAACAATACGGCTTCAGACCATACCATGGCACTGAAACCTTCCTCATTGACCATATTTTAAGATGCATTGACAACACTGAAAATGTGTATCTCCTCTTATTCTTAGACATTTCCGCAGCCTTTGACAGTGTGAGCCATCACATCATGCTATCTAGGCTATTACCCATAGGAATTAACAACACAGTATTCCAATGGTTTAAATCATACCTATCAGATAGAACCCAAGTTAAAAGAGGCAATACCACCTCCAATATGGTTAGGCAACTGGCATGGCAGAAAGTGAGTTGTTAGTATCTTGATATTCCAAATAAAGTCACAGAGGGGGTAATCTGCTCATAGCAGCAGCTACAGCTCTAAACAAAGACATGGGAGCGGTATCCTGCAAAGAGCGACAGGCACAAATCTAGCCACTTTAATGGACAGACTAGATGGGCCATGCTGGTCTTTATCTGCCATCATTTACTATGTTACTATGTCTTTGGAGCCCCACAACATACTTGGGAAGCTGCTTTTGGTGCTGAAAATTTAAATTGGTAGTTGGAGATCTTTCCTGTGCCTTCTCGCTCTAAATAATAGCTGAACAAAATAAAAGGAAGTAGCTGGATAGCAATGATGCCTTTACTAGTTTAATAAATGTTTCAAGAAGCAAGCTAACTACTCTGTGTTACAAGAACAACTGATAATTTCATCTAATTACCTTTCAGTGGGTTGCTCAGTGCCGGTCTAGTGTTGCTTTCCTCTCTAATAATGGCTTCTATAGTTAGTTTGCTCCAATCCAACATCCTCCTGCCTCACAGAGAATGGGCATTCACATTGGATGCTTCTGATTACGATACCTTCGGGACTGGTGAGTGAACACTCATGTCTAAGTCTTCAATTCTGCTGATCTCCATCATTCCCAGTCCTTTCTGGTCCCCATGTCTTTTGATGGAAAACTAAAGAAAGATAGTTCTGCCCCTCTCAGATCCTGGCTTCTGTTAGGTCCCTGGAGGTATCTAAATGGACTACTAAGAAATAGACAAATGGGTCAAGTGTGGGTTGGGGTCAGGTTGCAAAAGTAACAAGGAAAAAAGGTGAGCTGCAATGTTTCTGCTAAGCTGCATGGTAGGTACCAAGGAGGGGTTACACTCAGTATAAATCATCATATTCCTGCAGCGCAGAATTCTGGATTGATTATGTAGGAAAAGATCCTGAAGTAAAGGACCAAAGCAGGAGGCGGATTTCAGAAAAGCACAAGGCTGGCGCCAAGGATTCTTAGATGTGGAGAAGTGAGAGTAGAATCGGAGGTGAAGCAGAGCCTGTGGTACTGTGATGGGAAGAGGAAATGGGCAGACTAGAAGGATCTTCTGACCCTCATTCAGACATAAAGGGACATTTATATAAGTATTCTATGCATTACCCGGAGTTCAGATCTCCCCCAGCAGTTATTTGTTTGAATTTGATCTGTGCGTTGCCACTTGCCAGATCACCAGAACTGAGCTCCTAAACAAGGCACCTTTCTTTCATATCACAGGCTTCAACTTTAGGAGGACACACTAGAGGTAATTTTAGTTAGCTACATTTTAACTCTTACAATTGTTTTACATTATGCCATTTACCTACTGTTTATATAATGGCTAGTTCGACTGGCCCCTCTCCCTTATTCTTCATATTACCCTCCTGGGCTGACATATGTCAATAAGCTTCTCTTTGTTGAATGCATGTGTGATCTTTGACTTTAAGCATTATGATTATCCTACCTGCTGAAGGAAAATAATTATCATGTGTGTTAGGTTCTTTAGTTCTGGGTGGAACTTCCCATAAAGTGCTAAAATTTGCTACCACAATGGAGGTCGGATACTCATTTATACATCTTTCTGTCTAAGGGAGGAACCAACATGAAAGACCCCTGCACCTTTAAGAAAGTAAATTCTGATAGGGTGCCTTTGTTTATTTATTTAACAGGCTTTTTATACCACTTTATCATTTTCAGTCAAAGCGGCTTACATTGTAACTTAAACTCGGTAATGTTCATTAAACAGGGACATTGATAACTTGGATTTTTCTGAGGCAATGGAGGGTTAAGTGACTTGCCCAAGGCCACAAGGAGTGCTAGTGGGAATCGAACCCTGGTCTCTTGGTTCCCCAGACAGTGCTCTAACCATTAGGCTGCTTCTCTATAACTTTGCATCCTTGTTTCTGCTACTTGCTGTCTATTGGATCTCTGGACCCACACTGAGGCGCATCAGCATATGACATCGCCAGGAAGGGCTATGTCCAGGTTGCCCCACCGTGGGACATGGCCACAGGTGTGTGCCCATAGGCATGTGCTCCTGGGAGCCCCTTCGGAGCACACAGGAGTTTGGGAGGAAGGTGTTTGCTTCCTGTGATGGGGAAGCAAAATCAGAGGGCTCCAGCCTCTTCAACCATGAAAGCAGTTAAAGCTGTTGGTCCTATGGATGCTCATGATAAATCTTTGGAAACTACTTCAGTGGTTTGAGTGCCTTCGGTGGCTGAAGAGAAGTTGTCATCTGTGAGTACTTTGTTCACTTCCCCCTCTCCATTATCACAGGGCATTGAAACCCCGTCCAATCAAACAGATAAACTATCCAGGATGGACTTTCTGACTTTGGACTCTCCCTTGGGGAAACAGACATGTCTATTGCCTGAACCAATTGCTCACAGTTCGTCTGTGGGACAACTGCAAACTCCTAAGGATATTTCCCTAAAAGATATATGGGAGGTAGTAACAAGAACTGTTTTGCACCATCAGAATGAGTATTTGGAAAATTCACTTTGATCAAAGAATTTACGTTTCTTGAATTTTCCCTGCACCTACTACCTTTCACCATTGATTCTTTTCTTTAAGTACCTTAAAGAAATTTTGCATTTTCCTGATGCCAATTCAGTTCGGTAATCTAAAATTTATTATATTCCTAAGGGCATTAAGGAGATGGTTAAAGGTGTGGAGGGTGCTGAGCAGGAATTTGATCAGATTTTGGTTCCTAGCTTGGATTTATCAGCTTTTCTAGAGTCATCCGTTGAGGATATCCCGACTAGGGCAACTTTAATTGTTACCTTTGTGGCTGAAGCAGTCAGGGATCAGATTCTTCGTTTATATTTTTCAAAGAACAAGAAAGGTTTTGTGGTCAAACTATTCAAGTGTTCCCGGATGTTTCCAGGATAACTCAGAAATGTTGGAAGACTCTGTTAGAGCTTAGACCTGGAGTCTTGTCTTTCGAAACCTCCTTCTTTCTGAAGTATCCATGCAAATGTTTAATAGCATATCAGGGCAATAGATGTGTCTTTTTTGATTCTGTTCCATTGGAAAGCTCTCTGCAGGAGAAAGGACGAGTTTATTCTCTTTCTTTTTTTTTATATTTTTTATGTTTCTTTGACTATGTAAAAGGGGTTTAGGTTTTGTATTCCAGGATCATTATCTTGATTGTTGGGGGTGCCCTTTTTGATGTAGATTTGAACTTGTATAGTTGTCATATGTGCTTTTTCTTTTGTGCTCACTGTAAAATGTATAAATAAAAACATTAAAAAAGAAAAGAAATTCTGAATTGTTCTTGAAGGTTACTGCCACAGTGAACCTAGGGCCCAAAGGTTCTAAAAGGAGACCCTTAAAGGAAACGAGACAAAGAATTATGCTATACTTTAAAGCAAGGGTTAAGTTACATAATACTGCCCATAAGAGAGCATAGGTTAAGCACTGATAGCCTCTGGTCACTGGAGAGGGTCAGAGTAGAATGTAATTGATCCTCATGTCAGGACCGCTGTTAGGCATGGGAGGGGGCTCCAAAACCTGCCAACAGCTGCACCTCCCTCAGTTTCAGGGAGGCTTGGAGCCTCCTGTGACAGGGATGCCTGGGGCAATTGCGCTGTCTAGGGTCTTAGAATGCAAGAGGTAATACTGGGACTAGTCACAATATTTGGAAGAACGTGGTGGGGGCTGTGAATAATTCTAGAGTACAGGAATGCTTTTAAATCTGTTTTCTTATCTGGCAAGTCCTTATGTGTGGTTATGTACTACGATCACTATAGTGTCTAGTGTTCAGTGTGTTTTTCCAGTATGAAGCTAAAGTCACCAGTCTTCCTTACGTGGGATGATCCATTGGTCAGGATCCCCTAGAAGAGATTATCTGTGATTTAAAACATTGTATGGAGAATCTCCTAAAATCCTGGAGGCAGGGACTTCAGTCACTCACTGCAACTTGCCTAGCTGGAATGGGAAAGCTGACATTTCAGGCGCAGTAACTGAGAAGTAATATACTTTACTTGAACAACTGTCTCAGAGTAAGTCTGGAAAAACATTCACTGTAATTTCACCAGTGCATCTGGACTTGTGTAAATAACCTATTTTATTAATAAATCTAACTTTTGCGGAACCGCATAGCACAGAGAATAGTTTGAATTGGTCACAGCATCTCAGCTTGCCAGAGACAGGACACTGTCTGGTGTCTCCTTGGATCACTTTCTAGCCACAGTCTGAGGAGAGTGAAGACCGATCCAGAGAGAGACCTGGTCAATCTTACTCAGGAAAGGAGTCACCCCGCTGGCCCACTACACTATCTTAAGAACTCTTAAATCCAGTCTTATAGCCCCAAACAAAGGTTACACAGGAAAAAGTGTATGAGTGTGAGTATGGCTGTAAGGTCCCTGTGATTTCTTACTACTTTTATATTTAAATCCATGCACTAGATGAGAGATGGCATTACCCTAGTTCTAAGGTAATGCTAGGCATGCAGTTTTGGCATGTGCCAGTCAGGAAGCATGAAGACCGGATTGCCTGTGGACTCAAGTAAGGAGTTCCTAGAGGGCTTCTGAGGGTGAAAAGCTGCCCAACCTGATCTCCAGAGAGTGGCCCGTGGACTGAGACAGTGAAGGACTGTGAGGGGTTGTCTCAGGAGAGAACTAGATATAAGTAACTCAGATTCTCTTGTTGCTTTGCTTAGGCTGTCTGTGGTGCCTTTCCTGCAAAGTAGCAGAGTGAGCTAATCTGATCTGTGAAAGTTCACCAGGATATGAGGTGTTTTGGATACTTTTCGTCTGATCACCCAAATGTAGAACTCATCCGCGATCAAGGATCTGATCTATGACTGTAACTTTTCTATTGACTTCACATCTTGGATGAAGAAAAGGTGGTAAGTGCTCAGGGCAAGTCAAAGATTCCTGTGTGCTTATTCTGAGTCCACCTAGCTTTTCAGTGCTGAGACTGGGAACACTTCCAGTTTCTGTAATGCCCTGAATCATCTGTAAGAGGCAACTTCCCTGCTTAATGTTTCTGGAGAGCGTGTACAGACTGTGGCTTTATTTGATGTTTGTGGGCCCTCTGCTTGAATTTTGGAAGTATAAAAATCATTTGGGAGCATCAGGGCTTAGTAATAGGAAGCCCTTGTGGAGGAGGGGCCACTACAGAGTTTACAAATCCCACACTAACTTCTCATCTCGTTGCTTCTTCTGTGCCCATGACAGCAATAGAAGAAGTGTGACGAGGGCCAGGACTTGGCATGCATGTTGGAAGAAACTGGGCAAGAGCACCCCACTGGACTTACCTTCCACTCTCTGCTTCTGGGGGCTCCTCCCCCTTCCCCTCCCTCCTCTTAAGAATGCCCCAAGGCACCAAAATACCAAATTTGGTCCTGATATAGGTAATTGTGGATTCTAGGAAAGAGCATCAGATGAGTGTGGGTAATCCTAGAGTGAGCATGGTTTTTGAAGAGCAAAGATTTTAACTCTAGTATCCCCCCTTGAAACATGCCCTCAAAGAAGAATCCCTGAGCCTGTTTAAAGGTCCCTCAGAACTACTCATTTATGTATTTCTTATTTCAAAAATTTGCTAGCTCACCATCATATATCATAATCAAAGGCCCGAACAACCCTATGGCCACCATGACCTGGTTCTTTTGGTCTGCCAATTATCCTGTAAGGTAATATAATAAAATATTTCAAAACATTTTTATTTCTTGCTCTTTGATTTTCCTTATCTTTAACTTGGTTTCTTTCTCATTCCTTTTTTTTATCCCACCTTAGTTTCTTTCATATGTTTTCTTTATTCTTCATATTTTCATTATCTTTATCTTTCCTCATGTATTTATTTTCTATTTTGCTACATTTCCTCTCTATGATTCTTTTTTTTCTTCTTTTCTTCTTTCTAATTCTCTTCTCTCAATCTTTCTTTTAGATATTTCTTTATTGCTCCCCCTAGTCACTCTCATTCCCAGGTCCATTTCTTTTCTGTCATGTAGTTTTTTGGGGGTTTTAAAACGTTTCTTCTGTTTATCTTGTCACAGATACTTGCTACACTATTCCTTTTTCTCCCTCCTCTCCTTCTCTTTCACACATACTATCTTCTTCCTCACAAGCGCCCCTCCCCAACTCTCTCTCATTTTCAAACATATACTTGCTCCTATCTGCTCACATATAGAACCTTTTCCTTCCCTCATCAATTTCTCTACCCCTCGCTCTTTCCTTAACTTTCTTCTCTTCTGCCACTCTTTCCTTATCTATTCTCTTCCATCCTTCTAATGTCTATCTTCCACCACCTACTTCAGTTCTAATTTTCTCCCTCTGCTACTCATAATCTTTCTCCTCCTCCATTTATCTCCCCCTGCTTCCCATAATCTTTCTTCTCCATTATTTATCTTCACCACGCATTCCCCAATTCTCTCATACTTTTCTTCTCCATTCCTTGTCCAAGTTCTCTTGATCAGTGAGAGCAGCACAGGCTGGAGGGCTGGATCTCTAACAGATGCAGCACTGTCTGTTCCTGAGCGCCCCCCCCTCCTTTTAATGGAAAGCAGAGAGATGGGGGGAAGGGGCCACGGGGATAGGCTATGCTGTACCTATTCGAAACTCCATGGCCCATGCTGCTGCTGCTCTGTGCAATATTAAAGGAACCAACAGGCAGGCAGGTAGGTCTGTCTGTCACTGGGATGCAAAGAAGTGAATTGGGTTACAGCCTTAAGCCCTGCATTGTTACATTAACTGAGCTGCAGAGGCAGGAAGAGCTATGGAGGAGTAGTGTAGTGCTTGGAGCAGTGAGCTGAAGACACTAATGCTCCATGTGCCTTGAGCAACTCACTTAATCCTCTATTGCTTCAGCTATAACTTATTGTAAAACATCTGAGGACAGGGAAATACCTATTGTACCTGACTATAACTTGCCTTGAATTGCTATTGGAAAGATGCAGACTAAATACAAATAAATAAATTAAATAAGATAAAGAGGAATCATGGCAGCTGTGAGCTCTGGAAGAAAGAGAAGAGGGTGTCCAGCGGGTCCTTTGCCATGTGGGCTCATAACATGAGACTCGCCCTGCATGACAGCAAACTGATATGTTACTGTGCGCTGCTACTGATGTGAGGATGGGGGGAAGATCGGGAGGTCAAAGAATCAAATTGCACCATGGGGGCAGAAAGAGAAAATCTTGAATGGTGCCTCTGTTCTTGAAGCTGGAATTGGGACCGTGTTGGCAAAGATGCTAGAGCCAAAGACAATGGAACCAAATTCTGGAACATCTGGTGACCTTAATGTGAGCCACAGCACAAGTATGAACTTGGTGTGGATGAGCCAGAAGAATGAATCCTGTAAATCAGTGGTTCCCCCCACCACACCCTATCAGGTTTTCAGGATGTCCACAATGAATAATAATGAGAGAGATTTGCACACATTAGGGGTCATTCCGAACTGCTAATAGTAGGGATGGACGTCTGGTTTGGACTTCCAAACCCCCGCTATTCACTTGGGGCCGATTCTGTTTCCAAAGCTCCCCACATGTACAGAGGAGACGTGCAGGGAGCTCTGGATGGGGGAGGGAGGGGGTGGGCCGGAGGAGGAGTGTGGGCAGGGCAGAGCCAGGCCCATGACCCCAAACATACAGAGCCGATTCCGGTCGCAGACTTCAGGAGATAGACAGGGGACTTATTCCACCTCTGAGGTGGAATAAGTCCCCCCAATGTCAGCAGCCATTGTGGCAGGACCCCCCCCCCCCCCGACCAGGTGAGCAGGGCAGAAGGATCCCCGCCGCCCGATCCTGGTCTTGGCAGGCCCCTCCAGGTGTTGGACAGCGGGGAACAGCTGTTGTGGAGCTGTGCGAGGCAGTGAGGCTCCTGCATGGCGTCCCAGTGCCATGGCAATAGGATGCCACGGCACTGAGGCCCCATGCAGAAGCATTAGGAGGGTTAGACTGGGTTGGAGCTGTATGTCCGGCATGACTAAATTGGGGCCTGTCCAGTGCATCCAAGCCCTTTATCCCGATTCTGCTCCTGTAGGAACATCCAGCTCCTGTGGGTGCAGAATCGGGTGCAGAACTGGCCCGTCCAGATTTTGGACATCCGGACGGGCCCCGTTCGGAATTGGCCTCATTGCCTCCATCGCATGCAAATTTCTCTCATGCATATTCATAGACAGGCCTGAATTTAGGCATCGGCAACATAGGCAATTGTCTAGGACACCAAGTTTTGAAGGTGCCAAATACCCAGGCCAAAGAGATGCCTATTTCCACTTACTCTAGGGCCACACTCATATGCTGCTTTAGGGGGAACCACTGTGGCACTATGGCCTCTCTTTACTTCTTTTCTGGCTTTCTAGTCATCTCAGACAGTCCCCTCCCCCATGCTCTCTGGAACCTGCTTCTTTGCCTGTGGGTGCCAAAATCTTTAATCCGGTTCTGACTGGGGGTCCTCTAGGACAGATATGGGAACCACTGTTGTAAAGACTAGTATGTAGAAAAAGCCCTGCCTGGAGGTACTGTGGCATTGAAGTCCCATCCATTAAGAACATAAGACATGCCATATTGGGTCCATTAAGCCCAATATCCTGTTTCCAACAGTGGCAAATCCAGGTCACAAGTACCTGTCAGGTTCCAAAAACGTGTACAAATCCCATGCTGCTTGTCCCCTTTGGGGACAAGAGAAATATATATATACAGTACCTGAATATACACTGCTTGGACTTGTAGAAAAGCAATATATAAGCCTACTTAAATAAACAATAAATTGATTTCCCCAGTCCTCTTTAATAATGGTTTATGGACTTTTCCTCCAGGAATTCATCCAAACCTCTTTAAAATCCAGCTACACTAACAGCTTTTACTAAATCCTCTGGTAACGAATTCCAGAGTTTGATTACGTGTTGAGTGAAAAAATATTTTCTCTGATTAGTCTTAAATGTGCTACAATGTAGCTTCATTGCATGTCCCCTATTCTTTCTACAACTGATCTACATTTACACATTCTACTCATTATTTTATAGACCTCTATCACTTCCCTCAGACATCGTTCTTCCAAGTTGAAGAGCCCTAACCTTTTAAATCTTTCCTTCTAGGGATATCCTTCCATCCCTTTTACAATTTTTGTCGTTCTTCTCTCTTCTCTTTACCTTTTCTAATTCTGCTATATCCTTTTTAAGATATGGCGGCCAGAACTGCACACAATATTCAAAGTGTAGTCGTACCATAGAGTGATACAGAAGCATTATAAAATCCTTTTGTTTTATTCTCCTTTCCTTTCTTTATGATTCCTAGCATTCTATTTGCTTTCTTGGCCACCACTAAACACTGGGCAGAGGGTTTCAATGTATTATCTATGATGATGCCTAAATCCTTTTCCTGGGTGGTGGTTGCTAATGTGGAATCTTGTATCGTGTAATCATAGTTTAGTTTGTTCTTCCCCAAGTGCATAACTTTGCACTTGTCCACATTAAATGTCATCTTCCATTTGGACACCAAGTCTCTCAAGTTATCAAGGTTGTCTTGCAAGTTTTTGCAATCCTCTTGTGTTTTAACAACTTTGAATAATTTGGTGTCATCTGCAAATTTGATCACACTCATTATTCCCATTTCCAGGTCATTTATAAATATGTTAAAAAGTAGTGGGCCCAGCACAGCTCCCTGAGGTATTCCACTATTCACCCTCTCCATTCCTGAGGTATTCCACTATTCACCTTCTCTATTGAGAAAATTAGCCATTTAGCCTTACTCTCTGTTTTCTATCTTTCAACCAGTTCCTAATCCACAATAGTACATTCCCCTCCTATGGCTTTTTAATTTCCCCAAGAGTTTCTCTTGAGGAACTTTGTCAAGGGTTTTCTGAAACTCGAGATACATTATATCTACTGGTTCACCTTTACCTACCTGTTTTCTCACACCTTCAAAAAAATATGACATTGGTGAGACAAGACTTCCCTTGGCTAAATCCATGTTGGCTTTCTGCCATTATACCATGACTATCTATATGGTTTCTACCATTTTGCCCAGTACTGTTATCTTGGTGTAGTCTGGTTTTTTGAGGGTGATCAGTGTGTATATCATTATGTCGTCAGCATAGATTGTGTATTTTATCTTGTGTTCTTTTATGATGCTGCATATAGGCTGGATGTAGAGGTTAAATAATAGTGCCGATAGGGCAGATCCTTGAGGTATGCCTTGCATGACCTTTATGGATCGGGATGTGTTGGGACCGATCTTGACCTGTATCTATCTGTCCGTTAAATAGGAGTGGAACCACCTCAGGGTGGCACTGTGGAGTCCGATGCTCTGTAGTCTTGCTAGTAGAGTTCTGTGGTCCATTGTGTCAAACGCTGATGAAATGTCAATGAAGATCATGAGTATTCTGTTCTTGCTGTTGTCTATGAGGAGTAGTATGTTGTTAAATAGGTATAGCAGGAGTGTTTAGACTCCGTGGTTGGGGCGGAAACCGTGTTGGTTGAGGTCCAGTTGTGCGTGGTTGTCGATGTGGTCTTGTAGTTGATGCTGTACAGCTTTCGCAATGATCTTTGCCAGTAGAGGGATTTATTTATTTATTTATTTAGCAATTATTTCTATACCGCTCTTTCACAAGTATCAAGTGCGGTTTACAATGAACAGTATGTTATATGGTAAGGGTGGTATCATACCAAGTCAGTTTACATAGAACATATTGAACTATTTACAGGTAACAATATAAAGTATTAACATTATAATTATTAGAACATTAAACTGTTAGAACATATACATTGTTGATATTTACAATTATGTCATGAATTATAAATTGTGGTATATATCACTTGGGTTGTATTTTAATTTATACTTCAGAGAACATGTAGCTATGATTTGTATTATGATTGTTAACCTGTGTCTCTTTGAGTGGTCTGGGTGAATTCTGCTCCTTTGTTGTAGTATAGAGAGAATAAATGGGTTTTTAGTTGTTTTTTAAATTCCTTTATGTCTGACAGTTGGCGAATGTGGTCAGGAAGGTTATTCCAGAGGGTGGGAGCTGAGTGTGAGAATGCTCTCTTGTTAGTTTGTTTTGTAGCTTTTGTGTAATCCTTTGGTACTGTTATAGTATTTGAGTTTCGACTTCTTTGTGTTCGTTTATCATTTTCTACTTTGATGAGAGTATTGAGTACAGACGGGGCTAAGTTGTTTATAGTTTTAAATGTTGTTAGAAGAATCTTGTATTTTATTCTGCTGTCTATGGGTAGCCAATGGAGTTCAGCTAGGATCGGTGTGATATGTTCTGTTGAGCTTAAGTTCCTTATTATCCTTGCTGCGATGTTCTGGGTTAGTTGTATCTTTTTAATATTTTGCTTTGTGATGCCATTAAGGATTAAGTTTGCAAAATCGAAGTGTGGAGTTATAATAGCTTGAATTATAGCTATGAAGTCTTGCAAGTAAATTAAAGGTCTTAGTTGTCTCAGTGTCTTAAGTTTGTAGTGTATGTTTTTTGTTAGGTATTTTATGTGTGAGTCCATGTTAAGTTTGTTGTCAAGTATCACACCTAGGTATTTTATTTCTTTTTTTGTGTTGATCTCATGGTTATCTAGGGTGATAGTAGTTGGAGGTTTGTAGGTTTGGTTTTTAGTAATATATAGTACATCCGTTTTAGAAAAATTTATGTGTAGGTTCTGGTCTTTGAGCCATAATGTTATTTCTTTAAAGCATTCCGTTATTTGTTGTAGTGGAGGATGTGGGATTTTAAATGGGAGATAGAACATTATATCGTCGGCGTAAATATGGTAATAGACACCGTGACTTTTAAAGATGTTGCTGATTGGTTGAAGGTAAATATTAAATAATAATGCTGATAGTGCAGATCCCTGTGGGAGGCCTTGTGTTTGGTTGAAAGTGTTAGATGTTTGGTTAAGAATTCTTACTGTTTGGGTTCTATTTGACAGGTAGGATTTGAACCAGTTGTAAACAGTGGATGTAATTCCTATTTGTTGAAGTCTGTTGAGCATTGTTATATGATTGACGCTGTCAAATGCAGCAGAGATGTCGAGGAATACTAGGATGAAGGCTTGTTTAGAGTCATCAATTCCTCTTAGTAATGTGTCATAAAGGATTGTTAGTAATGTTTCGACCCCATGGAATGGTCTGAAGCCATATTGGTGTTCATCAAGGAGGTTCGATGTGTCGATAAATTCCTGTAGTTGGGTTTGGACTATTTTTTCTATGAGTTTGGCCATGAAGGGAATGCTTGATATAGGTCTGTATGATTTTGGGGATAATTTGTCTAATGTTTTATTTTTAAGTATTGGTCGTATTTGGACGTGTTTGAGGGATGGTGGAAGATATCCTTTTTCTAATGATATGTTGATCATAGGGAGAATGAATGAGGAGAGTATTGGGAGTCTTTTTTATCCAATCAACTGGGCATGGGTCAAGGTATGATGTAGTGGTATTGATGTTAGATATGGTAGTTTTGAGAGTAGTCTTTGATATTGGACTAAAGTTGGACCAGGTATCGAGGGTTGGGTGCTTCTTTTCATTGTGTGTTATTGGAGGGTTATTCATTTGTATTTTTGTTTTATTAATATAGTAATGTGCTAATTCTTGTGGGGAGATTTCGATGGACGTTTCGTCTGAGTTGTATGTTTTGTTTGTTAGTTTCTGTATTATACAGAACAATTCTCTTGGTCGGTTTATTGAATTGTTGAGTATGTTAGAGTGGTAGTTTCTTTTGGCGCTGTCTATTGCTTGCTTATATATGTTGAGGGTATTTACGTATTTCTCTTGAGTTGTTGGGGATTTGTTTTGTCTCCATTTCTTTTCTTCTATTCTTAGTTGTCTTTTAATATTTTTGAGTGTCATATTATACCATGGGGCATCCTTTTTATCAATTTTATTGTTGTTGCTATTTTGTTGTGAAGGGTTTGGGGTTTTTTCTGCTGCCTTTGAGATAGTTTTGTTCCACGTTTTGATGGTTTCTTCTAGGTTTGTGGGGGTTAGGTTGAGGTGAGGAATTATTTGATCTAGGAATTCTTCTTCATTGAACTTTCTGAATCTCCTATTTTGTGGGGGATGATTACGTTTATTATGGGTGTTATCGGGGATGGTAATATCAAATTTCATAAGGTAGTGGTCGGACCAGGGAACCGGTATGGTTGAGAGTGATTCAGGGTTGTACAGGTTGTGCAGTGAATTTGGTAGAAAGACCATGTCTAGTGTTTTTCCTTTGTTATGTGTTTGTTCTGTTATTATTTGATGGAATTCTAAATTACTTACTGCTTCTGTGAAGTGATTTGATTGGTTGTTAGGTGTTGAAGGGAGATTGAAATCACCCATTAGTATTATTGGGTTTGTGTCAGTAGATGATGCCATTAGTTCAATTAGGTTATCAATGTTGTCTATGTTGTATCCTGGAGGTCTGTATATTAGGCATATCTTTGTGGTTTTAATTTTTATATTTAGCATGTCTACATTCTCAATATTTGTGGATGAGATCAGTTTTGCGTTGAGGTTTTTCTTTATTATTATTAGTACTCCTCCACCTTTTTTAGATGTTCTGTGGGTATGGAAAATCTCATAGTCAGTTGACTTTAATTGGTTCAAGTATACTGAGTCCGTATCTTTGAGCCATGTTTCTGTTATACAGACAATGTCTGTTTTATAATCATTGATGATGTCAGTAAAGATTGGTAGTTTGTTTCTCATGGATCTTGCGTTGATAAGTTGGCAGGTAATAGTTGTGTATTTCTGTGTATCAGGTGGTTGTGGGTGTATGAGGTTATTTTTAGGTGTGGCTGTTATATATAAGACGAGATTGTTTGGGTCTGGGGTTGGAACCATTTTTGAGCGGGGATATTGAGTTTATTAGGTGGTTAAAGCGTGATGTACTTTGTATTATAGGGATTGGTCTGTTGTAATTGTTTTTTATACATTTTGTTAGGTTTATCAGTGTGAGAATGAGGAGACAGATTAGTGTTGCCCTGATGGGAGATGAAGATTGAGTAGGCATTGTTTTATTGTATGTTTTAGGGGGTTCAGGTTGTGGTAGGGTTCAGATTTTTTAGAGTATTTATGGGGATCTTGCAACAGTTGCTCTTGGTTTGTTTGTTTGTAACATTAAATGCAATGGTTACTTTGGGTGATTTCAGACACTATAGACAAAGTTATATTGTAGTTAAGATGATGGTACTTTCAGATTGTTAGCTAAATTAGCAATGCACTTTCAGAGTACTATCTGGTTAGTTGCTGACTATACTGACAAACAGTAGAAATCATTTTTGGGTACTGACAACAGTAGAACCATGTGGGTACTGACAACAGTAGAACCAATGTGGGTACTGACAACAGTAGAATTAATGTGGGTACTGACAACAGTAGAACTAATGTGGGTACTGACAACAGTAGAACTAATGTGGGTACTGACAACAGTAGAACTAATGTGGGTACTGACAACAGTTGAATCTATGTTGAGAATACTGGCAACAGTAGAATCAATGCTGTGAGTGTTGACAACATTAGGTACAGTTTTAGGTATATGTTGCAGTTGATATGGTAGTAAGGCAGTGGTACAGTTGTGTTTTTTAAATAAGAGGGAGTGGGAGTTTGGTACTGACAAAGAGCATAGGATACATATACTGAGTAGGTTAATATAGTCAGGTCGGTTGTTTTATACTTGCTGTAATCGAACGGAGCGTCTGTTGAGAGTGGAAGCGAGCTCGACCCAAGGGGAGCTCGAGCTATTTGTGTGATGTGCTTGCTTGATAGACTCCGTGTGTGTCTCAGGAGGTCGTTGGAGGCTTTATTTAAAGGGGTCCAGATCTGCTGTTTCTTATTTGTAGTCCCCGTCTGTGGTGAAGTAGCTGTTGGAGTGGAGTCGTTGGTTTTTTGGTTTGTGCCTGTCGTGCCACCGCCTAAGGGCCACGCCAAAGGGCCCTCTTGCGAGGTCCTCAGGCGCGGGCCCGCAAGGCGCGGGCGCGCTTACCCGCGGCTGCTTTTAAATTGTGCAGCTGGGTCCTCCCACGGCCCGGATTGGGCCGGAGTTGCAGGAGCGGGAAATCGCTCGTTCTTCTCTCTACCCCGACCGGGTTGGTGCTGTAGCTGGTTGCTGCGGCGAATAGGGCTGTCTCCTGCCCGCGGCTGCTTTTAAATTGTGCAGCTGGGTCCTCCCACGGCCCGGATTGGGCCGGAGTTGCAGGAGCGGGAAATCGCTCGTTCTTCTCTCTACCCCGACCGGGGAGCTGCTGTAGCTGGTTGCTGCGGCGAAAAGGGCTGTCTCCTGCCCGCGGCTGCTTTTAAATTGTGCAGCTGGGTCCTCCCACGGCCCGGATTGGGCCGGAGTTGCAGGAGCGGGAAATCGCTCGTTCTTCTCTCTACCCCGACCGGGGAGCTGCTGTAGCTGGTTGCTGCGGCGAAAAGGGCTGTCTCCTGCCCGCGGCTGCTTTTAAATTGTGCAGCTGGGTCCTCCCACGGCCCGGATTGGGCCGGAGTTGCAGGAGCGGGAAATCGCTCGTTCTTCTCTCTACCCCGACCGGGGAGCTGCTGTAGCTGGTTGCTGCGGCGAAAAGGGCTGTCTCCTGCCCGCGGCTGCTTTTAAATTGTGCAGCTGGGTCCTCCCACGGCCCGGATTGGGCCGGAGTTGCAGGAGCGGGAAATCGCTCGTTCTTCTCTCTACCCCGACCGGGGAGCTGCTGTAGCTGGTTGCTGCGGCGAAAAGGGCTGTCTCCTGCCCGCGGCTGCTTTTAAATTGTGCAGCTGGGTCCTCCCACGGCCCGGATTGGGCCGGAGTTGCAGGAGCGGGAAATCGCTCGTTCTTCTCTCTACCCCGACCGGGGAGCTGCTGTAGCTGGTTGCTGCGGCGAAAGTACAATGCTTGAGATAGGTCTGTGAGCTGCTGGGTTGTTCTTGTCGAGT
Source organism: Ichthyophis bannanicus (assembly GCA_033557465.1). Lineage (NCBI taxonomy): Eukaryota > Metazoa > Chordata > Amphibia > Gymnophiona > Ichthyophiidae > Ichthyophis > Ichthyophis bannanicus. Next base: position 175,572,763 of record CM066044.1, read on the forward strand.
GGTGATTTCTTCGGAATTGGTCTTATTGTGGCGAGTTTTAGCTGGTCCGGCATGATTCCTTGCATTAGTGAACTGTGCACCATGTTGTGTATGGTGTGGATGAAGTTTGACTTTGTCGCCTTAATCCATGTCACTGGGCATGGGTCTGTTGGGGCCGTGCTTGTATTGAGAGCGGTGATGATGTGTGAGAGCTGCTCTGTGGATGGGGTGCCTAATTTGTCCCATGTTTTTCTTGGGGGGGGGGGGGGGGTTGATTTGATGCTTGTGTTTGTTTTCAGTTGTGATGCTGAATGGAATTTTTCTTGGATGTGGTCTACGAATGCCTGTGGGTCTATTTGTACTTCGCTCTCAGTTTTCTGTTCCTTGGTGAGGGTTTTCACAATTTCGAAGAGCTGTCTCGGTTTGTTGTTGGATTTGAGTATGATGTTTGTGTGGTATTCTTTCTTTGTTTGGTTGATGAGTTCGTTGTATTCTCTTTGTTTTGTTAAGTATAGGGCCTGGGTGCTGGGTGACTTGGTGTGTCTCCATCGACGTTCTAACTTCCTGAGTTCCCTCTTCTCGTTCCGTATGACTTTTGAGTACCAGGGTGTGTGATGTGCTTTGGTGTGGCGAGTTTTCTTAGGTCTGTATTCAGTGGCTTTGACAGTGGCATTGATGATGCTGTTCCATTTTCTGATTTGTTCATCTAGATCCTCTGTTTCTGTGTTCAGGTGGGGTAGAGTGTCCTGTAGAAATTGGTCTCTGTCAAAGCTCTTAAATCTTCTTTGTGCTATTTGGATTCTCCAGGTTCTCGTCGTGGTTTCGCCCTTGTGGCATAAACTTTATTTTGATTCTGTGATGGTCTGACCATGGTACAGGTGTGACATCGGGTGTTGATGTGTTACCGCTGTCCATTAGAAAGTTGGGCATGAATATGAGGTCTGGTGATGATCCGTGTCTGTGTGTCGCAGTATTAATCAGTTGGGTGTATTGTAAGGATCCCATGGTTCGTAGGAAAGCTTCTGCATCCTTTGTGGTGGTAGATTTGAGGTTGAAGTCTCCTAATAGTAGCAGTGGTTTGTGATTTGTGTTGACTGCGCAGAGCTCTTCAAGTGTGGAGGCTAACTCATCTGGTGGCGCATGGGGAGCTCTGTAGGTGAGGCATAGGGCCATCCATTTGTTTTCCATAGGGCCATCCATTTGTTTTGAAGTGTTTGAGGCACTTCATGACTTGAACCTTAGGCTGTTCCTTGCGATGATCAAAACCCCTCCTCCTCTCCGTTGTGCATATGGGCAGTTGAATGCTGAGTAGGTGGATGGTACTAGTTGATTAAGTAGTACGTTATCAGTGGGGGTGAGCCATGTTTCTGTGATGCACAGTATGTCAGGTTGCTGATCCTCTATGTGATCTGCAATTGTGTTAATTTTGTTTCATATGGATCTGGCGTTGATGAGCTCTATTGAGATTGCAGCTGGGGTGTTTTGTGGTCTATGTGATTCGTTTGGGTTTGCGTGTGTGTCGGTCTTGTGCCTCTTTTGTTTCTTGTGCTTGGGTGTCTTGTGTGTGTTCCAGTGTGTATACTGTGTGATCCAGTGTGTATACTGGGGTGTGTGTAGAGCTGTGCTGGATGCCATGGAGTGCTTGTGAGTAGGTTGTGGTTGGATGTCTGAGGTGGCAGGAGTTGGGTGAGGAGGAGGCTGATGGGCAGGATCAGGGTTGTGTACATGTTTTTTCTCCGTCAGAATTTTTGTGAAAGGCTGCACTTACTTTGATCCACTGATGCTGTTTCGTTGCTTTGTTGGCTGTGGTCGCCTGCTGATGCTGGTTTTGTTGCAGCTGTTGGCTGTGGTTACTTTTTTTGGCCACGCCAAAGGGCCCTATGACGAGGCCCGCCAGGCACGGGCATGCCCTGCTTGGCCGCTGCTTTTAAAGTTGCTCCCACTGCCCCGATTGGGCAGGAGCCTCTGAGCGGGAGGATTTCCCGCTCAGGCGCTCTACCCCGATCGGGGGAGCTTCGAGGTCCGGCGGGCGGGTGGTGGAGGAGGAGTGGGGCTGCCTGCTGGGCCGCTGCTTTTAAAGTTGCAATTAAAGGCAGTTAGGTATTTGCTGGCAAATGTGCATTAGCCTAACCACGTATTTTGAAAAAATATGCAGATGGTATCAGGCTTTTAAATTGCAGAAAGGACAGATATTAGCTGTATACTTGTGGGGCATGTTAGGTGAGGAGCAAGGGTCGATCAGAAAATTATTGAGATAGTGGCAATATTCAGCCACTACTCAAGTAAATTACATGTTTAGTTTAGATCTGCAGAATATCAGGCCTAGCCTAAATAGATAATACAATGACCACAGCATCACTCTCTGTATATTCAGCATGCTATCTACAGTATATGGATAGTGACACAGAATCCACAGAATAAATGGATGGATGGCATTTAACAAGCCAGTGGGCTGAAAATGTACCCCTGTTTGCATAGCAAGGTCAGACCCAAGAGGGGGAAGAGTGCAAAAGCAAAGCTTTGCTCTGGGTTTAACCCCTTGAGCTGGCCGTGAAAAAGGAGGTCATGCCTTACTAATCTAGAATTCAAAAGGGGAAACGGATGGCAAGCCTCACTGTTACATTGTGAAATAGCTCTTCCCATTGACCTGAATGGTTTTTACAAAGTTTTTTTCTGTTCATACTTTTATAGGAATTCTTTGATTTTTCTCTCTTTCAGCTCTGAGAACTGTCTATTTCTGACATCTTTGTATTTTGCACAGTAAAGGTATTTCTACACGTATTTCTATTTCTCCACCATTTCATTGAATTCAGAGTCTGGTTTCTTGGGGTTTACAGTTCGGTTTCTATTTGCGCATTTCCTATTTCTAGTTTGTAGGCACTTATGGGTCTCTGCATGTGTGACCGGGGTGGGGTATTCTGCTAGCATGTAGTTTCGGTGTAGGGATCTGTTCCAGTCCAGTTTGTTTTGTTTTCCACCCCAACAGGAGGTGTATCAGTGTTTCAATATTTACTTTGCTGAGTTTTCACAGTTTGCCAAAGAGCCACTCTGCTTCCTAATCCAGCCCCTCCCCTCCTGTCCTGCAGAGAACAGCAGGGGATAGGGTGAGGTTGGCCTGGACAAGCAGTCAGTTTTTTGTCTATTTATAATCTGTGGTCAATTAGTCTGTATTTGAAAAGGGGGTTTCTATATTCTGAATGTGTGACCTTTTCAGTAGTTCAAGTACAGTAGGTATATCCATGTCTCCAACAAGGAGCTTAAAATCTAATTTTGTGCCGGATACAAAGGAGGGTTAAGTGATTCGCCCCAACTCTTAAGGATTGTCGGTGAAATCTGAATCCTCGTTCCACTTGGTTTTCTAACCACGTCCCTTTTCTCTAACTACTAGACTACTCCTCCATTTGTATCGTCCAGCTTGTTCTGTTTTCCCAATAGAAGGTGTTCTGCTAATAATATAGTAGGATTTTTGCCCTATCTTTCCAAATAATGGCCAAGGCAGCTTATAGCATTCTTAGAATTCAGGTAGAATAAGTCCCTTCCCCAAAGAGCTTAAAATCTTACAGCTAAAGTTACTAATGTGCACGTTATTTTACCACAGGTTCCATTTTGCGCAATGGGACTTAGGGGCCCTTTTACTAAAGTGTAGCAAGTTTCTACACTTACTGTGGATTAGAAGCAAAAACGAACATATGGTAAGTGTAGTCTCCACATGCTAACTGTTGGGGGTGTGCCCATCATGCTCCTGTAAGTTGCAAAATAAATGCAATGGGCCCAATTCTGAGTTGGACGTACGGCCCTCTGTGCGCCCAGTCGGAACTGGACACACAGAGTGCTGGGATTCTGAATTGTTTCCAGGCCTGTACGTGCAGGCCAGGACCCCGATTCTGGTTGGCCTACATGCACAGGCCTTCCCCGGCTAACTCAATCTGGGCTCTTGAATGGAGCCGCGGCACCATGGTATCCGGTTGCCATGGCACTGTGGCTCCATTCAAAAGTTGCAATTCCCGGCCGCCGGACCAAAATCTTCATTCCCTGCAGCCTGACCCCTGATCTGGCCTCCCAAGGCCACAGTTGGGCTGTGGGGATTCCCTCTGCCCCCTCCCACCTTTTCTGAGCCCCGACCCTGCCAGATCCACCCAACTAGGGGAACTTATTTTACTTCAGAGGTGGAATAAGTTCCCCGTTCAGGCCGCCGGTCCCAGACATACAGGGCCAACATTGGAATCGGCCCTATACGTCCAGGGCTGCCGACCGCCCACTGCCCACCCTAACCACACCCCCGCAATGCCCCTTTCCCACCCCTATCTAACCTCCCCGTAGAACATGCAGAGAAGTTAGTCAGGGTCGGCAGAGGGGCCGAATAGCGGGGATGGCTGTCTGAATGGAATGTCCATCCCCACTATTCACACCTCGGAATGACCCTGAATGTGTGCCTTCGAGTCGGAATGACCCTGAATGTGTGCCTTCGAGTCGGTGCTGACTCCTGGTGACCCAGCAGCTCCTGGGTTTTCTTGGCAGTGTGACCAGAAGTAGATTATCAGACCTTTTTTCCAAGGCAATGAAGGGTTAAGTGACTTGCCCAAGGCCATAAGGAGTGCCAGTGAGAATCAAACCCTGGTCTCTTCGCAGTCCATGCCCACTCTCTGCTCATAACCTGCCTATTCCCCGCCCCATTATGTGATGAGCAGTTAACATGGGCATTAGTGTGCGGAAACTCTCATACCACTGCAGTAACAGCTATCGTAGCCCCACACTAGCCGCTTACCATCTATTAAAGTGTGAGTTAACTATTTAGCACACTTTAGTTACTAATAGCCACATTAATAATGTTAGCATATGGTGACACAGTAGTGCACATTAGTAACTCTAACTGTAAGATGGTACTTGAGGGACAGTAGCTAAATTTGATTTGCCATAGGTCAGAAGGAATATCAGTGAGGGCAGTAGCATTTTGTTTTTTCAGGTGGGAAGAAGGTCATTGTTTACGCCCAAAAATTGCAGCTGACACATTCATCAGACACTGTGGCACAATTTCTGAAACATATTTGTATTATGTATGAAACCAAATTTAATACTTAAAAGTATGAGGTAATTTTCAAAACAGTAGGGCTGATGCAATAAAGTGCAATAGGCTTTGTGCACAAGTTAGATTAGCTTTAGCACACAGTTTTGTATGCTACCTTTGCAAAAATAGGTCTTGAGCATTAACTAACTGTGCGCATTCTCGAGCAGACAGTAGCACACAGTATATTTAAATCCATGATGATGAAGCAATTACTCTGTGCAGATGCAGAAAAGTGCACAGAAGACCAGAAGGCTGAGCTAAATGCTGGGATTTTAACGCAAGGTCTGAGGAGGTGTAAAGAATTAGCTCATTGTTCTCTGCTAATGAAGAATTTATGCCTGTTTCTTTTCTTTACCTTGAACGTACAGGTCTTGCAATGTTTTTTTGCAGAAGGGTAATGGTAAAAAATCCTGGCAAAGGATGAGGAGCTGAGGAGAAGGTGTGCTGAAACGAACAGTGTTATGTGTGTGTGCCGGAGTGCTGTTTCGCATAGAAACAACGATATTATTCTACGCAGAATAATATCACTGTTTATGAGCGACAGCATTCCAGCACATGCACACAAAGGCCAATCCAATTTTTTTGCGCACAAGAGATAGTTGCTGTTAGTGCAGACCGATATGTACATGTGTCCGGCATGCTCTCCTTGTTTAGTGCAAACTTTTTGCATACAAGTATTTTGCATGCTTTTTGCTTACAGCATTGGAGAGCAAACCATTTGTGCTATCCTTGCATTAGGAAACCATGTGCTAAGTTTATCACATGGCTCTACAGCAGGTTTTCTGCTTCGGCCCTTGTATGTTTTGGTATAAATTTTGTGTGGTGCTGTAACTCATAGGGCCTATATTTGAATGGGCAAGTAGGAGTACACTTTCTCTTTGAACTGTGGTCTCTTTTAGGTTGTTCTGTGATGGGCAGTTTTCAGAAAGTCCTTTTACTGGGTAAGTTGGTATTTGCTGGCATAAATTAATTTTGAAGATTGTCCTCCCATTTATTCAATTATGTGTTTTTACACACTTGTTCTGGGAGGGTTAGTGGTAGTGAAGGCAGTGCACAAGGCTAAAGGTTTGCCTAAGGTACCTCTTACTCTTGCACTGGTCCTTGTGGAAGGGAGAGGAATATCGCTCAATGACTATAGAGAAGGAAGGGAAATATCACAGAATAATGGAGGGGTGGGACCTGGGAGGAGGGGGATCATTCAATAAATGGAGAAGGAAGGATACTATTATTGACTGATAGAGAGAGGTGGGGAAGAGGCTATTACTCAATGGCTAGAAAAGGACAGAGAGTTCCATCACTAATTAATGAGGAAGGGGAAAGGTGGGAAAAGGTACCTCTTGCTCAATAATGAGATTTGTTTTCTGAGCATGGGAGCTATTAAAGAATCCTGCTTCCTCTTAGCAGTAAAATGCACTAGGTTTGGACAGAGGTTAACTTGGCTTTTGCGCACAACTTTATATGCTATCGTGGGCATCATGCGCAAAACAAGTCCTGCACGTAACCTAACTGTGCACAAAGTGTTAGGTAGACATCAGCATACAGCTCATTTAAATCCCATGGTAATGAAGATATTAGCTAATCAACACAGATGCAGAGAAGGGCACAGAAGGCCAAAAGGCTGAACACAGGGTTTTCTAAAACTGGGACTTAACGCAAAATTTGAGGAGGATTAAAAGGTACAATACAATTCAATCAGTGAACGCTTAATTTCTATTTGTCTATCAACACAACTATAATTCATGTATATGCCCCAATAAAAGCTGCAGAAGATGATGAAGTTGAGAGTTCTATGAACAGGTACAAGCTGAAATTGACAGAACATGCAAACAGGATATCCTGATAGTCATGGGTAACTGGAACGCAATCGTTGGCAACAAAGAAGAAACCAAAGTGGTTGGAAAATATGGACTTGACAACAGAAATGAAGCTGGAGAAAAACTGATAGAATTCTGCAAGACCAATGATCTATTCATCTCAAATACCTTCTTCCAGCAACACAAGCAACAAATGTACACATGGACTTCAACCAATGGATTGTACAAAAATCAAATTGACTACATCTATGGAACTCAACAATGGAAAATCTCTATAACATCAACAAAGAGAAAACCTGGAGTTGACTTGAGTACAAATCACCAACTACTAGTATGCAAACTCAAGTTAAAGTTGAAAAAGAGCAAGCCACTCATGAATGTAGCAAAATGTGACCTTGAGAATATACCACTGGAATTTAAAGACTGCCTGCAAAATCAATTTGCTGCTTTAGATACAAATGACAGAGCTCCAGAAGAGTTATGGGATGACATCAAGAAGGTTGTGTTGCAAGAAAGTGAGAAGTCTCTGCAAAAGGTGAAAAAGCCAAAACGGCCAAAATAGATGACTGAAGAAATTCTGAAAATTGCCCAGAAATGCAGAGAAGCTAAAGCCAGAGGAGAAAGAGAGGTAACTGTAGAACTCAACATAGATTTCCAATGTGCAGGAAGACAAGACAAGGAGAACTACGACAATGATGCATGCAAGGAAACATAATCAGAAACTATTAGAGGAAGAACAAGATCGGCTTTCCTAAATCTATGAGAGTTAAAGAAAAAATTCCAGCCTCGAATTGGAATGCTACAAGATGTTCAAAGATCCATGTTGAATAATGCTGAGAAGATCAAGAAAAGGTGGAAAGAATATACAGAATCATTATACCATAAAGATCAAGTGGATCAACAGCCGTTTCAACCTGAACCTTATGATCAGGAACCATTGGTGATGAAAGAAGAAGTCAAAGCAGCATTGAAAGCCTTATCAAAGAACAAAGTGCCCGGCACTGATGGCATTCTCACTGAAGTATTACAACAATCTGATGCAGCTGTTACCATACTTGCAAGGCTCTGCCAGGAAAATAGGAAGACATGATCATGGCCAAATGACTGGGAAAGATCTGTGTTTATACCAGTACTAAAGAAAGGTGATCCATCTGACTATGGAAATTATCACACAGTCAGTCTAAACCCAAATGCCAGTAAGATTCTACTGAAGATTATTCAGCAGACACTACAACCATACCTGGAACGAGAACTGCCTGAAGTGCAAGCAGGGTTCAGGAAAGGATGAAGAACAAGAGACATCATCAGGAATGTGAGATGGATCCTTGAAAAGACAAAAGAATACCAAAAAGATATCTATATGTGTTTTATCGACCACAGCAAGGCTTTTAACTGTGTAAACCATGAGAAACTCTAGGCCACATTAAGAAGCATGGGTATACCAAAACACCGGATAGTTCTCTTGCACAACCTTTACATTGATCAAGAAGAAACAGTTTGAATGGAACAAGGGGAAACAGAATAGTTTAAAATCAGCAAAGATGTACAATAAGGCTGCATACTTTTCCCCTACCTGTTTAGTTTACATGCAGAACAAATCACCAGAGAAGAAAGACTGTATGAAGACAACCGAGGTGTGAAGATTGGTGGAAGACTCATCAACTGTCTTCGCTATGCTGATGATACCACATTACTGGCTGAAAGTGAAGACGATCTGAAACATTTTCTTCTCAAGGTCAAGGAACATAGTCTTAAAATGTGCCTGCACCTTAATGTAAAGAAGACAAAGATCCTGACAACTGGCAAAATCACTAAGTTCATCATTGATGGAGAAGAAATTGAAATAGTTGACAACTTTAATCTACTTGGATCAACTATCAATAAAGAAACAACAAGCAGTCAAGAAATCGGATGACGCATTGCTCTTGGCAGAATGGCTATGAAGGACCTAGACAAGATTCTCAAGAGCAGAGATGTCTCTCTCCATACAAAGATTCAACTTGTTCAAGCAATGGTATTTTCAATAACGTCATATGGATGCAAAAATTGGACAGTGAAAAAGATAGAAAGAAAATTGATGCCTTTGAATTATGGCGCTGGCGACAAATACTGTGTATATCATGGACTGCCCAAAGAACAAAACAATCAGTACTAGAGGAGATTAAACCTAAGCTTTCCTTAGAAGCTCAGATGACAAGACTTTGACTTTCATACTTTGGACACATCATGTAAAGAGAGAGATCGTTAGAGAAAGACAATATGCTTGGCAAGGTTGAAGGCCAACGCAAGAGAGGAAGACCAGCAATGAGATAGATTGATACAATAACAGCAGCTATGGGTGCCACTCTATCAACAATGAGCCGTCTGACTGAACTCGAATACAGTTTAGGACAACTATCCAGAGGGTCGCCATGAGTTGACACCGATTCGACGGCCCTTGACAACAACAGGGCCAGCCCAGGAGAGCTTGTTCTTATGTATTCAGCACTAATGCCTGCTTCTTCTATTTGCTGTGAGTCTACAGGACAAGCAACCTTTTCTGGCTTCATTGAAAAGGAAGCGCTGAGCGGGACGGGTGCTGGAACAAAGAAATGCTGGACTGTTAACAGATATTTGGTATTGCAAAAATTGTGTATCAGTACACAGATTTGCTTGCACACACATCTGTACATGAGCTGGAATGCTATTCTGTGCATATACAATACGACTGCGACAACTGTAGACCCAGAATAGCATTCCAGCCAGGGTGGGCCCAACCACTAGGCCAGGGGTCGGCAACCCGCGGCTCCGGAGCCGCATGCGGCTCTTTCTCACCTTTGCCGCGGCTCCGGAGCACACTGCCCGCCCGGTGACAGGCAATAGTGTTGTAAGCTCCCTCCCTTCTTCTGCAGCCGCGGCTCCCTGCCTCTTAGGGAACCGCGGCTGTGCTTTTAAAATCATCTCGGAGCCCTTCCTGTCTTGACGGGCTCCGTGCAGCATTGTCCCGCCTCTAAAGGAAGTTTGGAGGCGGGACAATGCTGCACGGAGCCCGTCAAGACAGGAAGGGCTCCGAGATGATTTTAAAAGCACAGCCGCGGTTCCGTAAGAGGCAGGGAGCCGCGGCTGCAGAAAAAGGGAGGGGAGCTGACATGGAGGGAGGGAGCAGATATGGATGGAGGGAGGGAGGGGGGGCTGACATGGAGGGAGGGAGCTGATATGGATGGAGGGAGGGGGGCTGACATGGAGGGAGGGGGGCTGACATGGAGGGATGGAGGGGGCTGATCTGGATGGATGGAGGGAGGGGGGCTGACATGGAGGGAGGGAGCTGATATGGATGGAGGGAGGGGGGCTGACATGGAGGGAGGGGGGCTGACATGGATGGAGGGAGGGGGGCTGACATGGATGGATGGAGGGAGGAGGGGCTGACATGGAGGGAGGGAGCTGATATGGATGGAGGGAGGGGGGCTGACATGGAGGGATGGAGGGGGCTGACATGGAGGGAGGGAGCTGATATGGATGGATGGAGGGAGGGGGCTGACATGGAGGGAGGGGGCTGATATGGAGGGAGGGAGGGGGGCTGACATGGAGGGAGGGGGGCTGACATGGATGGAGGGAGCAGATATGGAGGGAGGGAGGGGGGCTGACATGGAGGGATGGAGCTGAAATGGATGGAGGGAGGGGGGCTGACATGGAGGAGGGAGGGGGGCTGACATGGAGGGAGGGAGCTGATATGGATGGATGGAGGGAGGGGGGGCTGACATGGAGGGAGGGAGCTGATATGGATGGAGGGAGGGGGCTGACATGGAGGGAGGGGGGCTGACATGGATGGAGGGAGGGGGGCTGACATGGATGGATGGAGGGAGGAGGGGCTGACATGGAGGGAGGGAGCTGATATGGATGGAGGGAGGGGGGCTGACATGGAGGGATGGAGGGGGCTGACATGGAGGGAGGGAGCTGATATGGATGGATGGAGGGAGGGGGCTGACATGGAGGGAGGGAGCTGATATGGAGGGAGGGAGGGGGGCTGACATGCAGGGCGGGGGGCTGACATGGATGGAGGGAGGGGGGCTGACATGGATGGATGGAGGGAGGAGGGCTGACATGGAGGGAGGGAGCTGATATGGATGGAGGGAGGGGGGCTGACATGGAGGGATGGAGGGGGCTGACATGGAGGGAGGGAGCTGATATGGATGGATGGGGGGGCTGACATGGAGGGATGGAGCGGTCGGACAGGGGGGGAGGGAGCTGATATGGATGGAGGGAGGGGGGCTGTGATGGAGGGGGATGACATGGAGGGAGGGAGCTGATATGGATGGAGGGAGGGGGGCTGACATGGAGGGGGCTGACATGGAGGGATGGAGCACTGGTAATGGGGTTGAGGGGACTAGCACTGGAAATGAGCTGATTAGGGGAGGCTAGGACTGGTAATGAGCTGATGGGGGGTAGGACTGGTATTGGGCTGATTAGGGGAGGCTAGCACTGGTAATGGGGTTGAGGGGGGATTAGCACTGGAAGCGAGCTGATTGGGGGGCTTTGAATGGGCATGGGCTGATTGTGGGGAGGGGAGGATAGAGCTGCTGGCCCTGGAAGATTACTGGGTGCTAAGGCTGCCATGGTATTTGTACTAGAAGGGACTGGTCAGTGGGGAAGGAGGGGGATTGGAAGGAAATGGACACCAGTGGCAATCATGGGAATGCAAGTTGACATTGGAAGGTACTGGGAGTGAGGACTGGAAAGGGGCTGATATTGGGGAGGGTTACTGGGACTGGAAATAGGCTGATGGAAAGAAGTGAAGAAAACGAAAGAAGAGATAAGAAATGGCAGATGGACCATAGACCACAGAAAGAGAGCTAAGAGAAGACAGGAAAGCAGAAGCCTCAGATCGGGACCAGCATGATCAAAGAATAAATTGGTCAGACAACAAAAGGTAGAAAAAATAATTTTATTTCATATTAGTGATTTGACTACAAAATCATCATAATTTTGAAATCAAATATTGTTACTTGTTGTTGTGATATTTTCTGGCGTATTTTTTTTGGTGTGCGAAGGAAGAGGGGTAGTCTTATACGGCGAGTATAGGCCAAACACCTATATTTTAACAGGAAAAGTAGGGGGTCGTATATAGCATTAAGGTAAGAAACAATATATGCAGTGTTAGATTTGTTTTAAATGTCGCAATGGTTTTGCGGCTCCCAGTTTTTTTTTTCCCTTCGGAAACGGGTCCAAGTGGCTCTTTATGTCTTAAAGGTTGCAGACCCCTGCACTAGGCCAACTAGGTGGTGCCTAGGGCAGTAGCTTCTGAGGGGCAGCAAAGAACAAGGCATTCAAAACCAAACAAAAGATTTGGACAGACAGGGGAGCATAGGGCTTAATGTCTGCCTAGTGCGCCAACACTTTCAACCAACTCTTGCATCGGCCCTGATTCCAGCACATGTGCAAATATGTGCATGCAATCCTAGGTGCTAATACAATTTTTTTGTGTGGAAAATATAGCTTACCACTAGCGCATATCTGTGTGCGCATGCATCTGGCATGCTCTCCCATGTCAGTGCACATTTTTTGCTCACAGCCTGCTTGTTTACTGTTTGCTTACAGCATTGGGATGTAGATAACCCGTACTGAGCTTTAGAACAGAGCTCTAAGGCAGGGCTTTCTGCATCAGCCCCCCTTTGTGTTACAAGATGTCAAACCAACCAGTTCTGAAACTCTGTTTTTAAAGGGGGAGCTTCATACCCACCCTTCCCCCATTCACATATCCTGTACACATTTGGAGGGGTGTGTCAGACATTGCACAAAGCAGCATGGAGATTAACCCTTGCGCTGCTGTAAAGGGTCCCTCTCACTCGCAATTGGAAGTAGAGGCATTTAGGAAAACAGCTTATAGCTCAGCTGTACCCACTGTCCTTAATGGGAGGCATGTGAGGGGCCCAAATCAGGCAGCTTGGTAGAATGGGGGTCTAGGACACATGGGTAAGACAGTGGAAAGATCAGATGGACTGAGAGAGGGAGTCATATCTCGCACAGAAAAATACATGTGCAGTTACTGGATATAGCATTACAAACATACCAAAGTATTGAATTAGCACACGTTTGAAACTTGTGACCAGTTATATACCAGGGGTGGGCAAACATTTGGACTAGAGGACTACATTGAGGGTCCAGTTTGGGGAGCTGGGATAGGCAATGAGAAGCAGAGGGGTGCCTCCTCCGAGAGACATATAGAAATGGTCGACATGACTTACAGCTGGAAGGCTGGAAGTAATACTGTATGTTTTTACTGTGTGGTGGTGGGGGGGTGGGGGGATGGAAACCTCCCCCTGTTACAGAGATTCTGGGAGTTTCTTTCCATTATCTGTCCTCAACACTTACTGCCCCAGTCAAGAACAGCTTCAGGAAGCTTTTAATTGCCACTGAATGAGTGATTGGATTACTTATCAAAGTTAAAAAGTTAAAGTATCCTTGAAGGATACTACCAAAAGCAGAGAGATTCCATAAAAGAGTATAGTAGCCCAAATGCCCTCGAATATGGAGCAGACAGAGCATAAAGATCCCAAATTACCCATGTCTACCAATAGCCAGATTAATATGATTAAAATACAGTCTCTAAAATGCTTGTATGCAAATGCTATAAGTCTAAAAAATAAGATGGGAGAGTTAGAATATATAGCACTAAAGGAGAGGTTAGATATGATTGGAATATCAGAGACATGGTGGAAGGAGGACAACCAGAGGGACACTGTGATACCTGGATACAAACTATATCGTAATGATAGAGCTGATCAAATTGGTGGAGGGGTTGCTCTCTATGTTAGAGAGGGCATTGAGTCAGAAAGGATTAAAATTTTGCAGGAAACAAAATTTGCTGTAGAATCTCTATGGATTGAAATTCCATGTAAAAATGGGAAGGCGATGGCAGTGGGGGTGTACTATCAACCGCCTGGCCAGCATGAACAAATGGATGATGAAATGCTCAAAGAAATCAAGGAAGCTAACAAAAGTTACAGCGCAGTAATAATAATGGGTGATTTCAATTACTCCGGTATCAACTGGGTCAGTGTCACGGCACCACATGCTAGGGAGATAAAGTTCCTAGATGAAATAAATGACTGCTTCTTGGAGCAGCTGGTTCATGAACCGACCAGAGGGGAAGCCATATTAGACCTAGTCCTTTGTGGAACACCAGATCTGGCGAAAGAGATAAGGGTGTTGGGGCCACTTGGCAATAGTGATCATAGCATGATCGCATTTGATTTAATTAGTGGAGGAGGGATAGTAAGGAAATCCACAGTACTACCTTTTAACTTTCGAAAGGGAGACTATGATAAAATGAGGAAAATAGTTAAGAAAAAACTAAAAGGAGCAGTTGCAAAGGTTAAAGACTTACAGCAAGCCTGGGTGTTGTTGAAAAATACTATCTTGGAAGCTCAGACCAGCTGTATTCCATGCTTTAAGAAAAGTGGAAGGAAGTCCCAAAAACTGCCAGCATGGTTTAAAGGTGAGGTCAGAGAGGCTGTTGTTGCCAAAAAAGCATCTTTCAGGAAATAGAAAAAAGAGCCAAACGATGAAACATGGAAACAGCACAAGCACTGGCAAGTCAAATGCAAGGCATTGATAAGGCAGGCAAAGGGAGAATTTGAGAAGAAGCTTGCTGCGGAAGCAAAAACGCGAAATAAAGACTTTTTCAAGTAAATTCATAGCAAAAAACCTGTGAGAGAGTCAGTTGGTCCATTAGATGACAGAGGGGTTAAAGGGGCACTAAGAGGCGACAAGGCGATAGCGGAGAGACTGAATGAATTCTTTGCTTCGGTCTTTACTGAGGAAGATATAGGGATGTTACCCATGACTGAAGTGGTATTTAAAGGTGCGGAAGAATTGAAGGAAATATCGATACATCAGGAAGATGGATTTCAACTATTAGATAAATTGAAGAGTAGCAAATCACCTGGACCAGATGGTATACATCCCAGGGTGATGAAAGAACTGAAATATGAGATTGTAGTCCTGCTATTAGTAATCTGTGAATTTTCATTAAAATCATCTGTAATACCTGAAGATTGGAGGATCGCCAATGTAACGCCAATTTTTAAAACGGGTTCCAGGGGTGATCCGGGAAACTACAGACCGGTGAGCCTGACGTCAGTACCGGGAAAAATGGTAGAAACCATCATAAAGAACAAAATTACTCAGCATGTAGATAATCATGGCCTAATGGGAGACAGCCAACATGGCTTTAGACAAGGAAGATCTTGTCTTACAAATCTATTATGGTTTTTTGAAGGTGTGAATAAACATGTGGACAAAGGTGAGTCAGTTGATATAGTGTATTTGGACTTTCAGAAAGCCTTTGACAAGGTCCCTCATCAGAGACTTTTGGCAAAACTAAAGAGTCATGGGATAGGAGGCAGTGTACTATTGTGGATCAGGAACTGGTTAAAAGATAAAAGCAGAGAGTAGGGCTAAATGGAAAATTTTCCCAATGGAGAAAGGTGAATAGTGGTGTACCCCAGAGATCTGTGCTGGGTCCACTGCTTTTTGACATATTAATAAATGACCTGGAAAGGGGAATAACGAGTGAGTTTATCAAATTTGCAGATGACACAAAACTATTTAAAGTTGTTAAAACCCAAGAGGACTGTGGAAAATTGCAAGAGGATTTTGATAAATTGGAAGACTGGGCATCAAAATGGCAGATGAAATTTAATGTGGACAAGTGCAAAGTTATGCACCTCGGGAAGAACAACCCAAACTATGGTTACATGATGCAAGATTCCACATTAGGAACCACCACACAGGAAAAAGATTTAGGCGTCATTGTGGATAACATATTAAAACCCTCGGCCCAGTGTGCAGCGGCGGCCAATAGAGCAATTAGAATGCTTGGTATCATAAGGAAAGGAATGGAAAATAAAACAAAAGATATTATAATGCCTCTATATCGTTCCATAGTGAGACCGCACCTTGAATATTGTGTACAAGTCTGGTTGCCGTATCTTAAAAAGGATATAGCGTTATTAGAAAAGGTTCAGAGAAGAGCCACCAAAATGGTAAAGGGGATAGAAGGATACTCCTATGAAGAAAGGCTAAAAAGGTTAGTGCTCTTTAACCTGGAAAAGAGATGGCTGAGGGGAGATATGATAGAAGTCTTTAAGTTAATGAACGGAGTGGATTGGGTAAATGTAGATCGATTGTTTACGTTATCAGAATATACAAAGACTAGGGGACATGCAATGAAGCTACAGGGTAAACTATTTGACTATTATAAGAAATTTTTTTTCACTCAACGTGTAATCAAACTCTGGAATTTGTTACCGGAGGATGTAGTAAAGGCTGTTAGTGTAGCTGGGTTTAAAAAAGGTCTGGACAAGTTCCTGGAGGAAAGGTTCATAAACCGTTATTAAGAAGGGACCCAGGATATCAATGCTTAACCAAATATTAACCAAATACAAGCATTGTGGAACCTGTGTCTTTTGGGGAAACTGCTATGTACGTATGACCTAGATTGGCCACTGTTGGAAACAGGATACTGGGCTTGATGGACCTTGGTCTGACCCAGTATGGCATATCTTATGTTCTTAAAATATCCTATCTATGGGGGATGGGGGTGGACATGATCTCTAAAAGGGGACTGTATTTAAATCTATTCATTTCCCAACCCTATGTCCTTCCAGAGATATCCTTAGTCTGCTCCAAACTTTCAGATGTTGCAGACAGGTGTCCTGTCCCTGGGAAGGCTGGATCCAGATTCTCTGATCCAAGAACAGAAAAGGAGTAAGGGGTAATAGGATTGCCAAATTTCATTCTGCATTTTTGTTACTATTTTGCTTTAACCGTTCATTATCTACCTACCCTGCCCCCTCCCACCATCCCCCAAACCAATACTGTATCTTCCCAATCCATACTGTATGCAACAGCAGCATAGCTGAATTCCACCTGCCTTCAGGCAGGACCGTACCAAGCTAGAAATGCGCCCTGTGCGACTAACGAATCTGGTGCCCCCCTCCGCTCAGCCACATTCTGTAACTCAATCTTTTTGAGATTCCTAGAAGCCCAATAAAAATATCAGTGCCCCCTTCTGTGCGTGCGCCCTCTGCGGCCGCACCACTCGCACAGCCCTTGGTACGACCCTTCCTTCAGGGTCATCCATAGATCGGTGACAGCCAAGGTTGCCTCAGAAAATGGGTCCTGACCTGTGTGTAGCTCCCCTCTGCATATGCGGGGCTGGACTGGTGCCAGCTCCTGCACATTGCCAGCTGCCAGCGTTTCCCCAGGCATCTGAACCATTTAGAGTATTTCCCAAGTGAGACTCCCATAAGGCAAGCTTCCTCACTGCAGTGCCCCGTTAGGACTCCCTACAGCATCAGCTTCCTGACACGAGTTTGTGCCAGCAGTGATTCCAAGTGTGTGATTACTACTACGACAACTATTACTACTGAACATTTGTATAGCGCTACAAGACATACGCAGCGCTGCACAGACACATAGAAAAGAAGGTCGCTACTCATCAGAGCTTATAATCTGGTCAAGACAGACAACACAGTAGCTGTAGACATGGGATACATCTAGGGGAATGGTAAGGAAGCACAAGGGAGATCAGGTGAGTCAAGATCCGAAAGCAGCAGAGTGATCGCTCCTGCCCTATCACAGTGGTTCTTCACTGTTTTTTGAGCACCCTTTGGCCAGCTGGGTTTTCAGAATATTCACAGTGAATATGCAGGAGACAGGTTTGCATTCCATGGAGGTCTATCTCATGCACATTTAATGTGGATATCCTGAGCCCAGATTTCATAAGGGGCATTTGAGTACCAGGTTAAGGCCATTGTCCTCTTGGTATCAGTACTGTGAGCTTCCTGGCCCAGGGCCCTGTTGATGCCAGCTGATGCTCCAGCACTGTGATCTCATGTGAGTACAATTAATGGGACATCAAGTGATAAGGTGACCAAGATCAATGATCCAGTTTCCACAATAGCTACTTAAATGAAACGTTGATTCTTTTTCTGTGATTGCTTGTGAGGAAAAGAGAGAGAGGAAAAACTGGAACTCTATTTCTGTACTTTGCAAATCTATTTTGCTATCTGTATTGTCGTTATATTAGTTGAAAAATGTGTAAATTTCCCAGAGGCTCCCTAGTTCACGCCGGGGATTATTTTAGAAGCTTCTCTACATATAAATAGTGGCATTTACACGTAGAGATTGGAATATATGTACGAAGGTGATTTTAGACCATGTAGAAATTACAAGGGGGTGTGATAGGAGTATGGTTTGGCAGGGGCGGTGCAAAGATATGAGGTAACCTAGGCGAAGCTCATTCCTGCCACGTCTCTACTCCCAGCCCTGCCCCCATTCAAACTGGAAATCTGCGTCAGAGGGGAGAGAAGCACAAACAGCACATAATGTCAGAGGTTTCGGTAAGCTCTATGATATTGTTTAAAGTCATTGGTGCCACTGCACATCCCAGAGAGGGGTGGCAAAGAGGCAATGGGTTGCTCTCAGGCCATTGACACTCTAGGCTACCACCTATTTCACTTAATGGTAGCACCGGCCCTGTGCTTGGGCATGGTGAAGGTGGTTTGGGTGGTCCAAAAATCAACATATGTATTCCTGATTTTTTTACCAAGGGAATCTACGTATATGGCCATCAATTTCCACATGGGGATTTACATCTCTAGAGGCACAAAAAGATTTTGCAAAAGTGGTCATTTTGGCCCAGACTTTACATGAGGGATTAAGAGCGTTATTCTCTTTAATTCCCCGTTGTTTATATCCTCTTCAAAACTGAAAATTAGGACAAATTGTGGGCTCAGTGTTTAATTGGTGGCAATGGCCCAACTGAACATGGAAGTGTGGGCATTTGCATGGGGAATTTGCAAAATTGCCATTTGGGGCAGTTTCTCCGAAGAGGTTAGTTTTGCACATCACCAATATTCAAAGGCTGCAACAGGTGCCTAATATCAAAGAATAACAATCTCTTGTTAAAAATCTCTCAATGCTCTACATTGTTCCAGAAGACTATGGGCCCGATATTCGAAGGCCCTTACATGGATAACTTCCTTAGTTACCCATGTAAGGGCTTTATCTGGGATATTCGAAGGCCCTTACATGGATAACTTCCTTAGTTACCCATGTAAGGGCTTTATCTGGGATATTCGAAGGCCCTTACATGGATAACTTCCTTAGTTACCCATGTAAGGGCTTTATCTGGGATATTCGAAGGGCACCTACATGGGTAGTGCCCTTTGAATATCCCGGCTAAGTCCCTAATGTGCCCAGATGCTATCTGCATAGCATCGGGGGCATGTTAGGGGCGTTCTGGGGCAGAGCAGGGGGGGGGGGGAAAGGAAGGGGCTACATGGGTAGCAGCGACATTCGATGCTACCTGAGTAGTCCTCTGCACCTTAAAGATAGACAAGGTTTTATCTCACCTATCTTTAGGGCGCAGGGGCTGTGCAGGAAGCATCAAAAACTGCTGCTACCCGTGTAGCCTCTGCAGCTGCCAGTGCAGAAGTGAAAATCTGGGTTAAAGGGGTCAGCGGGCAGGCTATGCGCCACCATGGCGCATAGCCTGCCCAACTCAATATCGGGCCCTATATTCAAATACAGAGATAACTCCAATCTAATGAATAAATATTATATAGTTTCAAGCTTTTCTAATAACATCCCTACGAAGAAATATTAAGGGGAAAAAACTCAGCTTTTTTTAACAGGTGATTGTTATTTTTGTGTTATTAGTTTGGCGCATTCCATGACAGTCATGAATCTCGCTTCTAAGCCAGGGTATGTGGAGTATGATCTCAGTCTCCCAAATCTACTGCCAATGCTCAGTGTAGTACTTGCATAGTGCCAACCCCTTCTGGAGTTCATAAGATGTAACACGTATGGATAGTTTGTCAAAATGTGCTTAGAAGTTTTTCTTTATCAAGCCTATGGCTCCTAATACAATAGGAAATATTTCTGTATCTTTATCCTACATTTTCTTGGTACTTCAGGATCTTCTTCCTCTCCACGCAATTCACAGAATAATCACTTAGAACCGGCACCTTATCAATACAGTTCTGGTGTTTTTCTCCTTTACCACTATGTCAGGTTTCCTCGCATCCAGTTTCTTATCCATCATAGTAACATATAGTAACATAGTAAGTGACGGCAGATAAAGACCAGCATGGTCCATCTAGTCTGCCCAGCAAGATGGCAAGAGTAGGTGCACCTGTCGCTCTGTGCAGGCCACCCCTCCCCATGTTTTTGTTTCTGTTTAGGGGTGAACCCACCACTCCATGTAGGACACCCTTATTTGTTCAGATGCTAGATAGTTCAGAAGTTAGATGGTACTGTTTATTTTGCTTTTATCCTGTTGCTGTAAAGGGATCCACTGTGTTTGTCCCATGCCGTTTTGAATTCCATCACCGTGTTTGCCCTCACCACTTCCATCGGGAGGGCATTCCAAGCATCCACCACCCTTTCAGTGAAGAAATATTTCCTGACATTGCCTTTCAATTTACCACCTTGCAGCTTCATGTTATGCCCTCTAGTTTTACAGCTTCCCCGTCTTTGGAAGAGGTTTGTTTGTTCATCATTTCTCTTTAAGTATTTAAAGGTCTGAATCATATCTCCCCTGTCCCTCCTCTCCTCCAAAGTGTACATATTTAGGTCTTCAAGTCTCTCCTCATAAGGCTTCTGACACAGGCTCCAAATCATTTTGGTCGCCTTTCTCTGAACAGTTTCCAGTCTTTTTACATCTTTTGCAAGATATGGCCTCCAAAACTGAACACAGTATTCCAAGTGAGGCCTCACCAGTGACTTGTACAGTGGCATAAGTACCTCTTCCTTTCTGCTGGTAATCCCTCTTTGAATGCAGCCCAACATCCTCCTGGCTTTTGCCACCGCCTTGTCGCACTGTTTTGCCACCTTGAGATCATCAGAGATAATCACACCAAGGTCTTTCTCCTGAACCGTGCATACCAACCTCTCACCCCCTATTGTGTACTTTTCCCTTGGATTTCTGCTACCCAAGTGCATGACACTGCACTTTTTCACATTAAATCGTAGTTGCCAAGCATTAGACCAGTCTTCCAGCTTTTGTAGATCTTTCCTCATGTTATCCACTCCCTCTGGGGAGTCCACTCTGTTGCAAATTTTTGTGTCATCTGCAAAAAGACAGACCTTTCCATTCAGTCCTTCAGCAATATCACTCACAAATATATTGAACAGTGCCGGGCCCAGGACCGAACCCTGAGGCACCCCGCTAATCACCTTCCTCTCATCCGAGTGAGCTCCATGTACCATCACCCTCTGTTGTCTGTCAGTCAACCAATTTCTAATCCAGTTTACTATCTTGGGACCCATCCCCAAGCTACTGAGTTTATTGACAAGCCTCCTATGAGGAACAGTATCAAAGGCTTTGCTGAAATCCAGATAGATGACATCCATTGCATGCCCCAGATCTAGTTCCTTGGTCACCCAATCAAAGAACTCAATCAGATTTGTTTGGCAAGACCGTCCTTCGGTAAAACCATGTTGCCTGGGATCTTGCAACCTGTTGGTTTTGAGAAAGTTCACTATTCGCTCTTTCAGGAGCGCCTCCATTACTTTTCCTGCCACCGAGGTAAGGCTCACGGGCCTGTAATTTGACACTTCCTCCCTCTCACCACTTTTGTGTAGAGGTACAACATTAGCCATTCTCCAGTCCTGAGGAACCACTCCTGTTTCCAAGGATCTGTTGAAGACATCCTTTAACGGTCCTGCAAGAACCTCTCTGAGCTCTTTCAGTATCCTGGGATGTATCCCATCCGGTCCCATGGCTTTGTCCACTTTCAGTTTAGCAAGTTGTTCTAACACCTCATCTTCTGTGAATGGTGTGGTATCTACTTCAGTCCTATTTTTATATTTGGGAGTCACAGCTGGTCCATCTCCAGGATCTTCTTTAGTAAAAACAGAGCAGAAGTATTTGTTTAGCAATTTCGCTTTTTCAGTGTCACTTTCCACGAGTCCTTTCCCAGCACTTCTGAGTCCTGCAATTCCAACTCTGATCTTCTTCCTTTCCTGAATATACCTGAAGAAAGTTTTGTTGCCACCCTTAACATCTTTAGCCATTTTTTCTTCTGCCTTTGATTTTGCTATCCTTATTACTCTTTTAGACTCTTTGAGTTGGATCCTGTATTCATTTCTGTGTTCTTCTGTTTGCAAGCTTTTGAATTTTGAAAAAGCTGTGTTTTTTGCCTTTATTTGCGCAGCCACCTCTTTGGAAAACCAAATAGGTTTCCTTCTCCTCTTGTTTTTATTTATTTTTCTTACATATTTATCTGTTGCTCCTTTTATTGCCGCCTTTAGTTTAGTCCATTGCAATTCCACTTCCCTTATCTTCTTCCACCCCGTCATCTCCTCCTTTAAGTACTCGGCCATTTTATTGAAGTCAGTGTTTTTGAAGTTTAGGACTTTGAGCTTGCTATGATTGGCCTGTACCACGGCTTTTATCTCAAACCACACCGTGTGATGGTCGCTGTTGCTCACAGGGGCACTCACGCAGACATTTGACACGTTATCACTGTTGGTAAGCACTACATCCAGCGTTGAGCTTTCCCTGGTTGGTTCCATCACCATTTGTCTAAGTAATGCATCTTGGAGAGCATCCACAATTTTTTTGCTTCTTTCCAGATGTGCAGAAGGAGTAATCCAATCCACATCAGTAGATTAAAGTCACCTAATATGATCGCTTCCCCCTTTGCTGCTATCTTGGCAATATCTATAATCAATTCGTTATCTCTCTCTTCAATTTGAGTCGGAGGTCTGTAGACTACAGCAATATGGATGAGAGTGCCATCTCCTCTTTCCAACGCAATCCAGAGCGCTTCTTCTTTTCCCCATGTTCCCTGCATTTCAGTAGCTTTAATACTGCTTTTGACATACAAGGCTACTCCTCCTCCTTTCCATTTTCTCTGTCTCTTCTGAATAGATTATAGCCAGCTATGGCTATATCCCAATCATGCGATTCATTAAACCATGTTTCCGTAACGGCCACGATATCCAAATCCGTTTCCACCATTAGGGCTTCCAGGTCTGGAATTTTTTTGGCTAAGCTTCGAGCATTTGTGCTCATTGCTTTCCAGCATTTACCTGGCTTGTGTGTATTTTGCATTGATTTTATTCTGCCCATTTCTTCCCACTTGTTTTTGATGTGTGGTTTAAGAGTATGGCTGTTTCTGATGTTGTTCTGCTTTTGCAGGGGGTGGCATGCAGATGTTGACCTTCCACATCCGTCACCCCCTTTTCCTAGTTTAAATGCATATCCACATACTGCCTGAATTTTTCACTTAGGTTTCTTTTCCCTGCGACAGTGAGATGTAGTCCATCAGCACAGTATAGTCTCTTGTTGGTCCATCTATTGTCCCAGTTGCCAATAAATCTGAATCCTTCTTGTTTGCACCAGGTCTGGAGCCATGTATCAGAATGGGAATGTCTCAGGTGATCATAACCTCTTCATCCTCTGTAATTCTCTTAGGTCATGATCCCAGTGCTTTTCAGGGATAGTGATGTGGTAGTGTTTACAGAGTTTCCAGTGGACAAGACATGCTACTTTGTTGTGCCTTTCTGTATAGAAATTTTCTGCTATCGGAAGTTCACAGCCAGCTCCTGTCTAGGGTGGGTCACTGCCATTTGCATGCGGAAGCTGCCATACTGTCTACAGTCTTCCCACATGTAGATTTGTAAAATGGCTCCTTTGGCTGTATGCGGCAGCAAATGCTTGTGCACTACTGAACAACTTTACACATATTTTACAAACGTTGACACATTCGGCAAAGTCTTTTCTAAACTACTACTGGAATTCAGTATGTCTCATGCCTCAGTTTTGACATCTCAATTCCATTCTCATGTTCTACGTAAAATGGGCTTTTTTCTCTCCAAACCAACTACAGAAGTTGTGTCCTGAGCATTCCCGTCTCTCCCTTCTCCCCCCTCCCCTGAGCATGCTCATCCCTACTCTCCCTGCCTGAGACCAACCTCCCTATTTCTCCTAGGACAAGCAGGATGAAGTCATCCACACCAGGTGGTGTCATCCGACGGCGCCGAAGACGGAAGTAGTCTCTCTCTAGCCCAGAAGGGTTTACCTTCTGGGCATGCATCAACTGGCCCTACCCCTAGGCCCGCCCCTAGCCAGCCACTTTTGCCTCTTCCGCCTTGCCAGCAAGACAGACCTCTACTCTCTCCTTCAAACTGATCTTCAATCAACATGCCTGGAAAACAGCACAAACCGGGTTTTAAAAAATGCCCCGGCTGTTCCAGGAAGATGAACACGACTGACCTGCATGATCGTTGCCTGCGGTGCCTGGGTGTCTCCCATCAGGTAGAAGATTGTGCACACTGCGCCCGCATGTCCCCTAGAGCCATAAAATCTAGGAGGAATGCGCTCCGGGAACTATTCCCTGCATCTCTGCCCTCCGGAGCTCTTAACAGTGCCTTGCTCCCTGCTTGCTCCTCCTCGGCCTTGCAGCCTCTCCTGATGCCTGCTCAGCCCCTGCCGATGCCTCCTGCTGCTGCAATAGCCCCGGGTGCGCCGGTTCTGGCCTCCTCCCATGGCGACTCAGCTCCTGGCTCTTCAGACAACCGGCTCCCTGAAGCCCCGTCCTTCCACGAGGCTCCCATGGCGGCGGCCATCTTTAGTGACGTCAGCTTCGCAAGCCCCGCCCACCACGGCACCATTGGCCGGCGCCGGGAGAAGCGTCATGCTACATGCAGCGAATCAAGGCACTGGCACCACCATCGAAGATCCCGCTCGGCGCGGAGGCGCCGGCGCTACCCGCGTCGTGATCACAGGGCCATCTCCCGATCCAGCAGCAGCAGCTCCAGCGGTTCTGACAGCCACCGGAGCCTACGAAAGTGGCGCCATCATCGACGCAGGAGCCATCGCCACTTCCACACTCCAACCACTTCCTGGGACAGCGATTCTCACGATGAAGCTGCCTACTCACCGGACAGGTATGACTCTCCAGACTACCTTAGTCGGGCTCTCATTCCGGCGACCCCCCCTTCTCTGCCTGGATCTCCTGAGGCTCCAGGGGCAGTCCAACCGCCCTGTCTTCTCCCTGACCCTGCCACCACTACTCCTGTAGCCATGGAAGCCCCTGCTCAACTTCTGTCCCTCCTCACCGGTCTCTTTGAGCAGTGGACCCGCTCTTCAGCAGCACCAGCAGCAGGGGCCCTCCCCAAAACCCTCAGCGAACTTGCGGATGCCCCCGCACACCCCACCCCTGATCCTGCACCGGATCCCGGCTCCACCGCCGTCCCTTCACAGGAACCCCAACTCCCTCACGACGGCACAGAGAGCAACACTGCGGCTTCCGTGGAGCCCTCAGAAAAAGCTGGCCAACAGCCTGCGAACTGCCCTGGTAACCCGGAGGATCTGTCATATCCAAAATTCCTCTGTAAGGTAGCCGAGGCCCTGTGCCTCCCCAGCGTCTCCCCTATCATTGACCAGCGCCCGGAAACTCAAGCCGCAAGAAAATTTCTTGAAGCCCCACGTTCCTCTGCGCACCTTCCTGTTCACCCTCTACTGAATGAAAATTTACTATCCATATGGCAGAATCCCTCTTCCGGGACCCCGACATCAAGGAAGTTGGATGCAAAATATCAAGTCCAACCTTCTCCTGGATTCAATAAGACGCAACTTCCCCACCACTCCATAGTTGTGGAATCCGCTCTCAAACGAACGAAATCAGCACGGACACAATCCAACTTTCCGCTTGTCAAAGACTTAAGGCTACTCGATGAAGTTGGAAGAAAGACCTTCCAAGGGTCCATGCTGTGCGCTAGAGTCGCCGCCCACCAACTGCAGCATGCCCTGTATCAGGACACTCTCATGGAAAAATTAAAAACGACCATTTCCACTTCCAGCCAGGAGACACAAGCCGCCGCTTCAGCTACCCTCCTCGACCTGCAAGAATGCACTAAACATCAGGTGCGTCAGCGTTTGACGCCTTTGATGCGGCGGCCCGCACTGCGGCCACCTCCATCTCCGCTCGACGCCTAGCCTGGCTCAGAGCCTCAGGCCTACGGGAAGACACGCACGAGCGCATTGCTGATGCCCCCTGAATGGGGGATACTCTGGAGATAAAGTTAATGACACTGTCAACGCCATGAAGGACCGTTGTACGACACTCCAAACTCTCGCAGACGACGGTCTAGAACGGCCTGTCCGCAAGACCTCCTACCAGCATAAACCTTTCTCCTTCTCATCTTCCAAGCGTCAGTACGGATCCTACTGAAAGTGGCCACAGCCCCACTACAAGCAACCATCGCACTCCTCCCACGCTTCCTACAAGCAAAAGCCCCATCAGCGTGAAAGGAGGCAGCAAAAGCCAGCTCAGCTGGCATCGGGGAGAAGCAACCAGACCTTTTGACTGGAGGACTGGGGCCAACCCCCCATGGGAGGTCGCTTGGCCAGGTTCCTTCAACATTGGAAATCCATTACTACAGACCAGTGGGTACTTTCAATCATTGCCAAAGGGTACCGTATAAAGTTCCTATCACCACCCGTACAGCGGGCGACTCCACGTTGTAAACAATCCACCTCCCTCCTGGCAACGGAGATCTTGGCCCTCCTGGCCTCCAACGCAATAGAGCCGGTCCAGGATGCGGAGATCAACACTGGATTCTACTCCAGATACTTTCTTATTCCCAAGAAGTCTGGCGGCATGCGGCCCATCCTCGACCTACGCAAACTCAATCTATTCATCGTCAAGGAAAAGTTCAGGATGCACTCCCTCGGGACCATCCTCCCCCTTATCCAACAAAAGGAGTGGCTCACATCCTTGGATCTCATGGACATGTACATACACGTTCCCATACACAAGGCTCACAGTAAATATCTACGCTTCCAAGCCGCCGGGAGACACTTCCAATACAAGGTTCTTCCGTTCGGCCTGTCCCCGGCACCACGAGTGTTTACGAAATGCGTGGCAGTGGTGGCAGCACACCTTCGCAAACAAGGAATCTCTGTTTTTCCCTATCTGGACGACTTGCTTATCTCTGCTTCTTCCTTCAGAGAGGCCAAGCGCGCAACCCAAACAACCATCTCCCTGCTGACATCCTTGGGTTTTCTGGTGAATTACCCAAAATCGCACCTCAGCCCTTCCCAGTGGATGGAGTTCATTGGAGCACTTGTAGACACCTCTCGCTCCATGGCCTTCCTTCCCCGATCAAGGAGGAACATCATCAGGGAACTGGCACGCATCGTACGAACGCAACAGTCCTCCTCAGCAGAAACCCTCCTGCGCCTCCTAGGACACATGGCGTCAGCCACCCAAACGGTACCATTAGCGAAGCTCCACATGCGCTGCCTTCAGTGGCACCTGCAGACAGTCTGGTCTCAGCCCTCACAGTCTCTGGAGACCATCATTCCCCTGGACAAGACAGTGTTGACCTCACTCCGTTGGTGGACTCTCAAAAAGAATCTAGCATGCGGGAGACCTCTCTCCCAACCACCACATCAACTAACCATCACCACCGATGCATCACCTGTGGGCTGGGGGGCACACTGCCTCCACCTGCGGACACAGGGCGTCTGGTCAACCCAGGAGCGGCAGTACCACATAAACCTCCTCGAGCTCAGAGCCATGAGATATGCACTGGAGGCCTTCCAAGACTTGATCTCGGACAAGGCAGTTCTGCTGAAAACAGACAATCAAGTGGCAATGTTCTACATCAACAAGCAGGGTGGGACGGGATCACGACCCCTTTGCAGAGAAGTCCTGCGGATCTGGGCGTTCGCGTCTGCTCACCTCTGCACGCTCCAAGCCTCCTACCTCCCCGGCCTTCAGAACCAATTGGCTGACAAGCTGAGTCGACAACTCAACCCACACGAGTGGTCCCTGAAGCCTCAGGTGGCCCTCCGTCTCTTCCAAGTTTGGCGCTACCCTGCAATCGACCTCTTCGCCACGGAGAACAACACGAAGTGCAAAATCTTTTGCTCAAAACGCCCCTCTGCTTGGAGCCACGCAGCGGATGCATTCGACGTGTCCTGGTGGGGGTGGTCTCTAGTGTATGCCTTCTCTCCCATCCCGCTGATTTCCAGGACCATCCAACGAATCATCTCCGACAGAGCTCAAGCCATCCTGATAGCCCCATATTGGCCCCGTCAGGGATGGTTCTCATTTATCCACCGACTACAGGTGTGCCCGCCGATACGCCTACTCCTGAGTCCGGATCTGGTCTCGCAGGACGACGGGAACACCCTCCACCCCAACCTTCAAACCCTTGCTCTCACGGCCTGGAGGCTGAGCGGATAGCCCTTTCCCCTTTCCATCTTCCACAGGAGGTCGAACAGGTGATACCCGCCTCACGTCGGCCATCGACCAGAAAAGCCTACAGCCTCAAGTGGCGACGCTTCACCTCCTGGTGCACCGCTCAGGGAGTGGCCCCCTTCTCCTGCCCCATACCGACAATCCTGCAGTACCTAACCTCCCTGTCCCAGCAGGGACTGCAGACGCAATCCATCCGGGTTCACCTGGCAGCCATCGCAGCCTTCCATGAGCGCTCAGGGGATGGGTCCATTGCACAGTTACCCATTGTGGGCCGGTTTATGAGGGGTCTGTCCAACCTGCATCCCCCAGTCAGGAGACCGGTGCCCCTCTGGGATCTTAATGCGGTCCTCAACCAACTCACGTTACCCTCCTTCGAACCCATGCAATCAACCGACATCAAGTTCGTCTCCTGGAAAACACTGTTCCTGGTGACCATCACCTCAGCCCGGAGGATCAGCGAGCTACAAGCACTGGTGGCACACCCAGCCTACACGCAGCTGTCCGAGCACCGGGCCACCCTCCGGACACATCCGAAATTTGTTCTGAAGGTGGCCTCCGCCTTCCACATTAACCAAACTATTGAGCTCCCCACCTTTCACCAGGAGCCCCACTCTTCCCCGGAGGAAGAACGCTTGCACAAGCTTGAATGCGTCCGTGCCTTGAGAATCTACCTCCTCCGGACGGCCGCGCAAAGGCAGAGCATGCAACTCTTTGTTTCTTATGACCATAACAAACCTGGTCGCCCGGTCACCAAGCGCACTCTGTCCCTCTGGATTACTGCATGTATCGCCTTCTGCTTGAACCAAGCCGGCTCCGGACCCTCACCACCAGCGAACCCACACCAGCTGAGGGCGCTCGCAAGCTCTATCGCCAACCTATGAGCGGTACCGGTCCCCGAGATCTGCAAAGCAGCCACCTGGTCCTCCGTCCAGACTTTTCAAAGACACTACTGCCTAGACTGACAAGCAGGTTCTTTCGGGAGGGCGGTCCTGATGGCAGCCTGCGCCCCCGCTGGACCTTGAACTAATACCTCATGAACTTGATGCCAAGAACCTTCTACTCACCCAGTAAGGGTCTAGTAAGCTCAAGATGCGCTGAACTCTTGCAACTCTCCTGACATGGTTGACTTACACCTGTTAAGGGTTATTTGCACACGTGATGTTTTAGTTACACATGTTTTACTACCTGTTTACGGATGTTACTGCCTGTTTGCACATGTTTACTACCTGTTGGCACATACCCCCGTGCACCTGTCACTGATGTTTCTGATTACACCTGTGCACGTACAGCCGGTCGATTGACCTGCTGGAATAAACAGTATTGTTGCCTACCTCTCAGTGTGACTTCCTGAACCTTCCTGTCTGGGTCCTTCCACCTCAACAATTCTTTACTAGGGAGGCACCTGGTGTGGATGAATTCATCCTGCTTGTCCTAGGAGAAATCGGGGTTACTTACCTGTAACGGGAGTTCTCCGTGGACAGCAGGATAAGTCATCCACACTTCCCGCCCTCCTCCCCTATAAGGACCCCCACAGGTCAAGGCCCTATCGCCCTTAGTCTCTGAGTCAGCTCGGGACACAGTGGCTGGCTAGGGGCGGGCCTAGGGGTAGGGCCAGTTGATGCATGCCCAGAAGGTAAACCCTTCTGGGCTAGAGAGAGAGACTACTTCCGTCTTCGGCGCTGTCGGATGACGCCACCTGGTGTGGATGACTTATCCTGCTGTCCACGGAGAACTCCCGTTACAGGTAAGTAACCCTGATTTCTCTCTTCTACCCAGTTGGGCTCCTCTCACAAGCCTTCTGTCTTCTGCAGCTTTCTGTCTCTCACTGGCACCCATGTGTCTGCATTCTCCCCTCACTCTGCACCACCCCAGAGCCAGCTCAACTTTTAGGCAACACTAGGTGATCGCCCAGGGCAGCCGCTTCTGAGAAGCAGCAAAGAGCAGCAGCTGTCAAAGTAAAACAATACGTCCTGACAGACACACAAACTCAAGAGCTTTTTACCTGCAAGGGCAGCAGGCACACACACACACACACAAATCAGTTGAATATTTAAAAGTATGATGTTGAATTACACATTTATACAAGATGGTTGTGGAAGGGAGATGTTGTGATAATCATGATTGCTAAGCTTAATTATCAAAATCTTTGTAGGGAGGAGTGGCTGAAGGTTCACCCTAGGGCACTCAATACTCTTGCCCTGCCCTCCCCTGCAGCTACAGACTCTGCCTTTGCTGAGTGGGATCTGCAGCCCTCCATTGGTCAACAGACACCATTCTCCCCCAAGCACATTGTGCATATATAGACTTCTTCCCTTGTTTATTTTTTAACCACTTCAGGGTACATTTTCGAAGGCTTAATCAAAATCTATGTATGCAGTATGGAGAGGAGCATGGGCAGATCTGCTGAATCCGTAATCAGGGCTGGTGCAAGGATATGAGTCGCCCTAGGCAAAGCTTCCTCGTGTCCCCCTGCTCCCAACCCTGCCCCCCACTGCCACCCAGCAGCAATTAGTTCAAATAGCCTCACAGTGTTTGCCGAAACCTCTGGTGCTACGGGGCTCTTTGTGCTGCTGCCCCTCCGATGCATGATGCCAGCTGCCTGTTTGCATGGGGTCCAGCTTCTCCTGCCCCCATGCAAACAGGAAATCGGCCAATATTCAACTACAGTTCACAAAGTTACCTTGTGCCTCGTGTTGGAAAATCAGTCTGTGGGGGCTGCAAAGCATAGGTATGCGTTGCCAGCTAGGAATCATATTGCAAATCTACCCTAAATCTCCCCACATATACAGTGCTGGAATCCTAATTTCTGACACAGCTAAAAGTACCTACGTTCTCTTTGACAATGGTGGAAAGTAAACACCGACCAGGCAGTTTCCTTTTTGAAACTTATATGGGTGTACATAGTTTACAGCCACCATGTCCCCACTCCCCATTATGCCTCAGAGTAGCCCTATGGCTAAAAGCGTGTACATATTTCAAGAAACTGAAAATCCTTTAAAGCAGATTCAGCAACGTTGTTCACAAAAATGCTTCCTGAAAGCAGGTACAGTAGTTCCCACCAATCTCTGAAAATGACTCTATGTGTTTTACTTTAATAATTAGCCTGTACAGATTTTCATGCCAATAATATTTCCTGAACTATGGCTTCATTGCCCTGAATGTGCCTGATGCTGACTGATTTCAGACACTAAGTGGGGCTGGGTTTAGCTTAAGGTCACCAGATGTCCCCGATTTTAGAGCTATGTCCCTGACTCCTACCTGTTTGGTAGCCTCCTGTCCTCAATTCTAACGATGAAGACAGAGGGGGTAGAAAAAAAGATTATTTTCAATTTAGTGATTGGAATATGTCCGTTTTTAGAATTGTATCCCTTATCTTTATATTTTGCATAGTGCAGGGGAAAATACATCATTGTTTCTTTGTGGATTTGCAGCTTGGAAGTGATATGGGGGGGGGGGGCAGGGTAATGACTCCACTCCTTCACATCTTGTTGCTCAAACCTGGAACTAAGGTGTCCCTTCCTCCCTCCTATCCCCACTCTGGATAGCAAGTGTCCCAAATATACCTGCAGAAGATCTGGTAACCTTAGCTTGGCTAGTACTTGGATGGGTGGCCACTTTGGAATCCCAAGTGCTGTAGGCTAGCTGTTTGGAAGGAAGGTTGGCGCCTGGCAATCTACTCTGGTCACACTTTACCAAGAAAACGCCAGGGCTGCGTTGCCAGGAGTCCAACTTGACTGATGCACATACACTATTTACTGAATCTAAACCAGAGAGAGAGAGGAGGTGTGTGGCTAGATTTGGGGAAGATTTCTGGATAAAAAGAGCTTTCAAAAGCAGGCTGTTTATTTCATATTTCGGTTAGCAGCAGGTGCAAACAGACAATTGCTCCTTTGTTTTATGGTTTCTATGCTGCCTCCCTGGAGACTTTCCAGAGCTGGGGTTATAATTAGGGGAAAGAAATTATAAAATGAAACTTTTCAAAGGGCCATTTGGAAGCGGAAGACTGAGCTGGAAGGGAAGGAAGGTGAGGTGAGGTATGCTATGCGTTCAGCAAAGCAGAAGATCTCAACCCACCCGGATGTGAGCTTGTCCTCTCAGTACCTCTGGATTGCACACTAGAACTTTTCTGTCCAGTGTATGTTAAGAACCTGGAGAATAGTTTGGGCTTGAACTCCTTTTGCTTTTTCCAAAGTGCCAACAGCTTTTCGACTGTGGAACTGACAGCCCCCTCCTCTTCCTCAGCTCCTCAGCAGAGAGGGAGGGCGGCTTTGCTCCTAGAAGCAGAAGGTAGAGGGCTTTCGTCATCAGCCAATGTGATCCCTGTGCAGTGTGGGGAGGGGAGGGGAGGGGAAGGGGGGTCTGTCCTGATGGGAGGCGATCGCCTTTCGCTCGCATACTCTGTGTGCTCTGGTGCCTGCCTGCAACACAAGTCTGTGCTCTCGAGAGGACTGCAGGGGAAGTGGAACGGATCCGAGCCATCCTTTGTTTTCTCATTTAACTTTTGAGGAGCTTGCTGAAAGAGGCTTGGAAAGAACTCTTCCTTGGCAGCGTCTATGCGCGACTGCATGAATACGAGAACGGACCCCGGCGCCGGCCCGCGTGCCTGAGGAGCCCCTGCCCAGCGGTATAGCGGAGAGGAGTCTCCCCGACTGCGCGGTTCTGGGGATGGCGGAGCTGTCAGTCAAGGATCACCTGGAAGGCATCCTCTCGGATTTCGAAGGTATGCGTTTATCTGCAGCTCTGGCCACAACTAGCCCTCTTTCCCTTCAGAAGTTTCCCACCTCTTCAGTGCCTGTCCATCCTAAATAGTCGGTCCCTCTGTTTGCATTAGAAAGAGAGTAGTTGCCATTTCAGATCGGTGGCGGTGCATACCAAAGCTCTTGTGTGTGAAATTCCATGTGCCTAAAAGTGGTCCTAGCCAGAAGGCTCCCCCCCCCCCCAACATGAATATATGGTGTCAGAGAGTGCTGAATAAAGAGGGACTGCAGGGGCAATAATAATAATTCGATTTATGAGACTTTTATCTGAAGCACCTGGCTTGACAGGAATAGCCGAACTACAATGAAAGCCCGGAGGAAGGGGGTGAGACTTTGCCAAATAGACATTGTTCCCACTGCCGGAGTAATGGCTCCCAGTGGATTAGTTTTGCGCATACCGTGACGGGAATGAACCTTACTCCTAAGACGGAGTGTGACGGGTATGATCTCAATCTCTCAAATTAACTGCTAGCCCTGACCTTAAGGCTTGTATTGTGCCAAAGAGAGCTTCCTTATGATTAAACTCTCAGGATATAATTTATACGCGCAGCAGATGGATGTGCGTTTGAAAATTCTCTTCAAAAAGGCCAGGAGCAGCCAAACTATTTGGGGCAATTCGTGTTTCTCTCGGAGTTACGTTTGCGCAGACCACGATAGAAATGAATCTTGCCGCTATGACAGGGTACGCTGGAGACAATCTCAACCTCCGAGATTCGCTGCTAATTTGTGTCTCCAGTTTAAAGGCACTGGTGTGCTCGGTCTTATATGTGCAACATGTGGACGGATACATTTGTATTAACCATGCACCATTGCTTTCTAGGGTTTGTTTCTAAGCATTTTCAAGATTAGGAGCAGAATCTCAGACGCCAGTTAAAAATGATGAGAGTGCATTTTTCACCCGGAGTGCTTAGGAGACTTTGAAGCAGATTCTGATCTGGGGGATTCAGGTGCTGGCTGCCCATCCCTGACTTATCCTCGCTACTTTCCAAAATGAATTAAGCCGATTGCAGATTCCTCTCCTGTCTTTTCTTTGTACATATGATGCCTCTTAAAGGAGCAATATGCATAGAATAGATAAAAATGGTCTCATACCGGTTCTAAACTTTTGAAGAGCACTCCCCAATCAAGCTCTCTCCTCTGCGAAATCTTATTTGGTTAACAGAGTGGCAGGCTCCTTAATGAACATAAAGTGAACTCATGTTATGTTTTATACTTTATACAGCCTTCCTTAAACCAAAGTTCATCCTAAGGCAGGTGACCAAGTAATCAAATACACAAAAATACAATTCCAGTAACTTTGATCATCCAAAAATACATCTATTAAATAGAATTACCTTTATATCTTGAAAAAATTGACTCATTTCTATAGATATAAACTTCTTGCTCACTAGTACACTTATCTGTGTGGGAAGAACAACTTTTCAATGAGTTTATCATGCAAATAACTGTTTACCCAAGTAAGGTGCCTAAGTTGAAAATTGCCCTTCTGTGCACAACAGAATGTACATCCAGGCAGAATGTAGACAGCATATATTTTTTTTATCCTAGGGAAAAAGAGGCGATTTACAGGGATGTGCTTTGGTCAGGGGAAAAAACAGCATGCATAAATCTGAAATGATCCATGTGTTTTAAGTGAAACTGGAATGAGCATGGGGGGGGGGGTAGTTACTAAGGGGTATGTTTACTAAAGGTTAATGTGTGTTAAGTAAAGTTAACACATTAAGTGCTGGAATGGCCCATAAAACTGAACAGGCAGTGGAAGCCAGGGGCGGCCCAAGGGGGGGGGGGGTGCGGGATCATGTGCCGAGACTCGGTGTGGGGCCTCATTTGCATAAGTATTTGCATAATGTTACCATACACTAACTTTTAGTAAACATGCCTCTTAATGAGTATATGGATAAAGAAAGACTAAAAGATTTCTACATTACTATAATCCAGTGCCAACCGCCAGGCAGATTAGATACTACTACAAACACTGCCCATTTAGAACCCATAGCAAACCCGCCGTATCCTAACAGCACTACCAGGACTCACAAAGCACCAAACCCTACCTATCAAAAGGAAACACTGCAAATATTAAACCAATACATTTCACAGGATAACAATACATGACCTACTGGGGAAAGAGAACAAGTGGCAATGTCAAATAGGAATTACATAAACAGAATACCTCAGCTCAGTTACACATGCAGAACATAGACCATCACCAAACAAGGAATCACAATTTAGAAACAGGAAGACAATAATTAAACTGGGAACCCCAAAAGCCAAACTTGGAATGTACAACAACACTGTAGAAATAAAACTATAAATTAATTTCTTCTTGAACTAAATAAAGCGCAGACGTTAATGATGCACATTTCCCAGAGCTGACATATTCCAGTTAATAAATTCAAAATAAAGAGATATTTTTCTACCTTTTGTGCACTTTTTTTCAGTTGCAATTGCTCCAGCCACTTTCTTCTGGTTTCTTAGTGTCTTCTGCTAACTCTCTATCGTCTGCTGTCCATTTGTCCTTTCTTCTCTCTTCTAGGTTTTTTTTTCCATTCTTTCTCTACATCTGCTTTAACATACTTATCTTTCTCCTTTTGCACTTTCCTCATTCCTATTTCATCCACTCAAATTTTACCCCTCCATCCTCAATCCCCACTTACTCTCCCAATATCCGGCCAATTGTAGATTT
This sequence comes from Ichthyophis bannanicus, assembly GCA_033557465.1. Lineage (NCBI taxonomy): Eukaryota > Metazoa > Chordata > Amphibia > Gymnophiona > Ichthyophiidae > Ichthyophis > Ichthyophis bannanicus. The sequence continues at coordinate 175,608,327 of CM066044.1, forward strand.
ATCTTTCCTCCCACACAAAATATTTTTCCCTCTCCATTTCACTCTCCCAGCTCCATCCCATTCTAATCCTCCCCCAACATCAGCTCCCTTCTAGTTCCAACCCCACCCAGCATCTGCTCCCTTCTAGTCCCCGCATCAGCCCATTTCCAGTCCTAGCCCCCCATTAGCCCATTTCCAGTCCTAGCTCCCCCATCCATTTCCAGTCCTATCTGAGTCCCTCCATCAGCTCATTTCCAATCCCAGCCCCCATCAGCCCATTTCTAGTCCTTTCCTAGCCCCACCCTCAGCCCATGTCAAATCCTAGCTCCCCTCCACTCAGCCCATTTACAATCCAAGCCCCCCATGAGCCTACTTCCAGTTCTAGCACCTCCATGAGTCCATTTCAATCCAAGCCCCCACCACAGTCCATTTCCAATCTTAGCACCCCCAACAGCCCATTTCCTGTCCTATCCTAGCCCCTCCATCTCCCCATTTCCTGTCCTAGCCCCCCCCCCACTCAGCCCATTTCCAGTCCTAGTTCCCTCCCCTCACAGCACATTTCCATTCCAAGCACCCCCATCAGCTTTTTGCAGTTCAAGCCCTACTTCCACTCAGCCCATTTCCAGTCCTAACACCCCCCCAGCCCATTACCAGTCCTAGCCCCCCCATAGCCCATTACCAGTCCTAAGCCCCCCATAATCCATTACCAGTCCTAAGCCCCCCATCAGCCCACTTCCAGTCCTAACCCCCCATGACCCCATTTTCAGTCTTAGCCCCCCAATAGCCCATTACCAGTCCTAACCACAATCAGCCCAATTCCAGTCCTAACTCCCCATCAGCCCATTTCCAGTCTTAGCCCCCCCACAGCCCATTACCAGTCCTAACCCCCCCATCAGTCCATTTCCAGTCCTAGCCCCCTACAGCCCATTACTAGTCCTAACCCCCATCAGCCCATTTCCAGTCCTAGCCCCCCATAGCCCATTACCAGTCCTAATCCCCCTACAGCCCATTTCTAGTCTTAGCCCCCCATAGCCCATTATGTCCTAGCCCCCCCATCAGCCCATTTCCAGTCCTAATTCCCCATCAGCCCAGTTCCAGTCTAAGCCCCCATAGCCCATTTCCAGTCCTATCCCCCCATCAGCCCATTTCCAGTCCTAGCCCCCCAATAACCCATTACTAGTCCTAACCCCCCCAACAGCCCACTTCCAGTATTTGTCCCCCCATCGCCCATTACCAGCCCTACCCCCCCTCCCCCCATCAGCCCAGGTAGATTAAAAAAAAAAAAAACGGCTGCTGCTGCTGCCGTGGCAGCGGCAGAATCAAGCGTCCTGCCCCAGGGCCCCCCCTGCCCGGCAGAGCCTCCCTGCAGCATCAGCTCCCGAGTCCCAAAGTGCGGGCTTTAATTCAGAGCCGTGAAAGGAGAGCTTCTCTGACCTTTCACGGCTCTGTTAAGCCTGCCGGGGCTGATGGGAAATCCCATCAGCCCCGGCGGTATTAACAGAGTCACGAGAAAGGGAAACTCTCGTGGCTCTGAAAGCCCACGCTTTGGGACTCGGGAGCTGATGCTGCAGGGAAGCTCTGCCGGGCAGGGTGGGCCCCGCGGCGGGACACTTGATTCTGCCGCTGCCACTGCGGCAGTGGCAGCAGCAGCCGCAGCCGGTTTTTTTTTTTTTTAATCTAATTGGGCTGATGTAGAATGTTTTTTGCACGGGGCCCCCTGAAATGCGGGGCCCTGTGCAAAAAACATTCTTGCTCAATGCACGGGCCGGCCCTGGTGGAAGCATTTAATGCACCTTAAGTAAAGTTAACATGTGTCAACTTTTAGTAACATGCCCCTAAGAGGCACTTTTATGAAAGAGTGCTATGGGGGTTGCACCTAACATGGCAAAAGAGCTGAAATGATGATGATTTAGGGGCAACACTACTGTGTTAACTGTCAGGGGCGTGGAAAGCGTTTCCCTGCCAGTTAACGCGGAGCCTTGTCCCATAGCGCACGCAGTGTTAGGATGGGTGCACCTACCCCCACCTATTGAATTGGTGTTAGGTGATCCCGTACTAATGCACGTAGTGCGCGGTGTGAACCCCACGCTAACTGCACAGAGCATACCAGGCCCACCCCCACCCCGCCCACTCACATCCCTAATGTACATTGCACAATTATTTATTTATTTAGCTTTATTTATATACGGACGGCATGGAAATCGTCACAGGCTGTCATGGCCCTGTGCTAGCTGGTAACGTGTGTCTCAACATGCATTCTGCACATGCCAGACCACATGCTGTTAGCTACCACCCTTTAGTAAAAGCCCCTAAGTGTTTTACAAGAACAATGCACGTTATTTGTTCCTTAAAACAGATTAAAGAGAAATAGTATGTCTTATCTTACTATAATGCATGTTAAGTTATCCCAATGTGCATTGCCTAATAATGAAATGCAAATGCATGCAAAACACCTCATTATTAGGAAATTCAAATAAGGCAGCTTGTATTGAACACCTCTAGCTGCATTATTCCTGGAAAGATGATACCAGCCTGGCTCTGGAGTGGGCAAGGAACAGGTGGGAGTCTTTGTGGGTAGTGAGCGATTGGGGATTTTCGGAGTGGAGGTCTTTTGGGTTGGGAGACTTGTCAGTGTGGATTAGTTGGGAAGCCGGGGATGGTGAATTTGAGCTGTGGCTGGGGAGGGGGGGCAGACTGCTTGCCTTTGCTTCTCATGTGTCCCCTTTAAGAATGTTCCCTGGAACATCAGACTACATGTTAGCGGTCCAGTGCTCCAGGAGAGCAGACTAACACAACTTGAGTTACCACACTTTAGGTAAAATGCGAATATTTATTGCAGTTTAGTAACCTGCCCCCTTAGTCTCTTATTTAAAGAAAGAAATGCAGCAGGTTACATGTGGAACTTTTAGCAAACTAAAATACACTTTTGCTTAGAGCACAGAGCTGAGAAGCCTAAGACTCAAACCCCCATTTCCAATGACCTTGGTGAAGCCGCAGAGCTCTGGGTACACAACCTTTTCTCTTTGAGTCCATCTAGTTTTTCTCTATTATGCCCCTTTCCTGCTAAAGTTCGTGAGTTGTTAATAGCCTTTGAATCAAACTATGTATTTGTGTTACTGTGTTGAAGGGTGGCGGTGTCAAATAATGATATTTTTGTTCCATCACAGAGATTGCTGCCCAATGCCATTTCCCCACTGATATGAACAAAAGTGTTTTGGGGGAAGGAAGGAGTTGTCCTTCAAAGTTACCTGTTTTCAAATTGCAGGAGCAGGTCTATTGTCCATATGCAATTTTTTCCCTTGTGTTCTCTTCACCCCAGGACTTCAGGCAGGCTTCTCTTCTTTAATCAGATGCAGCAGTTCAGGTAACGGGCTGTGGCTGGCAGTAGCTGCTAGATGCTTTGATAATGAGAGGTTTATGAAGTGCAGGCTGGATCATTCCTCCAGGTAAAGGATGGCTCCAACTCAGCCTGCCAGCATGCTAATGGAGGCAGCTCCAGTAATTAAGAGCCAGGCCCAGTCTTTAAAGTTGAGTTTTCTTGGGAAGCAAATGCTGTCTGCGGCAGGGAAACTATAGTTGCCTAACAGAAGCCTGCAATAACCAAGTGTGTGTTTAAAAGAAGGGGAAAGAAAAAAAGCCTTCCAATGAAGAGAGCCCAGGGCTGCCACAGCTAACTGGATGACATTATCAGAAAGAGTTGGTCCAGCTCGACCACCTCCACTCCCTGTTGCTGCTTCACAAGGGCCAGAACAATTTGCATACAATGAAGACAGTTCCTGCAAACCTCTCTCTCATGATAGTCATTGCGGTTATTCTGAAAACCTGAGTGGCTGGGTGTATCCTGAGGGCTGCGTTGAGAACCCCTGTCCTAGACAGGATCTATCTTGGAACCAAATTGTAGGAAGTATGCTGAACCTGGAACAATTCTCCTGCATTACCCACACAAATGACTGGTGTTTGTTGTAGGGTGGTCTCAATGCATGGGATAAGTCATAGGGAGTGCTAGGTGACAGAGCTTGGCATGGGGAGATCTCCATTCAGAATAGATTATAGGAAATGCTGACAGACAACGGTGTAGGCAGATTTCAGTGCGAGATCAGTCATAGGAGGTAGTGAGCGACAGTAGGTTTGTGTTCTCAGTGCTGCTTTTATTTCCCTATGGGCCAACATAAGAATGGTCTGTCTAGAATGCAAATGGAGAAGATGATGCAAAAACTAGAGTTCATCCTATTCTGTTGCAATGCTTCAAATGTTATTTGATCTTCATCTTTTGTTATGCTTCCCTATTGCCAAAGATCCACTGTGCCTATCCCCTGCTTTCTTCTTCCTTGTTTGGCTCTATCAGTTCCATTTGGAAGTTATTTTAGGCAGTCTTACCCTAGTGCAGGGGTACTCAAATCCAGTCCTGGAGGGCCACAAACCAGTCAGGTTTTCGGGATATCCCTAATGAATATGCATGAGATATATTTGCATGCACTGCCTCCATTGTATTTGACTCTATCTCATGCATATTCATTAGGGATATCCCAAAAACCTGACTGGTTCATGGCCCTTCAAGACTGGATTTGAGTGCCCCTGCCCTAGTGGTTAGAGCAGCAGCTTAGTGACCAAGAGACCAGAGTATGATTCCTACAAGCACTCCTTGTGGCCTTAGGCAAGTCGCTTTGCTCTCCATCGCCTCAGAAGAAAGGCCTGGCAATTTACTTCCAGTTGTGTCTTGCCAAGAAAATCCAGGGGCTGCTGGGTTGCCAGGTGTCAGAGCTGATGATGGCCCACACCCTACTCCCAAGTCTGCTGCCCCCATTCAGTCTTTTTTCATGTCTCCTTATTCTAAACTGTACTCTTCTTTTATCACACTGGAATCTTTCTCCCCTGTGTTATTCTTTAAAGATGGTTAATGGAATTTCCTTCTTACTTTCTTTTCTTTGATGGATGGTATATCTTAAAAAAGAAATCATCTAGTTGCCACAAGTATATACAGGGCGGCCCAAAAAAAAGTGAGAACATCTCGTAGCATATAAGTTTTAAAAATTCAAAAAGACAGATGTAAACGATTGACAAATTAAAAAAAAAAAAGATGGAGACCGGAAATTGTCGAAATAAAGACGTTATTATAGCTAAAAAAGGTAAATAAGTAAAGTATTTAAGCTTTTAATTTATGAGATGTTCTCACTTGTTTTGGGCCTCCCTGTAGAACAGCTTATACCTTGAGGCCTATCTGATGGCCCAGCTTCATTCTTGGTACAGTCCCATAGACCTCCGTCGTACTTTTTCTTATAACCATAACTTCAGTGCAGAATTCTGTCCTTCTAACTGGCGACTGAATAAAAAAAGCTTTTGGCTTCCCAGCATTTAGAGGGAGCTAAAAAATAGCCTTGCGTTTTCTATGGGTGTGGCATATTGGATTACGATCACAGAACATGATAATAAAATCCCCGAGAACCAGGCAAAAAGCGAAGTCCTTGAGAAGCCCTATCCATGTTAAAATCCAAGGACCATGAACAGGGCTAACAAGAGTGATAATTATGTTTCAGTGAAGCACCACCAGCGGTTCCCCGGGTCTTGTGCTTTTACATGCGCTGTCCCCACTTTCCGTTATCACTTCCATCCATCCCACTGGAGCTATTGTGGGATGCCTGCTGATTCAGGCCAAAATGAAAACAGTGCCCAAAGAAAGAAACCTTCGAACCAATCCAGGAAGTCGAGCGGCCCTTCCTTCAGAGTAATCAGCCTTTCATTCCCACCTCTCCGTGCTGCAGTAAAGTGTCATGTTCTCTTCCCTACATTTGGTTCTACAGCCTCTGCTAAGGAGCGTGTCTTTGCTCCTCTGGGATATAGTGCTCTCCATTGTTGTCGAGTATAGTGTATTTTCCAGTCTCTTGCACCGTGAAAATGATTTGGTGAAATGTGCTTTAGTCAAATGCTGTACAGCAGATTCTTAGAGTGAGTATGTGAAATGCTTTCCTCCTGGCTCTCAAGAGTTCTTTAGAGTTTTTATTTATTTTTTTACATCTATGATCAGTAAATGGAACAAGGGAAAGAACAGCGAGGGAAGGAGAGGGAGGGGAGAAATGCCCGAAGTAAACCAGATTAATGTATGAGGGAAGGAGCAAAAGGGCAGGGAGGAGGCAATCTGTCAGCTACGCGCCGTGCACATATTTGAAAGTAATGAAGAACTATGCTTTTGACTACTACTACTATTACTACTACTACTTATCATTTCTTTAGCTCTACAAGGCATACACCACACGGTACATAAGGATGTAAGAGACACTCCCTGCTCATCAGAGCTTACAATCTAAACAAGATGAAGAACCTCACAAAACTGGGGACTAGAGTATGGCAAGATACATTTAAGTGAGCAAGAGTGAGGGGCACAGCAGGATCCAAAAGCAGCCTCAAAGAGGTGAGTTTTCAGCGTGGGTGTGAATAGGGCTAGAAAAGAAGCCTGACGTACTGACTCAGGTAGTTTGCTCATAGGGGTAGGTGAACAGAGTGGGATGATGGAAAGAGGTCTCTTTTGACAGAGGGGCAGAGTTACAGGCTGTCTGCACTAGTACATATTCGCTCTAGCCTCTCCTTCCTGCCCTTTCACACAAAGGCTCACCCAGCCCGTATTTCACTCTCTTTTTCAGCTGTTAAACACTTACAAGAAATGATCCTGGAATTTGCTGCTTTTCTTTTCAGTAGGACACTGAAAACTCTGGACTTGGCCACCTCTCAGAATGCTCACAGAACTGCAGACCCCATTGGCATCTGCATAGCTATAGAGTTGCTAAGTGATTCCATTTTTTCAGGATAGGCTGATCAAGTGCTGAATGAGTCATTTTTAGCCTTGAGGCCATAGTTTTCTAATGCTGAGGTTATAGCACGTGGTCTGAGGAATGAAAAGTTAGCCTATTTGTTTAACATTTCTTATATACCGCCTTATATATATCAAGGTGGTTTAGATTGAATAAACTGAAATTGCATTGAACAGGGCATTATAACTTGGAGATAACTATTTACAGGGAACATGGACAATGGAGGGTTAAGTGGCTTGCCCAGGACCACAAGGAGCACTTGTGGGACTAGAAACCCTAGTCCTTCTGGCCCAAGGTTGCTATCCTCTAGTGGGATTTGAACCCCTGTCCTTCTGGTCTGAGGTAACTTGTCCCAACCACTAGGCCACTCCTCCCTCACCTGCTCTTCTGCAGCTAGCTTTAGTGAGAGTTTCATGTCTTTTACCTCTCTCTTGAGTAAGGTTGAAGGACCTACAACTTTTTTCTTGTTGAAGGTGATGGCTAATGGAAAATCCCAGCAGGGGGTTGAGGAGCTGAGTTGATCATGTTGCCGAATGTAGGGTTAAGAGAAAGATTCCACGGCAGTGAAATGATGGGTACAGTGTTCGACTTCAAAAATTTAGATGACGCAATACCAGGAGTGGGGTGTGAACCCACGCAGACTCATGTCTATGACACAATACCATACATGCACATATGAAATGGCATTTTAGAAAGGACATCCAAGTCAAATCAGGTACATCCAGGGCAGAACGTGCTGAGAAACACCAGGGATGTGTATGTTTTTGCCCTATTTTAGAAGTATAGACATCCCCAACATGGACATCCATGCCAGGCCACATAGCCATCCCTCTCAGGAAAGCGTGGGGCAGGGGCATCTGTCTCATGCATGCATGATAAGCGGCAGAGCATAATGAAAATAAGAGTCCTCATTCCCCATCAGTCTTCGTTATCAGCGTGGAGAATACAGAGAACAGGATCTTACCTCCTCCTCCAGATGTCTGCTTGAGAAAACTTTTCCAATGCCCGTGCTTTGAGCATGTATAAGCTTGGGCGTGCTCAGATTGGGCGAGGATGTCCAAGTACTGGGAACACCCCAGACCCACCTTCTCCACACCCCTATTTTGACTTGGATGTCCTTGCTCTGGGGGCATCCACAGAGCCAGCTTCTAAAATGGGTTAAGGGACATCTCCATGCCTGTTTTCAGATGTCCAAGGCACGAATAGGACTTCTAAAATAACTCCCAATATATACAAATGGAATGTCTCCGGGTGCTGATTCAATTGTATGCAAAATATTGATTCTGCTGCTAACACATGCCCATGGATATGTTTCCATGACAACAAGCGTACCCTCCCATCTTTGTGCACATTTTTTTGCACAGACTTGCAGTTGGTTACGGTGTGGGGCACAGACATTTTGTTTACATGTGCGTTAGGAAACTTTGCACAGAGCTCTAATGCACAGCTTATTACACTAGCTCTTTGGTGTGCAGTTAGGATGTTGGGTGAGGGGGCATTAAACTGTTTTAGTTTTCTAAGTTGGAAAGTGCTGTGGGAGGGCACAGGTGGGAGGCAAAATTGCACTTTTTGACATTGCAAATGCATTGAGGCTGTCTACAACTCGCCCCCCCCCCCCTCTTCCCTAAAGTGCAGTCCCATTGTTTGTTACCACTTTAAAGCAGTCTTGAGTGCAAAACTAAAAGAACTAGACACTGTTTCCCTTGAAGGAAGTCTTTCTTTCTAGGTTTCACAGGAAATCGCTCTTTGTGTAGAAGGGAGCTGGGGATCCTGGGCTAAAGTTTGAACTGGGCATATATATTAAAGACAGTGTTGGAGGCAGAACAGAGGCATGGAATAGAAATGAGCGTGGAAAAAGTGGCAGAAAAGGAAAGGTTAGTATGCAGTAGAATCCAGTAGGAATCGTGTGATTTGTTTTCCTTGAATAGTATAAAATAATGTCTCTTCGTTCTTGTCCCTGAGTGAGCGCCGGCCCTAGGTGCAACTCTGTTTTCTCTGTGGCATTTTTCTTGCCAGAGCCATGTTTGATTGACTCTGCTTCTCATTTGTAAACCGTGATGGCGCGGCACAGCCACAGACAAGAGGAATCCAACTTGTGCAAAACCTCAGCTTGAGCCTTTGAAAGAAGTCAAAGGGGTCACAAACTGGAGAGCAGCTGCTAGAAGCTTTGAAGTCTAAATTTGTCACAAATTATTTTTAAAGAAGTCTCTGATTCAGAAAGCAAAGAGAACACTTGGCTTTCATGATCAACTTTATGTTGACAACATAATGTTTTTACCAATAATGGGGATCAAAAGCAACATTAGAAAACGTGGGAGACATATATGTTACCTGTCTTGTTTGTTCAGAATAAAAAGATTTACGCATAAAAAGCATGAGAGACTGTATGCATTCAGTTGCACACCAGTGGCCTTAGCTTAAAGTAAAATAAAAGGGAAGTATTAGAAATAAGATGAGATCTTTGACTTTGAAATTCCAGTAGGCCTGAAAGTTGGAAGCCGTTTGTTGACATTACTTGACTCTGATTTAAGTTTTAAGCCACGTGTCTCTCTGCTGGTATGGAAAGGTGAAGGCCGACGTCTTACATAGATCTAAGAAATTTCGGAACCGTATTATATCAGTTGGTATTATCCCCAATTCATTATTATAATCACATCTTCTAGAGGCCCTACCTGCCGCCACTATTAAACCACTACAAATAGAAACATAGAAACATAGAAATATGACGACAGAAAAAGACCACATGGCCTATCTAGTCTGTCCTTCCATAACAACTACAACAGTCCCCTTTTTACCTTTAGAGATCCTCTGTGTTTGTCCCATGCTTTTTTGAATTCAGTTACTGTCCTCATCTCTACCACCTCCACTGGGAGACTATTCCACGGATCCACTACTCTTTCCGTAAAGAAATATTTCCGCATATCACTCCTGAATCTATCTCCCTTCACCCTCATCCCATGTCCCCTCGTAGCAGAACTTGCTTTCAATTGATACAAGATGCAGCTCACCGGTATTTCTCAGGGAAGAACACACACAAGCATATATCAGCTGTTTTGTACTCGCCACATCGATTGCCAGTTCTGTGGCATAGCAGGTTTAAGGTGGTTATATTGATTTTCTACGTTATAAGATTGTTGCTATCTACTGTATACCTTTTGAAATGAGCTCTGTAATGGCATTGGCCATCTTGGTCACTAGGATCTCAGGCTCAAGGAAACTTGCTTAGCCCTGTGGGCTGTGGTCACTCACCAGGTATGGATTCTTGGTGGGAAGACCCAGGGTACATGATAGAAACAGCACTGTTCTCCTTAGTTATGGGATCAGTTAGAGCTTGGAAGGTATTGGTCCCCTGGGATCACTCACTCTGTGCACTTCCAAACAACTGCAGTCCAGTCCAGGTTTTGTTATGAACCATTAAAGTTTATTAAAAATCTTTAAAATAGTGGAACCGGTAGGAAAGGAATGATAGATTTAAGAGTAAAAAAAATAGCAGAATTTTATTAGTAGTATTAAGCTCACACCTTCCCAGTAGTAGATCAAGGCAAGTTACAACCAGGTACTTCTCCTGTTGAGCTTACAATCTAAGTTTGTACCTGAGGCAATGTAGGGTTAAGTGATTTGCTCAAGGCCACAATGAGTGCCGGTACGTTTTGAACCCTAGTTTTACTCACACCCCTCTACCCACCCACCCTGTGGCATTTAGTCTCTCATAGCCATCTTGTGCTCATTACCACGATTATTCACAGGTGCACCTAATCCCCTGTGATCTCTCTCCCACCTATCCTTATTTCTTCGGTTCTCCTCTCCATCTCTCTCTTTTACGGCTCCTCATCACTTTCACTACCTACTCCTCCTACTCCCTAACTGTCTCCCCTCCTACCAACACTTCCAAGCCCTCCCCCCTTATCTCCCCTTTACCATCCTTACTTCCCCACCATCTTGTCCTCTACCCTATCATCAGCTCTTGAGCTTCACCACTTTCTCCCTCTCATTCAGCCATCTCCTCTCTCTCTAAAACAACCTCACCCTTGTTACCGCTATGCTGTCTCCTCTCTGCCCCACACTCTTCTACTCCTTCTCCTTCTCTATTCCAGAAATATCAACCCTAACCCTGGCCTCCCTAGACTTCTGTCACAATCCCAGAACAGATCTTCATGCAACAGCTCAAATCTTATTCATATTCCTCTCCTTTACCCTTTCTCTCTCCCTTTCTCTTTTGCTTTGTGGAACGCACACTCCATCTCAAATAAACTTGCCTTTATTCTTTATCTCTAATGCTCTCCATCTTCTTGCTCTAACTGAGACCTGGCTTTTCCCAGAAGATTTGATGTCAGTCACTACTCTCTCCTTCCTGCCAATTTCAACCCCTCCTGCTGCCTCAGTCTCACTCCTTTCCCTCCTTTGGTCCACCAAATCCACCTTTTTACTCCACTACCTCTCCGGTTAGCTATTATTTATCGACCTCCTGACAAGTCCACCTTTACCTTTCTCACTGACATTGACTCATGACTTTTCTTCTGAGCCTTATGCTTTAAAGCTCCTTTCCCTTACCTCCTCTTTCGACCTCTAGCTTTGTTTTACTGCCCCCACTTACCAGCAAGACCATTGCCTCAACCTTGTATTCTTCTCTAATTGCTTACCTTCAAACTTCTGTAACTCCATTCTTCCCTTATCGGACCATCACCTGCTAAGCTTCACTCTTTATCACTCACCGCCGAACCTTACCCTGTCTTCTCCAACCTCTTTAGAAATCTTCCTGCTATTGATCCTTTGGCTCTCTCCTCCACTGTCTTATCACCTCTTTCCTCCACTGTGTCATCTGAATCTGTTGATGAGGCAGTAGCTTCCTATAAATGCTGCACTCTCCTCTGCTCTAGATGCTCTTGTTTCACCCAGGCCTTATCCTGTGAGGCATACTATACCCAAGCCCTGGCTGTCTTCCACTACCTGATATCTATGTTCCTGTGCCCATTTGCTGAGCATGCATGGCTCAAATCCCATACCCTTGCAGACTTTCTACAGTTCAAATTCATGCTTGTCTCTTTCTAGTCAGCGATAGCACTCGCCAAACTAGACTATTATGTCCATCTGACACTCTCTTGCCTCTGACCCTCGCCGTCTCTTTACAACTCTCAACTCTCTCCTCAAGGTGCCTCCGCCTCCGACCCCTCCTTCCATGACAAAATCCATAAGATCACACTCCAATTCCCCATGAGGTCAGCTACTTCCCCTCCTCCCCTTCTTCACTCTGAACTTCCCCCTACCTCTGCTAACCTCTCTTCCTTTTCTATGATCTCTGAAGAGGAAACCACACACCTTCTTTCCTCCTCCAAACTCACTAACTCCTCCTCTGATCCTATTCCTTCCTGTCTCCTAAGCTCCATCTCCTCCACTGTTGTCCCTTCCATCTCTCATATTCTCAGCTTATCGCTCACCACTGCAACTGTCCCTGCAGCCTTCAAGCATGCTGTGGTCACACCTCTCCTCAAGAAACCCTCATTAGATCTTACCTGTCCTTCTATCAGCCCATCTCCCTCCCTCCCTTCATTTCTAAACTACTTGAACGTGCAGTTCACCGCCATTGCCTCGACATCCTCTTCTCTCAAGCCCTCCTGGATCCTTTACAATCTGGCTTTCATCCTTTACATTCTACTGATACAGCTCTTTCTGCTGCTTTTGATACTGTTGACCACAGTCTTCTCCTCAATACCTTGTCCTCACTTGATTTTAAGGGCTCTGTGCTATCCTGGTTCTCTTCTTATCTCTCCCATCGCTCTTTCAGTGTTTGTTCTGGTGGATCCTCCTCTACTGCTATCCCACTCTCAGTTGGCATACCCTAAGGATCTGTCTTGGGTCCACTCCTTTTCTCTCTCTATATCCAGTCCTTTGGTGCACTCATCTCTTCCCATGGCTTTCAGTATCATCTTTACGCTGATGACTTCCAGAAATACCTCTCTACACCTGAAATTTCTCCGGCAATCCAGGCCAGGATATCTGCCTGCCTTTTCTGACATTGCTGCTTTGATGTCTCACCACCACTTGAAATTGAAAATGGCCAGAACTGAGTTTCTTATTTTTCCCCCTAAACCCTCTTCTCCTCTTCCTCCTTTCTCAGTCTCTGTGGATAACTCGTTACTCCTCCCTGTCTCCTCAGCTCGCACCCTTGGAGTCATCTTTGACTCCTCTCTCTCCTTCTCCACACACATCCAACTGATAGCTAAAACCTGCCATTTCTTTCTCTATAACATCAACAAAATTCGCCCATTCCTTTCTGAACACGCTACTAAGACACTTATCCATTCCTTAGTCACCTCCTGTTTAGACTATTGTAACCTACACTTTGCTTGTCTCCCTCTGAATCATCTTTCTTCCCTTCAACACTCTGCAGTGCGGCTAATCTTCTGCCAGTCTCATCATGCTCATATTATCCCTCTTCTCAAGTCACTTCATTGGCTCCCTATCTGTTTTCACATCCAATTCAAACTTCTCCTGCTGACCTATAAGTGCATTCACTCTGCAGCTCCTCACTACCTTTCCTTTCTCTACACCCCTCCTCGGGAACTCCGCTCTTCTGGCATATTGCTTCTATCGGTGTACTTCTCTTTTATTGCTAACTCCAGACTTCGCTCCTTTCACCTTATGCCTGGAACAAACTACCTGAGTCTGTACATCAGGTGCCTTCTCTGGCCCTTTTCAAATCCAGGCTGAAAACTCACCTCTTTGCTGCCACTTTCGGATCTTGACTCATGTGATGTCCTTTGTGTTTCCTTACCATTCCCCCTAGAGGTATCCCATGTCTACAGCCACTGTGTTGTCTGTCTTGACTAGATTGTAAACTCTGATGGGCAGGGGCCGTCTTTTACATGTGTCTGTGCAGCACTGCATACGTCTTGTAGCGCTATACAAATGTTCAGTAGTAGTAGTAGTACTGGTCCCAGGCTGCTGCCTTAATCACTAGGTTACACCTCTACTCCAGAAGTCAGTCACTTCATCTTGCTCTCAGACCTTTGGACTGAGAACTCCACTTCTTCCCCTTGGCCGTTTTCCATAGTAAAGAGGAATCCACTTTCATCCTTACACCAGTCATAAAATACCTTTCTGCGTCTGGAAACTCTGTTTAGGTTCAGGCAGCAAGCCTGGTCTTCCTTGTTTCATCTGGGGTAGTCCTCTTCTCCTCTTTCGGAGGCCTTCTTCTGCTCCTGACTCCTAACTGTATTCTCTGTACAGTGCTTTCTTAGCTTAACCAGCCAGACTGTGATGCAGTGGCTTAGCCAGCCAAAGACAGGAAACTACTTTTGGGCTAAATATTTATACTAGTCAGTGTTCCCCCCCCCAATTTGGGCACTCCTCCCACCATTACCTCATGGTTAAGGAGAGCCCTCCTAATTCTATAAAATGGGTGGCATAAAACAGTCACCTCCTATACCTGGATTTGGTTGTTCCTTTACTGTGATGGGCACATAGAGTGGAACCGCTTGGCTGAGCCTTCTCAGTAGTAGGCCCAAGTATATGGAATACTTCAGCAAGCCAAATCAGATGGAGACAAATATTAAGTTTTAGTAAAAAGACCTAGTTTTTTTGTTCAGGCATTTGAAGGGAGAGGGATACAGCGTTAGGATTAGTAGTTGGCAAATATTGATACCTGTTAAATTACTTTCTCATTTTTTGGATGATTATGTATTTTCTGTTTTTGTATATAATGTTTGCTCTGGTTATATCATGATCTTATTATTTCGTATGCTTTTTGATCCACTTAGAACTGACAGTGATTGGCAGAACAGAATTATTTTTTATATATTAAGACAATGAACAGAGAATAAAAAGACGAGAATAGCAGGAGAAAGAGAGGAAAAGCATACAAGAGAATATGGGACGAGAAAAAGATTCTCACAGTTTTAGTCCTTTTCTAAGAGATTCTCAAACAGCTGATGAGTTAAACCCCTGGCAGCTCAAATCAAAGTGCAATAAGTGAAAATGCTGTAGGAAAACAAACATTGCTAAATAAGGCCAATAAGATTGTGCTGAAAAGTGTATTTCAATGAAACCCCTTCCTGTGCTTTGTAAATCTTTAGTCCCTTGACCCAACTGTCAGCCCCCCCCCCCAAAACCTATTCCTCTGTTCTCCATCTCTACTCTGACCCTTCTCATCAATTTTCACCTTTTCAGCCCTATCTCTGAGGAGTCTAATGATAAGAGCAGAGGGCTGAGCGCTATTCAAATCTGGTTCTAATTCCACCGCTGCTACTTGTGACTTTGATCTCTATTTATTTTTTAATTTATTACTCGCCTCCTCATTATAGTCCAATAAAAATATGTAAGTTTCAAATACAACAATTAAATATATCACAGTTGCTTCTACTAACATACCAGACATATCAAATTCACATACAATAAGTACACAGATAATATAGCGTTATTAGAAAAGGTTCAGAGAAGAGCCACCAAAATGGTAAAGGGGATGGAAGGATACCCCTATGAAGAAAGGCTAAAAAGGTTAGGGCTCTTTAACCTGGAAAAGAGACGGCTGAGGGGAGATATGATAGAAGTCTATAAATTAAAGAACGGAGTGGAACAGGTAAACGTAGATCGATTGTTTACGTTATCAGATTATAGAAAGACTAGGGGACATGCAATGAAGCTACAGGGTAAACTATTTAAGACTAATAAAAGAAAATATTTTTTCACTCAACGTGTAATCAAACTCTGGAATTTGTTACCAGAGGATATAGTAAAAGCTGTTAGTGTAGCTGGGTTTAAAAAAGGTTTGGACAAGTTCCTGGAGGAAAGGTCCATAAACCATTATTAAGAAGGGACCCGGATATCAATGCTTGACCCAATACAAGCATTGTGGAACCTTTGTCTTTTGGGGAAACTGCTAGGTACATATGACCTAGATTGGCCACTGTTGGAAACAGGATACTGGGCTTGATGGACCTTGGTCTGACCCAGTATGGCATATCTTATGTTCTTATGATTCAATATACTATTGTACTTTTAAAAAAAATTATACAAACAATACATTTAAATGCAATTACACTTGCAATAAAGAAAGTGCTACAGGCAATAAATGTATATGAAATAAAGAAAAGAGGAATAAAGCAAGCGCAAATCAGGCCACAATATAAGAGGAGGGAGCATAACATCCAGGAGAAATAAATCATGAAATAGTTTCAGAAACAGAGTGAGACAGGCACATTAAATTTGCAGCTTCATCCTACTGGAGTAGATGTCTGAGTAAGCAGATGTAGAGCTGGCGCTACCTGGTAAGCAAGGTAAGCGTGGGGCGCTGTAGCTAGCACCCCCTCCACATGGCCCCGCTCCACTTCAAGCCCCACATCTGGCTACCACATATCGGGACCATCTCTAATCCGTCCAGCCGCTGCCATCAGGGCCATCAACCAGGCAGGCAACACAGCCTGAAGGGGGCGGCCCGGACCCCCCTATGAGAATGGGGCCAGCATTTGGCTGCTGCGGTGCAAGCTTTCTTCTGCATGCAAGGCTTGTCTTCTGGGCCCAAAGGCCTCATCTAGGGGCCCTGCTGTGCCAAATACCCACTCCTGCCCCACCGACCTGTGCACAAGACCTGGCATGAGTCTCTCTCTCTCTCTCTCTGTCCCCTTTCTTTTCTCACTGCTGCCTCCGGGTTCTTATGGAAACCCCACACACAGAAGGCAAAAGTGTGTTCAAGTAGCGGCTGTGATTTTTTTTCTGTCTGCTTTAACGTGGTTAGTTGCAGCGGGTTGGTTTGCAGCGCTTCAGTGCCACTGTGCATGAAAGAGCACGGCCCATGCACAATGTTCTGTTTGCGGCAGCTGTGCCATATGGTCGGGGCGGTGGAAGCTTGAGGGAGTTAGCGAGTGCTCGGGTAGTAAGTGATTTTATTTTGCTCGTGTAACTGATCTAGGAGTCATTTGATTTGAACTCCTCAGGCTAGTGTAGAGCTGAGAGCACCGCAGTCCACTTTGTGAATGCATGTTGAAAAGACACGTTATTCATAGAGGTTCACCAGTGGTCTTATTACATTGGCTTGAGTAGTAATGGTAAACACTAGCGAGCAAGCAGCTTATAACTATTAAAGGCATCTTTTCAAGTTAAAGGAGAGTTGTAGCTAATACATTTTTAGGTTAATGACGTGCTCATTCTATTTTTTTTTTTGTTGTTTTTATATATTTGATGTTGTAAACCACCTTGGATTGAACTTAATATAGAAACTTCCTTAATCTAAAGAGCATTATAACACTGGCAGGCTTCTGATGCCAGGTAAACGAGTTTTCTTCCCCATCTCCTAGGAAGAATTCTGTCTTCATTCTAGAAGCCACCCACAGAGAGAAATCTTCCAAAATGACAGGAGGCAAATTTTTGAATTCAGAAAGCTTTTCCATTTTGTTTGTTTGATTTAGGTGTATTTGTGCTGCAGAAAGCTTAATATATTTACACTTTTGTTCCCCATAAAGCTGATTATTATAGGAGGGTCTTACTATCAAATTTGGTCATTGTTCAGCTAAGTATATGAAATAGATCATTGTAAATGCCAAGACCTATTTATGTCAAAATTCTATAGTATATGAGGCATGATAAGGAGATGTTTATAGGCTTCTACAGTAGAACTTATTGCTCACCAGAATATATTTTTTACTTTACAGCAGTCTAATGACATGCTTGTATACTGTTGACCTATTTTACCAATTATTCTTCACAGTGCTACAGCTTGTAACCTAGTGGCCTGGCATTGAAACCTGTTAATGTTGTCCTTGTCTTCCTATAGTGACAGACTACATTGTGACTATTCTTTGCATCAACATTATACCAATTTTGCTTATAGTTTCTAGATGTACATTGATGCATGGTTATCATGTTGCTGGTTCCTACATTCTGTACAAAATCTTTCTCCTGCATATTTTTTCAATGAGTAAAATAGTTCTGAGCTGTCCATACAGCTGAGCGTTTTTCTTTTGATCCATATCTATAATTTAGCATGCTCTTGGACTATCACAGCCTATTCATATGATGCTTAGTATTTACTGCTTGGTAGTTATTTTAATCTGGCTATGCATTTGCCCCTTCACTGAAATTTTCTTACAACAGTGGATTTGAAGGAGAAATACTAGCATCATGTGAAAAGAGTTCAGAAAGAAGTTTTTGAAAATTGTAGCCAGCATTACTAGTAATGAGGAAGGGGATGCCGATCAATAATTTGCAAGGGGGAGGGGGGCATCAGAAACCATAGCACCGTCCCTGAGAGATGTCTAGAATCTAGAAAGAAATCTGAGCTGTAAGGGTTCAAAAAACAAATATCTGATATTATTCAATCTAAGCACACATTTACATGGATACTGTAGGCTCCTAAATCTAAAACCTCTTTACACATAACAATAAACTGCCTTCTTCTTTCCAGAGTACAGCTAGATAAATCAGGAAATATCCAAACTTTAGCCCCCATAATAAGCTCAGATCTATGTCTGAAAAATAAACATATGTTCTTTATCTTGATGAAAAACAAAAGTTGTCAATAAAGTTCCATATTGCAACACCTTGGACTTGGAATTCTCCAAGAAAGCTGTTAACTCCAAAGGAGCAGATTCCTTTAGCACGCCCGATCCCAAAGAATCCACTCTAGATCCAGATGCCTCAGACTTAATAGGCAAATATAAACCCTGGCAATAGGAAGGAGTGTATTCTTAGGCATTTGTAGAATTTCCTTCAAGTACTTCTGTAACACAGTCCGTGCTGATAGCAATGGTGTTTTGGGAAGATTAATAAATGTCAAATTAAATGCACAACCGAGTTATTCAAACTTTCCAGTTTCCTAGCAGTTAGCATCTTATCCTGAATTAAAGTAGTTTGAGTCTCACCCATCTTGACCACTGTATCTTCCATTTTCTTGACGAGAGAATCCAACTGAGAGAATTCTATGCCTTTAGTTTTCAGCTTAGAGTGCATGTCCAATGTCAATGCCATTGAAGTTAAAATACGGTCTATAGACGCTACCGCCTGCCGGACACTTTCCAGGGTCACACTGGGGGGGCTTCTCAAGTGAAGCTTGTCAGACGGCTGCCTGGGTGAGAATCTTCACAGTCTTGGCAAGTGCATATATCTATATGATTTGCAAGGTATTGTGGGCAATGCAGTTTATTCACACCAGACACAGCTGCTCACAATAATTAGTTGTGCTTTTGGGTAAAGCCAATAAGATATTTATTTATGGGGTTATTTCTCCCAACACAGATATGCTTGGTAGCACATAAATCAGGTTACTTGCTTTCAGTGTTAAACTTGAAAAAAACAAAATAAGGAAAACAACATTTGAACTTGTCAGGCAATTAAAGCAAAAGAAATAAGACCTGGTTGGCAACAAACTGGTCTTTTCTGTAGGCTTAGCTAATATTCTCTTAGCATGTATCAAACAACAAACCAAAAGCTACAAAGAATGAAAAAAACTGTTCTTCTCAGGTTAACTTCTTATATCTTTCCACATAGATTCAGAAGTGATTCTCTCCTAGCTCACAAGCAATTAGGTAAGGCTCAATTGCTAGCAGTTATCCAGCTGAAACCCCTTAGCTGGCTTGCTTTCTACTGCGTGGCTAGAAAACCTACACAGGAGCTTTTCTGAGTAGATTAAAGAACAAGTTTGTATTTCTTTGTGATGGTTGCTGTACTTTATAACAGAAAATCACCAAAGGAGTTTAGACAGAGAGCAGTCCATGTAAACAGATTCTTCATCTGCTATCATTCCCTCTTCTTCAACAAGCATGGGTTCAATATCATGGATTGGCACAGATGAATCTCCCAATGTAGCACTTTCAGGAGAATACTTGTTTCCCTGCTGTCTTTCAAGGTTATAGCTAGGGCATAGATCAGTGTTCATACCTGAGCTTCCATTGCTGTTAGAGTTCCTCTCTATAGCCTGGCCAGTATGTAGTCCAGTTCTTATGTCCAGCCTTCCAATCCAGATCCCTGGACACTGGATCTCTCTTCACATACCTTCTGGCACGGGTCTTAGGGTCCCTTCCACGTGCAGCCGTCTCTCTCACAGATACCGTCTGGTGATTCCTAGCTCTGCAGCACCATTCCTCTGGCTTCCCCCAGTCCAATGGTGTATGCTGGCCCTTGGAATGCCTCCCAGTATACGTACTGCTCTGGACTCTTCTAGACCTCTCAAAGGCTTTTCTCTTCCTTCTTCCAAAGGGTTTCTTTCCCTCTCTGTCCGTCCGGTTTGGCTTCTGCTTCTGATGATGATGATCCTCAGGATCCAGCTCAAGCTGATTCTCAGGATATCCAAGGTGATCATGAAGATGGTCATCTGTAGAATAAACTCTACCTTTATTCTGCTTAGATGAGTGCTCCTCCCTAATACAGCGCAGCTGTGCTGAATCAGGCCCTGCCCTTTGAGATGAGTGCTTAGGGATTACCTCATAGCCCTCCTGATTGAACACACGTTCCCCCACTTCAGCTCCTCTAATGGCTGTTGGAAACCTGGTGCATTCTGGGACTGGTAGTCTTTTATAAGAAAATTCTGTTTTCTTATTTCTACCAGAACTGACAGGTTGCTTGTTCAGAGTCACTTCACCTTTTCTATAGCTCCTTCCTGAGCTATGATAAGCTTCCTTATCACAAGCTTTACTCTTGATGTTACCAATAGCAACTTGTACTTCTACCACTCGCCATTTCCTCAGTGGTCGCTGAGGAAAGACTCGCGGGAGCAGCGATGCCTGCCATGCAATCGGCTTCCACTGGCCCCGTGCCAACATCACCTGCGAAATACTTCTGGGTTGTCCTCCTACTGCTCCAGTTGCCTTTCCATCGGTCAGGCAGGGCTCCACACCACTTTAGTCAGCCTCCTGACCGAGGCCCTCTGAGATATCCAACCCTGTTGCAGGGACGTGAAGGGCCTGCATCAGGACAGCGAGATGTCAAGGCCAGAGAGGGGGCAGTCTCCTGCCTGTTCTGACAAAAAAGGCTCTTAATGCCTGAAGTGCAAGCAGCTTTGCTATCTTCAGGTTTTGGAGGCAAAGGTGGAGTCTTCATCCCTACCATCCTCTTCCGTTTGCCCATAATAAAGAAAAAGGTAACTCTTAAACACAGGGAAAGAGCTGCAAACACGTCTTCCCTCCAAAACACCATCTTGCTTCCCCCAAACTGTTGTGCTTTTATATTACTCCTAATTACTGAGGACCCCTTGTGTAAGAAGAAATATTCATACAATGTACCAAAACCTCTCATTCATAAAGTATTAACAACAAAACTATTTGTAGAGCTCACAAGCACTCAAATCTCTTGTGTAGATACCCATAAAAATTTGTAAAGGAGTGTGGAGAACCATCAGGATGGAGTCTTTAAAGAAACAACATGTTATATCAAGACTTATGTTGTCCTTGTCCCCCCACCTCCCCCCCATCCTCTCAATCATCAGTTCTGTTTTTACACTCAACTTTAATTTATTATTCACACCAACTTGCTTTTGAATTTTTCAATATATATTAAAAAAATTGCTGGCTATATTTGAAAATGAGCTCAAAAGACTTTTTAACACTCACTACGATCACTCCGTTTGTTCAATATATGACTACAATATATGAACAAACGGCGTGGTCGTAGTGGCTTGTTAAAAAGTCTTTTGCTCTCATCTTCAAATATAGCCAGCATTGTTTTTAATATATATTGAAAAATTCAAAAACAAGTTGGTGTGAATAATAAATTAAAGTTGAGTGTAAAAACAGAACTGATGATTGAGAGGATGGGGGGGTGGTGGGGGGGGCAAGGACAACATAAGTCTTGATATAACATGTTGTTTCTTTAAAGACTCCATCCTGATGGTTCTCCACACTCCTTTACAAATTTTTATGGGTGTCTACACAAGAGATTTGAGTGCTTGTGAGCTCTACAAATAGTTTTGTTGTTAATACTATTTGGGTGCGAGGTTTTTGGTACATTGTTTATATTGCCCCTGGCAGTTATTAGGAATGCCTGCACACCTCATGTTATGAACCATAAGCTATTGTAAACAAATGTATCTTCAGTCTCTTAAGAAATTCTTGCATATCTGACTCTACATGAAGCTTATACGTTAGACCATTTTATAATGGGGGTGCATACAGGAAGAGTGTACTTCGCCCATTAGGCCTGGCTTCCTCCCATTGCCAGCAGGGAAGAACATACGTATTTTGCATACATGGCCTAGTCTGTAGCAAAGTACCCAAACAAAAGAGTGAT
Source organism: Ichthyophis bannanicus (assembly GCA_033557465.1). Taxonomy (NCBI): domain Eukaryota; kingdom Metazoa; phylum Chordata; class Amphibia; order Gymnophiona; family Ichthyophiidae; genus Ichthyophis; species Ichthyophis bannanicus. The sequence goes on from CM066044.1 coordinate 175,630,319, forward strand.
TTGCTTTCTTATGTATTAATAACAACAACCTGAACAAAAATCTCACCTCTGTCAGGAGCAATTGCTGTAAGACTGGGGTTAAATGATCAAACTTAGATTGCTTAAGTAAAAGCCTTGCAGCCAAATTCTGTATGAGCTGTAGGTCCCTGATAGAGGCTACAGGAAGTCCCTTGTAGATTATATTGCAGTAGTCCTGGCATGGGTTAGCTAATGCCTAAAATACTGTATGAAAGTCTTCACCGGTCAACAGTGACCTGCAGGGCTGGCCCAACCTTTAGGCAATCACCTAGGGCATCAGCTTCTGCGGGCAGCAGACAGCAGTGGCAGTCATAGCAAAACAATAGACTCTGAGAGCTACACAAACTCAAAGAGCCATCGGCACATTGTTTCACTTGCAGGGAGAGGGGGAAAGACATACATACAAAGCAAAGTTTACTATTTACATGTATGATGTCCAGTTATGCATTTTTACAGGACTGTTGTTGGAAAGATGGTGCTCAGATGATCGTAATTGTTGAATTTAATTATCAGAACTCTTAGGGTACCCAATATCTTGCACTGGCTCTGGGGCCAGTCCTGGTGACCTCTACTGCCATACTACTTGCCTTTATGATGTTATCACTTTGTGCCCATAGGATTCATTGCCTCAGGTACAAGCTTAAATTCTACTGTAAGCCCCCCATGGTTCAGGAAAATACCTACTGTGCCTGAACGTAATTTGCCTTAAGCTAATTCTGAAAAAGGCAGAGCAACATACAAAATTTCTCCCTTCCTCTAATTCCTTCTCCAAAAGTAGCTGTCATTGAGTCTCTCCCCAAAACTTCTAATGCCAAATCGTGAATGACACTTTGGACGAGACCTGCTTATGTAACTATCTTTTAAAATAAGAAACTTCCTGGAATGCAAAGAGCGGGGAGTTTTCCACCACAAGATTAACTGAATGTGTCACTCATGATATGGAGTTTGGCAACGCTGTGCCCTCTCTCCTCACCCTCCCACAGTACTCAACACATTGTAGCAAACCTGCCTACCAAAGGAGCGCTAACACCTAGAACAGCCTGGTCTCTGAAAAAGCGGCATATGTGTATAATGACTGCAGCCTGCCCTGCAACACCAATATGCCTCCTATTGGGAAGCACGGGCTAGAAAACAGAACAAGCTGAACGTAGAATGTACTCGCCAGCAGAATACCTCATCTCGCTCACACATATAAACCAGACAGGCCCTCACCGAGTACAGAATAAATGCCCACAGACTAGAAATGTACCTTCTCAAAAGCTGAGAGATCATCAGAGTTCCCGCAAAGGAATGAGCAGGAAAATCTCTGTCTAATCCAGGGGGAAACTGGAGCAGCAAGAGAATAAGTTATATCCTGCCACCAAGCAAAGACAGAAGACGGAAAATATGATTGAGACATTTCGAGGGGCTGAGAACTGGGGAGAGCAACCAGGAAATATGAGAACCAGAGGAGAGAGGGTTGGACTAGAATGGGAATGCAGGATAAGAACAGAACCTGAGAATAGTCCTTATGGTCTGCTCTGTACTCGCTCCTCCATTTCTCCACCTCCCTTGGATCCTTATCCCGCATACTCATTCTACTCCAACCCCTTTCTCCTCTGGTTCTCATATTTCCTGCTTGCTCGCCCCAGTTCTCAGCCCCTCTCAATGTCTCCAGCTATGGTCAACCTCCAAATTCCAGTCCCATCCCTAAAGAAAGTGTAAGTCCCTCCTTAAGGCATCACTGATACCCTCACTCATTACAGTTCTTGACCTCTCACCTCTGACCTTGCAGACCGTTCATTAATCATGGGAATTTTAGTATTCATGCCTTGCAGGTATGTTTTACTCTCCTTGCATTTCACTGTCTGTTTGCAGCAGGCAAGAAAGAATTCATTTGGGTGGGGGTTGGGGAAGTAAGTAAATTGCCACATATACTTCATGCAGATGGGCAATAAGAGTTGAGCTCTGATGCTGCCTTGGAAAGAACTCACAGAATTCACTTCCAGAATGTTCCATGGAACTAAGAGGCAGGAATGCCGGTCGCAGCCACGGAGTACCCTGTTACTGCTACAGAAATGAGTACCTCAGCACAACTATGGCGTATTCTGTCACTGTCCTAGAGATGCTTATACTGGGCATAAGCAGAGTATACCCTATCATCCCATAGAGATGAATATCCTGTGTCTCTACCCTACAAATGAGCCCACCAGAAAAACTACAGTATGGCCCGTCGCTGCCTTAGAGACAGAAATACCAGGCATAGCTAAGGAGTACCCCACTGGCATAGCACTGTGAAAGTGATGGGTATATTGGGTACAGCCACACAGAACCCTATTGCTGGCAGACAGACATGAATATTTAGAACAGTGATAATCTCTTACATCTATTTATAAATGTAAATATTGATGAAATCAGAACCCTTTGGCTATTGCAATACTCTACTCATAGTGATACCTCCTTTGGGTCAATATTTATGAAAGACTGATTCTTCTGTTCTGATGTGCAGAATTTATAAGAAGGCTTTCTGTTTCTTTATTTTGTGGGTGGTAAAGTAGCACGGTTGCCATATTAGTCCACTTTATGGTAGTTAAATAAAAAGTGAACCAAAAAAGGAAACTAGGGTGATCCCTTTTTATTGGATTAACTTAACACATTTTTGGACGAGCTTTAGAAGATTAAAACCTTCTTCCTCCGTCTTTATTTTGTGCCAGTGCCTCAGCTAGTTGCTGAACTTCTCAAAGCTCCAAAGAATGCACAACCAGACATTCTTATCCTGCGACGAGCACGTTGCCAGGTGCCTTTTAATGCACTGAGGCTGCTGACATCCTACCAGGCCCTCTTGCTCTTTTAGGTCAGGAGCCGTAAGGAGATCGGAGGTGAAAAGGTAGGAGCCGTGGATAAAGAAAAGGGAAGCCACACAAACTGCGAATCACAATGCGAGGAAGAACCTGGCCAAGGGGCATTTTGCAGGCTCATAGCCCAATTCAGTAAGCTTTTTTTCTCATCGATGCGAAAGGAGAGAATAGCTCTAGGGAACCAGGGCCTCTCAGTATGGGACATTAGACTCTTAGCCAGGGTCTGCATTGTGATGATTACTACAGCACGTCTGATGCTTTTATTCCAAACCATGGGAAAAAAAGTAATTAAAATATTATTGCAAAAACTGGAAGCATATAAAAAAGAGAACTAAAAGTATCCAAATGAAGAAAAAGAAATGTTCCTTATCTTATTTTTGTCTTTTCCCCCCTCTTTGGCCCAGCATGCCCAGGCAGCGCTGAGAAAGGCCAGGAGGTGCACCTCCTCCATGGCATAGTTTCCATGAAACTCCTTGGCCTGCAGAGTCTACATGATGCCAGCAGCTATCTCCCCTTCCTCCTGGAGCATGAGTGCACTGCGCATGCGGCATGACGAGGCTTGACTGCCCCCCCCCCCCCGTGAACTCGTACTTGCCACTGCGTTATCGCCTGAGCCTTGAGAAAGAGGGGCGCAGGGGTGGAAGTGGTTTTCGCAGAACAGATGAAGCCATGAAGGTGAATCAGATAGACTGGTGAGATGTGCACAAGTCAGTATTCAGAGAAGGGGAACGATGGGAGGGAGAGGGGACAAAGCAGATGGGAGGGGAGCCGCAAAGAGCGGCATGTGGGACAAGCAGCACTTGATACAATGACGGAAAGCCAACAAACAAATGTTGGTGGCTGAAATACGAAAGGTATGTTTGCATGGATTTATCGCTTAATGCTACAGGCGGTAATGAAAAATCATCACCAGCAAAGTGGCAGCACAAAGACTTTGTGAAGGAAGTGACAGGCAGAAGGAAGCAAGAAAAGGGAAAGATGGAGCCAAGAATTAGAATTAGGTAAAGAGACATCAGGAAGTGAGAGTTACAGGAAGAGCAAATATGACGCAGCAGGCAGGTAAAGAGACTTCTTTTTATCTGTATTTATAAATATGGCTTAGATATTATGGGATATGCCTAATTTTAATGGGTGGGTTGGGAGAGTGATTTAGTTTGTTATGCAGTTTATCCCAACTTCCCAGGAAGACGTGGGGGCAGGGAGCGATGAACTAGGCATTTTATAGTGATGTATTTATTACTTCAGGATGATGTATTTGGATTTTCCAGTGGGAACAGAAGGGAAAGGATTTTGGATTTATCCCATGTCTTTTCCCAGAAGTAGCTCAAGGCCAGTTACATTCAGGTACAGAAGGTATTTTCCTGTCCCTGGAGGGCTTACAGCCTAGGTTTTATTGCCTCAGAAGAATCCAAGTTATCAATGTCCCTATTTAATGTCCATTGCCACGTTTAAGTTAGAATGTAAACCGCTTTGACTGAAATGATAAAGCAGTATAAAAAAGAAACCCTGTTAAATACATAAATTTGCCCATGATCATATGGAACCACAGTGGGATTGGCACGTCGCCGGGGCAAATCCAAGAGTATCTGATCCATTGGTGAATCATTGGCCATGCAATCCCACCATGTCCTGCCCTGCCCTGTCTCACCAAAGCCAATGCCTAGCATCTCTCCTTCCATTCCCCCCCCTCCCGCCCAGGTCACCAGCATCTCCCCATCCATATCCTCTCCCAGTTAAGAACATAAGATATGCCATACCCGGTCAGACCAAGGTCCATCAAGCCCAGTATCCTGTTTCCAACAGGTGTCAATCCAGGTCATGAGTACCTAGCAGTTTCCCCAAAACACACAGGTTCCACAATGCTTGTATTGGATCAAGCAGTGGATATTCTGGGTCCCCTTTAATAATGGTTTATGGACCTTTCCTCCAGGAACTTGTCCAAACCTTTTTTAAACCCGACTACACTAACAGCTTTTACTACATCCTCCGGTAATGAATTTCAGAGTTTTGTTACACGTTGAGTGAAAAAATATTTTCTCTTATTAGTCTTAAATAGGTTACATTGTAGCATCATTGCATGTCCCCTAGTCTTTTTACATTTAGGTAGCGTAAACGATCGATCTATGTTTACCCGTTCCACTCCATTCATTAATTTATAGACCTCTATCACATCTCCCCTCAGCCGTCTCTTTTCCACGTTGAAGAGCACTAACCTTTTTAGCCTTTCTTCATAGGGGTATCCTTCCATCCCCTTTACCATTTGGTGGCTCTTCTCTGTACCTTTTCTAATAATGCTAAGATACAGCGAGCAGAATTGCATACAATATTCAAGGTCTGGTCACACCATGGAATGATACAGAGGCATTATAATATCCTTTGTTTTATTTTCCATTCCTTTCCTTATGATTCCTAGCATTCTATTTGCTTTCTTGGCCACTGCTGCACATTGGGCAGAGGATTTTAACATGTTTTATTTATTTTATTTTATTTATATTCTCTTATATACTGTGCTATTCTGCATCAGTGCAGTTTACATTGAACAAACTGAAATTACATTGAATAGGGCATTATAACTTGGAGATAACTATTTTACAGGGAATATGGGCAATGGAGGGTTAAGTGGCTTGCCCAAGACCACAAGGAGCACCTGTGGGACTAGAAACCCCAGTCCTTCCAGCCCAAGGTTGCTGTCCTCTAGTGGGATTTGAATCCCCAACCTTCCGGCCTGAAGTATCTTGCCCCAACCACTAGGCCACTCCTCCACTCCACATGTTATCTACGATGATGCCTAAATCTTTTTCCTGAGTGGTGATTCCTAATGTGGAACATTGCATCGTGTAACCATAGTTCGGGTTGTTCTTTCCTAGGTGCATAACTTTTTGCATTTGTCCACATTAAATTTCATCTTTGATTTGGATGTCCGGTCTTCCAGTTTATCAAAGTCCTCTTGCAATTTTTCACAATCCTCATGGGTTTTAACAACTTTGAATAATTTTGTCTCATCTGCAAATTTGGTTACCTCACTCATTATTCCCATTTTCAGGTCATTTATGAATATGTTAAAAAGCAGGGGACCCAGCACAGATCCCTGGGTAACTCCACTATTCACCTTTCTCCATTGGAAGAATTGGCCATTTAGCCCTACCCTCTGCTTTCTGTCTTTTCAACAGTTCCTGATCCACAATAGTACACTGCCTCTTATCCTATGATTTTTTAATTTCGCCATGAGTCTCTCATGAGGGACCTTGTCAAAGGCTTTCTGAAAATCCAGATACATTATATCAACCAACTCACATTTGTCTACCTGTTTATTCACACTTTCAAAAAAACATAATAGATTAGTAAGACAAGACCTTCCTTGGCTGTCTCCCATTAAGCCATATTCAGTAATTTTGCTCTTTATAATGGTTTCTACCATTTGTCCTGGTACTGATGTCAGGCTCACCGGTCTGTAGTTGCTCAGATCACCCCTGGAATCCTTTTTAAAAATTGGCGTTAGGTTGGCCATCCTCCAATTACAGATGATTTTAATGATAGTTCACAGATTACTAATAGTAGGTCTGCAATCTCATACTTCAGTTCTTTCAATACCCTGTGATGCATACCATCTGGTCCAGGTAATTTGCTATTCTTCAGTTTATCAAATAGTTGTAATACATCTTCCCAGTGTATTGATATTTCTTTCAATTCTTCTGCGGCATCACCTTTAAATACCATTTCAGTCATGGGCAATATCCCTACATCTTCCTCAGTAAAGACTGAAGCAAAGAAGGAGTGGAGGAGTGGCCTAGTGGTTGGGGCAAGGTACTTCAGGCCGGAAGGTCAGGGGTTCAAATCCTACTAGAGGACAGCAACCTTGGGCCGGAAGGACTGGGGTTTCTAGTCCCACAGGTGCTCCTTGTGGTCTTGGGCAAGCCACTTAACCCTCCATAGCCCATGTTCCCTGTAAAATAGCTATCTCCAAGTTATAATGCCCTGTTCAATGTAATTTCAGTTTGTTCAATGTAAACTGCACTGATGCAGAATAGCGCGGTATATAAGAGAATGTAAATAAATAAATAAAGAATTCATTCAGTCTCTCCGCTATGGCCTTGTCCCCTCAGTGCCCCTTTTACCCCTCTATCATCTAATGGTCCAACTGACTCTCTCACAGGTTTTTTGCTATGAATTTACTTGAAAAAGTATTTATTACGTGTTTGTGCTTCCACAGCAAGCTTCTTCCGAAATTATCTCTTTGCCTACCTTATCAATGCCTTGCATCTAACTTGCCAGTGCTTATGTTGTTTCCAGTTTTCATCATTTGGCTCCTTTTTCCATTTCCTGAAAGATGATTTTTTGGCAACAGCCTCTCTGGCCTCACTTTTAAACCATGCTGGCAGTTTTTTGGACTTCCTTCAACTTTTCTTAAAGTGTGGAATGCAGCTGGTCTAGGCTTCCAAGATAGTATTTTTAAATAGCATCCATGCTTGATGTAAATCTTTAACCTTTGCAACTGCTCCTTTTAGTTTTTTCTTAACTATTTTCCTAATTTTAGCATTTTAGCAACATTCTCCTTCCCTTGTGTCCATCATCTCCCCTCACCCTCCTCCCAAGGTCTCCAGTCTCTGTTTCCCTTCTTTCCCCCCTCAGGTGTCCAGCATTCCCCCCATTTTCCCTTCCCCCTGCCACTGCTGCTGCAACTCCTACCACCCAATCTTCACAGGAGGCCAAAAGGAGGCTTCAGGGGGCAGCAATGTACTTTAAAAGCACTGCCGTCAGTGAGTCTTCGAATAGCTGTGCAGTTGTGTGTGTTCAAGGCTTCAGCATCCCACTCACTCACACCTGGGCATGGGACACAGCAAGTCTTTAGCATGCGTGCACATGCGTATGCACAAATGCTCAAAGGCCTGCCATTGACAGCAGCATTAAAGGGCTTCTCCTGCCCCCTTAAGCTTGCCACCCTAGGGGGATGCCTAGTCCACATAGTGGTAGGGCCAGCCCTGAATCTGGCTTCCCAGCCTGCTGCTCTAACCTATTAGGCTATTCTTCCATGTAATTATCAAAAACAGGCTTGTTTGCCTTGGAAAAATCTTTGAAAGTAGAATGTTTTGTGGAAAACAGATTTCTCCCTGAGGCAGCATGGGCGAAACGCTGATAGCATCGGGGAATTGATGGTGAACCTTGTACATCACATTTCAAGGAAGTATCCCTTTGTTGTTGCTCAGAAAGGGGAGAAAGGAGTAGCACATTAGTGATCGGATAGTATAGTAAATATTTCACAGTTGTAGTGGTAAAAAATATTCATACAAGTAAGAAAATTCAAAATGATAAATGGAAATGTTTTTTGTCTGGCCTATGATGTTTGAGAGAGACATAGCAAGACGTTTGGCCTATGAAGCTCTCTGAGATCTTTTTCCTTACAGTAGTTGAAAGTGTTGATGAAATTGAGATTGAGAGCAGGAAAGCTTTTCATGTTTGATGGTAGATGCTCTTTCACGTACACGTGATACTAAGCAAATTTTAAGATATGCTTTTCCCCTATAAAAGCATGAGTAAATCAAAAATACAATTACATTGCATTATGAGGGTAATTTTATAAGAGGTCTCCTAGGTGGATAGGGCAAGTGAGAGTCCATTTTGGGCCTATTTTATAAAGACAAATAGGCACTGTGTCTTTATAAAATACTAGGGGCGAACTGGCAAAAATCGCAGCTAGAATGAAATTGCAGACATTTATATCTAGGGAGCAGCCGGTGGGCAGGTGTAAATGCTCACACATAATGCACACGTGAGTTTTTCAGAAGGGTATAATTTTTAGTCTAGAGTAGTAAAAATGGCAGAGGCAAGTGATGCCTTATAGGCAAACCCATTTATTGAAGCGTGAGCTTTTCGAGGACAAATCACTTCGTCAATAAATTGGCTAGTCTATAAGGTGCCAGCTGTCGGTCCTTTTCATGTGTGTTTTATAAATAATAATGTAAACTGTAGTTACACCCATGCTCCATCCAAACTTCACTCAAGAACACACCTACACATGGGTCGCGGTGTAATTTTTTAGAGGTTCTTCTATGAGTATAGGTTTAGAAAATTGCCCCCTATATATTTAGTTTTAGATAGTGAAAGGTCCTTCAGCTGGAAACAGGAGAGAGACAAAAACAGAAAGAGAAAAGGGAGGAGAGTGAATAACTTGTGCATGGCATGGAAGTGATGCTGAATGTTCTGTTAGGAAAATGGAGCACCCGTTGAAGTATAAAGAGAGAGAAACCAAGGACAAAACCCTAACAAACTCTACCAGGCAGCAGGTGAGAGAGTTTCCCGCATGAGGAATTTAATTAAAACAGTGTGACAAATGGGATGAAAATCAAAAACGAGATATCTGTGAGATGCCAAGAGAATCCAAAGTGGAAGAAGAATTGAATGGCCCTCTGTGTCAAAGATGGCCGAGAGATTAAATAGTATAAGACCTAAAGAAGGAGAAGACAGTTCAGAGCCAAGGAGTGAGGGAGAAACAGAAGGACCATTTCAGTACAGTGAAGTGATTGTAAATCAGAGTGAAAAGTAAACAGCTGCATACAGCAAAAGGGAGTTTGAATGTATCATGGCTTATAAGGTACAGATGGAGAGATGAGAGCGATTGGCAGGACTCATGACTCCAGAGAGCTGTGTGCCTTTTAAGAATCTACTCATACTTACTTTTAAGAGCTTGCTGGAAACAAGGGGAAATAAGTGACTAGTTAACATGGCAGGAGCTTAGAGAGTTGAATTAGATTTGGTTAGAATCCACCAACAATAACAGCAAGTAAAGAAATAAGAGTCTGACTTAAACCCATTCTCTGTTTGTACCAGTCTTCCTTCACACTTTGTCATGTAACCTAAGCTCCTTGTAACATGTAAACGCCAAGATAGCGCCTCTGCACATGACAACTGGAGCTCAGGTGTATAAAGACTTTCTGCCTTCATCAGCAGGAAATACCATGATGGAAAAGGGAACAACATGTCTTCTGCCACCACGGTGGTCTCACATTCTGAGGTTGCACTCTCGGAGCAGTGTGAGGGATAAAAGCCTGTGGAAGCATCACTGGAGTCGTCTTTCTTGAAGCATCTTCTAGGGATGCACTGGAGAGCAGTATGTGAGGTAAAACCAAAGTACAACATTTATGGTAGACAGGGCGTCTAGGGCAATATGTGGACTTAATGACTGCCTTTCTCTCGTTCTCTCTGTCCAGGAGTTTCCATAGGTTTAGCTGACTCAGAAGCCACCAGGGGTGACGACTGTAGGAGCTGCAGTAGAATATGAAGTTGAACTCTTGGAAAGTTGGAGGCTTCAGGGCAATAGAAGAGGGAGAGGCAGTGAGGCATATGGGTTTTTCCTGAGGGTAGCACAACTTATCTCAGTATTCCCACGTGAGTCCATTAGAAGAACGTTGAACTTGATGGATGTATGATTATTGTTCACCCTAAGCAGTTATGAAAATAAAGGAGATATGGAGGATCATTGCGTGTCTGTCTGCTACAGAGGAGATGATGGGAGTTAGCTATTCCTTCACCTGCTCCTGTACATCAGAGGTAGTTGCTGGATAGTTTGTTTAAACTGAGGGCTATGGGTCATCTCCAGAAGTAATCTGAGAACCCCTCCCCTCCATCTCTGAGATAAAATCACCTTTCTGCCCTGCTACCATTACAGTGAGTTCATCATCTAGGCAAGAAAGGAAAATGCAAACATTTATTTCATGCTTTTCATTAAGAAAAAATACTTGAAACTGGGAAAGTGATAGACATCTCCTTCCTGTCGGCAGGTTGTACCCCTTCAATATGTTGGGGCATGGTTTTCAGAACTGTGCTTTTTGTATCTTCAGGAGGCTCTTAGTGTTCACGTGCTGGTCTATGAGTTTTGACACTGAAAGCTTGCCTTGGAGACTGCAGCTTACCCCCTCACGCTGTCAAAGGTCTGAGGAGTGGAAACGTGAGTCCATTAGGGACTGAAGGGCATGCAGAGGGTTGGCCTGCCTCTGTGACCATGTGTTGACGAGATGAAAGTTGGGTAGAGAGTGAACCTGCCTAAGACCATGGGAGCACTAAGGGGACAGAATCCACATGCAATTGCAGTAGGGGGGCAAAGGCTGAGCTTGCCTGTGAATGTGGGGTAGAGGGGCAGAGAGAGGAATCAGACAAGGAGGCCACCTTTGACTGTGAAAGGAAGGTGGCCAGGGACACTAACCATCAGGCGGACTAGGCGGATGCTGAGGGCAGCAGCTTCTGGGGCACACCAAAGGCAGCTAAGGTCAAATCAAAATAAGTCCTGACAGCCAAACAAATTCAGAGAACCATTAGTGCATCGTTTTACCCACAGAGAGAATGGGCAGTACATACACATACATACGGGGGTCATGTTCAAAGGCATTTATGCGGTTTATAGATGTGCAAACCACATTAATGCTGTTCACTAACCCATTTAATGCCACTGAATACCCCCCTAAGTGCTTTAAACACCCTGTTGCTATCTGAGTGGAGCGGGCAATATTCAGCTGCTAACTGGTTAGCTAAACTGCCTAAAGTTAGGACAGGTGCCGGATATGGCCCACCACTGAATATATGGGCTTAATTTAAAATAGACATGACCAGCTGCTTTAACAGTGCTGGCTGCCACCACTAAAAATGCCCCCCCCCCCACCCCGAGTTTAATATATGATATATAATGTCCACATATTTGTGTTTACAGACTCGTTCTGACGGGTGGTGTTGGGGTGATCATGTTTGAGTTTAATTATCAAAGTCTCAGTGGAAGGGCACCTAGCAGTTAGAGTAATACACGTGTTGCCCCCCTTCCCCCAAACTTGAAGTTTTGCCTAGGGCACTTGACCTACTTGTGTTAGCAGATGGCAGAGGGTATGTTCGCCTCTGACTGCAGGGGAGGGGAACAGAGAGTGAGGGGGGATTTCTCTCAGTAGTGAGGGCAGAGGCTACCTTGGGTCTCTCTCTGAGGAGAGGGTGACAGGACACTCTCTGCTCCTCAGGTCTCTCTGAGGTGAGAGAAGGGAGAGTTTGGTGAATTCCAGTCTCACTCATCTGTGACGGTGCAATGGAAAGGCCTGTTCAGGCAGGTTCCATGCCTTGCTAATTCCTGAAGGGAGACCCTTCCTCTGCCGGCTCATCGTTCTCTTCTCTAGCTATTTCATAGGGACCTCTGACATGTGCACTCTGGGACAGAAAGCCCTGAAGACAGAATTTCTTTCATTTCTTTATTTACCTCACCATCCCCGATTCAGTCAGGCGGAAAAGTACCACGACCGCTGGAAAAACCTAGTGAAATATATTCTTCTGTTTCTTGGGCGGACTTTTAGAAGATCCATCCAAGTGCAATCTGGGATGTCTAAAGCCAGAATGTCCAAAAAGAAAACGCAGCTGCATTCAGTGCTGATGTGATTTCACAACCCTGGACGTGCCGGGCTGCAGAAGCATCACTTAGACATCCCCAGAACCGTATGTCAGAGCCCAGACGTCAAGGATAGCAGAATGGTTAGGAACAGGCATCCAGGGATCAAATCCGGTTGCTGCTATAGTCGTAATTGTGCTGAGTACTGGGGAGAGAGTGCTTTCTTCTCTACACTCTCTGGATGGTTTTTAGCTAAGATGAGCACTTTTCAGTTGCTTGTTTCTTACTATGCGTGCCTCAGAGCTGGTCTAAAGCTAGACATGATGCCGGATGTTTCTGTAATCAGGTGCGGATGTCCTGGTCCTGGGAATACCCCAGCCACGCCTCCTCCATGCTCCCGTTCAGAGTCCGATGTCCCCAGAGCCAGCTTCTAAAATGGCTCTGAAGATGCCTCTGTGCTTTGGACATCTCTATTTCCATTTTCAAATCTCCAAAGCTCAAACAGGGCTTCTAAAATTACACCCTTTGGGCCCGATATTGAGTTGGGCAAGCTATGCTCCCCTATGGCACATAGTCCTGCCTGTCAGCCCTTAACCCCTGATATTCAAGTCGTGGTCATATGCTGCCCCGGCATTGAATATCCGGGAATCGCTGCACATGCTGGAAGACGCAGTAGCTAACTGGGCAGCAGAGATCCTGCAGGCTGCCCGGTTAGCTCCTGCGCCTTAAAGATAGGCGAGGCTTTTCCTTACCTATCTTCTAGGCACAGGTCACAAACCAGGCAACATGCAATATTGCCACTGTCCGGTTAGTGACAGTCTCCGCCTCTGCTTCGCCCCGGAACGCCACCAACACACTCCAGCGCTAACCGCATAGCATCGGGACGCGTGGGGGAGTTAGCAGGGGATGTTCAACAGCACTAACTGTAGAAGTGTCGTCGAATATCCCCATTTAAGGCATTTACATGGTTTAATGCGCTGTAAACCATGTAAATGCCTTTTGAAAATCGGGTCTTTTATTTCTATATAATGCCTTGTACATGCCCGGAGATGGACATCAGCAGCATAACAAGAATGACACAGTAGGAGGCTTGAATTATGAACACAATGATAGGGGACAGTTTTAAAATAGCCCACCGGTGATCATATTCAAATCTCCACTCATACCTTCCCGTTGCAGATTACCCTGAGAAACAAACTACCTGAGTTTGTGCATTAGGCCTCTTCTCTAGCCTTATTCAAAGCCAGGCTAAAATCCCACCTCTTTGAAGCCGCTTTTGGATCCTGATGCTCCTCACTCTGGTATCCACTACTTATGTGTATCTTACCATACTATAGTTCCCAGTTTCACTATGGCGGTCATGCCTATCCCCGAAAAGTGGGGCTGTATATCTGGCTTGGACAAACAACCCCGAACAGGCCCAGGACCGTATTCTGCCCCTTCTGCTCCCCGCACGTAGAGGGCCGCTGTGCAGGGAGTGCTGGTTAGGAGTGGGAGGGGGCAGGATGGAGGCGGAGTGAAGGAGTGGCAATGTGGCTGGACACACAGGGCCTATTTAGGACAGGGCCCTGTGCATCCTCTGGCTGTCTGCTGCATGCCCGGTTTATTCCACCCAAAGGTGGAATAAGTGCCGGGCGTCACAGCGATTTCCATCCTCAGCCCCAACTACCCCAGTGTGCTTCCATGGGGGTGATCCCGGAGCCCGGTTCCGGGGCTTGGGGGACCCCCCCCCCAAGGGCTGGGTGGTAGGGAGAAGGGGCTTTTATACCGCGGTGTCTGCTGCTGCTGCTCCTGCTGGATGTGCCGTGCCACGGTGACAGGACGCTGCTGCAGTGCCACATCAGAGGGGCATTGGGAGGGCTGGATGGGCAGGGCCATCCAAGTCCCCTGATACCGCTACCACGGGAACAGATAGCTCCCGCCATTGCAGAATTGGGTACGTATCGGCCCTGTGCTAGTTTTGTGGACAGCACAGATGTGCCCTACTCAGAATCGGCCTCTAAGTGTTTTGTCTTGATTAGATTGTAAGCTTTGATGAGCAGGGACAGTGTCTTACATCTATATGTATAGTGCTCCTGTACATCCCCTACTGTGTATAAACACCAGCTTCTCAAAGGTCTTACAGTGAAGATCGGAGGAGTGAAAAAGAGATCTTCCAGTGAAATACAAAGGAGCAGTATTCAGGAGACAGCAGAAAACAGGTGATCATTTGGGCATCCCAGTCCATCAGAGTGTGTTTCGAGTGTGCTATGGGGTCTATTCTGTACTGCGAATAGAGGGGATGGACGTTGGGACATCCATCCCCGCTATTCGCCCCCTTCCATCCCCAGCAAAAGCCTCCCCATATGAACAAGGAGTTTGTACGGGGAGGCTTAGATGGGGGCAGAAGGGGGCGTTGCGGAGGTGGAGTGAGGGCGGGCAGTGGGCGGCCCGTGACCCCGGACGTACAGGGCCAATTCTGAAGTCGGCCCTGTACATCCAGGGCCTCTGATCTAGACAGGGGACTTATTCCACTTCAAAGGTGGAATAAGTCCCCCTGGACGTCAGGGGACGGCAGGCCCCGCGCAGCGACAGAGAGCTGAGGAGGTGTAGGGGTTACCCGCAGCCTGACCCTGGCCATGAAGGCCAGATCGGGGCGGTCAGGCTTTGGGGAAAGAAGTATGTGGTTGGCGACCGGGGACTGTGGCTCATGAACGGAGATGCGGTGCCATGGCAATTGGGACACCATGGCACCGCGGCTCCATTCAGGAGCCTGACTGAGTTAGCCGGACAGGGGTTGTATGTGCAGGCCGATCTGAATCGGATCCTGGCCCTGCATGAACAGGCCCTAGACCAATTCTGATCCCACAGGGCACATCTGGCTCCCACGGGATCAGAATTGGGTCTGCCTCTGTGCGTCCTGATTCCGATTGGATGCACAGGGGCCTGGACGCACCCATTAGAATGTGCCTCCACGTATGCTGCTAGCTTCATTTCATGAAAGAGACTTCCAAATATTTCGGAAGGCAAGTACATGAAAGCCCGGCTCTCATAAATATTGGAAAGAAAGCTCAATTTAAACATTATTAGTGATAATACTGAAATTAAAAAAAATAAAAGATCATATTTGGGAAGGAAATGTAAAAGGTCATTTTCACAGGGAAAACAGTGCGCCACCCACAGAAATGATTTTTGATGAAACTCCCGCCCTATATGCAGATACCAATATTTGCATAATGCCATTTCGTACACACTTTCACCTGCTGTAGGGAAGGGGAAAGGGATTTTGGATTTAGCTCACGCCCTTTTCAGTAGTGGCGCAAGGTGAGTTACATTCAGGTACCGTAGGTATTTTCCTGGCCCCAGAGAGCTAACAGGCCAATGCAGAAAGCCAGTGCTGAATTCATATGCTATTAGCTGTGTATGCATTTCTGCAATACGCTGATAGCGCCAGACCTCAGCGCTGGTATGCAGCACAGGGTGTGTATGCAAATGAGCTGTGCACAAAACTTTGACGTAAAGCTGAAAGGAGAGGAGTCAACCTTCGGTGGTTCCTGTCCCTCCCTAGCCCCTACACTCTTGCATCTCCATCCCCCTCTGGTTCCCTCCCTTCATTACCTCGGTATCACCCTAGACTCTTCTCTGTCCTTTCGGGAGCACCTCTTTACACTTGTTCACCGCGCCTTCTACTCTCTATGACAAATCCGTGCCATTCGCCCTTTCCTGCCCCCTCCTCCTTGATCTCTCTTGTACCCTCTCTTGTCACCTCACGCCTCGATTACTGGAATGTTGTACTCGCTGGTCTACCCCAATGCCAACTTCACCATCTCCAGCTTCTTCAACATACCGCCGTTTATATCATCACCCATACCTCCTGCATAGATCACATTACACCCATAGTCATGCAGCTCCACTGGCTTCCTATTAAATTCCGTGTTTAGCACAAGGTGCTCACCCTGGTCCATAAAGACATCCACACCAGCACCCCTCTGTATCTTGCAGATCATATTCACCTCCATTCTCCTCACCGCACCCTCTGCTCTCTCCACCTTCCACCTGCTTCACAGGCTCACTTAGAATCCACTCACAGTTCTGCCTTCTTCTTCCTCGGTACCGCCCTTCGGAATGCCCTCCCTTCCGACCTCCACCTGGAGTTATCCTTCCATAAAATCAAATCCAAACTGCATTTATTCCAGCTTGCCTTTGACCTTCCACTACCCACTGAAGAGCGCCTTTCCTTCCTCCCTGCTCTCTTCTCTTTCCCTATATCCTCCTCTCCAACTGTGTGATTAAGCTCTCCTGTCCTATCAATAATTTGGCGTTCCTTTCCTTCTTTTGACTCCTGCAGCTGATTTTTGCTTATTGTGAAGGAGTAGTCTAGTGGTTAGAGCAATTGGCTTGGTAACCAAGAGACCCGGGCTCAATCCCCACTGGCACTCCTTATGAAAACCGCTTTGACTAAAATGGTAAAGCAGTATAAAAAAGCTGTTAAATAAAAAATATTGTAAACGGCCCTATTTATTTAACAGGTTTTTTTTATACTGCTTTATCATTTCACTCAAAGCAGTTTACATTGTAACTTAAACTTGGTAATATACATCAAACAGGGACGTTAACTTGGAATTTTCTGAGGCAATGGAGGGTTAAGTGACTTGCCCAAGGCCACCTGTGTAGTGGTGCGGTATATTAAATGCACTAATAAAGATAAAGATGTGCAAACAGCAGATGCACTACGAGTGGCTGTGTGTGCATGCATATAAATGTCAAATGCTGACATTATGTGCACCCGACGTGCAAGTTCTTTTGGCGCTCAGCCCATAATAATCAACACTATTTTGGCCAAAAACATTTTTTATGAAATCACAACAGTAAATGGAGAATGATATAAGTGAGTCCAAAAAACACACAAGAATAAGAAGCAAAAGACATTTGTTCTTGAATGCTAAACTTTTGATTTACAGTGAAAGATACATGCAGAAAATGTTCACATCGAAAGTAACTGTTCACCGGTACATACCCTAGCACAGTCTTTCCTACATGCACAAGATGTTTAAGTCACCTTATACCAGGCAGAGATATTAGCGCTTTTGCTGTTTATGTAATTCTCTACGTGTTTCTTTGCATTGGGCACAGACCTTATTACCAACTCATTTTACTACATGCCACTCATTTGCATATAATTTAAATACATTTGTCATTGCTGTGTGTGCATATATTTACTCCCTCTTTATGCATACGTCAAGCTCTTTTCTGCATTTGGCATGGTGGAACTTGTGCATAAAAGTTGTGTTATCGCACGCCAAGGGCACGCTTGTCTTTCTGCCTCGGCCTGTAAGTTTGTACGGAGGCAAAAGATTAAATGACTTGCCCAAGATGGCAAGGGGTGGCAGTAGGATCTGAACTGAGCTTCCACTGGTTTGGAACCAGGCACATACTTCTGAATTTTCTAAAGTATGCAAGTATTTTAACACTGGAAAAACACCGGCACCAGTTAGTAGGTGTAAATGTGTGTGCGTGCTTTTCTTGGAATAATTTTTCAAATGAAAGTGCCCTCACGGTGGGAGTGTCTATTGCACATATAGTATGGCGTCTGTGATAGTGCAGATCTCTGACCTGGCAGCAAGATGTAGTGTATTTTGCCCCAGTTCCTCTAGAATAGTATTGCGCTCTTCTTCTTTGCTTTCTTGTAAAAGCTTTTGACTCTCTCTGACCACTTGAGGCAAAAAGGCTTTCCATGTGTCTCTTAGTTTCTCCCATGCTGCAGTCTGGTGTCTTTGAGCTTCCAGTCTGATTGTGCGGCTTGCCTTTCTCTATATCCTGTCCGTAGTCGCTATCTTTCCTAAGGATTTGTCTATGTTTTGCATTTTGTATTAATCTGAGGTATTGTATTGCTATTCAGGTTGATGCAGGCATCTGCTGCAGTCTGATTTGTGTTGCTCAGTCTACGCATCCCTCTGTGAGTGAGTTCTGTTGACTTTCTGGGGCTGGTTCACGTAGCTTGAGCAACTGCCTCTGTATGGATAAGGTTATGGGTGGTACAATTCCTGAAAACAAACAATATCCTGATACAACAGTGCTGTTGAATAGGGATATTCCAGTCCCACCCTAGTAAGACTGGAAGAAATGAGTGCCATTAGGATAGTGTGAAGTGGGGGAAGCCACTACCCAGATAAATATAGATACCGACTTCTCCGAGTACTCCAAGATCAGGGTGTGAGATTCGGTCATATCCTCTCCCTTTGTTTAAATTTAGCTTGCATCTGTTCATTGGAAGTTCGTTGTGAGTTACATTCAGGGTGTTTCCCTGTCTCCAGAGGGCTCATATCATAAGGGCCTCCTTTACTAATGGGTGTTAATGAGTTAATGGACATTCATTTGAGTTAAGCACATAATTAGTGAATAAACCCGATTGAGAATAATGGGACTTGTGTTATTTAACAAACATTAACATCCATTCGGCATGTTAGTACATGAGACTTCAGGTTGAACCATGAGACAAAAGAGGATGAAGTGATTTGCCCAAGGTCACATTGTACACAAGCAGGGTTTGAACCTTGGCTGCCTCAGTTTTCAGCTTGCTGCTCTAACCATTCCTCCACAGACGATTTCAAAGACAGCAAAACAGAGACCCCCAAACAGAATAGCGTGGTGATGATGGCCTTTCTTTCTACCTGACTGTATGTCTATATTAATGAAGTTGACGTGGTCTTTCAATTACCCAGAGCAAAACACATGATGCAGGAAGAGTCTTTTGCTCGTAATTTTGCTCATGTTTCTTGTATGAAGATTTTAAATTATGCATAATGGGCCTAATTTATGAAGAATTTTCTCTGATTCTGTTAATTTGGGGAAACTTTGTACTAAGATCACAATGAGGAACGCTTGTCATTGCAGCATATTATGAACTTTACCTGTTTCAAAAGTTAGGTTTAGTTCATCTCCAATATTGTTGTGAATTTGAAAGAAAAGAAACTAGAAGGAAACCCTCTAAAAATACAGAGTTAAAAAATCATAGTGAAGAGAAACTCCAGGAGCAGATGGTGTGGCCTCATCTAGTCTTGGAATTCACACCCTCTGTGTGCAGCACCAATAAAGAAAAACAAAGTGGCAAATGGCTTGATGTCCCACAGATCAGGGGGCTTGACCTCCTATATTGACGCCTCATTCTGGGAGCAATAAATTCTCGGGCCAGAGTTAATACCCTGTATCACACTTTATGTTTACATAGTGACTCTGTCTGTGCATACTCAACACAAGTACTGGGTACAGTTACAGCTTTTGGAGAAACCCCTAGGGCTTTGACTAATTAATCTCAACATCCTCAAGAGCCTCCCACCAGTCCTCACGCCTCTTACAATGGGCTCCGGCAGTTTCCCCTCTCTTTACATTATACACACAAACACTACTTTCAAAGGACTCTATCATTTAGCTTGGAACAGGGGTGTCAAATAGCAGTCCTGGAGAGTTGCAAATCCAGCCCTACTACTAAGCACACTAGGCATCAACCTAGGTTGTCAAAATTTGGGGGGGGGGGAGGGGGGTTGGCAGCACACTACTAGCATGGCCAGCAAGACAGCCGCAGTGCAACACTTTTAAAAGCAACTGTCAGATGTGGTGCAGTGCTGGGTCTTTAAGCACATGTGCGCACTCAAGACCTACACTCTTGCCCTCTCCAATAGAACATTTGCCTCAGAGGGAGCAGTATGCAGTAGGTCTTGAGTGAGTGCATATTCTCAAGGCCTGTCCCATGCTGACAACAATTCTGGGAGCTGCAGAAGTTAGTTGTCTTGAGAAGAGGGAGGGTGGTGATGGTGGAGGAAGCAGGCCAGGAAAGGGAAGAGGGGAGTAATGAAGGGGGGGGGGGGAGTACAGAAGGAAAGGGGAGATGTTGGACTATTGGAGCATAGGGCCTTGAGCTGTTCCAGGGGGAGAGGGAGCACATATCTTAAGGTTCACCTCTTGTTAAGTGCCATCGAGTCGGAGTCGACTCATGGCAACCCTCTGGATAGCTATCCTAAATTGTGTTCGGTCTTCAGTCAGGCGGCTCATTGTTGACAGACTGGTACCCATAGCTGCTGTTATTGTATCAATCCATCTCATTGCTGGCCTTCCTCTTTTGAGTTGACCTTCTATCTTGCCAAGCATGATGTCTTTCTCTAATGATCTCTCTCTTCGCATGATGTGTCCAAAGTATGAAAGTCAAAGTCTTGTCATCTGAGCTTCTAAAGAAAGCTTAGGTTTGATCTCCTCTAGTACCGACTGGTTTGTTCTTCGGGCAGTCTATGGTATACACAGTATTTGCCGCCAGCACCATAATTCAAAGGCATCAATTTTCTTCCTGTCTATCTTTTTCACTGTCCAGCTTTCACATCCATATGATGTTATTGAAAATACCATGGCTTGAACAAGTCGAATCTTTGTATGGAGAGAGACATCTCTGCTTTTGAGAATCTTATCTAGGTCTTTCATAGCCATTCTGCCAAGAGCAATGCGTCGTCTGATTTCTTGACTGCTTGTTGCTTCTTTATTGATAGTTGATCCAAGTAGGTTAAAGTTGTTCACGATTTCAATTTCTTCTCCTTCAATGATGAACCTGTTGATTATGCCAGTTGTCATGATCTTTGTCTTCTTTACATTAAGGTGCAGGGCAGGCCCATTTTGAGACTATGTTCTTTGATTGTGAGAAGCAAATGTTTCAGATCATCTTCACTTTTAGCCAGTAATGTGGTATCATCTGCATAGCGAAGGTTGTTGATGAGTCTTCCACCAATCTTCACACCTCTGTTGTCTTCATACAATCCTGCTTCTCTGATGATTTGTTCTGCATATAAATTAAACAGGTAGGGGGAAAGTATGCAGCCTTGTCTTACACCTTTGCTTATTTTAAACCATTCTGTTTCTCCTTGTTCCGTTCGAACTGTTGCTTCTAGATCAATGTACAGATTGTGCAAGAGAACGATCAGGTGTTCATGCTTCTTAATGTGGCCCAGAGTTTCTCATGGTTTACACAGTCAAAAGCCTTGCTATAGTCGATAAAGCACAAATAGATATCCTTTTGGTATTCTTTAGTCTTTTCAAGGATCCAGCTCACATCCGCAATGATGTCTCTTGCTCCTTGCCCTTTTCTGAACCCTGCTTGCACTTCAGGTAGTTCTTGTTCCAGGTATGGTTGTAGTCTCTTTTGGATAATCTTCAGTAGAATCTTGCTGGCATGTGGGATCAGAGCGATTGTGCGATAATTTCCACAGTCAGTTGGATCACCTTTCTTTAGTATTGGTATAAACACAGATCTTTTCCAGTCAGTTGGCCATGATTTTGTCTTCCATATTTCTTGGCAGAGCCTTGTAAGTACGGTAACAGCTGCATCAGATTGCTGTAATACTTCTATGGGAATGCTGTCAATGCCTGGTGCTTTGTTCTTTGATAAGGCTTTCAATGCTGCTTCAACTTCTTCTTTCATCACCAATGGTTCCCGATCATAAGGTACAGGTTGAAACGGCTGCTGGTCCACTTGATCTTTATCATATAAAAACTCTATATATTCCTTCCACCTTTTCTTGATCTTCTCAACATCATTCAACATAGAACCTTGAGCATCTTGTAACATTCCAATTCGAGGCTGGAACTTTTTCTTTAACTCTCGTAGCTTTAGGAAAGCCGATCTTGTTCTTCCTCTAATAGTTTCTGATTCTATTTCCTTGCATGCATCTTTGTAGTACTTTTCCTTGTCCTGTCTTGCTGCATGTTGGAAATCTCTGTTGAGTTCTATTATTGTCTTTCTTTCTCCTCTGGCTTTAGCTTCTCTGAGTTTCTGGGCAATTTTCAGAGTTTCTTCCGTCATCCATTTTGGCCGTTTTTGCTTTTTCACGTTTTGTAGAGACTTCCCGCTTTCTTCCAGCACAACCTTCTTGATGTCATTCCATAACTCTTCTGGAGCTCTGTCATTTGTATCTAAAGCAGCAAATCGATTTTGCAGGCAGTCTTTAAATTCCAATGGTATATTCTCAAGGTCATATTTTGCTGCATTCATGAGTGGTTTGCTCTTTTTCAACTTTAGCTTGAGTTTGCATACTAGTAGTTGATGATCTGTACCACAGTCAGCTCCAGGTTTTGTCTTTGTTGATGTTATAGAACTTTTCCATCGTTGACTTCCACAGATGTAGTCAATTTGATTTTTATACAATCCATTGGGTGAAGTCCATGTGTACAGTCGCCGCTTGTGTTGATGGAAGTAGGTGTTTGAGATGAATAGATTGTTGGTCTTGCAGAATTCTATCAGTCTTTCTCCAGCTTCATTTATGTTGCCAAGTCCATATTTTCCAACTACTTTGCCTTCTTCTTTATTGCCAACTTTTGCGTTCCAGTCACCCATGACTATTAGGATATCCTGTTTGCATGTTCTGTCAATTTCAGCTTGTACTTGTTCATAGAACTCTTCAATTTCATTCTCTTCTGCAGCTGTTGTTGGGGCATATACTTGAATTACAGTTGTGTTGATAGGCATTCCTCATAGATGAATAGAGATTAAGCGTTCGCTGACTGCATTGTATTTCATTACAGTTCTTGCAAGTTTCTTCTTTATTATAAATGCAAATGCAACACCATTTCTTCTTTGTCTTTCATTTCCAGCATAGTAGACCATGTGATCATCTGATGCAAAGTGCCCGATGCCAGTCCATTTCAGTTCGCTGACACCCAACAGGTCAAGTTGTACACGTTCCATTTCATTCTTGACCACCTCCAACTTCCCTTGGTTCATGCTTCGTACGTTCCATGTTCCAAAGCGTAAGACATCTTTACAGCTTCTGACTCTCATTTCATGCGCAGCTACATCAGCAGTCAGACATCCTGAGGACTTTGATCCAACCACATCATAAATGCTGGCTTTACTCTGAAAAGTCTTCAGCTCTTCCCCAGTAGCTAGTTGAGTGCCTTCCGACCTGGGGGTCTCATCTTTCAGCACTATAGCACAATTTGTTTTGTTGTAACTATCCATTGGGTTTTCATGGCAAGATACAGAAGTAGCCGGGCCTTTCTTCTGTGCAGTTTAAGTTTGGTGTTGTTGCCGTTGTCACAGAAATGTGATCCTCCGCCGTCAACACTGTCCCATTCTGCTGCTGCCCAGATGGGTGGTCACCTAGGGCATTAGGTACCCTTGGACTGGCTCTGTGCAAACCACCCTGGTTTTCAGGATATCTGTAATGAACATGCATGAGATATAGTTGCAAATAGTGGAAGCAGTGCATACATATACATCTCATGTATATTCATTAGGGATATCCTGAAAACCCTCTGGGATTGAATTTTGATACCACTGCTTCAGAGGGTGGGGTGAATATAATGGGAATTCATTTCCATTGTCATTTTTTGTATTCTGGGTGCTTTCTATTCCACTTTCCAGAAGTTTATCAAAGCAGTTAAGAATAAAAACATACAAAAGAGTTAAGGAGGAGAGGAGGGGATGGGGAGGCAGGAAATTAAGGGAGAATAAGGGGGGGGGGGAGTAGGAGAATTTGCTATCATACAGTCACATTTTGTAGTTTAGAATTTACTATATCTTTTTTGGTCCCAGTAGTTTCTTTCTCCTCCTGTGGGCTTCCAGCTCAAATCATAACCAGGGCTGGAATCTGTCACCATGAGCTGGGAATTTTTTCCCCATTTCATATCCCTTCTCAAATTGCTAAACCTGGTCATTACAGTGAGAGTCCTTGGCTGGGTGCAGCCCCTACAAACATGGTTCTCCTAAATCCAGCCAGACGTGTGTTGCCATGCCCTGATGGCTATGACTCCTTCCCTCTGCCCCTACGGGGCTGTGAGTGGTGCTTCTGTAGCGTCTAGCCTTGGCCAACCTAGGGAGCAAAGGATTGGGAAAGGATTTTGTGTATTCTTTTACCTCAGTGGATTCAGATCGCACACATGACCATATTTAGTAGAGTTAAGCCTGCACACTTTGAGGGCAGTTTCATACCAGGCGGCCTGTGCATGAAAGCCAAGTAGGTGCTTATCTGAAGCCTATTTTCTAAAGGCACATAGGTGCCTCTGTGGCTCTATAAAGCTGCAGAAATCATGGTTAAAATGCACAGATGTTGGTGTAAGCATGTGCATATGTGCATAAACTGCAACTCTGTCCATGTGCTGTCCAACCTCTGCCCCTGAACACAACTACAATGGGTTGCATGAAAGTACCTTCCTTCTTGGCACCATGTGTGCTTTCTACGTGCATAATCCCTGGGGTAGTTCTATAGACGTCCTTTTCCGTATGGGGAAAAAAGGCCTTTGTTGTTGAATGCTGCTGAGTGACTATCAACTCCTGGAAACCCTATGCATAGTGGTTCATGTTGTTAGTTAGTTATTTAACTGCTTTCTAACCTACTGTATCGCTAAAGGTCAAAGAGGGCACCACGAAACATTTACAATATCAAAAAGGTAACATTCAACTCAGAATGTTGTGACTGTCCCCTGGGTTTTCTTGGAAAGGTGCGACTGGAAGTAGATTGCCAGATCTTTCTTCCAATCCACACAGTAAGTCTACAGCACCTGGTAGTCCAAGGTAGTCTCCCCTCCAAGAACGAGCCAGGACTGATCCTCTTTAGCTTCTAAGATCAGACCCACTCAGGGTGGCATGGTCATAATAAAAAGGCCTTTACATGCAGAAAGTCCTTTATAAAATTGCCCCTTTTATGTAAATCTATTAGTTTTCTTTTCTGATCCTCTGAAAAGTCATTTTTCCAGTGCTGCTGAGTAGGGGGCACAGACTTAGATTAGCTCCATGACCTGCATGCTAGGCAGAGAAAATTGGCTTGCATTGGTCTACTTTGCTTGAGGTTAGCACTGTATACTGCTGTGTCGGAGATATAGGTTTGGATCAGCCCTGTGACTTTCTGCTAGCACTGTGTACTGCCAGGCAAGCGACAGGGTTTGGAGCAGCCCCACAAAAAATTAACACTGCCAGTTGCCTGGCAGAAGACAGAAATGTCATTTCATTTATTTAAGTTGGCTCTCATGATGTTGTGTTAGTGCTGACTGGCAGGAGCAGAGGATTGGTTTGACCCCCATAACTTGTCATTAGCATGCTGCTGCACGGTAGAAATGGGCTTGGATCTCCTCCTTCGGCAAGCTGTTAACAGTGCATGCTGCATGCATTGTTAGATAAATTCTCCAGATTTGTATACCATGTTCAAGTCAAGCAAGGTTCTAGTAAAATACAGAGGTGATAACAGGGCCGGTGTTAGACACACAGGGGCCCAGAAACTGGTGTTGGGGCCCCAAAGGTTACCATTAGGCTAGGACTCCTTCAGCTTGAAACAGGCTTGGGGCCCCCTGTAACATGGGCCTAGGGCAGTTGCCCTGTTTCACACACCCTAACGCCGGCCCTGGGTGATAAATGTGGGCTCTAGAATTACATCATATCGCAAATGGGATATCTGCGGTATAAGAGGGGACAAAAGGCTTCTATCTTTGATGAGGCTTCTCTTTCATTTCTTTGTTAGCATGCAGACCTTAATTTCCCAGAACAACACTGCTGGCAGCAGCAGTGATGAAAGAAAGTGCAAGGAGGGGTTGGCAATGAAGAAGAAGTAAACGGGACAAAAAGAGAATGACAACCATTTTCTTCCAGGAACAGTGTTTCTTATCTTTTAAGCATTGGGAGCCTACCCTGGAAACCCCTTCCCACCAGCCTCTCACCATCTCACATTCTTCCTTGTGGTTAGACAGGAATTTGACCTTTGACCTTTTCTGGGTCCTGGTGACTTCTCCTTTACCATTTTCACCTCTGCCATGAGGCTTTCTTCACACTGATAATTTCCTCTAAATGAAAACGATTAAATGTTCCCCTGCAGCACTGTGCTGTGACAGGAGTACTGGAGTTTAGTGTATTGTGCTGACAGACAGACTGAAGTAGCCTGGGAGTCAGAAGGAGGAGCTCTCCATGGGGGCAAATCCCACCACCCATTTGGTCTTCTGTCACGGCTGTATTTAGAACATATGTATGCCCCCCCCACCCCCCACCCCCCCCCCCAGTAACACAGACCTCAAACATCTGTCTCACCCTCTTCACTGAAGGAGGTTCTTCCATCCACTGGGACTTCGAGAATAGACAGTCGTCTTTTTTTTTTAAGCAAAACAAGCAATAAACAAATTAATTGAAAAGAATAGGCCAGATATTCAAAAGAACTTATACAATCAGTGTTGATGCTAACCACATCTACCTGTACGCATATTTTTATGCATAGAATGCGCCAAATGCTGGGAACGGATTTGTGGAAAGTGACACTGAAAAAGCGAAAATGCTAAACAAATACTTCTGCTCTATTTTTACTAAAGAAAATCCTGGAGAAGGACTGCCTGTGATTCCCAAATATACAAATGGGAATGGAGGAGATACCACACCATTCACAGAAGATGATGTGTTAGAACAACTTGCAAAACTGAAAGTGGACAAGGCCTTGGGACTGGATGGGATACATCCCAGGATACTGAAAGAGCTCAGAGCGTTTTTTGCAGGGCCATTAAAGGATGTTTTTAACAGATCCTTGGTGACAGGAGAAGTTCCACAGGATTGGAGAAGGGCTGATGTGGTACATCTTCACAAAAGTGGCAGTAGGGAAGAAGTGTCAAACTACAGGCCAGTACGCCTTATCTCGGTGACAGGAAAAGTAATGGAGGCGCTCCTGAAAGAGCAAGTAATGGACTTTCTGAAAAACCAACAGGTTGCATGGTTTTACCAAAGGACAATCTTGCCAGACAAGTCTGATTGAGTTCTTTGACTGGATGACCAGAGAACTAGATCAAGAGCATGCGATGGATGTCATCTACCTGGATTTCAGCAAAGCCTTTGATACTCTTTCTCATAGGAGGCTTGTCAATAAACTCAGTAGCTTGAGGATGGGTCCCAAGGTGGTAAAATGGATCAGAAATTGGTTGACTGACAAACGACAGAAGGTGATGGTAAACGGAACTCACTTGGATGAAAGGAAGGTGATTAGCCGAGTGCCCCAGGGTTTGGTCCTGAGCCCAGTACTGCTCAATGTATTTGTGAGTAATATTGCTAAAGGACTGAATGGAAAGGTCTGTCTTTTTTCAGATGACACAAAAATTTGCAACAGAGTGGACTCCCTTGAGGGAGTGGAGAACATGAGGAAAGATCTACAAAAGTTGGAAGAATGGTCTAATGCTTGGCAATTAAGATTTAATGTGAAGAAGTGCACTGTCATGCACGTGGGAAGCAGAAATCCAAGGGAATTGTGCGTGATAGGGGGCGAGAGGTTGGTGTGCACAGACCAGGAGGACTTTGGAATGATTGTTTCTGAGGATCTCAAGGTGGCGAAACAGTGCGACAAGGTGGTGGCAAAAGCCAGAAGGATGCTGGGTTGCATATAAACAGGAATTACCAGCAGAAAGGAAGATGTACTAAGGCCATTGTACAAGTCACTGGTGAGGCCTCACTTGGAATACTGTGTTCAGTTTTGGAGACCGTATCTCGCAAAGGATATAAAAAGACTGGAAACTGTTCAGAGGAAGGCGACCAAAATGATTTGGAACCTGAGTCAGAAGACTTATGAGAAGAGACTTGAAGACCTAAATATGTACACTCTGGAGGAGAGGAGGGACAGGGGAGATATGATTCAGACCTTTAAATATTTAAAGAGAAATAATGAACAAACAAACTTCTTCCAAAGACGGGGAAGCTGTAAAACTAGAGGGCACAACATAGCTGCAAGAGGGTAAATTGAAAGTCAATGTCAGGAAATACTTTGTCACTGAAAGGGTGGTGGATGCTTGGAATGCCCTCCCGATGGAGGTGGTGGGGGCAAATATACTACTACTTCTATTTAGCATTTATATAGCGCTATGCACGCAGCGCTGTACAGAAATATAAGAAAAAGACAGTCCCTGCTCGTCAGAGCTTACAATCTAGTCAAGACAACACAGAACAATCGACAGATCGGGAAAACAATTATGGTGACACGGAGCAATAGTTAATTCGGGATAAAGCAAAGTATGGGGTAAAACAAAGTATGGCAATTACAATTCGGGCAAAACAAGTATGGCATTTACAGTTTTATAGTGACAGAATTCAAAATGGCATGGGACAGAGACAGTGGATCCTTTTATAGCAACAGGATAAAATCAAAATAAACATAACTATCTCTTATATCTCAATAAATAGGGGTGACCTACAAGGAGTGGTGGGTAGACCCCTAAACAGGCATAGGGAGGGGTGACCTGCACGGAGCAGCAGGTGCACCTACTCTTGTCGCCTTGCTGGGCAGACTAGATGGACCATGCTGGTCTTTATCTGCCATCATATACTCTGTTACTATGTTACCATCACAGGTTCTACTCATAAAATGTATAGCTCGGGAAATAGGGCTAAATGGCCAATTTTCCCAATGGAGAAAGGTGAATAGTGGAGTACCCCCAGGGATCTGTGCTGGGTCTGCTGCTTTTTAACATATTCATAAATGATCTGGAAATAATGAGTGAAATAATCAGATTTGCAGATGACACAAAATTATTCAAAGTTGTTAAAACACAAGAGGATTGTGAAAAATTGCAAGAGGACCTTGATAAATTGGAAGACTGGACGTTCAGATTGGCTCCCTATCCGTTTCCGCATCCAGTTCAAACTTCTCCTGCTGACCTATAAATGCATTCACTCTGCGGCTCCTCACTACCTTTCTTCTCTTATCTCTCCTTAACCCCCCCCTCAGGCACTCCACTCTTCTAGCAAACTGCTTCTTTCTGTGCCCTTCTCTCCCACTGCTAACTCCAGACTTCACTCCTTTCTCCTTGCTGCACCCTACGCCTGGAACAAACTACCTGTGTCTGTACGCCAGGCACCTTCTCTGACCCTCTTCAAATCCAGGCTGAAAACTCACCTCTTCACTGCTGCTTTTGGATTTTGACCCACCTGATCTTTTTCTTTTTCTTTCCCCCTTGTTTTATCCCTGTCTACACCCTCTGTATTGTCTGTCTTGACTAGATTGTAAGCTCTGATGAGCAGGGACTGTCTCTTACATGTCTGTGCAGCGCTGCATATGACTTGTAGCGCTATACAAATGCTCAGTAGTAGTAGTAGTATTTAATGTGGACAAGTGCAAAGTTGTGCACATAGGATAGAACAACCCAAACTATGGTTACACGATGCAAGGTTCCAGATTAGGAACCACCACCCAGGAAAAGATTTAGGCATCATCGTGGATAATATGTTGAAACCCTCCGTCCAGTGTGTAGCAGCTGCCAAAAAGACAAATAGAATGCTAGATATCATAAGGAAAGGAATGGAGACTAAAACCAAGGATATTATAATGCCTCTGTATCGTTCCTTGGTTCGTCTGCACCTTGAATATTGTGTGCAATTTTGGTTGCCGTATCTTAAAAAGGATATAGCAGAATTAGAAAAGGTACAGAGAAGCACCACCAAAATGGTAAAGGGAATGGAAAGATACCCCTATGTGGAAAGGTTTAAAAGGTTAGGGCTCTTCAACCTGGAGAAAAGACAGCTGAGGGGAGATATGATAGAGGCCTATAAATTAATGAATGGAATGGAACGGGCAAACGTAGATCGATTTGTTCACACCATCAAAAAGTGGAAAGACTAGGGAACACGTAATGAAGCTACTGTGTAACCCATTTTAGACTAATAAGAGAAAAATCTTTTTCACTCAGTGCATGATCAAACTCTGGAATTTGTTACCGGAGGATGTAGTAAAAGCTAGTGTAGCTGGATTTAGAAAAGTTTTGGACAACTTCCCGGAGGAAAGGTCCATAAACCGTTATTAAAGAGGACCCGGGAAATCCATTGCTTGCCCCAGTACAAGCATTGTGAAACACGTGTGTCTTTTTTTGAAACTACCAGGTACTTGTGACCTGGCTTGGCCACTATTGGAAACAGGATACTGGGCTTGATGGACTTTGGTCTGACCCAGAACGGCATTTCTTATGTTCTTAAGTATGGTAAAGGGTGGGTTAGAGGCTGGCTCAGTTGTTCACAAAATGGTAAAATGTGATCATTCTGTGTATAACTTAAATGCATAAGTTAGACCTGCGAAACAGCGGCCTAACTTACGTGTATGAGCAGCAACGCAGCCACCATTTATATATAGATTCAATGGTGTCCTTTAAAGAGCCACAGTGGATGAATATAAGCATAAAGGTGGAGAGCAATTCTGGGTCACCTGGGCAGGGCTGAACAAGGCTGGGCGGAACAGGTCTCCTCCTCCTCAGGCATCTTTTCCCATATACTTTGAAATGACCAGTCTAGGTAATTTCAAAAGATTAAAAAAGACAATAGCAGCCCCTCTCACGTTATAAGTATGCATACATACATGTATGCTAAACTTTATTTTATACATATAGATAAATATTCTAGACATTTTTAAAATTCCCCCTCTTTTTTCAGAAAAGAGGTTAATTTTACATCTTCTCCTAACAGGATCAAGAAAATCCTGCATCAGAGGGGTATGCAGGAGAAGCAAGCCTTTTGCCTCTGTTCCCACTGAAATTGGGGACAGGAGGAAGTGATTTTGTCCTGGCTTTCTTTGGTAGACCTAGCATATTTTTTAATGGTGTGCCAGTGTCTTCCAGCAGATGGTGGTATAGGGCACAATGCAAGAATATGGGCAGGCAGACCCAGCCCTCTGCAACAATTATTTCTGAAGTAAATAGTTTAGGAATACTAGTCATTGTTCAGCTCATAGTCCTCCCAATTCCAGTCTCAACCAGAATGGGATGCTACAGAAAAAGATATGAGACTACCTCAGAACCCTTCCAAACACATCTGATTATAGAAGCTTTCATAATGGTACAATGAATAGTACTTCTCAACCCTCTCCTGGAGGCACACCAAGCCAGTTGGGGTTTTCAGGACTACAAGAATGAATACGTATCAGATAAATTTGCATATATTGGATATCCCATAGCCCAAGTTCCCTGTAAAATAGTTATCTCCAAGTTATAATGCCCTGTTCAATGTAATTTCAGTTTGTTCAATGTAAACCGCACTGATGCAGAATAGCGCGGTATATAAGAGAATGTAAAATAAATAAATATCCATTGTATGCAGATCTATCTCATGCATATTCATTGTGGTAGTCCTTAAATCCCCAACTGACTAGGTGTGCCTCCAAGAGAAGGTTGAGAATCAATAGTGAAGAACATAGACAGTAGAGGAGATTCTAATTCTCGCTTCTCCCAGCAGGAGCTAATCTCACGGTGGAGGAACTTGCGCTTATCCACAATGTTCCCTCTAATTTTCTGTAGGCTGCGTGCGCATAAAATATCAGCTGTGTGCAGCTTTTGAAGGAAGGTTAAATTTTTGTGCGCCACATAACGACACTCTGAGTTATATACTTAAAAATTTGACTACACGTCAGAATACAGTATGTACACCACATTGATTTTAATCAAATTAAATGAAAATAGACGATTACTAAATGAAGCGGGAAATTTCTAGTAATTACAATCATAACTTTTAAATTTTAAGATGTCTGTGCTTTTTCTATCAGAATCAGAGCTGTAATTTTTGTGCGCTCTGTTGTAAAGTATGTGCGCTCGCTCGGCGAGATGTGTGCGCGCGCACACGCGCACAGCTTAGAGGGAACAGTGCTCATCCACTCTCCAGATTTGCTTATCAGGAAACATTGCACATTATGGAACTGCTGATTGCTATAGAGGAGCACCAACAGGTTGTTCTTTCTGTGCCCTGAGCCATGTTATGACAGTAAGGAGGTGGTGTGAGCTGATTACGTTTCTCCTTGTCCCTCTAGGCTAGTACCCTTTGTAGTTTTAGGTGAATAAAGTGGTTTGTATGCTGTTCCTAAGGCAAGGCCTTTGAAGCCAATGATACAGACACAATCCAGGCAGAGATGAGAGAAAACAATTAGATTGTATAGATTAGGCAGCAAAAGAAGATTTCTGAGGGTGCTTCCATTTTCATTAACAAAGCTCTTTTCCATTTAGCTTGCAAGATACCAAATTGGGCTTATCTTCAGGCCACTGATATCCTGGAGGGCCGCAGACCAGTCAGGTTTTCATGATGTCCCTAATGAATATTCATGAGATCTATTTGCATCCACTGCCTTCCATTGTATGGAAATAGGTTCATGAATATTCATTAGAGACATCATGAAAACTTGACTGGTCTGCGGCCCTCCAGGACCGGAATTGCCCACCCCTGAGCTAGGGAGTGTGCTACCTCTGTCCATGTCAAAAGAAGATGAACTCATATAATTACATTTGCTCTGTAATTTTGGATGTTAATCTGCATGTGCAGTTCCTGATTGGTTTAGCATGGGATTAAAGGACAATTGGAGAGCAGTAATGGACCAACAGAGTTGTTAGACCACCCCAGAGAGGCAGCAGGAGTTTCCATGGGATGGGCCAAACACCAGTCAGACTGAAATCAACTATGTTACTGTGAAACTTAGTGAAATACTATTTTTTCTCTGTAAGAGTGAATTGTACTATCATTCGATGCTATACTTATCCATTTGTAAGGGAAGCTAGAAAGGTATTTCAGCCTGACCAACTTTTTAAATCAGCAATACTGAAATGCCATTGTAAGGATTCACTCTTCCTATTTGTGATAAGTGTGGCATGCAATGGGAAGAGGTTTTCTTAAAAACACAGGCAAGACAGCAAAGGAAAATCAAAGCAGTTTTTATTCTGTCCCAACTTGCTAAACCTCCACAAGCAAAACCAGGGAAGGAAGTCCATGTTCCGGCGTCCAACCAGCCCTATGGCGAACCCAAATCCGGTAGGATTGGAGACTCAAAAATCACCGCATAATATGGATGTTGGATTCCTTAAGTTGAGCTAGCTACTTGAGGGGTTGGTGCTTTGTTACCAGCGTAAACAGAAGCTGAGTAGATAGTATTTGAAGATCTCAAGTGCCCACTTGACAGCCAGGGTTTCCTTCTCGATCACTGCTTAATGCTGTTCCAGAGGAAGTAGCTTCCTGCTGATTAATGCTATGGGATGTTCTTCACCCCTGACTTCCTGGGCCAGAAAGGCTCCTAGGCCCACCTCTGAGGCATCAGTTTGCACAATAAATGGTAGAG
This sequence comes from Ichthyophis bannanicus, assembly GCA_033557465.1. Taxonomy (NCBI): domain Eukaryota; kingdom Metazoa; phylum Chordata; class Amphibia; order Gymnophiona; family Ichthyophiidae; genus Ichthyophis; species Ichthyophis bannanicus. Next base: position 175,663,570 of record CM066044.1, read on the forward strand.
AGAAATCAGGGCTAATCAGGATGGGTTCAGAGCACACAGTCTTCTTGAAGCGCTGGAAACCAGGTCCTGGTCTGATGACCACTTACTCTGTTCAGGGGATCTCTTCCGGAGGAGATTTGGTTAACGGCTCCCCCACCTCTGCAAAATTAGGGATGAACTGGCGGTAATAGCCAATTAATACAAGAAAGGCACAAACCTCTTTCTTCCATTTTGGGGTGGGGACCTGGGCAATGGCATCCACCTTCCGTAGTTGAGGTCATATCTGCCCATTCCCAATTAAATATCCCAGGTTTTGAACGTCTCAACCTCCTGGAAAACACGTCTTGGGATTGGCTGTCAATGCGGCCTTCTGCAAGCTGGTCAACATGGCTTGTACTTGGGTTAGTCTCTGCTGTAGATGACGATGTCGTCAAGGTATGCAGCCCATACTTCTTCTGACCTTGTGGTGTCGAAAAAGCAGTCTTCTCTTTGGCAGACAGAGTCAAGGATACCTGCCAGAATCCCTTGGTCAGATCCAAGATTGATATAATGCAGGTATGTCCAACTTCGAACAGGTCGTGATCTACTTTTTCTGGCCAAAAGTGCCGGTGATCTACCACCATGAAAATTAAGTTTCAAATTGGTTTCAAATTAAATTTTAACCCAATAAAGTTGGAGGATTCACCCCCACACACACACATTTTTAATGAACCTTCTGTCATTTACTTGGATGTGATCAGCTGTTAAGCAAATTAAGCAAAAACAAAACAGAGAGATGAAGATCCAGTAAGAACTGCGAGGGGAAATGGAAAGTACATTTTTTCTTAAAGTTTTATTGAGTAATAACTTTAACTGTCTTAATAACTTTCTTTAACTTTTATTGAGTAATTTGTGTTAAATTTAGGTCGAGTATTGATCCAGGCTGATCTTGCACAATCTTTAATATTTCACTCTTGCTCATTAGTGAGATGTCTGAGCCTGCATCTCATCCACCAGCTTTTTAAAGTTGGGTGAATATTGTGAGGGCCAGTCTCAGAGAATCCTGGAGATGAATATTGTGAGGGCCAGTCTCAGGGAATCCTGGAGATGAATATTGTGAGGGCCAGTCTCAGGGAATCCTGGAGATGTTCATCTGTCATGTTGGCACATTGTGTACTCTTTGTCATTTTCAGATGGGAAAACGCAGATTCACACAAATAGGTTGAACCGAAACAGGAGTGTACAGTTTCACTGCATCTTCTCAAGTTGGGAAATTTGTCTCTAGGCACTAGCTTCCAAAACGATTCTTGCTCAGCATGGGTCTTGAGAAAAATGTCATTTTTAAGGGTTAATATTTTGTTTTCAAGAGATGGCTTGTTCAATGAGTAATTTTTACTGATAGCAGCTGCAGTTTCTTTAATGTCAACATCTACTTTGAATGGGTATGACAAGTACTCCACAACTGTTCCCATTTTTTAGAAGTCACAGAATCTATTTTTGAATTCCTGGATAACAGAACAGATATCTGTCACATACTTCTCGTTCTGAAAAACAAAATTTGGATATTATCCCTGATGGTCCTGCGTATTAGGAAAATGATAAAAAGTGTTGTTTGCAAGGTCAGTCATCATTAGCTCAAATTTGCTCTTGTAGGATGAAACTGTACTCATCATCTCACCAATGCATTTGTTTTTACCTTGTAGTTCAAGGTTCATATCACTTAGTTCGCCTGTAAAGTCAGCGAGAAATGCCAGATCACATAACCACTCCTCATCTTCCTACTCTCCTTGGTCATCTCCCCTCTCCTTCAAAAAACTTATTTCATTCAGCAAATCACAAAATCTTTGCAGAAATTTGTGCCTACTTAGCCACCTTACATCTGTGTGCAAAATGATTTCCGCTGCCCCTTCATTAAGAGCTAGATTGAAAAGCCGTCTTTGAAGTGATCTTCCACGAAGTGAATTTACAATTTTGAAAGTGATGTCCATGACAGTCTTTGTATTGGGTCTCTTGCTTGCCAAAACGTGCTGGTGAATGATGCAGTGGTAAGAAAGGAAATCTGGGAAGTCGTCATGCTGTCTTCAGAGGGCTATGAAACCGTTAACCTCACCTGTCATTGCTCTTGCTCCATCAGTAGTGATGGAAACAAGTCTATGCAATGGAAGATTATACTTTGTCACAAAAGAATGGAAAGAACTGAATATTTCCTGACCGGTAGTTCTCCCTTTTAAAGAAATCATTCCAAGTAGTTCTTCTTTAACACTGAAGTCTTCAGAAACCATCCAGATAAAGACTAATAACTGGGCTATGTCTCTTATGTCTGTAGATTCATCCAGTTGGAGTGAGAAAGCAACACAATTTGAAACATCCTCCAACAATTGTTCAGTTGTGTCGCCACACATCTTTTCTATTTGCCGCACAATGGTGTTTCTTGACAATTGTACATCTTGAATAGCAGCTATGATCTCTTTCTTATTTTTAAATCCTTCAAAAAAAATTGTCAGCTGCTTCAAGAAAACAATCTTTTACAAATTCCCCTTCAGTGAAAGGTTTGCATTTCTTTGTGATCAGGTTGCTGACCTTGAAGGATGCTATGGTTGCATTGACCGAATGTGACCTTGGCTTCGCCATCAACTGTTGCTGAGTAGCCAATTTTGATTTAAGTTCTTTGAGCTTCAGTTTACGAATTTCACTTTTGGGTCGAAAATCAGCAGCAAACTTATTGCTTTGCAGAGCCTTATAATGACGTTCCAGATTACCCTTTTTGGGCAAGGATACTGAGGCGTTACAAATTAGACAACAACACTTGTCTTTCACCATGATGAAGAAGTAGTCCATTTCCCATTCATCATGAAAGTGGTAGGTTTTGCTCTTCTTTGGAACACTCATCTTCGTTATACTGGGGTGGCTGGATGTAAGAAGGCCAAATCTGCTAAGTTAGTATAAACACTGGCTGAATCTGGTCCAAAACTGTCACTGTCCCAAAGTATTAAAGATCAACAGGAACTGAAGACCTCTGGATGATGTTCAATACAAGGACTGGAGATGCCAAAACCACACATGCAGTTCTAAAAGTAAAAATAAGAACTCATCATACTGGCACCAATAATCAAATACCACCAAACAGTCATCAAAAAAACTCAAACACCTGTCCAGCAAACCAGATAAAATCAAATACTGCCAAACAAGTTCAAATACCACCACACGCGATTTAATAAATTCTGCACACAGTGTAGAATCAACGCAAAGGCAAGGCGAAATAAAATTGCAGTGTAGAATCAACGCAAAGGCTAGGCAAAATAAAATTGCAGAGGCAAGCAAAAGTCACAGTGGTTTGAACCAATTTGAAGGCAAGGCATAGGCAAGTTAGAACAAAATTGGAAAAGCCTGCCAAAATCACCAAATTCTTGACACTCTGTTGTGTCTGCCCGAAAACGTTTAATGAAAGCGAACTATAAAGCAACCAACGACCAGCACACGACACAACTAATACGGTAAGTGTATTCAGGTAAAGTCCAGGGGAATGGATATCGCCCAGTATATAACACACTTCTAAGGGGTGTTGGGGCGGGGACAGGAATGGGTGATTCTGAGAGGCAGGAGACCAGGTATGACGCACGCTGGGCCTATGGCGTCTCGTCGCGGGGTGTGGACGGCGGCCCCCTGGGGTACCCACAAACTATTGGCACGAAAACAACAAGCACCCCCAATACTCTCTCCTAGCGACGGGGCGAGCTTCTGGAGAGATGGAGCTAAGTGGGGCTGGCGATCTACCTCTGACCCCTCCGCGATCTACAGGTAGATCGCGATCTACCTGTTGGACATGCCTGATATAATGCACGCTCCATTGAGTTGATCGATTAGCTGGGATATGATTCCAATTTCAAAACTGCATTTACCTTCTGGAAGTCAATGCAGAATCTCATGTTTCCATCAGGTTTAGAAACCAAGGTGATGGGTGATGACTAGTCACTCATCTGTTGCTCTCAGGTTAGGCATCTCTTCCAGCTCCTTGTCAAAGGCCTGTCGTCAGGTCTCCAGAATCCGGTAGGGTCATTGCCGGATAACTACTCCAGGGTCAGCAATGATGTCATGATAAATAAGGTGGGTTTGTCCTGGGTGGGTGGAAAGCACATTTTAGTTCCAGTGGATCAAACCTTCTAAATCTCTTCTCTGGGCAGCAGAAAGCCGGTCTCCAATTGGGACTTTGAGCTGGATCCGATGAGGCTGAAATTTCCAGCCCAAAATCATCTCCCTGTACCACCATAGCTGGAGTCCATTTTTTCAATAGGTTATAATATGGTAAATTTTGGCTTTCTTCCATTTATCTGGCTAGGCAATCTTGCGTTAACAGGTCCCACTTTCTCTTCCACCTCATAGGGCCCCTGCCATTTTTAGAGTAACTTGCTCTTGGATGAGGGCAGCAAGACTAAAATTCTGTCTCCCACTTAAAAGGTGCGGTGCACAGCTGCCCGACTGTTACCCCTAACCTGTTTGGCTTGGGCTTTTTCCAGACTGAGTGTGGCCACCTCTTCAGCTTTCCTCAGTTGGTCTTGTATTTGTATAACGCACTCCACCAAATTACGCCCAGCATGGGGTTCTTCTTCTCAGGTTTCCCTTACCACATCTAATATGCTTCTTGGGCATCTTCTGAAGAGCAGCTCAAAAAGGTGAAAACCCGTGGGACTCTGAGGTACCTCACGGATGGAAAACATCAAATAGGGTAGGAGAATGTCCCAATTCTTCTCGTCCTCCTGCATGAACTCTTTTTTAACATCTGTTTCAGAGTTTTATTGAACCACTCTATGAGGCCATCCATCTGTGCGTGATATACTGATGTTCTCAGCATCTTGACCTTCACCAAGGCACACACTTGATTCATCAGGTTGGATATAAAGGGTGTTCCTTGATTGGTGAGGATCTCATTGGGTATTCCCACCTATGAGAATACTTTCCAGTACGATCATAGTAGTCTTCATATTCCTTAGAACAGTGGTTCCCAACCCAATTCTCAGGTACCCCCAAGACAGTCAGGTTTTCAGGAGGAGTGGTCTAGTGGTTAGGACAAGATACTTCAGGCCGGAGGGCCAGGGGTTCAAGTCCCACCTGGGGACAGCAATCTCAGACTGGAGGGACTGGGATTTCTAGTCCTATAGGCACTCCTTGTGGTCTTGGGCAAGCCACTTAACCCTCCATTGCCCATGTTCCCTGTAAGTATTAGCGTATGTGTCTCATATCCCCTCGTGTTAACTGTATCCCCCAATTGACCGCTTTGACCCGGTGAAAAGCGGGATATAAATATAGCTAAATAAATAAATAAATAAAATCCAAAATGAATATGTAAGAGACAGATCTGCATGCCAGACTGCTTCCATTGTATGCAGATCTATCTCATGCATATTCATTGTGGATATCCTGAAAATCTGACTGGCCTGGGATTACCTGAGGACTGGGTTGGGAACCAATGCCTTAGAGCAGAGGTTCCCAACTCCAGTCCTGGAGGGCCAAACACCATTCAAGTTTTCAGGCTATCCCTAATGAATATGCATGAGATACATTTGAATACAATGGGGCAGTGCATGCAAATGCATCTCATGCATATTTATTAGGGACAGCCTGAAAACCTGAATGGTGTTTGGCCCTCCAGGACTGGAGTTGGGAACCTCTGCCTTAGAGCAATGGCCTCCAGGTATCGAGTAGCGTAGTCCAGTATGACTAAATTATATTTGTTGTCTTGGGTGGTTTGCTCCAAGGGTCCTACCATGGCCACTCTTTCAAATGGTGTTTCAATGATGGGCATAGACCAGCGGTTCTCAACCTGCATGGAGCCCATTTAGAGACAGAAAGGCTGCGCAATGGTTTTACAGGCATAGCCTCGGTTCCCTAAGAGACAGGGAGCTGCGGCTGCAGAAGAAGGAGGCAGACATGGGGAGAGGGGAGGAGGGGGCAGGGAACCTGAAAAGGGGCTGACATGGACAGAGAGGGGGGCTGACATGGAGGGAGGGAAGGAGGGGGGCTGACATGGACAGAGGGGTCTGACATGGAGGGAGGGAGGGGGGCTGATATGGATGGATGGAGGGAGGGGGCTGACATGGATGGGGGGGCTGATATGGATGGATGGAGGGAGGGGGGCTGACATGGACAAGGGGGGCTGACATGGAGAGAGGGGGGCTGACGAATAGAGGGAAGGAGGGGAGGGCTGACATGGAGGGATGGAGGGAGGGGGGCTGACATGGACAGAGGAGGGCTGACATGGAGGGATGGATGGAGGGAGGGAGGGGGCTGACATGGACAGGGGGGTTGACATGGATGGATGGATGGAGGGAGGGCGGGAGGCTGACATGGACAAAGGGAAGAGACAGGGGGACATACTGGACAGATGGGGATAAATGCGGGACAGAGGGGAGAGACAGTGCGGGTTAGGATTATAATGGGCAGATGGGGGGGCTAGGACTGGTAATGGGTTGATTAGGGAAAGCTAGGACTGGGAATGGACTGATCAAGGGGGGGTTGGGACTGGTAATGTGCTGATAGGGGGGGTAAGACTGGTAATGGGGGGCTAGCATTGGAAATGAACTGATCGGGGAGGTTAGGACTGGAAATGGACTGATTAGAGGAGGCTAGGACTGGTAATGGGCTGATGGGGGGTAGGACTGGTAATTGGCTGATTAGGGGAGCCTAGCACTGGTAATGGGGTTGAGGAGGGACTAGCACTGGAAATTAGCTGATTAAGGGAGGCTAGCACTGGTAATGGGGTTGAGGAGGGACTAGCACTGGTAATGAGCTGATGGGGGGGTAGGACTGGTATTGGGCTGATTAAGGGAGGCTAGCACTGGTATTGGGCTGATTAGGGGAGGCTAGCACTGGTAATGGGGTTGAGGGGGGACTAGCACTAGAAGCAAGCTGATTGGGGGGCTTCGACTGGGAATGGGCTGATTGTGGGGAGGGGAGGATAGAGCTGCTGGCCCTGGAAGAAAACTGGGGGCTAAGGCTAGAAATGGGCTGATACAAGGGGATGGGAAAATGGAACTGGAAGGGAGTGGATCTGAGAGGGGCTGCCATGGTATTTGTACTAGAAGGGACTGCTCAGTGGGGAAGGAGGGGGGCTGGAAGGGAATGGACACCAGTGGCAGTCATGGGAATGCAAGTTGACATTGGAAACATAGAAACATGATGACAGAAAAAGACCACAAGGCCCATCTAGTCTGTCCTTCCATAACAAATACAACAGTCCACTTTTTACCTTTAGAGATCCTCTGTGTTGGTCCCATGCTTTTTTGAATTCAGTTACTGTCCTCATCTCTACCACCTCCACTGGGAGACTATTCCACGGATCCATTACTCTTTCCGTAAAGAAATATTTCCGCATATCACTCCTGAATCTATCTCCCTTCACCCTCATCCCATGTCCCCTCGTAGCAGAACTTGCTTTCAATTGAAAGAGGCTCTCTCCCTGAAGGTACTGAGAGTGAGGACTGGAAAGGGGCTGATACTGGGGAGGGTTACTGGGACTGGAAATAGGCTGATGGAAAGAAGTGAAGAAAACGAAAGAAGAGATATGAAATGGCAGATGGACCGTAGACCACAGAAAGAGAGCTAAGAGAAGACAGGAAAGCAGAAACCTCAGATCGGGACCAGCATGATCAGAGAATAAATTGGTCAGACAACAAAGGTAGAAAAAATAATGTTATTTCATATTATTGATTTGATTACAAAATCATCATAATTTTGAAATCAAATATTATTACTTGTTATTGTGATTAATTATTGCGGTTTAAATAAGTAAATTTTATAAATAAAAACATATTGCAAAGGCCTATAATATACTAATAATTCAACAAATGATTACAGCGACAATGCGTTAACGGTAAAGGAAGAGAGACGCATTTGATTTTATCATTGGGGGTCACCACAAGTTGACCAATGGTAAAAGGGGTTACGGTACAAAAAAGGTTGAGAACCACTGGCATAGACACTAGAGGGGCAAGTCAGACTCTGGCGGGGTTTTGAAGTTGGCAGGTGGGGCATTACTGGCAATATAACTGCACCTGCTTATGGATCCCAGGCCAGAAAAATCAGGCTAAAATATGCTCTAGTGTTTTCTTCACTCCCAGGTGTCCCCCTAATAAATGGCTAGGGGTCAATGATAACACCTGCTGACAATAGGACCGGGGAACTATCAGTTGTTCTATCTCTTCCCCCTCTAGGGCACCCTTAGTCAGTCTGTATAATAAATCTCTCTTTAGCACAAATTAGGGAAAGGTTCTTGCAGGGGACTCTCCATTACCTTCTTGAACCCCTTCCACCTCCAAAACCCGCTCTCTGACATATTTAAGGGACTCATCCTTTTGCTGGGCAGTCCTAAAGCTCCCCGGGTCTTCCCCCAGCCCCACACTCTGGGAAGGGGACAATTGTATTTAGTCACTACCACTGAGCCCTGAGCTATCCCCAGGGGTTTCTTCCCTCCCCCATTGCCACCCCCAGGTTCTGTTGATAGCGCAGCTTTTCCTGGCAACGTCAACTCTGGGACTTAGCAGGCTTGGGATTCTTGACATATAGATCCGGGTCTTTCGGGGGAAACTCTTTGGGCAATCTTCCTGGTCTGACTAGCCAGGCCCATATTGCTCTGAGGTTTATGTAGTCTCGGCTGATCACCACTGGATACGGGAGCCAGCGCAGTACCACGACCTCGAGCATAGCTTGCTCTGCTGGAGTCTTAAGTGAAACCTGTGCCGTTGGATGCTGCCTCTGGTCTCCATGTACACAGGTCAGTGTTACCATCTATCTTAAACATTTCTAACTTTTGTCTTTCAGACATGCATAGTCCATTTGATCTACTAACTACAAGCTTAATTGCAATACCTGCACCGGCTCAAGTCTTGTACTATTTTAAAGCTACACAAAAAAAGTCAGTCTTGCAACTGAAGAAGAGACATGAAATCGCCCAAGGCGATGTGTGTTATAAAATGACATGTAATCCTGATGAAATATCAAAATGTCAGCACCTAAGGATGCAAAGGGGAACTGCTAATGACACTGAATATAACACCCACACCATTAATGCTTTAGGTTGCACCATGGCAAACATCTGTTGATTGATTATTCAATGTATCCCTAGCTTTATTGCTATGTTTCATCCGCCTAAATTCCCCACTATGTTGCCAGTATCTTATACACATAATCAATAGTCAAAGGACCGAATGTGGTGAAAGTGAGTTAAAATTGACTACTGATTATGCGTCAGCAGTAAGTCAGGAGTTAATGAAACCTCAGTTTTGTAGGAAAGAAATGCCTGTGCAATTTTGTGAGAAACAGCTTCCATAACTACATCATGTGAAACTTACGAGAGGGAGTCCTGATACGAGGATGTAGATAAGGAAAAGCTTCTTCCCATAGCAACTGTGCTTTTTCTCATAGACAAAATATATTGAAGGTCATCTATCGATGGAGTTCTGAGTTCCTGAACCATGGGATGGGAGATGATCCTCCCTTGAGCATTGTCAGGCGCCTGGCCAGCGTCTCGATTATGTTCAATGGATAGCTAATCCTATTCTGTGTATGTCAACTGATGGAAAATCACTGATTGCTGTTGCAACAAAATATAAAGAAGGTGCCTTTTTCAGTCAAGGAGAGAGAAAGGAAGTCTCACCTATGGAGTGAACGCGTGCACTGCCTAGGGTTATCCCGACTGAGAATCTCTCTTCTGCCTGGCTGAATCCGGGACTTATTTAGTCGAAGTGTTGGCATGAGATGAAGTTCATAGCTCTGTCGATGATGTATCGTCTTCTTGTATCTTGTATCTTGCTTTTATGCACAGCTTAACTAATTATATGTGGATAAGTGAATTACTTGCTTTCAAATTACCTTTCTTTTATATTATATAAATAAACTACTTATCTCTATTCTAAAGTGTGTTAGTCTTCATTTTACACCCTTTCTAGACAAGACACCGTCTTTACATAGTCAGTTTGAAATCGGGTTACGGTTTCCTGGCAAATGAAGGTCGACATACTCCTGGAGTCTATCAAGGCCTGGAGGTGGATTCCCCTGAGGTCCACTGAAATCACAAAGTTCTGTGCTCTGGGGTGGGGAGTGTCCACAAAAGCGCAGGTTTGAGGGGTGGTTAGGTTGGCACCCATGGGCTCTTACATACCCAGGGGACATTCCTGATCAAAGTGTCCCCAGGCTTCACACCTAAAACAGGTGAAGGGATTGTGACTGGGGCCATGCCCTCACTTAGTAGGTGGTTTTGGGGGTCGGAACACGGGAGCCAACTTCTGTTCTGACTTCACCTTCTGGCTTCCTGGGCTGACAGGTGGCTTCTTCCTCTTCTCACTGTCCGCTTTGATCACTAGCTGGGCTTCATGATACGCCTCGTCTATTTCCAGTGCACTGTCCAGAGTAAGCTTGGGGTGCTGACATACCTATTGTTTCACTGGGTTGATCAAGCCCTCCAAAAACAGCTCCAATAGTACAATCTTGGCCATCTCCAGGCCAGTCTTTCCCTCCGGTTGCAGCCACTTCCATGCAAGCTCCTTCAATCGGCAGAGGAACCTCCAAGGACTCTCTTTTATCTGGAGCCCCCCTTTCTGAATCATTGACGGTAGGCCTCTGGTGTACAGCCAACCTGTTCCAATATGGTGGCCTTGACAGCTGCATATGTAGTTTGCCCATCAGGGTTGGCATCCTGGAATGCAATCTGACTGCTACCCGTCAGCAAATTCCCAAGTAAGTAGTCCATGTTGCTTCCGGCCACCCAGCCATGTGAGCAGTTCATTCAGAGTTCACCAAACAAGGTTCCTCTTCTGCCGTCATTTTCAGTAGCACTTGTGCTGGAGAGTGAAGTGGCGGTCCCGGTAGGGCTTGAGTCAACTGAGCCAGGGAACTCCTCTTGTGCCTGAATAAAATCTTGTAGCTGCTGTTGATATTGTTGTTGTTGCTATTGCCCTTCTAGCAGGGCTTGTTGAATTTGCTGCTGACATTGCTGCTGTTGCTGCTGACTTTTTGCCAAAACCTGGAGGAGACACTCCATCCTGGCTTGGCACCGTTTTCTTGCAACACCACTACAGCTTCCTCTTCTGCAGCTGAGTTAACCCTGCCGTACTTCATCCCTAACAAACTTTTAGCAGCCTCCAGTGGCCAAAACAAAGCCTGCCTCTTTGGCACTGACTATATCTTCTTCAAGCTCCCCAATAGGACAAAGCTAAAGCCTGCTGGGTTCTTAACTTCTCCCTGTGGGCCACACCATCTCAGCCCTGAACTCTGAGCTACAGAGTCTCTTAAAGGGGACTGTTGATACTCCTTTTGAAGAAGGACAGGTAACATTCTATAAACTCCATCACACTATTAAATTTCTGAATAAAATGTCTGTAGATCATTTTGGTAATATGGCCTATTCTCTTGAAGATAATACTCCAAATTATTTGCATCAAGAAGGTTTCAATAGTATCACTCTCACTGGCTCTTATCAAAGATATTTTGTATATAAAGAAAAACCTTGCAATTGGGCTCTTTTTTAACATGTGTATATGTGATTTTGATGCTTCTATGCCATGTATTTCCATCCTGGGCCAGCAGTCTGATACCTGTTTTATTTTTCTTTTTTATGTAGCCTTGAAGAGATCTTTTGATATGGAGGACGTGGACGATGTTCCAGTATTTTCACCTTCCTCGTCACTTAATTCTCCCTTCAGTCCTAGTCCTACTGGAATGATTCTCACAGGAAATGGGGAGAGCAGGAGATCTTCTGGCCCTCCCCAATCAGTGTACCAAACCCATATCAGCATCAGCTCCAGCCCAACCCACAGTCCAGTTCTGAAGACCAGAATCAGCAGCAGTCTGTCTTTCAACCGAGGCACCATTCAGATTGCTAAAAGCAATGGGAACACCCGATCCAGTCTTACTCGTGTGTCTTCATTCCAAACCCGACTCAACCCTAATGGATTCTCCACCTTGGGACCGGGTAGTGACAGTGAGAGTCTTCATAGCTCCACTTCAAGCCTAGAGTGTCAACCAGCCACCAAGTTCATCGCTCCTTTGCGACCAACCAAGAGCCCCCTGGGTCAGTCTGAGTCTAACATGAGAATTTCCAAAATATCTAGCCCAATTCTGAAGAAATTCTCCTCCCATGGCAGTGTCTTCCATTCTGAGAATGAGCGTCCAGGTGTCCGGTTGGCATCCATGACTACCATGAATCACAATTCATTACCTTCCTTGGACTTGCACATTGCTGAGGACCAGGGCCCTGATCTCATTCCTTCCCCAGATGCAGTCTACCCCTCTGCAGCAGCATGGAGCATGCCCACTCAGAGCTGCACAGTGCTTCTCACCAAGGATTCAAAGCCTGTTAGCAGAGAACCTTCATTCTCTTCCTCTTCATCTTCTTCACCACCTCCTGATGCAACCAGACAGTCCAGTATGATTGGTGCCTCTCTGCCTGTCTTCAGACCAGCTCAGTCCCAATTAAACAAGCTACAGAAATTTCCCATCAGCTTGGAGGGTTTGGATGAGAAACCACCAGATGTTCCAGGTCTCAGTTCTGGGATGGATTCTGTGTCCAGACCATTGCCAAGGACACAGCTAAAGGTTAGCCTCCATACAAACCACAGCATCCAGACAAAACCCATTCCGCAGCAGCCAATGCTTGTAGTTAAAGATGAAACAGCAGAGCACATTAAAGGAATGCTGGTGATGCCATCTCCAGTTCGCTTGCGCACTGACATCTCAGTTCATGAGAGTCATAGATCATTGCTTTCTACCCCTCAGAACCCACAGTTCCAGTTGGTGTCTCATCTTGAAGCAGTGCAGGAAATGTCTCCAGTCTTCTGCTCCAGTATGCTACAGAAGCAAGGGCCATCTGCCGAAAAAGAAAATCTAAGGTGCATGATAGAGAGAGCAAACTCCTTTACCCAGGCAGATGGCCCGGGATTAAAGGCTCCTGCTGCCGCTACCATCCTCCAGAATGCTCCCCACAGAGGGAAAATATCCACGTCTTCAGCAGACTCATACCAGGAAACAGGCCAGACAGATGAAGGTAAGCGTGCAGGGGTAATTTTATAAACTCACACCTAGCTGGCACGCATTATCATGTGCATATGTTATGCTTACTTTAGAAAGTCAAATATGAATGTACTTGGCTTTATAAATTACTAGCGTATCTGGCAGAGATTGTGCCTTAAGCCCTAGAGCTGATGCCAATTACCATGCCTACCTTCTGCAAGTCAGCAAATTATAATATCTTATAATCAATTCATGCACTTGCTCGCGCCATCTAAACTCCTCCCCTCTGCACACCAACAGTTAAAGTGCGTGCTTTGCAAACATGCATACTTTCCTGCTAATTGGTATTTTATGCCCGTTATTGGCATAAATCTAAAACTAGGTGCCTCCTTATAAAATGACCCTCTGAAAGTCCTTTGAATTCTCAGTTTACTGTGCCTTGGCACTAAGTAGATAGATATGTAGAAGAAACAGGGTGCTCCCTCTTTGGCTTTGTTAAACTTTGAGAATGACAATGTGCTCGAGATACTTAGGGAGTAATATTGAGCCTGTGGCAGTCAGCATTGTTTAAACGTTGGCCACGACTGGCAAAAAAACAAAATATGGGTATTTAGCAGCAGTGCACTGAATATGTAGAGAGAGCAGTGAGGTGCCAGCAGTATCTGGGTAGCAAAGATATTCAGCTGCTATCCAAGTGGCACTTAGGATAGCTTAGTTGCTATATTAAGTTATCTAGATAAGTTATCCGGATAGTGGTGATTTTCAGTGCCGCTGTCCGGATAATTAAGTGTCTATCCCAGACAGTCCTGGATAGTGCCAAGGCAGCCTTTGGAGATATTTGGTGGCACTGTCCCGGATAGTGCTGGCGAATATCCTTATCAGCAGGACCTGCCCACTTAGCAGGTCTTGTTCTGGAAAAGTCCTTCTGACTGTAGCCTCCTTAGCCTGCCAGTCAGCCAGCCGCAGTAGCACAGGCAGGGTGCTTTTATGTGCCCTTTGCAACTTTCCTGGAACTGATGTAAATTACCGTGCCTGGGAGCTGCCAGTCTCTAAGAAAACTGGCATAAGTGGTATGCACTGGCCATTAAAAACAGCTCCATTAGCCTGTTCTCAGATGATTTAAATTGCCACCAAGCTGTGAAAAATCAAGTTTCATGGGGTCTGAGTTAGGGTGTGCCTCAGTATCCAAGTGAGTGCTAAATGTATGATCTTGGCACACGTCCTGCTATTTGCAGATTATAGCAGGGTCTAAAGGAGTTAGAATCCCTTCGTACAGCATGTAAATATAATAGGCTTGCATGCCTTTGGAAACGTTGAACATTACAATATCATGCAATACACATTTCTAACTAAGCCAAGCCACACCTTCGTAAAATACAGAACACATTCAGACTTGTCATCTTCCATTATCCCTTCAAGAGCCATGCTCGGCCAGTTTACCATGCTTAGGCATGTTTTGTCATAGGCAATAGTGCCTGTTGCCAAGAGTGCATCTGTCTGTTTGTCCAGCCAGCCATACGTATATGATTATTTGCTTATGCAGAAATATATGCTTATGGAGAAAAGGAGCAACCAGCAGTGGGTGGTGAATGGACCCTGACAACAGGTGCTATTGTGCCGGAGCTGCTGGTGGCTGAATAAAGAAATGAGAACAGGGTGGCAGCGGAGAGTTCCAGCATCACCAGCGAAGTTGTGCCCAGACCCATGAGGACACAGCTGGACGGGCTGGTGGAGATTCCTGTTTAAAGTAATCATTTGTAAATATTAAATTCAAGAAAGCTGGATCTAGACTACTAAACATCTAGGGCCTGATATTCAAAGGCATTTACATGGTTTGCAAACCTGCAAACGATGTAAATTCTGCTAAGTGGGATATTCAGCGGCACTAACACAGTTAGTGCTGCTGAATATTCATGGATACCGCCACGACATCGGGGTGTTCCAGGGCCAGAAGCCGGGGATAACCGGTCAGCGGCAATATTCAGACTTGGTGGCAAAAATTAGGCACAGAAAAGACTGTCCTAACGTTTGCCACCAAAGCTAACCTGGCAGCAGCTGAATATCACCGCTGCCCGGTTAGCTTCCTGCTTCGGAGGCAAACCCAGATATTCGATGCCGGCGGCTAGATATGGCGCCAACTTTGAATATCTGGGTTTAGTGTTCAGCAGCGGCAGCTAGCCGCTGTAATTGTGCTAGCCACCGCCGCTGAATATCGAGCCCCTAACAATTACCGTTCACCCGAACAATTCATTATGTCATATCGGGCGCAGGCAGAAATCAAATTATAACATTCTGGAAAAAGATGTACATTAACGGTCTTTCAGATAATTGCAATGAAGCACTACTTCTGTGTATATTTTTGTTTTGCCATCTGTCAAGAAATGTCAAACAAAATGAATTCAAGAGGCCTATGAAGAGCAACCCAGTGATGCTTGACAGCAAGTCAACATACAGTATTTAAAAAATTGTTAATCAGCGGCATTGCCGGCCACCGCAGCAGAAAACCGTATAGATGTTCAACACCAGTATCCAGATAGGAGCTGGCACTGAATAAAGTCCTTCTACACACACAAACCAGGTTTTAAATATAGGAAACGGTTATAAAATTACACCCTATATGGTGGCTAAAAGGGGGCAGAATTTCAGGTGTTCAGGGGGTGGTGGCACTTAGACATATTTGGGCCAGTATTTAAGCTGGATTTTGCTGCTGTCTGTATAACTTGGCGTTCCGTGCCGGAATTGTGCAGATAGTAATAAGAATTTTCAGCGGCACTTTGATAAAGCCACTTAGGGGAACAGGGCCGTCCCGTCCATTGTGCAACAATGTTGCCCGCACATGGCCCCATGCCTTGAGAGGCCCCCGCCTGCCTGACCGGCTTCAGAGAGAGCCAGAGAGGCCCAAAGCCTGGTGCCCCGGCTCACCTCTGTAGAGCCGCAAGAAAAAACAGCGTTTTCCTTCTTTCCCACGGCTCTGTTAAAGTTGAGCCCGCCGAGGCGCTGAGTGTGGGGAGGTTAAACAAGGGCATTTCCTGTTTTACAAGAGACAGGAAATGCCCTATTTAACCTCCTGACACTCAGCGCACCGGCGGGCTCAACTTTAACAGAGCTGCGGGAAAGAAGAAAATGTCGTTCTTTCTTGCGGCTCTGCAGAGGTGAGCCAGGGCGTTAGGTTTCGGGCCTCTCTGGCTCCCTCTGGAGCTGGTCAGGCAGGTGTGGGGCTCTTCGTGGTGAGGTTGGAGGGGCTAGGACTGAATATGTGCTGATCGGGGGGCTAGGACTGGAAATGGGCTGTTCAGGGGGGTTAGGACTGGAAATAGGCTGATCAGAGGGGTTAGGACTGGAAATGGGCTGATGGGGGGCTAGGACTGGTAATGAACTGATCAGGGGGATTAGAATTAGTAATGGACTGATGGGAGAGCTAGGACTGGAGAAAGGGCTAATGGTGGGGGGGGGAAGCTAGGACTTGAAATGGGCTGATGGGTGGAGGGGAGGAGAGAGCTGCTGGCCCTGAAAGAAGACTGGGAACTAGGACTGCAAATGGGCTGATGTGGGGGATGGAAGAATGGGACTGGAAGGGAGTGGATGCTGTGAGGGGCTGGAACTAGAAGGGAGCTGATGTTGGGGGAGGACTAGAAGGAAATGGGGTTAGTGAGAGAAAAAAGAAGCTGAGGGAGTGAGGATCGAAAAGGGAAAAATATTTTGTGTGGGAGAGAAGAAAAATCTACGATTTGGCCAGGTATTAAGAGAGTAAGTGGGGATTGAGGATTCTGGGAGTGAAATTTGAGTGGATGAAAAAGGAATAAAGAAAGAGATGGTGGAAAGAGCAAAATGAGAAAGATCAGTATGTTAGAGCAGATATAGAGAAAGAATGGAAAAATCTAGAAGAGAGAAGAAAGGACAAATGGACAGCAGACAATGGAGAGTTATCAGAAAACACGAAGAAACCAGAAGAAAGTGACTGGAACAATTGTGACTGAAAAATAAAATGCCGAAACAACAAAAGGTAGAAAAATACTTTTTTATTTTGAATTTATTAACTGGAATATGTCAGTTCTGGGAAATGTGCATTGCTAACGTCTGTGTTTTCTTTAGTACAAGAGGAAATTAATTTATAGTTTTATTTCTCTAGTATTGTTATACATTCCAAGTTTGGCTTGTCCAGTTTAATTATTGTCTTCATATTTCTAAATTGTGATAGCGTAGTTACTCACCTGTAACAGGTGTTCTCCAGGAGCAGCAGGAATCAGTCCTCACTTATGGGTGACGTCGGCGCCGACGGAGCCCTCGCGGAGCAATTTTCCCCAGCTTTCAAAGAAAGCCTTTGGGAGGCGGAGCCTGATGTCCAACGGGGTAGACGCCTGGTGCTGAAGCTCCCGAGAGGCCTACACAGAATCCTGACTAAACTCCTGCAAAACTTCACTATTTTGCTTTAAAATCGCCGGGGCGCATCGGAGGGATGGCGGGACCTAAACCACAGCGCCTAGATTTCGGCTCCCCCACTTCGTCGCACGGCAAACGCTCCAAAACGGAACTGCCTTCCCCGCATAAGATGGCGCCGCTCTGTGAGAGCCCTGAAATGCAGCGGGTGATACTCGAGGAGATTCGTGGTGTAAAGGAACTGGTACAATCCAACGGAGAAGCGATCCGCGCCATGCGTGAGGACCTTACCATGATGCAGGAAAGGCTCGAGGGCCTCTCGTTGCGCCAAGACAAAATGGCGGAGACTCTTGAATCGCACGCGGTGCGAATGGGGAAGATCGATAAAGCTGAACGCCAGATTTTGCTCCTTCAAAAGGAACTTGAAGATAGCAATAATAGAGCTCGTCGCAATAACATTCGACTCATTGGAGCTCCAGAGGGCGTAGAAGCAGGAGATCTGCGGGAATATCTGGGCAATATTCTACCCTCTCTATTGAAGACGACGTTTCTTAAGGACCTGGAGATAGATCGGGCACATCGTGTCCCCACTAATATGGCGCTCAAACCGGACGACTCCCAGGCCCATCATTTTTCGGCTACTGCGCTATCAACAAGCTGAGCAAATTCTGGCTGCTGCCCGGGCTAATCATCACCTCGAGATAGATGGGCATAAAGTGTCTTTCTTCCCTGATCTCTCTAAGCCCACGATGGACCGCCGAAAGAAGCTTCTTGCTTATCGCCCTCGCCTTCAGCAACTGCAGGCCCGATTTGGTCTCCTGTATCCGGCAAAGCTACGCGTTACGCTGCATAACCATACCAGGACCTTCGAGGATCCTGACCTCCTCGCTGCATTTTTGGACTCTAAAGAAGCTGAACTGATGCGTTGATGTTACCATCAAGCTGTGTTGCTGTTCAAAGCTCTCATAAATCTCTACCTCATTGGGGCCTATCGCAGTGATTTCGCTGCGGACGCGGTTGGACTGCTCTCCTGACCTACTTCTTTGAACCGCCATCCTGCTTCTCTGCACCCTTCGGTGGCTCCCGGGACTTGTTCCTGCTGCAGGGAGTATGGCCAGTATCGGGCCTTCTCTGGGGCTTCCCCCCGCAGACTCATGGTCGCCAGTAATAGTTGGGGTTTTGCTTCTTCTCTAGTGCACTTCGGTGCCTGTCTCTTTTTTTTTTGGGGTTATTTATGCTTTCTACCAAAAGTTTATTATTTCATGTCGTGTGTACAGTCATTTGCTACCAATATGCATAGTTTAGGGAATAATGTGCAACTTCATGTTCTCTCAGAATTTTGTATATTACTAGATGGCTTTCTGTAAGCTCTTATCATTGAATGTCAAAGGTATCAATAGTCCAATCAAAAGGAAGAAAATTCTTAGCTATTTGAATACTGAGCATGCTGATTTAGTACTGCTTCAAGAAACGCATTTAAATGCTAAAGAAACACTAAAGCTTAATGTCAAGCCTTATGCTGTTGTGGCGTATTCTCCCGCTGTTGCTAAACGCTGTGGTGTTGCCATACTTGTTAAGAAATCCCTGCAGGCCACCGTGCTAGATATTAGTTCAGATAATGAGGGTAGATGGGCTCGCGCTCATCTCAAAGTGGGGGATCTAGAATTCACGTGTATTTGTATTTATGCTCCACATGTTGACAATCCTGGTTTTTTTGCTAAAATTGCACAAGCTGCGCAAGCCTCCGCTCATACCCCACTAATACTGGGAGGAGACTTTAATCAGGTCCTCGACCCTTTGGTGGATCGGCAGCCGCCTAGAACCTGTGGTCCACCCAAGAGTCTCTCCATACTTACAGCTATGATCGCTGATTTGGCTTTGGTGGACATATGGAGGTTATTGAATCCTTCTGATTTGGATTTTACCTTTTTCTCCGCTCCTCACCAATCACAATCCCGAATAGATTTTTTTCTTTTATCTAAAACATTGGTATCGCAGATTGGTATGGCTAAGATTCACCCCTTGCACATTTCAGACCATGCTGCCATATCTTTTACGATACACACTGCTGCGCAAAATGCAAGTCCCCGAGCATGGTCTTTTGATAGGTCTCTCCTAGACCAACAGGATTTTCAAACTGTAATACGGGCTGCCATACAAGATTACTTTCATTTTAACTCTCCCCTTGACACAACGAACTGGGCCTGGTGGGAGGGTTTTAAGGCGTCTATTCGAGCCACGGTGACTAGTTATCAAATCCGTCTTGGGAAACAAAGAAGGCAACAATTGGTGATCCTTGAACAACAGATACAGGCTGGTGAACGTATTCTTACGTCCCGAACAGACCCATGTGTTCTGCTTCGTTTGCAACGTCTCCGTTTTCAGTACAACAAGATTTTGCATAATGCCGCTGTTAGAAATATAGCATCCCAGCAGGGATTGTATTACCGGGAAAATAATCGCGCTGGTAAACTACTAGCTAATGCTTTGAAGGGGAAAAAAGAAGCCAAACGGGTAGCAGCTCTCCGAAGCCCATCTGGGAATGGCCTTGTCACAAAAGATCATGAGATTTTAGAGCTTTTTCGCGATTTTTATGCTAGCTTGTATAAATCTGAATGTGAGTTTGTTCCTGAACATTTCGACCGCTTGTTAGCTGGTGTACAGCGTCCTACTCTCTCGGCTGAGGAATGCACGGCCCTTGATCATTCGTTTACTCTTGTGGAAATACAGGATGCAATTAAAAGATGTGCCTCCGGCCGTGCTGCGGGTCCAGACAGCCTTCCGGCTGAGTTCTTCAAAACTTTCAGCTCTGATCTGGCCCCGTTTTTGCAGCAATACTTTACTACCCTAGTAGCCGACGGATCCTCCCTTGGTTCCTTTTCAGAGGCCAACATAGTGGTCTTTGAGAAGGAGGGGAGAGACCCACACCTGACAGCCAATTACCGACCCATCTCCCTGCTTAACGCAGATTATAAAATCTTCGCCACTATTCTTTCTACTCGGCTCTCTCACAAAATGACCACTTTAATACATCCAGATCAATGTGGATTTATTCCCGGCAGATCAACTGCTGATAATGCCAGGACTCTTTGTCATGTACTAACTAATATGGCCTCCCACGATCGTCCATTGGTTGGCCTTTCCCTAGATGCCGAAAAAGCCTTTGACCGGCTAGAATGGCCATTCCTATTTGCGACCCTCCGTTGGTTTGGTTTCGGCGATAATTTTCTCCGTTGCCTTCAAGTGCTATACTCTCAACCAACTGCTAGTGTCTGTGCCAACACATTGAAGTCCCAGCCATTTTTACTACAAAGAGGCACCCGTCAGGGGTGCCCACTTTCCCCCTTACTTTTTGATCTTGCGTTAGAACCCCTAATCCTGTTAATCCGTCAGTCTCCACATATCCACGGCGCTCCCTTTCCCCGTCGGGATATAAAAGTCTCAGCGTATGCAGATGATCTTATGCTTTTTGTTTCCTTAGACTCCGTATCTGTTGTTCTGGATCTAATTGACCGCTATTCTCAACTTTCAGGTTACAAAATTAATTGGACCAAATCAGTCGCCTTTCCCCTAAACCACCAGGTTCACCAAGCAGACTTGCAAACCTTTCCTTTTGTATGGCAGCCCCGTATGGTAAAATATTTAGGGGTACATTACTGTTATCCTCTCGAAGAAACCGTCGCTTTTAATGTCAAAAATTTAATCACCAAGGTCCGTGAGCTCACCCAACGTTGGTCTCCACTTACTCTTACGTGGTGGGGCCGTATGGATACCATAAAGATGATGATTGTTCCCAAGGTTAATTATGTCTTAGAAATGTTACCGTGCCTTCTCCCTCGACATACCTACAAAGATATCGAGGGCCTGTTGATCAGATTTTTGTGGCAGAACAAACCGCCTAGAATAGCGAAACATAAACTTCAGTCAGATAAGGAACATGGTGGGATAAGATTTCCTGATTTTTTCAACTATCACCTCTCTTTTCTTCTCAAACAGGGTGCCCGTTGGTTGGACGCTTCTTTCCCGTCCAGACCAATATGGTTAGATATAGAAGAAGACCTCTGTAAGCCCATTCCACTTAGCTATCTCCCTGGAATGACTTTCCCACTGGATGCCCACTATCCACCAATGCTCCTGGATACACTTCGCTCCTTCAATGTTCTCATCAGCTCCCTAGATTCCCTAGCTTGCCCACTAGATAGGCTTCCAATTTGGCATAATGCTCGATTCCAAATTCAACATAAGCCGGTGGCCTGGAGTCCCTGGTATTCCAGAGGCATCTGGACTCCCAATCAACTGTTTCACAATGCTCGCTGGAAGTCCATTAATGAGCTCCATTGTGAGTTTGGCCTTCCTTCTAAATACTATTTTCAACTGCTTCAGTTGCAGCACTGTCTCAAGAGTGCTGGGGTTTTTCCCCCACTAACTCCTCATGACCAAGGGATAACTGAGGTGGTCTCCTTTATTGGGGCTCAGTCCGGTGTTGCTTCCACCTTTTATAAAACTCTTTGTGCTCCTCAGAATGCTGTCCCCCCTTCTGCACAGCAGACTTGGGAGCGAGAATTGGGTGAAACTCTAACCCCTGAACATTGGAACCTCTTCTGGAGCAAAGTGGTTCGTGTTTCCCGCTCGGCTTCCTTAACCCAGACGCTTTTCTTCTTTGCCCATCGCTGTTTCTATACCCCTGATAGACTGGCCAAATGGACTTCCACTCTGAGTAATCAATGTTGGACTTGCCATGCAGCTACAGGCACCCTCACTCATGTCATGTACGAATGCCCCGCACTACAACACTACTGGAGCCGGGTCTGGGGTCGTATTCAATCTATCTTACACTTTACTGAACCACTCTCCTGGAAAATAGTGGGACTCCGTTCTGCAGCGGGCATCCCCTCTCTCCCGAAGTCTGCTTACTTCCTCCTTGACTTTCTAATGGGTATCGCCATATCGTTAATCATGAAATATTGGAAAAATAGCTCTTCACTGAGTCCTCTAGAATGGTGGAATTGTGTCTGTCTATATAGTAAGTTTGAACAAATTCCTCGTAGGGCTACCCCTTCCCTTCAGGCCCGCTACCAGGTGTCTAAATGGAAATTACTCACAGATTTCGTGCAGTCGGCCAAATGCTCGCACTTGACTGTCTAGTTATATCTCTCTCTTGATCCATAGTATATCATGACTGTTATGTTTATGTTCTAACATAATTGCTATGGACCCCATGCCTGGGTTAATATCTTTTCTTTTCTTTTTTTTTTTTATTATCTAGAGAAGAAGCATAGGGGGGGAGGGCTGATGGGGTTATTTTCCGGTTTATTCCATTTTATTTTGATGCAATCATCCTTGTTTTATTACTGTGTGTATTGTTATTGTTATAAAATGAAAATAAAAGTTTAAAAAAAAAAAAAAAGAAAGCCTTTGGGAATTGCAGCGCGCATGCGCGGTCGTCTTCCCGCCCGAGGGTGCCATCTTAGCCAGTCAGATGACATAGCTAAAAAAGACAGCATAAAAATTTGCAAAAAGAACATAAGCAGACGATTGCAACTCCAAGGGGAGGAGGGAGGGTAGTGAGGACTGATTCCTGCTGCTCCTGGAGAACACCTGTTACAGGTGAGTAACTACGCTTTCTCCAGGACCAAGCAGGAAGTCAGTCCTCACTTATGGGACTCCCAAGCTCAAGGCTACCGGAGACCCTAAGCACAAAAATGAGCTCCCTCTAGCTCAGCAGCACAGAAGGACAGAATCTTCGCTGAATTATCACCCACCGGTAGCCCACATCCGGGATGGAGGGTAGGAGTTGCTCAGACCTCAAAGAGATTACGGAGGACTGCCTGTCCGAAAGCACTGTCCCTGCGGGACTCCCTCTCGAGACAGTAATGGACCGCAAAAGTCTGGCTCGAAGACCAAGTAGCGGCCCGGCAGATGTCTGCCAGCGGAACAGAGCGGAGGTAAGCCACTGACGTAGCCTTTGCCCGAACGCAATGAGCCGTGACTCGGCTTTGCAAGGAGAGTCCGGCTGCCCCATAAGCCCAAGAGATACAGTCCGCAACCCAGATGGACAGAGTACGCTTGGAGACCGGGAGCCCCAATTTATTGGGGTCAAAAGACACAAAAAGCTGAGCAGCTTTACGGTGCTCCCGCGTACGGTCAAGGTAGAAGTTCAAAGCCCTTCTACAGTCCAGGGTATGGAGGACCGTTTCAGCTCGGCTGGAGTGTGGTCTGGGAAAGAAGGTTGGAAGTACCACCTCCTGATTGATGTGAAAAGGGGAGACCACTTTGGGCAGAAATTTTGGGTGAGTCCGTAGGACTACCCTATTTTTGTAGAACCGAGTGTAAGGGGGATCAGACACGAGGGCCTGCAATTCACTTACGCGTCTAGCGGAAGTGAGGGCTATCAAGAACAGTGTTTTCCAAGACAGAAAACGGAGAGAACAGGTAGCCATAGGTTCAAAAGGCGGACAGGTGATCCGCTGCAAAACCACATTCAGGTCCCAGTCAGGCGCTGGCGGGCGCAGAGGTGGTTTAAGTAGAAGGAGACCTCGGAGAAACCTCGCTACGAGAGGGTCGCTGGAGAGAGGTCTACCGTCCACCGGCACATGATGTGCCGAAAGAGCACTGAGGTGAACTTTGACGGAGTTGGACTTAAGTCCCAGATTGGAGAGGTGTAGCAAGTACTGCAAGATCACCGACACCGGGCAGGAGAAGGGATCCTGAGACTGTTGGGTACACCAGACTGCAAAGCGACGCCATTTAAGGGCGTAGCATTTGCGGGTAGAAGGCCGTCGCGAAGCCAAGACGACCTCCTCCACCTCCGCCGGCAGGAGAAGGGGAGCAAGGACTACCCTCTCAGCAGCCAGGCCATGAGGTTGAGAGACCGGAGGTTGGGGTGCAGTAGGGACCCCAGATCCTGAGTGAGGAGATCCGGTTGTACCCCCAGAGGGATTGGATCCTCCACCGCCAGTTGCAGGAGGAGCGGAAACCACGGCTGCCTGGGCCAGCGAGGGGCCACCAGGATCATGAAGGCTTTGTCTCGGAGAACCTTGAAAAGAGTCCGAGAGACTAGCGGGATGGGAGGGAAAGCGTACAGAAGGCTCCCCGACCATGAGATCAGAAAGGCGTCCACCGCAACCCGAAGGGGGTGTGGCTGACGAGAGCAGAAGCGAGGAAGCTGCCGGTTGTGAGGACTGGCAAAGAGATCCACCGTGGGGAGGCCCCACTTGAGGAAGAGCTTCTGAACTACCAAGGGATCCAGACGCCACTCGTGCGGCTGGAGGACCCTGCTGAGTTTGTCCGCAAGGCAATTTTCTTGGCCCGGGAGATAAACTGCCTTGAGGAGAATGCCGTGACTGACGGCCCAAGAGCAGAGCTTCTGTGCCTCCCGGCAGAGGAGGAAGGAGCCCGTGCCCCCCTGCTTGTTCACGTAGAACATGGCAACTTGATTGTCCGTCTGGACAAGGACGGACTGGTGGGAAGTCAGGTGGGAGAAGGCCTTGAGAGCTAGGCGGATCGCCCTGAGCTCCAGGAAGTTGATCTGCTGAGCAGACTCCCACGTGGTCCAGAGGCCCTGAGTACGTGCCTCTTGGCAATGTGCTCCCCAGCCCAGGAGGGATGCATCGGTGGTCAGCACCCGGGTCGGCTGAGGTGACTGGAAAGGCATTCCGAATATCAGGTTCGGCTGCCGGAGCCACCACCGGAGAGACGAGATCAGCGGCTCGGAGACGCGCACTAGGTCTGCTAGGCCGCCTGTGGCTTGTCGCCACTGCTGGCGGAGACACCATTGAGCAGACCGCATATTCAGGCGGGCATTGGGGGTCACATGGACGGTGGAAGCCATATGGCCGAGTAGTCTCAGGAAGCGCCTGGCGGAGACCAGGGGCTGGCTGCGAAAGCGGTCGGCTAGGTCCATGAGCCGTTGAGCCCTGTCGAGCGGAAGGTACGCTCGTGCCTGAGGAGTGTGCAGCCTTGCGCCGATGAACTCGAGATCCTGAGAGGGGAGCAAAGTGGACTTTGCGAAGTTTATAACAAAGCCCAAGTGCTGCAGAAGAGTCACCGTGCGGCGCGTGGCGTTGGTGACCTCCCGAGCGGACGCTGCTCTGATGAGCCAGTCGTCGAGGTATGGAAAGACATAGAGGCCGTGAAGCCGGAGATGGGCCGCCACGACCGCGAGACATTTTGTGAAGACTTGCGGTGCGGAGGACAGGCCAAAGGGCAGTACCCTGTACTGGTAATGATTTCCTGCCACCACAAACCTTAGGTATTGGCGGTGGCTTGGTTGGATGAGGATGTGCGTGTAGGCATCCTTTAGATCCAAGGAGCATAGCCAATCTCCCTGCTGGAGGTAGGGCAGAAGGATTCCAAGGGTAAGCATTTTGAACTTCTCCCGCACAAGGAACTTGTTGAGGTTGCGCAAGTCCAGGATGGGTCTGAGGCCCCCTGTTCTCTTTGGTATCAGAAAATACCTGGAGTAAAAGCCTTGACCTCTCAGGTGGTGTGGCACCGGTTCCACCGCCTGTTCCTGCAGAAGACCTGCTAACTCCTGAAGGAGTAATTCCCTGTGCAGGGGGGTTCGCGGAGGTTCTCCCGGAAAATAGGAGGGAGGGACCTGATGGAAGTGGAGAAGAAAGCCTTCTCGCACGACTTGAAGCACCCAGGCATCTGCGGTGATGCTGGACCACCTGTGGGCGAAGTGAACCAGCCGGCCTCCGGTGCTGGGAGGAACCAGCGGGGGGGGAAAGGCTATGCTTTGTGAGTCAAAAACCCCCACCCTGCTGAGCAGGGGCTGGTGGTGCAGGCTTGGGGGCTTGCTGCCTACGGGACCCGTTACCCCGTCCCTTGGCCTGCTGGCCCTGTTGGGGAGCTACAGGGGCCTGATAGTGGGGGTATTGTTTGTAGGCAGCCCCCTTCCTCGGGTAAAAGGCCTTTTTCCCCGAGCCCTTCTTTTTCTGGGAAGGGGCGGAGGTCTTCCTAGAAAGCCTGGTCCTGGTGAGAGTCTCAGTCTCAATTTGTGCAGCCTTTTCCGCCATGGGCTTGCCAAAGAGGTTTTCGCCTCGGCAGGGGACATCGACCAACTTGTCCTGCACCCAGGGCTCAAGGTCTGACGACTGAAGCCAAGCCTGTCGGCGGGCACCGATGCCGGCTGCGGCCACTCGAGCCGATGCTTCAAAGCCATCATAGGCTGCCCGGGACATGAACTTTGAGCATTCCCGAATGCCAGTAGACAAGGCCAGGAACCTCCGCAAGGGTTCCTCGGACAACCCAGCGGAGAATCCGGCTAGCTCTTTAGCCAGATCCCGGAGATACATGTCCATGTATAGCTGGTAAGTCTGGACACGACATGCGAGCATAGAGCCCTGGAAACACTTTTTACCAAGGCCATCCAGGTTA
This sequence comes from Ichthyophis bannanicus, assembly GCA_033557465.1. Classification (NCBI taxonomy): domain Eukaryota; kingdom Metazoa; phylum Chordata; class Amphibia; order Gymnophiona; family Ichthyophiidae; genus Ichthyophis; species Ichthyophis bannanicus. The sequence continues at coordinate 175,690,285 of CM066044.1, forward strand.
CGGGCCTCCCTGCCGGGGGGCACCGAGGAGTGCATCTTCTGGCTCTTAAGACGATGCATGGCCGATTCCACTACCATGGACTGGTGTGGTAGCTGTGCCTTTTGGAAGCCAGGGCTCTTGCGGACCCGATAGATAGAATCGACCCGCTTGCTCAGGACCGGCAAGGAGGCCGGACTCTCCCACATGCGGAAGAGTAGTCGTTCCAGCATAGGAGGAACCGGTACAGTAAAGTGTTCCCTCGCGGGAGAGTCATACTGGAGGGCGTCGAGCTCTTCGGCTCGAGGCTCCTCCTCGGGATCCGCAGGGAAGGCCAAAGCCTTGGCCATATCCCTAACGAAGTCCGAGAACCGGGCATCCTCCGGGGGGGACTGCTTCCGAGGCTCGGACTCCGGTGAGTCCGAGGGGACACACCGAGTCCGGAAAGAATCAGGCGACTCTTCCTCTTCAGACTCCCAGACCGACTCCGACGAGGACTCGGAGGGGTCGGCCCGCCCCGACGCCGAGGGAGTCGGCGTCGGCGACCTCGGTCCCGAACGGGAGGCCGAGGGTGACCTCGACCGAGGATCGACTCGAGTTCTCATCGACTCGAGGATCGGCTCGGTCTCCGGGGTCGACTTGGACGTCGACGTCCCGGCGGTCGGGGCAGCGGCGCCAGCGAGGCCAGCGAGCAGTGCCCGCTGCTGGTCCATGAAGGCAGACAGTCTGCTCTCCAAGGCCGTCAACCTGAGTCCGAGCTCAGGTGACCCAGCAGCCCCCGACTCGGGCCCCGACGGCGTCGGGCCCGACGTCGGCTGTCGCGGAGGCGAGTCCAGAAGGACCACAGGACTTACCCGAGCAGGCATCTCCGACTCCAGGCGAGGTCGCCTCGGGAGGTTGTCCTTCTCCAAGGACCCGGGGCGGCTGTCGGGGCTATGCGACCTGGCCCTCACGGAACCAGGAGCGTCCACCGACGCCGCCCTCGCGGGTTTCACCTTCCGACGATGGTCCCCGGAGGGAGAACCCCGGTTGGAGGAACTCCGGCGACGGTCCGAGCTGGAGCCTTTTGACGCGGAGGCCTCCGACGAGGTCCGGGTACGGCTGGGGTCAGCGAAGATTCGATCACGCTGATGCCGCCGACTCCTCAACGCTTTTGAGGACATTTTGCCGCAGGGCCCACAGATCAATTCCTCATGATCCGGGCCCAGGCAGCGGAGGCAAAAGTCGTGTGTGTCAGTAAGTGACATATTTCGGTCACACTGACCACACCGCTTAAAGCCACTGGCAGCCATCGGGGGAAAAAGGGCCCCTGCGAGGTCAAAGGACCGGGCTGCCAGGGAAAAATCGAAAACGAAAGCTGACAAAGTCAGAAAAACCGAAAATAGTGAGAGGACTCGTGACCGGCGTCGCGAGTCCGGGCGGGAAAAAGAACGGCGTCGAACCGAAGGAAATAAGAAGAAAATAATGAAGAAAATCGACTTTTTCGCGGGGACAAGACGGGGACGTCTGTAGGGCTCCGCGGAAAAAAGAAGACTGGCTAAGATGGCACCCTCGGGCGGGAAGACGACCGCGCATGCGCGCTGCAATTCCCAAAGGCTTTCTTTGAAAGCTGGGGAAAATTGCTCCGCGAGGGCTCCGTCGGCGCCGACGTCACCCATAAGTGAGGACTGACTTCCTGCTTGGTCCTGGAGAACCTTTGTTCTATGGTGACGGTTTATGTTTTGCATGTGTAACCAAGCTGTGGTATTCTGTTCATGTAGTTTCTATGTGACAGTATTCTCTAAGATGTATTGGGTTAATATTTGCAGTGTTGCCGTTTGATAGGTAGGGTTTGGTGCTTTGTGAGTTCTGGTAGTGCTGTTATGATACGGTGTGTTTGCTATGGGTTCTAAATGGGCAGGGTTTATAGCACTTCTTAATGTACCTGGCAGGTGGCCCTGGAGTATAGCAATGTAAAAATCTGGTAGTCTTTCTTTATCCTCACTGCCCATGCAAATGGTATTCTGACACTAATTAAGAGGCGCATTTACTAAAGGTTAATATGCATTCGCAAATGTTAATGTGCGTTAAGTGCAGGAACATCCATTTATTTCTATTCGCACAGTGGCACTTAAAGCACATTAATATTTAGAAAACATGCCCCTAAGCCACTGCCAGGAGAAAAAAGAGGCTTGTGAAGGGCTCCTTTGAAAGCCGCCTAAAATTTTAGATAGGCAACACATACATTTTAAAATAAAATAAATTAAATTTATGTAAATAAGGTCCAGCAGATATGCAAATGAGGTCCTGCAATGGCCCCACATCATCCTTGGGCCACCCCTGTAGGGGAAATATCTAATTTGGCTGTAGTTATCTGGATTATATACTTAAGTGGCAGAATTCAGCCACAAAATGTCTATCTTAAATGTCTAAGTGGCTGCAGAAACAGCAGGTATGACATGAAATGTCTAATTTGGACGTTTCCGTTTGCAGGGATTTTCAGTAGTGCTGCCAAAATAGATAGCATTGCTGGATATACATTAGAAATTTCAAATTCTATGTTCTCCGTGTGGCTGAATATTGACTTACTATGTCTAACATGGTCATACTGAAATGTTGGATCTTTCTTCAACAGATCTCATCTTTCCCAGTTCAGGGGCCAGTGTAATAAGCTGCAGTATCCTTTAGCACACCAGTTTACTTCTGATTTTGACACACTACTCTTATTGCTGATGTAGAATTTTTTTTGGATGGAAAAACCAAAAATAAAACCACCATACTAAAGGATAGCACAAGGGCAGGGAAAACGCACACTTTTAGCCAAATCTGCAATTGCTGTTGATGTAAAAAAAAATTGCCCTCAAATTTTGACATTTTTCTTTTACTCTTTCTAGCACTGAATCTTTACTGCAACTCAGGGCTGAAGTAAAGATGCAGCACAGGAACAAAGGGTCATCTGAAGTGAGGTGCAGAACTTCACCATGGATGACCTTGTATGGCTTGAACCTCCTCACTTCCCATTCCCCCCTCCCCCACATATCTCCTATGTCCAAGAGGGAGGAAAAACAGACTTCCTTCATTAGGGTTATGCATGCCAAAGAAACTCTAGTCCCAGCATCTGGCGCAGGAAATCCCTTAACCAGAGAACTTCAAGGGCTCTGGCCCCTGTGGATCAATAATTCTTACTGATTTAGGGAGACATCCAGCGGTGCCTTGTTAGTCCCATCAACATCTGATCCCCAGCAGTATGTCAAGATGCACCACTAGGGGTCAGTCTGCCAAATAAATCTGACTCCTGGCGATGGGTTTTCACATACTGCTAGGGGTCTGGCACCACCATTTTCCAAGATGGGAGCAGGAGAAGCAGGATGTCATAGGACACCTTCGCAGTCCAAGTAAGTATTATTTTTTCCACAGGGGATAGGGTGTTGCAGTGTCAGAGGTGTGCTGGATGAGGGCTCCCTGGGCTAGGTTCCCTGACCCAGGGTGCCCAAGCCAAGAGAGCCCTGGACTAGATAGCCTCAGAATGGGGAAGGGTTGAGGGAGTTCAGGGTTCCAGGGCTCATTGGGACCCCAGGGAATGTTTGCAGGGTAAAGGGGGGGGGGGTCCAGGTCCCACTGGGTCACCAGTGAACTTTTATTGGGCATCTTTTTGTTTGTCTCCCTCGCTGGCAGTGCTTGAGGCAATCCCTGCTCACTCACTGACAGGAATGGAGAGAAAAATGCCCGATGCAGCGGACCATGGCAGATTAACACAGCGGAATGCACTGTTTATCCTGTCAACACACGTTTTTTAACACTTCAGTAATTTGCATGCCATTAGTATACTGCATAAAAGATTTTTTCAGCATGTATGTGCTGTGCACTGAAGCTTAGGGCACAATTGTAAAGCACAGCTTATTATATTCGCCTCTCGGTGTATGGGGGATTACTTTCTAGACTTCCCTCCAACAGCACAGCATAACCTCCCGGCTCCTCTAACAACTTCCTTCCCACCGTGAAGCATTACTTCCTGTTTCAACCAAATAATTATCCAAAAATGAGATACTTTTGGTGAAACCTCCTCTAGATCTTTCACTGACACTTAGCCCAGTCATTGTAGCAAGAGTCTTTGGCCGGGAGTTCATAAAGTAGGGCACCTTCTAGAACCCTGCAGTTGTGGGCACTCGATCTGCCTTTACTAGGTATTACCTTCAACATAGGCATCGATTCCACCAGGCAGCCCATGCAGTGTATGTGTAGGGGGGGGGGGGAGGGGCGGATGCCCAAGCAGGAAAGAGACTCACACAGCAGTAGTGAAGGCAGAGAGGCACCCTTGTTTGTTTGCTGCACTGCCTCCTTTCCTCTTCTCTTTGCCTTGACGTTAAAGGCCTGGTAGGCATCACCTCCCACTGGCCCACTACCCGCTCAAAGTCTCGCAACAGGCAGTGACGGCTGTCAGGCCTGAAAACCTCAAGGCAAAAAGAAGAGAAGCAGGGAGCAGCATGGCTAAAATTTTAAAATAAGCTTGCCAGGGGTGCCAGTGCCAGTGCCCCCCCCCCCCCCGACAATGGAGGCCATTTGGCAAGATTTTGCCTGTGGGCCCCTAATTAGAACTTACACCACTGCCATTGAACAATGATGGAGGGCTCTTTCCCTTCTCAGGGGCTGTGGCTATTGCCTCTGCAACATCCCCAGTCACCCCGGGGAGAGGAAGGCCTAACTCAGGAGATGAATCCAGATTATTGGTGTAGCAGCGTGCTCCTTTCCCTAAATAATTTTTGCTTATAAACCACTCTGTGTGTTCCCCACAGAGGATGATATACCAAAACTTAATAAATTATAAATGAATACACTACAAACTATAAAAGGAAAATAATGCCTTTATATGAGCATTTCAAATATTGACACCCATCGGTGCAATTGGGGATCAAGTGCCTGCAGAGACTGGAGTGTGCCAAAGTGGGAGGTGGGGAGTTCCCTGGAGTTTCTCTGTTCATATCCTCTTCTCATCTTATTTCTTCCCCAGCCCACAACAATAAAAAACAAAATCAGCACAGAGCCTATGAGCTTGTGTGCCCTCACAGGCCCTGTGGCAGCAGACTGTGTACAGAGACAGAACCCAGGGCAGTGGGGGTAGGGATAGGAAGTGGGTGCAGACTGTGGGGCCAATGCAGAAAGAGCAACGAAGATAACGCAAGATGGCGGCGCATGAGCAATGCTCCCGCTCATTAGTGAAGGTACTGGGAGGGGGGTGGGGGGTTCGGGGCGGCTGGGCCACCAGGGTTATTTTTAGTTTGGTCAGTTGGTGGGTAGGTGGGTGATTGGGGCCACTGGGCCAGCAGGGTTATTTTTAGTTAGGTGGGCGGGGGGGGCATCAGGGTCGCTGAGCCACCAGGGATTTGCTCTCTGTCGGGGGCACCGGCCCCCAGACAGTATTTTGATGGCATCGGGGGCTCTCCCCGATGCTTGGATCATCTGAGGGGAAATCTGACACTTCACCTAAGATGATCCAAGCATCGGGGAAAGCCTCTGATGCCATCAACATACTGTCGGGGTGCATATGCAAAGTTGCCATGCGGTGCCCCTGTTTCTCTGGGAGAGCATGCCAAACTTGCGTCGACTTCTGTGTGCATGTGTTTGGCTTGCTCTCCCAGTTTAATGCTGCTATTTGTACCACAGTTTAACGTGTGGCTAATTTGCATATGCACCCCTTTCTGCATGCTGGCACTGAAGTCGCGTGCTAACGGTGCGCGGAATAAAGGCATACAGAGTTGATAGCACATGACTTCAGAGCCGGCTTTCTGCGTCGGATCCTGTGTGCAAACAGACCCCAGAACATTGGGGGAAATGATAGGAGGCGATTGCAGACTGCATGCAAACAGATCCTTAGACAGTTAGGGAGAGCATGGGAGTGGGGTGCAGATTGTGGCCAACCTTACCCCAGAGCAGCTAGTGGGAAAAAGGATAGAGGGGTGTGCAGAACATGTGTAGGCAGACCCAAAGGTAAGGAGGGAAAGAATGAGAGGAGCGTCTAGATTGTGTGCAGATAGATTGACCCCAGGCCAGTCAGTGGGAGAACGAATAAGAGAGGGTGCAGACTGTGTAGCATGAGCCAAATCCCAAACAAGGGTTGGGACAGGGAGAGAATGCAGTTTGTTAAAGGGAAACCTAAAGCACTTGTTTTGTTTTTATTATTTTTGGTAATGGTAAGACAGTCTGCTCTCAACTTGTGCACCCAAACTGCCATAACATCAAGATAGAGTTTCATGTTATGAAACACAGTTTGTGCTCGGAGACTTTCACACTGAGGCCAGGAGGTGGGGAGGAGGAGGAGGCCAGAGGAGAAGGGGTGGGAGATAGATGAAACACTTCTTAAATTCCAGTACAGTGAGGTGGGGTTACTTTACAGTCAGATGCACCAGGCGTTTGATTCTTCAGCCATTAGTTAATTTTAATGCCTGGCCGTGTGGTAGAATGGGGCACTGTGTGAAGAGAAGGACTGGAAGGGGTGGGGCATGCCTCCGCTGTCTTATTCACACTCCTTTTTATGTGGGATCTGGACAAGCCCTCTCGCTTATCTTCCTAAATTCTGAGTCCACTCAGAATCCAGAGGAATACAGGTTAAATAATAAAAGCAGTAAAACATAAGGTGGAACCTTTTAATTGAGTTAGCCCTTCTGTTTTCTAAGTCTCTGATGGTAGCATGTTGTAGAGATTTGCTCCTGGTTTACCCTGAAGCATTTCTTTTTAAAAGTGATTGCTCTTCATGTTCCTCGCTTTTTCTGCGGGTTTACTGTCCGCCTAGTTTAGAGGCAGCTTCCTGGAGCTTATTTTACATATCGGCTTCAGATATCATAATTCATTATCCTAATACTAGGGGATTTTAATGTTTGTGTGGGTGATCCATTCTAAACAAAGAACTCTTTCTTTTTAGATTATTTCTAAAATACTAAAAAAGTCAGCGCAGAAAAATCCTGCACTAATCGTTTAGCACGTGATTGGGCAGGGACTGGATGGATTAGGGGCAGGGAGTAGGCATCGTCTGAACGTTGCAATTAGTGCAGGCATTATTAGGACACGCTAATCGTCAGTGTTGCAGTTAGAATGGGTGCACTTACTGCCGCCTCAGTGGATGGTGATAAGGGCACCTACATTAATCATGGTTGCGGGTTTAATGTGCTGAGGTCCTTTCCACTGCGCTAAATGCATGGGGACTTACCAGGAATGTCCTCAACAGTGGGCCACACCTCCTACACCAATGTTTGGCACTAAACATACACTAAGATGCCGATTCTTATTGCGGTTTAGTAAGCATGCCCTAGAATGGGTAAGAAAAAAAATCAGAGGGGAAAAGAAATTAGACAAATTAAAAATGAATAAATAAGGAAAATATCAGAAAAGAACATAAAAACTATAAATTAAAATGAAAAGGAACATATGAAAGAAACTGCTGTAGCATAAGGAGAAAGGAACACGAAAGCAGAAAGGATGAAAATGAGAAAAAAAGAGCAAGAAATAGAAACATTTAAAAATATTTTATTGAAAAAACATTACACCGCTGTATGCCTTTTTGGTCATGGCGGTATAAAAAGTTTTATAATAAAGAAAAAGATAAATAAAGATTATATTGCCTTACGAGGTAAATTTGCCGACTAGAAGTACAGGCAGTGGTGGCCTTAGGGTCCTTGACACCTTTGTCAACAAAGTCATTTTGGGGTTAAAAAGCAAATAGGTGAAGTTTTTACTGCAAGGAAGTGACTTGGTGTAAGTTCCTGGGCAGTTGCTTGGTTTGTTACTGCTTATCACACCGGTACTGGACAGGATGCAGAATGTTTGGCTTCGTTCTTGGGGTCTACTATGTGCTCGCTATATTTGACTCACATTTTCTGTTTTTACAGTGCTGTACAGCTATAGTAGTTGTATTGGTCCTGGAGAAAACTAAAGTCATTTTAGGTTATTTTAGGCTACAAAATAGGTACACATAGGTAGAAAAATGTATTTTAATGTTGGTGTAGTCAGTTTGAAAATGTGAATGCCCAGCATCTCTGCTATTCTTGCAGTCTGCATGCTACAGAAGGAAATGCATTTTGATTTCTCATTGCATACAGAGGGTAATTTTATAACAGGCGGCCTATGTATGAAAACTATGCAGGCATCTATTTTTAGTCTGTTTTATAAAGACACATGTCTTTATAAAATACTAGGGGTAAACCACCAGAAACTGTGGTGAGACTGAAGCCATGGATATGAATGCCTGCTAGGGAACGGGTGTATATGTCAGGATGTAAAAGACGTTTGTAAATCATGACTCCATCCACACTCCAGATGTGAAATACATGGAAAGAATGGACAGCATAGGGAGGGTTAAAAAAAAGATGAGAGCGCTATATTAAAGCAGATACACTTTACCTGCAATTCTCAGAATATGAACTCGCCCATTTCTTGCTCTTTTCCACTGCCTCTCTGTCATATTCCCAGGGTCGGCTTATCTAGGAGGAAGGCTAAGCAGTTGCTTAGAGCGGCAGCTTCTGGGGGTCATCAAAGAGCTGCTGTGGTCAAAGCAAAATAGTCCTGACAGCCAAACTCAAAGATGCACCATGCCCCATTACTGCCACCTTAATGCCCTCTTTCTTCTCCTTCACTTTGTTCCCTTATTGGTAGAAGATGATTTGCACTCATTTTCCACCCCTCCACCAAAGCTGTTTTGCATCTTGGGCCCCTCCTTCCCACTTCTAGTTAGAGCTTTGAGTAGATACTAGCAAGTCTCTCAGATAGTTCCTATGGATCTTTAAATGTGCACCTTTAAGAGTGATGTTTGGGCCTTATCAGAAGCCAATTATTTCCCCTCCCCCCTGCAGCTGGCCAAGGGATACAAGGGCTGAATTTATTTAGCTCTACTTCATCCTGGTAAGGGCGAACAGGCTGTTGACTCCTTGTGATGGAGTACTGCTGTGTACTGAGGCAACTGGTACAGCCGTCCAATTAACCTAGAGGTATGGTGACCGGAGGGTGTTTCATGAGATGCAGGAGGGAACCTGATACAAGTACAGCTGTTTGTGTTTATGACTGACTGTAGATTTCCTATAACTCGAAATGGCTGAAAAATACAAAGAAAGAAAATAAAGTGATACCTTTTTAGTGGCCTAACTAAACACATTTTTTGACTAGCTTTCAAAACTTAAAACTTTCTTCCTTAGGTCAGGGCAATATAAGCAAAAGATGAGACAATACCAAAATACCTAATTGAATCACAAAAGCATTTCAGCGATATTTTCAAAGGAAAAAGGTGGGGGAGATTGATCGGTGATCAGGTGACAAAGCAGTAAACATGTGGAGGACAATTCTATCCTGGCCGTCCTGCTCCTGTATGGCCGATGAGAATCTGGGCGCACAGTGGTAGCACCTGATTCTGATCCCATGGGGGCTACACGTGCCCACGGGATCAGAATCTGGTCTACTGACCTGGACGTGCAGGCCGTGGCCCAATTCTGATTGGTCGCACGCCCAGCAGATCCCCGGTTACCTCAGCCAGGCTCCTGAATGGAGCCGCAGTGCCATGGCATCCCCAGCCACCAAAGAAAAGGCTCATACAGGGACGACCTCAGAATGTCCAGGGTCGTGTTCCCGCCTACCACCTACCCTCGCTCCTCCCACAGCCCTCCTCCTCCCGCCCACAAACAGAGCTTCCCGCAAAACTCGGCAATATGTGCGGGGAACTCTTTTGCCGCAAGTACTGTATCAGAATGACCCCCTTATGGTTTATAATATGATAGGAAACCCAGATCTTTAAGTCCTTTCTTCTCAGTCCAGAAGTGTCTTGTAATTTTAACTTCAAATGTCTTACCATCCTGGATTGGTTAGAATTTTAACTCTAAAATCATTGATGGCATGCTCTGATCCTGAAAAATGTTCCCCCACAGATCTATGGCCTTGTTTTGCCTTGTGTCTGTGTGAATTGATTCTTTGTCTTTAACGTTTGGCAGGTCTCCCCAATGTAGCATGTGGACAGCGCTGCCCAGACTAGTATTATTTTCCACTCTTCTTCAGGGTGAAGGGAGGATAAGAAATCAGGCAGGAAAAAATTCAGCCTGAGGGAATTGGGAGCCAGGATGGGAAAGAGAGTTGCCGGAAGTCCTTGAACAAACTGAAAGCAATCCATTGCTGCCGAGGTGGGAGGGAATCCTTGAGAGGTGCTAAGAAGGATTAATCAGTAGACAGGGGAAGGAAGAGGGAAATTTAAGGGGTGATGAGAAGGAACCATCAATATAAAAGTAGAAAGGAATTCCTTGAGGAGCTGAGAGAACCTCAGAAATGATTAGAGTGAGCCATTCATGGAGAAGTCAGAGGAACTGCCTGAGAGCTGAGACTGAGCTGCGACTGCAGAGGTAGGGAAGAGCCCATGAGTGATGAAAAGGAATCATCCTCACTGGAAAAGTAGGAGGAAATTCTTGAGAGCTGATGAGAAAGATTCATCATGAGAAAAGTAGGAGCAAGAGAAAGTTTGGTTCATGAACTCACATTTTTACCGCTCCTTTACAGTGTCAGGCAAACCCTTCTCGATAAAGTGGGGATTATAGTGGTGAGGGAATCGCTCATTACTGTATCGCGTGAGCTAATGTTATCTCATTCAGCTGTACATTTTAGATGAACTAACTGGGCTGCCAGCCAGAGCCAGTGGAGCAGATCTGGGACTTAACTTTTTTGAGATCCAGGGTTTTCCAGTGCACGTGTTTCTTCTGATCCCGCATTCTTTTATGCCATCAAAAAGTAGAAAGACTAGGGGACATGCAATTAAGCTACAGTTTAACCCGTTTAAGACTAATAAGAGAAAATATTTTTTCACTCAACGTGTAAATCAAACTCTGGAATTCGTTACCAGAGGATGTAGTAAAAGCTGTAAACATTGCTGGGTATAAAAAAAAGTTTGGACAAGTTCCTGGAGGAAAGGTCCATAAACCATTATTAAAGAGGACCCGGGTAATCCACTGCTTGCCCCAATACAAGCACTGGGGAACCTGTATATCTTTTTGGGAAACTGCCAGGTACTTGTGACCTGGATTAGCCACTGTTGGAAAAGGGGATAGTCGGCTTGATGGACCTTGGTCTGACCCAGTAAGACATTTCTTATGTTCTTATCCCCATGCTACCTGAGTGTCTGTACTTTTCCAACCCTCCCTCGGTGAATCAGACTGTGAAACTGAGTTGGTGCCCACTGACATTTAGAGATTTGTTGGTTGATAGTGCCAGGCTATGACTTCTTCCACTCCATGCTTTTCCCCTCTTACTTATTGCATAAATGCTTCTTAGTTCTTAATGGTCTGTGGTTTCTTGTTAGTTAATTGGAAATTAACTCCCTATTTTTAAATACATCATATACTGTGGTATAGCAAGTACTGAATAAACTAAACTGATACACCTGTTCTTCAACCGCTGCTTCCGGAACTGATTCCTAGGGCTCATTGTAGCCTGTAGTGCCCCCTCTCTCCTTTCTTTGTCTGAGCAGTTTCCTCTTTTCTCCATGGACAAGACAGGATGTGTCAGCCACACCTGGTGACATCATCCCACAGCACTACGGATGGAAGTGCTCTCTAGAAAGGTAAACCTTTTTAAGCATGCCCACGTGACCCCACCTCCGAGCCCGCCCCTGGCTAGCCCAGTTTTTCATCTTTTGCCTTACCTGAAAGGATGGATTCTTCTGTTCTCCTATGAACATCCATCGAGAACAAAAAATACAGAAAAGGAGATCTGCAGAGAAACAAGAGAGAGAGATGCCTAAACCAGGATTCAAAAAATGCCCTAAGTGCAGCCACAAAATGAACAGTACAGACGCACATGACCACTGCATCCAGTGCCTGGGGGTAAGTCACAGGTTGAAAGATTGCCCCCACTGCACCCGGATGTCCCCCTGTGCTCGCCAATCCTGCAGCCATGCCTCCAAGATTTCATATCAGTTGCAGAGCCTACCTCCTGGCCCAAGGGAACCACACTGCCAGCCTCCAATGACCATGTGGCCCATGGGGGCCGCAAGAGCAAGGCACTCGTCATGGCCTGCGACCTGCACAATCATCCAGCCAACCAATGCCAATGGCCATCCTGGACCTCCTCACAAAATTTCTCCAACAGCATGTCCTACGACCACCTACAGTGGCACCCATGGTCTTGAGCGCAGCTCCAGTGGCCAGAACTCTCAGGGTGGCCAGTCACAAAAGACACACTACTCGTCCAAACACTATAGTCCCAACATAAATGGCCCTCACAGCACTTCAAGCCCCAGATGGCCTACTATGTCTCTTACCAGAATAAGAAACCGTGTCAAAGGGAATGCAAGCAGCATAAACAAGAGGTGCCCTCCAACAAGAGCACCCCCTACTTTTGACTGCCCACAAGAGCCCAACCCTCTGGTGGAGGGCCACCTCTCCTCGTTCCTTGATGCCTGAAAAACCATTACCACAGACAAATGGGTCCTAGAAAACATATCCCAGGGGTACTGCATCAACTTTGCCAACCCCCCCACATCAAGGCTCTATACCACACAGCGAAACACCATCTCAGCAGCTCTCACTCATAACTGCAGAGATCAAGTCCCTCCTTACAGTGAGAGCCATAGAACCAGTACTGCTGCCAGAGCCAAGAAGTCGGGGGGCATCCGCAACCTGAATAAGTTCATCCACAAGGAAAAACTTGATGTATTCACTGGGGTTCATCCTACCACTCATCTAGGCAGGCAACTGAATGACTTCACTGGACCTGGAGATGCTTACGCCCACATATCCATTTACCGGGCGCACAGGAGATATCTATGCTTCTACGTCCTTGGCACCCACTACCAGTATAGGGTGCTCCCCTTTGGGCTCTCCTCAGCCCTGAGGGTCTTCACAAAGTGCATGGCTGTGGCCGCTGCCCACCTCCACAGACTCAACTGCTCAACAGTCCCTCCCGTCAAGAAGTCCAAACCACGACCCAGCAGGTGATTGCATTGCCATCATCATTTGGCTTGTGAACTTTCTGAAGTCTCACCTACAGCCCACACAGCATCTGGAATTCATTGGGGCAGATATCAGGACCGCCCAAGTCAAGGTCTTCCCCCCAGTTCAACGAATGGATGCCATCTCCTCGCTAGCCAGAGAGATCTCAGCTGCAGACTCTGTCACCGCCAGAACACTCCTGCACCTCCTGGGATACATGGCAGTGACCACCCAGGTGCTACCACATGCTAGACTTCATATGCATCACTTGCAGTGGCATCTATACAGACATTGAAATCAGCATTCCCAACCTCTGTCCAAGCACATTCTTATGGACACGAAGGCCAGGAATTCCATTGCCTGGTGGACATGACAGGCAGCCTGGCGACCGGCATGTCTTTTCAGCAGCTCCACCACCAAATAACAATCATAACAGATGTGTTGAAGATGGGGTGGGGGGCACACCTCCACACCAAGGGCCTCTGGTGTCAAAGGAGTATGGACACCACATCAGCCTCCTGGAATTTCATGCGATCCACTATGAACTACAGGCCTTCAGCCACTGCATTGCAGACAAGAGCATACTAATACAAACAGACAACCAAGTGGCCATGTTCTAGGTCAACAAGGAAAGCGGGACAGGATCCCTCATGCTCTGCAGGGAGGCACTCCACCTCTGGTCCTTTGTCATATCCAAGGGATGTATGCTCCAGGTGACATATCTGCCTAGCGAGCACAACCACTTAGCAGACAACCTCAGCCGACAGCTCGACCCGCTTGAGTGGGAGCTCAACTACAAGTCATGCAATTGATCTTCCACCAGTGGGGACACCCACTCATGGACCTCTTTGCCACACACTTCTGCTCAAAGCACCCATCAAGCTGCTGCCTAGCCCAGGATGCCTTCATCACACCCTGGGGGACTAACCCCTCCTGTACGTGTATCCCCTAATCCCGCTGATCTCCAAAACCATACAGAAGATCATCCAGGACCAGGCGGATGTCATCCTCATTGCCCCTCATTGATCCAGGCAGGTATGCTTCCCCTACCTATGCCAATTAGCCCAGAGTCCAACCATCCAACTGCCTCTGCAGCTGAGCCTCATCATGCAGGACGAAGGCAGCACCCTGCACCCCATCCTCCCAACACTGGCACTGACGGCATGAAACTTGAAAGGCAGACAATGTCCTCCTTCCACCTCTCCACGGAAGTCCAACACTTTGTCCTGGCTGCCGGACGTCTCTCCATGAGAAAATCATATGGCCTCCAGTGGTGGTGCTTCAACCCCTGGTGCGCAGTGGAAGGACTAGACCCCAGGTCATGCCCCATCCCACACATCCTCCTCGCCTCCCTCGCCGGCACAGGATTCAAAATGGCATCGATCCAGGGCCACCTTTCAGCCATTGCCGCTTACCATGCCCACCACAATAATGCCTCCATCTCCACATACCCACTGATCTCCCAGTTCATGCACAGCCTGGCAAACCTGCGGCCACTGGTATGACCACCAATGCCACTCAGGGATTTCAACATCGTCCTGCAGCAGCTCACGCAGGACACCTTCAAGCCCTTGATAACTATGCTCCTGAAATACGCCACCTGGAAGACCATCTTCCTCGTGGCAATCACCTCCGCTAGAAGACCCTGGTGGGTGCACCTGCCTTACACCCTCCATCTTCCCCATCATAGTAACATAGTAAATGACGGCAGATAAAGACCAGTATTGTCCATCTAGTCTGCTCAGCTATATGGCAGGAGTAGGTGTACACCTTCCCATGTCTTTTAGGGAGTAGGTGCACCCCTTCCCATGTCTTTTAGGGAGTAGGTGCACCCCTACCCATGTCAATCAGGTAATTGAGCTGCCCACCTTCCATAGGACTGAACCGAAAAGACGGGGAGCCCGACTCTGTCTCTTTTGACCCCAGCCGGCCTGGCCACCTCATCATCAAGAGGACCCTGTTGTAGTGGATATCAGACTGCATAGCATTCTGCTATGCCCAAGCAGAGACCCAGCTGATGGGCCGCATCCATGCCCACAAGCTTCAGGCCATGGCCACCATGCTAACCAATCTCCACGCAGTGCCCATTGCGGACATCTGCAAGGCTGCCACCTGGGCTGCTTTACACACTTTCCAGAGACACTACTGCTCTTAAATTAGATAACAGGGGCAAGTCAATAGTTGCCCAGGAGCACATGGTTCAAAAGGATGTATCTTCAAAGGATACCAGCAAAAGAGGGAAGTTAGGGCTTCTCGATAGAGAGGTTCCCATAAAGATTAAAGTAACCCAGATGCCTTTGAGTACTGAGATGAAAGATTCAAATTACACCTATCAACTGATAACCAGATTAACATGAATAAAATGCAGCCTCTAAAATGCCTGTATGAAAATACTAGAAGTCTAAAAAATAAGATAGGATGAGCTAGAATAAATAGCACTAAATGAAAGGTTAGATATGACTGGAATCTCAGAGGACAATCTATGGAACACTGTGATACCTCAGTACAAACTATATCGCAATGATAGAGTAGATCAAATTGGTGGAGAGGTTGCACTCTGTCAAGGAGAGGGCATTGAGTGACATAGGAGTAAGGTTTTGTAGGAAACAAAATACACTGTAGAATCTCTATGGATAGAAATTCCATGTAAAAAAGGGGAAGGCAATGGCAGTGGGGGTGTACTACCAACTGCCTGGCCAGATTAAACAGATGGATGATGAAATGTTAAAAGAAATCAGGGATGCTAACAAAAGTTACAACACAGTAATAATAATGGGTGATTTCAATTACCCCGGTATCGACTGGGTCAAAATCATAAGTTGTTAGTGTAGCTGGGTTTAAAAAAAGGTTTGGACAACTTCGTGGAGGAAAGGTCCATAAACTATTATTAAAGGGGAGCCAGGAAATCCACCGATTGTCCCTGTACAAGCATTGTAGAACCCGTGTCTTCTGGGGAAACTGCTAGGTACTTGTGACCTAGATTGGCCACTTTTGGAAACAGGATACTGGGCTTGGTGGTCCTTGGTTTGACCTAGTATGGCATATCTTATGTTCTTGTGTTCTTATATAGAGAGATAAAGTTTCTGATGAAATAAATGACTCCTTTTTGGAGTAGCTGGCTCATGAACCAACAAGAGAGGAAGCTATTTTGGACCTAGTCTTTACTGGAACACAGAATCTAGTACAAGAGATAAGGGTTTTGGGGCCACTTGGCAATAGTGATCATAGCATGATCACATATGATAAAATAAAGGAAAGAAGGACGGCGAGGAAATCCAAAGTACTACCTTTTAACTTTCAAAAGGGAGACTGATAAAATGAGGAAAATAGTTAAGAAAAAAGTAAAAGGAGCAGCTGCAAAGGTTAAAGGTTTACATCAAGTATGGGCATTGTTTTAAAGTACTATCTTGCAAGCCCAGAACAGATGTATTCCACGCTTTAAGAAAAATGGACAGAAGTCCAAAAAACGGCCAACATGGATTAAAGGTGAGGTCAAAGAGGATGCTGTATCCAAAAAAGCATCTTTCAGGAAATGGAAAAAGGAGCCAAATGATGAACACGGGAAACAGCATAAGCATTGGCAAGTTAGACGCAAGGCATTGATAAGGCAGAGAAATACAGAATTTGAAAAGAAGCTTGCTGTGGAAGCAAAACACATAATAAAAACTTTTCAAGTACATTTGTAGCAAAAAAAACCTGTGAGAAGATCAGCTGGACCACTGGATGATAGAGGGGTAAAAGGGGTGCTAAGTGAGGACAAGGCCATAGTGGAGAGACTGAATGAGTTCATTGTTTTGGTCTTTATTGCAGAAGATGTAGTGAAGTTACCCATGCCTTAAATGGTATATAAAGGTGATGTGTTGGAAGAATTGAAAGAAATATCAATAAACCAGGAAGATGTATTACAACTATCTGATAAACTAAAGAGTAGCAAATCATCTGGACCAGATGGTATACATCCAAGAGTGTTGAAAGAACTGAAAGATGGGATTGCAGGTCTACTATTAATAATCTGTGAACTATAATTAAAATCATCTGTAGTACCTGAGTGGAGGAGTAGCCTAGTGGTTAGAGTAACTACCTAGAAGATCAAGAGTTTGATCCCACTAGTACTCCTTGTGACCTTGGACAAGTCAGTTTATTCTCCATTGCCCTGAAAGAAAAAGCCTGGCAATCTACTTCTGGTGATACGTTACCAAGAAAACACAGAGGCAGCTGGATCAGCAAGAGTCAGCACTGACTTGACTACTAGAAAAAAGTGCTTGGAAAATGACCAGTTTTTTAAAAGTGATCCAGGAAACTACAGACAAGTGAGGAGCCTGACGTCAGTACTGGGCAATATGGTAGAAACCATTAAAACCATTATAAGGAATAAAATTAATGAACATGTAGATAGTCATGAGAGAAAGCCAATATGGATTTAGCCAGGAAAGTCTTGTCTTACTAATATGTTATATTTTTTTGAAGGTGTGAATGAAAAGGTAGACAAAGGCGGTTGATATAGAGTCCCTCAAGAGAGACTCTTGGCGAAATTAAAAAGTCATGGAATTGGAGGCAGTGTAGTATTGTGAATCAGGAACTGGTTAAAAGAGAAAATAGAGAGTAGGGTTAAATGACCAATTTATTTAATGGAGAAAAGTAAATAGTAGAGTATCCCAAGGATCTGTGCTGGGTCCACTGCTTTTTAGCATATTCATAAATGCCCTGGAAATGGGAATAATGAGTGAGGTAACATTGGTCAACAGAGTTTTACAAAAGTCATGTTACTGAAATAAAAATAGTCATTTCTTATCAATTTTTATATGCTGAACACGAATATGACAGTGAAATTGCAAAATTGGCTCTAGTTTTTTTGTAATCTACAAGAATTAATGTTTACATCACAAAATGCATGTCAGTAGTAAATATAATAGGCCTTCGGTTAATACCTGTAAAAAAACAAGTCATAGACTACTTCTTAGATTTTTTCGCCTGTCTCTTGTACAGCTGTTCGGGAGCTTCTCTGGGGAGTGTCCAGCAGTAGTCAGTCAGCATTGTAGTGGACCATTTTCCCTGGTATCTTTGCTCCATTGTTGCGATATCCTGGTGAAAACATTCGCCCTGTTCATCACTAACCATACCACAGTTGTCAGGAAAGAAATTGAGATGGGAATCAAGGAAATGGATCTTTAGAGACATATTGCAGCCAAGTTTCTGATACTGCATCAGCATGTCTTCTACTAGTTCCTTGTAGTTTTCTGCCCTAACATTCCCGAGAAAGTTTGTTGACACTAGGCGAAAAGCATTCCATGCTTGTTTCGCATCACCCTGCAGCAAGTTGTTGAACCAGTCATCTTTGAAGAGCTCTCGAATCTGAGGACCCACAAAAACTCCCTCTTTAATCTTTTCTTCGCTGAGTCGAGGGAATTTTTCATGCAGGTATCGGAAAGCTGGTGAAATGCGGTCCATGGCTTTCACGAAGTTTTTCATCAAACCTAGTTTGATGTGAAGGGATGGTAGCAGGATTTTGTGAGCCTTAACCAGAGCTGGGTGCTGGATATTCTTCTCTCCAACTGTTAAATTTTGTCTGCCATTCCATTCCTTCCGCAAGTAGTGACAATCCCTTGCTCGGCTATCCCACTCACATAAGAAACACATGTATTTTATATATTCCTGCTGCAGTCCCATTAAAAGGGCAACTATCTTCAAGTCACCACAGAGGTGCCAGCTGTTATAGTTAATGGAAGTCAGTAGATGCTTTAAGTTATCGTATGTCTCTTTCATGTGGACGGCATGCGCTACTGGAATAGATGGAAGACAGTTTCCATTGTTCAAAAGCACAGCCTTCAGACTCAGTTTCGAAGAGTCTATAAATAGTCTCCAGTCTTGTGGGTCATGAGTGATTTTTAAGGCATTCACGAGGCTTTCAATATCGGAAGAGAATACCAGATTACTTTCCTTTCTGAAGAAAGGCTCCAACTGCTGGTGGCGCTTTCGATATGAAGTAATGTTGACATCTTCTTCTAGAAGATTCCATTGTTGGAGTCTTGATCCTAGCAATTCTGCCTTGTTCTTGGATAAGTCCAAATCACGAACCAGGTCATTTAGTTCTTCCTGTGTTATTCTGTGTAGAGTTGATATGCATCCCAGTGAAAATCTGGGTCACTGCATGCTGACGGACTAGGAGAAGAACAGGTCGGCTCACCCTTGTCCTCATCAGATGAATCAAGAGAATATTCTGATGGAGATTCTGGAATAGGAAGTCCCTCACCATGTGGAACTGGTCTCAATGCAGACGGAATGTTTGGGTAGACTATGCTCGACTTCTTTTGCTTCGTTATTCCACTGGAAAGAGGAGGAACCAAGCAGAAGTAACAGTCATTTATTTGGTTGCTTGGCTCTCTCCACACCATGGGGACTGCAAACGGCATTGATGGTCTTTTGCAATTCAACCACTGTGAAAGCTGTGTTGTACATATAGCGCAGCATATATGTGGGGCCCAAGGCTTGTCTTGGTCACCAATCTTGCATCCGAAGTAAAGATGATATGCCTTCTTCAGTTGAGAAGTGATACTTTTCTTCTGGTTGGCAAATGTCACTTCCCCACAAATGTAGCAGAAATTGTCAACGGTATTAACGCACTTTCGCGGCATTACTTGTCTGTATTGTACCTAAATGGCTAAAATTATATGATTAATAAAAGTAACATGTAACAGTAGCTTAAATTGTCTCACACACAGTCTGAAATATTTTAAATGCTCAACCTTTCCGACTGCGTATAGTACACTGCTGACGTCAGATGGCTTCAGCAGCCGTCTGGCAGTAGTATTGCACTGCATCAGAAAATGATGCAATCAACTCTGGATGATGTGTGCATGCTGGTATTATGCAATGTGATGTAATATTACATCAAGGCTTATTTGGGATGTTGTTGATGTCCTACTGGATAAATTTACATGATGAAACGTCAAAAATGAACTATGTGCACTATCTTCAAAACGAGAGCCAATAAAAATTTTTTAATGTTATATTCGTGTTCAGCTCACCAAGATACTACAGATTAGGGCCTTTTAAAGTCAGTAATGATTTCAATGTTGACCAGTGAATCAGATCTGCAGATGACACAAAATTATTCAAAGTTGTTAAAACACAAGAGGATTGTGAAAAATTGCAAGAGGACCTTGATAAACTGGAAGATTGGATGTCCAAATGGCAGATGAAATTTAATGTGGACAAGTGCAAAGTTATGCACCTAGGAAAGAACAACCCAAACTATGGTTATACGATACAAGGTACCATCTTAGAAACCACCACCTAGGAAAAAGATTTAGGCATTGTGGATAATACGTTGAAACCCTCCACCCAGTGTACAGCGGCAGTCAAGAAAGCAAATAGAATGCTAGAAATCAAAAGGAAAGGTATGGAGAATAAAACCAAGGATATTATAATGCCTCTGTATCATTCCATGGTGCGACTGCACCTTGACTATTGTATGCAATTCTGGTCGCCATATCTTGAAAAGGATACAGAGAAGAGTGACAAAAATGGTAAAGGGGATGGAAGAAAACCTCTATGAGGAGAGGCTTAAAAGGTTAGGGCTTTTCAACTTGGAAAAGAAACGGAGTGAGATGGGTAAACGTAAATTGGTTGTTTACACCATCAAAAAGTAGAAAGATTAGAGGACATGCAATGAAGCTATAATGTAACCCATTTTAGACTAATAAGAGAATTTTTTTTTTTACTCAATGTGTAATCAAACTATGGAATTCATTACTGGAGGATGTAGTGAAAGTGTAGCTGGGTTTAAAAAAGGTTTGGACAAGTTCCTGGAGGACAGGTCAATAAACCATTTTTAAAGAGGACCCGGGAAATCCATTGCTTACCCTGGGACGAGCAATGTGGAATCTGTGTGCCTTTTTAGGAATCTGCCAGGTACTTGTGACCTGGATTTGCCACGGTTGGAAACAGGGTACTAGGGTTGATGCAGGGCCGGCCCGTCCATTATGCGAGAATGTTGTTCGCACAGGGCCCTGCGCTTCAGTGGGCCCCGTACCAACAACATCCCACATTCAGTACCGGCAGGCAGGGCGGCTTTAGAGGAAGCTGGAGAGGCCCTGGCTCACCTCTAACAGCTGCCGAAGTAAAGAACGTCTTTTTTTTCTTCACTTCGGCAGCTGTACTGAAGTTTAGGATGCTGCCGCGCTGAGTGCCAGGAAACAGGAAGTCCCCTTTAACTCAGCGTGCCAGCATCGTAAACTACAGTACAGCTGCCGAAGTGAAGAAAAAAGGTGCTCTTCACTTTGGTGGCTGTTAGAGGTGAGCGGGGGGGGGGGGGGGGCTTGGACTGGAAATTGGCGGAGTGGGGGGGGGTGCTTGGACTGGAAATGGGCTGATGGAGGGGCTAGGATAGGACTGAAAATCGGCTCATAGGGGAGCTAGGACTGGAAATAGACTGAGTGGGGGGGGGGGGGCTTGGACTGGAAATGAGCTGATGGGGGGCTAGAATTGGAAATGGGCAGATGGGGAGGCTTGGATTGGAGATGGACTGATGGAGGAGCTAGGACTGGAAATGGGCTCATAGTGGGGCTAGGATTAGAAATGGGCTGAGTGGGGGGGACTTGGACTGGAAATGGGCTGAGTGGGGGGGGGCTTGGAGTGGAAATGGGCTGAGTGGGGGGAACTAGGACTGGAAATGTGCTGATGGTGAGGCTAGGAAAGAACTGGAAATGGGCAGATGGGGGGCTTGGATTGGAAATGGACTGATGGAGGGGCTAGGATAGGAATGGAAATGAATGGGGGAGCTTGGACAGGAAATGGGCTGATGGAGGGACTAGGATAGGACTGGAAATGGTCTGATGGGGTGCTAGGATTGGAAATGGAGTGATGGGAGGCTAGGATTGGAAATGGGCAGATGGGGGCTTGGATTGGAAATGGGCTGATGGGGGGCTTGGATTGGAAATGGACTGATGGAGGGTCTAGGATAGGAATGGAAATGGATGGGGGAGCTAGGACTGGAAATGGGTTCATGGGGGGGGCTTGGATTGGAAATGGGCTGAGTGTGGGGGAAGCTAGGACTGGAAATGGGCTGATGGGGGGGGACTAGGATAGGACTGGAAATGGGCTGATGGGGTGCTAGGATTGGAAATAGGGTGATGGGAGGCTAGGATTGGAAATGGGCTGATGGGGTGGGCTTGGATTGGAATTGGGCTGATGGGGGGCTTGGATTTTAAATGGACTGATTTAGGGGCTAAGATAGGACTGGAAATGGGCTGATAGGGGGGCATGGATTGTAAATGGACTGATGGAAGGACTAGGATAAGAATGGAATGGGCTGATGGGGGAGCTAGGACTGGAAATGGGCTGGGGGCTAGGACTGGAAATGGGCTGATGCAGGGACTAGAAGGGAGCAGATGTTGGGGAGGACTAGAATGGGATGGGGCTGGGAGAGTGAAATGGAGAGGGGAAAAAATATTTTATGTGGGAGGGAAGAAAAATCTATGATTGGCCGGGTATTGGGAGAGTAAGTGGGGATTGAGGATGGAGGGGTAAAATTTGAGTAGATGAAAAAGGAATAAAGAAAGAGATGGAGGAAAGAGCAAAAGGAGAAAGATCAGTATGCTAAAACAGATGTAGAGAGAGAATGGAAAAAAACTAGAAGAGAGAAGAAAGGACAAATGGACAGCAGACGATGGAGAGTTAGCAGAAGACACGAAGAAACCAGAAGAAAGTGACTGGAGCAATTGTAACTGAAAAATAAAATGCACAAACAACAAAAAGGTAGAAAAATACGTTTTAATTTTGAATTTATTAACTGGAATATGTCAGCTTTGGGAAATGTGCATCTTTAAAGTCTGCATTTTGTTTAGTACAAGAGAAAATTAATTTATAGTTTTATTTCTGCAGTATTGTTGTACATTTCAACTTTGGCTTTTGCGGTTTCCAGTTTAATTATTGTCTTCCTATTTCTAAATTGTGATCCCTTGTTCTTTGTTTGGTGATGGTCTACGTTCTGCATGTGTAACCGAGCTGAGGTATTCTGTTTATGTAGTTTCTATTTGACAGTGCCACTTGTTTTCTTTCCCAGGTAGGACATGTATTGGTATTCTCTGAAATGTACTGGTTTTGCAATTTTGCTTTTTGATAGGTAGGGTATAGTGCTCTGTGAGTCCTGGTAGTACTGTTATGATATGGTGGGTTTGCTATGGGTTCTAAATGGGCAGTGTTTGTAGTACTTCCTAATATGCCTGGCGGTTGGCATTAGAGTATTGTAATGGAGAAATCTGGTAGTCTTTCTTTATCCATACACTCATTAAGAGGTATGTTTACTAAAGGTTAGTGCATGATAACATTATGCAAATAGTTATTCAAATAAGGTCCCTTATGCAAATGAGGCCCTGCACAGAGTCATAAGAACATAAGATATGCCATACTGGGTCAAACCAAGGTCCATCAAGCCCAGTATCCTGTTTCCAACAGTGGCCAATCTAGGTCATACGTACCCAGCAGTTTCCCCAAAAGACACAGGTTCTGCAATGCTTGTACGAAGTCAAGCATTGATATCCTGGGTCCCTTCTTAATAATGGTTTATGGACCTTTCCTCCAGGAACTTGTCCAAACCTTTTTTAAACCCAGCTACACTAACAGCCTTTACTACATCCTCCGGTAACAAATTCCAGAGTTTGATTACACGTTGAGTGAAAAAATATTTTCTTTTATTACTCTTAAATAGTTTACCCTGTAGCTTCATTGCATGTCCCCTAGTCTTTCTATATTCTGATAACGTAAACAGTGGATCTACGTTTACCCGTTCCACTCCGTTCATTAATTTATAGACTTCTATCATATCTCCCCTCAGCCGTCTCTTTTCCAGGTTAAAGAGCCCTAACCTTTTTACCCTTTCTTCATAGGAGTATCCTTCCATCCCCTTTACCATTTTGGTGGCTCTTCTCTGAACCTTTTCTAATAACGCTATATCCTTTTTAAGATACGGCGACCAGAATTGCACACAATATTCAAGATGCAGTCTCACCATGGAACGGTATAGAGGCATTATAATATATTTTGTTTTATTTTCCATTCCTTTCCTTATGATACCTAGCATTCTATTTGCTCTCTTGGCAGCCGCTGCACACTGGGCCGATGGTTTTAACATGTTATCCACAATGACGCCTAAATCTTTTTCCTGGGTGGTGGTTCCTAATGTGGAACCTGCATCGTGTAACCATAGTTTGGGTTGTTCTTCCCTAGGTGCATAACTTTGCACTTGTCCACATTAAATTTCATCTGCCATTTTGATGCCCAGTCTTCCAATTTATCAAGATCCTCTTGCAATTTTCCACAATCCTCTTGGGTTTTAACAACTTTAAATAGTTTTGTGTCATCTGCAAATTTGATAACCTCACTCGTTATTCCACTTTCCAGGTCATTTATGAATATGTCAAAAAGCAGCGGACCCAGCACAGATCCCTGGGGTACACCACTATTCACCTTTCTCCATTGGGAAAATTGGCCATTTAGCCCTACCCTCTGCTTTCTATCTTTTAACCAGTTCCTGATCCACAGTAGTACACTGCCTCCTATCCCATGACTCTTTAGTTTTGCCAAAAGTCTCTGATGAGGGACCTTGTCAAAGGCTTTCTGAAAGTCCAGATACACTATATCAAACCGACTCACCTTTGTCCACCTGTTTATTCACACTTTCAAAAAAAACATAACAGATTAGTAAGACAAGATCTTCCTTGTCTAAAGCCATGTTGGCTGTCTCCCATTAGGCCATGACTATCTACATGCTGAGTAATTTTATTCTTTATGATGGTTTCTACCATTTTTCCCGGTACTGACGTGAGGCTCACCGGTCTGTATTTTCCCGGATCACCCCTCGAACCCTTTTTAAAAATTGGTGTTACATTGGCGATCCGCCAATCTTCAGGTATTAGAGATGATTTTAATGATAGTTCACAGATTACTAATAGCAGGTCTGCAATCTCATATTTCAGTTCTTTCAACACCCTTGGATGTATACCATCCGGCCCAGGTGATTTGCTACTTTTCAGTTTATCTAATAGTTGTAATACATCTTCCCGATGTATCGATATTTCCTTCAATTCTTCCGCACCTTTAAATACCACTTCAGTCAGGGTAACATCCCTACATCTTCCTCAGTAAAGACCGAAGCAAAGAATTCATTCAGTCTCTCCGCTATCGCCTTGTCGCCTCTTAGTGCCCCTTTAACTCCTCTATCATCTAATGGTCCAACTGACACTCTCACAGGATTTTTGCTATGAATGTACTTGAAAAAATCTTTATTTCGCGTTTTTGCTTCCGCAGCAAGCTTCTTCTCAAATTCTCTCTTTGCCTTCTTTATCAATGCCTTGCATTTGACCTGCCAGTGCTTGTGCTGTTTCCAGGTTTCATCGTTTGGCTCTTTTTTCCATTTCCTGAAAGATGCTTTCTTGGCAACAACAGCCTCTCTGACCTCACCTTTAAACCATGCTGGCAGTTCTTTGGACTTCCTTCCACTTTTCTTAAAGCGTGGAATACAGCTGGTCTGGGCTTCCAAGATAGTATTTTTCAACAACACCCAAGCTTGATGTAAGTCTTTAACCTTTGCAACTGTTCCTTTTAGTTTTTTCTTAACTATTTTCCTCATTTTATCATAGTCTCCCTTTCGAAAGTTAAAAGGTAGCACTGTAGATTTCCTTACTATCCCTCCTCCACTAATTAAATCAAAGGCGATCATGCTATGATCACTATTGCCAAGTGGCCCCAACACCCTTATCTCTTGCACTAGATCTGGTGTTCCACTAAGGACTAGGTCTAATATGGCTTCCCCTCTGGTCGGTTCATGAACCAGCTGCTCCAAGAAGCAGTCATTTATGTCATCTAGGAATTTTATCTCCCTAGCATGTACTGACGTGACACTGACCCAGTCGATACCGGGGTAATTGAAATCGCCCATTATTATTACCATGCTGTAACTTTTGTTAGCTTCCTTGATTTCTTTGAGCATTTCATCATCCATTTGTTCATTCTGGCCAGGCGGTCGATAGTACACCCCCACCGCCATCGCCTTCCCCTTTTTACATGGAATTTCAATCCATAGAGATTCTACAGCAAATTTTGTTTCCTGCAAAACTTTAATCCTTTCTGACTCAATGCCCTCTCTAACATAGAGTGCAACCCCTCCACCAATTTGATCAGCTCTATCATTACGATATAGTTTGTACCCAGGTATCACAGTGTCCCACTGATTGTCCTCCTTCCACCATGTCTCTGATATTCCAATCACATCTAACCTCTCATTTAGTGCTATATATTCTAACTCTCCCATCTTATTTTTTAGAGTTCTAGCATTTGCATACAAGCATTTTAGAGACTGTATTTTATTCATATTAATTTGGCTATTGGTAGACACAGGTAATTTGGGATCTTTAAGCTCTGTCTGCTCCATACTCGAGGGCATTTGGGCTACTTTACTCTTTTTTGGAACCTCTCTGCTTTTGGTAGTATCCTTCAAGGATACATTCTTCTGAACCATCTGCTCTTGGGCGACTGTCGGCTTTCCCCTATTATCTAGTTTAAAAGCTGCTCTATCTCCTTTTTAAAAGTTAATGCCAGCAGCCTGCTTCCATCCCGATTAAGGTGAAGCCCCTCCCTTCGGAAGAGCCCCTCCTTTCCCCAGAATGTACCCCAGTTCCTAACAAATCCAAACCCCTCATCTCTGCACCATTGTCTCATCCATGTATTGAGACTCTGGAGCTCTGCCTGCCTTTTTGGTCCTGCACGTGGAACGGGAAGCATTTTGGAGAATGCTACCCTGGAAGTTCTGGATTTCAACTTTCTACCTAAAAGCCTAAATTTAGCCTCCAGAACCTCCCTACCACATTTTCCTATGTCATTGGTACCGACATGTACCAAGACAGCAGACTCCTCCCCAGCACTATCTAAGACCTTATCTAGGTGGCGCGTGAGATCCGCTACCTTCGCACCAGGCAGGCATGTTACCAGGCAATCCTCACGTCCACCAGCCACCCAGCTATCTACATGCCTAATGATCGAATCACCAACTATAACGGCTGTCCTCACCCTTCCCTCATGGACACATGGCCCTGGAGAAACTTCCTCGGTGCGAGAGGGTTTTACATCACCTGGAGGACAGGTTCTAGTTACAGGATCACTTCCTGCCACACCAGGGTGATGCTCTCTTGTCACGTGACCTCTCTCCTCCATGGCAACAGGGATGCTGCCAGACTGGAGGTGGGACTTCAGGACTATATCCCTGTAGGTCTCGTCTATGTACCTCTCTGTCTTTCTTATGTTTTCCAAGTCTGCTACTCTATCCTTTAGAGAACGGACTCGTTCCCTGAGAGCAAAGAGCTCCTTGCACCTAGTGCACACGTAAGACCTCTCACCAACTGGTAGAAAATCATACATGTGACACTCAATGCAAAAGACTGGAAAGCCCCCATCCCACTGCTGGACTGCTGTCTGCATCTTAGTTTTAAGTTTTTGTTTAGATCTTTAAGTTCTTTACTTACTAAGGGTTGCTATGGATATTTATACCAATAAAACTGTACCTAATACGTTTAATATACCTTATTCACCTGAAGCTTAATTAATCTCAGGTCCTTAGTGTATGTCTGATTTGGGTAACAAGCTTCACCTGAGAGCACCTCCTGTCTTTTAAGATGTGTAAGTACCTATAAAGCTACGATTATCCCAGGGGTGGGTGGTTGTGGGGAGGGAGGCAGGGAAATGACACTTATTAAAAGAGGGCTGCTACACAGTACCCTGTCCTGTGCTGCTGAGGTAAGCTATATTCTTATTTGATTTAAATTATAGCTCTTTGCTGCTGCTAGGCTCTAACTTATTATGAAATATAAACTACAAGCTCTCTTCTGGGTTCTAAATTTAACCAGAAAGCTCCCTTTTGTGTTTTAAATTTAAACTAAAAGTACTTTGCTGATGCTAGGCCCTGAGTGACTATTAAATTTAAACTACAGCTCTCTGCTGGGTTCCAAATTTAACCAGAAAGCTCTCTTCTGTGTTTTAAATTTAAACTAAAAATACTTTGCTGATACTAGGCCCTGAGTGACTATTAAATTAAAACTATAAGCTCTCTGCTGGGTATGAAATGTAACCAGAAAGTTCTCTTCTGTGTCTTAAATTTAAACTTAAACTGCTGCTACTAGGCCCTGACTTATTTAACAAAAAATAGTGGGTTCACAGATTAAATAGCTTTAATAGAAAGAAAGAATTCCTTTCAGAAAATTCCCAGAAGTATATACTCACAATTGCAGATCTCTCTCCAGAAGTAACAGTCCCTTTTTCTAGTCCTTCAAGACTGAGGATCACAGAGCTCTGACTGAGCTGTTTATGCCTGTGCTGCTGAGGTAAGCTGTGACCAACTTCCTGGATAATTAACAGTCCTTGCTTGGAGTCTCCGCACATGGCCCCGCATCCTCCTTGGGCAGCCCCTGGCTGGATGGATCTTGGTCTGACTTAGTATGGCATTTTTTATGTTCTTATGCCTTGACCAAGGAGCCCTGGTGGACAGCGCTTTTGGCAGGGCAGTTCTAACCATGGAAGGGGACCCCCCCCTAGACCACATTGGACTTAATGCTGTTACAGATCCTAGAACTCAAAATGTACCACTCTCGACTTGCTATTAACCATTGAGCATTCTGTCCTTAACTGTGGACATGGTTGTTGTTGTTATTCCATTTACTGGCTATTGTTATTCCATTTACCGTTAACCTGTTCACAATATATATGGACGAATATGTTTATGCTTTCAACCATAATAAAGAGGGTACACCCTCAATCAGTTGCTCGTCTGTCTCCTTCATCAACCACAGTATCATGTGGTCTCGGGCCATGGCTTCAGTCACCAGATGTGGATGATGCATCCTGCTTGTCCATGGAGAAAGTGAAGTTACTTATCTGTAACGGAGGTGGACAGCAGGATATGTCAGCCAAACAATCCCACCCACCTCCCCTAGGATGAGGACAACCTTGCACCTTCGGGATCTGGACAGAGTCGCCTTGCCAGCCACCGAACCTCGGCTTGGGACACATTGGGTTGGCCATGGGTGGGCTCAGAGGTGGGGTCATATGGGCATGCTCAGAAAGGTTTACCTTTCTCAGCTTTAGAGAGTACTTCCATCCGTGGCACCATTGGATGTAATCACCAGGTGTGGCCGACATATCCTGCTGTCCACGGAGAACCCCCATTATAGGCAAGTAGCCTCACTGTCCCTTTTGTGCTTACAGCTCAAATGACACCAGCACTGGGATCTGGCACCACGAGCCTTTATTTGCAGGTACGCAGAGATTTTTTTCTCCCATTTTAAATTTCCTCCACCCAGCATCCCTAATGTGGTCACTGTGGTAACAGTCCTGGGATGCAGATTATATACCAAGACGTCTTACAGAACCCTGCAATCATAGGCCCTGAATCTAACCACTAAGTATCACTACTTTACCTCAGCCTGCCCTCAAAATATTGTGCACGCTGCCCCTGCAGACTCAACTGACCTTAGAAATGGAAAACGTGACTCTGGGACCAAACTGGAATCATTCTGCAGTAAACCACCAGGCTGGCTCATTTTCTCCCTTTTTAATTTAGGAATGTTTGTTTCTATTGACTTTGTTGCTTCTGTAAGGAACAAGATTGGCAACACTAGAAACCATTTGCCTAGAAAACAGGTATAGCATGGGCAAAGGCAATGTAAGATGCCCAGGGCCGGCATTAGCAATAGGTGAACTAGGCGAAAGTGATGCCTACACACTACTGCCTCCATGTTGCCATCTTGAAAAATCGTATTGCCCAGCCCCACGTTGTGCAGCCTGGGATACACTAGGTGGCGGGGGACTGCCACATAAGGCAAAAATTCCTTATATGACAGAGTGACACCCCAAGGAGCATCTTGGGACACACAACACAGGGTCAGCTGTCCCAGGATGCACCCCGGGGAGTCACTGGCAAATAAGGCCATTTTTGCCCTTTATGGTAATCTAGCCCTGTCCAGAGTATCCCAGGATGTACCACGCAAGACCAGGCACCGCCATTTTTTAAGATAGTGGCGTGGAGGCAGAAGCATGTGGACATTGCTCCTGTCCTTTGACTTTTAAGGTACTGGGGTGGGTTACAACTTACAGGGAGGGTTTGGGGGGATGGGGGTTAGGGGCCACTAGGGTATTTTATTGTTTGGGGGTGGGGGGTTTGTGATCAGAGGAGGGATCAGGTGTGCGATCGGGGAGAATCAATGGGTCTGCAATTGGAGGAATCGGGGTCAGGCCACAATTGGGGAGAATGGTAATCTGAGGTCGTCAAACTTTACCTCTGATGACTATTTCCTTTTATTCTTGCAGTCCAGTCCATGTGCACAGATGTCGGAAGTAACGCAGACCCTTGTGCACATGTGTCTGGCTTGCTCCCTTTCTTTCATGCCAACTTTTTCACGCATCTGATTTGCATGCTGTTTACTTACAACATCGCTGTGCAAAAAGTCAGCATTAAATGTACGTTAGGAAACCGAGCACTAGAGCTTTAGCACTGGGCTCTGGCGCAAGGTTTTTCATTGGCCTGATAATGAGGGACGCACAGAACTGTGAATATATATTTGGAGGAATCTCATCTCTTTTTCTTCACCTGCTCCATACTGCCCCCTCCTTTTCTGTGTCTTTCAAAAATGCTTCTCACTACAGCTGCTTAATTCCCACCCCTCATGGTTGATTGGCTCATTCAGCTCCTCAGAACCAATCAGCCACGAGATACAGGAAGGAAGTTGTGTTTACACTTCTTCCTTCTGGTGGGGCAGTATTGACATTTTTGTGTTTTGTGTTTGTGACTTTTTTACCTTTCCCATGGGAAAAATTTGCAGGTCGTAAATTGCGTTTTTTGGGCAATTTGCTCTGCTGCTTTGGACAAGAGAATTACCGAAAATAAAGGAAAAAACATGAAAAAAAACACCCTGGTCACATCCCTTAGCTGCATCTCATTACCAGACCAGCAAGGGAAGGTGAGAGCAAGGCCAATGAAAGGGGAGGGCAGGGCCAAGGGTGAGTCATAGTTTTGGACTAGTTTTCAGCCCCGTTTGGGTAGGAACTGCGGTGACTATCTTGCACCTGGTCTCTTACCTTTGCCTCTGAAAGCAATGTTCAGGTTCTGTGGTTGGCAATGAAGCTATGATGAGTGAGAAAAGGCTCCGAGAGTTTGAGAGTAAGAGAGCCTTCTTTTGAGGGTAACACATTCCTAAGGCGTGAGACTTATCTTTGCTTGCAGAT
This sequence comes from Ichthyophis bannanicus, assembly GCA_033557465.1. NCBI lineage: Eukaryota > Metazoa > Chordata > Amphibia > Gymnophiona > Ichthyophiidae > Ichthyophis > Ichthyophis bannanicus. The sequence continues at coordinate 175,721,454 of CM066044.1, forward strand.
TTGAATTTTACAGTAATTGGCTTCAGAAATTTGTTCCAAGAGCAGTTACAACAGAGCTCCCACCTATTACATCAATTACATCCTGAAGCATCAGCTCTACAAAGCACAATTAGCCGGTGTCAAGGAGAGAAAAGGGGAGGGGGAAAGGCAGGCAAAGGAGGCAGACAGCAAAACCAGTCCAAAATGTTTTTATATAACACATTTGTAAATCAGAGGAATCAACTTCACTGCAGATGGTAATGTTTCATAGTAATTTATAACATAGCAAATAACGGCACATAAAGGCCAGCATGGACCATCTAGTTTGCCAGCACAATGTTTAGGGTTGTAACTGTTGCCCTGTGCAGATCCCCCTCAATTTACTTTGAGTTATAATCTTCCACTCTTTCCGTGAAACGTGCTTCCTGATGTTGCCTTTAAGTATACCACCTTGTTAGTTTTATTTCATGTCCTCTAGATTTTTTTAATATTTTTATTTTAAATTTTCCTGAATGCCAATACATATATCAAAGAAACAGAGTAAACATATTACAAAAAAATCCAAGAACAAATCATGCCCGCATAAAAGGACCACATCAAGGGAGAGGAACTAGCCAATTATTAGAATAAAAGGAAAAGATAGAAAAGGAAAAAAGGAGTATTTAAACTCCAAAATAGGGAGCAGAATTTATAATTTATTTATTTTTATTTATTTAACATTTCTTCTATACCGCGCTATTAAAATCAGCGCGGTGTACATCGAACAAGAATACTGCAATGTATACAAACAACATTGAGTTTACAAAGAACAGGGAATTGAACATGGGAGCGAAACCATGGAAACTAAATACATATAATCAATTAATCATATAATCAATTATATAATCATATAATCAATTCCACCAACTAAATGCCAACTGCCTCTTTTTCATTCAAAAACCTTTGCAACTGAGTTACATCCATATATATATAAGTTTTCCCCCAAAAGTAATAATACAACGACAAGGAAATTTCAAAAAGAAAGAAGCCCCCAAAGCCACTACTCGAGATTTTAATTCCAGAAACTGCTTCCGCCGAATCTGGGTGGTCCGGCCCACATCCGGAAAAACTTGGAGTTTTTGACCACAAAAAAGAGTCTCTCTATGCTTAAAGTAAGCTCTCAAAACACATAACTTACCAGACTCAGATCCAAAAGTCACTACCAAAGTGCAGTGCTTGAAAATTATGTCTGCTGAATCTTCCAAGAAAGCTGTTAGATTCTGACCAACCGAGGAAACTGAGGGAGCTGAAAACCCCTCAGCCTTCGGTAAAGGAGAAGAACCAACAGGGAGGTAATACATAAGAACGACATCTAAATTCCCCTCTAACTGCAATACTTCAGTAAAATACTTTTTCAACAAAATATCCGAGGATAGCAAATGAGCAGAGATGTCTCTCTCCATACAAAGATTCGACTTGTTCAAGCCATGGTATTTTCAATAACATCATATGGATGTGAAAGCTGGACAGTGAAAAAGATAGACAGGAAGAAAATTGATGCCTTTGAATTATGGTGCTGGCGGCGAATACTGTGTATACCATGGACTGCCCGAAGAACAAACCAGTCTGTACTAGAGGAGATCAAACCTAAGCTTTCTTTAGAAGCTCAGATGACAAGACTTTGACTTTCATACTTTGGACACATCATGCGGAGAGAGAGATCATTAGAGAAAGACATCATGCTTGGCAAGATAGAAGGTCAACGCAAAAGAGGAAGGCCAGCAATGAGATGGATCGATACAATAACAGCAGCTACGGGTACCAGTCTGTCAACAATGAGCCGCCTGACTGAAGATGGAACACAATTTAGGATAGCTATCCAGAGGGTCGCCATGAGTCGACTCCGACTCGACGGCACTTAACAACAACAGCAAATGAGTGGTAGGAAAATTCAAAAAACGTAAGTTTCTTGCCCGGGATTGGTTCTCAAGTACCTCCAACCGATAGGAAAGAGTAAGAGAATCTCTAATTAAAGCAACATTGTTATCACGACAAGTCTGGAGCTGCGAATCAGTCCGGGCAGCAAGCTTAACAAAAGAACCTAATTGCTTATCTATAAATTGCATTTTACCAACCAAATCATGAGTAAATTTACAAAGAGGAGACAGTAGAAGATAAACGAGTATCAATTTTTTGAATAGCAGTCCATATGTCCACAAGAGTCACTTCACCCGACAAGGGAGTAGTGACCAACCCATCAGAAGCTGCTGGATACACAGGTTGTGGAAACGGGGGAGAAACATCAGGGGACAGTTCCAACAAAGTAGATGAAAAAGCTGGCTGAGGGAAGGGTGGTGGAAACCAAGACTCAGGGCTCAAGGAAACCCTGTCCGGTGACTGAATACCAGGCAGCAGGGAAGTCAGGTGTTTGTCCATAGGGCCCACCATCTTACCTTCTTGTGCACTCGCTCCAGATTTAGTTCCCACCTTTGCCTTCCGCTTACCCATGGAAAACAACACTCCGACTTCTCGGCGTCCTCATGAACTTCTCATATGCACCGAAGGGGCGTGTCCTGCCCCTTGAGTCACGCCCCTTAGGTTGCACCACACAGGCCGCAACACGCGGCCATGTGTAGGACCCGCTGGGCTTTGTAGGGTCAGGGGAAGGGTCCTCCAGAGCCTGGGAACATCTTTCCTGTGCCTGCACGATGTTGTCACAGCCTCCAGCCAAACCTGCTGCACTGCTCCGCGGTGGTGAAAAAACCGCATCAGCTCCCCGGTACAGCTACTCCTCTCCACAAAACCTCCGCTGCTGCTGTTGGGCTTTGTAGGGTCAGGGGAAGGGTCCTCCAGAGCCTGGGAACGTCCTTCCTGTGCCTGTATGATGTTGTCAGAGCCTCCAGCCAAACCTGCTGCACTGCTCCGCGGTGGTGAAAAAAACGCGTTAGCTTCCGTCCTCTAGTTTTATAGCTTGTCCATCTTTGGAAAGTTTTGTTTGCTCATCACTACCTTTCGAGCATTTAAACATCTGTATCATATCTCCACCGTCCCTTCTTTCCTCTAAGGTATACATATTCTGATCTTCAAGCTGCTTCTCATATGGCTTCTGGGGTAAACCCTATACCATTTTGGTTGCTCGCCTCCTAAATCTTCAATTATTTTAATATCCTTAGCGAGATACGGCCTCAAAACCGATCACAATACTCCATGCGCGGCCTCATGAACAACCTTAGAGGGCATTATCACTACCTCTTTTCAAATGCTTATGCCCTTCTCTATGCAGCCTAACATTCTTCTGGTTTTGGCCACCACCTTGTCACATTTTTTCACAAACTTGAAGTCTTCGGACACTATCACTCTGAAGTCTCTCGCCTTGCCTGTGCCTTTCCCTCCGTATTGCATATTGCTCTTTTGACTTTCTGCACCCCAATTGCATCATTTTGCACTTCTTCAAATTAAATCTTAACTGCCAAGCATTATAGCATTCTTCTAATTTTTGTAGACCATTTCTCATGTTGTCAGCTCCCTCTGGGGTGTCCACTCAATTGCAAATCTTCGTGCCATCTGCAAAACGGCAAACTTGCCTTTCTAACATTTGTCAAAGTTACTTACTAAGATATTGAACAGTCTCTGTCCCAGTACAGATCCCTGAAGCACTCCTAATTATCTTTTTTTCTTCCGAGTGAATTCCATTTACCACTACCCTCTGTCTTCTGTCAGTCAATCAGTCTCTAATCCAGTTCACCACTTTGGGTCCTAGTTTCTGACTGCTCAATTTAATCATGAGTCTCTTATGAGAAACAGTATCAAAGGCTTTGCTGAAATCCAAGTAGACTACATCCAGTGCATGCCCTTGATTGAGTTCTCTGGTCACCCAGTAAAAGAAATAAGTCAGATTCATCTGGCATCATTTGCCTTTGGCAAAACCATGTTGCCCGAGGTCTTGCGACCCACTGGATTGTAGAAAGTTTACTATGCTTTAGTAGCATCTCTATTATTTTTCCAACCATCGAGGCTATGCTTCTGACCTATGGACTGAATCTAGAGCACCAGAGAGTTGGCAGTGTGAGCAAGGGCATGCCCCATATATATTCCTGCATTTGATACAGAAGCATCCCTAATCTTTGGCTTCTGAACATGAGATGAGGTCTCGCAAAGGGTTCCTAATGTCTAGCTTCTTAATGCAAAGGGCCTATGAAAGCTGGCCTCCTTCTTTCAGGCAAGAAAAGAAGAATTACAGAGACAGATAGAAGTTTGCGGATTTATTACAGCATCTGATTTACAGTGCAAGTGCCCTGAAACCTGCGGTTCAGTGTTTGTTTTGATGTGATTTAAAGTCTCATTTTACAGAGGATATCTAGGGACAGTCAAGTTGGGACATTCAAGATTCCCTGAGTATTTTACAAAAGGCTCAGTGAATTCAGAGCTTTTTGTAAAATATGTATAAGGGTGTTCAGGAGTACATTTTACAAAAACATGTGCAAAAAGTGAACTGCTTCACTCGGGTTATTATATGTGTAGGTGCTGAATTTTGTAAAATGGCACGTATCAAAGGAGCCAGTTAAGGAGCAGAGTTCCATGCTTCAATTGTTTGGCTCCATTAGGTGCTTTTTAAGACAGGGGGATAAACACAGTTACCGTCCCACTCGCTCCTCAAAACCTGAGAATCAAATGAGAAGTACGCGCGCATTTATGAGAATCTAAGAACTGCCATACCGGGTCAGACCACAGGTCCATCAAGCCCAGTATCCTGTTTCCAACAGGGTCCAATCCAGGTCACGTTTGCCATGAATAAGCCTTAATTGGACTACCTTAATTACTTTTATGGACGTTTCCTCCAATAATTTATCCAAACCTTTTTTAAGCCAGCTATGCTACTTGCTTTTATCATTATACATTAAGAGAAAAAAATATTTTCTCCTATCTATTTCAAATATCCTGCTTTGTAGCCTCATGATGTGTCCCCTAGTATTTTTTGAAAGAGTAAATCCATTCGTGTTTACCCGTTCCACTCCACTTAGGATTTTTATGCATGATTCCGAGGCAGTAGAAATGCAGGTAGGGAAATATTTTGAAATGCACGTATATTCCCCTTCTAAAATGGGAAGTACATGTATATTCATACGACTCACATCACACCTCCTTGAAATCTGTACGTGCTGTGGCTATATACATGTAAGCAGCAGCTTTTCTAAAAATCACTGCATACACCTGTATGCCCTAGGCATGTGCATTTCAGACTCATTTATCGTTATCTTTATACAGTGTTTACTATACCACCTTTCCATACAGCATGAGAAGTTAATAGGAAAGAACACCATTATTAAAAGCAAATGTCAAGAGCAAATTGCCTGTGCGTGTTTATACCTATGAAAATGTATGTGCATAATCGCTGTGCGCGTACAAAAAAGACACAGTGTACAGTATAGGCATGCAAGTAAGAAAAATGTACACAAAAACTCACAAAAAAGATAATTGCTAAAACGTTGTTTAAAACAAAGGTAAATCAAAGATTTTTTTGGGCCTGCACATGCCTAGTATGTTAAGCTTTGTACACATAAATGTCACCTAATCCTTGTAAACTGACTTCCTAAACTTGTGGTGTAGCTAGTGATTTTCTTATAGCCCTGAAGTAGGTAATGAGTGGCAAAGCACTTGAAACCCCAGTTCCAGGATGGAGATCTTAAGCTAATTCTGGATTTCTGGCAACCCCCATCCTGCAGTGCTGATTTCAAATGGCTGAAGCAGGGACTACAAATACCACAATGTGTTGAGATGTAAGTTCTATAACCAAGACTGGTGGACTGCATTCCTAGTACAGAACAACTGGGGAAATTAACATGATTAGATGAAAAATCAAATTACAGCCTACAAATGTGTAATTAATATCATAGCTGCACCATCCTTTTGTGAATATGTGTTTGCATGGAGGAAGAGGGTGAGAAAAGAGTGGGGGGGGGGGGTCTGGTTTTTATTTAACAGTCTAGTCTGGGTGCTGTAGAAAGATAAATCCCCTCAGGTGACAGGATCCTGTGCTCTGCACAGGTAAAGTGAGGTTACTTACCTGTAATGGGGGTTCTCCATGGACAGCAGGATATGTCAGCCACACATGGGTGACCTCATCTGATGGTGCCATGGAAGGAATCACTCTCTAATAGCTCAGAAGAATATGTGCCATTCACCCCACCACAGTGACTGCCCCCTTTCTACCTCAGTTTGTTCTCCTGCTGTGGATTCATCCTAGAGGATAGGTTCATTCTAGAGGACAGGTTCATCCTAGAGGGGAGGCAGGTGAGTTTATGTGGCTGACTTATCCTGCTGTCCATGGAGAACCCCCGTTACAGGTTAAGTAACCTCACTTTCTCCATGGACATGCAGGATGAGGCAGCCACACATGGGTGACTTCCTAGCCAAAGGTTGTAAAAGTATGTTTCTCGTAGAAGCATGTGATCCCCCTTTACAACCTGCGAGGTGTGCAGTGGTAGGATGAAACTGTCTGATAGGATCAAAAGACTGAGAGAGATCTGCATGTGGCACAGTGATGCTGATCTGTGTTTGGCACGCACCATGTTATGCCATCCTGGTATGTCCAGCACCAAACTTCCAGCTAACCCACCCTGATCGTCATGGAGGGAAGGTGCCTAATTTTGTGGTGTTTGATTCCCTTGGGATGATGGCATCTGCTTCTGTACAGTCCAGCATGCGGAGCCTTTCTGGGTGCAAGAAGGATGTTCCCTGGGAACCGGCTTTGGTCATGCCAGACCTTCCAAACTGAGCAGGTGGCTGAGAGAGGCTTTATGTCAGGCTGGGGCCCCGCTTTCTACGGGTTAGAAGTGAGAATGCCACTGGAGTAAGAATGCCACCTGGAGATGTGGAGGTGTCTGTAGAAGATTTGTGGTGGTTCACTATTGGTTAAGGACAGGTAGCCCTCGTCCCAGAGGGTGATACCCTAAAAAACTGGCAACCCAGCCCTCCTGGGACTAGGGTAGCTTGTGCTGTAGTTGTTGGTCCCTGTTGCAACCGCAAAGGTCATGTGTCAGCAGGGGCCATATTCATATGGTAGGCCTATTGGGCTGTGAGCCCAGTAGGGACACCTTTATGCTATGAGTGCTAGACAAGTGTTGTTTGAGGGTTTTTTTGTATCTATGGAAGAGGTCTTTGCTACTATCCCATACCAGGGGTGGGCCTCTTTATTAGGATAAGAGGATGATCTTCTTGAGGGGCCAGATAGTCTTCCTGTCATGAGGTAGGTCAGGATACATGGCAGGAAGGAGATCTCCTCATTCTTGCCAGGTCTGGGACGTATGTAGAATGTGAGAGGCCCTCCGATGACACCCTGCCTGGTGGTAGCTCTGGCTTTCACCAGAAGGTGGTGCAATGTGTGCCTATGAGCCAGGGCTGACTCCTGGTGATCTTCACAGTAAGGTCGTACAACTTGTGTCCCCGAGTCTAGGCCAATTCCTGGTGACCTGTGCAGTTGGGTGGCACAATATGTGTCTCTGAGTCAAGGCTGACTCCCAGTGGCCTAGCGCTATCTGGGTGTTCCAGGCAGTGCGACTGGAAAGCCTGTTTTTTTTCACTGGGGAGTGCTACTGAGAGTCAAACCCTGGTCTGTCCAACCATTAGGCTACTCTCCCTGTTTGGTAGATGGTAGGGACTTACCCGCTGTCCCATGCATACGTCCTCCTCTATGACCCTATCCAGGATTATAGTGCCGTCTCACATGGGGTGGCTTCCACCCAGTTTATAAGGGGTAGTCATGGCCCCTCTAAGTGGGCTATGGCCAGGTAACCTCCTGTTCGGGGGCATGCCTCCACTTTACATATGGTCCTAAAGAAGCCAGTTGTCATTCCTTGCTGGTGGGAGGGTTACAGGCCACCATGTCTGTGTATCCAATGGTTGAAATTTCAAGAAAGAAGTGCAGCCTGAGAAATGCCCTAGTAGGCAACATGCACCCTGTATCTATGTCCTCCAACCTGGTGCTCCATACCGGACCCAGGCTCTGCTGGGCAGGATGATGGGGATGGGGGTGGGGTTGCAATGAGAGCAGCAATGTCAGTTCTGCAGAGCATGGACCTGCCTGGAGATCAGCGAGGAGGGCTGGACCCACGGTTAAGGGAAGGGGTGGGGTTAATCCACCCTCAGTCATCTACCATGTATGTTAATTTATTTGCAATTTTTTTCTATACCGCTCCTTCCGAAGATCAAGGGCGGTTTACAATAAACTAACAAGCGAGGTACATGGAACAATGTTAACAACGGAACATTACACACAGCTATTTACATAAGTAACTATACACAGGTTTTGAATAGGTCAGGTTTACAGATTTTACATTTGTTTTGTTTTGATCAGCAATCATTTAGAGGGTTGTAGGTCAAATAACCTGATATCAGTAGAGTATGAGCGGTTCAATGTGTGTGGTTTTAGGTTGGATATATACGGCTTTGATTGCACGCAGTATAGGATGGGGGTTACGTGTGAGAATGCTCTGCTGTTTTGCAGAAGGTTAGTGGGACTATAAGAGTGTTCTGTGTGCTTCCTCTTCTGGATCTTGTGTCTGTTGGAATGGGAATTAAGGTTGCTAGGAATGATGGTGTAATGTAATGTGATCTGATGTGATGTTATGTAGAATCTGATGTGATGTTATGTAGAATCTGATGTTATGTAGAATGGGTGTAATGTGATCTGATGTGAGGTTATGTAGAATGGGTGTAATGTGATCTGAATGGGTGTAATGTGATATATTTATGTACACTTTGCTCATTTATGTAAAAATGTATATATGTAATTAGTGCCCCTCTCTACAAATAGAACCCTCTACTGTGTGATGTGCTTACCCTCCGAATCAACGTGTATACACCCCAAATTTTACTGTACTGATTTGACAGTTTTCAATATGTAATCAAACTGCTGCTGATCGCTGGAAGTAGCGGTATATAAATGTTTGTTAAATAAATAAAATAAATAAATCTGTTAGGCATGCTTTGCAGATGATTCTAGCTGTCACATTCTGTGCCATTTGAAGTAGGTTCAGACTCTTATGGATGTTCCCTGTAATAGGCTATTACAGTAATCAAAGGGTGGGGTGATTAGGGCTTGTACCACGGATCTAAAATCATGAGTGTCAATTAAGGGTCTAAGATGCTGTATGATCCTTAATTTGAAAAATATAGTTCTCTGCTTTTTTGGTGCAAGCTGACAATTTGTGATGGGTGGGGTTCGTTATGTCTATGGGGAGATATAACATGATATCATTTGCGTAGATATGATATCCTACTTTGAATTTTCTGAAAATATTGCAGATTGGCTGGAGGTATAAATTGAATAGGAGAGCTGATAGGGCAGATCCTAGGGGAATTCCCTGTTCTTGAGTGAAAGAGGTAGAGGTCTCTTGTGCTACTTGTACTTGTTGGGTCTGATCGGAGATATATGATTTAAACCATTGGAAGATTGTTCCCTTTATTCCATTTTGGGCTAGTCTTGTGAGTAGGATTTCTGATTAACATTGTTGAATGCGGAGGTGATGTCTAAGAAAACTAGAATGAATGCCTGTTTTGCGTCATCCATTCCACATATGAGTGTGTCAGATAGGGCTACTAAGAGTATTTCAACACCATGGAATGGGCGGAAACCATATTGTTGTTCATCTAGGGGAGAGTTTAGGTCTTTGAAGTCCTGAAGTTGTGTTTGGACAACCTTCTCAATTAGTTTGGATACGAAAGGTATACTGGTTATGGGTCTATATGAGCCAGGGTCGTCCTTGTTGAGGATTTTGTTTTTTAGGATTGGTCGAGTCATTGAGAGTTTGAGATATTTTGGCATGATTCCTTGTGGAAGAATTGATTAACTAAGTGGAGGAAGTATGGAGCTAGTTCCATTTTAGATGCCTTGATCCAGGCCATGGGACAGGGGTCCAGAGGTGAGATTGTAGTATTAATTTTTATGATTGTGTTTAGGACTTGTTTTTGGTCTATTAGATGGAACGTGTGCCATGTGCTATGGTTTGTGGGAGGCTCAGGGGAGTGAGTAGTGTCTATAATATTCTTTCTTTTTAGTTTATCTGCATAGTAGTCAGCTAGTATTTGAGGCTTTATGCAAATATTGTTTGGTATACATTGTGGTGTTTTGGTTAATGATTTAACGATTTCAAAGTGTTCTCTCGGGCGGTTGAGGACTTGATTAAGGATTTTAGTGTGGTAGTCCTTCTTTGCTTTATTAATTGCTTTTTTGAATGTGTTAAGGGAGATCATGTAAAGGAGTTTATCTTCTAGGGTTTTGGTTGATCTCCATTTATGTTCATATTTCTTTAGTACTTTTTAAAGTTTTGCTAGTTCATGTATATACCATTTCTCAGACTGTCTATGAATAGTTTTTACGTCTAAGTTTGTGGGTACTGCAGCTTTTTGTATTGTTGTATTCCGATTATTTAGGGTAGCATTGAGGTCTTATGGCGGGGTTTATAGTTGAGGTAAAATGTTTTTCAGGAAGATGTCCTTGTCAAAGTGTCTAAATTGCTTATTCTGGTGTAATGTGTTTTGAGATTGGGAGAAGGGAGGAAGCATTGGGAGGGTGAAGGTCACTAGGTAATGGTCTGACCACGGGACTTGAGTTGTTGGTGGGGTTAAATAGAGCGGATGCTCTGTAGCTTCTTTTGGGAGACATACTAGATCTAAGGTATTGCCCTTACTGTGTGTAGGCATGTTTATTATCTGTTGATAGCCCATGTCCGTCTTTGAGTTAAGGAATGATGTGGTTTGTATGATGTGGAATGATGGTGGGTTAAAGTCGCCTAACATGATGTGTGGTTTTCTCAAAGAGGTTGAGTGATGGCTGAGGCTTTTTCTCTGCGCCCTAGGAGTTGTGAATGCTGTTGTCTAACCTTCCTGGGTGCTGCCGGCCATGGAGCAGAGCCCTGACCTGGCATTTGGACCCAGGGCTGGAACTGCACTTCCCACGAGGCCATTCGGTCCAGTAACCCCAGGCAGAGATTAGCCAGTTGACCTTGAGGGATCCTTGCTCACAAAAGGTGTCCCAGGCCCATGCTTAGCCTTTTTATGGGCAACCACTCACTGATATGCCATATGCATCTGAGCTACATGGGAGTCCTCAGTAGAGAGCTGAGAAGCTATTTTTTATTTTTATCGCATGGCAGGTTTGGCCTAACCATTAGGCAAATTAGGTGGTCGCCTAGGGCAGCAACTTTTGGAGGGTAACAAAAGCAAGGTATTCAAGCTAAATAATACATTTTTAACTACCAGAGGGGTTGTAAAGTTTGAGGTTCACCTAGGGAACCAAACACTTTGGACCAAATCTAGGGCCGATCCTGTCGCAGAGGGATAGGCATGAGATCTGCCCGCTCATAGTCTCCCCTGCAGATTCTGGGATGTTATGTGTCACACTCATTTGGTGAAGCTGCCCCAGGGACCTGAAGCCTTTGCACACCTGGGGAAAGGCATTAGGTGGAGTATGACTGCGACAGCCACAGATGCAGTGCCCCCAGCACTGTGTCTCTCTCCTCCAAGGAAAACAGTGGATGGAGGCAATTATCTTGCAGGTAGAGATATTAAAGCTCCATGTCGTGTGGAAGGGGAGCAACATCTTGATGCCTCATACACGCCCTATTCCGGGACTGTCAGCCTCCTGCCTGGAGAGGCGTAGTGGACAGCTAAGTATGAGCCTGCTGAGGAGCACCAAGTCCTAAGGAGCCTCGCTGAACTGATGCTGCCAGGGCCGACGAGTAATTGCTGTGCTCAGGAAATTTGAGCCTTGCCTCTGTGGTTTTGGGTCATTGCTCTAACCAGTAGGCTACTCCTCCACTGCTGAAGGCGCCAAAGTGATGGCATTGGGATCAGTGCCGAGGTTGTTCAACCTCCCCCCTCATCGGCATGTCATTTCCCATTGCCACAGTGTGACACATGGCTTGGCACTGCCCGCCCCACTGCCATTGGATGATGCTATGGCAATGGGGAGGAGCCTCAGCACCATCCAATCACGGTGTGACCCATAGCTTGGTATGGAGTGTAAGTTGGCAATGGTGGTAGCCAGCATCCTGAGCTGGTGTGTGTTAACCCTCAGTGAGGCTTGCGCCCCCACCTGTTCCAAGCAAAAGGCGATACAGGCGGAGATCCACAGGGAAAGAGTTCGCTTAGTGACTGGGCGGCCTGGTTTGTTCGGGTCGTAGGAGACAAAGAGTTGCGTCCCCTGCCAAAGGGGTACCATCCGGTGCAGATAGGTGCACAGAGCCCTGATACAGTTGAGGGTGTGCAGCCTCTGCTCCTCGGGGGAGGCATGGGGCTCTGGGTGGAAGCAGGGAAGCTTGATGGTCTGGTTGATGTGGATTTCCTTACCATCCCTCCTCCATTAATTAAATCAAACGCGATCATGCTATGATCACTATTTCCAAGTGGTCCCATCACCCTTAACTCTTGCACCAGCTCTGGTGTTCCACTAAGGACATAAGATATGCCATACAGGGTCAGACCAAGGTCCATCAAGCACAGTATCCTGTTTCCAACAGTGGCCAATCTAGCCAGTGCTTGGAGAGGGCAAATGTCCAGAGTTTGAGGGCCTTCCTGCATAGGCAGCGGGAGCTCATCCCCCCTTGCTTGTGGACATAGAACATGGCCACCTGGTTGTCTATTTGGAGCAGGATCGTCTTCCATTGGATGTGGTCCTGGAAGGCCCCGAGGGCATAGCGGAGTGCTCTGAGTTCCAGCAGGTTGATGTGGAAGGTGTGCTCTCTTGCCGTCCAGGCCCCTTGGATGGGAAGCTGGAGACAGTGTGCTCCCCACCCCACCAGTGACGCATCTGTGGTAATGACCAGCTGTTGGGGGGCTGTTGGGTGTGCTGTTAGAGTGTTCGGCCACTCACCAGTCCAGTGAGTTTGTCACCACTGTGTCTAGAGGAATTGCTGAGGACAGCGGTTGCGAATGTTGTTCCAGTGGCTGCTCAGGTGACATTGCAGGTGGTGCATGCATAGTCTTGCTAGAGGCAGGACTTGCGTAGTTGCCACCATGTGGCCCAGAAGGCGAAGCAGGTCCCGTGCAGTTGTCCTCTAGGCCCAGGAGATGCTCAGAGATAGGTTGATGATGGTGTCCCTCCGGTGTTGTAGGAGAAATGCGTTGGCCGAAGTTGTGCCTATCATTGCGCTGATGAATTCCAGACGCTGGAAGGGATGTAGCTTGGACTTCTGGAGGTTTTCTCAAAAGTCCAGGAAGGACAGAATGTTGATGGTCTTCCCAATGGCAGATTGTGTTTTCTGTGGAGATCGTGCCAAGATCAGCCAGTCATCCAGATATGGGAATACACAGATACCTTGTTTCCGGAGATGTGCAGCCACCACCGCGATGCATTTGGTGAATACCTGCCGTGCGGGTGACAGCCCAAATGGTAGAACTCTGCACTGGTAATGATTCTCCAGGACTTTGAACCGGAGATATCTCTGATGTGACACATGTATGGGGATATGTGTGTAAGCATCTTGTAAATCCAAGGAGACCAACCATTTGCCAGGTTGGATAAGTGGCAGGATGGAACCCAGTGAGTACATCTGGAATTTCTCCTTCACAATGAATTTGTTGAGTTTCCTGAGGTTGAGTATGGGACAAGCATCTCCGGATTTCTTTGGGACCAGAAAGCACCTGGAGTAAAATCTGGTGTTGATTTTGTTGCTTGGTACTGGTTCTATTGCCTTCGTAGCTAGTAGGGAGAGTATCTCAGTGGTGATAATGAAATGTGATGATGATGGTGGTATGTTGCTATGTGGTGGTTTGTGCTGCAGGGAAGGGGAGGTGAATCTGATACTGTATCCCTCCCTGATGATCTGCAGGACCCATTTGTCTGTTGTGACAGATTCCCATGCCTGTAGGAAGGCTGTCAGCCGAACTCCCATGGGGAGTTTGCCTGGAGAGTTCCTGTCAAAAGGGAGGATTGGCCTTTCCTGCACCATACAGCGTGGGCTTCTGCTGTTTCCGGTCCTGCTGTCGTGGTTTGTTGCGATAGGAACTCTGATATGACTGTCGTTTATAGCGAGGTGTCTGCCACTTGCGGTTGGAGTTGTAACTGTTGTGGCATTTTGAGGAGGAAAAGGACTTCAGATGGTAATTTCCTTTCTCCAGGAACAAGCAGGAAATCAGTCCTCTCTTATGGGTGACGTCAGCGCCGATGGAACCCTTGTGCGGAGCAATTCCCCAGCTTTCAAAGAAAGCCTTTGGGATTGCATCGCGCATGCGCGGTCCCCTTCCCGCCCAAGTATCCATCTTGCTCAGTCTCCCTTTTTCCGCAGAGCCCAACGGACGTAGTCCAACTTCCCTCGTGGAAAAAGTGCGTCAAAACTACTGAAGATTCTCTTCTTTGGCCCGGTTCGACGCCGGTTCCCCTTCCCGCCTCGGTTCAATACACCGGTATCAAGTCCGATCATTCTTTTTCGGTTTTTGTCCTTAGTGACTAGCGTTCGCGCTCTTTTTTCTTTTTTCACTAGCAGCCCGGTCATTTGACCTCGCAGGGGCCCTTTTTCCCCCGATGGCTGCCAGCGGGTTTAAAAAGTGTGAACGGTGTAAGATTAATGTCACTCACCAACACACACGACTGCTGTCTCCGCTGCCTTGGGCCCCACCATGACCCAAAGGTCTGTGGCCCGTGTGGCAAGATGTCCTCCAAGGCACTTAGAAGTAGGCAGCAGCAGCGTGAAAGGATTTTCTCCGAGTCCGCATCCACCCGGGTCGGGACCTCTTCAGAAGTCTCGACATCTCGGGAGCTGTCTGACTCTGAGCATCGTTGGGAGTCTTCTGAGCGGGGGTCTCCCTCACGGGAACACCGGAGGAAAAAGAAACCAACGAGGGCATCGTCATTGGATGCCTCTGATCGGCCTGGATCTTCGCAGGCCAGGTCGCTGAGTCCTGACCGCCACCCCGGGTCCTCGGAGTCAGAGCGGCCTGCAAAGCTGCCTTGCACGGAGCCGGAGACACCGAGGAAGGTAACTGCTGTTGTCCTCGTTGACTCTCTTCCAGAAGAACCGGCGTCGGGACCCGACATGGAGGCTGCGGAGCTTTCTGAGCTCGGTCTCAGAATGGCAGCCCTGGAGAGCAGCATGTCTGCCTTCATGGAGCAGCAGCGGGCGCTGATGGCTTGTCTCACCGGTCCATCCTCCCCGACCACTGGGACCTCGACATCCAAGTCGATCCCGGAGGCTGAGCCGATCCTTGAGACCCTTCGGACTCGAGTCGATCCTTGGCCGAGGTCTCCCTCAACCTCCCATTTGGGACTGAGGTCGTCGACGCCGGTGCCCTATGCCTTCAAGTGGCGCAGGTTTGAGGTGTGGTGTACCCAACACAATGAAAACCCTTTCTCTTGCCTAGTACCAGTTGTACTGCAGTACCTGCTTCATCTCTCAGAATTAGGCTTCAAGTCTAACTCTGTCAGGGTCCATCTGAGTGCTTTGTTGGCACACCACTCTCCAGTGGAAGGACAACCTCTTTCGGCTCACCCTTGGTGTCCATATTCCTCAGAGGTCTGCTTCTACTAAAACCCCTGATTCGCCCTCCGGCAACTGAGTGGGATTTGAATATGGTCTTACAACAGCTTACTCGCCCACCTTTTGAGCCAATGTCCACTTGCCATCTGCGCGTCCTCTCCTGGAAGGTGCTCTTTCTAGTGGCACTCACATCTGTCAGACGAGTGAGTGAACTACAAGCTCTTGTTTCAGAAAGACCGTACACACGGTTTTATAGGAACAGGGTGGTCCTCTGTACCCACCCCAAGTTCCTTCCGAAAGTGGTCTCTTTGTTCCACCTCAACCAAGAAGTGGGTCTTCCAACCTTCTTTCCCAGACCGCATGCTAGCCGGGCAGAGGC
This sequence comes from Ichthyophis bannanicus, assembly GCA_033557465.1. Taxonomy (NCBI): domain Eukaryota; kingdom Metazoa; phylum Chordata; class Amphibia; order Gymnophiona; family Ichthyophiidae; genus Ichthyophis; species Ichthyophis bannanicus. The sequence continues at coordinate 175,737,264 of CM066044.1, forward strand.
GGTCCTGGATACCCTGGATTGTAAAAGGGCGTTAGCCTTCTACCTGGAGCGTACGCGGGGACATCGAAGAGCTACTCAGCTCTTCGTCTCTTATGACCCCAGTAAGCTGGGGCTACCTGTCTCCAAGCGCATGTTGTCCACCTGGGTGGCAGACTGCATTGGCTGGGCATACAGGGCGCCGACCTCCCATTGCAGGGTTGAATCACGGCCCACCGTGTCAGGGCTAAGGCCGCATCAGTGGCTCATTTCCGCTCTGTTCCGCTGGCAGACATCTGCCGGGCTGCCACCTGGTCTTTAGGCCAGACCTTTGCAGCCCATTACTGCTTGGATAAGGAGTCCCGACAGGACAGTGCTTTTGGCCAGGCGGTACTCCGTAACCTGTTTGAGGTTTAAGCAACTCCTACCCTCCGGCCCTCTGCTGTCAGGCTACCGGGGGTGTTGCGTCTCCACTGAATTCCTATCACAGCTGCTGCGGCTCTTCTAGAGGGAGCCATTTCTCAGCTATGGGTTCTCGGTACCCTATAGCTAGGGAGTCCCATATGTGAGGACTGACTTCCTGCTTGTTCCTGGAGAAAGCGTAGTTACTCACCTGTAACAGGTGTTCTCCAGGGACAGCAGGAATCAGTCCTCACGACCTTCCCTCCTCCCCTGGAGCTGCAGTCTAATCATTATTATATTTTGTTCATTTTGCTGTCTCTTCAGCTATGTTATTTGACTGAGCAAGATGGCACCCTTTTGGCGGGAAGGGGACCGCGCATACGCAATGCAATCCCAAAGGCTTTCTTTGAAAGCTGAGGAATTGCTCCGTCGGCGCTGATGTCACCCATATGTAAGGACTGATTCCTGCTGTCCCTGGAGAACATCTGTTACAGGTACTCACTACGCTTTACGGTTGGAAGAGGAGGTTCATTCCAAGCTTTCCTCTGCAAGGGTTTGTAAGGTGGCACACTGATCTTTCATATCATTGACAGTGTCCTTTACCTTATCACCAAAGAGCATGTCGCCCACACAGGGATCATCCACAGTGCAGTCATGAGTGTCCTTCCGTAGACTAGAAGCTCGCAGTCAAGCCAGTCGGCGTGCCAAGATTGCAGTGCTGGCAGTGCGGGCTGCAGCAACAAATGTATCGAAGGCCGCCCTGACTTGGTGCATTCCTGAAGGTCAGTGAGGAATGTCACTGCAGCCGCCTGTGTCTCAGCGCTGAGTGATGAGATGGTGGATTTAATATTTCCAATGATAACATCTTAATACAGGGCGTGCTGGAGCTGGTGGGCTTATATTTTTGCGCACAGCATAGCCCCTTGGAAAACTCTTTTCCCGACATCATCCAGGAGCTTGAGGTCCCGTCCTGATGAGTTGTTTGCATGGGTCCACGCGGACTTGACCCATTGAAGAGTCAATTCTACTACTATAGAGTTGTGGGGAGTTGTGCTTTGTTGAATCCGGATGTGGGATGTACCTGATATTTGGCATCAAGCTCCGGGAGGAGGCTAGGCCAGTGGCGGGTTTTTGCCATATTTTTAATAAGCTTTCGCACAGCAAAAGATGAACTGGGAGTAGCATCGTCATTCAGGGGTCTCCAAGAACTTGAGGGCCATTTGTGTTTCGGGTGGTTGGTTGGTAAGATCCACAGTGATAATCCCCAGGGCGGAGGAGACCTTCCGCAGGAATTTAGGGTAATGGAATGGAAGGAGGTGGGTCAGTTGAGGGAGCAGAAGCAACCGCCTCTCTTGACATGAGGCATCCCCAGAGGCTAGCGACCCTTGAGCGGCTGCCTCTTCATCCCCACTATGGGTTCTCCTTGAGCTCTGGGATGAGTGCTCCAGAAGTGGGTCCTCCAACGCTGGGGGAGGGTGACTGGCACCATGGACAGAATAGCTCTCCAATAGCTCAGAAGAGTCTGAAAACTCTTCTGAGCATGTGCCAGCCACCCCACCACAGTGCCCATCCCCTTCCTACCTCAGTCCGTTCTACAGCTGTAGGCAGATTCATCCCAGAGGAAAGAATCATCCTAGTGGACAGGTTCATCCTAGAGGGGAGGCGGGTGGGTTTGTGTGGCTGACTATCCTGCTGTCTATGGAGAACTCCTGTTACAGGTAAGTAACCTTACTTTCTCCATGGACAAGCAGGATGAGTCAGCCACACATGGGTGACTCCCTAGCCAAGGGCTGTGAAGATATTTTTTTCTTTACAGCCCATGTGAAGCTGTTACATTGGACCAGCTAACGGATGTGACATCCCTGCGGTGCACAGGTATTGGACTACCCTTGACTCTACTATGGCAAGCCGGTGGACAGTGGGAAGACTGCCCAGACTCTACTTTGAGCATCCCTAGTGATCCCTTGCATCTAGGGCAGAGGTCGGATGCTAGAGTTGCTAAGCTGGAGTCGACAGATGGCTAGATGATAAGACCGGGGGGGGGGGGGGGCAGTGACTGTCTCTTACATGTCTCTGTACAGCACTGCGTATGCCTTGCAGCACTATGTATAGCAATGATAGTGGCAGTGATGGTAATGGCTATGTTCCTGGAGGTAAAAGGGCGGTTGCATATTTCCAATAGCCAGGGGCCTGTTCCTAAATCATCAGAGTGACTACCTTTTGGGTGCCAAAAGATAGGAATTGTCTTGCATTGTTTTTTTTTTACACCCAGTTGCCCCTTGTGTTGAGCTGGTTGAAGGCTGGTGGACTGCGTGGTCATCCTGGGATCAGGTAGATGTACTGGGCAAAGATGACTTGGGATGGCTTGAAACCACTGACCAGGGGATATCCAAGTGTGCTGTCCCCTACATCCAGTTAGTTGCACCACCTGCCACTAAGGCTTGTGTCCTGGCCTGATCCCATTGGTTGTGCGGATTTGGAGTGGTCCATGTGGTGGGCCCCAGGGTGATGCAGTGTCTAGCTTCACCCCCAAAGAGGCATTGTCTCTTCACCCCCTGCTACTCGCCCCCGAGAGCTGCGGCCAGGGGAGAGGAAGGAGCAATGGCGGGTGAGGTATGGGACACTCTCGCTGGGGGAAAAAGTTTTGACCACAGGGCTGAATCGCCCACTATACCTTGAAAGGTCCTTGGTGTGGTTGCAGCGCACCAGTGGACAGTAGATGTGCGCCACTATGTGTGAGCTGCCCCGAGGCTGGAAAGGGGAAGCACCTTATGATGGGAAGGCAGGTGTCCTACTGGGGGAACTGGCCCTTGGGTTAGCCCAGGGAGCTTTTGGAAATTGCGACTCTAGGTCACTCACTGGGTGCAACAGCAACGAGCACAGGCACGGTATGTTGGCCATCTGCTGGAAGCATCTGCTTCGGTAATTTGTTTGTGGACTGTTTGATGGCTATGAATGGCCTGGGTGCTGAATGTGAAGTGGTGCCCATGTCCAGATTTGAGACCTCGCAGCGGTAGAAGCCTGGGGGCTAGCAGGTTCCTGCTCGTGCTGTATTCAGTGCATGCTAGGTCACTGCGATCCAGGGAAGAGACGCCAAGTGGCTGCGAGCTCTACTTGAGTCGATACATGGTAGATCTCTCGGGGCAGGGATGAGGTTTGAACCCCAGATCTCCCTGTGTCCCTCTTTCCAAGAACTGGAGGGGTTACTGAAGCCATTTTTTTGTCCCATGTTGGCTGAGGGGTGCTTGGTGGTCCCTTGGCGGGATATGGTATGACTGAAGTGGTTGCAAGGCCTTTGCTTGGAAACGATGTAGGGTTAAGCGCCATCCCAAAGGCTACAATCTAAAAACCCATCTCTTCTGTCTAGCTTTTGGCCTCTCTCCCCCCCCCCCCGCGCCCCTTTTCACCACCCCCATGATGTTGTTTTCCCTTGTTTCTGTTACTATAATCTAGCCTCGACCTTTTACTCTTCTGTCTTCTTTCCTATCACACTATGGCGTTCCTTTCCTAAGCAGCCTTTTGTATTTTGTAAACCGCTCAGACGCTATTGTGATGGGTGGTCTATTAAGTTCCCAATAAACATAAACATACAAGGAGTGCCAGGGCTAAATCCTACGCTCTTGGTTACCCAATCCAGTGTTCTGACCATTAGACTGCTTTTACACCTCTGCAACTCTTACTATGTGAGCCTTGTAGATTACATTTTCCAGCATATGTAGGCATAGGGTGTACCCAGCTGGCTGCAGCCCTAGGGGGAGCCCTTCGCCCCAGGTGAGGGGCTAACAGTAGAATGGAGATTGTTGATGTTCCCTTATCCATAATATCTATATACATTTTTTTGTACTATCAAGTCAAAGTTGACTCCTGGCAACCCAGCAGCCCCTGGGCTTTCATGGCAAAGTAGATTGCTGGGCCTTTTCTTCCGAGGCAATGGAGAGGAAGTGACTTGCCCAGAGTGCTAGACTTGCAAGGAGTGCTAGTGGGAATCATCCCAGATCTCTTGAGCAATAGGCTGTTGCTCTAACCACTAGGCTACTGCTCCACTCCAATATATATTGGAGCTCTAGCTTCCTTTCTGCACCACCGATATCTTCTCTTAATTGGGACCCTGGATCAACCTGGAGGGGCTGACATCCTCTTCTCAGTGTTGGGAATTCTAGGGGTGGGAGGGATTGTTTCTGGCATGATGCAAGTACAGCACCGAGCCCAAGCAGAACTATGGCGAGCCTTAGCAGTAATTTGGAGGCGTAGGCCAGTGTCTTGTCCTGTGCTGGGAACTCCAGAGGGAGGCTCTCTTGGACACAATGCAGGCACTACAATGCAGATACTACACCAAACACTAGCAATGATGTGAGGGCTGAGGTCACAGTTCATGTGTGATGGCATATGCCATGTGTACCCCTTTGGAGTACTGGGTCTGGGACCCTGGAGCATTTGCACCATAGGGAAGGCATGCTTCTCTCCTGTGAGATGGTGTATTGCCGTGCCTTGCAGTATTCCCTCAACAGGATCATCAACTTCCCACCAGGAGAGGGTGCAGTGGAGGCTGGTGCGGGCTGGGGTAGTGAGCGCGGTCTCAGCCTCAGCAAGTGAAGACACCGACCGGCTACTGATCTCAGGCAGCAAGGCCCCAGTGAAGTGAGCAGCAACAGAGACTCCTCCCATCTGGCTTGAGAGGCCACAGATGTACAGTGCATTCCCATATTGCGCAGGTGAGCCATGGCCCGCCGGCTACACACAGGACCCGTGACCCACCAGCTATGTACAAGGTCCGTGGCCATGGCGATACCTGAGACCCAGAACTACAGTTGTCGGGTCCCCGGTGTCACAGAGAGGGACGATGGCTCTGTGTGCTTCCGCGACTGCACAGCAGTCTGCCGTGACCTCCGAAGGGATCTCATCCACGCTGCATGGATACTTGGCACTGAAAGTGATGCGCCAGCCCAGAGCGGAGGCAATAGAAATAACATGTCAGGATGTGCGAGCTTGGCACGGAGAACCGAATGCACCAGAAATGGTGCAGGGCCAGAGAAGAAGCATAGGTGCGAGCTTGGCATGGAGTAGCTCAGCACAGGAGAGCTCATCCTGGCCTAGCAAATGTGGTCAGTGCCAGTGCCCAGTGGGGTGAGGGAGCCTCTGCACCATCTGATGGCCGGTGCTACCGTGGCTGACCATGCTGGAGGGCTGGGGGTAGTAGCAGGGAATCAGCAGCGGAAGTGCAGTACTCAGGCCGCCATGGTCGGAGCAATCTTCAGGCAGCAAAGTGTCATTCTGATGAGCCGGGCTGGGGATGAAGGCCTTTCCCTGGCACATCCCATACCCAGCTGGCTCCTTGTCATGGGTTCTGCTTCTCAGGCTGGCTCAACGGTTGGCCCTGCAATGTCCACTGTCATTGTGTCCTGAATCTCACCACGGAGGGATCATCTGCTGCAAATGTTCTGTGGGGTTCTCTTCAGCGGGAGTTCTCTTCGGACCCCAAATCAAACTACCGCATGCGAGTCCAGGACTGCACACATGGCCGATCGGCCAAGGGGAGGCCACAGAACCCTAGGTACTGATTGCAATACTTTCTTGAAGGTAGTGCTCTGGAAGTAAGCATAGGAAAGATTAGAAGCAAGTTTAAAATTATGCATTTTTAACGGAGGAGAGCAAAGAATCCGTCCGCATGGAATTGACTGAGGTAGGAAGGGGGTGGGAACTGTGGTGGGATGACTGGCATATGCTCAGGAGAGTCTTCAGACTCTTCTGAGCTATTGGAGAGCTATACCATCCATGGCGCTGTCAAATGACCACCCCATGTGGGCTGATCATCCTGCTTGTCCATGGAGAATAATATTACCACTAGCACTAATCTGATTTCTTTCTGAAGTCGTAGTAGTAGCAGTAGTTTGGAGTTTAGATTCCTGTAAATATGTTTCTGCTGTGTTCCATCATACCAAACAACAGTATGGTGCATGTCTCATGCTTAGGATTACCAGATGGCTTCAGATTTTTATCATAGGCTGTTCCAATCCAGGTATTACCCCATCAGAACTACCAGTCCATGCACGCAGTGAGATAAAACCTGGGCTGAGGACTAACCTGTCCAGAACCAGATGGCAACTCAGGAACCTTGTTTTGCTTTTACTGTACACCTCTTTTGGGTTTTTTTTGTGCTATCAAGTCAGTACTGACTCCTGGCAACCCAGTAGCCCCTGGGTTTACTTGGCAAGGTATAACTGGAAGTAGATTGCCAGGCCTTTTCTTCCAAGGCAGTGGAGGGTAAAGTGACTTACCTAAGGTTGCAAAGAGTGCCAGTGGGCATCAAACCCTGATTTCTCAAGTACCAGGCTACTCCTCCATACCGCTAGTGGTAAGTAAACCTTACTTCAGTAACATCACAGAAAGTGCATGCCCATAGCCCAGCAGGAGGAAGCGTGGGCAGGGGATACTGCTGGCTAGGTTGACCTACAAATCTCTACTTATCGGCGGGCTGACCTGAAAAATGAAGTCCTTAGAAGAGCAAACCAAACAAATGTTGTGCCCTGCTTAGTGTCCTGTATGTTATTGGATTATGCTATGCTATAAAATGCTGCGCTATGCCATCCCATACTGCACAGGAATTGCAATGTGGCCTGTTTTGCTGTATCGCATTGCACTGCCCTGTGTCATAGGCTTCGTTCAATAAATAGACACAGAATGGGAAGAAGTCCCTGTGTGGTGTTCGCTGTGTTTCGTTATATTATATTGTGCTGTGTGATTCTATTCCACACCTTGCTAAGCTGTGCCGTATTGTGTGATCCTGTATCCGCTGTAAGATATCATGTTTTCTGCTTTGTAGTACTCCACGATGCTGCTGCTTAGTACTTTACAGTGTTGTGGAGTGCTGTGCTGCTGTGATGCCTTCCTTGCAGGGGCATAACCACGGGTGGGCCCGAGTGAGCCATGGCTCCTCCACTTTGGCACCAGGCCCACTCAGTCAGCGGTAACAGAACACTCAAATGAAAGGAAGACTGGAGGCACTGTCAACATTTGCACTGCCTTGTGCACACCCATGTTAATCCCAGGCCCCATCAAAAAATTAGTCCTAGCTATGCCACTGCTTCCCTGTATCCTGCAGGGTGCTGCACTGAGCCTCTTTCAGTGTTTTTTGTTCAGTTTGTGTTTCTGTTCACATGTTGACTGGCCTCTGGCGCTTGTAGAGATAGAAGATTCCCCACCCTGTTTTTTATCTGCTCTGGGATTTACCCACAGGGCTGCAATTTGGAGGATTAAGGGAGACATGGCTAGCTGCGATTGTGAACAAGGGACACAAATCTTCAGAGGACAGATGAGAGTCAAACCCCTGGAACAAGGAAAGTCTCTGATCCACTGCTTCCTAGCCCTTATAGACCCACACAGAGTCATATATGAATAAACAGACTATACCATACAATAGTATGCACCTATACAATTGGACAACCATACACACATACATATATACACACACAAACACACAGTGCCATACAATAAAACACCCACAGTGGAATGCAATAACATACACACAAATACGTATACACATATACAATGTATAAAAGCCACTGCAGCCTTCCTTGTAAACAGAAGGTCCTTCATACAGAATGTAATGCAATTCTCCTACTCATGTGTTGGAGGCTTATAAGCAGGGCCAGCCCAACCACTAGACAAATAGGTGATCGTCTAGGGCATTAGCTTCTAGGGGCAGCAACAGTCAAAGCAAAACAATGGATCCTAACAGCCACACAATCTCAGATCTATCAGTGCGTACGTTTACCTGCAGGAAGAATGAGCAATTTACAAATAGTCCATGTACCCTTGTGAGTGGGTTTTGGAAATGTCTCTCATAGAGCCCCATTCCGGGAGGGGGATGTCCAGGCCGTCCAGACATCCCCACTGAATATGGGGCCATTAGGACCCAATTCTGGTCTGCGGAAACAAAACAGCGCCCCCAGCTTGCACAGCTCCGGCCCCCCAAAACCTTGCCACCTGACCCACGGCTGGCCTCCCATTGCCTCTGGGGTGGTTCACCTGCCCTGATTCTGCAAATTGTGCTTATACCTCTGAGGTAGTATAAGCAGCATGTCCCAGCAGGCCCAGCAGCGTGTACAGGGCCATGACCTGAATTGGCCCTGTATGTGCTGCCAGGTTGCCTGCCCCCGCTCGGCCCCCTCCCTCTTGGGCCAGCCTCTGGTCTCCTGCTTCATGCGGGGCCTCTTGATTTCCAAGCTCCCCGTATAGCCTCCGCCGGCAGAGTGCGACCTGAACATCATGCTCATGCAATTGACGCGGCCGCCTTTCGAGCTGATGGCAATGTGCTCACTCCAGCATCTCTCCTGGAAGGTGGTCTTCCTGGTGGTGCTGACCTCGGCGCGGCAAGTCAGCAAACTTCAAGCCCTCATGGCAGAGGCCCCCTACACCAGGTTCTACAGGAATAGGGTGGTCATTCGTTGCCACTCCAAGTTCCTTCCGAAAGTGGTTTCGGATTTTCATCTTAATCAGGAGATAGTTTTGCTGACTTTCTTTCTGAGACCTCATGCCGACCGGGCTTCGGCGGCCCTGCATACTCTCGACTGCAAGAGGGCTCTTGCCTTCTATCTGCAGCACACCTGGGATCATCGCAAGACCGACCGGCTCTTCGTCCCCTATGATCCCAACCACTTGGGGCTGGCAGTTACCAAATGCACCCCCTCCATCTGGGTGGTGGACTGCATTGCCTTTGCCCAGACAAAGGCTGGGGCCTCGCTGGATCGACGGGTCACCATGCATGGCATCCGCGCCCAGGTGGCGTCTGTGGTCTCGCTTTGCTCAGTGCCTCTGGAGGACATCTGCCGGGTTGCGACCTGGTCTTCAGCAAACACTTTCGCTTCACACTACTGCCTGGAGAGGGAGTCCCACCATGACAGCTCCTTCGGCCAGGCTGTACTCTGTAATCTGTTCGGGGTATAAGCAACTTCTGCCCTCCAACCCTTGTTCTGTGGCTACCAAGAACTTAGCCCCGGGGACCTGAGGACTCGTGCTCCTTCAGGCATTGGCTTCTGCTCACAGCTTGCGGAGGTGTTTTTGGGTTACAGGTTCGGTAGCCTGTAGCTGGGGAGTCCCATAAGTGAGGACTGACTTCCTGCTTGTTCCTGGAGAAAGCGTAGTTACTCACCTGTAACAGATGTTCTCCAGGGACAGCAGGAATCAGTCCTCACTACCCTCCCACCTCCCCTTGCTATTTTTTATCCTTCTCGTGCCATCTACTTAGTAGGGCTCTAGCTCTGGGACCTGACTGAGCAAGGTGGCACCTTTGGGCGGAAAGAGGACTACGCATGCGTGGCAGCAATCCAAAAGGCTTTCTTTGAAAGCTGGGGAATTGCTCCGTGCGGGCTCCATCATTGCCGACGTCACCCATAAGTGAGGACTGATTCCTGCTGTCCCTGGAGAACACCGGTTACAGGTGAATAACTACGCTTTCTCTCCCTTCATAAATACATACATATGAATAAGCATTAATAAATATATTTGCATATGTAGGTGTATGCTTTTTATCATACAGCATAATATTCAGCCCATTTCTATATCTTCAGTAATTATTTGCCCATGTGATTTTAGTTTGAATGAATGAGTGACAGAATTTAGGCTGATTAGCCATTGCCTGTAGGAGAACTGCTGGATACCCAGAGAGAATGGAAGTCAACATTGCATTGCAAGTCACTCTTTAGCGCCCACCTGACTTCCTGCTTCTCATCTGCATGTTGAAGATGTTCCCTTGATAAAAAAACAGGCGGCATATAAATGGAGAAATGAAATAGGAGTATTCCTTAAAACTGATTTGATATGATAGAACCAGTCTCTGAGAATTGAAATATACATAAACCTACTAGTTGCTATCAAATGTATTCCAAAATTGTAAGTATCACGGCACCACCCTGTCCAGTTCTTTTATTGTTTTCTTAAACTACCTTAGGCAAGGCCAGTGCAAGAACAGTATAAGATGCCTTAGATGAACTTTCAGCCTTGCGTCCTTCCCCCCCTCCCCCAATTATCTTTCAGGCCCTCTGGGCCTTCTTCTGAGATTTTGATAATTAAACTCAACAATTGTGATCACCTCAATACCACTCAGAATGATCATGTAAAAACAGATAACTGGACATCATACTTTAAAATATTAATCTTTCTTTTGTGGGATGTTGTTGTTGTTAAGTGCCGTTGGGTCGGTGTCGACTCATGATGGTTCTTTGAGTTTGTGTGGCCTAGTCCATCTGATAAGAACATAAGATATGCCATACTGGGTCAAACCAAGGTCCATCAAGCCCAGTATTCTGTTTCCAACAGTGGCCAATCTAGGTCATATGTACCTAGCAGATAGTTCAGCTAGCTCTGGAATTTATTTTAGCTTATTAAATTAAACTGCCCTTTTAAGAATCATTACTGGAATGGTTAGTTTTGCACATACTGTGACACTAATGAACCTCACTCTAAGCCCAGGGTATCTGAAGTATGATCTCAGTCTCAGATTTACTGCTGATGCCATAGTACTTGCATTGTGCTATTGCCAACCTGCACTGTGCCTTTAGGGAGCTCTCTAGCAACAGCTGCTGCAGCCTGAGGTAAGAGTTCACAAAAGTGCACGCAAAGTGAAGTCCCTGTATTGAGGGTGGGAGGATGCTTGAACTAAGGGTATTAGGTTGCAATCACTCGGTCAAGACAATGAATTAAGATCTCCCTTCCCAAACGAAGATGCCTTGAAAGGCACTTAACCATTTCTATCCTGCCCTGTAGCATCTCTCTTTCTGATTCTTCATGGTTGTCCCTTTCTTTGGAGAAGAAATGGAATCCGAACTAGATTATAGTAACTTAATAGTATACAATATAATAGAAAAAAACCCCAGAAGATAGTTGACCAGCATGTGGCACCTTTCTGAGCATTTGAAGCCCCCAATTTTGATTCTGCTGGATTATGCAACATATCTCTATTACCACTAATGTCATTGGGAGCTGGGTGAAATGTTTCCAAGTTGTATTATGAAGACTTCTATATCAGTTTGTAGGAGCATGAAATGTAGATGAGAAAAATCAATGAAAGGAAAAGGAGCCTGCCTTGAGTGGAAATAGCAAGAAGGGACTTACCTCAAGAAAGGGAGAAGGAAGAAATCTCTTGAGCACGAAACAATGAGGAGTGCAACTCAAGTGAGGGACAGCACAAAAGAGCCCTTTTCAAGGGGGAGAGAGTGCAGAAAATGAACCTGTCTTGGACGAAGGTCAATGAAAAGGAGCCTGTTTCTAGTGAAAGACAGTGAGAGGGAGCCTGCCTTGAGGGATGGACATTGGAAAGGTGCCTGCCTCAAAGGAGAGACAGTGAAGAGAAAGAGCTCACCTCAAGTAAGGATCAATGAGAAGGGGCCCGCCTCAAGTAAGGAATAGTGAGGAACTCATCTGAAGGAATGGACAGAGAGATGGAGCCTGTCTCAAGTGAGGGACACTGGGAAAGAGTGTCCCTGGAATAACAGAAAACAGAAAGTAATCCAGTTTGAGTGAGCTTAACAAGAAGGTATCTGCCTTGAAAGAGAGACAGTGGGAAGGATCCAACTTCAAGGAAGGGATAGCAGGAAGGAGCTCACCTTGAATAAGAGATAATGAAAAGGACAGGGCCGTCACAAGAATTGGAAGGACAACCAGTCTGGACACCAAGGGAGGGGGGCCTGGAAATCACATCACACTTTTGAGTCGGTTCATGAGTACCTGAGTCCAAAAAGAAAGGGGAGTACCAAGAGCAATTCATGCCCAGGGCACTATTTCATCCATTATCTGCCCTGGTAGAGCTTGCCTCAAAGGAGTGACAGCAAGAGGACTCTGCCTTAAAGGAGGAACAGCAGGGAAACTAAGGAAACTGAGATTCAGAATGAATGAAACACAGAGGTGTAGCGAATTCTACAAGTTACAAGATAGGGGATCATGTGCATAAATACATTTATAAAGAGTTTAAAATTCAGCTTTGCATGAGAGGAAGCCATTGAGAAATAAGAAGTAGGGTTCGATGCTTGAAATAAAGAACATGGAAGAGTGAACATGCAGCAGAATTTTGTAATAGTTGAAGACAGTCGAGATTTGAATCCATTAGACCAGCAAGTGTGATTTTATTTTGTCGAGAGAGGATAAGAGTGTAAAGGACACAGCAAGACTCAAAAATTATAAATAGATATTTATATCACACAGATGAATGGGTGTGCACATGTGAGTGATGCAAGACTCAAAAGATAATAAAGGATGCCAAGACTTTTTCTAGTATCAAAGAGGAGGAAATGATGTCATACAGAAGCTAGGAATTCTGAGAAGCATGGAAAAGTTCAAAGGTTGTGGGTTCGCGTCCCACCAGAGTCGCCAACGCACCAAGAATATGCTGCAGCAAAAGGAGTCCCGCTTTAAAAGAGCGACGGCGGCACCGCGCATGTATCCAAGAAAAGACAGCAGGGACAAAAGAAGAAAGGCGAGGAGGGCTGAGGAAAAAACAAATATGTGGGCGTCATCTGCAAGACAGTGGTGGAAGCAGCCAGCCAACGGGACAGAAAAAAAGAGAACAGAGTGTGCCTGAGAAAAACCAAAAGAGCAAGAATAGAACCACGGGGAAAACAAACAAAAACTGATAGCGAAGGACAGAAATAGGTGCGTTTCTCTAATCTGAGACTAGAATTGTGCCACCCTGCATCAGCCTCCCCCATTACACTATCTATTCAAACCCAGGGAGGACAAATCCACAAGAGTCTTATCAAACATATTTCCCACTTGATACTATTATAAGAAAAAGTGACCTGTTATCCTCAGATAAATGAACTGACATTTTCGTAAAAAGCAAATAGAGTTAATGTTTGAGTAATGATATATGGGAAATAAACAAGGAGTTCTTTTTCCAGGATCTATGATGCTTGTTTAGAATTGCCAAATAGTATCACTTCATATCATTTGGCGGACACTGAGATCCTTTTTTCTCCTTGAATAGGTGTTAGATTCAAAGTCTTTTTTGTGTGACATTGAAAAAAACTAAACATGCGGACCCCAGTGTTGACTAGTTTATTGCTAATTAGGCTCATCTGGTCCAGTCATTATCGGTTGTTCTAGAGAACAGTGACATCATCGGTGCCGATGACATCACTTAGCAACAGCAGAGTACGTCCCATAGCCTACAGAATCTTGGGAAGGCATTATAAAAAAATAAACAAAGCACTACATTCTGTTGAAATTAAACAGAAAGGCCAACACCTGTGATTAATTAATCTGTGAAAAAAAATGTTTAATAAGGGAGAGGATGAGAAGCTGAAGGTGGCTGTATTGAAAAGAGGCTTATTGATAAATAGAAATAAGGACAGCCACGCTCAGTTGCCTTTGCAGGATTTCAGACCTGCTGAAAGTAATCTATCAGCATGGGATTACTCTGAAGGTAAGAGCTGAGAAGAAAACTCTCTTCCTGCAGCCAGGTGTGGGGCACAGCGATCTCGATCACCGCTGTCTATCTTTTAGAACACAAAGTTATCTCCTGAGAACCTGGAACTACACACCTATAGATGGAATGAGGGGTAAAATCAGGATTGGCTCAGCCTGTCACAGATGACATGGAGCTAGCTATATGGTTACCTAGAGTTAAGCACTTGCCATAAACTTGTCAAACTTCTCCAAGCTGCCAATGTCATTCCCAGTCAGCTTTTCTCCATTGTGAGCCCTGTGTTGGTTGATATAAAAAATCAGGAGTCTAAAACACAGAATGCACAGAGACAGGTGTTAGAATTCAGTTCCAAGCCATCTCATAGTGTCCTTGCTGGCTGAGAGTTGCAGTAGCCAACACCTGTGCTCTCAAGGTGCGGCAAACATAAGGCCTGGGAGTTAGAGGCAAAGCAACAACAGAGTAGCCCTTGTTCTTCAGAAGAGTCTCCCTCATCTTGTGGCAACAATTGGCCAGTTCCCACTTGCTCCTTTCTGAAAGATACCAGGGTGACCAGGGAATTGGACCGAGGGAGAGCTCTAGATGTGGTGTATTTAGACTTCAGTAAAACCTTTGACACCATTCTGCACAGGCGATTTATAAACATAAACTGAGCACCCTAGAAATGGGCCCTAAAGTTACTGATTGGGTTAGAAATTGGTTGAGTGGGAGGTGACAAAGGGTACGGGTAAATGGAGTTCACTCTGAGGAGAAGGTGGTTACCAGTGGTGTGCCCCAGGGATCTGTCCTTTTTAACATCTTTGTTAGTAATATTGCGGAAGGGTTGTCGGGTAAGGTTTGCTTGTTTGCGGATGGTACCAAAATATGCAATAGAGTAAACCTCCAGAAAGAAGTAGATAACATGAGGAGGGATCTAGCTAAGCTTGAAGAATGATCTAGAATTTGGCACTGAAATTTAATGCTAAAAAATACAGGGTCATGCATTTGGGCTACAAAAATCCAAAGAAGCGGTACAGTGTAGGGGGTCCACAAAAGAAGAGCGGGATCTGGGCATAATTATGTCTGACTGTCTTAAAGTAAGCAAAAAAGTATAAATGGTGACTGCAAAAGCCAGAAGGATGCTTGGGTGCATAGGGAGAGGAATGGCCAGCAGAAAAAAGGAAGTAATAATGCCTCTGTATAAGTCTCTGGTGCGACCTCATTTGGAATATTGTGTGCAATTCTGGAGACCGCACCTTCAAAAGGATATAAGCAAGTTGGATTCGATGCAGAGAGTGGCTGCTAAAATGGTTAGTGGTCTTTGTAAAGGCAGGATAGGGGCGATATGATAGAGACATTTAAATACCTCCGTGGCATAAATGCACAGGAGGATCTGTTTCAATTGAGTGAAAGGGGATAGACTCAGGTGTAATATGCAGAAATATTTCTTTACAGAAAGAGTGGTAGATGTGTGAAATAGTCTACTAGTTGAGGTGGTGGACACGAGGACAGTATCTGAATTCAAAAAAGCATTGGACAGACAGAGGATCTCTAAAGCTAAAAAGGGGACTATTGTACTTGATATAGAAGGGCAGACTAGATAGGCCATGTGATCTTTTTCTGCTGTCATGTTTCTATGTTTTTACCAAAATCAAGTGTATATCAGGAAGGGATTCAGTATACGAACTTTGATTTTTCTCTCTTAGGAGTTTTCTTTGATGTCAGCTTGAGGCAGCTGCCATCCTGCATGAGAGAGAGTAAGAGAGAATTAGCTAGGGCGTTATTGAAAGACGGTGGTAGCTCTGAAAGTTAGAATTATGGAGACAGCCCCATCCCATACATCTTAAGTATGCAATATTTTGTGAGGTTCGCTGTCTTGTCAGCTAATGCGGGCAACAAGTTCCCTTAAGGTGGAGACGCCTGGTGCTGGTTACTGGAGAGACGGGAAAGAGGATGCAAATGAAACCAGTGCCTATCACACAAGGCGCTTATGTAGGAAAGAATTACATATGTGATCAGATCCAGCTGCAGGGATGGAGGGACCATGCTGAGAGTAATAATAGCTGGGAAGGGAGTGGTCTTATCCTCTGCATAGGACACAATTTGCCCCTCTTTTCTTCTCCCCATTGGGCTCGAAAGAAGCCACAAGACCAATAGGATCAGTGCCTCAGCTTGTTTGGGTTTGTTCGCAATTGTGGAGATTACAAAGAGATGATACAAGACTGAAAAATAGAAACATATGGAAAACTAGGTAGGGTCCAGTCTGAAACCAAAGGATTTATATCTTCAGATTGGACCAAATCTGTTTTCGCCCTTCAGCCCCAGGGGAGGACAAGCAAGCTGCAAGTCATCTGTAGCCCTCAATCTGCAGAGCGAGGCAGCCCCAGTGTGGCTGATCCTGTGAGTATGCAGAATCTTTTCTCTCAGCCTCCTCTTCCAAATTTAAAGCATATGTTTTGCTAGTTCTTTGTTCAACGCTGTAGCTCCGTTGCACTGTGCAACATTGTGGTGTACATTTGTTTTCTGTTCCAGAATTGCCTCAATCATAGTAATTTATGACCTTCAGACAAAGCGAATTACATAAGTGAAGTTATTTTATTATTAAAAGAAATTCCCTTGCAGTGCATTCCTTCTCTGGATCTCACATGCACTCCCTGCCTCCCCTGTGCTGGTGTGTCTCATATCTCCAGAGCTTGGCAGATTGGATCTGTAGATTACGTATTGCACAATGGCCTTAAAAAGTTAAAATAAAGCAGCATCTGTTTTGAATCCTTTCTTAGAATATTTGTAAGGAGCTCTTGGTTTCCAATGCTGCCTGACTCTCGAATGGGTGGAGTTTGTTTCTGTGCAAAAGGTTCATGCAACACATTTGACTCATTTCCCCCCTTTATTCTCTCCCCCTCGTTATTTCCCTTGTTTTTTATGTTCCACGGCCTAGGGATGTGCATTTATTAGTACACCTTAAAAAACTGATTTATCATGCACAAATCGACAGCATGCCTTAATTCATCGGTTAGTGCACATTAAATCAGTATAGCACACGCTAAAAATTCCATATTAAAATGAATGTATGAAACTAATTGAAAAACTCCTGAAAGTTAGAAACAATTTGTGACCCCCCCCCAAAAGTTATCAAGTTTTCTTGCCTTTGCCCATCTCTACAGCGTTGTGGTAGGTTTAAAGCGCATACGTGCACTTACAGCCTGCCACTGCGGCCTCCTCTGAGAAGAAGTTGCATTAGAGGGGGAAGGAGAGGCAGGGTAGGAGCAACAGGCCATGATTATGTGCGTGCGCTTTAAGGCCTGCTACTGCTTCAAAGAGGTGATCGCCATGTCACCCATGAACCCCACGTGAGAGACTGAATGTTGGGGGCGGTGTGGCGATAGCACACGGTAGGGCGGGGTGCAGTGGAGGTGACTCATTGTGCCTGCTTAGGGTGTCAAGAACCCTTGGGCCTGGGTGCACACAGAAAAGTTCCTTACTGCGTAGTAACATCATTTGCAATTAATGCAAATGCACTTATCGCCACCCTTGAGGTTCTAAGTACAGCACTAACAATTAGCACATGATAATTCCCCCCTCCACACCAATTGAAATGTGAAGTCCACACCCACTCCCTGCTCCCAGTCCGCCCCATACCTGTTCTGCAATGCGCTAAGCAGTTAGCACGGGATTTTTTCTACACTGGCTGCTTTTAGTACACCATTGCTGTTACCATGGGCTAGCACTAACCAGTCAATACGATCTACCATTGGTACCGTTTAGTAAACGTACCACATAGTCAGGGAATTTTAGTGTTAAATGCTATTGAGGAAAGAAATTTACAGTTGGGAGTTTCTACAGATGATTTTCAGAGAATTTCCTAATTCTTTGTACAGGTGATATAGGTGAGTGATAGAGTCAAAGGTTAATAACATGCAAGGTAGAGTCTTGTCACCAGAAAGTTGTGAACTAAGGGTGGGAGAGAAACCTTGCCAATAGAACCAGCTGATGTACACTATGGGATGAGGTTGAGCAAGGTCATGGAAGGACTCCTTCATTGTACACATGGCAAAATGCTTCTAGGAATAAAACGCAGACCCTAGGATCTATTGTAAAATTACACATCTAGGAAGCATTACTTATACCTTTGAAATTCTTACAGTAATATATACCAATATTAATTAATCTAGCACCCTTAATGTAAGCAGTGCTGTGCCAGTCCCCTGCATCATTGCTGCCAGTCTACAAATACCTGTGGGGTCTTTTACTAATGCATGTTAACCAATTAATGCAGGAATTAGTGCATGCTATTAGCACACACCCCTGCTAACACTCAGCACAGCGGATTGACACGTAGGGGTTGATTTTATAAAAGCAGCGCAGAAAGTTACAAAGGGCAATTATGTGCGCGCTTCAGTCAATCGCTGTTCTGTAAGCGCCCGGGCAAGTGCTCCTTGTGTGTAAGGTCTGTTGGGCTGAACACAAGGGCAGCACTTGGATAGAGAGTAAGCATGGCCTAGACTGACATGTGTAAGTTATAGAATCCTATGACTTATGTGCATCAGTGCTCCAGTCTCGGCCTGCCCTAGAGCAAGCGGAAGTGGCCATGACTAGGTTCCAACACATCCGTACACCCCTATTTTATATAGTAGAGCACACATGCGTTTTACTTTCTGTTGTGGTGCGTGCCACCCAGGCAGGAGATTATAAAATTACTCTCTTAGTATGCGCTAATTTCAATGTTAATTGCATAAAGACACATTTTACATTGGACATGCAGATGCAATCTGGGACGTCAAAGCCAGAACATCTGAAAAAAATGTGGGCGCATGCGAGTTTGGGCATGATTTCAGAAACGTGGATGTGCCCAATAGAGACATCTATAGAGATGTCTACATCTCTATAGCATCTCAGAACATGGATGTCTATCAGCATAATGTTAAAAGTAGTAGGTTGGGAGTGGGGTGACTAGGGTTCAAATCCCAGTGTGGGTCTTTATGATCTTAGATTAATCATTTAACTCTCCATCTTCTCTATGCTGTCTGGATGTTTTAAGGCCAAAACAAGCACTTTCCTGATACCTATTCATGCCTGCAGCAGGTATAAACATGGACGTGCCCGCAAATTATCGACCGATTTCCAGCTTACCTTTCATGTCAAAAGTCATAGAAAAGATGGTACAGTTACAATTGCAAGATCAAATCCACTCATATGCGCCCCTGGATCCACACCAACATGGATTCAAGCCAAACCATGGTGTGGCAACATTGCTAACTGCATTCTTTGATCACATTCCCAGAGGAATAGACAACACAGAAAAAGGCTTTATACTAATATTTCTAGATATTTCAGCCACTTTTGACTCTATGTCACACACTATACTACTAAAATGCCTCCAGGAGATCGGTCTCTACAAAAACATACTAAAATGGTCCCAATCATACTTAAATGACAGACAACAAAATATCAGATGCAGAGGTGACACATCGTCTCCATTCACACATTAAAACAAGGAGTCCCACAAGGATCAGCAATATCAGCCCTGTTATTCAACCTATATATACAACCAATTTGTGATGTCATAAAAAAACATAACATCCATTACAAAATTTATGCCGATGACATCATGTTGTATACATCCTTCGATGTTGACATCCTGGATTACACAACTATAACTGAATGCCTCACCAATGTCTCCAGATGGCTCAACGCCCACAACTTCAGCATTAACTATAGCAAAATGGAAGCACTAACAATAACAAGGAACAAGACCTTCACCCCTCCTTGCACAATAGCCCTAAATGACAGAATCATCAAAAGTGAAGTTAAATACCTAGGGGTCATCCTCGTCAAAACTTAAACCTGCAAGCCCAAATGAATAGGACAGCACAAAATGCATACCACAAACTGAAAATTATCAGGAAACTAAAGCCCCTCCTAAGCCATAATGACTTCAGAACGGTACTACAAGCCATAGTCACACCTATGTTAGACTTTTGCAACTCACTATACCAAGGCCTGCCAGCAAACACTATTCACTAACTTCAGATGGTCCAAAATACATCAGCTCGCATCCTTGCAGGAACAAACAAACATGGACACATTATACCAACACTGGCTCACAATCAAGAGCCATGCAAGGTTTAAGGCAACAATTAATATATTCAAAATTCTGCAAAATGAATCAGCCGAGTCATTCCAAAGCCTCATAAGAAGACTCCCTGTAGGCTGCCCAACAAGAACAAACTGCAAAACCATGTTATTTGCCCCAAACGACTTCTCCAGAAATAAGTAGACCACATCGAACAGGGCTCTATCACTCTATGCAGCAAGCCTATGGAACTCCCTCCCAGAGGATATCAGAAATATGAATGATACCAAAGACACCAGGAAAAAGCTGAAGACATTCCTGTTTACTGAACATTTTGGCAGCATCACATAAAAATCATGTACTATCCATCCACACCTACATCGGACAATGAATTATAATACCACACGACCACGAAGCATGACCCCAAACTGTAAATAAGTTACGCCTGTAGAAAAGTTATGAAAACTGTTACAATTACTTGTGAAATTCCCCGCATGATGTGAAACCCCAGCCCCTTTAAGATGTTATAATGTATTCCAATTATTGAGTTGGATGTAAACCACTTTGCTACAATGTTAACAGTTAGAGTTCAATGTAAACCACCTTGATTTAAGGAAAAGGTGGTGTATAACTGTCGTTCCTGAAATTTAACAGAGACGTTTAAGTCCATAGCGCCTTCACCACACCCCCTCGCCTACTTGGACATTCCTGCACGGGAGACATTTGTAAATGTCATTTGTGGAATGACTGGGAAGACATCTTCATGATTTCGATATCCAAGTGCACGTCTTCAGAGTCCTACATCACGACTAAGCCTTTTAAAATTACCTCCATAACATAGAATGTGGTGGGGAATGGGCGTGGACCATGTCTTGCGGTTAACGCTCGGTAACGTGCTGCACATTAACTGTTAACACAATGCAGCAAGTTACCATGCAATAGATAACATGGAGCAGTTAACACCACCTCACTAGGAGGCATTAAGTGCAATGCAGTTAATATGGTAAGGGGGACATTCTGAACTGCGAATAGCGGGGATGGATGTCCGACCTGGACATCCAACCCCCGCTATTCGCAGGGAGCATATTCTGCATGCTTGCCTCCCCACATGCACAGAGCTTCTACGTGCGGAGTGCTGGACAGGGACAGGAGGGGGAGTTGTGGAGGTGGATAGTGGGCGTGGCAGAGGCGGGCCCACAACCCCGGACATACAGAGCTGGGCCCACAAATCCGGACATACAGAGCTGATTCAGGTCACAACTCTGTATGTCCGGCAGGCTGAAGATCTGAATTGGCCTCCACGTGTATTGTCTTTGCATTAACTCTATGGTAAGATGCTGGGCACACCCTCCACAGTAAACACAGAGGTTTTGCAGTTCCCACTCATTATGTTTTGCTACTAATGCACAGTAATTGCAACGTTTTTTAACTTTCTGTTTAATAATTTTTAAGAAAACCAAAACAAACTTGCATAGAAGCATCCTCCATCAACAAAAATACCCAAAATACACAAGAAAGTGTGGACAACATAAAACATTAGAACTGAATAAACCAGCTGTATACAATAATACCTTACACTCTACTACAGAAAACTGTTTCCCAGAAACAATATTAAATAAAGGTTAATAATGGAAAAAAATATGCAGGGGAACAGAGAGGAGACAAAAGCCAGCATCATAATCCAGCCATGTTCTGCAAATATACAGGAAGGAAAAACAATAAAAGAAAGCAAAATTACCTAATCAAATTGCATAAATAAACAATCACGAGGTAATGCACAAAAAAAGCATAAAATCAAAATAAATGAAAACAAATTGAATGAAATGAGGTGAAATTATACAAAATGGTCCTCCAAACTATAAGGAGAAGCTCTACAATGAACTAAGAAGACAGATATCAGGAAGACAGATATCAGGAAGACAGATATCACATGTCATGGTGCTTAAATATCAGCAGGATAGTCAGCAGCAGTTTTCCGGAGAGAAGTTGCTGCTGAATGATGCTATCCAGATAAATGCTGGCCCTTATCCACTCAGCACAATATTCATCTGGCACTTATCCGGATTGCAACAGACCTGCGTTTCTTGTGACCCAAGCTGTCCAGATAAGTGCCGGCTGAATATCGTGCAGACCTGATTGCACCATCATGCCCTTGCTCCACCCATAGACTGCCCCTGCATTAACCGGATAGTGCTAAGGTGGTCTGTGGAGATATTCAGTGGTACTATCCAGATAATGCCACTGAACATCATGGACAGCACTCTTTATCTGGATGGCCTCCTTCCTGTTGGCCATTCATAAGAACATAACATAAGATATGCCATACTGGGTCAGACCAAGGTCCATCAAGCCCAGTATCCTGTTTCCAATAGTGGCCAATCTAGGTCATATGTACCTAGCAGTTTCCCCAAAAGACACAGGTTCCGCAATGCTTGTACTGGGTCAAGCATTGATATCCTGGGTCCCTTCTTAATAATGGTTAATGGACCTTTCCTCCTGGAACTTGTCCAAATCTTTTTTAAACCCAGCTACACTAACAGCCTTTACTACATCCTCCGGTAACAAATTCCAGAGTTTGATTACACGTTGAGTGAAAAAATATTTTCTTTTATTAGTCTTAAATAGTTTACCCTGTAGCTTCATTGCATGTCCCCTAGTCTTTCTATATTCTGATAACGTAAACAATCGATCTATGTTTACCCGTTCCACTCTGTTCATTAATTTATAAATTCTATCATATCTCCCCTCAGCCGTCTCTTTTCCAGGTTAAAGAGCCCTAACCTTTTTAGCCTTTCTTCATAGGAGTATCCTTCCATCCCCTTTACCATTTTGGTGGCTCTTCTCTGAACCTTTTCTAATAACACTATACCCTTTTTAAGATACGGTGACCAGAATTGCACACAATATTCAAGGTGCGGTCTCACCATGGAACGACATAGAGGCATTATAATATCTTTTGTTTTATTTTCCATTCCTTTCCTTATGATACCTAGCATTCTATTTGCTCTCTTGGCCGCCGCTGCACACTGGGCCGAGGGTTTTAACATGTTATCCACAATGACGCCTAAATCTTTTTCCTGGGTGGTGGTTCCTAATGTGGAACCTTGCATCGTGTAACCATAGTTTGGGTTGTTCTTCCCTAGGTGCATAACCTTGCACTTCTCCACATTAAATTTCATCTGCCATTTTGATGCCCAGTCTTCCAATTTATCAAGATCCTCTTGCAATTTTCCACAATCCTCTTGGGTTTTAACAACTTTAAATAGTTTTGTGTCATCTGCAAATTTGATAACCTCACTCGTTATTCCACTTTCCAGGTCATTTATGAATATGTCAAAAAGCAGCGGACCCAGCACAGATCCCTGGGGTACACCACTATTCACCTTTCTCCATTGGGAAAATTGGCCATTTAGCCCAACCCTCTGCTTTCTATCTTTTAACCAGTTCTTGATCCACAGTAGTACACTGCCTCCTATCCCATGACTCTTTAGTTTTGCCAAAAGTCACCTTATCAAAGGCTTTCTGAAAGTCCAGATACACTATATCAACCGACTCACCTTTGTCCACCTGTTTATTCATACTTTCAAAAAAACATAACAGATTAGTAAGACAAGATCTTCCTTGTCTAAAGCCATGTTGGCTGTCTCCCATTAGGCCATGACTGTCTACATGCTGAGTAATTTTATTCTTTATGATGGTTTCTACCATTTTTCCCGGTACTGACGTGAGGCTCACCAGTCTGTAGTTTCCCGGATCACCCCTGGAACCCTTTTTAAAAATTGGTGTTACATTGGCGATCCTCCAATCTTCAGGTAATAGAGATGATTTTAATGATAGTTCACAGATTACTAATAGCAGGTCTGCAATCTCATATTTCAGTTCTTTCAACACCCTTGGATGTATACCATCTGGCCCAGGTGATTTGCTACTCTTCAGTTTATCTGATAGTTGTAATACATCTTCCCGATGTATCGATATTTCCTTCAATTCCTCCGCACCTTTAAATACCACTTCAGTCATGGGTAACATCCCTACATCTTCCTCAGTAAAGACCGAAGCAAAGAATTCATTCAGTCTCTCCGCTATTGCCTTGTCGCCTCTTAGTGCCCCTTTAACTCCTCTATCATCTAATGGACCAACTGACTCTCTCACAGGTTTTTCGCTACGAATGTACTTGAAAAAATCTTTATTTCGCGTTTTTGCTTCCACAGCAAGCTTCTTCTCAAATTCTCCCTTTGCCTGCTTTATCAATGCCTTGCATTTGACTTGCCAGTGCTTATGCTGTTTCCAGGTTTTGTCATTTGGCTCTCTTTTCCATTTCCTGAAAGATGCTTTTTTGGCAACAACAGCCTCTCTGACCTCACCTTTAAACCATGCTGACAGTTTTTTTGACTTCCTTCCACTTTTCTTAAAGCGTGGAATACAGCTGGTCTGGGCTTCCAAGATAGTATTTTTCAACAACATCCAAGCTTGATGTAAGTCTTTAACCTTTGTAACTGCTCCTTTTAGTTTTTTCTTAACTATTTTCCTCATTTTATCATAGTCTCCCTTTCGAAAGTTAAAAGGTAGTACTGTGGATTTCCTTACTATCCCTCCTCCACTAATTAAATCAAAGGCAATCATGCTATGATCACTATTGCCAAGTGGCCCCGACATCCTTATCTCTTGCACTAGATCTGGTGTTCCACTAAGGAATAGGTCTAATATGGCTTCCCCTCTGGTCGGTTCATGAACCAGCTGCTCCAAGAAGCAGTCATTTATGTCATCTAGGAACTTTATCTCCCTAGCATGTCCTGCCGTGACACTGACCCAGTCGATAACGGGGTAATTTAAATCACCCATTATTATTACTGCGCTGTAGCTTTTGTTAGCTTCCTTGATTTCTTTGAGCATTTCATCATCCATTTGTTCATTCTGGCCAGGCGGTCGATAGTACACCCCCACTGCCATCGCCTTCCCCTTTTTACATGGAATTTCAATCCATAGAGATTCTACAGCAAATTTTGTTTCCTGCAAAACTTTAATCCTTTCTGACTCAATGCCCTCTCTAACATAGAGCGCAACCCCTCCACCAATTTGATCAGCTCTATCATTACGATATAGTTTGTACCCAGGTATTACAGTGTCCCACGGGTTGTCGTCCTTCCACCATGTCTCTGATATTCCAATCATATCTAACCTCTCATTTAGTGCTATATATTCTAACTCTCTCATCTTATTTTTTAGACTTCTAGCATTTGCATACAAGCATTTTAGAGACTGTATTTTATTCATATTAATTTGGCTATTGGTAGACATGGGTAATTTGGGATCTTTAAGCTCTGTCTGCTCCATACTCGAGGGCATTTGGGCTACTTTACTGTTTTTTATTGTTAGTTGTGAGCATTATGTACAGTTTGCTTCCTTTTTTATGTCATTCGCTTTTTATATTATATAACGTTATGATCGTCTTTTTAGGAATATCTCCTTTATTTACATAGAGCACATATTTATACTGATATGCCAGACCGGCAATTGTGCTATTATGTAAAATTCTTTTTAGATATACCGTTTGACTATTGATCAGTTCTTGTTCCGTCTCTCCTTCAGCGCTTACTTTAATTTAATTAATTTGGATATGCACGCGCCAGCGTCTGGTTTCCTTGAAGTAGTTCACGATATTTCAAAGGTAGTTTTATGTTTTCCCGTCATACTGCTTTTTATCATATTCCCACACACCATGTTTTTACCCCTTTTTTCTTGCAGCCTATTAATTTGCAGATTTTATTGGATCCTATGGTTCACATTCGTTTTCTGACGATTGCAGTGAGTATATGATTTTGACATCGCTACTATATACTCCATAAGTGATTTTTTAATTGTTTTCATAATTCCTTTTGTTTTTTCGCAATCTCCTTGGTTGCAATCCCCCTTTTTTTAAAGGCATTCTTATTCGTTGCATTGTCGATGAGCATGTTGCATCTGTGCAGGAGGGTTTTAATACAA
Source organism: Ichthyophis bannanicus (assembly GCA_033557465.1). Classification (NCBI taxonomy): domain Eukaryota; kingdom Metazoa; phylum Chordata; class Amphibia; order Gymnophiona; family Ichthyophiidae; genus Ichthyophis; species Ichthyophis bannanicus. The sequence continues at coordinate 175,763,093 of CM066044.1, forward strand.
CATGCTATTCTTGTTCCTCTTGGTCTCCCTAATCCCACATTCTTATGTCTAATGTAGTTGGCATATCTTTTAGTTCATTTTGCATTATGGGTTTTAATTCATAGTAATTCATTATAATTCATTTTTGTACATGATATTGGTTTTTACAGTATATAGGATATCCTTCTTGCGATTCAGCAACTTCACACAGTAGTTCCACATTTTTAAGGTATTGTTCTTTTTATTCATTCCTGCCTCCTTGTGTTCCTCATTACATTCACATGTATCATTCAGCTCTCTAATATTACATTTTTAGTCTTCTGTCTCTTGCATTTCTCCGTTTTAATATTTTAAAGTTTTATGATTTTTGAATTACATCTTATTTTTCACTTATTAATTATTGTTTATTATTTTTTCAATTTTCAATTGTTTTTCATTTAAAGATGTATTTCTCCTTAGATATTACTTTATTTGATATTCATGTTTTTAAATGATTCTTGTATGTTACCGATTGTTGTTCATTCACCATCAATTTTATATATGTTATTATATGTATTACTGTTGTGGTTTATATGCAATTTGGTTGGCATTTTTTAATGATCATGTTATTTATTATATGTATGTTTGGCAGTTATTGTTTTTAATATTTTTTATGTTTTTATAGTTTGCTTGGTGTGCCTCACCCCTGAAGAAGTATATCACGAAACACGGCCTGTGTTGGGTCTGGCCCCCCTGTGTTATATGTGGACCAATAAAGAGTTGTGAGTTTTACACTGCTCACGCATTTGTACTGTTTGTTGCACCACCTTGTGTGGCAGCGTGCTGTTTTTCCTGGTGGACGATCTTCTCTGCCTTGGCCTTTACCCTTAACAGGGAAGATTGAAGAGAACACCACCTGTGCACCTATATGCCTCACCCTCTGTCCCAGAGCCATGAAATCACTTTTGATACATTCGGAGGGATACCTAGCAGTATCATTTGTGCCGACATGTATGAGCAACATCGGATAATAGTCAATAGGCTTGATAATTCTCAGCAAACTCTTTGCAACATCTCAGATTTTGGCACCTGGCAGACAGCACACCTCTCTAGTCATCAGGTTTGTTAGGCAGATGGATGCTTCAGTACCTCTCAGGAGAGAGTCACCAACCACTACTATCCTTCGCTTCCGTGTGGTCACTCATTCCGCAACTTTGGGGTGCTTGAGCTTTGATTCTTCCCTTTCCTGGGATGCTTTCAGCTCATCCACTTCCAGAGCTGCATACTTCAGTTCAAGGACTAGAGGAGTTGGATAGTTGATTCTCTAGATTCTGGTGACTCGTGTCCAACTCTCTTCATTCTGAAGCCTTGCATCTTCACCTCTGTCAGAGAGCTTAGATGCTTCAAGAAGCATCTCATCAATGTATTTCTCGCTGTCTTGAATGCTTCTCAGCCTCGCCACCTCTTCTCTGAGCTCCTCCACTTGTTTCATGAGGGCTTCAGCTTTCAGGCATCTTTCAAATGGAACCAGTTCCTCAACTTGCATCGGGCTGTCTGTCTGTACAGAGGCAGAAGCTGTAATGGGGCCATAGCTTTGGCAATACAATTTTTCCCAGCCATCATTCAGTTGATGGAGCTTTGGTGCCTGTTGAAGTAAAAAAAGAGACACCTACCACAGTACCTAATGTTTCCTCAGCTGTCCTTTAAAAGAAGAAGCAGTTAACCTCTTTTATGTGTGTTATAACAGTGCTGTTCTATGTCCCTATGTGTAGCCCTGCTTCCCTGATAAACAGTTATTACCTTATACTAGTAAATCTTGATATTATTTGTCTGAAGTATATAGATTAATGGTTTCCGTTTGTAAAATTACATAATCAAAGCTACTTTATGAATGGCAAATTGTTTACTTTTAGTAGATATCCAAATGTGGAACTCTTTCCTTTCTAGATTTTCCCTACTGACCACTAAAAACCTGTTGCCTAAGTCAACAAACTAATTGGGGAGATGCCCTATATAGCAAGAATTCTCATAGGGGGTGGGTTGGAGCTGGGGTGGGAAGGGAGGGATCTAACACTCATGAGGTCAGTGACTTCAAAGAGCCTGCTCTACCCCTTTGAAATTGAAGGCTAGAGGAGAGGAAAAAAATACTAAAAAAGCTTTGCCCCAGAACACAAAAAAATATTTCCCCTTTTGCAATACAGCAGAAAAACAACAAAATTTAACTATTAAAGATGACAAAAAAGCCCCCTTTAAGAGTTCTCAGGCAGAGAGTTTATAGTTGGGAGCCCAAGTATTACCTTGCTTGCAGTGTAGATTGTCTTTGAAAAAAGTGGGTCCTCTGGAAAATGCACTTTAAGAAAATCCTGTGTATCTTTGACCATTGAAAAGAAAATCACTTCACCTTTCCACTCTATATGTAAACATGCAGGATAAAATATGGCCCCCTGTACTCTGTGTTCACGCAGGTGATTTGGTACCAGTTCCATCCCAGGCACCATCCTAGCTGTCAAAAGCATTCTGCCATTGTTTATTGCTGTGATGTCTTTGCAAATTTTGATGACTGTGCACTCGCCTTGCTGGTCTTTTTAGCTCTGACCTCTTCTCCATTCTTTACACAAGAATTAAGATGCACCAGGAGCCAATTCAGTCCCCAGGGCCAGGATCAACTAAAATATTTTTCTCCTTTCCTTAGCGGAGCTCGGCGCGGTGCGCCTTGCTGCTTATCTGGGCATCATCTAATCCCCCACTAGTTCTGTAACTGCAAAATTTTAATGCCCTTTACAAAAACAATCCCAGTATACTAAGCATCTCTTCTTGAAAGCCATTTTTGGTTATAAATTAAGTGACATTCAGGCTCTGTAGCTCTTTCTCTGCCCTTGCCCCCTACAGGGTTTAGAATCAAGGAGGTCAGTATTTAAGGCACATGTCCAGATAGCAGACGCTGCTATATAGATTAGTGCTAGCTAGATTGATATTTAGTGGACTATCCAGATAGTGCCGCTGAATATTTTCTCTGACTTTCTTTGCACCTTTTGGAACCAGGGCGGTGAGGGACTTTATAAGTACAGTAGTGATTTTCAGTCTCAATCTGGATAGCATAGGAGAGCAAAAAGCTGTCCTAAATGCAGAATAGCGCGGTATATAAGAGAATGTAAATAAATAAATAAATAAAATAAATTACTATCCGGATAGCTATCTGTATATGGCACTGAAAAATGCCACTATATAAATAGTAGCCACAAATAGCCCCACTGTCCAGGTATTCAGCCCCAGTCTTTATCCAGATGCAGGTGGTAAATATCTGGGGCCCAGGTTAGCAGACCTGCTAAGTGTATTAATCCCTTGGCTGGGGGTGCCGCTGCAGACCTCGACATTAACCAAGTAGCTTTGGGGCATTCCAAGGTTGGCACTTGGCCATAACCAGGCAATAGTGATAGTGAGCCGCTGCCCAGTTATCACAACACGATGAATGTCAAGCGTAATAAAGGCTGGCCTAACTTTCACCAGCGACGCTAACTAGGCAATGGCTGAATATCACCACAGCCCGGTTAGCTTCATGGCGATCCGGGCAAGCCAGATATTCAATGCCGGGGCCCAGATATGGCCCCAGCATTGAATATGCAGGTCTAAAGTTCAGCAGCGGCGATTAGCCACTTTAGCAGCGGTAGCTGCCATCACCGAATATTGGACCACCGTGGCAGATGGTGTTAAAAAAAAATGCTGATTACCGCAATTCAATATTAACCAGAAAGTTTGCATCTGAGGCAACAGAGGGTTAAAGACTTGCCAAAGATCGCAAGGAGCATCGGTGAGATTTGAATGAAGGCTTCAAATGCGGGAGTTATAAAATTGGTCCTGGTGCTCTGTCTGCCGTTCTAACCACTACGTTGCTCCTCCATTAGTCCTTCCATGATGGGTCTCAAAGATGTCACTGGCATAAGTTACAAATTGATCTGAAAATATAAACTGATCAAATGCTTTCCTCTGTTGGTGCAAGCTCTTTTTTATTTCTAGTACCCAAGTTACTGTTTGAATTTAAGGCTATGAAAGAAAAATGACAAAAACGTTAGTGTTTTGGGGTTATTCCCTTCTTTACCCTGACTTATGAATACAGCTGTCCAAATGATGGATTCATGAAGATAAGAGTTTTCAGATGTGCTTTCTTTTGATGTCAGCCCAACTCCACTTTGACAAAAGAATGTGCAGGACCACTTGTATCAGCATACGAGGGTGTCTAACTCTAACAACAACTCTACTTATCAGCCAGCTAATCTGACCCCATTGATTCATGAGTGTATGATGTTCTTTGATTTTTGAGTTGATGTTTTCCTTGAAGTGCAGTGAGGAACCTGATTGATAGCCAATAGCTCAGAAGGTGAAAAAGAGAGGTAGTCAATATGGTTTAGATTGTCCAGGAAGTCTCTCATCCACCACTGTAATTTCATTTCTCCAAAGATCATCTTTTGATAATGTCACATTGAAGGATCCCATGCTGCAGGTGTACGATCCTCAGTGTGCCTCTGTCCTGTGCAGCTGTTTTGATCTTAGCCCATCTGAGGCTCACACTTTTGGGTTATTCTTTTATTAATGGAATAGAAGATATTACAGCCTTCAGCCAATCCAGAAACTATATAAATGATCCTCTTTGCTTCCATTAATATCCATCTTGTCTTTTATTATCAGAACAAAGGTCAGCCTTCCATCAGCCCATTCGCCTTCCTCCCTGACTCAGCGAACACATGATTTTAAAGACAGCTCTCTCCAAAGGCTTCAACATGACCTCGTTAAAAGCACAAAGACTTTATTATGAAGGAGTTATAAAATGGTATTCTGTAGAAAGATAAAAATCACAAAATCTCCCTCAGTTCCTCAGCAGGTCCTCTCCTCCCCCTGCCTAACCCACAGCGCCAGTGCAAAGGTATTGTGAAGCCTAGGAGGACCCTCTATTCAGAATTTTCATCCCCCACACACACCTAGATTTTTATAATAGACTCAATAATCACAATCATCAAAACACCACCCTTCCCACAACAATCCTGCAAAAAGATGCATAATTGGACATCAACGAGTTGATCTTCAAAGCCCTTATCCAGCTGGTTGGCCAAAGGGAGGTTGGTCAGCTATTCGCTGAAAATCTCCACAGACCACCCTGGCACTTCCCGGTTAGTGTAAGGGTGAACTGTGGCTGGGACAGAGTGTGTTGGCGCAAACAGGCTTGCCTGATTTTCAGCCGGGACTTAAACCGGATTACTTGCAGGCACAAAAAAGCTCTCCTAAACAGTAATCTGGTTAAGTCCCGGCTGAAAATCGGGCAAACCGATAAGTGCCAAGACTTAGCCGGTTTGCGCCATTCAGCAGGCATATTCTTCAGCAGCTCCAGTCCAGTTATTGCCCCTGAATATCCTGCTGATATTTAAATGCTAAGGCTGACCGCTGTGACGTTTGAATATCGGCAGATCTGAATATCAGGCCCCATATTTTTAAATTTATTTATTTATTTAATTTATTTATTTAGTTACATTCTCTTATATACCGCGCTATTCTGCATCAGTGCGGTTTACATTGAACAAACTGAAATTACATTGAACAGGGCATTATAACTTGGAGATAACTATTTTACAGGGAACATGGGCTATGGAGGGTTAAGTGGCTTGCCCAAGACCACAAGGAGCACCTGTGGGACTAGAAACCCCAGTCCTTCTGGCCCAAGGTTGCTGTCCTCTAGTGGGATTTGAACCCCCGACCTTCCGGCCTGAAGTACCTTGTCCCAACCACTAGGCCACTCCTCCACTCGCTTTATAGATATATGTGAAAGAATATGCTGATGGCTCCGAGTTGACCTGTCAGAATCTATTGTTTTACTTTGACGGCTGCTGCTCTTTCCTGCCCCTCAGAAGCTGCCGTCCTAGGTGATTGCCTGGTCTTTCCTAATGGTTGAGCCGGCCCTGCTAACCCAGAATGCACTGCACAAGTAGTGAGGGAAAAAAACGCTTTACTTTAACTTATCTTTAGCCATGTAAAAAGAGTCAGCAAACCAGAGGAAATAAAACCCAAAACATGTTTCGCAAAGTGTTTCCTCTGGCAGAGGTGTAGGGGGAGAGGGGGGGAGGGGTTGCTCTATCTGTAACCCAAAAGGTACCACAGGACTGATGGAAGTAGGAGAAGTCACTTTAAAAAGCTTTTGGGAAATTGGTGTGTGCCTGTTCTCCGAGTTCATCCCAGGTGTGGTAGCTGAAGCCCCTTTTTTCCATACTGAGAAAGCAGGCTCATAGAAGGCACAGGAGTCAACCTTTCAAAATGATTGGAGCTATTAAGCTCCACACCAATTACCTTTCCTTAGACAGAGTGCAGAAGTTTGCTTAATACTTTAGTTGGAGGGGGGTGCTAAAGTACCCACTGTGCTCCCAGAGCTGACAGGTCCTTGGTTCTCCAGATGGCGAGTGGGAAGGCTCCCAGACCTTTCCAGGGGTGTAGAGGCTTCTGCTGGGGATTTGCTGATTTTGCTGATGATCCCAATACATCTGCTTCACTCGTCATTGCAGAGAACACCCCAAGAGCCAGAGGAGTTCAGAACTCCAAGGACAAAAGTGATGACTTGGAGGCTCTGGAGTACAACTTAGAATAGCAGTATGTAGGGAGGGAGACAGAAGCCTGGGGAAATGTAGAGGGCTTGGAAGGAGAGGAGGGGAAAGGGTGGGGGGTCTGCAGGAGGAGGAGGTTCTTGGAAGCTGAGGCAGATCGGGTCCATGAACCAGGGCAAATATTGTTACTGCTATGGTGTCTTGGCAAGGCCTCACTAGTAAGCAGACTCTTGCCTTTGTTCTGGACTCTGCTGTTTGCTCTGAGCTGTGAGAAACGTGAGAGCTTTCAAGCCATGAGCAAACACTCCCATGGAGCCTGCATAGGGGTCTCTGAGCACCAGCTTTAGGAATGCCAGGGGCTTCTCTTTCCATTTCCACTGCGTGCATGTCTCTGTGGCTATGTGTGTATATCCCATGTGCCTGTCTTGTGTACCCCTGTCTGTGTATACTGTATAACTTCACGTTGTGCGTGTGTGCTGTTCAGCATCAATGCTTTAGGATAGCAAATGGAAACCTAAAGCATGAAGGTAGATACACATAGAACCTTATTCAAAAAGGGAACAAATAAAACCTAGGTATGATGAAAACAAGATTTAATGTAAATATATTTACAAATGACATAGAAAAATGACCAATTAAAAACCCAATACGGCCATGTTTTGACATTACGTCTGCAGCTGGAGTAAAACTCACTGATATTAAACAAACAGACAAAAGACTATATTACAGAAAAAGCACCGTAAGTCATTTAAAGGGTAAATATAAAACTACTAATACATAGCTGAGAAATCACATTTGCCAGCATGTCTACACAGTACCACATGGGGCCTTTTACTAAGCAACACTACCCAGTTAACATATGCTACAGCGTGCGGTAACTGTCCGTGTTAAATGGCAACATGTGCATTGCCAGCTACCGACTGCCGCCCAATGTGAGGGTGAGTTAGAGGCAGTGTGGTGGGCATGGAGAGCACATTAGCGCATGAGTTGACACCTCTATGGGCATTGTTAGCTGCACCCATGTTACATACCCCGCACATTACAGTACTCAGTCGTGAATTAGCTGCCGGAAACACGCTGGGCATGCCATTGTTAGCTAACGTGGAGGCTTTGTAACGCACATTAAGTTCAAAATCTCACTAGCTTTAGTAAAAGGGCACCATAATTTAAAAACATCTCAAAGAGATATTATAAAATAAAGCAACATATGCAAACCAATGACCTATTCCTGGGGTATGAGTAGGTAGCAAAAACACTTGGCCCACATCTCAGGTAGAGATGGTCAGAGGTATTAAAAGTCATTGTTTTTATGGCATCCAGTGAACAAATAAAATAAAGCAATGGGTCCCTCACAGTATGTCCAGGCTTTTGTTAAGTAATCCGGTGGTTCCTTCTTTTTCCAAATGACTTACATGTGTGACAAAGAGAAGAAATTATAAAAAACAAATCAGAAACAGGACAATACATCATTAATAGTCAATACATAATATACTCTAAAAAGGACTGCATTTCCGTAATTAATATGACATGTTAGCCAGATGACATTGAAAATAAATGTTAAAGAATTAACGGGCCGATATTCAAAATGCATCACTCAGGACCTGCTAAGCAGATAAACTCTGCTGAATATTACTTCTAACCACCCTGGCACTGTCCATAGAGCACCGGGTGGTCCTGGGGCGGTACCAGCATTTATACGGTTAGTGGCGATTTTCAGTCTATTAACTGGATAAGTGGTCTCATAAAGTTAGGGCAGGTTTTTTTTCTGACTGAACTTTCGGACCGATTCATAAAGCTAGCCTGAGCTTTACAAGCCCATAACGCCACGTTTAAGCACACTTTACGATTCTTTAAATGCAGAAAACAGGCGTAAACGCCAACAGAAAAACTAGTTGCCAACTAACGCCATGCGTATTTAAATCTATTTAAATGAAGTTTAATTATTTAAATATATTTTAATCAACTGGTCTGGTATGCAAATCATGGCTATGCCAATGCAGAGACAGGCATAGAGGATTTCTCAACCAGCCAAAATTTTTACTGCAGGAACTGAGTAGACGTTAACCTCTAACGTGTGCCCCAACAGTATTTTGATGGCATTGGGTGCTTTCCCCACTGCCTAGATCATCTTCTCAGATAATCAGGCATCAGGAAAAGCCCCAGATGCCATCAAAATACTGTTGGGGGGGGGGGGCAGTGCCCAACAAAAAGAATCCCTGGTGGCTCAGCAGCCTCCCTGACAGTATTTTGATGGCATCGGGGACAATCGCGGCATCGGGAAATACTCCTGATGCCATCAAAACACTGTCGGGGGCCGGTACCCTGACAGAAAGTAAGCACCTGGTGGTCTAGTGGCCCCTGTACCCCGCACCCCAACCCGAATAAAAGAAAAAGTCACCTCATGTCTAATGGCCCCTGTACCCCCCCACCCCCATCCCCAAGTAAAGAAAATGAAATCCTGGTGTTCTAGCAGTCCTTGAATGCTCCACCCCCATCTCAAAGTAAAAGAAAAGAAAAGTAAAATTACCTGGTGGTCTAGTGTCCCCTAACTCCAACCCCCTCCCCATACCTTAAAACAGGCAGGAGCGCTGCCTACGCACTCCCACTCTGGTCTGCCATCTTCTAAAATGGCACACCTGGCCCCACGCGGTGCATCCCAGTATGCACCGCACAGAGCCAGGCACGCCATTTTACAAGATGGCAGACCAGAGTGGGAGCATGTAGGCAGCACTCTCGGCTATTTTAAGGTACAGGGGGATTTAGGGGCTGCTAGACCACCAGGATTTACTTTTCTTTTTACTTTTGGTTGGAGGGTAGGGGGTTCAAGGGCTGCTAGACCACCAGGATTTGCTTTTCTTTTACTTTGGATTGAGGGGTTCAAGGGCTGCTAAACCACCAGGATTTACCTTTCTTTTATTTTACTTGGGGTTGGAGGGTTGGGGGGGGGGTTCAAGGTCTGTTAGACCACCAGGATTTACTTTTCTTTGGGTTGAGGGTGGGAGGTTCAAAGGCCACTAGATCACCAGGATTTCACTTTTCTATTATTTAGGGATGGGATTGGGGGTACAGGGGCTGCTAGACCACCAGGTGATTACTTTCTGTCGGGGCACGGGCCTCTGACAGTATTTTGATGGCATTGGGGGATTTTCCCGAAGCTGCGATCGTTCCCGCTGCCATTAAAATATTGTCGGGGCTGATATGCATATTAGACACAAGTGCCCGAAGAGTAAGCCAAACTAGTGCAGATTTCTTGTGCTTATGTGTTTGGCTTGCTCTCCCAGTTTAATGTTGCAGTGGCTCATTTGCATGCCTATGGTTACCGGGGCGGACATTTGCATAACCTATCCTTCCTGCATTGCATGTTAAACTGTGTGCATTGACAGGAATGCTAAAAAAAAATCGATCCAGCTTGGGTCTAGCACCAGCTTTCTGCATCAGCCCGTTTGGTGCGGTTTGGTTATCTGGAGAGTGGCTGAATATTGCCACTGATTGGATAGCCGTGCCGGACAGAGGATATCCGAACTGTTAAGCTCTACAATCTCTCCCTCTCCCTCAGAGATCCTCTATACATGTCCCATGCTTTCTTCAATTCAGATACAATTTTCATCTCCACAGGGAAGCTGTTACATGTGTTCAGAGAGTTACTTTGCTCCTAGACAGATAGACGTATGGAGAGACATTTTTTCAACCCCTTCTTTATAATTTCTTTCCAACATTACGTTAAAAGCACCATTTATACCTTGGAAGAGCTGGACTATATCTTATCCCCTTCTCCCACCTCTCCTTCAAGGAGTGCATATTTAACTCCCATTTCTGGATTTCTGGTGCAGAATTCAGTCTTTTCTCGCTCAGGACTCCAGCAGCTGTGTATTCTAATCAAAGCTCTCATTTCTTTGAAGAGGTGGTAGGAGGAGGAAAAGCAATGGCCAAGGTGACCTCTGAAGCAACACCATTGCCTAGCTCAAAGTTACAGAGAAGTGTGTGGATCTGGGGGATTTCAGGGCTCTGTCAGCATTGCATAGTTGGACTTCTGGGGCTGTCTATTAAGCCGCTAAAAGCACATGATACAGGGACTTTATTGAATTGTGGCAGAAGGACCGGTTCCTCATCTGTGGATGGTTCAATACGAAGTTAGCCTGAGAATACACTATATGCTGTTCAGTTTACTTTACTAATGCCTTGCTTTGGGCGTAGCAGGAGGCTCAGCCCTACCTGTTCCTTAGACACAGGAGATAAGTCTTACCCGTCTCAGTTCTGCCCTTTATGTCAGGCACAGGAGAGGATCTCAGCCTTTCTTGCTGAGCTTCTTGTACTTGTAGGGGTCGAACTCCTCTCACACATGCTCATTTTACAAATCCCAGTCACAGTGTAAGCAAAGCGCGATAGCCTGCAATCTGCCTACTCCCGCCCCAGATTCTGCACCATTTGCCTCAGCCAAGCCATGGAGACGCTACGAGAGAGCATTGTGGCTGTCTCTTTCTTTGCACGTAGGGCAGGGAGATGTGGACAGCAACACTAAAGGGAGATGGAGAAGGAAGAAGGGTGGTGAATGGGAGATAGGATTTACTGCAATGCTTGATGGATGTTAAAAGGACGTGTGTGTTAACTCCATTCAGTTCAATTAGTATACTGTCACAAAATGAGTGATGCGTTAAAAATGCATTCATAAGACTTAAAAAAAATATTATTGCATTTATCTTATAAAAGTTGGGTCTCTGATAACTGAGAGTCTTTGTTTAGGTTACCCTTCTTCTTAACCCTTAATGCTGCAAACACTGGCTAAACTACAGCCTCCAGGAGTGTATGAAGCTAGTAGGATATTATTTTTTTACTGGAAGTCACTAAGTGGGTCTTATAAGAATGGTTAGCGCTCGGTTACTAAATGATCCCCTTAGAGTTTTCTCCAGGGTTTATTTATTTATTTAGTAGTATCTAGTTGTTTTTTGGAGATACTGTAGATCCGTAATTCCTTGAGACTCCAGTTTAATTCTGCAGGGGGGAGATGGGGCAAAGGAGGTGGGTGGCTTGGGTTGGTGATGCTGATACAGGGAGAGACAGAAGGGGAGAAGTAGGAATGGGGATAGAGAAAGATCGAAGGGTGGAGTCGGCAGTGAAGGACCCAATAAACAAAGACAAGTAGGAGGGTGGAAGAAGAAGTGTGAGAGGAGAGAGGGGCCAGTGAAGGGATGGCAGTGGGGAGGAGTTGGGAAAGTTGTGACAGTCCCCCTTGTTGGTTTGTAGTGTGAGAACTGTGGTCTCTCAGATACAAATGCCCATGATGCAGTGAATTCCATTGGCGTTTCTTGATCACACGATGCCTGGCACATCCCAAGACCTGGCCGGGGACAGATATTCTTCAGATCAGCGCAAAGCCCCAGTGAGCCCCTCTGTGAACAGAATAGCAAAGCCAGGAAAAAGAAACCACAGAACAGGAAACTCATCATCCGTCAGAGATAACTGCTTTCATTTTGTCACTAAACACACAGTTACGAAGAGAACTCCACGCATGCTGGAGGTGTCCTAGAGGAGCCCACCCAGGCTGGGAGTCGGTGAACAGGATGGTGATATTCCTGTGCTTTCAGGTAATGCTGCTTCTTTGCCCGCATGCAGTCATTTGTGCCATTAAAGACACAGCTGGATTCCACGCTCATTCATTTTAGCAAGGAATTGGCACAATATGTGTCTGGTTAACATTAACGAGCAACTGCGGCAGTGGCAGGTTTTGCTGAAGCTATGATTTCCGGTGGCGCTGCTCTTGCCAGATACCGTCCTAACCTGCATCGGCGAGCAGGAGTTGAAAAGCCAGAACATGTACCAGCTGAACCATGAGGCCTTTCCTGTGAGGGGACTGTAATTTCTTAACACTTTGTGACACTAATTAATAAAAGTAGCAGGTGCCACATTCTTCAGCGTAAGAGAGCAGCCATCTCTTGGCAGATATATCCTGAATTGACACGCACTGCTCAGGTTACCTGGCAGTTTGACACATCCTTTCAGTGCTGAGCACGAAGTCTATGATTTCAGTATCAACTCGGTTACGCAATTTTAAATGACCGGATTTCCACATGCCGAGGTACCTTTGCATTATGTGCTGCCTTTCAGTATTGCGTAATACACTCTGCCAGAAGTTTGCTTTATGTACCTTTGCTGAGTGATATTTCTTTGTGCTGTTTTTTGAGAACTCTAATGAGGGTTGTCAAGGTGTGGACCATTAACTGCACTTAAATAAAAGAAGGTTTCGGAAAGCAGAGTGGAGAATGGCAACTCCTACTTGCTTGGCTGGAGTGGTAATTCTGAAGTCATCACTGACACTGACTGGGGAAACTACAGGCGTTCTGGATGTTACTGATAGGGCCAGGCCCGGCCCAACCACTAGGCAAACTAGGCAGTTGTCTAGAGCAGGAACCTCTGGGTGTCGGGGGAGGGGGGGAGGCAAAGAGCAGGATATTACAAGCTAAACAATAGATTTTGACAGCCAAGGGTGCATAAGGTTCTAGGGTACCAACACCTTAAATTAACTCTGGGGCCGGTTCTGGACAGGGCACACTTCTAAAAAAGCTCACGCTACACTGGATGCTTGTCTCTGGCCAGGTCTTGAGCCTCCCCAACAGGCTTCCACCCAGGTCAGAATCTGCTCCACCCCTGCTCATTGCTGGGCTGATTAGGAGGAGAAAGGGTCTTAAAATGGGCTTTCATTCTACTTGTACCCTCCCCCCCTAGTTTTGTCCACTTTTGAGTTTCTTGAACTTATGTGTAGTCAAGGAAATCCTCCATCTAAGATTTCATAGAAACAGTACACTTGTGTCCTCTCACTGCTTTTGAGTAAAGTTTGTTTTTTCATTCTTCTCAGAAGCCATGCCTATGGTTTGCCTGGTACTCCCAGCCCCAGCTAGCTGGAAGGGATTTAGATGCTGGATTCTGGGAATCAAACCCCTTTCACCTATACCCTTTAGTACACTCTGAAGGTTTGCTTTGAAAGAGTTCACAGCAGGGCCGGATTTACCTTGAGTGAGGCCCTACGCCAACAAAAATTGTGGGCCCCCAGCAGGGGCGGCCCAAGGGGGGTGTGGGCCTCATTTGCATAAGGGGCCTCATTTGCATAAATATTTGCATAATGTTACCATATACTAACTTTTAGTAAACGTGCCTCTTAATGAGTGTATGGATAAAGAAAAACTAAAAGATTTCTACATTACTATAATCCAGTGCCAACTGCCAGACACATTAGGAACTACTACAAACACTGCCCATTTAGAAGCCATAGCAAACCCGCCGTATCCTAACAGCACTACCAGGACTCACAAAGCACCATACTCTACCAATCAAAAGGCAACACTGCAAATATTAAACCAATACATTTCCGAGAACAACAATACATGACCTACTGGGGAAAGAGAACAAGTGGCAATGTCAAATAGGAATTATATAAACAGAACACCTCAGCTCAGTTACACATGCAGAACAGACCATCACCAAACAAGGAATCACATTTTAGAAACAGGAAGACAATAATTAAACTGGGAATCCCAAAAGCCAAACTTGGAATGTACAACACTATAGAAATAAAACTACACATTAATTTGCTCTTGTACTAAACAAAGCGCAGACGTTAATGATGCACATTTACCAGAGCTGACATATTCCAATTAATAAATTCAAAATAAAGAGATATTTTTCTACCTTTTGTGCATTTTTTTCAGCTGCAATTGCTCCAGCCACTTTCTTCTAGTTTCTTCGTGTCTTCTGCTAACTCTCCATCGTCTGCTGTCCATTTGTCCTTTCTTCTCTCTTCTAGTTTTTTTCCATTCTCTCTCTACATCTGCTTTAACATACTAATCTTTCTCCTTTTGCTCTTTCCTCATTCCTATTTTATCCACTCAAATTTTACCCCTCCATCCTCAATCCCCACTTACTCTCCCAATACCCGGCCAATTGTAGATTTTTTATCCCTCCCACACAAAATATTTTTCCCTTCTCCATTTTACTCTTCCAGCCCCATCCCATTCTAATCCTCCCCCAACATCAGCTCCCTTCTAGTTCCAGCCTCACCCAGCATCCATTCCCTTCTAGTCCCTGCATCAGCCCATTTCCAGTCCTAGCCACCCATCAGCCCATTTCCAGTCCTAGCAACCCCCCAACCCAATACCAGTCCTAGCCCCCCATCAACCCACTTACAGTCCTAACCCCCATCACCCCATTTTCAGTTTAAGCCCCCCCCTATGACCCATTACCAGTCCTAACCCCCCATCAGCCCACTTCCAGTCCTAACCCCATCAACCCATTTCCAGTCAGCCCCCCATAGCCCATTGCCAGTCCTAACCCCCCCCATCAGCCCACTTTCAGTCCTAACCCCATCAACCCATTTCCAGTCAGCCCCCATAGCCCATTGCCAGTCCTAACCCCCCCCCCCCATCAGCCCACAGCCCATTACCAGTCCTAACCCCATCAGCCCACCTCCAGTCTTAACCCCCCCAGCCCATTTCCAGTCCTAGCCCCCCCATAGCCCATTACCAGTCTTAACCCCCCCAAAGACCATTACCAGTCTTTACCCCCACTAATCCCATTACCAGTTCTAAACCCCCCCAACTGCCCATTATCAGTCCTAACCCCATCAGCCCACCTCCAGTCTTAACCCCCCAGCCCATATCCAGTCCTCGCCCCCCCCCAAGCCCATCCCCAGACCGCCCCCATCCGACCACAGCCCATTACCAGTCTTAACCCCCCCAACGCACATTACCTCTTCTAACCCCACCACCCGCCCACAGCCCATTACCAGTCCTAACCTCATCAGCCCACCTCCAGCCTTAATCCCCCAACCCATTTCCAGTCCCAGCCCCCCCAATAGCCCATTACCAGTCCTACCCTCCCCCTCCCCCTCCCCCGGCCTAAAGTAAAATTTGATTTAAAAAAAAAACCTGCTGGCTGCCGCCGCAGGGCCCCCTCTGCTGCCGCGGCAGCATGGACTGACCCGCGGGGGCCCCCTCTGCAAGCGCGATCCCTCCGTGCCTCCCTCCGTGCAGGCTGTGAGAGGCGCGAAGAGTCTCCTTCGCGTCTCTCACAGCCTGCACGGGAGGGAGGGATCGCGCTTGCTGAGGGGGCCCCCGCGGGTCAGTCCATGCTGCCGCGGCAGCAGAGGGGGCCCCGCGGTGGCAGCCAACAGCTTTTTTTTTTAATTTTATTTTTTAAAAAAAGTCTAAGTTGTTCCTTTTTTGTGGGCCCTTCCCAGCTGTGGGCCCTACGCCATGGCGTACATGGCGTATACGTAAATCCGGCCCTGGTTCACAGCACCCCTCAGTCTCACAGTGGTATCAGGAATTGAAACAAATTTATACAATTAGACAACATAACCATACACACTGAGAGCTCGATTCCGTCCCGCACGTAGATCTCCTTTGTGCGTCCAGTCTGAACCGGATGCACAGAGGGGATTGCGATTCTGATCCCACAGGGCACATCTAGCCCCGCGGAATCAGAATCGCGAACAGTCCTGCACGTGCAGGATTACCCCCAGCTAATTCAGTCAAGGCTTCTCAATGGAGTCGTGGCGCCATGGTGTCATGTCGCTATGGCACTGCGACTCCATTGAAGAGCTGTGATACCGGTCGCCTGAAAAAGAGGTTTATTACCTACAGCCCGACCACCGATCTGGCCTCCTAAGGCCAGGGTCGGGCTGTGGGGAATAAACCCTGGCCCCCCCATGCCCCATCCGTGCCTTGGGCTGTGTAAAAAATCACATCCAGGGAACTTATTCTACCTCCGAGGTGGAATAACTTCCCCGGACATTTCGCCAGCCCTGGACATACAGGGCCGACATTAGAATTGGCCCTGTAGCTCCAGGGCCGGCGACCACCTACTGCCCACCCAGACTCCATCCCCGGGCCACCTATTCCCCGCCCCCATCTAACTTCCCTGCACAATCAGCAGGGAAGTTAGTTGGGGGCAGGAGCCGGCACAAATAGCGGGGATGGAGGTCCTGTCGGGCCATCCATCCCATCCCTGCTGTTCATAGCACAGAATCAGGGGAGAGGAAGTGACGTCACCGTGTAGATGGCAGTTTCATTTCTGAGCTTTCATCGGGGCGTGATTAAAAGTGGTGAAAAGTGAGCTTCCGAACCCTACAAAGTGCCTGGAAATATTCCAGTGGCCATCCTCACACCCCACCATGTCTGTATGGAAGAAATTGGAGAAGTATAAGTCCCCCTGTGCTGCTAAGGTGCTTCGGGGGCAGCGAGACTCTGAGGACCACATGGTCTCGGGGAAGGATCCTGAGGAAGATCTCGAGCGGGCCAAGGACAGCTGCACCCAGAGAGACATTTGGGGATGGATGTGCACTCTTAAAAAGGAGATCATCTCTACTCGGGGGATATAAAAGACGCTTTGCAGGAGATCCGGAGCAATTTGCGGGAACTCGGACACCAGGTGGAGGGCCTGGAGGGACAGGCAGAGGAGCAGGCTGAGAATGCCGTGGAGGGGCAGTTGCAGTTACTTCGGAAGGAACAGAAACTTCTAAAAGACAAGATGGATGATTTGAAGAACCTCACTCGCCGCAATAACATACGAATTTGTGGGTCCCGGAAGCAAATCAGTATTCAGATGCAGCCTCCGTGGTTCAAAATGTTTGCTGCCAAGTATTGCAGGGACTCTCTGAGCAGGCTGAGGCAGAGACAGTGGTGGTGGAGAGAGCACACAGAGCGCTGGGACTCCCAATAGTGGGATGACCCAGAGACACTGTGGCCTGTCTATCATCATTCGCAGTAAATGATCAAGTGAGTCAGGTGGCAGCAAAGAAGGGCAGATTTGATTGTGAGGGTTGCACCATTGAGCTTTTCCACGACTTGTCAGTGGGAACCCTGCAGCGCCGCTGGGCCATGAGGCCAGTGACTCAACATTTAAGAGTGGGAAAGTTTAAGTACCACTGGCTCTTTCTGTTGACCTCCTATTTGATATGAATGGCTGCAGTTTCCAGGTGCGCATGGTGGAGGAAGTGTGGACAATCTTACGGCAGGAAGGAGCACTAAATTAGCCGGAGTAGCCCACTCTTGCCTAGATGAGTTCTGCACTACGCCTAGCCTCTTCCCACTGGGAGAGGGTATCGGCAAAAGAGCAGCACTGAGGCACAGGTCGGGCGGACCTGGCATGAGGGAAGTCTCAGGAGTAGAAGACCTGGGAAACGGCACTTGAACTGAGTTTGGACAATGTTTCACGATATCTTCAAACCTTCGTTCCCTCGCTTTAAAGCTCTTCTTAAAACTCATCTTTTCACTCAGGCTTTCGACCTTCCAGCTCCCCCGTGACAATTCTAATGCCATACACTACCCTTTTTCCTTCCCTCTGCCCTCTGCCCTCCCCCCTCAGCCATCAGCCTGTCTAGTCGTGCAACTTTGTTTCTTTCCTATTTTTCTTCCTTTGTCTCAGTAGTGCTTTCCTGTCAATTAAATGGCGTTCCTTTCTTCCTGTCCTTCTCTAGTAGGCTCCCCCTTGTTTATTACTGTACACCGCTCTGACACTTCGGTTTGGGCGGTATATCAAGACTTGCTAATAAATAAATAAAAAATAAATAAATCTAATTTATGGCCTTTTGGGCCCTGGTACCTATGCTTTGTAGTTAAATTGTTTCACATTTTGAAGGTTTGCGGGTTGTATAGGAGTTGGCTGTTGGGGGGAGGGGTACTAAGGTGACAATTGGGCATAAGGGGGGATGGGATGGCAAGGTTGAGTGGATGGATGGACTGGGCATGAGTGGGGGTGAGAGATGAGTGTGGGTTTGGGGGGAAGGAAGCAGCAGGGTGGGCGTCCACAGGGGGTCTCTTCTTCGGAACTAGGATCGGAGTGATGCTCTGTGAGAGGGGGGAGAGGGGTTGGGGAAGGGTATGGTGGGAAAGACATCTACATCGGGAAGGGTGGAGCAGTGGGAGCGAGGGTCGAGGGAAATGGCAAGTAGATTAACAGTGGAGACCCTGAATGTGCAGGGCCTAAATTCCCCACAAAAGCGGAAAATGTTGCTGCGAGAGATCCGGGATTGGCACTGGCAAGTGGTGTTTGTTCAAGAAACCCACCTGAGGGGATAAGATGAACACCTCTTGGGACCTCAGACTTTTCAAACCTTTTTTGCGGCAGAGGGCAGTGACCATAGACGGGTGGGAATAGCGATCTTGATTAAAGGAGATGTATTTATTTATTTTATTTAATTTCTCTTCTATACCACACTATTCAATATCAGTGCGGTATACATTTAACTGTACCTTTTATTCTGGGAGGGGTGCATCGTAAAATGGACGGGAGGGTGCTAGTAGTTTAGGGGGAATTGTAAGGGGAAAAGTTGACTTTTCTATCCAAGTAAGGACCCAACTTAGAGCAGGTAGCTTTTTGGACAGACCTGCACTGGTGGTGTGAGGGGAAGCTCCAGGGAAGGATCTTGGTGGGGGGGATTGTAATATTGCTCTAGATGGCTGGTCACAGGGAAGGGGAGGGGAAGACCCTGGATTGAAGGCTATGCAAGACTGGGTGCAGGACTTTGGGCTGGTGGACCTAAGGAAGGTAGCCAATTCCACCATCCAGGATTATACATTCTTTTCCTCAGTCCATGCGTCATATAACCGTATTGATTATGTTTTTGGAGATTCCTCCTGGAGAGATGACTTGGATGGTGCAAAAATTGGTCCCATAACTTGGTCAGACCATACTCCTCTTTAAAGTGAGGTTCAGCGCTTTGAATGAACCGGTGCGATAGACCTATTGGAAGCTTAATGAATATCTACTGCAGGGGGGACAAGTGATTCAGAACTTAGAGGATGTAATCAGGGATTACATGGAACTGAACAACAATGGAGAAGTGGGGATGAGAATACTCTGGGACGAGCTCAAGGCGGTCCTTCGCAGTCATTTAATCCAGATGGAGGCCTGGAGGAAATGCCAGCGGGAGAAGCAGACCAGTCAGCTAACTTCTCAGTTTGAGGCCCTAGAATGGAAACATAAGCAAGGGGGAGACCCGCTGGTTTGGGTGCAGATGGAGGATGTCAGGAAGCAGCTGAAGGAACTTCAGGAGGAAAGGATATCATATCAATACCAATGGGTTAACCAGATATATTACGAGTTTGATAATAAATATGGAACACTCCTAGCCCGCAAGCTGCAAGCCCGAGTGCAGCGCCAAGCCATTGATAAGTTGAAGGGGCCAAACGATAAGCTCCTATATAAGGGTGTTGATATTCGGGCTCAATTTATGAACTATTATAAGGCCCTTTGTACAGCGGACCCCCAGTGGAGAGAGCTAGAGTTAAGGAATATCTGGATAATGGCGGGGAGGGTTGTAGACAATTAGAGGCTTCTGTTGGAGAAGCACTGGAGTGAGCAATATCACTGGATGAGGTGCTGAAAGTAGTTCAGGGGTTGACCCCACACAAGGCACCGAGTCTCAACAACTTTACTGGTCTGTTTTACAAACGGCTGTCGGGGGTCCTGGGGCCCCTTTTGCTCCAGATATTCAATGTGGTTTTGCAGAGGAGTCTTCCCCCTTCTAGGTGGCAAGCAGCTATCACTGTGTTCCTAAGCCAGGGAAGGATCCGGCGCTGTGTGGGTCCTATCGCCCAATAACGCTGTTAAATACGGATGTAAAAATTTTAGCGAAAATATTGGCAGAGCGGTTGGGGCCAGCACTTCCGGGGGTCATACATCCTGACCAGACAGGGTTTATATAAGGGCTACAGGCAGCGGATAGCATGCAGTGGACTCTCCAGTTTCTTGGCTGTCCCGGCGAGAGAGACAGGAGAAGGCGTTCAATAGGGTGCACTGAGATGTTCTATTTGCAGTGTTGTAGAGAGTGGGGGTAGGTCCCCATTTTTTGACATGGATTTGGGAGCTATATGCTACCCCGGAGGCTACCGTTTGTGTCAATGGGGGCTACTTTGAGTTCTTCTCTCTGGGCGGGGAACATGGCAGGGGTGCTCGTTGTCCCCCTTGCTATTTGGAACCCCTGATGGCTAGGGTGAGGGCCATGAGGGACATCCGGGGCCTCTCAACATAAGATTGCCTTGTTTGCTGACAATCTCCTATTTATGATTGATTACGCTACCGGTGCTTTTCTGTGAGTTGCATGATTAAGGCGCCCTTTTGGGGGGTTTAAAATAAATCAGGATAAGACAGAGACATTAGCAATCAGTGTTAGTCCTCAAGTAGTGCAGAACCTAAGGGAACATTACCCCTTCCACTGGATGACCCAGTTCGTTAAGTATTTGGGGGCACAGGTGACTTCATCGCCTGCGCACCTTTATGGGACCAACTACCCTTTCCTATTTCAACAGATACAATGCGACCTGCGGCAACGGTGGGAAGGGGAAATATTTTGGCTGGGCCGCATTGCGCCATTAAAGATGAATAATTCCCCGGTTATTGTATTTGTTTCAGATGTTGCCGGTCTGGGTGGGGCCAGCGGATCTTTGGTGGTTACTGGGGTAGGCTTTCAATTTTGTTCGGAGTTCCAGTCGACCTTGGGTGGGCCGATGGGTTATGTACACGGCCCAGTGGGAGGAGGACCTAGGGGTCCCAGATTTTGGGCACTACTATGCAACGGCTCAGATGTGACAGATATTCAACTGGCGGATGAACAACCGGAACCCTAAACAGTTTCAGGAAGTGGAACAAAATTGGGCTGGAGAGATGGGCTTGCAGCACCTCCACTGGATGGCTTCCCCTCTCGGGAGACGTTGACGGGAGAACCCTACTTGTGGCATTTATATACTCAGTGGAGACACGGCTGGAAATGGCTCATCCCCTCAGCTCGTTTTTTGGTTGTGGGTTCGGTGGGGGCAACCCCGGGGTCCTTTCTGGGGTGGGAGGGGTTTTTTCAACAGTGGGAGCAGGTAGGTTTGGATATCTTTGCTAAATTTATAGAAGAGGGAATTGGTTGCCTTTTCAGTGCTTCAGGAGAAATACCATCTGTCAGGTGGGGATTTTTTTGCCCATCTTCAGACCAGGCATTTTCTGCAGCAACGAGACATTTGAAAGATATGTGAGGAAGGGTACAATGATCTGGAAGTGTTGTGGTTGGGTATCGAAAGAGAAGGGGGCTCATTCAGTGGTTGTATTGGGACCTACAGGAGCAACCTCCTCAAAAGTTCCGGTACCAGAGGGCGTGGGAGCGGGACCTGAGCAGGGAGTTGGATGCACAAGAATGGATGTGTGTGTGTGAAAGTCAATCTCGAAAGGCTCTTTCGGTGACGGTCAGGGAGACTTCCTATAAGCTCCTGTACTGCCTTGTATTATACCCCTGATAGGTTGCATAAAATGTACCCTGTATCCTCAGATAGGTGCTGGCAAAATTGTGGTATGCAAGACACCCTTACTCATATTTGGTGGGACTGTCCATTAATTACCCAGTATTGGGAGGCCATCCGAGCCCAGGAGCAATCTATTTTCCAGGTAGACATTGGCTTGGACATGAGGATATGACCTGAGAAGGTGCCCTTGAAATGTGTCCGGCCCATTCGGGCCTGTATCCAGGCAGACCGGAGTGAAATAGCCAGGACGTGGAAGCAGCGGCGGTGCTCGGACTGGATATGTGGCGCACACCGCTTCATTTTAATGGAGCGCCTGATGGCCATACATCGCCAGAAGGGGAAAGGTTTTTGCAAACTCTGGCAACCTCTGACAGAATATTTAGCGGGTTGAGATGTCTTTCTGCCAAAAAGAGGGGGGATGGGGGAGAGGGGGTTGGGGAGGTTTGTTATATACACTTGGTTTCATAAAGGGGGGAGAGGCAAAATAACAAGAATACTTTGTGAGCTGTTGCTGTGTGGAACTTTGTTAAAGTGTGTTTTGATATGCCAAAGGTTCAATAAATACTAAAACTGAAAAAAAAAATCAAAATTGGGCACCTCTCATAATTTAATGTGATTGCAACAGATCATAAGGCTGTGATGTATTAACTGTCAGATTCTGTGTCTTGAGTTGATTTTGGAGAGATGGGCAGTAAGTCAAAGAAAATCAATGTCTAGCCAACCTTCTGTTACTATTGCATCATTAACTTGCAAATCTGCTATTGAGTTTTTTCAGAAAACATTAACACACTTCTGGTATTTTCCTTGTACATAATGAATGAAAAAGTCAAAGCCTTAATACTTACAGAGACTATACATTTTGCCTTGCTAGAGCTTCCAATTTGATTTGAGGTTTTCCCTGTTCAATTCATAATTTGTGGTTGTGTATTTTTTATTTGAGTTTTTTGTGGTAGCTGCAAGAAGGTATTTAGGCATTGTTAGATAGTTGCGTCATTTTGTTTCTATGAAGATATTAGTCCACTGAGTTTATCTGTCTTTGAATTACCTTTCTTTTGGGCATTTCATTGTTTGTGGTGATCTAAGATAAAGTATCCTCCTTTGCCCCCCCCCCTTCCAAAATAAATACATAAACAACACAATTTTGAATGCAGCAGAACCACATTCCCTGCTCTGATCCAAAGAAAGTGATTGGAACACATCCCTGAATTGTAACTAATCATTCAGAGTCTGATGACTTGCAAAGGCTCCTTGGAGCACTTGGGGCATCTGACAAACCATGCTCTGAGGTCCTTTCCTGGTGGGAGGGAAAAGATAGCCTTTCAAGGACCTAAGGCTTGTGGAGGAACTTCTGACACTTCCCACTAACCCAAAATAAAACACTACACAATCACTGTGGAGGGGGATGTTCCAGAATTAAATAGTTTACTGGGGTACTTGATGCCGATGAATTATTTGGCATATAGTACATTTGAGTCTGGTGCAATCCATACAATAAAACAAGTAAATGCAGTCCACAAAGTAGTGACATGCTACGGTCTTTTCCTAGCCAGCCTAGCGAAGGCACTCTATGGAAAGAGACACCCCCCTCTCCTTTGCCCCCAATGCAGATTCCTTGATCATTACAAGAATTGGAATACTTCTTGATCTACTGTAGATGAACTTCTGTTCTAACCTCTGTTTGGCTTCAGCTCTGTAGCAGCTTTACAAATCTGGGAGTCCTCTCTTCTGACTGCTGCAAGAAATCTATTTCTTTTAGACACTTGAGGAAAACTCTTCAATGAAATCAAGGACTAAGGGACAAACTTCCCAGGTCTGCTTAATCTTCAGACCCTCTCGATAGCCCCATCACACTCTCTCTCCTAGGTGGATAAGTGCTCCTCCCTTGAGTCTCAGAACATGTTCATGTAGAGTCAGGAGGAACAGCACTGCATATGCCTTGTAGCGCTATACAAATGATTAGTAGCAGTAATAGAATTACAGTGAATGCAGACTCATGAGTTTTATAGAAAAACACTCCCTCAAAATACATCTTCCATCGGAGAATATCTGTTGGGGCTTTTGACACACTCTTATGTCCCTGAATCCAAACCCCTCAATTCATCTTCAGGAACTCAGCTAGCTTAATATTAAACACGTTTAAGCAGTAGCTCTCACCCCCGTCCTGGAGACACGCTGAGCCAGTCAGATTTCCAGAATAATCACAATGAATATGGCATTCGTGAGTTTGAAATTTTGTTCAATGTAAACCGCCTCTGATCGATGGAAGGGGCGGTATATAAAACGTTAAATAAATAAATAAAACGAGAGAGATTTGCATGCGCTGCCTCCATTACATGCAAATCTCTATTTTGCATATTCATGGTGGTTATTCTGAAAATCTGACTGGCTACATATGTCCCAAAGACTGGGCTAAGGCCACCTGTTTTTCAGTGATGTGGCTGGGAAATGGCTTAGCAGACAGTAGATGCGATATCTCAACCATCAGTGCTGGCTGAAGAATCTTTTTCTCAGATGAGTTGGGTTTTTTAAAATTAAACTTTATTATCTTCTAAAGGCATAAAAACTTAATCTGTTATATACAGTCATAACAATAGCCAGCATATACGATATCACCAGTATACCCCTCTCAAAGCTTCACCCTGCTCACTGCCCTCTATATCCCACTACATTTCCAGTCATACAAAGAGAGAGCTGCAGTGAGCAGTAAAGCTCTGACAAGCAGGGACTGTCTCTTTTATGTCTGTACAGCGCTGCGTACAAATGGTAGTGCTATATAAATGATAAATAGTCGTAGTAGCAGTAAAGCCACATTAAAACGGACTTCAGGAAAAAACTAAAGACATACCTTTTTCAACAATCCTACAACTTGACCTTATCAGTAATAACCATCTATTGCCATCTGCAGAAACAAAATGTACATACCTGTAAAAATGTATATATGTAAAAACCTCCTCCCTTTCCCTCCCTTACTGTGTGTTGTGCTTATCCTGCGAATCACTTTGTACATATTTTGAAAATTTTTGTCCTTGATCTGACACCTTTCCGTCATAGCATCCTGTAAATCACTTTGTACATATTTTTAATATTGCTATGTCCTGATCTGACAGTTTCCTTCATATAATCAAACCGCTCCTGATCGCTGGAAGTAGCGGTATACAAATGTATGCTAAATAAAATAAATAAATAAATAAAACCTCTTTGGGTGAGGCTGCATTTGATGTCCTATGCCAGGACTCATCTACTAAGCAAAAGAATTCCACACCTTAGAAAAACTATCTAATTGACTGCTTCCAAGTACTGTGAGGCATGAGATATTTTACATATAGCGTACTTTTAACTGCATAATTTCCACAAATGGTCACATTGCTTGATTTCTAAGTCTGTGCTTCCATCAGTCTAGCTGCAATCCCTCCAACCACCACCAGTTGGGATTCCTCAGTCATCCCATC
The DNA here is from genome assembly GCA_033557465.1 of Ichthyophis bannanicus. Lineage (NCBI taxonomy): Eukaryota > Metazoa > Chordata > Amphibia > Gymnophiona > Ichthyophiidae > Ichthyophis > Ichthyophis bannanicus. Next base: position 175,788,356 of record CM066044.1, read on the forward strand.
TGGTAAGGCAGCGTTTATAAAGACAATGCCCATTCTCTTACCAATAGACCATCCAAGTAAGCTGCTGGAAAATTGAAAAACCTCTGACCAAAAAATTGTATTTTAATACAGTGCCACGTATATGTGCATAGCTACTGTCCATTCTACATCCCCTCCAACATAATTTAGAGCCTGTTCCGTAGATAATTTTATAGATATTTTCTAATATATTTCAAGTTCTCACCCCCTATAGAGCCTAGGAAACATCTGGACCCACAGTTAATCATATTTCTCTTCTCCCAAATCTTCCTTCCATTGTTTTTGGCAGTTTGATTTATCTTCTTCTCTGGTTTCCATAATTTTATAGAATTTCAAGATGCCCACTTTGGATTTGGACAACCGAAATATCACCTCCACTGTTTTAGAATCATTCCCAACCTCTCCCTTTATTTTAATTTTTAAATATTGTAGTACTTGACAATACAGCAAATAATCTCTCTCCCCCCAGTTCCTTTTGATACCTCAGAGACTCAAAACTCCAAACCCCATCGGTATCAACAAACTGGCCCAAACTTTGTAGCCCCAATGCCTCTCATCTGGAAAGCATAGTTACTCACCTGTAACAGGTGATCTCCGGAAACAGCAGGAATTTAGTCCTCACATATGGGTAGCGTCGATACAAATGGAGCCTGCGCGGGAACGCTCCCCAGCGTCCAATCAGAAAGTTTTGGGAGCATCCCACAGCGCCTGCGTGCTGCCTTCCCGCCTTTCCCAACTGCCTCTCTCCAGTTGAGTTTTAAAGCTGAGACAAAGAGAGAGAGAGGAAAAGGAGAGAGATAGCTAGAGATACACAACTCCTAGGGGAGGTGGGTGGGTTGTGAGGACTAAATTCCTGCTGTTCCCGGAGATCACCTGTTACAGGTGAGTAACTATGCTATCTCCAGGAACAAGCAGGAATGTAGTCATCACATATGGGAACTCCCTAGCTTTAGGTGCCAGGGAGAGACCCCAGAAGTTGTGTGTCCCTGAAGAGGGCTCCACTTCCCCCCATGGATCTCTGGCATCCTACCAGGGATGGTGGGTAGGAGTTGATTAGGTATGGAACAGGTGTTGGAGAACAGCCTGACCAAACAAGGCATCCCGGCGGGAGTCCTTGTCCAAGCAGTAATGGGCTGTAAAGGTATGAACCGAGGCCCAAGTGGCTGCTTGACAGATGTCGTCGATAGACACAGAGTGCAGATGAGCCATTGAGGCTGCCATGGCTCTCACATTGTGAGCTGTGACATGGCCTTCCAGAGAAAGGTTCTTACTCTGATAGGCGAAAGAAATACACTGAGCAATCCAGTTCGACAGTGTTCTCTTGGAGACTGGAAGTCCCAAATGAGAAGGATCAAAAGCAACAAAGAGTTGAGAGGACTTTCTATGTTGCTGTGTTCTATGTAAGTAAAAATCTAAAGCTCTTTTACAGTCCAAGGTATGAAGATTCCTCTCTGCATTTGATGCATGAGGCCTTGGAAAAAACACAGGTAGGTAGACCGCTTGGTTCAGATGAAAAGGCGAGACCACCTTTGGCATAAAGTGTGGATGAGTCCTGAGGACTACCTTGTCATGATGGAACCTTGTATAAGGTGGATCAGCTACTAGCACTTGCAACTCACTAATGCGGCGAGCCGATGTGATTGCAATGAGAAAGATAACCTTCCAAGAAAGAAATTTCAAGGAGGTAGTAGCTAAAGGTTCAAATGGTGGCTTCATGAGCTGCCCAAGAACCAGGTTTAAGTCCCATGCCACCGGTGGTGGTCTAATGGGAGGCTTGGTTAAGAGAAGGCCTCTCATAAATCTTGCTATAAGAGGATGAGAGGAAATAGGTTGTCCATTTAGAGGCTTAAGGGAAGCTGCAATAACACTCAAATGGACTCTTACTGAATTAGTCTTAAGACCTGCATTGGATAAATGAAGAAGATACTCCAGCAATGATTCCAGAGGTATCGCAAGGGGGTTAAGAGCCTTTTGCGAACACCATATGGTAAACCTTTTCCACTTGAAAGCATAAGAGCGTCTGGTGAAAGGTTTCCTGGAAGCAAGAAGAATATCTTTCACTGGCTGAGGGATATTAAGATCATGGAGATCTAGGCCTTCAGCAACCAAGCCCTGAGATGCAGACTGGGGATTGGGATGCCATAACATTCCGTCCTCCTGGGATAGGAGATCTGGAGCAGACCCTAACTCCAGGGAGGGAGCTTGAGAGAGATGTAGAAGCAGAGGGTACCACACTTGCCGTGGCCAATGTGGAGCTATGAGAATCATATGGCCTCTGTCTCTCTGAAGCTTGAACAGGGTTTTGGGAATTAGGGGAATGGGTGGAAAGGCATACAGGAAGTCTTGACCCCAGTAAAGGAGGAAAGCATCCCTGGCCTGAGCCCCCTGAGCCGGAATTCTGGAACAGAACCGGGGAAGTTTGGCATTCCACGGACTTGCAAAGAGGTCTATGTCCGGGGTTCCCCAAAGTTGAAATATCCTGGTCACCTGGTCTGCATGCAGAGACCACTCGTGTGGAAGCAGAACTCGACTGAGTCTGTCTTCCCAAGAGTTTTGAATGCCTGGAAGATACACTGCCAGAAGATGAATCTGATGCTCTCTGGCGAGGGCCCATAGTCGCAAATCTTCGTTGCAAGGCAACAGAGAGCCTGTTCCCCCCTGCTTGTTCACATAGAACATGGCTACTTGATTGTCCGTATGAATGAGGACTGTCTTGTAGCTGAGCAGGGTGTGGAACACTCGCAGAGCAAGAAAGATTGCTCTGAGCTCCAAGAGATTGGTATGTAGATAACTCTCCTGTGGAGACCAGGTGCCGTGGGTGGAGAGGTCTTGCAGATGAGCTCCCCAACCCATTGGAGAAGCATCTGTTGTGAGAGTTGCTTGGGGTAAGGGTTGCTGAAAAGGGGACCCCAGCAACAGGTTTTGAGTGGACTTCCACCACTGGAGGGACAAAATGAGGCGACTTGTGTTTGCTATTTTGTCTGACAGACATCCCGATGCCTGGGTCCATTGGGTGGATAAAGTCCACTGAGCTGCCCTCATGTGGAGGCGAGCATAGGGAACCACATGCACGGTGGATGCCATGTGGCCTAGTAGTTTTAACATTTCTCGAGCAGTTAGATGAGGCTTTAGCACTGCTTGAGAAGCTAACTGCACCAAGCGAAGGAAACGGGCCTGGGGGAGATAGGCCCTTGCCTTTGTGGTATCCAGGAAAGCTCCTATGAACTCTAAAGACTGAGTGGGAGTCAGACTGGATTTTGGGATGTTTATTACCAGCCCTAAATACTGAAGGATACGCATTGTGCAGGATAGAGAAGTCCTGGCCTCTGACTCTGTTGGGGCTCGAATGAGCCAATCGTCTAAGTAAGGGAAGACGAATATCCCTAGAGTGCGGAGAAATGCTGCTACAACACCATGCATTTCGTGAACACCCTTGGTGCTGAGGCCAGGCCAAATGGAAGCACCCTGTTTTGGTAGTGCTTTCCCTGAAAAAGGAACCGAAGGAACCTTCTGTGAGTTGGATGGATGAGAACATGGGTGTACGCATCCTTGAGATCTAGAGAACAAAGCCAATCCTGACTCTGAAGGTATGGCAGCAGAGATCCGAGAGAAATCATTTTGAATTTCTCCTTGACAAGGAATTTGTTCAATTCTCTGAGGTCTAAGATAGGTCTGTAACCCGCTGTTTTCTTTGGAATAAGAAAATAAGGGGAATAGAACCCTGTACCCTGTTGATGGAGGGGTACTTCTTCTATTGCCCCTTGGGCAAGAAGGATAGCAACCTCCTGACCTAACAGGTTGAGGAGAGAGGTCGGAGAATTGAACTGCTTTATTACTGTGTGAGGGGGCATGCTTGAAAAATGAAGCTTGTACCCCTCCTTTATGATGGAGAGTGTCCAATGCTCTGCTGTTATTTACCCCGATCTGGGGGCAAAATGACATAACCTTCCTGGAATGGTGGAAGGTTCTGGTCCCCCCAGAACCAGGAAGGCTAAGTTCTCTAGATGAGAGTCAAAGGCCCTGTGGAGGCCGAGCCTGCTGGGCCGGTTGAGGCCTAGCAGCCTTTATTTTCTTTTGTTTGGGTGGTTGCTGACCTTTCCTGGCAAGCTGACCTGCAGAACATCCCTGCTGAACATAAGCAGGATACATTTTTTTTTAGAAAAAAATGGTTTCTTGAACAATTTTCTTCTAGCAGGATCAGCAGTGGACTTGGATAATCTATCCAAGGTGGAATTTTCAGCATCCATTTCATTGGCTTTTTCCTGCCAATCTTTACCAAACAGGTTCTCACCAGTACAAGGGATATTTCCCAATTTGTCTTGTACCCAGAGCTCTAAATCAGATGCCTGGAGCCAAGCAATTCTACGTGCACCTATGGCCATAGCCGAGGTTCTGCTTATGCACTCAAAGCAGTCAAAGGCTGCACGGTTGGAAAATTTTGAAACATCTTGGGCATGTTTGACCAAAGTGAGAAAAGCCTGTCTTTTATCCTCAGGAAGAAAAGGACTTAAAGCCTCTAAATCATCTGTGACCTCCTTCAGGAACATTCCCATATAGAGACTAAAGGAACTGATCCTGGCAGAAAGCAAGGAAGCTTGGAAGACCCGACGTCCAAAAGTATCCAGGGTTCTGCACTCACGTCCTGGAGGATTAGAGGCATGACTTTTTGCACTCTTGATCCTTCTCATAGCTGACTCCACTACAATAGTGGTGAGGAAGCTGAATCTTATGGAATCCAGGACAAGGAGGGACTCGATACATGGTATCCAGTCTACGAGAATGAGGAGAGGTGGAAAGAGGTGTTTCCCACAAAAAAGAAAGAAATAAAAAAGAATTCTTCTGCGGTGACAGGAACACGACCTGCTGGCTCCGCGGAAAAAGAAGAACTGGAGAGAGGCAGTTGGGAAAGGCGGGAAGGCAGCACGCAGGTGCTGTGGGATGCTCCCAAAAGCTTTTTGATTGGACGCTGGGAAGCGTTCCCGCGCAGGCTCCGTCGGTACCGACGATACCCATATGTGATGACTACATTCCTGCTTGTTCCTGGAGATCTGCCCTGCCCTACTTTAAGACCTGGAAGAAACTCCGTATTATATCTCAAAGGAGTATACCATGAATACCTCTCAAGGCCCAAAAAAAAGGCAGCTTCCACTTCTCCCATATCTTTAATATTATTCCTGCAAAAGGGTTCGATATCCATTGACCATGGAACCTAATCCCTGGCAACCATAATCTAGAACAAAGGGGAAGCCTACCGCTATCCTGTTGCTCAGTGGGGACCCATTCCTTACACTCTCTTTCCAAACTAAGAGAGCCTCAATTGAGCCACCTCATAGTATCTTTTAAAATTCAGGACAGTCAGGCCTCTCCGCTCTTTAGCTTTATATAGGACCCAATGAGAAATAAGGGTCAATTTCTTATCCTAGATATAGATAAAAAGTTTTCTCTGTAATCTTTTTATATAATTTATATAGTATTCCTATTCGGAGGAGTCCAAACAAATAGATATAGAGCCTGATTCCCGGAGGGGTATGTCCGGGCCGTCCGGACATCCCTCAAGAAGACAGGACTGTTAGGACTCGATTCTGGACCGTGGGAGCTAAACGTTCCTGTGGTACACAAGATCATGCTTGTGGACAGCCTGGCATGCCCCTGCTGCCTGTGAGGACATCCTCCCCACAGGTGCCCCTGACTTCTGTGGCTTAGGCCCCCTCTTCCTCTCTGCCTGACCCACGGCTGGCCAGCAGGGGCCTGGATCGGGCAGCAGGGACCCCCTGCACCCGGCCCCGGCACAGGCCCCAGGGGCGGATTCTCCGGGTCAGGTCAGTGCTAATTATTCACCTTCCACCTGAATCGACCCTGTACGTCCTGCCAGTCTGGCCCTGCCTCCGGTCCGCCCAGACCCCACCCCCTCCTGTCTCCCACCGGCTCTCCCCGTCCTGCTGCTCTGGATCTGAGGGGAGAGATGGAGGGGGAAATCGGGCCCGCCAGGATGTGCAGCCCCGCAACCCACATCTCTGCATTGGGCCCATATTGGGGTGAAACCATAATTTTTATTCTTGTTATCCTACCTTGCCAGGAAATATGTAAATGAGCCCAGTGTTCCAAATCCCTAGCTGCTTTCTTAAATAAGGCGTTATAATTTACATCAAAGAGCCATAGGCGTAGTTTAGGAGGGTCCTAAGGGAGGAGTGCCTTCCCAAATGTTACAGGCATTAATGGTGAACTGGTCCCCCTGCCCCCACCGGCAGTTTGACTTTCTTACCCTTTGCCCCCCAAAGAAGAAGGAAAGCTACACTGATGCAAAGAGCCTCTTCACATCCACTACTAAATTGATCACCGAATACCAGATCTGCTCCTTCGCCTACCAAAATAAGAACTACCCCTTCAGGAGGACAGTCTGGACTTCTGGAACCGTAATGTTATGAATCTCAGATTAAGTAGTATTTACTTTAAAACCTGATACCATGGGGAGCGGAGCAAGATGGAATGCAGGACTGAGCTCTGCTGCAGGTGTTCTTTCCCTCGACTAACGCTTTACCTTATCATGCCTCCAAAGTAACCAAAGAAGCCACCAGATAAGATGATAAATAGCAGGGGATCTTTTCTGCTGCAATAATGGCTTGACAGACATCTTCAGGTCTTGGGGAAAAAGCCCAGTTTGGCTGAATTTTCCACTGCTGAGGACGCCAGTGAAGCAGTGTCTACGGTAACAGATCCCACACGTGAAGGGGCCACACTGGACTTGGTGCTTACCAATGGTGAGAGTGTTTCTGATGTTATAGTGGGATATCATCTCGCATCCAGTGATCACCACATGGTGTGGTTCAGTATTGGGCTGATAAAATCCATTCAAAAGTGAGGTTCTTAGACTTTAGGAAAACTAACTTTGCCAAGATGGGCCAATACCTCAAGAATTCGTTAGTGGAATGAGAACAGCTGGGGGATGTAGAAAAACAGTGGGCAAAACTGAAAGGGAATATTTTAAGGGTAACCAATCTTTTTGTTAGAAAGGTAAATAAAGGTAAAAGGAAAAGGAGGCCGCTATGGTTCTCAAAAGAAGTAGCTGAAAAGGGGGAGGCCTTTATGAACTACAAAAGATTACAGAGAGAGGAAGACAGGCATCTATATTTGGAAAAACCTAGAGAAGTTAGCAAAGTAGTCAGGAAAGCAAAAATACAAAAAGAAGAAGAAATAGCCAATGCAATAAAATGGGGGGATAAGACATTTTTCAGATATGTTAGTGAGAGGAGGAAGGGCAAAAGTAGTAATGTTAGACTCAAGGGTGAAGGGGAGGAATATGTAGAAGCTGATGAGGATAAAGCGGAATTGCTTAACAAGTATTTCTGTTCTGTGTTCACAAATGAAGGGCCAGGAGCAGGATCTCAGAAAACACCCACAAATAGGAACAGAAGCAAGGGGCATCTCAAACAATTTTCAGAAGACTGTGTTTGTGAGGAACTAGCTAAACTAAAAGTAGACAAAGCAATGGGACTGGATGGGATACATCTGAGAATACTGAAAGAACTTGGGGACGTTCTAGCAGCTTCACTGACTGACCTTTTCAGTGCCTCTTTGGAGCCGGGAGTGGTGCCAGAGGACCCAGAGACACATGTGGTCCCTTTACACAAAAGTGGAAGTAAGTATGTGGTAGAAAACTACAGGCCAGTTAGTCTAACCTCTGTGGTGAGTAAATTATTGGAATTGCTGCTGAAAGAGAAAATAGTGAGGTTTCTGAAGTCCAATGGATTACAGAATTGGCGGCAGCATGGATTCACCAGAGACAGGTCTTATCAGACAAATCTGATTGATTTCTTTGACTGGATGATTAGGGAATTGGACCAAGGGAAAGCTCTAGATGTGGTGTACTTGGTCTTTGTAAGGTCTTTGACACTGTTCTGCACAGGAGACTTATAAACAAACTGAGCACCCTAGGGATGGACCCTAAAGTTACTGACTGGATTAGAAATTGGTTGCGTTGGAGGCGACAAAGGGTACAGGTAAGTGGAGCTCACTCTGAGGAGAAGGAGGTTACCAGTGGTGTGCCACAGGGATTTGTCCTTGATCCAATTGTTTTTAACATCTTTGTTAGTGATATTGCGGAAGGGCTGTCAAGTAAGGTTTGCCTCTTTGCGGATGATACCAAAATCTGCAATAGAGTAGATACCCAGGAAGGAGTAGATAACATGAGGAGGGATTTAGCTAAGCTTCAAGAATGGTTTAAAATTTTGCAGCTGAGATTTAATGCTAAAAAATGCAGGGTCATGTATTTGGGCTGCAATAATCCAAGGGAGCAGTACAGTGTAGGAGGTGAAGTACATCTGTCCACAAAAGAAGAGCGGGACCTGGGCATGATTGTGTCTTACGATCTTAAAATAACTAGGAGTTGGGAGGGTGGGAGGGGATAAGGGAAGTGGAATTGCAATGGGCTAAACTAAAGGAGGCAATACTGAACAAAATGCACAACCACTTCCACAAAAAATCAAACAGCCCAGGAACAAATGGATCCCAGTGGGCTCTGGTAGGTTGTGACCTGTAACACAGAGACACCCTATACATCAAGAGATATCACCGCATAATGCCTTCTGTGCCTTGGATAATGAGGGTGCCCAATCCATGGAAACTGAAGAGCCCTTAAATGATTGACTTAATACGAAATCTACTGATAATGTACCAAATAACCCTCCATAGCCCATGTTCCCTGTAAAATAGTTATCTCCAAGTTATAATGCCCTGTTCAATGTAATTTCAGTTTGTTCAATGTAAACCGCACTGATGCAGAATAGCGCGGTATATAAGAGAATGTAAATAAATAAATAAATAGGAAGGAAAAAAATCACAAAACAGAAAACTACTACTCCTTGGAGATTCCGTCATCAGAGGCACCAACTTGGGAACACAGCTCAAAGGAGAGAGGATGGTCAAATGCCTCCCAGGCTCTTCAGCCAGCATGAACACAAACACAATTTTTGATATACTTTGTGCAGAAAGTGAGCACTTCAAAACTGATATTGTCATCCACTTGGGTACAAATGATCTGGCTAGAAACAGTGTCTCTGCAGTTCTTTATCTTTTTTTATCTTTATTGTTTCTTGATATACCGCACTAGGCAGCCAAGGCATCAGAGCGCTGTACAAATAATAAAAATAACAGCAAAGTGTAAGAAAAGAAAAGGAACGCCATTAATGGACAGGAAAGAGAACAAAGGGACTTCCAGACTTTGGGGGAGAAACTCAAGCCCATTGCTAACACTATAGCATTCTCAGAAGTTCCACCTGTTCATGGTAAGGGGGCAGAAAGACTGCATTGTATAAACAATTTCAATACATGGCTCCAAACCTGGTGCAAACAAGAAGGATTTAGATATATAGGCAAGTGGGGAAACATATGGATCAACTGTAATGATGGACTACATCTCTCTGCTGTAGGGAAAAGGATCCTAAGTGAAAACTTCAGGCAGTATGTGGACAGGCATTTAAACTAGGGAAAGGGGGTGATGGATGGAGAAGGACAAGTTCAGTACGTCACTCCCAGAAAAAGCAAAACATTGGAAACAGCCACACTTTTGAACACCACATCAATGGCAAGCGGGAAGGGGCGTGTAGAACAAAATCCATGCAAAAGGCAGGCAAGCCATTCAACAAATGCTGGAAAGCAATGAGTACAAATGCTCAAAGCCTAGCCAACAAAGTTCCTGATCTGGAAGCCCTAATGGTGGAAATGGACTTGGACATTGTGGCCATTACAGAAACATGGTTTAATGAGTTGCATTAATGGGATATAGCCATAGCAGGCTATAATCTATTTAGAAGAGATACAGAGGGTAGAAAAGGAGGAGGAGGAGCCCTGTACGTTAAAAGCAATATTAAAGCTGCTGAAATACTGGGGACATGGGGAAAAGAAGAAGCGCTCTGGATTGTGTTGGAAAGAGGAGATGGCACTGTCATCCATACTGGTGTGATCTACATGCCTCCAACTCAAACGAAGAAATGGATAGCGAATTGATTGTTGATATTGCAAAGATAGCCATGAAGGGGGAAGTGATCATATCTGGTGACTTTAATCTACCCGATGTGGATTGAAGTGTTCCTTTTGCAAATCTGGAAAGAAGTAAAAAAATTGTGGATGCCTTCCAAGATGCGTTACTTAAACAAATGGTGATGGAACCGACCAGGGAGAGCTCGGTGCTGGATTTAGTGCTCACCAACGGAGACAGCATGTCGAATATCCAGGTGGGTGCCCATGTGAGTAGCAGCGATCATCACATGGTGTGGTTTGAGATAAAAGCCAAGGTGGAATCCAATTACAGCAAGCTCAAAGTCCTAGACTTCAAAATCGCTGACTTCAGTAAAATGGCCAAGTACCTAAAGGAGGAGTTGGTAGGGTGGGAGGGGATAAGGGAAGTGGAATTGAATGGGCTAAACTAAAGGAGGCAATAAAAGGTGCAACAGATACATACATAAGGAAAGTAAAGAAAAACAAGAGGAAAAGGAAACCTATTTGGTTCTCCAAAGAAGTGGCTGCACAAATAAAGGCAAAAAACAAAGCTTTCACAAAATTCAGAAGTTTGTAAACAGAGGTCCACAGAAAAGAATACAAGATCAAACTAAAAGAGACAAGAAGAGAAATAAGGATAGCAAAGTCAAAGGCAGAAGAAAAGATGGCTAAAGATGTGAAGTGTGGTGACAAAACATTTTTCAGGTATATTCGGGAGAGGAGGAAAAGCAGAGGTGGAATTACAGGACTCAAAAGTGCTGGGAACAGATTTGTGGAAAGTGACTTTGAAAAAGCGAAAATGCTAAACAAATACTTCTGCTCTGTTTTCACTAGAGAAAATCCTGGAGAAGGACCACCTGTGATTGACAAATATACAAATGGGAATGGAGTAGATATCACACCATTCACAAAAGATGATGTGTTAGAACAGCTTCCAAAACTGAAAGTGGACAAGTCTATGGGACCAGATGGGATACATCCCAGGATACTGAAAGAGCTCAGAGAGGTTCCTGCAGGGCCTTTAAAGGATGTTTTTAATAGATCTTGGAGAAAGGAGGAATTCCATAGGACTGGAGAAGGGCTGATGCGGTATCTCTTCACAAAAGTGATAATAGGGAAGAAGTGTCAAACTACAGGTCAGTAAGCCTTACCTCGGTGGCAGGAAAAGTAATGGAGGCAGTCGTGAAAGAGCAAATAGTGGACTTCCTCAAAACCAACAGGTTGCATGATCTGAGGCAACATGGTTTTACCGAAGGACGATCTTTCCAAACAAATCTGATTGAGTTCTTTGACTGGCTGACCAGAGAACTGGATCAAGGGCATGCAATGGATGTGATCTACCTGGATTTCAGCAAATCCTTTGATACTGTTCCTCATAGGAGGCTTATCAATAAACTCAATAGTTTAGGGATAGGTCCCAAGATGGTGAACTGGATCAGAAATTGGTTGACTGACAGACAACAGAAGGTGAGAGTAAATGGAACTCACTCGGATGAAAGAAAGGTGATTAGCGGTGTGTCCCAGGGTTCGGTCCTGGGATTGGTACCGTTCAGCATATTTGTGAGTGATATTGCCGAAGGGCTGAATGGAAAACTCTGTCTTTTTGCAGATGACACGAAAATTTGCAACAGAATGGACTCCCCTGAGGACATGGAGAACATGAAGAAAGATCTAAAAAACTGGAAGAATGGTCTAATGCTTGGCAGTTATGATTTAATGTGAAGAAGTGCAGTGTCATGCACTTGGGAAGCAGAAATCCAAGGGAACTGTATGCGATAGGGGGCGAGAGATTGGTGTGCACGGACCAGGAGAAGGACCTTCGAGTGATTGTTTCTGACAGTCTCAAGATGGCAGAACAGTGTGACAGGGCGGTGGCAAAAGCCAGAAGGATGCTGGGTTGCATAGGGAGAGGAATTACCAGCAGAAAGGGAGAGGTTCTAATGCCACTGTACAAGTTGCTAGAGAGGCCTCACTTGGAATATTGTGTTTAGTTTTGGAGACCGTATCTCACAAAGGATATAAAAATGCTGGAAGCGGTTCAGAGGAAGGCAACCAAAATGATTTGGAACCTGCGTCAGAAGGCTTATGAGAAGAGACGAAGACTTACACTCTAGAGGAGAGGAGGGACAGGGGAGATATGATTCAGACCTTTAAATACTTAGGGGTATGTTTACTAAACTGCGGTAATCGTACACAACGCGCGTTATGTAACGTTAACGATTGTAAGCGCATCATAACGCGCGTTATGACGTGCTTACGATCGTTAACGTTACATAACGCGCGTTAATCGTAGTTAACGACCGTAAACTCCCGCGGCGCGGTAAAACACCGCAGAAGGTGGAGAGAGGGCGGAGAGAAGGGGTCAATGGGCGGAGAGTGGGCGGGGAGAGGCTCCCTTCACACTAACGCGCTGATCTGAAGAGCTCAATTCCAACGCGAATGAAAACCTGCCGTTAAATGCACATTACAGGGGAGAGAAACCATTTCAGTGTCAGCAATGTACAGCCCAGGCAGGGAAACCTAAAAAAAGTGATAAGTGTGATACATGTGCACATAACAAAAGGGCACATAAACACTGAAAATGACTCCAACAAACTGGAAAAAAACCCATAACCAAGCTGGCCAATAGTGGTATCAATGAGAAACATCAACCCTTCCCCCCCCCCCGAGTAAGCTCCATAGAACAGATATAAATCATGGAAGGGTCTATAATCCATCCCCATACAAGGTGAATGAGCCCACAGTGAAATAGCGCTGCTCAGGGTTTTCTCCACCATCGGACAGGGTTCCTATTTATTTATTTATTTTATTTATTTATTTAACTGCATTTATATCCCGCTTTTCACCGGGTCAAAGCGGTGGAACACGTAACATAGGACGGGGTAATTTTTTTGGGTGGGGCCATCACCAAGGTCAACAATTAATGATTTGGGTAGACATAGACATAATTTACTCCTGTTGAATCTAAGTATTAGGTCATGGTGGTAGAAAGATGTTCACGGAATAGGATTGTCTTCCTATGGCGTGCACATGTCCCGCAACATCAGGGCGGGCATGTCGGAACGGCAACTGGACAGATGCCGGAGAAGGGGATACAGAGGGCCGCAGGCGGCACATGCTGTGGTGCAGCTGGGTCACAGTGCGGACTAGGGCGATGCCTAGGTGGCCCATACGAATGCTGAAGCAGCAGAGCAGCCAGACAGCAACTGCTGAAGGCCCAAAATGGGCACGACTGTGTTTCCCACAGTGTCACAGGGGATAGTACCCAGCAGCTACCCCCAAGGGCACGGAACATTGGCAGGCGGTGCTGGGGGGAAACGTGGACACCTATGCAGGCACCCCTACCCCAGAACCCGCACCATAGGCAGCCGCCTACCTGCACACTGGATGGCCTGAGACTGCGCACCACCAGCAGAAGGGCATGTCAGCATGGTGGCTGAGGGACACTGGTGGTGGAGGGGGCAGTGGCAGCTGCCCAGAGCAGACCGTGGCCTAGCCCTGTGTAGGTGGGTGCCGTGTACTGCAACAGATGGGCCCTGTCTGATGAACAGTCATGGTATCACCAAGGAATGTACTGACTCTGTGACAACAAGGTGGTGCAGTGCACAAAACCAGTGTATTCAGAAGCAGAGGGTCACAGGTTCAAGTCCCAGCTGTGGTTCCCATCAACCCAGTCCCCATATTTTACCCACTACTACAACATGTTAATACAGACAGCACCTTTATTGCAGATGACGTAAACATGCCCAAGACACCTACATTTTACCCTACAGAGCACAGACACCATAAACATGCACATTACCTAGAGCAGAGCCTTCCAAATGCAGTCCTGGAGGGCCAAACACCATTCCGGTTCCATGCTGCCTCTGATAAAGATGCCTGTGCTGCATTTCTATGCGCCACCCCCATGGTATGCAGATGTATCTCATGCATATTCATGAGGGACAGCATGAAAACCCGAACAGTGTTTTGCACCGCAGGTCTGGAGTTGGGAACCTCTGCCGTAAAGCAGCAGCCAACAGGGGCAGACACACCCGCACCCACAGGCCCCATTATCCAAAGCCTCCTGGGGAGGCAGGACATTGGGCTCTGCGTGCATCTCCCAATACTAGCACTTGCATACCTTAGTAATGCCACCCTAAACCGGGGAATATGGTACACATCTATCAAAAGGTTGCTATGAGTACTGGCAGATAGCAATTCCTAGGTTAAGTACACTTTTCTGAGTGAGCTGCATCATAGCAACCTTTCTGATGTCTGTGGAGTGTGCTACAGGTCTTGTGTCTGACAGTATTTACCAACCTGGGGAGTGACTCCTACAGTATTGCTTACCATAGCCATGCCTGCACTGTGCCCAGAACTTGTGTGGTGGCCTGGGCTGCCCAACACCTCTATAGTTGCACAATGCTGGCATAGGTGTGGGGAGTGTCTGTCTATCCAGTGTGTGGTGGCTGCCAACACCCTCCACAGCCCACACTGCTAGCACTGTTGCCAGTATTGGCCTGCCAATGTGCATAATGAGGAGCAAGGTACCGTGGGAATAGCCTGGATAGGGTGGCCTGGCCTGGATGCATCTGCACACAGCATAGGGCAATGGCTCGGACATTTCGACTATGCAAATATCATCCTTCATGGTCTCCCCAAGAACACACTAAATCCACTTCAACTGGCGATGAACGCAGCAGCCCGCATCCTATCTGGAGCTTCTATAAGAGATCATATAACACCAATACTGATCGATCTGCACTGGCTTCCGATAAATTGCAGAATAACATACAAAACCCTCCTCATCACATTCAAGGCTATTAATAATTTATCTCCTGCATCGATCTCAAATCTCATCACCCACACACCAAACAACAGACCCAGGAGACTAGTAGCAGAAAACACACTAGTTACTCCTAGTATCTCCACAAAATGGACACAACAAACTACTAACAGAGCTTTTGTGTCCTATGCTCCCCAGTGCTGGAACAGACTACCTCCAAACATCAGATCAATCAGGGATATCACTCAATTTAGAAAGTCCATCAAGCACTATTTATTCACTTTACACTTCAAGCTACCATACACACAATAAAACCGGCTCCCGTATTACTCAGAAAACTACTACACATAACAACAACCCAGAACAAAAGATCAAAATGTGAAAACACTGTATTCTTATCAAATATCAAATCTTGTTGTAACCTATTCAATGTATATATAATTATGTATAATTATTTAGATAGTTATTCCCCAGTTCACACCCAGTTGATTTTCCCTGTTATCTGTAAACCTAGATCAGTCATGTACTGACAGGTATGTTGTTGTTCAATGTAAACCGCACTGATGATGAATAGTGCGGTATATAAAAAATGTTAAATAAATAAATAAATAAAATAAATAAATTGTAGTGCCTGGCCACCACCTGCACAGACAGGGTGGCCATAGCATGTCCTGCTGGGAGGTCACTCTCACCCTGACTGAGCAGTGACCATGGCATGGCTAGGTTCCCCCAAAGTGCTATATAGCATTTCTCTCATGTGATATTTATGAGTTTCCTTTTGGGGCCCAATCACTGACGTATCTGCTTGGTGTGTATGCTGACATCCCCATTCTGGGTACATGCATCTCCTCCAGGACCATGCACTATGGACTAGCTGGCGGACTGTCTGCAGCTAGTATGTGTCTTGCTGGAACACCTTGCAGGGTGCAGCGGCTGGAGGCTTGCTGCTGGAGAATGTCAGATAATGGTGGGGGGCAGCTGAGCATTTCCAGGCCTGCCATCTGTCTGCTATTGCGTTATGGATGTGTACCGCTCTGTCTGTTCCCCAGCAGGACTGGGGTTGCTGGTCCCCTCTACTGCTGCCATTGCAGGGAGGTAGACTGTGGATCTATTGGTGGGTGATCCTGTTTCCCACCCTGAGCCCCAGAGGGTGGGTTGTGTGGTGGTACATAATCTGCCTATGGGTCCATACACCCCCCCCCCTTCACCTACAGCAGGTAACGATGGCACCAACACAGGATATGCACTATTCTGGGTGCAGCATAGCCCATAGGGACTAGACATAACCGAGACATACAGCAGGACACAGATGTATCCTAGGTGTGTCTAACTGAACTACCTATCACACATTGATGGGGACCTGCAGCATGGCGTATTTCAGCCATGAAAGGTACTGTGGACCTGGTGCTGGGCACCCCACCTCAACCTCAAGGTGGGCACTGTACCCGCACAATGTGACTGTCTGTGGCTACTCTGTGGCAGTGCCACACACGGTCTGTTCCCCCTACAAGGCCGAGGTGCTGAGGGGGTGCATACCCGATCTTGTGCCCATCTGTCGACTGCTGATTTGCATGTGCAGTGCATCATGGGTATGGGTGGGTTACCCCTATCCTGGTAACCACAGCAGACAGTTTGTGTGGTGACGTGCAGTCCTGCAGCCAGCCAGGGCTTTGTTCACATCCTTATAAGGTATCCTATAGGGGACATTATAGGGTGCCTTGGCGGACAGTACACTTTATAATGTGCCCTATGGAGTGCGTTATGGGGTGCCTTATGCGGCACCTTAGGTTATGCCACCGTGAGGGTGTGTTTGCTGGCAGCACTAATTAGAATACACGTCACATGCCTCACCAATCGCTACTTAAATGTAAAGGGTGCTGCCTCAGCCAGCCTTATACATTAGGCCCACTGGGGAATCGAATCCATGACCCCTGTACCATCAGTCAGTGTTGTAACCATTGTGCTACAGCTCTGTTGCTGTGCTTGTATGCCTGCGCGCCTTCTTAAGATTAACGCGCAGTAACGTGCCCTGTAGCGCTCGTTCATTTATGGCGCCTTGTAACGCGCGTTCTCGGCACGTTCTCGGAAACGATGTACCGCCCATGTCCTTATTTGGGGTTTCTGTTTCTACCGCGGCTCCTAACGCGAATCGCACTAACGCAGTTTAGTAAACATACCCCTTAGAGTATTAATGGATAAACAAACCTCTTCCAAAGACAGGGAAGCTGCAAAACTAGAGGGCATAACATGAAGCTGCAAGGGTATAAACTGAAAGGCAATGTCAGGAAATACTTTTTCACTGAAAGGGTGGTGGATGCTTGGAATGCCCTCCTGATGGAAGTGGTGAGGGCAAACACAGTGACAGAATTCAAAATGGCATGGGACAGACACAATGGATCCCTTTATAGCAACAGGATAAAATCAAAATAAGCATAACTATCTCTTATATCTGAACAAATAGGGGTGACCTACACGGATCGGTGGGTACACCCCTAAACAAAGGCATGGGGAGGGGTGACCTATAAGGAGCGGCAAGTGCACCTACTCTTGCTGGGCAGACTAGATAGACCATACTGGTCTTTATCTGCCGTCATATACTATGTTACTATGTTTTGTTTTGGGTTTTTTTAGTGCCATCAAGTCAGTGTTGACTCATAGCGACCCAGCTACCTCTGGGTTTTCTTGGCAATGTTTTACCGGAAGTAGATTGCCAGCCTTTTCTTCCGAGGCAATGGAGGGTAAAGTGACTTGCCCAATGTCACAAGGAGTGCCAGTGGGAATCAAACTCTTGATCTTCTGGGTACGATGTTACTATGTAACTGGTAGAAAATGCGACAGCGAAAGATAGATGGATACTTGGGTGCATAGGGAGAGGAATGGTCAGCAGAAAAAAGGAGGTGATAGTGCCTCTGTATAAGTCTTTGGTGCAACCTCATTTGGAATATGCAATTCTGGAGACCACACCTTCAAATGGATATAAACATTGGTGCAGAGGGTGGCTACTAAAATGGTTAGTGGTCTTCGTTATAAAGCATATGAGGATAGACTTAAGGATCTTAATATGTATATGCTAGAGGAAAGGCAGGATAGAGGAGATATGACAGAGATGTTTAAATACCTCCATGGCATTAATGCACAGGAGGAGAGCCTCTTTCGATTGAAAGAAGCTCTGCTACAAGGGGACATAGGAAGATGGTGAAAGGGGACAGACTCAGGAGTAATATGCAAAAATATTTCTTTATGGAAAGAGTGGTGGATCCATGGAATAGTCTCCAAGTGGGGGTGGTAAAGATGAGGACAGTATCTAAATTCAAAAAAGCATGGGACAAACACAGAGTATCTCAAAAGGAAAAAAGGGGACTATTGTAGTAGTTGATATGGAAGGGCAGACTAGATAGGCCATGTGGTCTTATTCTGCGTCATGTTTCTATGTTTCTATGGCTGAGAGTGGCAGTTTAGTCATCAAGGGCGCTAGAGCACAGCCATGCCCACAGTTGTTAGCTTTAGAGGGAGCTTGTATGAGAGGCATGAATGGAAACTTTGGGGGTTTTCCCCAGCTCCTCAACCATCTTTGGTCTTAGAGTCAGAGGTCTTGCCTGGAGGACAAACTTTCCCGCCCTTGGCAGTCTAGGTAAACTTGGGTGGAGCTGGGACATCGCAATGGACGAGTGGTCAAAAGGTGACTCTTGCTGCCACATAGGACATGTTATTGAAGTTAGATGCCTCAGTCAAGCAGTGTTCTCTGGACATTAACAATTCTTGAGACAAAAAGAGCTGGTACCAAGACTGGCAGATTTTCAGGTATTGACAACCCCTTCCTTTATTGACCCCAACGCGTTTCAGCCTTAGGCCATCTTCAAGGGGATATGGGAGACAAACCTCGAAGAGATACAATATAAAATTGAAATCACATGATAATATGTAAATTAAAAGACAAATAAATAAAATATAATATATACTAAATAAATAATTAATAAAATAACATGTAAATTATTACAATCAATAAATAATAAAACCAAAAATAAAGCAAGTAATGAATTAAAAGAATTCAGAATGCACATGTGCGAATTACATCTTAAGAGTATAAAAAATACATTAAAAGAGTGCAAAGGAAACACCTGAAGAGCATGTCGCACAGGCCTACATGCAAAATTTATAAATATATAAGAAACAATAAATAACTCAATCAAATGCAATAACAATTTCTAAAAAGCATATTAAAAAACATACCACATATAAATTATATCACAGTAATAAAAAAACTTGACGAAGCACATTGTAAATATAAAAAATGCATATATATATATATATATATATATATATATATATATATATAAGTGCCACATAAATGAAATAAAACCATAGAATAAAAAGTGATAAATAGGTGATGAGGAGGACATATTATAAGGTATGTTGAAATACTTTTTTAAAATCCTGACTGTGTAGAAAGCTAATGCCACTGGAAAAAAGAGATAAAGAGGAAAACAAATACCACTGGTAGAGAAGAAGAAAGCGAGGTTACTTACCTGTAACAGGGGTTCTCTGTGGACAGCAGGATAAGTCAGCCACACCTGGTGACGTCCTCCAGGCGGCGCCGTACGGAAGTGCTCTCTAGAGCTCTCTGAGCATGCCCAGGTAGCCCACCTCCCTGACCCGCCCCTAGCCCGGCCAGTACGTTCCTAGCTAGGTTTTCCCGGCAAGGGGCGAGTCACTGCAGTGGACCTCCTCCAGGGAGGTGGGTGGGATTGTGTGGCTGACTTATCCTGCTGTCCACGGAGAACCCCTGTTACAGGTAAGTAACCCCGCTTTCTCCATGGACTAGCAGGATTGCGTCAGCCACACCTGGTTCCTCCCTAGCAGCGCAGCGCGCCAGAGGTGGAGGAGGGAGTGCGAAGACAACAGATTAGCATTGCAGGACATAAGTTTAATGAGGAGGCAGTGTACTATTGTGGATCAGGAACTGGTTAAAAGATAGAAAGCAGAGGGTAGGGCTAAATGGCCAATTTTCCCATTGGAGAAAGGTGAATAGTGGTGTACCCCAGGGATCTGTGCTGGGTCCGCTGCTTTTTGACATATTCATAAATGACCTGGAAAGTGGAATAACGAGTGAGGTTATCAAATTTGCAGATGACACAAAACTATTTAAAGTTGTTAAAACCCAAGAGGATTGTGGAAAATTGCAAGAGGATCTTGATAAATTGGAAGACTGGGCATCAAAATGGCAGATGAAATTTAATGTGGACAAGTGCAAGGTTATGCACCTAGGGAAGAACAACCCAAACTATGGTTACACGATGCAAGGTTCCACATTAGGAACTACCACCCAGGAAAAAGATTTAGGCGTCATTGTGGATATCATGTTAGAACCCTTGGCGCAGTGTGCAGCGGCGGCCAAGAGAGCAAATAGAATGCTAGGTATGATAAGGAAAGGAATGGAAAATAAAACAAAAGATATTATAATGCCTCTATATCGTTCCATGGTGAGACCGCACCTTGAATATTGTGTGCAATTCTGGTCGCCGTATCTTAAAAAGGATATAGCGATTTTAGAAAAGATTCAGAGAAGAGCCACCAAAATGGTAAAGGGGATGGAAGGATACTCCTATGAAGAAAGGCTAAAAAGGTTAGGGCTCTTTAACCTGGAAAAGAGACGGCTGAGGGGAGATATGATAGAAGTCTATAAATTAATGAACGGAGTGGAACGGGTAAACGCAGATCAATTGTTTACCTTATCAGAGTATAGAAAGACTAGGGGACATGCAATGAAGCTACAGGGTAAACTATTTAAGACTAATAAAAGAAAATATTTTTTCACTCAACGTGTAATCAAACTCTGGAATTTGTTACCGGAGGATGTAGTAAAGGCTGTTAGTGTAGCTGGGTTTAAAAAAGGTTTGGACAAGTTCCTGGAGGAAAGGTCCATAAACCATTATTAAGAAGGGACCGAGGATATCAATGCTTGAACCAATACAAGCATTGTGGAACCTGTGTCCCTTGGGGAAACTGCTAGGTACATATGACCTAGATTGGCCACTGTTGGAAACAGAATACTGGGCTTGATGGACCTTGGTCTGACCCAGTATGGCATATCTTATGTTCTTATGTTCATAACAATGTGCAGACATGCAACAACCTTGTGAATAACAACAGTGCAGGTAAAAAACAATAGTGCAATACAATAATGGTACAGGCAAACAATATAGTGCAATACAGTGCAGTTAGGTGCGTAACAGTGCAAAGTGCAGTAACAGTGCAGCACTGAGGGATCGCGGAGGGACAGTCAGTGCAGGAACCCATGCGAGAACTGTTGCACTAGCCACCAGGACAAGTGATTTAGCTGGAGTCTCTGGTGCGAAGGGGCTTATCTGGTAGCCTCTAGAGTGGTACCGGCCACTTCCTCAATGGCGGAGGCTAGAACTGCTTCGCAAAATGCACAATCCTCTTTTGAACGTAGGTCTAAGCAGTAGTGTCGCTGGAAAGTATGCGGAGTAGATCATGTGGCCGCTTTACAGATGTCCGAGAGTGGAACGGAGCGTAAGTTGGCTAGGGAGGTAGCCAATGCCCTGAGGCGGTGAGGACCAATCCTCGACGGTGACTGGATGTCGGAGGAGTCTAGGCAGAAGGATACGCAGGAAGCCACCCAGTTGGAAAGAGTCCTCTTGGAGACGGGCAGGCCCGGTCTGTTGGGGTCAAAGGAAACAAAGAGTTGGTCAGTCTTTCTGACCGGGAGCGTCCTTTGCAGGTAGATCCTGAGTGCCCGTAGGCAATCCAAGGTATGCAGGCGTTGCTCTTCCGTAGACGAATGGGGTTCCGGGAAGAAGCAGGGCAGTTCGATGGACTGATTGACGTGGAACGCTGAGGCGACCTTGGGAACGAACTTAGGGTTGGTCCGTAGGGACACTTGGTCTTGAAGGAGATGCATGTAGGGAGGGTGAGCCATCAGAGCCTGTAGCTCACTGATCCTCCTCGCGGAGGTTATGGCCACCAGGAATAGAGTTTTCCAGGAGATGAACTTCATTTCTGCAGATTGGTGTGGCTCGAAGGGCTCCTGCGTCAGCCGCTGCAGGACGGAATTGAGGTCCCAGGGCGGGGCAGGGGCCCTGATCGGGGGCTTCAGGTTGTTTAGCCCTTTCATGAAATGGGTGGTTAGAGGCAATGTTGCGATGGAGTCGGCTCCATCTACCGGTTCATGGAGGGCCGCTATAGCTGAGAGGTGCACCCGGATGGATTGGGTCTTAAGTCCACTGTCGGATAAGGCAGTGAGATATTGGAGGATCTGTGCGACAGGACAAGTGGTGGGATTGAGGCCTTGTCCTGCGCACCAGATGCTGAATCTTTTCCATTTAAGGCCATAAGACTTTCTGGTGGACGGCCGACGAGATGCCAGGATGACGTCCTGCACTTCTGCTGGAAGATGGAGGGTGGAGAGGCTCACCCGCTCAACCTCCAGGCAGTGAGAGCGAGGGCTCTGAGGTTGGGATGTCTTGTGGTGCCCCCGTTCTGCGTCAATAGGTCCGCCTCGGGGGGAAGGTATACGGGGGCCCCGCGGGCAAGGCGTTGCAGAAGTGTGAACCACATCTGGCGTGGCCAGTGGGGAACCACCAGGATGGCCTGCGCTTTGTCCTGAACAATCCGCTGTAAGGTAGCTGTGATGAGGGGGGTAGGGGGGTAGTCTGTTGGGTGAAGGGTGCCTGGAGTAGAACAGGGGGCATTTTGCATTCAGCTCCATCGCGAACAGGTCTATTGAAGGGATCCTCCACCGGGTGAAGAGGACATTGGTCGCCTTCTGTGATAGTGACCATTCGTGTGGCCGCAGCTGCCTGCTGAGTTTGTCGGCAAGAGTGTTCATGTCTCCTGGCAGGTAAGAGGCCCGTAGCTTGCAGTTGTTCTCCAGGGCCAGGGACCAAAGTGCCCTCGCCTCGTTGCAGAGAGAGCGCGAACCAGTCCCCCCTTGTTTGTTCATGTAGAACATCGCTACTTGGTTGTCCGTCTGAATGAGGACAGACTTGTCTCGCAGGTGTTGTAGGAAGGCTAGGAGAGCGTACCTTATAGCTCTGAGCTCGAGCAGATTGATGTGTAGCCCTTGCTCCTTCAGTGACCATGCACCTTGGGTACTGAGGTGCTGGAGGTGTGCGCCCCACCCGGTGCTGGACGCGTCCGTGGTGAGAGTCACCTGGTGTGGCTGCTGGTGAATGTCCTTGCCCCTGGACAGGCTGGACATGGTCGACCACCAGCGTAGATGATTTCTGATGATCGGGGGCATCGGGACCTGAGTGGACAGAGGCTGGGAGTGTTGGTTCCAGCGAGAGCGCAGGTGCCATTGGAATGGTCGCATCATCAGTTTCGTTGTAGGAAGGACTGAGGTCATTGCTGCCATATGGCCCAGGAGGCGTAGAAGGGCACGAGCCGAGGAGACCTTTGCTTTGGTGGCCTCGGTTGCAAGGGAGACGATACTGAGTTGTCGTCGTTCCAGCAGATAGGCTCGTGAAGTCCACGTGTCGATTATGGCACCAATGAACTCGAGCCATTGGGAGGGACGTAGCTGTGACTTGTCGTAGTTGATGACAAATCCCAGAGAGATAATCATGGTCGTTGCCTTTTGCAGGGATGCCTGTAGTTCCTGGGCTGAGGGTGCCGTGAAGAGCCAGTCATCCAGGTAGGGAAAGACAGATATTCTCAGCTTGCGGAGGTGTGCTGCGGCCACGGCTACACACTTCGTGAAGACTCGGGGCGCTGGAGACAGGCCGAAGGGGAGGACTCTGTACTGGTAGTGACACCCCAGCACTTGAAAGCGAAGGTATTTCCTGTGCACCTTGTGGATGAGGATGTGGGTATAGGCCTCTTGTAGGTCCAGTGATGCGAGGAAGTCGCCGGTTTGGATCAGGGGTAGGATGGCGTTGAGGGAGTACATCCTGAACTTCTCTTTGATGATGAACTTGTTCAGTCTGCGCAGATCCAGGATAGGGCGCATGCCACCTGTCTTCTTTGGAATGAGAAAGTATCTGGAGTAGAACCCAGAGTTGATCTCGTGGGGGGGGGGCACCTCCTCTATGGCTCTGGACGCGAGGAGGTGGATTAGCTCTGTCACCATTGGGAGTTGCAGGTGAGGCGGGGTTATGCTGGATGGTTTAATGTGCTGGAATGGTGTTGCGCAAAAACGCAAGCGGTATCCCTCGTGGATGATATGCAGGACCCAGGAGTCGGAGGATATCTTCTCCCACTCCCGGAAGAAGCGTGACAGGCGACCCCCTATCTTGGTGGGCGCCCATGAGGATGTGTCAAAAGGAGGGGGCTCCCTTGGTTGCGGGCGTGGAGGTGGCCTTCCTTTGCTTGCGGTCACTTTGGGGATGTCGCTGGTTAGAGGATCCGTGGTACCTCGGGGCTTGCCACTTTCGGTTGGAGGGGTATCTCTTGTTTGAACTGTAGCTGTTGGAGCCGTAGTAGTTTTTCCGCTGGTATCCGCCTTTCTGAGGGGCGGTGCGACGTTCAAACCCTTCCTCTGACAAGGTTTGGAGGGTGGTGCAATGCTCCTTCATGACGTTTACCGCGTCCATGACTTTCTCCCCGAAGAGTGATTCGCCTGAGCAAGGGGCGTCAGCGATCTTGTTGTGCGTGTCATTGCTTAAGCCAGAAGCTCTGAGCTAGGCCCAACGCCTGGCGGAAATGGCCGTGCCTGCAGTCCGCACAGATGTGTCAAAGGCATCGAAGGCTGTGCTAGCCAGGTGCTTGCTGCACTCTGAGATGTCGGCAAGGGAGCTAGCGAATAATGTCTGCGTCTCCTTGGGAAGGGTTGCAACAGTGTTTTTTATGTTTGCCACGCAGGCGTCCTGGAACAGGATGTGTTGGAACTGATGCGTGGCGATTCTGGCAGTAAGCATGGCTCCCTGGAAGACCTTCTTGCCGATATCATCAAGGAGTTTCTGATCCCGCCCAGGCAGGTGGTTGGCGTGTGAACGTGAGGATCTAATCCTTTTCAGAGCTGAGGAGACTACGATGGATTGATGAGGCAGCTGTGGAATCATGAATCCCGGTGTGGGTTGGATTTGGTATTTGGAGTCCAACCTCCTGGAGAAGGGGCGCCCAGAGGCGGGGGTCTGCCACACTCTGAGGTAGTCTTCCTGCAGTTTGCGGTGCATGGGTAGGGCGAAGGAAGGCTTGGGAGCGGAGAGGTACTTCAGGACCTCCGGATCCTGTTCTTCAGATTGTTCCGGTGAAGCCAAGGCCAGGGCGGAAGCTACTTTCTGCAAGAATTTTGGGTAGGAACGGTCCTCCGGGGGCGGGGAATGTCCTTCTGGCTCCGGAGAGTGCCTGGTGTCTGGTACGCTCCTGTTGTTGGAGGCGGATCCCACGACAGCTTCTATATCCCGTTCCTTGGCAGTGCTGTCTGGAGAGGGATTGTCAGGGGAGAGCTGAAGTCAGGCTGTTTGCTCACGGTCTGGGGAAGCTCTAGGGGGAGACCTAGAGCGAGACCTGTCAGCGGAGACAGTGGAGGGCTGAGGTCTGGAGGGTGCCTTCATGGTGTGCTGGACTAGCTGAGTCAAAAGCTGTAGAATGGCAGAATTATTGGCTGAGTCAATATCATGGCTGCAAGACCTAGCCTGACGGCTGCAGTCTGAGCTGGCTGAACACCTCTTGCTGGCCCCATGGCGATGCTCCTTGCAGCGCCTTTTGTGCGCTGGTTCCGGGCTGTCTGCAGAAGAACCGGAGCTGACATGCCGTTTCCTGTGATGCCTGCTGCCCTTGTGTTGACGCTGGCATTCGGGGCTCCATAGATGCAGCTGTCTGCTTTCCGGACGTAAGGAGACACAGTTTGGACCCTCTGAGTTGTCGGCGACGAGAGCCGAGGCCATGGCACTGAGCCCAAAGCTAGGGCCGAATAATGGGCGGAGTTCATTTTCGCGCCGGCTCCTGTGAGGCTCCAACCACGATGGGAGGGGCTGGAGGACAGGGGGGCGGGGCTGGAGGACTTCTCACGGCCGCCATTGCCAAGCTCCGCATGGCCTCAAGAAGAGGAGAGGAGGGAGGGCCCACTGAGAGTTGGGTCGGGAGCTCTGGACGCGACTGTTATATTTTTTGGCGTGACTGCTTTTTCGACCGCGCTTGGTCCTGGAGCAGAATGAGGATCCGTCCGGTGCACCGGGCTGTTTACGGAGGCCCTATCGGGCGCGTCCCGCCGGGTGAAGGCATTGTCAGCATCAACGGAGGTGAGGCTGGGGATGGAGGCCCGTTCAGGCACATCCTGAGCCGGCGGAGAGTCAGCGTGTGGAGGGCCCGGATCGGGAGCTGGGCACGTCCCATGATGTCCTTTCTTCCTTGCCCCACAGTGAGTGCAGCCTTGCGACGAGGTATGAAATTTGTTGCCACAATGGGAGCACTTTTTAGCATTGGATTTGGGCATGCTGAATAATATAAAACAAAGAAATAAACAAAGAAGGTGAGAGCAGAGCAGGGTCCGTCTTGCTGGCAAAGCGGAAGAACGAAGACTGGCCGGGCTAGGGGCGGTTCAGGGAGGTGGGCTACCTGGGCATGCTCAGAGAGCTCTAGAGAGCACTTCCGTATGGCGCCGCCGGAGGACATCACCAGTTGTGGCTGACGTAATCCTGCTAGTCCATGGAGAACAGGAGTACCACTGGGAGAGACAGAAACTATGCTATTGTATTGCATCAATAGAGCTCTATAAAATATAAGCTACGTCCACATAAAACAAAAGGGGATGGAGATCCTCTTGTTAAACACATTGAAGAAAACTGCTATGGAATATCTGGGAGGCCAAGCCACGGTGTCAGCAACAATATTGATGATTTTATTCAAATGAATGAACATTAAAAAAGAACATTAAAAAATAGGGATACTTGGAGCAAAGTTCATTTTTAGGGCCATGCTAATGTCCCAGAGGAATTCTTGAAGAGCATTCTTATTATTAGAATTACCTCCTTCACGTCATCCTGACACGGAAAGCCGGGTATTTCAATTCAAAGATTAAACAAAAACCAATAGTATCTATGCACTGGCTGAAAAGCATTGGGGTCAATAAAGGAAGGGGTTGTCAATACCTGAAAATCCGCCAGTCTTGGTACCAGCTCTTTTTGTCACTAGTTGGTTGCTGCAGGTACTTTGTGCTCTGTTTTGTTTGCATTAACAATTCTTTACAATTTGGTGAGGATCGTGCCCAGAAATATGAGGAACATATGAAAATTTGGAATGAGAGGTTTGGCAAACTGGAAACTAGTTTTTAGGATTCCTGAGCAGTGCTAGATGCCTTGGTTAAACATAAATTAATGATCCACTGTAAAATTGAAACTTTTGAAATCAGCTTCAGCATCTGAATGAGAATATTAAAATTTCTGAAGTCTATGCTCTTGTCACCTCTTGATTTGTTCAAGAAATATTTGTCAGAAATTTGGGGAGATTTTTTAGAACATGTATCTCCAGTGAATAAGTTATATTTTCTGCCTGGCAAACCTGCATCAGCTGATGGTAACCTCTGAATCTGAATGTAAAGACAGAGCTACATTACTTGTTTGTTTTGTGTTTGAGAAAAACCTCAATATGGCAAGAAGGCTTTATTTTCGGAGCTCCAAAGAACTTTTTATGGGTCAGAGGGTATAGATATATCTGGATGTGTTTCAATCACACAGGAAATAAGAAAATTATTCCTGTCTATGCGTCAGGAGACCCAGGCCATAGGAGCCTCATTTGCCTTACATTACCCTTGTAGATGTGTGGTCAGATTAATGAATGTGAGATACCTATTCTTTCTCCCGGAAAATCTTTGCTCTTATCTTGATATTTATTTATTTAACCAATTTTTTATACTGCCTTATCCTTCAATCAAAGAGGTTTACATTTCACGGCATACAATAAACGATGAAGACGGATGGGGGGGGGGGCGAATTGGCATGTAGGGTGGGTTAACAGATTAGAACTTATGTACAGTACAACTTAACAGGTTAAACTTATTTACAGTGCAACTTAATAGGTATAACATATGTACAACTTAGATCTTAGGCTTCAGATAGTCGTTGTTCATAAATGGTCTGGCATTGTTTGGGGGTGAAGAACCTTACTTGGATGGGGGGGCTACGTGATGTTTCCCAAGTGGTTTGTATATAGGAATGTTTTCAGTTTCTTATGGAAGTCTTTGATGTCCGTCATAGCTCGCATATCTTCCGGTAGGGAGTTCCATAGTGCTGGGGGCATATAGTGACAGCGCTCTTCTGGATGTAGATTTTTTGGATCTTTGGTATTCGTTCGGCGTTATAATCATATGCTTGTTGGTGTTTTTCATGGGTCACATGCCTGAATCTCTTATAATTAGGTCTGCAGGATGTCTGCTGAGGAGCGATGTATGATTTTAAAGATGTTAATTGTCATCTTCTACCTGTTGCGAGACTGTATTGGGAGCCAGTGTAGGTGGTTGAGTATGGGGGTAATGTATTCTTGTCTTGATGTTCCCGGTGATGATTTGTGCTGTTGTGTTTTGTGCCATTTGGAGTGGAAGGATGATTTGTTTTGAGAGCCTCTGGTTAAGTGAGTTGCAATAATCTAGTGTTGGGGTGATTACGTTCTGACATACTGATTGAAAGCGCTCTTGGCTTAGGACCAGTCTTAGCCTCTGGATAACTTTTATTTTGTGATAGGCATTAGCAGTGGTCTTATTTATATGGGACTGCATAGTAAGGTTTTGGTCCAAGGTGACTCCTAAGTATCAGACCTCATTTTTTACTGCTATGGACCTTTATAGTACATTGATTGCCTTTTGTGGGATGAATGAAGCATCTCTTGTGATTAAGAGAGCTTCTTTTTTCATAGTTTACAGATAGATTGCTGTTGCTGAACCAGGCGATCATGTCTGCCAAGCAATTGGTTATGGTTGAGATGTTCGGATTGTGTATTTTGAGCGGGGCGAATAACATGATATCATTGGCATACAACCAGTACTGAATTTGATGTTTTTTAATAAGTTTGCAGATGGGCTTTATGTAGATGTTAAACAAGAGTGAAGAAATTGATGATCTTTGTGGTGCTTCTTGCTGTATGGGGAAAGGTGTGGATCTGTTCGTTCTGCACTTGACTTATTTCCGGTTACTTAGGTAAGATTGGAACCATTTTAGTATGTTGTTGTATAGTCCAATTTCCTGGAGACGTTGCAGCATGATGGCATGGGATATGGTGTCAAAGGCAGATGATATATCCAGAAATACAAGGAGGAATCATGTTTGATGTTATCTATGCTCCCAATGATTCTGTCAAAGAGTGATGATAACAGTGATTCTACGCCATGGTTGGGTTTGAACCTATGCTGATGGGGGTGAAGTGGTGCATGTTGGTCTGTATGATCTTGTAGTTGCTTTTGAACTTTTTTTTTTAATTTTAGCAATAGATGCAAACTAGAAATTGGGCAATATGCTGCTGGATCAGTTTTGTCGAGTGATGTGTTCTTGAGTATTGGCCTTATGGTTGCTTGTTTGAGTGATGTTGGCATGTAGCCTTTGGTGAGAGATGTGGTTGCTATCCTGTGTAACAAATGTTTGAGCTGTTCCTTTGTTGACTTTATCCATGGGACAGGGCAAGGGTCTGCCGGTGACGTGGTGGTGTTAAGGGAGGATATTATGTCCTCTATTTGCTGGATAGATGGTATACTGAATGTTCCCCAAGTTTTTGTGCAGGTTGAATCTTGTGTTTGGTTTGTTGTAAGCGGCATTTCAACATATATAATATATATGTTATATATATGTTTATATATAATATAAACCTTCTGCCCAGTGTGCAGCGGCGGCAAGAAAGCAAATAGAATGCTAGGAATCATAAGGAAAGGAATGGAGAATAAAACAAAGTATATTATAATGTCTCTGTATCATTCCATGGTGCGATTGCACCTTGAATATTGTGTGCAATTATGGTCGCCATATCTTAAGGATATAGCTGAAATAGAGAAGGTACAAAGAAGAGTGACAAAAAATGGTAAAGAGAATGGAAGGATTCCCTTATGAGGAGAGGCTTAAAATGTTGGGTCTCTTCAACTTGGAAAAGAGATAGATGAAAGGGGATATGATAGAGGTCTATAAATGAATGAATGGAGTGGAACAGGTAAACATAGATCAGTTGTTTATGCCATCAAAAAGTAGAAAGATTAGAGGACACACAATGA
The DNA here is from genome assembly GCA_033557465.1 of Ichthyophis bannanicus. Taxonomy (NCBI): domain Eukaryota; kingdom Metazoa; phylum Chordata; class Amphibia; order Gymnophiona; family Ichthyophiidae; genus Ichthyophis; species Ichthyophis bannanicus. The sequence continues at coordinate 175,818,286 of CM066044.1, forward strand.
AGCTACAATGCAACCTATTTAAGACTAATAAGAGAAAATATTTTTTTACTCAACACGTAATCAAATTATGGAATTTGTTACCGGAGGATGTAGTAAAAGCTGTTAATGTAGCTGGGCTTAAAAAAGGTTTGGACAAGTTCCTGGAAGAAAGGTCCATAAACAGTATTGAATGGAAGCCTAGGACCCTATCTGTGTTTGAAGCCTTTTCTTTTATTGATGTTTTCTTTTTTCTAAACTCCACTAATTTCTGTTCCTTTCCCCCCATTATTTGTGGTCTAACTGAGTTGTGGACTGATATGTTAAGTTTCCTTTCCTTTTTACCTTATTCATTTATTTTGTCCAATTTCATTTGTTTTTCTTTCAACAAGTGAATGCTTGTAAATGTATGCTTGTAAATTTATTAAAATTTCAATAAGAAGGGGGGGCGGAGCCTGATGTCCAGCGGGTAGGACGCTTTGCGTTGAAGCTCCCGAGAGGCCTACTTAGAATCCTGACTTAATACCTACACAAATTTACTATTTCGCTCCGAGCTGACCGGGGCACCTCGGGGGGAATGGCGGCCCATAAACCAGCGTGCTTGGACTTCGGGTCTCCTTCTTCTTCTCACGGAAAACGCTCCAAAACAGAGGTGTCCTCCCCACAGAAGATGGTTCCATTTCGTGAAAACCCCGAGATGCACCTGGAGATTTTGGAAGAAATACGCGGCGTGAAGGAATTGGTGCAGTCCAATGGAGAAGCGCTTCGAGCCATGCGAGAAGACTTTGGAGTGCTCCAAGACCGACTTGAAAGTCTTTCATTACGGCAGGACAACATGGCGGGGGTCCTCGACTCGCACGAGGTGCGCTTGGGCAAACTGGACGAGGCTGAGCGTCAGATACAGAATCTTCAAAAGGAGTTAGAAGATAGCAATAATCGAGCCCGTCGCAACAATGTGAGGCTTCTCGGAGTGCCGGAGGGGGTGGAAGCAGGAGATATAAGAGAATTCTTGCTCAAAACTCTTCCCTCCTTGCTGAAGATCACCTTTCATAAAGAACTGGAAATCGATCGTGCACACCGTGTTCCTGCTCACATGGCGCTCAACCGCACGACCCCCCGGCCTATTATCTTTAGCTTGCTACGATATCAACAAGTGGAACAAATTTTACATGCTGCCCGAGCGAATCATCATTTGGAATTTGAAGGTCGTAAGGTCTCCTTCTTTCCTGATTTGGCAAAGCCTACCGTTGACCGTCGGAAGAAACTCCTTGCTTTTCGCCCTCGACTTCAACAGCTACAGGCTCGCTTTGGCCTGTTGTATCCAGCGAAGCTCCGAGTGACTCTCCATAACCAAACCAGGACGTTCGAAGATCCTGATCTACTATCAACATTTTTAGACTCCAAAGAAGCAGAGCAGATGCGCTAATCCCAAAGTTTGGACTCTTATTTGCCGGCTCTGTCCGCCATTTTGAAGGGCCCGATGCGGCGGTTATAGCCAAGCACAGAAATAGCCTGGACTTTCTTTCTTTCTCTATATGACTTTTGTTTTTTGGTCTCCTATCCCTTCATGATGTGTGCCTCGGTCGGATTCGGAGCACGCACAGTCCTACAGGTTATGTGTTTTTTCGATTTAGGCCTTCTCTGGGGCTTCTCCCCGCAGACACATGGTCGCCAGTAATTTTGGGGTTTTGCTTCTCCTCTACCGTACTGCGGTTTTCTTTGTTAATGTGGGGCGCTTCATTGTATTATATTAGTTTATTTTTTCTATGTCATGTGTACAGCCAGATACAGTCAGTTTGAGGGACACAGTGAAATTATGTGTGCTATCCAGCTCAGAATTTTTAACTTTCTGTATGGCCTTATGTAAAATCTTATCATTCACCGTCAAAGGCATTAATGGTCCACTCAACGGAAAGAAAATCCTTTGCTATCTTAGCCATGAGCATGTTGATTTAGTGTTTCCTCAGGAAACGCATTTAAACTCTGCTGAAACACTGAAACTCAATGCTAAGCCTCACATGGTAGCTGCCTATTCTCCCACCGGTTTCAAATGGTATGGGATAGCCACTTTGGTTAAGAAGTCTTAGCACGCTACTGTATCTGATATTAGCGCTGACAAGAAGGGTAGATGGGCCCGTGTACACCTTGAGGTTGGAGATAGTTAATTCACGTGTATTTGCATTATGCCCCGAATGTGGACAACCCTGCTTACTATGCAAGTATTGCGCAGTTGGCCTCGGCCTCTGCCAATGCTCCATTAATACTTGGTGGCGATTTACTCAAGTGTTCCCTCAATCTTTTCTTCTCAAACAAGGTGCTCGTTGGTTGGAAGAGCCAGTACTGAGCAGACCTGTGTGGCTAGATACAGAAGCGGGCCTTCGCGAACCGATTCCTCTTACCTTTCTCCCTGTTATGACTCTCCCATCAGACTCCCACTATCCACCAATGCTTTTAGACACTTTAGGTGCCTTTACTACTTTTATGCAATCTTTAGACTCCCGACTCTGGTCAGTGCAACTTCAGCATCGCCTTTGATCCACTAGAGTACTCCCGCCATCGGCATTCTCTATATAAGGTTGATCGGAGACTCTCTGACCTCTCGGTAATTCACCGGGTGTAGTATCCAATTTTACTAAACCTTCTGTAATGCTATACCTAGAGATACCCCTATAGCGCAGACAGTATGGGAGAGAGAATTGCATGTGACTTCGATTTCGGAGCAACAGAGCCTTATCAGGAGTAGAGGGATACGGGTTCCCGATCCGCCTCACTCATTCAGACCCTCTCCTTTCTAGCCCACCGGTGTTTTTACACTTCTCACAGATTAGACAAATGGAACACTACTTGGGGCAATGGTTGCTGGACACGTCCCGCGGCCATTGGTTCATCGCCTCATGCTATCGCATGAATATCCCGCACTACAGTATTACTGGCGTCGGGTCTGGGGTCGTATTTAGTCTATCTCGCACTCTCAGGAGCCCCTTTCTTGGAGGATAGTGGGACTTCGCCTAGTTGCGGGGATCCCCTCTCTCCCAAAAATGGCTTATCTCCTTTCGAACTTCATGTTTAGCATTGCTATTTCCCTAAGTAAGTATTTCCCTAATTAAGTAATACTGGCAGCTTAGCTCCCATTTGAGCCCCAATGACTGGGGGAATCATGCCTGTCTTTACAGTAAATATGAACAAATACCTCGTCTGTTCGCTTTCTCTCTGTTCAGGCTCCTTCTCATTGGTCTCAATGGAAGCTGCTCAATGACTATGTACATTTTGCTAAATGCTCTCATTTGCCTGTCTGACTTTGTATATATCTTTGTCTCATGATCATGCTGTATTGTAGATACTCTTTTGATCGTTTGATGTATAATCACTGTTAATTGGAAGCGCTCACATGCTGATATAATCGGGTAGAGAAGAAGCATCGGGGTGGGGGGTAATGGGTTTACTTTTCCTTATTGTATGCTTGTTTTGTCTTTTTTGGTGTGTTGTTTCTTTTGTTTGTTGCAAAATGAAAATAAAAGTTTAAAAAAAAAAAATTTCAATAAGAAGACATTTTTTAAAAATTCCTGATACCATGCCAAAAATCTGCATCTCCCCCAGTAGTTTTTGCAGTGAACTTTCTGGTTCTGTAACAAATAAGAGAATGTCATCTGTAAATAATGAGACTTGGTGGTGTGTTCAGAAAAGGGGCAGATTTGGTGGTCATACAGAGAAAGAAATAACAATTTTGTATTGTTTTGGATGTGTGTAGAGAAAGAAAGAGAAGAGTTAAAGATGACCCTAAAGTTATGATCTGAGAAAATTGGGAGGATGACCCATGTTATCCACAGAAATTCTGCAGAATAGTAAAATTGTGATGGGAAGGGGAATTCTGCACAAACTCTGCATTGTACAATTGCATGGTGTTCCTCAGGAGTAAATGAGAGGCTCTCTCTTCACTGATGCGAGGAAGGGAAAATAAGTCTCACAAGCTAAATGTATTGAATTATCCCAAGAAAAAGGTCTTACTCACAGCTTGTTTGTTGACCGTTATTTCTACATAATTAAGTGGACTAGCACAATAGCCACAGTTCAGAATGACGTTTCCTACTAGAAAGTCGGATGAGGGAAAGCTGAATGAGAATCAGATTGTCTATTGACAGCACTGTGGATCTGTATTTCATTTCCCTTCAATGATTGCTCTCCACCGTTCTCTCCTTTTACAGCAGGTGAATTCTCCAGTTATGATGAACAACGATATCACCAGAGTACAGCAAGAAACACTTACCAGCAAGGTAAATAAAAGGCATTGAATTGGTTGCCACGTCCTTCATTGAGATAGAAGAGAGGTGCAGAGTGGACCTATTATATTGTTTAAAGGTTGGATATTTAAAGGGGATTATAGGTGAGCAGCTGCAAAAGATATAAACCTCTTATTTGTGAATTTCCAGTGGCACTATACAATGAAAATTCACTATGAGCATATTGGCATTATCTGCAGAGTGAGAGTGGTCCACCTTACTATATAGATAGTGGTGCTCAAGATACTCCTATCAGTTCCAGGGATGGCAAAAGGCCTTTTATTTTTGGGAGGGGGGGGGCCTAGCTCCACCCTAACTCCGCCCCAAGCTCCACCTCATGGAAAGAGACCCTTCCTGTCATGCCTGCAAGAGATTGGATCCCCGCGGGCCGAACAGGAAGGGTCTTTGCCATGATTGTGGCTTTCCTTCTTCTGCTCGCAGGGCACAGGATCCCCACTGGCAGCCTGCCGCCTGCCACTGCAGTTTTTGGTCGGGCCAGGGCCCATGTGGCCCACCCCTTTCTGACGCCTATGAGTTCTTCCTCTTCTCTGCCTGTGATCTTGAACCTTCTCCAGGCCCACAGTGCAGGGTGCACGCAGGGAGTGGAGTAGGAGCAACTATGGGGGTCCATCATCAGCCGATGGATATCCTCTCCACAAGCCGCAGGGCATGTCCTCTGTGCTTCTCCGTCATCATCAGCTGATGGATATCCTCTCCACAAGCCGCAGGGCATGTCCTCTGTGCTTCTCCGTCATCATCAGCTGATGGATATCCTCTCCACAAGCCTCAGGGCATGTCCTCTGTGCTTCTCCGTCATCATCAGCTGATGGATATCCTCTCCACAAGCCGCAGGGCATGTCCTCTGTGCTTCTCCGTCATCATCAGCTGATGGATATCCTCTCCACAAGCCTCAGGGCATGTCCTCTGTGCTTCTCCGTCATCATCAGCTGATGGATATCCTCTCCACAAGCCGCAGGGCATGTCCTCTGTGCTTCTCCGTCATCATCAGCTGATGGATATCCTCTCCACAAGCCGCAGGGCATGTCCTCTGTGCTTCTCCGTCATCATCAGCTGATGGATATCCTCTCCACAAGCCGCAGGGCATGTCCTCTGTGCTGCTGCAATGTTACTGTTTTGCTAGCTGCCAGCACAGCCCGATCCCCTTTACTGAGGTACACCTTTTTCCAAACCTTATGTACCACTGTTGTAGATAACCGAGGTCTGGAGACAGAGAAGAGTCTCTTGTGATCCCTTGAGTTATACCTTGGGTATGCGGTTCACCAACTGCCATAGATGGGAAGGAGTGATGGCAGAAGAAGCCACTGAGTGGAAGCGTTACCTGACAGTTGCTCTCAAGACAGAACAACGAGTCGCAATAGAGCTGGATCCTTTATTAACAACTGATAAAGGATCCCGCAGGCTAGGCAGGATTGGAGGGAGGAGAAAGGAGCAGTTATTCGCTGTTGTTATTCCTCCCCCCAGCTTATGACATGTGAAAGGTGGTGGTTGGGAAGCAAGCAGGGAAAGGTGTCACTCTGAAGTCCCATGAAAAAGCAAAGCCTCAAATGTAAAAAAACCTATGATATGATGAATTTAAATTACTTGCATGATGTCAGTGCCTGTACAGGTTGAGTATCCCTAATCTGAACATCCGAAATGCGAAATGCTCCAAAATCCAAAACTGTTTGAGCGCCGACAAGAGATAGTGACACCATTGTTTTCTGATGGTTCAATGTGCACAAACTTTGTTTCATGCACAAAATTATTTAAAATATTGTATAAAATTATCTTCAGGCTATGGGCCCGATTCCAGTGTGGACGTAGAAGCCCTCTGTGCTCCTGGCCAGAAGCGGACGCACAGAGGGTGTCGAGATTCTGATCCCGCGGGATCAGGATCGCTAACAATCCTGTACATACAAGTCGGGACTGTGATTCAGCCTGGCCTTCACATACAGGACAAGCCTGACTAACTCAGTCAGGACTTTACAATGAAGCCGTGGTGCCATGGCGTCCGGTTGCCATGGCACCATGGCCCTTTGTAAAGCCACAATCTCTGGCTGCAGCCCGACCCACGATCTGGCCTCCTAAGGCCATGGTTGAGCTGCAGGGAATGTCCTCGCACCCCCCCCCACCCCCGCCTGCCCCATCTGTGCCCCGGGCCCACTGATCTATGTTGTCCAGGGCCTTGGACGTACAGGGCTGACATTAGATTCGGGCTGAGTATTGGCTTTATGGTTGCTTGTTTGAGTGATGTTGGCATGTAGCCTTTGGTGAAAGATGTGGTTGCTATCCTGTGTAAGAAATGTTTGAGCTTTCCTTTGTTGACTTTATCCATGGGACAGGACCCACACCCTCCCCACCCCCATCTAACTTCCCCATACAAACGGCAGGGAAGTTAGACACTGGCGGGGAGGCCCACGAATTGCTGGGATGGACAAAATAACCTCCTATGTGTATAAAGTGTATATGAAACATAAATGTCCCCAAGATATCTCATTATGTATATGCAAATATTCCAAAATCTGAAATCCAAAACACTTCTGATCCCAAGCATTTCGGATAAGGGATACTCAACCTGTATAATGAATTCCTCCACCAAGCACCAAGCTTTAGGAAGCAGCCCCTTCTCATCATGGAGACTATGGTCCATTCAGGATGGGGCTGGGCTCTCTATTCCTACCCCTTGCTTGTAGTGGGATAATCTGGATATAACTTGCTTAGTCACCTCTGGAGAGAATGGCCTTTTCAAGGTAAGGTTTGTAGGATGGTAAGTTGGTGGAGGACAAGTCCAGGAACAAACCCTACACTGTACAATATTTCATTGGTTCAGTACCAAGTGGTATTTCCATGGACAAGACCAGGGCTGGATGACCATTGAGACCAAGTCTTCTCTTTTACAAGGAAAAGGGAAGAGGAACGGGGCTTTGCACAGAAAATGTCTATACACGAGTAAAACCAAGGTATAAAAACACAATGATAAAAAAAAACCCAGCACTATTAAACGTAGTACATGTTTTATCAACAAGATGATATTTAATACAATCTTACTTGACAAGGCCCTTGGATAAGCAACCTGCAGCTTCATATTGGGCATCCTTCAAATGATTTAGCTGTTCATTTACACCCCTGGTGCAGGCGAAAACCGAAACATGGCCATGGTGGGCTTTATTGCAATAGTCTCTTTAAATTGTTATCATTTAATATTTTTATTAAACAAATTATTTTTCAATATTAACTTCTTTTTTTATTTGTATATTATGCTTCTTTTATCATTGTGTTTTTCTACCTTAATTTTGCTCCTGTATAGAAACCATCTTTTACAAGATACCTTTAGCGCATAGTATGGGGTCCATTGGTGGACAGAAACACAGGATGAAATAAGAGAAAATGAATACCTCGACCCCATGCACATGTTTCAGGGATGATCTCTCTAAAGCAGATGTGATATTCACACCAAAGCTGTGTCTAGGATTGAATGAACGTAAATGTTCACAAGTCTCTTCAGGTGACGTCTAACATACAGTTAACTGGTTCTGTGCATTGCATAACTGCTTGTAGTCACAGTCAGGCCAGGAGTTTGTATATACCACTTGTATTCACTCCCAGTTTTCAAGGGATGCCAACAGGTCAGATTTTCAGGATACCCCTAATGAATATGCATGAGAGAGGTTTACATACAGTGTAGGTTATAGGCATGCAAATCTCTCTTTATCTTTATTCAGCTTTTAATACACTGCCCACACGAGTATCATAGCAGTTTACAATAGAAGGCTAAAGCTCTCACGCATATTCACTGGAGAGTTTTACAAGGCACTAGGCAGAGTAAGCAGCTGCCTAGGGGCACTGGACTGAAAGGACGTTTCAGTGATGCTTTCTTACAAGCACCATTCAGAAGGAGTGGCAGGATCCCGTCCAATCCATTCCCTTAAACCTGCACTGGAGATCCCACATCCAGTCATGTTTTCAGGATATCCGCAATGAATATGTAAAGATCAATTTGCTATAAAAATGGGTCTTATATTCATTGCGAATAGCCTGAAAACTCGATAAGTTGAAAAAGAGCTGACAGGACAGAAGAGGAGATGCCCCTTCCAGTGTGGCACATGTTATTGGTTATTATTATTTTCTTTTTTCTTTTAGTATTTAGTTCAAAGGAATCCTATGCCTTGGGGCATTTAAGAGGTAAATCCACCTCTGCCCTATACCATCCCAGGTTGACTGAACAGGACGCTGTCACTCCAGACTGGTTTTGCCCTGTTGCATGCACTGAGTTGTAATTCTGATTGTCTCATTAGTTTCTCTTAGAACTACACATCCATGCATGCAATGGGGAAAGACCAGAACTGCATCCATGTCTGCTCAGCCGAGGGTTACCAACTGGCTCCATATGCACCTGACAGGCTCGGTCCAGTCCTGGGTTTACCCCATTGCCTGCAGGGACTTGTAATCTTGCTTTTCTTATGGGATGCAAAAGAGAAATCAGAACTACATGTCCCTGCGGGCAGTGGGGTAAACCCAGGACTGGATCAAGCCTGGCAGGTGCATCTGGAGCCAGTTGGCAACTCTAATTCAGCCTTGGAGTGAGTTGGCAGTGCTATGCCCACTGTTGCTTATCTGGCAAAGCTAGCCACGTTTCAACCATTCTTGGTTTGATCAGTGTACAGATTCCTCTTCCATCACTTGGGACAGTCAGGGCCTGGCAGCTCCGTAACCTCTCACAGCATTTTATGTTCTGTGCTTTCTCATGCAGAAGGACTGAGTCGCCCGCTGCACTGAGCATGTCCAGCCAGTTTCACTAACTTCTTGAATGGGAGAAAGGGCTTGTTTCTAGAGAAGGGAATCCCGGGGTGGGGGAGGGGGGGGGGGAGGAGACAGCAATTACAATTCTGGTCATGTGTCTGAGCGCAGCTTCCCTCGTTCTGTTGTCTGGCCTGGTAGGGGAGCTGAGGGGAGGGACCCTTTTCTTGTGCTTAGACAGGGAAGCCCTGGATTCTGACTCCTTATTAGTGGAGAAACTGAAGAGCCTGGCAAACTGGCTCCAGATCAGGGCCATTTGCACGGAGGGTTTAGTACCCTCAGCAAAAGCCAAGAGCAAGAGAGAGGGGCTCAATCTGGGCTGCTTATGGTCTTGGCGAGCAGGAGGTAGCTTTGGATACAGAGGTCATTTCGAATCTAACGAGTTGTTCAAGGATGCTTATGGATAAGGCATTGAATTAGAAGAAGGAAGAACGCTATCCACCAATCAGACTTGTGGGGGAGCAAATCAACCAGTCTTTCTGTGCTGCTGCTAGTATTGGGGAACAAGGGACAATATTATAGATCACTGCATGGTGAGTGAGCTTATTAAATAAGGGGCTCAGATACTGCAGTGCATGTATATTGGGGAGGGATATCAAATATTACAGAGTGCCTGTGTATTGGGGGAGGAGCATCAAATACTGTGTGTTGGAGAAAGGGTATTAAATATTGAAGGATGTACTGGGTGGTGAGGAGGGGTATTGGATACTCTGTGTTGCACTGGGAGAAAGGAGTATCAGGTACCACAATATGCACTGCATATTGGGGGAGGGGTATTAGATACTTTATGGTGCACTGTACAATGGGGAGATGGGTATTAGATATTACAGGGTATGTTGGGATATGAGATACCATACGGTATGCCATAAATTTGGCAGAGAGGACATCATAGAGTGAACTGTATATTGGGGGAGGGGTATTAGATTTCACAAAGTGTGCTGTTGGTGGAGGGGTATCAGATCCTTCTGGATATATCATATATTTGTATAGAATGGTTTCAGATACTTCAAGGCACATAATATGTTGAGAGAGAGAGAGAGATCACATACTTCCTGCATGAACCATATATTGAGGGAGAAGGGTATCGGACTGTAGGGTATGTCATATGGTGGGGGGAAATGATCACATTCAATGCTAAGAATACTATATCTGCTTGTGTCACTGCCATTTCTGATATTGTTGTGATATTAAGAAGAGTCTATATGATAATGTTCTACAGATGTGAGCCTGCCTTGGACTGGTTACACTGATAGTGCCTCTGATATTAACATCCTGCCTCGGTCGACTCCTGCTGTAACTCGCACGCCACCCTCTTTCCGCACCACTGGCTCTCCATCCACCTTCTCGGCATCTCCCATCAGCCTTGTCACTGGTAAGCAAATATATGGGTCATAGGTGAAGGTAATTGTTACTTGTACCCTTTGCTCCCTTCTGCAAATACCACTGTTCTTGTTGGGGTAAATTTTATAAAGCATTTTCCTATTTTACATAAAAAAAGGCTTTTATATAATTGCACAGCTGTATACATGTGTATAAGTATTCGTGCTGAAAGGTTTGCACAAAGATCATACGTCACCTTTATAAAAGAGGCACTTTATGTCTGGGGTGAAAATATCAAACCTTGTGCTCACCCCACTATGCTTAAACTCTTATGTGTGCACTAACTCTCATGAAAATAGACAGAGGGCTAGAATTACTAACGTGCATTACCATACAGTTGTGGTCAACATTATTGGCACCCTTGCATTTTAGGTGTGTTGTGTACAATATCTTGAGAAATAACTGGACATTTTCCAACTGTATGTCATCATAATATTTTAATACTATGTTCAAAGGTATACAACAAAAAAAGATATCTCTGCAACACAGATGTAGTAATTTCTGGAAAAAAACCCAAAACAAATATGGCCTGGACAGGATTAATGACACCCTTCACTAATATTTGGCAGTGATGACGGCCTCCAAACATTTCTTGTAGCAAACTATAAGTTTTGTACATCTGTCTGCTGGTAGTTTCTCCTACTCTTCAATTACGATTTGTTCTAGCTCATGAATGTTTCCAGGATTCCTTTTATCAATGGCATATTTCAGCTCTTTCCAAAGGTTCTCGAGTGGATTGATATCAGGATTCATTGCTGGCCAGTTTAAAACAATCTATTTGTTCCTTTTTCACCATTCTTTTGTACTTTTGGATGTATATTTTGGGTCATTAGACTGCTGGAGGATCCATGACCTTCTACCCCAGACCTAGCTTTCTGACACTAGGTAACACATTTGGCTCCAAAATACCTTGGTAGTCCTCTGACTTCGTGATTCCTTTAATACGTTCCAGGCCTCCAGTTCCTGAGGCAGCAAAACAGTCCCATAACATTATGGAACCTCCACCATATAAGGAAAAAACATCCTTCCTGCTGTTAAATAAGCTTCATTTCTTCGCCTGTAAATGTATTGCTGGTCTGCATTGCCAAAGAGCTCAAGTTTGGTTTCATCTGTCCACCGAACATTTTCCCAGAAGGATTGTGGTTTCTCAGGGTGGGTTTGAGCAAAGATCAGGAGTGCCTTTTTATGTCTGTCTTTGAGCAGTGGGATCCTCCTTGGCCTTCGCTCAGGAAGCCCTTCTTTGTTTAGTGCATGGCATATGGTGCGGGTTGAAACCACCACTCCAGATAGCTCCAGGTCAGCCTTAAGCTGTTTGGATGTTGTACATGGTGTTTTTCCAACAGTTCGCACTAACCTTTGAAGACTTCTTGGATTAATTTTCTTCTTTCCACCACATCCTGGGAGGTTCTTGACAGTTCCATGAGCAGAAAACGTCTTAACAACATTGCGAACTGTAGACACAGGAATTCTAAAGTCTTCGGAAATGGTCTTGTATCCCTTTGATGTTTGGTGATAGTGGCTTTTCTGATGGTCTTAGACAGCTCTCTTGTATTCACCATTGTGAAAATGGAACAGGGACTGAATGTGGCCATTTTAAACATTAATGCCATCATTTATTGGTTGATTCAAGACATATTTTATCACAGGTGCATCTAATTTTACTGTAATGGGAATGTGGTTCTTCTATTCAAACTGATTTGAATTGTTTATAAGGGTGCCAAAAAATCATGTTCTGGAAATGTCCCAGTTTGATGCTATTTCCTACTATTTCCTTTTTTAATTATTTTATTTGATTCTTTAATGTGTGTATATATAGTCCAAAGCCATTTCACTGGCTACTTTTTTTTAGGAGATATTGAACATTAAGGGGTTGAACTGCAAGGGTGCCAATAATGTTGACCACAACTGTATTAGTGCATGCTTTACCTTTAAAGCGCACATAAGCAATACCATCAAGGCTATATATTTCAAGCTTAAGATGTTACGTCACCTAAGACCAATGCTGGCACACGAAGACTACCGGACAGTATTCCAAGCCCTGTTAATTCCTCACTTCGACTATGTGAACAGCATTCTACACGGGATCCCCAAGAGTTCCCTAAACCAGTTACAGCTCGCAATGAATGCCGCGGCACGTGTCATCTGCGGAATCTCAAGGAGAGACCATATCACCCCTACTTTAAAGGACCTTCACTGGCTACCAATAGAAGGCAGAATCACCTACAAGGCACTACTCATTATGTTTAAAGCCATCAATTGGATATCCCCCTCGTCCATCACCGCATTCATTACCCACACCCCCGATAATAGGTCAAGAAGGTCAATAGGCGCCAACACACTAGTAACCCCGATTGAAGTGACGAAATGCACGCAAACAACCAGAAGCAGGGCATTCTCTTTCTACGCTCCAAGGTGTTGGAATAATCTCCCGTTCAACATCAGATCAATCAATGATCTCTCACAATTCAGGAAAGCCATAAAACATCATTTATTCCTATTATATTACTCGCAATCCAACTGTACCTCTACACCTTACACAAACACAACCACCCAGCAGCTTTAAGAATGTAAAAGCGACACTAGTAAGCTGTCATTGGTCAGATGTAAATAGTTCAATGTTATGAATCCTAGTTACTATGTCCTGTTCGATGTAAGCACAAGGTACTTCCCCGCCTTGTGTAAAATTGTTAACTGTAAACCGCGCTGATGTCAAATAGCGTGGTATAGAAAAGCTAGAAATAAATAAAATAAATAAAAATAAATGCTAACATGCATTAATGCACATTAAGGCACATTTTAGAAAGGCCATGTAGATGCAATGTGGGATGTCCAAGTCAAAACGTCCAAAATTCCGTGGTAGGGGCAGCGGTGAAGGTGGACGCACGCAAGTGTTTTTTTAAATTAACCCGGCTCCACCCTAAAAGGATAAACGTTTCCATCAATAGAAAGAAACAGGGGCATGCAAAATTATACACCAGACATGTGCAAATTTCAAGGCAATTTTCAAAACTTGCACATGTCTGATATGAATGACCACAGGCCCAGAAGCACAGACGTATACATGATGGAATTCGAGAATGGGCGCATGTATCTCTCGCCACACACATGTCCACAGCCTGTCGTTTTACCAATGGAGAGGTGCATTTGCGCAGCGGCGACGAAGAAACCTCCCTATTTACTGGTATGCTTTTCTGAAGGAGTGAAAATTATTGGGGGAGGGTGAGAGGGCATTCTCCTTTTCTCTGTACAGTTGTTAGGTTGCTCAAATGAGCACTTTTGGGCGGCTGTTTGTTCTAGGAGCAGGTATAGACACGGACGTGTCCGCTGGCCAGTTTAAACATGGGGCACCATTCTAAAATTGGGTGCACAAATGTATCTTTTTCAGAATGCCTCAGGCAAGCCTCTGCCGCGCCCCCACGTGACAGTGACGTGATCATGCCAGACATGTGTAGATTCAGGGCTTTCAAAAATGGCTTTTGGGACCTGGCTTGGGCGTTTTCAGCAAATCATGATTAGAGCTTCCAAAATGACCCCCATTGCTTATTGGAACTCCCTTTTATGCAATGAGACCTATTTACTAATAATGCAAATGAATATTTAGTAAGTCTAGCCCAGGAATCCTTATTGCTATACAGAGCAGGCTGGCTGCTTCCTGGTAGCAAAGCTAAGGAATACTCGATCTTCTCTCTCCATTGTGCTGACTACCAAGCTCTGTAAGACTAATAATCCGCTATGGCTGAGGAAATTATATCATCCAACTTCATTTTCTCACAGTGTTTAGAGCAGTTAGATAAAGCTAATACTGGCCACTGCTTTTTGATTGGAGGTAGAAATCTATTGTCCCTTTGAGAATGTTGCCATTGAGTACTATTGTCTCCCATGGAACCTACTATATGGTTTTTCTTTACAAGAGTCAATAGTAATTAGCATTTGCCACTTAATGCACCTGAATCAGGTGATAAGGAGCTTATTTTATTTATTTGAACTGAGCTCACATCTTTGAAGAGGAGTAGCCTAATGGTTAAAATAGTGTGGACCAAGAACCAGGGAAGCCTGCTTTGAATTCCACTGCTGCTACTTGTGACCTTGGGCCACAGTCGCTTAACCCTCCATTGCCTCGGATACAAACCTAGGGCCTGATATTTGAAGGCATTTACGCGGTCTGCAGACCTGCAAACTGTGCGAATGCCATTAAGCGGGATATTCAGCGACACTACCATTAATATCTTGCTTAGGGGCATTTCCACAGCTGTCGGAGTGCTAGCCGCCGACGATGAAGGTCCACAGATGCTTCCACTGCCGCCCTGATGCTAACTGGTAAACACTGGGGTGTGCTGGGGGTGGCACCTGGCCCTAACTGGGCAGCGGTGATATTGAGCTGCTGCCCAGTTATGGCTACATGGCAAAAGTAAGGCGCAGCAAAGGCTGGCCTTACCTTTGCCGTGAAAGCTAACCGGGCAGTAGTTGAATATCACCGCTGCCCAATTATGGCCAGGTTAGCTTCTGGGTTCTGCAGCCAACCCAGATATTCCATGCCAATGGCCAAATACGACCCCCAGCATTGAATATCTGGATCTAAGGGGTATGTTTACTAAACAGCGGTAGTGGCTTCCATGCAATAATGAAGCCACGGCTCCGATATCGTACGGAAGCCACTACCGTTGTTTAGTAAACATAACCCTGAGATTCAGTGCTGGCAGCCAGCAGCTATAAGAGCACTAGCCACTTGCCCTGAATATTGGGCCCTTAGATCGTAATCCCTCTAAGGAAAGGAAAATACCTCTTATACCTGAATGTAACTCACCTTGAGCTCTAAGAAAAGCGTGAGCTAAATCCAATCTTTTGCTTAAGATCACAAGGAACATCAGTGAGAAAAGCAAAATTTCAGGCCTGGCTTGCCTGGATCTCAGCCCACTGTTCTAACCATAAGGCTACTTCTCTACCGATCTCTTGTTACATGACTAAACCTAAGTTTCACAAATTAATTTGCACTATTGTGGGCCGTCAGGGACTTGAGGTCATAGGTAACTAAGCATCTGTATCATAGGAGTGGTTTGGAAAATGGAAGATAATTATCATTTACATTTATGTGCTTCCCTTATGCTTGGTCTGTAATGACATCCTGAGTAGATAGCCTGTCTCTGGAAGGTTGGTCTATGGCTAAATACAGTAGCTTTCTGCTATATTTACTGACTGAAGCCACATTGTCTCACAAAGCCACACTTAAAAAAGGGTTAAAAATACCTTCCCTTGCTCCTTAATAAATTTTTTCTGCATTGCTTGTTCATTTGTGATTTTCTTTTCCTGGTGCTTAGTTTGCCTAGTGGTTGGGCTGGCCCTGCCTGAGCTGTAGCTGTGAATGCTGGATGGCAGGCAGCCAGGGGCATTTCTCCTTCCCTATCCTGCTTCCCCCTCCTCCTTTACTGTAGCTTATTTGCTCTTCTATCTTGGGGAGGAGTTCCTTTCCTTCCTTTTATTTCTATTTGTTGTGTATTGTTCGCCACCTGTTATTAGCCAGTGAAAAGCATTATATTAAATGCAATAATAATAAACATAAACAGGGGCGGCTCTATAATGAGGCCAAGTGAGGCGGTGGCCTCAGGCGGCAACTTTTTGGGGGCGGCAAAATTGCCCCCAAAAAGACCGCCTCCCTTGGCCTTCAAAAAAAATAAAAAATAAAAAAAACAATGTTGTAAGAATCAGGTGCCGCTGCTGCTCCAGCGGCGGCGGCAGCAGAATGAGAAGCCCCGCAGCCACCCGCCCCCCCCCCCCCGGAGAGCCTGCTGGTTTCCCCTCTTCACTGGCTCCGCTTTGCAGAGCCACGGCGAAGGGACAATGTTTCCCTTAACCACGCGGCTCTGTTAAAAGCTGAGCCCGCGGTGCTGATGGGACATTACCAGTCCTAGCCCCCTCTCCTGATCAGCCCATTTCCAGTACTAACCCCCCATCAGCCCATTTCCAGTTTTAACCCCCTCCATAGCCCATTACCAGTCCACTCTTAACCCCACAATCAGCCCATTTTCTTACCTCCGGCATAAGAAGCAACTGTCGCTGCCGCTCCAGCGGCGGCAGAGGCAGAATGAGGAGCCCCGCGGCCGCCCGCCCCCCCCCCCCGGAGAGCCTGCTGGTTTCCCCTCTTCGCCAGCTCCGCTTTGCAGAGCTGCGGCGAAGGGACAATGTTTCCCTTAAACACGCGGCTCTGTTAAAGCTGAGCCCACGGTGTTGATGGGACATTACCAGTCCTAGCCACCTCTCCTGATCAGCCCATTTCCAGAACTAACCCCCCATCAGCCCATTTCCAGTTTTAACCCCCTCCACCATAGCCCATTACCAGTCCTAACCCCCCATTAGCCCATTTCCAGTTTTAACCCCCATAGGCCATTACCAGTCCTAGCCCCCCTCCTGATCAGCCCATTTCCAGTATTACCCCAT
Organism: Ichthyophis bannanicus; assembly: GCA_033557465.1. Classification (NCBI taxonomy): domain Eukaryota; kingdom Metazoa; phylum Chordata; class Amphibia; order Gymnophiona; family Ichthyophiidae; genus Ichthyophis; species Ichthyophis bannanicus. The sequence continues at coordinate 175,835,148 of CM066044.1, forward strand.
CAGCCCATTTCCAATTCTAACCCTCTCCCATAGCCCATTACCAGTCCACTCTTAACCCCCCAATCAGCCCATTTTCTTACCTCCGGCATAAGAAGCAACTGCCGCTGCCGCTCCAGCGGTGGCAGAGGCAGAATGAGGAGCCCCGCGGCCGCCCCCCCCCCCCGGAGAGCCTGCTGGTTTCCCCTCTTCGCCAGCTCCGCTTTGCAGAGCCGCGGCGAAGGGACAATGTTTCCCTTAACCGCGCGGCTCTGTTAAAGCTGAGCCCGCGGTGCTGATGGGAAATTGTTAGAACTGGAAATTTATTTATTTATTACAATTTCTTATATACCGCACTATTCGACATCAGCGCGGTTTACATTAAAACAAAAGGACCAGAACAACAGGCTGTTCGGTTTTACAGAGAACTTGGATAACATGGGTGAACTATTTACATAAAATATCTACCAGTGGGCGTGATAACAAAGCTCTAGAAATAACAGGTGGTTACCTTCTTTGGTGGGGTTATCTAGGCTTCATTGCTGACTGGGTAGTACTTGAGGAACAGGTGATATTTGAGTGCCTTTCTGAACTGGGCTAGGTCAACGATAGCACGAATGTCAGATGGTAGAGCATTCCAGCATCTTGGGGTGCAAAATTTGAAGGCCCTGTTTGCCGTTGTGAGGTTGCATTTTGTCAAGGCCTTCGGAATTATTAGAGAGTTTAAAGCTGTTGGTCTTCTGGATCTGTTAGGTGGCACGGTGTGAATGAGCTCTGTAAGTAAGGAGGATGAGAGACCATTGATGGCCTTGAAGGTCAGTAGTAAGGTCTTGAAAAGAAGCCTTCCGTATATGGGGAGCCAGTGAAGCTGCTTCAGGATAGGCGTCACATGGTCATTCTTAGAGGCTCCATGGAGGACCCTTGCTGCAGCATTCATGGCAAGCTGTAGCGAGTTCAAGGTAGATTGTGGGAGGCCTTGTAAAATGGCATTGGCATAGTTGAAGTGGGGTAAGATTAGTGCCTGGTATATAGTCCGGAAGTCCTCTGGATCTAATAAGGAACGCAGATACCTGAGTGTTCGGATCTTGAAGTATATTGCTTTTACTATATTGCCTATGTGTGACTTCATATCAAGACGTTGGTCCAACGTGACCCCAAGGTATCTTATTGTGTCTTTTGTCTGCAGATCCACTTCCTTAACTCTTACATGGGGTGGTGGAGTGAAATTGGGATCTCTCGTGATGAAGAGTACCTCAGTTTTCTTGTGTTGAATACGAAGGTTTTGAGATGGGCTGATGGGGGGGTTAGTACTGGAAATGGGCTGATCAGGAGAGGGGGCTAGGACTGGTAATGTGCTATGGGGGGTTAGAACTGGAAATGGACTGATCAAGAGGGGGCTAGGACTGGTAATGGGCTATCGGGGGGGGGGTTAGAACTGGAAATGGACTGATGGGGGTTTAGAACTTGAAATGGGCTGATGGGGGGTGGGTTAGGACTGGTAATGGGCTATGGGGGAGACTAGGACAGGAAATAGGCTGATTGGGGTGCTAGGACTGAAATGGACTTATTGGAGGGTTACAACTGGTAATGGGCTGATTGGGGGGACTAGGACTGGGGTGGGCTGATAAAGGGAATAGGACTAGAAATGGGCTGGGACAGGAAATGGGCTAATAGGTAAGGGGAGGAGAGTGCTGCTGGCCCTGGAAGAAATCTAGGGGCTAGGGCTACAAATGGGCTGATGCGGGGGGATGGTAGAATAGGACTGGAAGGGAGCGGATACTGAGAGGGTCTGCCAGGGGAAGGAAGGAAGGGAAGGAGGGGGCTGGAAAGGAGCTGACACCTGGGATGTACCGAAGGGGGACTGGAAGGGAGCTGACACTTGGGGATGGGAGTGGTAGGTGGCTGGGTAATAGGGAGGAGGCTGGAAGGGAGCTGACTGGGGGGTGGCACTGAGAGTGAACCTGAGCTGATACCTGGGATGGTATTTGGACTAGAAGGGGCTGGACAGTAGGAAAGGAGGGAGACTGGAAGGGAATGGACACCAGTGGCAGTCGTGGGAATGCAAGGTGGTTGATATTGGAAGGTACTGGGAGGGGAGGACTGGAAAGGGGACTGATACTGGGGAGGGTTACTGGAACTGGAAATGGGCTGATGGAAAGAAGTGAAGAAAACAAAAGAAGAGATAAGAAATGGCAGATGGACCATGGACCACAGACCACAGAAAGAGAGCTAAGAGAAGACAGGAAAGCAGAAGCCTCAGATCGGGACCAACATGATCAGAGAATAAAATGGTCAGACAACAAAGGTAGAAAAAATAATTTTATTTAATTTTGTTGATTGGACTTTGTGCTATTTTTATATTTTACACAGCATTGGGGAACTGCATCTCGTATTTATCTGATGTTGCACTGCATGTGGACTCTGGCTTCTTGGGGTTTCACTTTAAATTTTGTCTACATATTTTTATTTTTACTTTAGATTGTGGTTACTTATTCTGTACTTGGTGAGAGTCGATGTTGTGCATGTGTGAATGAGGTCAGGTGTTCTGTTAACATGGAGTTTGTATATAAAGATCTATACTATACTGTAGTAATTTAACTTGTTCAGCTTTTCAAATAAATGTATGGATGTTCCAGGGCCCAGTGTAGTATTTACAGTGACGCTTTTTTTTTATGGGCTCCTTATGTGAGTTTTGGAAGTTTGTGCTGATATGGTATGGTATGGTGGGTTTGCTCTTTGATGTAGGGTTTTTTATTAGTTCACAATATGCTTGGTACTGGAGAATAGTGGTTGTTGTTGTTAGTGAGATGATCAGAATCAGATTTTATTTTTTAAATATTGAGTTCTGAGGGTGAATGTCCTGATTCTGCTCTACACCTACTGCGGATGCAAAATATAAGTTGAAAAAGAAAAAGCGAGAACCATAACGCCGTTTATAACAAAATAACAATGGGTTATAATTTAGTTTTATAAACTGTGCTATTGATTCTTGCTGTCATTTAGTTCCTTGGTGTGCAAAGAGGACCGTACCTAGCCCTGTGCAAGCAGTGCAGCTGCAACGGGCGCAAAGGCTTGGGGGCGCATTTCGGCTCTCTGCTGTTGCCCTGCCACCGCTGGCAGGACAATAGTAGGCAGTTAAAATGCGCCCCAAGCCTTTCTGCAGCACTTTAAGCAGGTCTGGTCCCTCCCTCCTCCGACACGATGTCAGAGCAGGGAGGGACAGATTTGCTTAGAATGCTGGCACCTTTCAGATCGGGCGCATGCCCCATCCTCCTCCCTATACCTCCGTCCAGCGCTGCCTGCTCTTTTCCTGCTGCCGGTGCCACTGTGAAAAAAACAGAGGGCGGCAGTAGCAGGGAAAGAGCAGGCAGCGCTTGACGGAGGTATGGGGGCGAGGGGGTGTGTGCATCCGAGCTGCAAGTCGCACGGGTCACGATTGCAGCTCGATACGGCCCTGTGTGCAAACATCTTGCATTTCCTCCATATAATCTAATTGGCTTTTTGGTTTGGTTCAGTCTCTGATTGGATTTCTGAAAAAAGCCCCGCCCCCTCTAAGGTAAGGGCGGGGGCGCCATCTCGTTCTTTGCCTCAGGCAGCAGACTGCCTTGAGCCGCCCCTGAACATGAACAAACATAATGATTTGTTGCTCTTTCTATAGCTCTATTTATTTCCCACCCTGCCTGAAACAACACTTAGAAATATTCTCCTATAAAGGAGCACAAGCAAAGGAATTTCCAATATAAATCTCTCCATTTTTACTATGCCAGACAAACTCACCTACCTGTTTCCCCTCCCCCTTCTCGTGCCGATCTGAAAGGGAAGTAGCAGGGACCACAATTACCACAGAGCATTGAGACAGAAGTTCAAAAACCAGGACTGGCTAATAGGTTCCTGCCAGAAACTGGGCGGTGGGCAGTTCTGCTTAATTTATTCCAGTAAAAGTCTTTCTAGGCAGGCTACTAAAATGGTCAGTGGTCTTTTCATAAATCATACGGGGACAGACTTAAAGACCTCAGTACAGAGTTGGCAAATTACCCAGGTCCATGAGTGAGATTTTTTTTGCCAGTTCTGGTTTTAAATTTGCATTACAGTACAGTATGGTATTTGTAGTCCCTGATTTTAACCATTGAAATCAGTGCTGCAGGTTCCATAATGCACCAGAAAGGGGACAGATTCAGGCGTAATCTAAGGAAATATTCCTTTACAGTGGAGGTGGTAGAGAGGAGAACTGTATCTGAATTCAAGAACGCATGAGACAAGCACAGAGGATCTCTGAAGGAGAGAAATGAACTGTAGAACATAATAGTTCTCATGGGTGGGCAGACTGAATAGGCCGTATGGCCTTTATCTGCTGTCACTTTCTATGTTTAATTAGGGAAATGCCAGTGACATCTTCCAAGTTAAGTGATGTAGGAAACGTCAGGGAGGTTCTGGAGTTACTCAGGGCTCCTTAGTGACAATAACGTGTTGTGAAGGTGCTGAGCATTGTCAGACAGTGCCTAACTTCAGCTCACAATTTCTGCTTTTTTTTTTCTCTACTGTTAACTTGCTAAGCATCTGGCTTGCTCACCTCTCTCTCTTCCTCTTTTGTTTGCTCAGAAAGGAGCCTGGAGCCCCCGAGGATCAGTATGGCAGAGCAGCGACGGTGGCAGCAGTTGACAGATAGAGAGACGCTGCCAGCTACCCATGATGCTGAACCAGATCGCCCAGGCTCTGAGCCCTTTGGCTATGTGGGAATCGAAGCAGTGCTGGACCAGATGAGGCGCAAAGCCATGAAGACAGGATTTGAGTTCAACATCATGGTAGTGGGTGAGTATCATTAATAAAGTCATGCTGGTCACGATGTGGAATACTGTAAATGATCGTTCTAAGGGAAATGCCTTATGGGAGATGTGATCTGGAAGATTGACTGGGCCTGGAGCAGAGGCAGGAGGGCAAGCCACCCACGGCTTTAAGTTCACCACACAAGCTCTGACAAGGAGAGGGGCACCCACCCCAAGTTCTGAGGGGACTTGGAATATCCTTTTTTTTTTTTAGTGCCATCAAGTCAGTGCTGACTCCTGGCAACCCAGCTGCGCCTGGGTTTTCTTGGCAAGTAGATTGCCAGGCCTTTTCTTCCAAGGCAATGGAGGGTAAAGTGACTTGCCCAAGGTCACAAGAAGGCCAGTGGGAATCAAACCCTTGATCTTCTGGGTACTAGACTACTCTTCCACTTAATTATTAATAATGTGCGTTGGTGTTAGCGGTAGTGCACCTTAGTAACTACAGCCCTTAGCTGGAACTGGGGCCGGGATCTGGCATCATGAGCATTAATTTGCAATTATTCCTTTTTTGTCCCTATTTTTATAAATCCTCCTCCCTTCTGCTCCACCATTCTCACCCTGTTCCAGTCATTATAGTGATGGTTCATGGATCTCTCCTGAACTCGAGTTCTCCTCCATTATCTTTGGCGATTTCTTACACTGATCCAATAACTGTCACAGCCGGCACAGAATGCAGTTTTCAGTTTTCTCCAGAACCTACAAAGCTGCTCTGAACCGCAGCCTTTTAATTTAGAAAGAACAGGGTGTGGCGACTGGCGGTACACTTATACAGCAGTAAGTTGCAGCCCCACTACAGAATGAGGGAGGGGCAGTGAGAGCAGGAATGGACCATGACAAATTCCAGCTTTCCAGCTGTGAGGAATATAAGAGCCCCCTGCCCCCCAGGGAGTCTGAATAGGACCATTCACCTGACTGAGATGGGGGGGGGGGGCGGGGGCCCGTTCTCTGTTGCTGCAAGGATACTGCTGTCAGAAAGCTCCTATTGCTGGATTCCAGAATAGATAGGACGGGTTACACTATTACTGTAGCCCCGACAGGTCACTGTTGGACATCGAAATTACAGGGACATGCCATGAGGAAGTTCATACTGCTGGAGTCCTGGCTACCACTGTACAGGCGCTGCTGTGAGGAAGTTCACACTGTTGAAATCATTTCCGGCACTAACGGGGCACAGTGCTGTAGTTTCACTTCAATCTGAATGAGACAGCATTGACCACAGACCTCTTTAAAAGAAAGTGACAAGTGCTTGGTCTCTTTTCTGTGAAGCAAGGGAGGAAGGGGAAAGCTCTTAGGCCAGGAGAAGAATCAGATCTTTCCATAAATGCAGCACCCAATGTCTGCTGAAAGTGCAGATCGGGGGAGGCTGGTAAAGGGGTTGTGGAGAGAAGGCAGAGTGGGTTTGCAGCAGCTGGGGGACATTTAAAGGTTTCAGCCTTCTTTAATGATTTGAAGAGCATTATTCTGCAGGCAGATGCTTAGTCCTCTATCCTGCTCCTCCTGCCCTCCGTGTGTGTCTCTCCTTCAGTTCTTCATCCTATTCACCCCCTGTTTTCTCTCTTTCTGCATCTGAAAGCTGACTTAGCTCAGTCTCAAGAATGAGTTCCTCTACAGACCAAGAACAGTCAATGCTTCCCACAGAGTGAACTCCAAAAGCAGTATAACAAAGTCAGTTTTGTGCTCAGTCGTTAGCCAAAATAAGCCAGTGCTTCAGGGGACTTCAAGCAGTCTTCAGGCCTAGAGAGATACAGGTGTCTGGAGCAAGAGAAAAGCCGATGGCTGCAGATAGAGCTTCTGACGGCAGTTGCGTTTTGCTAGCTGAACATGTGCACTTTGATGGATTTTAACTGGACATGTGGACCGGAGACCACCCAGATATTCGTGGATCTCTGCGGGAAGGATTAGTGGAGAGCAGGAGAGGAGAAGGAAGTGTGAATACACTAGCATTACAATTCCAACCCAGAAACCATCATTCCCATTCTCCTGTCACAAGACCCCAGGATCCCCTCAGCAGCACTGTTATTCCAATACAGTCAGAATGGCGTAGATGGAAGTGGGAAGGGGACAAGCAAAGGAGAGGCAACAGGAAGAGACGGCCATGCCAGAGAAGGACAGGAAACAGAATATGAGAGAGAAGAGAATTAGAGATGTAAATATGAAAGTGAAACTGGAAGTCCAGAGTGCGATGTTTCCAGTCACTCCATAGAGCTCTTATATAACCTCTAACCTTATAAAGTCATCATTATTTACCTAGGATCCCACCTTTTGCCTGTCCATATAGCATAGGGAAGCCAAAGGGTGGAGAGAGAAGGAGCAAACATCTCAAACCTAGAAAGAAAGCCTGCAGGAAGCAGAGACTGGGGGAGCTGGAGGGGCTGCAGGAAGCACAGACTGTTAAAGCAGGAGGGGAGGGCATTGAGCAGGAATGGTGGGAGCAGGAGAGGAAGGCATCAAGCAAGCAGATGACACAACATTATTCAAAGTTGTTAAATCACATGTGGATTGTGAGAAATTGCAGGAAGACCTTGTGAGACTGGGCAACCAGATGGCAGATGAAATGTCATGTGGAAAAGTGCAAAGTGATGCATGTAGTGAAGAATAAGCCAAACTATAGATAGATAAAGCTAGGTTCCACATCAGGAGTCACCGCCCAAGAAAAGATCTGAGTATGATCATAGGCAATACAATGAAATCTTGTGTTCAGTGTGTGGCGGTGGCCAAGAAAGTAAACAGAATGTTAGGAATCGCTAGGAAAGTAATAGAAAATAAAACACAGGATATTATAATGTCTCTGTATCACTCTATGGTGTGATCGCACCTTCAGTATTGTAAGCAGTTCTGCTCTCCGCATTTCAAAAAAGATATAGGGGCATAAGACACAGAGAAGAGCAAACAAAATGATAACGGGGATGGAACGACTCTCCTATGAGGAAAGGCTAAAGAGGTTAGGAGAAGAGAGGGCTGAGGGAGATATGATAGAGGCCTGTAAAATAAGGAGTGCAGTGGAACAGGTAAATGTGAATCATTTCTTAAGGACTAAAGGACATGCCATGAAGCTACAAGGTATTATATTTAAAACAAGTAGGAGAGAATATTTTTTCTCTCAGTGTATAATTAATCTTTGGAACTCACTGCCAGAGGATGTGGTAAAAGCAGGTAGTGTTGCTGGGTTTATAAAAGGTTTGCACAAATTCCTGGAGGAAAAGTCCAAAAACCATTTTTAAGGTTTACCGAGAGAAAACCATTGCTGAACCCTGAAGATAAGTAGCATGGAACTGGCTACTTCTGGAGTATGTCAGGTACTTGTGACCTGGATTGGCCACCATTGGAAACAGGACACTGGGCTTGATGGACATTTGTTTTGGCCCAGTATGGCATTTCTAATATTCTTATGAAAAGAAGAGGAGGCCAGTGAACAAGGACTGTAGGAGCTGGAGGGGATGCAGTGAAGAGAGACTGGGGGGCGGGAGGGGATACAGCAAGCAGGGAACTTAATAGGAGGGGGGGCAGTGAGCAGGGATTCTGAGAGCAGAAAGGAAGGCCAGTGAGCAGGCAGTGACCTAGGGTGTGAACTTCAGGGGGACGGCAAAGAGCAGGGCATTAAAAGCTAAATAGATTGTGACAGCTGGGGGGTGGAGGGGTTTAAAGCTTAAGGTTTACCCAGGGTGCCAACACCTTGATACAACTCTGGGGCCGGTCCTGCGAGCAGGGAACTGTGGAACAGGAGAGGTCAGCAAGTAGTGACCATGGGAAGAAGGAAAGGAGGCCAGTGGGCAGGCACTGTGGAAGCAGGATAGGCTGCAATAAGCAGTGACGATGAGAACAGGGATTGTGGAATTAGGAAAGGAGGCCAGTGGTCAGGCACTGTGCAAGCAGGATAGGCTGCAGTGAGCAGAGACCGTGGTGGAAGCAGGAAAGGAGGCCATTGGGCAAGCTCTGTGGAAGCAGGATAGGCTGCAGTGAACAGTGACGATGGGAACAGGGATTGTAGAAGTAGGAAAGGAGGCCAGTGGGCAGGCACTATGGAAGCAGGATAGGCTGCAGTGAGCAGTATCAAATCACATGGACCGGATGGTATACATCCAAGGGTGTTGAAAAAGCTGAAATATGAGATTGCAGACCTGCTATTAGTAATCTGTGAACTATCATTAATATCATCTGTAATACCTGAAGATTGGAGGATCGCCAATGTAACACCAATTTTTAAAAAGGGTTCCAGGGGTGATCCGGGAAACTACAGACCGGTGAGCCTGACGTCAGTACCGGGAAAAATGGTAGAAACCATTATAAAGAACAAAATTACTCATCATGTAGATAGTCATGACCTAATGGGAGACAGCCAACGTGGCTTTAGACAAGGAAGATCTTGTCTTACTAATCTGTTATGTTTTTTTTGAAGGTGTGAATAAACAGGTAGACAAAGGTGAGTCAGTTGATATAGTGTATCTGGACTTTCAGAAAGCCTTTGACAAGGTCCCTCATCAGACTTTTGGCAAAACTAAAAAGTCATGGGATAGGAGACAGTGTACTGTTGTGGATCAGGAACTGGTTAAAAGATAGAAAGCAGAGGGTAGGGCTAAATGCCCAATTTTCCCAGTGGAAAAAGGTGAATAGTGGAGTACCCCAGGGATCTGTGCTGGGTCTGCTGCTTTTTGACATATTCATAAATGACCTAGAAAAGGGAATAACGGGAATAACGAGTGAGGTTATCAAATTTGCAGATGAGACAAAACTATTTAAAGTTGTTAAAATCCAAGAGAATTGTGGAAAATTGCAAGAGGATCTTGATAAATTGGAAGACGGGGCATCAAAATGGCAGATGAAATTTAATGTGGACAAGTGCAAGGTTATGCACCTAGGGAAGAACAACCCAAACTATGGTTACACGATGCAAGGTTCCACATTAGGAGCCACCACCCAGGAAAAAGATTTAGGCGTCATCGTGGATAATATGTTGAAACCCTCCGCCCAGTGTGCAGCGGCGACAAAGAGAGCAAATAAAATGCTAGGTATCATAAGGAAAGGAATGGAAAATAAAACAAAAGATATTATAATGCCTCTATACCATTCCATGGTGAGACCGCACCTTGAATATTGTGTGCAATTCTGGTCCCCGTATCTTAAAAAGAATATAGCGTTATTAGAAAAGGTGCAGAGAAGAGCCACCAAAATGGTAAAGGGAATGGAAGGATACTCCTATGAAGAGAGGCTAAGAAGGTTGGGGCTCTTCAACCTGGAAAAGAGACGGCTGAGGGGAGATATGATAGAGGTCTATAAATTAATGAATGGAGTGGAACGGGTAAACATTGATTGTTTACATCGTTAGAATATAAAAAGATTAGGGGACATGCAATGAAGCTACAGGGTAACCTATTTAGGACTAATAAAAGAAAATATTTTTTCACTTAACATGTAATCAAACTCTGGAATTTATTACTGGAGGATGTAGTAAAAGCTGCTAATGTAGCTGGGTTTAAAAAAGGTTTGGACAGATTCCTAGAGGAAAGGTCCATAAATCATTATTAAAAGGGACCCAGGATATCACTGCTTGACCCAATACAAGCATTGAGGAACCTGTGTCTTTTGGGGAGACTGCTAGGTACTTATGACCTAGATTGGCCACTGTTGGAAACAGGATACTGGGCTTGATGGACCTTGGTCTGACCCAGTATGGCATATCTTATGTTCTTATGACCATGGGAACAGGTAATGTGGAAGTAGGAAAGGAGGCCAGTGGGCAGGCAGTGTGGAAGAAGGATAGGCTGCAGTGAGCAGAAAATGTGGTGGAAGCAGGAAAGGAGGCCATTGGGCAAGCTCTGTGGAAGCAGGATAGGCTGCAGTGAGCAGTGACCATGGGAACAGGTAATGTGGAAGTAGGAAAGGAGGCCAGTGGGCAGGAGGCACTGTGGCAGCAGGATAGGCTGCAGTGAGCAGAGACCATGGGAACAGGGCTAGCCCAACCATTAGGCAAACCAGGTGGCCACTTAGGGCGGCAGCTTCTGTGAGGTGGCAAAGAGCAGGGCATTCAAAGCTAGACAACAGATTATTTTTAATAAACATTTACAATTAATATACCCTCCAACAATGAAAGATAAGGAAATTGCATCATTAGTACAGGAAAAGAAAATTCTCTCATATAATCCAAACAAGTATCAAATACTATATAAGACCACCAACTTGGAAACAAGAGAAGGAAAATTTCACAAATGAACAATAAAGAGTCAGAAAAGCAGCACAGCCAGCTTAAATGGTAGATAATTACCCCATGACAGACCCCTCCCTACTCACCAAGGTGCTGTTTGGGGTCAAAGAAAAGAAATCTCTTATTATCCAGGAAAACGAAACATCGACAAGGAAATTTTAATAGAAAAGTAGTTCCCGAGGCAAGAACTCTTGGTTTTCAACCCATGAATTCTTTCCTCCTAACTTGGGTAGCCCTTGAGAAATCAGGAAAAATTTGAATCCTGGACCCCAAAAACATCTCCTGCATATGATGACACTACAACTTCAAAACAGTATGTCGGTCCATCTCAATAGCAAAATTAACAAGCAAGGTGGTCCACTCAGTCACAATGTCTAGGGAATTTTCCAAGAAGCCAGTAAGGTCAAAACAACTCTGCTGACTATATGATTGATCCACTCCAGTAGCGCCAGCACCTGGCACAACAGACAAGTATTGTGCCCGAGTAATCGGTGGCAATTATCCAATGGAAGCTGTAGAGTTTCTCTCAAAAAGATTTCGTAACTATCTCTACCGCCGAAACCAATGGAGATTTAGTGAAGTAAATAAACCTCAGATTGTTCTTCCGAGAAGAATTCTCGAGAAACTCCATCTTCCAAGTTAACATTGAAAAGCCTTGAACCAGTGCATCCTGAGTCTCCTGTAGTTCCCCAAACCTTGCTTCTAATACAGCCAACCTAGACCTGCCAAGTCTGCTCCTGAGAAATCCCACCAAGGGAATCCTTTACACAGGAAACCTCTAAGAAAAAGTACTTATAAGTGCTTGCAGAGAAGAGTTCATTGAGGCTATTACATCCCAAATAGTGTCCATAGTTATAACTGCCGGTTTTTCCAGCCTTCCAGGACCCGGAGGAAAAGGAACATCTCCCTCAGCTATCACGCTCCTCTCCAAAACGCCGTCAATCATTGGCTCTACTCCCCCAAGCACTGGGGTGGATGCCACGATTGGAGATCCTCCTGGGCTAACAGCGACTCTCACCAGAGCCGGCTATGGCCATGCGGGTATGCTGGAAACACTTCAGGGTCATGGGAGTGCAGCTCTGTCATCAGAGCTCAAAGATGCCCCACTCAAGGCCGATGCCGATAGCACTGCTGGTCCCGCCGAAGTGCCACTTCTAACTCCAAGGCTTACTGCACACTCGGTGAGTGTTCTTTGAATTCCTGGGGTAGAAGCAGCCGATCCAGAGGACTGGAGCTTCTGTTTCCTCTTCTTACCCCCCATCAAGGCCAGAGAATCCCCCAGAAACCAGACACCGCACTGAGAGGTAAAGCCACAGCTACCAGCTAGACGCCATCTTGTTTCCCTCTCTCGCTAGACAACAGATTCTGACAGCTGGGAGGTTGTAAAGCTTAAGGTTTGCCTAAGCCGGCACCAACACTTTGAACCAACTCTGGGGCCGGCTCTGAACAGGAGTGGAAGACAGTAAGCAGGGACGGCGGGACTGGGAAGAGTTGCTGTGAGCAGGTATTATGGTAACAAGAGGGGAGGGCGTTCAACAGACAATGTGGGAGTAGGACAGACTGCAGCGAGCAGGGACTGTGGGAGCAGTTGTACATGACAAGAAGGGACTATTCAATTCAATCATGTTATAGGTCTTTTACGTCATGCATTTGACCTATTTCATGTTTATATTTCATGTATATAGTTCATGTATATAGTTCAACCCCCCCTGTTATCCAAGTTTATACCCCTGTTCGATGTAAAACCAAACAGAAGTGTGTTTTGGTCATTTTGTTATACTGTGAACCGCGCTGATGCCGAATAGTGCGGTATATAAGCAACTGTAATAAATAAATAATAAATAAATAAATAATAAAGCAGAGGCTACAACAAACAGGGGATGTGGGAGTGGGGGGGGGGGGGCAGGCTCCATGCAAGCCTGTGGGAGTGGGAAGAGCTGCTGCAAATAGGGACTATGGAAGCAGGAGGGGAGAGCAGTAACCAACTCTGAAATCCCTTCCTTCCCTGCTCGCTCTGTTTCCTTGAATTCAGATGTGATCCTTGTCTCCACCACCTCCACTAGAAGGTTGTTCAACGCATCCACCACCTGCCCTTGCTGTACAGAAACATTTCCTTAGGTTACTCCTGATTCTACCCCCTTTCACTGTCATCCCATGACCCCTCATTCCAGATCTCCCTTTCCATTTAAAGAGGCACATGTCATGTGCGTTTATACCATGGATGTATTTAAATCTCTCTCCTCATGCTTTCCTTCAGGATATACATGTTTATTTAATCATATTTCTGAATTGCCCTTCTCCTGCTGCAAGCAATGTCCAAAAGAAAACCCAAGAACATAATCCAGCAGTTCTCAAGCTTTTGGCAGAGGTACACCACTGAGGGTCAGCCAGGTACTCAGGTAGCTCCTGTGTGTGTGTATGTCTATCTATCTATCTATCTATCTGCTAAGAAATCCTATTGTTTCAATGTCAATGGACTTTTTTCTGCATCTTCAAATGCGACACAAATAGACATACAGAAAATTGCAGCCCTTAAGGTACCCCAGGGGTTCACATACCTCCAGTTGAGAACCCCTGACTTAATCATACATTCCTATTAAAAATTATAACCATGATATTTATTTACATTCTCTTACATTCTCTGAGTTAGTACACCACTCATATGGAAAAGCATTCAACCCCAAAACCAAATCCTTGCATACCCAAATGTCAATATAAATAGCAGAAAGCAAAATTCATCCTAGATCTTTGACAAAGACCATTGATCATTTTTATAACTGCTCCCTAGGCTGACTGTCTGCTTTCTATCTTTATGAGGGTTCAGTCTCCAGAATGTCACAGTTCTTCAGATGAGGCCTCACCAGAGACATTCAGAGAGAACATGTCACCTCCTTTTTTCCTGTTGGCTATTCCTTGCCCTTTGTACTCAAGATCCTTTGGCGGAGTGGGGGGGGGGGGGGTTGTCATCATCGTATGTATCTGTTTGCCACCTTACGATTGTCAGATGTTATCATCCCCAGATTGTGCTCTTGTTTTGTACACAGAAAAACTTCACCTCCCTAAACTGTACTGCTCCCTTGGGTTTTTGCAGCCCAGTGCATGACCCTGTATTTTTTAGTATTAATATTTCCCAAAGTATAGACAATTGCTCAGCCTTTGCTAGATTCTGAGCAGGGATTTGAGGGAGGGGATAACGAGGAGGGATTAAGAGTGGGAGGAGTGCGGTGAACAAGGTCTTAGTTGGGGGGCTGCAGTGAGCAAGAAGGAAGTGTTGTGAACGGAGATTCTGTGAGAGTGGAAGTTGAGTGCAAAAGGTCTCCATTAGCCAAACAGCCATTTTAAGACATGGTTCCTGGGAGCTTAGGCTCAGAGACGCAAATCTCCATAGGGACCCAAATTACACACCTTCTTTCCATATGCTTGATTCATTAGCAGGAAATTCTCTCACCATTCCCTGGTTTCCTTCATGAGGGGGACCCTCTTACCCTGCTGCTCCATCTCAGCACCATTGGAGGGGGACCCTCAGTGTTTTCCCACCCTCAGACCCCAAAGCAGGCTATGATGACACTGATTAGTTGTCAGCTTTTTTTTTGGAATCTCCAACTATTCTCATTTTCACTGTCCCATTCTGCATTAGCCTTGGATGCAGTATGTTGGCAGATTCTGTCTGTGTTTGAGAAGGGAAATCCCTATAAGTTCAAAATAGAAAGAAGATTAAAAAGAAAACGAGGGTTCCCAACTGTGTCGCTCTCTCCCTGCAAGGCCGACATATACATCTGTTTTCAATCAGCCCAATGTGGCTTCTGTCGGAGGAGTTTGATGTTTCTACTTAAAAGAGAGTTGAGAGGCCTGGGATAGAGGAAATTGCTAAAGCCAGATAAGCCGTGTCATAGGGACAAATGAGCAGAGCCCCCTGGGGAAGGAAACATTGTCAGAGAGGGCACCCGAGTAGGCTGGGCAGTCACAGGCTTGCACAGTGAGGCCAGATGGAGCAACACTTCCCTTACTGTACAGATCCTGCACTGCTGAGACCTCCACTCCACATACTCTACACAACACAGACCCTATTTTTGCTGGCAAAAAATGCAATGTGTGCCTTCGAGTCAGTCCTGACTCCTGGCGACCCAGAAGCTCCTGGGCTTTCTTGGCAGTGTCACCGTAAGTAGATTGCCAGGACTTTCTTCCGAGGCAATGGAGGGTTAAGTGACTTGCCCAAGGCCACAAGGAGTGCTAGTGGGAATTGAACCCTGGTTGCTTGAGAAATTTGAAATTTTCTGAGTTTTTAACCATGGAGTCAGTCTTTTCAGAGTCTCAGCCTGAAAGCTCTTTACCAGTGAAAGACTTCCCCAGGGACCAGACTCTTCTCTGTACTGTGCTGCCAGGAGTCTTCAGCATGGTATCATTGGCCAGTTTCCATAAGAACATAAGATATGCCATACTGGGTCAGACCAAGGTCCATCAAGCCCAGTATTCTGTTTCCAACAGTGGCCAATCTAGGTCATATGTACCTAGCAGTTTCCCCAAGGGACACAGGTTCCACAATGCTTGTATTGGTTCAAGCATTGATATCCTGGGTCCCTTCTTAATAATGGCTTATGGACCTTTCCTCCAGGAACTTGTCCAAACCTTTTTTAAACCCAGCTACACTAACAGCCTTTACTACATCCTCAGGTAACAAATTCCAGAGTTTGATTGCACGTTGAGTGAAAAAATATTTTCTTTTATTAGTCTTAAATAGTTTACCCTGTAGCTTCATTGCATGTCCCCTAGTCTTTCTATATTCTGATAAGGTAAACAATCGATCTACGTTTACCCGTTCCACTCCGCTCATTAATTTATAGACTTCTATCATATCTCCCCTCAGCCGTCTCTTTTCCAGGTTAAAGAGCCCTAACCTTTTTAGCCTTTCTTCATTGGAGTATCCTTCCATCCCCTTTACCATTTTGGTGGCTCTTCTCTGAACCTTTTCTAATAACTCTATATTCTTTTTAAGATACGGCGACCAGAAATGCACACAAAATTCAAGGTGCGGTCTCACCATGGAACGATATAGAGGCATTATAATATCCTTTGTTTTATTTTCCATTCCTTTCCTTATCATATCTAGCATTCTATTTGCTCTCTTGGCCGCCGCTGCACACTGGGCCGAGGGTTTTAACATGGTATCCACAATGACGCCTAAATCCTTTTCCTGGGTGGTGGTTCCTAATGTGGAACCTTGCATCGTGTAACCATAGTTTGGGTTGTTCTTCCCTAGGTGCATAACCTTGCACTTGTCCACATTAAATTTCATCTGCCATTTTGATGCCCAGTCTTCCAATTTATCAAGATCCTCTTGCAATTTTCCACAATCCTCTTGGGTTTTAACAACTTTAAATAGTTTTGTGTCATCTGCAAATTTGATAACCTCACTCGTTATTCCACTGTCCAGGTCATTTATGAATATGTCAAAAAGCAGCGGACCCAGCACAGATCCCTGGGGTACACCACTATTCACCTTTCTCCATTGGGAAAATTGGCCATTTAGTCCTACCCTCTGCTTTCTATCTTTTAACCAGTTCCTGATCCACAATAGTACACTGCCTCCTATCCCATGACTCTTTAGTTTTGCCAAAAGTCTCTCATGAGGGACCTTGTCAAAGGCTTTCTGAAAGTCCAGATACACAATATCAACCGACTCACCTTTGTCCACCTGATTATTCACTCCTTCAAAAAAACATAACAGATTAGTAAGACAAGATCTTCCTTGTCTAAAGCCATGTTGGCTGTCTCT
The DNA here is from genome assembly GCA_033557465.1 of Ichthyophis bannanicus. Classification (NCBI taxonomy): domain Eukaryota; kingdom Metazoa; phylum Chordata; class Amphibia; order Gymnophiona; family Ichthyophiidae; genus Ichthyophis; species Ichthyophis bannanicus. The sequence continues at coordinate 175,851,919 of CM066044.1, forward strand.
CATTAGTTCATGACTATCTACATGCTGAGTAATTTTATTCTTTATGATGGTTTCTATCATTTTTCCCGGTATTGACGTCAGGCTCACCGGTCTGTAGTTTCCCGGATCACCCCTGGAACCCTTTTTAAAAATTGGTGTTACATTGGCGATCCTCCAATCTTCAGGTATTAGAGATGATTTTAATGATAGTTCACAGATTACTAATAGCAGGTCTGCAATCTCATATTTCAGTTCTTTCAATACCCTTGGATGTATACCATCCGGCCCAGGTGATTTGCTACTTTTCAGCTTATCTAATAGTTGTAATACATCTTCTCGATGTATCAATATTTCCTTCAATTCTTCTGCACCTTTAAATACCACTTCAGTCATGGGTAACATCCCTACATCTTCCTCAGTAAAGACTGAAGCAAAGAATTTGTTCAGTCTCTCCGCTATCGCCTTGTCGCCTCTTAGTGCTCCTTTAACCCCTTTATCATCTAATGGACCAACTGACTCTCTCACAGGTTTTTTGCTACGAATGTACTTGAAAAGGTCTTTACTTCGCGTTTTTGCTTCCGCAGCAAGCTTCTTCTCAAATTCTCCCTTTGCCTGCCTTATCAATGCCTTGCATTTGACTTGCCAGTGCTTGTGCTGTTTCCAGGTTTCGTCATTTGGCTCTTTTTTCCATTTCCTGAAAGATGCTTTTTTGGCAACAACAGCCTCTCTGACCTCAACTTTAAACCATGCTGGCAGTTTTTTGGACTTCTTTCCACTTTTCTTAAAGCGTGGAATACAGCTGGTCTGGGCTTCCATGATAGTATTTTTCAACAACAGTCAAGCCTGATGTACGTCTTTAACCTTTGCAACTGCTCCTTTTAGTTTTTTCTTGACTGTTTTCCTCATTTTATCATAGTCTCCCTTTCGAAAGTTAAAAGGTAGTACTGTGGATTTCCTTACTATCCCTCCTCCACTAATTAAATCAAAGGCGATCATGCTATGATCACTATTGCCAAGTGGCCCCAACAACCTTATCTCTTGCACTAGATCTGGTGTTCCACTAAGGATTAGGTCTAATATGGCTTCCCCTCTGGTCGGTTCATGAACCAGCTGCTCCAAGAAGCAGTCATTTATTTCATCTAGGAACTTTATCTCCCTAGCATGTCCTGACGTGACACTGACCCAGTCGATACCGGGGTAGTTGAAATCACCCATTATTATTACTGTGCTGTAACATTTGTTAGCTTCCTTGATTTCTTTGAGCATTTCATCATCCATTTGGTCATTCTGGCCAGGCGCTCGATAGTACACCCCCACTGCCATTGCCTTCCCCCTTTTACATGGAATTTCAATCCATATAGATTCTACAGCAGATTTTGTTTCCTGCAAAACTTTAATCCTTTCTGACTCAATGCCCTCTCTAACATAGAGAGCAACCCCTCCACCAATTTGATCAGCTCTATCATTATGATATAGTTTGTACCCAGGTATCACAGTGTCCCACTGGTTGTCGTCCTTCCACCATGTCTCTGATATTCCAATCATATCTAACCTTTCATTTAGTGCTATATATTCTAACTCTCCCATCTTATTTTTTAGACTTCTAGCATTTGCATACAAGCATTTTAGAGAATGTATTTTATCCATATTAATTTGTCTGTTAGACATGAGTAATTTGGGATCTTTAAGCTCTGTCTGCTCCATACTTGAGGGCATTTGGGCTACTTTACTCTTTTGTGGAACCTCTCTGCTTTTGGTAGTATCCTTCAAAGATACATTCTTCCGAACCATCTGCTCTTGGGCGACTGTCGGCTTTCCCCTAATATCTAGTTTAAAAGCTGCTCTATCTCCTTTTTAAAGGTTAATGCCAGCAGCCTGGTTCCATCCCGGTTAAGGTGAAGCCCATCCCTTCGGAAGAGCCCCTCCTTTCCCCAGAATGTTCCCCAGTTCCTAACAAATCCAAACCCCTCATCTCTGCACCATTGTCTCATCCACGCATTGAGACTCCGGAGCTCTGTCTGCCTTTTGGGTCCTGCGCGTGGAACAGGAAGCATTTCGGAGAATGCTACCCTGGAAATTCTGGATTTCAACTTCCTACCTAAAAGCCTAAATTTAGCCTCCAGAACCTCCCTACCACATTTTCCTATGTCATTGGTACCAACATGTACCAATTTATTTTTATTTATTTATTTATTTATACATCTTTTCTATACCGCCACTTCCAGAGATCAGTGGCGGTTTACAGGTAACAAACATTAATAATAGAGCACTATTATTTTACATAGAACAGATTTAGAACAAAGAACATTCAACTATTAAGTGTAACTTAAAAATACAATGAGATAACAGGAGGGGTAGGAACATTTGAACTGGGTATGAATTAGATAATGTTTCAAAACATACTACCAACAGTATATCAACAGTAAAGTCAAATATTTACATTAAATTACAGTTATTCACATTAGCGACAAGCAATTGCTTTCTAAGGGTAAGCTTAATCTAGGTGAGCAATGTGAATGTGTGGGAAAGGTTTATGCCTTGTCTAAGTAGGGTCAGTGAGTGATTGATGATCGGTGTTTTTTTCTGTGTTAGGATTATCTTCAATGTGGAGGATATTGTAGTGCAGAGTAAATAGATGGGATTTTAGATTTTTTCTAAATAATTGAAGATCTTTGATTTCTCTGATTTCAATCGGGAGGTTGTTCCATAGCATAGGGGCGAAGTACCAAGACAGCAGACTCCTCCCCAGCACTATCTAAGACCTTATCTAGGTGGCGCGTGAGGTCCGCTACCTTCGCACCAGGCAGGCATGTTACCAGGCGAACCTCACGTCCACCAGCCACCCAGCTATCTACATGCCTAATGATCGAATCACCAACTATAACGGCTGTCCTAACCCTTCCCTCATGGGCACATGGCCCTGGAGAAACTTCCTCGGTGCGAGAGGGTTTTACATCACCTGGAGGACAGGTCCTAGTTACAGGATCACTTCCTGCCACACCAGGGTGATGCTCTCCTGTCACGTGACCTCTCTCCTCCATGGCAACAGGGATGCTGCCAGACTGGAGGTGGGACTTCAGGACTATATCCCTGTAGGTCTCGTCTATGTACCTCTCTGTCTGTCTTATGCTTTCCAAGTCTGCTACTTTAGCCTCTAGAGAACGGACTCGTTCCCTGAGAGCAAAGAGCTCCTTGCACCTAGTGCACACGTAAGACCTCTCACCAACTGGGAGAAAATCATACATGTGACACTCAATGCAAAAGACTGGAAAGCCCCCATCCCGCTGCTGGACTGTTGTCTGCATCTTAGTTTTAAGTTTGTGTTTAGATCTAAGTTCTTTACTTACTAAGGGTTGCTATGGATATTTATACTAATAAAACTGAACCTAATACATGTAATATACCTTGTTCACCTGAAGCTTAACTAATCTCAGGTCCTTAGTGTATGACTGATTTGGGTAATGAGCTTCACCTGAGAGCACCTCCTGTCTTTTAAGATGTGTAAGTACCTATAAAGCTATGATTATCCCAGGGGTGGGTGGGTGTGGGGAGGCTGGGAGGGAATTAACACTTATTAAAAGAGGGCTGCTACACAGTACCCTGTCTTGTGCTGCTGAGGTAAGCTATATTCTGATTTGATTTAAATTATAGCTCTTAGCTGCTGCTAGGCTCTAACTTCTTATGAAATTTAAAGTACAAGCTCTCTGCTGGGTTCTAAATTTAACCAGAAAGCTCTTTTCTGTGTTGTAAATTTAAGCTAAAAGAACTTTGCTGATGCTAGGCCCTGAGTGACTATTAAATGTAAACTACAAGCTCTCTGCTGGGTTCCAAATGTAACCAGAAAGCTCTCTTCTGTGTTTTAAATTTAAACTAAAAGTACTTTGCTGTTACTAGGCCCTGAGTGACTATTAAATTTAAAGTACAGAGAGGAAGTGACGTCACTGACCGGGATGGCGGCTTAAAAGAGCAGCTCCTTCGGGACGCAATATATTGAGCGATTTTCCTTAGCATTAGGCCTCCCACAATAGTGGAACGTAGAGTGTAGAGTGCACTACTACCCCGGGTCTGGATGTCAGCTCGAGAAAAGCTGCAAAAGTATCGCTCCTCTTACGCACCTTTGAACCTCAACGAGGAGAGGGCCGTACAGGCTGACACAGTGATGGCGGATGACTTAGAGGATGCGGAGGAGCAGTGCACCAAGGGGGATCTCCGGAGATGGTGCCGGGAGATTAAGGCTGAGGTACTAGGTGTTAAATCAGATGTCAAGGAATTATTGACTGAGCTCCGTCAAGATATGCAGACCCTGGGACAAAGGGTGGAAATTTTGGAGACGCACGTGGACGATATGGTAACCGCAGCAGAGACAGTACAGGACTTGAACAATCAGCGGCAAGGCACAGTGGAAGATCTGCGAGAGAAAATCGAGGACTTAGAGAATTGCTCTCGCCGCTGTAATCTTCGCATACGTGGGGTCCCAGAGGAAGAACAGTACAAACAAGCGGTCACTGTAGTCCGCAACATTTGCGGAGCCATTTTAGCGGAAGAGAACTCGGCTGAGTCTGCTGTGGCGGGAGAGATTGGCATTGAACGCGCACATCGAGCGCTTCGTTCTCCACCGGGCAATCGACCCCGAGATATCATTGCGTGCCTCACTAGTTTTCCTATAAAGGAGAAAGTGATGCAAGCAGCGTCGCGAGGAAGGAAGCTACAGTGGCATGGCTGTTCAGTGGAAATCTTTCAGGACTTGGCGCCCCAGACATTACAGCGCCGGAAGGCCATGCGTCCTGTGACTGAATATCTGAGACGTGAAAGTATCAAATATAAATGGCTTTTCCCTTTTGCTTTGCAATTTGAAGTCGCAGGCCAATCTCAGAGAGTTAAAACTACCACGGAGGCGTGGAGTGCTTTGGAGAAGGCTAAGGCCCCGCACCTGCCCACGAGTAGCACTCAACGTAAGGCTTTCTCGTCTGAACAGCAGCAGGCGATTGTATGGGAAAAGTTGAAATGGCATCGCATTCCGGCGAGGGGCCGACGACTACAGCGCACCTCCGGGGAACATTATCAGAGGGGAGAGCCTGAGTCAGATGGAGCAACGCCAGCTATATGAACGAGGCAGCGGTCTGGACATTATATATGGGTATCTTTTTGGCCCTCCTAGGCGGGCGAAAGGGGGTAGCCGGTTCAGTGGCTGCTCCCTTGCCCGGCTGGGCTTAAGAAGAGGTTTGCGGAACTTTTCAATTTTATTGTATGCAGTATTGTGCCTAGTATCTATGCCACCCACCATATTATGGGGGAGTTTAAGTAACGTGGGAGTTTCAATTTGAGGGGGAGTGGCAATTGGGGAGGGGAGGCCCATATGGTAGGTGGGCGGTAACTCCCGGCGGTGCGACTCTTCCACCAAGGAGGTGGCACAGGATTGAGGCCTGTGGTGAGATTGAGGGAGGGGGGGTTCGAGGGGGGGGGGTAGGGAGGGAGGTGGGTTGGGGGAAGGGGGGGGCGGGGTAGGCTTTAAGAGGGTTTGCATTTTTGATTGTTCAATGCATAGTCCCTTGCATTTCTCTGATGGCTGGGATTAAAGTGGGCTCACTTAATGCTCGAGGCCTTAATACACCTTATAAGCGTAAAGCGCTCTTTCAAGAAGCTAAAACGCAACACTGGCAGGTAATTTTCATTCAGGAAACGCATTTGTTGCCCCGGGATGAACTCCTTTTGAAATCTGGGGCTTATGGCGACGTTTGGTTCAATGCTGAAGGCTCTCACAAGCGCGCGGGGGTTGCTATTATGGTGCACAAGGATGTCCCGTTTCAAGTAGGGGGGATATTCAAGGGAATAAAGGGTCGAGTATTACTGGTCTGGGGGACCTTATTGGGTTCGGAGGTTACCTTCCTCAATGTTTATGGCCCCAATGCCCCTTATGCTGATTTTTGGGCCACCCTGTCCCATTGGTTAGCAGATAAAATACATGGGGCCCTATTGATTGGGGGCGATTTCAATGAAGTGTTGGATCCTTTACAGGACAAGTCACAGCGGGGGAGCTCGCTGGGAACCAAGGGGCGGGCACAACTGCAGAGTTTGATTCAACGCTACGGGTTGTGTGACATTTGGCGTCAGATGCATCCACATGATTTCGATTATACACATTACTCGCCAGTCCATCATAGTTATAGTCGCATAGATTACTTTCTGGCGGATGTGCTTTGGACCCAAAGAGTTCATAGAACTGGTATTGAACCTATCACTTGGACTGATCACGGTCCTATTTGGATAGAGTTTGGAGGTGAGCGCGACACGGTGGGGAGGTCCTTTTGGCGCCTCAATGAAAGTCTTTTTCAGGATGAGGAGGTGCTTGCTAAAGTAGCTGAAGAAATTAGACAGTTTTATGCTGTGAATGATACAGGTGAGGTGGCCTTGGGGACCCTGTGGGACGCATTAAAAGCGGTTCTCAGGGGAGTGCTGATACAATGGGCATCCTGGAAGAAGAAAAAGCGCGGTGAAAGGGCTACTCAACTGTCTCAGCAAGTTCGGGACTTAGAGCATCTCCATAAACAAAGGGGAGGGATAAAGCTCAGGAGGCAGTTGGAGGCGGTTAGGATAGAACTCAATTCTTTGCAGCTGGACACAATTAATTCTCAATTACAACGTGTTAATCAACGCTATTATGAATTTAATATTAAGGCAGGCCGAATGCTCGCGCATAAATTACGGGCTAGGGAGCGCCGCTCTGCGATTATGAAACTTAAAGGACCGGGGGATAAACCTTTATTTCATCCCAAAGATATGAGGGAACTGTTTCGGCAGTATTATACCGCCTTATATACTAGCGAATTGAGTGAGTCCATCTTGGGAGTGCGGGATTATCTTAGGGAGGATGGTTCGCTCACGGTAATATCGGAGACGGATCGAGAATTTTTGAATAGTGAGATTACTGTTGATGAAGTCTTACAGGTGATTCGGGGATTAGCCCTTAATAAGTCCCCTGGACTGGATGGTTTCTCAGCAGTATTTTATAAGAAATTAGCCTCGCAGTTAGCCCCGATTCTACAGCGAATCTTTAATGGGGTACTTCAAGGCCACCAACTGCCTTCCTCCATGCATCAAGCTGGAATCTCAGTGATAGCCAAACCGGGGAGGGATCCCATGGTTTGCGGCTCTTATCGCCCCATTTCACTTTTGAACACGGATGGAAAAATTTTAGCAAAGATATTAGCGAATCGATTGAGGCGCATTCTGCCAAAGCTGATTCATTGTGATCAAACGGGGTTTGTCCAGGGTCGCAATACGGGCGATAACATTCGCCGGGCGATTCAAATTATCTGGATGGCCAAGCAGCAGAAGCAGGAACTTCTCATTCTCGCAGTCGATGCTGAGAAGGCCTTTGATCGGGTAGAGTGGGGCTTTCTGTTTGAAGTGTTGGCGGCTGTAGGCATTGGCTCCCATATGGAGTCATGGATTAAGGCTTTATATACTAACCCGACTGCGGCAGTTAAGATCAATGGGAAGTACTCAGACTTTTTTTCTTTAGCGAGAGGCACCAGACAGGGATGTCCCTTATCCCCCTTATTATTTGCCTTAACTATGGAACCATTGGCACAGCGTTTACGACGAAATGCAGATGTGAGGGGGCTCGTTATCGGCCAACAGGAGCATAAATTGGCGCTGTTTGCCGATGACCTATTATTGTTTATTACGCGTCCTTTGCTGACATTACCCATTATTATGGCTGAATTTAAGCGCTTTGGTGGAGTAGCTGGGTTCAAAATTAATTGGGATAAGACGGAGGCATTAAGTGTTAATTTATCGGATAACTTGCTAAAGCATTTACAGGGGAGTTTTCCCTTTCGGTGGGCCCAAAATAAACTCAAATATCTGGGGGTTTATCTCACCCGGGAGGTTGATCAGCTCTATGGCTCTAACTATCCAGGGTTGTTTGAAAAAATTGATCGGGATTTGCTGAGATGGCATACTGAGGATATATCTTGGTTGGGGAGGATAGCGACCATTAAGATGATGATTCTGCCCCAATTATTGTATCTTTTTCAAGTCTTACCTATTAAGATTTCTCAAAAAGTGCTTCATAAGCTTCAGCGGAAGTTGTTCTTCTTTGTTTGGCGCCATCGCCCTCCGCGCATCGCATGGAATATTATGTATCGGGTGCGGCAAAAGGGCGGCCTGGGGATGCCCATGATTGCGGATTATTATTTAGCGGCACAAATGAGACAAGTGATGGACTGGCGAGAACAGCTCTCAGCGAAGGGGTTTCTCTCCATTGAACAACAGGCAGTGCCACAATATAAATTACAATAGCTCCCATGGTTATCGATGGGAACGCTGAAGGACGATTGGACGAATAATCCCTTCATTAGGCATCTTTGGGGGGAATGGGGTAGGGGATGGCGGAGAGTGAATAACTCTGGGGGGGCGTCTTTGTTAGCGCCATTGGTAGCCACTCCAGCCTTCGAACCGGGTAACGGAGCCATATTTCATAAATGGGAGGGACGTGGCCTCTCTCACTTTGTACAGTTTCTTGATGGTGCGACTATTAAGTCTTTTGAAGAGCTGCAAGCCGAATTTCGGTTGGACAAGCATGATCTTTTTGCTTATTTGCAAGTACGACATTACTTGCACAATCGACTTAATAAGGAGCGTATCGAGAGAGGGCTTAATGACCTTGGGGCCTTGTGGGTGGGCCATCACTCTTCCCGGGGCCTTATACGCTTACATTATGCTGGTTTGAGGGCGATGAGTGAAACGGAGGCTAAGTTAAAATACATGGTGGAATGGGAGCGAGACCTGGGTGTGAGTTGGGATGAGGAGGGATGGCGGACAATATATAAGGGGGCGGCTAAAACTTCTATCAATACGGCTATTCAAGAGAATACCTATAAAATTTTGTTGCGTTGGTACTATACACCTGAGCGCTACCATCGGATGTTCCCGGAGGTCTCTGATCTCTGTTGGAGGGGATGTGGAGTAAAAGGAACCTATTTTCACATGTGGTGGGAATGCCCCTGGGTTCAATCTTATTGGAAGCAAATTTGCCATCAGATGGAACAGATATTTCAGGTGCGCTTAGAGCTTTGCCCGGCCTGGTTTCTCCTAGGGCTGTGGCCCCCTGATTTGTCTACTCGATGGTCCAAACCCATGCGATCTTGCATAGTAGCGGCAAGGTGCGAAATCGCTTGGAAATGGAGACAGGGAGGGAGTATAGATCTCGCCCATTGGGTCACGCGGCTCACTAAAGTGCTTCAGATGGAGTGATTGATTGCTCTTCGGAGGGATCAAGGGACAAAATTTGATAACCAGTGGAAGCCTTTATTGAAATATGTTGCAGATTTGGGGGGTGGGGGGGAGTAGGTTATGGGGTGGCGGGAGGGGGGGGGGGAAGAAATGTCTGTAATGCGATGTTTGCATAGAATTTGGCTTCTATGATTACAATCCTGTTTAAAACTTGTTGACATTATTGTTTGCTGGACGTCCTGGCAAAAAGGTTTCTTTTCTTTGGCTGTATGTATTCTATGGTTTGGTTGAAAAATAAAGATCAAGTTATAAAAAAAAATTTAAAGTACAAGCTCTCTGCTGGGTATGAAATGTAACCAGAGAGTTCTCCTCTGTGTTTTAAATGTAAACTTAAACTGCTGCTACTAGGCCCTGACTGATTTAACAAAAATAGTGGATCACAGATTAATTAGCTTTAATACAAAGAATTCCTTTTAGAAAATTACCAGAAGTAAATACTCACAGTTGCAGATCTCCCTCCAGAAGCAACAGTCCCCCTTACCAGTCTTCCAAAAGCTATTATATGTGACATTTTAGTATGTGTGGGATGGAAAGGAGGTTCAAAGGGAAATTAGAAGATCTTCTAGTCCTCCACACTCTGCAGGTTTGGCATGCGGCTGCCTCAGTGGCATGTGGGTTGCTGATTTTGACGCTAGCTGATATGTCAACCCGTTTATCTGTATTAGAAGCTGATGGGCAGTCTGTTAAGCATACAGGTTGTGGCAAGTATACTTTTTTCTTTTTGCTTATAATTCCCCTGTGTTTTGCAAGTGATTGACACATTCCTGTGCTCCTTTCTCTGATTGGTGGGTGTGAGAGGCATGTCATAAAGTTCCATTGAAATCCACAGAATGATGGATTGATTAATTTATTTTTTGGCCCAGCAGTTTCCTCCTGTTCCTTTGGGCTTTCAGCTCAATTGGAACCAGCTCTTTGTGTTCTAAAGTACCATGAGCCTTTCCTCTTAACTACTTAACGTTTCCACCATTTTTTATGCTCTCCCTCCCCTCTAAGCTATTGCTGAGCTGCAGCTCTCTTTGGAGTCTGGTATATGTGCACCCTGAGTCTGGCCACTAGGTGTCACTACTGAAAGTGGATGAGTCTTTTCTTACTCCCACACCTTCCTCCAAGAGCTGTGATGTTGATTTCATAGCAGCATGAACAGATGGATTAATTGATGGTTTAACAATGGATTCATGTCATGTAGAGCAGCATGAACAGATGGATTAATTGATGGATTAACAATGGATTCATGTCATGTAGGAGTCTAGTAATCATAGTGGTGCTATAGAAACCTCAGTTCTTTCAAACTGTGATTTCTTTCATTAAACAAATCTAAGAATTATACAAAAATAAGTACACAAGCTTTTTAGACCACAAAGATTTGGTTTTTATTTATGGGATAGATATGCTAAATGCCTGCATTTTGTAACCAAAAAGCGGGGACTGTGCCTCTAAATGTAGGTCCCTGGGCAGAATGGCTGAAGCACTTGTTCCCTTACTATCTTCACAGTGACGAGGGGTCCAAGTCTGCTGCTTTCAGGTGACCTCAACCGCACACCACTTCAGTTTACACTGAACTTCATGTGCGTCTTTTGGACACATTCTGCCTCACATTAACCAACCCTCTAGGATTGCCCTGGAGTTTCTATCAATGAAAGGTTAATCTCTAGACAGTACACTGCTGTGTGTGACTCTGAGGAAAACCTATAAGGAATTCTTCAAAGAGCGAGAAGGAGTGCATAAATACCTAGGAGTAGGAGGAGGAATGACAATCAAATAATCATTACAGAGAATAAAGATCAGTAAAGAATTATACAGTAGATTAAAATCATTACTGAAAAGTGTTATACTGTCAGGGAATAAGATACAAACCATTAATCAGCTAGCAATTCCTGTACACTCATACAGCTTTGGGACTGTAGAGTGGTCTCTTAAAGATCTTGAAAAACTGGATGTACGAATGAGAAAACTCCTCCATGCCCATGATGTAATTTGTAAGAATCAGTGTATGCTGACTGTACATTCCAAGAGTGAAGGAGGACTGGGCTTCATGGCCTTCGAGCCTGCTTAACAGCACTGTCAGATCCAAATGCGCAAAAAATGCTGAAATATGAAATTAAACATCAAGTCTGTCTCCATCATTAAACCTGGAAAAGCTTGAATCTACAAGAAAATCAGCTTTTTCTGCTGCGGCTCTGGCACATTGGAATGGCTTGCCGGGCCACCTCCGCACAGAATTATATTTCAAGTGCTTCAAAAAATCTCTAAAAACCTTCCGTTTTAGGACTGCTCTTAAGTTACCTGAGTAGCTATTCTGGTACAATGGCACCCTTTGGGCACAGTAAGGACAGCCCTATAGTCTAAGGGAATTGTGTGTATTTATCTTTATGTCTTATTCCATTTGCCTATTTTTTCTATGCTGTTCCTATCTCTCCTATACTGTCCTGTCTACACTATGGAGTTCCTTTAACTTCTTTTCTTTTTTAATTATTGTACACTGCATAGACTGCTATGCAAATAAAATATAACCATAACCATTTTGAAGAGTAGAAGAAATGGGTGAGAATCCACCAGTATGCACAGAGAAGGAAGCAACAGATTTTGAAAACAAGAGAAAAAAGCTCTTCAAAGAATTAGATCAGCAGACAAGGAAAGCCAAGCGGCAAATACACAGATACAGTGAGAAATACAAAGTGTTACTCCAGGAATAATTTGTCGATTAAGACCAGACACATGAATGGTTAAGGGGCGGTGAACTGAAACCAAAGGATGAGAGATTAATAGTTGCAGCCCAGGACAGCAGATTACAGATGAGATGGTTCACAGAAAGCGTAGAAAACCTGGCAAAACATACATAAGTAGATTCTAAAAGAAAGAGCTGGAAACAGTTATCCGCCTCATAGCTGGCTGCAAAGTTCTGATGGCAGAAAATCTCTATACCAAAAGGCACAATAAAGTAGCACTTTTCATCCACTGGAAACTCTGTAAACATTACATCAGTGTATTGAAAAAGCATTGGGATCACGATCCTAAGAGAATTATGGAGAATGAAGAAATTATGATCACCTTGGATACATAGTGGTAAAGGAGAGAAACACCAAAATGACATTGATTAAGAGGTGTCAGTGCCAAGCAATTATTCTCTGAACTGTGCTGAGAGAGAGAAGATCCTCAAGTACCAAGAAATGCTGAAAGATAGAGATATTTCCCATCGTACTGGGACAGTCACAGGGTCAGGCCACAGATCTGATTAAGAGAAATTTCCAAGCACACCTTGACAAATTGCCTATACAGTCAAACCTCGGTTTTCATGATTAATCCGTTCGAAAAAGTCTGACTAAAACCGAAACGTATGAAAACTGAAGCAATATTTCCCATAAGAAATAATGTAAATCCAATTAATCCGTTCCAGACACCCAAAAATATTCACAAAAAATACATTTTATAGAGAATAACTATATTTTTACATACAGAAAACAATGAGAAATAAATATAAATGACTAATGAAATGGATAAATGAACATTTAACATCACTGAAAGCAAGCTAAGTACAGTACTGTACAGTACAGTATGTTAACATCTGGCCTTAGCCACCCCTGACAAGCTGCTGTGCCCAGCTCTCTTCGGAATCACATTGAATTCAGTCCATTAAAATACCTTTACATTATCTGCTCAATGCTTCAGAATGGCAGAAAATCTTAATGATATAGCTTCAGACATACCCTGCAAGAGAAAGAACTGCCTCCCACATTCATGCAACATCTCCTGCTTACGTTGACAGCTTTTCTTCCCTGCTACCGGGACAAAATCTCAGTCAAAAGACGTTGAAAACCGAAGCAATGCATGAAAACCGGGACAAAATCTCAGTCAGAAAAGACGTTGAAAACCGAAGCGTATGAAAACCGGGGCAAATGAAAACCGAGGTTTGACTGTACATGTTATGTCTTATGAACTCCAGAAGGAGGCTGTCTTTGGCACAATGCAAGTACTACACAGACTGTTGGCAGTAAATTTAAGAGGCTGAGATCATACTCTACATACCCTGTCTTAGGAGTGAAGTTCATTACTGTTATGGTATAAAGAAAACTAAGTTATTTAAATTTGTTTTGATTCCATCCTCTTGCTATACTTTATTTATTTATTTAAATTTGTTTTTATACCACCTTTCTGCTATTCAAAGCACCTTACCACCTCCATTGGAAGAGCATTCCTGACATCCACCACCCTTTCCATGAAAAAGTATTTCCTGATGTTGCTTCTAAGTTTACCTCCTTGCAGCTTAATTTAATGCCCTCTAGTGTTACAGCTTCCCATTCTTTGAAAAAGGTTTGTTTGTTCATTAATACCCTTTAAGTATTTCAACGTCTGTATCATTTCTCCCCTATCTCTCCTCCACCCCAGGGTATACATATCTAGGTCTTCAAGTCTCTTCTCATACATCTTTTGGCGCAGACTCCAAATAATTCTCGTCGCCTTCCTCTGAACCATTTCAAGACTTTTTATATCCTTTGTATGGTCTCCAAAACTGAACACAATATTCGAAGTTAGGCCTCAGCAATGACATGTACAGGGGCATGAATACTTCCTCCTTTCTTCTGGTTATCCCTCTTTATGCAACCAAGCATTCTTCTGCTTTGGTTATTGTCTTATCACATTGTTTCGCCACCTTGAGATCCTCAGACACTATTACTCCAAGGTCTCTCTTCTGCTCCGAGCATATCAATTTATCACACCCTACTGCATACACTCTGCACTTCTTCATATTAAATCTTAATTGTCAAGCATTAGACCATTCTTCTAATTTTTGTAGATCTTTCCTCATTTTGTCTACTCCCTTCAAGGCATCCACTCTGTGGCAAAGATCAAATTTGCAAATGACATAAAATTATTTAGAGTTGTTAAACGCAAAAGGATTGTGAAAAATTGCAAAAGGACCTTTGATAAACTGGAAAACTGGACATCCACATGGCAGATGAAATTTAATGTGGACAAGTGCAAAGTTATACACCTAGGAAAGAAAAACCCAAACTATGGTTACACGATGCAAGATTCCACATTAGAAACCACCACCCAGGAAAAGAATTAGGCGTCATCGTGGATAATTGAAACCCTCTGCTCAGTGTGCAGCGGCAGCCAAGAAAGCAAATAGAAGGTTAAGAATCATAAGGAAAGGAATGGAGAATAAAACAAACGATATTATAATGTCTCTGTATCGTTCTATGGTATGACCACACCTTGAATACTGTGTGCAATTCTGGTTGCTATATCTTAAAAAGGATATAGCAGAATTAGAAAAGGTAGAGAGAAGAGCCACCAAAATGGTAAAGTGGATGTAAGGACACCCCTATGATGAAAGACTTAAAAGGTTAAGGCTCTTCAACTTGGAAAAGAGATGGCTTAGGGGAGACATGATAAAAGTCTCTAAATTAATGAACGGAGTAGAGCAGGTAAATGTAGATCGGTTGTTTATCAAAAAGTAGAAAGACTAGGGGACACGCAATGAAGCTACAATTTAACTCATTTAAGACTAAAAGAGAATATATTTTTTTCACTCAACGCATAATCAAACTCTGGAATTGGAAGTTGTAAAAAGGTATGGACAAGTTCCTGGAGGAAATGTCCATAAACCATTATTAAAGAGGACCAGCAAAATCTACTGCTTACCCCGGGACAAGAACTGTGGAACCTTTGTACCTTTTTGGGAACCTGCTAGATACTTATGATCTGGATTGGCCACTGTTGGAAATAGGATATTGGGCTTGATGGACCTTAGTCTGACCCAGTATGACATTTGTTATGTTATGTTCTTATGAAATCAATGAAATACGATTGACATGATCATCTTTTAGTAAAACCATGCTGCCTTGGATTATGCATCCCATTGGATTATAAAAAGTCTATTATTCTTTCTTTCAGTAAGGCTTCCATTACCTTTCCCACCACTGAGGTAAGGCTTACTGCCAACTCTTTCCTATTGCCACTTTTGTGAAGTACCACATCAGCCCTTCTCCAATCCCACGGAACCTCCTCTGTCTCCAAGGATCTATTAAACACATCTTTAAAGGTGTGCTAGAGCCTCTCTGAACTCTCTCAGTATTCTGGAATATATCCCAGCCGGTCCCATTGCCTTGTCCACTTTCAGTTTTGCAAGCTGTTTAAAAACATCTTCTTTTGTGAATGGTGTGATATCTACTCTATTCTCATTAGCATCTTTGTCAATCATGCGTGGTCCTTCTCTGGGATTTTCTTTCACGAATACGGAACAGAAATATTTATTTAGAATTTCTGCTTTCTCCATGTCACTTTCCATGAATCTGTCCTTAGCACTTTTGATCTTGCAATTCCACCTCTGGCCTTCCTCTTCTCCCTAATATACCTGAAAAAAATCCTGTCATCTTGCTTCACATCTTTAGCCATTTTTTCTTCTGTGTGCGCTTTTGCCATTTTGATTTTTGCCTTTGCCGTTTTCAGCTTTATCCTGTATTCTTTTTTGTGTTCCATTTTTTGTGATCATCTGAATTTTGTGAGAGCTCTGGTTTTTATTATCTCTAGGAACATATGGGTGACGTCGGTATCAATGGAGCCTGCGCGGGAACTCTCCCCAGCATCCAGTAGGAAAGTCTTTGGGAGCATCCCACTGCGCCTGCGTAGCTGCCTTCCCAGCTCTCCCTCCTCAGTTCTTCATTTTCCATGGAGCCGAAAGGGAGCAAATCCTGTCACTGCATAAAATTCCTGTTTTCATATTTTTGTGGTGTGCGTCTGCCTTCCCGTCGAAGCTGGTACTGACTCACCGTTGGTTCTTTCTTTCTTTCTTCTTTCTTTAAAAAAACAAAAGCGTGAAGAAGAAAGGGTGCATCGATGCCATCTTAGGCATAGGTCTTCCATTTTGTCACCGACCCAATGGAAAAACCATCCAGTGTTTTTAAGAAATATTCCAAGTGTGGCAGTACTATCTCGGCCGCCGACACCCATGACTGGTGACTAAAATGCCTAGGATTTAATCACCAACTGTCAGAATGTCCTCTCTGCAGGAAGATGATGAAGAGAAACATGCTGAATTGAGCTGCAAAGTTGGGCACCCTCTTTGCCTCCAACGCTGTCTCTCTAGCATCGACGTCATCGAGAGCTTCATCTTCCTCCCATGGATCTCAGGTATTGAAACATAAGTCTTCATCAGAGACTGGCAGCCCCCACCTCCCTAAGGGTAGATCTCTTTCTAAGCATCGAGATGCCTCGAGTGTTGCCCTGGAGGGGGACACACCGGCCAAGCAATCCTGGTGGGAGGACCTTTCCTCCAAAGCCATCGTGGGGTCCCAGGATGCTTCTGAGGCCTCTAATTCTAGAGAGTTCCTGATGCTGTGCTCAAGGATCGTGGCCCGCAGTTCTGGTACTGATACCTAAGCATCGGCAAGATGCATGAATCAATGCATCCTTGCCATCGAGTGGAGCTTAGCGGCCTTACTAGCAGCCGGTTCCAGTGAAACCTTTACAGTCGGTTCCGAAGATGTCGGCACTATCGCCGGTACCGATACAAACTGCATCGACTTTCCTGCCGCTTACCACACTACCGCCCATGCCAGCCCTCAACTCCATTTCCAGTACCGAGGTTCCAGCTACACAAATTCCAAGTACCGGCTTCAACCAGTACCCAGTTCGCACGGAACAGGAGCACACCGGCTGTTGATACTTCAAGTCTTCGGATTCTGTTTCGTCTGACGATGAATCTGTCGATACTCGAGACTTATAGACTCTACTGGAGGATACATCCCTGTCTCCACAACATTGCATGCCCTCACTAGATGACATGTCTTTTCAAGTCTTTATTTGCGATGTTGCCAGGGGCCTGTCCATAACAGTAACATCGGAGAAAGAGCCTAGGGCTGAAGAATTGGAAACTCTTCAATACCCAACAGCTCCAACAGAAACAGCTACGCTTCCTATTCACCATATACTCCATGACCTCATGCTTTGTATGTGGGAGACACCTCTTACTATTTCTCCCCATACCCGCCAGCTCGATACCATGTACCGGGTACCAGAATGTCCTGGTTTTCAAAAGATGCAATTGCTGCACCATTCCATGGTAGCAGAATCGGCAATGTGTCGAATCAAAAGTGCGAAGACACATTCCTCTAACCCTCTGGGTAGGGAATCGAGAACCTTTGATGCTTTTGATCGACATTGCTTCCAGGCTTCCATGCTTTCAGCGAGAATCAGTTCTTACATCTCTACATGGATATGTTCCTCAAGGAGGTAACTAAGGATTTGGAGTCAATGGCTCCTCTTCTCCTGGATGACAAAAGGACAGATTATCTTACTCCTGTAAAGCATGCTCAGAAAGTCTCAAAATTTGTCAACAGGGCAACTTTTGATTGCTTTGAGTGCACCAGCAGAGGTACATCGAGCTGCATCGGTGCACGCAGGATTGCATGGCTCCAAGCATCAGATCTTGAACAATGGGTTCAAGATAAGCTGGGCAATATCCCTTGCACTGGTGAAAACCTTTTTGGCAAGGATTGGCAGGACAAGGCCTCTCAGTTAGAATCTGAGAACACTACTCTGAATAGGCTCTCTAGATCTACTGCCAACCCAGCTAAAAAGAAGGCAGCAGCAAAGAAGGCCTTCTTTAATAAAAAGTAACAGTATTATTCTTCTTACACTTCTGCTGCTCAATGTCAGCATCATGCTCCTCAAAAGGGACAACAGCCTCCAAAATATCAAAAGAAGCTCAGACTCCCAAGACCTAGCCACCTCAGCTGGCCTAGCTGCTCCAGCTTTTTGACTCCTTTCTAGAGAACATTAGCTGTCCTGCCTCTGAAGAATCCCGACCCTCTCCACATTCCTGGCAGACTCTGCCATGATGCCCACAGATGGTATCTCATCACCTCAGAGCAGTGGACATTAACAATAATACGAGAGGGCTACAGACTTCATTTGCAAAGCCTACCCCCCTTGACCTCACTATGAGAGTTCTAGTCTCAGCCCCCTCTCACTGTTCTGCTACTGCAAGAAGTCACCTCTCTTTTACTGCAGGGTGCCATAGAAGAGGTTCCAACATCCCAGCAGGGAATGGACGTTTATTCTCCCCACTTTCTTATTCCAAAAAAACCCAGGGAGATGCAGGCCCATTCTGGATCTCAGGGACCTAAACAAGTGTCTCGTATGCGAGAAGTTCAAGATGGTCTTGCTAGGGACCCTTCTCCCCTATCTCTAGAGTCAGGACTGGCTCTGTTCTCTAGATCTAAAGGAAGCGTACACTCATATTCTTATTCATCCAGAACACAGAAAGTTCCTGCGCTTCATGTTTCAGAGAAGACACTATCAATACAGAGTCTTACCTTTCGGTCTCGCCTCTGCCCCAAGAGTCTTCATAAAGTGCATGGCAGTAGTAGCCGCATTTCTAAGAACTCTAGAGAAATTTGTCTTCCCTTACTTAGACGACTGGCTCATAAGAGCAAGCATCTCTCAGGAGGCCAGCCTGTCTCTCTCATGCACCATGCAGGTGTTACTTGGGATTTGTCATAAATCTTCCAAAGTCCCAGCTCATTCCCTCTCCAACTCTGGAGCTCATAGGGGCCTTCTTAAACACTCAGCAGTCAAGAGCATTTCTGACCCAACTCCACTGCACTCTTCTCAATCAGCTAGCATATCAGGCATGTCTCAAGGACTACCAACTGCCCGAGAAATGCTACAACTTCTAGGTCATATGGCATCAACGGTGCATGTAGTTCCCTACGCCCATCTGCACATGTGCACAGCTCAATGAACTCTGGCCTCCCAGTGGACTCAAGCCTCAGGTCACCTCGGGGACAAGATAAAAGTCTCTACCCCTCTAGTCACATCTCTCCAGTGGTGGTGCTCCCCAGAAAATCTCCTTGTAGGGTCACTTTTTCAGATTCCTGCACATCAATGTACCCTGATGATGGATGTATCCAAACTGGGCTGGGGAGCCCATCTGGGATCTCTCACCACTCAGGGCCTCTGGTCACAGCAGGAGTCACAACTCCAGATAAATCTACTGGAGCTCCAAGCTATTTTCAATGCTCTCAAGGTGTTCCACGACCACCTATGTTGCCACAGAGTCCTAGTCCAAACCGACAACCAAGTGGCCATGTTCTATGTGAATAAGCAAGGTGTAGCAGGTTCTTGGTCCTTCTGCAAGGAAGCTCTACAGCTCTAGTCTTTTTCCATACATCACCACATTCACCTCCAAGTGGTGTATCTTCTGGTCAACCACAGTGTCTTAGCGAATAGATTAAGTCGGATCCTTCTTCCCCACGAATGGTCCCTTCATGTAGACACCGTGTCCTACATCTTTCAGATCTGGGGGACTCAAGAGATAGACCTCTTTGCCACTCCTCAGAATTCCAATCTCCCTTGCTTCTGTACCAGGACTCCTGTGTCAGACAGCCAACAAGTGGATGCTTTTCACCTCCACTGAGGATATAGCTTCCTTTATGCCTTCACTCCCATTCCCCTAATTCCCAAGACTCTTTTCAAACTCCAGGCGGACAAGGACTTCATGATACTCATAGCCCCATGCTGGCCATGTCAACTGTGGTACCCTCTCCTGCTATGTCTGTCTCAGGCTCAACCCATAGATCTGGGATCTGCTCCAGATCTACTCTCTTAAGAGAAGGGGATGCTGCTTTTTCCCAATCCACAATCTCCATTTCACAGCATGGCTGCTGAAGACATAGCCTTTCAAAATATTAACCTTCCTCAGGAGGTTAAGGATATCCTCTTACCTTCTAGAAAGCCATCCTCCAGACAGTCCTATGCCTTTAAGTGGTGTAGGTTTTCTATCTGGTGTTCTCAGAAGAATATTAATCACTTCTCAGCTCCGGTTGAGGCACTGCTTCACTATCTCCTCCACCTTTCTTCATCTGGACTCAAAACCAATTTGGTAAGAGTACACCTAAGTGCAATTACGGCCTCTCACATACCCTTAGATGGACAGCCCATCTCCTCTCAGCCACTCATAGTATGCTTTATGAGAGGTCTTCTACTAACCGAGCCTCCCATTAAACCACCACAAGTGGCATGGCATCTGAATGTTGTTCTAGGGCAACTTCTTCAAGCCTCCCTTTGAACCTTTAGCCACTACATCACTTAAGTTTCTGACATGGAAGGTCATCTTCCTCATTGCCCTCACTTCAGCAAGACACATTAGTGAGTTTCAAGCCTTGGCGGCTGACCCACTTTACACACAGTTCCACCATGATAAGGTAGTCCTTGCGACTCATCCTCACTTCGTGTTGATGGTGGTCTTGCCTTTGCAGCTGAACCAGTCAGTTTACCTTCCTGTGTTTTTCCCTAGACCACATTCATCTAGGGCAGAGGCAACCCTCCACACACTTGATTGTAAATGTGCGTTAGCATTTTATCTTCAGAGGACTCGAGAGCACTGAAAGGCTACTCAATTGTTCATCTCCTTTGACCCTAGTCACTTGGGGTTACCAGTCTCTAAACATACTTTCTCCAAATGGATAGCAGATTGCATCACTTTTTCTTATGATGCGGCAGGACTCTCCCTCAAAGGTCATATCACTACCCATAATGCTCAAGCCATGGCTACCTTGATGACATATCTATGCTCTGTAGCAATTGACAAAATTTGCAAAGCAGCAACTTGGTCTTCGATCCATACCTGTGCTGCTCACTACTGTCTGGACAAGGACTCCCGCCGGGATGCCATGTTTGGCCAGGCTGTTCTCCAGCATCTCTTTCAGACTTAGAGCAACTCCTACCCTCTGTTCCAGAATTCAATACTAGACATCCATGGAGGATCCATGACCTCTTTAGGCTTACTCTGAGGCAAACCACCACCAGTTCTGAGGTCATTTGTCTGGCATCTTCTAGCTAGGGAGTCCCATACGTGAAGATTACATTCCTGCTTGTTCTTGGAGATAAAGTAGTTACTCACCTGTAACAGGTAATCTTCGGGAACAGCAGGAATTTCGTCTTCACAGCCCATCCTCCTCCCCTAGGAGTTGTAGGTATTCTTTTTTTCTCTCCTTTTATCTCAGCTACAAATTCAACTGAAGAGGGAGAGCTGGAAAGGCGGGAAGGCAGCTACACAGGCGCAGTGGGATGCTTCCAAAGGCTTTCCTATTGGACGCTGGGGAGCGTTCCTTCGTGGACTCCATCGGTACCAATGTCACCCATATGTGAAGACTAAATTCCTGCTGTTCCCAGAGATCACCTGTTACAGGTGAGTAACTATGCATTTTTTTTTTTTGTGCAGCCTCGTCTTTGGAGAACCATATATACTTCCTTTTCCTCTTGTTTTTATTTACTTTCCTTACATAGAGACCTGTTGCCCTTTTTATAGATGTTTTTTCAGTTTAGCCCACTGCCCTTCTACTTCCCTTAACTCCTCCCAGCCTGACAGCTCATCCTTCAGGTGCTTTCCCATTTTAGTGAATTTGCAGGTGCTCTTTATGTGTAGTCTTTACATCACTATTCAAAGATAAAGTCTGAGCATGCTTTCATTTTGTAAACTGCCATGGCTGCAACATACCCAGGCACATTTTCACCTGCATTTTTGCAGGTACTTCATCCATGCAAATAATGCATAGAGTTGAAGGTGTAATCTGCAAGCATTATTTCCCCACACCTACCCCCACCTGTGATGTAAACATGCTACTGGGAATATATGTTCTAAACAGGCTATATGTGTGTGCGCTGTGGAACAATGTGCTTGCTTTTTAGCCATACCAAAAATAGGAATTTTTAGACGGGCAGTTTTCAAACAGGCAATTTGCCTTCACAATTGTGTTTGAAAATTGCATTATGGTTCTTTACTTATAACAGGGTGACCCCATACCAGTAAAATCAAAGGCACACATAAAAGATGTAGAGGTAATTTGATGGCAGGGCGTCTGGGTTTGGCTACTACATAGGTGCCTATTTTATAAAAACAAGTGGAGGGGAATTTCAGAAGGGGCTTCCAAGTGCAATCTGGGACGTCTAAGCCAGAATGTCTGGAAAAAAAGCAGGCACACCCAGGTGTAGATATGATTTCAGAAATGTGGACGTGCCCAATACGGACGTCTGCAGAGGCGTCTGCATAGACATCCCCAGTACCTGGAAGTCTGGGATAGCCTGTTTGGAGCAGTGTGCTAGGAAAAGGGCAGCCAGGGTTCAAATCCCACTGCTGCTGTCATTGACATTGTGCTGAGTGCTGGGGATGAGTGCTTTCTTCTCTACACTCTCTGGATGCTTTTCAGCCAAAACGAGCACTTTTCAGGTGCCTGGGGCAGGTCTAAACTTAGAGGCGATGCCAGACGTCCATGACGTTTCTGAAATCAGGCAGGGACGTCCAGGTTCCTGGGAACACCCCAGCCATACTTCCTCACACTGGGGACATCCACAAACCCAGCTTCTAAAATGGCCCTGAAGATTTCTCTGTGCTTTGGACGTCTCTATGCCCGTTTTTGACGTCCAAAGCATGAATAGGGTTTCTCAAATGACCCCCCCCTAGACGCTTACTTGCCTTTATGAAATACTAGCGTATGTGGGAGAGAGTGCACCTCAAATGTAGGCGCAATCACGGCTTCTTGTGAGCAGGTGGAAATGAATGTGCAAATCCTGCACAGATTAAGGTATTTTATAATCTCTGTGCTCTGTCTAGATCATGTCCCCAACTATGCAAAGTACTCATGCCTTCATGCCAAAGCTTGCACTTTGATGACAGTCAGTATTTTATAAGAGGTCATATGTGCAGGAATGACTATAAGATTACCTCCGAAAAATGCCAATTCTGGATCAGACTTGTATGTGCGTCGGTACAGCGCTGCGTGCGTGGCGCTATATAAGTGTTACTAGTAGTAGTAGTAGATGATCTCAGCTGCTGCTCACATTCAGTTCCTAGCAGCAAGAGATGGCATTGCATAAGGCTACTTGGCAAACAGTTCTTAAAAGCTGAAGCGGTTTACTTTTCTCTAGTCAGGCTTCAGTGCTGTGGCTGTCTGTGTATCCACTTACTCTCAGGCAATGGCTCTAGTTCAATCGTGCCTCAGTCTCACGTGACTTTCCTTCTTGTATGGAGTCCGGAAGGCAAATGTTTATAAAGGGGGGAATTTAGAGAAAAATGCCGTCGCCATCTGGGAAGAAAAATCTGCCGCAGGGCTGATGCAAAGGGAATCCATAACGATGCCGGTAATTACGCAGAGATTAAGAACTAGTTTAATGCTTCTTTGTGAGTTAGAGGAAAGTGTCACATCATGGAAGGGAGCAGCATGGTTGGATTTAAGTACAGGTAACATAAGCACCTGCCTCGGGCCTCACATTTTGTCAGTGCATTGAAAATGGAACTTCACCCTCCCCTCCCCCCTCCAACAGGTTCTGATTTCTAAGGAGGAAAATTCTCCCTCCCCGCCCCCTCCCCCCACCTTTACTCTACTTTTAGTCATTGTAAATCCGGCCCTGAGGGTGGAAAGGGGGCAGTGGGTGATCTCTTCAGATAATACTTGCCACACAGAATCCAATATAAAGCAGAGAGAGACTGCCCAAAGCTGTTGAGCATATGTGGCACCAATATTTAGACTAAGGTGGTTTTTGTTTATGTGATTTATGAAATGATTGAGCAGATGTAGAATCAATATTTGTTAAGGCAGCATTCACTGACTGTATGCTGAAATCCTTTGACAGGGTAGCTTCAATGACGCCTTTCAGCATCATAATGCATTCCGCACTCAGATTTCATAGGACTGTTGAAAACTTCCATTAAAATGTTGATCAAAATCAGATTTTATAGGGGATTTAAGTGCAACAGCTGTAATGTTCAGTTCTATTAACTGTAAATGTGCAGGAGAAAACTTGAAGCTCTAGGTTTACTGAAGAAAGGACCTGCGCAGTCTTCCAAACGCCTTCACTACAGCATTGTTTATATTGATCTAAGAAAAGGCACTACAACTTATAAAGACTTCAAATGCAAAGTCTTTGAAGATTTTGAGCTCACAACATTAAGAACAGCCCCTCCCCCCCAGCACCTTAACAGTGAGGGGACAGGAGTAATAACCACATGGTCCCACCCTCATGCCGTCATCTTAAGAAATGATGGCGCCTGATCCCCATGCAGTGCATCCTGTGATGCAATGGGTGATGTCAGTCTACCATATAAGGCAAAAATTGCCTTGTATGGCAGAGTGATTCCCCCTTGGGGGCAAAAATGGCTGAATTAGCCTCAATTTTTGAAACTTCTGAGACTATCTTCAAGGCTTCAGCCTTGGCTTTTATTATTGGCATCATAATTCTCAAGTTTTGAACTTGCACTAATTCAACCTTTCTTGTGTTTGGTACTCAGGATTTGATTTCTGGAAGAAGAAGTCGAAACAGCATTTCAGCACTTTTTTCCAGGGCCTGAGGAAGTGCCAGATAAGTCCCTAATGCGCCCAGATGCTCTGTCGTTAGCACTGGGGCATGTTAGGGTCATTCCGGGGCAGAGGAAAGGGTTTTTCCTCGCCTATCTTTCAGCGCAGGGGCTAAGCGGGTAGCATCGAAAATCGCCTAGCTCCAGTGGCTTGCGGGGTGTGTGGCGAGACACAGATTTTCAATGCCGGGGCCGCATATGACCCCAGCATTGAAAATCTGGATTAGGCAGAAGGGGGGCGGGCTACGCACCGACACAGCGCATAGCGTCGCCCAGTTCAAAATCGGGCCCTGTGTGTTAAGGGCGGGGAGTCTGGGAGAATTACAGTTTACACCTGCCCCAGGCCTGGTATCCCCACTCTCTCCCACTCCACAGTTCCATTTTCATTTTGTCCACAGATTAAGCACTGGTTGTATTGGTAATGCTGTATGTGGAGTTTCAGTACCGGAGTAACGGGGGGTGATTCAGAAAAGGCTTGAGATGCATTTGCAGTGTTGTGTGTGGTTTTCAGCTCTGGAATCATCTGTCTGTAAATGCCCCAGAACCATAATGACAGGGGGTGGTTAGGCCGGGACTGAGGTGAAGAGACAGAGCTGTGTGTTTTGGTCTCAGCAGGGATGAGGTATACTGACAGCCTATGTATGCAGGTCTCAGTTTTGCAGGGCAAGACTGAAGTGCCTTTACAGAGCTGTGTATAGCACTTAGTACTGGAATAGCTCTAAGACTTGTTTGACCTGATAGGACCTAGTAACGATGCACTGTCTAGTTAGAACATAAAATAAGACCCAGCTCCACCGAGCCCAGCAGCCTTCTCTGATAGTGGTCACAAGTACCTGGAAGATTATATATTTATTGACCACCTTTCTGACATGCTCTTAGCTGTATATATTCAGAAACATTCATTCATTTCAACTCAAATCAAATAAACCCATCGCCAACTCCATCCTCTACCTCGGTCTCCGCTCCCACAAAACTCCTCGAACAAATGAATTTTCAGCCCTTATCTGAACTCTTTCAAATCTTCTGCACCTCTCAGATCTGCAGGAAGGGCATTCCATAATAATGGCACCCGAACAGAAAAAGCATCCTCACATTGAGTGGCTTTCCTCAGAATCCCAGTGCTAAGGACAGTAAACCTTCAACTTGGGAGCATCATGTTCTCCTAGGCCAAAAACCAAACTGTTCCATGCTTTAAATATTAAGAGCAAAGCCTTATGCTCAATCCGATAACTAATGGAGACTCAGTGGAGTTGCATTAATGCATGATCAAATTTCCTAAGTCCTTTAAAAAGCCTGGCAGCGATATTCTGAACTAGTTTTCATATGCTGCAAGCTTCTCAGTGACAGACCTAAGTGTAGTAAAATCGGCACCATTGTCACTGCTATTAAAGTCAATTCAGGTAAATATGGGCGCAATTGGTCAATCTGCCATAAGAGCGAGAAGAAATCCTTCAGAACTCTAGCAACCTAATCTTTCATCTGAAGTTGTAAGTCGATACACACTTCCCAAATTTCAACCTAATATCACATCATATGTAGTGCTTCCTAATAATGGAGGTTGTCGGGTTTGGTCATTGTTCAACAGCCAAAATGCTTCGGACACGAAAGCAGCTGTTCTAAACTAATTTAAGGCTGCTGAACACAGAAATCATAATGAAAATGGCTTGTTAGGTCTAGTTGCTAAGATATATGCTATTAATTAGTCATTAGGGGCCATTAACTGTGTATTTATTTATTTAGACAGATTTGTATACCACCTTATCCTTCAATCAAGGTTTGTGTGAGATTGTGTAATCTCTACTTGCAACCAATAGAAATCTCTTTCCAAAACCAGATGATGCAATCAGTATTTAAATGCATCTCTTGACAGTATAAATCTTAAGGTGTATCAGTCACAGAAAAATTAAAAATTAATTATTTTGCATTATTTTATGCCGCTAGGTCAATCACAGCGTATTCGGTGATGCTTTGTACTTGTGTTAATAATGCAGATAATTTCTGCTATATTTGTGGTGAAGTGACTTTTACATCACGAAAACGGAATATGACTGTGGTGGTTAAGAAAGCCTACAACTTATATTTTTGCTGCAGAATAGGAGATCAGGATAAGAGTTGGGCGCCACACATATGCTGCAATACATGTGCAACAAATCTCAGGCAATGGATGAATGGGAAAAGGCAATCAATGCCTTTTGCAGTTCCAATGATCTGGAGAGAGCCCACGGATCACGTCAGAAATTGCTACTTCTGCATGGTTCCTCCAATTCAGAAAGGCATATCCAGAAAGTGTAAGTGGACCGTGCAATATCCAAACATTCCATCTGCAATACGCCCAGTGCCTCATGGAGAAGGGTTGCCGATTCCCAAAATGTCAGAATTATTATCATTAGAATCAAGTGAGGAAGAGGAAGAAGTTTGTGGTCATGAACCGTCAACCTCACGAGACCCAGAGTTTCTTCTGGCCACTGCTAATGAGCCACACCTCATAACACAAGGTGAATTGAACGACCTTGTCAGGGATTTGGATCTCCCGAAGAATAAAGCTGAGCTTTTGGGTTCCAGTCTACAGCAGTGGAATCTTCTGGCTGGTGACATTCAAATTTCTTTTTTCCGGGACCGTCAGAAAGAATTGCTGTCATTCTTTTTCAAAGAAGGTGTATCTTGCTGCATGCAACGACGTAAAAGGTTTAATGGCAGCTCTCAATATCAATTACAATGCAAATGATTGGAGGCTCTTCATTGATTCATCCAAAGCAAATCTTAAAACTGTATTGCTGCATAATGTCAACTTGCTACCATCAGTTCCTATTGGCCATGCAGCTTTTATGAAAGAGACTTATGAAACAACTTTGAAATGTATAAACTATGATCAACATCTATGGTCAATCTGTGGTGACTTCAAAGTGGTCACCCTCTTGCTTGGTCTTCAGGGTGGATACACCAAGTACTGCTGCTTCCTGTGTGGATGGGATAGTCGTGCTAGATATTGTCATTTCGTCAAAAGGGACTGGACACTCCGTCAGACACTGGATCCTGGAAGCAAAAATATTCTGTTTCCAGCACGTAGACAGCAACAAGATTTTGATGCCTTCCTTGCACATCAAGTTGGGACTAATGAAAAACTTTGTCAAGGTGATGGATAAAGCTAAACCTGCTTTCAGGTATCTTTGTGGTAAATTTCCTAGACTGAGTGATGCCAAAGTTAAGGAAGGAGTTTTTGTTGGCCCTCATATTCGTGCACTTCTTCAAGATGACGAATTTCTTCGTTTATTGCGTGAAAAGGAAAAGGCTGCATGGATAGCATTTGAATCAGTGACACAAAATTTTCTTGGAAACAAAGCAAATAATTACCAAGAGATTGTTCAAGATCTTCTCAAGGCATACAAAAACCTTGGTTGAAACATGTACTTAAAGATTGATTTTCTACACTCTCATCTAGATTTTTTCCCACAAAATTGCGGAGCAGTAAGTGATGAACATGGAGAACGATTTCACCAAGACATTGCAGCCATGGAAAAGAGGTATCCGGGTAAATGGAGTCCATCAATGCTTGCAGACTACTGCTGGACAGTGACAAGGGATATTCCATTGCTTCAGTACAAGAAACAGATCAGGAAGAGCCGTGAAGCCACTGAATGAGACAAAAATTGCTAGAATGTACTTACAAATGTTCTTAATGAAAGTTAAATTGCAGACATAATTACTCCTCTGTTTCTTCTAAGTACGTTTATGAACTTTATTTTATAAAAACATGCTGGTTGTTGTGCAAAGTTTCATTTGTAATAAGATTTTGATTTACATCTAAGGATTTAAGCTCGATTTTTACCATACATAGTGGTAAAATGTACATTCTTCAACATATCATAGAAACAGGAGCAAATTGACCAATTTCACTATCATATTTGAATTCAGCATATCAAATTCATTAAGAAATCGCACATTTAATTTCTGAAGCAAACAATTTTTGAAAATTTGTAGAACAGTGCAGCAACTCAGTTTGGAAGATATTTAATTTTGGATGCATCAACTGGAACCATTTGCGCAACAGCATTATGTTCTCATGAAACTCCCGACCCATATTCATTGTATCCTTTAGAAACAAAATCAGAATGGGATCATCATCACTGTACAGATAAAATTAAAGGCCTGCTGCCTGCATGATTCCAAAACGTACATCCAGTTTTCATAGTTCACTTCAGAGAACATGCAGTGGCTTTCCCAAGGACACCTGGCTAACGATTAGGCTTCTGATTTTAGGTTTATTGAACAAACAATGGAAAAATACCATTTCTCTTCCCCGGCTTGTCTTGTGTCATTCCCATATCTTGTACCTTTTCTGCATTGATGTCTCTTAAATGACAAACATACATATTTGATTCCACCAGAAAAAGTTCCAAGCAATAATACCTTTAGCACAGAACCCACCAATAAACGCATGTTTTCTACACCAAACTCTTAATTATATAATGACCACCTAAAGCTACAGTACCCGATATTCAGCACCGGCGAATAGTGCTGCCAACATAGCTAGATGCCAACGCTGAATATTAAATCTGGATAGTCCATGCAGGAGTCACATCTGAGTTCACTGCATAGGCCGATTGCTAACCAGGCAGCGGCGATATTGAGCAGTTATCCGGTTAGCGATAGGCGGTGACAGGCCAGGTTTTCCTGTGCCTGGCTTTCGCTGCATATCGCCGCTGTCCAGATAGCGATCGGTATCACCTCTGCTGCAACTCGGAACACCTCCAACACGCCCCAATTCTACGCGGTTAGCACCCGGCGTGTAGAGCCAGCAGCTGCGAATATTCAGCGGCACTGTTTCTAAACACCTAAGAACAGAAGCCACACTAATATTTTTTATGGATTTTTCCTCCAGGAACTTGTCCAAACCTCTTTAAGCCCCCGCTATGTTAGTCACCTTGACCACATCCTCTGGTAACATATTCAATAAATGAATTAGGTGAAAACATACATTCTCTGATTTGCTTTCAATACACCGGTTACTAACTTCATGACAGATTCTGGGGAGTTTAGGAAGCACTATTGTTTGTAGAGTGCTCAGTCTGTGGGATGGCTTCCAAAGTACTGACAGGGACTGTGTATAAGGAGCTTGTAAAACCTTTCAACACTAATATCTCCTTCCTGGAGGAACTAAGATGCATTACCGCATATTGGCAAGATTTCAGTCCCAGAGGGTCTGCACGGAAATGCACTAGAGTTCTTTCCGGCTCAGCTGTCCCTCCTCATCCTTTTTACTACAAGACATCCTCTCCATCCCTGGAAGCCACTGGCATCTCCCCATCCGGCCGACCTCCCCAGATTCCTCCCGTGATCCCCTAGCAGGGGTTGCATTTACATGCCCCGGGTTCCCCTGGGCTGCTTCTGATATGCCATTGACTTGTGAATGCTACGGTACAGCACCTCCTAACCCTGTTCAGAGTCTGCAATGTGCCTTGCTCACACTACACAAGCATTGCCCATGCGCACACACCCAGACAGGGTCACAGATGGAGAGACAGGACCGCACATAAGGCATCCTGTTTTCTTTTGCAGAGAATATCCAAAAAAAGGGAGACCCTGGATGTATGCAGTATGCTTGTGTATTGGAATTTTGCCTTTTTTCTCCCTGTATTTTCTCTCACTTTCCACAAACAGCGGCCCAGGGAGCACTTTATAACCCTTATTAGCCCAAGGGGCTAGAGTGTAAGGTTGCCAGATGTCGCCGATTTTCGGGGATTGTCCCTGATTTTGAACTAATGTCTCCACTCCATGGACTGAAACTACCTCCTGTCACTGATTTCAGTGCAGACAAAAGCACAGGATTTCACTTCTCCTACAAGCCCCTCCAGTGGCGTGCAAGTGGCCTATTAAGTCTTCTTCCCCCTCCCTCCACACTGCAAGCAGGAACAGTGCTGAATAGCAAGTCAGCTTCCTGTGCTTTTCAGAATCAGTATCTTCTGTAAATCTGGAGGACTCCTTCCCCCTCCTGCTCCTCAGTCCCAAAACTCCTAGATTTGCTTTCCAAAAATCTGGTGACCTTACTAGAGGGGGCCTCCTGCGAGACCCGTCCTCAGTGCTGCTTGGTTAATAAAGTCATTCCTGCAGCAGCTGCTTTCTCTCCCTCCCCAGACATCACTGTACCGCCTCTGTGTTGTGCTCAGGCTCAACCAACGCCAGCAGATGGAGGGCGCCCCACACTACAGCACTCGGTGCTATGACCAGAGTCCTCAAAGCAGGCCAGCTTGGCTTATTTTCACTGCAAACTGAATGATCTGAAGTCAGCTTTTGCTGGCTGTGTTGCTTTAAGAGCTGGCCCAGAGGAAGGGAAGTGGGATATAGGATTTAGGACAGGAATGAGACACGTTCCTCCTCCAGTCCACTTTCACATCTGCTTAATGCTGCGTCTGCTGTGAAGCACTAGACACATGTTTTCCTTTTCCAGCCACTGCTGTGCCGTGGCTTCAAGCTTCTTTCCTGCCTTTCAGTGGTATTGGGGTATGAACAGAGATAGAGGGAGATGGGTCTCCCACCCAAAGGTCATGTGAAAACAGAGCCGATACCCTCTGTTTTGATAGACTGGAAGACACGTGGATGGGAAGAGTGCCAGTATTACTCCGGCAGGACAATTTTCAAAGCCGTTTATGTGATTAAAAAGCATTTGACCTATGTAATTTATAAATTAGTTAGCTGAAAGTACACATGCTGTGGAACAAGGCACATAGTTTTAGCCATGTTTAGAGGAGATGTCCTTGAGGGTGCATTTAGTTTGCAGGAGGGACATTTTCAAAACTACACATTATTTTTTAGTGAAAAGTACCTATACAAAAAACAGATGCAAACG
Organism: Ichthyophis bannanicus; assembly: GCA_033557465.1. Lineage (NCBI taxonomy): Eukaryota > Metazoa > Chordata > Amphibia > Gymnophiona > Ichthyophiidae > Ichthyophis > Ichthyophis bannanicus. Next base: position 175,883,397 of record CM066044.1, read on the forward strand.
TCTATGGGTATTTTTTAACCACAGTGAGTTTCAAAATGAAGGAACATGATTGCTTTTCCTTTGGAAAATTGGTGCAGGGCTGTGGCTATAAAGTATCCAGGGACTGTACATTTATTTATTTTTTTGACTTGATGTACTGCATACCAAGTCAAATCTATGCAGTTTACAATAATACATTTTGAAAAACTCTGAGGGAAAAACTCCACAGCGTAAGACCCATTAGAAGTAATAGGTTACAATCATATATTAAATTAATTTAGAAAATTAAGATACATAAGGGTGGGAGGATTAATGAAACAGGGTCAAACTGCAGGATGAGAAGAAGCGGGAGGAAATGCCCCAGGCTAAAACAAAACATTTTAACTAATCTGGTGGAAAAGGCTTTTGCAGATGACTTGAATTTATTAGAAAAAAAAAAGGAAAAATAAGATGATACCCTTTTATTGGACGAGCTTAATACATTCTTGGACTAGCTTTTGAAGGTTAAAACTTCCCTTCAGGTCAGGACAGTATGATCTTATTTTCATTTTATATTTCTCTTTTCTTTTCTTATTACCATTCAAGTGGACTAAGATGGCAATCACATTACTTAAATGTATTAAAGATTCTAAACAAAGGTCCAGCAGTAGAGCATTGCAAAGGGAGGGAGCAAATAGGAGCATCTGATAAGATCCAAGCAAAACAGGTAAGAACAACAAGGAAGTTGTACTATGAAGAGCGAAGGGCACGTTGGGATATATATGGTATTAGTAAACGAAATAGGAACGAGGTTAAACCTGAATAAAATACCCGATGGCCAATGGCAAGACTGTCTCACTGCAAACTGTTTGAAAACTGTACCTCCCCGAATGTAAAAAAAAATCAGACCATTAAGAATGGGACTAGTTCATTGTGCTGCACTTTGGCCTTTGCTGCCTGTGTGTAAGCACCTTAGACCAAGCATGCACTGGAGAAAGAAGAAACGTGTCTACAGATGCCCGTGTGATGTTTGCCAGACTCTGCATTCAAAAAATCTGCTTCATTCTCGCCCAACAACCATGCTAAATCATGTACATAGTTCGATTATGTTATCTAGTTAACAGACTACATATTCCATGTATATAGTTCTCCCAGTTTGAACCAAGTTGTCACCCCTGTTATATGTAATACTGAACAGCCTGTTGTTCTGGTTTTGTTATTGTTCCCTGTGAACCGCGCTGATCTCAAAAAGTGCGGTATATAAGAAACTAAAATAAATAAAAATAAATAAATAAATAAAAAAGATATCTTAAGCACTATTATTTACTGCCCTCCATATTAGCTTCATCTCTCTGTTCCACAGGTCAGAGTGGCCTTGGGAAGTCAACGCTGGTCAACACGCTCTTCAAATCGAAGATTTGCCAGAAATCCACGAGTCCAGAATATGAGAAGATTCCAAAAACGGTTGAGCTGAGGGCAGTTAGCCATGGTAAGAAGCTTCTAATCTGATGCTCTCTTTTCAGCCCACTTTCCAAAGAAACATGAGCTATCCCTCCTCATTTCATCTCTGGCCCAGTTCTTACCTGGAGCTATGGGCATACATAGTGCAGTAGTCCTAAACCTATGGCCCCTCCAGTCACCAGCACTCCCAAAACTCTGAAACCTGCAGTCACTAGCGCTACTACAGTTACTCTGGTACTCGCAAATCTGTGACACTGGTGCTCTCATAGAACTATCAGACCTCCAAACTTAGGAAACCATGTTGTCATTTCCTTGCAAGTCTCGAAACTTTGCTGTCAGCCCTTCTCCCACTGCCAATGCTGTGCTTCATCCTGTATCTGCCTGCATTCAGCTTCTATCACGGGAGTAAATTTTAGGTCCATTTCCCAAGGGGAGGCACAGAAAGATGTACACAGTCACTGTCCGGAAATGCTTCCTGACCTGTGTCCTCCCATCATCCTCTAGTTATTGAAGAGAATGGACTGAAAATGAGGCTGACTGTGATTGACACACCTGGATTTGGGGACCAAATCAACAATCAAAACTGGTAAGGGCTCCTTTTCTGCTGCCCCCAACCCACATCTTGAACCTTCTTTCTCCTTCTCTACTTCTAATTGGAGACAAGTTCCAAACAGCTCGCTTAGCTTCAAAGTTTGTGGGTATTCTGTACCACAGACCTTATCATTCATTTCCAAAGGGAAGCTATGTAGGTAGTTTTCCTTTGACAACTGCCTACTTTGCACCAGATTTTTGTGTGGGTAAATTTTGGCTGGAAAACAATGTACAGAGATTTGAACATACAATGTATTCATATTGTTTTCCAACCCTGCCTAGGACATGCCCTGGAGAACATCAGCCTTCAGTCTAGCTACAGGAATTCATGTTGTGGGAAGTGGGTGTAATAAGAGAATACCTTAGTTTAATTACATTCTTTAACCTCTTCTCTTCCCCTCCCCCCCCCCCCCAATTATTCTTTGTTTCCATTCTATCTTTCATCTCCTTCCTATGTCTCATCATTTCTCCATATCATTTTGCCTCTTGTTTTTTTTCTATATTTCTATTTCTCTTTATCTTCTGTCTCTTCTTTCCTTTACTTTATTCCTCCATTTCTTGCTTTTGCATCTCTCTCTGTTATCTTCCCTTGTCTGGTCTCTTCCCCATCATGCCTCATCTTGATCTTTTCCTTCCCATGCAGCTGGGATCCCATTATAAAGTACATCGCAGAACAGTATGAGAAGTACCTAAGAGAGGAGATTGTCATAAAACGCAAACGGAGAATCCCCGACTCCCGCATCCATTGCTGCATCTATTTTGTGCCGCCTACTGGACACTGGTGAGGAGCTTCACACAAGTTTAGACAGTTCTCATTTCTGATGAAAGACTAGTGAAAAAATCCCAACACAGGGTCACTGTCATGGCCAGGTCAAGCTCCTTGAGGAACACCAGGGACTCTGGGCCTAGGTCATATCATACATAGTTATCTGAAACAGCCCCCTTTCCATTCAGGCTGAGCTCTCCAGTACTAAGAGGCTGCCAGGACTTTAAGCGTGAGCCTAAGATGGTCCTTGCAAAGATAGACACCGGTCACCAGATAGTAGGAGGTGGCAGAAGAGCTGGAGCACAGGAACAACGTGGACAGAACCAGCAGAGCAGTCTTGTAGTACAGGAACAAAACTAAAGCAGCAAGCAGAAGGGAGGTCAAGAAGCAGGCAAGGGTCATGGCAGACAGAACAGGTTCATTAACAGAAGGCTAGCAGAGGTTAGATACCAAAGATCAGCAAAGTTAGGAACTCAAACATGAGACATCTGAAGGCAAGATGGAATGGGAGTTCTTGGATCTAAATAGGTGCAGGGGCCAATCAGAGAAGGTGCATTCCTCAAGAACCAATCAAACCAGGATGCATCCTCCGACAGCCAATTAGGGCAAGCCACATCATCAAGCTGAGACTAGCAGCAGCATAAAAATGCAGGAAGAGGCCATAGCTCACTTCTATATGAGGAAAGCTTCCTGAGAGGAAAATGAACATAAGAACATAAGACATGCCATACTAGGTCAGACCAAGGTCCATCAAGCCCAGTATCCTGTTTCCAGCAGTGGCCAATCCAGGTCACAAGTACCTGGCAGGTTCCCAAAGGCCACAGCTTCCACAGTGCTCGTCCTGGGGTAAACAGTGGATTTCCCGGGTCCTCTTTATAATAATTTATGGACCTTTCCTCTAGGAACTTGTCCAAACCTTTTTTAAACCCAGCTACACTAACAGCTTTTACTACATCCTCCGGTAACGAATTCCAGAGTTTGACAACCATGGCCCTCTCTACTACACTTCAACTATGTTTAATTCAATTTAATTTAACATGGCATTTATATTCTGCTTAGCCAAATAAATCAGTACAGGGCGGATTGCAAGAACTATAAAGAACAATACACTGTATCAAAATTATACCACAACACATACCCAGCAACCACCCCCTCTCCAATCTTCCCAACTAAAAACACTAGGGTGGGATGAGGTATTCAAAGCCATTAACCCGGTTAGCAGATCTGCTAACTGCATTAATTGCTGTCACTGGGATATTCAGCAGCACTAATGTAGTTAGTGTCGCTGTGGCTGAGCTATCCATGGGTGCTACAGCTGCCCGTCCCGATGCTTACCTGCAAGCAGGGGGGTATTGGGGGGTGGCACAAAGGGAGAACTGTGCAGCGGCGATATTCAGCGGCTGCCTGGTTATCCCTTGGTGGTGAAAGTTAGACACATTAAAGGCTGCCTAACATTCGCCACTGAAACGGACCGGGCAGCGGCTGATTATCGCCACTGCCCAGTTAGCTTCAACACGATCCAGCTGGCCCAGATATTCAATGCCAATGGCTGGATATGGCCTTGGCATTAAATATCCGGGTCTTAGTTTCAGCAGTGACGGCTAGCCCTAAATCTAACATCCGCTCTAAAATACATCATTCCAAACAAGTAAATGATATTAACATCTTACATCCAGCCCATAACCACCTGAGCACCCCACCACAATAGCATCATTTAAAAACCTCCATAGCCTACTTGTTACCATGAATAACCGTGTTTTAAGTAGTTTCTGGAATCTCAGATATCTCTTCTCCTACCTCAGCATTCCCAGTAACAAATTCCAAAACTGTGGTGTTCACCCCTACAACGTCTGCTTCCTGGCCGTAGCAGATGGAATTTCTAATAAGATCTCGGTCTGCGAGTGCAAAACCCTAGAATGTACATATTTTTTTAAATATTCCAAAAGATATTTTGGCACAATGTCATGTAAAGTACAAACGTTTTTAAAGATAATCAGTTTGGAGTCTGGTAACTAGTGCAAGGTGACAAAAAAAAGGAAACGTGGTTCCATATTTTTCTACTTAGGAAGAACTTATCTGCAGTGTTTTGCACTCGTCTAGGCGGAAAACTTTATTGAGAGTCCTAGACAGCTTATATTACGAGAGTAATCAGTGCAGGACAAAACAGTGGCCTGCACTGTTTGATGCAAGTTTGATTGGCAACCAAATGATCTTATGCACCTAATCAACCATAAGCTGCTATACAGTGTGGCCCAAAAAAGTGAGAACATCTTGTAAATTAAAAGCTTAAATAGTTTACTTATTTACCTTTTTTAGCTATATAATGCCTTTATTTTGACAATTTCCGGTCGCCATTTTTAAAAAATTTGTCAATCGTTTACATCTGTCTTTTTGAATTTTTAAATAACTTATATGCTACAAGATGTTCTCACTTTTTTTGGGCCATCCTATAAGTGTTCTTCATCACAGCATTTATTTGTTGCTCCCAAGACAGGGATGAATCCAACATAAGAAATGCCAAAGCTCCATCTAGCCCAGTGTCCTGTTTCCAACAGTGTTAATCCAGGTCAGATGTACCCGGCAGGATCTCATAAAGTAGCCAGATTCTATACTGTCTACCTCTAGGGATAAGCAGTGGCTTTCCCCAGATCTACCTTAAGAAGGGTTTATGGACTTTTACTCCAGGAATTTGTCCAACCCTTTTTAAAACCAGCTATTCTAATTGCTTTTACCACATTCTTCAGCAATGAGTTCCAAAGCTTAATTATGTGTTGAGTGAAAAAATATTTTCTCTGATTTGTTCTAAATGTACAACACAGTAACTTTATGGTGTGTCCCCTGGCCTTCGTATTTATATTACAGGGGTGAGGGGTTCTTATTTAATTTATTTATTTATTTACATTCTCTTATATACCGCGCTATTCTGCATCAGTGCGGTTTACATTGACCAAACTGAAATTACATTCTTGTCTCTGTATGAGGTGCCTAGGCTTGTCCACTCAGAACTTTATAGACCTCTATCATCTCTCCCCTCAACCTTCTCATCGCCAAGCTGAAGAGCCCTAACCTCTTTGGCCTTTCCTCATAGGAGATTCATTACACCCTCTTTATCATTTTGTTTGTCTTTCTCAGTATCTTTTCTAATTCTGCTATATCTTTTTGAGATGTGACAACCACAATGCTCAAGGTGAGTCACACTATGGAGCAATGCAGAGGCATTATGATATTCTTTGTTTTATTCCCTATTCTTTTCCTCATAATTCCCAATAAATCAAACCTCTCAAGTCCTGCACTTTATTCTATAGTGGCAAGAATATTCCTGCAAATGTGGGACCACAGCACTATGGCCTTACTTGGGTTCAGTTTTAATCTGCTTCTCATCATCCAGTCCGTCACATCTTTCATGTATCCCTCTATGGTTTCATAAGTCTTCTGTTGGGAGGACTCACCAGAGCAAAAATTTAGATATCATCCGCATCCATAAAACCTGGAAAATCCTGCCAGCGGCTTTGACTTCCAGTAGTATAGTTCTGCAGGGCTTCTGAGAACTGAACCCGGAGAATAGTGGTGTGCATTGCATTAGGCCGAAGCACATGATGCCTCAGAGCTGTTCCAGGGGAGCACCCTGAGCACCTCAGCGATTCTGAAACATGGTCATGCCAAAGTATTTAGGAAAATAAACAAACATCAGAACATAAGTGAGGCAGGAAGTTTGTTCCTAAATATTTATGGACTTTGCTTATTCTCTAACCCCATGTCTCCATCACTTGAGTAAAGATCAAGGCTTCCTCTTCCCTGAGGGCTGTGTGGAGGCGAGAGCATGTGGGTTGGGAAAGAAACGGTTCTTCATCAACAACTCTAGGCGCCTCATACAGAAACAAGAACCCCCCACCCCGATAATATGGGTGAGCACTCCCCTGGGGCAGACATACCTGGCATACTTGAGGAGATGGAAAACATTTCCTAATCATTGTCAGTTAGAACAAATTGGGATTTTTGTTGTCAAGGACAGAGAAAGAAATACTTTAATGATGAACTTTGCTGAGTCAGCTCATCCTCCCCAATGAGGGTAGATCTCTGTACTGCGGATGCCCCAGGTTTGTTCTCTGCATATACACACATAGCTTATGGTGTGAAGGGTTAGGATGAAATATCCCTGGGCACTGTGCAAGGTACCACAAGGCACAATGATGGGAGCACTTTTTGATCTGTCTTGGGATATTCTGAGTGGGTGGGCATGATAAATGACTTTGTCATGAGATTTATAGAGGGCATCATGGTGGGGTGCAATGTGCTGTGTGGACAAGGTACATTGTAATCCTGTTTTGTTGCACATAGGTTGCGTCCCCTAGATGTGGAGTTCATGAAGAGATTGAGTAAAATCGTTAACATTGTGCCCGTGATCGCTAAGGCTGACACCTTGACATTGGAGGAGCGGGAAGAATTCAAGAAGCAGGTGAGAGGGTCAAAGTTATTGGAAAGCTGCAGAGAAAACATGAATCCATGCTGGGTACTCTGAGTAAAAGAAGAATAGACGGCTCAGCATGCAAGGTAGGAGATGATGGAGCAAAGGAGATGATATGTGACCAGAGGAAAAAGCTTATGGAGAAGGAGGTAAAAAACAAGAAAGGTGAGGTAGATGCTGATATGCAGGAGGGGGAAGGAGTGCAGAAGGTGATGCAATTGAGGATGAAGACACTGAAGGACAAGCTTTATTAGGAGAAGAGGGGGAGGAAAGAGAAGTGATGGAAGAGGGAAGAGGTAGTGAGTGAAATTTGATGAAACGAGAGTTGAAGAAGGTGGTTTGATGGGAAAGAAGGAGAAGACAAGCTGCAAGGTTGTGTGTATGCAGGAGGAAGGGGTGCAGGGAGGCAGAAGAGGATGGAGCTCTGGTGAGCAGGAATATGGGGGACAAGAAGTGATGGAAGAGGCACAGGAGAAAGGGAGGACAGCCCAAGAATAGTGGATAGCTAGGGAAAGTCTGACCTCCAATGACCGTAACTCCCAGAATGTGTCCCACAGATTCGAAAGGACTTGCAGACTTACGGGATCAGCGTATACCCCCAACGGGAACTTGATGAGGACATGGAGGACAAAATACTAAATGAAAGAATTCGGGTGAGTAAGACAGATGTGTTAGGAGACACAGGGTAAGAGATGGCCAATCAGCTACTCTGTGAACAGCACTGTGGCATTCTTTTGCACAGGAAAAAATCCCATTTGCTGTGGTGGGAACGGACCAGGAACATCAGGTGAATGGAAAGAAGGTGCTGGGACGCAAAACCAACTGGGGAATCATTGAAGGTGAGAGCCTGGCATCCCCTGGTATAAATGCTGATGTACGTCATACAGGTTAGTCTAACTAGAGCAGGGGAGTAAACGGATCCTGCACCACTATAAGACAGGACGGGATCAGTAGGTGTCATTACAGGTGAGTTTGAGATTAGGAGACAGATCCTGAGTCTGAAGTATCTGAGAGTATTACTAGAGGTGGGCAGGTTGGCATAATGGGATGGCAAACAGAGCAATCACCCTGGGCCCCTATGGCACAGGGGGCCTAAGCTGAAGGAGACATAGCCTCCAGGTGGGTTTGGAATTGCGGGACAGATTCCGAGTCTGAAGTTTCAGTGGGTATCATGAGAGATGCGTACCAAAGACAATTTTGAGCATCGGAACAAAAATTAGGTTCCCTCTCTTCTCTCCTTCCATTTTACCTCTCTCGTATTCCTTTTCCCTGTCCTTTTATGTCTTTGCTGGGTAGTTACTAAGCTGCAGTAAAATCTAACATTTTACACAGCTTTATTTTCTGTGGGAGTCACTAACCTGTGGTAACTCAGTACTGCAGGTTAGGGACTCCCACAGTAAAGGAATAACACAGCTTGCATTGCACAGCACAAGCTACGTTATTCTAAGGGACCGAAAAACATCAGCTCATAGCTAGTGTTATTTTTCCTGGCTGGGAGCCTGGTTAACACATCACCTGATGCTCACGGCCACATTCTTAAAGGGACCCGAGATGTTAACAAAAAAAAATCAGCAGTCCAGGGTTCCTTCCCCCCCCCCCCCCCCCGGCACTGGAAAATAGTGAGCCCCCCCCAAATAACTCCTCCCCACACATGCCTCGAATCCTCCTCAAGACACAAAGACCTTCCCTCACCCCTCCCCCCCCAAGACCTCCCTAGGCCTACTTTGAGTAAATCCTGGTGGCCTAATTGGACTCTGACTGGATTGATCTCCATTCGCTCCCGTCTGGGTTGGCACTGGGTTCAAAATGGTTCCCCCAATCTCCTAGCCGTAGTTTCACTATTCTGCCGCTAAGGATCACAAGTCTTCCATTTTTATTTTCATTCCCTAAGAACCAATTGTGCTCTCTGCTCATCTTCTCAGAGCCTTATGTTATTACCACTTACAATAAGATGGGATCTGAAAATATTCAACATACTTCCTTCAGCATCGTGGCCCCCATTGTCTGGAATGATTTACCTCTGAACCTTAGATTGGAGTCCTCACACAAGAAGTTCAAATCCGGCCTGAACGGACACTACTTCAGAGTGGTCTTTAGATTATGAGACCTACTCCATCCCAGCGTTAGCTTCTCATTCACTTAATTTTCTCTGGGTTAGTTGGTTCACCGAACTTGGCTGGGGCACAGGGATGGAGTCTTAATTTCTGCTTTTCATAATCCCTTCCTGCCTACTCTGTACTTCTTAGTCTGATTTATATCTCTATTCTTATTACAAACTCTATTGTTAATTAGTTTGTCATCTGATTGCCTTTGCCTCTGACACACTGCTAGTTATTTATTGTGTTAATTGATACCTTCTAATTTATTTTATTGTACTGTAAGTCATTTTGGTCTAATGTGGTCTGTCAAGTGCATTAAATAAATCAATCTCTATTGCCAATGGAATTAGCCAGTAGTGGGTTCTGCGTAAACAGAATGAGACATTGGTTTCCAAGTTCAGTGCTTGCTACCCTCAACCTGATCTGATTTCTAGACCAGACATATGCACATGTATCTCACATGTACTCATTGTGGATATCCAGGAGACCTGATCTAGTCAAGGGTCTGAAGGACTAAGTTTGGGTATCCACTGAATTATTAGTATTTAGCTTATGTCTTTACAGTAATAGTTCAAGATGAGTTATATTCAGGTACAGTAGGCATTTCTCTGTCCTCAGAGGGCTTTTATAGAAACATAGAAATATGACGGCAGAAAAAGTCCGCATGGCCTATCTAGTCTTCCATATCAACTACCACAATAGTCCACTTTTTTCTTTTTGAGATACTCTGTGTTTGCCCCATGCTTTCTTGAATTCAGATACTGTCCTCATCTCTACCACCTCAACTGGGAGACTGTTCCATGCATCTACCACTCTTTCTGTAAAGAAATGTTTCCGCATAATACTCCTGAGTCTATCCCTTTTCATCCTCACCCTATGTCCCCTCATAGCAGAGCTTGTTTATATCCAGAATTGCACACAATACTCCAAATGAGGTTGCTCCAAAGACTTATACAGAAGCATTATTATCTCCTTTCTTCTGCTGGCCATTCCTCTCCTTATGCACCCAAGCAGCCTTCTAGCTTTTGCCGTTGTCTTTTCTAGCTGTTTAGCTTAAAATCAAAGTTTGTACCTGCAGCAGTGGAGGGTTAAGTGACGTGTGTATTAGATCCAATACCTTCCAGTTGGCTAAAGGAGCAATCTCTGGGACATCTCCCAATTTTGTACACTTATCAATGGTAGTCTATTGTCAGGAACACTTTCGAATATATGGAAGAAGACGGCTTTATGACCTATAGTTAAAGATGTTCATGGGGACATGCTTGATCCTAAAAACTACTGACCTGTATCAAATCTGCCTTTTGTATCTAAAGTACTAGAAAAATTTGTGTTTCATCAACTAACTGCGCACATAGAACAAACTCATGTCTTACATCCTAGGCAGCCTGGATTTTGACCACAACACAGTACAGAAACCATTTTAGCAGCAGTCGTAAATCATATCCATCAGGCTTGGGATCTGGGTAAGGCAGTTTTGGCCATTTCATTAGATTTATCGGCTGCATTTGATCTCATCGACCATGGATTGTTTATGGGCCATCTCTTTGATGTAGGCCTTTGTGGTCAGCCTCTCGCTTGGTTCCACTCTTTCCTTCAGGGACGATCATATCAGGTTCGGGTCTCTGATACACTTTCCTCCTCGCATGATCTTGCATGTGGGGTACCTCAGGGCTCTACACTCTCCCCTATCTTGCTTAACATCTTCTTGAGCCCGTTGGTGATGCTTATCCAGAGTTTAGAAATCACCACATTTATTTATGCAAATGATATTCTTTTGTTGTACTCAATGGATTTAAGGACACCAGATATGGCAGGAATTAATTCCTGCTTAGTGAATATTGCCTCTTGGCTACGTTCCCATTCCTTGGCTTTGAATCCATAAATCTGTGGCCATATGGTTTTTCGATTCCATGGAGGATCTCGGTCCGGTGCTCACGATTAAAGGTACTCTAGTAATGTTGCAAACTACCCTCAAGTATTTGGGGGTCATTCTTGATTTCAAATTGTCTTTCTCAACACAAATTGCTCATGTCATAAAATCCTCATTTATGGCCCTTTACCACTTTTGAGCAATACAGCCATTCCTAGATATGAATGCCCAAGCTATGGTGATGCTACATATTGTTGTGTCCCTTTTAGATTATTGTAATATTGTCTACCTAGGCTTGCCATTATACCAGCTCCAATGCTTGCAAACAGTACAGAATACTGCAGTGTGCACTTTAGCCCAGGCACATCGATATGATCATGTTACGCCTTTGCTCATACATTACCATAGGCTTCCTATTTCAGAATGACGGCATTATAAAGTCCTATTGTTTGCCTTGGCATTCTTTTCTATGATATGTGTTTTTGGTTGATTTTTTGTTATTGCAAGCTGCAGGTTTGACAAGATATGTGGTATATCAAATAAAAAGTAACATAACATAACTTGCCCAAGGCTACAAGACTACCAGTGGGATTTGAACCCTGGTTTTTCTGTTCCCACTAGGCTACTCCTCCACTCCTGATTAAGCTGTGCTGTGGCACTAAGGTCTGAGGGCATGAGGAGCCTGTGTTGCTCATAAAACGTTTCAGGCTGGGTCTGGCAAGTGTGTAGTGCAAAGCCAGGCTCCTCCTCCTGCCCAGTGCCAGTGCAAGGCAAAGTAGTGCTTCGCCTAATGTGCGACCAAGTTCCCAGACTCTGGAACTTCCATTACTCCCTCTCTCTGTCTGTGCTTCATAGGGCCAGCAGGTCTCTTAAATGAGAGACACCTGCAGAGAGCTGCTGCTCTGAACCCCAGCATTCCACACTGACAGTTTCTCACAGTCTCACCCTCAGTAGCTGCAGACACAGACTACACTCTGCAGGCAGCCCATAACTCAGGACCTGTTCCCAAACGGTACATCCTAAGAGCACAGCATTCCGGGCTCATGTCTTCAGTGCACTGCAGCGTCTTAGGTGCTTGTCTTCACAAGACAGACCAAAGCGGGCCGAGGGCATCACAGGGAGGGTTGTTTGAATTTAAGGCCAAACCTCTTCCACCCATGAATAGAGTTCTTTATAGACCGTATGTATTTAAAGTGCATTTTGTAGAAAGAGAGGTCAGGGAGGTAGACAGGGTCCAGCAGCGGGGAAAGCCCGACGCGGCTGCAAAGAACCAGCAGCTTCCCAGATAAACAGGACCATATGGACTCAGGATAGGATAGGAAGGGTTTCACTGGGTGTCGCATAAGACAGGCCTTGACATATTTTCTTTCAACGTAAGAGCCAATGGTTGAGGTCTCTCACCCCCCCCCCCCCATCCCCTATCGTCACAACCAAAGTTCAAGGGTCGGGGGAGGGGCATACTTTGGTTGCCTAAGACTATTTTCCCATTCTGTTCCCATAGAAAAAGAAAACTTAGTAAATTAGGCTGCTAATGTGGCACTGCATAGCAGTGGCAGAAACCAGCAGCTCCCCCCCCCCCCCCAGTGTGTTGCCAGCAACCCGCCAGCACTTTCTTTCCCCTTTCCTTTGGTCTCTTGTGGAGGCTGATTTTATAAAAGACGCCTAAGCTAGGGCGGGCAAAATGTGCCTAATTTATAAAGTGAAGTGAGTGCCTGTTTGTCTGTATAAAGTACTAGCGTAAGTGGCAGAGTTTGTGCTTTAAATCCAAGCGTGGACCTTTACGCCTGCCCTGTTGCACACATTAAGTGCAGAAGTGCGCATGGAAATGATGGCATTTTGCAAACTCCACCTATGCTTGGAGTGGAGGAGTAGCCTACTGCTTATAGCAGTGGGCTGAGACACAGGGAAGCAGCATTCAAATCCCACCACTGCCCCCTTATGGCCATGGACAAGTCGCTTAACCCTCAGGTACAAACTTAAACTGTAAGCTCTCCGGGGACAGGGAACTATCCACTATCTACCTTGAACTACTACCGAAGAGGTGTGTGCTAAATCTAATTCCTTTTCACCCAGACCACACCCCCCCCTGGCTATGCCTACCAGCAAAGTACATCTCTTCATGTCAATGTGCATACTTTTATGTCGGTTGGTATTTTATAAGAGGCCAGTAACATGCATTTGATTCTGTGTTGGTTTTTTGTATAATCTCCTTGGGTGTAAGAGCTGTCATGGTCCGTGAGGCTACAAGAGGCATAGTACGGTTATAAACCTTCCTCTGGAGCTGCCGGTGGCTACAGCTCTGCTCCTTGCATATCCCATCAGTACTCCTCCAAATCCCTCACAATCTATCTCATTTCACATCCACGCCTCGATTACCGCGTCTCAGAATGTCAGGAGATTGTATCTCAGTACCATTACAAAATGCATCACACTTCTTTAAAAAAAAAAATGTTTTGAAATGTATCCAGGGGTCGTAGGTGATAAATCAGTCTTGAGGAGAATGCTGACTGAAGACTCCCAGCTGCTGTCAGAAGGTCTGTCTCTGCTTGGTGCCGGAGGGAGACCTCACCAGCACAAACTCTTCTGCCCTGAACAGGTTCTTGGAGACTGTTCAAGTATGGGTGCAGAGGAGGATGGATGGAAAGGGAAGCAGGTGAATGAGAGAGACAAACACACAGTGAGAGAACTGTACACTCAAAATCAGACTCAAAAAAGATCAAAATGCAAGATACGCTTCAAAAATACAAGACACGTAGGCAGGTCTAGGATTGTATAAAAGAGGGGGTGCAGATGGCATAGTGGATTATCCCCTTACGCCTTCCTTTCTTCCAGGATCGCTTCTGATTTGTCTTTCACTTTCCCTTCCTCTCCCTTCCGCTTTTTCTAGGTTGCTCTCCTCTTCCTCTTCCCATTCTCTTTCATTTTCTTAGGTTCTGTCTCCTTCAACTGCCTCTCATCTCCCAGCCCCCTTAAATATATCTCTCTCTTCCCCCAAACCTTCTCTCCATCTCCTCTTCTGCTACCCTCCCCCCATGATTGGTGCCCCCCTGCATCCTACAGATCACTGCCCTCTCCCTCATCACTATTAATACTGGCTATACCCCACCCCCTTTTTCCCAAAACTCCTTTCTGAACTCTTTTCACATGATGCTAGTATCTCTCCTTCAAATCCAGTGTTGCAAGAAAACTGCGGTGAAGGCATCTGCATTGTCGGCATAAACTAACATAATGGCTCAGCGCAAGTAGCAAGAGTGCAACTAATGCAACCTCAAGCACGGTAATTGCAGGGGGATGTACCTGCCTCATCCTGCGGTTAGCCTACAGCCAGCCCCTCGCTGGTAACACAGCCCACACGTTACCAGTGCAGAGCTTAGTAAACATGCCACTAAATGTCCAAACAGCAGAGAGGTTTGGCAACCTCAACATAACTCCTCTGAAACTGCGCACTGGACCAGCATAGTGTTAATGTAAATACATATTCTGCAAAAGACAAAGGAAATGAAAGATGCTCACGCACTTAAGAAAAAGTGAGAGCCACAGCAGAATTTATACATCAAATTATAAAATTATAACTCATTTTATTTTGTGGTTATAAACTGCGTTATGGTTCTTGTTTTTCTTTTTGAACATATAGTCTGCATCCACAGAAACCCCTCCCTTGACAATGTGTGCAGAGCAGAACTAGGAAAGCTACCCATAGGACTCAATATATATTTTTAAAAAATCTGATTCTGGTCGTCTCAGTAATAACAACATAAACAATCTCCAGTATTAGGCATATTCTGAAATAATACAAAGCTCTACAAAAGTCACTGAGGAGAGCAAATCTACCAGCACCAGCTTTCAAAATTCACAGAATAAAGAGCAGCACTTTAACTCGTACAGCAGACCCTAGAACATCCATACACCTATTTATAAAGCTGAGCAAGTCAGATACAGTACAGATCCCTACATACAAACTCCATGTTAACAGAACACCTGGCCTCAGTCACACACTCAGAACACAGATCCTCACCAAGTACGGAATAAGTGACCACAACCTAAAATAAAAATATGTAGACAAAATTAAACTGAAACCCCAAGAAGCCAGACTCGAATGCAGTACAGCACCACAGAAATAGAAAGATATGCATTTCCTTATACTGTGTAAAATATAAAGATAGCACAAAGTCCAATCTGTCTTTTTGTTGTCCCAACATTTCTAATCCGAGGTTTCTGTTTTCCTCAGGCTTCTCTTAGCTCTCTTTCTACAGTCTCTAGTCCATCTGCCATTTCTTGTCTCCCCTTTTGTTCTTTTCACTTCTTTCCATCTCGGATCTTGCTCTCAATTCTCTCCTCAAAGTGCCTCCGCCTCTGATCCCTTCTTCCCTTTCTGCCCAGGCTCTGGCTGATTACTTCCATGATAAAATCCATAAGATCACTCTCCAGTTTCCCTCTAAATCCCCGATTTCCTTTTCATGCTTTCATTCTCTCCCCCCTTCTCATCCTACCCTCTCTTCCTTCCCCACAATTTCTATTGATGAAACTGCTCTTCTTCTCTCCTCCTCCAATCCTATCTCCTCCCATCTCCTCTCCTCTATTTCCTCGACCGTTGTCCCCTCCATTTCTCATATTCTCAACCTTTCGCTCTCCACTGCTACTGTCCCGGCTGACTTTAAACATGCTGTGGTCACGCCTCTCCTTAAGAAACCCTCACTTGATCCCTCTTGTCCTTCTAATTATCGCCCCATCTCTCTCCTTCCTTTCATTTCTAAACTGCTCAAACGTGCGGTTTACCGCTGTTGTCTTGACTTCCTCTCTTCCCATGCTCTTCTCGATCCCTTACAATCCGGTTTTCGTCCTTTACACTCTACTGAAACTGCTCTTGTCAAAGTCTCCAGTTGACTTGTTCCTGGCTAAATCTAAAGGCCTTTACTCTGTCCTTATCCTCCTTGACCTTTCTGCTGCCTTTGAGACTGTTGACCATGATCTTCTCCTTGACACTTTGTCCTCGCTTGGCTTTAGGGACTCTGTTCTCTCCTGGTTCTCCTCATATCTCTCCCATCGCTCCTTTAGTGTATGTTCTGGTGGCTCCTCCTCCTCTGTTACCCCGCTCTCGGTTGGTGTCCCCCAGGGTTCTGTCTTGGGTCCCCTTCTTTTTTCTCTCTATACCCAATCCCTTGGTGCGCTTATTTCCTCTCATGGTTTTCAGTACCATCTCTATGCTGATGACTCCCAAATCTATCTCTCTATTCCTGATCTTTCTTCTGCTTTCCAGTCCCGTATCTCTTGCTGTCCCTCTGCCATTGCTGCCTGGATGTTCCATCATCGCCTGAAATTGAACATGGCCAAGACTGAACTTCTCGTTTTTTCTCCTAAAATTTCCCTTTCTCCTTCTTCTTTTTCAGTCTCTGTTGATGGCTCTGTTCTCCAACCTGTTTCATCTGCTCGCAATTTGGGTGTTATTTTTGACTCTTCGCTCTCTTTCTCCTCTCATATCCAACTCATCGCTAAGACCTG
Organism: Ichthyophis bannanicus; assembly: GCA_033557465.1. NCBI lineage: Eukaryota > Metazoa > Chordata > Amphibia > Gymnophiona > Ichthyophiidae > Ichthyophis > Ichthyophis bannanicus. Next base: position 175,900,106 of record CM066044.1, read on the forward strand.
TCGCTTCTTTCTCTTCAACATTGGCAAAATCCGCCCCTTTCTCTCTGAGCTCACTACTAAAACCCTCATCCATTCCCTAATCACCTCCCGCCTTGATTATTGTAACCTCCTTCTTGCTGGTCTCCCTCAGTCTCATCTCTTCCCTCTTCAGTCTATTCAGCACTCCGCTGCCCGTTTGATTTTCCGTCAGCCTCGTTTTGCCCACATCACTCCTCTCCTCAAATCTCTTCACTGGCTCCCTATTCGTTTCCATATTCACTTTAAGCTTCTCCTTCTGACCTATAAGTGCATTCACTCTGTGGCTCCTCAGTACCTTTCTTCTCTCATTTCTCCCTATTTCCCCCCTCGTGTACTGCGTTCTTCTTCCCAGTTGCTTCTTGCTATGCCCTTCTCCTCTATTGCCAACTCCAGATTCCGCTCTTCTCACCTTGCTGCTCCTTATGCTTGGAATAAACTTCTTTTGTCTATACGTCAGGCAACTTCTTTGCCCCTCTTCAAACTCAAGTTAAAAGCTCATCTTTTCACCTCTGCCTTTGGCTCTTGATTTTGCTGTTCTCCTTCCTTCCCCTCTTTTATTTCACCTTTCTTTCTTCCTCTTACACTTGTTCTTACCTCTTTCCTTTGTCCTGTCTCTCCTGCTCTTGTCTCTTTGCCCTTGTTCTTATCTTTTTTCTACTCCTTTTCTTGCTTTGTCTTTTTAGACTGTAAGCTCTTTTGAGCAGGGACTGTCTTTTTGTGTTTTCATTGTACAGCACTGTGTGCACCTGGTAGCACTTTATAAATGCTTAGCAGTAGCAGTAGTAGTAGCAGTAGCAGAATATTCATCTTTTCTTTTCAACTTTCTTCCATTTATTTTTCTCTCTCTCCATCCACTCAGATTTCATTACTCCTTCTTACTAACCAGTCTTCAATCCCCCCTATTACTTTTCAATCCTCATCCCAGCCCTCCCATTCCCCATCTCTTCTTCTCTGGTCCATTATTCCCCAGTCTTTCGCTCATTCTCTCTCTCCCCTACATGTTTAGCATCTCTCCCCCACCCCATCCAGTGTCTCTACCCTCTCTCTCTCTCTCACGCTCTCTTTCCCTTCATCCAGCATTTCGCTCTCTCTCTCTCCCCCTATCTTTCCATGTCACCCGACCCTTCCTATTCCCCTGTGTCCAGCATATCCCCCCTTTCTATTCCTATCCCCCTGTTTCCAGCATCTCTCCTGTCCCCATACCATCCCCTCCCTATCACTCCCATGCCCGGTGTCTCTCATGCTAGTTACCTCCATGTCCACCTTCACCCCTTTATCTCCCTCTGTTAAACCCCCATGTCCAGCATCTTCCCATAGTCTCTCTCTAACCCCATGTCCAGCATCTTCCCATAGTCTCTCTCTAACCCCATGTCCAGCATCTTCCCATAGTCTCTCTATAACCCCATGTCCAGCATCTTCCCATAGTCTCTCTATAACCCCATGTCCAGCATCTTCCCATAGTCTCTCTCTAACCCCATGTCCAGCATCTTCCCATAGTCTCTCTCTAACCCCATGTCCAGCATCTTCCCATAGTCTCTCTCTAACACCATGTCCAGCATCTTCCCATAGTCTCTCTCTAACCCCATGTCCAGCATCTTCCCATAGTCTCTCTCTAACCCCATGTCCAGCATCTTCCCATAGTCTCTCTCTAACCCCATGTCCAGCATCTTCCCATGGTCTCTCTCTAACCCCATGTCCAGCATCTTCCCATGGTCTCTCTCTAACCCCATGTCCAGCATCTTCCCATAGTCTCTCTATAACCCCATGTCCAGCATCTTCCCATAGTCTCTCTATAACCCCATGTCCAGCATTTTCCCATAGTCTCTCTCTAACCCCATGTCCAGCATCACCACCTCATCTCAAAAATCTCCATTCCATGATTCTCCTTATGCCTCCTTCCCATGTCCAGCATCTCCCCTTCATCTCTCTAGCCCCACCCCCAGCATGTCTCCTCTGCTGCCCTATTCCACCCCTGCATACAGTATCTCCTCTCTATCTCCCTGTGCCTCTTCATGTCCAGCAGCCACCTCAGCCTCCCAGAGCCCCCCATGTCCAGCATCTCCCATGTTTTCCTATGATACTCCCCTGTGTCCAACATCTTCTCACATCTCCATCTCCCTATGCCTCCTCTTTATCCAGTGTCTCCCTGGCCCTCCAGACCCATGTCCATTATCTTCCCTCCGCCCTCCCACCTCTTCCTGCTGCCCCAACTCTCTGTTCCCAGACTCTATCCCTTCTCATTCCCCCTTTGCACCCTCAACCCCTGTCTTTCATTCACACCCCCCCCCCCCACCATCTTCCTTTGCCTAAAACACTGTCCCTTTAAATTTATCCTAACTTCTCTGCCTCTCTCTTTGGCCCTCAGCTCTAAACTGCCCTTGCATTGCTACCTCCAGAGCGATTGGCCAGCAACTCTTCTGCTTGCAGGACCTGCTTCTCCCGCGGGCCAGGCTCTTCCATTCTCGGCCGACTGTGTAATTCTTCTGCTTGCAGGACCTGCTTCTCCCACGGACCAGGCTCTTCCATTCTCGACCGACTGTGTAATTCTTCTGCTTGCAGGACCTGTTTCTCCCGCGGGCCAGGCTCTTCCATTCTCGGCCGATTGTGTAATTCTTCTGCTTGCAGGACCTGCTTCTCCCGCAGGCCAGGCTCTTCCATTCTCGGCCGATTATGCAATTCTTCTGCTTGCAGGGCCTGCTTCTCCCGCAGGCCAGGCTCTTCCATTCTTGGCCGATTATGCAATTCTTCTGCTTGCAGGGCCTGCTTCTCCCGCGGGCCAGGCTCTTCCATTCTCGGCCGATTATGCAATTCTTCTGCTTGCAGGGCCTGCTTCTCCCGCGGGCCAGGCTCTTCCATTCTCGGCCGATTATGCAATTCTTCTGCTTGTAGGACCTGCTTCTCCCGCAGGCCAGTCTCTTCCATTCTCGGCCGACTGTGTAATTCTTCTGCTTGCAGGACCTGCTTCTCCCGCAGGCCAGGCTCTTCCATTCTTGGTTGATTGTGTAATTCTGCCTGCAGGACCTGCTTCTCCCGCGGGCCAGGCTCTTCCATTCTCGACCGATTGTGAAATTCTTCTGCTTGCAGGGCCTGCTTCTCCCGCGTGCCAGACTCTTCCATTCTTGGCTGATTGTGTAATTCTGCCTGCAGGACATGCTGCTCCCGCGGGCCAGGCTGTTTCATTCTCAGCCGCATTTGCAGTTTTGCCCAATTCTTCTGTATGGGGGACTAGCTGCTCCTGCAGACAGAAGAATTGCACAAGACCACAACTGCGAACAGGAATGGAAGAGCCTGCCCGCAGGACTTGCTTCTCTCGTGAGCAGGCTTACGCAACTCTTCTGCGCATGTCTTCTTGCTTTGGAGGTAGCTAGTGATGGCACCCCCGTGATATCAGCACCCCCTGAGGCGCTTTACCTGGCTTACCAGGTAGCAGCGGCCCTGCCTCTCTCTCTCTCTCTCTTTTCCCTCCTTGCCCTAGCATTCTTTTCATCCTCCTCTTACATCGTCACGGGCTCCTTTCCATAACTACACCCCCAGGTTCCTTCTCTAGCTTCCTGCTAGTTTTTTGGGGCACAGTACTATGGCAGGCCATCAGAATATGGACACAGTGAAAGCGTGTGCCCTAGTCCTATGATTGCAATCAGAAAGCTTACGAAGGGGCAGAAAAGCAGCTGGAGAGACTGCGAATCCCCATGCCGTGAGCCTGCTGTGATTGCCACTGATCTGGTGATGGCATAAGGTCAGCCTTTTCCATACATCAATGTTTGGTATTGCTTTTACCAAAGGGATGTGTACACGGACATACAAAGGAGAGCATTTTTGTAGCCAAGGATCTGGTGGTCAACTTTCAAAGAAAACTACACATTGTCTAGAAACTCTTATGCTGGTGCACAGGCAAAAATAAAATAAATCCCACAGGCTTTGCACTTTCTTAACCTGCAGGCAGAGGAATGGGGGACGGGGAGCAGGGGTGTATTAGACAGAATGTATGCATAATTTGTGTTTGTACCTTGTATTCTACTAAAATTGTTCTGAAAAGATGAGTAATTAACTTTTTTAATTAAATTTGAAAATCCCATTCTAAGTGTGCACGTCACATGCCATAAGGAGCAGTCCTTTTTACTATGGCTAAAAGGGCACACATCCCCTAAACCTGTGTGAGGGTACGGTTGTCACTCTATTTTCACAGATAAATTGGTTTGAAAATTGCCCTCATTTGGGGTGTTTACATGTTCTCCATTTGTGCAAGTGTGATAACATCTCTGCTCATTCCTTATACATACACACAATCACATGTATGTCTACAAAGCAATGGAATGCACATGCATGCATTCTTGGTTCTGGTTCCCACACACAGATGTGTGCATAGTACACCTGTGTGTAATCATCATGTGTGCACACAATCACAAATATGTTGTCTGGGTGTGCACACATACCTAATGCATTCTCTGGCTGTTTCTGACCCAGCACTTTCCATGCCACATGCTGTATTTTGATTTCTTTTTAGCATACGTGGCTTTCTACCTGTTTCTGAGCTTAGCAGGGGAACAAGAGACTTTAAATCACAGCTAGTAATCTGCTCTGCTGAAGCATGACTTTCTGTGCCTCTGTCGCCAGAAACTGAAAACTAGTTCACGGCATGTGATGCTAGAAGTAACCAGCAAAACTCTTCTCTGTATACATGGAAGAGTGTTTGCTTGATGGAATCAAATTCGCCACCAGGCCAGCTCTCAGCCCTGCCTGCCTCTCTTGGTACTGGGCTTTACTAACGGAATGAAGCTTTTCTGCCCTCTAGTGGTCAGTCACTTGCTTTACAACTCTGCAAAAACCTCTGAACCACTATGAAGTAGAATCAGCAAGGACGTGATTCAGACAGTGAGGATCATCTTCACATTCATTTAGCCGGGTAAATTGATTGACTGTCTGAAAATTGACCTCACTCAGTCCAGCTAAAAATATGTGGTATTGTATAGCATGCACTTTTAGCTGAACTGAACGAATGTGCTCCTGAACGTATGTTTTCGGCAAGATGGATAATGAATGCACATGCCTTCAAGTCTATTAGCATTACTTTTCCATAGAAAATTTTACCCATACATAAAACCAGGTAGAAAGATGTGCAGGCTCTCTGTACCCGGGGAAGTTTTCAAAAGGAAAAGTCTATGTGTACCTTTCCTTTGAAAAGTAGGGACAAGGTGTGAACGCCTCTTTGGAAACATTCAGTCGCTCTCTTGTTCTGTTTTCTCTGCAGTGGAGAACGTGGCACACTGTGAATTTGCAAACCTGAGAGATCTGCTCATCAGGTAAGAGCTATTTCGCACTCAGTATATTGCTATCATGCCTAATGAACCAATCAGACCATCAGGTTGGAAGACAGCTCTTTCCCCTTTTACAGAGGAAAGCAGAAATTGGAGTGTTTCACGTAGTTATTTACTTATTTTAAAAGTTTATATACCACTTTCCCAGAAGTGTAGTTACTCACCTGTAGCAGGTGTTCTCTGGAAACAGCAGGAATAAGTCCTCACATATGGGTGACGTCATTGACGGAGCCCACTGGGGAACGCTCCCTAGCTTCCATAGGAAGCTTTTGGGAGGACCATCGCGAATGTGTGCTCATCTTCCCGCCCAAAATGAGCCATCTTACCTCAGTATGACGACATAGCCTAATCAAGCAAAAAAAAAAGAATAAACTCCACAGGGAGGTGGGTGGGTAATGAGGACTTATTCCTGCTGTTCCTGGAGAACACCTGCTACAAGTGAGTAACTACGCTTTCTCTGGGTCCAAGCAGGAAGTAAGTCCTCACATATGGGACTCTCAAGCTACAGACTACTGAAAAAACCCGTAAAAAGCCCAAAGGGGTAACCAGAAAAGCGAACCATGAGCAGGACATCAAGAGCAAATCAACTCTACAGTAGCCTGGACGGACAGAAAGGCCGGTGGGAAGGAATCGCTCTAATTCCCAAAGAGGTGCCGGAATATGGCTTGGCCGAAGTTTATGTCACGCTGGGAATCTCCTTCCAGATAGTAGTGGGCTGTGAAGATGTAGACAGAAGACCACATAGCAGCCCCACCATGGAGACAGAGCGCAGGTCGGCCACCGAAGCAGCCATAGTGCGAACATTGTGCGCCGTGACATGGTGTTCCAGAGTAAGACTAGTCTGAGGATAAGTAAAAGAGATGCAGTCCGCCATCCAAATGAAAAGGGTGCATTTTGATACTGCCACGGTTGGGGTCAAATGAGACAAAAAGCTGGGAGGAACAGCGGTAGGCTTTCGTCCGCTCCAGGTAGAAAGCCAGCGCTCTCCTACAATCCAAGGTATGTAGCGAAGCCTCATCTCAGTTGGCATGAGGCTCTGGAAAAAAGGTAGGAAAGACCACCGACTGATTTATGTGGAAAGCAGAAACTACTTTAGATATGAACTTGGGGTGAGTTTGAAGAACTACCCTGTTCTTATGAAATCTGATGTAGGGCGGGTACACCACGAATGCATGGAATTCACAAACTCTGTATGTAGAAGTGAGTGCCATGAGAAAGATCACTTTCCAGGTGAGATATTTGAGCGGACAGGAGCTGAGCGGCTCAAATGGGGGAGGGGGGGAGAAGCTGACCCAATACAACGTTAAGATCCCATGCAACCAGAAGTGGTCTAATAGGTGGACAAGATAGCAGGAGGCCCCTCATATAGCAACCAATCAATGGGTGAGCAGAGATGGGCTTATCAGCTATGTTGTGGTAGTAAGTGGTCACAGCACTGAGATGCACCCGGACCGAATTGGACTTCAGGCCAGAGTCAGTCAGAGAGGTGTAAGAGATAAGACAGCACAGACTTCACTAAAAAGGAGAAAAGGTCTAAAGCCTTGCACACCACATGGAAAACCTGCGCCATTTGAAGGCATAGGTGCATCGTGTAGAGTCTTTACTCAATGCCAGGAGCACGTTCTCCACTGTGCCCGGCAGGTGGAGGGGGCAAGAGCTATGCGCTTAGCATCCATGCCGTGAGCACTAGGCACATTACATTGGGATACAGTAGGGTCCCTGCGTCATGAAAAATTAGGTCCAGAGTGCAGCCGAACTTGAGAGCCGGAACAACAGGGGAAACCAGGTTATCTGGGCCAATGCGGTGCTATGAGAATCATGGTGGCACTGTCCCTTGTAATTTGAAGAGGTTTTTGGCCACCAGAGGAGTCAGGGGATATGCATACAGAAGGCCTTCTCTCTCAAGAAGAAAAGCAATGGGCGCTACCCAATGTTTGGATGGCACTCTGGAGCAAAATCGCGGTAGCTGGGCATTGTGAGGAGTGGCAAAGGGGTCTGTGGATTGCGTGCCCCACAGCTGGAAGATATGACTTACTATCTGCCTCTTTGGAGTCCATTCATGTGGTTGAAGAACTCTGCTGAGGCAATCTGCCAGGACATTGAGCTCTCCTGACAGGTATACGGCTCTTAGGAGCATGCCATGCATGAAGGCAAACTTCCAGATGTGGACCTCCTCGCAGCAGAGGAGGTACAACCCCGTCCCTCTCTGATAGTTGATATAAAACATGGCTACCTGGATGTCCGTCTGAATGAGGACTATGTGGTTGGAGAGCTGTTGCTGAAAAACCCTTAGGGCATGGTGACAGCTCGGAGTTCCAGGAAGTTGGTTTGGTGGTGGCTCTCCTGAGCCATCCAGAGACCCTGTGTGCATAAGACCGTCCAGGTAAGTTCCCCAGCCCACCTTGGAGGCATCTGTGATTAGGATGTGTTGATGTCACAGGGCCTGGAAAGGCAGCCCTGCAAGAAGTTTGGAGGGCTATTGTCACCAGGTGAGGGACTCCCAGAGCAGGTGAGTCACTCTGACCTTGTCCCGGAGGTGACTGGTCACCTGGCGCCACTGCATGCAGAGATTCCATTGCACCTGATGCATGTGGAGTCATGCCGCTGGTGTGACATGGACTGTGGAGGCTATGTGGCCGAGAAGGCGCAGCACTGAATGCCATGAGCCAAGGAAACCAGATGCTGGGCCCTGTCCATCAGCAGGTATGCTCACACTAGAGTAATAACAAGTAGAGCCCCAATGAATTTGAGCCTTTGAGAGGACTGAAGATGAGACTTGGGGTAATTGATGATGAAGCCCAGGCGCTCCAGGACTTGTATGGTCAGCTGCGTCAAATGTCGAACATCCTCTGGCGACCTAGCCTTGATAAATCAGTCACCTAGGTAAGGGAAGAAAAGTGGCTATGACTACTAGAGACTTCGGGCCCGATATTCAACTGGGCAGTGCTAAGCGCCGTAGCCGCTTAGCCCTGCCCATCCACCCCCAAACCCCAGATATTCACTTCTGTGGCAATGGAAGTGAATATCTGGGTCTGGCCACACTACCCGGAAGCCGCCGAGGCTAACCATGCAGCATCGATATTGGATGATGCACGGTTAGCCTCGGTGCCTATAAGATAGGCAAGGGTTTTCCTCGCCTATCTTATAGGCGCCGAGCACTAACCATGCAGCTTCCAATATCGGTGCTGTATGGTTAGCACCAGTGCCTGCCTCTGCTCCACCCTGGAATGCCCCCTGGCACGCCCCGATGCTAGCCAGCTAGCATCGGGGCATGTAGAGGACTTAGTCGGGAATATTCAACGACACTACCTGTGTATGTGCCATCGAATATCCGGTTATAGGCATTTACAGGGTTAACTGGCTGTTAACCGTGTAAATGCCTTTTGAATAATCGGGCCCTCAATGAAGACCATGGGGGCGGAGGCAAGGCTGAAGGGCAGCACCCGGTACAGATAGTGCTGTCTGGTTAGGACGAAGCAGAGATACTGCCGATGAAGGGGGTAAATGAGAATATGCATATAAACATCTTTTGAGATCCAAGTAGCATAGCCAATCTTCCCGGTGGATATAAGGCAATAAGGTTCCCAGGGATACCATCTTGAACCTCTCCCTCACCAAGAACCTGTTGAGCTTCTACAGGTCCAGAATGGGCTGAAAGCCTCCTGTTTTCTTTGGAACCAGGAAGTATCGGGAGTAGAATCCTGCCCCTTTGGGGACAGATGAACCAACTCCATAGCCTGTTCGGACAGGAGGGATTGGACCTCTTGTTGGAGCAAGAGGTTGTGGTGAGAGTCAAGGGCGTACTCCCTGGGAAAAAGGTGGGAGGAAGCTGATCAAAGTGCAACCGGTACCCCTTCCTGATGATTTGAAGGGCCCAGGTGTCCATCATTATGTTGGACCACCTGTGGGCAAAATGAATCAGTCGGCCTCCTACCTGTGGCAGAACTGTGTCCGAAATGGGAAGAAGGGCCATGTTCTGGAGGAAGGAGTCAAAACTTCTCACCAGGCTGCAGTGCTGGTTAAGGTTTCTGAGATTTCGGCCGGCACTGTTGGCATTGGCCCTGGCCCTTTTGTTGCTGCTGTCCCTGCTGGGGCGCCGGGTAGGAATGGTACAGAGTGTAGGTACTATAGTACTTCTTCTTGGGTATGAAAGACTTTTTCCCTGATTAATTTTGTCTGGAGGGGTCAGATGTCTTTCAAAAGAGTCGGTTCATTGTGACTTATTCTCTCTCCAACTTTCTCCTCCATTGGTTTTCAAAAGAGGTTTTCACTTCTGCAAGGGACATCGACTAGCTTGTCCTGGACCCATTGTTCCAAGTCCAAGGATTGCAGCCATGCAAGGCAGCAAGCCCTGATGCTCATGGCGGCCACCCGGGTGACCGACTCAAATCCATCATATGCTGCTCGAATAATATACTTAGAGCACTCCTGTGTCTTGGATACAAGGACTCCATAGCACTGCAGCTGCTCCCCCAACATGCTAGCAGAGAATCTGGTGAGAGCTGCTGTGAGATCTCAGAGGAACATCACCATACAATTGATAGGTCTGGATGTGGGCCCCCTGCATTGAGCCTGCTTACCCCAGGACGAGCATTGTGGAAGCTGTGGACTTTGGATACCTGCCAGGTACTTGTGACCTGGATTGGCCACTGTTTGAAACAGGATAATGGGCTTGATGGACCTTGGTCTGACCCGATCTTATGTACTTCCTGTCAAAGCTGCCCATGGTCTGTGTGTACCTGCTTGGGGCCACTGAGAATTGTGTCTTTGATCTCTTGATGCAGTGCATGGCCGACTCTACGACCATGGAATTATGGGGAAGCTGCAGCTTCTCGAAGCCGAGGCTCTTGCTCACCCACTGAGAATCGAGACGATGGCTCACCGGGGGGCACCATGAGTGAGGTCTCCCACATTCGAAAGAGGAGGAGCTCGAGGATCCGATACACAGGCACCATAATGGTCTCCTTTGGGGACGAGGGATACTGGAGGATAACCAGCTCCTCTGCCCTGGGTTCCTCCTCAGCCTCAATGAATGGCAAAGTCTTCCCTATATCCCACACAAACTTGTGTAAATACAAGTCCTCCGGAGAGGACTTCCTCCTTTCATACGGGGGCGAGGAATCAGAGGGAAGGTCCCGATGCCGCACTGTCTCTGGCAATTCCTCTTCAGTTTCCTACTCAGCTGAATCCGATTCCGAGAGGAAATCAAAGTACCGACACAATTATTTGGTGTCGATTTTGCCATGGTGGAGGGAGACTGAGGCTCCTGACGGTCTGACCCCATAGCACTCAGGGGAGAAAGGCGGTGCACCAAGATGGACTTCAGGTGTGTCCTGGAACCACTATCCTTTCAATGGATGGCATGCAATTCCAGTATGAGCTGTACCTCCGATGGTGAGGCAGTCGCCGTCAACTACATCGTCACCAGTGCTGAGGAACCTGAGGTGAGTGAAACTAGGTCAGGAATGCAGATAGATTGTGCTTGAGGGCTTGCATGCGCTGCGCAAGAAGTGCATTCTCTGATGCATTTGGAGCAGGTGCAGCAGCCTCCAGCACAGATGCCAGTTCCCTCGGCAGGGACTCCATGATGGTGACAGCCTCGGGAGTCTTCCGCTGGCTCTCCGGGGCCTTGGGAGGCAGCTCCTCCCACCGAGGCAGCTTGGGGAAGGGCCACTCCCAGCCCTCGCCCTCAGAGTCTCGTTGAGGGCTATGATGCCGGTGCCCAGGGGTTTTCACCTGAGACTCTGCATCATCCTTGAACATTGACAGGGCTGGAGTCTGATCCTTCCGGGGGCACTCCTTCTCAAAGGAGAGCCACCGGTCTGATGGTCCGTGACCCCTCAGCTCTGAATGGGCCCGGCTCCTGCACGAAGCAGAAGCCTCAGTAGAGGTCTTCAAGAGCATGGATGCCGATGTTGATGGCAGAGCCAACACCAAAGACTTGGAGGAACTGAAGAGCGATTCTCGCTGCTTTCCTCGATTCCTGAGCCCCTTGTGCTCTCTGCCTTCAGATGACACGCAGGTGGAGGGCTCACGGTAAGGCCCGAGGTACTGAAGGCACCAGTTGTGATATCTGTCATTGAGATGGTCTGGCCACACTTGGTGTACTTTTTAAAGTCACTGGCCGGCTTTGATATATTGGGGAAGACGGCTTTCACCAAGTCAAAAGACTCCAATGTCCTAGCTGACTAGCGGGTATGAGAGAAAACACCTTCCACACCTCAAAAAGAAAAAGAAACCCAAAGAAAAACATGGCACTGAGGCACCGACAGACCCGGGAATGGGCAAGAAGATGGTGATCGAGCATGCGACCAAAAAAAACCTGAAAAAAATTTAAACCCCGTACTGGTGAGGTATCAACAATTTTCCAGGGACAGACAGTGTCTGACAGGCTCCGCGGAAAAAAAGAAGACTTAGGTAAGATGGGTCCTTTTGGGCAGGAATATGAGCACCCATGCACAATAGTCCTCCCAAAAGCTTGCTATGGAAGCTGGGGAGCGGAGCGTTCCCACATGGGCTCCATCGATGACGTTACCCATATGCAAGGACTTAGTTCCTGCTTGGTCCCAGAGAACTTAGGGATGTCTGAACAGTTTCAGAAAGTAAAATAAATATGAATATAAAAGCATATAAACATTCTCTAACAATAAACCAGCCAAACCTTCAAAATGTACCTCACCGTGTGTCAGCAATATGCACCCCATCCCACTTCAACTTGGCTTAAGACCCTCCCATCATCCCTACGTTACTGGAGGTTAGAGCAGTGCTTCTCAACCCTCTCCTGGAGACATGACAAGCCAGTGGGGTTTTCAGGATTATCACAACGGTTTTATGCATGGGATAGATCAGTATACAATGAATATCCAATATATGCACATTTTTCTCATGCATAGTCATTGCGTTAGCCGTGGAAGGTTGAGAAGTAGCATGTTAGGAGCAAAAGTGCCTTTTCTTTCTTTCAGAGTCTTAAATAAGAGGTTCCAAGCTCTACATCTTGGGGGGGATGGAAATTGTTCCAAGGTTTTGGGCCAGTAACCAAAAAAAACCTCTCAACCTAAATCGATACTGCCTCATCCAATGAACACCGGTAGTTCCAGCAGAGACTTATGATGTAACGTTCAAATAGGGACATACTATTTCAATCTATGATGTAAATAGGCTGGTCCCATTTCTCTCAAAACTTGAAAAGCCAGGATAACTTATTGGGCTCTTTGCCACTAACAGCCAGCACAAGGCATAAAGCAATGTAGTGCTTTTCAACCCTCTCCTGAAGGCACACCTAGCCATTTGGGTTTTCAGGATTCTCACACTGAATATGCACAACTTAGATTTGCATATATTGCAGACTCATTAAGTGCAAATTTATCTCATGCATATTCATTGTAGCAGTCCTGAAAACCTAACTTGCTAAGTGTTCCTCCAAAAGAGGGTTGAAAAGCATTGAAGTAGAGGACCACATGGGCATATATTGGCGGGGGGGGGGGGGAAGGGGGATCACTGCCCCTCCCCAAATGAGTTGCCCCATAGGCCGTGACCTTTTGTCTACCCACAAGGATCCGATCCCCTACGGACAGAAGAGAAGGGGATTGGCTCCCTGCAGGCAGACAGCTTGCTTCTAGGATGATCGCTGCCTCCCCCTTCTCTTCTTCCTGTGAGAATCCCATCCCCCACAGGCAGAAGAGAAGGGGACGGCTACAATCACAGCAAAGACCCCTTATATCTGCCCATGAGAGATCAGATCCCTATAGGCAAAAGAGAAGGAAGTGGCTGTGATCGCAGCCCAGAAGCAAGGTGACTGCCTGCAGGGATCCAATCCCATGCGGGCAGAAGAGAACAAAGACCCTCTTCTGTCTGCCCCTGGGAGGTCAGATCCTGCCAGGAAGATGAGAAGAGGGCGGTTACAATCTGCAGCAGAAAAAGTGGGGTTTTTTTTTGGGGGGGGGGGGGGGGAGTGAGATAAAGGTAGGGACAATTTAAAGGGGCAATGGCCTATTTAGAAAAGGAGGATGGTGGCAGGGAATGGAAGTGCCGGGGTGATTAGTGAAGGGGGAGAGTTTGAAAGGTAACAGAGGAGGAGAAGTAGCAGGAGGGGGGTTGGAAAGGGAAGGAAGGGTGCAAGGTGTTGCCAAAAGGTTCATTCCCCTCCTCCTAGAACACACACAAGTACTCTGTCCCCACCCCCACACCACACACACACAGGCACCCCACCTCCTCACAACAGACACACACAAACACAGGCACCTCACCTCCATACCACACAGAAAGCCTCCCCAGCTCTGCAGCACACACACACACGTGCACCCCATCCCCACAAAGGCACCCGCTGCCACATCTCACGCACAGACAGGTGCACCACTGTTGTACCACACACACGTGCAGACACAATATATGAAGCTGTAACTATTGTTATCTGTATTCTTGTCTAACGATCCCACGTAGTATAGGAAATCTGGTGCTGGCCTCGTGAGACGAGAACATGAGACCAGCGTGAGAGACAATGGGGGGCAGGAGGCAAGGATGTCACAAGCACTGGCTCCTAAGAGTCCTACTGCAATATTTATGCTGCTGCTCTTTTTTGGATGGGCTCCTTACTGTGTTAATTTTAGAAGCTGGTGTTATGATATGGTAGATTTGCATTATAGGTCTTCATTGACTTTGTAGGGTTTTGTATTAGTTTACAATCTGCCTGGTACCGGAGAGGCTGTTAATGAGATGACACTGGAATTTTCAAGAATTCTTTTTCTTGTATTGTTGGAGAAGGAGTTTCGCTGGACACAAAATAGATGTTGAAAATGAAAGAGAGAGAATCATAGCACAGTTTCAAACACCAAAATATAGAAACTACTGCTGTTCTCTTTTTCTTTTTTTCCCTTGGTGTGTGAACACCTTCCATCTCCTCTGTTTTTTGGAGACTATGGGCCCGATATTAGAAAGGTATTTACACGGTTTACAGCCCAGTAAACCATGTAAATGCCTTAAATTGGGATATTCAATGGCATGTACATAGTTAGTGCCACTGAATACCCCCTTCTGACTCCACTGCATGCCCCAATGCTATGCAGTTAGCATGGGGGCGTGTTGGGGGCGTGTTGGGGGCGTTCCGGGGCGAAGCAGAGGCGGAGACTGTTGCTAACCGGGCAGCGGTAAAATTGCATGCTGCCCTGTTAGCGACCTGTGCCTAAAAGATAGGCGAGAAAAATCCCCATCTATCTTTAAGGCGCAGGAGCTAACCAGGCAGCCTGCAATATTGCCGCTACCTGGTTAGCTACTGCAGCTTTCAGCATGTGTGGCAATCCCTGGATATTCAATGTCGGGGCCGCATATGACCCTGGCATTCAGTATCTGGGGTTAAGGGTCAGCAGGAAGGGCTATGCGCCGTAGCGGCATATAGCCTGCCCAGCTGAATATCGGGCCCTATATCTTTACAGGTGTCAGTATATTTTTAATCCTAGAGTACCAGGCTAAATAATTAAACAGCTACAATTTTTGCTGCATTTTAATTATATAACCCGAGAATATGTTCCTTTCCTTTTTTTTTTTGGCAAAGCCACAGAATGAGAACCTCTGCTCCCTCTTTGAGGGGCACCAGCTCATCCCTCACCTGTTTGATATACTGGCTTCCTATCCATCTAGTATTTTTTTAAAGATAGTCATATGAATATGTAATGATATGCAAATACATTGTCCACCCTTTTCCCTTCAAATGAAGCCGTCAAACTACACCCATGGAGGACCAGCACTTAATCCTTCTACTTTTCCCAATAACCATTCTTGCTGCAATATGTTGAATGACCTATATAATGCCCTGAAAATTCTGGGTAAATGGCATTACAATGATCAAGACAGTTAATCTGCAATATTTCCATCACTTGTATTAGTTCAAGGTGGTGGTGTTTTGTTCTCTCCAGTGTCGTTTTATACTGTTTATCCATTTACTGGATTTTATCTACCTTTAATCTTCCCACCACTTAATAACTGAACCTCCTTCATTCCTCCGGTCACCATAATTAGCTCCACCTCTCCTGACTTCATATGTTGCCTTTCCGGTAAAACGATGGTAAGTAAAGACCATATGGCCTATCCAATCTATCCATCCACACCAACATATCGCATGACACAAAAGGCATTTTTCATAAACCAATGAACTTTGTCAGATAATGATGAAAAAGCATCAGCCAATCTAAAGCCTGTAAACACATCTCACGTCTCACATCAATTTCTGATGATACAGTTGTATGTTGCGAGATGATGAAACGATGAAATCATCATCTTTCGACACATCTGATCCTCAAAAGATGACATTTTTTTATTTAAGTTACCCCCATTACCATTCACACTATAATATATAAGTGGATCCCGAGGTGCAGAGGGAGATGCTTTTATGCAGATAAGTGATGGTATACAGAGCAACTTTATGGCCTAGTACAGTACGCTACCATGTAGGAGATCATACTGATTCTTGGCTGCTGCTTTTGGGCCAGCAGAGGTTGACAGCAGTGCAGGAGTAGGAGCTCCAGCAGCGTAAAGGACATCCTGGCCAATGCTCTACAGAAACCCTTATTGGGCAGGGTCAGCATGCACAGGTTTCACAGGGAGCCTCGGTGCGAGACTTAACATACAGTCAATGAATGTCTTGTTCGTAGTGAAGCTCACCTTCCCTGACTCCTCCCTTTTCTTTGTGTCTGTCTTTCACCTCACAGGAGCAATCTGCAGGATTTGAAAGATATCACTCACTACATCCACTATGAGAGCTACAGAATACGACGACTCAATGAGAGCAACCTACTGCCTCAGACCCCAGAGCATTTTCTGCACTACCCCACAAGGGAACTGATGGACAGAGAAGAGCAGGAGAATGACTTCTGAGTCCAGGAGCTCCAGCGCCTTCCTCTCTTGCCCCCTCCCCATCAGAAATGGATTTTTCTGGCTGCTTCTCAGTTTTCTACTTTTAACTAAAAAGCTCTAAGCCAGGATTGGATGGTGCCTGGACCTGTAGCTGAATAAAATCTTCCATAGACCATATGTAGGGGTCTGCTTTCTGTTTCCACGCAAGAAGCTAAGGCGTGGAAAGTCACTCCTTAATCCGTGCTGAGACCCTTATGATTCGCTGGTGATTCTCTGTCCTAGCATTTCAAGGACCTGCCTGCAGTGCTGAGCCTCTGAGGGCAGGGAGCTGAAGTTTCTTCTGCTTGTCTGAAAAGTCATTCCACTATTAATGAGGGTGATACCACTAGATTTCATAGAGAGGTAGCTGAAATAGACAAGAGGATTACTGCCTTAAAAAGATGGGGAGAAGCCTGCCAGGATCTCTCATTGGAGTATGTAGGCCTAGGGCTGGTACCGTGGCAGGCTCTGGTCAAGCAGGGTGCAAGTCCCAACCATTTTATGGAACAGCGTAGCTGGGCATTTTCTGCATGTAGATTACTTCCTAGATAGCAGAGAGCGTTGGATACCAAGAAGAAGTTTGCCAATATCTCCAGACAGATTTGACACCTGCTTCCCCTGTGCTTGCGAATAGAGTGTACTGTGACTACATGTCTACGTGCAGCATATCCACTTGGTACAAAGAACGAGCTGCCATGATCCTGCAACTCGTCTGTGCCCAGATGCAGACACCTATCCCCTGCATTGAGGTTCTAAAGTCTGAGCCATCCCCCCTTCCACTGATCCAACATCGGAGACTTTAGTTGTCTTCTCTTTCTCTGATCCACCGTGAGGGTGCTTAATGCCTTCATCTGACAAACACGTTGTTACTAATGACTCTCTTGTCTTTTGATCAAGGTTCAGAGGGACATGTGACAATGCTCATTATATCCATTAAAGATTACGAGAGGTACAGATTAGACAGGTCGAGTGAGTGAAGTAAGTGAAGGCAGGCGTGATCTGAGCAACTGTAGCACAGCTAGGTGCATTTTTAAAGAAAGTGACAGGGAAGTTGAGGAAGGGGTCAGTAGGAGAGTAGCAAGAGAACACTGATTGCTTGGTAGAAAGACTCGCTCTACTCCAATGTGCATGCTCTGATATCCCTACCAGAGCATGTTCACAGGCCTGCGATCAGATGTTTGCTCAGGACTCAGAAAATAACAGCTGAAAGATTGGATAACTGCTGGGAGTCTAAGGATCTTGCAGACTTAAAAAGTATTTAACTCATGCCTTTCCACTGGTAGTTCAAGGTGAGTTACTTTCAGTATGTAGCAATTTCCATGTCCCCTGAGGGCAGACAATCTACATTTGTACCTGAGGCAATGGAGTGTTAAGTGACTTGCCCAAGGTCACAAGGAGCACCACTGAGAATTGAACTCAGAGCTCTTAGGTGTTAGGCTGTTGTGTTAACCACTAGGCTAATCCTCTGCTCATGCATAAGCTAGTTTTGGTACTTTTTTTATGAATTGCTATCTCTAAGCATAATTTGTATTGACGGAGGTAGGCCAAGCCCCAAAGTAATGGCACCGAGCAGGAAAAGCAAGAGAGAAAATAATTAATAGCATCTGGCACTTTACCACACAGTAGCGCTCAACCCTTGGGACACACCTATTCAGTGGTAGCTGCATGAAATAGTCTCCCAGTGGAGGTGATAGAGATGAGGACTGTATCTGAATTCAAGAAGGCAGGGGACAAACAGAGGAGCGCTAAGTAAAAGAAGGGACTGTAAAGCTTAGTAGTTAGCATGACAGGTAGACTGGATAGGCCATATGGTCATTTTTCTAATATGCATGAGATAAATTTGCATACAATGAAGGCAGGGCATGCAAATCTTTCTCATGCATATTCACTGTGCTTATCCTGTCTAGATGTATCCTACGGACTGAGTTGAGGACACCTGGGTTAATACATGCCTGATGGTTCAGCTGGCTGTAAACAAAGTTGCCATGTCCCTTCCCCCTCCTCCCCCCTCTTTAAATGGCAGAAAAATGCACCTGTCCATCAGGTCCATTAATGTCTATGGTACCTGTAATCTCCGAGCGGTTGGCAACCCTGCCCACATCTCTTTTCCAGCTCCCTCTGACGCCAGACAGACGTTGGAAGGCAGATAAGGATAAGAACTCACAGCCACAGAGGAGATGGCGTGGGAGTTTCCTCTCTCTCAGGAAAACAACCCCACCCTGTCTCACCCAGCTTTTCAAATCCAAAAATAAATAAAACAAATATGGTCTGTCAGTAAAAGAAAAGCAAAAAAACCTCAGCTGGCCCAGATTGTTTTCTCAGAGTCAGTAACTCTGCTTCAGGGATGAACAGATGCCAGGGTGTTAACAAAACACCCTCTGGAAGTCCCCTTGTACTTCCCCTGTCAGACTCTTTCTGTCCCTCCTGCAGGAGGGAGCCCAGCGCAGAGCCGGCTTAACCATTAGACTGACTAGGGCAGCAAGTGGGACTGTAGTGAAAGCAAACAACAGGTCTTGATAGCCACACAAACTCAGAGAGTTACCAGCACAGACTTTTATTATAGGGAGGGTGGGCGATCTTCAAATAGCCTATTTAACTAGGTAAATAGCTTTTGGAACTTGCCCTCCTTGAGAGTAGTTCTATTAGAGGCACCTAGGCAGTAAAGACATATAGATGCATTGCCTTCTTTACATATGTACCTTTATAGGATTACCCCAGGGAAAGTGTGCGCCTTCAAGTCAATGTGGACTCTTGGTGACCCAGTAGCTCCTGGGTTTCCTTGGCAGTGTAACTGGAAGTAGATTGCCAGGCCTCTCTTCTGAGGTAATGGAGGGTTGAGTGACTTGCTGAAGGTCATAAGGAATGCCAGTGGGAACTGAACCCTGGTCTCTTGGTTACCAAGTCAGTGCTCTAACCATTAGGCTACTCCTCCACTCCCCCAGTGAAAGCAGGCACATATATTTACACCTGCTCTGCGACAGATGTGATTGTAGGCATATAAGCACAATTTATAAAATGCACACAAGTGTCAATCCGATCGTGATCCACCTGTTTTGTAACCCCAAGGAAAACCTATGCATAAATTGTAAAAAAGTGAGCCTTTCATTTCTGTGCTGCAACTTTTAATGCATGGTGCTTTTTTGCAGTTTTATAAGGGACTATTTGAGTGTGTAAAATGCTGTTCTGTGTGCTCAAGTCCTTTTATAAAATAACTCTCATGGAGGGTCATTTTCTAACAGATCACTGATGTGGGGAGGCCACGCAGGCACCTCTTTTAAGCCCATTGTATAAAAACACTTAGGTGCCTATACGTTTTTATAAAACACCAGTACAAACCTGCAGAAATGGCGGATAAAATGAGTCCATACACATTTACACCTGCTTGAGAGCAGGTATGAATGTGCATATTTAATAAACACCGCATGTAAATAGTGATTTCATCCACACTATGCTCCCGAAAACAACTACACGCAGGTCATGTAAATGTATGCGTCTACTTGTCATCGCATGTATTTTTACGCAGGGGTAATTTTATAAAAGGTCATTTACGCATGTATACTGGTGTACACGTGTGAAAGAGCCTTTATAAAATCTTTTTCGGAATAAGTATATTTGTGTATATATCTATGAAAAAGTATGATGTCCAATTATGCATATTTACAGACTATTCTGGGAAGGGTGGTGTTGGGATAATTATGATTGTTGAGTTAATTTATCTCAGGAGGGGGAGGTGCACAAGACTGAAGGTTTGCCTAGGGTGTTTAATATCCTTGTACCAATCCTGGCCCAGTGCAGGCAGAGCAAAATTAGGATATGGAGGCAATGTCCAAGGTGTGTAAGAGAGGGCACGTTGGGAGTGGGAGGTGCATAACAGAGATGTCTTTGTAAGGAAATCTAGAGAAAGAAACTAAAAAGATGAGCAGATCTGTTCCATGTAATGCAGCAAAGCGACAGACCTCAGCCCATTTGCCTAATACTAGGCTGAGCTCAGAAAGAGATCCATCGGGGCCAGAGACAACCACATTAGACTCCAAGGTACCATAACTCCGCTATTGTTCTTTGATATTTTATTTTTATGTATAGCTGTATTTTGGTTATTTTTTTATTTTTATTTCTGACTAAAGGTGGGGGTTTTTAAGCAAATGTTCTTTTATTTGAGACCATAGCATACATTAAAGAATAAACATGTCAAGTCTATCAAACTGTGTATCATTGGCATGCTACAGGCAAGAGAGAGATCAGAGTGAGAATGGAATACGTTTGAGTGCCTGGTCCTACTTCTGCTGCTTGGGAGAGGGAAGAGGCAGGGTTGAAGGTGAATCCTAATAGACCGCATAGAGCACCCAGCATTTGACCCCACAGCTCTGATACCGAGTGAGGAAGATAAGCGAACCATGACAACAAAGCATGGATCACTCTGCGGACACAGAGGGACGTCGCACTAAGGTCACAGTTCTGGACTTCAAATTCCAAATTTCTTAGGATAGAACACTGTTTCCCAATTATCTCCTACAGGGGCAATTAGCCAGCTGGGATTTTAGGATTATCACAATGAATATGCATAGTAACATAGTATATGTCGGCATGGTTCATCTAGTCTGCCCAGCAAGGTGGCAAGAGTAAGTACACCTGCCGCTCCACGCAGGTCACCCCTCCCCATGCCTTTGTTTAGTGGTCTACCCACTGCTCCATGCAGGTCACCCCTATTTATTGAGATATAAGAGATAGTTAAAGTTTATTTTGATTTTATCCTGTTGCTATAAAGGAATCCACTATGTTTGTCCCATGCCTCTTTGAATTCTGTCACTGTATTTTGCCCCACCAGGAGGGCATGAGATAGATTTTTGTATATTTCAGGATGACAGTATGGCAGTAGCAATGGCAGCACACCAACACCTATGAAAATTTGATACCAGAAGCAGTGGCCTACATTGCCTTTCCCAAATCCTTAAGAACATAATAACTGGGTCAGACCAAAGGTCCAAAAAGCCCAGTGTCCTGTTTCCAACAGTGGCTAATCCAGGCCATAAGTACCAGACAAGGCCCAAAAGTAGTCAGTTCCATGATATTTATTCCCAGGGATAATCTGTGGTTTTCTCTCGCCTTAATAACTGTTTATGGACTTTTCCTCAAGGAATTTGTCCAAACCCAGCTACACGTCCTGCTTTTATCACATCCCCGAGCAATAAATTCCAAAGCTTACTTATAAGCCTTGGAATTTATTCCCATTATAGCAACAGGATAAAATCAAAATAAACAAGTGGTTGACCATCTGACTCATATACAGGCCCCCAATCACAGCACCTAAAGACCTTGCTGACATCCTAGATGGAGTTCTCTCAGCCACCAAGCTAAACAAAGACATCCTATTCCTAGGAGATTTCAACCTCTCCTCCCTAAGTCAAATCTCGCTCACTTATTTATGGAAGCAATGACAGCGATGGACCTTAGACAACTAGTACTAGCACCAACACATGAAAAAGGCAACACCCTTGACCTGATCTTCTTCAATGGACATACTGCCCCACACCAAGCTATTCAGACACTCCCAGTACCATGGTCTGACCACAAAAAATTCTCAGCTTCTCCCTCCCACATGAAACCCCTATCACACCACCCAAACATCAACCAACATGAAGGCGATTCAAGCGATTCGAAAAAGAGGCATTTATAGATGAGATCCTGCCCCCTTATAACAGCCGACTCCAATGCCCCAAGTCCCTAATGGATATCTGGAACCAAACCATTGAAAAAGCAGCCAATCTATCCAACTCAACATCATAAAATACACCCAAAAACATCATGGTACAACCAAACACTCCGAACTTTCAAAACACACATTCGCAGACTAGAAAGAAAATGGCAAAAAACCAAGGCAACTAAGACAAACAAGACTACTTCAGACTTCTGAATGACTACCGAGATGCAATGGACAAAGCAAACCACAACTACCACACAAGACTAATAAACACCTCTATCAATCGCCCTAGAGAACCTTTCAACATCATAAAACAGCTGACACAGACTGTAAACAATTCCATCCACAACCAACTCCACCCCCACCCTCCCTAATCGATGACAGCATCTACCCAAACCCTTGGCTCGACTTCAAAAATATCAACATAGAATGCATAGAGCAAATCATCTCATCACTCAACACAACAACCTCCCCCCTCAACCCCTGTCCAGTCAACTGGATCAAAGCTACCAAGAAGGAACTCAGCCACGTTTTCACCAGAATCACAACACAGTACTCCACCAGGGGGAAATGCCACTATGCCTGAAACTCTCCTCCATCTGACCAACGATGAAGAAACCAAACCTCGATCCCACAGACCCTACTTCATATAGACCCATAGCCAGCCTTCCTTTCACCGCCAAAATCATTGAAAAATCAGTGCAACAACAGCCGCAGAACCATATTGATCAGAACGGACTACTCGACTCTCAGCAACATGGATTCTGCCCCTTACATGGAGCCAAGATACTACTGGCTACCCTCATTAACACTCTGATAAAAGGAATACAATACTCCAATCAAGGATTCCTGCTGATCTTTCTTGATATATCCATAGCCTTTGACATAGTTAACCACCATACCCTCCTCAACTGCCTCCAATATAATGGAATCCAAGGCACAGTCCTCAGATGGTTCCAATTCTACCTATCCAACAGAATACAATAGATAAAAATTGGACAAACCACTTCAACCCCTCTCCAAACACAAGGAGCCCCCTATGGATCCATCCATTCGTCAATCCTATTCAACATTTATCTCCAACCCCTCTTCTCCATCATAAAATCAGACAACCTTAATTTCCACATCTACGCTGATGATGACATGGTTATGCCACCTTCAACATGAAACAGCCATCATATCACATCCATCAACAATGCTTCGCAGATGTCTCCAGATAGCTTCAAGAAAACAACCTTGCAGTAAATTACAAGAAAACAGAGTCAATAATCATAACAACAATACGTTCTCCCCACCGGACACCCCAACACTAGATAATATTCAAGTGAAAGTCTGCTCAGAAATAAAATACCTGGGGGTCACCTTAGACCATCACCTGAACCTCAGAGCACATATAAGCAATGTCACCAGAGCAATATACTTCAAGACAAAAACCCTTCTACGCCTTCGAACACTCCTGGAACCACATGACTTTTGCTCAGCTCTCCACCACAGCTTGATTACTGCAACACAATATACCAAGGCCCCCTACAAGCACTCTACTCCTATTACAGACCGCTCTACTTATAACAGCATGCATCCTCCAAGGCGCAACAAGACAAGATCACATCACACTCATTTTGAAACATCTCCACTGGCTACCACTCCACAGCCGCATAAAATACAAGATCATCCTCCTCACACACAAAACCATAAACTATGACCCCCAAACCCACCTACTCACTCTGCGTCAAATACCCCAGCTCAATAGATCAAGACAGTCTGACATCATGACTTCGCTAACCATCCCACATACCAGAACCAAGTTCAACCAGCAAGCCTGTAGACGTGCATTTGAACTCAGTGCTCCATCGATCTGGAATGTACTGCCAGCCTCACTGAGAAACATCACCGACATCAAAACCTTCAGAAGACACCTAAAGTCCCACCTCTTTACTGAACATTTCAGCTCAACCACTTAGCCCACCGAGAATAAAATAGAAATTACACTTACCTGGTAATTGTAGTTCCTGTAGGGTCCAGTTTAGTCCTCCACATCTGGGTAGTGCACCTCCTCCCGCAGCTAGGAGACTGGACCAATCAGAGTATTTTCCATGTCCGGATGTATGCTGCTGGAGCTCCCATCAGCCCCCCAGTGATCTATTAACAAAGCAGACTCAGAGAAGCAACACATGAGAGAAAAATGTTATCTAAAACATTCCCGATAAACAAAGACCCCCTCCCGCAAACAGTCGACCCCCTCCCCAAATGAGGGAGCCGGAAACCTGTACATCGCCTCTGCCTCCCCAAGGACCGAAGGAAGAGACACAGTCGCGGCTACAAGAACAAACATCCAAAGGAGAGTGGAAGACCCCCTAAACTAGAGGATCACAGACATACACTTAGCACACTCTCGCAACCCGCGCAGAAATGCGCCGCGCCGAAAAAAAGGCAGTCAATCGGGAGGGAAGGAGGACTAAACTGGACCCTACAGGAACTACAATTACCAGGTAAGTGTAATTTCTATTTTCTGAGCGGTCCTCCAGTTTAGTCCTCCACATCTGGGAAGTACTAGAGCAGTACTCAACGGGAGGGACCCTGCCAACCGGCGCGCAAAACAGCTGAACCAAAACCAGAATCCTTAGAGGCCAGCACATCCAACTGGTAATGCTTACTGAAAGCATGGAGCGACGACCAAGTAGCCGCTCTGCAAATCTCCACAGGCGGAACCAAACTGTGCTCCGCCCACAACGACGCCTGCGCTCGGGTAGAATGGGCCCAGAGACCCAAAGGAACCGTCCGGCCCTGCAGGATATACGCTGATGCAATAGCTTCTTTAATCCACCGGGCAATAGAAGCTTTCGCCGCTGCTTCCCCCTTCCGCTTACCACCAAAAAGGACGAAGAGACGATCCGTCTTACGGTAAGGCTCCGAAGCTTTCAAGTATCGCCGGAGCACCCGACGAACATCGAGACGATGCAATCCACTATCAGTCGCGTCGGACCCGGCAGAATTAAAAACGGGAAGAAAAACAGACTGATTCAAATGAAAAGGAGAGACAACCTTGG
This sequence comes from Ichthyophis bannanicus, assembly GCA_033557465.1. Classification (NCBI taxonomy): domain Eukaryota; kingdom Metazoa; phylum Chordata; class Amphibia; order Gymnophiona; family Ichthyophiidae; genus Ichthyophis; species Ichthyophis bannanicus. The sequence goes on from CM066044.1 coordinate 175,925,068, forward strand.
GAAGGAAAGAGGGAACAGGCCTCAAAACAACTCTTATCTTTAGAGAAGGACAAGAAGGGTTCTCTACACGAGAGCGCCTGCATCTCAGAAATCTGCCGAGCTGAGTAAATGGCCACCAAAAACACTGTCTTTAGAGTCAAATCTTTAAGGGACGCCAGGTGAAGTGGCTCAAAGGGCTTCCGAACCAAACCCTGTAACACGAGATTCAAATCCCACGGAGGAACCGTCGCCCTGTGAACAGGCCGCAGCCAAAACACCGCTCTCAAGAAACGCTGCACATCCGAGTGCGCCCCCAGGGGCACCCCCAAGACCTTACCCCGGAAGCAAGCGAGAGCTGCTAATTGCACTTTCAGGGAACTGGCCGCCAGCCCTTTGTCGAAACCGTCCTGCAAGAAACTGAGGATGGCAGGCACGGAAGCCTTTGCCGCTCGAATATCGCGTCGCGAACACCAATCCTCAAAAATGCGCCAGATCCACACATACGTGAGAGACGTAGAGGACTTCCTCGCCCAAAGGAGCGTGGCAATGACCAAAGCCGAATAACCTTTCTTCCTTAACCTAGCCTTCTCAATGGCCATACCGTAAGCGAGAATCGATCCACCTGTGGCATCCGGAGTGGCCCCTGAAGCAAGAGATCTGGCAACAGAGGAAGATGCCACGCCACCCCGTCTAGAAGCCGAACCAGATCCGCATACCAAGGACGTCTGGGCCAATCGGGTGCCACCAGCAGGACCTTCCCGCGGTGCGCTTCGATGCGTTGAATCACCCGACCGATCAACGCCCACGGAGGGAAGACGTAGAGGAGACCGGAGACCGGCCAAGGCCGAATGAGTGCGTCGATGCCTTCGGACATCCGCTCCCGTCGTCTGCTGAAGAAGCGACTCGTTTTCGCGGACTGAAAAGGTCGCCATGAGGTCCATGACCGGAGCCCCCCACCGGCGCACGATTTGAGCGTAGATCTGCGGATGCAGCTCCCACTCCCCCGCATCCACCTGTACTCTGCTGAGGAAATCCGCCATCACGTTGTCTTTTCCCGCAATATGCGCTGCCGAAAGAGCTAGGAGCCGGGATTCCACCCACTGAAACAAAAGATCTGACTCCTCTTCCATGGCTCTGCTGCCCGTGCCGCCCTGCCGATTGAGGTAGGCCACCGCTGCCGAATTGTCCGAGAGAACTCTCACCGCGCGCCCCGTCACCGCAGATTCGAAAGCTTGCAGTGCCCGCATCACCGCTCGCAGCTCGAGACGGTTGATCGACCAAGAGGCTTCCAGGGCTGACCAAGTCCCCTGCGCGAAACGATCCGCACAGTGAGCTCCCCAGCCCTCCAGGCTGGCATCCGTCAGCACAGGCAACCAGATCAGCTGTTCCAGAGACACCCCCATCCGCAGCGACTTGGCACTCAGCCACCAGCACAAGGAAAGTCGGACCCGCCGTGGGCAAGGCAGACGCTTGCTGAGCGAATCCGTTTGATTCGACCAACGACGCAAGAGGGCCCTCTGCAGTGGGCGCATATGGAACCGGGCCCAGGGAACCACCTCCAGCATCACCGCCATCGTCCCCAAGACGCGCAGGTACCACCAAGCCGACGGCGCTGGGAATCCCAAGAACTGACGAATCAGAGAGCGCAGGCCTCACACCCGGCTATCCGGCAGGAACACCAGCCCTTCCGCAGTGTCGAAGCGGACCCCGAGGGATTGAGTCGGCACTAAGTGACTCTTCTTCTCGTTCACCACTCAAACGAGGCTCCGAAGAAACTCTAACACCCGGCTGGTGGCTTGCCGACTCTCGCTCTCGGACTTTGCCCGAATCAACCAATCGTTGAGGTAAGGATGAACCAGAACGCCTTCCTTCCGCAACGCCGCCGCAACCACCACCATGACCTTGGTGAAGACGCGGGGCGCTGTGGCCAAACCGAACGGCAACGCCTGAAACTGATAATGTCCCCAAGGGAACGCGAACCGCAGAAATCTTTGATGAGCCGCCCTGATGGGAATGTGCAAGTAGGCCTCCGAAAGGTCCAAGGACGTCAAGAACTCGCTCTTGCGCACCGCCACTATGACAGATCGCAGAGTCTCCATGCGGAAATGAGGCACACGCAGACAACGATTTACTCCTTTGAGGTCCAAAATAGGATGAAGAGACCCGTCCTTCTTTGGCACCACGAAATAAATGGAATATCAACCCACTCCGAGTTGGGACTCTGGGACCGGCACAACCACCCCCAAGGCAACCAGGCGGTCCAACGTCAAGCGTATTGCGAGAACTTTCTGCGGACCCTTGCATGGAGACAGGACAAAGGAATCCTGAAGAGGACACGCAAACTCCAAAGCGTAGCCCTCCCGCACTATCTTGAGCACCCACTGGTCCAAGATGAGCTGGACCCAGGAGGGAAGAAAGTGTCGAAGACGAGCTCCGATCACCTGACTTCCCCCTGGGGCCCACCTCGCTTCATTGCGGCTTGTGACTAAAGGAAGAGGAGGATGAGGAGGAGGAGGTCGCCGAGAACCCTCTCCCTGCCCCTCGAAATCCCCGAAACCCCGGGGACCTAGACGTCGATCTGCCACGCTGGAAACCCCCCAGACGGGAAGAACGGAACCTGCGAAAGTCCGAAACGGACCGCGAGTAGACGAAAAATACTCCTACTCAGTCTGGGCTTATCCTCCGGAAGACGACCACCTTTGGACTCCCCAAGGTCCTTAACTAACTTATCCAGGTCATCCCCGAACAACAGCTTGCCCTTAAAGGGGAGCTTGCTGAGACGCGACTTAGAAGACCCATCGGCCGCCCAATTGCGGAGCCAAATGATCCTGCGCGCAGCCACTAGGGAAGCCATACTGTTCGCCAAGGTTCTGATCAAATCGTAATGAACATCCACCAAATAAGCTGAACCAGATTCCAATCGGGTCACCTCTAACAACCCCTGCTTGTCAAGACGAGAGTCCTGTCGCAAGTGTTGAGCCCATCGCAAACAGGCCCTGGAGACCCAGGCTCCAAAAATAGACGCCTGCAACGATAAGGCATTGGCCTCAAAGGCCTGCTTCAGCAAACCGTCCACCTTTCTATCCTGAGTGTCTTTCAAGGCAGCAGCGCCCTCAACGGGAATCGTGGTCTTCTTGGTCACTGCCGACACCGCAGAGTCGACCCGGGGCGAGCGAAACTTTTCCTTGTCTTTGTCCGCCAAAGGATAGAGACGGTTCATAGTCTGAATACCCTTCAATCCGGACTCAGGCTGGTCCCATTCAGCCTGAATCATCTGATCCACCACTCTATGGACCGGAAAGACAACCTGGGAATCGCGCACCGCTTGGATCAGAGGATTCTCTAAACCCTCCTCATCCATAGGACGCGCCGCAGCCAAATTAAGCACCTGGAGGGATTCGATAACCAGGGGGACCAATTCCTCCTTGCGAAATACACGGATAATCCGAGCCTGGTCCTCAGGCTCTGGAATTTCCCCCTCATCTAATTCTGCAACTCCATCTTTGGGATCGACGTCCGACCACTCCGTCTCCTGCCAGTCCACATCATCGGAGGGACGGGGCCGCTTGGCTGCTTTAGGAGCGTCCCCTCTCGCCTCCTCCCCTTTGAGAGACGGAGGAGCAGGCGACAGCGAACCCAGCTCGGGCAACTTATCCAATCGGCCCTTCTGGAAAGCCTGATGCATGAGAAGCACAAAATCCGGAGAGAAATCCCCCAAAAAAGACTCGCCTACCCCCCCTGCCGGCGCACCCCCTGGTGCAGAAGGAGGAGAAGGAGAAGAGGACCCGAGAAGTCCCGGAGAAGGCTCTTCCCCAGCCGAGACTGGAGGGTCTACGGACTCCAAAGGCCCTCTGGCCTCCATCTGAGGTTCCAGGACCGAAGAAACAAGAGCACAGCTCTTGCACACCCCGGCGTTAGACACCGAACCCTTGCGGGATCCGCAGATTACGCACTGCGGACACCCCGACATGAGGAGAAAACCTCCAAGCAAAAGGCAAGGCGCTGCAAGCGAAAAAAGGAAGAGAGAGAGATGACCACTGCCCAGAACTGGACAGCAAGGAAAGGCCAGCCCCCACAAACCTGCTCAAACTCTCCTGGGGGCTTGGGCTGGGTTGGGGAAATGTCCACAAGCACTGCACAGTAGGCTTTGCCAAACGCGGGCTCACCGCATGCCCCTGAGCTGAAGCACCTCCTTCAGGAAGCCTGGTCGGCCCAGAAACGCCGCAGCACGGACCGCCAAGAAAAGAGCGGGAGAAGTGAAAGTAAAATGGCCGCCGCTCCCGCAGCCGGAAAAAAGGCGCGAGGCAGAAAAATAAAGGAAAGAAAATTAAGCAAAAGAAAGGAAAAGGTATCCCCGCCGAAAAACGCAACGGCACGCCAAGCAAGGCCGAAAAAAAGAGAAGAAACGTGCCCCGGAGACAAGCTCCGCTTACCAGACAGCACAGGTATCGTGAGCCACGCTGACAGGGACTGCAGATCCGAGAGAGGCACGCTGAAAGGACATCCCCAGCAAGCGTTTGTGCCGAGAAGTGCTAAATCTCTTCCCCGTGCAAGTCTAGGGGAAGAGATCGCACGCAGAGTCAGAGCCCAAAGTGCCTCCACCAAGCAGGAAGCAGAAGGGCAGTACAAGTTCGGCTCCCCCGTGGTACGCGTTTTTTTTTTTTTTTTTTAAGCGATAGACCCCCTGAATAAGCAAAATAAAATAGAAAGCAGAAAGAACAGGAAAACAACCCAAAAAATCTAGACTAGTGTTGCCTAGAAAGATCCTAAAGTGAGCCCAAGAACAGGCTCACACGTCCACCTGCTGCAAGGAGACTGGACACACTGGGAGGCTGATGGGAGCTCCAGCAGCATACATCCGGACATGGAAAAGACTCTGATTGGTCCAGTTTCCTAGCTGCGGGAGGAGGTGCACTACCCAGATGTGGAGGACTAAACTGGAGGACCGCTCAGGAACAAACTCTGCATGTCCTAGTGATGAACTCTACCCGACAAACCCCGTTAGTGAAAATATATACATAATTAATTAAGCAACTTATGCATACTGTATATAGTTTACTTTTCTATTGTTCAATGTAATTTTTCCTGTTATAATGTTCATTGTACACCGCTTTGATCCGGCGAAAGGCAGTATAAAAATGTAGCTAAATAAATAAATAAATAAAAGTCGAGAGAAAAATATTTTCTTCTATTTGTTTTAAATGTACTACTTAGTAACTTTATGGCATGTATTTTTTGAAAGAGTGAACAGTTGATTTGCATTTACCCATTCCACTCCACTCAGGATTTATTTTTATTCTCTATTCCTTCCCTAATGATTCCTAGCATTGTGTTTGTTTTTATAGCCACCACAAAATGAACATAAAATTTTAATGTATTGGACACGATGATGCCTAGATCCTTTTCCTGATTGGTGATTCCTAATGTAAAACCTAGCTCTGTACCTCTATAGTATGGGTTGTTCTTCCCTACATGCATCACTGCACTTGTCTACATTAAATTTCATCTGCCATTTGAATGCCCATCTCCCACTCTCACAAGAGCCTCCTGCAATTTCTCACGATCCACATGCATTTTGAACAACTTTGAATAATTTGGTGTTATCTGAAAATTTAATCGCCTCGCTTGCTGTCCCTAATTCTACATCATTTATAAATATGTTAAAAAGCACCGGTCCCAGTACAGATACCTGAGGGTACTACACTACCTTCCTCCATTGAGAAAATTGACCATTTAACCCTACTATCTCTCAAGTAGTTTCCATTTAACCCCTTTCTAGCTCTCAAGCAGTTTTCCATCTACAAGAGGACATGATCTTCTATGCCATGACTTTTTAATTTCTTCAGGTGTCTCTCATGACTCACATGTCTATGAGAGAGCTATTTACCCACTAAGAGTCCATGGGTCCTGGGAAGAAGGCTTTCATAAACCTGCTAAAGCAACAATCTCATCATCTGGGAAGAATCTGGCAGAAAACCAGTAGCCCAGTCAATAGGGTAAATTGTCAGATTTATAATAGATTTTATCAGCTGGAGGTGAGAGAGGCTAGAAATAATGATATTAATATCCAATTAGTAGTGGCTGATAACCAACCTAACATTTTATTCAGCATGAGAAATCTGGCAGGAATAGATAAACGAAGCAATGCAATGCTTGGTGTTCTTATAACTAGTGATGAGTTTGGGAAGTTTTTTGAAAAGAAGATAAATGCATTGGTTGAATCGTTGTGCGCAATGTGGGTGTGATTATGGAGTATGTGCTGCAAATGATGAAAGTTTATTACTTGTTAGTGATCAAGCAGCCCAAGGTAGAGTTCGAGACGTTTTCATCTGCTGTCTGGGTTGGAAATGGGAAAAATGTTTATCAGGCGTTAAAAAGTTCAGCCAGTAAACGTGATCCACTGTCAATTATAGTGATGCAACAATTGGGTGATCGCACAGAGATGATCACCCATTTGGAGAAACTGCCCAGGAAGTATTCTATCTGATTAACCTTTCGCTCACTACAGGACAGGTCCATGCTTCTTGGAAGAGGGCTAATGTTACACCAATACTGATGAAAGATATTGGTATAGAAACGGAGGTTGGTCAGTGTCATCCAATGTCCAACTTTCCATCACCGTCTAAGCTTGTGGAAAATGTTGTAGACGGGTAACTATGGCATTCTGTAGAACATCATAAGGTCTTGTACTCCACTTGATCAGGGTTTTGTGCTAATTATACCATGGGGTTCATCTTGATTGCAATGCTTGATAGTATTTAAGTTCAGACTGATTGAGGTAAGGATGCTTTGATAGTGCAATTAGATCTATCATCGGCATTCAATACGGTAAAGCCTTCATTGATACTTGAACAACTATCAAAACTGGGGTGAACGGAACCCTTCTGAAATAGTTTAGGGAGTTTTTGATTGATAGATCTCAAGTAGTTTTTCGGGGGAATTAGTTTTACAGTCAGATATGGAACCCCACAAGATTCTGCATTATCCCCACTTCTATTAAAATCTATCCAGCCCCTCTAGCTAAGGACATGGAGAAATTTGGATTAGAGTAGTTTTTCACTGACTAATGATATCCAGATTGTTACATGTATGTTAGTGGTACAAGAGAAGGCTATTAATAATCTTATCTCCTGTTAAAGGCCGTGGAGGATTGGTTTTAAGAGCACAGCTTAAAATTGAATCCTGATAAGTCCAATTCCTTATTTGATCTCTAGGTGACTTATTTTGGCAGAATCGGAGTGCATCACTAATTTAGGGGTGAAGTTGGATGTCAGGTTTCAGCTATTCGTTCTAGTCTTTTAGTCTTGCATATGATTTGCAAACTACATGGGCATCTAGATAAGATAAATCTGGTAAAAATCACCATTACTGTCATCCTAAGTAAAACTGATTCCTGTAAAGCTGTCTACATACAACTGCCACTAACAGCTATCAATGCCCCTGTTTAATGTACTCTACCAAGTTACAATGTAAACCGCTTTGACTGAAATGATAAAGCAGTATTAAAAAAATGTTAAATAAAGAAAGAAAGAAAGAAAGTTGTTACAGGTGATGTTACACAGCAGCGTGCCTTCGTATAGTTTTAAAGGTTCAAGATCCAGTCACTCTTTGTCTTAAAGAACTACTCTGGCTTTCAGTGGAAGCAAAATTTAATTTTAAAATTGACCACTTGATGCATTAAAGTCTTCACAGAGGGACTCCAAGGGACTTGGCTAATAGATTAAAGAAATATGAATCAAACCATTTTTTACAGTCTTTACACCAGGATTATCTGGAATTACCTTCACTTTTTAGCAGTCAGCTAACAACTCAGGAAAGGACTTTTAGTTATGTTGGGCCAGTGCTCTAGAATAACCTTTCAATGATTTTAAGAGAAGAGGTTAACTAACTTAGATTTAGGAAACTTTTTAAGGCTGTGTGATTCAGAGAGTGCTTTGAGCAGTAAATGGAGAATTTGATTGTAGTCGTTTAATTTTATTGTAAATGATACTGTGTTTTTATATTATTTTTGATAATGATGCTTTTTGTTTTGATTGTAATCCACTATGATTCATTGCAAAGAGTGGTATGACAAGTTAATAAATCAAATCAAGATCACCCTGTGTATCCCCCTAATAACATATGTGTTTCATTCAGGACGTCAAGTATTCAAATCTATTGTGGCATATTATGACAAGCAGACCCCATTAGTTCTGTGTGGGACATCTTATTATGGTTTAATTGTAGGGTGCGTGTTTATTTTTGCAACATAGATTCAATCTCAAAAATAAAAAGAAAGACAGGGTTGTGTGGAAGTGCTAGTAAAGGGGCCCTTATGGTGTAACAAGATCAGGGTGCACGGGATAACTGCCTTGAGTGTTACACAGAAGTGAACATGGAGAACCAGTTCTTCTTTGCTGTTGTCACGTCCTCTCGTCTTGTAAAAGTGGGAGGAAGCCTAAAAATAAAGTTATCAGGTTAGGTCTGACTGCTGCTGCTTCCAGATGCTAAAAGGTGAGAAGTGACGGCAGCATCACAGGAAGAGTGTGAAGGAACGGGAGGAAGAGGAGGGGGGAGAGAACGATGGGTAGCATAGCACAAATCCCTGAGTCTTGGATGCTAAAGATATCTTGCTATATCACTAGGCCCTTAACCTATTGAAACAGCAAGATTCTAGGCAGCTAACTTTGGTAAAAGAGAGGTAACGTCTACTTGAGACCAAAGGTGGGTAGAGGAACTAAAGGCAAAAGAAGATGTGAGAAGCATCCTGTGAGTCCTATCCTTGATCACCCAAACAAATCTCTTCTACCTGGAAAAAATGAATGGGAACATGTGGAAGGAAAAGAAACTTAGTCCGACTGCCCCCAGCAATTGCTCTGGGAAAATCTGCTCCAGGGCCAGGAAATAGGGAACCAAACTATGAAACCCAAAAGACAACTTGTGGTAATAATGGGGATTTCAATAATCAACTATACAGATGGGGCAGCCTGCGACTCAGATGGTAAGAACTATGCTGGGTGTTTAAGAACATAAGAAATGTCATACTGGGTCAGACCAAGGTCCATCAAGCCCAGTATCCTGATTCAAACAGTGGCCAATCCAAGTCACATTACCTGGCAGATTCCCAAAAGATATACGGATTCCATGTTGCTTATTCTGGGATAAACAGTAGATTTCCCTGGTCCTCTTTAATAATGGTTTATGGACTTTTCCTCCAGGAACTTGTCCAAACCTTTTTTAAACCTAGCTACACTAACAGCTTTTACTATATCCTCCAGTAACAAATGCCGGAGTTGATCAAGTGTTGAGTTAAATATTTTCTAATATTAGTCTTAAATGGGCTATATTGTAGCCTTTCTACTTTTTGAAGACATGAAAAACTGATTTATGTTTACCTGTTCCACTCCATTCATTATTTTATAGACCTCTATCATATCTCCCCTTAGCTGTCTTTTTTCAAGTTGAAGAACCTTAACCTTTTAAGTCTTTCCTCATAGGGGTATCCTTCCATCCCCTTTACCATTTTGGTGGTTCCTCTCGATACCTTTTCTAATTCTGCTATATCCTTTTTAAGATATGGCTCAGCTACAACATGTAATATTTGCAGTAGATAGGTTTTTAAGAAGTACCTGGCAGTCATAGTACGTGTTGGCACTAATGAAATAGGCATCTGTAGGAGAGAGATCCTCCCATGGTATAAGATGCCAAGTTAAAAGGAGAGGACCTCTTAGGCAATATTATTTGGGAAATCTTACTTGTATTATATACAATGGAAGAAAGACAAAGGGAGATTAGGGCAGACAATGACTGGGTGTAGAAAGAAGGGTTTTGTGGATTTTATTGGGCACTTGGGATCATCTGCAGAAATGTTACCTGTATACAGTTTTTGAATAGGGTGGTGTCCTTGAATAGTAAAACTAAAAATAATTCTGTAGACTATTTTATTTTCTAAAGCTGGAATGTGCTAGTTACAGTACATATTTTGACAGGGCTTATGTAAATAAGGTCTGGCCCAGCCTGCAGGATTTACATGTCCTCTCCCTTCCTCTTCTAGAGCTCAGCCTTTCAGGTCTGGAGGAAGCAGAAATGCACCACCCAGTAGCCCAGAAAAGGCTACCAGCAAAACTGAACACATAAAAACACACTCAGATATAAAATAGAAATTGATTAAATAACCTTTCAATTTAGAGGGCAATTTTGAAAGACACTGACCTGTTTTAAAGGCTCTGGCTGAAACCTGCCCTCTTCAAATCCAGCTCATAGAGCGCCTGCAGTTCCAAAGCGTGCATGCTAAAAAGAGGTGTTCCTACTCTAACGTTTCTCTTTTTAGCCTTGCAGGTTTTGTTTTTTTTAAGTATAGGCTCTCAGCATCCCTTGAAGTCAATGTAAAAAAGCATGAGTGAAAAATGTGTGCTAAAATTATTTAGGATACATTTCTTAAACTCGTGCATGAAAACTTTTAACTTGTGCTGCAGTAAGCAAATAATATGTAAATGCATCATGAGTTTAAATAAAAACTCTAATAAAACATGCATGCCATAATGTAAGGTACAAAAGGGCAATAAGCTTAATGAAACCTATTTACATTGGAAAGTGAACTAAAAACAATAGGGAAGTCATCAGCTTTGCTACCATTTACACAGAAACATGAGGGCAGAAAATGACCATCTGGTCTATACCAACTACTATAGTTCCTTTTTTTCCTTTAGAGATCTTTGTGTTTGTCCCATGCTTTCTTGAATTCAGATACTGTCCTCATCTCTACTACCTCTACTGGGAGACTATTCCACACATCTACCACGCTTTCCATAAAGAAATATTTCCACATATTACTACTGAATCTATCCCCATCACCTTCATCCTATGCCCCCTCATTGCAGAGCTTGCTTTCAAATGAAAGAGGCTCTTCTCCTGTGCATTTATGCCATGGAGATATTTAAATGTCTCAATCATATCTCCTCTCTTCCACCTTTCCTCTGAAGTATATAAATTGAGATCTCAAAGTCTGTCCCCATATGTCTTATGATGAAGCCCACTGATCATTTTCTTAGCCACCCTCTGCACCAACTCCATCCTGTTTATATCCTTTTGAAGGTGCGGTCTCCAGAATTGCACACAATACTCCAAATGAAGTCTCACCAAAGACTTATAAAGAGGCACTATCACCTCCTTCTCCCAGGTGGCCATTCCTCTCCCCATGCACCCAAGCATCCTTCTGGCTTTGGCCATTGCCTTGTCTACTGTACCCGTTAAGCCACCTTAAGGTCATCAGAACAAATCATACCCAGGTCCCACTCTTCTTTCGTGGACAGAAGTACTTCACCCCCTATAGTTTCAGTGATTGGAGACCTCAAATCATTGAATTAAAGAAATTGGAAGCTCCCAGGTCTATTCCGGAAACCCAAGCCAGAGAGATTCCACCTTGAGACCCCTCTCCAGTGCTGCCAGATGATCTGCAATTTCCAGTCTAATGCTGGTACAAAACTAGCCAAAAGAGCGACCCTCCCCTGACCAAATCCTCGCCTTCTCTGATTGGATGAACAGTCTACCAGGTGTGACCACACCCATCCCACCACATGGCCCCACTCTCTCCGTCCCTGATTGACTGCCAGATACCACAATCATTCCCATACTGCCACATCTCATTGGCTAGCCACATCTCAGCTCTGGATGTGCTGCTGTGGGACCTGGCCAAGGACTGACTTTCTGAGAGCTGGGACTTTGCCTTTTTTGTTTGCTCCATTTTCCAGTTTTCTCACTCAAATCTGTGGCGATAGCCCAAAAATCTGCAACTTGCGACTGGTGAATTTTTCCCATAACCTGGGCAAAGAAATCACCCAATTGGATGGGACAACCATTGAAATAGAAACACTGCCCCCCTCCACCCATCTAATCCATCATCCATCTAATGCCCTCCCACCCATTCACTACCCCACCCCATGCCCATGTAACTATCCTCCATCCTACAACCCCCCCTATTCACTAATCTAGTTAGGGGGTTATTCTGGGACAAGAATAGTGGGGATGGTCATCCCAAGGTGACGTTCAACTCCGCTATTCATGCCAATGGCAGCCCCAGACTAACTTCCCTGCCAGTTGTGCGGGGACGATAGTCTGGGACAGGGTAGGGGTGGTGTCCTTGAATAGTACATGCTAGCATGGCCCGGTGGCGAAGAGTGGGCAGGCAGTGGGCAGTTGCCGGCCCTGGACGAACAGGGCTGATTCTAATGTTGGCCCTGTAGTCCAAGGCCGGCAAAATGGCCGGGGTAGTTATTCCACCTCTGAGATGGAATAACTACCCTGGATGTGATTTTGGCCCGGGGGCGAAGAGTGGGCAGGCAGTGGGCAGTTGCCGGCCCTGGACGAACAGGGCTGATTCTAATGTTGGCCCTGTACGTCCAAGGCCGGCAAAATGGCCAGGGAAGTTATTCCACCTCTGAGTTGGAATAACTTCCCTAGATGTGATTTTGTTCATGGCCCGGGAAACGGAAGGGGCTGGGGGGACCAGGGTTTATTCCCCGCACCCTGACCCTGGCCTTAGGAGGCCAGATCGAGGGTCAGGCTGCAGGGAATAAACTTTAGTTTCTGGTGGCCTGTATCGTGGCTTTTAAATGGAGCCACGGTGCCTTGGCAACATGATGCCATGGTGCTGTGGCTCCATTTAAAAGCCTGACTGAGCTATCCAGGCAGTGCCTGTACATGCAGGCCTGATCACGATTCTGATCCCACGGGGCTAGGCGTGCCCCGCGGGATCAGAGTCGTGCTCTTCTTTATATGTCCAGCTCAGCCCGAGGAAGAGGAAGTACATGCGGGTCAGAATCCATTTAAATTGTTTTTTCTCATTTTCATTGTGTGGGTTTTTTTGTATATTTATTTTCCCTTTTTTTTTTTTATGTTCCCTTCTCTATAATATGAGCTAAGACCTTGTAGATAGTTGCAAATGTTTAATATTTTTACAATATCTCTTATTTTTTTTAATATTTGACCTTGCTTTTTGTTTTCTGATGATTTGCATTATGGAAATTGTTGAAAATAAAAATAGATGGGGGAGGTAACTAGCAGGTTGAGGTAATTACTGGATGTGGGAGTGGGTAGGTAGGTGGCTAAGTTAGCAAATGGATGAAAGTAGTTGGGTAGAGGGCAGGTTTGGATGAGGGCATGTTCAGGTACCATGCTAGCAGAACACCATAAGAACATAAGAATCGCCATACTGGGTCAGACCAAAGAGCCATTAAGCCCAGTAATCTGTTTCCAACAGTGGTCAATCCAGATCACAAGTACCTGGCAGGATCCTAAAAAGTAGCAAGATTCCTTGCTACTTACCCCCACACAGGGCTTTTTTTGAGGGGGCACTTGGTAGTGGAGGAGTGGAGTGGAAGAGTAACTCAGTGGTTATTGACTGGAAAAGATCTGTGTTTATACCAATACTGAAGAAAGGTGACCTGACTGATTGTGGAAATTATTGCAAAATCGCCCTAATCCCACATGCAAGCAAGATTCTACTCAAGATCATTCAGCAGAGATTCCAACCTTGCCTGGAATGAGAACTGCCTGAAGTGCAACAGGGTTCAGGAAAGGGCGAGGAACGAGAGACATTATCGCAGATGTGAGATGGATCCTTGAAAATACAGAATACCAAAAGGATATCTATATGTGTTTTATTGACTACAGCAAGGCTTTTTACTGTGTAAATCATGAGAAACTCTGGGCCATATTAAGAAGCATGGGTATACCAGAACACCTTATCGTTCTCTTGCACAAACTTTACATCGATCAAGAAGCAATAGTTTGAACGGAACTAGGAGAAACAGAATGGTTTAAAATCAGCAAAGGTGTACGACAAGGCCGCATACTTTCCCCCTACCTCTTTACTTTATATGCAGAACAAATCATCAGAGAAGCAGAACTGTATGAAGACAACCAAGGTGTGAAAACTGGTGGAAGACTCATCAACAACCTTCACTATGCTGATGATACCACATTATGGCTGAAAGTGAAGACGATTTGAAACATTTGCTTCTCAAGATCAAGGAATATAGTCTCAAAATGGGTCTGCACCTTAATGTTAAGAAGACAAAGATCCTGACAACTGGCAAAATTAATAAGTTCATTGTTGATGGAGAAGAAATTGAAATAGTTGACAACTTTAATCTACTTGGATCAACTATCAATAAAGAAGCAAAAAGCAGTCAAGAAATCCGACAACACATTGCATCTCCCCTTGCTGTCCTTGTTCCTTGTGTCTGGCATCTCTCCCTTCTCTTCACGACATTATCTGCATTCCCCCTTCTCTTCACTTCCTCACCCTCCTGTAATCCAGCATCTTCCCTTCTCTCAGGGCTGGCCTTTCCACTAGACAAGTTAGGAAATCACCCAGGTGGCACAATTTTAGGGACAGCAGCCACAGCAGAAGGCAGCCAACGTAGCCGCTGCTGGGTCTCCTCCCTTCCCCCAAACCTTCCAGGAGCAGCTGTCTTCTTTCTGCTGTTTCTGAATGTCAGTACCAAAAAGGTAAATTAAGCCGCCATGGAGCCTCACGTTCAACATGCTGAAAGCCCTTGTCAGTCCCACCCCTTGGCAGTAGGAAGTGTGTGTCAGAGGGGGCGGGACTGACAGGAGCTTCCAGCATAGTGCAATGCGAGGTTTTGCAGTGGCTTCATTTACCTTTTCAGTACCGATATTCAGAAACAGCAGTAAGAAAGGAGCTGCTCCTGGAAGGTTTGGGCAGCAATGATTCAAGATTTGCCCGATATCCCTGCCTTGTCTAGCCCCCTACAGTCCAGCATCTCCCCTTCCTTCCCCGCTTGATACCCAGCATTTTCCCTTCCCTTCCTCCCCAGATGTTCAGCATCTTACCTTCTCTTTTCCACCCAGGTGTCCAGCATCTCCCCTTCCTTTATATTCCTTAATTTCATGGGTTGAATCCAGCATCTCCTTCCTCTTCCCTTCCCTTGTCTGCTGCCTCCACCCTACTTGCATTTAGAGTTGCCAGATGGCTCCTGACAAGCTTGATCCAGTCCTGGGTTTACCCCATTGCATGCAGGATATGTAGTTCCGATTTCTCTATTGCACTCCATAAGAAAAGCAAGACTGAAAACTCCTGTATGCAATGGAGTAAACCTAGGACTCGATCAAGCCTATTGAGTGCATCTAGAGCCAGTTGGCAACTCTACCTGCACTCAGGCTGCCCTGTGATCTTAAAAGCAGTTTGGTGAGCAGTGTGGCCACAGGTCCTTAGCAGACACATGTGCTCACGACCTATGTATCCCACCCCCTCTGATGTAAACTTCCAGTTGGAGGGGATAGGATGCAAGAGGTCTTAAGTGCACACATGTGCTCAAAAGCTCTTAGCTGACTGCTGCATTAAGTACTTTTGAATTCTGCCTCCCCAATATGGCACTTCTGTCTCTATTACTAGAATCGGGGACAAGAGGTTGTCAAAGAAGTGGGAGTCGTGGGCACAGCTCTGAAATAGGGAAGAAGTCCATAAATTCAGGGATGTCTGGTAACCTTAACCATATGATCTCTGGATGGAAGGATCATCTCTCATGCTGTGGGCTAGAATACTCTCCTGTCCATCATCACACATGAGCCTGACTACCATAGGCATTATTTCTGCTAGCAGGCCACACAAGCTTCTGGGCCTACTCCGAGCACATGCACTGCTTTGAACTACTGTAGTATTAAACTGAAAATAAAATGAAAACTTTGTTTCTACCTAGCTAAAAGCTATTTTACTCACAGTCTGCTTCTCTCCTAGGATCTTCCCTGGCTTCTGGGTCTCACTCCAGCAAGTCTCTCTCTCGCTGGCTGCTTTGACCCCTCTCACTGCTGGGTACCGGCAGCCTGTCTTCTAGCTCCACAGCCCTGAGACACTTGGCAGCTTCTGAGCAAAACTCAGGCTGGTTCCCTAGCCTCCGCAGCTTCTTAGTGGTTGGGTCTCTCTTTGCAAGACTTTCCTCAGGTCACAGCTGCTCCACCTCAGAGTACTTCACTTTTTCCAAGATGGGCAGCCTAGCTCTCTGCTGCTGTCACTCAGTGGGGGCTTGGGGAGCGGGCACTCTCATTATACCCTCTGCCTTGCTCCTCTTTTCCTTCTTCATCTGCTTCTTTACTGGGGCAGAGAAGTAGCTTAGCGGTTAGAGGAGCAGCCTAGTGACCAAAGAACTGAGACCAGGATGGCAATTCCCACTAGCACTCCTTGTGGCCTTGGGCAAGTCACTTAACCCTCCATTGACTCGTAATTGGCCTTGTACTACCACTGGAGACATGAATTAAATATTGCTACTTTCTACCTTCCTGTTGTGAGCACACAGCTTGTCTCGTCCTCTTGCTGCACTGAGGAGGGAGGAACCAATATTCCCCTGCAGGGCTGTAGAGGGCACTAGTGGAACCTTTCTAGCTTGCCCTGGTTTCTGTTCAGGGTTGGTTTTGGCTGCCGGACCCCCCACAGGTGTACTGCCCTGGAGCACGTCCTGCTGCCTCTCTATCTGCTAATGCACCCTTCCCTCATCCAGGTAAATAAAGCTTTTTTTCCATTTGTTTTCATTCCTGATTTTTTTTTCTTTTCTTGCTGTGTTTATTGTCAATCTTGCTGCAGTGGTTTAATTTTAATTTAATCTGGTTATTTTTTACCATCTTAACCAATAAGAGTTCACAGGGAATTACAATAAGGTAATAATAAAAATTCCAAACTCTCATGGTTTAAAAAGATGGGTTACAGTTAATACGATTTCATACCCTCACAGGTTTAACAAAACCAGTTACAATAAAATAGCAATAAAACATTTACACTCCAATGGTTTAAATGAGCAAAGTTACAATAAAAGTAGTTCAATTTCATATCATAACAGAAAAAAATTGACATCAGCAAAAACAAAAACCTAAATGACCCTCCTCTCCAATATCACATAGTAAAGTCACATATGTCCATCCTATTAGGCATTTCCAAATTCTTTTTTTTTTAAATAGCCAAATCTTTACCTCAAAAATGTTTATATTCATTTTCTTTTCTGCTCTTGACAAGTAGAAAATTCCACTCGCAAGGAGCTCTATAATTTGTTAACTTTGCAAAGGTATATTTTAGTCAATAATCCTTACAAGGAAGACTGAGTTTACAAATCTCTTTTCTCATCCTGATGCATTTACTGGGGTTTCATCCATTTGTATTTACACAGCCTCAGCCATACTGCTTCAGAGGTATGTTTACTAAGCTGAGCTAACAGATAGCATGTGCTGATAATATGGGATCTAGTTACAAATTGCTCATGTTAACCGCTAGCCCAGCTGAGTAAACATACCCCTAAAGTAGGGTTACCAGATTTTTGGAAAGCAAGTCTGGAATACCTTGGCAGGGCTGAGTTAAGCTGGGTTGTGCTAATGCCACCTTGCAGGTATAGCTTGAAAAAGAGTGGTGGTGCGGTGAACATGTGTAGATTGGGGGTGGGGGTGTTGAGGAAAGAGAGCCTGCCTGCATTCAATTTTCAAATGCATGTGCTCTAGCTAACCCCAGAGTATGAATATTTTCATTGCATGTGCATTTGCACTTATTAATTTTCAAACAGAATAACACCGGTACTGGTATGTGAAATTAGGGTGCTCCATTCATTCATTTTTAATAACTGAAACTTCAGGTTGTTATGGCAGATACTGTGCAGGTTTCATTTGCTGGACCTTCTGCCCTCCCTGTCTACACCAAATAACAGGAGCTTCATTTGCATATCTCTGAGTCACTCACAAGGAAGCCAGTCTAACCTGTTCGAGTGCAAGGACTGGTTGACCAGACCCATGTACTTCCCAGATCCTCAGGCAAATTAAGCCATCACCGATAGAGAGAGCAGTGGCTGCACCCTTAAAGGAATAAGACTGGTCCTTGGTCCTTGAAAAAGGGGATCTCTGGGAATGTTCCCAGCAACTTTACTATGCTGGTAGAACCTGTATATGGAAATCCTTGAACCATGACCAAAAATAAGACTTTTCCATGAGCTCACTGTGGTGGTAGATATTGCAAAGGCAGCATTCACAGACCCCGGTGAAAGGGGAGTTCTAATTGTCACACAAAGATAACCTCTAGTGGCTGGCTTTAGGAATGCAGGATTCTAAGTAATCCTGGTGAACAGCCTTTAGCCAGTGACTGTCACTGGGATACGTGAAGCCTGATTCCAGTAGGGGCAAGACAGGCTCATTTGGATCCAATTCTGGGCCAAAATCGGGCTTGAGGACGGCCCAGCATGCCTCTGCCACCCGCAGGAGTGTCCTCCTCGCAGCGCCCCCGACTCCTGCATTCCTGGCCCCCCCTTTCCCCACCACCTGATCCAAGGCTGGCCTGCCGTGGCCTGGACTGGGTGGCGGGAAGCCTTCAACACCTGACCCCGGCCCCAGGGGGGATCCCTGCCTCTGATTGCAGCAAAAGTGCTGCTTATTTCACCTTTGAGGTGGAATAAGCAGCGCATCCCCACGGGCCCAGCAGCATGTATAGGGCTTTGACCTAAATTGGCCCTGTACGTGCTGCTGGGATGGCCTTTCCCTGCTCTGCCCCAATTCTGCCCCCTTCTACCCCCTACCAGCTCTCCCTGTCCTGATGTACAGGATGTACAGGGAGAGACGGTGGAAGAATCGGACCCCGACGGCTTGCCCCTTAACCCACGTTTCTGCATGAGGCCCTTAGGCTGTGAGCTGGAGTTGGGGGTTATGGAATAGGGGGAAACTCTTAGTTGTAACATAGGATCGTGGTGCTGATTTCAGCTCCAGTCCCAGCTGAACTAGAAGATCAAAGGAATAATAGGAAGCTACAGAACCCAAAAGAGAAAGACCTAACTTTCTTTGCATTTTCCCCCTTTTCTTCTCCAATGGTTGCAGTCGCTCCTCCATATTCTTCATCTCTGTCGCCATGTGGCATACTCAGGAGGTTTGAAGGATTGTCATCACTGGAGAAACACAATCTGCAAGATGAAAGTTCACCGCTGCTAATTGACCAGCAGGGGCTGCCACTGTAACAGTGTCCATACTCCCTCCATCCCCATCCCTGAGTGTACCATCTTCCTGGTGTGTCCAGACCCTATTAGCACTGACAGCAGGAAACTCAGTTTTCAACCATGCAAAGAAATGCTCCTTGTCCCCGAAGGGCTCACAATCTAAGTGTAGCTGAGGCAGTGGAGGGTTAAGTGGCTTGCCCAAGGCCGCAAGGAGTGGCCATGGGACTAGAGCACTGTTCCCTCTAAGCTGTGCGCGTGTGCGCGCGCACACACCTCACCGAGCGAGCGCACATACTTTACAACAGAGCGCACAAAAATTACGGTTCTGATTCTGATAGAAAACAACACAGATGTCTTAAAATTTAAAAGTTGTGATTGTAATTACTAGAAATTTTCCACTTCATTTAGTAATCGTCTATTTTCATTTAATTTGATTAAAATCAATGTGGTGTACATACTGTATTCTGACGTGTAGTCAAATTTTAAAGTATATAACTCCGAGTGTCGTTATGTGGCGCACAAAAATTTAACCTTCCTTCAAAAGTTGCACAGCTGATATTTTATGCGCACACGGTCTACAGAAAATTAGAGGGAACATTGGACTAGAGACCCCAGTCCCTCCGACCTGAGGTTGCTTGTCCCCATGTGGGAATTGAACCCCTGGCCCGAGGTAACCTGTCCCAACCACTGAGCCACTCCTCCCTCGAAACGGTGTGAGCCTTAACCAAGGAACTTTTAACTTCAGAGGAGTTTCAGTCTCACGGGGCTAATATGGTGATTAAAAGGGTTCACCGGGTGCTGGGTAAGCCCCCTAATAATAATCAGCCTCGTGATGTTATTGCCCACTTTCTGCGCTACAGCGATGCAGAACTGTTGTTGAGGAGAGGTCTGGAGAAGAAAACTATACCATATCAGGAAGCAGCTGTCTCACTCTATCAGGATCTTTCGACGTTCACGGTGGTGCATCAACGGGAGATGAGACCAGTTATAGAGGTGCTGAACAAAGAGGAGATTCCCTATTCGTGGTCCTTTCCCTTTCGAATAAACGTTTCGTTGGGCAGTAAAAAGATCTCTGCAAAAGACCATACAGGGGCGTGGAGAGAGCTCAGGCAAGCAGGCCTCGTGGAAGGTAACACAGCGCTGGAGGTCCCAACCCCCAGGACTCCGAATTTGAAATGGAAAAGAGTGGGAAAATGCTCTATAAGTACTGGATTGCATAGGGGAGAGAAATTCCCTGCTTGCATGACACTTGGGAGATTGGTGGAACTTGCAACAAGAGAAATCATGACTATATTGGGGGCTGGTGGCTGGGGCCACCAAAGAAGTATGTGGACAGCTACTGGGTGAATGCTTGGACTTGTTGTAGCTACCTTCTTTTACTTTATTTTATCTTAATCCTTTTCTGTTCCCTTTGATAGTTGACATCCTTCTTTTTGTATGATACCATGCTAACTGTTGATGTTGTTTGCACTGGCAAAGGGGATAATTTTTGGAGTGGATGGGTGGGGAGGGGGTTTGGGTGGCCTGGAGTTGGGGTCGTCGTTCCCGAACCTTGCCCAGCAGGTGAATATATGGAAAAGACAAGGTGGGTGGGGGGGGGGGACATGTGGGAGGAAGAAGGGAAGAGAGGGGTTTAGGGTAGGGAGGGGGGAGACAGGGGAAATCAGACAAGGGGACCGAGAGAGAAAGGGTAGGGAGGGGAGAGGACAAAAGATTTTTGTGAGGGGAAACTGGGAGGGGGGCATTTATTTATTTATTTACATTTTCTTATATACCGCGCTATTTTCCATCAGTGCAGTTTACATGGAACATTTTACATACACATTTCAAATGACTTGATTTGTGTTTACAAATAACAGGAATAGGAACTTGGAAAGAAACAGGGGTAACTATTTACATCTGTACAACGCAAATTGATTGGACATTTGCGTAGATTTGCCTAGCTGGATGGTGAGTGATCAGTGGTGCCCGCCCAGGTGGACATTCATAAAAAGCCATCGCCCCAATTTGTCCTTCCTCACCTCTTCCACCCTGATAACGCTGGTGGTTGGGCATGGCGCTTTCATAGCGCAAATGTAACATGAGATTTTTGGAGGGGAAAGAAGCAGGGAGAGTGATATATTATGCTGAAGGTCATCTCCTTTAATGTAAAAGGTTTCAACTCGCCTCGAAAACACTCTCTATTATTAAAGAGTGGGGAACCTTGCAGGGCGATCTTGTGTTCCTGCAGTGCCAATCAGGGTTGGTTGCGGCGTAGACCCTATCCTGAAGTGTAGGTATCATCAGATGAGTGAGGCCGGAAGAAATGTGGAATGGCCATATTGTTTCATCAGGCCTTGCCCATAAGGATGGAAGAGGTGAGGAAGGACAAATTGGGGCGATGGCTTTTTATGAATGTCCACCTGGACGGGTGTTGTCTCACTTTGGCTAACATATATGCGCCCAATGAGGGTCAGGTGCATTTCTTTGCATGGTTGAAAACTGAGTTAGCTGAGTTCGCGAAAGGGCCTGTTCTCTTGGGTGGGGATTGCAATACTCATCTGATGCCGCACCTGGATTCCATGGGGAAAACTACTCGGGAGGGAAATGGAATTAGTGGAGCATTTTGAATGTTTATGACAGATTTAGGCTTGCGGGATGTGTGGAGGGATTCCCACCGGGGGGGGGGGGGGGAATGTTGCACCTACTACTCGCCGATCTATCAGACTCATACGTGTATTGACTATTTTTTGTTGGACCAGCGACTGGTGAGTGGAGGGGTGGAGACGGGGCACAGCACCCTAACGTGATCGAATCTTCCCCTCTGCTGGCTTATTCTTCCCTGTGATTCTGGGGAGGATAGGAGGAGGACGTGGCGGCTGGATGGGAGTTTTTTCCGTCTGGCCTTTGCTGTGCGAGACCATGGCCGATTTATTCGAGAATTTTTTGAGTTTAATGCCATGGGGAAGGTTGCCTTGCCGGTGGTCTGGGATGCTTTTAAGGCCACAGCTCGAGGACGCCTTATTGCTGAGGCAGCCGGGCTAGGAAGGCCTGGGCAAGGCACTCCCAATGACTGGAAAGGGAAGCCAGGCGTCTCCAGTTAGAACATGCGCGGACTAGTTCCAAGCGGGTTTGGCACCAATGGCGGGAGACCCGAGCTCAGTTAGATGCTTATGTGCAAAAGGATTTGGATGCCATGTGACGTCGACTTTGTCAAATGTTTTATGAACAGGGGAATAAGGTTGGGCGCTACCTTGCTTTTAGGCTTAAAAAACAGCAAACCTCGAGAATAGTGCGTGAGATTAGGGACTCATCGGGGACCTTACGGGTGGAGTCTCGGGAGATACGCACAGTGTTTGCGGATTATTTGGCATACCTGTATAAAGCGGAGCCCTTCGACCCCACTCAGATAGATGGATATCTCCGAGATATCCCTTTGCCGTGCCTTACAGATATGCATAGAGAGCAACTAGAGGCAGAGATTACTGTGCAGGAGGTGGATGGGGCTATCCTCCGAATGACTGCTGGGAGGGCTCCTGGTGAAGATGGGTTTCCCTCAGAGTATTATAAAAAATACAGTGCTCAACAGGCACCCACTTTGGCTGTGCTATTTAACGAGGTGTTGCAAAGGTCGTCGTTGCTCCCCCCCCCCCCCCACAGTTTGAGTCAAATATTGCGGTAATACCTAAACCGGGTAAGCCGCCTCAGGAGGCAGCATCATACCGCCCCATCTCCTTGCTAAATACGGATGTTAAAATATTGGCCTCCATGCTGGCCGCCCGGCTCAATTTAGCTTTTCCAGGCCTGGTACACCCTGCCCAGGTTGGTTATGTGCCCGGTCGTCAGGCGGCTGACAATATTCGGTGGATGCTGCAAGTGATACATGTTGCGCTACATGATACCCAACCTTCACTTTTGGTGGGCGTTGACGCTGAGAAAATGTTTGATAGGGCCAGTTGGGGTTTCTTGTGGCGCGGTTTGGATAAAATGGGTACATGGCCCCGAGCCAGCATCCAAGTTAATTGGGGCCAATTGCAGAGCTTTGAAATGGAAAGAGGTACTCGACACGGGTGCCTGCTGTCCCCACTTTTGTTTGTATTGGTAATGGAACCATTGGCGCAAAGCTTTCGTGAGCATTCTGGTATAGCCGGAGTACGGATGGGCTACCATGAGTACAAAATAGCGCTTTTTACAGATGATATCATATTGTCTCTGACTAGGCCTGAAGCATCCCTTCCCTGTGCAATGCACATCTTTGCGGCCTTTTCGCAAGTTTCTGGAATTAAGTCGGAAATCTTAAATGTGGGTGTTGAAGAGGCAGTGTGTGAGCAGTTGAGGACGCAACTTCCTTTTCGATTGTAGACAAAGCCCTTCGCTATCTGGGTGTAAATCTTATGGTAGACAGGACGGCACTGTAGTGGGCGAACTATGGGCTCCTGCTTCAACAGGTTAGAAGGGACTTGGAGTCCTGGACGAGCTTGATGCTGTCATGGTTTGGATGCATTGCTGTCATGAAAATGCCATGATTCCTATACCTTTTTCCAGGTACTCCCCACAGCCCTGCCACGAGAAGCCTTAGAGTCCCGGCAAGCACTGATAATGAAATTCATATGGAAATTTAAACGCCCTCGAATAGCTTGATAGATATTGTATGCTCACTCGGGGAGGGGAGGCATGGGCGTCCCTAATCTTCATTGGTACTATGCGGTAGTGCAATGCCATGCAGGGGTTGAATGGATGCAGGGGCCATGTGCGGAGATTAATTGTGGGGCCTCATTTGCATAGGGAGCCTCATTTGCATAAATATTTGCATAATGTTAACATGCATTTTTAGTAAACATGCTTCTTAATGAGTGTCTGGATAAAGAAAGACTAACAGATTTCTACGTTACTATATTTCAGTGCCAACCGCCAGGCCCATTAGGAAGTACTATAAACACTGACCATTTAGAACTCATAGCAAATCCACCATATCATAACAG
This sequence comes from Ichthyophis bannanicus, assembly GCA_033557465.1. Lineage (NCBI taxonomy): Eukaryota > Metazoa > Chordata > Amphibia > Gymnophiona > Ichthyophiidae > Ichthyophis > Ichthyophis bannanicus. Next base: position 175,948,961 of record CM066044.1, read on the forward strand.
CTCTGCCAGGACTCACAAAGCACCAAACCCTACCTAACAAAAGGCAACATTGCAAATATTAAACCAATACATCTCAGAGAATACCAATGCATCTCCTACTGGGGAAAGAGAACAAGTGACATGGTCAAATAGAAACTACATGAACAGAATACCTCAGCTTGATTAAAAAGCAGAATATAGACCTTCACCAAAGAACAAGGGATCACAATTTAGAAATAGGAAGACAATAATTAAACTGGGAACCCCAAAAGCCAAACTTGGGATGTACAACAACACTGGAGAAATAAAACTATAAATTAATTTCCTCTTGTACTAAACAAAACACAAAAGACGTTAACGATGCACATTTCCCAGAGCTGATATATTCCAGTTAATAAATTCAAAATAAAAGAGTATTTTTCTACCTTTTGTTGCTTGTGCATTTTCTTTTCAGTTGCAATTGCTCCAGTCACTTTCTTCTGGTTTCTTTGTATCTTCTGCGAGCTATCCATTTTCCTTTCTTCTCTTTTAGATTCTTTTCCAAATTTTTTCTCTCTATCTGCTTTAACATACTGATCTTTCCCCTTTTGCTCTTTCCTCCATTTCTTTCCTTATTCCTTTATCATCCACTCAAATTTCACCCTTCCATTCTCAATCCCCACTTACTCTCCCAATACCCGGCCCATCGTAGACTTTTCTTCCCTCCCACACAAAATATATTTTCCCCTCTCCATTCTCATTCCCCATCCCTTTCTAGTCCTCCCCCAAAATCAGCTCCTTTATAGTTCTAGACCCACCCAGCATCTGCCCCCTTCTAGTCCCAGTCTCCCAAGTTTTCTCATCAGCCCATTTCCAGTCCTAGCCCCCCATATGCTCTTTTCCAGTTCCATTCCAGTCCCCCATCAGCCCATTTTCACTCCACGCTCCCCTATCAGCTAATTTCCAATCCTAGCCCCCTTGTCAGCCCTATTCCAGCCCCCATCAGCCCATTTCCAGTCCTAATCCAGCTCTTCATCAGCCTATTTCCAGTCCAGGTCCCCCCCCCCACCATCACAGCCCATTTTGTCCATTCCCCCCCACCATCACAGCCCATTTGCAGTCCTATCCCCCCACCATCACAGCCCATTTGCAGTCCATTTCCCCCCCCCCACCATCACAGCCCACTTGCAGTCCTCCCCCCCCCACAGCCCAATTGCAGTCCATTCCCCCCATCACAGCCCATTTCCAGTCTGTTTCCTGCCCATCACAGCCCATTTCCAGTCCGTTCCCCCCCTCCACCATCACAGCCCAATTGCAGTCCATTCCCCCCCACATCACAGCCCATTTCCAGTCTGTTCCCCCACATCACAGCCCATTTCCAGTCCGTTCCCCCCCCCACCATCACAGCCCATTTCCAGTCTGTTTCCCCCCATCACAGCCCATCCAGTCCTAGCCGCCTCCCCCACCCTCCAAAGAGCCCCGCGCCATCTAAGAGGCTGCAGAGGGAGCCGGGGAAGCCCGTGCGAGGCCCCGGCTCCCTCTGCACAGCCTGCCAGTGTGAAGAGCCTTTACCTTCCCGCTGGCGGCTGTTTTAATGAAGCCGCGTATGCTGGGAAAGGTTAAAGGCTGAAAGAAAAAAGAAGCAATTGCACCCTTTCCTGATAAAAGGATATTTGTTTTTCTGCCACTGGTGAGTGAGGTGCCCTGCAGAAAGGCAGTGCTGCTGAGAACTATTAGTCCTCCTAACTTTGTTCAAGAAAAATAATACTTTCTCATTCAGAAGAATTACTGAAAAAGGAGTAAAGAAGAATATATTCTTCCTTAAAGAGGAAGTTTGAGCTTTCAGCTTAACTGGCTGGTTGAGAGAACCAAACAACTTTAACTGTTTCTAAGGAACATCACTTAAGTGACAAAGGAAGGAAGAGAAAGAAAAGAGTTATTTTTTAAATCTAAACCCAGTCTTTAATTATTCTAGAAAAATGTTTTGGGTTAAGTTTAGTGTGTGAGTGTGGTGTGAATGAAAGAGGGTGGGTTAGATAGGGAATATAAATTATCCTTTTATTTTATTAGGGACCAAGTGACGTTTTAAAAATCCTGTTGTGTCTGATACAATATTTCAGAGGAAGAAAAGTTGCTTATCTGTAATTTATTTATTTAACGGGTTTTTATACTTCTTCATCATTTCAATCAAAGTGGTTTACATTGTAACTTAAACTCAGTAATGTACCTTTAAACAGGGGCATTGATAACTTGGAATTTTCTGAGGCAATAGAGGGTTAAGTGACTTGCCCAAGGCCACAAGGACTACTAGTGGGAATGAAATCCTGGTCTCTTGGTTCCCAAGCCAGTGCTCTAACCATTAGGCACCTCCTTCACATGGTTGTTCTCCGTGGACAGCAGGATAAATCAGCCACACAGATGGGTGGTATCATTTCTGACAGCACCAGGCTGGACTTGCTCTCCCAGAGCCCAGAAGAGTCTAGAAAACTCTATTGGGCATGTGCAAGTGACTTTTCCTGTGTGAGTGTTGCTCTTCCCTCTCTGTCAATCGCAGAGCTATAGTGAAACCTAGGCAAGAATAGTAACTTCAACCGGGATGGGAGGGTAGGAGGGATTGCGTGGCTGATTTATCCTGCTGTCCATGGAGAGCGACCGTTACAGGTAAGCAACATTTCTTTCCCCATGGATAAGCAGGATAATGATCAGCCGCACAGATGGGCGAATCCTGAGCTGAAGGTGTAAGGGACTTTACATTTGGATGGCTAACAACCCTCCTTGCGCCCGGGGAATTAGGCTGAGGTACAGTAGGTTGAAGCTGATTGCAGGTATAAAGTGCTTCCTGGCTCACAAGTGATTTGAAAGAATAGCTGAGGTTGCGTGGCTTCCCATTGATGACAGCCCAGTCAAGAGTAGGTAGGTGCAGTGCCAGTCCTCCCCTGCATGTAATGGAATCTGTGTGATAAACGTGCGAGTGTGCCAAAGGCAACAGAAAACACTGACACTAGAAGTGCTTTAAGAAGCCAGGAAAGCTGCTCAGGGTGAGTCTAGAGGATGCTCTGGTGAAGTACAAAGGATGAGCTTATGCCCGACCACTGTTTTCAGGCTGGTTTTGCTGTTTCTCTTTTTGTCGCTTGCAAATGTCTGGTCTCCCAGGCGGAGATCAATTTCAAACTAATGACTTGTATCCCAGGCACAGACTGATGTCGAACCAGCGACCTTTGGGTTAGAAGGCAAATTCCTTGCAGATGATCCAACGCATTCTGCATGGTTCATAGTTGTTCCTGGTCCTTGGTTGGGCCTAAATGCAAGGTGAGTACTATCCTGATTTGTCTGCTCAGTTGCAGCCGTGTCCTGTATCTGGATGGCTCTGCAATAGAGACCAGGGGTCAATATGCTCTTTCGCAGTACTCCTGCTTCTGATCTTCATCTTTCCTTTTTTTTTTTTTGTTCTCCTCTGGAGGTGATGGAGGGGCCACCTATGGCTGAGGAATAAAGCTGGCCAATTTGCTGGAGGTAGCAGAGGGTGCACGAAATGGTACCCAAATGAGGAAATGGGGAGGGCTAGTAAGAACTGGAGAGGGGGCGGGCACAGAAAAAGGTGTGAGACTCTGGGGCATGGGAAAGGGAATAAAGAGTGTTGCTCTCCGCAAGGGAAAAGGGAGGTTGAGCCCTGGCAATAAAAAGAGCCGTGAGATGAGAGAGGGTGTTTGGCACCATTATTAGTAAAAAAACTGGAAATTCCTGCCTACCCCTGAGGGGAGTAGCATGGAATCTGTCTAACCCTTTGGAATCTGGTGATTGCCTTCGATGTTGGCCAGTTGCCTTCAATTTGGATTGGCCACAGGACACTGAGGTCAACAGACCTTCTAGTCTGCTCTGATGTGGCATTTCTCGTGTCCTTATGTTACTATGCAAATCTTGTCCACATGGGAAGGCAGTACAGTGGTTGGTGGAGTAGAACACTCTTTGGATGGGGAGTCAAGTTGGCAGTCGGCTCCCTCTCCTTCCAAGGGAGCTGCTATGATACCGGATAGCATGAGTAGCAGATGGTGTGATGTGAGTTTCTCATTTCGTGAGAGAGGCTGATATATTCTAATTTTGGATAGTCGGGGAAATAGGTGGAGCCTATCCATCTGACAAGCGAGACTTAGCAAGGTGCACTTCTTAGCTCGAATGCTACACTGTGGACCTATGGAGGAATGGCTTCATGGTTTTTATTTGTTTGTTTGATATTTTTCTTTTGTCTGGATTTTCAGGGACAACAATGCTTGTCCACCTGGATCTTCTCACAAGCAGTGAACTGTAATATGGAGTGGATTATAGACTGAATTGCAACACAAGGAGTCTTGTGTATAAGTCAGCCCTTCCCAATGCTGGCAAATCTTGAGCTAGATGCTATGGCTGGTTGGGTAGATGCATGCGGCTGGACAAGTGCTCCAGACACCAGCACTGCTGCTGAAGGCACAATCCTTTTTTTTTTTTTTTTTTTTGAGGAAGAAGGCAGCAGCCTTACATCCAGGGTCTGTGCTCTTAGACACTGACCTACGTCTATCCAGAAAAGAATCAAAGATTTTTTTTTTTGCTTTTCTTTTTTTAGTAGAGGAAACTTAGGAGCAGTTGGAGACTAGTGGAAATGCCAAAATCCCTCTGATCATTTCAGAAGAATAGTTCCTGCAGGAACGGACTCCGAGTCCCCAAAAGAACAATTTACTGCTGTGATCAAGCCAAATGGACGGCGGTGCTGACATCTCTGAACCTTGCCATGCCCCACCCCTGCCTAGACCGTACTGCAGACAGCCGGGGGGGGGGGGGGGGGGAGAGGACAAGGTTTCTGGTTGATTCATTGTATGGGTCTCAGGTCGAGGCACATTTGGTATAGCTGGAACATGAGTAGAAAAGACACCAGACAAACCCAGCTTACCAACAAATCAAGCAATAATAATATAGCCAGGAAAACTAAAGGGCACAGATTTAAGGAAGCGTATAAGAGAAAGACCCCTCTATATAAGTTTTTCGACAAAAATTTGTAGAAGGGAACATGAGTAGAAGCATATGCAGTCTGGCCAGCTCAGGTATGAGCTGCTGTGGTCGGATGAAGCTGTCAAATTAGATCTGGTAACCAATGCAGGTGTTTAAGTGGCACAACGGTGCCAACCTTCACTTGGCCCAACAGGTAGCAAGCTGGTGAGTATAACTACCATTACCCTATTGGAAGCATGACCGTGTGTGAATATAACTGCCATAAACCTATGGGAAAGATGGCTGTGTGCTTGGAGCCTCCAGTCAATTGAGCCCAGGGTAGGGGTTGGACACCAAGGTTGCGTAGTTTGAATAACCAGATGACTGTGTTCCGATAGTCAGGGGGAGTGCTTCCTTGGGCTTGTGCTGGTTTTAAGCCAGAGATCCAGGTGGCTAGGTATACTCCTATTGGTTCATAACATGTGGCCCCAGCAAGCTCGCCAGCAATAATAGGGAAAGGCCATGCATTTAGTGATTTTGTGGTCCTCTTGAGACCCAGTGTATGCGTCTTGACCTGGTCCTATGGGAACTAAATGTGTCCTATTCGGACTAAGCATGTATGGCTTGAGGAGTCACGAGGATTTGCAGAGGTCCAAAACCCAGGAGCCTCTGGGTCACCAGGAGTCAGGACTGACTCGAAGGCACACATTGCATTTGCATATGGTGTGGGTGAGGATCCCTGGACCGATGCAATGTCAGGTTTCACTTGAAAAGGAGCCATATCTCTCTTATGGGGTAGTAGATATGGATGTTACTTTATTCCAATCCTTTGACCTCCACTACTCCCCATGGGGACAAACTTCCCCTTTGAGTAAAAGAGCATTAAGAGTGATGGTTCCCTTAACTAGCTGGCTAGTCTTCCCATCTTGAGGGTAGGAACGAGATTGACTGGGTAGGTCTATAGGTGGATAGAGGGTGGGGAGGAGGAGGAGGAGAACAGCAGAAGGGTCATTTTGGCCTGCAAGAGGCTGTTAAGAATGCAAGAAGGAAATGGAGGTATATATCCATGGGACGAGGTTGATTCCTGATGTGGTCCTTGCTGCCTTGTTCACTTGATGAGCAGATGTAACTGATGGTTGATCTGGTCCAGGATGGCCCATCCGGTCATCCCTGTAGGTGGGACTCAGGTGTGTCCCCACTGTCCTATGTAGGTAAGTCCCCCTCTTTGTCCTTGATAAAGGTGTATTTGCCGCTCTGCACAGGTAACCCCCCACCAAGCTTGGGTGGGGTTGCACCCGCCATTCCAAGGGACAGCGAAAACATGTTTTACACAATTTGGAGGGATTAGATAGGAATTCTCATCCATAGACCTGTTTTCTGCTGACACTGTGTGTGTCACTAAAGAATTGTTGAAAAGCACCCAGGTGACTGCGAGTAATGTGCCTTGCTTGAGGACCGGAGTGAGGCATTGGCGGAAACCTGTGAGGACCGAGGTCCCCTGCTTTCAGGTGCAATGAGGTCATCTAAGCAGAGCTCTCTGAAGTATCAGGTTATTGCTGTAGGCCTTGGTATGTGTTTATGAAGTGAACCTGCTCTAGCATTTTGGGAAAGATATGACCTTCTGTCACTGGGGATTGTCGAACGGATAGAGAGACAGCCCACATCCACATTGAGAAAGAAGTAGAATGATGGTAGACTAATTTCTTTATAGTATGTCCTGTTGCTGGACTTGGGGAGGGGGAGGAAGAAGATGCTGTCAGGAGGAGTGTAGAAAATCCCCCTCATACCACTGCCTGGTATGACCCTTAAAACAATTTCAGTAAGTCTTATCCTTTAACCATTAGTAACATGCTACATAGATCCCATGTCCCCGGTTGAATATTCTCATGTATTTATTTTTATTACAGTTTTGTTTATTGTAGGTTTTTTTTCCTTCTGCACATCAAGGAGGGCTCAGGGAGTGGACGAGAGTTCAGGAAGGATGCAAGCCCCAGGTGGATATGGGGATGTAGTCCCTACAGGTTGGGAATGATGGAAGAGGTGAGCTTATATCGGGGATAAGCAGTCCTTGAGGTGCAGTGGGAGAACCAGTAGAAGTTCAAAATATTGATTACTGAGATCAGGAGTGTTACCGAGACAGGATAGTGAAAGGAGAAGGGTCCTGAAGATCCTGTACGTCAGATGGAATGGCTTAGCCCTGCTATGGGTTTGTTCAGAAGCCCTGGATGCTAGGCAGTCACCTAGGGTGACGGCTGCTTGGGTGCGCCAAAGAGCAGGGGCATTTAAAGCTAAGCAATAGATTCTGACAGCCAAGGGGGCATGAGGCTTAAGGTTTGCATAGTGTGCCAACACAATGAGCTAGCTCTGGGGCTGGCCCTGTGGGGATTCTGGGCCACATTCAGGAGGACTGCTGTAGTACTGTGCTACTGGAAAGGGCAGAGTACCATGCTGCATAATTTAACTTCCAGGTTTGGAGAACAGGAATTTCTCTGTTTTTGACGCTGAGTGGACAGACGCAATTCAATCCCCTCTCCCTGAGATGGGGGGAGGTAGGAGAAGCATGAGAGTATTTGAGCTGTAGAAAGGCCTTAGATTGCCAGAGTTTCCCATTGCAATGACTGAGATAGGTGTCAGCCCCAAACGGATTCCAGTATCGAGTCCCCATAGTGGAATATGTAGGGAATGGTGGTTAACGGAGCTGCAGTGAGATTTGTATCTGGATTCACTGGTTCCCAATCCACTGCTGTAACCTTTTGGTAACCTGACAGGTATGTGTGACCTTGATTGGCCACTGTTTGAAACAGGATATTGAGTTTGATGGATCCTGGGTCTGACGCAGTATGGCATATCTTATGTTCTTAACATCAAGCTACTCTTTCACCCTGATTGGTTCTCAGAAATTGATTGCTCCGGACATGAACTGAGGTGCCGCTCAGAGAGGGCAGGGCATGCGTTTTACAGGGCAGGGCCAGCGGTTATGCCATTGTCAATGGGAGTTGTACAGTACCGAGCTTGGAGCCCTCCTGGGAAAGATCCATCAACTCTAGGGTGAGTCACGGCTACGGCTGCATCCCTATGATCTGGGGTCAGTGTGCGAGGTAGACCCTGGGCAACAATAACAGGAGAAAAAAAATCAGACCTCTGGGTCATAAGATCAGTGATCATTGAGCCACAGAGTTACTGCTATTCCCATGGCTCCTGGAGGGGAATGCTGTGTCTACTATGGGACCCCACACTCTCGAAGAGCTGATGGATGCAAGCAAGGCTATTACCTTGGTTCCACGCCTTAGCGCCCTGTGCCCAGTGTTATGACATAGAGGTTGGCTGTAGGGGTGAGGGTTCTGAGGCAGTGGACTTGTCATGTAAGATTGACATCACCCTGCATCACCAAGCCATCGGAGAGCCCTTCAAGCAATCGATGCTTTGTAGCAGTGAGATACCAAGGTTTTCCCTATTGTGTTGAATGCCACAGGCTTGATTAGACTGAATTGTCCAGTGCACCTTTGGCACAATGCCCTTAGAATGGTCATTGACAGACAGTTTGAGAACTGACCACCACCCTGGTCTAAGGGCAGGTGACCCACAGGAGAAGCAGTTGCATCTCTATTGAGGTTCAAGACAGTCCAGTTATGCATAAAACTAACCCTGCTGGAGAGGACTGACCCCAAAGGCAACCCTGGGGATTCTCAAGCATACTATGAATTTCACGCAGCTCTCTGGGGGCTGAAAACTTGGAGTTGGAGCTAATGCACCACAAATCTAACAGAAAAAAGCAAGGTTTGATTGGTGCTTTTGCCCATGGAACACATCTCCTTGGATCAGATAGATGGTAGACTAAGCTGGCTACAGTCAGTGGAACAGCCCCTCATAGTAAGAAAGTGGCTAAAACGAGACTGTGAACACTTAGGTTCTCCCTCCCACTTTTTTTTCAAGTGGGGTCAAGTCAATGCTGGCTGCTGGTGGCCCAGCAGCCCCTGAGTTTTCTTGGCAAGGTATAGCCAGAAATAGATTGTTAGGCCTTTTCTTCCGAGGTAATGGGGGAGGGGGGGGGTAAAATGACTTGCCTAAAGTCACAAGGAGTGCCAGTGCGAAATGAACCCTAATCCTTTGGGTACTAGGTTGTTGCTCCACTCCATTTTAATTTTCTGTAGTAATAACAGGGAGCAGGAGTGAGATCTGCCCCCTCCCAGCTCCCCCTGCTCACTACCTTTGTAGAAGAAACATTTCAGATGTCAGCTACTAGGGCTTCATATGGGCAGTTGCAAAGTGACTGGCCTCCTTTTGCATGACAGCAACCATGCAGATGGCTGTCTGCACCATGGGGCTTACTGCTCCCGGTATCCCTTTAGCACTGGTGCAGTCAGAAAGCCCTTGACCATTGGCACTGGGAAAAAGGTGCTGTCAGCATCCAAGCAAGGGCCTGTTGTCCTCCAGAGTAGAAGAGGCCTAGACCCATGCTGCACTCTATGCTGCATTGGTCCCCGAGCTACAGCTGCCGGCCACGTACAGGACCCTAACAATCCCCTGGAAGCGCCACCTTCATCCGGTGTGCAGCTGAGCAGCGAAGAAGGATTGTGCTGCCCTGTCTTGTGACTCGGCCCCTCCTCAGTACAGACATCATAAGTGGCTGGAAGGGTGGAGAAACGAGGGCACCACAGGATCCTGCAACGAGGCTGGGACCAGAATCGGGCCACACATCAAGACCTGCACTGCAGAGGTAAAGGTGTAGATCTCATGGCTAGAGGTGAATAGCGGTGCAGTTTTGACATCCTGTTTCAGTGCCATGTTGCTTCGGTACCGGCTGGCCCCAAGGGCTCAAGCGCTGGTGGCTTTGGGCTTGGCACAGAGGGCTGACACTCCATGCCAATGGTCTGTGGCAAAAACAGAGGAGGAGCCTGCATGTTGGAACTGACAGATCGCACACTGGACCAGTGGAGTTCGTGTCCATTGTCCGCAGCCTTCCTCCTAGCCCACACCACCAGAGTATGGCTTAGTGGAGGGGCGACTCTTCATTCATGTTGGGAAGTAGGGGAAGGCACATGCGCTGCTGCTGTGGAAGTACCTCAGTGAAGGTGTTTTGACCATGCAAGCAACAGAGGAGGGGGCCATCCCGTCTGTGCTCCTTAGGCACGGAGAGGCGCTACATGCAGGAGTCTCTGCAGAGATCGTCTGCTGTGGTTCCTGGTCTAAGCCCTTCTACCTTGTCGGGCAGACTGCTGCATGATGCCAGTCTGGAGTTCAGTGCAGGTCTTCCCACATCGAAGATCAGCGGGCCATGCCACTACCTATCTGATCGCTTGGCGGAGAGGGCATCTGGGAAAAAGGCTCTGCTGCCATCTGCTTCACATTCACTGCTATAAAGGAGGATCTCTCACTGTTTAACATCTTTGTTAGTGATATAGCGGAAGGGCTGTCTGGTAAGGTTTGCCTCTTTGCGGATGATACCAAAATCTGCAATAGAGTAGACACCCAGGATGCTGTAGATAACCTGAGGAGGGATCTAGCTAAGCTTGAAGAATGGTCTAGAATTTGGCAGCTGGGATTTAATGTTAAAAAATGTAAGGTCATGCATTTGGGCTGCAGCAAACCAAGGGAGCAATATAGTATAGGGGGTGAAGTACTTTTGTCCTCTAAAGAAGAGCAGGACCTAGGTGTGGTTGTGTCTGATGATCTTAAAGTAGCTAAACAGGTAGAAAAGGTGACAGCAAAAGCTAGAAGGATGCTTGGGTGCATACGGAGAGGAATGGCTAGCAGAAAAAAGGAGATGATAGTGCCTCTGTATAAGTTTTTGGTGCAACCTCATTTGGAGTATTGTGTGCAATTCTGGAGACCGCACCTTCAAAAGGATATAAACAGGATGGAGTCAGTACAGAGGGTGGCTACTAAAATGGTTAGTGGTCTTCATTATAAACCATATTGTCTTACTTCAACAAAGGCTAACACACCTTGGTAATGAAGACGTGCAGTTTATTTATAATACAAAGCAGGGATAACTTGAATTTCACTTATTTAACTTCTTAATTTGTACTTATTTAGAAAGGCAAGTAATTCATATATCTACCTATGATTAGTTAAAAAGATATCTGGAAAACTATTAGAATAAAAGCACTTAATTACAGAATAGATAACTAGAAAGATAATTACAGAAGAAGAATATACTTCACCGAAAGAGTTCTACTTCATCTCCTGTCACACTTCGATTGAATGGATCCCTGATTCAACCAGACAAGAGAGACTTCTCAATCGGGAGTTTCTCTAGGCAATGCGTCCATTCCTAGATGAATCCATTTCTCTCTGTCTAGCTGAAAACAGGTACCCATTTTATCCAGTTGCAAGAACAATCCAGTTATTTCCTATCATGTGACACATACGTAGTATAGAGTCAGTTATCCATTAAGCACATCCAAGACACTGGCCAGGTGCTTGAAAATGCTCAAGGGACCCCCCCCCCCTGGTCTACATTACAATTGATGAATTCTTAGGAGAAATGTTTCCAAGGCAAGGTGAATTGTCCTGTTTTGTCCTGTTAATGGGTTTCAATTTGTCTGCTAGTAGAAAGACTCCTAGGTGAAGTGTTCTTTTGTTCTCTGTAATGGGTCTCCATTTGCTTGCTAGGAGAAGATCTCCTCCCTGATCTTTCCAGTATCTGTAGTTATGTAAATTGTTTCAACAGTTTCAAGTGCCCCTATTTACAGTTGAGGCATATTCACTACTGAGGCATAATCAATAGTCAAAATTTATCTGTACCACATTCGGTCCTTTGACTATTGATTGTGCCTATAAGATACTGGTAACATTGTGGGGACTTTGGGTGGATGAAATATAGTAATGAAACTGGGTATGCATTGAATAAAACAACATATCATAATTAATAAACAAATACAAATAATAATTCCCCCAATGATTTGTCTGAGGCTACCCATACTGGGCAGCCATCCAAATACCCAATCCCACCAATTAACATTAATATCTTGTTTAATATCTTTGGCTAGTTCTTGCAAAGCTTGAATATGAGAGACTGAATGGAAGTAGCATGGTCAGTTAAATTAAAGCAACACATGCCTTCAAAATGTTCACATCCATAATTGTGTTTTTAAAAGTAAATAATCTATTGCTACTCGATTTTGCAAGACTGCCTTCCTAGTACTACTTAAGTCAATAAATAATTCTTGTAAAGCAACTGAAGTATGATTAAGACTTTTTACCATGGTGCAAGCTAAAGCATTAATTGTGCGAGTGTTATAAGGCTAAACCAGGCACTCCCAGAAGGGAAACGGCTGCACTGGTATATTCTACTTTAGAAAGTAAAGTGACTTTTGAATCACAATCTGCGGGTATCATAGCTGTTATTGTTCTTTTCTTTCTAATTTTAATTTTAGGAGAGGGTGGCATAATAAGTCCTAATCGACTAAGAGTGCAAGGTCCCCCTGTGAGATTTCCTGGAATATATGTATAAGTGGTATTACCACAAGACAATAACCACCCTATTGGCAGTTTAACATTTCTACCATAACTAGCTTGTACTATTGTATTATTACAATTCATAGTATTAGTTACATTTCTACATTTCCTAGTTGCATCACATAAAAGTATTATATCAATGTCCTTGGCAATTTCTTGTTGCATCTTTAGTTGTTGGCATTTCGGTATTTCATCAGGATTACATGTCATGTTATAACATACATCGCCTGGGGCGATATTATGGGTGATTATTTGAGTCATGTTATCCCAAAAATTGAAATTAGTGGGACAATCTCTGCAATATTCGTATAGCATGGGGTGTGTCCTTATATCTTCTTCATTTGCCCAACTGTCATTTTGTGTAGCTTTAAAATAGTACAAAAAAAAACTCGAGCTGGTGTGGGTATTGCAATCAAACATGTAGTTAACAGATCCACTGGATTATGCATGTCCGAAAGGCAAAAGTTAGAAATGTTTAAAACTTTTCGGGCTAAATAAGTCCAGATATTCTGAGGTGGTTCTATCGCATCTGCTAAATGCTTGGGCAAGTGTAATTCGGGTTGGGTTACCACTTGCACTCTCCAGTAATAGACTTTCCATGTACCAAAGATCAGGCTAGTAATGAGTGCCCATGTCACTACATGGCATATGAAGGCTTGCTGGAACCGATCCCGGTCCTTGATAGAAATATGCTGGTTCATTGGTTCAGAAGGTGTAGAGATAAAGCCAAATGGCTTGTAGGTCTCAGCTATCTTTATCAGTTCCCCATGCAGTGGGGGACTCATTTCACCTGCACATTCAGAACTTTTTCCCATTGTACATCTGCCCCATAGACTCTAATAACTAAAATCTGGGGAACAGGTGACATAAGCAATTGGGCACATGATGTTCAGCAGAAAAAATCTGAGATACTAAAATTACAGTTACTTTCCAAGGAAACAATAACAATACATAAAACAAAAAAATCATTCACAAAAAGTCCACAAAAGCCCAATAGTCCTTTTCCTATTTTCAGATAATTTGGCCTGCTTCTCAGCAGTTTTTCAGGACTCCGTAGCGTCATTTTCACCTTTCTCTGAAGTTTAAACTTGGCCTCTCTCAACAGTTGAACCTCTCATTCTCGTAGGTGGACATCTTGGCCTTTCTTTCATTGCGACACATTGAAGCAGATAGGGACTTCCTCACACGTTTCTGCGGTGCGTAGTCCAGATCTCTCGGGATGGTCTGCTCCATCTGGACTCTGGCCAATTTCCTCTGCCGGACTCTCTGGCTTACAATTGGTGACATGGCTCCAGGCCTCATTCAGAAGAGCAGCGCCAATATTAAATGAAAAGACTAAAAATTCTAGATTAGACTTCACAATAAGACAAACTTAATTTCATCTATATTTACTAAGATCATATCCTACAAATAATAAATATTGCTTTTATAAACTTTCAGTGATCTACTAGTAACTATCTCGTATGGTGTCAATCTTATCTCGCAGTTTGATTAACTCTTTGTCTCTCTATCACTGGAAATTCATTTTGCTTGTAGGAAATATTCCATTTTGCCCTTGAATGACCTTTACATGTTTCAGATCAGACAAGCTGCACATACGTGTTCTGCAATTTTGATAAGTTTTAGAATTATACCCAATTGTGTGAGAATTTGTCATCAAATCATCCCCCTTTGCCTCTGCATGCCTGGCCAGGACATACAGAGGAAAAGTGAGGCACAAAGCATCCGGAAGTACCACATGGCCAGTGTGGGTTTTCCAGAGCTCATCAGGGTGCAAGGTGCACCTAGCCTGTCTCCAAATATCTATTTCTTCCAATTATTGAGTATGACTTCCTGAATTGAAGCTTCTGGAGACGGCACAGTCAAATAAAGTGCTCATAATTTTTTGTTTACATATTCATTAGGAAAATACATCACTTCAAATTACCTTCATCAGTTTATTGTCTATCACAGTTTCTCCTTTAATATTCCACTTCATCCCTCCATAACACAACACTTTTTCATCACCTGCATCATTCCACCAACTACTTACATAGGTCCTTTTCCTGTTTCTTTTATACCACACTAATGTATCCTTATTTGGCAAGGCTGCTAAGAATATCAAACAATTGTTAATAACTTAAATTTAGATTCCTCAATGAGATAACAGTATGAGTAAACAGTGTCCCTTTCCCATCAACTTAATTGGTCCAGTGCTAAGTGGACATATGCTCATTCTAAAATAGGAACAATCTGGGTAAAATCCTTATAATATAAAACTATCATTTTGCAGCATTCTATAACATCAATCCCAATAGAAAGAAATATGGCTCATCTCTCACGTATAACTAGAATCTGTCATATATCCTGTCCTCAGTGAGAGTGCTGTTAGACTGATTTTAAAATTGCAGTGTTCACAAGGATTTGTATAAGCTACTCATTAATTACGGTGTCAAAAAGAGATCCTTTTGAGGTGAGAGATCCGAGAGGGTACAAGGCATTGGTGGCTAGGCCTCATCTTCAGGTTCTTCTTGGATTGCAAGGCATTCATGACTATCCTCGGGTTCTTCTCGGCCTATGCTCCCCCTGCCTATTTATGTCTCTTCAGAGGCATAAATATGCAAGGTTCCTGTTCTTCAGGCCTTGTGGGTCCTCAAGGAGTCTTAGAGCTTGGTAGCCCAGATCATCACACTGGAAGCAGCACATTTAGCCTAGGCTGTGGCCTCACCTTTCTGCCTCTCTCTCTCTCTCTCTTATTCTTTTTCTCAAACCTCTCCTGGATCATTGCTGACAAGCAAGATTTGGTTTTATCCAATCAACTCAAGTTCTCATTATTTTCTGGGAACTCAGTTCCATCTTTAATCTATATTTGTTCTATATAGCTTGAGAACAGAGCAATTTCATATCAGCCTCTGTCTAAAATTTCATCAAACTTATTAATATTTTAATTGCTGTGTGTGTACTGGACCTCTGCGTAATGTACTATTACCACAAGTGTCATAAGTGCAAGTGTATAAACTACCAACTTAATATCTCACAGTGCTGCAACATATATCTGTTTTATATCTATTTTCTCAGGAACTGTACTGAAAATGAAATATAAACTTTTAGAACAAAGTACACTTTTTCTCTAGATAAATACAGGAAAACAGGTGTCCCTCAGTCGTTAGCACAAAGCTTAAAGTAATTATCTTGAACCTCACAGTTCAGGCTCAAGTGAGGTGAAACTTCTAAAAGGTGTTACTTTTCTTGGTTACATTTAAATTAACATGTTATCTTCAACACAGCCAGTAGAACGAACCATTGTCTTGTGTCCTTCATGCAAATGTGGCTAAACAATTAACCTATAGTTATAGCTGTTTATGTTTAACTATGACCCCTGGGGTGCTTGCCACAGTTTAAAAAAAAAAAAAAATCCTCCTTTAACTTTTAAGTTTGTTTGGTAGCATATACAGTCAAAGACAAAGAATAGATGCATAACATATTAATGATAAAGATTACCCTCTCACTTACTCAGGATTCAATGCCCCACCGTCCTGTCAGGATTCTCAACCTCCACTTTGGAGGCAAAAAAAAACCAGTTTCATGCCTCGTTTGTTTGATCTAGTCACTTCAGCATTCAGGGACTATAAAATCTACTGGAGTAGCCAGTAATGAAAGAAAAACAGTTTTTTACTACAAACATTTGAATACAGAACAAATCAAAGCTTACAAGTGCTTTATACCTAACAGCTTATCTGATCAGAGTTTCTCTTAACCAGGGACCTAAAAATAAGGTCTTCACTTCTTCATAATCTTATAAGGATTTTCCATAACAATTAATACTAACTGTACAGGATAGGCATTTTGTTCAAAGCACTGAATTAAACATCTTTGCAGCACAAGGTTACATATTTTCCTAAACAAAACTGATCTTGTATCAGTGGGTCAGAACTAATCATACAGAACAAATCAAAGCTTACAAGTGCATTATACCTGATCTTGTATCAGTGGGTCAGAACTAATCAAACAGAATTTCTTATCACCATGATCTATCATTAATCTCTTGTTGATTAAAATCCTCCACAGTATCTTCTAGATTAACTCCTCCAGGATTTTGGGGAGTACTCAGCACTTTCCTCCTATAAATTGGTTAGCAATAGACGTGCATTTTCTTTTTCTTTCTTTTTCCCCGTCTCCTACGGTATTTATACTGAGCCACCCTGACAGCTGCTCTCTCAGCAACCTGCTGATAAGTATCTAATTTATCCGTCAACAAACGGATTTGGCATTGTAGCATTGTTATCATATTTTGTAAATCACAATTCTGTTTTTCAAGTTGCTCAATCAAATCTACTTTGCTGGATTTTGTCTGATATATCTTACGATATGCAGACAGCAAAAGCCAACCTCTCCTCCCCAACACACTCAATTCTATCCCTTTTTCAACAGGTATTTTTTGCAAGCATGTAAGGAGATTTACAGGTTCCGCATCTTTTAAAACAGATTCCCAATTCTCACTTAGTCCTGAACCGCAAGACCATTCTCTAGCTAACATTTCATAAGGCGACTGATCCCATCCGGGGATATTTACAAAATCTTTATCTTCCTTTACAGTCTTTGTACTATTTACATTTTTTACTCTTCTTTTCAACATTGTTATAGCCTTTCTTTTTATCGCACCCCACTCCTGGTACCAAATGTCTTACTTCAACAAAGGCTAACACACCTTGGTAATGAAGACGTGCAGTTTATTTATAATACAAAGCAGGGATAACTTGAATTTCACTTATTTAACTTCTTAATTTGTACTTATTTAGAAAGGCAAGTAATTCATATATCTACCTATGATTAGTTAAAAAGATATCTGGAAAACTATTAGAATAAAAGCACTTAATTACAGAATAGATAACTAGAAAGATAATTACAGAAGAAGAATATACTTCACCGAAAGAGTTCTACTTCATCTCCCGTCACACTTCGATGAATGGATCCCTGATTCAACCAGACAAGAGAGACTTCTCAATCGGGAGTTTCTCTAGGCAATGCGTCCATTCCTAGATGAATCCATTTCTCTCTGTCTAGCTGAAAACAGGTACCCATTTTATCCAGTTGCAAGATCAATCCAGTTATTTCCTATCATGTGACACATACGTAGTATAGAGTCAGTTATCCATTAAGCACATCCAAGACACTGGCCAGGTGCTTGAAAATGCTCAAGGGAACCCCCCCCCCCCCCTGGTCTACATTACAATTGATGAATTCTTAGGAGAAATGTTTCCAAGGCAAGGTGAATTGTCCTGTTTTGTCCTGTTAATGGGTTTCAATTTGTCTGCTAGTAGAAAGACTCCTAGGTGAAGTGTTCTTTTGTTCTCTGTAATGGGTCTCCATTTGCTTGCTAGGAGAAGGTCTCCTCCCTGATCTTTCCAGTATCTGTAGTTATGTAAATTGTTTCAACAGTTTCAAGTGCCCCTATTTACAGTTGAGGCATATTCACTACTGAGGCATAATCAATAGTCAAAATTCATCTGTACCACACATATGTGGACAGACTTAAGGATCTTAATATGTACACCTTAGAGGAAAGGGATAGAGGCAATATGACTGAGACGTTTAAATAACTCCGTGGCATAAATGCACAGGGGGAGAGCCTCTTTCGATTGAAAGCAAGTTCTGCTATGAGGGGATATGGGATGAGGGTGAAAGGGGATAGATTCAAGAGTGATATGTGGAAATATTTCTTTACGGAAAGAGTGGTCGATCTGTGGAATAGTTTCCCAATGGAGGTGGTAGAGATGAATGCAAACAGAAGCAACAAAGTATCTGTAAAATACACAGGAGCAAAGAAACAGATACCAGGACTGGCAGAAGTTCAAGTTTGAACAAACCCCTTTTATTAATGACCCCTACGCGTTTCGGCCACCGGCCTTCTTCAGGGGGATATCATGTGAGGAAACAAACCTTCAGATAAAAGTCTTTCGTGCAAATAAAAGAGATTGACCATGCTGCTGCGTGACAAGTCTTGTATAGAAAAATTCCACAATTTCTATACAAGATTTGTCACGCAGCAGAGATTGTCTGCTGTGGTTCCTGGTCTGAGCCCTTTTACCTTGTCAGGCAGATTGCTGCATAAAAGGGGTTTGTTCAAACCTGAACTTCTGCCAGTCCTGGTATCTGTTTCTTTGCTCCGGTGGTAGAGATGAGGACAATATCTGATTTCAAAAAAGGATGGGACAAACACAAAGGATCTCTAAAGAAAAAAAGGGGACTGTTGTAGTTGTTGATATGGAAGGCCATGTGTTGTAGTTGTAGATAGGCCATGTGTTTTTTTTCTGTTGTCATTTTTCTATGTTTCTATGTTTCTAATTCTTCTGCACTTATAGGTAGAAAAAATTAAAAACAAAAGTACCTGGAGAACGGGAAGATCCATCCACATGGCCAGGCGAGTAGAACAAACAGGTGGAATGGGGTGGGCACTGTCATGAGGTGGCTGGCAGTTACTCAGAAGAGTCTTCTTGATTCTTCTGAGCCGTTGCAGAGCAATTGCATCCATGGTGTCATAGGATGATGTCACCGATGGGTGACTGACTTATCCTGCTTGTCCATGGAGAAGCAGTTTAAACTCAAGAAGAACAATGATCAGACCAGATAAAAGGCTGAGAAGCACACCTGTCCACTAACTTTAATCCCTATTCACTTAGAGAGTTTGTGCTGGAAAATGATTTGTGCAATAGAGTCCTAACAGACCTTTAAAGCTTAAAAAAAAAAAAAAGTAGAAACCCCTGGACTGTTTCTTTGTCATAATGAAGGGTAAAATAGCCAAGCACCCCATACTCTGTTCTTTGCTTAGCCACTAATGTACCTGGGAACAAATGTAAAAAACTTTTGCTCATCTAAAAATGACAAAAATGTCCAAATAAGTACAGTTATGGTCGACATTATTGGCACCCTGGCATTTTAGGTATGTTGTCTACACTATCTTGAAAAATAATTGGAAATATCCAACTGTATGACATCATAATATTTTAATAGTATGTTCAGAAGTATTCAACAACAAAAAAATGTCTGTGCAACTTAGATGCAATAATTTCTAAGAAAAAAAACAAAATATGACCTGGACAGGATTAATGGCACCGTTCACTAATATTTGGTTGCACAACCCTTGGCAGTGATGACAGCCTCCAAATGTTTCTTGTAGCCATCTATGCTTTTTGTACATCTGTCCACTCTTCAACAGTGATTTGTTCCAGCTTATGAATGTTTCCAGGATTCCTTTTACCAATGGCAGATTTCAGCACTTTCCAGAGGTTCTCAATTGGACTGAGATCAGTACTCATTGCTGGCCAGTTTAAAACAGTCCATTTGTTCCTTTCTAACAATTCTTTGTACTTTTGGATATATGCTGTGGGTCATTGTCCTGCTGGAGGACCCATGACCTTCGGCCCAGGCCTAACTTTCTGACACTAGGCAACACATTTCACTCCAAAATACCTCTGATGTCATGATTCCTTTAATATGTTCCAGGCCTCCAGTTTCTGAGGCAGCAAAACAGCCCCACAACATTATGAAACCTCCACCATATTTAACTGAGGAAGGGTATTTTTTTCCTTATAAACTTTCTTTCTTCGCCTGTAAACGTGTCGCTGGTCTGCATTGCCAAAGAGCCAAGTTTGGTTTCATGTCCACAGAACATTTATCTTTATCTTTATTAGAATTTTTGATAGACTGCCCATCAGAAGCCATCTGGGCGGTTTACAATAACAATAATACAAAAAAAGCCAGAGCCAGAAAAGAACTACAATGCCAGACAGTAAAGTGCACAGCCATACCAGACTAAAGAAGAGAAGAGCCTAAGTGGAAGGGGAGGAGGAAATAGGGGAGTCAGGAAAAGGAAGGTCATAGGCAGTACAGAAAAGGTGTGTTTTTAGGAGGGACTTGAATTTAGAAAATGATCTTGATGGATTAGGGGAGGAAGGGAATTCCAGAGTGACGGGACTAGAAAAAAGAAGGCAGAATTCCAAGTTTACTCCAGGCGAGCATTGGCCAGGGAAGGGAGGTCAAGGCGGTTGGTATACAGTGACCGGAGGCTACGAGGTATGGTGCGAAAGTGTAATGAATCTGCAAGATACTGAGGCATGTGTTGATGTAGGGCCCTGTGGGTCAGGATTAGGAGTTTGAAGGTAATGCGATAGGGGAGGGGGAGCCAGTGTAGGTGGATCAAAGAGGGTGTGATATGACTGAAATGGGGAGTATGAGTGAGGAGGCAAGCAGCAGCATTCTGAATTAACTGTAGACGGTGAAGCTGATGGTGGGGGTTACTGGCAAAAACAACATTACAGTAGTCCAGGCGCAAAATTACAAGAGAGAGAAAAAGAGTTGTGAGAGATGTTGGAGAGAGTACCAGACTGATGGCTCAAATCTGACAAAGGAAAAAGTGAGAGCGGCGCTCAAGGGAGGAGATGTGGGTGTGGAAGGAGAGGTCAGGATCCAGGGTGACTCCGAGGTATCGGAGTGAGGTTACAAGGGGAATCGGGGAATCCAAAAGAAGAGGGGAGATGGTCAGTTGGGGACCACTATGGGTAAACCATATTGCAGATGTTTTAACTGGGTTGAGATGGAGTAGATTGGAAGACAGCCAAGTAGTTGCAAGTGAAAGACAGTCATTGAGGGGGGAGAGATCCAGATTCACAGGGGAGGTATGGTGTAAAAGAATGACATCATCAGCATAATAATAGCTGAGATCCCAGATTGTTGCACCAAGAGAGTGAGGGGAGCCAGGAAAACTTTAAACAGAAGGGGAGTCGGAACAGAACCCTGGGCACCCCGTAGCTGAGTGGTAAAGGGGAGGAGCTGCGGGCATTAGAAATCACAGAGAAGGAGCATGAATGGAGGAAAGAGTGGAACCATCAGAAAACCGTCCCCTGAAGACCTGCAGTCCTAAGGCGTGAGAGTAGAATGGAGTGATCGACAAGGTCGAAAGCAGCAGAAAGATCCAGTGAAACAGCCAGAGAAATGTCACCACAGTCATGAGAGATGTGGAGTTCATTGAGAAAGGACAAAAGAATGGTCTCGGTACTGTGACCTGAATGGAAACTGGATCGACAGGGGTGCAGGAAATGAGTGGAGTCCAAGTGAACGGAGAGCTGTGCAAAGATGGCCTTTTAAAGGAGTTTAGAAACAAATGGAAGGTAAGAGACAGGACGGTAACGGGCTGGATCATCAGGGCTGAGGGAAGGATTCTTAGTGATGGGACGCACTAGAGCATGCTTCCAGTACAAAGGAACAGCACCAGCTGCGAGATGGGAATTCAGCATGGTAAGAAACACTGGAAGACGTGCAAGGGAAGGTTCTGGCACCCAGTTGGAAGGGACCGGATCCAGGGCACAGGTTTTTTTATGAGAAGAGAAGGCCATTTTGGTAAGTTCAATGGCAGAGATAGGCTGAAAGGCAAACCATACATGGGAGAGAGATGGGGAGGGGGGGAAAGGGAGGGAGAGGCGAAGCAAGTGGCAGAGGGTTTGCATCAAAGGAGGAATGAAGTTCATGGACTTTAACAGCAAAGAAGGAGGCAAGATGGGAAGGGTTTGGCTCTGAGCAGTTTTCCCCGTGAGTAGGGGGGAGATGTAGGGAAGAAAGTGATCTGAGGGACGTGTACAGTTGACGGGTGGAATTGGACGTGGAGGAGATAACAAAAGAAAAATGAGATCATTTTGCTTCTAACATCTGAGCTCTATAGTGGGTATGACAGCTTTTGAAATGGTAAAGGGACTCCAAATCCTTTTTTTTTCTTCAGATGCGTTCTGCGCGGTAGAACTGCGTCCATTGCAGATGAAGGCCTGGATGGTACCATGGGTAGGGAGCAAGATGGTCCAGGGCTGAGGAGAGATTGGAGTGCCAGAGACAGGCCTGCTCCTCTGGAGTGAGAGTGGAGAAATCTGCTGGAAAAAGTTGATTAGCAGGAGGAAAATGCTGAACAGTAGTGGGAGTGATATGGTGGGATAGACAGACAGGCTGAGGGGTCTGGGTAGGTGCAGTCCCGTTCGTTCTGCTGGAAATTGAAGGTGGGGAGAGGAAAAAGGAAACAAGGGAATGGTTAGTCCAGGGCAGTGGAGTCACTGTAATATCTGTAGGGAGAGAGGAGGAGACTGAAGGGGTGATCAAGAGGTCCAGCGTGTGTTGGCTGACATGAGTGGGCAGGAGCACGTGCTGATGAAGGCCTAAATCATGAAGCAGGGTTGCAAAGGATTTGTCACGGGCTGTGGTAGGAGGGAAGAGATGGATGTTAAAATCACCAAGAAGTAGCAAATGGGGAAAAGGAAGGGCAGCCTCGGTGATTGTGCAGGTGAGGGGCTCCCATAGATGTGGATGTAGGGTAGGATGAGAACATGCCAAAGACTAACCAGTCCAACAAAGAGGCACAAATCCACGTGCAGCAGACACCCAGTAAAAAACGTGGATTACAACGAAGAGACGTATAAAATCAACTTTATTAGTAACCCACTTCAGCCACTGGCCCAGTGGCTGAAGTGGGTTACTAATAAAGTTGATTCTATACGTCTCTTCGTTGTAATCCACGTTTTTTACTGGGTGTAGGGTAGGATGGACATAGAGCAGGAGAAGATGGAGGGGGGAGGAGCAAAAGCAGAGAAGGAGGGACTCGGAGCATGGCAGGGAGATGAAGGAGCAGTGAGCAATAGGCAGTGTGGAGCGCAAGAGGGCATCCACTCCACCACTCTGCTGCTGTACTCTGCTGCTGTGTGTGTTTGACTGTTTTGCTGAACCCTGCTTTTCTTAGAAAAATTGTGGTTTCTCAAGGTCAGTTTGGGCAAAGATCGGGTGTGCCTTTTTATGTCTGTCTTTGAGCAGTGGGGTCCTCCTTGACCTTTGCCCATGAAGTCCTTCTTTATTTAGTGCATGGCGTATGGTGTGAGTTGAAACCACTACTCCAGATTACTCAGGGTCAGCCTTAAGCTTTTTGGATGTTGTACATGGTGTTTTTTGAACAGTTCGCACTAATCTTCGAAGACCTCTTGGATTAATTTTCCTCTTGCCACCACGTCCTGGGAGGTTCTGGACAATTGCATGAGCAGAAAACTTCTTAATAACATTGCAAAATGTAGACACAGGAATTCCAAGGTCTTTGGAGATGGCCTTGTACCCCTTTGAAGTTTGGTGATAATGGTTTTTCTGACAGTCTCAAGCAGCTCTCTTGTCTTCACCATTGTGAAAATGGAACAGGGAGTGAATGTGGCATTTTGAACATTAGAGCCAACATTCATTGGTTGATTCATGTGAGTAATGACATTTTGATCACAGGTACGTATAATTTTACTGCAATGGGAATGTGGTTCTTTTATGTGACAAATATGTGTGCATATACAGTATAGTCTAAGTCCATGTCACTGGCCACTTTTTTTTAGGAGATATTGGACATTAAGGGATTGAACTGCAAGGGTGCCAATAATGTTGACCACAACTGTAAGTGTTTTAAAATCACAACAGAACCGGACATAATTTTCACAAGCCTCTGATCCCCGAACAAGAGAACGCCAAAGACAAAGCAGTTACTGAACATGTCCTAAAAATAAAACATTCATGAGCATGAAGAGACTGAATGTTTTAGACAACATCCTCACATATTTTAGTGGCTGTGAGAATTGTTACAAACTTGAGGCTAAAACAGGAGATGAAGCCTGGATTTTGTAGTCGGCATTGGTGTTGTAAGAATGAAAAAGGAAGATAAGACCTGAAATAACCTACCTGCAGAGGCCAGTACTGCAACAGAATATGACCATACTGTACTTGGGACAGATAATAGGGGATAGTGATACAAACAGGACCGATCTTGTTTAAGTGTGGGAATTTGACTGTTCATTTACCCAAATCAAAGAACCAGAGAGGAGCAAGTAGATTAACAGAGTGAATGGACCAATTTGTCTTTATCTGAATATATGAAATGCTGTTACATGCACATACTAGCACAAACACAATTTAATTCATATATTTATAACCTGTTTTTTCTTCCAAAAGAAGGTACAGAACGACTTAGACCACGCATAAAAACACATCATCGCTGCATTACTCTGTAGCATCTTCCTATATTACTAATTTTTCAGTGTGATATTTACTTTCTCAACGTTGCTGGCTGCTCCTTCAGTACATGTGAGAACAATGTCAGTAGGGATGGGCTATCATCATAGTTCAGGAAGTTTGTCATTATTTATAAACTAAAATTTGATTTTCTGCCTTTTATTAATCCTCATGGCAGATTACAAAATTCAGTTCCACCAAAAGTTCAAGACATTCTTGTTTGCAAGAAAGATCTTAAAGCAGTGCTGTGTACTCCATAGTTCCACTGCATTTTGCTGCACTTCTCTTTGAATTTCTGCAGTGCCTTTTCCTGCCCTTCCCTCCTCACCACACTCTTCAGACTTCTTTCTCTGGAAATAATCCATTACTTCACAGGATTCCAGAAGGAGGAGGAACTGAACAAACTAGTTTTGAAACAACCCATCTGCCAGTTCTGAAACAGGTGGAGTCTTAGGTCCAGCATGTAAGCACAGCGTGAAGAAATACAAACAGAGAGAGAGGAATCAGAAAGAAACAAGACGATACAAAAAGTAAGCCTCGAGAAAGACGCAAACAGAAGTCGGTGAAAAAAGAAACGATAAAGGAGAGAGACGGGCAACAGGCAAGCATAAGAGGAGAGAGAGAACGCTTAAAAGAAACATTGCTGCTGTCCTCTTGTTTTCCACCATACCGATCTTCCATCCATAGTGTGCTAATCTGGGTGGTAGATATTGAGTCACAGCCATCAGAGATACTTGGTTACTTGGTTCTGGAGATTTGGTGTTTGACATTCCTTCTGTAACCAAGCTTATGAGTTTGCTGATTGAAGCACACTCATTCTGCTGTTCGGCACCAAAACAGTTGCCTAGATGGATTACCGTTCACTAATCTTTCCGCTTGGAATCGTCCGCTTTTTTCAGATCTTCTTGTCCTGTACTGCTTTCAGCCTGGTGGCTAGCGTGAATGCATTTGGTGGCAACTACGGTGCATGGTGTATGTTCACCTGGATCTTCTGCTTCATTGTCACTGTTCTGATCGTGCTACTGGAGCTAACTGGAGTCTGCAGCAAGCTTCCGCTATCCTGGGAGGACTTCACCTCTGCATTCTCCATGCTGGCAACACTCATGATCTTCACCACATCCATCATCTACCCTTCCATCTATCTCAAGGGTGGCTGCAGTGGCCATGTGTGTGCATGTATGGCTTCTGCCACAGCCATGTCAATCCTGTGTTTCATTGCCTATGCAGTGGAGGTGGGGCTGACCAGAGCCAAACCAGGAGAAATCAGCGGCTTCTTATCCACCATTCCCGGACTGCTAAAGGTTTTTGAAGCTTATGTTGCTTGTTTGATCTTCTCCCTGCTGGATAATCATCATTTATACAATGCCAATTCCGGCCGTCAGTGGTGCATGGCAGTCTACTGTATTTGTTTCATCTTCACCATGCTCATCATCTTCCTCACCATTGGCCGGCTTTTAGCTAGTCTACCTTTCCCAATTGAGAAGTTCCTCATTGGATACAATGTGCTGGCTGTCCTGATGTACCTATCGGCTGCTATTGTTTGGCCAATATTTTCTTTTAGGGACAATGGCAGCAGACCCAGTAGCTGTGATCAAAATGTAACTTGCACATGGAACAGCCTTCTTGGGGCAACCTTCCTCACCTACATCAACCTCATTGCCTATATCACAGATCTGGTTTATTCAACAAAGATGGTTTTCTTTACAGCCACAGCCTAATTATATTTTGAAAAAATGTGATTGTGTAGACATTCAATGGGATGTCTGAAAATACAATGTTTATAAAACTGAATGCCCTTTTTATGCCCTTTACTATGTGTACCCCAAACTGTGGAAACTATAACTCTGTCAAAGGAATATCATTAATTTTCACCCTGTAACACATCTCATAATTTGATATTTTATTATTATTGTTTCATAATTTTTTTCTTTTGACCTGCCTAGCCATGTCCAAAGGTTTAGTTTGATTTATCTGGTTTAGAGTCAGGTTTTTGCCTGTGCACCGAGTCTCATTTTATCTTGATGTAGAGTTTCACTCTGCCTTGGGCAAGTCACTTTACCCTCCATTGCTTTGGAAGAAAAGGCCTAGCAATCTACTTCCGGCTATATCTTGCCAAGAAAGCTCAGGGGCTGCTGGGTTGCCAGGAGTAAGCATTGACTTGACAGCACATTCATAGATCAATTCTCATGCTGTCTGCTCCCTCAGTGACATTAGAACCAGCTTAACCGCTAAGCAGATTAGGAAGTTGCTTAGGGTGGCAACTTGTGGGGGTGGCAAAGAGCTGCTAAAATAATATCAAAACAACTGATCCCAACAGCTACAGAAAAGCAATGAAACATCTGCACACACTGTCGGCATGTTAGATGCAAATCGCAATGCACTTCAGTAAAAGGTGCCCCTATGTGTTTATATACATATTTTATTAAATACACAAGTACATCACAACTCTGTCTCTGCTCCACCCAACGTGCGGATCACATAAAAATAAATAATTTTTTAAAAGTTATTATTGCATGTTTTCACACACATAGTTTACACGTATTTGCTATATAAAATGCAAATGTAAGCAGCAAGGCATGCACTTAAGTCACAGCACAGTAACTTACACCAGCCCTGAAGTTGATGTAAGTTACCACGCCTGCTTTTGTTAAGTGCGCACATAAATTGTATTCTATAAGGAATGTGTATACTTGCACACTTTGCCTATGCTCCACCCAAACTCCAGCCATGTACACACTCACGGTGAAAGTACGCACATGCTTTTATGCTAATTGGTATTTTGTAAGAGGTCATTCGCATGCTTAAGTGGCCGCTTATATGCATTAATAACTGCAATTCCGATATTTAGGTGCGATGGCACCTAAAATAGGCAGCTCCTTATAAAAATACCCTCTTTGCGTGTATAAGAGATCCCTTTAGGACCCATATCAATCCCATGGGCTTTCCGTGCAGGACCATTCCAGTTCTAACTTTTGCAGTAGGCACATGCCATCTTGCTGTTTCATCTCCTCTTGGGATGGCTGCTTTCATTCTGCCCGCCCTCTATAAACAGGAACCTTGATGCACAGGATGTAAGATGTGGTTTTGTGAGTTTTGTTTTGACAGTTAAGTTGTGCTGTGTGTGCAGAGGCTCAGCTCTGGGCCTAGTTTTTTATTTTATTTGTGCCCTGTGTGAAATCATCTTGATTACTAGGCAGACAGGATATCCACCGAGAGCGTCAGGCTTCAGAAAGGTGGCAGCACAGCGTTTCCCTCTCTTCTCACCCCTCTACCACCGCTGCTGCCCACCCCCACCACCTTCCCTTTGCAGCATGCTTGAAAATCCGGCTTCAAGGTCAGCAGCAAGGCACAAAACACCAGGAAGGTCTTTTAAAACTGCTCTTGGTGGCGTGCTTCATAATGTTTGTGTATGTGCATGCACGCGTGCTCAAAGCTTGCCATGTTGGGGTGGGAAGAGAGGAAAATGGGAAGAGAGGATACCTTAGGGGAGGGGAGAGGGAATTAGAGAAGTGCTGGAGACTTGGGGAGAGGGAGTGGGGAAGGGAAGATGATGGAGACCTGAGATAAGGAGATGCTGGACTATGACGGGGCAAGGGTGGGAGGGGTGCATGGATTGTGGGGGAGACACACCTAGAGTATCAGATACCCTTGGGCTGGCTCTGCTGACTTGCCACCCAAGCTGAGCAAGGAGTCAGATTGTAGGAGCTAGCTTGCTACCCATGCCTAACAGAGGAGTCTGCTGTACAGGAGAAGATGTTGCCTACTGGCAGGGCTGGTGCAAGGAGATGAGGCACCCTAGGCAAACCTCATCTCTTGCTCCCACCTTGGCCCCCATTTGCCACCCCTCTCTGGGACCTGGGACAGCTGCAGTGATCTCAAACAGCATCACAATGCTTACCTTAAGCCTCCAGCACTGCAAAGCTGTTTGACGCCCACCCTCACCAAGCACCGATGCTTTTGGAGACCAGTGGAAGCAATGAGCTGCCACCAGCCATTGGTGCCCTAGGCAGCTGCATGGTTTGCCTAATGGTCATGTTGGCCCTATTTACTGGAAAAGGTACAGTCGGGTGACTGCTTACGAGGTACCCAGAAAGGATTAGAGGAACAAGGTCTTAGTGAGGAGGGAGAAAGGACACTGCAATCTGCTAAGTGTATAGGAGCCCTAACCCAAGATCCTTCTGCCAGCAACAGAACTGATAAATATCTAAACTGGGATCACAGACACAAATACCTTAAAGGGACACAACCCGTATTGCCAAAGACTATATAATTGCTGTACTCAATATTACTGACTGTTATTGTTTGGACACTTTGTTACAATAAAGAGAATTGGAACACCCAATTTGGAGTCAAAAGCCTCTGTAATTTAAGCGCCAAGGGCCTCGAAGGGATTTCCCCCCCCCCCTTCCGTAGAGATCCTGCTCCTTGTTGATAAGAGTGTGTACTAGCTGAGTGAAGGAGAGGGAAAGATCCTGGGATAAAACTGTTCTTTGACCTATCCCCTGCTGGATCTGCCTGCTAACCTAGGGCAAAGGTGTGTGTGTGTGTGTGTTGTAGTCAACATTATTGGCACCCTTGCAGTTCAATCTCTTAATGTCCAATATCTCAAA
This sequence comes from Ichthyophis bannanicus, assembly GCA_033557465.1. Classification (NCBI taxonomy): domain Eukaryota; kingdom Metazoa; phylum Chordata; class Amphibia; order Gymnophiona; family Ichthyophiidae; genus Ichthyophis; species Ichthyophis bannanicus. The sequence continues at coordinate 175,977,997 of CM066044.1, forward strand.
AACAAAAGTGCCCAGTGAAATGGCTTTGGACTATATATGCACACGTATTAGACACATAAAAGAATGAAATAAAACAAGACCAATTTAAAAAAAAGGAAATACAGAAAGTCCCCGACTTATGTAAGTGGATCGTTCCGCAGCTTTATGCGTAAGTCAATATTTACTTAACTCGGAGCCATATCTCCATCTCACTAATGTCTCCTTCACTTTTTTAGTGATTATTGCCTTCATTGTAGCAGTACCTTTAGCATGCTCTCTTATGTGGGCAGCATCTTTGAAGATGGTGTTGATTGTAGATGGAGCGGAGGCCAAGTTCACAAGCAATAGAGGTGATGGTTTGGCCACCTTCATGCTTACAGATGATTTTCATTTTGGTCTTCAAGCTGATCACATGACACGCGAGAAGGCTACATAAGTCGGGATCCTTCTGTAGTAGGAAATAACATAAAAACTGGGACATTGCCTGGACATAATTATTGACACCCTTATAAACAATTCAAATCAGTTTGAACAGAAGAACCACATTCCCATTGCAGTAAAATTAGACACAGCTCTGATCAATTAGCAGTACTCACATGACTTGAATCAACCAATGAAAATGACTCTAATGTTTAAAATGTCCAGAACCTCCCAGGACATGGTGGGAAGAGGGAAATAAATCCAAGATGTCTTCGAAGGTTAGTGCAAACTGTTGGAAAAACACCACATACAACCTCCAAAGAGCTTAAGCTGACCTGGAGCAATTTGCAGTGGTGGTTTCAACCCACATCATACGCCTCACACTAAACAAAGAAGGACTTTATGGGTGAAGGCCAAGGAGGACCCAACTGCTGAAAGACACATAAAAAGTCATGCCTGATCTTTGCCCAAACCACCTTGAGAAACCACAATCCTTCTTGGAAAATGTTCTGTGGACAGATGAAACCAACCTTGAGGTGAAGAAATGAAGCTTATAAGGAAAAAAACACCCTTCCTACAGTTAAAAATGGAGGAAGTAACATAATGTTGTGGAGCTATTTTGCTGCCTCAGGAACTGGAGGCCTGGAGTGTATTAAAGGAATCATGAAGTCAGAGGACTATAAAGGTATTTTGGAGCAAAATGTGCTACCTAGTGTCATAAAGCTAGGTCTGGGTTGAAGGTCTTGAGTTCTCCAGCAGGACAGTGACCCAAACATACATCCGAAAGTACAAAAGGATGGTTAAAGAGAAACAAATGGACTGTTTTAAATGGCCAGCAATGAGTCCTGATTTCAATCCAATCAAGAATCTTTGGAAAAAGCTGAAATCTACCATTGGTAAAAGGAATCCTGGAAACATTCATGTGCTGGAACAAATCGCAGTTGAAGAGTGGGAGAAACTACCAGCAGACAGATATACAAAACTTATAGATGGCTACAAGAAACATTTGGAGGCTGTCATCACTGCCAAGGGTTGTGCAACCAAATCTTAATGAGGGGTGCCATGAATCCTGTCCAGGTCATATTTTTTTTTTCTCAGAAATTACTACATCTAAGTTGCACAGACATCTTTTTTTTTTTGCATACTTTTGAACATAATATTAAAATATTATGATGACATACAGTTGGAATATTTCCAATTATTTCTCAAGGGATTGTACACAACATACCTACAATGCAAAGGTGCCAATTGTGTTGACCACACACATATATAAGTATAATATCTAATTATGCATTTTTACAAGATTTTGTGAGAGGGTTGGTGCTAGGGTGATCACGATTGTTGAATTTAATTTTCAGAATCTCTGGGAGGGGGGGGGGCTGTGTTACTGAAAGTTAATTGAGGGGGTGCACCTAGGAACTTAAAACCCTTGCACTAGCTCTGTATTTCTTGCGTTGTCCCTGCATAAGAGGCCTTTTCTAAGATACATCAGGGTGGAGCTCCATGATTTAGCTATCCTCATTACCTTTCCTCTCTTATCTTACTCTTCACCCCTCCTTGGGAATGCCGTTCCTCTGGCAAATCCCTTTTATCTGCTCCCTTCTCTACCACTGCCAACTCCAGACTTTGTTCAGTCCACCTTGCTGTTCCATATGCCAGGAACAAGCTACCTGAGACAGTGAGTCAGGCTCCTTCACTAGCCCTATTCAAATCCAGGCTTTTTTAAAAACCCACCTCTTTGAGGCTGCTTTTGGATCTTGATGCTCCTTACTCTCTTTTTTACTACTTCTGTATGTTACCTTATTCTAGTCCCCAGTATTGTGATTTGTTTTCATCTTTTTTAGATTGTAAGCTCTGAAGAGCAAAGACTTTGTCTCATATCTATAGATACAGCGCTGTGTACACCTTATAGCGCTATACAAATTATAAATAGTAGTAGCAGTAGGGGGGCAGACCCGGCTTTAGGCACAGGCAACATGGTAAGTGCCTAGCATGCCAAATTTGGAAGGTGTCAAATATCCAGGCCAGCAAGGAGCTTGCTCCCGCTTACTCTAGACCCGTGTGCATGTGCTGCTTCAAAGAGGCACCACTATGGTACTATGGCCTTCCTCTGACACCCCCCCCCCCCCTCCCCTTGCTCTTTGGGATTTGCTGTCTGGTCTTGCCAGAACCTTAAATCCGGCCCTGGTGGGAGGGTAGCTGTGTCTACACTGCTTTCCCCAGAACTTACTTCCATTGAGGAAAGTGTGCTTCAGTTGCATTAATACTTTTCATATGCTTAAATGTCTCTGTCGTATCTCTTCTGGCGCTCTTCTTCTCTAGAATACACATAGTTAGGTCCTTAAGTCTTATGTTGTGGTAGGCGAAGGCCTATGATCCATAGTGTCTGAAATAAGCAGAGAGGCCTAAACAGCTTGATCTGTAAATGAAGCCTGTGGAGAGGCCCAAAGGAATTGCACACTCCCCTAAATGCTGCTATCATAGAATCGAAACTTAACTGAGCACAATTAAGTATAGCTAGGCAGAATCGAAACTTAGAGAATGTAGAAAAACAAGTTTTAATTGGTATTGATAAGAGAGTGGAGCTTCTATGGAATTAATTAACTCTGCTGAAAGAAAAGTTACAGTGCCCTGCTTTCCCACATGTTTTAGTTAGTCAGTGACCTTGGAGGTAAAATGTAACGAGAGCCTAAGAAATGACTATTGTAATGAGGACTGTAAGGGGGGTAAGCAGGTGCTGAGCCCAGACCAAGGTCCTCATTGGAGCTACATATTGGTACCGGGACCAATAGATGGGGTGAAAGGGGTTACCGGGACCAATGAGAAGTTTGTCTATATCTAGAATGGAAAAGAACAGTATAAAAGTTGTTGTTTTACTAACAGCCATTGCTCAGCCTTTTTGAATGTGATTCTGCTTGAGTCTTGTGCACAAATAAATGATTTGGACCTTCTGAACAGACTTCTGGTATTATTGGATTGTTTGCGCTCTGCTGCTACATATTCTTGGTGCGTTGGCCGGGAACGTGTGGTTAGTAGAGGTATATGAGCCAATATACCACGACTTTCCGCCTCTACAGGTTTGGTCCTGCCGGGATCGTGCCCTCCCGACGTGGGCTCGGCTCCCAGGCGCCACCGGTCCAGTTGCATCGGAGGGAGTTGGGCCAGACCTCGGCGGGTGCCGGACCCGGACGGAACCAACACCTCGAACCCGTGAGGGGAGTCCGAGGTCCAACTCATGCGCTTGCTCGGGAACGGGGACCGGATCCGGTGAGTATAGTTTTGATTTGGTATGTCTAGACAGATGAGTCAGAGCAGAACTGCTGTTTGAATTTTGAAACTTTGGAATTTGATATTTGGTAAGAGAGCTTGATCACCTCTCAAGACGGTCCGACTAACCCCGCATGAGTATGCGCGGGGTGAAACTATCGTCTTTTTGATTTTGATTTTGGAATTTGATATAGCCTAGTCAGCAGAGACAGGATTGGGCTGTTTTTGGGATACGTTGCTAGCATGATCGTGTGAATGAAGTGTGAATGAGAGGTCTGGCAGCACGGACCAAGTGAAGGCGGACTCCTGAGTAACGCATTTCCTGGCCGGGCGACCGCGTCCAGGTCGTAAAAAGGAGGAAGCGACCATCGTCTTGTCTTGTTATTTGTTTCCCTTAAATGTTTCTAGGGCTGTGAGGACCCCTTACCCACGGTCCGCCCTCCTTTTCCCTTTTGTTTGTTGTTGCGCGCACACATCGATATGGGAGGGGCGGGGTCTACTAGGCACACTCCGTTAGAATGTATGATCAAGTATTTTAATAAAGGATATTCAGGAGATTATGGAGTGAAAATGACTGCCTCAGGATTACAGCTTTTGTGTACTAGGGAGTGGCCCATCATAGACCCCATGTGGCCCCGAGATGGAACATTTAGCATAGGAATTGTTCAATCAGTCCATCGGAAGGTGCGAGTAGCGCACCCCGACCAGTACCCATATATAGATTCTTGGTTAAATATTTGTGAGAATCCGCCCCCTTGGGCACAGCGCTGTTATGAAGAACAGTGCAGAATATTGTTAGCATTAACAGACCAGACCCAGAAGGCAGGGACAGCTGAGAAATCCAGTCAGAAGCCTGTTCTGATAGATCCTGAGTACCCGGGAGTTGTAACTAGACAGCCCCAGGCCCAGCAGCCAGTGAAAGTACCTCCGCGTCCTGCGGCAGTACCGCGGCGACAGCGAGACCCATCTCCGGAGTCGCCCCCAGAAGGGCAGATAGATGATCCCCCTCTTAACGAGGATACTGGCTCACCTGAGACTGAAGAGAAGGATGAGTCAGAGCAAGAAGAAGAGGAAGTGTCCTCTCAGGGCGAGACTGATAGCGTAACATCAGCTGTCAGTGCAAGCTCATCTGTAACAAGCGAAGCGCCCCAGACTAAGCGCACTGTGAGACAGAAAGCCCCTGTCAAGAAAGTTTCTATTAAGCTACAGAAAGCTTCTGTCAAGAAACTGATGCCACTACGGCAAGTCCCGGGAATGCCCGTGCGAGATGAGAATGACCAGATAGTAGCGGGACCCCTAAGTCTAGTGTATGTGCCTTTCTCCACTACTGATTTGTTGAACTGGAAATTGCATTATGCTTCCTACACTGACAAACCCCAAGAGTTAACAGAATTGATGCATACTATTATGGAAACTCACCAACCCACTTGGTCAGATTGCCGTCAGCTCCTGTCTACTTTATTTACTACTGAGGAGTGGACACGAATTAAGCGAGCAGCTATTGACTGGCTAGCAGACAATCCCCTGGCAGAGGGGGGGGAAGGAGCAGGAATAGACAATCGCGAAGCAGCTAAAAGAGAATTCCCTAATGAAGACCCCCAGTGGGATCCGAATACTGATAGAGGATCCAGAGCTCTATCACGGTTTCGCCAAGGCCTTATGCAAGGTCTGCGAAAGGGGGGTCAGAAAGCCATGAATCTCTCTAAAGTGACCGAAGTTAATCAGGGCATAGACGAAAGCCCAGCGGTATTCTATGAAAGATTGTCTGAAGCGTACAGGATGTACACTCCCTATGTCCCAGATGCACCAGGAAGCCTATGCATGGTGAATGCTGCTTTTGTAAACCAGTCACAACCAGATATTAGACGTAAGCTACAAAAATTAGAAGGGTTTGCGGGCATGAATGCAACTCAGTTATTGGAAGTCGCTCATAAAGTGTTTGTGAATCGTGATAATGAAAGACAGAAAGAAAGTGATCAAAGGATGAAGAAGAAAGCAGATTTTTTGGCTGCGGCCATAGTGGAACAGAGTAGGGGAGGTGTCCCTAGTCGAAGGAGCAGAGGAAGAGGGCGGGGCCAAGGAGATGACCGGCCCCCGTTAGGCGCGAACCAATGCGCTTATTGCAGGGAAGAAGGACATTGGAGAAGTGCATGCCCGCGACTCGAAGAGGCCTCTCAGGATGAAGGGGAACACGCCCCTTGGAGGGAAAGAGAGAGAGGCCGACCCCAGAACTGCAGAGGAACCAATCGAGAATATTTTCAACGAGAACGGGCGGAGGCCATACAGGGAGTTGCAGCAGCAACGGCCTCCGATTTAGATGAAGCAGATTAGGACAGACCGGGCTCCGAATTCACTTTAGGTCTCCAGGAGCCTATGGTCAGTATACAAATAGGAGACCAATTCATGGACTTTATGGTTGATACTGGAGAAGAACATTCTGTAGTAGATAAACAAATAGCCCCTTTTTCTACAAGAGCAGTCACCATTGTGGGAGCGACTGGTGCTAAAGCCACAAAGCCTTTTCTTCAAAACCGCATATGTAATTTAGGAGGACAACAAATAACGCACCAATTCCTTTACATGCCCGAGTGCCCGGTGCCATTACTGGGACGAGACATGCTAGCCAAGCTGCAGGCCCAAATATCCTTTACCGAAAAAGGAGAAATGCAAATGACAGTAAATTCAAAACCTGCTGGACTGATGGTGCTTACTGTTCCTCGAGAAGAAGAATGGAGATATTATAGTACCGAGCCAATCCATGATACCTATTTCGAACCTACTCTGAAAAGCATTGATGCCCCTCCTGGAGTATGGGCAGAGGGCAATCCACCAGGCCTGGCCAAACATATAGCTCCAGTAATTGTGAATCTCAAGCCGAGTGCAGAACCAGTACATGTCAAGCAATACCCACTTCCAAGAGCAGCAATTGAAGGCATCCATCGCCACTTGTTGAGACTACTGGAGTATGGCCTACTTAAAGTTTGTCAGTCACCATGGAACACTCCTCTCTTGCCAGTAAAGAAGCCTGGGACAGGTGATTACCGCCCAGTGCAAGACCTAAGGAGAGTGAATGAAGCAGTTGAGACCATACATCCAGTTGTGCCGAATCCCTACACACTCCTAGGACTGATTCCTGCTGAAGCTACTCACTTCACTGTTTTGGACTTGAAAGATGCATTCTTTTGCATAAGATTAGCCCCAATTAGCCAATTGCTGTTTGCCTTTGAATGGCAGGACCCTGTCTCAGGGAGACGGGGCCAACTTACTTGGACACGATTGCCTCAAGGATTCAAGAATTCACCCACTATTTTTAGTGCTGCACTAAACCAAGACCTTTCAAGTTACCCTGTGGCCCCTGAAAAAAGAGTACTCCTCCAATATGTGGATGACCTACTGGTAGCTGCCACATCGGAAAGTGAATGTATACAAGCCACTAATGACCTCTTGCAACTATTGGATGAAGTTGGATACAAAGTTTCCAGAGCAAAAGCACAGCTATGCCAAAAAGAAGTAAAATACTTGGGCTTTCGCTTGACAAAAGGAAGCCGACAATTGGGACGAGAAAGAAAAGAGGCCGTGTGCAGTATCCCAACCCCAACTACCAGAAAGCAAGTCAGAGCCTTTCTGGGAGCAGCAGGGTACTGCCGGATATGGATACCTAACTTTGATCAGATTGCTAAACCACTATATGAAGCCACCAAGGGAGAAGAAAAGTCGCCACTAGAGTGGGGACCTGAGCAAGACGCAGCTTTCAAGACCCTGAAGGAAGAATTGATGTCGTCACCAGCACTCGGGTTGCCAGATGTTCACAAGCCCTTCCATCTATTTGTGCATGAGATGCACGGGAACGCTCTAGGCATGTTGACTCAGAAATTAGGATACTGGGAGCGACCTGTAGCATACCTATCGAAACAATTGGACACGGTGGCCAAAGGATGGCCACCATGTTTGAGAGCAGTTGCAGCTACAGCATTATTAGTGAGTGAAGCAGACAAACTCACCTTAGGACAGAATCTACGCGTCACAGTACCACATGCGGTACTTGCCCTTATGGAACAAAAAGCGAATCATTGGCTCACCAATTCCCGAATGCTGAAATACCAAAGCATGCTATGTGAAAATCCACAAATACAACTAGAGGTGAGCCATGCCTTGAACCCAGCCACGCTGATACCAGTCAGCGAAGACCCTCCAGAGCATGACTGTATAGAAGTCATGGATACAGTATTCTCAAGTCGACCTGATCTGACAGACGTGCCCCTAGAGAATCCTGATCAGACCTATTTCGTGGATGGAAGCAGCCTCATCATTAATGGACGACGCTGTGCCGGGTATGCAGTAGTCACCTGGGAGAAAGTCATTGAATCATCAGCTCTTGCATCAGGCACATCAGCCCAGAAAGCAGAATTGATAGCACTCACCAGAGCACTAGTATTGGGTGCGGGACTTCTGCTGAACGTATACACGGACTCAAAATATGCCTTCACCACTTTGCATGCACATGGAGCTCTCTACAAAGAACGAGGGCTCATTACGTCGGGAGGCAAATCAATCAAATACGGCCCAGAAATATTGATGTTACTAGACGCAGTCTGGGCCCCGACACGTGTGGCTGTCATACACTGTTGAGGACACCAAGCGGGGAAAGGAGAAGTTGCCCAAGGAAACAGATTTGCTGATGTTTCAGCACGCAAAGCAGCTATGACAGGCCAAATTTCACCACAAGCAACACCAGTACAAGCAGCATTGTTCCCAGTACCCCTTAATTTATGGACACCACGATATACCACCAAAGAATTGGAGTACTACTGTAATAAAGAAGAGGGAGTACTGAAAGATGGATGGATTGAGTTGCCACCACCCGAGGTCAGTCAACCCCCAGGACGAATAGTGATCCCTGAATCATTGGGACCAGCCTTTGTTAAGGCCTTTCATCAAGCCACACATTATGGGAAGAGTGCTATGGAGAAAGCACTTAAACCACATTTTTGTATCACCTTATTGGGAGCCCTGTCAGCCTCAGTAGCCCGCCAGTGTCTAATTTGTGCCAAGAACAATGCCAAACAGGGTCCCATGCCAGCACCACGAGTTCAGTCGGGAGGTGTAACCCCCATGCACCACCTGCAAGTAGACTTTACTGAAATGCCAAAGGCCAATGGATACCGTTACTTGCTAGTATTAGTCTGTACCTTCTCTGGGTGGGTGGAAGCCTTTCCCACCAGGACTGAAAAAGTCCGAGAAGTTACTAAAATTTTGTTAAGAGAAATTATCCCCAGATTTGGAATTCCAGCAGTAATAGGGTCAGACAATGGGCCCTCATTTGTATCTCAGATTACCCAGCAGTTAGCAAGTGCCTTACAGATACAATGGAAGTTACACACTGCATATAGACCCCAAAGTTCAGGGAAGGTTGAGCGAATGAATCGAACTTTAAAATCTCAGATAGCCAAGCTATGTCAGGAGACCCACCTGAAGTGGCCCCAGGTTCTCCCAATAGCCTTACTCAGAATACGCTCAGCTCCTGTGAAATCATCAGGATTTTCCCCTTTTGAAGTTATGTATGGCAAACCTCCACCAATAGTGCAGGGTGTTAAAGGTAGTTTGCCACAGATTGGTTCAGAAATAACCAGACAAGAACTTCTAGCTCTTAGTTCTGTTCTGCAGACTCTCCATACGTGGATACAGGACCAGTTGCCTATCAATTTGACGGAACCCTTGCATCCCTACAAGCCGGGTACCTCGATGTGGATCAAAGATTGGAAGAAGACACCGCTGGAACCGCATTGGAAGGGGCCATACACCGTCATCCTGTCTACCCCAACTGCAGTAAAGGTAGCAGAAATCGATTCCTGGATTCATCATAGCAGAGTCAAGCCGGCAGCAGTTCCAGATCAGGACCAATGGACAGCAGAGCCACATCCTGACATCCCTTTGCGTCTTACCCTACGGAGGCAGCCAGCAACCTAGAACTCATCGGGGACACTCATGAACTACAGTGTCCTGCAGTAGCCAAGTCTTTCGAAGAGGATTGCTGTTTCCTTATACAGCAAAGACATTTGTTTTCTTCATCGAATAATTGTGCTTCCATAAACTTTCGTCAGGCCAACTACAATTGGTAAGTTGGCATCACAGCGGGACATTTGAGGATCTTCAATCAACATTGACACCCGTTGAATTGCTTCATTAGCAAACGGGTCAGCATTGAGCCGAGAAGAAGAGGACGTCGAGGTCAAGATTTTCCAGCGGAGATCCAGAAGAACTACAATCAACATGTATCTTTGTTTCTATTTTGCCTTGGTTGCTTGCCTGGGGAGCCTTGAACTTGCTCATGCTCTGCCCCCATGTACTGCCTGCATTACTTCCACTCGGACTGGAATGAAAGTAACTCAGACTTTGCTTTATCATTCTTACTATACCTGCACTGGTACGGTAAGCCGGTGTATTTATAACACCACTGAACTGAATGTTTGTACTAAGGGAAATACTAAAGTTTGTTTCAACCCACATCAGAACCCATCTTATTATACTTTAGAAATACGATGGGATGATGCAGATGGAGACTTGCTTAATGCCACACTCCCACTTACTGACCCTACAAAGCCTGCTGTCTTATATTTTGATGCCTGTGATGCCATTAATAGAGATAGTCGTTCTAAATGTGCCAATTGGGAGAAAGCTTATGCCCATGATGAAAAATATATGTGTCCAGAAGGAACCACTGGATGGGGGGCATGTACAGGTAAACGAGTTTTAGCCAATGAATATAGTACAGCCCCAATTGGGGATTACTATTGCCCTAAGTGGGAATGTGTTTTCTATGCCACATGGAAAACTGGTATGATAGAAAATACCAGAGACAATCGAATGGCTGCTTTAACTAAGCCGTATGTAAAGAATTTAGAACATTATAAGAAAGGTGCCTGTAATCCATTAGAATTGTTCATAGCCAATCCTAGCGCATGGAAACAAGGGTATAAGTTTGGCCTACGTATTGCAGGTTCTGGATCAGATCCAGGGACCATTGTATATATAAGATTAAATACCCAAGCCCATCGATCATCTAGGTACCATATACATAACACTTTTTATGAGACTATGCATGTAAATAAGTTTGATATCCCTCACCCATCCCAGAATTTGTTTCTGGAGTTAGCTGGAGCAGTGGTCTCCAGTCTCCATATTTCAGATTGTTACTTTTGTGGTGGAACCAGAATGGGTGACCAATGGCCCTGGGAAGCCCAAGAGTTGAATTACTCAATAACTTATAATCACACTGAATTGCATAAGACCACTAGTGAATGGGTCTTAGCACACTCCATAGTTGGACGTCTGTGTTATGCTCGAACTGGACCCCCAGTTCACCTTGCAGGTGGGACAGCTGGTCTGCCTCAGCCAGAGGTTTTATAACGACACTACAAAGCAGATGTCCTGGTGGTCAGGAGTTAATGAATCTGAACCCACTAATCCATTAGCAAAATTCCCTGAGCTTGCTGATTTATGGACTAACCTGGCCCAGCCTCATGCTTGGCAAGCCCCACCTGGTTTGTATTGGATCTGTGGAACTCGAGCATACGCCCGACTCCCTATTCATTGGGGAGGAGTGTGTGTCTTAGGGACCATCCGACCTTCTTTCTTCTTGTTACCCACAGAACATGGAGAACAATTAGGATACCCAGTATACACTAAGAGACAGAAAAGAGCAGCTCTCCAGATAGGCAAGTGGCAGAAATGGGATGGGGATGATTGGCCACCTGAGAGGATTATTGCCTATTATGGACCCGCCACTTGGGAGGAAGATGGCACTTGGGTGTATCGGACCCCTGTGTATATGATAAACCGTATTATACGTTTATCAGCAGTAGTTGAACTAATTACTAATGAGACTAGTCAAGCACTTACACTTCTAGCTAGACAAAGCACACAAATGCGCACTGCAATATATCAGAATCGCTTGGCCCTAAATTATCTGTTAGCAGCTGAAGGAGGAGTATGTGGAAAGTTGAATTTAACCAATTGTTGTTTGAAGATAGATGACAAAGGTCAAGTAGTTGAAGAAATTGCTGAAAATATGCGAAAACAAACTTATGTGCCAGTACAGACTTGGCATGGTCTTAAAATACCCAATTGGTTTGAATCTATTTTCTCTTGATTAGGAGGACTTACTACCTTTGTTATGATAATATTAGTAATTGTAGCTTTGTTTCTGTTGTTACCATGTATAATTCCTTGTTGTATGCACTCTATTAACAGTGTTATTGAGAATACAGTGGAGCGGAAAACCGCAACTAAGATTTTAGCCTTATGGCACCCTAATCCTGCTACCTATGGTCGAAACCCGACCCCAGTGTAATTGAGTGATTTAACTCTCACACCTTATTAGTATTAGGGTGAGATTAATCAAAGGGGGGAATGTGGTAGGCGAAGGCCTATGATCCATAGTGTCTGAAATAAGCAGAGAGGCCTAAACAGCTTGACCTGTAAATGAAGCCTGTGGAGAGGCCCAAAGGAATTACACACTCCCCTAAATGCTGCTATAATAGAATCGAAACTTAACTGAGCACAATTAAGTATAGCTAGGCAGAATCGAAACTTAGAGAATGTAGAAAAACAAGTTTTAATTGGTATTGATAAGAGAGTGAAGCTTCTATGGAATTAATTAACTCTGCTCAAAGAAAAGTTACAGTGCCCTGCTTTCCCACATGTTTTAGTTAGTCAGTGACCTTGGAGGTAAAATGTAACGAGAGCCTAAGAAATGACCATTGTAATGAGGACTGTAAGGGGGGTAAGCAGGTGCTGAGCCCAGACCAAGGTCCTCATTGGAGCTACGTATTGGTACCGGGACCAATAGATGGGGTGAAAGGGTTTACCGGGACCAATGAGAAGTTTGTCTATATCTAGAATGGAAAAGAACAGTATAAAAGTTGTTGTTTTACTAACAGCCATTGCTCAGCCATTTTGAATGTGATTCTGCTTGAGTCTTGTGCACAAATAAATGATTTGGACCTTCTGAACAGACTTCTGGTATTATTGGATTGTTTGCGCTCTGCTGCTACAATGTCATATGGCCTCTGATGTAGATTCCTCACCATTTTGGATGTCATTCTCCGGACCGCCACTAAGCTTTCTATATCCTTTCTAAAATATGTTTCTTTCCCCTTTGTGATCTACCTTCACAGCATGTCATTACTTTCTGCCTGAAAGAGGCCTGTGCCCGGTGGGATGAGCTAATAGCCATACAAATGGCTTTTCATTAAAGCTCATAATATCTCCATTCAGGCATTAGAGCATGAATTCACTCCACTCTGCCAAACGGTGTTATCTCTTACTGTCCCTTTCCTGTCAATGCCACATCCTGCATGGGCAGGGCAACCCTGCAACTTCCCACTCCATTAATGATTTTCTAGTGACATAGTACTTCTCTATTGCCACTGCCAGAAGCTCCTGCTTCAGAGCCGCCTGTGCTTAGAGGGATGGGCCAACAAAATGCTTTTCATTAGAGCGTGAAAAATCCTTAGCAAGCCAGAAAAGAACTTAAAATCACTGTGCTGCTGTCACCAGCCCTTAATGCCCTCTGTTACCATGTCTTGCTTAGCAATCCCCTGGCTTACCTTGAAGTATTTACCCCTGAATTCCACTCCCTGCCCAACAGTACTTGCCTCTGTTACTGACAGAAAGAGGGACAGACAGACAGAAACAGAATAGAGAGAGAGAGTGAAAATGCTGGACCGCAGATAAGGACCAGAAGACAGAGAAAGTGAATAATGCTGAAAGGCAGACTAAAGGAAGCAACAAAATCAAACTCAGAGGGTGGGAAAGACAGACCGACTGAACAGAAAGAAACCAAGGACAGAGAAAAGCGAGTGTTTTAGTCTCCTTTCTGGTTCATGTTGTTTACTTTGCCCAGGGAGTGCCTTAGTTATATGGTTGTATAGTGGTTTGCAGAATTGTAGGTTTCAGAGTTCACTTTCATGGGATATTTCAGGTCTTAGGTCTATAGCTTCTTTTACTCTTATCAAAGTCTGATTACATCAGTCTCGGGTGAGCTCAGTATGTGGGCTGTACCCAGGACAGGAAGCAAACAGCCTGTGTGAATTACAAGCAAACTCATTCTTTCACAGGCAATACTCTTTATGCCATCCAGCAGCCCATCCTTCACTATAGAAGCAGAACCTTTTGAAGTGCTTATCCTTCAGGTTCAAAGCTCTTCGCCTTTCATCTACTTTTGGAGCATTAGTGCGAGGAACGTTTCTACGATTTGGGTTTCCAGGGTTCCCTTCACCCACAGTTTGAATCATACCTGTTCTGTTCCTGGACGTCGTGCCTGTGGTTGATATGGATTATCGCACGATAATAACACCGCTTGGAATCATCCGTTTTTTTCAGATCTTCTTGTCCTGTACTGCTTTCAGCCTGGTGGCTAGCGTGAATGCATTTGATGGCAACTACGGTGCATGGTGTATGTTCACCTGGATCTTCTGCTTCATTGTCACTGTTCTGATCGTGCTATTGGAGCTAACTGGAGTCTGCAGCAAGCTTCCGCTATCCTGGGAGGACTTCACCTCTGCATTCTCCATGCTGGCAACACTCATGATCTTCACCACATCCATCATCTACCCTTCCATCTATCTCAAGGGTGGCTGCAGTGGCCATGTGTGTGCATGTATGGCTTCTGCCACAGCCATGTCAATCCTGTGTTTCATTGCCTATGCAGTGGAGGTGGGGCTGACCAGAGCCAAACCAGGAGAAATCAGCGGCTTCTTATCCACCATTCCTGGACTGCTAAAGGTTTTTGAAGCTTACGTTGCTTGTTTGATCTTCTCCCTGCTGGATAATGATCATTTATACAATGCCAATTCCGGCCGTCAGTGGTGCATGGCAGTCTACTGTATTTGTTTCATCTTCACCATGCTCATTATCTTCCTCACCATTGGCCGGCTTTTAGCTAGTCTACCTTTCCCATTTGAGAAGTTCCTCATTGGATACAATGTGCTGGCTGTCCTGATGTACCTATCGGCTGCTATTGTTTGGCCAATATTTTCTTTTAGGGACAATGGCAGCAGACCCAGTAGCTGTGATCAAAATGTAACTTGCACATGGAACAGCCTTCTTGGGGCAACCTTCCTCACCTACATCAACCTCATTGCCTATATCACAGACCTGGTTTATTCAACAAAGATGGTTTTCTTCACAACCCCAGCCTAACTATATTTTGAAAAAATGTGATTGTGTAGACATTCAATGGGATGTCTGAAAATACAGCTTTTATAAAACTGAATGCCCTTTTATACCTTTTACTGCATGTACCCCACGTGTGAAAACTACAACTCTGTCAAAAGAGAATCATTTAATTTTCACCCTGGAAAACACTTGTAATTTGATTCTCTATATACAATGTTATTTCAGAATTTTTCTTTAAACAGTGAGTTTTGATCTGCCTGGCCATGTCCAGAGGTTTCGTTTTACTTTATCTGGCTTAAAGTCAGATTTTTGCCTGTACACTGAGTTATGTTTTATCTCAGTGTAGGGTGTTACTCTTCCTGACAGCCAAGCCTTGATTTGCCTGGTAAATGGGTTTTGCTCTGCCTTGCTCTGAGGTTTTGCTCTGTTTCTCTTGACGTTTTCTCTTTTCTTGACCTTTGCTCTCTCCTAGTTTGGTCTGAGTGGCGCGCCTGCATTCTAGTACGCCACGTGCCCTAATTCTTTTCTCTGCTTACATTTTTTGGATGTGATCCAATGTGGTATATTGCCAATTAGGGGGTAGTTTAATAACAGAATTTTCTATGCATATGATGATATACGTAGATAAAGGCCTATTATAAAATGCCAAAGAGCATAAAAATGCACACGATGGCATATATGTGCATACTTTAGTGGTAGATATATCTGAGAGCATGGTTTGGATGGAGCACAGCTGGAGTTTGCAAGTATGCGCATTGATTATAAAATATCATATAAGTGGAATTTTAGAAAGGACGTCCTAGTACAGGCTGGGACGTCCAAGGTAAAGCATGCAGAAAATCTTTGGGAACATCTGGGTTCCAGACCAATTTTAGGAGCATGGACATCCTCAGCCTGTCCACATAGACTTCCCGGCTACAGAATAGTAGAGTAGAGATGGCAAGCACATGCAAGGTGGGGACATCTAGCGGTGTGGCACACTGGAAATATAAACCCCCATTCTCTGGCAGAGTTCGTTGTCAACACAGGAAACATGGGATAAGAGTTTACATCCTTCTTTTTGCCCTCTTGATGTTTGGCAGGCAAAACAAGCACTTTTCCATTGCCTATTTGTGCCTGGAGCACGTATAAATGTGAACGCACGAGACGTACAAGCAGTTTATGAAATCAGGCGAGGATGTCCAGGTTCTTGGTAATACCTTGGACACGCCTACACCTACCCTTTCCGATCTGGACATCCTCCTCCTGGGAAGGTTCATCGAACTGGCTTCTAAAATGGCTGCACCTGCTTATAAAGCATAATCCCTACAACTTACACGGCTATATTTTTAAAGACAAATAGGCTTTAAAGTAGGCGCCTGCTTACCCTCTTAGGCTAGGAGCCCTGTTATAAAATTACCCTCTTAATTGCTTATCCACTGTTTCTACCTGCTGTACACAAAAAGAAAACAGGCACACTTGAGTAAGCACCATAACATAGTGTCATGGGAAAGAAAAAACAAAATGGCCTATCCATTCTGCTCAGCAAGATGTCACATGTCGCACGAAAGCTGATTGTGGGTTGCATGGTTGGTGAGGAGAACCTGAGACAGATATTTGGAAGAAGAAATAGCATTAAAGTTTTTAGAGGTCTTCACTGAATTATCTGCCTAAGTTTCTTTGCTTAGCCTATACAGGGTTATTTTATAAAGTCCCACCTGATTAATGCACATCTTCATGGGCTTATGTCAAGCCCATTGTCTAAAAAAAAGTAAGGGCCTACTTTTCTTTATAGAATACTAGCGTAAGTGGCCAAATACGCGCATTAATCTAAGGTGCATTCACTTCTGTCAGCCGTAGGACTAGTGTATATGTCTGTGCCTACAGTTTTCAAGAACACACCTAATTATAGCATTTTATAATTTACGCGCGGGCTTGTGCTCTCTGTCCATGCTCCACTCACGTGCATGCCCAGCTTGCATACTTTCAGAACAGAGGCCGCCTCAGTTATGCACATACTTCACTAAAATGCCATCCTTTATGTGTGAAATTGGCATGTAACTTTAAACAGCTTCTTCTGAAATTACCTCCTTAAGGCAAACCGTTAGTAGAACTTTCGATGGACTTGGTTGTTAGACTTCTTTATTTTTCTACTATGACTATAACCCACAACTGAGTGGATCTGATTGCAAAAGAATCTTTAAGAGCATATTTGCTTAAAAACTGCCAAGTACCAGAGATGAGAGCTACTATACCTTAGGCAAGGTTTGGACAAAGTTGTTGGTGAGTTACAGCTCGCTGGGCATGTCTGTATGAAATGAGCTAGTTGCCAGTTTCTGTGTGTATGCTAGGCTTCATTCATGCTCATGAATGTTGGACTTTGCGCTGCCAGTGGCGAAACAGAGATCTTTGTTGGGTGACTGTGGGTAATCGTTCTGCCTGAAGAGCTGACTGTTGCAAGCTAAGTATTTTTGAGTAATTGTTTGTGCCCATTTGTTGCCCCTTCCAGTTAAGTTTGCTGTTTTCTGTTGCAGGAGAATTGGTATCGTTGAGTGGTGGTGAAGTGATGGTGTTCACCCTTTTTTGTGATAAGTAAACTTCATCAAAATAAAGCATTATTTTATTGAAATATAATTGATAAAGATTTGGTCTGTAAAAATTTAATAATAAAAATTATATCGGAGAGTTTTTCTGGCTGGTGATTGTGAACAAACTTATCTCCTTTGGGCAGGTTTCTGCCATATAGAGGGAATATGATAGAACTACTGAGGCCTTTTCTCTCCGTGTAAAAAATTTTAAAAAAATTTACATTTTTTTTTTAAAAGTTAGTCCTATATTTTGAATTAAGGTAGCTGTTCAGGCAGACTGAGGACACTGCTCAGTGTTTAGGAGTATTAGATTTGACCTTGATAATTTACTTTAGTTGATTGTTGAGAGTTAGTTTATGTGTTTGTGACCCGGGGGGGGGGGGGGGAGGCTTGGTTGGCGGGTTTTAGTACTACTAGTACTACCGGGGTGGGATTTGTTTTGTTTTTATTTTGCACATCCCATGACAAGAATAAACCTCACCTTTCAACCAGTTTTTGTTGAGTAGGATCTCAGTCTCTAAAATTCACTGCTGAAGATCTTCTTAATTTACATTATAACAAAGAGAGCAGCAGCCTGGAACCAGGGTTCAATTCCCAGTGATGCCCCTCGTGGTTTTGGTTAAGTCACTTAAGCCTGCATTGCCTCATCTATAAAATTAGATTGTGAGCCTGCAAGGGACAGGGGAATATCTGCCATACATGAATGGAACTCACCTTGAATGACAACCAGAAAGCTGTGAGTGAAATATAAATAAAAATGAAGGCAGTATTCACAAGCACTCTTCCAGAGATCAAGGGCAGTTTACAATAAATGAACAAGTTACATAGAACAATGTCACGAGTGGAACATTACACATAGATATTTACACCGTTAAGGCCTGTTGTTCCCCTCGGGACAAAGCTGTATGCTGTAATTTATGCCCTTTCTGTAAAGCAGACAAACTGATGCACAAGCTAAAATTGAAAACTTATTTTGGTGATATGGAATTACGATCCAGTGGATCGAACATTGAGGCACCGGCATTACGAGTACCTTTTGCCTTTTAAGTCCTCATGGTCTCCTCCGGGTCCAACTCACCCGGCCCTTGATGTCTTCAAACAGTTGGTTTTGATGGATGTGTCTGCTTTACAGAAAGGGCATAAATTACAGCATACAGCTTTGTCCCGAGGGGAAAAACAGGCCTTAATGGAGTTGCATAAGAGGCCTGATTTAGTTATTAGGCGGGCCGATAAGGGAGGGGCGGTTGTGGTCCAATCTAGGGAGACCTATGTAAAAGAGGCTTTAACTCAATTGCAAGATCGAACGGTGTATATTAAATTGGAGATGGATCCCCAGGAGTTTTTACAGCGTAAAATCCGGTCATTAACTCAATTGGCCTTAGCAGATGGCCTGATTACCAGAAAGGAGTATAATTTTTTAAATGTGGTAGCCCCGACTACAGCTAAATTTTACACAGTTCCCAAGGTGCATAAAAATCCACAGGTTCCCCCTGGTCTCCCTATCGTATCAATGAGGGGTAGCATTCTTGAGCCTTTATCCTACATATGTTGACTCGTATATACGGCCTTTGTTGCAGACTATTCCGTCTTACGTAAGGGATACCACTCATTTTTTGCAGATCTTAAAGGGTATGAATCAATGGTCTACTTGTCCTGATGTCCTATTAGTCACATTGGATGTGGTCTCTTTGTATACCTACATTCCTCAAGAAGCGGCGTTACAGGTGATTGCTCAAGTACTCCATCTCCGTGAAGATTTATCTGAATCAAAATTTACGTTTATCATGGCTTTGGCAAAGCTAGCTATTCAACGTAATTATTTTTTATTTCAGGGTGACCTGTATCAACAAGTCGCAGGGGTGGCCATGGGTGCCACATGCGCTCCGTCTATTGCAAATTTTTATATGGGGATTTTTGAAAAACAGTGGGTGACTCCATCACAATACATTTCTCAGATTTTGTTATGGAGGAGATATATAGATGATATCTTTTTGATGTGGCGGGGCACAGAAGAATCTTTACATCAGTTCTTCGAATAGATTAATCATCAGGACACTAACATTACGTTCACATACTCTTTTGATAGCGATATCCTTACGTTTTTGGATTTAAAGATCATGAGAAGCACCTCAGGGTGGTCAACAACAGTTTTTAAGAAGGACGTAGATAAGAATACGTTTCTGCATTTTCGAAGTTTGCATCCCCGTCGTCTCAAGGAAAGTCTTCTGTATTCGCAGTTCCTGTGGTTTCGTAGGAATTGTTCAGATGTGCGAGAATTCAAACGGAGATCGAAAGGATTATTTGTTGACTTTTTGTCCCGTGGATATCCCTATCAGATAGTTAAGAGAGCCTATACGCGAGCACTTTTTAATCATCGAGCTTTGTTGTTGGAGTCCCGCTTGACTACTTCAAGGGAAATAGATTCAGCACATGTGAATTTTATCACAAGATATTCTCCGTTGAGTTTGGCGATGCAACGAATTATTCAGAAGCATTCTAACATCCTTACGGTGGTTCCAGGTCTTGAGGAGAAATCCATTAGATGTGTTTGGACTAGAGATAGGAATCTGAAAGAACTTTTAAGTCCTGCAGTGCTGCGGCCGCTGGAGGATGCCCCTAGGGAGGTTAAGCCTAGAGGGCATCGCTGCTGCGGCAGCTGTGACATTTGCTCGATCACATTGGAAGTTTCCTATTTTGAGTATAATGGCCTCCGAAGAGAGTTAAAATCATCTACAACCTGTGGGTCCGCTTGTGTAGTTTATGCCATATTTTGCCCATGTGGATTGGTATACATAGGGAAAACCACACGTTCATTTCGGGTTCGTATTAGAGAGCATAAGAGTCGAATTAAATGTGGTGTACGTGAGGCCCCCATAGTTGAGCACTGTATGCTAAAGCACCATCAGTATGATCAACTTCGGATCTGTTGTTTAGATCAAATAAATAAGGGCGAGAGTGGTATGGCTCTAGATCGGTTACTTGTCAGACGTGAACAATGGTGGATATTCACGTTTGACACTGTGGCTCCCAAAGGTTTAAATGCATCCATAGAATGGGCAAACTGCTTGTAATGAGTTTCTGATTGATTATATTGTCTAGCACTGTTACAAAGTAATTTTAAGTGTCAGTTCGTATGCATACTTGTGTGTATCATATACCGGAGATTTTTTTGTGAGGGTCCTGGAGGTTGAGAAAACGGGTCTGATAGTTGGTTGAGGGTTAGTATGAGGTATTGAGTTCTGATTGGAGCTCTAGATCCCATGTGTCTCTTTAAAGATGGAGGGAGGTGTTCAGTTCGCATGCGCGGCGTTTCAATTGAGCCGGTAAAAGAAAGGATAGTCACCGGAGAAATGCGGGCAGCAGTAACTGTTTTAGGTATTTTTTGTTTTTTTGCTTTTCTGTTTGTTGGTTTTTGTTGTTCATGATGGGCAATGGTTAGTTATATGACTCACTAGATTGTGGTTAGGTGTAATGGAATATAAGTAAGTTTGATACGTTTGTATTTTATAGAATATTAACAAGAAGAATTATGGACGTTTGGGTACCTGTGAAGGGCGTCGGGATCCTTAAACTGTCCTATACCAGTGGGTGTACTCAGGCCATTCAGATAAGTACAATAATAGTGCTTCTTGTGAAAAGTGCATATGCCACCTGAGTGTGGTCACCTGCTGAGTTCTTAGAGGTCGTTGATGCAAATGGGCAATCTGCTTTGAAAACGGACGAGAGTCCTAATGGCGGAGCCAACAAGTCTGAGACCTCGGTTATTTAAGATATTGTTTTTGAATTATTATGAAAAGGAGAAAGTTTTTTGATCACCTATATTGATACATGAGCGATATTTTGTTATTTTTGGGGTAATACAGCACTTAGCCTAAGGAGCCCTACTGTATAGGGCACCTTACAAAGTGCCTTATGAGGCACCTTACAAGGCACCTTATAAGGCACCTTACAGGGTACCTTACAAGGCACCTTACAGGGTACCTTACAAGGCACCTTACAGGGTACCTTACAAGGCACCTTACAGGGCACCTTATAGGGCTCCTAACAAGACACCTTACTTATAAGGCACCTTACAGGGTGCCTTACAAGGCACCTTACAGGGCGCCTTGTAATATGCCTTGTAAGGTGCCTTGTGAGGCACCTTGTAAAGCGCGTTAGTTTGTAACATGCGTTAGCTGATACGGCTTGCTGTAACGATGCACCGCCCACGCCTTTATATGGGCATCTGTACCTTTACTGCAGAACCTAACGCGAGTGACATTACCGCAGTTTAGTAAACATACCCCTAAGTCATGTTATGTAATTCTCAATGGGGCCTATTTCCTAGTAGCTCTTGTTAATCATATTAATACACATTAAATTCAGATTAATGCGGTACATGTAAATGAATATGCCCTTAGATTGCAAGCCCTCTGGGATCACGCTAAATGTTTTTTGGATCAGATTTGGCAGAGTTAGACCGTGAGCCTTCAGATCTCTCTTTGTGTGAGTTTGTGTGGCATGTGCTTTTCTGTGTCTTAATTTCTTACATGGCTAGCACTGATAAAGCAGCTTAAAACCCAGATATTCCTTGCCAGGACTATATCCAGCCACCAGCTTGAATATCCAGGTTGGTGGATAGCAGCCACTGCCCAGTTATCCCCGGGTGCCGCCTCCTCTTTGCCACCAGAATGCCCCAGCGCTAGCCAGCTAACAACAGGGCGTTGAATGGTGGTACCCTGGGATATTCGGTGGCACTAACTGCGTCGATTCTGCCGAATATCCTGGTCACCGTGATTAAAGTGGTTAGCAAGTCTAGCCATCTAATCGCTCTGAACATTGGCCCCCTTGTTTTTATCAGTAGCTGACCGCCATTTCTTTTCTAGATATTCATTTTGCTTTTGGCCTCAGATTTTTAAAGCTCTAGGTGACATCCAGCTGCATTTAGTGCAATTTTCAACCTTTTACAGTCCGGACATCTTTTCAAGCCTGGATTCCCCAGAGAAGGGGGAACCCCAACTGAGCAAAACCTCAGTTAAAACACTCCTGAAATGTGGGAACAACCTGCACAGCCTCAGGAACGTTTCAGAGAAGACACCAGCTCAGCTTCATCCCAGCGATGTGACTCACTTGCCCACTTGTGTGGCCGTAGTAATTTATTGCTTTGGTTTTATATACCGCGCTATTTTAAATCAATGCGGTTTACAGCAATCCCGTTTGTCCATGGAGAAATGCCTAACACATCTGAATTAACTCACCTTAAGCTAAATCTAAATTAAAAACATAATAATAAGGTAAGTTGAAACTTTCTTATTTCACTAGCTGTTGGGAGTTTACTCCCCTTTCCTTAGGTCCCAAACAGAATGCAAAAACGGTGACAATGCAAGAAAATACAAGCGAATAAAAGGATTTAATAAGGGAATTGTTTAATTCTCTACAAGAAATAATTCTACTGCCTCTGTCTCTGTCACCTTCTTATCACTCTAACACATCAACTTCACCATTCTCTTTTGGAGTTGGGGGGATTTAAAAAAAATCTTTAATTACTCACCTTTTCCAAATCAGAGCTTAAAAAGAGTTACATTTTAGGTATTATAGTTATTTACTTGCTCTAGGTGACTTACGATCCAGGTTGTAACTGAGGTGATGGAGGGTGAAATGACTTGCCCAAGGTCATAAAGAGTTTCAGTGGGAGAAGTGGGATCTTCTCACATTACCATTGTAACGTGTTACTGGGTTAGAAACTGGTTGCGTGATAGACGACACAGAGGAATTCACTCTGAGAGGATAGAGGTGGTTAGTGGGGTGCCTCAGGCAGGACTGGTGCTTGGTATTAAGGATGTAAGTGAACCTTCAGTCTTGTGCCTCTCTCAGTTAACTTTCAGGTCCGTAGTCTACTCCCCTTCCCCCCTCATGCTCCAAGATTTGTATAAATGCCTATGGATACATTCATTTTAAAACTGCGTCTGTATGATAGGCATTTAAATAACCAAAAGATATTAATACGCATGAAGCAAGCTTCTTCCAGTGGGAACTGTAGAATTAGGGGTCATGATGTTAAGTTCACTCACTCGCCTTCTCTCCGTTATTTATTTTAGATTAACACTATTTTAGTTCCCTGTTTTAATTTTTTTTATTTTTCTCCCCTTTTCTTCTTCTCTGTTCTACCTACATCTGCAGCTTGTCTCACACTCTCCACAAAATGGTACCAAATTCCAGAAAGGAAGAAACAGACCATGAGACTGAGGAGCAGCTCTGCAGTGGCGTATACACACACCCTCCTCTACCGCCTGTAGGGAGGGTGTAAGGTTTAGGGATATGTTCCTGGTTCATAATCACTCAATGGCCTTTATTCTGCTCTAATAAAATATGTCAACCAAACTACTATATTGTGGACAAAGAAAAAACCCCAGGCCAGCATAAGGATATCATAAGCCTTAGCAGAGTGTATGCCTGGACTGGAGAGTCCATGCAGAAGCTTTGTGCAGAGGGCATGTACACAGGAAACCATGCAAAAAAGTTTAAGCTGAGCCGTTAGTCCTGAAGACAGTAGATGGTTTTGACAGTTGGTGAGTATAAGCAAGACAGAGAGGCCTGGGGAATGTTGAAACAGGACCATAGAGGGGACAGAAAGGTCAATGACAGGAAACAGAAGGAGGGAGGAGGGGAGAGGACCCAAAGACGAATGGATTTGGAAACTGTATGCATACACGGAAGCAAAAAATGTATATATGTAACATGATATAATATATATATAATATATATAATATATATATAATATAATATATACATAATATAATATATATATATTATATATTATAATATTTAATTATAATATAATATATAATATATATAATATATAATATATAATATAATATGTTCAATGTAAATGTATACAGATGTGTACAATACTGTTAAGCTGTTACATGTAAACCGCCTTTGATCTCTGGAAGGGGCGGTATAAAAGAAAATAGTTAAATAAATAAATAAACATGATTATTGTACTCGGGGGAGGAGGAATTCTGGAGGTGTCTGGTGTCTGATGACTGACAGAAGCTCTCCTCTCCGCTGCCTGTATTGTCCATCAGTTATCTAATAAACAGAGATTCTGATTGCACCTGTACTGACTTTTGGATCTGGACTATACAGGAAATTAGTGATAATTAGTAATCGGTCTTTTGTGAGTAACAAGGCCTCACACGCCCCACTCTTCCAGTCCAGGCTCCACCCCTTTCTTGGCCAATCTCAGAAGGCTTCAGGAGCAGGTGAAAAGGCCCAGGGTCCAGACCCTCTTGCAGCTAAAAATGATTGCAGTTTTTAAATTATTAATCCTACATCATATGATCATTGAAATTATTATACTAATATGATAATTATTGGCAGGCTTATTCTGTCCTGGAAGTAGATCCCCTCTGTACATCCTGTCTGAGCCAGACGTACAGAGGGGATCGCGATTCTGAGCCCACTGGGCACAACTAGCCCCGTGGGATCAGAATCGCAAACAGTTCTGTACATGCAGGCCGGGACTGCAATTCAGTCCCGCCTGCACACTCAGGACCTTCCCGGCTAACTCAGTCAAGGCTCTTCAATGGAGTTGCGGCGCTATGTGTCAAATTGCCATGGCACTGCGTCTCCATTGAAGAGCCGTGATGCCGGTCGCAAGCTTCCCAGCTTTATTCCCCGCAGCCTGACCCCCAATACAGCCTCCTAAAGCCAGGGTTGGGCTACGGGGAATGTCTTTGGTCCTCCCCTGCCCCAGCTGCGCCCCGGGCCTGCAGTAAAAAAACATGCAGGGAAGTTATTCCACCTCAGAGGAGGAATAACTTCCCCGCACAAGTCGCCGGCCCTGGACATACATGGCCAACATTAGAAATGGCCCTGTACATCCAGGGCCGGTGACCGCCACCACCCGCCCTTCCTCCGCCTCCGATCCGCACCTTCCCCGCCCCCATCTAACTTCCCTGTACAACCGGCAGAGATGTTAGAGGCGGCAGAGAAGGCACGGATAGCGGAGAAGGCACGAATAGCGCAGAAGGCACGAATAGCGCAGAAGGCACGGATAGCGCAGAAGGCACAAATAGCGCAGAAGGCACGAATAGCAGAGAAGGCACGGATAGCGCAGAAGGCACGGATAGCGCAGAAGGCACGAATAGCAGAGAAGGCACGAATAGCGCAGAAGGCACGGATAACGCAGAAGGCACGGATAGCGCAGAAGGCACGAATAGCCATCCCCGCTATTCGTGGCACAGAATTGGGCCCTGAATGTCTGGCAACACTGGTGCAGTTGCTTGTCATATGAGGATCACATGTCTTCTAAACTTAAAGGCATCAAAAGAACACATGAGATTTTAAGGAACTATTTACATTTTAACAGTTACCGAGCTGGTAAACTATTTACAATAAAGTACATCTTACTGCATACAATTTATTTAATTATTTATTTATTTATTTAACATTTCTTCTATACCGCGCTATTAAGATCAGTGCGGTGTACATTGAACAAAATATACAACAATGTATGCAAGTAACATTGAGTTTACATAGAACATGGGAATATATAACATGGATTCTACCTGGTCTGTGTTAGAAGCACAGTCAGTGGCAAAATTATTATATGGAAATAGGTCCATGAATATTCATTATTGACATCATGAAAACCTGACTGGTCTGTGGCTCTCCAGGACCGGAATTGCCCACCCCCCATGCATCTTGGAAGGCATCCACAATTTTTTTATTTCTTTCCAGATTTGCAGAAGGAATATTCAGATCCACATTGGGTAGATTAAAGTCACCCAATATAATCGCTTCCGCCTTCATGGCTACCTTTGTAATATCAATAATCAAGTCTCTATTCATTTCTTCGGTTTGAGTTGGAGACCTTTATACTACACCAGCATGGATGATAGTGCCATCTACTCTTTCCAACACAATCTATAGCACTTCTGCTTTTCCCCATGTCCCCTGCATTTCAGCAGCTTTAATATTGCTTTCGACATATAGGTCTACTCCTTCTCTTTTTCTGCCTTCTCTATCTCTCCTAAATAAATTATAGCTGGCTATGGTTATAGTCTATTCATGTGACTCGTTAAACAATGTTTGTTTCTGTAATGGCGACATTGTTCAAGTCCATTTCCATCATTAGGGCTTCTGGTCAGGAACTCTGTTGGCTAGGCTTCGAGCATTTGTGCTCATTGCTTTCCAGCATTTGTTGACTGGCTTGCCTGTATTTTGCGTGGATTTTGTTCTAAATGCCTCTTCCCACTTGCCATTGATGTATGGTTTAAAAGTGTGGCTGTTTCCAATGATATTATGCTTTTGCTGGGAGGGACGTCCTGAACTTGTCCTTCTCCATCCATCACCCCCTTTCCCTAGTTTAAGTGCTTGTCCACATATTGCCTGAATTTTTCACTTAGGATCCTTTTCCCTGCGATAGTATAGTCTCTTGTTGATCCGTTCCCCCAGTTACTTGTATATCTAAATCCTTCTTGTTTGCACCAGGTTTGGAACCATGTATTAAAGTTGTTTATGCGATGCAGCCTTTCTGCCCCCTTACCAAGAACAGGTAGAATTTCTGAGAATGCTTTTTTTATACCACCTTTCTACAAGTCAAGACGGTTTATAAGGAACTATAAACAGGAGATAAAAAAAACAACTCATGGTAATTCTTACATAAACTGGTGACGAACACTGAAACATTTGTAAAAGGCTCCAGCGCCAAGATGGCTTCCTTACAACTTATTTATAGGGAGAGCATACTGATTATCTGGGGACCTATCTACAAGCACGATAGCAGTATTTATGGTCTGAGGGTAAGAACTATTTGAGTCCAGAACGTGTCCTGTGGAGAAGATGTTTGATAAGTCGTAGTAGTACAATTATTTAAATAAGCTTCATTTGTATGATTCATTTATTCTGCAAATCAGGAGGGTTTCAGGATGGCGTTGACCATTTCTGTTTTAGTCAGTGACATACATCTAATGCGAGAATGCCGCAGCACAACAAATGTGTCTGGATGCCCTAAAAAATGTTTGTGCATGGAGTTTTTTTTAATCTCTGAAGGAAGCCGAGGTAAGGTGAATGCACATTTTGTAAAGTCAGGCACTTGGGAGCTCTGTTTCTGGCAGGAGCCCAGCACAGCTTTTGCTGGGGTATCTATTTCTGCCATGGACGAGTTTCCATAAATAGCATCTGAGTCTGCCTTGAGCTGCCCTGTTCCCTACTCCATTAAAGAGAAATGCTCACCGAAGCCTGCTGATTACATCAGCAGGAGCCGCAAAGACTGTTTGTACAGTGTGAATGCTGCTGACGGGGCTATATTTGTTCAGGATTGATGTTGACTTCCAGATGGCAGTGCTCTGCCATTGCGTCTTCCTTGCTGTTTAGTAAGCTGCTGTGGTTAAAAGAGAACTGAGAACATTATCTCAAATTCACTAAACTCCAATGCTGTCATCATTCCCCTTTCCTGCGGACATCCAGGGGGTAATTTTATAAGGAGGTGCCTAAAAATGGTATTTTAGTCATTTACATATATAAATGGCCTCTTACAGAATCGCGCCCGGTGCAAACATGTTTGCTTAAATTTTATGGTGTGTGCTTTCATGGTGGGCCAGCAGGGGGCAGAGTTTGGGCAGAGCATAGACTCGTGTTGATTATAGAATAGTATAATTTACATGTGTACTTGCAAAATGTAGGCGTGGTCACTTGCACCAGCTATAGGGCCTTAAGGTGTGTTTACAGCTACTTACACTAGTTTTTTTTATAAAGAAAAGTAGACACCTACCTTATTTTATAAAATAAGCTAAAAAAAAAAAGCGTGCTTTGGCTGACTTAAACCAGGTGCTCTGTTGCAAAATTACCCTTCACATCTCCCAGTACAGCATGAGCTCCCAAAACCTATAAATCTGTTTATTAAATCTCTGCCTTCCATAGCTGGCAGCTACGAGGCTAATGTTCAGATGATTTGTCTGTTTAATTTCAGCTCCCCCACTCACTTGTGGTTGCGGAGGAGGTGGGGCAAGGCAGACGGCAACGTGGAGCAATCGGCTCTGCAGATTTTTTGAAAATTCTCTCTTTTTACGTATCTCCGCCACTCTGCCTTTTTTTCCTCAGCCCTTCCCTTTGGAACTTGCTATTCTACGGGAACAAGCAGGAAGTCACTCCTCACAAATTGGGTGACATCGGTATCGACAGAGCTTGCGCGGATCCACTCCCTAGCTTTCAAAGAAAGCCTCTGGGAGTTAGACCACACATGTGCAGTCACCTTCCTGCCCAAGGATGCCATCTTACCTCAGTCTTATTTTTTCCTTGGAGCCCTGCAGACGGTCCTGTCTGTCGTCACTGGTAAAAGTTGATTTCCTTAGCGTCCCTCTAGTCCAGTCCCGGAACCATAGAGTTGTCAACCTCCTCCAGCAGCCTTGGAGACTGAAATACATCATCGCTTTGCTGGCACCAGTATAAGTAGGCAAGGACCGCCCCCTCTCACCAGTACTTTCAGTCTCCAAGCAGCTTGGAGGTTCTGAGCCCAGGGCTGGGCTCAGTGAGAACAAATAAGCAGAGCTTGGGTTTTTGAAATTTACTCCTTTTGGTTTATTTTCCCTGTTTGATTTGGTTACTTCGTTTTTTTTTATGTCAGATCTGCTGCTGCTGTAAGGGTTCCTGTGTCTGTGGACCTTTATTTTTTGTTTCTAAAGGATCAGGGAGTTCTTCCCCCTCCCTCTCTGCATTGCCCCAGCGTCTAAACGAGCACAGGGGAGACAGTGCTGATCCGTGGCCTCCCTGCTCCCGAACCCGCGTTGAAGGGGTGAGGAGCAGGTGGAAGGCGGGCAGTTGCAGCAGCAGCGATACAGGGGCTGAAAAGCCTGAGAAGGTTGTGCCCAGATCAATCGGAGCTGAAGCCGTTAAAAAGGCTGTGCTCCGGTGTCCTGTTGGCTCCTTTCCCTCACTCCCCTCCCCCTCCCCTTCCCCCCCGGGATCGGCGGCGGTGGTAAGTACCCACGCAGATCTGCTTTGGGGAGCTGGTTTAAAATGGGAGGGGAGGCTTCGCGGCGGCTCCCGGGGTTGCAGGGTGCTCAGGGCCTTGCCGCGGGGGGGTGAGAGAGTGTGCTTTTTTGAGCGGGAATGCTGGCAGTGGCCATTTTGAGGGCCGCGTTTTCACTGGCAGGATTTATTTGTTTTGGTAGACAGCCTTGCTCCTCAGCTCCCTTGGGGGGAGCGGATAAGGAGCATTTAGTGTGCAAATTCTAGTCTGATTTTGATTTTTGCCTTTAATTTACTTTAACTTTCTTTTTGATTCAGTTGCCTTTGATTAATTGGTAACCGGGGATTAGTTCCTTTGGTTAGGAGCAAATATCTTTATTTACAGTGGTTTTAAATTTGAGCCGGCCTCTTTAAGTTTGTAGCAGCTCTCACCTTCCCTCCTCAATTATTTTTTGCTTGATGCAGGCCTTTGCTGGTGCGGGTCTCTCTCCCTTGACTACGGGAGAAAGCTCCGGGACCCGTACATCCACACTGCAGCTGTGTGAGACGGAGCCTCTCCGTTGCTGCGGGATTTAATTTGCACGGTGGAACCGGCTGAGCGATCCTCTCGGAGCACTTTAAGGTGGTAGGAGCTGGCAGGGTGGCTTTCTGCCCTGCTGGTAAGGCCTTCGGGCTCTGTCGGTCTGCTGAGGCCTCCTTTTTTGGGGCCCTTTTCTTTCTGGGTGTTTGGACCACATGGTGGGAGTTGCAGTGAGAGGCCTGTGTGAGGAAGACAAGCTGAATAGCTAGTTTTTTGGGCCTAGTGTTTTAGACCTCTTTATTTTTGAGTTTGTTCTTAATTTATAGGACAGCAGTTGTGGCATTGATTCCACATGTTCTTTCCCTTCTAATCATGTCTCTGAGGAGCATCTGTTAAGTCCCAGGATGTTAGGCAAATTGCCAGTTTTAGGTTCCAGAGCAGGTATTTGTAAGGGTCCGGCTGGAAATGGGCCTTTGTGTATTCTATACTGACAGTTGCCCAAAGGCCTGTCTTTCACAGGGACAGGTTTAGGAATCCTTAGGATATACAGAAGTATATAGCAGTTACCTGTCAATCAAGGAGTGCCTGGGCTAAGGTCTATGGCCACCAGAGGGCAGCGGATGCACTCAATGGGGCCTTTCTCTGTCTGTGTATGCAGCAGTTGATTGCTTATTCTCTGTAATGCTGCAGCTCCTGTTTGTATAACCAAGATTGCAGCTCTTAAATTCTGTATGGTTTGTTGGTCTCTGTTGTCCTAACAGCCACAGCTGCTCATGACTCACATGTGGTATTCAGGGCCCCCATCCCTGGGGGAGGGGGGTGGTAAAATAAGAAATTGTGTTACTCCTTAGGTTCACACAGGCAGCCACCTCTTTGCCAGGTGCCTGGGTGTTTCCTAGCTTAAGGGGGGATCACTTATCTTGCCCTTCCCCGGCAGTTCTCATCTATTTCTAGAGCAGGATTTTAAAAGGAACAAGAAACTCTCTAGTGAGAGAGAGCCTTGTTCAGTTTGAGCAACCACGGTTGATTTATTCGGGGGCTTTTGGTGCTCTGAACCCCACGAGCTGGACGCTATTTGTTTACTTCCAGGAGTTCTGCTCTCTATTTCGCTCTTCAGCTCCCTGGCAGACGTAGCAGGCTGGCAGGGGGGGAGCAACGCCTCCGGCAACGGTGAATCCCTCAGGATAAGGGGGGAAGGAAAGCAAGGTGCAGTGGGACCTGGTAGCTTTTGCAAGGCTATAACGCAGTTTGGGTAATTTTAGCTGATCTGCTTTGATTTCATTGGAGGTGGCCGGAGCTTGATTTTTGGAGTCCTATACACCCTTTCCCGGCTGTGCCCAAAACTCTCGGGATCCCAACTTCTGACTACATATTCCTCTCCAATGGTAGTTAGTAAGTGAACATGGCAGATGGAAAATCACTATTAGAACAGAGTGCATAGGATGGGTGCAATTTCCTGAAATGTGCAAAAATAAAATAAAATACAATACATAAATAAATGAACCCAGCTACAGAGTATTGATTACACTTTTTCAGTAGGCCTTCAAAGGTTGTTACCTCAGTCTTATTTTTTCCTTGGAGCCCTGCAGACGGTCCTGTCTGTCGTCACTGGTAAAAGTTGATTTTTTTAATCCTTCTTTTAGCATTTTTCTCTTCTTGCCGGTTGGCTCCCGATCACCTTCTTGCCGCCTGAGTCCACCCTAGCCTCAGTGGTGTGTTTTTCTCGGGTCCTTTTTTTTTTCAGTGCACGGGTCTTTACTTGTGCCCTCCCTGACCGAGATGTCTGAATTTGATCTTGCGGGTGCTGTCTTCTCCGCTATGTCTTCAGTCAGCAGATTTAAGCAGTGTGGCAAATGCCCCTGTACCATATCCATAACAGAACATCACAGTTGCTGTATCAAGTACCTTGGTGTGGCTTGTCACGATTCCACTTGCCCGCTCTGCCTGCAGATGTTGAGCAAGAGCCGGAGGAATCGTGAAAAGCAGCAGGGGATGGGCCTATTTGGCTTGAAGGCCTCTGCTGCGGTACTGGTATCGAGCCTGGAATTGTTGCCCTTTGAGACTGCGTCTGATGACTTGACATTGCGCGCACATGCTCAAGCCTCGGACCAGGGTTTGTCCTCGGAGGCCAATCCCTGCAAGTCCAGGACATCCTCCAAGTCGAAGTTGAAGTCCAATCCCCGAACCAGGGGTAAGAGCTCTGGTATCTGGCCTTGGAGTCCTCGACCCAACACTGAGGGTGATGGCTGGGAGCAGTCCTCGAAGCTGCCCCGGCGGGCAGAGATTCCCACCACGTCAGGGGATCAGGCCTGGTCCTCTGACATGATCATCATTGGTGATTCCCCTTCGAGGGAGCTGGCTTTGGACTCAATGTCTTCAAGGACTGAACCAGTCGCTGCAGAGCCTACTGGCATCAAAGTTAGGGTGGAGGCCTTGGAATGCAGCCTGGCTGCCTTTCTCGAGATGCAGTGGGGCCCCATGCCCAGAGCCTCTGGGTTTTCGGTGCCAACAGTGGGACCCTTCATTACAAGTACCACCCCGGAGGATGTCCAGCCAGTGCTGGAATGATTTGCTCACTCAGAGCCACGTCAGTTGGCCTCCCATTCAAGGCGTAACATGTTCCGAGCACCTTTGAGGGAGGCATTGACAGTGCCAATTTTCCCAATCCTGGAACACTTGCTCTTCAGGATGTGGGAGAGCCCTGTGATGGTGCCCATAGTGAGCTGGTGACTTGATTCCTAGAATCGAGTTGGCAAGAGCCCCGGCTTTCAGAAGAAACACCTGCCTCACAACTCCGTGGTGGTAAAGTTGGCCATGCGTCGAATAAAGAGTCAGAAGATGCACTTCTCGGTGCCCCCTGGTAGGGAGGCCCGCACCATGGATGGTTTGACAGAAAGTGCTACCAGGGCTCGATGCTCGCAGCCCACATCCACGCTTACCAGCTGTACATGGGCATGTACCTGAGGGAGCTGGCGAAAGAGCTTGCTGGGTTTCTCAGCTAGGTTGGCAGTTGAATCTTTCGAGCACTTCTGGACCTTCATTTCCTCGGTCAAAAAATGCTCCAAATTGCAGACTCGAGCGGCCTACGACAGTGTTGAGTCTGTTGTTTGTGTGGCTGCGGTGGGCATTAGTGCCCACCACCTAGCTTGGCTACAGTCCTCGGACTTGGAGCAATGGGTAAAGGACAAACTGGCCAATGTCCCCTGCCGAGGAAAGAACCTCTTCGGCAAACCCATGACTGACAAGGCGGCTGAGTTGGAGTCAGAGTTTATGACCAGGACTAAGCTGTCCCGGAAGACCTCTGACCCTTCCTATCAGAAGGCTTCAGTGAAAAGCCCTTCCACCCAAAGGTGAAAAAGGCTTACAGAAAATATCCCCAACTTCCGGCCTAGCAGGCCTCAACAGGGTCAGCAGACCAAGGGGCCGGGGCATGGCCACGTAAACAGAAAACCCCCAAGCCCCAAATAGCACTGCAGCTGCAGACTGGGGGTGCTTTTGACTCCTTGGGCATAGCCCATCTGCCCCCTGAGGGTCAGGGCTCAAGGCATATGGGAGGACATCTGGTTCACTTCGCTCACCTCTGGCCAGGCATCACCACCAATGCCTGGGTGCTGCAGGTGGTACAGGAAGGTTACCTTCTGCACTTTGACCAAACGCCTCCTTCCTTCTTTCCAGGGGAATTTCCCGTGACCTCCCTGCACAGAGAGCTCCTGCAGAAGGAACTCAAGTCCCTGCTCGAGGATCGGGCAGTAGACCCAGTCCCTTGGCCCCTCTAGAGCACAGGCTTCTACTCCTGGTACTTCCTCGTTTCAAAAAAGACAGGAGGCGTTCGTCCCATCCTGGATCTGCGGGACCTAAATTGCTTTCTGGTCAAGGAGAAGTTCAAGTTGCTATCCCTTGGAATATTGCTGTCCTATCTCCTTGGATCTCAAAGATGCATATACCCACATCTTGATCCATCCCTGGCACCGTCAGTACCTCCGCTTCATCATAAGAACATAAGATATGCCATACTGCGTCAGACCATGGTCCATCAAGCCCAGTATCCTGTTTCCAGCAGTGGCCAATCTAGGTCATAAGCACCTAGCAGTTTCCCCAAAAGACACAGGTTCCTCAATGCTTGCATTGGGTCAAGCAGTGATATCCCGGGTCCCTTTTAATAATGGTTTATGGACCTTTCCTCCAGGAACTTGTCCAAACCTTTTTTAAACCCAGCTACACTAACAGCTTTTACTACATCCTCTGGTAACAAATTCCAGAGTTTGATTACACGTTGAGTGAAAAAATATTTTCTCTTATTAGTCTTAAATAGGTTACCCTGTAGCTTCATGGCATGTCCACTAATCTTTTTATATTCTGATGACGTAAACAATCAATCTACATATCTCCAGGAACAAGCAGGAATAAGTCCTCACATATGGGTAAGTCGGAACCGACGGAGCCCGCGCGGGAAAGCTCCCCAGCTTTTCAGATGAAAAGCTTTTGGGGCTTCCCACAGCGCATGCGCGCTGCCTTCCCGCCTTCCTTACCAGCTCTCTTCAGTTTCTCTTTTTCCGCGGAGCCAGCAGGTCGTGTTCCTGTCACCGCTGAAGAAATTGTTATTTTAATTTGTTTCTTTTGACCGCGTACCTGCCTTCCCCATACCAAAACCGGTACTGCCGGTCTCTCTTTCTTTCTTTTAAAAAAAAAAATATATATATTTTTTTATTTTCTCAGCACAGCTTGGTAACTTTTGTTAGGCCTTCAGGCCTACACAAATTCTCCTCATGGAGAAACCAGCTCCTGGTTTTAAAAAGTGTACCAAGTGCAATGCTGTTATTTCTCTCACAGACACCCATGAATGGTGTCTTAAATGTTTAGGACCTGACCACTCCATACCGGACTGCCCATTCTGCTCCCAGATGTCTAAACGTGGTATGCAGAACCGGGCCAACAAGTTCCATGTGCTGTTTGCTTCAGATAATCCAGCATCACAGTCATCCAGGTCTTCCTCTCCGGATGGATCTCAGGTAACCAAACTTTCTGTGGGCAAATCCTCTAAAAGCAAATCTCTTTCAAAAGATCGAGAGGCTCTCAATCTTGAGTTCGAGGATTCTGCCCAGACAAAAAAAAACCGGCAGGAGGCTCCGGCCTCCAAAGCATCATCTATGGGGTTACAGGTTGACATCGATGGCACGGCCTCGACTGATCACCTGTTAGACTGCTCTGGGGTACCGGTCGATACCGGTACCGACATCCAGGCAGCAGTGGCGTCCATGGGCAATACTGTCCAGACCATGCAGCAGGCCGTTTTGGCTTTCATTAAGGCTGCGACGCCCTCGGTACCGATTCCATCGGTACCGACCCCGGTTCCGGTATCCACACCGGAACCAAGACCATCGACTTCCAAGCGTCGATCGGTTCCGCTTGCTGGATTCAGGCTTTTGCCCGATACCAATCCCATGCCCGATACGCCCGATGTCGATATCGATCGGTACGCGTATCGTGCATTGCAAGCACAGAGAGAATACTCAGATTCTTCTGATGAGTTCAATTCCTCTGATGACTCTGCTGAGTTTGATCTTCCTGAGGAGCCCTCTTCTCTAAAGAGGAGGATGTCTCCTCCAGAGGATTTATCCTTTCAGGATTTCATTGTTGATGTAGCTAAAGCACTTTCTATTGCTACATCTGCTGAAAAGGAACCCAGATCAAAAAAATTGGATATTTTAGGATACGCTAAACCTCCTAAAGAGGCAGTTACTCTGCCTATCCATGAAATCCTTCAAGAACACTTGATGGATTTGTGGGAGACTCCTCTAACCCTGTCTCCTCATTCCCGTAGGTTGGACACCATGTACCGGGTCCCTCCTTCTCCTGGGTTTCAAAAGACTCAGCTGCCTCACCACTCCATTGTGGTGAAGTCTGCTATGAAGAAGATAAAGAGTCCTAAAAGGCATTCCTCTACCCCTCCAGGGCGAGAATGTAAGATCCTCGACTCTTTTGGTAGAAAGATCTTTCAGGCTAGTATGCTTATAGCCAGGATCAATTCTTACAGCCTTTATATGGGCATGTTTCTCAGAGAACTTGCCCTAAAGGTACGGCATTTAGCCCCCTTTATCCCTGAGGATAAAAAGGAGGACTTCACTACTCTGGTGACACAACTTTCAGAGGTCTCCAAGTTTTCCAACAGGGCAGCCTTTGATTCCTTTGAGGTTGCTGGCAGGGCTTCGGGAATCGCTATTGCAGCCCAACGTCTTGCTTGGCTCCAGGCTTCTGACCTAGAACCCTGGGTCATGGATGGCTTAAGGAATCTGCCCTGTACAGGAGAGAACTTATTTGGTGAGGACTGGCAAATTAAAGCTGCTCAAATGGACGCAGAAAATGCCACTCTAGATAGACTTTCTAAGTCTACTTCTACTCCTGCCAAAAAGAAACCTTTTAAAAGGCCGTACTACTAGAAGGCCAGATTTTCCACAAATACTGGCCAACAATCTTCTCAGCCTCGCTTTGCTGCTAAACGTCAGCAATCTAAGCAAGTAAAGTCAAAGTCTGCAGTGTCTGCTACACCCCAGCAGGCTCAACCCCCTCAGGGGTTTTGACTTGCCCCTAGAGAACTTACCATTTCTGGCTCTGGAACAACCAGAGCCTCTCACCATACCGGGAAGGTTAGCTCACTTTGCTCCCAGATGGGAGCAAATAACATCAGAGCAATGGACCCCCTCTATCATCAGAGAGGGCTACAAACTTCATTTCTCCAGCCTTCCTCCCCATACCATGATGAGGCAATTCAGTTCTCCCCCATCTCTTCTGACCCTGTTGGGTCAGGAAGTCTCCTCTCTCCTTGCCCAAGGGGCAATAGAGGAGGTTCCTCTTCCTCAACAGGGGTTAGGATTCTACTCCCCTTATTTTCTCATCACAAAGAAGACAGGGGGCTTCAGACCTATCCTAGATCTGAGAGAATTGAACAAGTTTCTATTCAAGGAGAAATTCAAAATGCTCTCTCTGGGCATTCTCCTTCCATACCTTCAGAGTCAGGATTGGCTTTGTTCTCTAGATCTCAAGGATGCGTACACTCATATACTCATCCATTCATCCCACAGAAAATATCTTCGATTTCTGTTCCAGGGAAAACATTTCCAATACAGAGTACTTCCCTTCGGTCTCGCCTCTGCTCCAAGAGTATTCACAAAATGCATGGCAGTCGTAGCCACATTTCTAAGAGGCATGGGAATCTTCGTGTTCCCATATCTGGACGACTGGCTCATCCGAGCTCCATCTCAGTCAGAAGTCCAGATTTCCTTGGACCGCACAAGGCGTATTCTTCAATATCTGGGACTTGTGGTAAACATTCCCAAGTCCCAACTCATCCCTACTCAGTCTCTGGAATTCATAGGGGCTTATCTGGATTCCACCACTGCAAGGGCCTACCTTCCTCTGGTCCGAGGCCAACGGCTAATAAGCTTGGCCTCCCAGGCTCAGTCCAGAAGTCACTTGTCAGCCAGAGAAATGCTGCAACTTCTGGGCCACATGGCCTCCACGGTTCATGTGGTGCCCTATGCTCGTCTCCATATGAGAGCAGCTCAATGGACATTGGCCACCCAGTGGTCTCAAGCATCGGGACTGCTGTCAGACCAGGTACTCACCTCAAAACGTCTGTTTTGGTCTCTCCAGTGGTGGACATCCTCCAAAAATCTGTTGTTGGGGACCCCCTTCCAACCTTCGTTGCCTCAAGCAACCCTCACAACAGATGCCTCCCAAACAGGGTGGGGAGCTCATCTTCAACATCTCTCCACTCAGGGAACCTGGTCTCCCCAAGAGACCACCCTTCATATCAACCTTCTGGAACTGCGAGCAATCTTCCTTGCCCTCACAGTCTTCCATACCCTCCTTGCCAACCTGACTGTCCTAGTTCAGACAGACAATCAGGTGGCCATGTTCTGTGTCAAAAAGCAAGGAGGGACGGGCTCTCTGTCGCTTTGCAACGAAGCTCTCAGATTATGGGCTTTCGCCAGAGAGCATCAAATTCATCTTCTGGCAGTGTATCTTCCAGGAGTTCAAAACTCTCGGGCAGACAGACTCAGTCGAGTTCTGCTTCCGCACGAGTGGTCCCTGCATATGGACCAGATACACAGAATCTTCCAGGAATGGGGGACCCCGGACATAGACCTCTTTGCAAGTCCGTGGAATGCCAAACTTCCCCGGTTCTGTTCCAGGACTCCGTGTCAGGGAGCTCAGGCCAACGACGCCTTTCTCCTGCATTGGGGTCAGGAATTCCTGTATGCTTTTCCACCCATTCCTTTGATTCCCAAGACTCTGTTCAAACTTCAGAGGGATCACGGGTCGATGATCCTTATAGCTCCACGCTGGCCACGCCAAGTGTGGTTCCCTCTACTTCTACAGCTCTCCCAGGGCTCCTCCCTGGACCTGGGAGCTGCGCCAGACCTTCTGTCTCAGGAGAAAGGGACTTTGTGGCACCCAAACCCCAAGTCCCTACATCTCCGAGCTTGGTTACTGAAGGCTTAAGCCTTCATGAGTTTAATCTTTCTCAGCCAGTGGAAGATATCCTTCATGCCTCTAGGAAACCCTCTACCAGGCGTTCCTATGCTTTCAAATGGAAACGTTTTTCCATTTG
Source organism: Ichthyophis bannanicus (assembly GCA_033557465.1). NCBI lineage: Eukaryota > Metazoa > Chordata > Amphibia > Gymnophiona > Ichthyophiidae > Ichthyophis > Ichthyophis bannanicus. The sequence goes on from CM066044.1 coordinate 176,016,494, forward strand.
GTGTGCTCAACAGGGTCTTGACCCTCTGGCACTTCCTTTGAATTCTCTACTAGACTATCTCCTGCATCTTTCCAATGCAGGCCTCAAGACGAATTCAGTACGAGTCCATTTAAGTGCTATTGCAGCATCCTTAAAACCTATAAATGGACAACCTGTCTCCTCTCATCCTCTCGTTGCAAGGTTCATGAGAGGCCTGACCCTAACTAAACCTCCCATCCGACCTCCGCCGGTAGCATGGGATTTGAACCTAGTTCTAGGTCAGCTTATGAAACCACCTTTTGAGCCTTTGGACTCTACCTCCTTGAAATTTCTTTCCTGGAAGGTCCTTTTCCTTATTGCAGTCACTTCGGCTCGCCGCATCAGTGAACTGCAGGCTTTGGTGGCTAATCCACCTTATACCAGATTTCATCATGATAAGGTGGTCCTTAGGACGAATCCCCACTTTATGCCCAAAGTGGTCTCGCCTTTTCATCTTAATCAAGAGGTATATCTACCTGTTTTTTTCCCGGCTCCTCATGCATCCAGTGCAGAGAGGAACCTTCATACTCTTGACTGTAAAAGAGCTCTCGCCTTTTACCTCAACAGGACTCAGCCACATCGAAAGTCTTCCCAACTTTTTGTGGCTTTTGATCCTTCTCATTTGTGACTTCCAGTCTCCAAACGTACACTTTCCAATTGGATTGCTCAGTGTATTTCTTTTGCTTACCAGAGTAAGAACATTTCTCTGGAAGGCCATGTCACAGCTCACAATGTGAGAGCCATGGCTACTTCTATGGCTCATCTTCACTCTGTATCCATAGATCAGATCTGTCGAGCAGCCACTTGGGCCTCGGTTCATACCTTCACAGCCCATTACTGTTTGGACAAGGACTCCCACCGGGATGCCTTGTTTGGTCAGGCTGTCCTCAAACACCTGTTCCATACTTAAGCAACTCCTGCCCACCTTCCCTGCATGGATGCCTGAGATCCATACGAAGATGGTTTACCCTTGGAGGGGGATCTCCCAGGCATCTTAGCTAGGGAGTCCCCATATGTGAGGACTTATTCCTGCTTGTTCCTGGAGATAGCACAGTTACTTACCTGTAACAGGTGATCTCTGGGAACAGCAGGAATTAGTCCTCACAACCCACCCACCTCCCCTAGGAGTTGTATCTTCTATCTATCTACCTTCCTTTCCTCTCTCTATTGTCTCAGCTATAAACTCGAACTGAAGAGAGCTGGTAAGGAAGGCGGGAAGGCAGCGCGCATGCGCTGTGGGAAGCCCCAAAAGCTTTTCATCTGAAAAGCTGGGGAGCTTTCTCGCGCGGGCTCCGTCGGTTCCGACTTACCCATATGTGAGGACTAATTCCTGCTGTTCCCAGAGATCACCTGTTACAGGTAAGTAACTGTGCTTTACCCATTCCACTCTATTCATTAATTTATAGACCTCTATCATATCTCCCCTCAGCCGTCTCTTTTCCAGGTTGAAAAGCCCTAACCTTTTTAGGCGTCATTGTGGATACCATGTTAAAACCCTTGGCCCAGTGTGCAGCAGCAGCCAAGAGAGCAAATAGAATGCTAGGTATGATAAGGAAAGGAATGGAAAATAAAACAAAAGATATTATAATGCCTCTATATCGTTCCATGGTGAGACCGCACCTTGAATATTTATTTATTTATTTATTCATGAATATTGTGTGCAATTCTGTTCGCCGTCTCTTAAAAAGGATATAGCGATTTTAGAAAAGGTTCAGAGAAGAGCCACCAAAATGGTAAAGGGGATGGAAGGATACTCCTATGAAGAAAGGCTAAAAAGGTTAGGGCTCTTTAACCTGGAAAAGAGACGGCTGAGGGGAGATATGATAGAAGTCTATAAATTAATGAACGGAGTGGAACGGGTAAACGTAGATCGATTGTTTACCTTATCAGAATATAGAAAGACTAGGGGACATGCAATGAAGCTACAGGGTAAACTATTTAAGAGTAATAAAAGAAAATATTTTTTCACTCAACGTGTAATCAAACTCTGGAATTTGTTACCGGAGGATGTAGTAAAGGCTGTTAGTGTAGCTGGGTTTAAAAAAGGTTTGGACAAGTTCCTGGAGGAAAGGTCCATAAACCATTATCAGGATATCAATGCTTGAACCAATACAAGCATTGTGGAACCTGTGTCCCTTGGGGAAACTGCTAGGTACATATGACCTAGATTGGCCACTGTTGGAAACAGAATACTGGGCTTGATGGACCTTGGTCTGACCCAGTATGGCATGTTCTCTCCTGGTATCCATTCACTTCTATATCTTCCAAATATAGCAGTCTTTCAAATACAGCCACTGGTTGGGTCAGGAAGTCCCAAAAGAAAGCCATATAGGGGACAATGGTGACAGACTCTATAGTACTTTTCTTCTGCAGGCTTTGTACCGCTTCTCACAGGGAAGGTATATAAAGGGGAATATATAGGAGGCATATTCAGTGGCAGCGGCTAGGCTAATTAAAGTGCTTCGCTGCCACCATTTTCACAAAAATTGAGTAGCAGAACATATCCGATTTGTGCGGCTGAATATCCGGGCACGCTGGTTAGTGATGATATTCAGCCACTAATTAGATAGAACTGACTGGTTATTGTTAGGACAACCATTTACCTGTACTAACTTTAACCTATTAAGCTATCTGGTTAGTAGGTGAATATCGCCACTAACTACCTAGTGAACATCACCACTCCCAATCCACCCAGAGATAACCCTAGTTTAACTGGGCATTTTTTCCACGGTCTGTGGCAATATTCAGTAGCACTCACCAATTAATGCCGCTGAATATCGGGCTGACCATGTCTACTAACCGGCTGAACGCTTTGAATATGCTCCCCTGTCCTTTCCCCGTTGAATCTTTCTGTGGGCACAAAGGAACCACAGACACTTGCTCCTGCTTTTTGGGTCGGTACTTTTTTTGGATGAAAAATAACATGCATAGTTTTGAAAATGCAATATATATATGTTGTTTTCCTCTCCCAACCTAAACGCGCCCCCAGTAATGTCTCCTCCTAATGTGCTGTGTGTCACCACCCATACTTTTATGGATTTAGCTTACGTCTGGGTAAAACATGATTGTAAAGGCTAATTATCAAACTCTTGTGGAAGGAAAGGGAAAGATTATAATAGCCCATGTCCCATGGGTCTGAGCCCCGGCCATACCTGTTACCTGTGGACAATTTTCAAAGAAAACTATATGTGCACTTTACCTTTAGTATTAGGTACAAAGTTCATGGATATAAAATACCCACATGTTCTACATCTGGAGAGGATGTTTGAAAAATGACTTCATATGCAAGTTTGGCGGAACTAATGCCTTGGAGATAACCAATCTTCTCGTAGCATGAACATTCCTTTTTTCTATATTATAAAATAGGGACGCAACCCTTACAAACAAATACCCATAAAATATCCAAATACTAGGGCATCATCGATTTAGTATAAGAAACTAATCCAGCCAAAATGTTAGGCGCTTTAGTATAGAAAATAAATCCTAGCCAAATTATTAGGCGCTTAGTCATATTACAGAGATCTTATCTAGGCTCAGCCAACATTCAACAGTTGTTATGTCTGCTGCTTATCCAAACAATGGAAATATACTTAGCTTTCCAACAAACTCCCCATTCAAAGTCCTGAAAGCCAAACATGCAAAGTCAGCTTGAGTCCAAGTCGCTCCTTCAATTTGCAGCTTTATATGATGTCATAAATGTTGACCCAACGTTGTGTTTTTGGGCTCCCGATGCTCCCAGCCCTTCTTCAAAATTCCGTTGCAGATGTGAACCGGCTGAATGCCTTATTCCTTTTTTATGCCTCAATATAATGATGAAACTAATCGAAAACCAATAGGACAATGACCAGTTACCTAGATCCAACCCCCCTCTTTCTTGAAATCTGGAGCATTCATACAATACTCCACCAATCTACGGATGAGTTTAAACCCTCAGGTATCAACGAGTTTAAATGATAAATCCAGAACTGTTCCCGGTACAAAAGAAAGACCCTCTATCTCCACCTCTCATCTTTTCTGGTATGTGATCTAAAATTCGCCACCGTTAATCCTGAAATGAGTGTTGAAAATCATGACTGCTGAACCACGGGGGCAGACAAAACCTTTGTAGTGATACGAGACCGATGTTCTTGCAATCCCTTTTTCATGCTTCATGTAGTTTTTCCAACATAAAGTTTATTACATGGACAAATTGAAACATAAACCACAAAGGTAGTCAGACAGGTAGTATAGAAGTTACTATCAAATCTGTTATGATTCACAGGATGTTCCCATGTCAAACCCTCTAATGTTGAGGCACAAAAATCACATTGCTGACACTGAAAATGGCCCTTGTGGCAGAGGAGCGTCCTCTGTAGTGTGAACCACCCAATCAGCAATGCTACAACCTCTTTTGAAAGCCAAGATCAGTGGTTTATCAAAACATGAGTGTAAAGACAGAATCGCCCAATGTTTTTTAAGAATGGACACAACTTTCATAGATTGTGGCATAAAAGGCAAAACCCCTACAAAAGGGTGAAGAACTTCTGAAGCGTTTCCACAGTTGTTGTTACTCCTCTGCCACCAATCAGCATGATTATAGCAGGCTCTGCGACATGCCGAAGTCGAAGTTTCAAACCATATGCTTGTTTACGATATTCTTCTATAGTGGAACATAAGCGGCGTAATCTAATAAACTGTCCCACCGGTAATCCCCGTCTTAAAGATCCAGGATGGTAACTTTGAAAATGCAACAAAGTATTATGTTGGACTGTCTTCCGGTATAGTGTCGAATTTATACTACCCTGATCTTTAAACGAATATAAGTCCAAAAATTCGATAGACTCATAATTAAATCTTGGAGTAATCATGTCCTGGCAATGTCCCAGTTTTCCTACTATTTCCTTTTTTAATTGGTCTTGTTTTATTTGATTCTTTTATGTGTCAAATATATGTGACTATATAGTCCAAAGCCATTTCACCTGCCACTTTTTTTGGAGATATTGGACATTAAGGGGTTGAACTGCAAGGGTGCCAATAATGTTGACCAGAACTGTAATAATCGGTTCACAAAAAGCATATAATAGCAGACAGATTTTTAGCTAGATCACGTATCTTGTTTCCTGGAGAAAAAAGTGTCAGAAAAGCTCAACAATTACACACAAAGTCCTCACAGCAGTGGAATGAATAAGTTGTATTTGGCTAACACATAATTAATCATGTATTCTCGTGTCACTGTGCCAGAACTGAACTTCTCTCTCCATATTTGCATAGAAACAACTGAGGTCCTGTTGGACATGTGAACTCGTATTGCTGCAGCCCCATCCAAAGCAAATCCTTCAGTTTCGAGGTGATTGATTGGATTCCCTTTTAGAGGCTGATGCAGAAACTCTGTGCTAGAGCCCAGCACGGGGTTTCCTAATGTAAGTTTAGTGCAGAATGTTTTCTCAACAATGCTGTAAGCAAGCAGCGTGCAAATGCGCTTTACGCAAAACGTTTTCTCTAAGCTGCGCACAGGTGCACGGGAGTCTGCATGAGCAACATCTACCGCGTATATATACCGCGCAGAAAAAAATCATTTGCCACTTGCGCACACGTGCTGGAAGGCTGTGTGGTGCATTCCACGATATTATTCTGCGCTGAGGTTTTGCTGAGAATAATATCGGCGTTCAGAATAATATTGCTGTTATGCACCACATAACATCCGGCACATGCACTTAAGATTTTTCCCTGCATACTTCCCCTTGCCATATTTTTGAGTGCTGTCTTCGGCAAAGCCAGAAAAAGGTTGTGGGTGCTTTACGCTCAAAAAGCGCGTATAAATGCTTCACTGCACTGACCACAGACCTGACTCTTAACATCTCCTCAGACGTCTTGTTAACATCCCAGCATTGAATTCAGCCTTCTGGTCTGCTCACTTCTTTGCATCTGTGTTGCATGGCTAATTGGTTCATTACCATCCGTTTCAATAGATTTTAATGTGCCGTGTGCTGCTGCCTGCTTGAAGCTTTGCAGTTGGTTAGCTTGTGAGCAAAACTTGTTCTTGCATTCGTAGCGCACAAAATCGTGTGCTGAAACTGAGCTAGACCATGCGCATCCGCCCGTTAGTCTTCCGTGCAATCCGTAAACATCAAAAAAATGAATAGATTAGATATGAGCTTTAACAGAACACAACAAAAACCCATTAGCAATGGATTTCAAATGACTTTTTATACATTCTCCAGGCTTAATGTCCCACAAACTGAGTGAACTCTTTGAAAAGACAGACAAACCAGAACACGGTTTATAATATACCTAGGTCAGGTTTCCAGTAGACGCATAAGAAAGTCTTAACAGCTTACCACAAAGCTTGAACATCTAAATAAACTGCTGTGGCTACTTTTAGTGAATCATCTTTCTTTAAAAATAAAAACAAACGTTATAGGAAAGGCGCCATGCTGTTGTGACCTGTAACCATAGCAATGAAAGATGCTAGGAACGCAAAAACTAAGATACCAGACAGAGAGACTAAATTAGACAATTTGTCTACATCTAAACATAGACTGCAGAAATAGATTTAGGGGTCTGTACATAAATTACGTTAGAGGAGGTTACCTTGATTCCCTATTATAATGTAGAGAAGATTTCTGTATTTTAAGTTAAACACAGTGACTCCACTTGGTTTACATTCTGAGTCAGCGTACATGGGTGTGTTTATGGAAATGGGGTGAGACCCAGCAGATTTTACTTGTTTCTTTAGACTTTCAACTCAATTAAAACAACCTTTGTTGGGCTCCAGTGCCATAAGTCCAGAAGGTTGTTTTTCCTCCCAATTACTGATCCCAGCCATCGTAGTGACTGTTCTAGGTCAGAGGTCACACACTAAGGCCTCCATAACCATGCACCCATGAACTCTAACTTGGGTGCTGAGTGTTGCCACTGCATGATGATAGGGACTGTAGACATTACCTCTGCAGCATTGTCAGCCCTTGTTTGAGGTATTTCAACTTCTGCAACAGTTCTCACCAAGTTACAGAAGCCAAAGAAAATAAAATTCATAACCATGAGAATCAATCAGATGACCATAGTGTTTCCTGTTTGGAAGGAAGTCCAAAAAACTGCCAGCATGGTTTAAAGGTGAGGTCAGAGAGGCTGTTGCCAAAAAAGCATCTTTCATGAAATGGATAAAAGAGCCAAATTACCAAAACTGGAAACAACATAAGCACTGGCAAATTAGATGCAAAGCATTAATAAGGCAGGCAAAGAGAGAATTTGAAAAAAGCTTGCCGTGGAAGCAAAAATGCATAATAAAAACTTTTTCAAGTACATTCATAGCAAAAAACTTGTGAGAGAGTCAGTTAGACCGTTAGATGATAGAGGAGTAAAAGGGATACTAAGAGGAGACAAGGCCATAGCGAAGAGACACAATGAATTCTTTGCTTTGGTCTTTACTGAAGAAGATGGAGAGGAGTTACCAATGAATGAAATGGTATTTTAAGGTGATGCATCGGAAGAATTGAAAAAAATGTTGATAAACTGGGAAGATATATTACAACTATTTGATAAACTAAAGAGTAGCAAATCACATAGACCGGATGGTATACATTTAAGGGTGTTGAAAGAACTGAAATATGAGATTACAGACCTACTATTAGTAATCTAAGAACTATCATTAAAATCATCTGTAATACCCGAAGACTGGCAAATGGTCAATGGCCAGTGTAACGCCAATTTTTAAAAAGGCTTCCAGGAGTGATCCAGAAAACTACAGACCGGTGAGTCTGATGTCAGCACCAGGCAAAATGGTAGAAACCATTATAAAAAAAAAATTACTGAACATGTAGATAGTCATGGTTTAATGGGCTAAACCCAACATGGTTTTAGCCAAGGAAGGTCTTGCCTTACTAATCTGTTATATTTTTTTTAAGCTGTGAATAAACAGGTAGACAAAGGTGAGCCGGTCGATATAGTGTATCTGGATTTTCAGAAAGCCTTTGACAGTGTCCCTCATGAGGGACTCTTGGCAACATTAAAAAGTCATGGCTAAGTGGCCAGTTTTCCCAATGGAGAAAGGTGAATAGCCGAGTACCCCAGGTATCTGTGCCGGGTCCGCTGCTTTTTAACATATTCATTAATGACCTGGAAATGGGAATAATGAGTGAGGTAATCAAATTTGCAGATGACACAAAATTATTCAAAATTGTTAAAATACAAGAGGATTGTGAAAAATTGCAAGAGGACCTTGATAAAGTGGAAGATTGGACTTCAAATGGCAGATGAAATTTACCACCCAGGAAAAAAGATTTAGGCATCATCGTGAATAACACACTGAAACCCTCTGCCCAGTGTGCATTGGCTGCCAAGAAGGCAAATAGAATGCTAGGAATCATAAGAAAAGGAATGGAGAATAAAACCAAGGATATTATAATGTGTCTGTATTGTTCCATGGTGCGACTGAACCTTGAATATTGTGTACAATTCTGGTCACCGTATGTTAAAAAGGATAAAGGAGATTGAAAGTTACCCCTATGAGGAGAGACTTAAAAGGTTAGGGCTCTTCAAGCTGGAAAGGAAACAACTGAGTGGAGATATGATAGAGGTCTATAAATTAATGAATGGAGTGGAACAGGTAGACGTAGATCGATTGTTTCCACCATCAGAAAGTAGAAAGATTAGGGGACATGCAATGAAGCTACAGTATAATCCATTTAAGACTAATAAGAGAAAATATTTTTTCACTCAACGCGGAATCAAACTCTGGAATTTGTTACTGGAGGATGTAGCAAAAGCTGTCAGAGTAGCTGGTTTTAAAAAAGGTTTGAACAAGTTCCTGGAGGAAAGGTCCATAAACCATTAAAGAGGACCCAGGAAATCCATTGCTTGCCCCAGTACAAGCATTGTGGTACCTGTGTGTCTTTTTGGAAAACTGCTAGGTCCTTGTGACCTGGATTGGCCACTGTTGGAAAGAGGATACTGGGCTTAATGGACCTTGGTCTGACCCATTATGGCATATCTTATGTTCTTACATTATGTTATTTATTTATTTTTATTTATTTGTGTGCTTTTCTATACCGCCCCTTCCAGAGATCAAGGGCGGTTTACAAGGAACTTAAAACAACAATACAGCAGAACAGTGCAATATTGCATTACATTAAACATTAAGTATTACATAAGAACTATGATACATGGAAAACAGTGTGTAAGCTATTAATAAAAGGAACATAACTATGTTACAAGGAACCAAAAATGGCAAGTTATTTACATGGTTAGCAAGAGTTATTTGCAGTCATAAGTACAATATTGGGAGGATGCTGACTTGAGGGGATATTCAAATGAAGTCTGGATTTAGGTGGGGTAAACTTGTGTTTGGTTAGTTGTATGTTCTTGTGTAGTAAATTTGATTTCAGGTTGTAGGTTGCTATAGTGTTGAGTAAAGAGGTAGGTTTTTAGTTCCTTCCTGAAAGATGTGAGATCCAGGAATTATCCAGGAATTGCTTGTAATGTGAGCAAACCATAGTCTTCATGCAGTCTATGTTTTCTGAGGCATATTGAACTCTGTAAACACATAACAATCATTTGACTTTGTATTAAGGGTTGCAAAATTGTGGCATTAATGATGTAACGGAAAGTTAGGGCTATGGCCATCTAGTATCCAAATGCTTCTCTCTGTCACATGACACTTGCTCTATCAAGTCCTGTGATTGTCCTCCCATTCAGATTGCATAAGTGATGTGAACTATTGTTTTTTTTCCCGTGGTTGCAGTCTCTGTATATTTAGCAGAGGCTTGATCCTTTTGTGGTTGCTGAGGGGTTTCATTTCCCACCTGTAGCTTGTCTCCTGGCCGTGTATGCTGTGGCTGAGCTTCCAACTTTGAGTTTATGCTTACAGGCTTTTGAGCCTGCACCCAAGAAGGGACATGCTGTGGGGCATTGGAATCTACCAAGATTCACCATGTGGGAGGGTCCCTATCTAACTTGTTCTTAATTATGAGGACACTTTTTGCACCATCACAGGCTAATGCTTCCATCCTGCCACCGTATCCTGAAAGTCCATTTTGCTTTTTCTTTGAAGTTCTGTCCATGATGCCCTATGGACATTTTGCTCGTAGCTCAGAGTTTTCTGAGCTTTCTCCTCTTTTTCTCTTGTTTTCATCTTTGCCATTTCAATATTGGCTTTCCTTTGGGCGTGAGATAACATCAGATTGATTCTAGCTTGAGACGGCATCAGCTCCTCTCCAGCTTCACTTGTGTGTGACACAGACCGAGGCTCAAAGGAATATGGCCTGATAGAGTTTAAGCGGCGTGCTTTTCTTAGGACAGGAAGCTTGGACACTGCCCCTCACTTCTGTACCCATGCAGCCATATTTCCTTGAGGTGTGCTCTGAGATTGTTTTTCTAGTTGTCACTAGATGGTGCTGATCAGCTATTTTCACATTTTGATGCTGATAAATTATTATTCAAACTTAAAGCAGCAGTGCGGTATATAGGTCAATTTTAGATATGGACCACTTAGAATGCTTATTTCATATTAGCATTTTAAAATTCTTTTAAACAAATAAATCTATTTGAGCGATGCATACTTATTGCCTACCCTTACGGCTTGACAAGTCAGCCATTTCTTTAACTGTTGTGCTTCTTACTAGAAAACCAAGTGAAAACCCACAACAAATCACATAAAGGATTGCTATGTTTTCCTGGTTGGAGTTTTGTCTATCAACTCTTCACACTCCCCCAGCTTCTGACGCCTCCCAGAGCTCCATCTCCATCTGCCTTCCTCCATCTGTGTCTTGCACACTACTAGAGATCCTTGTTCCCTGCCTTCATGTCTCGCTGCTGTGCTTTCCTTCTCACCTCCCCCTCCAGTCCCTTTTCTCCATATTCCTCTCCATGTCTCTCATGCCCCATTTCTGTAACCATCTTCTGTATTTTGCTTTCCTGGAGGAAAGGTCCATAAACCATTATTAAGAAGGGACCCAGGATATCAATGCTTGACCCAGTACAAGCATTGTGGAACCTGTGTCTTTTGGGGAAACTGCTAGGTACGTATGACCTACATTGGCCACTGTTGGAAACAGGATACTGGGCTTGATGGACCTTGGTCTGACCCAGTATGGCATATCTTATGTTCTTATACTTTCCTCACAGCTCTTGATGCATTGCTCACTTGGCTTCCAGTTTTTTCACAGGCATTGAACACAAGTGGCTCAGCTTCAGCTGCTGGTCTCTTCATTCTTCTTTTGCTGAGTGGTGGGTAGGGAGAAGGAAGGCAACACCATCTTGTTCACTTGAAGGCAAGCAAAGCGTTGAGATTCTGCACCAGAGCCTGCGGCTTTTATTAGTGGGCAGCAGAGGCTACAGCAGTACTTTTATGTGTTGGCCAACACAGGTCTGCATCAGGCTGGCAGGAAGTGTATGTGGGGAGGGGGGGGCACTGTCTTGGCTATAGTGTGGGGACTGCAGTAGATGAGTTTTGCCTGGCCTTGTGAGATCATTGCAAGACACTGTGACAGCGGCCACCAGGTTATTGTGTTAACCATCAAGTGCCAGCTAACACTCGTGACACCCCTTCAGTCTTGTAAGGCAGGAACGGGGCTAACATTACATCCTACACAAACTCATTTGCTATTGGTATATTGCTATTCGGAAAAATAACCTTGAGGATTTTAATGTAGTTTAATTCATCCATTTATATTCTGCCTATAGTTCCAAAGATTTTTCATAATAAGGCTTCAGGTAATCATATTTGAAAGTACATAAACAAAAGTCCAGTTGCATCATTTTAAACTAGTAACTATTAGAGAGTTAGCTAGTTTCAATCGAACAATCAAATAGTTCCTAAATAATCTTGTTTTGAACAGCTGTGTGACATGCATACAGTTAACTGTACCTACAATCTCAGTAGGTAGTGCATTGCATTCCATAGCATCCTTATAGCCAAGGCCTTTATCTACCAGAAGGTACCATCAACAGATTTCTTACTGGAGAGTGCAGCACTCTTGAAGGAACAATGAACTTAACAACTGAAGACATATACACTGGGATATAACTATGATAGATTTTGAAAACAAAACACAACAGTTTAAAAAATTCTTGCAGATTTTGGAAGCCAATGCTGCTGAATTAAGAACAATGTCACCCTTTCCCACTTATGACCCTTCAATATAACCTTAGTTGCAGTGTTCTGTAAAATCCAGAGGTGCCATAAATGTTTACTTGATATTCTCAAAAATAGACTATTACAATGATGAGACTTACAATGCTGTAACTTATAAGGTTTCCTTCTAGTGAGCACTCGTACTGTTCCTCCATGGATAAGGAATAATCTTAGGGAGGTGTGGCCTAGTGGTTGGGGCAAGTTACTTCAGGCCAGAAGGTCAGGGGTTCAAATCCCACTAGAGGACAGCAACCTTGGGCCGGAAGGACTGGGATTTCAAGTCCCACAGGTGCTCCTTGTGGTCTTAGACAAGCCACTTAACCCTCCATTGCCCATGTTCCCTGTAAATGTTTATGTTTATGTTTATTAATCATTTGATATACCGCTCAGACCAAAAGGTATTAAAGCGGTTTACAATACGATATCATTTGAGGAAATAGGAAAAGAACGCCATTTGTAAGATAGGACAGAATAGAGGACAGAAACAGTCAAACAGATAAGAAGAGGAGAAGAACAAGAACAGCAAGTTACCACGAATGCAGGCATCACGATCCGGTCCATGATATCAATGTAAACTGCCACGGTCCAACGCCTAAGGGCCACGCCAAAGGGCCTTCTGGCGAGGCCCTCAGGCGTGGGCCCGCAAGATGCGGGCGCACCCCCTGCAGCGGCGATTTTACAGCCGTTTTTACTGGCTGATTGGCTGGCCTGAGGAGGAAGGGGGAGCTCACGCTCTCACCCCCATCGGGATCGCTGTTCTTATGCGCGCCCCCTGCAGCGGCGATTTTAAAATAGTTATCTCCAAGTTATCATGCCCTGTTCAATGTAATTTCAGTTTGTTCAATGTAAACCACCTTGATATCATGAAAGGCAGTATATAAGAAATGTTAAAATAAATCTAAAATTATACCCAAATCCTTAACTGATTTAAACAGAGGAACCCTTACTCCAGCTAGAATTATTGACACTGATGGAAAAATGGCCATATCATGCTATAGAACTTCGTTTTTTTTTTCCTGGGTTTAAATTCATATATCCATCCATCCATACATTAATCATATTAAAACAGTTAATTAGCTAACACTGAGCTGGAAACTCTGCTGCACCGAGCTTTGTTTAACTCTAAACTCTGAAAGCACCGACACATTAGCTCAGCATTTGATCCTGCAAGAAACAGTTCCTGTGACCAGTAGGAGCTGCGGTCACAGGAACAGTTCCTGTGACAGGTACAAGCTGCGGTCACATGGTGATGACATCACCCATGGTGGGGAATATTGCCTGTGATCCCCTTGAGACTAATTCTGCTAGCACTGAGCTGGAAACCTTGCTGCACTAAGCTTTGCTATACTCTGCACTTTGCTAGCACCAGCACTGTGCAAGTAACTGTTCCTGTGACTGGCAGGTGTGGTCATGTGATGATGATGTCACCTGCGGTCAGGGCTGGTGTTAGACATGCAGGGGCCAAGGGCAGAAACTGGTAAGAGGGCCCCTGCGACTGTGCCTTCTTTCAGCTTGAGGCAAGCTTAGGGCCCCCTGAGGCATGGGGGCCCTGTTTGCCACCCCTTAACACTGGCCCTGCCTGCAGTGGGAAGATAATTACCTGTTACCCCCTGAGGTGTTGCGTCACACTGAAGGGGTATGCTGCAGGGGCAGGTTACACTCTTTAGCGTGCCCTTTGTTGTGCCCCAAGGAATGGACATGGTATTTATTTGCAGAGCCTCTCCAAGGGACTTGGTTTACAGCAAGTATTATGTGGTTTATCGAGAATATTCTGATGTGGTTGAGCTATCTGCAACTGGCTATTCTAATAAATGTTCTATCTCCAGGAACAAGCAGGAATAAGTCATCACATATGGGTACGTCGGTACCGACGGAGCCCGCACGGGAAAGCTCCCCAGCTTTTCAGATTAAAAGCTTTTGGGGCCTCCCACTGCACATGCGCGCTGCCTTCCCGCCTTCCTGACCAGCTCTCGTCAGTTTCTTTTTTTCCGCGGAGCCAGCAGGTCGTGTTCCTGTCACCGCTGAAGAAATTGTTAATTTTATTGTTTTCTTTAGACCGCGTACCTGCCTTCCCCATTCTGAAACCGGTACTGCCGGTCTCTCTTTCTTTCTTTTAAAAAAAAAATATTTTTTTTTTCTTTCTTCAGCACAGCTTGGTACTTTGTTAGGCCTTCAGGCCTACACAAATTCTCCTCATGGAGAAGCCAGTTCCTGGTTTTAAAAAGTGTACCAACTGCAGTGCTGTCATTCCTCTTACAGACACCCATGAATGGTGTCTTAAATGTTTAGGACCTGACCATTCCATACCGGACTGCCCATCCTGCTCCCAGATGTCGAAACGTGGATTGCAGAACCGGGCCAACAAGTTCCATGTGCTGTTTCCTTCAGAAGCATCACAGTCATCCAGGTCTTCCTCTCCGGATGGATCTCAGGTAACCAAAACTCCAGTGGGCAAATCCTCTAAAAGCAAATCTCTTTCTAAAGATCGAGAGGCTCTCAATTCTGAGTTCGAGGATTCTGCCCAGGCCAAAAAAACCCAACGGGAGGTTCCGGCCTCCAAAGCAATCATGGGGTCACAGGTTGACATCGATGGCGTGGCCTCGACAGATCACCTGTTGTACTGCTCGGGGTACCGGCCCATACCGGTACCGACATCCAGGCAGCAGTGGCGTCTATGGGCAATACTGTCCAAGTCATGCAGCAGGCCATTCTGGCTTTTATTAATGCTGCTACGCCCTCGGTACCGCAGCCAGCGGTACCGGGTCCGGTTCCGGTAATGGCTTCCATACCGGAACCGAGGCCATCGTCTTCCAAATGCAGATCGGTTCCGCATGCCGGATCCGGGCTTTTGCCCGGTACCGATCCCATACCCGGTACGCCCGATGTCGATACCGAACGGTATGCGTATCGTGCGTTGGAAGCACATAGAGGATACTCTGCTTCTTCAGAGGATTTTAACTCCTCTGATGATTCTGATGAGTTCTCCCTTGATCTTCCTGAGGAGCCTTCTTCTCCTAAAAGGAGAATGTCTCCACCAGAGGATTTGTCCTTTCAGGACTTCATCATAGAAATGGCTAAAGGTCTTTCTATTGCTTCATCCTCTGAAAAGGAACCCAGATCAAAGAAACTGGATATTTTAGGATACTCTAAGTCTCCTAAAGAGGCAGTTACCCTGCCTATCCATGAAATCCTTCAAGAACACTTGATGGACTTATGGGAGGCTCCTCTAACATTGTCTCCTTCTTCTCGCAGGTTGGACAGCATGTACCGTGTCCCCCCTTCTCCTGGTTTCCAAAAAACCCAGTTGCCTCACCATTCTATTGTGGTGAAGTCTGCAATGAAGAAGATAAAGAGTACCAAAAGGCACTCTTCTACTCCTCCAGGGCGAGAATGTAAGACTCTAGACTCTTTTGGCAGGAAAATTTTCCAGGCTACTATGCTTATAGCCAGGATTAATTCCTATAGTCTTTACATGGGCATGTTTCTCAGTGAAATCGCTCTAAAAGTTCGGCATTTTGCCCCCTTTATCCCTGAGGATAAGAGGGGGCAGTTCATTTCCTTAGTGAAACACCTTTTGGATATTTCAAAGTTCTCCAACAGGGCAGCTTTTGATTCCTTTGAGGGTGCTGGTAGGGCTTCGGGCATTGCTATAGCAGCCCGACGTCTTGCTTGGCTCCAGGCTTCTGATCTAGAACCTTGGGTCCTAGATGGCTTACGAAATCTGCCCTGTACAGGTGACAACTTATTTGGTGAGGAGTGGCAAATTAAGGCCACTCAAATGGACGCAGAAAATGCCACCTTAGATAGACTTTCTAAGTCTACCTCCACTCCTGCCAAGAAGAAGTCTTTTAAGAGGCCTTATTACAAGAAGTCCAGATTTTCCACAAATACTGGCCAACAATCCTCTCAGCCTCGTTTTGCTGCTAAACGTCAGCAACCTAAACAGGCAAGGTCAAAGCCTGCGACGTCTGCTACGCCTCAGCAGGCTCCACCCCCTCAGGGGTTTTGACTTGCCCCTAGAGAACTTAACTTTTCTGGCTCTAGAACAACCAGAGCCCCTCACCATACCCGGAAGGTTAGCTCACTTTGCTCCCAGATGGGAGCAAATTACATCAGAGCAATGGACCCTCTCTATCATCAGAGAGGGTTACAAACTCCATTTTTCCGACCTTCCTCCTTATACTATGGTGAGGCAGTTCAATTCTCCCCCATCTCTCCTGGCCCTCTTGGGTCAGGAAGTCTCCTCCCTCCTTGCCCAGGGGGCAATAGAGGAGGCCCCTCTTCTTCAACAGGGGACGGGATTCTACTCCCCTTATTTTCTAATACCAAAGAAGACAGAGGGCTTCAGACCAATTCTGGATCTGAGAGAATTGAACAAATTTCTTTTCAAGGAGAAATTCAAAATGCTTTCTCTGGGCATTCTCCTTCCATACCTTCAGAGTCAGGATTGGCTTTGTTCTCTAGACCTAAAGGATGCGTATACACACATACTCATCCACCCATCCCACAGAAAATACCTTCGATTTCTGTTTCAGGGAAAACATTTCCAGTACAGAGTACTCCCCTTCGGTCTAGCCTCTGCTCCAAGAATGTTCACCAAATGCATGGCAGTCGTAGCTGCCTTTCTAAGAGGCCTGGGAATTTTCATATTCCCATACCTGGACGACTGGCTCATCCGAGCTCCCTCTCAGTCCCAGGCCCAAATTTCCCTGGACCGCACAAGGCGTCTTCTGCAGTATCTAGGACTGGTAGTAAACCTTCCCAAGTCTCAACTAATCCCTACTCAGTCTCTCGAGTTCATAAGGGCCCAGTTAGACACCATCACTGCAAGGGCCTACCTGCCTCAGGTCAGGGCCCAACGCCTGCTGAGTTTGGCCTCCCAAGCTCAGTCCAGCAGTCCTTTGACAGCCCGGGAAATGCTGCGACTTCTGGGCCACATGGCCTCCACGGTACATGTGGTGCCCTACGCTCGTCTGCATATGAGAGCAGCTCAATGGACCTTGGCCACCCAGTGGACTCAAGCATCTGGAGCGCTCTCCGACCAAATACTCACCTCAAGCCGTCTATTTTGGTCCCTCCAATGGTGGACATCCACCAAGAATCTGTTGTTGGGGGCCCCCTTCCAACCTTTGTTGCCCCAAGCAACCCTCACAACAGATGCCTCCCAGATAGGGTGGGGAGCTCATCTTCAGAACCTCTCCACTCAGGGCACTTGGTCTCCACAGGAGGCCACCCTTCATATCAACCTCCTGGAACTGCGAGCAATTTACCTTGCCCTCAAGGTCTTCTATACCCTCCTTGTCAACCTGACTGTCCTAGTTCAGACAGACAATCAGGTAGCCATGTTCTATATAAACAAACAAGGAGGGACAGGCTCTCTGTCGCTTTGCAACGAAGCTCTCAGATTATGGGCCTTCGCCAGAGAGCATCAAATTCACCTTCTTGCAGTGTATCTTCCAGGAGTTCAAAACTCTCGTGCAGACAGACTCAGTCGAGTTCTGCTTCCACACGAATGGTCCCTACATATGGACCAGATACGCAGAATCTTTCAGGAATGGGGGACCCCGGACATAGACCTCTTTGCAAGTCCGTGGAATGCCAAACTTCCCCGGTTCTGTTCCAGAACTCAGTGTCAGGGAGCTCAGGCCCACGATGCCTTCCTCCTGCATTGGGGTCAGGAATTCCTCTATGCCTTTCCACCCATTCCTCTAATATCCAAGACTCTGTTCAAGCTCCAGAGGGATCACGGGACTATGATCCTCATAGCTCCACGCTGGCCACGCCAGGTGTGGTTCCCTCTACTTCTGCATCTCTCCCAGGGATCCTCCCTGGACCTGGGAGCTGCGCCAGACCTTCTGTCTCAGGAGGAGGGGACTTTGTGGCACCCAAACCCCAAATCCCTACATCTCAGAGCTTGGTTACTGAAGGCCTAAGTCTTCAAGACTTTAATCTTTCTCAACCTGTGACAGATATCCTTCATGCCTCTAGGAAACCTTCCACGAGGCGTTCTTATGCTTTCAAATGGAAACGTTTTTCCATTTGGTGTGCTCAGCAGGGTCTTGACCCTCTAGCACTTCCTTTGAATTCCCTCTTGGACTATCTCCTGCATCTTTCAAATGCAGGCCTTAAGACGAATTCAGTAAGGGTCCATTTGAGTGCTATTGCAGCATCCTTAAAACCTATAAATGGACAACCTGTCTCCTCTCATCCTCTTGTTGCACGTTTCATGAGAGGCCTGACTCTAACTAAACCTCCCATCCGACCTCCTCCGGTAGCATGGGATTTGAACCTAGTTCTAGGTCAGCTTATGAAGCCACCTTTTGAGCCTTTGGACTCTACCTCCTTCAAATTTCTTTCCTGGAAGGTTGTTTTCCTTATTGCAGTCACTTCGGCTCGCCGCATCAGTGAACTGCAGGCTTTAGTGGCTCATCCACCTTATACTAGGTTTCATCATGATAAGGTGGTCCTTAGGACGAATCCCCACTTTATGCCCAAAGTGGTCTCGCCTTTTCATCTTAATCAAGAGGTATATCTACCTGTCTTTTTCCCGGCTCCTCATGCATCCAGTGCAGAGAGGAACCTTCATACTCTGGATTGTAAAAGAGCTCTTGCCTTTTACCTCAACAGGACTCAACCACATCGAAAGTCTTCCCAACTTTTCGTGGCTTTTGATCCTTCTCATTTGGGACTTCCAGTCACCAAGCGTACACTTTCCAATTGGATCGCTCAGTGTATTTCTTTTGCTTACCAGAGTAAGAACATTTCTCTGGAGGGCCATGTCACAGCTCACAATGTGAGAGCCATGGCCACTTCTATGGCTCATCTTCACTCTGTGTCCATAGATCAGATCTGTCGAGCAGCCACTTGGGCCTCGGTTCATACCTTCACAGCCCATTACTGCTTGGACAAGGACTCCCGCCGGGATGCCTTGTTTGGTCAGGCTGTCCTCAAACACCTGTTCCATACTTAAACAACTTCTGCCCACCTTCCCTGGATGGATGCCTGAGATCCATGCGAAGATGGTTTACCCTTGGAGGGGGATCTCCCAGGCATCTTAGCTAGGGAGTCCCCATATGTGATGACTTATTCCTGCTTGTTCCTGGAGATAGCACAGTTACTTACCTGTAACAGGTGATCTCTGGGAACAGCAGGAATTAGTCATCACAACCCACCCACCTCCCCTAGGAGTTGTATCTCTATCTATCTTCCTGTCCTCTCTCTCTATTGTCTCAGCTTTAAACTCGAACTGACGAGAGCTGGTCAGGAAGGCGGGAAGGCAGCGCGCATGTGCAGTGGGAGGCCCCAAAAGCTTTTAATCTGAAAAGCTGGGGAGCTTTCCCGTGCGGGCTCCGTCGGTACCGACGTACCCATATGTGATGACTAATTCCTGCTGTTCCCAGAGATCACCTGTTACAGGTAAGTAACTGTGCTTTATTCCCATCATTTGGAACCAGGGATGCTATAGCCTATTAGCTGCTCCCTGGGAAAAAAAGATGGGTCCTGAGAGGCACAAGCAATAAGCTAATGAATGGCGCCTCTACTGTACCACTCTCAACAACGAAGAATTTTTCTGTATTAAAATTGTCTACTGTGTGCCTTAATGTCCAGTCATGTCGTCATACGACTTTATTGGTGACTGACTTACTGTTAACCTTTAGGATAGACCTACTAGGGCTAACAGTCTTGGTTAACAGCTGCTGATGATAATATTTCTGTAAATGAATTGTTCCCCTGGGTATGTAGCCTTTTCTACTAATAGGCAGAAAAGCCAAGGAGGTGGCTTCTTACTGTTAGTTCGCTCCGTCTTAAGGTTACTGTCCATGTGCAATCAAGATTTTATACTGACTATTCTGAGGCCTGCCTCTTCTATTCTGGTGTCTGGGGTATTTGTGTGGCATATATTCCACCTCACTGTGAGAAGGCTGATACTCTGTCGTTTATTGAGTGGTTGACTGCTGTGTCTTGTGATCTTACAAATATAGTTGCGATATTTTAATCTTCATGTTGATGAGAGATCTTGGTCTATGTTGGCTGAACAATTTTTGTCTGCCATGAAAGTGTTAGGCTTTTGTCAACATATTACTTCACCTACCCATGAGGGGAGCCATACTCTTGATTTGGTTTTCTTGCCAGGAGTAGTTGGTATGACTACATCTTGTACTGCCTTCGCATTCTATACATTTCTATGGACTGATCACTTGTTCAAATTTCGATTCAGTACCTTCAGTATGGTGTTTTGCTCATCCCAGTGCTAGACAGACGCCTAGTAGATTTTCTTATTCTAGTGCTTTTGAGGCCCAGTGGTAGTAAAAGCAGCAGTTGCCTCTGGGCAGTTAGTTAGTCTCTAGAGTACTCTAACTGAGATGACAAGTGGCAGTCAGCTGCCTGTCAGAATAGGACACAAGGCTGTGTTTGCTCCCTGGTTTACTGATTACCTAGGAGAGATGAAGCATGACTTGTGTAGAACAGATTGCTGTTGGCAAAGGCATCATTCTAAGGTTGCTCATGCCTGTTGTACTACTATATAAATGCAGTACCGACAGAAAATGGAGGCCACTAAATGTGCTTAATACATGACTCAGATTAATGAGACCCTGTCACGACCCCATGATCTGTTTTCTATAGTTTGTTTTTTAACTTGACAACCCAAGCCCTGAAAAACAGAACCTCAGATTTTGCCTGCTCAATATGCTGCTCATTTAGAAGTGAAGATAGCTTTCTTCCCTGCTGGATTGCCTGCCAGCCAGGTCCTGGCTCCGCCAGCTGCCCATCCCCTCGTGAGAGCCCCAAGTGAACTGTGATCTGTTTTTTCTGAGCTCCTATCCAAATTGTGTCTGACATATCTCCCTCTTGATTATGTTACAGTGGCAATATTCAAGACATTGTGGGATAATGTCTTGTTATTTTTATGTGCAGTAGTGAATTCTTCCTTACGTTCTGGTTAGGTTCTGATCGTACGCCTATGGCATACAATACAGTTCAGTGCCTATGCTATGCTGGACCATGAATAACCAATCCAGTCCAGTCTGGACGTACATCCCCGATGTTCGTCCAAGTGTGGCTGCTGGAAAAAGGCTCCCCGTATGTACATCTGAGTTGTACGGAGAGCCTTAGATGGGGGCGGGGGAGGGCGGACAAGGGCGGATCATTTCCCCAGACATACAGGGCCTATTCTGAGGTCGGCCCTGTACGTCTGGGGTCGGCCGGGTAGACGGGGAACTTATTCCACCTCAGAGGTGGAATATGTCATCCTGGACACGGGCTTTCGGCGGCAGATGGCAGAGACAAGTGAGGTGAGGGAAGTAAGTTCCCTGCTGCCGGACCCTGGCCATGGGAGACAGGATCGAGAGTCCAGCTGCGGGGAAAGGACAGTTTCGGTGGCAGTCGGGGATCCTGGCTTCTGAATGGAGCCGCGATGCCATGGCGATGAGACACCATGGCACAGCAGCTGTATTCAGGAGCCTGACCGAGTTAGCCGGATAAGTGGCTGGACGTCCGGGGTGCCTGACTAGGGACATGTTCCGGACATTCAGCCACTGTGCTGCCATTATGCTCCCTCAGGGATGCCTAGCCCCCACGGGAGCAGATTCGGTTGCGTCTCCTGGCCGTCCGGATGTCTGTATGTCCGGACAGCCCAGAAATGTACAAAGCATCATGTGCCTCCATGTCTTTAAGACCATGCACAGAGTTATGTGGACAGACCTTTGCTGTTTCCCTATGTTCCTAGTTGGACATTGTGGTCCAGTTCAGCGGGATTACCTCATAAATCAGAAGTTCGCCAGGAGGGCTTGAGGTCCAGAAAGTTTTCTGCTGCTTACCCGATGCTATGGAACATTCTGTCTCCACCTGTTTGTAATATTACAAACTACTTGGATTTTCAGAGGGTTCTGAAGTCTTATTTTTTTTGCCTCATCTATATCTAACTCCATGTCAGTAGTGACTTTTCATGTTGTATGCAGCTGTATGTTATGATTATGTACATTACTGATCCGTGAACCACTCGGAAATTGTTGATGGGACGGTTATAAATCAATACTTTGACATAATGAGATTATTATAAGTAGTAGCTAAATCTACCTGAAATGGAAGCAGTACAATGATGTCATCTGCTTATTAATAGAAATGGAAACCCAAATACTGTAAATGTATGGTTATGATTGTAGGATAACATATGTATGTGATAATATGTTCTTCAATACCTAATCTAATTCTCGGAACTTTGCTATTTCTGGTGCCACTCATTTTGTTCTGGTTCTGTAATTACAGTAGACAATGGAAACCTGGGTTATTCAATCTCTTAAAAATCAGCAAACAACCCTTCGATGTTGCCTCCCCCATCCCCAGTGTTAAAACTGGCATTATCCTAATTTTACAGTTAAGGATAAAAAGAAGCAAATCACTGACATGGATTCATTAGGTTAAAATTATCAAAACAATTATAAATTAAAATCTACAAGATACTGCAATCTATTTTAAAGCCACCAAATGGCTCTGTTCTGTTTTAAGAGTTTAAGTATTCTGCATTAATTATTTTCTGTTCAGTTACTGTTCTTACTGATCTTCTCAAAGGAAATGTTTCTCACTCCCTGTCTCACACGTCATTGCAGAAAGCCAGCACTGAAGTCGCATGCTATCAACGTCCTTATCGTCCCACAAGTCCAGTCCAGGACATGTGGCTTATCTCCTTCCACCAGCATCTGAGAAATGAGCATGTCAGAATTCTGATGTCACAGTATAAGAGCTCCCTCTTCAGCTCCAGAAACCAGTATCTCAGTCCTCAGCAGCTGAGTGAGGAGCTATTGTGTGGTGCCTTTCCCCCCAGCCAGACAGCCCAAATAATCTGTGAGTTGAAATTTGCTGGGTTTTCCTGTTCATTTGCATTGCTCTGTCTTATTTGTGGCTCTGTATCTTTGAAAAAAAGGGAGTGAGTCAGTTTTTGCTTCAGAAGATGTCAGATGTCCGGTTGCTGCCCCTGACAACTGCAGCAACCGGACCTTATGCCGGGTTGGACCTAAGAAACACAAGCCAAAGTTGTCATTCGTTGCAGTTGGGACTGAATTGTGAGGATATTGTGGGTTTCAGAGGCTCAGCTCTGATATGACCGACGACAGCCCAGGGTGTGACACCTAGTGGGGCCAGGTCCCTTATCTATTCACCTTTCGTTGGGCTCAGGCAGAGGCACTGCTATGAGGTCTGATTATAAAAAAAAAAAAAAAAGAAAGAAATGCAGAGACAGTGGCTAGATCGGCCCAGCTCTCTCTATTATATCCAGCGAATGTCTCCTTGAGTGGAGATGAAGCCGGTAGCTGTGGGTCTGTCAGCCACTAGCTTCCGGGGGGGGGGGGAGTACAGGCTGATGAGTTTTGAGGTGTCGATGACTGCTGCTCCTTTTGGTGGGAGGGCTGTCTGACCTCCTGTAGTTTTTCTTTGGATTTCTTTTGGTGAGTTGTTGCATCTTCGGCGCTGCCGGTCTTCGTTGCCATCCCAGAAGATTTTGTGGATAGGTGGTCCTTTTGTGTGGCAATTTTACTT
The DNA here is from genome assembly GCA_033557465.1 of Ichthyophis bannanicus. Classification (NCBI taxonomy): domain Eukaryota; kingdom Metazoa; phylum Chordata; class Amphibia; order Gymnophiona; family Ichthyophiidae; genus Ichthyophis; species Ichthyophis bannanicus. The sequence goes on from CM066044.1 coordinate 176,040,153, forward strand.
TCTTCGGGCTGGGGAACTGAGTCTTTCCTCTCTGGGTTGGTTGTTTTCCACGAGCGGGTGCTCTGAGCTCGGCGGGCATTTCATGTCCATTTAAAGTTTTTGCGCTGGTTTTCTCTTTGCTCGCACGACTGTTTTCGATATGAACTCGTTGTTCCTTTCAGGGCTCAACCAGAATGCATGTTGGCATGCTAGTGTGTAGAAAACGTAGGTGGCTTTGTTCTTGGGGCTAAAATGTGCACAGGCAGACCACTGTTTCTTGTTAGTCGCTCAGCTCGCTTCGACAGGACAACTGCCATGGCTGGTTTCTTTTTCAGGCAGTTTAGTATTTTTTTCCTAGAGGCCTTGCGCATTGGCACCTTCTGAGGTGATTTTGACTAATGGCGGTGGCTTGTTCTTGGGCGCACTGAGGATTGGGGTTGCCTCCTTAAATGGTTCTGGTTTCATGGGAACTAATCTAAGTTATGTTAACTGCCTTGGTTTGCTATAATTTCCTCTAGTTTGCTTCCTTTATGCTATACTAAGGTGAACTAAGCAAATCTGAGTGCACCTGGTTTGTTCTAGTTGATGCAGAATTCACCCAAACAGGGTTAATGTACGAGTAGCTAGATTGACTTTTATTACCTGGCTCTAAGGTGAACTGGTGCACCTGATCTGTTTTGGTTTGTGAAGATTTCACCTAAGCTACATGTCTCTGGTTTAATTTGTGTTAACCTGCTCTAAGGTAAGCTAAGGCACCCAATTTATTCCAGTGTTTGTTTCAGATTCACCTAAACTAAGGTAATCTACATATATCTGGATTAATTTGCATTACCCTGAACTGGGGTGATCTAAGTGCACTTGTCTTGTTCTGGTTTTGCTCTGAATTCACTTAAAGAACCTACCTGTCTCTGGTTTCCTCTGTATTAATATCAGCTGATGTGATCGAAGTGCACCTGGTTAGTTCTGTTTTGCTCCGAGTTCATCTAGACAGTGCTAAACTACATGTCTCTGGATTATTTTAGAATTCACTTGATCTGAGATGATCTTGGTGCGCTGGATTTGTCTTGGTTTGCGCTGGATTCACCTGAGTGGGGTTAATTTCCATTTCTCTGGATAACTTTGTATTAGCCTGCGTTACGGTGATCTAAGGACACCTGATCTTTCGGATTTGCGCTGAATTCACCAAAACAGAGTTAGCCTGCGTGCTTCTGGTTTATTTTGTATTAGCCTGTACGGAGATGGTCTAAGGGCGCCTGATTGTTCGGGTTCACTCTGAATTCACCTAAGGCGAGTTAACTTACAGGTCTCTGGATTAATGTGTATTAACCTGAGCTATGGGGCTCTAAGTGCACCTGATAGTTCTGCTTTGTTATGAGTTCACCTAAACTGAGTTAACCTATGTCTTTCTGAATTAATTTGTATTGACTTGAGCTAGGGTGATCGCAGTACACCTGATTGTTCTGGTTTGCTCTGAAGTCACCTAATCTGAGTTGATTGGGATTGACTTGAGCTAAACTGCTTTAAGTGCACCTGATTTTTAGAGTTGCTTTAAATGTACCTAAACTGAGTTAACCTAAGCTAAGGTGATTTACATGCACCTGTTTGTTCAGGTGTGCTGTGAATTTCATCTACATCAAGTTAGCCTACATGTTCTAGATTAATTTGAGTTAATCTAAACTAAGTTATTCTCATTGCTTTGGATTTGCTTGTTCTAGTTTGCTCTGAATTCACCTAAACAGAGTTCACCTACGTGTCTCTGGTTTCATCTGGGTTAATCTAAACTGAGTTAATCTCATTGCTTCGGCCTTGCTTTGATATGTCAGGCAAACTGGATTCTTGTAACCAGGAAGGGGAGCTTCACAGGGAGGAGAGTGCATTGTCAGCTTCAGGTTACACAGGGACAGTGGACTTCAGAGGAGAGTGCTTGGTCCATAATCATTTAGAAAGAGGGCAGGTTCTTCTGGCTGTCCAGTTCTTCCACCCTTTGTTTTACCATCAGGCGGTTGGAGTGTGTTCCAACAACACGACCACAGTAGCATACATCAGACAACAGGGGTGCACAGGAAGTGATCTGCTAGTGGGGGAGATTTAGCTCTAGCTGCTCTGAGCAGAGAAAACCTTAGTGGCCCGCTCTGCAGCTCATTTAGCAGGCAAAGAGGTCAGTCAGGTGGATTTTCTCAGATGTTGCCGGTTGGAACCGGGAACTGAATGCAGTGGTTTTTTTCACGACATCACCAGCTGCTGGGGCATGCCGATCATGGACCTGATGGCTCCATGGTCCAATGCCAAGGTGAACAGGTTCTTCAATAGGCGCAGGGAGCACATGTCCGAGGGGCTCGACACTCTTGCGCAAACGTGGCCAGCGGAAGGTCTTCTCTGTGTTTCCGCCATGGGCTCTCTTAGTTCGCCTTCTTCAACGCATAAAGTTTCACTGTGGTCCTGTGATCCTCATTAATCCAGATTGGCCTCACAGGCCATGGTATGCTGATCTGATCAGACTCCTGATAGCCAGACCATGGCACCTTCCGAACAGAGTCAATCTGCTCTCGCAAGGGCCGATTCGTTTGCCCCAGGTGGATCAATTCTTGCTTACAGTTTGGGCTCTTGAGCAGGCGCGCTGAGGCGTAGGGGCTATTCTGTGACAGTCTCTGCTACTCTGTTGAAGGCCATAAAGTGTTCTAATTCTTTGGGCTATGTGAGGGTCTGGTGTTCTTTGGGCTATGTGAGGGTCTGGTGTTCTTTGGGCTATGTGAAAACTGTTGTTCTTCCACTAGCATTCGGCCTTTTTTGTCCTTCATTCTGGATGGCTGAAAGATGGACTGGAAAAGGGGTTGGCTGTAGACTCCTTCAAGGTCCAGGTAGGGATCCTCTCTTGCTACCGGGCGCATGTACAAGATGGTTCACTGGCAGCTCACCCGGATGTGCTCTGCTTCCTCAGGGTGGTGAAACAAATCAGACAGCCATTGCAACTTGTAGTTCTGTCTTGGAACCTCAACTTGGTGTTTTCGGTCTTAACAGGAGTGCCTTTCAAGCCTCTGGCTAGAGCCTTTCTGAGGGACCTTACTTTTCTACTTATTTCCAAAGAAAAGGTAATTGTGCGACCGATTCCCCCCTTTCTACCTAAAATAGTCTCCCTTGTTCATTTGAATCAATCAATGTCTCTTCTGGTCTACTCGGCATTGGGGGAGGATTAACAGCTACACATGCTAGCCTTGCGCAAAGTATAGCCCGGTATCTTCAGCGGACAGAATCATTTCGGAAGTTGGATAGGCTATTCATCTTGTTTGGAGGCCCTCGTAAAAGGGAGGTGGCTTTCAAAGCTTGGGTGGCTTGCTGGGGGATGGAAGCGAGAGCCTCAGCCTATAGGCTGAGGGGCAAGTCTGTACCAGAAAGCTTTCAAGCTCATTTGCCGTAGGTGGCTTCGTGGATGCAACATAGCTGGGTACCACCAGTGGACATCTGCAGAGTGGCAACATGGTCTGCACTACACACTTTTATGCGACATTACCATCTGCAGGTGCCTTTGTCTAGCGATGTGCATTTTTGGGACTTTGGTCCTGGTCTCTTCCATGATTAGTTACTGCTCTGGTACATCCCACATGTACTGGACTGGACTGGAGGGATGATAAGGAAGCTGAAATTAAACCTTACCTGCTAATTATCCTTCCTTGAATCCCTCCAGTCCAGTCCAGGACCCTCCCTGTTTGAAGCAATTTCATTCTCTTTCTTAGGTTTTTGAGGAAGGAGCGAGTCCAGCTGTAAGTTCTAGGAAGATTCTCTGAGTGGTTCTCTTTTTGAGTGGTTAAAGCCTTCCTGAATGAGGGTAGGCATTGCAGCAAGTATTACCCTACTAGCTTAGCTCATTCTCACCTTGTACATAGTGGTAGTTAAGTGGGGTGATTCTGTGATAAGCTACTTTTGTTGCATAACATTGGTGTTCTTGCTCTAGGTTGGGGTTTTTCTGATGCTGTCTTGTAGACTGCTTTGTCAATAGGATACTGGTTCCTGGAGCTGAAGAGGAAGCTCTTGTATTGTGACATCAGAATTCTGACATGCTCATTCCTCAGCAGCTGGTGAAGGGAGATAACCCATACTGGAGGAAATCAAGGAAAGACAATTATCAGGTAAGGGCTAATTTCACCTTTTTATGCCGATTTGCAGTTCACCAATATCATACGAATTTAGTACCCACATGAAGAAAGGGGCTCATATGCAAATTTGCCATGCATTAGTCATGCATTAAACTGTGTGCAAATGGCAGCATTAAACTGGGAGAGCAAGCCAAACACATGCGCAGAGAAGTCGGCACAAGTTTGGCATGCTTTCTCAGAGAAACAGGGGCATGGCATGGCTAATTTGCATATGAGCCCCAACAGTATTTTGATGGCATCAGGGGGATCAGTGCTCCCAACAGAAAGCAAATCTCTGGTGGCCCAGCGGCCCTGATCCCCCCACCAGCCCATCCAGAAATAACCCTGGTGACCCGGTGATCCAGTGGCTCTAAACCCCCCACCCCACTCTTGGTACCTCTACAAACCAGCGGGAGCGCTGCCCACACACTCCTGCACTGCCATCTTAAAAAATGGCGGTGCCTGGCCCTACATGGTATATCCTGGGATGCACCGGGCAGGGTGAGACTTCCATATAAGGTGCAATCTGACCCCGTGTGTGGTGCAGGAGCATGTTGACAGAATGTGGGTAGAGGGAGGGAGGCTATGGCGATTGTCATGCTCCGATTCCCCGTGGCATGTGATGCTGGTTATGGGGAAGGGAGAAAGGATAGGGAATGTTAATAGGGGGAGATGGAAAATTGGAGGCAAAGGTCAGGAAGACATGTGAGAAGAAGATAGGAGGGACAGATATCATAAGGGGAGAGGATAAGAGGAAATTTGGGAGGAGAACATGAGAGAAGGAGGGGCAAGGAGAGAGAGGAGGAAGAAACAAAGAAACGGGGAAACAAAGATCAAAGTGGAGGAGAAAGACAAAAAGGGAAGGAGAGATGGAGGAAGCAAGAGGAAGGGGAAAGGAGAAATGAAGCAGAGGAATTGCCTAGTGGTCAGAGAAGCAGACTGAGAAGCCAGGGTTCAAATCCCACAGCTGCTCCTCATGACCTTAGGCAAGTTACTTTACCCTCAATTGCCTTAGCCCTCTGAGGACAGGTCATACCTGAATGTAACTCACGTGGAAAGGTATGAGCTAAATACAAAAAAAAATAGTAATAATGAGAGTGTGACGAGAACAATGGGTAAAAGAGAGGGCTTGGGGAGGAAAGAAAATGAGGAGTACTTGATAACAGCAAGAGAAGCATGATATGTGAGAGGTGGGGAAGAGTATGTGCAAGAAAATGGGGGAAAAGGAGAACTGAAGAGTATATATAGGATAAAAAGAAACAAAAGTGAGTAGGAAGACAAAAGACATAAAACATAGGAATGAAGTAAAAAAAATGACAGTAGGGCAGCAAAATCTAATGGAAAGACTGAAAAAATAAAATCTATCAGAAGACTGAAATGTAGAAATATGTAAAAAAGGGGAAATGATTTAATAAGGAAAAAAAACGAGAAATGAAAATGAAAAATCTAGCAGAAAGAAACTGAAGTAAAAACAGAGGAAGAATAAAAGATGTTCAGACGTTTAAAAATATTACACTGAATTGCCCTGCTGTAGCTGAAAAGATGGGAGGGTTGAGACTGGTCAGGTTGGGCAAAGGGAGAGAGAGTCAAGGTGTGGGTCTGTGAGGGAAGTAGGAGTAACTTTGCACCTTAATTTCCCCACTTCTTGTTCTCCAAATTGAACAAGCAAACTGTGCTTCAGCGCTGCGTATGCCTTGTAGCGCTTTATAAATGTTTAATAGTTATGCCCAGATAGGATGGTAAATAAAGTCTTCTTTTAGATTCTTGTTGCATTGTGTTCTTGAATGTCTTGCAATAGGTTCACTCTAACTAAAATAAATATTACAGATTCATTTTGACAACCTAAAAACAAGAATTAAACAAAATCCCTATTTATTTATTGCATTTATTCCACCTATCAAGGCATAATCATAAAAGTCAACATTTAAAAAAAAGATAGTATGAATTTTGTTGCATCTCCAATTAAGTAAAGGTTGTTTGTAAAGAAGTTAGACTGAAGATATTTAGAGGGGATTTTCAAAAGGTTTAAGGTGGGGAGGGATGATGGATAACCAATGGAGCAATCCCACTTAGCCAAGAACTTGCACTGAAGTGACCTGCCAGAACCTCTTTCACTGCCACCTATCAGAGGGGCAGAAGGAGAAAGAGAGCCCTGGAATCTCAGACTGCTTTCTTCTCCATTGCTCGGTATTTGCAGGGCTATCCCCAGACTTGGATCAAGATGTTGGCACCCTTGGCAAACCATTAGCCTTTCACCCCCCTGGCGGTCAGAATCTGCTCTTTGCTGCCTTCCAGAAACTGCTGCCGTAGACAATCACCTAGTTTTCCTGATGGTTTAGCAGGCCTGGATAGGTATTTGGCAGGTGCTTTGAACCATATACAGCACAGTGTCTCACACAGCTGGAAGCACTAGGGCCATCAGAGATAAAAAGGTATGTGGCCTCCCCTTCTGCCAGTCCAATCAGCAACAGCAGAGAAGGAGGGAGTGAAGATGGTGAGGGTGGCTGAAGGAGGAAAGGTAAGGAAGGGCTGTGAGATGAGAGGTAGGGGGTGATAAAGACGTGCTGGAGGATGAGAAAGATGTGAGTAGAGGGGAAAGTAGTAAGACTGTAGAGAGGCTGGAGGTGGCAGGGAGTGAGAGGAGAGAGAATGAAGACAAAAAAGTATAAGCAAAAAAAAAGGGTGTTTAAACAAAAGAAATAAAGTCTATAATTGTATGGCTATGGCTCTCTTCTCCTCACCCCGTGGCATCCATGAAGGGCAGTCTTACATTGCTCTGCATTTCTAGACTTGGTCCATGTTAGAACTTGCAATGTCTTTGTTCCCAGCTTCCTGCCCTGCCTAAGAATGTGTACGTGCCTGTGCATTTTCTAAGGGTTAGTCTTGGCATGGGTCTACTTTCCTTTTACTTTCCTTCCTGCCGAAGGTACTTTTTAAATATAATAAATATTTGATTTCTTAGAGATGGGAGAGGTCTCTCTGGTTAATGGCGCAATAGCCTGCAGGACTGGTTTTATTTGTCTTCAGACTGTACCTTAGTCTCAGATTTTCAAAAATATTCCTATATATTTCACTATATGGCAATACCAATAAGAGCAATACTCTAATATCTTGTGAAAAACAAATTATTCTTACCATCATACACCAATTTAATAATTTGCTTAAGTTGCAAAAGGAAAGGAGGAAAAGACCTGAGAACTTCATCAACCCTACTCTGTTATATCTTTATCAGCTATGTAGTGTTTGTTAGAATCATCGGTCAGATAAACCTCCTTAAAGTCTCTAATTATGTTGTTATGTTTCCGCTTCAAATATTGAAATAAAAACTTATCTTTTGAGAGTGAAAGCAGCCAGTGAGTACCTGCAGTGCTGGAGGGAACAGGGACGAAGTGGCTCCCCTGAGTTGCGTCAGTGAAGTCACCCGCCGAGCCTGGCAGCCTTGAAAACCGCATCTGTGCTGCAGTGCGCAGCCTGCGGTTACATGTCCATGGACAGATGTCTGAAGGGCCACGTCAGGCCCCTTGGGAGTCCCTTTGGAACCATCTTTGGAGCCATCTTGGAATAAAGGAGATGATATGGCGATAAAAAACCCGCTGATTAAGTTACTATAATTCGTAGTGATCTGGCATCTGTGAGTATGAGGGGAAAGAAAGTGGCAATAAAAAAGAAAGAAAACCTTTTTTTTTTTATTTCAAATGTTTTTCTTTATTTTTTAATAATCAACGACTCCATCTTACAGACACGTCTTGTATCCCACAATCCCAAGAACTGGGGGTATAGAAGGATGATTGTTAGTTATATATGCTGTGTATTTATTTATTTATTTATTTAAGATTTCTTTTATACCGCGCTATTTGCCATCAGTGCGGTTTACATTGAAACAATATAACACTGGTCAGATATATCAGACTTATTTTACAAATAACAGGAGTATTAACATGGAAGTAATCAGCGAAATCATATTTCTAGCGAAATCACATTTCTAGCAAAATATATGTAGGTAATGTTTTAATCTGTGAAGTTAGTTAGGGTAGGAATGAGGTTGAGAGGGTGGGGGAGGGGAAGGGGTGTTTAGGTGTATAAAGTGTGTGATGAAAAGGTGGTGTTTAAGGGCTTTTTTGAACTGTTATTTAATTTCTTTAATTGCTCTGATGTTGGCAGGGAGTTTGTTCCAACACCTAGGAGCATAGTTTGAAAATGACCTATTGATGGATGACTGGTTAACTTTTATGGAAACCTTTGGTATAAGTAGGGTGTCAACAGCTGTAGATCTCCTGGACCTGATGTTTGTTGTGTGTGTGATGAGGTCAGAGATGGAAGGTGGAGAAATATTATTGAAGGCCCTAAAGGTAGTAAGGATGGCCTTATATTGGATTCTACAGCTTATTGGGAGCCAATGAAGTTTCTCTAGAATGGGGGAGATGTGCTCACACTTTGATGATCCGCAGAGGACACAGGCTGCTGCATTCATGGCCAACTGAAGAGGGTTGATTGTTATCTTTGGCAGGCCATGGAGTATTATGCTAGCATAATCAAAATGCGGCGTGACCAGAGCTTGGAAGATGGTGCGGAAGTCGTCAGACTCCATCATAGGTTTCAGGTGACGAAGGGTTTTAATCTTGAAGTAAACCGCCTTTACGGTGCGTTTTATATGTTCCTTGAAGTCTAACCTTTGATCAAGTATTACTCCCAGATATCGTATATTGATTTAACTGGGAGTTCGGCATCTCTAACGTTTAGAGATGATGGAGGGGAGAAACATTTATTCCTTGTGATTATTAGAACTTCAGTCTTTTTGAAGTTAATACGGAGATTATAAGTGTAAACTTTAAAGGTAATGTGTTAAAAGGGGGACTGGAGGTTAGTGGTTAGAAAGAAAACCTTTTACAGCAGCCAGTATACAGGGCTCTATGGACTCAGTTCTTATTTCTTTGAACTTGAATAAAGACCTTGTGGCAGAAGAAACTTCCTTGAGTCTGATCCCATGCACCCCACCCCCTCAACCTTCTACTGTGGCTAGCTTGGACTCCAAAGTTTCCATTCCAGAAGAAGTTCAGGCAGTCTAAGCATCAGAGTGCAAGCTTCCAGGAATATTACGGATAAACTTGGTGAAGGAACTGCTTCTAATAGGATGTCTTCTATTGCTCCTCTTCAGTCAGACGTTGTGGAGGTCTTCTCAGTCTTAGATGAGGCGAGGGTGACTTCATCATTATTATTCTTGGCTGGAACCCTGAAATCTGTGGTATTTTCTTAATATGTTAGCTTATTTGGATATGTAGAACTGAGGGTCAACAAGGTAATTGTAGGCAAGACTTTTTTTATTACATTGACTCAGCCCATCTGTGACTAGCTTTTAAGAAGTGGAATGGAGTAGCCCAATGGTTAGAGCTCTGGCTTGGGAGCCAAGAGACCAGGATTCAGTTCCCACTAGCATGCCTTGAACAAGTCACTTAACCCTCCATTGCCTCAGAAGAATCCAGGTTATGAATGTCCCTGTTTAATGTAGACTACCAAGTTTAAGTTACAATTTATACCGCTTTGACTAAAAATGATAAAGTGGTATAAAAAACCTGCTAAATAAATAAGAATTATCTTCTCTTCGTCTGATCAGTGAAGAAACAAGGTAGTTGCACTGGTTTTAAATAGCACAGTCAGCCAGGTCTTAGGCTCCCTGCCTTTGCTATTGCAGCACCGTTAAGGTAAGCGAGAGGATCTTGACTGCAATGATGAGGCAGTAAAGGACCTCATAGGACCTATAATGGATGAGAAAGTCAATGCCCTATTAAAATATCCTTTTGTTTCAAAGTGTTTGCTCATCTTAATTTTAAATGATTTGTATTCTTGTGTATTCCAATAGTTCCCTTCACTTATCCTGCTTGTGAGATCGTTAAGAAAGTGACCTTCCTTTGAGAAATGTTCACCTACTGAGCTGTTACTCTGTTTGAGAAATGTTCACATGCTGAACTGTCATTCTGTTTTCATCTGTAATGATTTATGTCTAGGAAGGTTGACCCTGTCCTTAATTTTTGGCTTGTTTCACCGATGTACACACTATTAGTAAACGATCCATAAGGTGTTTAAAGTGGCAATTACTTCACGTTAGCAGTTAACATGCCGCATTACCTGTTCATACAGCACCGTGCTGTTAGTGCATGTTAAAAGCCACTTTGAACACCTAACATTGTTTAGTAAATAGGGCCCTAAATGCATTTAATAATTGTTATATCAGTGTGTGTTCACCTACACATGCTCAATGTTCAGAACATCCACCAGTTAAACACTGCAGCGATCAGCCATGGCGTTTTAAGTATCATCCGCATCCAAATAGTGGCTGGTGCTGAATGTCTGGATGCTGTAGTCAGCTTAGCTGCAAAACCTTCTGTTTGTCTATTATTAAAGAGAGAAAGCAGAGTAAGGCAAAATGGGCTCGATATTGCAAGGCATTTACACAGTTCATAACTCGCAGAGCTGTAAACCGTGTAAATGCCCCTAAGCGGAATATTCAGAGGCACTAACATATCCCAGAGTAATGCCACTATATGCCCCGATGCAAACCACTTAGCATCGGGTCATGTCGGGGGCGATCCAGGAGCGGTACCCGAGAATAACCATGCAGCAGCGATATTCAGCTGCTATCCAATTATCCCTCAGCGGCAAAAGATAGGCACCACAAAATCTGTCATAGCTTTTGCTGCCAAAGCTAACCGGGTAGTGGCTGAATATCGCTGTTGCACGGTTAGCTTCTGCGCCGTGTGCGGCTATGCAGCAAACTCGAATATGCTGGTGGCTGGATATGGCCCCAGATTGAATATCCAGGGTTAAAGTTTGGTGGTGATGGCTATGTGCCGCAATTCAATATCGGGCCCAGTGTCTTTATGTATACAGAGTTAAATTGTTTTCTAGAGAAATAACTCTATAAAGAGAATAATTTTGCTAAGGGTCTTTCCTGTTAGGAGGTGAGAAAAAACTGTGATATTGTTTGAATAGGTGGTAACTAAAGCATAATGACACTGTCAAACTAATTGTAATGTGAATCAGGAAAGGAATTGTTAGAAGTCATTGCATTAGAAGAGAGAGAGCTAAACCAGAGCTCAGTTATTTTCAGTCCTGGAGGAGTGCTGAGACAGGATCTGCTACTGCTGGGAAGGAATCTGCTGAGCATTTTACCTGCTGGGAATTGTCTTAAAACTTGAGTAAAAGTAAGGAAGATTTGGGTTAAAATGAAATTCTGCTTCTGTTTAAAATTCTGTGTTTATTTATATAAAGTGGCATTTTAGAAAAGACATCAAGTCAAATTGGGGACTTTCAGGGTAGAATATGCCAAGAAATACCAGACATATCTACCGTGTGTCTCTAGCTGATTTTAGTAACATAGATGTCCCCGATGTAGAAATCCGTGCTGACAACCACATAGACATCCCCCTCAGGAAAGCATGGTGTGAGGTCATATATCAAGTACATTCATAGCAAAAAACCTGTGAGAGAGTCAGTTAGACCATTAGATGACAGAGGCTTTAAGAGGGGACAAGGCCATAGCGGAGAGACTGAATGAATTCTTTGCTTCGGTCTTTACTGAAGAAGATGTAGGGAAGTTACCTGTACCTGAAATGGTATATAAAGGTGATGTAGTGAAAGAATTGAAAGAAATATCGATAAACTGGAAGGATGTATTACAACTGTTTGATAAACTGAAGAGTAGCAAATCACCTGAACCAGATGGAATGCATCCAAGGGTGTTGAAAGAACTGAAATATGAAATTGCACACCTACTATTATTAATCTGTGTACTATCATTAAAATCATCTGTAGTACTGACTGGAGAGTGGTCAATGTAACGCAAATTTTTGAAAAGGGTTCCAGGGGTGATCCGGGAAACTACAGACTAGTGAGCCTGATGTCAGTACCAGGCAAAATCGTAGAAACCATTATAAAGAACAAAATTACTGTGCATGTAGATAGTCATGGTTTAATGGGAGAAAGCCATCATGGCTTTAGTCAAGGAAGGTCTAGTCTTACTAATTGTTATATTTTTTGAAGGTGTGAATAAACAGGTAGACAAAGGTGAGACGATCAATCTGGATTTTCAGAAAGCCTTTGACAAGGTCCCTCATGAGAGACTCTTGTCAAAATTAAAAAGTCCATTGCTTTGAACATATTTGTAAATGACCTCGTAATGGGAATAACAAGTGTGAGGTCATCAAATTTGCAGATGACACAAAATTATTCAAAGTTGTTAAAACCCAAGAGGATTGTGAAAAATTGCAAAAGGACCTTGATAAATTGGAAGACTGGACATTGAAATGGCAGATGAAATTTAATGTGGACAAGTACAAAGTTATGCACCTCGGAAAGAACAACTCAAACTATGGTTACACAATGTAAGGTTCCACATTAGGAACCACCACCCAGGAAAAAGATTTAGGCTTCATCGTGAATAACACATTGAAACCCTCCGCCCAGTGTGCAGTGGTGGCCAAGAAGGCAAATTTAATGCTAGGCATCATAATGAAAGGAATGGAGACTAAAACAAAGGCTATTATAATGCCTCTGTATCGTTCCTTGGTTCGTCTGCACCTTGAATATTGTGTGTAATTCTGGTTGCCATATCTTATAAAGGATATAGCAGAATTAGAAAAGGTACAGAGAAGACAATAACAATAACAGCAGTTACGGGTACCAGTCTGTCAACAATGAGCCGCCTGACTGAAGACCGAACACAATTTAGGATAGCTATCCAGAGGGTCACCATGAGTCGACTCCGACTCGACGGCACTTAACAACATAACAACAACAACAGAGAAGAACCACCAAAATGGTAAAAGGGATGGAAGGATACTTCTATAAGGAGAGGTTTGAAAAGTTAGGGCTCTTCAACCTGGAAAAGAGACAGCTATGATAGAGGTCTCTAAATTAATGAATGGAGTGGAAAGGGTAAATGTAGATCGATTGTATCTCCAGGAACAAGCAGGAATAAGTCCTCACATATGGGTACGTCGGAACCGACGGAGCCTGCGCGGGAAAGCTCCCCAGCTTCCCAGAAGGAAGCTTTTGGGGCCTCCCACTGCACATGCGCGCTGCCTTCCCGCCTTCCTGACCAGCTCTCCTCAGTTTCTCTTTTTCCGCGGAGCCAGCAGGTCGTGTTCCTGTCACCGCTGAAGAAATTATTGTTTTAGTTTGTTTCTTTAGACCGCGTACCTGCCTTCCCCATACCGAAACCGGTACCGCCGGTCTCTCTTTTCTTTTCTTTTAAAAAAAAAAAATCTTTATCTTTGCACAACTTGGTGACTTCGGTTAGGCCTCAGGCCTACACAAATTCTCCTCATGGAGAAACCAGCCCCTGGTTTTAAGAAGTGTACCAAGTGTAGTGCTGTTATTTCTGTCACAGACACCCATGAATGGTGTCTTAAATGTTTGGGACCTGACCACTCCATTCCGGACTGCCCATCCTGCTCCCAGATGTCTAAACGTGGTTTGCAGAACCGGGCCAACAAATTCCATGTGCTGTTTGCTTCAGATAATCCAGCATCACAGTCATCCAGGTCTTCCTCTCCGGATGGATCTCAGGTAACCAAACCTTCTTCGGGCAGGTCCTCAAAGAGCAAATCTCCTTCAAAGCATCGAGAGGCTCTCACTTTTGAATCTGAGGATCCTGCCCCAGCCAAACAACCCCGGCGGGAAGCTCTGGCTTCCAAAGCACCATCTATGGGGTTACAGGTTGACATCGATGGCACGGCCTCGACTGATCACCTGTTAGACTGCTCTGGGGTACCGGCCCATACCGGTACCGACATCCAGGCAGCAGTGGCGTCTATGAGCAATACTGTTCAGACCATGCAGCAGGCCATGCTGGCTTTTATTACAGCTGCGACGCCCTCGGTACCGCGTTCAGCGGTACCGGGTCCGGTTCCGGTATCGTCTCCCATACCGGAACCGAGACCATCGACTTCCAAACGCAGATCGGTTCCGCATGCCGGATCCGGGTTTTCACCCAATACCGATCCCATACCCGGTATGCCCGATGTCGATACCGATCGGTATGCGTATCGTGTGTTGGAAGCAAATAGAGAATACTCTGATTCTTCTGAGGATTTTGACTCCTCTGAGGACTCTGATGAGCTGTCTCTAGTTCTTCATGAAGACCCTTCTTCCCCAAAGAGGAGAATGTCTCCACCAGAGGATTTGTCCTTTCAAGACTTCATTATAGAGCTAGCTAAAGGACTTTCTATTACCACATCCTCTGAAAAAGAACCTAGGTCAAAGAAATTGGATATTTTAGGATACCCTAAGGTTCCTAAAGAGGCAGTCACCCTGCCTATCCATGAAATCCTTCAAGAACACTTGATGGACTTATGGGAGGCTCCTCTAACATTGTCTCCTTACTCTCGTAGGTTGGACACCATGTACCGGGTCCCTCCTTCTCCTGGGTTTCAGAAGACTCAGCTGCCTCACCATTCCATTGTGGTGAAGTCTGCACTGAAAAAGATTAAGAGCACCAAAAGGCACTCTTCTACCCCTCCAGGGCGAGAATGTAAGACCCTAGACTCTTTTGGCAGGAAAATTTTCCAGGCTAGTATGCTTATAGCCAGGATTAATTCTTACAGTCTGTATATGGGCATGTTTCTCAGGGAACTTGCCCTAAAGGTACGGCATTTTGCCTCCTTTATCCCTGAGGATAGAAAGGAGGAGTTCATTTCTCTGGTGAAACAGCTTCTAGATGTTTCTAAGTTCTCCAACAGAGCAGCTTTTGATTCCTTTGAGGGTGCCGGTAGAGCTTCGGGCATTGCTATTGCAGCCCGACGACTTGCTTGGCTCCAGGCCTCTGACCCAGAACTCTGGGTCCTGGATGGCTTACGGAATCTGCCCTGTACAGGTGAGAACTTATTTGGTAAAGACTGGCAAATTAAAGCCACTCAAATGGACGCAGAAAATGCTACATTAGATAGACTTTCTAAGTCTACCTCTACTCCTGCCAAGAAAAAGTCTTTCAAGAGGCCTTACTACAAGAAGGCCAGATTTTCCACAAATACTGGCCAACAATCTTCTCAGCCTCGCTTTGCGGCTAAACGTCAGCAACCTAAACAGGCAAGGTCAAAGCCTGCAGTGTCTGCTCAGCAGATTCAACCCCCTCAGGGGTTTTGACTTGCCCCTAGAGAACTTAACCTTTCTGGCTCTAGAACAACCAGAGCCCCTCACCATTCCTGGAAGGTTAGCTCACTTTGCTCCCAAATGGGAGCAAATTACATCAGAGCAATGGACCTCTCTATCATCAGAGAGGGCTACAAACTTCATTTTTCCAACCTTCCTCCATATACCATGGTGAGGCACTTCAATTCTCCCCCATCTCTCCTGGGCCTGTTGGATCAGGAAGTCTCTTCTCTCCTTGCCCAAGGGGCAATAGAAGAGGTTCCTCTTCTTCAACAAGGGACAGGATTCTACTCCCCTTATTTTCTCATAACAAAGAAGACAGGGGGATTCAGACCTATTCTAGATCTGAGAGAATTGAACAAATTTCTGTACAAGGAGAAATTCAAAATGCTTTCTCTAGGCATTCTCCTTCCATACCTTCAGAGTCAGGATTGGCTTTGTTCTCTAGATCTCAAGGATGCGTATACACACATACTCATCCACCCATCCCACAGAAAATATCTAAGATTTCTGTTTCAGGGAAAACATTTCCAGTACAGAGTACTTCCCTTCGGTCTAGCCTCTGCTCCAAGAGTGTTCACCAAATGCATGGCAGTTGTTGCCGCATTTCTAAGAGGTCTGGGAATTTTTGTATTCCCATATCTGGACGACTGGCTCATCCGAGCTCCATCTCAGTCAGAGGCCCAGATTTCCCTGGACCGCACAAGGCACATTCTGCAGTATCTGGGACTGGTGATAAACCTTCCCAAGTCTCAACTTACCCCTACTCAGTCTCTGGAATTCATAGGGGCCCAGTTGGACACCACCACTGCAAGGGCCTACCTACCTCAAGTCCGGGGCCAATGTCTGGTGTGCTTGGCCTCCCAAGCTCAGTCCAGCAGTCACTTGACAGCCAGAGAAATGCTGCGACTTCTGGGCCACATGGCCTCCACGGTACACGTGGTGCCCTACGCTCGTCTTCATATGAGAGCAGCTCAATGGACCTTGGCCACCCAGTGGACTCAGGCATCAGGAGCGCTCTCCGACCAAATACTCACCTCAAAGCATCTGTTTTGGTCCCTCCAATGGTGGATGTCCACCAAGAATCTGTTGTTGGGGGCCCCCTTCCAACCTTTGTTGCCCCAAGCAACCCTCACAACAGATGCCTCCCAAACAGGGTGGGGAGCCCATCTTCAACACCTCTCCACTCAGGGTGCTTGGTCTCCACAAGAGACCACCCTTCACATCAACCTCCTGGAACTGCGAGCAATCTACTTTGCCCTCAAAGTCTTCCATGCCCTCCTTGTCAACCTGACCGTCCTAGTTCAGACAGACAATCAGGTGGCCATGTTCTACATAAACAAACAAGGAGGGACAGGCTCTCTGTCGCTTTGCAACGAAGCTCTCAGATTATGGGCCTTCGCCAGAGAGCATCAAATTCATCTTCTGGCAGTGTATCTTCCAGGGGTTCAAAACTCTTGGGCAGACAGACTCAGTCGAGTTCTGCTTCCACACGAATGGTCCCTACATATGGACCAGATAAGCAGAATCTTTCAGGAATGGGGAACCCCGGACCTAGACCTCTTTGCAAGTCCGTGGAATGCCAAACTTCCCCGATTCTGTTCCAGGACTCCGTGTCAGGGAGCTCAGGCCAACGACGCCTTTCTCCTACATTGGGGTCAGGAATTCCTATATGCCTTTCCACCCATTCCTTTGATTCCCAAGACTCTGTTCAAACTCCAGAGGGATCACGGATCGATGATCCTCATAGCTCCACGCTGGCCACGCCAAGTGTGGTTCCCTCTACTTCTGCATCTCTCCCAGGGACCCTCCCTGGACCTGGGAGCTGCGCCAGACCTTCTCTCTCAGGAAGAAGGGACTTTGTGGCACCCAAACCCCAAGTCCCTACACCTCAGAGCTTGGTTACTGAAGGCCTAAGCCTTCATGACTTCAATCTTTCTCAACCAGTGAAAGATATCCTTCATGCCTCTAGGAAACCCTCCACGAGGCGTTCCTATGCTTTCAAATGGAAACGTTTTTCCATTTGGTGTGCTCAACAGGGTCTTGACCCTCTAGCACTTCCTTTGAATTCTCTACTAGACTATCTCCTGCATCTTTCCAATGCAGGCCTTAAGACAAATTCAGTAAGAGTCCATTTGAGTGCTATTGCAGCTTCCTTAAAACCTATAAATGGACAACCTGTCTCCTCTCATCCACTTATTGCTAGATTCATGAGAGGCCTGACTCTAACTAAACCTCCCATCCGGCCTCCTCCGGTAGCATGGGATTTGAACCTAGTTCTAGGTCAGCTTATGAAGCCACCTTTTGAACCGTTGGTTTCTACCTCCTTGAAATTTCTTTCCTGGAATGTCATTTTCCTTATTGCAGTCACTTCGGCTCGCCGCATCAGTGAACTACAAGCCTTAGTGGCTCATCCACCTTATACCAGGTTTCATCATGATAAGGTGGTCCTTAGGACGAATCCCCACTTTATGCCCAAAGTGGTCTCGCCTTTTCATCTTAATCAAGAGGTATATCTACCTGTCTTTTTTCCGGCTCCTCATGCATCCAGTGCAGAGAGGAACCTTCATACTTTAGATTGTAAAAGAGCTCTTGCCTTTTACCTCAACAGGACTCAGCCACATCGAAAGTCTTCCCAACCTTTTGTGGCTTTTGATCCTTCTCATTTGGGACTTCCAGTCTCCAAACGTACACTTTCCAATTGGATTGCTCAGTGTATTTCCTTTGCTTACCAGAGTAAAAACATTTCTCTGGAAGGCCATGTCACAGCTCACAATGTGAGAGCCATGGCCACTTCTATGGCTCATCTTCACTCTGTATCCATAGATCAGATCTGTCGAGCCGCCACATGGGCCTCGGTTCATACCTTCACAGTCTATTACTGTTTGGACAAGGACTCCCGCCGGGATGCCTTGTTTGGTCAGGCTGTCCTCAAACACCTGTTCCATACTTGAACAACTCCTGCCCACCTTCCCAGGATGGATGCCTGAGATCCATACGAAGATGGCGAACCCTTGGAAGGGGATCTCCCAGGCATCTTAGCTAGGGAGTCCCCATATGTGAGGACTTATTCCTGCTTGTTCCTGGAGATAGCACAGTTACTTACCTGTAACAGGTGATCTCTGGGAACAGCAGGAATTAGTCCTCACAACCCACCCACCTCCCCTAGGAGTTGTATCTTCTATCTATCTTCCTTTCCTCTCTCTATTGTCTCAGCTATAAACTCGAACTGAGGAGAGCTGGTCAGGAAGGCGGGAAGGCAGCGCGCATGTGCAGTGGGAGGCCCCAAAAGCTTCCTTCTGGGAAGCTGGGGAGCTTTCCCGCGCAGGCTCCGTCGGTTCCGACGTACCCATATGTGAGGACTAATTCCTGCTGTTCCCAGAGATCACCTGTTACAGGTAAGTAACTGTGCTTTATGCCATCAGAAAGTAGAAAGACTAGGGGACATGCAATAAAGCTATAGTGTAACCTGTTTAAGACATAACAGAAAATATTTTTTCACTCAATGTGTAATCAAACTCTGGAATTTGTTACCAGAGGATGTAGTAAAAAGTGTTAGTGTAGCTGGGTTTAAAAAATGTTTGGACAAGTTCCTGGAGGAAAGATCCATAAATCATTATTAAAGAGGACCCAGGAAATCCACTGCTTGCCTCTGTACGTCCAATCTGAGCCTGATGTACAGAGGGGATCACAATTCTGATCCCGGGGGGCACGTCTAGCCCCGTAGGATCAGAACTGTGATCAGGCATGTATGTGCAGGCCGGACTGTGATTCAGTCTGGCCTTCATATACATGCGCAGCCCAGCTAACTCAGTCAGGGCTTTTAAATGGAGCTGTTGCGCCATGGCATCCTGTTGCCATGGCACCGCAGCTCCATTTAAAAGCCACAATGCCAGCCACCTGAAAAAAGTGTTTATTCCCCGCAGCCCGACCACCGATCTGGCCTCCTAAGGCCAGGGTCGGACTGCAAGGAATGTTCCCTGGCCCCCCTGCCCCATCCACACCCCAGGCAATTAAAAAAAACACGTCCAGGGAAGTTATTCCACCTCAGAGGTGGAATAACTTCTCTGCACACGTCGCTGACCCTGGACATACAGGGCCAACATTAGAATCGGCCCTATATTTCCAGGGCCGGTGGCTGCCCACTGCACACCCAGAATCCGTCCCCAGGCTACCCCTTCCCCACCTCCATCTAACCTCCCCACACAACCGGCGGGGAAGTTATTCGCAGGCAGGAGAAGGCACGACTATTGGGACGTCCATCCCTGCTATTCGTGGCTCAGAATAACCCTGTATGTGTCTTTCTGGGAACATGCTAGGTACTTGTGATCTGGATTGGCCACTGTTGGAATCAGGATACAAGGCTTGATGGACCTTGGTCTGACCCAGTATGGCATATTTTATGTTCTTATTTATTTATTTAACATTTCTTATATACCGCCTTTCAATGGTATCAAGGAGGTTTACATTGAACAGAACAAGAGTTACATAGAACATGGTACAACTAACTGGGTACAGGCAACTGGAATCACAATGCGATTAACTATTTACATTTTAACTGATAGGTAATAAAGTATTTACTGTCTGAACAGTGATTTGATAACTATTTACATTTGAGCGATATAGAGTTCATACTTTTTGTATTTCAGTCATGTAGGTTTGTTTCAGGGTTTTGGATGTGAGTGCGTGATCTTGGCAGTCTGTTCCATAATATTTCTTGACTATGTGCATTTTTAGCATCTTCCCGAAGTCCTTTATGTCAGTAGTTGCTCTTATATTAGCTGGAAGGGAGTTCCATAGAGTAGGTCTGTATATGGAGAAGGTGCGATAGCATATTTCTTGCGTACTGGTTGTTTTCTGTCTGGAGATTTTAAGGAGGTTCATGTTCTTATGTTCTTATCTCATCATGAGCGGACATCCACTGGCATAGTTAAAAAAAAAAAAAAAAAAGAGCCCTATCAGTTTATCTGCATTGAAAATATAGTGAACATGAGTAGACCTCTTTCTCCACATCTTCTACATGTCTGACAAAACAAGCACTTTTCAGTTGCCCATTCGTACCATGAGCAGGTATAAGCTTGGATGTGGTTCGGGACTTCCAAGATGTTCCTGAAATCGGGCAAGATCATCCAAGTTCTGGGAACTTCTCGGACATGCCTACTCCGCGCCTCTGTTCAGACTTGGAAGTCCTCACCCCAAGGATGTCCACAGAGCTGGCTTCTAAAATGGCTCTGAGGACATCTCTGTGTTTTCGACCTCTCTATGTTCTGGACATCTCCATACCCATTTTCAGACATTCAAAGCACAAATAGGACTTCTACAATAAGCCCCATGATCAGTTAAACATAGCTTAGCTGCAGAACTTTCTGTTTGGCATAAAGGTTGAAATTATCCGGATAGCGGCTGAGTATTGTTGCCACAATGTGAATAGTCCTGCCACTGTCCTCGCTCTGCTCACAGATTGCCGCCGCACTGTCTTGATTTACCATTCCATGTAAATCTCTTTCATGTTTAGTTATGTTCCCTGTAAACCGCACTGATCCTCGGAAATGCGGTATATAAGAATAAATAAATAAATCTTGTGGTGATGTCTCTCTCGGTGCCCTTATCCAGGTAGCTTCCAAGGTTATCTGGGTAAGGGCTCCTAAATACGAGCTCCTAAGTTTCCACCTTTCCTGAGGCAGCAGGGAGGAGCTGAGTAAATGCCGCTAATGTTTATTGTTTCTTTTGAAACCCTTATGCCAAACAGAAAGTTCTGCAGCTAAGCTATGTTTAACTGATTATGGGGCTTATTGTAGAAGCCCTATTTGTGCTTTGAATGTCTGAAAATGGGCTGTGAGGCAGAACTCCACATAAACCACTTGGCTTATGAGTAGGCTGGATTTCCTTTCACAGAGACGTTGAAAAGGAGAGAACAATAAAAGAAGATTAGGAGGAAATTTAAAGGAGCTCTTGGAAGGGATAAAAGTTCACCTAAAGAGTGGAGATTGATCCTTTGTTTAAAAATTCCTTCCTTGAAACCCAGATAAAATGAATTGCACAAGTTAGTAAGGGTAAAAAGAAGTTCAAACGAAGGGGGTGGCTCAGTAGCACTGCAGAGGAAGGTCGGTGGTTTGATCTCCAAGTCGGGTCGTCTGCACCCTATGCTGAGGAGATCATTGGTCTGAATCAGCATGGCACGTTTTACATTCCTATCAGAGATTGTTGAGGCACAGGCTGGGGAGGGGTTTCAAGGTAATGTGTGTTTTTCTTCCACTGGCTGTAATGAAGTTTGAAAACTAGGAGTCTGGTGTGATGCAGGACAGTATTATACCTGACTGTCCTCTGTACATTTCTCTGATTTTAAGCACTCTACCCAAGACCTTTTGCACCCTGGTATGAAGTGGGGGAGTAGCCTAATAGTTAGAGCACTGGCTTGGGCACCAAGAGACCAGGATTCAATTCCCACTAGCACTCCTTGTGGCCTTGGGCAAGTCACTTAACCCTCCGTTCCCTCAGAAGAATCCAAGCTATCAATTTCCCTGTTTAATGTACATTACCAAGTTTAAGTTACAATGTAAACCACTTTGATTGAAATGATAAAGCACTATGAAAGACCTGTTAAATAAAGTAAGTAAACTACCAGATGACTATTTATTTAACTTTAGTTTTTAAAACTGATTTACTAGCCAGTTGCTGTAAGGGTGACTTCCTGTCTGTCCTTTTTATTATTTGCCAAGATTAATCTATATGCACATGCTTCAAGAGCGTATTTTTCTTCTTTTAAATAACCTCTTATTTTTATACTGTTTTGCATATACTGACTCAGAGGTACTGTTAGCTTTTTTTGCTAAGCCAGTTCTGCTCTGTACACCCCTCTCATCGTATTTTCATACTTTTCTTCTTCCCTTGCTGGGTCTTTGCTTCAGATAATATGACTAGTTCTCTGCACTGTTTCCAGTAGGGTACTCTTCTATTTACAGAAATATACCAGTAAGGTATTGTGATCTAGGGCTGTGCAATTTTGTTTTATTTCAGTGAATGTTAAAAGTATTAGTGTACATTGTGGTTTTGCACCTTACATGCCAATAGCATGTGAAATCACAGCATGTTGAGTGTAAAGCCACCTCGTTACCTGCCAAGGGCGTGGACAGCATTTCCCCGATAGGTAACACGTGGCATCTTTCAGTAACGTGGGGCGCAGCATCGCAGGTTCAGTTAGCTTCACCTATTAAGTTGGAGGTAATCGCACCCATGCTAAGTACAAGGCACACCATTAGCGTGCGGTGTATATGTGTGCGCTAAATGTGCGGCACTCACCATGCTCACTCCTTCCCTAACCCTCCCATTTTCCACTCTAGTGCAGAAGGCACAGTTACTGAAGGAATTGGCATGTGCTGTCACTGCCACGTGCCAACAGGTACCATGGGCCAAAGCGTGCAGTTAGCACACACCGAAACCCATGCTAACTGCATAGCGCACTTTATTAAAAGGGCCCCTAAACTTAGTAGGTAGAAACCATTTTAGTGCATGCTAAAATTAAATTGGGCTTTTTTCTCCTACAGATGGGGCCAGTGCAAGGATATGAGGCACCCAAGGTGAGTCCTCAATCCTGCTGCCCTTCCCCCGCTTCCACCTCCTTCCCCATTGCCACCGCTGCTGCTGTCCCTCTCCGGGATCTGCAGCAGCAGCAATGCAATTAAAAAGGCAGTGCAGCACTTACCAGCACTCTCTGGTGCAGTGTTGCTCTCCCTGCTCTCTATGACCTGCCGCTTCTGCTCCTTCCAACACTAGTTCCTGTTTGTATGGGACACTTCAGAAAATCTGCCAAAGTGGGCTAAGTGGTGGGTCACAGAGAGCAGGAAGAGCAATGAAGTGCTGGGAAGTTCAGGTAAGTGCTGCATTGCTATTTAAATAGAACTGTGGCCCTTGTGGTTCCTGGAGAGGGGCGGCAGCAGCAACAGTGGGTAACCTGGGAACTTTGGTGCTCTAGGTGGCTGCCTAGCTTACCTACTGGGTTGCATAGACCTGCCTGCAAATATGTTTTATAAATATTTGAAGGAGGTTTAGAAGTTTCCTGCTTTCAGTGGTATCTGTTCAGTCTTTGTCCTTGCCTGTGAGAATCCTGATTGGGACAGTGGGACCTTAGAGTGGTCAGGTTTCAGAAGAAGAGATTAATTTAATTGCAGTGTTGAGCAGTCCAAACAGGGGGCGCTGTCCAAGGCTGTTAACTGGCTACTATCCCGCTCGCCTTGCTATCACAATGCCTGACTATATGCCCTTCGTTCTATGCCTATATGGTCTTGCCCTATCCTTCATTTCTGTTGAATCTTTTTCACACCAACATGGCATAATTTCCACTATACATGGCTTTGGCTGAAACAAACAAGAGGATGTCTTCACCACGATGAGACAACCACGTCTGATAAGACACCAACATCTTATCCACATCGTATGCCAGCTCTCAGGAAAACCTCTCACTCTGAAGTCCACATATGTAAAAGCACTAAAATGCATGCTTATAAATGCAAGATCCATTTGGAAGAAATGTCCAATTATTGGTGACTATGTGGAGAATCATAAGCTAGACATAATCTTCATCACAGAATCATGGCTTACTGATACTGATGCAATACTTATTAATCAGCTCAAGCTTCCAAACTATGAGATCTTCAACTGCCCGAGAACTAACAAAAGAGGTGGAGGCACACTCATAATGGCTAGATCTGACCTACAGTTCCAATGCCTCTCCTCTTGGAATTCTAACAGCCTCGACGCCATCATGATAGCGAATAAACAAGTAGCAACAGCACTTTTCTATCTTACCCCTTCTATCTGTACTGACGACCTCTCCATAACACTAGATCTAATCTGTAACCACTCGTCACAGGCTAAACCTCTCTGGATTCTGGGCGACTTCAATCTTCCTGTTTTATCAAAGAAGAACTCCACAGCTTTTCTGGATGCTGTCTGCTCTAAATTATGAGCAACTAATACATGCCCCTACCCACACTAAAGGTAACACACTGGACCTTATCTTTGCACCCCCTTACGCTTATGGTACCAACAACTTGGTACAACCACAAGTTTTCCCAGTACCTTGGTCAGACCACAAAACTATCTTATTTCATATCCAATTCGATATACCACTCGAAGGTTCCTGTTAATACTTAATTACCACCTTCTCGTCACTTTAAACCATTCAACAGAGAGTTATTCCTTGCAGAAAGTCTACCTAACCTTACTTCCGACTCTGACTCCTCTGATTTAGCTGAAGTAATACACTCTTGGAACGCTACCCTAAGAAAAGCTGCACTACTAAACCAGCTCAAACGCCCAAATAATAGGACACATATGGCTATCTGATGATCTACGCAAATCCTTGCAGAATCTCAGGAAGCTCGAGCGAAAATGGCGCCACCACAGGCTCCCCTGTGACCGAGAATTATACATGAAGACCTTGCAAGAGCACCACCTTACCATCATGCAAAGGAGGAAGGAATACCATACTAATCTTCTTATGCGCTCTCTCAACAAGCCTCAAGAGCTCTTTAGATTAATTCAGTCCCTTACAAAGGACTCATCACTGCATCAAGCAAATAATTTAATCCACCCTCAAGACCTTGCTATTCACTTTCACAATAAAACCAAAGTAACCCTCAACAATTTGGGAGACATCTGCACAGACACTCCATTGCCTGAAAACACCAATGTCCCCACTCTGAGTCATTTCTACCCATACTCCCCCCAAACAAATTGAAAATGTAATAAAAGGACTTAATTCTACCACCTCGCCCACTGATCCATGCCCTTCTCATTGGATCAAGTCTACTTGCCCTGAATTAAGATCCCACATCTGCAAGATTATTCACCTGTCCTTCAACAAGAGTCTGGTCCCAGTATCACTGAAAACTGCCACAATCAAACCTCTCCTAAAATATTCCCGAGCTAGATCCGCAGGACCCAAACTCCTATTGTCCCATATCTAGTCTTCCTTTCTTGGCTAAGATAATGGAGAAGGTAGTACAGCACAAATCCAAGACCACATTGATTGCCATGAACCACTTGATTCGCAACAGCATGGTTTTCGACAACATCATGGTGTCGAGACTTTGCTCACTTCCCTGTTTGATAACATGATTTTAGGCTTAAATAATCCAAATCAGGGCTATATCTTGATATTCATGGATATTGCTTCGGCCTTCAATACAGTCTGTCACAGCCATTTGATTAATCTGTTTAAGATTAAGGGCATTCAGAGCTCAGCACTAGATTGGTGTTGCTCATATCTAACAGATTGTCAACAACAAGTTTGTATGGGCATTCAAATATCAGATATGTATCAGCAAACCCAAGGAGTACCGCAGGACTCTTCCTTATACGCCCTGCTATTTAACATAGATATACAACCATTATGTATGATCATACAATCCTTTGGCATTCTTTATCATATCTATGCAGATGATGTGCTTCTCTACACTTCTTTTTCAACAGAAAACCCAAACTTCACTGGAATCATCAATTGTTTCAATGCTGTGTCCGACTGGCTAGCTGCTCACAACATGAAAGTGAACTATAAAATGACAGAAGTCTTTTTTATCACAAAGGTCTCAACATTCATACCCCCAACAACCCTATAGGTTAAGAATGCTGATCTGAAGTCTAATCACAAGGTTAGCTATCTGGGCATCACTCTGGACCATTCCCTAAACATGGAGTCCCATATAAGCAATATCATGAAGGCTGTCAATCATAAAATACATTCCCTCCGTCATCTCTGACCCTTACTGGAGCCTACTGAGTTCCGTACTGTCTTCTAAACTCTTATCACTCCGCTCTTCGACTACGCCAATATCATCCTACATGGTCTTCCTGGATATGCTTTCTGTCCTTTACAATTGGCATTGAATACTGCGGCACAAACCATTTACGGAGCTTCTAGATATGAACATGTAACTCCTCTCCTAATTCATCTACACTGGCTCCCAATACACAGTTGACTTAAGTACAAAACTCTCCTGATAACATTTAAAATTCTTCATCACCTCTCCGCATCCACCCTGGAAGACCTCTTACATTGGGCTCCTGACAACAGAGCAAGAAGAACAAATATGGCAAACACTCTTACCATCCCACCCATAGCTAGAAAAAGCTCCCAGTTCGCCAAGAACAGAGCCTTCTGCCTCTTCGCCCCTCTACTATGGAACTCCCTACCTGCTCCTATTCGTCTCATTTCAGATTTGGCCACCTTTCGCAAAGCAATCAAAACACACCTATTCCATCTTGCTTTTGACCATGTAACTTAAAGCTTTGTCTGTCAATATCCTACTCAAGATTCTGTCATACATAAAAAATTCACCATTCTTACATGCTACTGTTGTATGATTTATTAATGTAAATTGTTAATTGTATTATATCTTCTTCACATGTTCAATGCAAACTGTTCCATGTAAGAAGTTGTTCTATTGTAAACCATGCTGATTATGAATAGTGCAGTATAAAACCAAATAAATAAATACATTTTGTTAGTTATCCTGCAGCCTGACAGGAACCGGGCTCCTAAATACCACTTTAGGAAGAGAGATCTTCTTTTTTCCTGGATTGTGATATGCAGCAAGTTTTCCTGATTTTGTGTAGAATTATGCAAAAAGAAGGAGACACAATATTCTGTCTTTGTGCTCTAAGGTTGCCAATCAAAGCTTATTTCTTCTTCCAAGTTCCTGTAAAGTGTTTTCTTTTCAAGGAATTTGTTTTGTGTTTTATGAGCCTGCCAAATTAGAAGTTTCTGGAAGAGTAAATAATATATGTGGGTGGTAGGGGATCATTATGATCATATATTAAATTTTCAGTTTCCTGTTTTGTCGTCGTTCCTGTGATAAGTGGGCATCAGCTATGAAATCTAATTGTTTCTCCTTTTGTCTTCTCCCCCTTTTCCTTTGTGGAGGATTTGATGTCTTTGCATGTAGTTCTTTATCTGTTTTTCTTGTGTATATTTTTTGAGGCGTTACTATGGTTTTTTTTGAATATTACATGCAATCACTTATGTCTATTTTTCTTGTCCATGTTTAAAATGACAAAATGGAAAACAATAACAATAAAAGAGAAAGTTTTGCCATCAAGAAGAAAGGAGTTATGGAACTCTGTATATGAGAGGGTTTCAATGTATCCACCAAATCAAAGAAAAACTAATCAAAAACAAACCAGAAATATACATAGTTAATTGTTTCACTGATTTATGTATAGATCAGGTACTCATATTGTAATTCAAGGGCATCAAATGATTTTTGCAAGAGGGAGTAAGGCCTTATTAACTAAAGGATATGTCTACTAAACCACATTAGTTTTGGCTGCAAGGGGTGTACCTAGGGGAGGTCCGGCAGATACCATGGAGGTTTGGATTTCCTGTGGAGACCCTGTGTTACCTGCCTTGGCAGATATGATGACAAAAATCCTGCAGTGTCTGCCCAAACAAGCAGCAGTCGGGTGCACAGAGCTGTCGGTACCTCTGTGCTCTGATCGCTGCCATGCCCCCTAACTGCTGCCACTGAGCCTGCCACCCCCCAACAGTATTGTTGGTGCTGCGGTGCTGTGCTCTGTGACACCAACAATATAAAAGGTTAAGGTTTATGCCCCCTTCAGCACCAATCCCCCCTTGACAGCTCACGATCCCCATCGGGAGCTGTGGGGCATCATCGCAACCCTCAATATATAAAACGTTCTGGCTAGCCAGTCGGCTAAGCCCCTCCCTCCCCCTGATGCAGATTTAAAAGGATGGGGGCCCCGTGGCCCCTCACTGTCTCCCTCCTACCTTCCCTTACAAAAACATAAATCCTAGCTAGCCAGCCAGCAAGGGGGGTCCCCAGGGCATCCCCCAGAATAAACTCAAAATCCATGGTGGTCCAGAGTAAGACGAGGGAAGGGCAGGAGCTATCCTTTGCCCTTCTGCCCCATCTAGCAGGCAAATCAAAATGGCCACCATCACGAGGTGCTGCCCTCTAGCCTCTTGCTAAGGGGCAGCACCATGAGATCATGGCCATTTTTGATTGGGTCTGTGAGAAGGACAGGAGCTCCATGCCACCAACAATATTGTGGGGAGATGCCCAATTGTGACACAAGGAGACTGGATCGCCTCTATGGCTTATCTCAAGTTATCAGACCTCCCAGCAGATAACACCACCTCTTGAGTGGTGTTATCTGCCACCGTGATTGGGCCTGATAATTGCAGCCACTCATATGGTGGCTTCCAACCATGGCCACCCCAACTCCCCACCTCAGTCACGCCCCTAGGGTGCTGCATTGCAGGAAAATCAGATACCATGGGAAATTGCATGCAATATCTGATTTTTGTCACGTGTTAGCTGCTGTTGCAGGACATTGACAGGGAGGAGTGGCCTAATGGTTGGGGCACGTTGCCCCAGGGCAGAGGACCGGGGGCTTCAAATCCCACTAGAAGGCAGCAACCTCAGGCTGGAGGGACTGAGGTTTCTAGTCTCACAGGTGCTCCTTGTAGCCTTCGGCAAGCCACTTAAACCTCCGTTGCCTCAGGTACAAAACATAGATTGTGAGCCCTTCGGGGACAAGGGAAGCATATACCGTACCTGAATGTAGTGAAAATGTGGTATACAAGCATTGCTAAATAAATTGTTAAAATAAATAAAATTAATCCTGCGTTAGTTCCCGTGGTAGCAACTAATGCACTTTAGTAGACATACCCCTAAGACTGAGAACCCCTGAAACAGGTCTAACCTCTCACAATGGCAATGCTTATGATATTCCCAGCAGGTCGTATGTTTCCCATTGCTACACTCTGGTGTCGCACATTCACAGTGCGAACTGTTTACATTACATTTGTTCCTGTTGTGGGCAGTAGAACACTTTTTTGGTTGGAAAAGGCCAAACAAACTAACCTCTGCATCTGCCCCCCTAAACTCCCTAGATGTTGATTCTATGTTGGTAAAGTGTTAATTGGGCTCTGACTCTAGTGGTATGCTGAGCCACTGTGGTTTCTGTGGATATTTCTGTGGCTTTGCTTTTTGTTTCTTTAACCTTGCATTTTGCTGATAAAAATTTATTGCACTCCAACCCTAGAGTTTTTCCATGGTATGATCAAAATAAGAGCTTTGTTTATTAACATGCATTAGCCAGTTAGCATGTGTTAATGCACATTAATGTGCATTAATTCAAATTAACATGTAGTTAATAAATAGGCCCCGTTGAGAATAATTAGGCTTATGCTATTTAATGTGTGTTAAATTGCATTAACACATACAGTATTAACTGACTAATGTGTATTAGTAAATATTAGAGCCTTAAATTTTAAACATTTCTATCCATATAGAATTCTGGGTTTTTTTACACATCATCTATGCTATATTACTTTTCGGTATAAAAAAAACTAATTAATTTGTCAAATAAAACTAAAAAGGGGCAGACTGTATACAATATGCTCCTTGATGTGCACAGAAGCCTCTTATCAGTAACACTTCTTCAGTTCAACTCAAAGGACTGAATTTACTGAGGTATGTAAGTTCTTAGACTTTTCCCCCTTCCTTCAAAACTTGGAACAACAGCCTCCAAAATACTAGAAATACTTCCAAAATTTGAATGCGGAGAAAATGTTGGCTTTCAAAAATTAAAATAGAGCACTATCACCATTCTAAATGTAGTAGGACCAGAGCGGGCGCAGTGACTGCTTTCCTCTAGAGGTCGGTGTACGAATCTCAGCCGAGCACACTGAAGGGAAAGAGGGAGGGGGGATGCACCGAGAGAGCTGGTAAGTGGCTGCTTGCTTTCATCTCTAGCTGCCCAGCTCTTCAGCCAGAGGAGGACGGTTATTCTGGGGAGGCAAAAGGCAGAAGCAAACTTTGCTGGAAGAAAGACAAAGGGCATTTTCTGGGAACAGCCAAACAATCTCTTTTCCCTAAAGCGGCGGCAGCAGCAGCAGTAGTATTGAGAGAGCTCAAGGAGGAAGCCAAGAACCGAACAGGTCGCAGCAGCCGTATTTGTGTAAATACTTGCCCCGGTATTTGCACGCAGAGAAGGAGAGCTCTGGAGGATTTTAAGCAAGACTTTATAAATAGCTTGGAGATACTATTTTTTCTAAACTTCTGTTTGCAGACATTTGAGGGTCGTTTCATTTTGTGTGTGGGGGGGAGGGTCGGGGTTTATTTTTGAAAGGCATAAAGAAGAAACTAGAATCGAGCAGGGAAACAGATTCCGGAGCTTCTTGCTGGTAAGTTTCTGGCTAGCCTTTTCTCCCTCTCCTTCGTGCCCCTTTTGCGCTTGTCCTGCACCAGCAACTTCTCAACTAATCGCCCCAGCTCCAATTCCACCCTGTTCTTGCTGGGGCTGGAACATCTTCGTCCCATGCTGACCTGCAGTTCAATAACGCAAGAACAACGTTTCCCTCCCATATCATTCATCAGTGCCATTGTCCCTCTTTTCTATCTTTATTCATATTTTTCATTTTTGCATTTGTGTGTTTCCATATATTTTGTCTCCTTCCTTTATTCTCTCTCTTCCTTCTGTTCTCACTCCCTTAAACAAAAGCTTCTTATATCGTAATTGGATTTGTGCAAGTAGTTTCAGGGGGCAGCCAGACTTTCTGTGGAGAAGGATTTTTTTTGTCCTACTTAGCTTGCAGGTGTTCAAGGAGTAAAGGTTGGCAAACGCAAAGGTCATACCGTTTTATTTGGCTAACTTAATAAATTTCTTAACTAGCTTTAGGGAGCGGACACTCCCTGGCACCTCTCTCTGGCTCTGCCCTGTAATTTTTGATCAGGTTTCACTATTTAAGGCAGCAGAGTGGGTGTCCCCATTACTGTGCACAGGAATCTCACTTTAACATATGGAAAGAAGATGTTTCTTTTCTGAGAGGTCACATTCAATAAAATGAACATATTCTAATCTCTGGCAATCTACACATGTTAGGCGACCAGGTACAATAGCACATCATGTAGTAACAGAGGACAACAGTAGATATAGAGTAATTGACCCATCCAGTTTGTCTATTTAAGGGGTAGCAAGAGGCTTTTCTAGGTGCCACTTTTGTGCGTGTGTCACTCTTTGTCAAACTCCAGAAATCCTATTTGTGCTGCTTATTTGGGAAATGTAAAGGCACATTTTAGATAGCATGGAGATTGGAACTGAGACCCTGAGGCTTGCTCGGTTCTGATAGTAATTTAGAAACAGCTCTGCTAAAGGTGGAGCCATTTCTAAAATAAAGAGAAGGAACTACAGGAAGACATGGCAATGTATAGCCACGTGCAACGGGAGGAGCCATTTCACAAATGTACATATGGGAAATATTGATGTAATCTCTCCTGTAGAGGGATGACCAAAAAGTGCACTTTTTAAATACCTATGCATGTCAAGGAGCAATTGTAGATCTGGGCGTGGACAATTATGAGCTTTCACATGTGTTTGCTATATGGAATGGGGAAATCATGCATAGATTTTTGCTTTGCTCCCAACACGCTCCCTTGCAATTTTGGCATGGTATGGGCGTCCATATATAAAACAAGGCTTCTCTAAAATGGCCATTCACCCCTGGATGCAATTTACTTGTTTGTTGTTATTTAGTGCCGTCGAGACGGTGCAGATTCATGGTGACCCTCTGTATAGTCCTAAACTGTGGATATGACTTCTAAAATACCCCTCTTAATGAGTGATTTAATTTCCTTAGGTCCTCAGCTTAGTATTCCAGCCAGAATTGTCCCTTAACATTCTTAATGGAACAAAAAAAATCCAGTTAAAATGATATTCTCATACAACATGTAAAGATAGCAATTTCCTATATTATCACATAGTTAAAACAGTATCGATGTATGCAAAACAGGCTTTTGAGCATTTTCTGGCCTCTATGCTGGTAAATGTATGCTTCTGTGTAACAGCATGTGCACTTTATTGCCCAGAAGAGGGTCACTCCTTGTGCAGGAAGAGGTAGAGAAGGTGGCTGCGTGCACATAAACGTCCTTTTCCCATCATTCTTGAAGGATATTGAATCAATTGGAATGCTGGATTGATTGTTGCACTTCCATTGTGTTTTGTTTGTGCAGTTGTACTGTTCCCAGCAGCATTGTTTTTTGTTCAGGCAGGTTCCTGTTTTTGGTTTCCGTTTCAATTGATACTGACATTTTTTGGACCATGGCACCATGAGCCTTCAATCAGAACTTCCCACAGTTTATTCTCTATTGAAGGCATGTCCAACTTTGAACAGGTCGTGATCTACTTTTTCTGGCCAAAAGTGCCGGTGATCTACCACCATGAAAATTAAGTTTCAAATTAGTTTCAAATTAAATTTTAACCCAATAAAGTTGGAGGATTCCCCCCGCCCCCATTTTTAATGAACCTTCTGTCATTTACTTGCATGTGATCAGCTATTAAGCAAAAACAAAACAGAGAGACGAAGATCTAGTAAGAACTGCGAGGGGAAATGGAAAGTACATTTTTTCTTAAAGTTTTAATGGGTAATAACTTTCTTTAACTGTCTTAATAACTTTCTTTAACTTTTATTGAGTAATTTGTGTTCAATTTAGGTCGAGTATTGATCCAGGCTGATCTTGCACAATCTTTAATATTTCGCTCTTGCTCATTAGTGAGACGTTTGAGCCTGCATTTCATCCACCAGCTTCTTGAAGTTGGGTGAATATTGTGTGAGGGCCAGTCTCAGGGAATCCTGGAGATGTTCATCTGTCTTGTTGGAATGTTGTGTACTCTTTGTCATTTTCAGATGGGAAAACGCGAATTCACATAAATAAGTTGAACCGAAACAGGAGTGTATAGCTCACTGCATCTTCTCAAGTTGGGAAATTTGTCTCTAGGCACTAGCTTCCAAAACGACTCTTGCTCAGCACGGGTCTTGAGAAAAATTTCATTTTTAAGGGTTAATATTTTGTTTTCAAGAGATGGCTAGTTCAATGAGTAATTTTTACTGATAGCAGCTGCAGTTTCTTTAATGTCAACATCTACTTTGAATGGGTATGACAAGTACTCCACAACTGTTCCTATTTTTTGGAAGTCACAGAAACTATTTTCGAATTCCTGGATAACAGAACAGATTTCTGTCACATACTTCTCGTTCTGAAAAACAAAATTTGGATATTGTCCCAGATGGTCCTGTGTATTAGGAAAATGATCAAAAGTGTTGTTTGCAAGGTCAGTCATCATTAGCTCAAATTTGCTCTTGTAGGATGAAACTGTACTCATCATCTCGCCAATGCATTTGTTTTTACCTTGTAGTTCAAGGTTCATATCACTTAGTTCACCTGTAAAGTCAGTGAGAAATGCCAGATCACATAACCACTCCTCATCTTCCAACTCTGCTTGGTCATCTCCTTCAAAAACTTCTTATTTCATTCAGCAAATCGCAAAATCTTTGCAGAAATTTGTGCCTGCTTAGCCACCTTACACGTGCAAAATGGTTTCCTCTGACCCTTCATCAAGAGTAAGATTGAAATGTTGTCTTTGAAGTGATCTTCCACGAACTGAATATTTCCTGACTGGTAGTTCTCCTTTTTAAAGAAATCATTCCAAGTAGTTCTTCTTTAACACTGAAGTCTTCAAAAACCATCCGGATAAAGACTAGTAACTGGGCTATGTCTCTTATGTCTGTAGATACATCCAGTTGGAGTGAGAAAGCAACACAATTTGAAATATCCTCCAACAATTGTTCAGTTGTGTCTCCACACATCTTTTCTATTCGCCGCACGATGGTGTTTCTTGACAATTGTATGTCTTGAACAGCAGCTATGATCTCTTTCTTATTTTTAAATTCTTCGAAAAGATTGTCAGCTGCTTCAAGAAAACAATCTTTTACAAATTCCCCTTCAGTGAAAGGTTTGCATTTCTTTGTGATCAGGTTGCTGACCTTCAAGGATGCTATGGTTGCATTGTCCGAATGTGACCTTGGCTTCGCCATCAACTGTTGCTGAGTAGCCAATTTTGATTTAAGTTCTTTGAACTTCAGTTTACGAATTTCATTTTTAGGTGGAAAATCAGCAGCAAACTTATTGCTATGCAGAGCCTTATAATGACTTTCCAGATTACCCTTTTTGGGCAAGGATACTGAGGCGTTACAAATTAGACAACAACACTTGTCTTTCACCATGATGAAGAAGTAGTCCATTTCCCATTCATCATGAAAATGGTAGGTTTTGCTCTTCTTTGGAACACTCATCTTCGTTATACTGGGGTGGCTGGATGTAAGGCCAAATCTGCTAAGTTAGTATAAACACTGGCTGAATCTAGTCCAAAACTGTCACTGTCCCAAAGTATTAAAGATCAACAGGAACTGAAGACCTCTGGATGATGTGCAATACAGGGACTGGAGATGCCAAAACCACACATGCAGTTCTAAAAGTAAAAATAAGAATTCATCATACTGGCACCAATAATCAAATACCACCAAACAATCATCAAAAAAACTCAAACACAAGTCCAGCAAACCAGATAAAATCAAATACCGCCAAACAAGTTCAAATACCACCACACGCGATTTAATAAATTCTGCACACAGTGTAGAATCAACGCAAGGCAAGGCGAAATAAAATTGCAATGTAGAATCAACGCAAAGGCTAGACAAAATAAAATTGCAGAGGCAAGCAAAAGTCGCAGTGGTTTGAACCAATTCGAAGGCAAGGCATAGGCAATTTAGAACAAAATTGGAAAAGCCCGCCAAAATCACCCAATTCTTGACACTTTGTTGTGTCTGCCCGAAAACGTTTAATGAAAGCAAACTATAAAGCGACCAACGACCAGCACACGACACAACTAATACGGTAAGTGTATTCAGGTAAAGCCCGGGCGAATGGATATCGCCCAGTATATAACACACTTCTAAGCGGTGTTGGAGCGGGGGCAGGAATGGGTGATTCTGAGAGGCAGGAGACCAGGTATGACGCCGTGCCTGTGGCGTCTCTTCACGGGGCACAGGCGGCAGCCCCTTGGGGTACCCACAAACTATTGGCACAAAAACAACAAGCGCCCCAATACACCCACAGGCAAGATTCCCACAGGCAGGGAAAAAAGACAGGCAAAGGATCAGCAGCGGCAGCAAGCCCTTGGCAGATGACCTGCTGGCATGAGCTCTCTCCTAGTGACAGGGCGAGCTGCTGGAGAGATGGAGCCAAGTGGGGCTGGCGATCTACCTCTGACCCCTCTGCGATCTACAGGTGTATTGCGATCTACCTGTTGGACATGCCTGCTCTATTGTATAATCCCCCCCCCCCCTATACACACACATAGCCCAGCCATTGAACAGATATTTCTTGTCAAGTACCACAGACCATAGCTCCTTCCAGAGTATGGTACTTGTACATCGTGAATCTGGTCAGTAGGTGTTGCTATTGATTGATTGCTACCGTCTCCCAGTGTCTGTGAATGCTGTTTCCACAGTATCTCTGCCTCATCCATGGAACATAAGACTTCATTCAGGCAGCAAACTCCCAGTTTCCACATGGCAGCATTTTTAAATAAAATAATATATTTATTTACTTTGCATTTAGCTCACACCTTTCCCAGTAGTTGCTTAAGGTGAGTCACATTCAGGTACAGTAGGTATTCCTCTGTCCCAATGGGCTCACTTTTTATAAAGTACCCATATATAGAGCACCCTCATCCTCAACTGATGATCTCTGCAACATCCTCGACATAGCAGCCAACACTCGCAACCCCAACCTATCAAATTGGATACTAGGAGACTTCAACCTCCCATCTCTTCTCTCCAGTCATGCCACCACCCTTCTAGAAGCAATCAATGACCTGGGCTACAGACAAATCATCACTGAACCCACCCATAATAAAGGGAACATACTTGACATGATCTTTGTCCCCCTGTCAGTACAAGAACCAAATGAAGAACTTGTGACATCTCTCACCTCTGTACCATGGTCAGATCACAAACTGATCAATTTTATCATACCTATCAACAACAGCTCAATAAACAACAATGAATCACCAGGCAACCCAACAAACACTTCTTCTCGAAACTTCAAAGCCTTCAATAAAGATATCATAATGCCAGAAATGCTTCCGCTACTCAACAATGCAACTCTCAACCTTGACAATTTAATCTCCGCATGGAACAAGTCTCTTAGTTCCATTGCGCAAAAACCTACCAAGAACAATATCACAAAGAAAGTAAAACACTCCCCATGGTTCTCTCCTGAACTGCAGGTCTCCCGGTCACACTTACGGAAACTAGAGAAAAGATGGAGGCGGTCCCACTCCACTGAAGACCACTCAGCATACAAAACTCACCTTGCAATCCACAGAGAAGCTATCCTAACTAACATGAAACAATACCATACCGACACTCTCAAGAGATCTCTAAACAAACCACATGACCTTTTTGAACTAGTCAAATCATTCACTAAGGAACCATCCCCATGTACCCCTGAAGTGATCCACCCACAAGAGTATGCCAACTATTTACAATCCAAGCTACTTCAAACGGATAAAATTACCACATTCACAGCACAAGTCACCCCTAGTCCAACTTCCCTTTCTAAGTTCTCCACACCATCCAAGAAACTTGTGGAAGATACTATTGCTGCCCTCAATACCACAACTGCTCAAACCGACCCCTGCCCCGCATATTGGATTAAAAATTTACGGACAGAACTAAGCCCACTTATCACAAAAATGATGAACTTATCATTCACAACTGGATCCTTCCCTGCAGCACTCAAGCAAACATCAATCAGACCTCTCTTGAAGAACCCTAAACTTGACCCAAGCAAAGTTGAATCCTACAGACCCATAGCCAGCATACCTCTCTTAGCCAAAATAATCGAAAAGGAAGCACAAAGGCAACTTCAAGACCACATAGATTCAGCTTCCCCACTAGACCATCGTCAACATGGATTCAGGGAATACCACGGCGTCGAAACACTACTTACCTCCCTCTTTAATAAAATCATCACAGGCATCGACAACATCCGACAAGGTTTCGCACTCATCTTCATAGACATCGCGGCAGCCTTTGACTCTGTACACCATGGTCTCCTTGTTGAACGACTAAAAGAAAAGGGCATAAATGGCATCGCCCTCGACTGGTGCAGGTCATACCTTGAAGACAGATGGCAACATGTAAAATCAGGAGCAGGATCTTCCGAACCCTTCCATCAACGACAGGGCGTCCCACAAGGATCTTCCCTATCCTCCCTTTTATTTAATATTTACATGCAACCCATTTTCAACATAATCGGGTCTTTCAAGGTCGACTGTCTAATTTACGCCGATGACATCCTCCTCTTCATGCCATTCTACACAGAGCAAATGGACCTTTCGCCACTGATTGAATGTTTTAACGCAGTTTCCGAATGGCTTCTGTCCCAAAATCTTAGGATACAGCACAAAAAGACTGAGGTGCTATTTATCACCAGAGACCAGAGTTTCCGCCCTCCACCTCATTTAAAGACCAATGAGGCTGAGCTCCAAACCAAATCAACAATTCGGTACTTAGGAGTCACCCTTGATCAGCGTTTAGATATGAAAACCCATATATCCAACATAGTCAGAGCCATATATTTCAAAATCCGGTCCCTTAGACACTTGCAATCCCTTCTGAACCCCGAAGACTTCCGGACAGTATACCAATCCCTGATCTTACCACACTTTGACTTCGCCAACGCTATTCTTCAAGGTCTCCCTCAATCAACACTCAACCCGTTGCAACTTGCCATGAATGCCGCAGCTAGAGTCTTAGTGGGAGCAGCAAGATGTGACCATATAACACCCATCCTAATACAGCTACACTGGCTCCCCATTCAAGGAAGGCTCATATTCAAATCTTTGCTGCTCACTTTCAAATCCATCCATGGCATCACCTCCCCTTCATTAACTAATATCATCCAACTCACTCCTCCCAACAGAACAAGGAGATCCCTATCCACAAATGCACTATTAATCCCAAAGGCTTCAACAAAGTACACTATCGCAACATCTAACAGGGCTTTCAGTATCTATGCCCCAAAATGTTGGAACGCATTACCACCAGGCATCCGTACAATTACTGACTTAACACAATTCAGAAAGGCTCTCAAATTCCATTTATTTACACAGTACTACCAGATTAACCTATCCCCTACCTAACTGCCCCCCCTCACCTCCCAGATAACATCTCAACCCTACTGTACACATGTAACACCCTAAATCCTCAGCAATCAATCTCATTGTACATATGTAATTAGTTAGTTCAGTTTACATCCCCATGTTATCCAAGTTGTTATTCCTGTTCTCTGTAAAGCAAAACATGTTACCCAAGTTGTTACTCCTGTTCTATGTGAAGCCAAACAGTTTGTTATGGTCATTTTGTTATATGTAAACCGCGCTGACAATAGTGCGGTATATAAGAAATTGTAATAAAATAAATAAATAAAATAAAATAAACAAAGGGGCCCTTTTACTAAAGCTTGGTAACTGGTTAATGTGTGTTCTAACGCATGGCAGCTGGCAGCCGGGAACGCTAAAGTGGGACATGCCAGCGGCCACACATTAAAGCTCATGGTAATCGACTACCCTGTGATGAGGTGGGGAATGGGCGGAGTGTGGACATGCAGAGTACATTTCTGCTAGCGCAAGGGCAATTTCTGCATGCTCAATAGAGATGCGGCAATTCATGCAAATGTGCCTGACAACATGGCGTGGGTCTCATTAGGTGCACCCAAAATATGTGTGTCTCATGTTAAAGTACTTAGTCATGTTTTAACTGCTGGGAGCATGCTTCTCATGCCCATAACAGCTAACACACGTTAAGTGCAAAACCATAGCAGGCTTTAGTAAAAGGGCCCCAAAATTCATAATTGCTTAATAATAATATAATAGCTGGTGCTAGTGGACCTAATTGCTTAAGACCCACTATGAACATGAGATAAGCCATGCTGTGTAGGACCATGTTCCATCAAGTCTCTGACAGTGGCCAGTGCAGGTTACAAGGAGCCGACAGTTCCCAAAAAGTAGATCTATTTCTCACAGTTCATTTTGAGGCATTAGGAGTAGCTGTCCCAAGAAAACCTGGTTAATAATTTTTTTAAGACT
The DNA here is from genome assembly GCA_033557465.1 of Ichthyophis bannanicus. Taxonomy (NCBI): domain Eukaryota; kingdom Metazoa; phylum Chordata; class Amphibia; order Gymnophiona; family Ichthyophiidae; genus Ichthyophis; species Ichthyophis bannanicus. Next base: position 176,079,425 of record CM066044.1, read on the forward strand.
TTTCCTCCAGGAACTCATCCCCATCCTCTTTTGAATCCCACCATATTAGTAACCTTGACCACATCCTTCGGCAACAAGTTCTGTGGTTTAATTATGTGCTGAAAGAAGAAACACTTTCTAGAATTTGATTTCAGTCTGCTGCTGGTCATTTCATCAAATGTGCTCTTGTCTTTGTATTAAACTTCTAGCTGTAAAGCCCTAACCTGTTAGCCTTTCTTCATAAGGGAGGTATTCTGTCCTCTTTAGCTTTTTTGTCACTCTTCTATGAACCTTTCTTAATTTCTGAAATATCCATTTTGAGATAGGGTGAGCAGAACTGCACATGTTGAAAGGTGTGGTCACACCAGGGATTCTCAGTTTTGTTCTATAATCCCTAACATTTTTCTTGCTTTTATTTTAGCATCCGCAGCACACTGAACTGAAAATGTCAATTTATTGTTTGCAGTGACTACAAGATCTTTTTCTTGGGTGGTGACTCCTAACTCAAAGCCAGCATTTTGTACTTTATTTATTTATTTATACATTTTTCTATACCGCCTCTTCCAGAGATCAGAGGCGGTTTACAGGTAACAAAACGTTAATAATAGCAAGCTATTATTATTTTTACAGAGAACAATTGTAGGACATTTTAAAATTTAACTCGTTAACATGAAGAACAGGTGGAACTTTGTAGAAAGGATTATTTTTCACTAGGTGCATCACTTTGCTGACGTCCACATTAAATTTCATCTGCCATTTAGGTGCCAAGTCTCGTAGTGTGTCATGCAATACAATGTGTTCCTTAAAGACAGTGCTGACTCCTGGTGACCCAGCACATGATCCTCCTGAAAACTCTTGCAATCTTCTGCCATTTTAACAATTTTGAATAATTTTGTGTCATCCACAAAATTGGTCACCTTACTTTTCACTTCTTGTATCTACAGATCATATATGAATATGTTAAACAGCAGAGATCCCAGTTCAGACCCTTGGAGCGCTCCACTACTGAACCTTTTCCATGCAAATAACTGACCATTTAGTTCTTCTTACTGCACACCATTTATCCTGCAGTCATCTTACTAAACCTGTGCCCAGCAACCAACTAGATGCTGGCAGCAACATCTGTTGGGTTAAGATATTCTGTTGTATGTGGTGAACTTGTGATAATGTTCATCATTACCACCAGGAAGCTGTTCATGCATTAGCGACTGGCAGCAGAGCAGTTTATGAAAGACCATATCTAACGTCACTCCCAAACTGTTAGTTTCACAAAAATAACTTCAGTCCATGCTCTTTGCCAGGGTGAGACCTTAGTGAAAGACAGTCACCCCCTTAAGTGCATTGTTCAATGAATCACTCTCTTAGGTAGTTACCTTCTATCAGCTACTCAAAGTCACAGTCACGTGTGTAAGAGATGGAGCTGAAATTTGCAAATCATATTGTCCGATTTTAATGTTGAAATTTTGCTTCTGAACTGAGGCTACAAGGAAGCCAGGCAATGATTTATAGATATTAACTGTAAAAATCAGGTATCACGCGGCACTCAACTTGTTAATAATTGTGACCTCAGTAATAAATCTGAAAGTGCCAAGTTACTGATGAACACTGGGCAGATTATATTACTGCAGTCTTGCACCTATAAATGCCTTACACAAGGGGAGAACACAGAGCCTGCTTTTAATACAAAGCCATTAGTGATACCATAAAAACATTCTCATATTTTCAGCATGGTTCTTTCATAAATAACACCAATGTGTTAATAGGTGTCATAATTGATGCCTCTGGATGAAAGGACTGTGAAATTCAAAGAAGATGATTCATCTGCATCAGCCAGAGCAAATGAAGTCTTTTCTACCACAAGAGATCTGTTACCATACTTTAATGGGCTATGGAGTGCTTATTAGTCTCAGTGGAGTTGTAATAGCTCTACATGTAAGACAGCCTTCTAACATCTTGTGGTAGAACATAACATAAGATATGCCATACTGGGTCAGACCAAGGTCCATCAAGCCCAGTATCCTGTTTCCAACAGTGGATAATCCAGGTCACAAGTACCTAGCAGTTTCCCCAAAAGACACAATGCTTGTATTGGGGCAAGCAGTGGATTTCCCAGGTCCTTTTTAATAATGGCTTATGGACCTTTCCTCCAGGAACTTGTCCAAACCTTTTTTAAATCCAGCTACACTAACAGCTTTTACTACATCTTCTAGTAATCAATTCCAGAGTTTGATTACACGTTGAGTGAAAAAATATTTTCTCTTATTAGTCTTAAACAGGTTACACTGTAGCTTCATTGCACGTCCCCTAGTCTTTCTACTTTTTGATGACATAAACAATTGATCTACGTTTACCCGTTCCACTCCATTCATTAATTTATAGACCTCTATCATATCTCCTCTCAGCTGTCTCTTCCAGGTTGAAGAGCCCTAACCTTTTAAGCCTCTCCTCATAGGGGTATATTTCCATCCCCTTTAATTTGTATGTAACCTAGTAGATGATGACAGATGACCAATTGGTTTACCCGATCTGCCCAATTATTCTGGTCCATACTGCTAAGGATATCTTACAGTTGCCTGCAGTATAAGCTTGACTGTTTGTAAGATATCTCTCATTATCCTGGCCTGTGTTTTATTCTTCCTATTTGATTCTCTATCATGTTGGGCAAGCAAGCATTCAGGTTCCCCTACTTAATCCATCCTCTAGGTTTGCATCAGGCTTTGTAATAATCTGAACAGCAACAAAAACTAGTTTGGCTTTGTGGTTTTCTGTTCATAAATATAACTGGATAACATTTATTTTATTTATTTATTTATTTTAATCACATTTATATACCGCAACTTCCAAAGTTCAGTTGCGGTTTACAGTTAACAACAATCAACAAAGCAAGTATGTTTGTTTTACATGGAACGTCGAATATAACAAAACATATTTACAAGGAACATCATATTAAATATCAAATAAACAATGTGATATAATACCAAACAGTGTGAAAACTATATACAAGTTTATATATGAATATATATACATGGAATACATGGAAGGGAGGGGACATAATTCAAAGATCATCATGGGTGAGTGCTAACTGTGTGGGTTAGAGGGCTTTTGCATGGAGCAATCTGATTATCTCTTTAACCTTTGTCTAATGTAGATAATGAATTATCTATATTATAATGTTTGGTAAACAGATAGGTTTTCAAATTCTTGCGGAGTTCCATAATTTCTGTTAGCTTTCGTAGCTCCTCTGGGAGGGAATTCCAGATTGTAGGAGCTATATGAGAAAAGGCTCTATTGTTTGTTGATTTATGGGCTTTTGTAAAATCTTTCGGGATTTTTAATCTGTTTAATTGTCCTTTTCTGTGTGTAGACTTAGGTGGTTCTTTGTGTATTAAGTTACATATCATGGATGGGGCCAGGTCATGTAAGGCCTTGAATGATGTTATTATTGTTTTGTAGATTATTCTACTTTGGATTGGTAGCCAATGGAGGGAGGCTAGTATTGGTGATATGTGTTGGAGGGAGTTAATTTTCAATGTGATTCTGGCTGCTGCATTTTGTGCTAATTGCAATCGTTTAATGCTTTGTTTTGCTATGCCTATTAGTATTAGATTGGCAAAGTCAAAATGTGGGGTTATGGTGGCTTGGATTATGTTGATAAAGTCTTGTGTAAAAACTAGTGGACGAAGTTGTTTGAGGGTTTTGAGTTTGAAATAGATTTTCTTTATGGTATTGCTGATGTGTGTTTCCATTGTAAGGTGTGTACATAGTCTTCCCCTTGATATTGATCATTAAGATATTTGAGCTGTTCAGATTCTATAAACGAATAAGGATATATTAGTCGCTGAGGATACGTCAGACTGTCTCTTGTCAAGTCTTTATTTACCTATAGCTTTCTGACTGGATCTAAAATGGATTGGTCTGTTTCTGGAATGCTTGCAGATGCATTAAGGTTTTGCTGTGGTGCAGAAGCTTAATCCAGATTTATCAGTGAAACTCAGTATTTTTAGAGACATAACTGCAGAAAATTTTGCACTAAAACAATACTTTGTTGTACCTGCTTTATGCTTATAACATTGTCCCACACATAAAATTCAATTTTTCTGCTACACGTGTTAAGGCAGGTCTATCTGTTCTTTTTCAGAGTTCTGGTATTTCTGTTCTTTAAAAATATGAGATGGCTTCATAGATCTCGGACAAAGGTTTGCTGTCTGGCCTTTGGAAGGTCCTCTCTGCTACACTTCCTAGCAAAGATGCAGTTAACACTTTAGGCGTGGGCCTTTGTCTTTTGAATGGTCTTGTAATTAGTAACCATTGTCCAACTGTAAGGAAAAGGTCAGTGTATGCTGCTGATGTGCAGTTTTGGACTAAAAGTGGAGATACAGCCTTGGGTTGGTTGTTCAAGTGAGGATTTGTAGAGTCATGTCAGGCAGCTTGCCTGCACTATAACTGTAAACTTCTTGATGGAACAGAGTGTGGGAGAGATGAGCAAAATGTGTCTCGTCCATGCTGTAGAACAATGGATTATTTTGGTTTGCAAACCTAAAATCTAACATAAGAACATAAGATATGCCATACTGGGTCAGACCAAGGTCCATCAAGCCCAGTATTCTGTTTCCAACAGTGGCCAATCTAGGTCATATGTACCTAGCAGTTTCCCCAAAAGAGACACAAGTTCCACCATGCTTGTACTGGATCAAGCATTGATATCTTCGGTCACTTCTTAATAATGGTTTATGGACCTTTCCTCCAGGAACTTGTCCAAACCTTTTTTAAACCCAGCTATACTAACAGCCTTTACTACATCCTCCGGTAACAAATTCCAGAGTTTGATTACATGTTGAGTGAAAAAATAGAGAGTAACACTTAATGTAGCATTCAAAATGACAAGGTGTGACTTGCTCTACTAATGTTGTGCAATACTGGCTTGCCTTAGGTACAGAAATCTAGACCCTTAGGCGAAGCTGCGAAAATCAGAAGACATTCCTTATGGATGATTCAGATACCTTCCAGTTCTCACGACTTGTCTTTTTGTGTTTCACCCTTATCCTGCAGAAAATCTGAACCTGAGTGGAGCAGTGGTAGGGGAGGATTTTAGTGAATTTTGAAAGCACGGCCCTGCCAAAGATAGGTTTGATGTCAAATGTGTTACTGTGGTACGATGCTGACGCGTGGCACAGGATCCCCTTTTTCAGTCCCTGCTTTCTTATCGACCTCCATCTTCCTGCTGCTTTCTCCCCTTTCCCAGTGTCCATCCTTTCTGCCATATAGATGTACAAACAATAAAAATAAAACTAAACCCAATATTAAGCATGAACATATTGCCCAAAAAATCCCATCATAAATCCTTTTCCATATCAACAATTCAGTCCCCAGAGAAAAACCCCACAATACAGTTGTGGTTAACATTATTGGTACCCTTGCATTTTAGGTATGTTATGTACAATATCTTGAGAAATAATTTGAAATATTGATTTAATAGTGTGTTCAACAAAAAAAAAGGTCTATGCAACATAGACGTAGTAATTTTTGAGAAAAAAACCCCAAAATATGACCTGGACAGGATTAATGGCATCCTTCACTAATATTTGGTTGCACAATCCTTGACAGTGATGACAGCCTCCGTAAGTTTCTTGTAGCCATCTATAAGTTTTGCACGTCTATCTTCTGGTAGTTTCTCCCACTCTTCAACTGTGATTTGTTCCAACTCATGAATGTTTCCAATATTCCTTTTACCAATGGCAGATTTCAGCTCTTTCCAAGGTTCTTGATTGGATTGAGATCAGGACTTACTGTTGCCCAGTTTAAAGCAGTCCATTTGTTCCTTCTTAACCATTCTTTTGTATTTTTGGATATATGTTTTGGGTCAGTGTCCTGCTGGAGGACTCATAACCTTTGACCCAGACCTAGCTTTCTGACATTAGGTAGCACATTTTGTTCCAAAATACCTTGATAGTCCTCTGACTTCGTGATTCCTTTAATACGTTCGAGGCCTCCAGTTTCTGAAGCAGCAAAACAGCCCCACAACATTATGGAACCTCCACCATATTTAACTGTTGGGTGTTTTTTTCCTTATAAGCTTCATTTATTCGCTTATAAATGTATCGCTGGTCTGCATTGCCAAAGAGCTCATGCTTGATTTCATCTGCCACAGAACATTTTCCAAGGATTGTGGTTTCTCAAGGTGGGTCTGGGCAAAGATCAGGCATGTCTTTGTATGTCTGTCTTTGAGCCTGGGGTCCTCCTTGTCTTTTGCCCCTGAAGTTCTTCTTTGTTTAGTGCACGGCATATGGTACAAGTTGAAACCACCACTCCAGATTATTCCAGGTCAGCCTTAAGCTCTTTGGAATTTTACATGTTTTTCTTAGAATTTGCAGATGTGTGGAAGCCTTTAAGAAAATGAGTTTTTTGGATCACATTTAGAATGAAATATTATAAGGTTAATGCATGAAAAATGTTAACTAAGAAAGAGAAAACCAAACAATTGAAAAATTAAAAGTTGACCAAAAATAGAGAAAAGGGGACTATTAAGCTAGAAGCAGCTTGTGATAGCAGCTTTGATGAACGTAGTCTGACAAAAAGTTTTGGAATATGTACTGAGCAAATGCTAGTGGGGTAAAGAGTTTGATCAATATCATATCCTGGCAATGTCCCAGTTTTCCTACTATTTCCTTTTTTAATTGGTCTTGTTTTATTTGATTCTTTTATGTGTCAAATGTATGCTTATACAGTATAGTCCAGAGCTATTTCACTGGCTACTTTTTTTTAGCAGATGTTGGATATTAAGGCGTTGAACTGTGAGATTGCAAATAATGTTGACCACAGCTGTAAAACAGATCATTAATCCTCAAGAAAATATTCAGACAGCCCATTTAACAAATTTCATCAAATGCTAAATACACAATTTCTTTCTGATAAGTTCTCTGGCAGTTGATTCCATATGAAGGAACAACCCATCCAAAGGCGTGTTTCCTCATACAAACCAATCTACAATCTTATGGGACAGGAATAACCAAGTTAAACTTAACATCCTGAATGCAGAGACCACTTGGGTACATATTTCTGTAATTTAGCCTGTAAACAGTCTGCAACTTAGCTAAGTTATTCTGGGGAAGACCTAGATATATGGCTTTACAGTAGTCAAATGACTTATTACAATAGCCTGCATCACCATCCAGGGTATGTTTACTAAAGGATTTAACGTGTTAACTTTATTAACGCACATTAAGTACCCAGAGTACTTTTATTTCTAGCAAACATGCCCCTATGTTTATATTTCTTTGAAGTTATAAAGGGCGTGGTCTTGGATTTATAAAATAAAATGTTTGTGCTTTCCATGTCTGCATAGGGTTCCGACGAGGGTCTGCCCAGAGGCACCCGGATTTATTTACACTTATAATGGTTAATTAGGAGATTCCAGGAAAATATTAAAATGCTTTTCTGTTAAACAAGGAAATGTGACTATTTCATAATATGCAACAGAACTAGGACTGTTAAGCAATGGAAGTGTAGTTTTCAAATTCTCTATAACATCACAATATTTTATTTTAATTAATTGGCATTGTTAGTTTTGTAAACTGCCTCACTGTGCTTCCCTGTCCAAGGTGCAGTCAAGCAAATTTTTATAAATAAATATGCCCCGATCTAGAGATTTCAAAGATTTCAACCGAATTGACCTGATTTTCTTTAGCTTCCCAAGTTTCCATCTAATTTGACCCCACTTTAAGACTTTAAAAAATCATGGTGATGATGCAAGCAAAACTGCAGAATCCAACTTCCCTTTCCTCTTTCATCTACTTCCTCTTCCCCCCCGCTTACCCAAAGCATGAATTCAGTAGCAGTAGTCAGCACAGGGCCCTTTCACCAGTGTGCGCGCACAGACCCCAAAACCCTATGTGGGTTTCCAGTCTAACAGAGCTCCAAAGCAGGTGGAAGGTGGGGCACTGTGAACCCATCATGCGACCCCATTTGGAGGGAAACACTTACAGTATACAGGAGATAAAAAGAAATAGGGGTAAGTGCCAGGTGTTAGGCACATGAAAACACAAACTGCTTTTCTGCATTTTGGATGGTATCAAGCGTTTGTCAAGCATGGGGTCTTGACCTATAAATTGAGGATAGTCCCGTCTTGGCTGAGAGTGAATGCTGTTCAAAATGTGTATGTGGAGAAGGGGGGGGGGGGATTAAAGCCAAGCCACCCACCTCACTGGGACTACAGTGATGTAATGACCATTGCTAAAGCTGGAGAATTAAACCCCCTACCTAAAAAAGATGTTGTCAACAAGTAGAGGTTTATTGTTTGCAAAATGAAATAATTATGAGCAGATTTAATCATTTATATCAATTTAGACATGAATATGAAGGGTGATTAAAAATGTATGATTATGTATCTGACCTATAAATAAAATAGGTCACCTCTTCCCCCAATATTACTTGACCAACTAACCAATCTTAATCACTACCCAAACTAAGAACAAATCCTCTTATGTATACTTGTAAATACTCTTGTAAATACTCTTGTAAATAGTTGCAGTAATGACGTCCCATGTTTATCCAAGTTCTCTGACCTTGTTCTCTGTAAAACCTAACAGTTTGTTGTTATGGTATGTTGTTATATTGTGAACCGCGCTGATTCTGAATAGAGCGGTATATAAGAGCCTGTAATAAATAAAATAAATAAATAATAAATAAATAAATATACTTCTTGAAATAAAAAATAAATACATAAATCTGGGGCAGAAGTTGGAGTGAAACTGGGTGAACAGTTTAAGAGTTATTGGGTAGGGGTTCCCACTGAGACTCCAAAAATCTTAGGGAGAGCTTGTTTCTGGATCTGAACCCAATCCCACTGACCTTGGGCAAACCACTTAACCCACCACTGCCTTGGGTACAACCTTAGAAGCCCTCCAGGGACAGGGAAATACCTACAGTACCTGATTGTAACTTGCCTTGATCTACTACTAGAAAGGCATGAGCTAGAATACTGCTACTAAATATTCTTCTCTTATGCTGAACAAAATACAAAGATATCACAGGTGCACAGCCCAAAAATGGCACATTCTGAACACAAAACAAAATAATATAATTCCTTTCATCTCTTATTGTCTGAACATTATTTGTTTATAATCATGTTGGTCCCATTTCACTCTGCTCCTCTTTCTTCTTATCTGGCTTCTCTTAACTTCTTTTCCAGGGTCTCCTTTCCATTTTCCATTCCTTTTTCTCTCTTCACTCTTCACCCCTGTCATAGACCCCACCACATTGTCTCTCACCCTCTCACAAGACATGGCAGTGCTGCTCCACGCCGATCTTTCTCGCTCAGCCAGATGCCCCTTTTCCTTCCCATGTCCCTACCAGTTTCTCTCAGCTCCTCTGTCCATTATCAACAGTTTCTCTCAACCCTACCCCTTACCACCAGTTTCTCACTTTCTCCAACCCTGTCTTCTATTAGTCTCTCTCTAACAGCTGCTTTTCACTCAGTGGTTGACAGATATCAGCTCTTTCGTTGGCAAAAGAGATTGATGATGCCTCCTGTTTTTGGCCCATGTAGGCCATCTAAGCAGCCTTCTCATGTATGGGTTGATGTCACCACCACTTTTTCCCTTCAGCCTGCATGACCACTGATGCCAGTGGATCATGTCACAGGGCTTTGGGAAAGGAAGGCTTAGCTTTCCCAAGTCTCATGCCAGTCGCCTGTGGGTAGCAGCACACAGACATACAGGCATGATGATCATATAAGGACAGTTTCTCTGTAGGAAGCTAGGCTGGAGATACAGGTGCATGTTTACTAAAGGTTAACATGCATTAAGTAATGTTACTGGGCAGTGGCAGCTCTTAACGTGCGTTAACTTTGGTAAACATGCCCCATAATAGATCTTAAAGATTTCCACAAGGAGATGAAAATTTATTTATTCAAAGAGTATTTTGGCAATGCAGCAGAGACACACAAAATATCCCCTATGTAATAATGAATATCCTAGAATATACTAACTGACCTTCCCTAATATATCCCTCATATATTCCAACATATCCAAATCCAAGATATCTTACCAGTGCACGTCATAAATGCTCATATCCCCATTGTAAATAAGTTGATTGTATAATATGTTGGTTGTAAAAGAGGTTTATTGTATATTATAAGAAGTTCTAACACTATGTAAGTTATAAATAAAAGTTTAATGTAATTTTTTGTTGGTTAATTGTAAACCGCCCTTGATCAGTTGAAGGAGCAGTATAGAAAAACGTATAAATAAATAAATAATAGTGTTAATGGGAAGTCTTTTTGCTTGATGCCATCTTCTGCACTTGAGATTCCTCAGTCTGAAACTATGGATCTTTGCCTATGGCCACCAGAATTTTTTCCTTGAATTTGGCCTCTTCTATTTTACTGACAGCCCTCATTCAGGAACATGTCTCCACATACACCGCACAAGAATGACTGAGATTCCCTCCCTGAGGGCTTTTCAAAGTGATTTGGTATCACCCCTCACTTTTGCCCGTCTGTTGAGTAAAAGTAAGCTTCAAGAATCAAAATCAGGTCTCCTGCTTAACAATAGGCAATACCTAGGAGCTATCATTCAAGGGGAATTATAATCCTTTATTTTATTTGAATTATCCAAACATTTTTGGCAGTTCTGCTTTACAAGGAAGAATCTGGTGATTCTGGAAACGGCTTAGTTGAGATGGAGATTACAGCTTTCTAGTTAACTCTCCCATTGCTAGTTTCTGTGGAAGGCATCATAATGGTGTGATATGTGTCAAAATAAGCAACTAGGCAGCTTCCTCTATTCCCACCCATCCATTGCCTCCAAAACGCAAGTACAGGGTGATTAAATAAAATATTGCCATGTTTAAGAGGGATTTAAACAGTGGTTGTGAAAAATTTGCAGTGGTAATACTTTCAAAGAATTTTCTTGTACTGTATCAATAAATACAATTTTTTCTGCCCTGAACCGTTCATCTGGCCGGTCCTGCCTGCCTGAGCGGTAGCAGCCTGTGCTGGTTGGTGGGCGAGACAGGATTTATGCATGCTTTTCTCTTGGTACTGGAGGCAGTGGTATCCTTGGAAATCAACAGTACTGAAGTCTGGAAGCATTTTAAGCAGTTAGACTGCAATAAGCAAATAACTATTCTACACCGACTTCAGAGGAGGCTAGTGGTTAGAGCAACAGCTTCATATCCAAGAGACCAGGGTTCAATTCCCATTAGCACTCCTTGTGACCTTGGGCATGTCACTATACCCTGCATTGCTTCAGAAGAAAAAGCCTGGCAGCCTTGCATACCTTGCCAAGAAAAGCCAGGGGCTGCTGGATCGTCAGGAGTAAGCATTGATGTGATGGCCCTTTAAAAAAAGCAAAAACTGACTTCTGAAGGGAGATATTAATTAATGCCTGTCATAAGAGTTTTTCAAATTATTAGTTTTCTTAGATCCAAGTGCCATCTGCACTACACTGGAAGTCATCTTTCGGTGCCAATTCAGTATATACTGTTTTCCATTGCTAATTTATGTTAAGGATACACTAAAAATAGCTCTTCATTAGTCCAGAAATAACACAGTATTCATGCTGCAGAGGCAAAAACTGCAATACTAAAGCGTTGTATTTTGCACGTAGAACACTGCTGAGATGCAGATTGCCCTGATTAGCTTCATTGGATCTTGGAACCTCTGACATCATAAGGTCTCAGTAGAATCCTATAGTAGAACAGAATGTGCTACCTGCTTGCAAGTGGAGCTTGTTCACTTAAATGGTAGAACAACACTGACCTCAAGGAAAATCAAGATATATGGCCCTTCTGAGGGAAATAGTGACGAAGGCAAGTGCCTTTTCCATCTAAATGTACTCTTCAACCGAAGTCCATGTCTGTCAGTTTAAAATAATAGTACAGAAACCCACGATTTCATCCTTACTAGAAAATCAATGTAGTGCCCAGTCCGGAGAGACCGACCCCAAAACATGCACACTTAGCTGTCAAGCTTCCTCTTGCTTTCTGTCCAAAAAAATAAGAAAAGCCATGCTTGGTCAGATCAAGATCCATAGAATCCAGCAGCCTGCCTGCAACAGTAGCCAATGTGGATTACAAGTACTTAGCAGATCCCAAAAAACTGATCTCCTAAGTCTACTTAGCTAGTAGTTTTTAATGCATTTTTCCTCCAGGAGCTTGTCCAAACTTCTTTTGAATCCCACTATGTTAGTCGTCATATTCATGTTCTCCAGCAACAGATTCTACAGCTTACTTATGTCTCCAATCTGCTGGTCATTAGTTCATGGAGTATCCTTTTGTTTTGTTGTTGTTGGACAGGTTAAAACAACCGTTGTCTATTTAACCTTTCCACCCCACATGCGATTTTATATATTTTTATCATATCTATACCCTCTTCTTCTTCTTTTTTTCCAAACTGCAGAGCCCCTAGTATGTTTGGCCTTTCTTCCTAAGGGAGATGTTCCATCCCATTTATCATTTTTGTCACCCCTCACTGAACATTTTTTGGTTCTGCTATATCCTTTGTGAAATAGGGTGACCACGACTACGCACGATACTCAAGGTGCGATCGCACCAGGGACCTAGACAGAGGCAAAATGATAGCCTCAGTTTTATTCTCCATCCCTTTTTGAAAATCCATAACATTCTGTCGGGTGGTGGGCGGCTACTGCAGCACCCTGGTCTGAGAATTTATTTGTATTGTCCACAGTCCCTCCAGCAGTGGGATGGAGACCAAGGAAGACGGTCCTAATTCCACCACTGCTTTGTGATCTTGGGCAAATCACTTAACTCTCCATTGCCTCAGGAGCAAACTTAGGACCCCTTCCACTAAAGCCTACTAAGGATTTGCAATTAATGTGCCAAATAAAAGCTTTAATTGCAAAGCCTCTGTGTTAGCTGTCGGGTATGTGACCAATGTGCTCTCGGCAGCTAATGCATGATGAGTCACTCGAATGTGCGCTCCCCTAAGATAGGTTCACTTAATGACACCTTGCTTGCGCTAAGAGCCACATTGCCACTGAGCGCACAACAGTTGCCCTGGCGCTAGAGGTAATGCACGCTCCACACCCACTCTGCCCATTCCCCTCCCCATCCGATCGCCGATTAGCTTGTGCTTTTAATGTGCAGTAGCAGACACTTGCTCATGTTAGTGTTCCTGATCGCCAAGTCCGTGCATTAAAATGCATGTTGACCGGCTAACAGGCTTTAGTAAAAGAGGTCCTTGGATTGTAAGCCCTCTGGGGACAGGCAAATACCGACTATTGCTGAATGTAGCTCGCCTTGAACGCTGAGAAACTCATGAGCTATATTCACCTCTTAATAATTGAAGATCTTTTCTTGGGTGATGACTCCCAACTCAGAACCCAGATTGATTAACTGAAGCTGGAACTATTTTTCCCTATGTGCATCACTTTGCACTCGTCCACTTTAAATTTCATGTGCCCTTTAAATGTTCAGTCTCCTAGTCTCACATGATCCTTTTACAAATCCTCACCATCCTCTGCCATTTGACTTTGAAAACTATTGTGTCAGCCACGGGTTTGATCACTTCACTCGTTGCTCTCATCTCCATATCATTTATGAACATGTTTAAACAGCACAGGTCCCAGTATAGGCCATTGGCGTGCCCCATTTACTGACTCTTTGCCATGTGGATAACTCATGATTTAGTCCTACTTCCTGTTCCCTGTGTTTTAGTCAGTTTCCAGTCCACTTCTAGACTATGATAAAAGTAAGATTTATTTTTCTAGTTAGCTTTGGTGTATTCTTGGAGAATGCACCACAGGGCCTTTAAGCCCAGATACGCCAAATTTTCCATCACATCATCTGACCTTTATCTTATTCTGTGTTCATCTTTTAGCCTTCTCGCCTCATCTCTTTTTCCCAATAGTACCTGCTACTACAAAATCTTTCTATAGCACTACAGGATGTATGCAGCATTGTACAGGGATACATCAGAGATGATCCCTGCCCGGTGGTGCTTACAAGACAGACTGAAAAACAAACAAGACAGATAAGGTTTGGAGAGAATCAGTGATACAATTTAAAAGCTGCAAGGTGGGCTAATGAGTGAAGTTTATTTATGTAATTGAAGAAAAAAACCAACTTTGTGCAAAACTGCAAATAATTGAATTATCCAAAACAGTTTCTATAAGAAAAGTGGAAATAGATGGGTGGGATTCTGGGTAAGGCAATTTTTATCATTTCCTTTTCCGATCCATTAAGGGGTATCCAAATTCAAGCTACACATTAATCACTGTGGGTAGTGCCCAGGTTAAGACTGGAAGATGGTTAAATAGAGTATTTATCTAAAACGGAGAAATCAAGTCTCTGCACCAAAATGCTGTTCATAATTTGTACCTTGTAAAAACAAAGTTCTGTGTAAACTGCTTTGACTGGTAGAAAAGCGGTATATCAAACATCTGTTCAATAAATAAATAAACAAAACAATCCATATAACAAAAAAATAAAAGAAGTGGGGTGGGAGGGATAAGGGGTAAGATGGAATGGCAGCCCCCAGATGCATTCTATATGTTAGGTTTTTATACATGTATTAATAAAAGACGTGCCCTTTTATTGTGGCCACATCCCCTATTTTCACACATAGTAACATGGTATATAACATAGTAACATAGTAAATGACGGCGGATAAAGACCAGTATGGTCCATCTAGTCTGCCCAGTAAGATGGCAAGAGTAGGTGCACCTGCCGCTCCGTGCAGGTCACCCCTCGTCCATGTCTTTGTTTAGGGCACCCCTGTTTGTTGAGAAATTAGATAGTTAAGTTTATTTTGATTTTATCCTGTTGCTGTAAAGGGATCCACTATGTCTGTCCCATGCCATTTTGAATTCTGTCACTGTATTTGCCCCCACCACTTCCATTCCAAGCATCCACCACCCTTTCAGTGAAAAAGTATTTCCTGACATTGCCTTTCAATTTACCCCCTTGCAGCTTCATGTTATGCCCTCTAGTTTTACAGCTTCCCCGTGTTTGGAAGAGGTTTTTATTCATTATTTCTCTTTAAGTATTTAAAGGTCTGATGGTAGATAAAGACCAGCATGGTCCATCTAGTCTGTTCAGCAAGGTGCCAAGAGTAGGTGCACTCGCTGCTCTGTGCAGGTCACCTCTACTTGTTGAGATATCAGAGACAGTTACGTTTATTTTGATTTTATCCTGTTTCTATATAAAACAAAGCTTTAATATTTCAAAGTGTGATGTCCAAATATGCATTTTGATAGGATTATTCTGTGAGGCTGAAGGTGAGATGACCACATTTGAGTTCAATAGGCAAAATATTGGGGAGGGGCACAAGACTGGTGTTTTGCCTAGAGTGCCAAAAACCTTTGCACCAGCCCTGCCTTCACATGTACAATATCATCACAAAGCCAATGTTGGGTACGCAGCTTATGGAGATTTTTTAGCTGAAAATACTGTAGCTTAGGACTACGAAGAGGATGTTACAGCACCTTTAAACACTAATTTCTTACAAAGACTGAAATCCAAATCAGAATACAGATAGCAGATTTGCTGGCAATTATAACAATTATCTAAAACGTGTTTTGCTGCTAGTGCTCTGGTTATACACAGTAGTGGTTGATGGATAAAACATTTCAGGACAATAGGGGAGTAGTTTTATACACCTTTATCAGAGAATTGCTCTTATAAAATTGCATGGCCAGAGTATGCATACCAGTAAAGATCATGTGTAGGTGTTCAGAAAGAGCAGAGAAGAGGCGGAGTTGTGATATACATGTGGACTAATAAAATCTGCATGCCCACCCATAAAATGCTTGCCCACATTTCTGTCTCCTTTGGAACTGGTGTGAATTTTGTGTGAGGATTTGTGTTCTTGGCAGCTTCTGGGTGCCTGTTTTATAAAGGCATGTAGGAGGAGTGGCCTAGTAGTTGGGGCAAGGTACCTCAGGTCGGAAGGTCAGGGGTTCAAATCCCACCAGAGGACAGCAACCTTGTACTGGAAGGACTGGGGTTTCTAGTCCCACAGGTGCTCCTGTGGTCTTGGGCAAGCCACATAGCCCATGTTCCCTGTAAAATAGTTATCTCCAAGTTATAATGCTCTGTTCAATGTAATTTCAGTTTGTTCAATGTAAACCACCTTGATATCATGAAAGGCGGTATATAAGAAATGTTAAATAAAATAAATAAATATAGATGCTTATTTTACCTGCATAAAGTAGGCACCTTTTTGGACATTCCATATAGGTGTCCTGTTCTAAAATGACCCCCTTGGCACATCCTACTTGTAATAAGTGAAAGCATTGACTTGTCAGTACTGGGAACAGCTCGCATCTGCATCTTGTTTTCATACTTTGATCATTAACAAGGTGGAAATTCCTTAAGGCGTAGCTTGCAAATTATTAGAAGCAGTAGGTATTTTATGTACAAATATAAAGCACAGTCGGAGGCTCCTCCCCAAATCAAAGAGAAATAGGGCCATTGTTAGATATACAGAGGCCCAGGGCAGAGACATGTGAGGGGGGGTCCTACAGCCCAACTGTAAGCTTGAAGTAAGCTTGGGGCCCCCCCATGGCATGGGGGTCCCGGGCAATTTCCCTGTTTTCCAACCCCTAATGCTGGTTCTGCTGAGAAAGAAGAAATGTGAAACGTTTCCTGTTCAAGTTGTCCCAGGTCAGATTTTTGTTTGAGCAATATACAAGGTGGCCCAAAAAAGTGAGAACATCTCGTAGCATATAAGTTATTTAAAAATTCAAAAAGACAGATGTAAATGATTGACAAATTAAAAAAACAAAGATGGCGACCGGAAATTGTCGAAATAAAGATGTTATATAGCTGAAAAAGGTAAGTAAGTAAACTATTTAAGCTTTTAATTTACGAGACGTTCTCACTTTTTTTGGGCCACCCTGCATAATGGGCTGAAGAAACTGTGTTTTAATAAGTGGGGGCACATGTTGGTACGGGTCTCGGATGACTTCAGTGTACCCATTCCTTTCACTGGGTATTTCTGTACAATGTTTTATTTATTTTTATATGGAGGCCCTTATACTAAAGTGCATTAGGGGTTTGGACTTAACGTGTGCTTAGTGCTAAAATTAACATGCATTAACTGCAAAGCCTTCTCTGTAACCATTGGGGGCATGACTAGCATGTTCCCAGCAGCTAACATGTAGGTGCCTACCCTAATGCATGGCACGGTTACCACAGGTGCACCTAACCACACCTATTGAGATGGTGTTAGTTGCATCCACACTAATTAAAACATTAGAAACATAGAAACTTGACTACAGATAAAGACCATACGGCCCATCCAGTCAGCTTTCTTTTTTTTCCTTTAGAGATCCTCTGTATTTGTCCCATGCTTTCTTGAATTCAGATATAGTCCTCGTTTCTCTACCTCCACTAGGAGACTATTCCATGCATCTACCACTCCTTCTATTAAGAAATATTTCTGTAAATTACTCCTGAGTCTGTCCTCTTTTACCTTTATCCTATGCCCCCTCATTGCAGAGCTTTCTCATTTATGCCACTGAGCTATTTAAATGTCCCCATCATATCTCCCCTCTCCCACCTTTTTTCAAAGTATACATATTGAGATCTTTAAGTCTGTCCCCATATGCATTATGATGAAGCCCACTGACCATTTTAGTAGCCACCCTCTGCACTGACTCCATCCTGTTTGTATCCTTTCGAAGGTGCGGTCTCCAGAATTGCACACAATACTCCAAATGAGGTCTCACCAAAGACTTATACAGAGGCACTATCACCTCCTTTCTTCTGCTGGCCATTCCTCTCCCTGGGCACCCAAACATCCTTCTAGCTTATGAAGTTACCTTTTCTACCTGTTTAACCACCTTAAGATGATCAGAAAAATCACCCCAAGCTCCTACTCTTCTTTCATGGACAGAAGTACTTCATGCCCTATACTATACCGCTCCCTTGGATTTTTGCAGCCCTAATGCATGACTCTGCATTTGTTAGCATTAAATATCCAGCTGCCAAATTCTTGACCATTCTATAAACTTAGCTAGTTCCCTCCTCAGGTTATCTACTCCTTCCTCGATATCTGTCTTATAGCAGATTTTGGTATCATCTGCAAAGAGGCAAACCTTACCCAACAGCCCTTCTACAATATAACTTGTAAAAATATTAAAAACAATAGGACTCACTGGCAATGTCCTTCTTCTTAGAGTGAGCTCCGTTTACCTGTCCCTTTGTTGCCTCCCATTCAACCAGTTTCTAACCCAGTCAGTCACTTTATGGTTTATCCCTAGGGCACTTCATTTATTTGTAAGTCGCCTATGTGGAACAGCTTCAAAGGTTTTACTGAATTCTAAGTACCCCACATCTAGAGCTCTCCCTCGGTCCAATTTGCTAGTCACCTAGTCAAAGAAATTAATTTGATTTTCACTTCCTCCCTCCCCTCCCCGCTAACTGCAATGTGCTCTTGACACACACACACTCACTCTCCCCTAATCCACCTATTCACCACTCCAACATGTGATTGGCAGTTAATGCATGAATCAGCACATGGTGACTGTCATGGCCGCGCGGTAAAAGTTACTGCAAGCTCTTGTGCAGTTACCACACGCAAAAGTGTGCATTAACTGCTTAGCACGCTTTAGTAGAAGGGTCCTACAGATTGTTGCACAAAACTTTTTATGCTAGGAATAAATACACAATCAAGATTCAAGTCATATAAGTAAGGCCCAGTCTTATAAAATTAGTTTTCCAGAGGCTCTTAATATAATACTTAGGGACTTATGATGCTGTTAAGTCTTTTTGTTTAGTGCTTTGTAAGATCTCTGACCTGAGAAGTCAAACATACACACAAAGAACCAGTGAAATCTTTTGTCTACAGCAAGATTGCACTAATAGCAGAATGCAGAGTTATATATAGAGACAGGAGAGCAAATCCTGCTCCCTCTCTGATCCTGTTCAAATCCAGGCTGAAAGCCTAATGTTTTGGGGCTGCTTTTAAATCCTGACCCCTTTATTCTCTTATTTATACCTGTGCTGTTTAGGGATTTCATTGATTGTGCAGAAATGATTAAATCTCATGTTTGTCTTAACTAGATGGTAAGCTCTGTGGAGCAGGATTTGTTTTTATGTATGTGTTTAGAGCACTTCGTACATCTGGTGATGCTATAGACATGATAAGTAGTAGTAGTAGTGAATCTTGTTAGGGTATTTTCTGCAAATGGATTAGCTTTGCACATACCATGACAGTAATGAACCTCAATGTGCAGTAAGCATTGTTACTGACCTGTAACAGGTGATCTCCGGGAACAGCAGAAATCAGTCTTCACATATGGGTATTGTCAGTACCGACAGAGCCCGCATGGGAACGCTCCCCAGTGTCCATTTGGAAAGCTTTTGGGAGCAATCCAGCGTGCCTATGCATCTGCCTTCCCGCCTTCTCAAGTCCTTTCCTCAGTTGAGTTTGTAGCTGAGACAGAGAGAGAGGAAAAAAGAGAATACAACTCCTAGGGGAGGAGGGTGGATTGTGAAGACTGATTCCTGCTGTTCCCAGAGATCACCTGTTACAGGTGAGTAACAATGCTATCTTCAGAAACAAGCAGGAATGCAGTCATCACATATGGGACTCACTAGCTCCTAGGTACCAGATTGGAGTGGTAGCAGCTACAGCTGAGAAGGTGTGGATACAAAGTAGGCCCCATTGGACTTGATTGCAGTTGGCAAGACCATTGTCAGGGACGTCTGGAGCCAGGAGAAGTCCAGGATAGAGGGTAGGAGTTGCAGTTGTCCCAAAAAGGTGTTGAAGGACAGCCTGGCCAAAGACAGCATCCCGATAGTAGTCCCTGTCTAGGGAGTAGTGTATAGCGAAGATATGAATAGAGGACCAGGTTGCTGCTCGACAGATCTCATCAATGGAGACGGAATGAAGGTTAGCAACTGAGGTTGCCATGGCTCGCACGTTGTAAGCGGTGATGTGGCCCTTGAGAGAGAGTCCCGCTTGAGTGTAGGCAAAAGAAATGCTTTCCGCAATCCAATCAGATAGGGTGTGCTTCGTCACTGGCAGTCCAAGGTGTCTTGGATCAAAGGAAATGAATAATTGAGAATATTTCCTGTGATTCTTGGTTCTGTCCAAGTAGAAACCCAGTGCGTGCTTGCATTCTAAAGTGTGTAGTGCTGCTTCAGCCTTAGAGGAATGTGGTCTGGGGAAGCAGACCGGTAGCATTATTGATTGGTTGAGTTGGAAGGGTGAGACCACCTTCGGAAGGAAGTGTGGATTAGTGCAGGGAACCACTTTGTCATGGTGGAACCGGGTGTATGGAAGATGCGACACTGAAGCCTGCAGTTCACTGATGTGGCAAGCTGGGGTGAGGGCAATGAGGAAGATTACTTTCCAAGACAAGAATTTTAAAGGAGTGGTGGCTAAAGGCTCAAATGGAGGCTTTAGAAGTTGCGCTAGGACCACGTTGAGGTTCTAGGCCACCGGGGATGGATCGGTGGCTTGGATAGCAGAAGATCCTGCATAAATTGTTGCATCAAAGGATGTGAAGAAATAGGATGTCTGTCCACCAGCCTATGATAGGTTGAGATGGCGCTAAGATGAACTTTGAGTAAGTCTTGAGATCTGCCAAGGACAAGTGGAGAAGATATTGTAAAAGTGCATTGAAGTGGAGGCATCTGAAAAGGTGACCCTCTGAGCAGGGGCAGCCCAAGAGGGGTGCGGGGCCATGTGCGGAGACTCGGTGCGGGGCCTCATTTGCATAAGGGGCCTCATTTGCATAAATATTTGCATAATTTTACCATACACTAACTTTTAGTAAACATGCCTCTTAATGAGTGTATGGATAAAGAAAGACTACCAGATTTCTACATTACTATACTCCAGTGACAACCGCCAGGCACATTAGGAAGTACTACAAACACTGCCCATTTAGAACCCATAGCAAACTCACCATATCATAACAGTACTACCAGAACTCATAAAGCACCAAACCCTACCTATCAAAAGGCAACACTGCAAATATTAAATCAGTACATCTCAGAGAATACCAATACATCTCCTACTGGGGAAAGAGAACACGTGGCACTGTCAAATAGAAACTACATAAATAGAATACCTCAACTCAGTTACACCATCGGAACATAGACCATCATCAAACAAAAAAACAAGGGATCACAATTTAGAAATAAGAAAACAATAATTAAACTGGGAATTCCAAAAGCCAAACTTGGAATGTACAACAACACTGCAGAAATAAAACTATAAATTAATTTCCTCTTGTACTAAACAAATTCAGGTATTAAAGACGTACATTTCCCAGAGCTGACATTCCAGTTAATAAATTCAAAATAAAATATTATTTTCTGCCTTTTGTTGTTTGTGCATTTTATTTGGCAGTTGCAATTGCTCCAGTCACTTTCTTCTGGTTTCTTCATGTCTTCTGCTAACTCTCCATTTTCTGCTGTCCATTTGTCCTTTCTTCTAGTTTTTTTTTCCATTCTCTCTCTACATCTGCTGTAACATACTGATCTTTTTCCTTTTGCTCTTTCCTCCATCTCTTTCTTTATTCCTTTTTCATCCACTCAAATTTTACCCCTCCATCCTCAATCCCCACTTACTCTTCCAGTATTCGGCCAATCATAGATTTTCTTCCCTCCCACACAAAATACTTTTCCCTTTCCATTTCACTCTCCTAGCCCCATCCCATTCTAGTCCTCCCCAACATCTACTCCCTTCTAGTCCCTGCATCAGTCCATTTCCAGTCCTAGCCCCCCATCAGCCCATTTCCAGTCCTAGCTCCCCCATCAGCCCATTTCCAGTCCTATCCTAGCCCCTCCATTAGTGCATTTCCAATCCAAGCCCCCCATCAGCCCATTTCTAGTCCTATCCTAGCCCTTCCATCAGTCCATTTCCAATATAAGCCCCCTCATCAGCCCAGCCTCCCATCAGCCCATTTCCAATCCTAGCCCCCCATCAGCCCATTTCCTTTCCTATGCTAGCCCACCATCAGCCAGTTTCCAGTCCTAGCTCCCCCCCCACTCAGCCCATTTCCAATCCAAGCCCCCCCCATGAGCCCATTTCTAGTCCTAGCTCCCCCATCCATTTCCAGTCCTATCCTAGCCCCTCCATCAGCCCATTTCCAATACAAGCCCCCCCATCAGCCCATTTCCAGTCCTTTCCTAGCCCCATCATCAGCCCATTTCCAGTCCTAGCTCCCCACCCACTCAGCCCATTTCCAGTCCTCGCTCCCCGGTGTCATTAGATTTACAGTCGTAGCCACCCTCCCCATCAGCTATTTCCAGGCCTAGCTCCCCCCACTCAGCCCAGTTCCAGTCCAAGCCCCCCCCCCACTCAGCAATTTCCAGTCCAAGCCCCTCTTCCCATCCGCTATTTCCAGTCCTAGCTCCCCCCCACTCAGCTGATGTCACAGGGGACTTCCTGTTTCCCGGCGCTCAGTGTGGCAGCATTCTAAACTTCAGTATAGCTGCCGAAGTGAAGGAAAAAGACGCGCTTCACTTCGGCAGCTGTTAGAGGTGAACCGGGGCCTCTCTGGCTTCCTTTAAAGCCGCCCTGCCTGCCGGTGTTTAATGCGGGATGTTGTTGACGTGGGGCCCCTGAAACACGGGGCCCTGTGCAAAAAACATTCTTGCCCAATGGACGGGCCCTGCCTCCAAGTAGATTTTGAAAGGAGCAGCACCACGAAAAGGAGTTGACCAGTGGAGGGGTGATGCAGATCTTGTCTGAGAGACATCCGGTTGCTTGGGACCATTGAGACAACAGTCCATTGGGCTTGCCGCATGTGCAGGCAGGCATAGGGGATGACATGGACTGTGGAGGCCATGTGCCAAAGAAGGTGCAGCATTTCTCGAGCTCACAGCACTGTGACCCTTTATACTGTTGGCCAGCTCAATGAGATGGGCAGAGCAGTCCTGAAGAAAGAAAACCTGGGCCTAATGAGTACCCAGAAGTGCTCCAGTGGATTTGAGCTGCTGGGATGGGATCAGGTGCGATTTGGGAAAGTTTAAGATTAATCCCAGATCTTGGAGCACAGTGATGTAGTGGAGGAGTGGCCTAGTGGTTGGAGCAAGGTACTTCGGGCCGGAAGGTCGGGGGTTCAAATCCCACTAGAGGACAGCAACCTTGGGCCAGAAGGACTGGGGTTTCTAGTCCCATAGGTGCTCCTTGTGGTCTTGGGCAAGCCACTTAACCCTCCATAGCCCATGTTCCCTGTAAAATAGTTATCTCCAAGTTATAATGCCCTGTTCAATGTAATTTCAGTTTGTTCAATGTAAACCGCACTGATGCAGAATAGCGCTGTATATAAGAGAATGTAAATAAATAAATAATTGGTGCGATGGAGAGAGAGTTTTACCTCTAATGGGGATTCTCCCCTGATTAGCCAGTCGTCTAAGTAGGGGAAGACAAAGACACCCAAAATACGAAAGTAGGCGGCAACCACTGCCATGCATTTTGTGAACACTCCAGGTGCGGAAGCCAACACAAAGGAAGCACCTGATATTGGAAGTGGGTTTGCTGGAACCGAAAACACAGATACTGTCTGTATTGAGGGTGGATCAGCAAATGTGTGTATGCCTCCTTGAGGTCTAGAGAACATAGCCAGTCGTTCTTCTGAAAGTATGGCAGAAGTGTACTGAGGGAAATCATTTTTGAATTTTTCTCTTACGAGGAATTTGTTTAGATCCCTTAGATCTAGAATGGGCCTGAACCCTCCTGTCTTCTTGGGGATAAGAAAGTAAGGAGAGTAGAAGCCCCTGCCCTCTTGGATGGGCGGAACTCTTTCTATGGCCCCCTGAGCTAACAGGGTGGACACCTCGACTGAAAATTTGTCTGCAAGAGATCTGCGGGATAATCTCTTGTGGAGTTGGTGGGAGGTAACATTTCAAAATGAAGCAGAGAGTCCCTTTGAATGATGCTGAGAGTCCACTTCTCTGATGTGATGAGGTGCCACCTGTGGGCACAGGAACAGAGTCTGCCTGCTATGTGTAGGGGTGGAGGACCCTGCAGAGGCAGAGCAGCTATGCTCTCTAGGAAGGAGTCAGAAACCAGGTGCTGGCTGTGGCTGTGCATCTGGTTGTGGCTTAGGTATCTTATGCTTTTTGGGCTAGCGAGGGCTGTCACTGCTGAGGTTGGTAAGCAGCTGCAGGTAGATAAGAAGGATAATATCTCTTCTTAAGATAGAAAGACTTATTTGGATTAGTCTTTCTCCTAGAGGGATCTGACATCTTTCTGAAGAGACGTTTGAGAGTGAGATCATCAGTCTCTTTTTTTTTTTTTTTAATTTAATTTTTTTATTTAACAGCAAGCAAGACTTCATTCTAATATTTCTAGACATAGCCTCAGCGTTTGACAGCATAAACCACAGCATACGTGTATCAAGACTACAACAGATTGGATTACATGTTACGGTAATACAATGGTTCATTTCATACTTAGCCAACCGAGCACAACAGATAGGCTCGGCTTCATCAACAACTTTCAAACAAGAACAAGGGATTCCATAAGGTTCATCACTCTCCGCCCTTCTATTTAACTTATGTATACAGCCAATATGCAACATCTTTAAAAAACACAAGATGAATTATCACCGCTATGCAGATGATATAATGATGTATCATCCCATAGATGTCACAAACCTCACCTGCCCACAAGTACAGTCATGCCTAAATGAAATAATTGATTGGCTACAAAATCACAGCTTAAAAATGAACTTAAAAAAATGGAAGTGTTATACGTATCTCAAAACCAAAACTTCGATCCCCCATCAACATTCCACATAAATGACTATGAACTGACAGTAAAAAATGAAGTTAAATATCTGGGAATCATACTAGATCAGTCTCTAAACATGGTCTCTCATATAAAAGCATTCACAAAAACCATATACTTCAAACTACAAATGGTGCAATACCTCAGACCCTTACTAGACAGTTCCGATTTCAGAACGATCTTACAGGCTCTCATTATGTCCCATTTAGATTACTGCGATAACATCCTACAAGGTCTGCCCAAGAAAACCATCCACAACGGCAGGTAGCGCAAAATCTAGCAGCTCGCATAATTCACAAGGCACACTACTTCGACCATATCACACCTCTTCTTCACAACTTGCACTGGTTGCAAATTACATCCAGAATAAAAAATAAATTCATAATGATAGTGTTCAAATTACACAATAAAATATCTCCATAACACCTTAATTCCCTCATTAGCTTATCCGAAAATATGAGAACCAGAAGAAACCACTCACAAAATACATACACTATACCTACCCACATTTGAAACACCAATCACACCACCAGCACTAGAGCCTTTACATACATTGCCCCAACACTCTGGAATGAACTTCCAGAAAAATTAAGAGCGCTAAAGGACTTACAATCATTCCGAAAGGAACTCAAAACCCATCTATTCATCAAATATTAAGGTGCCTCCTCTAACAATCAACAACACCATATAACCTAAATAACCATTCCTATCTATGTTAACATGAAGACAAGACAAACTCCTTTCCTTCCTGTCCCTCCCCAAACCACCCCCCCCCAGCTCACCCAAATTGTGCATAGTTAATGTATTATGCAATGCATAATTATGTTATAAACTTTGTTATTATGTAAGTTGATCAATGTTCAATGTAAAGTTCATTGTTATGTTATATGTAAACTGCCACTGATCTCTGGAAGAGGCGGAATATAAAAGCTTTTAAATAAATAAAATAAACATCTTGTGCTATCATCCTTTTCCTGTTATACAATTGTAAGGATGAAAATTCACATTCAATATTTACAAATACTACTCTTACAATACTCGAGTTTTACAAACTTACATAAGTTGTTAACAAAATATGTACATTCTCCCACCCATATCCCCCCATCTTGTTTCCTATCATGTTACTTCTTACATATACCCTTCCCTCCTTTCCCCCCTCTGTCGTCATATGCAACTTCTATTACAATATTAATTACCCTGAACACATTTCCCCTTGTGATTGTCTCCATCTTTCATACACACTCCCTTTGTCATGAAATTTTTCACCTCTCGAATGGTGTTGGGTAATCGCTTCTAACATCAGATATATCCAGTCAAGCCGCTTAGTAATCTCTGCTTTTTCTCTTTCCTCCATCCAGCCATATTCATCCTGGCTGCAATAACACACATTCTAGCGGGGGTCTGGGCTTCCTTCACCACTCCCTTCATGCAGGGGCGGCCCAAGGGGGGTGCGGGGCCATGTGCGGAGATTAATTGTGGGGCCTCATTTGCATAAGGGACCTAATTTGCATAAATATTTGCATAATGTTAACATGCGCTTTTAGTAAACATGCCTCTTAATGAGTGTCTGAATAAAGAAAGACTAACAGATTTCTACATTACTATACTGCAGTGACAACCACCAGGCCCATTAGGAAGTACTACAAACACTGATCATTTAGAACACATAGCAAGTCCACTGTATCATAACAGCACTATCAGGACTCCCAAAGCACCAAACCCTACCTATCAAAAGGCAACACTGCAGATATTAAAACCAGTACATCTCAGAGAATACCAGTACATCTCACTGGGGGAAAGAGAACAAGTGGGACTGTCAAATAGAAACAATATGAACAGAATACCTCAACTTGTTTACAAATGCAGAACATAGACTGTCACCACACAAAGAACAAGGGATCACAATTTAGAAATAGGAAGTTGATAATTAAACTGGGAACCCCAAAAGCCAAACATGAAATGTACAACACTGGAGAAATAAAACTATAAATTAATTTCTGCTTGCACTAAGCAAAAACGTGAAGATATTAGCAATACACACTTCCCAGACCTGACATATTCCAGTTAAATTCAAAATAAAAAGTAGTTTTCTACCTTCTGTTTGGGATTTTATTTTTCAGCTGCAATTGCTCCAGTCACTTTCTTCTGGTTCCTTTGTGTCTTCTGCGAGCTATCCATTTGTCCTTTCTTCTCTTTTAGATTTTTTCCATTCTCTCTCTATATCTGCTTTAACAAACTGATCTTTCCCCTTTTGCTCTTTCCCCCATTTCTTTCCTTATTCCTTTATCATCCACTCAAATTTCACCCTTCCATTCTCAATCCCCACTTACTCTCCCAATACCCAGCCCATCGTAGACTTTTCTTCCCTCGCACACAAAATATCTTTTCCCCACTCCATTCTCATTCCCCCTCCCTAACCCTTTCTAGTCCTCCCCCAAAATCAGCTCCCTTATAGTTGTAGACCCACCCAACATCTGCTTCCTTCTAGAACCAATCTCCCAAGCCCCCACATCAGCCCATTTCCAGTCCTAGCCCGCATATGCTTTTTTTCCAGTTCCATTCCATCCCCCCATCAGTTCATTTCCACTCCAAGCTCCCC
Organism: Ichthyophis bannanicus; assembly: GCA_033557465.1. NCBI lineage: Eukaryota > Metazoa > Chordata > Amphibia > Gymnophiona > Ichthyophiidae > Ichthyophis > Ichthyophis bannanicus. Next base: position 176,106,718 of record CM066044.1, read on the forward strand.
CATCAGCCAATTTCCAATCCTAGCCCCCTTGTCAGCCCATTTCCAGCCCTATTCCAACTCCCCTCAGTCCGCTTCCAGTCCTGTTCCAGCCCCCATCAGTCCATTTCCAGTCCTATTCCCCCATTAGCCATTCCATTCCTATTCCAACCCATCACCCATTTGCAGTCCAAGCTCCCCCATCAGCCCATTTCCAGTCCTAGCCCCCATATACTCTTTTCCAGTTCCATTCCAGCCCCCCCATCAGCCCATTTCCACTCCAAGCTCCCCTATCAGCCCATTTCCAATACTAGCTCCCTCGTCAGCCCATTTCCAGCCCTATTCCAGCCCCCATCAGCCCATTTCCAGTCCTAGCCCCCCATATGCTCTTTTCCAGTTCCATTCCAGTCCCCCATCAGCCCATTTCCACTCCAAGCTCCCCCATCAGCCAATTTCCAGCTCTAATGGGCTCTAATGGGGGGGGCGGGGGGGGGGGCTAGTACTGCAAATGGGCTGATGGGGGGCTAGGACTGGATGGGCTGCATCAGCCTATTTCCAGTCCTAGCCCCCCATCACAGCCCATTTCCAGTTCTACCCCCCCATCACAGCCCATCCAGTCCTAGCCCCCATCACAGCCCATTTGCAGTCCTAGACCCCCCCATTAGAGCCCATTTCCAGCCCCAGTTCCCCCTCCCTCCATCATAGCTCATCCAGTCCTAGGCCCCCCCCCGAACAGCCCCGCAGCCGTCTAAAGGGCTGGAGAGGGAGCTGGGGGAGCCTGCGCAAGGCCCCATCTCCCTCTGCACAGCCGCTAGCGTGAGGAGTCTTTTCCCTCACACTAGCGGCTGTATCTGTGAAGCCGCGAATGCTGGGAAAGGTTAAAGGGCATTGCCTTTACCCTCTCCCGGCATTTGCGGCTTCACAGATACAGCCGCTAGCGTGAGGGAAAAGACTCCTCATACTAGCGGCTGTGCAGAGGGAGCCGGGGCCTCGCATGGGCTTCCCCGGCTCCCTCTGCAGTCATCCACATTGTGCATTAATGGTGTTCATGCAGGGCCCCCTGAAGCACGGGGCCCTGTGCGAACAACATTATCGCACAATGGACGGGCCGGCCCTGCCTTCATGGACAGGTTAAGCAAGCACGCTTCTGGCTCCAGTTTCCATTTTCCTTCCGCCCCCCCCCCCCTCACATCTCTTCTGTTATGTCCCTCTACTGTCCACACACACACCCCCTTCTGAATTTTCTGAAGTCTTACTGGTTCCCAGTACATCTGAAACAAAACCTTGTATACATGCTCCCTGATAGGTGTGGCTATCGCAATGCGCTTTTTAGCCTCATACACCTGAAGCCACTTTTGAATTGTTGTTAAAAGTTGCTATTTGATATTATTTCTGTAAATTTCCATCTTTCCATTTCTTTCAAGTATGTAGAAATATTGTTTGATGTAAATGAAAAATTTAGAAATATAAATAAATAAATAAATATGCCAAAAAGCCTAAAACCAAGAATCTAAAGCAAAGAATAATACCATAAAAACAAAATAAACAAACTTATAAAATGAAATAAAAAACAAAGTAAAACTTATGACCGTCCTCATGTCTAAAAATGTAAAATAAAACAAGTGGACGTGCAAAACAACCTCTGTGCCAGAAGTCTAAAACCAAAACAAACAGTAAAAAAATAAAATCATAAATGATCAAAACAATGAAGGAAAACAGATAACATCTTAAAACTATCCCCATACCTACAAAAGAAAAATAGAATACAATAGAATAAGTAAAACTGCATTTTAATCAAGATCCACCATAACTAGAAGCAACTTAAATAATTGTCATAAAATGTAAAATAAACATAAACCCAGGGGAAGGGGGAGGGGGAGAGGGGGGAAAAGGGAAGGAGGAGGAAGGGGGGGCGAGGGGTATGAATGGGGGGTTTGGGGTGTTGGAAAGGAGGGGGATCAGGGGTGGGGGAGGGGTGGTGGAGGGGGAGCAGGGGGTTGGGGAAGGGGGAAGGGGAGAGTGGGGGTGAGGAAGGTGGAGGTAGGAGGAAGGAGAAGTGGAAAGGGAAGGGGAGGGGGGGAGAGAGGAGAAAGAGGAGAGAACAAAAGGGAAAGAGAAGGGGGAAGGGGAAGAGGGAAAAGGGAGGAGGAGGGAAGGGGGAGAAAAGAGAAGAAAGACGGGAGAGAGGGATAGAGAGAGAGGGGAGGAGGGAAAGGGGAGGGGAGAGGGAGGGGGGAGGGGGAGGGGGAGGGGGAAGGGGGAAGGATTGGAAGGGAAAAAGGTGGGGGAAAGGAGGGAAAAGGAAGGAAAAGGAGGAAAGGGGGTATGTAAGGGTAGATGGTGGGGGGTGGGGGACGAAGAAAGGGAGAAAAGGAAGCGGGGCAATGGAGAAGAAAAAGGGGGAGGGGGAGGGAAGGAAAAGAAAGAGGGGAGGGGGAGAGGGGTGGAGAGGAAGGGGGAGGGGAGAGGGGGGTGAAGGGAAAAGGGGGAAAGGAAGTGAAGGGGGAGGGGGAGGGGGAAGGGGAGAGAAAAAGAGGAAAAGAACTTCTGTGGTCAGCAAAAAACACCATCACGGGGGAGGAAGTGACGTCATCAACTGGAATGGCAGCTTAGGCTGAAAGCTCCGGAGGGCAGCTAGCGTGTTTTACAAAAATTTCCCCTGTCCGAGTTTGAGTACCCCTGAGAAAATACAGGAGGTGGTGGGGGAGTGCTTCCCGGTCCATATGGCGACGAGAAAGAAAACGGCGGACTTAAAGGAGTTCGCCTATGGCGGCGCGAAGTCCACAGCGGCAGAGAAGAAGATGGCGGGACAAAGCGCGGGAAATGGTGAGGCGCTTGATCGGAAGGGGCAGCGGAGTGAGACTACACTGCTGGCGGAGACGGTGGTGCAGAATGTGACAAGAGCGGAACTGCAGAGCTGGTTTGGTGAAATTAAAACCGAAATGCAGGCAGTGAGGACGGAGGTAGGAGATATGTGTGTAGCCCTGCGTGAGGAGATGGGTGAGCTGGGGCAGCGTGTCGAGGACCATGAGCGGCAGCTGGGCCAGTTGGACACCCGGCAGAGTGTGGTGGAGGGCACGCTTAAGGACACGGAGGCGTGGAGAGAATCGATCCTGTTGAAATTGGAAGACCTTGAAAATCGATCACGAAGGAATAATTTAAGATTACGGGGGGTGCCCGAAGAAAAAGAGTTTGTGGACAGTGAGAAGGTGGCTGGCGCAATCCTAAAGACTGTCCTGCTTGACTCTGGGACTGAGCTGGTACAGGGGGGGCTGCAATTGGTGCGGGCACATCGGGCTCTGGGCCCCAGTAGGCCCAATCGGCCAAGGGACATAGTGTTGTGCATGGCAGACTTTAAAACTAAAGAGCGGATCCTTACTCTGATGCGCAATCGTAGAGACTTTGTTTGGCAAGGCTATACCATTCAGATTTTCCCGGACCTGGCTGCTGGTACTTTGCAGAGGAGACGAGAAATGCAGCCGGTCACCGCCATCCTACGGAGGGAGAATGTTAGATACCGCTGGCTCTTTCCCTTCGGCATTCAGTTCACTGTGGGGCTCAAGAATTGGAGGGCCCACACAGTTCCGGAGGCATTGGCAGCCGTCCAAATGGCGGGTTTGAGGAGCGGACCGTCGCATGCATTGGGAGGCGATAGTGGACGAACAGAGCCGCCGGCACACCAGAAGACCGGAGCGAAGGGGCGAGAGAGTCCGATGGAGGACGTTGGAGAGCACATTGGAGACAATGCGGTGGAGGGGGGTACCTGAGGGTTCGGGGACTTCCCTATGTTGTCCAAATGTTTTTGAATTGGGAGCGGTCCCTTTCTGGGCCGATTTATGCTCCTTACTGGTAACCGTGTTACTGAATTGCCTGTTATCTTTTGTATAATGTTGTTTTGTGGAATGATCTCTGTCGACCATTGAGAGGGGGGGATTTTGTGGGGTGTGGGGTGGTGTGGGGTGGTGTGTTTTGCTGAAGCAGTTGGGGGGGGGAAGGGTGAATAGGGATGCAGGGGTGTTAGTGGGGGGGTTGATGGGCTTAGGTAGGGGAGGGGGATGAGTGTGGGGGGGGGGATGGGGGATATACACAGGTGGAGGGTGGGGGGAGCGTGGTGGGGTGCTGTCTCTGGTTGATGAGCACTACTCCGAGGGAGACCTCCAGCAGGTGGAGGGGGATTTGGAAGGGATGGGGGGAGGGGGGGAGGGGGGCAGGGGAGAGGGGGTAGGGGGGGAGGGGGGGGGTGGGGTAGGGGGAATGGGGAGCGGGAGGGGGGGTGGGAGTGGGGGGACAGAGACGGGAGTGGTGAGGGGATGGAGGGGGGGGTAGGGAGAATGGGGGTGGGAAAAGAGTGGGGCAGCAGCACTTGACTGTAGCCACGATGAATGTGCGGGGGTTGGGAACTTGGAGGAAGAGGCAAATGGTGGAACGTGAGGGAGGTAGGTTAAGAGCAGATTTCATTTGCCTACAAGAAACACATTTGAAAGTTGGCCAGGAAAGGTTATTGCAGACCAAGCGGTACCCCAGAGCGATGTTAGCCGGGCAGAGGGCGGAGGCTCGGAAGGGGTGGGGGTAGGTATTTTGGTGGGGGTGGATTGGGTGGACAAGGTAGTGGGGGAGTATCGGGATAAGGGGGGGCGAGCGGTGGGGCTTAAAATTCAAATTGGGAGGGAGCAGGTTTGGATAGTGAGTTTATATGGCCCTAATGATAGGCAGGGGGAGTTTTTTGTTCGTATGCAGGGGGAGCTGGGGGGGTTATGTGATGCCCCCCTTATTATTGGGGGTGACTTTAATTTGACGGTGAACCCGAGGGTAGATAATGGGGGGGGGGCAGTGGGCTGGGGAGGAGGGTGGATCGGGTGAAATTGTTACACTTGAAGGAACGGTTAGGGGTGGAAGATGTCTGGCGGAGTCAACACCCTGGGTGTAAACAATATACTTTTTATTCAGTGCCACATGGTACCTATAGTAGGCTTGATATGGTGTGGGCGGGAGGAGGATGGTTGAACCGGGTGGATGAGGCGGACCAAGGCCCCATCACGTGGACGGATCATGCGCCTGTGTGGGTAAGGTTTAATCTGGGTTACGTGGATGAGGGGGTAAAAATTCTGGAGGCTTAATGAGGCCTTGTTGGAAGAGCCAGGGGTGATTGAGTGGCTTGGGAAGGTGGTAAAGGAATATCAGGGGTTTAACTTAAATGGCGAGGTGAAGGTGGGGATGGTGTGGGATGGCCTTAAGGCAGTGGTGAGGGGGCATCTGGTTCAGGAGGCTGCCCGGGAGCGTCGCCGTAAGGGGGAACGGGAGTCACAAACTGGTGCAGGCTATTAGGGATCTGGAAGGGAAGGTGCACGGAAGAGGGGGCGGGGCGGGGGCGCTGTTGAGCAATTGAAAGAGTTGCGGAGTCAACTGGAGCAATTGAGGGCGAGTGATTTGGCATATGAGCTACGGGTATTAAAACAGGGGTGGTTTGAGGGGGGTAATAAGGTGGGGAGGAGACTAGCCCAGCGGCTCCGTAGCAAGGTAATGCGGACGACTATTGGGGGTATCCGGGGAGTAGGAGGGAGGCTGGTTCACGGGAATAATGAAATTCGGGCGACCTTCGCGGACTATTATCAATCATTGTATACTAGTGAGATGAGGGGGGGGAAAGCTCCCTGTGTTGAGTACCTGAAGGACTGTGCCCTTGCCTCACTGTCTGTAGCACAGAGGGCGTGGCTTGATCGGCCCATAACGGAGGTAGAAGTGGATCTGGCGATTGGGACATTGAAGAGGGGTAAGGCCCCGGGTTTAGATGGCTTATCGGGGCGGTTTTATCAGGTGTTCCGCTCCCTACTGGGGCCTTTGATGGTGGAAGTCTTTAATGGAGTGCTTTCGGGGGGGGAGACTCCACCTTCGATGAGGGAAGCTGGGATTACCATTATCCCTAAGCTCGGGAAAGATCCGATGGTTTGTGGGTCCTACAGGCCTATTTCCTTATTGAATGTGGACGCAAAACTTCTTGCAAAGGTCTTAGCCAATAGGCTGGGTACGCTGATGCCTGAGCTAATACATCCCGACCAAACCGGGTTTATCTCGGGGCGGCAAGGTGGTGACAATATTCGTAAGATCTGTAACCTCACCTGGGAGGTTCAGAGGACGGGGCAGCGGGCGGTTTTCTTAACGGTAGACGCGGAAAAGGCGTTTGATAGGGTGGAATGGCCTTTTATGATTAGTGTGTTGGAGAAAGTAGGGGTGGTCCCAATTTTATTCATTGGGTTCAAGCGATGTATAGGGCCCCTCAGGCCCGGGTAAGGGTCAATGGTAGTTACTCGGGAATGTTTCCATTGGGCAGGGGTACTAGGCAGGGGTGCCCTTTATCTCCCCTGCTTTTTGCCCTGGTTATCGAGCCACTGGCGGCAAGGATTAGGGGGTCCTCCGATATTAAGGGGATTCTCATGAATTCCCAGGAGGTTAAGATTACTTTATTTGCGGATGATATCATATTCACCCTACGCGAGCCCCTGTTAACCTTACCGAATTTGATGCAGGAGATTGCGTGTTATAGTCGGGTATCTGGGTATAAGATTAATGCCAGTAAATCAGAGATTTTGGGGTTTAATCTCACTACCGAGTTGGAGGGGGTGCTGAGAGGGGGATTTGCATTTAAGTGGGTGGGGGAACACTACCGATATCTGGGGATCCAGATGGGACCGAATCTGGAGGGATTGGTGAAGGTCAATTATGGGGGGCTCTTGAATGAAGTGTGCCGGGATTTGCAACGGTGGAAAGGGTTATATCTTACGTGGTTGGGTAGGATAGCGGTTTTAAAAATGAATGTGTTACCGAGGTTTTTGTTTCTGTTTAGCTCCCTTCCGTGTAAGGTATCCCGGAACTTCTTGAAACGGGCGCAAAGGGTTATGGTGGAGTTTATCTGGGCCGGACGGCGTCCGAGGGTAGCGCGGCTGGTCATGTATCGCCCGACTAGGGAGGGGGGAATGGGTGTTCCCTGGTTGGAAAAATATTATTTGGCTTCTCAGCTGAGGGCGTTGCTCAGTTGGCAAGGTGGGGAGATGGAGACCCCTCGTTGGGTGCAGCTGGAACAGGGGGTTGGACCTGGGCAGAGTCTGGTGGAATGGGTATGGGACCCGGGAGGGGGGGTAGAAGAGGGGACGGAGGGGAATCCTTTTCGGGCCCTGACTAAGGCGCTTTGGGTAAGGTGGCGGCGTCCGTTACTAGGGGGCAAAAGATACACACGGGGAATGTCTCTTATGGGGGTTCAGGAGTTTACCCCCGGGAAAGAGGGGGGGGTGTTTCGGGAGTGGAGGGAGAAGGGGTTACGGTTTATGGGTCAGCTGCTTCAGGCGGGGGGGGGGGGAGTTTAAGAGCTGGGGGGAGGTATTAGCTGAATTTGGGTTGGATGGTAGAGGGTTTTATGCCTATCTACAGGTAGTGTCTTTTTTGAGTAGGCGAGAGGTTAAGGAGGATGTTCGTCAGGCCGCTACGGTGATTGAAGCACTTTTGGTGAAGGGAGTGCGAAGGGGGGCTATTACCCAGTTCTATCAGGAATTGCTTAAGCTGGGAGGGGTAGGGGCGTGTATTCGGGGCGAGGTGGCTTGGGAGAGGACACTGGGGGGGGAGTGGACTCGGGAGCGTTGGCAGGATATTTATGTGTGGTCTAGGAGGTTGGCCCCGGGCACGGCATATTTGGAAAGCAGTTTGAAGATTCGCTACCAGACTTATTGGACTCCCTGGAAATTGAGGGCCTTCAATAAGGAGGAAACAGGGCAGTGTTGGAGGGGGTGTAAGGGGAGAGGGGACCTATATCATTTGTTGTGGGACTGTCCGATAGTGCGGACTATGTGGGAGGATTGGGAGGGGGTTATAAGGGAGATGACGGGGGTCCCGGTGGTTTTGACTCCTGCCATGGTCCTGTTGAATGAATTGGAGGGGGAGGGGGAGGGGGACCGGGAGGTGCAGTTGCTGATTGGCTACTGTGTTGCAGCGCGGGGGGAGATTTTGTTGCGGTGGAGGAGTATCGCTCCCCCATCTAGGGGAGATATTGTGGGACGCTTAAGTGGGGTGCGGAGTATGTGCGAAATTGCGGCCTATGGGGCACATCGGGTGCCGCACTTTCGGCGGATATGGAAGGGCTATGATGGGTGGTTAGAGAGTTGGCGGACGGAACGGGAGGGTAGGGGAGAGGAGTAGAGGGGTAGTGGGTGGTCTGGGGGCGGGGGGGGGAAGGTGGGGGTACCACTTTGTGGGGGCAGGGCCTGGCGGGGGAGCACAGGTTTATATGAGGGTGCTTGGTGAGAGATTTGTAGCTGGGGTGGGTTGGTCTGGGCCTGGATTGGAGGGTGGGATGGTCGGAGTTTGGTTTGTTGAATGTGTATTTGGGTGGGGGGGGGGGTTTGGATGGGATCTTGTTGTTGTATTTTCTGGTTCTTGTGTGATTGGTGTATTTATTGCAAAAACTAATAAAGGAAAAGTTACAAAAAAAAAAAACACCATCACCAAACTACAAAAAAACGGACAAGTCGGTATCTAAATTCAGGCCCTTAGGAGACAATGTATCTACCATAAAAATATATTGTTCCAACCTCATGGTAGTTTTGTTAATGTCTTCTCCCCTCCAATTCATTTTCACTTTTTTTAAAACAAATCTTGTGTGGCTGCTCCTGCCAATGTGACACTAGTGGTTTGTCAGCCAGACTCCTCTTGATACAGCTTCTGTGTTCTATAATCCTCACTCGGATGCTGCGTGTTGTTTTGCCCACATATAACTTCTTGCATGGCCATTGGACTACATAGATGACCTGGCTGATCTCACAGTTAGAGAAATCGTCTATGTGGAACTTCTGTTTGGTTGTTGGGTGGACAAATTGGTTTTTCACCGGTATCATATGTGTACAAACTGAATAATGCCCGCATTGGTATTGGCCTTTGTATTTCGAAAGAAACCTCCTCTCTGTGAATGCAGATGGTACCAACATATTGCATAAGTTGATATTGCGTTTGTGAGCCACCACAAGTTTTAAATCCGCAAAACCCAGTAAAGTTTGTATTAAATGCCATTCGTTCTGTAATATCTTCATAATATGATGTGAAAATTGTGAATAAAGAAGCGGGCACAGCATCCGAATGTCTGACTTCTCAGGTCTCAGTTGCAAAAGAGATTCCCTAGCGGTGTCACAAGTTCTCTCATAGGCTTTGTTAATATACCGAGAGGGATAATTCCTAGCTGTAAACCTTCGTTTCATTACTTCAGCTTGACAATCAAAATCTTCATCCGTGGTACAGATACGTTGAGCCCTTAAAAACTGTCCCATAGGAAGGTTCTTCTTTAGCCCAGGGTTATGATAACTTCTATAATGCAAAAGATAATTCCTGTCTGTGGGTTTTCTATACAAGGTAGCAGTGAAACCCTCTTGATTCTTCTTGATCAACAAATCCAGATATGGAATCCGATGTGGATCATACATGATCTGGAAGCAAAGATTAACATCAAGCATATTGACCCACACATTAAATGCTTCCAGCTGTTCCAAACTGCCCTCCCAAATTACTAAAATGTCAATATATCGTATCCATAATTTGATGTTGTCCTTTAAAGGATGGTTGCTTAAAAAAATTTTCTTAACAGGTAGAAAAGGCGACGGCAAAAGCTAGAAGGATGCTTGGGTGCATGCGGAGAGGAATGGCTAGCAGAAAAAAAGGAGGTGATAGTGCCTCTGTATAAGTCTTTGGTGCGACCCATTTGGAGTACAGTGTGCAATTCTGGAGACCGCACCTTCAAAAGGATATAAACAGGATGGAGTCAGTACAGAGAGTGGCTACTAAAATGGTTAGTGATCTTCATTATAAAGCATATGAGGACAGACTGAAGGATCTTAATATGTATACCTTAGAGCAGCAGTTCTCAACCTGTGGGTCGCAACCCCCACGGGGGTCGACACAGGATTTAGCGGGGGTCGCCTCACTCCGCCAAGTTAAAATTTTTTTTTTTTAAAAAAGCGCACAAGTTGCTGCAGCTGCCGAGTCCGCTTCTCGGCAGCGGCAAACTCACCGCCTCCCTTCTGATGCAGCTGCAGCTCCCTGCCTCTTAGGGAACCACGGCTATGCCTGTAAAACCATTGCGGAGCCTTCCTGTCTCTCGGCAGGCTCCGGGCTCTTTCCGAGGCCTCACACAGGGTGGAGACCGTCCTCCATACTTTGGATTGTAAAAGAGCCCTATCCTTCTATCTGCAATGGACTCAGGGCCAATGAAAAGCACCTCAGCTTTTCATATCCTATGACCACAGTCATCTGGGGCTTTCAGAGAATAAGTGTCCGCTTGGGTGGCGGACTGCATTACCTTTGCGTATGAACAGGTGGGGATATCACTGGACCAGAGGGTCACGGCGCACTACGTCAGGGCCAAGGCTACCTCCATGACAAAACTGCATTCTGTACCTGTGACAGAAATCTGCCAGACTGCCACCTGGTCTTTGGTCTATACCTTCGCAGCTCACTACTGCCTGGAGAGGGAGTCCCGATGGGACAGCACTTTTGGCCAGGCCACACTCCGTAATCTATTTGGGTGTAGGCAACTCATGCCCTCCGACTCTTGTGTTTTCAGGCTACCAGAGAGCTGGTTCCCTGCTGGACACTTGGGTCTTGCAAAAGTCTCTCAGTAGGGACTTGAATGCTGCAGCTCATGGCTTACCCTTTGCAGGTCAAAGTGGTGATTTTTTTACAGGTTCTTGGTAGCCTGTAGCTGGGGAATCCCATATGTGAGGACCTACATCCGACTTGTTTCCAGAGAAAACGTAGTTACTCACCTGTAATAGGTGTTCTCCAGGGACAGCAAGAATCAGTCCTCACAACCCTCCCTCCTCCCCTTGGAGTTGCTTCTGTACCATATTTTAATTTTTGCCATCTCAGCTATGTCATTAGACTGAGGCAAGATGGCACCCTTGGGCGGGAAGGGGACCACACATGCAAGGTGCATCTCTCAAAGGCTTTCTTTGAAAGCTGGGGAGTTGCTTCCACGCGGGCTCCATCTGCGCCGACGTCACCCATATGTGAGGACTGATTCCTGCTGTCCATGGGGAACACCTGTTACAAGTGAGTAACTATGCTTTCTTGGTCAAGATTGAAAACTTTTAGTTCAGATTATTCTGCTAGACCAGTGCAGACAAAGAAACATAGAAACATGATGGCAGAAAAGACTATATGGCCTGTCTAGTCTGCCCTTCCATATCAACCTCTACATCAATCCCCTTTTTTCCTTTAGAGATCCTCTGTGTTTGTCCCATGCTTTTTTGAATTCAGATACTGTCGTCATCTGTACCACTTCCACTGGGAGTCTATTCCACGCATCTACCACTCTTTCCCTAAAGAAATATTTCCGCATATTACTCCTGAGTCTATCCCCTTTCACCCTCATCCTCTGTCCCCTCATACAGAGCTTGCTCTCAATCATATCACCTTTATTTTGCCTTTCTTCTAAAGTACACATATTAAGATCCTTAAGTCTGTCCTCATATGTTTTATAATGAAGACCATTAACCATTTTAGTAGCCACCCTCTGTACCGACTCCATCCTGTTTATATCCTTTTGAAGGTGCGGTCTCCAGAATTGCACACAATACTCCAAATGAGGTCGCACCAAAGACTTATACAGAGGCACTAACACCTACTTTCTTCTGCTGCCCATTCTTCTATCTATGCACCCAAGCATCGTTCTAGCTTTCGCCGTTGCTTTTTCTACCTGTTTAGCTACTTTAAGATCATCAGACACAATCACACCTAGGTTCCATTCTCCTTCTGTGGACAGAAGTATTTCACCCCCTATACTATATTGCTCCCTTGGATTGCTGCAGCCCAAATGCATGACTGCATTTTTTAACATTAAATCTCGGTCAAATGAGTTATATCCCCATGCCAACAGAGAAAGGGTTAATGCCCTGCCATTAAAGGAGTTATTTTTAAAACGCTAGTCGTGCTTTGGACGTCTGCAAACAGGCATCCAAGTTATCAATATCCCTGTTTAATGTACATTACCAAGTTTAAGTTACAATGTAAACCTTTTGACTGAAGGATAAAGCAGTATAAAAAGAATTGTTAAATAAATTAAATGCAGACATCCAAATCACAGAGCATTCAGAAGCATTTTACAGGGCGGCTCCAGAGACTGCCCCAGCTCAAGTACACCCAAGCTGTGAAGGGGGTGTAGCAGAGGTATGTCCAGCGCATTCCCAAGAACTTGGATATCCTCACGTAATTTCAGAAATGCCCTCCACATCCCAAGCTGCGTCCAGGCATGAATAAGCATCAGAAAAGTGCTTGTTTTGCTAGCCAAACATCCAGAGGGTGTGGAGAAGAAGGTATACTCGTATTCCCTATATTTTCCATGTTGACCGTGAACACTGCCGAGAAATGAGGGTTCTTGTTTTCATTTTGCCACGTCGCTGGAAGTCACATCTGTATGAATGCCAGCATGGGCATCCACATCGGAGACATCAATATTTCTATAATCAGGCCAAAACATACACAACCCTGGCTTTTTTTGTCTTGCCCTGGACGTCCCACATTGCACTTGTACATCCTTTCTAAAATGCTGCTTCATATCTGCTAAAAAAAAAAAAGAAATCTTAAATATTTATTTATTAATTGATTTATATAAGAGATCCAATTAAAGCTCTTTCATACAGAAAAATACAGGAAAGTCATGCAACCGTTTTATTTAATGAGAAATTCAGTCAGGATGGAAGGCTGAATCGCTAGGCAGAACCGGCACGATGAGCTTGAATGCAAGGGAGAGAAAGAACAGATGGGAACCCAAGGAAGGTGTGCAAGAAGGTAAGGAGGTCATTTACTAATGGCTAGTGTACGCTAACACCATTACAGCATATTATCCTAGCAGCAGATAGCATGTGAAACAAGTGTTGGCAAGCATTGGTAGTAAATGACCCCCTAAATCCTTCTATCCAGTTTTGCACATGGAAGTGACAAGATGGCCAGTAGATGCTGAGAAACCAAACTGAAGGATTCTGGAGAAATATAAGGAGAAATTTAAGAGAGACAGATATGAAGGTATTGAGTTCTGTTGAATTTGGTGACCAGAAGCTACGGCTTTTGCTGGAATGATCGCCATTAAAGTCTGCGGAGAACAGTCACATAAGAGGACATAGGAAAATGTAAAATAAGCAAGCAGATGAACTAAGTATTAAGAGAAGAGAGAAGGGGTGTAAATGAGGAGGATTAAGTTGTAGAAAGCTGCAGTAGCTTGACCATGAGATTTACCAGAGTATGAACCAGATTGAAAGAATGAATGGGTCGAGGGCTGAATAACCAACACTGGTAAAGTTTAATTATGGAAGCAGTTATAGGCTAAAAAGAAACTGAAAAGGAAACTTGAGGTGAATGTGGGAAGATGGTTTGGTTCAAATTTGTTTTTAGATTATGGTCAAACGTGGTTGAACGCTGCAATACGATAAGTAGAAATAGTTTTACAGCATAGTGTGGGTTAGAGAAAAAAAGAAAGAGATTTGAGTACCATCTGTCTGTTGATAGTAAGACAGCTGAGACGAAGAGAACGTGAAGTAGAGGAAAATGTGAGTCATGCCAGGAAGGAAGATAAGGAGTCTAACACGATTATGAAACAGAAATGTAAAAAGAGTGTGAGGACAAAGTGGAAATAAATCAAGGTAGAGGAGGGATTATTCTTCTAAAAGGAGTCAGCTTAACCAGAAAATCAAATGACAGAAAATGGTTTCCTTATTGACATCTATTGAGATGAGCCTTGAGGGAAATTTTCTACTAAAGTTTGCCTCATTGTTCTTTTTTGGGTAAATAAATTGTCTTCACTGCAACAGAAGTAGCATCTACTTTTTTTAAAAGGAGATTTAATTCTTCAACTTGGCAATAGTCATTATTACTACAAGTACTACTACAACTAATCATTTATATAGCGCTACAAGGCTGGCATTAGAGGGTGGTATACAGGGCAATTGTCCCAGGCCCCCATTCCAGACCTGCCCCAAACTGAAAAAGATACCTCTCCCTAGATGATTTTATGCAACATCCCCAAACCCCGTTATAACCCTCCTAGAGCTTTTATCGTCTTATTTTTACATTCATTGTTAATGTTCTCTGTATAACTTGCGTTTTGCACATGTTCCTTGTTCTTTGTAAGTTGTTTACTTGTTCCTTGTAAACAGCTTTGATTTTGATAAAGCGGCATAAATAAATACATAAACCTGCAGACCGGTTTTGGGGGCCCCCTCACCAATTTCTGCCCTGGGCTCCCACATGTTTAACACCTGCCCTGGTCACAACTTATTCTTGTTCTGAATGGGTTTGGGTGACAGGACACCGTATACGTTCTCAGTTTTAGCTCAAAGGTATTACCTGGTCGTAGTTCACACCTTTGTACAGAAGTATGTGTCAACATTTAAAAGATGGTAGGAGGGGGATTTCTTGGGAAAGGAGGGAGGTTTCTAGCTTCCACTGCATTTTGATAGAATTGGACTTTCTATATATTTAAAAAGGTTTCTCTTAGATGACTACATAAATCTGAGAAATCTCTGTCAAAATCTGTGTCAGTAGAATGATTTTGCAAATAATTTAGATGCTGTATTTTTTCAATACCAATTAGTGAGAAGTCATGTACTGTTTTTATCTATCATACTAAAATTTCACGGATTTTTTACTCTCTAAGTTGAAAAAAAAAGAGGGCAAAAAGGCTCTATTCTTACCCCATATTTTAACTTACAGTAGCTGGTATGTTTAAAGGCTCCCATAGGTATATAGCACACATAGTGGTTTGAGATTCTTCCTTTAAAAGCCTGCTAAACCTATCATGGACATTCTGATACAAAATGGCCTCCCTCTTAGACCCGTCAAGGGGCAACAGCACTTATCTTTAGGCACTGTTAATTCCGGTGCTTGCTAAACTGTTACTGTATATTCCCAGGGGACATTTTAATGAGAAAGTTTTCAAGTCTGCCATTGTATGTTGACACTTCTAGAAACATGACAGCAGAAAAAGACCACATGGCCTATGTAGTCTGCTCTTCCATATCAACTACAGTAGTCCCCTTTTTACCTTTAAAGATCCAGCCTTTTCCAGCTAAAACATTTCATAATAAGAAGAAAGCATTCTGGAGTTTCTGACACCTTGCTTCTAGATTGACTGGAAGCATGAAGACTGCACAGTGCATTTGATATGTGACAGGTCAGAGTATGGTCTGTACTAATGTTACATGATGCAAATGTACAGTAGATAGCAGATTGGCCAGTACAGTGCAGCCAGAAACCCTGTTGGTACATCTGAAAATAAGCATGGATGCAGAGGCCAGATCATTCCTAGTACAGCCTGTGCTTAGAGCACATTAATACTTCAGTACGAGAACAAAGATTGAGAACTACATACCCTCTATTTTAAGCCTTTCCTTTTCTTTTCTTTTCTTACCGCCTTCTCCATAGCATAAATATTTGTACTTTTAATTTGCGAAGTTTTGAAAAATGTTCCAAGAACTAACTAGTTAGGTAGTTAAAATCATAGCCGGTCCATGCTTGATGGCTAAATTCCCATAAGAAATCTCTTGAATGGCTGAGGGATTTTATGCATTTCAGTTCTTAGTTTTGGTTGCTAGAATTGGGAGCTTCAGCTATCCATTTGTGTTGGATGTCTTTGAATTCTGAACCCTTTTCTTTTGTTGGCTGTATAGGATGAAGGTACCCTACCTGAGGGACAATTTGCCGCAGGTCTGCATGGTTCTAACCCATCTCGTAAGCTGACCAGGTCTTTCGGTTGCCCAGTATCCATCCTCTCAGCTCTATCACAGACAACTTTCCTGGGCCCCTTGCCATGTTAGTGAAAGAGTATCGGATCTGCATGCCGCTCACCATAGATGAGGTAAGTTTAAAGACTCCATGCTGGATGGGCCGAGGGGGAAAAGGGAAATGTTTAATGTTTGATAATGCTTTTAAAACTGGCAGATTCAAATTCAAAAAGATCACCAAATAATCCCTCAAAAAATATTTAACTTGTATTATTTTTGTCGAAGTGTACCGGGGGAGGAAAGAATTAACACCTATGGTTTTTGATGACAGTTAGCAGTAGCAGATGAAATCAGCACTTGATACAGGGAATTGATCCTGAAACGTGTACGTCGTGCCTTGTTGCGATGCCTGGCCGCAGATGAATTTTGGTCCATCTTTGATGATACTAAGTTAAGTGATTACTTTTGAGTTTATTTATATGATTAAAATGGAGTCTACGTCCGGAGTGGATAGATGTTAGTTATTTCCTCCCCCGGTACACTCCAACAAAAATAATACAAGTTAAATATTTTTTGAGGGATTATTTGTTGCTCTTTTTGAATTTGATTTATTTTGTCACCTTATTGGGATATTTTTGAGTGGATCTAAAATTGGCAGGGCATTGCGTGGCAAAAAGACCATGTTTCTGTAATGGAAAAAACGCCAAGAGAGTAACTATGTAGTAAAGAAAATCTAAGTTCATGTACAGAGATGGAGAGGGGGATGTATTCTTAAAAGAAAACCTGTGAGGTCTGTGTTCAGCCAAGGAGAAAATGCATAACTTTAAATGGATATTATCTTTTCAATGTTATGTATGTTTTCAGCAGAGTTAGATGTTCGAGTGTGAAGACTGAAAATGTTGGCATAAATTTAAATGGAGAACCTAGCCACATAAGTTAAACAAAGAACGGCTGAATTTCTCCACTTTCCTTATAACTTTTAGCCCCGCTCCTGGACACCCCAAATCCTGCCCTAATTTAAAATGCATAAATGTGGCCATGTGAAGGCACATTTGAGAAATGACCTCCAAATGAAATCTGGGACATCCAAGCCAGAACGTCTGAAAAAAAAAAAAAAGCATGTCCAAGTCCAGGCACAATTTCACAAACATGGCCATGCCCAATATGTATGTCCTTGGGGCATTTACACAGACGCCCCCAGAATAGTATTCAAAGCCAGGGACATCTAGGAATAGCTTAATGGTTAGCGTAATGGGCTTGGACCATGGAAGCCAGGGTTCAAATCCCATGGCTGCTATCATTCTGGTTCTGGAGAATACTACAGATGGTGGAGTATTATCTTCTCTACACCCTCTGGATGTTTTAGGGCCAAAATGAGCACTTTCCTGATGCCTATTCATGCCTGGAACAAGTCTAAACTTTAATGGGGTGGCAGATGCCCCTGACATTTCTGAAACTGAGCAGGGGCATCTACGTTTCAGACATACCTCCGCCGTGCCCCCTGCCTGCTTGGCCGTTCCCGCACTGGAGACGTCTTTAAAAGCCATTTTCAAAATAGCTCTGGGGAGGTCTTCATGACTTGGGCATCCGCTGGCATGCTTTTAGACGTCCGAATTGTGACTAAGGCTTTAAAAAGACCCCCATAGCAACTTATATGTCCAAAGGTTAAGTATTTGGCGGCTGGGGAAATGTAGCATAAAGCAGTTATGTGATCAGTACCTGCTGCCCACCACATAACTGCTTTGGAATAATAACTCTCTGAGGTTGATATTCCAAAGCACTTATCCAGATAGCAGTATTTACTATCTGCATAAATGCCATCTGGATAGTGCCGATTGATGAATATCTTAGAGACTGGCTCTGCACTATCTGGACATTGCTGAGACACATTATCCGGATAACGGCAGTATTCAGTTCACTCTCCGGATAGCTATCTGCATAAAGTTAGGATAGCTAACTATCTGGATATCCGACTGAATATTATTGCTGTCCGGATAATGTCGCCCGTTGCTGCATAATGTGGATATACAGTGTTGCCTACTATCTGGATGCCAGTGCTGAATATCTGCATGTTTTTTTTACAGCCGTTGCCGGCATTTAGAAGAGCCGCCGACCATGGTGCCTGAATATTGGCCAATCTGTTTTTAAAGAATGCAGTCTAGATGCTGTTAGACTTTCCCTTGTTTCATTGTCTCGATGGTTTTGTCATAAAGTTTCCTAGAGGAAGGAGAGAAATTCAAATAAACATGCAGGGTGGGTGTTTATTTATCCATTTTTATATACCGCTCTGTTTTAAAGTTGGAGCTGTTTTACATATAACAATAACAAGGTTGTAAAGTTACATAGAATATTTTCAAATAATGTGTGACTTAACAGGGTGGTAATGATGTAGAGGTTTGGACAAGTTCCTGGAGGAAAGGTCCATAAACCATTATTAAGAAGTGACCGAAGATATCAATGCTTGACCCAGTACAAGCATTGTGGAACTTGTGTCTCTTGGGGAAACTGCTAGGTACATATGACCTAGATTGGCCACTGTTGGAAACAGAATACTGGGCTTGGTCTGACCCAGTATGGCATATCTTATGTTCTTATGTAGGCCAATTCAGAATTGGGTGCCTCCGGCCCATCCAGACATCTGGATGAGTTGGAATTGCACCCAATTCTGATCCCGCAGCGGCTAGGCATTCCTGCGGGATCAGAATCAGGTGCACCCAGCCTGGACAGGCCTGCTGTGCCCAATTCAAGGCCCTCAGACGTATAGACACATACCTGACCATGGCACTGCGGCTCAATGCAGGAGCCATGGTCCCTGGCAGACCCCAAAACGAGCATTGCCCTGCTGCACGATTGGGCCTGCTGTGACCAGGGTAGGGCTGCGAGGAACCCCTTGCACCCCCTTACCTATTTTTACGGGCCTGGATCCCACATATTGTGCCATTCAGGGGGACATATTCCACCTTGGAGGGTCTAAATGGCCAACCCCAGATGTACAGGGCTAACACTGGAATCGGCCCTGTATGTCCAGGGTAGACGTCATGCCTCCAGCCCGCCCTTGTGCCTCACTCGGCACACCCCCATACAGAGCTCCCCGCATATCTCTGCTGTATGTGCAGGGAGGTCTGCGGGTCAAATTGCCACCCAAGCGTTTAGCGGGGATGGACATCTGAACCAGACGTCCATCCCCGCTAAATGCAGCTCAGAATCTACCCCATAGTGTTTTCAGGAAAAGTGGAGGGTGTAAAGGGAACGAACCATGCAGGTTAACATAAGATTGGATATGTGACTGATTTAGCAATTGTGCTGCATCATGAGACTGTGCTAGTTGTTTCATTGCAAATAAGTTCACATAGAACGGAATCCTAGAAGGGGCTCGTCCGGGCAGTCTGGATGGCTCTGACCAGGACGGGCTCGTTACGACCCAATTCTGCACCACAGGAGCAAGACAGACCTGTGGGTGCAAGATCGGGTCCTCTGAGACAGTCTGGTGTGCCCTTGCATGCCACGGGGATGCCCTCCCCGCGGCACAACCTGCCCACTGCCTTGGAGTGTCCCTTTTCCCCACCGCCCGACCCCGACGGGTGCAGCTGGGGCCTGGTTCAGGTGGCAGGGACTTACCCTGATTGCCACTGTTGCTGCTGGTGGGGGCTGGCCAGCCAGTGCAGAGGGGCAGCCAGTGTTTATTCCATCTCCGAGGTGGAATAAATTGGCCATTCCCCCAGCGATCACTGGACATAGAGAGCCGTGACCAGAATAGGTCCTGTATGTCCAGGTGACAGGACCTCCCCTGCTCCGCCCACTCTCCAATCCCATGCCACCCTCATTCCCTGCATGTGCAAGGGGGTCAGGAGGCAGCATATGGTGAAGGCATATTGCGGGGCTGGACGTCCTGCTTGGACATTGAGCCCCGCTAGTTACCTTCCTGGATCGAGCCGTTGGTCTATCTAAATAGGGCCATATTACAATTCCAGAGTGTTCCTGGAATAGGTGAGTCTATAGTTCCTTGCAAAAAATTATGAGATCAGCGCTGGCATGTATTCTTTCTGGGAGTGCATTCCAGAGGTGTGCTCAGGAGGCAGGCTGCTTGGCTACTTCTTGCTCTTGGCTTGGATGGTGAATGTGTTCTATATACCGTATCTCCTTGTTCTGTTCTCTAGTGTCTTGTGTAGGATGGTCTGGAGGTAGCTTGAGGAAAGATTTTGTGATATTTTAAATATCAGTAGGACTTTGTATTTAATACGGCTTGCTATAGGTAACCAGTGTAGATATTTTAGTAGGGGTATCATGCGCTCTGATCTTAAGGTTCCATGCAGGATATGGGCGGCAGTGTTTTGCGCCATCAGAAGTGTGTATAGAGCATGTTTTGATAAGACCTGGTAATGATGATGCAGTAATCGAAATGTGGGAGTACCATCGCCGGATAAACTGTATGGCAATTCTGGATGTCAAAAAGTGGGTGTAGTCAGTTAATTATTCTTATGTTGTGGTGTACCCATTTGGTAGTTTTATTAATGTGTGGTTGCATGGATAGTCGCTGGTCAAAGATGATTCCAAGGTATCGAACCTCTGATTTCACCTCCAATTCTGCGTTCTTTACTCTTAGATTTGTTGGTGGACTGAAAGTTGCACCTCTGGTTATATAGAGGACTTTTGTTTTCTTGTAGTTAATTTCTAAGTTGTGTTTCATGAGCCAGTATGATACTGCATTTAAGAAAGCTATTAATGTAGTGTAGGTGGGTTTTGCTATGGAGAAGGATGAATAGAGCATGGTCATCTGCATAGATATGATAATAAACATTGTGAGCTTGTGTGAGTGAACATAATGGTTGTATATACAGTATATGTTGAATAGTAGTGAGGATAGTGCTGAGCCTTATGGCGTCCTTGTTGCTGCTCATATAGAGTGGAAGGTGTGGCCCTATTTTTACTTGCTTTTGGCATCCAGTTAGGTATGATTGGAACCAGTCCAATGCTGTATTTTGTATTCCTATTGTCTGGAGACATGATAATAGGGTGCTCTGACAGACTGAATCAAATGCTGCTGTTACGTCCAGGAATATTAGAATGAAGCCTTGCTTTGGCTTTTCAGTGCCTTTTTTAACGAGTGTGTCTAGGAATGACGTTAATAGTGTGTCAGTTCTGTAGTGTTGTCTGCAGCTGTGCTGTTGTGAATCCAGCAGTACGTGTGAGTCAGTGTTGGAGTTGATGTTGGAATGCCTTTTGTATTGTCTTTGCCAGGAATGGTAGGATGGATACGGGTCTGTAGGAACTTGGGCTCTTGGCTTCCAAGTTGGAGTTCTTCAGTATGGGGCGCACAGATATACTTTAGAGAGCGGCGAGCTTGAAGCCTTGGGTTAGGGAAAGGTGCGTGATCTTGGTTATGAATGAAAGTAGTTCAGATCAGGCTATTTTGATCCAGCTCACTAAACATGGATCAAGCAGGGATATGGTAGTTTTGAGACGCTGAATGATGTTTTCTGTGTGTTCTGTTGGGACTGTTCAGAAGGCTTGTAAAGTAGGACTAGTAGGGATGGTATTTTGTGCACACTCTGGCTTTGAACTAATTCTTTTCTGTTTGCTTTGAAACAAGATTGCAAATGTCTGTGGGCTGGGAGCATTGATCTTCTTGTTATCACTGGGGCCTATGTCAAATAGCTCTTGTGTGGGAATTCATAATGAGTTTTGTGTGGTATTCCTTTTTAGTTTTGTCAGTCATGTTGCGATATTCTTGTAGTTTGGACATGCATGTGTTATAGTCCTGTACATCCTTTGAGCAACGTCATTTACGTTCTAATTTTCAGCGTTTTTGCCTGGAGTCTCTTAGCTCTTTAGAGCGGTGTGTCTCATCTTTTTGTGGTTCCTGAAGCTTGTGGCACTAGCGCAGCTTTATTTATAATTGAGTTCCAGCTATTTATAAACGAGTCAATATGAGTTGTTTGTGTATCCGGCTCTGGCAGGACTTTATTTAGGAGTACTTGTTTGTTAAAGTGTTGAAATCAATGATCTCTTGGCTGAGTTTGAGTGTCTTCAGTTTCGCTTTGCTTGTATGGTAGATGGAATGTGATAGTGCTATGATCAGACCATGGCACTGGGGATACATGAATTGAGGACTGGTTATTCTGTCTGAGTAGTTCTGTGGGAGCAAAAATAAGGTCCGGTGTGCTTCCTTTTTTCATAGATTGGCCTGTTGATGATTAGTTTGTAATCTAGAGCTTTTGTAGTCTCTAGGAAGGACAGAGGCAGTGAGGGGTGATTTAAAATCACCCATGAACCAGAGGTGCTTCTTTTGTGTCGTGTGGCCTCATATCACTTCAAGAATTGTTGGTAGGTCATCAGTGATAGATGTTGGTGAGCTGTAAATCAGATATATAGTTAGGAATTTGCTTGATATGATTATGTCTAGTCCGTCTGTGCTCTCAGCCCCTATGCTATTGAAGTTTAACTAAGATGAGGACCCCTCCACCTCTACGGCTGGTTCTTTAACAACTGAAAATAGGTTGTAATTTGTTAGTCTTAATTGATTTGTAAGGACAGTATCAGTGAGCCATGATTCAGTCACACACAGGATATCTATGTTACGGTGCTTGACATAATCTGTTAACAAGGATATTTTATTATGAGCTGAAAGTTCATTTCAGATTCCGTGCACGATGCTATGCTTGATGATGATTTGCAGTGGGTGGCTGTAGCTGTATGTGAATTAGTGTGCGTGGTCCTCTGTTACTGGCTTTCTCTGTCTGTTTTCTCTTCCAGCTTGTCTCTTGAGTTCTAAAAAGAATTTTGATCCAGAGCTTGCTTCAGAGCCATTTCCTGAGCAAGCTGAAGCTTGTTTACCACTTTTATTCAAAAGATGGGTACTCTACTATAAAGAACAGAATCTTTTGGGGAGTAAGGTGAGGGATATACCTTGGTGTCAGCGATCTTCATGACTTACTATCTATTCTGCAGTGCACTTAACTCAAATCCAGCTACTTGTGTTATTCCACTTCACACTTATGGCTTCCAGTTCCTGTTCTGAGACACTAGGACCATCCCAGTTAGATGCAGTGGTTAGTCCACTCCAGACCAATTCAACCCTGCACTGTCATCTAGAACCTCCTCCCAATGTTTCTTAGTTGGTTCAAAATCTATAATCAAAGCTTGGGTATCTCTTGTCTCTGTCTAGATAATTCCCTTTTTCTTCCTTCCCTTCCATGTCTGCCAACAAATAGCACTCCCTGCCCTTAAGAGAGACACTGATTCCTCATAGTAGCTGTTTATTTAGGCTCAGCTGTGTTCCCCAGTTATTACCACCACTCTGTAACCACTACCTTCCTCCTGATTGACTCCTTGCAAAGGCTTTCAAACTATATTTCCCAATACCCCATTACTTCCTGTCCCTTCTATGTTTATGATCTTCAGACTCCGACCTAGGCAACTTCTGTTCACTCTTCCTTCCCCCTTTAAGGTAGTCTTCATCCTGGAGCTTCTAACTGACCTGCTTCTTCAGGCTGCTTCAGCATCGGTGAAACTGTGCTTCATCATACTTAGATGTCCTAAAAATTGGCCAGACTACTGAATAAACTGTTTGCAACCCTCTGATCCACCTATTTCAACTCTTCAAAGTTAGGCCAAAGTTCAGTTCACATGATTCACATGTCCATCCCCCTCCACCCCAGCTGATCAGTGCCCATCAGAGGTGTGCGGGGTACTATGCTCTGAAGTAGAAGGTTGGCATGCTTGCACTGAGATTGGCATTGTGAACCAGTATGTACCCACAGTCCCCATGGCAGCTGTGTGCTCTTCTTCCATAACATATAATGTTTTCAAAGGTTAACTTTCCTCATTTAGGAAGTCCAGTGTTGATTTCTGTTGCAGACAGGTTTTTTTCTCCAGAGACATTGCCTGGGCTCCTAGGATCCCAGACTGCAGAACAGTAAACTTAATGAATGGAGACGGAAGGGCTCAGAGAATTTCACTTCCATCCAGTCAACGCAGGGGTTTTGGTTTTGACTGGTGAAACTAAGCGTCTATGACGTGAATGGCAGAGTAGACGCCCGCAGGCAACCCAATGATTGAATATCTGTGGTGACTTTCCTCCCTAGAGGAATGCTCTGAAAGTTTAGAAGCTCATTCCTAATTACCTTTAAGCACTTGGGATCCTGCCTGCCACGTTGTTAATAAGCCTGCGTTCTAGAGAGCAGCCTTTGCTAATTATAACTCTATTCATTTCTATTTGTCAGGATTTCCTGCTGTGTTCTCCTTCACTGTTTCAGCACAGTGCTGCTGAATTTATTAATGAACGAGTCTCTGAAGTACGCCATATTACATACAGAACCTGCAGGATATGCACTGCTCCTGGAAGCCAGGCCGATCTGTTTGAACTTGGTATATTTCTTAAACCCCAGCTGCCATTCCTGGAGGGGCTGTGTTCGTAGAACTGAAAGTGCGCTAAGAGAAAATGTGTTGCATGTTTTTATTCTCATATACTGTGGTTCTGAAAAGACGAGAGATTTACCCAGGTTGGAACCAAAGCAGATTGGTTAAATATAAATCACGAGATATAGGGATGGGGTTCGGTGCTTCAACAGTTGAGCGCTGGTACATCTTATTCATCAATTGTGGTCCTTCTTTCTTATTCTGTGTAATGTGAGCAGTAGCCATGTCACGGTTGAGAGATGAGTGGTCTTCTGGACCCTTTATAGATGAGGCCTTTCCTTCTCTGTTGGAAGCATTCTTGCCGCCTCTGTGTCAACGCGGTCCCTCTCCCTCTTTCAGGGATCTCGCTCACCCTCTTTTAGGCAGTGAGATGCTCACTAGGCTAAGTACTCTTATATTTGTACTCTGCCTTATCACTCCCAAAGGATTGCCCAAAACAGCCTACAGTTCTGCTTCCAGTATATTTCTTGTCACATTACTGGTTTGGGTAATAGGCTGTAACAAATAATACTTTGAAAGAAATACCGGCCTGGACAGACTCAGGGCACATAATGCAAGCGACCACTGTATACGCCGCATCTGGTGGTGAGCGCGTAGACTGATGTTTCCACGGGCTATAGTTAAGGTTCTTTACCACACACAAATGGAGGGCAGTTTTGGTAAACTCCCACAGAGAGTATGTATTTGAGACCTAGTTCGTAAAGTGAAGTGCGTGCATACTTTATAAAATATGGACGTAAGTAGTGTAAAACTGCGCATCAGTCAGCAGCACCTACACCTGCTCAATGGAAGATGCAAATGCCTGCACCTAGATTTTTCAAGAAGGCGCATAATTTATGCATAAATTTACACTCTGCCCGAGTACCACCCCTGTGCACACCCAGGGCGAAAGTACATGCCATCAGCCTTACATGCCTACTTTCAGAATAGCGATTGTCTACTTCACATGCGTAAGTCACTAAAATACCTACATACATTTACACATGTTAATGTGAGATGCCTTATAAAATTACCCTCCTAATGTGCTACAAAAGGACTGGGTCTTGTTTGGAGTAATATTTTGACCCATTTACAAGGTGCTTCATTTCCAGTGTCTGCGTGAAATGAACCTTTGTCATTCTTACAGGAGCATACCTCCCAGGAACAAACTGGTTTCCATACTTTACCCCTGCTTTTACTTTCCCCTTTCCCTGTGGTGTACCTCAGGCTTCCATTCTGTCCTCTACAATATTTTTATAGCCCCACTTTTAACGCTGATACAAGATCTAGGAATTAGTTGTTATTGTTATGCAGATGACGACATTCTGGTCTGTTAAACTAGCAACCCTTCCTCATCTGATCTCTCACCTATTAATTCGTGTTTAGACTCTGTTGCCAAATGGCTGGAGTCCCATCATCTGAAATTAAACCCAGGCAAATCCCAGGCCCTCTGGGTTACTAAGCATTCCTCAGTACCAGCAGTTAGTCCAACAATCCATGGTTCTGTTGTTCCCTTGGTTGACTCCCTTACTCACTTAGGCATCCTTCTGGATACACAGCTGTCTTTTGACCAGCAGGTCACTGCTGCAGTTAAAGCCACTTTTTTTGGCTTTGCCTAGAATTTGCTCAGTTAAATCATTCCTTTCATTTTTGGCATTACATACTCTCTCATTCATGCCTTTGTCACATTGCATCTCAATCACTGTAATTCAATCTACCGTGGCCTCCTGTCCACAAATCTTAAAAAATTACAGTTGGTTCAAAACACTAACATAAGAAATGCCTTACTGGGTCAGACCAAGGTCTATCAAGCCCAGTATCCTGTTTCCAACAGTGGCCAATCTAGGTCACAATTACTTGGCAGGTTCCCAAAAGGAACACAGGTTTCACAATGCTTGTTCCGGGACAAGCAATGGATTTCCCGGGTCCTCTTTAACAATGGTTTATGGACCTTTCCACCAGGAACCTGTCCAAACCTTTTTTAAACCCAGCTACACTAACAGCTTTTACTACATCATACGGTAACTAACTCCAGAGTTTGATTATGTGTTGAGTAAAAAAATATTTTCTCTAACGGGTTGCATTGTGACTTCATTGCATGTCCTCTAGTCTTTCTACTTTTTTAGGGCATAAACAACCGATCTATGTTTATCCCATTCCACTCCATTCATTAATTTATAGACCTCTATCATATCCCTCCTCAGCCATCTCTTTTCCAAGTTGAAGAGCCCCAGCCTTTTAAACCTCTCCTCATAGGGGTATCCTTCCAGTCCCTTTACCATTTTTGTCGCTCTTCTTTATACCTTTTCTAATTCAGCTATATCCTTCTTATTTTTTAATTTAAGCATTTTGAATTATAAATTCCACAAAAACAGAGTAAACCAAATGATAAAGAAATGACATCAAAAAGGAAAAAACAGAGAACCTCCAAAAATTAAGGACCATGGTAAAGCCCACATCATGAGAGTAGTGTCAGCACGCAATTAGAAGCAAATTCAAAAGGAAATTAGGCACTACCGCCATATTAAGAGGAGACATTACTATCTACTCATCCCCAAACTTATTATACCTATCTATCCAAAAGAAATTTCTCCCAAGTGTGAAACTTCTAAAAAACAAAAGTTTGCCTCTGTAAGATTATAACACCCTTGCAGGAAAAACATAAAAAGAAAGAATCTCCCATAGATAAAATTTGGGGTTTGAAGGCAAGAAACTGCCGCCTTCTCAACTGGGTCATTTATATGACATCAGGGAACACATTTCATTTTTGTCCACAAAACATGGCATCTTTACTCTAAAAACCAATTTACGAATTTTAAACGACAGTTTCTGAGGAAAATGAAACCAATAAAGTATTGTGCTTGCTTATCACATTAGATGAATCCTCAAGAAACTCTGCCACGTTTTCTACCGTGGAATGAAAGGAATCAAAAGACCCCTTGTCGGGTGCCACCACCCGAGGTCTAAGAGGGATATAATAGGCTGAAACAATATCAACAGGCTCTGCCATTTTAAGAATTTTGACGAAATACTTTTTTTAACAGAATCTCAGGTGAAAGCAGATGGGTTTGTGGAAAATTCAGAAACCGAAGATTCCTGGCGTGAGAGAGATTCTCAAGCACCTCCAGCCTCGCATGAACTACCAAGGAATCTTTAATATGTAAAACATTGGTTGTGCAGGAAGTCTGCACCTGAGAATCGAGCCACGCCATGGAGTTCTCCATAGCTGTAACCTTTACATCCAAATCAGATAACTTTAATCTCCAGGAACAAGCAGGAATGAGTCTTCACACGTGGGAGACGTCGCCGACGGAGCCCGCACGGGAAAATTCTCCTCAGCATCCAATCACAAAGCCTTTGGGAGCATCCCCCGCGCCTGCGCGGTGGCTTCCCGCCCTTCCCACTGCCTCTCCCCAGTTTTTC
This sequence comes from Ichthyophis bannanicus, assembly GCA_033557465.1. Lineage (NCBI taxonomy): Eukaryota > Metazoa > Chordata > Amphibia > Gymnophiona > Ichthyophiidae > Ichthyophis > Ichthyophis bannanicus. The sequence goes on from CM066044.1 coordinate 176,134,260, forward strand.
GTTTTCCGCGGAGCAGGCAGGACGTCCCTCCTGGCACCGCAGAAAATTTTCCTTTTTTCTGTAGTCGCGGCTTTCCCGCCGACAGTGGCACCTCCGTGCCCCCCCCTTTTTTTTTTTTTTTTTTTTATTTGTTTTTATTTAATTTTCGTCGCCCCCTTCGGGCGCTGAGGACCGGGGCATGGAGCCTTCTCCCCCCCAGCCTCATGGCAGGGACTTAAGTTTCCACGTGGACTCCAATGCCTGGTGCCTCTCCTGTTTGGTGCCTGACCCTTTTTCCCCGGATTCCCCGGGCTACAGTGTCGGGAGAAGACCCTCCCTCTTTCGGGTATCCCTCGACGATGTCTTCGCGCCAAGGGCGCGGTCATCGGGTTGTCCTTCTCTCCAGGATCAGGTAACCACACAACAGTCTGTTAAGACTAGCCGAGTCTTGAGGGGCGAGTCTCATGCGCGGCATGGCGACGGCTCCGGCCAACCCCTCAAGTCCTCCTTGGCTGATATACCCCGGCGGGAGTCCTTGGGCTCCAAAGCATTTACGGTGTTTCGGGATGTTCCTGAGGTTCGCTCCTCACAGAACATTCCTGAGCCATGCCCGAGGGAGGTACCCGCTTCGAGCGGTGCCGATTTCCCGGCATCAGCGTCGGTGTCGAGTGTTTCACTCTTCGCCAGGGATCGTCAGTCGGTGTCCTCGGCGCCTTCGGGGCCGATCGGCTCGACCGGGTCTGACCTCCCTACATCCAAGCCATGCTCGGGCGTGGTAGCCGCTCCGGGCGGTACTGAGCCCCGGGCATCGGTGTCGGTGTCGAGCGCTACGCTCCTCACCGAGGTTCGTCGGCTGCGGTCCTCGGCGCCTCCGGGGCCGATCGACTCAGTCCAGCCTGGCGTTCCTTCAGCCCTGCCATGCGCGTGGGCGGTACCCGCTTCGGGCGGTACCGGCCCCTCGGCGTCGGTGTCGAGCGTTCCGCTCCTCACCGGGGATTGGCGGCTGCGGTCCTCGGCGCCTCCGGGGCCGACCGACTTGCGCTGGTATGGCTTTCCTACGGGGGTGGTATCCGCTTTGGGCGGTGCTGACTCGTCGCCGTCGATGTCGAGTGACCCGCTCCCCTCCGGGGATCGCCAGCCGCTGCCCTCGGCACCTCGGGGGCCGATCGACTCGACACTGTCTGACGGCCCTACGTTTAGGTCATGTGCGGGGGTAGTACCCGCTTCGAGGGCGCGGGCGTCGGTGGTTCCGCCCCGCGCTGGGGATGGTCATCTGGCCTCCCTCCCCTCGGGGCCGCTCGCTTCGACCCGCGATGGGTCGCCGGTATCCCAGCCCTGCGCAAGGGTGGTGCCAGGTTCGAGCGACGCCGCTCCGCCGGCAACGGCAGGGGCGTCGAGCACGAGGGACCGCCATCGACCTTCCCCGGGGACCTTGGGGTATGTTGGCCAACACACGGGCGACTCCCCGGCATCGACGCGGCCGTCGAGGGCCCCGCCCTTTCCTAGAGAAGGGGCCTCGGGGTCTTCGACCGCTTCAACCCAATCTGGGTCTGCGCCGCCCCGCTATGGTACCCCGATGTCGGCGCAGGGGCTTTGCACTCCCCCCCGCAGGGACTCGTCGTCGGGTGACCGGGGTCCCCTCGGGGACGGGCCGTATGCCCCGGAAGGATTTCTCTCCGGGTCGGACGGGTTCAAGAGGGAGCCCGGCGCCGGGCAGTGCCCGCCGATCGACATCGGCGCCGGCATCAGATGACCCTCTCTCCTCCGAGCACCGTCCTCGGGGGCCCTTGATGTTCATGGCACCGGTCGGCGCGGTTCCGATCCGCGCTCCGGGATCTCCACCACCGGCGCGATCACTCCCGCCGGGGGCCTCGAGGACGGAGTCGATCTCCTCGCTCGGTTTGATGCCCAGCCTGGAGTCGTTGTCCAGCCTTCAAAGCCTGGCCACGGGTTGATGTCCCCGGGCCCGCGCCAGGACTCTCATACTAAGCATTTTTAGGCTCAGGTGGGCGGCTGCCTGCTCTTAACCTCCTTACCAGAAGTTTAGACTAGAGCTCTACTCTGGGGCTCGTCCAGTTGGAAAATGTTCGGGGACTTATCTAGGGGCTCAGGTCTTCTCCTCCGTGGGAAAGGGAGACCACCTTACGCCGTGATCGCTCTGGCCCACGGTCACCCTACTTACTCTTCGGTACGTCCCCGAACCCCTCTCAGCCAGTATCCTCTTGCTGATTGCTTCCGTACTGGAATTCCCCTCCAGCCGCTATAGTCCCCCTATACTCTCCAGGGACTATACCTTCATGTCCCCCGTTGGTGCGGGGGACAATTTCTACGCGCAGTTCCTGGGGACACATTAGGGCCTCCAACCCCTGCGGCATTCTACCGGACTGATGCTATCTCCGTCCCCCGCGCTACCGCGCTCTTAGCTCGCCGATCTGCCCTTGCCCTCCGGGAAAGATCCCTCCCCTGACGGATCTTGTGGCCACCTCTCCAGGTGGACGTTCTGGGGATCGATGGCAGATCCGCCTTACCTGAGTGCTGCTCATGGAGGCAGGCCCCCCGGCGTGCCTGCGTTAGTACCGGAGGGGGCGTCCCCATGTTCACCGGCTTAGATATACTAGATATCACCTGCTTGGCAGGCGCCTTGGGGGATTCCCACAGTACCTGTGTTTACCGCCTTTTCCCCCAATGGCCGGTACTCACCCCCCCCCCCCAGGGGGTCCAGCCAGTCCGCCTGCCTAATCCACGTCGGGCCGCGGACTGGTGGCACCCTACTGCTGTGAAGTCAACAGTCCCTTTTCAGTTAGGTCCTCCTCCCGGAGGTCTGGACCCTTGTCTCCCTATCTCTCACTAGGGCAGACTGTGTACCCCTTCTGCTCCAGGGTACACCTCTACTCTTCTCCGGGATAGGCTCTCTAGTTCGGCCTGTCTTCCACTGTTGGTCCTCTGAGTTATGGACTCTACTCCTAAGGGAGTGCTCAGCTTGCCGTGAGCCCCCTGGAAGACCTGCCGTCCTTCTCCTGACCCAGCGGACGCCTGGATCCCATGGCCTTCCGGATTTGGAACTTCCTCCCCGCTGCGGTGAAGTTTCCTTGATGACCTCGCTACTGCGTCTACAGTGGCTTCATCACAGGACTACTTCCGACAACCCGGTGGGTAAGCGGTATAGGATTCTAAACCATTAATTCAGTAGAAACTTAATGGCCGGTAAGCTCTGTATGGTACTAGGTCATTTACTCATTACATGCTTAATGATTCTCTTCATGCTCCCCTCTGCCTACTCCCGTAACCTGGTTTTTTTTTTGCTGTATCCTAATGGTACCTGTTCTGCACTCTAAAGACTTGTAGTCTTTGGATTCGCTGTTCCTCTATTCAACTCCTGCCCTCCATCCCTCAGGGGATGCCGGAGATTCAGGCTGGGCGAATGCCATCCCGTCTGGGCTGCGCTTATGGGATCTCCCCGGGCATCCTAAGCTAGGGAGTCCCCACATGTGAAGACTCATTCCTGCTTGTTCCTGGAGATAGCACAGTTACTTACCTGTAACAGGTGATCTCCGGAACAGCAGGAATTAGTCTTCACAACCCGCCCACCTCCCCTGGGAGTTGTATCTCTCTTTTTCTCTATTCCTTCCTCTCCTCTCCTGCCGGCTCAGCTATGAAACTCAACTGGGGAGAGGCAGTGGGAAGGGCGGGAAGCCACCGCGCAAGCGCAGGGGATGCTCCCAAAGGCTTTCTGATTGGATGCTGGGGAGCATTTTCCCGTGCGGGCTCCGTCGGCGACGTCTCCCACGTGTGAAGACTAATTCCTGCTGTTCCGGAGATCACCTGTTACAGGTAAGTAACTGTGCTTTACAGTTTCCTGAGTAAAATTACATAACAAAACCACTGTTGAGGAACGTTTCATACAATATTCTTAATAGCCCCAAATGGATCTTTGAGAGCGACTTTCCCTTCAGGGGAAACCACCAGAGGCAGCTCTACAGACAAGGAATTATTCAAAACAGGAATAGGATCCAGAGATTTACATTCACAAGGTGAGGAAACAACAGAATCTAATTGTAGATGATAATGGTGGAATCGGATGGGGAGGTAGTGTACGCCCTCCTGAGCTCAAAAAAGCTCTTTCTGGCGAAGCCTGACCCACACCCAGGGGAACTAAATGTTTATCCATAGGACCCACACTCATACCTGGAACAATAGATGTAGAGCCCCTTGTTCTTCCACTTGCTCATCTCGATAAGCGGCGACAAGAGAGGTTTTGCCAAGTGACCTCAGTTATACTCAAGAGGTAGTAAAGGAACGTGTTGAGCCCCTTTGTTCATGCCCTTTTGGATGTGACCCATGGGCCATGACACGTGGCCACAAAGAGGCCGTGGTTCTTATACGAAAGGAGGGGTCCTTTCACGGGCAGTGGGGTCATCCTCTGGAGTGCCTGCAGGTTCTCTGTTCCGGGAAGCTGCAATTATCAGCAAGGCAGGTCAGTCGTAAGGGGCAGATAACAGGCCCCAACTCTTCCACAGCACTTCACCAACAACTGCTCCCTATGCTTTTTAAGATATGGCGACCAGAATTGTACAAAATATTCAAGGTGCGGTCACACCATGGAATGATACAGAGGTATTATAATATCCTTTGTTTTATTTGCCATTCCTTTCCTTATGATTCCTAGCATTCTGTTTGCTTTTTTGGCTGTCACTGCACACTGGACAGAGGGTTTCAATGTATTATCATTCCTGATCGTCCCTCCAGTCTAGTCCGGAACCTCTGGGTTGTCCTCCTCTCACAGCAGCTTGGAGACTGAGAAATGTCATCTCTTTTATGATGATACTGGTATATCCACTCCGAATCCGCCTCCTCACACCAGTTACCTCAGTCTCCAAACAGCTGGAGGTTGAATGATCCTGGAGGTCCAGGGTCAGATTGGAGGAACAATTAAGGAATAGGTTGTAGGCTAATAAAGGCAAAGAAAAGGTTTGGCAGATAAGAAAGGATTAAAACTAAAGTTGGGTTTTGAGAGGAGTGTTGCCTTTAAGACTCTGCCTTCCCTCCTCTTTCACCCCCTCCCTCCCCCCTCTGCTGCCTTACCCGCGACGAGACCATCTGTACTTGGAGTCAGTGCCTACGCTGGGGTGGCAGGGCTCCGGATCCAGAACCCAGTTCAGTTGGTGAGGAACCGGAGTGCCGTGTGGTCAGCGAGCGCATCAGAAGGATTGCCTGTAAGCGCTTGAAAGCACGCATCAGCGTGCCGGCTGGCCCCTGCGGCTCTCAATTCTCTCTTGGGTCCTGGTGCTCACGGCTCCCAACGCTGCAAGGCAGACAGCTTGGTTGCGTGGAAGAAAAGCGGCAAGGATTGCGGTGAGTGGGGACTGTGAGAAAGGGCGGCTGCAGGCGTTGGAGCGGCTGAAGCAGGGGGAAAAAAGAGCGCGAGCCGCGTTGCTGCACAGGGCCTAGCCGTGTGGCAGCAGCGCGGGAATCCAACAAGGCTGCCCTGGGCTCCTTGGGAGCGCGAAGTTTGTAAGGGAAGCTTCGGTTTCACAATTCAAGAAGCATTATGGTGGGGCAGCTTCGTTTTCTTTATTGGGTCTTAAAAAAAAAAAGGAAAATCTGAGAAGCTCTTTGTCTGGCAACGCATTTTGGGCGGTGACATTTATGGCACCTCTTCAGGCGGAATGACGGCTAGACCGCAGTGCGTAGTCTGTGGGTCTAAAAGAGGGTTGGTGTCGGAAGCAGGTGTCTGTAGGGGGTGCAGCCAGGAGGCAGAAGCCATGGAGTACTCCTTGGAAGGGGGATCTGAGTCACAGGGATCCCAAGTAGGGCGGCAAGTTTCAGATCCTCAGGAGGGATCCTCTCGGGAGCCGGTAGCTGGGCCTTCTTCAGCGCCAGATCTACCTGCGCCTCAAGCAACTCTGCCAGGAGGGCTGGCAGCGATATTTTCTCCAGAGTTTGTGGCGCTTATCCACCAAGCCTTTGGAGGGCGTCAGGAGAGCCTGTCCGATAGGGCCAAGGTCGGGGAGTGCGGAGAGAAGAGACCTGGTACTCCAGTAGGCATTGGAGTGGTAGGCAGCCAGGCAAAGTGGACAAGGTTAGAGCAGGATCTAAAAGATCAGTATGTGGCCTCGGAGGGACTTCACTCCGATAAAGGGGATCCCGACGAGGAATTGGACGAAGTGGAAGAAGGGGAGATCATGGACAAGGAGGATCAGGCTAGAGTAGTCCATCTATTCCGGAGAGAGGAATTGCCACACTCATTGCGGAGACGATAAAAGTGCTTAATATGCCGGCTCCTGAGCCAGTGGAGGATGCTACACTAGAAGATCCATTGTTGCAGGTTTTTCATAAAAATCAGAGAGCTTTTCCGGTGCATAGAGTGTTGCGAGAGATGATCCAAGAGGAGTGGGACATGCCAGAGGCAGCTTTGAAGGGCTCCAGAGTGATAGGATGACTTTACCCGCTGGTGGACCAGGATAAAGAGTTGTTTCAGTCTCCCAAGGTAGATGTCGCCGTGGCGGCGGTAACTAAGAAGACTACTATTCCAGTAGAGGGTAGTGCGGCGCTTAAGGATACACATGATAGGAAACTGGATACTTTGCTGAAACAGGTGTTTGATGTTAATGCTCTAGATATCCAGGCAGCGATTTGTGGGGCATGGGTAACGAGAGGCTGTTTACGCTGGGCGCAAAGACTTGTAGACGACCAGGGAGAGGGCATGGTCGGAGGGCTAGCTAGACTGGAATCAGGAACAGCGTAATTAGCGGATATTCATTACGACTTCATTAGGGGATTGGCGAAGAGTATGGCTTTGGTGGTAGCGGCTAGGCGTTGTCTGTGGCTGAGAAATTAGGCAGCGGATGGCTCATCTAAGTCCCGCCTCAGTAAACTTCCGTTCAGGGGCAAACTCTTGTTTGGCGAAGATTTGGACAAGTTGGTAAAAGATCTTGGGGAGCCCAAAGGTGGGAGGCTTCCAGAAGACAAACAAAAGCAGGGGCGCCCGACTCCCACAGGCAAAGGACAGCAATGGGAGTTTCGTTGTTTTTGTTTTCCCTGATTTAATCAAACGCAGAGAGGTCGCTTCCCCAACAGAAACCAGAAACCAGGGGTTTCATGGGTTTCGAGGAGTAGGCAGAGGCTTTGGAGCCTCTTCCTCCTCCGCGAATCTGCGAAAGTCCCAATTATGCCAGGAGGACCTGGGGAGAGGTGGTGCCCGTAGGAGGTCAGCTGCGGGATTTCTACCCGACCTGGGTCCAGATAATGTTGGACTGCTGGGTGCTGGAGGTTATTCGGGAAGGTTATGCGTTGGAGTTCCAACAACCGGTCACAGATTCTTTCGTTCAGTCGCCGTGCAAAGTGCCAGTCAAGTGCGCCATGGTGAAGGCGACGGTAGAGAAGTTGCTCGAACTCTATGCCGTAGTGCCGGTGCCTCCAGACTAGTGCAGGTTAGGTCGATACTCGATTTATTTTGTGGTGCCAAAAAAAGAAGGCTCCTTCTGGCCGATTTGAGATCTCAAGCGAGTGAATCGCTGCCTCAGGGTGTCTCATTTTCGGATGGAAACGCTGAGGTCGGTGATCGTGGCAGTAAGGAAAGGCGAGTTCCTTACTTCCCTCGACCTATCGGAAGCGTACTTGCACATCCCGATAAGACAGGAACACCATAAGTTTCTCAGATTTGCAATGCTTCAAGGACATTTTCAGTTCCGGGCCTTGCCATTCGGGCTAGCTACGGCTCCAAGGATGTTTACCAAGGTGATGATGGTCGTGGCGGCAGCCCTGCGAAAGGAAGGAATACTAGTGCATCCTTATCTGGATGATTGGTTGATACGTGCAAAGACCAGAGCCGAGAGTGTATCGGCCACAGCCAGAGTGGTAGCGGTGCTGCAGAGTCTCGGTTGGGTGGTTAATATGTCCAAGAGCAAGATGGAGCCATCGCAGCAGCTGGAGTACTTGGGAGCTCAGTTCGATACCAGCTCGGGAAGCGTGTATCTACCACCACAGCGAGTGCAGGGGTTGCAAGCTCTTATCCGACAATTACTCGGCAGAGTGGCTTCCACGGCGTGGCATTATTTGCAGTTGCTCGGGACCATGGTGGCAACCCTAGAGATGGTTCCGTGGGCAAGGGCGCACCCCTCTAACCAACTGCTTCAATGCCATATCGGAATGGCTCCAAGCACAAAACCTAAGAATTCAACATAAGAAGACCGAGGTGCTCTTCATTACGAGGAACCTTAATTTCAGCCCTCCTCAATCCTTGAAGGTGAACAACGCCGATCTTCAAGTAAAACCCACAATACGGTATCTGGGTGTTATACTAGATCAAAACCTTGACATGAAGGCACATATAGCTTACACTGTAAGAGCTATATATTACAAAATCCGCTCACTCAGACATCTACGCCCTTTGCTTGAACCAGGGGACTTCCGTACTATCTACCAGGCTCTGATCATACCTCATTTTGATTTCGCCAATGCCATTTTACAAGGTCTCCCCCAATCCACATTAAATCCTCTACAGCTCGCGATGAATAGCGCAGCAAGAGTTCTTCTTGGTGCATCATGGAGAGATCATGTGACGCCCCTTCTGATGCAGCTACAACTGGTTACCTATACACGCCAGGACAGTCTTCAAGACTATATTACTGACTTTCAAAGCAGTCAATAGTCTCTCCTCATCCTTACTAACCGACCTCATCCAAACCATAACCCCGAATAGATCAAGAAGATCCACATCCATAAATATGCTAATGATTCCGAAAGAATCAACAAGATGCACAGCAACGACAACAAACAGAGCTTTTAGACACTATGCCCCAAGACTCTGGAACGCTTTACCAACTAACATCAGAGCAATCACTAACCAAGCCCAGTTTAGAAAGTCCCTCAAACATTACCTTTTCCTCAAATATTTCCCAGAGAACAATAATCTACAACACCACTCAAAGTCTCAGCTACACTAACACAGCTATCGAGCCAGGAGAACACAGTTTAGGTGTCCTGGATCATTTAACTACATGTTACTTAATGACGACTCTAATGTGTAAATAGTTTCTCCTATGTATTCCAAGTTTGCTACCCTGTTATTTGTAAATCTCCCTTGTTATCCAAGTTTTGATGTCCGGTTAATTGTAAACTCAGACACATGTTACCCTGTCTGATTTTTCTGTTCCATGTAAACCGCGCTGATGCAGAATAGTGCGGTATATAAGAAATTGTAATAAATAAATAAAATAAATATGAGACCATTGCAGAGGGCGTTGCTCAGGCGTTGGTCTCACCAAAACAAGTCACTGTCGCGGAAGTTGCCATGTATGCCGGAGACGCGCACTGCCCTTCAGTGGTGGTTGAGGACGGACTGTTTGGAGCAGGGAATGCCATTGGAAGCGCCTTGCTGGCTTCTCCTGATGACGGATGCCAGTCTTGTGGGCTGGGAGTCTCATTGTCAAGGAAGATTTGCACAGGGGCAGTGGTCCCAGCTGGAAAAGGGCTGCTCAATCAACAGGTTGGAGTTGAGAGCGGTGGCGCTAGCATTACAGGTTTTTCAGCCTTATCTTCGCGGCAATGCCATTCAGGTGTTTTCCGACAACGCAACGGCGGTGGCTTATATCAATCGCCAGGGTGGAACCAGCAGTATTCCGATGGAATCCGAGGCCGAACAGCTATTCGTTTGGCCGAAGAGCATCTACTGGCCTTTTCGGCAGCTCACATAGCGGGAGTGGACAATGTGGAAACCGACTTCTTGAGTCGCGTGCGGGTGGACCCGGGGGAGTGAGTCCTTCATCAGGAGGTGTTCGACATGTTGGTGTGACGGTGGGGAATACTGGTAATGGATCTCATGGCGACGTTTCATTCAACAAAGGCAAATCGGTTCTTCAGCAGAAGAAGAAAAAGGCTGTCCGAGGGCCTGGATGCTCTCATACAGAGGTGGCCACAACATCAGCTTCTATGTGTTCCCGCCTTGGGTACTAATAGGTTGGGTGCTGCAGCACATAGAGCAGCACCGCGGACAGGTGATTGTAATAGCTCCGGATTGACCTCGACGGCCATGGTACGCGGATCTGCGGAGACTCTTGGCAGGGAGGCCGTGGCGGCTTCCATCTCGGATAGATCTATTGTCACAGGGGCCTCTGCTGCTGCCATACATAGATCGGTTCTCGCTTACGACTTGGCTATTGAGAGGGCTGGGTTGAAGAAAAAGAGCTACTCAGCGGTCATTGCTATGTTGTTGAGAGCGAGGAAGAGATCTACTTCTTTAGCATATGTTCGAGTCTGGCGAGTGTTTGAAGCCTGGTGTGTAGACAGACAGGTCGAGGCGTTAAGAGCGTCGGTTCCACTGCTGCTAGCTTTTTTTCAGGATGGTCTGGATAAAGGCTTAGCGGCGGCTTCCTTACGGGTGCAAGTGGCAGCGTTGTCTTGTTATAGAGGGAAGATAGGAGGTGAGAGTCTTGGCGGTCATCCAGATGTCAAGAGATTTTTAAGGGCGGTGTCGTTGAGACTTCCGCGTAGACAGATGGTACCAAAGTGGGATCTCCCTTTCATGTTGGAGGCTTTGCGGAAAGAGCCGTTTGAGCCTTTGTCGGCAGCATCGTTAAAGGATCTCACTCTGAAAGTGGTGTTCCTCGTAGCTATTTGTTCGGCCGGGAGAATCTCTGAATTACAAGCACTATCCTGTAAGAAGCCTTCCTTAACATTTTATGATTCCAAGGTGGTTTTGCGTCCAGTCCCATCCTTTCTGCCTAAAGTAGTGGCGGATTTTCACATGAATCAGGTGGTATCGTTACCAGTTTTCACCAAGAAGGGGGGACTTCGGTCGCCGAGCAAATACATATTCTAGATGTCTGAAGAGTGTTGAAAAAGTATATCCGTAGGACTGCAAGTTTCCACAGGTCAGAGCGGCTGTTCATTTTGTTTGGGGGACCAAAGAAGGGAGACGCAGCGTCAAGAGCGTCTATTGCCAGATGGATTAAGGAGGCCATAGCGTCCGCTTATGTGTTAAAGGGTAAAGCGGTACCGGAAGGGCTGAGAGCACATTCTACCAGAGCACAGGCGACGTCTTGGGTGGAGTTCCAGCGGGTGCCAGCGGTAGATATTTGTTAAGCAGCTACTTGGTCTTCTTTAAATTCATTTGTGAAGCATTATCGCTTGGCTGTTCAGGCGGAAAGGGATGCCAGTTTTGGATCAGCAGTGCTTCAGGCGGGGCTAGCAGGTCCCTCCCGTTGATTTTACTGCTCGTTTACATACCCAGAGGTTCCGGACTAGACTGGAGGGATGATCGGGAAGGTGAAATTAGACTTACCTGCTAATTGTAGTTCCTGGAGGAACTCCAGTCTAGTCCGGTATCCCTCCCTGATGTCTAGGTGCTAGAGCCTGAAGCAAAGAGAAAGTATCAGGTAAGCGCGTAGTCGGCTAGGCATGGGGGGGTGTTCCTGGGGACATTACCCTGTCAGGAGGAGGAGGTTAGGCCTCCGGAGAGGGGTTTCTCATTCAGTTAGTAGGGAATAAGGGGGAGGTTGTTAGGTGACATAACCTCTGTCTGTACAAAGTTCTTGTTACGTAATTGGATTGGTAGGTAGTGTGTTAACTACTTAATTGTTGCTCCGGTGAGTCTACTTTGTCATTAGGTTACTGGTGTGAGGAGGCGGATCCGGAGTGGATATACCAGTGTCATCAGAAAAGAGATGACGTTTCTCAGTCTCCAAGCTGCTGTGAGAGGAGGACAACTCAGAGGTTCCGGACTAGACTGGAGTTCCTCCAGGAACTACAATTAGCAGGTAAGTCTAATTTCACCTTTTCCTGCGTGGTGGTTTCTAAGGTGGTACCCTGCATTGTGTAACCATAATTTAGGTTGTTCTCTCCTAGGTGCACAACTTTGCACTTGTCCACATTAAATTTCATTTGCCAGTTAGACATCCAGTCTTCCAGTTTATCAAGGTCCTCTTGCAAATTTTCACAATCCTCTTGCATTTTAACAACTTTGAATAATTTTGTGTCATCTGCAAATTTGATCACCTCACTTGTTATTCCTATTTGCAGATCATTTATGAATATGTTAAAAATTAGCGGGCCCAGCACAGATCCCTGGCATACTCCACTATTTACTTTTCTCCATTGAGAAACTTGGTCATTTAGCCCTACTCTCTGCTTTCTATCTTTTAACCAGTTCCTGATCCACAATACTACACTGCCTCCAATCCCATCACTCTTTAATTTTGCCAAGGGCCTCTCATGAGGGACCTTGTCAAAGACTTTTCTGAAAATACAGATACACTATGGGGCCAATTCCATTTTGAATGTCCTGCCCCTGTATGTCCGGGCAGAATCGGGGTATGCAGTGGTAGCACCCTATTCTGATCCCATGGGAGCTAGATGTGCCCATGGGATCAGAATTGGATCTACTGTCCTTGACATGCAGGCCGGGCCCCCATTCTGATTGGCCACACAATCCAGTCATGTACCTGGCTAACTCAGCCAGGTTCCTGAATGGAGCCACGTGCCATGGCATCCCGTCACCATGGCACCATGGCTCCTGAATGGAGCAGCGATCACCAGCCGCAGAAAAGAAACTCTTTTCCTCGCAGCCCGACCCATGATCTGGCCTTCCATGGCCAGGGTTAGGCTGTGGGGAATCCCATGCACCCCCTCACTTCTTGTCCATGGCCCAGCTCCGCCTCTGAAGTGGAATAAATCCTCCATCTATCTGGCCAACTCTGGAAGTACAGGGCCGACCTCTGAATCGGCCCTGTACAACCAGAGTCACGTTCCCACCCACCCTCGCTCGCTCCTCCCCTGTCCCAGCCCCTCCTGCCCATGAACAGAGTCCCCTGCACAAGTCGGCTATACATGCAGGGAGCTCTGTGGCTGCCAGCACGATCCGGATGTTTAGCGGGTCTGGACATCTGGATTGGAATGACCGCCTATATCAACTGGCTCACCTTTGTCTTCCTGTTCATTTACACCTTTAAAAAAATATGACGGATTAGTAAGACAAGACTTTCCTTGGCTAAATCCATGTTGGCTTTCTCTCATTAAACCATGGCTATCTACATGTTCAGCAATTTTATTATTTATAATGGTTTTGTACCATTTTGCCTGGTACTGATATTAGGCTCCCTGGTCTATAGTTTCCTGGATCAACCCTGGAAGCCTTTTTAAAAATTGTGAGTTACATTGGCCACTCTCCAATCCTTGGGTACTACAGATGATTTTAATGATAGTTCACAGATTGCTAATAGTAAGTCTGCAATCTCATATGTCAGTTCTTTCAACACCCTTGGATGTATACCATCCAGTCCACAGGTGATTTGCTACTCTTCAGTTTATCAAACAGTTGTACTATATACATCCTCCCGGTTTATCTATATTTCTTTCAATTCTTCCACTACATCACCTTTATATACCATTTCAGGCACAGGTAACTTCCCTACATCATCTCAGTAAAGACCGAAGCAAAGAATTCATTCAGCCTCGTTGCTATGGCCTTGTCCTTCCTTAGCGCCCCTTTTACCCCTCTGTCATCCACTGGTCCAATTGACTCTCTCCCAGGTTTTTTGCTATGAATGTACTCTGTCCTGTATCTCTAAGTATATTCATATTACTCTGCTTCTTTACCAATATCACTGGTTTCCAATAGGTTTCAATTCAAAATTCTCATCTTGTCTCACAAAGCATTTGATACTGAATTGCCCCTTTATCTGTCAACTTTAGTCACATCTTACTGTCCTGGTCGTTCTCTTCATTTGCAAAGTACCAAACTATTAACAATTCTTCCAGTCTCGGCAGCCTATATGGAAGCTTCTAGGCACTCAGCTTTCTGTTATCTGGTGCCTACTTTATGGAATGTCTTTCCTTTTCTATGTGCGTTCAGAGGCTTCCCATGGAAAATTCAAGTCATTTCTGAAAACTCTCTTTCACTGAAGCTTTTTCAAGGCTGACCGGAGCAGGATAAGGGCTCCATTAATCTCCCTGTCCTCTTATTTACTTGTTTAGTTTTCTGTCTTAAAATGGCGTTCTTCTTCTGAGTGTGTGTCTAAGCAGTTTTTTTTAATTTTTTAAGTAAACCGCTCTGATGCTTCCCTGCCTAGGGCAGTATAGAAAGTTTCAATAAACATAATAGCTCAGAGCGCTGAACTGATCAGATTCCATAAATTACTGTGTACTGTAAATGACTAATCATGACCTCTCCGAGTCTGGCTTCCCTTAATTTTCATGCGGCTGGTAGGAGGGAATGAGTGCAGAATACTAACCAAAGGGCTGCTGCCCACGTTCTGTCTTCAGTGCCTTGCTCTGTTTTGCCAGTTTCCACTGCACTCTCTCTAGGCTGGTGCCTATTTCCAGTGGGTACCTTATAAGCCACCATGCCTAAACTTAAAATAAAAAAAAGAAATACAAAAAAGTCTCTTTTTGCCATTGATGCCTGTCTCGCTGTGCTGCCATGTCGGTCATGACCTGCCTCTTTGCTGCTGGGCCTGCCCTTCTGATCTATATGTCTGCTGTATTGCAGTTGGGAATACTCTTATTGCTATCAGCACAGCTATTCTCTGGTCTGCTATATCATGGCAAAACTTAAAAACAAATAAATAAACAGACGTCCTTCCACCCCCCCATCCCCGCCTGTCTCTACCACAGTTGCCTTTGTCACTTTGCTTAACTATTTATACTAACCCACCACTCAATTATAAAACTATACCCCACAACTTGAGTGAATGTACAGTGACTGAAACAAAATTCTGATTCCTACACTATTTTTTGTCGGAAGTTTTTGCCTTGAGAGATTTCTCCCTCTTGAAGCGTAACTTCCCTTTTAATCAATTATATGGTAACCTAACCATTCAATAAAATATTGTGAAATAATTGCACTCTATATTAGCGTCGTAGGGATTTCCTGGAAGTCAAGAAGGGATCCCAGGGCTCGTTACAAGATAATGGGTTATTGTGATATAGTGCTAATGTAGAGTGCAATTATTTCACAATATTTTATTGAATGGTTAGGTTACCATATAATTGATTAAAAGGGAAGTTACGCTTCAAGAGGGAGAAATCTCTCAAGGCAAAAACTTGTCACATTGCTGGCAGTGCTCTCATGGTCTTCCTTGTTGCAGCTCTTTGCCCCTCCTCTCCTGATTGGCTGGTTTATGCCAATCTTCTTTCTGTATTGCTTAGCAACCAGTGTCCTTTGGGTTTTTTTGGGCTAGACGTCCTCCTCCCTTTGCATCTTCTTGGATTTCCATTCTACCACTTTCACCCTACTTGGGTACAAATGACCTGGCTAGAAACAGCACTTCTGCAGTTCAGAGAGACTTCCAGATTCTGGGAGAGAAACTCAAACCAATGGCTAACATTATAGCATTCTCAGAAGTTCTACCTGTTCTTGGTAAGGGGGCAGAAAGGCTGCATCGCTTACACAACTTTACTATATGGCTTCAAACCTGGTGCAAACAAGAAGAATATAGATATACAGGCAACTAGGGAAATAGATGAAACAATAAGAGGCTTTCCTGTGCGGATATCCAGTTTAGTCCTCCACAATCGGGTACTGCCCCTCTCACTGCAGCCTGTAGACTGGACCAATCAAATCTTCTGTAGTACATATCCAGCAGGAGCTCCCAGAAGCCCCCCAGTGTGTCCAGTCTCGTTGCAGTGTGTAGACGTAAAAGTGTGTCCTCTGGGCACACTTAGTGACCTTTGCAGGAGCAACACTAGTTAGTTGTTTTTAGGGTTTGTTTTGGGGCATTTCTCTACTATTTTTGTTTTTGGTAGCTAGCTGTGCCTTTAAAAAAGAAAGACAAAAGAAGCCTGTCTCCCTGGAGCTGTGCCACAGGAGACTAGGAGAAAGTCAGACCTGCTGGCTGCTGTTGCCTGCCTAGCACATTTTATCAGCCCTGGGTGAGCTTCCCCTAGACAGGACGGGGAATTGCCATACCTATAAGGCAGTGCCTGGTACTGGGAGATTGTGGCTGAATCTTCTGTTCCTGAGCTGGTAGGAGTTTGCATTTCATTTTTTTCTTTCTTGTGTGCAATGCTCTGTCTGGGATGCCAGCGTTTCTGTAGGCTCTCCTGAGCCCATTTGGCAGTTTTTATTCAAACTGCTCGTGTGCCCTGTGTTAGAGGGTCGTTTTATTTGTTTTCCATATTATTTGGTGGTTTTTATATTTTCGCGCCGTTTTTTAACCCGGGTGAAAAAGTGCGGCGGCCATTTTGGATTTTAAAAGTGCTTTTCCAGGCATTTTTGATCGCTGTGCACAGGTTCCCCTAGCGTTTTTGGGGTTCCTCTTTCTGGCGATTTTGCTCAGGGCACCCCAGGGATCCTGGGATATATTTTGTTTCTTGTAAAAAAAAAAAAAAAAAAAGTTAAGTTACTTTTAAATCGGGGCTGATTTGCATAGGATTGCCCAGGTGGTGTGGGCTTTCCTGTGGCTGTCTTATTCTATTCCCCTGGGCAGAGGTGGCCTTGGAATGGCTTCCAAGCCCCAGTGTGTGATTTGTGGGTCCCGCAGGACGGCAGGGACTGACTCTGGCATCTGCAGGGGCTGTGCTGCAGTGCCCTCTGAGTTAGAGCAATCTGTGAATGTTCAGGAACAGGCTACCCCTGGGGATGCTTCTACTTCCGGGGACAGCGTTCTTTCTCCAAGCATCCCTCAGTCTGGCTCGGTTCCTCCGGCCAGCGGTTCAGTGGCTGCGCTCCAGCAGGCGTCTGTTGCTGCCTCAACTATGGACTTCTCCCCTGATTTTGTACTCCTCATGCATCAGGCATTTCGCCTGAGCAGGTCCGGACAGTTGCCGGCTGTCTGGCCCCCCTCCCTCCCCTCGGGGTCCTTGGGGGCGGCTCAGTGTCCCTCATCGCCCGGGGGCAAGCGGCTTCGGTGGGGGGGCCACGAGCCGGACGCCCTGGGTCTCCTGGATGCCGAGGCAGAGGGCGATCCTGAGACTGAAGCGGAGGATTTGGAGGATGGGGAGATCCCTGGGCCGGAAGATCAGGCTCGGGTCATTCGAGTGTTCCGTAGGGACGAGCTGGTTCCTCTGGTCACGGAGTCCCTTCAGGCGCTAAACCTTTCGGCGGTGCGGCCCCTGGAGGAGGAGGGTCTTGAGGATCCTCTGATTCAAGCAGTCAGGGATGCCCAGGTGGTTTTTTCCCGTCCACCGCGTGGTGGATCAGATGATCCAGGCGGAGTGGGAGCACCCGGAATCTGGTTTGAAGGGGATTCGGACCATGAATCGGCTTTATCCTCTTGCTGACAAGGACAGGGACTTGTTCAGGTCCCCCCGGGTGGATGCTGCGGTCTCCGCAGTGACCAAGAAAACCACCATCCCGGTTGAGGGGGCGGCGGCCCTCAAGGACGGGCAGGATAAGAAGGTTGATAACTTGCTCAAGCAAACCTTCGATACGGATGCCGTGTCATTGCAGGCCTCTATCTGTGGGGCTTGGGTGGCTCGGTCGTGTCTGCGGTGGTCACAGCAACTGCGCTCGAGCCCCGGACTAGACCAGCAGGGTCTGGTGGAGGTGACCCGGCTGGAGTCCGGCTCGGCTTACCTGGCGGATCTGTTTTATGATTTGATCCGCGCGTTGGCTAACAGTATGGCATCCGCGGTAGCAGCGCGCCGGTCCCTCTGGTTGCGCAGCTGGGCGGCGGACAGTTCTTCTAAGGCCCGCCTCAGTAAGCTGCCGTTTAAGGGCAGATTATTATTTGGGGAGGCTCTCGAGAAATTGGTAAAGGATCTCGGTGAGTCCAAAGGGGGCCGGCTTCCGGAGGATAAACCAAGGTCCAACCGGTCCACCTCGTCGGCGCGGGGATCCTTTTGGGATCAGCGCAGGTTTCGGCCCTCCCGCCAGTGGTCCTCGCAGCGGGGCCGGTTTGGAGCCCGTAGCCAAGGATTTCGGGCTTTCAGGGGAGCCGGCAGAGGCTTCTCCGCAGCCGGCTCTTCTTCGGGTTCTTCCTTTGGACGCAAGCCACAATGACGCCAGGCAGGCTCTGGAGGGAGGACCGCTTGTCGGCGGTCGCTTGCGCGACTTTCTTTCCTCTTGGGCCCAAATAACGTCGGATCGCTGGGTGCTACAAATTATAGAGGAGGGTTACGCTCTGGAATTTGCGTTCCCACTTCCAGATTCCTTTGTTCTGTCTCCCAGCAGGGGCGAGCAAAAGACGAGGGACATCCGCGTGACCCTGGCTCGATTGTTAGCGCTGGGAGCGGTGGTTCCAGTGCCTCCCTTGGAAAGAGGCGCTGGTCGCTACTCCATCTATTTTGTGGTACCCAAAAAGGGCGACTCTCTGCGTCCGATTTTGGATCTCAAAGGCGTGAATCGCGCGCTCAGAGTGCCGCATTTCCGCATGGAAACCCTGCGGTCAGTCATTGTAGCGGTGCGAAAGGGGGAGTTTTTGACGTCCCTCGATCTTACCGAGGCCTATCTGCACATTCCGATACACCCAGCCCATCAGCGGTTTCTCCGCTTCGCGTTCCCGTGGGGCCACTTTCAGTTCCGGGCCATGCCGTTCGGCTTGGCTACGGCCCCGCGCACTTTCACAAAGGTGATGGTGGTGGTTGCGGCGGCCTTGCGCAAGGAGGGCATTTTGGTCCATCCTTACCTGGACGACTGGTTGATACGAGCAAAATCCGGTCGAGAGTGCCTGCGGGTCACGAGCAGGGTGGTAGCTCTGCTGCGATCCCTCGGCTGGGTGGTGAACGAAAGAAAGAGTTGTCTGCGGCCCTCGCAGGACCTGGAGTATCTGGGGGTGCGCTTCGACACTGCTCGGGGGCTGGTGTGCCTTCCCGAGCGCCGCGTCCTGACGTTGCGGGCTCTTGTCCGACTATTTCGGGGGATGCCCGCTCCGTCGGCGTGGTGGTACCTACGGCTTCTCGGAACGATGGCGGCGACCTTAGAGGTGGTTCCGTGGGCGCGGTTCCACATGCGCCCGCTACAGAGGGCGCTCCTTCGTCGCTGGTCCAACCAGTGCGATTCCTTGCACAAGAGACTGCCCTGCCCGAAGGCAGTGCGGCGGTCGCTTCGGTGGTGGCTCTCCTCCGAGAACCTGACGCGGGGGATTCCCTTGGAGCCTCCTCTGTGGGTCCCCCTCACTACGGATGCGAGCCTAGTCGGCTGGGGAGCACACTGCGAGACCCGCTTCACGCAGGGGGTGTGGTCCTCGCAGGAAGCGTCTTGGTCGATCAACCGCCTCGAGCTTCGGGCGGTCCGACTAGCCCTGATGGCCCTGGAACCTCTGCTCCTGGGCCGGGCGGTCCGAGTCTGGTCGGACAATGCGACCACGGTGGCGTACATCAATCGCCAAGGGGGCACAGGGAGTGTGGCCCTGGAAACAGAAGCGACGGCCTTGTTCAGCTGGGTGCAGACTCGGCTGCCGGCGATCTCGGCGGCGCACATTGCAGGCGCCGACAATGTCCAGGCCGACTTTCTCAGCAGAGTGCGGGTGGACCCCGGAGAGTGGGAGTTAAATCCTCAGGTATATGCGCAGATAGTTCGGCGGTGGGGTCCGCCCATCATGGATCTCATGGCGACCTTCCAGTCGGCCAAGACAAGTCGCTTCTTCAGCAGACGGCGGGAGCGGATGTCCGAAGGACTCGACGCTCTCATTCAGCCGTGGCCGACGTCCGGGATGCTGTACGTTTTCCCCCCGTGGGCCCTGATCGGTCGGGTCGTCCAGCGCATCGAGGGCCATCAGGGCCGGGTGCTGCTGGTGGCTCCGGATTGGCCCCGGAGGCCCTGGTATGCCGACCTCGTTCGGCTTCGAGACGGCGTGCCGTGGCGCCTTCCGGCGCTACCGGATCTTCTTCTTCAGGGCCCCTTGCGGATGCCCCAGGTGGCTCGGTTCTCGCTTACGGTTTGGCCATTGAGAGGGCTCGGCTGAAAAAGAAGGGTTATTCGCCCGCGGTGATTTCCACCTTACTGCGGGCAAGAAAGTCGTCCACTTCTCTTACTTATGTTCGAATTTAGAGAATTTTTGAGGACTGGTGCTCCCGGCGTGGAGTTCGGGCGGCGACGGTCTCGGTGCCCGTCATGCTCAGCTTTCTGCAGGATGGCTTCGAGAAGGGTCTCGCGGCCAGTTCCCTGAAGGTCCAGTTGGCCGCGCTCTCTTGCTATAGAGGCAAGGTCTTGGGCCGCTTTCTTGGCGCTCATGCGGATGTGCGGCGTTTCTTGACCGCCGTGTTTCATTTGCGGCCTTCCCGCAGAGCGGTGATTCCTCCGTGGGATTTGAATTTAGTTCTGCGGGCCCTGGCTCGGGAACCCTTTGAGCCCTTGCGGAGGGCATCCTTGAAGGATCTCACGTTGAAGACGGTTTTTCTGGTAGCCATTTGCTCGGCACGGCGCATCTCGGATCTACAGGCCTTGTCATGCCGAGAACCTTTCTTGTCTTTTTCTGCGGAGCGGGTTGTGCTCCGTCCGGTTCCCTCCTTCCTCCAAAGGTGGTGTCGCCTTTTCACCTGAATCAGGCAGTATTTCTACCAGTGATTTCGGCGGCCTCGGTCGAGTCGGTGGACAAGGGGCTTCACCGGCTTGATGTGGGCCGCACGCTGCGTCGGTATTTACAGTCTACCGAGTCATTTCGGAAGACTGATCGGCTTTTTGTGCTCTTTGGGGGTGCACGGAAAGGGGAGGCGGCGGCTAAGGCCTCCATTGCTCGATGGCTTAAAGAAGCGATCGCCTCCGCGTATCTGTTGCAGCGGCGGCCGGTTCCGGAGGGGCTCCGGGCTCATTCTTCTAGGGCTCAGGCGGCCTCTTGGGCGGAGCATGGTCTGGTTCCACCAGCGGAGATCTGTAGGGCGGCCACTTGGTCGTCTCTGCATGCTTTCAGCAGGCACTATCGCTTGGATGTGTCAGCGGCTCGGGATTCCTGTTTTGGTTCGGCGGTTTTGCGCGCCGGCCTACAAGGTCCCGCCCGGTCTTAACTGCTCTGTTACATCCCGATTGTGGAGGACTAAACTGGATATCCGCACAGGAAATGGAAATTACACTAACCTGGTAATTGTAGTTCCTGTAGGATCCAGTTTAGTCCTCCTTCCCTCCCGAATATCTGCATGATCTTGCGGCGCGCTATCCCGAGCGGGAGATTCTAAGATATTTTTGCGTCCCATTCGGACCTTAGCGGCAGTCGTGCTTATAGCTATGGCTCTTCCCTTTCTTTTGGGGTTCCGTAAGCTCCTTAGTACCTGGGGGGAGCTCTGTGTCAATTTAGGGGCGTCGATTCCGGCGCCGTGCAGTGTTCTGACTTCCTCGTTTGGGGAGGGAGTTGGTTATTCCAGGGGGGGAAGTACAAGGTTTAATGTTAATCTGATAATAATCTGATGTGTTGCTTCGTTCAGTATGCTTTGTTACTAGTACACTGGGGGGCTTCTGGGAGCTCCTGCTGGATATGTACTACAGAAGATTTGATTGGTCCAGTCTACAGGCTGCAGTGAGAGGGGCAGTACCCGATTGTGGAGGACTAAACTGGATCCTACAGGAACTACAATTACCAGGTTAGTGTAATTTCCATATACTGTGCTGATGGGCTACATCTCTCTGTTGCCGGGAAAAGGATCCTAAGTGAAAATTTCAGGCATTATATGGACAGACATTTAAACTAGGGAAAGGGGGTGACGGATGGAAAAGAACAAATTCAGGATGTCACTCCCAGCAAAAACAACATTGGAAACAGCCGCACTATTAACCCACACATCAGTGCCAAATGGGAAGAGGCATGTAAAACAGAATCTATGCAAAATACAGGCAAGCCAGTCAGCAAATGCTGGAAAGCAATGAGCACAAATGCTCGAAGTCTAGCCAACAAAGTTCCTGACCTGGAAGCTCTAATGGTATTGTGGCCATTACAGAAACATGGTTTAATGAGTCACATAAATGGGATATAGACACAGCTGGCTATAATCTATTTAGAAGAAATAGAGAAGGTAGAAAAGGAGGAGGAGTAGCTCTATGGGGCTTGTTTACAAAGCCGCGGTAGCGGTTTGCGATCGTAATCGGAGCCGCGGCCCCATTGATTTCAATGGGCCGCGGCTGCGATCGCGATCGCGAACCACTACCGCGGCTTTGTAAACAAGCCCCTATATGTCAAAAGCACTATTAAAGCTGCTGAAATGCAAGGGACGTATGGAAAAGAAGAAGCGCTGTGGATTGTGTTGGAAAGAGGAGATGGCAATGTCACCCATACTGGTGTAGTCTACAGGCCTCCAACTCAAACCTAAGAAATGGATAGCAAATTGATTATTGATACTGCAAAGATAGCCATGAAGGGGAAAGTGATCATATTGGGTGACTTTAATCTACCCGATGTGGATTGGAGTATTCCCTCTGCAAATCTGGAAAGAAGTAAAAAAAATTGTTGATGCCTTCAGAGGCATTAGTTAGACAAATGATGATGGAACCAACCAGGGAAAGCTCGATGCTGGATTTAGTACTCACCAACAGAGATAGTGTGTTGAATATCCGGGTAGGTGCCCATGTAAGCAACAGCAATCATCACATGGTATGGTTTGAGATAAAAGCCAAGGTGGAGTCCAGTCACAAGAAGCTCAAAGTCTTAGACTTCAAAAACACTGACCGGTAAAACGGCCAGGTGCCTGAAGGAGGAGTTGTCAGGGAGGGAGGGGATAAAGGAAGTGGAATAGCAGTGGGCTAAACTAAAGGAAGCAATAAAAGGGGCAACAGATACATATGTAAGAAAAGTAAATAAAAACAAGAGGAGAAGGACACCTACATGTATTTGGTTCTCCAAAGAAGTGGCTGCACAAATAAGGGCAAAAAACACAGCTTTCACAAAATTCAGAAGTTCGCAAACAGAGGAACCCAGAAAAGAATACAGGATAAAACTAAAAGAGACAAAAAAACAAATAAGGATAGCAAAATCAAAAGGCAGAAAAAAAGATAGCTAAAGATGTTAAGTATGGCTACAAAACCTTTTTCAGGTATATTCAGGAGAGGAGGAAAATCAGAGGACTCAAACGTGCCGGGAAAGGATTTGTGGAAAAGTGACATTGAAAAAGCGAAAATGTTAAACAAATATTTCTGTTTTGTTTTTACTAAAGAAAATCTTGGAAAATGACCACCTGTGATTGACAAATATACAAATGGGAATGGAATAGTTACCATACCATTCACAGATGATGATGTGTTAGAATAGCTTGCAAAACTGAAAGTGGACAAGGCCATGGGACCTGAAGGGATACATCCCAGTATACTGAAGGAGCTCAGAGAGGTTCTTACAAGGCCATTAAAGGATGTTTTTAATAGATCCTTGGAGACAGGAGAAGTTCCACAGGACTGGAGAAAGGCTGATGTGGTACCTCTTCACAAAAGTGGTAATAGAGAAGAAATGACAAACTACAGGCCAGTAAGTCTTACCTCGGTGGCGGGAAAAGTAATGGAGGCGCTCCTGAAAGAGCGAATAGTTGACATTCTCGAAACCAACAGGTTGCATGATCCAAGTCAACATGGTTTTGCCATAGAACGATCTTGCCGAACAGATCTGATTGAGTTCTTTGACTGGGTGACCAGAGAACTAGATCAAAGGCATGCGATGGATGTGATCTACCTAGATTTCAGCAAAGCCTTTGATACTGTTCCTCATAGGAGGCTTATCAATAAACTGACCAGCCTAGGGATGGGTCCCAAGGTGGTGAACTGGATCAGAAATTGGTTGACTGACAGACGACAGAAGGTGATGGTAAACGGAACTCACTCGTATGAAAGTTAGGTGATTAGCGGTGTGCCCCAGGGTTTGATACTGGGACCAGTACTGTTCAATGTATTTGTGAGTGATATTGCTGAAGGACTGAATGGAAAAGTCTGGCTTTTTGCAGATGACATGAAAATTTGCAACAGAGTGGACTCCTCTGAGGGATTGGATAACATGAGGAAAGATCTGCAAAAGCTGGAAGAATGGTCTAATGCTTGGCAGTTAAGATTTAATGTGAAGAAGTGCAGTGCCATGCACTTGGGGAAGCAGAAATCCAAGGGAATTGTATGCAATAGGGAATGAGATGTTGGTGTACATGGACCAGGAGAAGGACCTTGGAGTGATTGTTTCTGAGGATCTCAAGGTGGCGAAACAGTGTGACAAGACGGTGGCAAAAGCCAGAAGGATGCTGGGTTGCATACAGAGAGGAATTACCAGCAGAAAGGAAGAGGTACTAATGCCACTGTACAAGTCGCTGGTGAGGCCTCACTTGGAATATTGTGTTCAGTTTTGCAGACCATATCTCGCAAAGGATATAAAATGATTGGAAATGGTTCAGAGAAAGGCAACCAAAATGATTTGGCGCCTGCGTCAGAAGCCTTATGAGAAGAGACTTGAAGACCTAAATATGTACACTCCAGAGGAGAGGAGGGACAGGGAGATATGATACAGAACTTTAAATACTTAAAGAGTATTAATGAACAAACCAACCTCTTCCAAAGACGGGGAAGCTGTAAAACTAGAGGGCATAACATGAAGCTGCAAAAGGGGGGGGGGGGAGGGTAAATTGAAAGGCAGTGTCAGAAAATACTTTTTCACTGAAAGGGTGGTGGATGCTTGGAATGCCCTTCCGATGGAAGTGGTGGGGGCAAATACAGTGACAGAATTCAAAATGGCATGGGACAGACACAGTGGATCCCTTTATAGCAACAGGATAAAATCAAAATAAACATAACTCACTTATATCTCAACAAATAGGGGTGACCTACACGGAGCGATGGGTACACCCCTAAACGAAGTCATGGGGAGGGGTGACCTGCACGGAGCGCAGTTGCACCTACTCATGCCGCTTTAACTGGGCAGACTAGATCATACCGGTCTTTATCTTCCGTCATATACTATGTTACTATGTTTCTATGCGCTGCATATTTGTTGCCTCTCTTCTTTCTATGTTGCTCTGTGATCAGTGTCTTAGTGGGTTAATGCAGTAATACTCTGAGCTGAAACCAGGACCTTTCCCAGAGTTGGTTCAAGGTGTCTGCACCCTAGGCAAACCTTAAGTCTTACATTCCCTTTGGCTATCAAAATCTATTATTTAGCTTTGAATGTCCTGTTCTTTTCTGTATTCCAGAAGTTGCCACTCTAGGTGACCGCCTAGTTGCTTAGTTGCCGGCCTTGGCTAAATCCCAGGTTTATCAGGAGCTTATATTGGAGGCCGTTGTATGGTGTGGTGGATACCAGCAGTTTTTTTAATTGTTCTAAGTTTAGGCATGATGACCTAAAAGGTATGCACTGGAAATAGGCACCAGCCTGGAGAGAATGCAGTGGAAACTGGGTGTCTCACCCACCTGGTTTTGATTTGTCCTAGACACACCCTATTCTTTAATTTCTTGTCACAGTTGTTCTTAGGCTTTTGGTTATAATTTTTCCCTCCATCTGCTTCTCAGAAAGCGCGCACAGTCCAGAGACCCCGTGCAGATACGAGACTGTCCAGTCAGCTACCTTCTGGCTAATGCTAGAGACATTATTTGGTGGACCAGGGACATAAGAGGTGCTGTAAGTTTTTCTGCCAGAAGAAAGGCCTGGCAGTCTCCTGGTCACATCTTGCCAAAAAAAAAAACAGAGGATAGTCACAATATGGACAACTTTCACACTGCTGACAGCACTTAACAAAAAATGTCTGAAACAGTTAAATATGTTTTGTTTTGAGTTTGTATACAGTAGTACTCTTTGTTTTATTAAGGTACTGAATGCTTCTATAAATATTTCTCGTTCTGGGAAAGAATCCAGTAGGTTACAACAGTCCTTTCACTTTTTTGTTTTCAGGGTGAGGAGCACTTTCTCTTCCTTGACCTTGAGAATAATTGCTTTCCTTTTCTTTATTCTCTCAGCTTCGGGGTATGGACTCTCCTGTCCTCAGGTGCCATTTTCCTTTCTCTCTCTCTTTTAGCTCTCCTTTGAATATTGGTTCCTTGTTTTCCTCCACTGCTAGGTCTCTCCCAAATTAAGTTCACTCTTTCTCCATCGGGCTGTGAATTCTCTTCTTCAAAACGGTTGTATCCAGGTGCTAATAAAGAGGGTTTTTGAGCTGAAAATGAAGACATAGAAGTGAACTTTCTCCTTCTTTCTTCTCTGGCCTTAGTATCTCTTTGTTTTCACCCATATAGCTGTTGATTAATTTAGCAGTCCAGGTTTTTTAAACTATTTTTCTATATTGTCCTGCAAGACCAGTCCAGACAAGTGTGTTGTGTTCCCCTACCAGCAGGTTAGTGGAGACAAAGAACTAATGAAAAGTCCAGGTTTCAATGACATCACTCTCATGCCTCTATCCACCTTGGCCACCAGAGGTCTATTTGGTATTTCTTTGTCTCCAGCAGATGGTGGGTGGATTTTCTCCTCTCTGAAGAAAATCTGAAGATTGAGAGGAAAAGATTGATTAAACACTCTTGAACAACCACCTTGAGGGTGACACTCTCACTTGAGCGCGATGTGGGAGGCTCCAGTAGACTGAAGTCTTTTCGGTAGCCATAGGAGGAGGGAAAATTGGTTCAGCTCTACCTCCATGCGCTTATGACAAGCCTGTTGAGCAGCCAGAAATTGAAAGGATTTGAAAGAATCTGAAAGAATGTAGCAGCCTCACACAATCTCAACATCCCTTCCCTTCTCCTCTGATCCCCTGCTATCTCCCGAAGATTACAGAAGGCTCTCAGAGGTATATGCCTGAGAGCTATCTTAAACGCAGTGTTGCAAAGCCAGTGAAACAGTTTCATGGGTGTAGAGCTGAGTCCTGGCACAGATCCTATGCCAGGGGTTGAGTACCAAGGCTCGACCTCGTCATTGTCCTTGTTGGGACTCCCGATTCCATCTGCCTGGGATGCAATTTGGGGTGGACCGCTGGTGACTGTTAGTGCAGTGGGGGGATTTCCTGCCATTTTTTGCATGTGTTAGTAATGTTTTTACCTATTCTACCTACTCTAGCACCTGTAACATGCTTTGCAGTAAAAGCGCAGTTAATGTGTGCCATTCAGGTTGCCGTGGCCTGAGCGTGCGCTGTTGTGATATTTGTCTTAACTCTCTGTTTTCTTCCAGGAAATGTTGTTTGGCCTGTGGCAAGCGAGGTGCCTCATCTCTGGATTTTGGAATCTTCTCTTCTTGCTTGGCAGCTTCTGTGTCGACCCTTTAGGGCCTGCCCCCTTTCTTCTGAGCTGGAGGATGCAGTTAGTCCAGCCTTGCCTGCAGTAGGGCAGGAGGAGACAGATATCATTATGGGTAAGGATATCCAACTGGCCAGAGGCTCCACCGACCATGCTGTGAGCTCCTCCTCATCCTCGATGGGGTCTGCGGTGGCTATGCTCCCTGGTATTGGGAGGTCATTTCTGAGAGGAGAGCTTCCGGACTCCAGATTGTCCTCCCCAGAATTATTTTCCTTTATACAGCCGTCCTAGTTCTTCTGGCATGAAAATTCAGACCCTGTGGCCTCTGGGTGCCCCTGGACACAGTCTCATAAGAGGCAAACTAAGAGTGGAAGCCCTATATGTCTGCCTTTGGCTAAGTATCCCCGACGAGAGGCGCCCCCCTAGAGATGGGGATCAGCTGGGATCTGTTAGAGATTCGGACGGTGACTTGGATTCAGATGTCTCGGTATTGGACTCTGATGTGGTCGAAGAAGTACTCTCACCTTCAGAGGATTGTGAAGAGGATGATGTAATCCACCTGTTCTGGGAGGAGGAACTGGAGTCATTTATTCCCAGGGTCCATCCACATTGGGCTTGGCAGATGCTCCAAACATGGAGCAGGAACCGAAGATGCATCCACTCTTGCAGAGGATGCAGAAATCCACTACTGTCTTCCCGTTCCCGGAGGTTTCAAGGGCTTGTTCCAGTTGGAGTGGAATTCCCTTGACTCCCCGCCTAGCAGCTAAGGGTGTATAAGAAGATGCATACTCTCCCGAAGAAGGAGGGCATTGTGTGGTTTGCTATTTCCAAGGTGGATGTGCATATCACAGCGGTTACCAGTCTGACCACCATTCCTGTGAAAGGATGTTTTGGACCGAAAGATGGATTAATATTGAAGAACCAGTTCACTGCAGTGGCTGCTATTTTTCATTTGGTAGCATGTGAAGGCCTGACTTCTCGAGCCCTTCTCCAGTGGATTCAGTCTCTTCCGCCAGATGAGTCTATCCCTCTTTTGGAGTCGGCACTGGCCTTCCTTTCTGAAGCTATGTGCGGCCTGGTAGTCTAGCAGCCAGTGATTGTGCCCTGTCAATGGTGGCATGGCATTGACTAGGTTCTGGCATGGGGCAGAGGACTCAACTTCTGAAGCCCAGTTGCCCATCTGGCCTTAGAAGGATGCTTCTGTTTGGTCCGATTTGGAGAAGCTGGCAAAGGACCTGGGTGAGACAAAATCTTTCTGGCTTCCAGAGGAAAGGTCCAAGGGGCCTGTGAAAAGAGAAGGGAGCCCCTTTTCCGTCTGCTCCTTGTGGGCACACTGGTCAGACTCCCGGGGATGTTAGACTCCTGTTGTTAATGGCCTGGAAAGTCTTTCTGCCCATCTGCTTATGGACTTCTGGCTCAGTCCCTTCGTGAAGCACTTGGGCCCAGGGACCCGGTCCCATCCAGAGGAGGACCTTCCTGTGCTGCGCAATGAAGTTTTGGGGACCCATTTTGTGGTTGGGGGCAGACTTCACCTCTTCTCTCAGGAATGGGCCTGACTCACCAAGTATCGCTGGGTACTAGTCCCCATTCAGTACGGCTAGTCCTGGAACGCAAAAAGCCCATCCTGGCCACTTTCATTCTTTCCCCTGATGGGTGTGCAAACAGCAGGGCCACTGTGTAGATCAACTTGGTCAGGTTGTCTCTTCTGAAGCGGTGGTACCAATTCCCTCAAACAACTAAGGCAAGGGCTGATTTTCCATCTGTTTCGTGGTGCTCTTTGGTTCCAACATAACACAAAAAATAAGAGAGGTTCAGTGACCCCAACTAAACACCTTTCACCCCACAAAAACACTATCTGTATCCTTTCCCAATCCCATTTTCCCCTGCACCTTATGCTCAATAGCTTCTTCCTCTCCCTTGCTCTTATCCTTTGTATTTCCTCTCACTCTTGTCTCCCATCCCTTCTCTTCACACTCCCCTCTCCCTTATCTCAGAGGGAGCAGGAGCCGTCCTGTTTGTTCCCCCGTCACAGAACCTAGGAAGACCTTATCAAAGATTCAACAAACAACAACTAATTCATATTAATTGGGATTACTCTTTAGCAAGAGTTGATTCATATAATCACTCCCAGAACAACCAATGTGACATATAAAAGATCCAGATGTGTCCTACAACATATTCTGTAGAAAGATTTCATATTTGTTTAATTATCCATGGTATCTCTAAGTGTTCAATATTATATGTAAAATTATCGTTAAGTGTAAAGCACTTTGATTTTAAGATAAAGCAGTCTATAAAAACAAACAAACAACTAACTAAATAAATAAAATGCGACCTTATAACATCAACAAAGACAAAACCTGGAGCTGACTGTGGTACAGATCACCAACTACTAGTATGCAAACTCAAGGTAAAATTGAAAAAGAGCAAGCCATTCATGAATGTAGCAAAATATGACCTTGAGAATATACCGCTGGAATTTAAAGACTGCCTGAGAAATCGATTTGCTGCTTTAGATACAAATGACAGAGTACCAGAAGAGTTATGTGATGACATCAAGAAGGTTGTATTAAAAGAAAGCAATAAGTCTCTACATAAGGTGAAAAAGCAAAAACGGCCAAAATGGATGACTGAAGAAACTCTGAAAATTGTCCAGAAACGTAGAGAAGCTAAAGCCAGAGGAGATACAGAGGCAATCGCAGAACTCAACAGAGATTTCCAATGTGCAGCAAGACAAGACAAGGAGACATACTACAATGACAAATGCAGAGAAATAGATTCAGAAGCTATTAAAGGCAGAACAAGATCAGCTTTTCTAAAACTACGAGAGTTAAAGAAAAAATTCCAGCCTCGAATGGAATGCTACAAGATGCTCAAGGATCCATGTTGAATGATGCTGAGAAGATCAAGAAAAGTTGAAAAGAATATACAGAGTCATTATATAATAAAGGTCAAGTGGACCAACAGCCTTTCAACCTATACCTTATGATCAGGAGCCATTGGTGATGAAAGAAGAAGTCAAAGCTTCATTGAAAGCCTTAGCAAAGAACAAAGCACTGGCATTGATGGCATTCTCACGGATTTATTACAGCAATCAGATGAAGCTGTCACCATACTTACAAGGCTCTGCCAGGAAATTTGGAAGACAAATTCATGGCCAACTGACTGGAAAAGATCTGTGTTTATACCAATACAGAAGAAAGATGACCCGACTGACTGTGGAAATTATCACACAATCGCTCTGATCCCACATGCCAGCAAGATTCTACTCAAGATCATTCAGCAGAGACTACAACCACACCTGGAACGAGAACTACCGGAACTGCAAGCAGGGTTCAGGAAAGGGAGAGGAATGAGAGACATTATCGCGGATGTGAGATGGATCCTTGAAAAGAGAAAAGAATACCAAAAGGATATCTCTATGTGCTTTTAATTTATATGCAAAACAAATCATCAGAGAAGCAGGACTGTATGAAGACAACAGAGGTGTGAAGATTGGCGGAAGACTCATCAACAACCTTCGCTATGCTGATGATACCACATTACTGGCTGAAAATGAAGACGATTTGAAACATTTGCTTCTCAAGATCAAGGAATACAGTCTTTAAATGGGTCTGCACCTTAATGTTAAGAAGACAAAGATCCTAACAACTGGCAAAATGAATAAGTTCATTGTTGATGGAGAAGAAATTGAAATAGTTGACCACTTTAACCTACTTGGATCAACTATCAAAAAAGAAGCAACAAGCAGTCAAGAAATCTGAT
Organism: Ichthyophis bannanicus; assembly: GCA_033557465.1. Lineage (NCBI taxonomy): Eukaryota > Metazoa > Chordata > Amphibia > Gymnophiona > Ichthyophiidae > Ichthyophis > Ichthyophis bannanicus. The sequence continues at coordinate 176,165,041 of CM066044.1, forward strand.
GACGCATTGCTCTTGGCAGAATGGCTATGAAGGACCTAGACAAGATTCTCAAGAGCAGAGTTGTCTTTCTCCATACAAATATTTGACTTGTTCAAGCCATGGCATTTTCAATAACATCATATGGATGTGAAAGTTGGACTGTGAAAAAGATAGACAGGAAGAAAATGGATGCCTTTGAATTATGGTGCTGGCGACGAATACTGCGTATTCCATGGACTACCCGAAGAATAAACCAGTCAGTACTAGAGGAGATCAAACCTAAGCTTTCTTTAGAAGCTCAGATGACAAGACTTTGGCTTTCATACTTTGAACACACTATGTGATCATTAGAGAAAGACATCATGCTTGGGAAGGTAGAAGGTCAACGCAAAAGAGGAAGGCCAACAATGAGATGGATCGATACAATAACAGCAGCTATGGGTGCCAGTCTGTCAACAATGAGCCACCTGACTGAAGATCGAATGCAATTTAGGACAACTATCCAGAGGGTCGCCATGAGTCGACACCGACTTGAGGCACTTAACAACAACATGTGCTCCCAATCCACTACTTGGAACCACGGTCTTAAATCTAGCTCCCAACAACGAGATAATCCAATCCTGTTTTTTTCCCAAATCCCCCTTTCACCACCCTCTCCAGTACATATTGCTGTGAGTTGAGTGCATTGGTCTTAATCTTAGAGGAGTAAGGCATGTCCTGTGCAGTCCTTTTTTCAGGCATTAGTTGAAATGGATGATCTCTAGGTGACAGATGTTTCTTTAATGATAATTACCAGTTAAAATCATTACAGTTCTGTGTTTTTCTTTTGGAATTGTTTTTTCCTGAGGCACAGTACGCTTTTTAACATTTATGAAAGCTAATGAAGCAGAGGAATAGGGTCAATGCTGCATCGAGTATCATCAGAACCCAGCATGGACAGCTAAAGGAGTGAGTTCTGGGAAGGAGGTTTGCAAAATCAGAGGATATGACCACAAAAGCAAAAGCAAAAAAAAATTAGGATACAAGATCCAAAGGGGAAACAATAGATCCTATGCACGGGAAGGCTGCTTTCACAGTGTTGATGCTGCCACTCTCCTTTAGTTCAACTAGGCAAAATAAAGTATGTAAATTAGCTGCTGTATAATGAGTTCACAAGTGAATGATGCATCATTGAGGGCATGTTTACAAAGCTGCGGTAACAGTTACCACATGCTAAATCCCGCAGTTAGCACGGGACCGCTGTAACCATTATTGCATGCTAAAAATGCGTCTACGGAAAAAATCCCACACTAACTGCTTAGTGTGGGATGAGGAGAGGACTGGCTGGGTTAATTGGCACAGAGCGGGCATTGTTTGCATATCACGGTTACCATGGGTGAACTTTTCGTGTTCTAATCATTTATACTGCAGTTAGTACGGCTGTATGGCATTAAATGCATCCACATTGCATATGACTGCGGGTTTAGCGCGACAAGCTCCTCAGAACCACACTGAATGAATGGGGACATGTCAAGAACGCCGCCAACAGTTAGCATAGGTTTGCCATGCCTCCTATGCTAATATTTGGCACTTAGCATGTTCAAAGATTCCAAAATTAGTAAAAATGACCATAGATGTTTTCCCATGCAGCTTATGAGATGGCAATAAAAGTTTACAAGAAACAACAACAATACAAGGTACTAACTTTTTTGGGGGGGACTAAATACATTTTTTCAGGCGTTTCCACTCCCTTCCTTAGCAGTGTTAAATCTATGGACCTGAAGAAGGAAAAATTAACTCTTGAAAGCTATCCAGAAATGTATTAAATTAGTCCAGTAGAAAGGTTATCACATTTTTTTGTTTGCTAAACTTTATTTCCTTGCATTCAAGTAGACTAACATGGCACTACTCTACTGCAAGGTAAGTTGCCTACCTGGACTCTCATAAGAGAGCATACATTTATGTACCAGCAGCTGTAGTTCCTTCCTCAGTGGTACATTGACAGCTCTTTTACTCTGATTAAATTGTCTCCCATGTTGTTGTTGTTGTTAAGTGCCGTCGAGTTGGAGTCGACTCATGGCGACCCTCTGGATAGCTATCCTAAATTGTGTTCGGTCTTGAGTCAGGCAGCTCATTGTTGACAGACTGGTACCCGTAGCTGCTGTTATTGTATAGATCCATCTCATTGCTGGCCTTCCTCTTTTGCGCTGACCTTCTATCTAGCCAAGCATGATGTCTTTCTCTAATGATCTCTCTCTTCGCATGATGTGTCCAAAGTATGAAAGTCGAAGTCTTGTCATCTGAGCTTCTAAAGAAAGCTTAGGTTTGATCTCCTCTTGTACCGACTGGTTTGTTCTTCGGGCAGTCCATGGTATACACAGTATTCGCCGCCAGCACCATAATTCAAAGCCATCAGTTTTCTTCCTGTCTATCTTTTTCACTGTCCAGCTTTCACATCCATATGATGTTATTGAAAATACCATGGCTTGAACAAGTCGAATCTTTGTCTGGAGAGAGACATCTCTGCTCTTGAGAATCTTATCTAGGTCTTTCATAGCCATTCTGCCAAGAGCAATGCGTCGTCTGATTTCTTGACTGCTTGTTGCTTCTTTATTGATAGTTGATCCAAGTAGGTTAAAGTTGTTCACAATTTCAATTTCTTCTCCTTCAACGATGAACCTGTTGATTGTACCAGTTGTCATTAATAGTTGTCTTCTTTACATTAAGGTGCAGGCCCATTTTGAGGCTATGTTCTTTGATTGTGAGAAGCAAATGTTTCAGATCATCTTCACTTTCAGCCAGTAATGTGGTATCATCAGCATCAGGGCCGGATTTGCCTATACGCCACGTACGCCATGGCGTAGGGCCCACAGCTGGCAAGGGCCCACCGGAGGGCTTCAGAGGGAGCCGGGGAAGCCCGCGCGAGGCCCCGGCTCCCTCTGTACAGCCGCCAGCGTGAAGAGCCTTTTCCTTCCCGCGAATGCTGGGAAAGGTTAAAGGGCAACCTTTAACCTTTCCCCGCATTCGCGGCTTCACAGAAACAGCCGCCAGCGTGAAGGAAAAGGCTCTTCACGCTGGCGGCTGTACAGAGGGAGCCGGGGCCTCGCGCAGGCTTCCCCGGCTCCCTCTGAAGCCCCTCAGACAGCCGCGATGCTGTCCGGGGGGGCCAGGACTGCACGGGGGTGGGCCCCAGGACTGCACGGGGGGGCCAGGACTGCACGGGGGCACGGGGGGGTGCCAGGACTGCACGGGGGCACGGGGGGGCCCAGGACTGCATGGGGCAGGCCCAGGACTGCACGGGGGCACGGGGGGGACACGGGGGGGGCCCAGGACTGCACGGGGGGGCCCAGGACTGCACGGGGACACGGGGGGGGCCCACAATTTTTCTTGGCATAGGGCCTCACTCTAGCTAAATCCGGCCCTGATCAGCATAGCGAAGGTTGTTGATGAGTCTTCCACCAATCTTCACACCTCTGTTGTTGTCATACAATCCTGCTTCTTTGATGATTTGTTCTGCATATAAATTAAACAGGTAGGGGGAAAGTATGCAGCCTTGTCTTACACCTTTGCTTATTTTAAACCATTCTGTTTCTCCTTGTTCCATTCGAACTGCTGCTTCTTGATCAATGTACAGATTGCGCAAGAGAACGATCAGGTGTTCTGGTATACCCATGCTTCTTAATGTGGCCCAGAGTTTCTCATGGTTTACACAGTCAAAAGCCTTGCTATAGTCGATAAAGCACAAATAGATATCCTTTTGGTATTCTTTAGTCTTTTCAAGGATCCTTTTGGTATTCTTTAGTCTTTTCAAATCTGCAATGATGTCTCTTGTTCCTCGCCCTTTCCTGAACCCTGCTTGCACTTCAGGTAGTTCTTGTTCCAGGTATGGTTGTAGTCTCTTTTGAATAATCTTCAGTAGAATCTTGCTGGCATGTGGAATCAGAGCGATTGTGCGATAATTTCCACAGTCAGTTGGATCACCTTTCTTTAGTATTGGTATAAACACAGATCTTTTTTCCAGTCAGTTGGCCATGATGTTGTCTTCCATATTTCTTGGCAGAGCCTTGTAAGTACGGTAACAGCTACATCAGATTGCTGCAATACTTCTATGGGCATGCTATCAATGCCTGGTGCTTTGTTCTTTGATAAGGCTTTCAATGCTGCTTCAACTTCTTCTTTCATCACCAATGGTTCCCGATCATAAGGTACAGGTTGAAACGACTGTTGGTCCACTTGATCTTTATCATATAAAAACTCTGTATATTCCTTCCACCTTTTCTTGATCTTCTCAGCATCATTCAACATAGAACCTTGAGCATCTTGTAACATTCCAATTCGAGGCTGGAACTTTTTCTTTAACTCTCGTAGCTTTAGGAAAGCCGATCTTGTTCTTCCTCTAATAGTTTCTGCTTCTATTTCCTTGCATGCGTCATTGTAGTACTTTTCTTTATCCTGTCTTGCTGCACGTTGGAAATCTCTGTTGAGTTCTGTTATTGTCTTTCTTTCTCCTCTGGCTTTAGCTTCTCTGAGTTTCTGGGCAATTTTCAGAGTTTCTTCCGTCATCCATTTTGGCCGTTTTTGCTTTTTCACCTTTTGTAGAGACTTCTCCCTTTCTTCCAACACAACCTTCTTGATGTCATTCCATAACTCTTCTGGAGCTCTGTCATTTGTATCTAAAGCAGCAAATCGATTTTGCAGGCAGTCTTTAAATTCCAGTGGTATATTCTCAAGGTCATATTGTGCTGCATTCATGAGTGGTTTGCTCTTTTTCAACTTTAGCTTGAGTTTGCATACTAGTAGTTGATGTTCTGTACCACAGTCAGCTCCAGGTTTTGTCTTTGTTGATGTTATAGAACTTTTCCATCATTGACTTCCACAGATGTAGTCAATTTGATTTTTATACAATCCATTGGGTGAAGTCCATGTGTACAGTCGCCGCTTGTGTTGATGGAAGAAGGTGTTTGATATGAATAGATCGTTGGTCTTGCAGAATTCTATCAGTCTTTATCCAGCTTCATTTCTTTTGCCAAGTCCATATTTTCCAACTACTTTGCCTTCTTCTTTGTTGCCAACATTTGCGCTCCAGTCACCCATGACTATCAGGATATCCTGTTTGCATGTTCTGTCAATTTCAGCTTGTACTTGTTCATAGAACTCTTCAATTTCATTCTCTTCTGCAGCTGTTGTTGGGGCATATACTTGAATTATAGTTGTGTTGATAGGCATTCCTCGTAGACGAATAGAGATTAAGCATTCGCTGACTGCATTGTATTTCATTACAGTTCTTGCAAGTTTCTTTTTTATTATAAATGCAACACCATTTCTTCTTTGTCTTTCATTTCCAGCATAGTAGACCATTTGATCATCTGATGCAAAGTGCCCGATGCCAGTCCATTTCAGTTCGCTGACACCCAACAGATCAAGTTGTACATGTTCCATTTCATTCTTAACCACCTCCAACTTCCCTCGCTTCATGCTTCGTACGTTCCATGTTCCAATGCGTAAGACATCTTTACAGCTTCTGACTCTCATTTCATGTGCAGCTACATCAGCAGTCAGACGTCCCGAGGGCTTTGATCCAACCACATCATAAATGCTGGCTTTACTCTGAAGTCTTCAGCTCTTCCCCAGTAGCTAGTTGAGTGCCTTCCGACCTGGGGGTCTCATCTTCCAGCACTATAGCACAATTTGTTTTGTTGTAACTATCCATTGGGTTTTCATGGCAAGATACAGAAGTAGATTGCCGGGCCTTTCTTCCGCGCAATTTAAGTTTGGAGTTGTTGCCGTTGTCACAGAAATGTGATCCTCCGCCGTCAACACTATCCCATTCTGCTGCTGCCCAGATGGGCGGTTTGTCTTGGTCTGGCACCTCAGTTGAGACCTGTCCATCTTGGGAGTTTAGCTCTCAGCATCACTGATGCACACAAGCCCTCACAGCACGATAAGCTGCAAACCAAGTGATTATTCCCTTTTCCAGGTCATTTATGAATATGTCAAAAAGTAGCAGAACCAGTACAGATCCCTGGGGTACTCCACTATTCACCTTTTTCCATTGGGAAAATTGGCCATTTAGCCCTACCCTCTGCTTTCTATCTTTTAACCAGTTCCCGATCCACAATAGTACATTGCCTCCTATCTCATGACTTTTTAGTTTTGCCAAAAGTCTCTGATGAGGGATCTTGTCAAAGGCTTTCTGAAAGTCCAGATACACTATATCAACCGACTCACCTTTGTCTACCTGTTTATTCACACCTTCAAAAAAACATATCAGATTAGTAAGACAAGATCTTCCTTGTCTAAAGCCATGTTGGCTGTCTCCCATTAGGCCATGACTATCTACATGCTGTGTAATTTTGTTCTTTATGATGGTTTCTGCCATCTTCCCCGGTACTGACGTCAGGCTCACCGGTCTGTAATTTCCTGGATCACCCCAGGAACCCTTTTTAAAAATTGGCGTTATATTGGCAACAGGAATTATTAAGACAGGAAAGTAGAAGCCTCATATCGGGACCAGCATGATCAGAGAATAAATTGGTAAGACAACAAAGGTAGAAAAAATAATTTTATTTCATATTAGTGATTTGACTACAAAAATCATAATTTTGAAATCAAATATTGTTACTTGTTATTGGGATTAATTATTGTGGTTTAAATAAGTACATTTTATAAATAAAAACATAATGCAAAGGCCTATAATATATTAATTATTATACAAATGTTTACAGCGATAATGCGACAATACCTTAACTATTCCAACACATTCACAGATAGAAACCCCCCCTTTCCCCCCGCATCTGAAAAGTCAGACCAAGAGGCTAATCCATATAAAATTAACACCAAAAGATAATCTCAAAAAAATCTCTAACCCTCCAGAAACTCTAAAATTCATCCTTATCAATGCCAGATCAGTTAGAAATAAATTCCCGCTCATAACAGACCTCATCAATGATGAAAAACCAGATTTCCTCTGCATCTCAGAAACATGGTTAACTGAATCTGATTCCATTATCCTAAATCAACTAAAAGTGAATGGATACTCTTTATTCAATTGCACCTGAGATCGCAAAAGAGGAGGAGTACTCACAATAGTAAAATCTGATCTTAACTGCTCCCCCACCATTTGCGATAACCAAGATGGCATGGATATTCTAAAAATAGAAACCAGAAACATAGCTATCTGCCTTTTCTACAGACCTCCTACATCAGATACTCAGAATATAGCTACCATCCTAGAATCTGCCTGCAATTCCCCAATGAGAAAGCCTCATATTATTCTTGGAGATTTTAATCTGGCCACTCTCACTAATAATCAATCAACAACATTCCTCGATTCAATGGAGGAAATGGGTTATAAACAGACAATCAATTATCCTACACACATTAACGGTAATACCCTTGACCTGGTCTTCCTTCCTGAACACATAAATAAACTACCTCAGTGCACACCTCCTACCATAACCCAGGTCCCTTGGTCAGACCACTCTATGATACAATTTTCTATTCATATTCCTCACACCTCCACCTTGCCTCACACCACCACACACCATGGTCCGAGATTCTGACCTTTTGTTGCGTAAAAGCTCCTTGAAACAATTATACCTCAGCTGGATGGAGACCCAAGCAGCCTTGACAAAGCTGTATCAAATTGGAACACTACAATAAAGACAGCTTCCAAACCATTTCCTATAACTAGCAGACCCTATAGAAAAATATCTGAAAAATGGTATACTCCTGAGTTAGCTAACTTTAAAAAAGAACTCAGGAAGTTAGAATATAAATGGAGAACAAAAAAAACACCAGAACTTCGTGACCTATATTTTGCATCTCTTAATTCCTACAAGGTAGCTGTAAATAACTCCAAAAAACAGCACCATACAACAATCCTTTCTAAAGCCGTCAGCCGTCCAAGGGAATTATTCGAGATTGTTAAATCCTTATCTAAAGCCCCCACTGCTAACAGTCACAAGATTCCCATTAATCCTCAAACTCTAGCAAACTATTTTGCTGCCAAACTAAAACAAAGTGCCCCTCCGGTACTTGACCTCTTTCCCCCAATAATGAATAACACCAATGAATGGAAATCTTTCCACCTCATTGATAGAAAGCAATTGCACAATATAATTACAAAACTTAATACAACCACATCCCTCTTGGATCCGTGCCCAGTAGCCTGGATCAAGACAACAAAACAAGAACTTACCCCTTACATCTTAAACATAATAAACAAATCCTTATACCAAGGCTCTCTACCAAATGAACTCAAATGCTCTGCAATTCGCCCGTTGCTGAAAACCAAATCTCTAAACAATGACCCATCCTCATATCGACCTATTGCCAGTATTCCCTTTCTAACTAAAATCATTGAGAAGGTTGTCCAGCTCCAGCTTCAGGAGTTTATAGACACTTCTGCCCCTCTTGATGAACATCAATATGGGTTTTGCCCTTTCCATGGCGTGGAAACTCTCCTCCCTGCCCTGGTTGACTCCCTCATCAAGGACATGGACAACATTAAACAAGCCTTCATATTGGCGTTCCTTGACACATCTGTTGCCTTTGACAGTGTAAATCATAACATCCTCATCTCTAGACTCAAGTAGGTATAAAGGAAGTAGCTCTTGATTGGTTTAAATCAGTGGTTCTTAACCCTTTTTGGACTGTGATCCCTTTTACCATTGGTCAACTTGTGATGACCCCCAATGATAAAATCAAATGCATCTCTCTTCCTTTACCGCTTAACGCATTGTCGCTGTAAACATTTGTCTCCCATAGGAGTTTTCAAAGGCTGGCATGTATTCTCTCCACAGCTTGCAATTTATGTGGGCAGCATTTTGTGCAGCCCTCTCATGCCTTTAAGAATAGTCTCTTGCACATTCTTTGAATGTTAGAACTGAGAAACGAAGCATGACAATCAGAAGACACAAGCTGGCCAGTATGCCAAATAGTTTCAACCTTGCTTTTACCCGAGAAGTAGCCACACTCTGCAGTGTGTTCTGGGATAGAGGAAGGAAAAGGATCAGGGTAAAACCAGATTTCTTTTGTGAACTCACTTGTGTAATTAATCTTTAGAGCCTTCCTTGGCACTTAGCAATTTTTTCGTCTGCATTTAGCAGTAATATTTTAGATATGATGGGCAAATCTCTACTGGCAGAATCATTGGCGAGTGGTTTGTGCTGACGTGATCATTGGATGGAATGAGATACAGGTGATATTGATCCTTTGGAAATGTGCATGGTTGCAGATGACGACTTGATTGGTGGGGAAAAATATTCCAGCGGCTAAAGAAAAGACACTGTAGGGGAAGAATCTTTAGCACAAGAGGCAAAAGGAAACAAACATCAGGTTGAAGGAGAAAATGGATGATGCGTGATGGACAAGTGAAATGAGATGGGGAGAAAAAGATTAAAAGAGAAAATAATAGAAAGTGAAAAGGAGGTGAGGAAAAGTGAAAGGTGGGGAAAGAAAAGTATGAATAAAAAGAGGAGGGAGCAATAGAAAGAAATAAGGAATGGCAAGGAAGAAAACAAGGGAAGGAGCAACGGTCAGAGAAAGTGAGAGAAAATTAGACAAAGCATGAATGTGGGTGCTGAAAAGGAACATACGGGGCTTGTCTAGGACCTTAGGGACCTAAGTATGCATAATGTAGAGAGGAGAGATAGGAGAATGAGATATTAGAGAGAGGTTGAGATACTTCAAAGACATAAAGAAGTGCAGACATTTTGGTGGAAAGGAAGTTCCAGAATAGTGCTTCACAAATCTGTCTTTTGGCCCCCTGACAGTCAGGTTTTCAGGATATCCACAATGAAAATGTATGAGAGCAATCTGTATACAACGGAGGCTGCACATAGAGATATATCTCATGAATATTTATAGCAGATATTCTGAAAACCTGACTAGCTTTGGGTCTCCTAGGCTGGGCCGGCCCAAGGGACTTCTGGCACCCTGAGCTAACCTTTGCTTTTGCACCCCCCCCCCCCCCCCCAGGGCCAATCCTACAGTATGGGTTGCCCAAATAGGGGTACTTTTTTAGCTGATGCAGTCACCAGTCTAAGTTAAATGTTGTTGCTGCCGTGTAACTTAATTCATGCATTCAGCACCACTATCCAAATAGGTGGTGGCACTGAATATATAGATAGTAGGGCCGCTGTGCTGGTACTGTCTGTTTAGTTGATGCCTGCTATTAGACTCTTATTCGAACATGAATGAATAAATGCCACTATCTAGATTATATTCTAGCCTGCCCTCGCTTCTCCCGTAACAGCCCACAAATTTATGAATAATATCTGGCTATTCAGCAATTTGAACAGCCCCAATATTATCTATATAGTTTTTAAAAATACATAGATGGGCTAATTATGTGTTTGCTGGCTAAGGCATAATTTCCTTTGAATATCAATATGATAGACGATAATTATTTATATGGAATATTCCCAGACTAAGCAATAAAACTCTCCCTACAGTGGGTGCAGAGCAGAAATAGGGTGATTCACTGTACAACTCAACATACAAAAGATATTTTTTTCAAATGGTGTCAGATCAGTAACACCACTACAAACTCACTCCACTACTTGATATTGTGGGCCCAATGTTCAAAGGCATTTATTTATACTGTTTACAGACCTGTAAGCTATGTAAATGTTGCTTAGAGGGACATGGTAAATAAAGGTAAAAGGAAAAGGAGACCCCTATGGTTTTCGAAAGAAGTAGCTGAAAAGATGAAGAAAAAGAGGGAGATCTTCATGGAATACAAGAGATCACAGAGAGAGGAAGTCAGGCATCTATATTGGGGTGTCCTGCATGGAGTGGTGGGTTCACCCCTAAACAGGGACGTGGAGAGGCGTGGCCTGCACGAAGCGGCAGGTGCACCTACTCTTGCCATCGTACTAGGCAGACTGGATGGACCATGCTGGTCTTTATCTGCCGTCATTTACTATGTTACTATGTTACTATTTGGAAAAACGTAGAGAAGCTAGCAAAGTAGTCAGGAAAGCAAAGATTCAAAAAGAGGAGGAAATAGCCAATGCAATAAAATGGGGGTAAGACATTTTTCAGATGTGTTAGTGAGAAGAGCAAGGGAAAAAGAGGTATTGTCAGACTCAAGGGTGAAGGGGAGGAATATGTAGAAGCTGATGAGGATAAAGCGGAATTGCTTAAAAAATATTTCTATTCTGTGTTCACAGATGAAGAACCAGGAACAACCAGGACCTCAGAAAACACCCACAAACAGGAATAGAAGTGAGGGGCATTTTGAACAGTTTTCAGAAGACTCTGTTCATGAGGAACTAGCTAAACTTAAAGTAGACAAAGCAATGGGACTGGATGGGATACACCCAGGAATACTGAGGGAACTTGGGGACGTTCTAGCAGCTCCACTGACTGACCTTTTCAATACCTCGTTGTAGTTGGGAGTGGTGGCAAAGGACTGTGTGGTCCCTTTACACAAAAGCAGAAGTAAGGATGTGGTTGAAAACTACAGGCCGGTTAGTTTAACTTCGGTGGTGAGTAAATTATTGGAAATGCTGCTGAAAGAGAAAATAGTGAGGTTTCCGGAGTCAAGCGGATTACAGGATCCGAGGCAGCATGGATTCACCAGAGGCAGGTCTTGTCAGACAAATCTGATTGATTTCTTTGACTGGGTGACCAGGGAGTTGGACCAAGGGAGAGCCCTAGATGTGGTGTATTTAGATTTCAGTAAAGCCTTTGACACCATTCCTAAAGGTGACTCAAATAAACTGAGCACCCTAGGGATGGACCCTAAAGTTACTGCTTGGGTTAGAAATTGGTTGAGTGGAAGGTGACAAAGGCTACAGGTAAATGGAGCTCAGTCTGAGGAGAGGAAATTACCAGTGGTGTGCCCCAGGGATCTGTCCTTGGTCCAATTCTTTTTAACATCTTTATTAGTGATTTAGCGGAAGGGCTGTCGGGTAAGGTTTGCCTCTTTGCAGATGATACCAAAATCTGCAATAGAGTAGACACCTAGCAAGGTGTATATAACATGAGGATGGATCTAGCTAAGCTTGAAGAATGGTCTAGAACAGGAATGGGCAAACTACGGCCCGCGGGCCGTATACGGCCTGGCGGACCTTTTAATCCATCCCGTTTCCCTGCCGCTGTTTTCCGCTCGCGGCTAGGCCGCCGCTGGGCTCTAGGAGTTCGAGCCGCGCGCTGGACGAACTCCCGAACTGGCCTCGTGAGACCAGGGCCGGCCGGAGATCGCGCTGAGGTTAAGGCTCTAGAACAGGAATGGGCAAACTGAGCTACCTTACCTGGCCTGCTCGAGGTGAAGCAATAGCATCGTAGTAAGTACACACCATATGCTGGGGCGACGTAGAGGTAAATGTGTTTGAAATTGAGAATTGCAACAACAAAGCTATCTCCAGCCCCCATTGATCACCGACCACAAGGGAACTACAGATATGGATCAGGGGGGTTGGGGGAGGCCCCAGCTGACTGACTAGCTGGGAATATTTGCTTTAATTGGAGGCCCCATGAACTGTCCTCTCTGCCATTATATTCTCTGCTTTGGATGTCCTCTGCACACCCTCCTCCCTCTCCAGTTCCTCGTCAATGGCTTCTCCAAACCACCAGTTCACACATTTCATATCTGCTTACACTGACTTCAGTAAAATGGCCAAGTACCTAAAGGAGGAGTTGGCAGGGTAAAATAACTCTTTTTATGCTTTTCTACCTTAAATTAATCTAAACATTTAATGTTACAAATTTAAATTTAATTTATATTAATTCACACATACACACCGTCCATTTACTCTTGGTCCGGCCCCCGGGTCCAATATATGAACCCATTGCGGCCCTCGAGTCAAAAGGTTTGCCCACCCCTGGTCTAGAATTTGGCAGCTGGGATTTAATGTTAAAAAATGCAAGGTCATGCATTTGGGCTGCAGCAATCGAAGGGAGCAATATGGTATAGGGGGTGAAGTACTTTTGTCTACTAAAGAAGAGCAGGACCTCGGTGTGGTTGTGTCTGATGATCTTAAAGTAGCTAAACAGGTAGAAAAGGTGACAGCAAAAGCTAGAAGGATGCTTGGGTTCATAGGGAGAGGAATGGCTAGCAGAAAAAAGGAGGTGATAGTGCCTCTGTATAAGTCTTTGGTGCAACCTCATTTGGAGTATAGTGCAATTCTGGAGACCGCACCTTCAAAAGGATATAAACAGGATGGAGTCAGTACAGAGGGTGGCTACTAAAATGGTTAGTGGTCTTCATTATAAAGCATATGAGGACAGACTTAAGGATCTTAATGTGTACACCGTAGAGGAAAGGTGGGATAGAGGTGATATGATTGAGACGTTTAAATACATCCATGGCATAAATGCACAGGGAGAGAGCCTGTTTTGATTGAAAGCAAGTTCTGCTACGAGGGGACATGGGTTGAGGGTGAAAGGGGATAGATTCAGGAGTGGTATGCGGAAATATTTCTTTACGGAAAGAGTGGTGGATCCGTGGAATAGTCTCCCAGTGGAGGTGGTAGAGATGAGGACAGTATCTGAATTCAAAAAAGCATGGGACAAACACAGAGGATCTCTAAAGGAAAAAGGGGACTATTGTAATGGTTGATATGGAAGGACAAACTAGATAGGCCATGTGGTCTTTTTCTGTCATCATTTTTCTATGTTTCTATGATATTCAGTGGTGCTAATACAGTTAGTGACACCGCTATACGCCGCAGTGTTAACAGTGTAGTATTGAGGTGTGTTGTGGGCATTCTGGGGCGGGACAGGGCAGAGGTGGTACCGGTTGCTAACCAGACAGCGGTGATGTTGCACTGCTGCCCAGTAAGCGACCCATGGGTAAGGATAGGCGCAGCAAAAGCTGGGCTATCTTTACCCATGGGAGCTAACTGGGCAGTGGCTCAATATCACCACTGCATTCATTAATTTATAGACCTCTATCATATCTCCCCTCAGCCGTCTCTTTTCCAGGTTAAACAGCCCTAACCTTTTTAGCCTCTCTTCATAGGGGTATCCTTCCATCCCCTTTACCATTTTGGTGGCTCTTCTCTGTACTTTTTCTAATAACGCTATATCCTTTTTAAGATACGGTGACCAGAACTGCACACAATATTCAAGATGCAGTCGTACCATGGAACGATACAGAGGCATTATAATATCCTTTGTTTTATTCTCCATTCCTTTCCTTATGATACCTAGTAGCATCTGGGCTGGGGGAGGTGGCTGCCTATTGTTGGAACATAATGAGAGGTGAGGCAGGTTTGAGACTAAAGAAGAGTGCTGAAGGGGAGATATGAAAGAAAGGAAGACTGTTTGGGAGCAGGTAACAGCGTTCAGAAAAAGGAAGATTGTTTTGAAGCAGATGGAAAGAGAGACTGTTAGAGAAAGGATGGAGAATTAGGAGGGAGACTGGTGGGAACAAGGGCCACAGCAATATGTGAGTCAGAGGCAATTGTTTCAGAGACAGTTATCGGGATGCTAACAGCAGGCTGCTGACAGAGTGATCACATGTCAAAGAGGGAAGGCCTCATCCTCTGCCTGGCAGAGAGGCAGAATCGAGAGAGCTCTCTGCTACTGACTCCTAAAGAAGAAGAACATTTGTCAAGGTCTGATTTATATCAATTTGGCTACTTACTAAACAGAGATGTGGTTTCAAATATGCAAAATGACGTGCACAAAAGCACTTGTTTTCCTTTTCCTTGTTTTTGAAGACAAACTTTGTATCGGTGTCTACACCAATATAGTGTAGCTTTGAACATCGACGCTTATATCGTCCATTTCTGTGGCAATACTGAATCAATGAGACCACTGACATATTTAGTAGATGTGTGCTATTTTCTGCCCATATTGCTATGGGCACCTATGTTAGGCCATTTAACATTATGGAATTTTATGGGTTTTTAATCATAACATGTCCAGCTGGGAACATGACCTACATTTTTTGAAACACCCACAGTAGAATTTAGAAACAAATTCAAAGTTAGGCTAAGATCTATTTGGAATACAAACTTAAAATTCAGAGTTGGTTTTAAGATAGGTAGACACAGCACCTGGGCAAAAAAGTTTTATATTGGCCATCTTTTAAAACCTGTGAACTGAATTTCATTTTGCATGGTAAAGTGGCAGGTACAGCAGGACATTGTTCATGCTGCTTTGCTGGTTAAATGGACTTTTAATGGAAACTGAGCAAGTGAAAACTGAGGTCTAACATACATATGCCCTAGGTGCTCTGACACCCTCATGCCAAAGCCCATGGCTAGAGCACTGCAGTGTAATGGAGGCCAGTTTAGAAACATCTACTTATGGAAATAGACGTTGCAAGTACAGAGCGCATGAATGTGTAAATGGTGAATCTCCAGGAACAAGCAGGAATGAGTCTTCACATATGGGAGACGTTGCCGACGGAGCCCGCACGGGAATGCTCCCCAGCATCCAATCAGAAAGCCTTTGGGAGCATCCCCCGCACCTGCGCAGTGGCTTCCCGCCCTTCCTACTGCCTCTCCCCAGTTTTTCGTTTTCCGCAGAGCAGGCAGGACGTCCCTCCTGCCACCGCAGAACTTTTCACCTTCTTTTCTTGTTTCTGTAGTCACGGTTTCCCGCCGACAGCGGCACCTCTGTGCCCCTTGTTCCTTATTTTTTCTTATTTTTTCTTCGTCGCCTAGCGGGACCTTTTTTCCCCTCTGGGCGCCGAGGCCTACCGGGCTTACAGCATGGAGCCCCAGAAGTGCCCTCGCTGCGGGGACTTAGTTTTCCACATGGACTCCAACGCCTGGTGCCTCTCTTGTTTGGGGCCTGATCCTTCCCTCCCGGGTTCTCCGGGCTTCGGTGTCGGGAGAAGACCTTCCCTTTTTCGGGTATCCCTCGATGACGTTTTCATGCCCAAGGTGCGGCCATCGGGTTTTTCTTCTTCTTCTTCTCTCCAGGATTAGGTAACCACACAACAGTCTGTTAAGACTAGCCAAGTCTTGAGGGGCGAGTCTCATGCGCGGCATGGTGACGGCTCCAGCCAACCCCTCAAGCCCCCCTTGGCTATTATACCCCGGCGGGAGTCCTCGGGCTCCAAAGCATTTACGGGGTTTCGGGATGTTCCTGGGGTTCGCTCCTCACAGAACATTCCCGAGCCGTGCCGATTCCCCGGCATCGGCGCCGGTGTCGAGTGTTCCACTCTTCACCAGGGACCGTCAGCTGGTGTCCTCGGTGCCTTCGGGGCCGATCGACTCGACCGAGTCTGACCTCCCTCTATCCCAGCCACGCTCGGGTGCGGTACACGATCTGGGCGGCGCAGACCCCCTGGCGGCGGCGGCGGTGTCGAGCGTTCTGCTCCTCGCCGAGGATCGTCAGGGGCCGCTCGATTCGGTCCAGTCTGGCGTCCCTTCACCCCTGCCATCCACGGGGGTGGTATCCACTACGGGCGGTGCCGACCACTCGACGTCGGCATCGGTGTAGAGCGTTCCGCTCCTCACCGGGGGTTGTCAGCCGCAGTCCTCGGTGCCTCTGGGGCCAACCGACTCCTGCCGGTATGGCGTTCCTACGAGGGTGCCGCTCCCCACAGGGGATCGCCGGTCGCTGCCCTCGGCACCTCTAGGGCCGACCGACTCGACGCGATCTGGCGGCTCTACGCTCATGCCATGCGCGGAGGTGGTAGCCGCTTCGGGCGCGTCGGCGTCGATGGTTCCACTCTTCGCTGGGGATGGTCATCTGGCCTCGCTCCCTTCGGGGCTAGTCGCTTCGACCCACGCTGGGTCGCCAGTATCCCAGCCCTGCGCGAGGGTGGTACCGGGTTTGAGTGGCAGCGCTCCGCCGGTGATGGCAGGGGCGTCGAGAGCCAGGGACCACCGTCAGCCTTCCCCGGGGCCCTCGGGGTGTGTTGATCAGCCCCAGACGGGCGACCCCCCGGCATCGTCGCGGCCCTCGAGGGCCCCGCTCTTTCCTAGAAAGGGGGCCTCGGGGCCTTCGATCGCTTCGATCCAGCCCGGATCCGCGCCGTCCCGCACCGGTACCCCAGCGACGGCGAGGGAGTTTTGCACTTCCCTCCCCACAGGGACTCGCCGTCGGGCGACCTAGGTACCCTCGGGGACGGGTCGCGTGTCCCGGAAGGATTTCCCTCCGGGCCGGACGGGCTCGAGAAGGGGCCCGGCATCTGGCAGTGCCCACCGCCCGACATCAGCGCCGGCGTTGGATGACTCCCTCTCCACCGAGCTTGGTCCTCGGGGGCCCTTGATGCTCGCGACGCCGATCGGCATGGTTCCGGCCCCAGGATCAGCACCGCCGGCGCGGCCGCCCCCACCGGGGCCCTCTAGAAGGGAGTCGATCTCATCGCTCGGTTCGATGCCCAGCCTGGAATCGGTATCCAGCCTCGAAGGCTCGGCCACGACACATCTCGAAATCGGCCCCTGTCCCCTCTCGCGATGCGGAGCGGAAATCATTGGCCACTGCCCTTCGGCTGCCACGGAACCGCTTCAGTGGCCGGGGGCGGTGCCGCCCCCGGGGCCGGGGCCGATTCCGGTGGCCCCGTCGATGCCATCAACCTCCTCGATGCCTAGCTTGGAATTGATTCCAGGAGCCGACGACGCCATGTTGACCGCCCCGATCCGGGGCTCTTGGTCCCCTCCTCTGCCCAGCGGGCATCAGCACGAGAGGCTTCTCGGTGCCCTGGCGGCCCCTCCCGCCACCGCCTCCCATGGCATAGCCCCTCCGGGGGAGCCGTCTTTTCAGAATTTCATACTTGACATGGCGGACTTGCTGGCCATCCCTATCCTGGACCTAACTCCGGGCCCTGCAGAACGGACCGCCGTGATGCTTCCTTTGCACCCCTCCCTACAGGATCTCCTGCTGGGGGCTTGGCGGTCACCTTTGAAGGTTCCGGCACCATCGACTGCGATGCATGCTCTGTATCAGGTGCCCCCCTCCCCGGGTTTTCGGCAGCACCAGCTTCCACATCGTTCCATTGTGGTAGAATCGGCGCTGAGGAAGGCCAGAAGCAAGGAAAAGCATTCCTCCCGCCCTCCAGGCCGCGCCTCGAAGACGCTAGATACACTAGGACATCAAACCTTTCAAACGTCTATGCTGGCGTCCAGAATTATTTCATATATTTTTTATATGAGTCTGTCGCTCCGGGAGGTCACCGAGAGATTATCTCGGTTGTCCCCCTTTTTATCTGCAACCAAAGCCTTTGAGTATTCCCTGCTCCTTTATCACTGCAGGAATATCTCTGTGTTCCTTTCTCGTGCTTCTCTAGACTCCTTCCTGTCGGTCGGCAGATGTTCTGTTGTTGCCATTAGAGCACGCCGTACAGCATGGTTGCAGGCGTCCGAGTTGTGTAGACGAGCACAGCATAACCTGGGTAATTCTCCCTGTGACGGAGATCATCTCTTCAATGGCGAAGCCTTACGTCAGGTCGCGCAGTGCTTCGCTAACCTTCCCAGCGTTAGAAGCCACTTTAGGGCCCGGCTTCCCCCCGGCGGTGGTGCACGCCTGTCCAGACCTTCCTTCCCTAGGAAGAGGAAATGTCACCCCTCAGCCCACCCGCCAGGTGCGCCCAAGCAAGGGACCTCTCACCCTGGGTTGAAGTTCCCGGGTCCGCGTCAGGACTCTCATACCAAGCAGGTTTAGGCTACAGTGGGCGGCTGCCTGCGGTTTACCTTCTTACCAGAAGTTTACAATTGGATGGGGCTCGCTCAGTAGGGGAAATGGCTCGGGGGCTTATCCAGGGGTTTAGGTATTCTCCTTCCGCTGGTAGAAGGAGACCACCTCTGCTCCTTGATAGCTCTGGCCCGCGGTCAGCTGGCTTACCCTTAGGTACGGCCCCTAACCCTTCTCGGCCAGTATTCCCCTGCTGATTGCTTCCGTACCAGAATTTTTCCTTCCAGCCTATAGTCCCCCAATGATTACCAAGGACTATGCCCTCGTGTTCCCCGATTAGTGCGGGGAGCGAGCTCTGCGTGCAGGTCCTGGGGACACCTATAGGGCCTCATGCCCCCTGATGTGCTCTTCCGGACGGACACTATTCTCTGTCATGCACGCTACCGTGCTATTAGTTCGCCGATCTGCCCTTGTTCCACCGGAGTAGATCCCTCTCCGGACGGATCTTGACGCCACCTCCCCAGGTGGACGTTCTGTGGATCAATGGCAGGTTCCTCGGCGTACCTGCGTTAGTGCCGGGGTGGGGCGTTCTATATGCCCAACGGCCTAGATAGGCCACATATCACCTGCTCTATCGGCACTTTTTGGGGGATGCCCACGGTGCCTGTGTTCTGCCGCCTATTTTTTCCCAATGGCTGGTACTCACGCACCCCCCCCCCCCCTCCGGGGTCCCACCAGTCCGCCTGCCTATTCCTTAGTTTGGCGCTCGGACTGGTTGTACTCTACTGCTGTGAAGTCAACAGCTTCTTTTTCAGTTATACCCTCCTCCCGGAGGTTCAGACCCTTGTCTCCCTATCTTTTCGCTAGGGCAGACTGTGTACTCCTTCTGCTTCGGGGTACTCCCCTACTCTTCTCCGGAATAGGCTATCCAGATCGGCCAGTCTTCTGCTGTTAGTCCTCTGAGTTATGGACTCTGCTCCTACGGGAGTGCTCAGCTTTGCATAAAGCTCCTTGAAGACCTGCCGTCCTTCTCCTGACCCAGCTGCCTCCTGGATCTCTTGGCCTTCCGGATTTGGAACTTATTCCTCGCTGCGGTGAAGTTCCCTTGAAGACCGCGCTAGTGCATCTACCGTACCTTCATCACCGTTCTACTTCCTACAACTCAGTAGGTAAGCTCTACATGGTACTAAGTTATTAATTCCTTAATTACTTGCTGATGCTTCCATGCATTCTACTGACTACTCTCCCTGTAGTCTTTGGGTTTGCTGTTCTCCCTCTCAACTCCTACCCTCCATCCCTTCTCAGGAGATGCCGGGGTTTCAGGTTGGGAAAATGCCATCCCGTCCTGGGCCGGGCTTGTGGGATCTCCCCCGGGCATCCTCAGCTAGGGAGTCCCCATATGTGAAGACTCATTCCTGCTTGTTCCTGGAGATAGCACAGTTACTTACCTGTAACAGGTGATCTCCGGAACAGCAGGAATTAGTCTTCACAACCCGCCCACCTCCCCTAGGAGTTGTATCTCTTTCTCTCTCTTCCTTCCTCTCCTCTCCTTCTGGCTCAGCTATGAAACTTAACTGGGGAGAGGCAGTAGGAAGGGCGGGAAGCCACCGCGCAGGCGCGGGGGATGCTCCCAAAGGCTTTCTGATTGGATGCTGGGGAGCATTCCCGTGCGGGCTCCGTCGGCGACGTCTCCCATATGTGAAGACTAATTCCTGCTGTTCCGGAGATCACCTGTTACAGGTAAGTAACTGTGCTTTTTAGAAAGCTGCTTTTTCCCCCTGTCGATCCACCAGTATGCAGAGATTTCAAGGGGGAGAAGTACAGTATTATGTGTGTATTCCTGACTTACCATAGGAATATATGCATATTCATTTTTTGTACAAGCGCAGACGCATGCCCAAATTTTTTTAAAAGGTTTCAGCCAGAGCTTTACATGAGGAATTAAAGAAGCGATTCTCCTTAATCTCCCACTTTTTATTTGCACGTCTAAATTTAATAAAAAACAATTGTGGCTTTACTAGTTGATTGGTGGCACCTATACAAATAGGTTTGTAAAATGGCCCCAATACACATGGAATTGCCGGCACTTATGTAGAAGTTGCAAAATCACCACTTGTGCATGTTAAGTGCCCCTATGTCCATGCAAAAGCTGCCCAGTTAATGTTGCCTTTTTCCTGCACGTGCCTATTTGCAAAATGGCTGCTCCCACTGTACATGCCTGCACGTCTTACAAGTATTTTAGAAAAGGCTCCATGTTCGACAGAGTCTTTTGTAAAACAGAAGGGGAACTGAGCACATCCCAGCCCGGATGTATCTGTATCTTTCTGCCACATTGTCTTGGCCTCGACGTCTGTGTTCTTATCTTAACAACCTGTCTAAAGTAGACCTCTACATATATTATGCAACATTGCTTCTCAACCTTCTCCTGAACACACACTGAGTCAGGAAGGTTTTCAGCCACAATGAACAGTCGAGCGGCAGCCTTGAACCGAGAACCTGGGAAGGTACTGTTCAAATCCCACTGATACTCCCTGTGACCAGAGCTGGCCCTGCCACTATACAGGTTAGATGTCTAACCTAGGATGACAGAATCTAGGGAGTGGCGGGTGAGCAGCACTTTAATACTGCCTTCTGTGTAGCGCAGGTCCTTTTAGCACAGGTTCACACTGAGGCCCTGCTGCATCTAGCCCTCTCCAATAGTGCTTGAGAATGGGCCTGTGCTCGAGGCCCCAGGCTGTGCTGAGTTTCTCCAGTCTCAGCTCAGGAGAGGTGGGGGTCGCAGAGCCGGAAGGGGAAGGGAACAAGATAGAGATGTTGGAATGGGGCGGGGGAAGGGGAGATGTTGGCTGCCTGAGAGGGAGTAGAGCGGGGAAAGGGAGATCCTGGACATGGGTGGGGAAAAGGAGATGAAATGCTGGACACACGAGATAGAGAAGGAAGGGGTGATGCTGGACTATGGGGAGGTAAGTAAGGGATACAAGGTAGAGAAGGAGAGATGAGATGAGGGACACTGGGGTTTGGTTGAGAAGGGAAAAGATGATTCTGGACATGGGAAAGGAACAGGTACAGGGTGCTTCTGGAGTATTGGTGGGGGTGGGGATAGGTACAGAAAGGAGAGATGAGATGCTGGGAAGAGAAGGGGAGATGTTGGATACTTTGTAAGAAGGGGAGGTGAGATGCTAGACAATGGGAAGATAGACAAGGGAAGGGGAGATGATGGATTATGTGCGATAGGGCCTGGAACTACCCCGGGGAAGGGATGCATGGCTGAAGATTTGCCTAGGGTACCAGACACCCTAGGACTAGCCCTGCCTGTGAACATGTCAGTTAACCCTCCACTGCCTCAGGTTCCTTAGTCTCGTTTATTGCTGCTTTTCTGTGTTTCTGTACTCAAATTACTGGCTATTGTAAACTGTTATGATGTATATACCATTAGTTGTATATTAAATTCTGCAAATAAGGTCTGCTGTGAACAAGGAATCCTTTTGTACCTAAATATAACTCACCTTGAGCTACCACTGAAAAGTGAAAGCAAAAAAAAAAAAATTCAGTTCTATCTTCTTCCTCAAGAAATATTAGTTATGTTCCCTTTACTGAAAGTGTAATATGCATGAGGTAAATTTGCACATATTGAAGGCCCACTACTATATAATGAGGTGACAATCACTGCAAAGTACATGGGGACTTACTGCAGGAATTCCGCAGCTAATTTTCAATGTAAAAAATGACTTTGGTAGTTTCTCTTTCAAAATAAGCTGGCAGAAAGTCTGTCCGTTAAAAGCTCCGAGTACTTCACATCTGATATTTGTGGGGATGGCCCAGGGGGATAAAATTACATGCACACTTTTGAAAATCCCATGTGCTCATGCTGGTTTATTCCATCAACTAGATACACTCCTGAGAGCACCTTTTTTCCAATCTGCTTAACAGTATGAAGACCATGGATTTCTGTACAGATTTTAGTTTTTCTGGAGGATGGTAATTTTCAATTGTTATTGCAAACCGCCCTGATACCTATGTAAAGGTCATGTTAATAAAGATAAAACAGGCTATTTTGCAAGGGTAAACGCCTTTGAAAATTTCCCCCTACATGCAGATTGTCCTCTATGCAGTGTACAGACTAAACAATATTATATACAATATGAAACATGCAACATAGAAGTTGAAAAGTGATTATAATGCTGTAAATCAGTGTTTCTCAAGCTTATTCTGGTCTACCCCTTGGCCAGTCTGGTTATTAGAATATCCACAATGAATATGTATGAAATATATTTACATGCAATAGAGGCAATGTATGCAAATCTATCTCATGCAAATTCATTGATAGGATCCTGAAAACCAGGCTGGCTAGGGGGTACACCAGGACCAGCCTAGAAGCATTGCTGTAAATACTTCTTAAAACCATGGATATTCATTCCAGACACTAACATTTAAATCTCTTTACTTCTTCTTTCCATATCCTTTATGTTGGTGGAAGTGAAGAGAAATGCTCCCACAGTTGTGCAAACATCAATGTGGCTACAAAAGGGAAGGGGGGGGGGGGGGGAAGAACAGGTGACTGGCTGGGGCTGATGCCAGGCCAGGAGGAGAGGTGACTTGCTGGGACTGATGCTAGGGGTGGGAGGGAGACTGGAAATAGGCTGAAGGTGGAGTTGGGACTGAAAGAGAGCTGATGCTTGGAGGGGAGAGGGAAATGAAACTGGAAATGGGCTGAAGCTGGGATTAGAGAGGGGATAGGACCTGAAAGGGGCTGATGCTGGAGGGAACTGGAAGGAAGATGATGCTGAGGGACTAGGACTGGAAAGGGGCTGGGAGTTAGGACTGAAAGAGGACTGATGCTTGGGCTAATGGTGAGAAGTAGAGCTTGGATTGGTACTAGAAGAGGGATGATATGGGGGGGCTCAGATTGATTCTGGGATGGGGAGCTGAGATTAGAAGGCGTTGATAACGGAAATAAACTAAACTAATGCTGGGTCCAGGGATTAGAACTGGAAGGGGGCTGATGGTGCATCTCGGACTAGAATTTCAGCACTTTTCTTTAGTCTCAAACCTGCCTCACCTCTCATTATGTTCCAACAATAGGCAGCCACCTCCCCCAGCCCAGATGCTACTAGGTATCATAAGGAAAGGAATGGAGAATAAAACAAAGGATATTATAATGCCTCTGTATCGTTTCATGGTGCGACTGCACCTTGAATATTGTGTGCAGTTCTGGTCACCGTATCTTAAAAAGGATATAGCGTTATTAGAAAATGTACAGAGAAGAGCCACCAAAATGGTAAAGGGGATGGAAGGATACCCCTATGAAGAGAGGCTAAAAAGGTTAGGGCTCTTCAACCTGGAAAAGAGACGGCTGAGGGGAGATATGATAGAGGTCTATAAATTAATGAATTGAATGGAACGGGTAAATGTAGATCAATTGTTTACTCCATCAAAATATAGAAAGACTAGGGGACATGCAATGAAGCTACAGGGTAAACTATTTAAGACTAATGAAGGCAGATAAAGACCAGTATGGTCCATCTAGTCTGCCCAGTAAGATGGCAAGAGTAGGTGCACCTGCCGCTCTGTGCAGGCCACTCCTCCCCATGTCTTGTTTAAGGGTGAACCCACCGCTCCACGTAGGACACCCCTGTTTGTTGAGAATTTAGATAGTTAAGTTTATTTTTATTTTATCCTGTTGCTGTAAATGGATCCACTGTGTCTGTCCCATGCCATTTTGAATTCTGTCACTGTATTTGCCCCCACCACTTCCATCGGGAGGGCATTCCAAGCATCCACCACCCTTTCAGTGAAAACGTATTTCCTGACATTGCCTTTCAGTTTACCCCCTTGCAGCTTCATGTTATGCCCTCTAGTTTTACAGCTTCCCCGTCTCTAGAATTTGTTACCAGAGGATGTAGTAAAAGCTGTTAGTGTAGATGGGTTTAAAAAAGGTTTGGACAAGTTCCTGGAGAAAGGGTCCATAAACCATTATTAAAGGGGACCCAGGATATCACTGATTGACTCAATACAAGCATTGAGGAACCTGTATCTTTTGGGGAAACTGCTACGTACTTATGACCTAGATTGGCCATTATTGGAAACAGGATTCTGGGCTTGATGGACCTTGGTCTGACCCAGTATAGTATGTCTTATGTTCTTATGTTTCTTGACCCTGCTGATGCCACATCTCTACATTTCATGGGGCACTTCCTCCAAATGGGAGCGTTTTGCACATACTATGACAGTTGTGAACCTCACTTCTAAGCCAGAGTATGTGACGTGTGATCTCGGTTTCTCAAATTTACTGCTAATGCTCGGAGTAGTACTTGCATTGTGCCAAAGAGAGCCTTCCTCTGGAGTTTGTAAGATGTTTTGTGTATGGGTAATTTATCAAGGTGTGCTTGGACATAAAACTCTTAATTAGGCCTGTGGCACCCAACATGATGGGAAATAACTTGGTATCTTTCTGCCACATTGTCTTGGCCTCCAACTGCATTTCTTGGTACTTAAAGATTTTCTCTCAACGCAATTCAGGGAGTAGTCACTCGGAACTGAGACCTCTATAATCGATGCAGTTCTAGTATTTTTCTCCTTTACCATTGTTTCCCGTTTCCTCACATCCAGCTTTTTATCGGTCGGAATGGGAGTATCCCAGGTGATCATAACCTCTTCATTCTCTGTAATTCTCTTAGAGTCATGATCCCAGTGCTTTTCAGGCACAATGATGTTGTAGTGCTTACAGAGTTTCCAGTGGATGAGGCGCGCTACTTATGTCTTTCTGTATAGAAATTTTCTGCCATCAGAACTTCACAGCTAACTATGAGGCGAGTTCTTTTCACCCTTGTGGATCTGTTGATTCTCATTCCTGCTTGGTATGTGGCAAGGGCCACTGACATTGCTGCTGCTGCCACCTCCCAGAGGCCTGCCTCTCCCCGTTTTCCTTCTCTCCTCTTCAGCCTGCACAGGCCCACTGATGCTCTCTTCTTTGACTGCAGAGCCACTGAAACTACAGATCTCAGGCCACAGAGGCTGCTGTGCACCACACCTAAATTTCTAGTTACAGTATCATGGCAGTTTGGCACCAGGGTTTGTTGAGTGCTGATATAGAGTTCCAAAAGGATGTAATATTGTAATGCAGGTATACATTTATTAGCAGCAGCAGTGTCCACGGCTGCACGGTATTGGTACTGAGAAAGTTTTGGAGAGAACTGAAGACCTGTTAAGGTCCAGACATGAACATGCCATCTACCACTTACACTCTCATGGTGAATGACAATGTTGATCTTTACGATGATAAATGGAGGCAGATTGGATAGTAAAGTGGCTATATCCAAGCAGATGTTCAATACTGTATTTCTGTGGGTACAGATGTTGACAGTAGTGCAGTATTACCATGAAGAAAGATCTCAGCTTTAGTAAAGATTTATTAATGCTTGCAGGCCAGGGCTTTAATTGGGTGTGATACAGATGTTTATACTTGTACCACCATATAGACAGACAATATCAGTGCCGATGTGCACGGCAAGACAGATTCATTGTGAGAGGCACATGCAGGTACTGGTGACGCTTTCTCAATACAAAAATCGGGAATGGTGAGAGAAAACAATATAATTTATATGGAAATAGGCATGGGAATAAAAGTGTACTATATATACTATAGTAATATTAGTTTCAGATAAAAACAGAAAAGTCTGAAATTTCGGAGGTCTGGGTGTCCCAGCACCCATAACTTGGTGCCCTTTTGCACTATTAATTGCTCCTTTACTTATCACATCTTTTTTTATTTATTGACTTTTCCCCTATTTTCTTCTCAGACTTGCTGACGATCTTGGCCACAGGTATCTCAGTTTTCCTCCCTTCCTCCCTTCAATAGTAGTTCTTTAATAGTCATAAAATCTGTTCTTCCTTGTTGCCTCCTCTTGTGTGCATGTCTGTTTTTTCCAGACCTGAATCATTTAATAGCCCCTTTGTTGATATCCCTGAATCCTCTCTCCACCTTCTAGAATTCCAGATTCTGCCATTGCTAGGCTTCTCTGTCACCCTCCTTGGTACTCTCACATATTCCCTTTCCTCACTTCCCATTAGTGGTTCCTTCTCAGACTGTTCTTTTTTTTTGCTGTTCTTGTCCACTATTACTCTGCTTCTTGCTCTCAGTATCCTTGAACCAAACAATATGATCATACTCCCTCACCACCTTCATTCTTGCATCCTTCCACTGCAACAAATTGCCTTCGTAATCCAAGAAACTCCCACCTGGTTTCCATTCCCTGCTTTCAAGCTGGTCTTTCTTAATGCCACTTGTTATCTCGGTTCTGTTTACTTTCCACTGTTTTATAACTTTGCTTAGCTTTGTCCTTGCCGTGATTGTGTGAGGTTTCCTGACAGGGCGCCATATGAGAGCTGTAAATAAAATTCTGTGACGACATAAACACAGAATTAGATTATTTTTCAAGTAACGGGATGACAGAAATCTAGTTCATGAAATCCTGCATGTGGAGTAAAGTACACGGAGGTCATCAAAAATGAACTGAAGGACATGTGTCCAGTTTGAGGCTGATTATTGTGTTAAGATGGATGATAAAGAAATGAGCCAGTGACATTAGAAGAAATACCAGTGTGAGCAGGTCAGGAGGGGACACCTTTTTGTTTGGGGGACCTATCCCTAACCCCTAAGCTGCCCAATTGCTGATGTTGTATAGCAAAGGGTTGGTTGGGCCATGACCTCAGTGGCCTACCCAGTTCCACTGCTTGTGCCTGCCAGTGTGCAGATTTATAGCAGATCGATATCCCAGTGCTGATGGACAGTAATGATCAGTAGTGGTGATCATGTTCCTGCAATATTGGCAAGGACCAAGATAATATTTTTATTTATTTCTTTATTGTGCATCTGCTGAATACAGCTCTTGTACCCGCATTTCTCAATAGTTTCTATTATCCCTGAATTAGATATCCTTTACAGTCCTCACAACTACTGAACTGCTTTTTTCTGATACTTTACATACACATACCGTTTAAGTCTGACATTGCTATCATGTATGACGGTTTAATAACACAAAATCTTGAAGACTTTGTAAAAATTGTGACAAAAAGTTGTAATTTGACATAACTAGCACAATACCCATAAACCATAATGCTTATTTACCATTAACAAACTGGTATGACTTATGATTGGAATGGGTCAGTCCGCCATAACTGACTTGTGTTCTAGCTGTTGACTTGCCCTTATCTCACCATCTCAGTCGTAATTTTCATCTGTTTGTTTCTAGGCATTCTTTGTACTACCAAGCTGTCAGGTTACCCAGTTCTAGGAGGGAGAGTTTAGGCCATTTCTGAATTTCTGATAACCTTAACCTGATGCATTATGGGACAGGCAATACTAATTTTGATGGGTAGAATTAGGGGACTTCAAATACTGCATTGCTTTGAGATGTAACGGCAAAATCAGGAATGGCCAAAAAGTCTCCCTGTTGGAATGAGTAACTTGGAAACTGTGATACTTTGAATGCAGACCTAAACATATAGGTGTAGATTAACCCCACAACACTGAGCTCTTCTTTTGAGTAGATAAAAATTCTGAATCGGCTAGATGGAGTGAAGGACAGGGCCATCCCAGCACTAGTTAAACGTGTCAATCATTTCACCTCTCCCATTGCCTCCAGCAATTCAGAGCTGCCAAATAACCCAGTTCTAGGAGGGAAACCTTTTGGCCAGTCCCGGTTTTGAACTTACATCCCAAAGCACTATAGTTTTTGTAGTCCTCTGTCTGATCGGCATCGGGCCGGGAAGCGGGAAGGGAATCCCCTCCCCGATCAGCGGCCCAAGGTCCAATCAGTGCCTCCAGTGTTTTTTCAAATTCAGCAGCACGAACGGGCACCATCACCAACACCACCAGACTCTCCTCTGTCTGATCAGCATTGGGCCGGGGAGCGGGAAGGGAATCCCCACCCTGATCAGTGGCCCAAGGCCCAATCAGTGCCTCCGGTGTTTTTCAAATTCAGGAGCGCCAACGGGCACCATCACCAACACCACCAGACTCTCCTCTGTCTGATTGGCATCGGGCCGGGGAGCGGGAAATGAATCCCCTCCCCGATCAGCGGCCCAAGGCCCAATCAGTGCCTCCGGTGTTTTTTCAAATTCAGGAGTGCCAACGGGCGCGTCCATGCCTGGCGGGCCTGTGCCGGAGAGCCTTGCCAGAGGGCCCTTTGGCGTGAGACCGTGGCTACAGAGCTTGATAAACTCACCACCTTCTGAGCCCCGATCGACGACAGGGTGAGGAGCGGAGGGCTGCAACCCCTCCCACTACCCCCTCCGCCGGCCAACTTGGGCTCATCACCACCACGAAACCAACATCAAAGAAGAAATGACCCGAACCCACACACCCTCGCCAACTTATCCCACACCATGCCAGCACACGCCAAGTAAGTCAACCTGCCCTGCACTGCCTGTAAACTCTTTTGCTACCTCAGTGCTTGAAATAACCCTTGCTGCATAGCCTGTAGACTCACATGCTACCTCAGTGCTTGAAATTTACTCTTGCCGCACAGCCTATAGACTCCATTACTGCTTGTAATTAACATACTGCATAGCCTGTAAACTCAATGCTTGAAATTACTCTTGCTGCATAGACTCCATTACTGCTTGTAATTAACATACTGCATAACCTGTAGACTCCACTGCTGCTTGTAAATAATAACTACACTGCATTGCTACCTCACTACTTGTAAGATAACATTTGCTGCATAGCCCCTCTCTGTTCCTTCTATGGCTCCACATCACATTGTCTTCCTTTTCCTCATACTCCCTAATTGTTTCCCCTCCTACCAGCACCATCACTCCTTCACTCCTTATCCCTCCCTTACCACCCTCACTGCCCCCTCCATTCTGTCTTCTACCCTATCATCAGCTCTTGAGCTTCAGCACTCTCTCCCTCTCATCCAACCATCTCCACTCTCTCTAAGGCAACCTCACCGTTGTTTCCGCTGCACTGTCTCCTCTCTACCCCGTACTCTGCTACTCCTTCTCCTCCTCTCAGCCGGTGATATCAACCCCAATCCTGGCCCCCCTAGATTTCTCTCTCGCTCTGAGAAGAGGTCCTCACGCAGCATGTCTAATCTTATCCATATCCCTCTCCTTTCCCCTTCCGCTCTCCATTTCTCATGTGCCTTGAGGAACGCGCACTCTGTCTCTAATAAACTTGCTTTTACTCATGATCTTTTTATCTCTAATGCTCTACACCTCCTTGCTCTAACTGAGACCTGGCTTCTCTCAGATGACATCGCATCTATGGCTGCTCTCTGTCATGGGGGCTTTCAGTTCTCCCACACACTTCCTCTCACTGGCCATGGTGGTGGTGTTGGGCTTCTACTTTCTCCCTCCTGCCGATTCCAACCCCTCATCCTACCTCATTCTCACTCCTTCCTCTCTTTTGAAGTCCACTCCATCCGCCTCTTCACTCCACTTCCTCTCCGAGTAGCTGTTATTTATCGTCCTCCTGACAAGTCTGCTTCTACCTTTCTCACCGAGTTTGACTCATGGCTATCCGTCTTTCTTGACTCCTCCTCCCCCACTCTTATTCTTGGGGATTTCAACATTCATGTCGACAATCCCTCTGATCCTCATGCTTTAAAGCTCCTCTCCCTTACCTCCTCGTTTGACCTCCAACTCTGCTCCATTGCCCCCACTCACCAGCTTGGCCACTACCTGGACCTGATATTCTTCTCTAACTGCTTACCCTCGAACTTCTGTTACTCAGTTCTTCCCTTATCTGACCATCACCTTTTAAGCCTTAATATTCATTATCCACTGCCTCAGCTTCGTCCTGTCTTATCCAACCTATTTAGAAACCTTCATGCTATTGATCCCTTAGCTCTCTCTTCTACCATTTCTTCACCTCTTTCTTCCACTTTGTTATCTAAATCTGTTGACGAGGCAGTAACCTCCTATAATGCTGCACTTTCCTCGGCCCTGGATGCTGTCGCCCCACCCATCCCATGTCCTGTGAGGCGTTCTACACCCCAGCCCTGGCTCACATCCACTACCCGCTATCTTCGTTCCTGTGCCCGCTCAGCTGAGTGTGTGTGGCTCAAATCCCGCTCTCGTGCTGACCTACATTTCAAATTCATGCTTGTTTCTTTCCAGTCAGCCATAGCTCTTGCTAAACAAGACTACTGCATCCATTTGACTAACTCTCTTGCCTCTGATCCTCGCCGTCTCTTTATTACTCTCAGTTCTCTCCTCAAGGTGCCTCTGCCTCCAGTCCCTCCCTCACTTCCTGCCCAAACGCTGGCTGACTACTTCCTTGACAAAATCCACAAGATCACTTTCCAATTCCCCACTATTCCAACTACTTCAACTACTTCCCCTCTTCACTCCCAACCCTCTCCCCTACCACTGCTACCCTTTCTTCCTTCCCTATGATCTCTGAAGAGGAAACCACACTCCTTTCTTTCTCCAAACTCACCACCTTTTTCTCTGATCCTATCCCCACCCACTTCCTAAGCCCCATCTCCTCCCTTCCATCTCTTATATTCTCAACCTATCGCTCTCCACTGAAACTTTCCCTGCAGATTTCAAGCATGCTGTAGTCACACCCCTCCTCAAGAAACCCTCACTTGATCCCTCTTGTCCTTCTAACTATCGACCCATCTCTCTCCTTCCCTTCATATCTAAACTACTTGAACGTGCGGTCCACCACCGCTGCTTTGACTTCCTCTCCTCTCATGCCCTCCTGGATCCTTTACAGTCCGGCTTTTGTCCCTTACACTCTACTGAAACAGCTCTTACCAAAGTCTCCAGTGACTTGTTCCTAGCAAAATCCAAAGGCCTCTACTCTGTCCTCATCCTTCTTGACCTCTCTGCTGCTTTTGACACTGTTGACCACAGCCTTCTCCTTGATACCCTGTCCTCGCTTGGTTTTAGTGTACTATCCTGGTTCTCCTCCTACCTCTCCCATCGCTCTTTCAGTGTGTGTTCTGGTGGCTCCTCCTCCTCTGCTACCCCACTCCCAGTTGGTGTCCCCCAGGGATCCGTCCTAGGTCCGCTCCTTCTATACCCAGTCTCTTGGTGTGCTTATCTCGTCCCATGGCTTTTAGTACCATCTCTATGCCGATGACTCCCAAATCTACCTCTCTACGCCTCTAATCTCTCCGGCAATCCAGACCAGGATCTCTGCCTACCTTTCTGACATTGCTGCCTGGATGTCTCACCGCCGCCTGAAACTGAACATGGCCAAGATTGAACTCCTTATCTTTCCCCCAAAACCTCCCCTCCTCTTCCTCCTTTCTCAGTCTCTGTGGAAAACTCTGTAATCCTTCCTGTTTCCTCGGCCCGCAATCTGGGGGTTTTCTTTGACTCCTCTCTCTCTTTCTCCACACATATCCAGCTCATAGCTAAGACCTGAAGTTTCTTTCTCTACAGCATCAGCAAAATCCACCCCTTCCTTTCTGAGCACACTATTAAAACCCTTATCCACTCCCTAATCACCTCTCGTCTTGACTTCTGCAACCTACTCCTTGCTGATCTCCCTCTGAATCATCTCTTTCCCCTTCAATCTATTCAACATTCTGCTGTGCGACTAATCTTCCGCCAGCCTCGCCATACCCACATTACTCCTCTTCTCAAGTCACTTCACTGGCTCCCTATCCGCTTCCGCATCCAGTTCAAACTTCTCCTCCTGACCTTTAAATGCATTCACTTTGCGGCTCCTCAGTACCTCTCATCTCTTATCTCTCCTTACAAGCCCTCTCGGGAACTCCGCTCTTCTAACAAACTACTTCTATCTATGCCCTCCACTCCTACTCCTCCACTGCTAACTCCAGACTTCGCTCCTTTCACCTTGCTGCACCTTACGCCAGGAACAAGCTACCGGTGTCTATACGCCAGGCACCCTCTCAAGCCCTCTTTAAATCCAGGTTGAAAACTCACCTCTTCACTGTTGCTTTCAGATCTTGACTTCTGTGTTTTGACTAGATTGTAAGTGCCGTGTTTTTGTCTTGACTAGATTGTTAGCTCTGTGTTTGTCTTGACTAGTTTGTGAGCTCTGACGAGCAGGGACTGTCTCTTACTTGTCTGTACAGCGCTGCATACGACTGGTAGCGCTATATAAATGCTCAGTAGTAGTAGTCCCCGATTTAGTCCATTGAATTCAGCACTGCAGGTCCCATAATGCACTAGCATAGTGTTGTCAAAACATTTCCCTCCTGGAATTGGCAGCGTTGGCAACCACTAATCCTTTCAAACATCTCCATGGGTTAGCCATGAGCAGCAGACTGGCTGGAAAAAAGCATTGCAATGAATGAGTAGAGAAGTGATGCTGAAATAAGCAGAGTAACAAGTGTAAATATGGAAAAAGAACCCACATTGTTTTAGCAGATATCTGACTTTCTCTCTTGGTTTATCGCCAGCCTTCTACTTTTCTTTTTTTTGTTCTGATGCTCGCTGACAACCCTCACATCTATCAATGTTCACGCTTTTCATGGTTGAAATATATTTTTATTGATGCAAATACAGCTGTTGTGTTAGAAGAAACTGAGAGAGAAAGAAGGTAGTGGAAGAACTGGGATAGGTGGGAAGAATGATGGTGGGATGGGAGAGCTCCTGGAGGCATTGCTGCCTGTTACATTCAAGGCAGCTGTTTGACAGTCTCAGCAAACAAGGCTCCTGGGGTGAGAGCTTTCCAACCATCTCCCTTACAAAGCTTAGCAAATATTTACTCAGGGCTATTAACTGTGTAGAGAAAAAAAGAAGAGTAAAGCAGTTCCTGGGCCACCTGCCTCACTAACATTGTCACAGCCTGTTAGAAAATGGTCAAAGCAGGTTATTCATCTGTGTCTAAATAGGAGGGGATGTTATTTTCAAGCCGCCTTCTGGGGGCAAACAGTTCTGCTACTGCAGGCTCATAAACCAGTCAAGGCTGCAAACTATCCAGTTTTCTGTTTTATTTTTCCCACAAATCTATTACAATAGTTCCAAAAACTGGAAAGTTTGAGTGCAAAAACAGACAAAAGATTTTTGAGTAAATATTTACTACCTTGAGAGCTGTACTGAGTTCTGGAGGCCATGTCTATAAAAGGACATAGATACATAGAAAAAGACAGCAAATAAAGATCATACGGACTATGCAGTCTGCCCATCCATATGAACCATTAAGCTCTACAGTTCCTCCTTCTCCTTCAGAGACCCTCTGTACTCATCCCATGCTTTCTTAAATTCAGATACAATTCTTGTCTCCACTATCTCCATTGGGAGGCTGTTCCTTTCTGTAAAAAAATTCTTTCCTCAGATTATTCTCAAGTCTGTCCCATTTCACCTTCATCCTATGACCCCTCGTCCCAGAGCTTCCTTTCAACTGTAAAAGGGCCGCCTCCTGTGCATTTATAACATGCAGATATTTAAACATCTCTATCATGTTACCCTCCCCTGCTTATCTTCCAAAGTATATATATTGAAATCTTTTAAGTTTATCCCCATACACCTTATGACGACCTGTTGACCATTTTAGTAGCCCAGGCCTTGACACATTTTGTGCGGATTTAGGAGCCGGGGCAAAATCTTAGGAGCCAGTGCTTGTGACCTCCTCATCTCCCTCCCCCCCTCCGGTTCTCTCACACTGGTCTCATGAGACCAGCACCAGAGTTCCTACACCATGCGTCATCTTTAGATAACAATAGTTATAGCTTTGGATAGCAAGTGTCTCTGTGGGTGTATGCTGCAATGGTGATGTGCCTGTCTGTGTGTGGGATGTGACGGTGGGTGCAAGGCTACAGTGCATATGTGTTTGTGCTGCAGAGCTGGGCAGCCTCATTGTGTGGTGCAGAGGTGGGTTGCCTGTGTGTGCATATGTAATATGTGTGGTGTAGAGGTGAAGTGTACGTGTGTGTGGTGTCTCTGTGTGTCTGTCATGCAAAGGTGGAATGTGTGTATGTGTCTGTAGTGTAGGGATGAGGGACATGTGTGTGTGTGTGTGTGTGTAGTGTATGGGGTGGGAGTGAGATGCTTGCGTGTATGTTCAGGGGGGGGATGCACCCTTTGGCATATATAGATTGTCATTTTTGTGTCATGCATTCATCCCTTTAACCTCCCCACTTCAACCCCCCCCCCCCCCCCCCACACACACACACACTCTCTGTTCCCCTTCTGGACTTTTTCCCCCCTCTCCCTTCCCCCCAGCACTCCCACCCCTGCCCTCCATTTCTCCATCCTCTGTACTTTTTTTTACTTGTGTTTTTTTTCTTTTTTTAAGGTACTGCTTCTTTACATTTTTTTCTGCCTCTCTCCTCATTCTTTTTTTTCCTGAAAGCTCTGCTGCCCTGCACTACCCTTCCTGTCCGCCCACAGGGATCTGATCTCCTGCGGGCAGAACAAGAGGGATCTTTGCCATGATGCCAAAGGCATTATCACCTCCTTTATCCTGATGATCATGTTTCTCCCTATGTACTGTCATGAAGCTGAAGCTACTGAGAGTGCAGACTTAGAAAAAAACCCTGTCTTTCACAGAGCTGTTGATGTGCAGAGGATGCAATTACCTTGCAGCCCAGCTAGAGGGAGCAGGAGCAAAACTACTGAGGCTGAGTTAACACACCCAGCCACTGATTATGTAAGAGCTAATCAGCTGCACCTGACGACAAGCCCGGGAAACTCAATGGTAGGATGCCTTTATAAGAGAAAGGCAGTCCAGAGGAAAGGAGGCCAGCAGGCCAGCTGAAGGAATCAGTCCAGAGGAAAGGAGGCCAGCTGAAGGAACCAGTCCAGAGGAAAGCAGGCCAGCTGAAGGAACCAGTTCAGAGGAAAGCAAGCCAACTGAAGGAACCAGTTCAGAGGGAACCGGTCCAGAGGGAAGCAGTCTGGAGGAAAGCAGTCCAGAGAGGGACAGTCCAGAGCAGAGAAAGTCAGAAAGAAAGACAGCTTGAGGAGAGTCAGTCTGGAGAGAGACTCGGTAGCAAGGGACCACAGAGGCAAAGCGCTTGGGAGGAGAAAGCCATGCTTTGAGAGAGGCCTACGCTCACCGGAGGAGTCTGAATCAGGATTAAGAGGTACAAGAAGGAAAGGTTCTGATAGCAGAGCTACCTTTACCCAGAAGCAAGGAAATCCGGATTCCTCACCAGGTTTTCCTAAACTACAGAAGGGGCAAGCACTGCTCAGAAGGTTCCAAGGGAAAGCCTATCTCCAGAGAGAGGTGCCTCAGAGAGAAAGCTCCAGTTATACCGGCTACAGGAGGAAGCCCAGGTATGGTGCCACTTCATTTATAAAAGAAAGTTTATCTCCTAGAAGATCTGGTGAAACAGATGCTCAGTGCAGGAGAAAAGGAAACAAGTCAGAGCTTTACAAACCAGTATTGAAGGGCAGAAGAACAGGCCATGTTCGTTTGGGAGCCTTAGAACAGCCCTATTGGAAACAAGCAAACAGAGACAGAGTCTGGGAAAGTATAGCAGCAAGGGAGACATCCAATCCAGAGGGAGAGGCCAGTGACCCAGAGTCCATGGAAATAGACCTAGAGAATCCTATTCCCATGCCTCCAGATGAATTTATGGATTGTACCTTGTGTATTGCTAGTAGCCTTGAGTCATTAGCAGAACTGTGAATTGAACAGACCTTTTTGCTTTGAGAATGCTCATGCTTTGTGCTAAATGCCAGAGAACTGTTTTGCTTATTTAACTTGCTCTGAAGTAAGAGAATCTTTCAGTTAATCTCTCCAATCAACTGTGAAACTTGTAACAGTTTTTCTTCTTGCTTATGTTTGGTGAAACCCTGAAAGAAAGGACTTTCTTTATTTCTGTGCTTTACTGAGCCTTTGCGTTAAAGGGGAAATAAAAGCCTTAATACCCTCTATTTGGCTTATACAATTTGTTCATACAAGGAGCTGGACTACAAAGACCAACCTGCACTTGGCCTTAAAGAGCCCTTTCCTCCTTGAAACAATAAAAATGCTCAGCCTACCCTTACAGCCACTGGCCACCAGGGAGTGCTGACGACAGTACCCAAGCAGCATTCTAGCTTTTGCTGTCATACTTTATACCTGGTTGATTACTTTAAGATCATCCTATAGGATCACCCCCAGGTCCTGATCTTCTTTCATGACTGGAGCAGAAACTGAAAAGAGAGTTAGGGGAAGACAAAGGAAAGCAGAAGAGACCACCATGGCTCCAAAATTAAAATGCCAGACAATAAAGATTAAAAACAGTACTTTATTGTGAATTTAGTAACTGGAATGTATTATCTTTGGGAAATGTACATTGCTGATGTGTTTGTGTTTTGTTCAGCAGAAGAGGAAATGCATTTCTTTTTTTATTTCTTCAGTGTTGCTACATATATGGAGTTTGGTTTCTTGGGGTTCCTAGCACAACAGTTACTGTCTTTATAGTTCTGTTTCTCATTTGTGGTCCCTTGTTCTGTATTTGGTGAGACTCTGTCTGTGTTTTGCATGTATGACTGATGTACATTCTGTTATCATGTAGTTTCTGTGCAGAGCTCTGTAGTTCTGTTTTCCCAGGAGGAGAAGCATTGGTGTTTTATAAGATGTATTGGTTTATTCTTTGTACTGCTGCCTTTTCATAGTAAGGGTTGGCGCTGTGCGAGCCCTGGTATTGTTATATTATTGTTACAGTAAGGAGGTCATTCCATAAAGCGAACAACCTGCCTGGATGTATAGCTTAGATGTTATCAGAGTGAAAGCGTCTGCTACCATATGCCACACTATTGTGCCCCCACACGCACATGCACTTGTGTGGGGATGTAGGTATATGGGCAGAAGGGGACGGAGCAGGCGCATGGCTAGCTGCAACCACATGCAAAGCGTATTCAGGAACTGGCTGTGTATGCTCCCGGTGTCCCCCATGGATGTACATCGTATTCCTTTGGGAAAGAGGTATAAGGGCAGGACTAGCTCTGCAGAATAAAGGGCTGTATGTGTTGTCAACAGAGGCGTTATCTGAATCTAGTCTGCAATACATGTTGAGTTGAAACATATCTGAACCAGTGAGCTCTGTGCCCTGTTGGGGAAAGAGCTAAGGTATAGATATCAGCCACCTGCCTCAAAAACAAAGCCCTGAGGCAACGGAGAGCTCTTGCCTTCATAACACATCAAGTATTCAGTACACCGTACATGTTACACTTTGGTATGTGCAATTCCCTGGGATATGGCACAGCAGGTAGCTTACAGCAATATGGCCATCTGCAGAACGCCACAGGTGTTGGCATGCTCCGGAGTTGAGATAGATCACATCTGTAGCCAGCTCCATGACACATATGTATTGCATGGTTGTGTCTGCAGGCTGATGGACCTTTGAATACTTTCATATGGCAAAGGGTGCAGGGGCGAGGGAAAGTACTAGGACTGCATGACACACCCCCTACAGAGCTCTGGGGGTGGGAAGTCGTGTTTTCTACGCCGTGCAGCTCTTGTCCCTGTTCAGATATATGGTCTCCGCATGTATGGCCAGTATGTGGGTGGATATAGGAGAGAAGCATGTTGGACAGAACGATGCATGGTAACTGCATTGTACTGGGGGCTTGCTCGGGAGTCCCTGTTTTGCAAAGCTGCAGTTCTGAGGGGACATGACTGGCTGGCCAGTATCTGGACTGTAGGGATGAACACTGCATTAACAGCAGCCAGTGGGGCACCTTTTCACTGCAGAGGTGTTGCCATGCGGAGAGGGTGAGAGTCGGCAAAGTCTATTGCTGTGGAATATGGTGTGCAGGTGTACATCTATTCATCCAATTCCAGAACAGCATGTCCACGAACTGGGCATTCATGTTCCAGAATCGCGCTCCACGTAGTCTTTTTGCAGAGTTTTACGTACTTGGTAGTTGGCACTGGAGGGAAGTCATGTAGAAATCCGGTAGCCTTTCTTTAACCCCACTGCACATGTAAAAGATGTTCAGACATTCATGCCCTTATTAAATTATTGTTGGGACAAAAATGATAGAGGCAGATGGAACCTTATAGACTAAACAATTTATTGAGGCATCTGTCATTTTTACCACTCCAGACCAGGGTTTCTCATCCCAGTTCTTGGGATACACCTAGCCAGTCAGGTTTTCAGGATAACCACAATGAGCGAGATTTGCATACAATGGAGGCAATACATGCAAATCTCTCTCATGCATTCATGCTACCGAGAACTGGGTTGAGAATCTCTGCTCCAGCCTAACATGGCTAACGCTCAGAAAATTTTCATCATGTTGGGATAAAGAGGAGGCTTTTGAAGGACTCCACTGGAATTCACAGGGGCAGGCGGTGGGGCACAGTAATTACACAGGGCAGCAAAAAAAAGTAGCACTTGCCCTGTTCTTTTCAAATGATTATAAATCTAGAAATGGAGAAACATAGGCTATGATTTCAAGGTTCATCCAGTCTGCCAAGAACATTCCCGCTGCAGTGCCAGAGATCTTAGCTGATCTTGATTTTTCCTTGTTTGAATTTGATTTCGTTACCTTTCCAGACCCAAGCTCGAGGTGAGTTACCTTTCTGGAACAGTAGGATTTTCCCTGACCCAGAGGACTTAAAATATGACTGGGTACCTAAGGTAATGGAGGATGACATAACCTGTTCCAGGCTATGAGGCACGTCAGTAGGAGAAATAGGATTTGAACCTCAGCTTCCCTGATTCTCTGGCCACTGCTCTGATCACTAGGCTAGTACTTTAACCAAAAATCCTCCACATTTATCCCAGGTTTTCTTGAGTACTGTTATAGTTTATACTTTATCACCTCCTCTAGAAGGCCATTCTATGCATTTGCCAACCTTTCCATGACTATTTCGTAATGTTGATCCTGAGTCTACTATTGTATTAGAAAACGAGTAGAGAAGACAGGGTTCTCTTTCCTCCTTTTTCCCCTTCCCAGTGGTAATTTGCGTGCCATCTGGACTCCCCCTCCCCCTGTTATTTTTATACTAATGCATGACCTCTTGGAAACTGGACCTATGACAGAGTATTGAAATACCTGCTTTAAAGGCAAGCCTGAGGGAGAGAAAAGTATGAATATCCCCATGGATCCAGTGGAAGAGAATCTGACACTAGTCTTCTTGGTCATTGGTAACTTAAGCCGTGAGTGGTGGAAGATCTGATTCTGGTAGCAGATATATCAGTTCTAGTAGCTCCTATGAAACATGGGTCTGCACTTGTCTGCTCCTCCGTGTGAGGAGCAGAAATGGCACTGTCGAAGCCACATCAGGTTAAGCCGCTGATATGAGGGGTGGAAATGGCACTGGTGTGGTCTGATGGCGAAAGCACCAATATGAGGTGAGCGTGTGGCTTTACTGTGGGTCAGTAGTGAACATCCCACAGGGCCAATGAGAAAAGGAGGCCGTGATGTGTTGCTATTGCCTAGCAAAAGAAAGAGTAAAAGATAAGTAATGGAGGAGGAGGGATATGGAGAACTGGGAAGAGGATTAATGAGAAGATGATAGTAAGGTTGGATGGATCATAAGAGAAGGGGCGATGAAGGACTGCAAGGGATAGTAGGGTATGGGGTGACTTAGTACTGTAGTCGTAACTATATTTTCTGGTAAAATGTTAAGTAAAAATTCTCTTCCTTTAAAAGTATAGAGAAGGGTGACAGACATGATACAGGAGATGGGCTGGCTCCCTTACGAGTTAAGGCTGAATCGATTAGTGCTCTTCAGCTTGGAAAGAGACCGTAGAGAAGGAATGTGAAAGAAGTTCACAAAATCATGAGTGGGATGGACTAGGTAAATAGGGAAAAGTTATTTATGCCTTCAAACTGTATCAAAACTAAGGGACACTCCATGAAAATAACAGCTAGCAGATTTTTTTGAAAACGGAGAAAGTGTTTTTTTCACTCAACAAGCAATCAAGCTGTGGCTTTGTTGCCAAGGGATGTGGTGAAGGCATCTAACATAGCTGGGTTGGAAAGGGGCTTGAATCATTTCCTAGAAGGAAAGTCCATAAACAATTATTAACAAATTAGACCTTGGAAAGCTATTGCTGGTCTGTGGGAGGAGGCTGCAAGAAATGGATTTATTCTTTGTGGACTGTCGGGAGCATCTAGTGACCTAGATTGGCCATCGTTGGAGATAGGATGCTGGGCTTTATGTGCTTTTGGTCTGTCACGTCATGGTATGTCTTCTGCCATCTCTTAATCTTAAAGGATATTGTTTTGTTTGAAGCTGCTTTAGTAAATGTGACATGAAAAAAAATATTAGATAGATGGGAAAAGGAAAAGAAAAATGGGGAAATATATATAAATGAAGATGATAAAGTGAAAGAAGACCCAAGAAAAGAAGTTGAGAAAATGGACAAGATGAATATTTAATAAATAGACCTATGTCTTTACTCTGTTGATTTAACATGGTCGATTCTTCAGCTCTGGCAGAACATAACTTAAACAGCTAGAGATCCCAGTTAGATTGCCTCAGAACTACCAACTCCCCTCAGGCTTCTTGACTTTGGGTGTCTAGACTGGAGGAAGTCTCTGTGTGATTGTGGGTAGGGGTTTATACTGGAGGGTTTAAGCAGAGCTGTACCAAGGGTTGTGTCAGTGCTGCTTGTCACACAGGGCACAAGTATGGAAGGGGCACTGATGTCATCACTGGACTTCCAAGAAGCCCGGAAAGAGCGAGTTTCTGCACACAACTGGGTGAGGAGGGGGCACCAGGTTTGTGAGTCTCACAGGGTACATTTCTAGCTTGCTACACTCCTGGGTTTAAGGATCATTTATAAACTTAGCTATAGGTCCCAGGAAAGTCTGTTCATCGTTCTCCATCCTATAGTGCACCTGCCAACTCTTAATCAAGATTCCCCATACGAAATTATAATATTGGGAGGTGTGTTGAGCAACAACTGAGCCTCTGTAACTGATAAGTTGGATAGGCAGAACTGAGGCCATTAACCTCTGCTGCTGGTAGTTAAAGAAAACAAAAGTCCCAAAAATGTTGTAATCGTATCTGTTTCCTGAGCATGTGGAATAATAGCCACGCTGTTAATATGCATTAAAAGCTAATAAATTGCAATAGGAAGTGACTAATCTGCCATGGAAATTGCCAGCAACGTTTGGGGTATGCTTGTTCATAACCATCGTAATTAATTTTTAAGTGAGACCAGCTGCTCAAGAGAGAAAGAAGACAGAAAGCTCCTAATGAGGAAAGCTGATCCCTTTATGGATGCATATTGGGATGGAGTTCCTTTAACCCGTCCTACAGATGTGTGAATTGTTAATATTGTCTCCGCTCTTGGACTGCCTGCTTTTTTCGACCAGGCGTGAACCGCAGCAGCTCCAGGTAGCTGACGGGTACACTGCGATCAGCTGAGCAAAGAGTGAGGTAACTTTACTCTCATCCCTTCATTTTTATATTAATCCCATTGCCTTTTGGCATGCTTAATGAATCTTTAATCCAATCAATTCTTCAATAGCCCAGGGCTGCTGAGCGTCATCTTTGCCCCCGCGTTTGCTTACCACCAGCATAGCTGTCGGGTGATGAGTTTCTGGAGAGAAGCTTTAGATGTGGCTTTTTGACCCCCCCCCCCCCCCGTCATCCTTGAAGCATTTTGTCGCCCTGAGCACTAGTGTCAAATGGAAGGGCTGTAAGTGCCACAGTGCATTGTACGTAAGTTTATAAAGCAAAACTGGCTAGAAATTGACATCCAGAAACTGGGCCATGATGTGCTTTGACAGCCCCTGAAATAGGGGAGACGACAGGAGTCATGTAATGGTTTAGCACAGCTCTGCTGTATTGGTTGCAACAGGAAATTCAAGCATAGTTTAATTCGTTTTAAGTTGCAGACAAGTTGGACAGAAGCTGTGGTTAGTACTCCAGCCGCATGTGAAAGTGGGCCCAGGGCTTCTTTGATAAGAGACCCGTTTCACGGGAAGTATCAGAACAGCTGACTTCCCCTGTGTCAGTAAAGCCTTTATCACCATGGTAACATGCGTCATGGAAACTTTGACAGGTCTTCAGAGTAACCAAACTTGCCAAGTGCTGTATGCCGGTGCTCTGAGAGAGGAAAGGGGAGAAAATGAGACTTTTAGGAAGAATAGAGTGTGAAACATAAATTAGATCATGAGAACGGAGGGCAATGGAAACAGAGTGGGAAGGAACTCTTAATGCCCTTCACAGCAGTTTTGATGGAGACTTTTAAAATAGTTTTTACTCAGCTAGAGATCTGCTCGTTTTAAATATACCAGATTCAGTTTCAGAAGTTAAATCAATCTGGTGACTGTAGTAAAATTGGACCCACATTGAACAAATATACTGGACTAATGGAGTAAAACATCAATTCTTGAGGGCAGAGAATTGGTCTAGTTTCTAGAATACTCCTCATAAATATTCATGAAATCTGTACTGCATTCGTTGTATATAAACGTATCTCCTGCATATTCATTGTGAATATTCTGAAAACTAGACCAGACTGTGGCTCCTAAGGATTGTGTTTTGGCACTTGCTGAACTTTTCAACATAATGTTAGAAAGAAGTTGGGTGAGACAAAAGATGGAAGGATAGGACAGGGATGAAAGGTGCTTGAAGAAATAGAAGAGAGGAACTGAAGTGAAAACATGGTAATGGAAGAAAGACAAAGAAGGGAGACCAAGAGATGGAAAGCATTATGGGTCCAATATTCAGCAGTAGAGGTGAGCCCTTGTAAAGTGGTTGGCCATCACCACCAGAAGTTCAACCTGGATATCCAATGCCAGGGCTTTATCTGGCAACCAGCACTAAATATCTAGGTAGGCTGGATAGCAGCAAAGCTAAACGGGCAACAGCCACATGGCTTTGGCAGCGAAAGTTAGGTCAGCTTATGAGGTGCCTAACGTTTGCCGCCAAAGGATAATCGGGCAGCAGCTTAATATCAACGCTACTGCCCAGTTATCTCCGGGTACCACCTCTACTCCATGCATGGAAAGCCCCGATGCTAGCCAGCTAGCCTTGAGGCCTTCAGTGACGGCACTCACGGATATTCAGCAACACTATTGTGGTTAATACTGCTGAATATTCCAGTTGTTGCAATTAATGTGGTTAGTAAGCATGCTAACCATCGCTTTGAATATTGGGCCCTATAAACTTTATTTGTGAAAACTGGATATGTATACCAGCAGGCTGCTTGCAGGGTTCAAAGCCAGATTAAGTCATAAATTAAATGTTGATTCCAATCTCGTTCTCAGTGGACAATCATCACAACTATATCTAACATAGAAGCTGCTACTGATGGTAGTCTGTGCTCACTTGAGTAACAAGGCTGTAGTACATATTTAAGAAGTTCTTTAGAGGTTTTGTACTGGAAAATCAGGGGACATTTGGAGCAGGATTGAGATGCATTTGCATAGCTGTGTGTAAACTGGAAAACTTCTAAGAGGATGGTCATCCAGATACCTAAATGTTGGCATCTAATGCCTATGATCCAGATGTGTATATGTGGGAAGAGTGCCGTAATACACATGGCATGATCCAGTCAACTGCATGTCCAGGGTTCTCCTCATCTCCCTCCAGCAGCATGTCTCCTGCTGCTATTGCTGTCCCTGTCAGTATCCACGAAACTAACCCATTTGGAGGCAGTGCCCCAAAAGAATTTGTATAATGCATGGAAAGACAGAAGATCCTCAAGTACCAAGAAATGTTGTTAGACTAAGAAAATGTGACAGAAAGATAATTGTTTTGGGTGCCACTGGCTTGATCAGAAATAATTTTTGAGTTCACATTGACAAGTTCTTTGTATATATTAAATCCTATGAACTCCAGAAGGAAGCTTAATTTGGTA
Organism: Ichthyophis bannanicus; assembly: GCA_033557465.1. Taxonomy (NCBI): domain Eukaryota; kingdom Metazoa; phylum Chordata; class Amphibia; order Gymnophiona; family Ichthyophiidae; genus Ichthyophis; species Ichthyophis bannanicus. The sequence continues at coordinate 176,209,239 of CM066044.1, forward strand.
CAATGTAAGCATTAAGAGAAGCACTAGAGGTAAACCTGAGAGACTGATATCAGACCCAACATATCCTGGCTTAGAAGTGAGATTCATTACTGTCGAGGTATGCACAAAACAAACCATTTTTGGAGACGCTACCCTCCAAAGGATAACACAGTACCTTCTTCCATTTAACCAATGAAGCAGAATCACAGACAGATGGACACAATCTATCCATTCGGTATTAATATTTACACTTGTAAGTAATTTTAAGTGAGACCAGCTGAAAGGAATGAAAAAAAATTATAAAATATAAACTAAAAAGTAGACAAAAAAAGATAAAATAAGAAAAATAGCCTACCTAAATAACAAGCAAAATAGTAACAACAAAAAAATAAAAAAGCAAGGCAAAAATTTTCCCTAGGTCCTATAAATTTTTGACTAGCGCTTAGGTTTTCTAATTCTATTCCCAACCTTAGCTATGTGACAGTTCAGTTCTAGATGCTAAGTAATGGTAAGACGTCAGGATTAATATATATATGTGGAGATCCCCTTAGACAAGTTGCATGATATAACTGAGAACAATGGAGTCGATTTTCAAAGGTTTTAGGTTCCTAATTTTGGGAGTTATACATCAAATTGAGCCCCTTTTGAAGACTAATGAGGTTTGAACAGCTAAATTTAATGCATGGCTGTGGTGGCAGCATTTCTCCACACCCTAGGAATATTCGTCTTCCCTTACTTAGACAACTGGCTCATTCGAGCCCCTTCAGAGCCAGAGGCCAGGGTTGCTCTCTCTCGCACAATGCGCATCCTTCAGTATTTGGGAGTTGTCATAAACCTCCCAAAATCCAACCTTGCTCCCACTCAGTCCCTAGAGTTTATAGCTTTGCTGGATACCAGACAGACAAGGGCCTACCTTCCACAGCCCCGCAGCCTTCGCATTGTGCAGTTGGCTTCCCAAGCAGTGTTAAACCCTCACCTCACTGCTCGGGAAATGTTACATTTGCTAGGTCACCTGGCATCCATCGTGCATGTGGTTCCTTATGCTCGCCTCCATATGAGGGCAGCCCAGTGGACTTTATCCACTCAGTGGACTCAGGCGTCAGGTTGCCTGTCAGACAAAATAGCAAACTCAGATCGCCTTAGTTTGTCCCTGCAATGGTGGGGCAGTCACCCCAAAACTTTTGGTGGGGTCTCCTTTTCAGCAACTCCCACCTCAAGCCACTCTAACAACAGATGCTTCACAGGTGGGTTGGAGAGCCCACCTGCAAGGCCTCTCTACCCAGGGTACCTGGACTCCACAGGAAGCCTATCTACACATCACTCTCCTGGAACTCAGAGCAATCTTCCTTACTCTTTGAGTATTCCACACCCAGCTCAGCTACAAGACAGTCCTAATTCAAATGGACAATCAAGTAGCCATGTTCTGTGTGAACAAGCAGGGCGGAACAGGCTCTCTGTCGCTCTGCAATGAAGCTTTGCAACTATGGGCCCTCGCCAGAGAGCATCAGATTTATCTCCTTGCGGTGTATCTTCCAGGCATTCAAAACTCTTGGGCAGACAGACTCAGTCGAGTTCTGCTTCCACACGAATGGTCTCTCCATGTAGACCAGGTGGCCAAAATTTTTCAAATTTGGGGAACCCCGGACATAGACCTCTTTGCAAGTCCGCTTTATGCCAAACTTCCCCGGTTCTGTTCCAGAATTCTGTCTCAGGGTTGTCAGGCCAGGGATGCTTTCCTCCTCCATTGGGGCCAGGACTTCCTGTATACCTTTCCACCCATTCCCCTAATTCCCAAAGCCCTGTTCAAGCTTCAGAGAGACAGATGTCATATAATTCTCATAGCTCCACATTGGCCACGGCAAATGTGGTACCCTCTGCTCCTACATCTCTCTCAAGCTCTGCCTCTGGAGTTAGGATCTGCTCCAAATCTCCTTTCTCAGGAGGACGGGATGCTGTGGCATCCCAGTCCCCAGTTTCTGCATCTCAGGGCCCGGTTGCTGAAAGCCTTGAACTTCACGGTCTTAACCTTTCTCAACAGGTAAAGGATATCCTTTATGCTTTCAGGAAGCCTTCCACAAGACGCTCTTATGCATTCAAGTGGAAAAGGTTTACCACATGGTGCTCGCAGAAGGGTCTTAACCCTCTTGCGATACCCTGGGAATCATTACTGGAGTATCTCCTTCATTTATCTAATGCGGGGCTTAAGACAAATTCTGTGAAAGTTCATTTGAGTGCTATTGCAGCTTCTTTCAAGCCTCTAAATGGAAAACCTATTTCCTCTCATAGCGAGATTTATGAGAGGCCTTCTTTTAACAAAGCTTCCCATTAAGCCACCACTGGTGGCAAGGGACTTAAATCTGGTTCTTGGGCAGCTCATGAAGCCGCCTTTTGAACCATTAGCTACTACCTCTTTGAAATTCCTTTCCTGGAAGGCCATCTTTCTTATTGCAATCACATCGGCACGTCGCATCAGTGAATTGCATGCGTTGGTGGCTGAACCTCCTTATACAAGGTTCCATCATGATAAGGTAGTCCTTAGGACTCATCCACACTTTATGCCAAAGGTTGTGTCACATTTTCATTTAAACCAAGCGGTTTACCTGTATTTTTCCCAAGGCTTCACGCCTCAAATGCAGAAAGGAATCTTCATACCTTGGACTGTAAAAGAGCTTTGGCCTTTTACTTGCAAAGGACACAGCAACATAGAATGTCCTCTCAACTCTTTGTTGCTTTTGTTCCTAGTCATTTGGGACTTCCAGTCTCCAAAAGAACACTGTCCAGCTTGATTGCACAGTGTATTTCTTTTGCCTATGAGAGTAAGAACCTTCCTCTTAAAGGCCATGTCACAGCTCACAATGTGAGAGCCATGGCAGCCTCTGTGGCTCATCTTCACTCTGTGTCTATCGACAACATCTGTCGAGCAGCTACTTGGGCTTCGGTTCATACCTTCACAGCCCATTACTGCTTAGACAAGGACTCCCGCCAGGATGCCTTGTTTGGTCAGGCTGTTCTTCAACACCTGTTCCATACTTAATCAACTCCTACCCACCATCCCTGGTAGGATGCCAGAGATCCATGGGGGGAAGTGGAGCTCTTTCACAGAGAAACACAACTTCTGGGGCCTTCTCCCTGGCATCTGCAGCTAGGGAGTCCCCATATGTGACTTGTTCTGCTTGTTCCTGGAGATAGCGTAGTTACTCACCTGTAATAGGTGATCTCCAGGAACAGCAGGAATTTAGTCTTCACAACCCACCCACCTCCCCTAGGAGTTGTATCTCTCTATCTCTCTCTCTTTCTCTCTTTCCCTCTCTCTTTTGTCTCAGCTTTAAACTCAACTAGAGAGGGACAGTTGGGAAAGGCGGGAAGGCAGCCCGCAGGCGCTGTGGGATGCTCCCAAAAGCTTTCCTATTGGACGTTGGGGAGCGTTCCTGCGCAGGCTCCATCAGTACCGACGATACCCATATGTGAAGACTAAATTCCTGCTGTTCCCGGAGATCACCTGTTACAGGTGAGTAACTATGCTTTCCCCCAGAGACTTGTCCAAACCTTTTTTAAACCCAGTTACACTAACAGCTTTTACTCCATCCTCTGGTAATGAATTCCAGAGTTTAATTATGCATTGAGTTAAATATTTTTTCTTATTAGTCTTAATAGGTTGCATTGTAACTTTGTTGTTTGTCCTCTAGTCTTTGTACTTTTTGATGGCATAAATAACCTATGTTTCCCTGTTCACTCCATTCATTAATTTATAGACCTCTATCATATTCCCCTCAGCCTTCTCTTTTCCAAGTTGAAGAGCCCCAATCTTTTACGCCTCTTCTCATAGGCGTATCCATCCAGTCCCTTTCCCATTTTTGTCACTCTTCTTTGTACCTTTTCTAAGTCTGCTATATCCTTTTTAAGATACGGCGACCAGAATTGCACACAGTATTCAAGGTACTGTCGCACCATGGAACGATACAGAGGCATTATAATAACCTTTGTTTTATTCTCCATTACTTTCCTTATGATTCCTAGCATTCTATTTGCTTTCTTGGCCGCTGCTGCACACTGGGTGGGAGGTTTCAACATATTATCCACGATGGCGCTTAAATCTTTTTTCTAGGTGGTGGTTTTTAAGGTGGCACCTTGCATCACGTAACCATAGTTTGGGTTGTTCTTTCCTAGGTGCATAACTTTGCACTTGTGCACATTAAATTTCACCTGCCATTTTGACGCCTAGTCTTAGAATCTTTCAAGGTCCTCTTGCAATTTTTCACAATCCTCTTGCTTTTAACAACTTTGAATAATTTTGCGTCGTCTGCAAATTTGATCACCTCACTCATTATTCCTATTTCCAGGTCATTTATGAATATGTTAAAAAGCAGTGGGCCCAGCACAGATCCCTGTGGTACTCCACTATTCACCTTTCTCAATTGAGAAAACTGGCCATTTAGCCCTACTCTCTGCTTTCTATCTTTAACCAGTTCCTGATCTACAGTACTACACTACCTCCAATCCCATCACTTTTTTATTGAGAATTTTAGTTTATTACATAGCATACAGTATACAGGAACTAAACACTACACATCTGAAAATAATCTGTAAGATAATGCAAATACAATAGAACCTTTAGCCCATGTCTTGGGGAGAATTTGACGGTAGTTAAAACAAGCAATCAAAACAAAGGATCTAAAATATCCCTTGTCTAATTCCAGCAATTTGTCCCCTCCCACCAGGAGATACAACAATTTGTCCCCTCCCACCAGGAGATACAACAATCAAAAGAAAAGAAACCTTAAATTGACCTTCAACACCCATCAACCCTTTTCCTTATCAATCAAAAATTGCTCTAAGTCAGTGGGAGATAGAAAAGCATATTTATCTTGCCCCAGGGAAACCAAACACTTACATGGATATTGCAAGAAAAACGTTGCTCCCAAAGCAAGTACTCTAGCCTTAAGAGCTAAAAAAGATTTCCTCCTTACTTGTGTTGCTTGTGAGACATCAGGAAAAATGGCCAGCTTTTCCCCACAGTAGGCAATATCCTTTTTTTCTAAAATAAGCCTTAAGTATTGCTATTTTGTCTTCTTCCAAAGCTAGAAGTACTAACAACGTAACCCTAGTGGAAATAACATCTTGCGTAACTCTAAAAAAAAAAAGCAGTTAAATCAAAGGAATGTTTATCTTTAAGGTCATTTAATTCCCCTTCCGCGGCGTTTACCTGCGTAACCTTTAAAGAAAGATAATAACACTTATTTAAGAATACAGCATCTGCCACTGGAAGGAGCAACAGATCCTTCAAATCTTTTCTAAAGAGAATTTGAGGGGACAGTAAGCTAATACAGTGGAAATTTAATATTCTTAAATTCTTGTTTCTAGGCATATTTTCCAAATTCTCAAGCTTCTGATGTATCAATAAGCTATCCTTAATATTTGTAACTTGCACAGAATTGAGGGTTTTAACTTGAACATCCATACTAGTTAAATGTGAGTCCGGAGTCCCATGGCCCGATTTTGAGTTACTGCTACTACTGTGCATTTGTATAGCGCTACAAGTCGTACGCAGCGCTGCACAGACATGTAAGAGATGGTCCCTGCTCATAGAGCTTATATTCTAGTCAGGATATGCACGGCGGTGGCACATAGCCTGCCCGCCAACTACCTTAACCCAGGTTTTCACTTCCGCAGCGACGGAAGTGAAAATCCGGGTTAGTCTGGATGCCCCGGCAACCACAGAGGCTACATGGGTAGCAGCGATTTTTTGATGCTACCGCATAGCCTCTGCACCTTAAAGATAGACGAGTTAAAACATTGAAAATCGCTGCTACCCATGTAGCCCTATCCTCCGCCCCCGCTCCACCCCAGAACACCCTTAACACACCCCGAGGCTACCCGCATAGCATCTGGGCGTGTTAGGGACTTGTCCAGGATTTTCGAACGGCACTACCCATGTAGGTGCCCTTCGAAAATCCCAGATAAGGACTTTACACAGGTAACTAGGGAAGTTACCCGTGTAAAGGCCTTCGAAAATTGGGCTCCCAATCTTTAAATCAACATCCTGCAATTTAACTACAGTGTCTCGGGAAAACTGACACAAAAGAGGTACCATCTCAGAGGAAATTTGCTCAGTACTTTTAACAACGTGCCAGATATCCATCAGTGACACAGACATAACTTGAGAGTCCAAGGAAGTGGCAGAAGGTTTGCTCCAGGATATCGCCAGTAGGAGCCCCGCCTTCACCAGAGAACTCTTCGCAAGGAGGGGACATATTGGAAATCTTTAAGAATCCCTGTGATAAAGGAGGCGTACGCTCAGGAGAGCTAAGACTCACACCCTCTTCAGAGGGACCTGATGCAACAGTACCTGGAGTCATTACGGACGAACCTGTTATCACATGTTTATCCATAGGTCCACTCGCTAGTACAGGAAGCTGATCTTTCTTCTTCCACTTACCTCCAGGCATCTTAAGACCCTCCTTAGCTCCTGTGTCGCTCCAAAGCACATCCTCTAATGTGCAACTTATTATTTTCAGTTTTCCCAGAAGGAACATGGCTTCAGTCCATGTATCAGTTTGTTCTGGAAAAGATACACAGAAGGAACACTAGAGGGGATACAGGGGCTTACATGTGCTAGAAGACTGTCCAAACTGGAGATATTTACATTAGAATAATGGGTCTCATCTTGTGGTCAGCAGACTCCTAATGGTGCTTAAAGCAGTCAGAGGAGATCCACCTGATGCAGGAAAGGGAAAAAATAACCCCCATTTCTTCATGGGACTAATCCTAGCCAGCCTGCAGCAGGAAGAACCGTGTGATCCTGAAGCGTCTACAACCATGGACACCTAATCAGCATAGTCATAGGAGCTGCCGGTCTGCAGGGGCCAGGAACACCAGTTCAGCAATAGGTGAGGGGAAGTGAGAAAAAGACTAGAGATGAGGATAGGCTTAGAAAGAGAGACTTATTGGTAGAACTAGAGAGAAAATAGTGGAGATGAGAAGAGAGGTAGGGGGAGTGCATGTGGAGTAAAGAGGTGGGGAGAGAGTGATGGAGATTGGGGGGGAGAGAGAGAGAGAGAGATATCGATGAGGACTGGCTAAGGGGTGCAAGAACTTACTGGAGTGGAGATAGGTTGGAGAAAGAGTAGAGACACTGCCGGCCCCAGAGTTGGTTCAAGATGCTTGCACCCCCAGCACACTTTAAGCTTCGGCCTCGGCTGCCAAAATCTACTATTTAGCTTTGAATGACCTGGGTTTTTGCCAAAAACACCCCCAGAAGCTACTGTCCTAGGTGACTGTCTAGATTGCCTGATGGTTGGGCCAGCCCTGGGTAGAGAGATAGGGAGAGTGGTGGGAATGGAATTAAGGGGCAAGAAGAAGGCTAGTAGGGGAAGTCTACAGGAGGAGAGAGTAGTGGGATGAACTGAAGGTTGGTAAGGAGTCCGCGCAGTCAAAAATGGTTGGGAACATCTGTAATTAGAAGAAAAGAGGATGTCTAATCATACTATACAAATTTATCAGTGTAATGTACCTTGCAGGCAACTCACCTGGAGTTAAAAACATACTGGGGCATTCTTTTAAAAGATAGAATAGATAGGAAGGGATGTTTTACTTTGAGTAGTGAAACTTGGGAACATTTTGTCAGTAATTAAAAAGTAAATTGTACAAGTTTCAATATATACAGACTAGGGAAAAGCACCAATTCAGCAATTATAAAGTAGCACATCTGCCAGTGTTAGTGCAATGATAATGGCCTGCGCTTGTCCTGGATGATGCGCCACAGGAGGTATCCGTGGTGAGTCCGTGTGTGGACGGATGCTTTTAGCAGAACTGGGACAGTTCACGTTCCCTCCTACAGTAGAGATGTTGACTTGTTGGCACCCCTCCAGGGGGTAGGGAGATGCCTTGTGTGCCAATGCAAGCATATGTAGATGGCAGCTGGGCTTGGACCTTGATAGCCACCATTAGTCTCCACCACTCGGTCTTTGACACAAAGTGGCCGTGGCATAGAGCTTATTGTAATGAATGTCCCTCCGGCCAGTTATCCATGGCCAGGGCATGGTGGGATCCATTATTGGGGAAGTTGTTGAACAGTGGTTGGGAGGACCCACCAGAAGTATTTTCCAGGATCCAACCATTCTGCATGTATGTAGGAGGGGTGCCCACTATGGGCCAGGTTTTCCTTGGTGGAGGGCTGTGGGACTGGGCCATTATTTATTTGTAACATCATGGGACCTTGCTGGTAGGGCAGGTTCCCTCAGGAAGAGGGTTGTGTACCATTCCCTGATCTTTGTGGATGCCAGGTGGTGTCCAAGAAGCATCAAGAATCTCCGCTTGGCCGAGCCTGCCTTTGTTGTAAGAAGGCCCCCTGTTCAAGTAAGCTTCCTGGTGATGAGAGCCATAGTGGGTGATTTACCTCTGTGGGGCCTGACCTACAGATGTCTGTCTTTGGTTGAGACATGGTTTTGTATCCTGTTCCCTCCCCGCTTTTTATTATTTTCTTTGTAAGGGTTAAGTTGGGGAGCCATCTTGTAATAAGGATGGCACAGCAGTCAAAGATCAGCGAGGTGCTGAGGGCAGAGGCCTCCATCAGAAGGTGGCCGTATTAAAGGAGCCTTGACATAGCCCATGCATACAAGGTGATATTCTGGTATCCGATGTAGGCCTTGGGCCATCCTATGTAGTTTGCATACCTCTTGTGAACGGACACTGCAGGTAACAGGACAATGGGCATGATGGTCTGCGACCTGACCCCGTCTGGCAGTTGCCCTGTGCTCCCCTTTCCTTGTGCACTCCCTTTTCCATGAGTCCCCGGAGCAGGGTCAAGTCTGCTGGGCTTTAAGTCTGCCGAGTCACCTTAGGTTCTTTGGAGGTAAGCCAGATGCCGTGGGGGGGCGGGGGGTTATAGAGATATGTCATCCTGGTGCATGCCAACTACAGATCGGGCTGCCCTGCAGGATGATGTTGGATCAGGATGATGTTGGACTCAGGTGGTTCTACCCAAGATGGGTGATGGAGCGGTTCCAGTGGGCTAGGGCTGGAAGTTCCTGTGCCCTGCTGCCTCATGCCAGCTCAGTTGTGGCAAGTGGTTGTACCATATTACCTACTAGTCTTAGCGCAGGACCTTGGAAAGCAAGACCTGATGCTGGAGGGGACCATGACCTGCTCATAGTCACAGAGCATTGGATAGTGAGGCCGATCGCTGGAGGGATCAGCGACTTGCTCATGGTCTGCTGCTCCAGCTGGAATAATGCCTCTGGCCCAGCAGTCCTTCTGCTCAGCATGAGGTTTCAGGGAGGCTGAGAGGGTGGACAAGTTCTGGATAGGATCATGACCATTCTCGAAACAGTTGTGATAAGGACCTAGGAGAGGTTTGAGGGTTGGCACTTGCTGGAAGCAGGTACTGGCCAAGGGCAATGATCTGGCTTTGCTGGAGACCGGTACTGGCTGAAGGACCCAGCAGGTGCTGGCCGAAGGACCCATGATCTGGGTCTGGAAAAGCCTGGGCGATGTACCTTGATCTGGCCCAAAATACCATATTTGATCTTAGGTGCAGAGGGGGGTCCTGCTTCACTGAAGTGGGAATGAACAAGTGTGAATCAAGCCCTGGACCTTGCCTATGGAGGCCTTGCACTAACCAATTGGCTAGACTTCCACACACCCAGGAAGGGAGGCCATGAACCAGAGATTTATGGATTAGAAGGCAGGCACCTTGCTTGATGAGCCATTACTCAGGCTTGGTGCAGGGACAAGAGGATTGCTAGCACACAGCGTAAAGTGTTCCTGGCTCATCTACTCATGGTGAGCCGAAGCCTAGAAAGGGTTTGGTGTAGGACTTCCTTTAGCTGACCCAGAAGGCGGATCAGTGACCTGGCCTTCAGACAAGTACCAATCGCACACCGAGCCCTTAGCGGAAGTTGAGGGATATGCCCAAGGTCATGGGGATCTCCAGGCATGGCTACACCAGTGCGTCGGTCCTGAACCAAGCCTTGGATGCCATGGACTGCACTCGATAGCGCTGTGTCACCTAGAGTTACCGGGACTCCATTGCCAACCAGGCCACACCACAAGTTTGCCTTGGGCAGTTCCGATGTCGGGAGAAGGAAGAGGGTGGGGCATCCCGATGTTCTTCTGTGTCGGCACAGAGACGTACATCTGCACAGTGCTGCTCCCGTCTGTCCTGTAGTTAAGGCACCAGCCAATGGTGACACAGGGAGGTGGAACTGGAGTGCTGACCTCGCTTCCTGAATCATGGCGGTGCAGCTCAAGATCGGCGCCATGCAGAAGACATCTTGGCACCGAAGCCCGAACTGACGACGATGTACCTGGTGGCATCCAAAGCGCTCCTGAAGCGGGATCATGCTGATGCTAGGCTCTTGCTGTTGTCAAGGTGCCAGCCAATGATGCCATAGAAGGGTGCAATTGACGTGCTGAGTCACTTCCGGAAGCATGGCAGCATTCATCTAACGTCCCAGTGCCATCCGGTTAGGCATCTCGGTGCCGAGGCCCAAACTTGAAGGTATTGTGCCTAACAGTTTGTCCGGAAGGGTCTGAGGTGTTCCCGAAGGATAAGTTCTCCGGGAACAAGCAGGAAGTCAGTCCTCACATATGGGTGATGTCGGCGCCGATGGAGCCCTCGTGCGGAGCAAATCTGCAGTTTTCAGAGAAAGCCTTTGGGAGTTGCCATCACGCATACACGGTCCCCTTCCCGCCTAAGGGTGCCATCTTGCTCAATCTCCTTTTTTCCGCGGAGCCCTTTGGACGTAGTCCCCGTGAAAAAAGTTACAAATTTTCTCTTTTCTTCTACCGGTCGACACCGGTTCCTCTTCCTGCCTTCTGCTCGATACACCGGTATCAAGTCCGTCTTTATTTTTCAGTTTTTGGCCTTTGTGATTGGCATTCGCGCCCTTTTTTCTTTTTTACTGGCAGCCCTGGTCTTTGACCTTGCAGGGGCCCTTTTTCCCCCGATGGCTGCCAGATGGTTTAAAAAATGCGATTGGTGTGTAAAACTTATGTCCCTCACCAATACGCATGACTGCTGTCTCCGGTGCCTCAGGCCCGACCATGACCCGACAGTCTGCGGTCTATGTAGGAAGATGTCCTCTAAGTCCCTGAAGAGCTGCCAGCAGCAGCATGATAGGATTTTTTCTGAGTCCTTGCCTTTGAGAGCCCAGACCTCGTCTGATGCCTCTGCGTCTCGCAGGAGCATTCTGAGCCTGAGCAACATCAAGGTTCCTCGCAGAGGGAGTCTCCCTCGAGGGAACACAGGAGGAAGAAGTCGTCCTTAAAGGCTGTGTCTTTGGATGGCTCCGAGCGATCCGCTCCTCCCGGGGCCTGTCGCGAAGCCCCGAGCGCCGGCCGGGATCTTCGGCGATGGAGCGCCCGGCAAAGGTTCCTCATCGGGAGATGGATCAGCCGAGGCAGGTAACAACTGTCCTCGTTGAGGACTCTCCTCCGGGGGAACCGGTGTCAGGCCCGACTACATCGGGACCCAAGCCGGTGGCTGCGGAGCTTTCCGGACTCGAATCCAGAATGGCGGCCTTGGAGCGCAGTTTCACTGCCTTCATGGAGCAGCAGCGGGCGCTGATTGCCGGTCTGTCCGGTTCTTCCTCCCTGACCACCAGGCCATCGATGTCGAAATCCTCGAGACCTTTCGGGCTCGAGTTGATTCTTGGCTGAGGAACCACTCGGCCTCTCGTTCGGGACTGAGGTCATCGCCACCGGGGCCCTTGATGCCGGAACCCCTTGATTTCTCTTTGGAGGCATCAGAGTGTGAAACGGAGGAAGAGTCCCCGGACACCTGTCGGCCCCGGGAGTGACCCATTAGATTTCTCAGTGTCTGAACCTCAGAGAAGGTCCCCTCCGGAGGACACGAGGTTCTTGGACTTTGTGAGGGATATGTCCAAGGCTTTGTCGTTCCCCACAGAGTCTGAGGAGGATCCTCGAGCCGACGAGCTCAAGATCCTCCAGTATGAGGCCCCCCTTTGGGAGGCCTTTACTGTACCCGTGCCTCTGATCCTGGAACGACTGATGCTCCACATGTGGGAGACACTGGCGTTGGTGCCAGTCGTCAGCAAACGGCTTGACTCAATGTATCAAGTTTGCCGGAGCTCTGGGTTTCAAAAGTCGCACCTGCCGCACAATTGCATGGTTGTGGAATCGGCCATGCGCAGGCTGAAGATCCAGAAGACACACTCCTTGGTGCTTCCCGGCAGGGAGGCTCACAACTTGGATGCCCTTGGCAGAAAGTGCTTCCAGGGTTCAATGCTGACTTGTCGAATCCAGGCCTACCAGCTGTACATGGGCATGTACCTGAGAGACCTGGTGAAGGAACTTGCCGGGTTCTCAGCTGGTCTCTCCGAGGGACCTTTGCAGCCTCAGGGTGTGCAGCGGCAGCACTCATGGATATTCTGGGGAAATAACCATGTTAGTGCTGCTAAACATCCCAATTAGAGGGTCCATGTTAATCCCTTTGAATATTGAGCCCCCTTAAGTTTAGGTACTTATTTTCCAACTAATTAGCGATTCTTTAGAAGGTAAAGAAATTAGTGTTGTTTGATATTTTTATGGCATAGGTACCACTACTGGGCTCTTTTTCTGGTTGTATAAAATGCATACTTTTCCATAACACAGATGTATTGCAATAAGACAAAACTCACATTCTCCGGGAACAAGCAGGAAGTCAGTCCTCACACATGGGTGACATCTGTGCCGATGGAGCCTGCACGGAAGCATCTCCCCAGCTTTCAAAGAAAGCCTTTGGGAGATGCACCACACATGCGTGGTCCACTTCCCACCCAAGGGTGGCATCTTGCCTCAGTCTTCTTTTTTCTGCGGAGCCCAGTGGACGTTGTCCAATTTTCCCTGGAAAACGTCTGATTTTTATTATTAAGTATGGTCCAGTTTGTGCACTGATTTCTTCCCGCCCCCGAGCCAACTTGCCTCGGCATCACTCCTTGGGTTTGTTTATTCATTTTCTCAATTTTTTATCGAGGTGTTCCTCGACCAGCATTCGTGCCCTTTTTCAGCTGAAGGCCTCAAACCCCTGCCGGGAAGTGGGGACTCCCTTTTTCCGATGGCCTCCAGTGGCTTCAAAAAGTGTGACCGGTGTGGCAAAATGATGTCCCTCACTGACCCACATGACTGCTGCCTCCGATGCCTCGGTCCAGAGCACAATGACTCCGACTGTGAGCTCTGTAGAACCATGACCTCTAAGACCTTGAAGAGCTGCCATCAACAGCAGAAACATTTTTTTTCAGAAGTCCGACTCCGTGCCGGAGTCTCCAGTGACACCACACTCCAGGGCCCCCTCCGATACCTCGGTGCCCCGCAAAGCCAGAGTCTCCTCGGAGTCCCACAGCTGTGGTTCCTCCAAGCAGAAATCCACTGAGGACGGATTTGGGAAAAAGGAGAAATCCCACCCTAGGACTCGTAGTCCCAGGTGTGAGTCCAGGGAGTCTGGGCAGGAGCGGCCTGCCAAGCTGCCCCATAAGCTGACGACCAGCACCCATCGACTGGCCTCAAACCTCTGAGGGTAAGATACAACAAGGAGCAGCGCTCTTGCAACACCGACCAGAATACACAAAAAGCAAGAGACGAAGTCGTCAATGGATGGTTAATGGACATTTATTCATAAAAACCCCAACGCTTTTCGGCGCAATCGCCTTCTTCAGGGGGTATACAGCTTAGAAGACACATTTCCTTGATGTAGAACTACAGACAGTGCTCTTTTCAACTTTAAAGTTTTGTAGCAGAGGCTTTTACCTGAACCTTCAAGGTTGATGGTATTTGAGTCTACAAGCTAAGCTGTATACCCCCTGAAGAAGGCGATTGCGCCGAAACACGTTGGGGTTTTTATAAATTAATGCCCGTTAACCATCCATTGACGACTTTGTCTCGAACCTCTGAGGCCATCCTCATCAAGGACTCCCCCTCGACAGAACCGATGCCGAAATCCTCGGTGCCCGCATCGAAGACTGTGGAGCCAACTGGTATGGAGACCAGAATGGCAGCCCTAGAGAGCAATATATCTGCCCTAGTGGCCATGCAGCGGGCATTCATATCCAGCTCATCCGGTTCATCTGCCTCAATGATGGGACCCTCGACATCGAGGACTTCCCCGGACATCGAGCTGGTCCTTGAGCGCCACCAGCTTCGAGAGAGCCCTCGGCACAGGACGAGGTCCCGGTCCTCAGGACGCCGGTCCTCCCTGATGAGTGCCCGTGGCTTGGACCGATGATTCTCCAGAGGTCACAGACCAACGAGAGTGGTCCTCGACCAAGGTGATCACGCGGCAGACTTGTACTCGGACTTAGAGTCCAAATGGGAGACCGAGGACGAGGAGTCCATGGCAAAAGATGACACCATGATGTGTCCTCGGACCTATCACCCCCGATGACCCGATGCCTTTCCCTGCCTGAGGACGTTGTGTTCCTCAATTTTGTGCGGGACGTGGCCAAGACTCTCACTATCGAGACAGAGGCCGAGAAGGACTCACGCACCAAGGAATTGGAGATACTACAATAAAAGGCACCCCCTAAAGAAACCCTTACAGTACTGGTGCCCCTGATCCTCAACCCTCTCCTCCTTTGGATGTGGGAAATACCGGCATCGGTACCAATCATTAATAGGCGCCTCAACGCTATGTACCGGGTATGCTAAAGCCCTGGGTTTCAAAAGACCCAGCTTCCCCACAACTCAATGGTGGTGGAGTTGGCACTGCGCTGGCTTAAGAGCCAAAAAACCCATTTGTCAGTGCCACCCTTGACCAGAAGGCCTTTCAGAGCTCAATGCTAACGTGCTGGATCCAGTCCTACTAGCTCTACATCAGCATGTACCTGAAGGAGCTGTCGAAGGAGTTTGATGGATTCTCGACAGGCCTCGATGGAGAACCCCTACAGAGGTTCAAGACCCTGACCTCGGCAGTAAAAGAATGCTCGAAGTTTTTGTCTCAGACAGTCTACAAAGGCGGCTTTGAGTCATTGGCCAGGGTGGCCACCGCAGGCATCAGGGCACGACGCCAGGCATGGCTGCAGTCATCCAACCTGGAACAATGGCTGCAGGACAAACTGATAGTTTTTCTCCTATGCAGAGGACATCTATTTGGGAAGCCCATGGCGGATGAGGCAGCGGAGATAGAGACCGAGTACGTGATGAGAACCAGGCTCTCAAAGAAGACCTCAGTGCAACCCCGGAAGAAAACCCCAAGGAAAAAGCCCTTCTTCCCAAGGAAGAAAGGGGGCTTTAGTGGTACTCCACACTTTCAGGCCTTCTAGGCCCCTCAGCAGGGCTAGCAACAAAAATGTCAGGGACATGGTCCCAGAAAACAAAAGGCCCCAAAGTCCCAGGTGTGGGCTCCTTACCCCCAGGGAGTCCACTGCTGCCCACAGGGGGGGTGTCTTGCCCTATTTTTCCACAGGTGGACAGTCATCACCACTGATACCTGGGTGCTACAAGTGGTCAAGGAGAGATACTTCCTCCACATACAATGGGCACCACCCTCGTACATCACAGGAGAACCCACCAGGCCTCTCCTTCACCAGATCCTGCTCCTCATTGAGCTAGCAGGCCTAATCAATGACAAAGCAGCGGAGCCAGTGTCGAAACATCTTGGGGACACAGGCTTCTACTCGAGGTATTGCCTCATGCCCAAAAGGACAGGGGGCTTCAGGCCCATTCTGGACGTATGAGGGCTCAACAGGTTTCTGGTCAGGGAGAAGTTCAAGAATGCTCTCCCTTGGGACACTACTGCTATTCCTCCAGCAGGGAGATAGGATGTGAGTGTAGATATCCTTTAGGTCTAAGGAACATACTCAAATTCATCCCAGCCACAGAAAATACCTCTGATTCATGGTGAGAGGACAGCACTACCAATACAGGGTGCTGCCCTTCGGTCGGTCCTTGTCACCAAGGGTCTTCACAAAGTGCCTCACGGTAGTCGCAGCCAATCTCCGGCTGCAAGGGGCCTTTGTCTTCCCTTATCTGGACGACTGGCTCATAAAGGGGGACATGGCTGCAGAGGCACAATGCACCACAGGGTGCACTATCAATGCCCTGCAGCACCTGGGTTTTTTTTTATAAACTACCCCAAGTCCCACCTCACTCCAGCCCAGCACCTAGAGTTCATAGGGGTGTAACTAGATACCCTCCAGGCAAAAGCCTTCCTCCCTCAGGAGAGGTTGGAACGTCTCAGAGTTAGCCACAGAGGTACACTAATGCTGGACATTACCTGCCCGACTCCTACTCTGCCTGTTGGGACACATGGCCTGCATGGTTCATGTGACCCCTTATGCCCACTTGCACAGGAGAGTAGCCCAGTGGTGCCTCCGCTGTCAGTGGACACAAGCCACAAGCAGGCTCAGGAACAGAGTGAAGACGACTCATCAGTTGGCAGACTCCACATCACCTTCAGGCCAGGATGCCCTTCCAGGCACCCAACCCCCAGAAGGTCTTCACCACAGACGCCTCTTTAATGCGCTGGGGAACGCATTGCGGGAGCCTCCAGACGCAAGGCTGCTGGTCCCAGAGGGAATCCCCGATGCAAATCAATCTGCTAGAGCTCCGGGCAATATACCTAACCTTCCAAGCCTTCTGCCACTAGTTCCAACACCACTCGTTATTGATCCAGACTGGCAATCAGGTCACAATGTTCTATGTGAAAAAACAGGGGGGTATAGGGTTGTACCTCCTCCGCCAGGAGGCAGTAGCCTCTGCTCCTATGCTGCACTCAGAGGGATGCTCTTAAGGGCGGTGTACTGCTCGGGCCAGGACAGGGCCCAAGTGGACAAACTGAGCAGGATCCTCACAAATGGTGCCAGGATTCAGTGGTAGCCTCATGGCTGTTTCGTCTCTAGGGCATTCTCTCGATGGACCTATTCACCAGTCCAGACAACACGCAGTTACCCTGATTCTGCTCTCGCCAGTCACACCCATCCCGGGCAGCAGTGAATGCGTTCCTCATCCGTGGACTGAAGACCTCATGTATGCCTTCCCACCGACACCACTGGTAGCCAAGACACTATTCAAGGTCCAGTGCAACAGAGCATTGCTAATGCTGATTGCCCCTTGGTGGCCCAGGCAGCCCTGGTTCCCACTGCTCCTCTCCCTATCGGCAGCATCACCAATTTCCCTGGGCTGAGCTCCAGGGCTACTCTCACAGGAGCAGGGCTCTTATACACCCCAACCTGGGGTCCCTCTTACTCACAGCTTGACTGCTGAAAGGGTAGCAGTAGCCCCCCTCAACTTCCCATGGGATGTGGAAGAGATTCTTATTGCCTTTCGTAAGGCCTCCACAAGAAGGGTGTATGCATTCAAGTTGCACCGATTCTCGTGTGGTGTGCAGAAAGGTGGGTGAGCCCATTCTCCTGCTCAGTACAAGTGGTACTGCAATACCTGCTCCACATATCGCAGGTGGGACTGAAGTCCAATTTGGTCCGAGTACACCTGAGCACCATCGCAGCGCATCACCATTCCGTTGAGGGGAAAACCCCTCTCAGCTCAGCCCCTTGTGTCGTGATTCCTGCGGGGCCTCATGTTATCCAAACCTCCCATCCGCCCTCCAGTGGCAGAGGGGACTCTCAATTTGGTGCAGCTCACTAAACCTCTGTTTGAGCCTCTGGCTACCTGCCACCTCTGGTACCTGTCCTAGAAGGTCTCCTTCCTGGTAGCATTCACATCAGCATACAGAGTCAGCAAACTCCAGGCTCTAATGGTGGAACCACCCTACACGAGGTCCTACAAGAACAAGTTGGTGCTCCACACACACCCCAAGTTTCTGCCAAAGGTGGTGTCCCCATTCCACTTCAACCAGGAAATAGTACGCCCCACCTTCCTTCCGAGGCCTCATGCTGGTAGGGTGGAGACTGTTCTCCACAATCTGGATTGTAAGAGAGTCCTATCCTTTTACCTGCAATAGACTCAGGGTCACCGCAAAGCATCACAGCTTTTCGTATCGTATGACCTCAGTCGTCTGGGGCTAACAGTGACTAAGCAAACTCTGTCCACTTGGGTGGCAGACTGCATTACCCTTGCCTGCGAGCAAGCAGGGATCTCACTGAACCAGAGGGTCATGGTGCACTGCATCAGGGCCATGGTTACTTCCGTGGAAAATCTGCATTCCATCCCCATGACGGAAATCTGTTGGGCCGCCACCTGTTCTTCGATCTGTACCTTTGCAGCTCACTACTAGCTGGAGAGGGAGTCCCAATGGGACAGCGCCTTCAGCCAGGTTGTACTCCATAATCTATTTGGGGTGTAGGCAACTCCTGCCCTCTGACCCTTCTGTGTTCAGGCTACTGAAGTGCTGTATCTCTGCTGGACACTTGGGTCTTGCGAGAGTCTCTCAGTAGAGGCTCAACTCCTGCTCATCACGACTCACCCTCTAAAGGTCGCCATGGCATTTTTGTTTTACAGGTTCTCGGTAGCTTGTAGCTGGGGAGTCCCATATGTGAGGACTGGCTTCCTACTTGTTCCCGGAGAAAGTGTAGTTACTCACCTGTAACAGGTGTTCTCCGGGGACAGCAGGAATCATTCCTCACAACCCTCCCTCCTCCCCTTGGAGTTGCTTCTTTTCTTTACCGTATTTTAATTTTTTGCTGTCTTAAATATGTCATTGGACTGAGGCAAGATGGCACCCTTGGGTGGGAAGGGGAACATGCATGCAAGGTGCATCTCCCAAAGGCTTTCTTTGAAAGCTGAGGAGATGCTTCCGCGCGGGCTCTGTCGGCACCATCGTCATCCATATGTGAGGACTGAGTGCTGCTGTTCCCGGAGAACACCTGTTGCAGGTGAGTAACTACGCTTTCCTTCCAGCATCAGGACTCACTCGCCAGACACTGGCACATACTCCTCTCAGCTACTACTGTCCACTCTTTCCACAACCACGTTCTTATTCCTCCAGCATCTTGCCTGTTCTCAGCTTTTCTCCACTCCTGTCCATATCACTGTCAAAATCCCCACCCTATACCTTTGGAGTATGTCTACTAAAATGCGATTGACGTTTGCATCTATCACCGGGCATTAGTTGCAAAAGCTCTGTGGCAGCTGCAAAAGTTGCATGTTCTGTTGGGGGCGTGTGCAGCATTTCCCCAGCAGATACCCACTCCTTTTCTTTCTCTATACCCCAGTTCCTTGGTACACTCATCTCCTCCCATGGCTTTCGGTATCATTTCAACGCTGATGACTCTCAGGTCTGTCTCTCTATACCTGATATCTCTCCAACACTCCAGTCCTGCATCTCTGCCTGCCTATCTGACATTGCTGCCTGGATGTTTCGCCGCCATTTGAAATTGAACATGGCCAAAACAGAGCTGCTTATTTTTCCTCTTAAACACACCTTTCCCCTTCCTCCTTTCTCAATCTCTGTGGATAATACTCTTCTACTCCCTATTTTCTCAGCCATAACCCTGAGGTGGTCTTGGACTCCTCCCTCTCCTTCTCCACACACAACCAATTGATAGTTAAAACCTGTTGTTTCTTTCTTTATAATATCAGCAAAATTCACCCCTTCCTTTCTGAACACACTACTAAAAAATGTATCCACTTTTTGATCACCTCTTGCAACCTCCTCCTTGCTGATCTCCCTCTGAATCATCTCTTTCCCCTTCAATCTGTTCAAAACTCAGCTGCGCTGCTAATCTTCCGCCAGTCCTGATATGCTCATATCACTCCTTAAGTCTCTTCCTTGGCTCCCTTTCCATTTCCGTATCCAGTTCAAACGTCTCCTTTTGACCTATAAATGCATTCACTCTATTGCCCCTCACTACCTTTCCTTCCTCATCTCTCCCTACGCCCCTCCTCATGAACTCCGCTCTTCTGGCAGATCCCTTCTTTCTGTGCCCTTTTCTTCCACTACCAGCTCCAGACTTCGATTCTTTCACCTTGCTGCTCCTTATGCCTGGAACAAACTACTTTTGTCTGTGCATCAGGCTTCATCTCTGCCCTTTTTCAAATCCATGCTAAAAGCTCACCTCTTTGAGGCTGGTTTTGGATCCTGCTCCGCTTAATCTCCTGCGTTTCTCCTTACCTTTCCCTAGCTATATCCTTCTTTTCACCTGTTGTATTGTCTGTCTTAACTGGACTGTAAGCTCTGACGAGCAGTGGCAGTCTTTTTATATGGTTTTTGAGCAGAGCTACATAGGCCTTATAGCGCTATATAAATGATCAATAATAGTGGTAGTAGTAGATACCATGGCAAAAATGCAATGTTTTTGGTCGGCAAGCGCTGCAGATGCAGCTATTGGTGTACCTGTGGTATCTGCAACTTTGGTGATTACCGCATCATGTTTACTTCCACAGTAATCGCATGTTGCAGGCACGGCCGCTTTCTGCCCTAATTGCACCCACATCCCGTCCAAGCATGCAGCTACTGCACAAAATGCAGAAAATCTCTGTGATGTCAGCATTTTGCCAGCATTAACTGCTACCACCATGCGATCATAGAAACATGACTGCAAAAAAAAGATCATGGCCTATCCAGTCTGCCCTTCCATACCAACTACTAGTCTCTCTTATTCCTTTAGAGATCTTCTGTGTTGGTCCCATGCTTTCTTGAATTCAGATACTGTCCTGGTCTCTACTACCTCCGCTGGGAGACTGTTCCACACATCTACCGCTCTTTCTGTAAAAGAAATATTTCCGCATTTTACTCCTGAGTGTATCACCTTTCACTTTCATCCTATGCCCCCTCGGTGCAAAACTTTCTTTCAGTTGAAAGAGGAGTGGCCTAGTGGTTGGGGCAAGTTACCTCAGGCCAGAAGGTCAGGGGTTCAAATCCCACTAGAGGACAGCAACCTTGGGCCGGAAGGACTGGGGTTTCTAGTCCCACAGATGCTTCTTGTGGTCTTGGGCAAGCCACTTAACCCTACATTGCCCATGTTCCGTGTAAGTATTAGTGTATGTGTCTCATATCCCCTCGTGTTAAAAATGTATCCCCCAATTGTGTTGTGACCACTTTGAAGGATAAGGTGATATACAAAACTGTCTAAATAAATAAATTTATGCTATGGCAATATTTAAACATCTCCATCATACAGTATCTCCTCTATCCTGCCTTTCCTCCAAAGTATACTTATTGAGATCTTTAAGTCTGTCCCCATATGCCTTATGACAGTCCACTGACCATTTTGGTAGCCACTCCATCCTGTTTATATCCTTTTTTGAAGGGGTGGTCTCCAGAGCTGCACACAATATTCCAAATGAAGTCTCACCAAAGACTTATTCAGAAGCACTATCACCTCCTTTTTCTGCTGGCCATTTCTCTCCCTGTGCACCCAAGCATCCTTCTGGCTTTTGCCATCGCCTTTTCTATTTGTTTAGCCAGCTTAAGATCGTCAGAAACAATCACCCCCAGGTTCTGCTCTTCTTTTGTAGATAAAAGTACCTCGCCCCCTATACTGTACTGCTCCCTAGAACGTTTGCAGCCCAAATGCATGACCCTGCAGTTTTTAGCGTTGAATCTCAGCTGCCAAATTCTTGACCATTCTTCAAGCTTAGCGAGATCCCTTCTCCTACTCCTTTCTGGGTGTCTACTGTATTTCAGATTTTGGCATCATCTGCAAAGAGGCAAATATTACCCAACAGCCCTTTTGCAATATCACTAACAAAAGATGTTAAAAAGAATTGGACCAAGGACAGATCCCTGTGGCACACCACTGATTACATCCTTTTCCTCAAGAGTAAGCTCCATTTACCTGTGTCCTTTGTCACCTCCCACTCAATCAATTTCTAATGCAGTCACATTAGGATCTATTCCTAGGATGCTCAATTTATTTATAAGTCATCTGTGTGGAATGGTGTCAAAGACTTTACTAAAATCTAAGTACAACACATCTAACATTCTCCCTCGGTCCGACTGTCTGGTCGCCCAGTCAATTAGTTTTTTTCTGACAAGACCTGCCCCTAGTAAAACCATGCTGCCTCAGATCCTGCAATCCATTGAGCTCCAGAAACCTCACTATCCTCTGTTTTAGCAGCGTTATCGCTGTGGTAGCAGCTAATGCGCTTTAGTGAACATACCCCTTTGTATCAGGGTTGTTTTATCCATTACAACCTAAAAATAGAAGCCCTGTGTATAGTACTGTGTATACCCATAGTGCAGTCATAAATTAATATTATAGTTGTGTGAAAATTTATGAGGAAGGGTTCTGTGCTAGTTATTGAAGGGTTTGACTGTGTTAGGACCCTCAGGTTGATAGCTTTGATTATTTTTGAAGGTGGACCAGTGAAGAAAGAGAAAAGCAGATTATCAGATGAAGTGATGGGAAGGGTTTCTGACTCAGAGAGAGATTGATAGGACATTTTAGTAACACAGCACAATCACCATCCTGCGCTGGCATCGTCAGAGGTTTTCCCTCCCGCGTCACTTCCGTTTAGAACAAAAGTCAAGTTCTGTTGTGGAAGAGCTTAGCAGATCATCTCGGATAACCCCAGAGCATCTCAGGGAGTGGTCTGCATAGAAGAAAGCCAAAGCAGCCGGCAAAGCACTGAGGTGGCTGCGATGGGACCATGATGCTTTGCTACTCTTTGTGCACACCCTGTTCTCCTGGTGGCTTTGTAATCTGAGCATTATGGATTCGGCCCCTCCAGTTTTGTGTTCATATATTCCTTTCATATACACACCCATAATAATACTTATCATTTTTATAGCTGTACTGAACATATGCAGCGCTATAAAGTGTTGATAAGTATTCAGGTACAATATGCCCTAGCCCCTAATAGCTTACAATCTAGGTGGCTATCTGAGGCACTAGGAGATAAAGTGACTTGCCCAGTGTCACAAGGCACGTCCAGGGCAGAAGCAGATGCATATACAGATATGGCGTTCTTCCCACCTTCTAAGTAACTTTATTTTTCTGTAGTCTAAAAGGGGTTCCATAGTGGAATAGGCGTTTGTTATAAAAGATTTAATCTGAACGTGGAAAATGGGGCAAAACCATCTATAAATCAGGCCCCAAGGTAATGCCATTGAAATGTGCAGTGACAAAAGGTGTCCACTCTGAAATGGAGGTGCCTTTGAGAGACGAGGATGACTTGGGGGTGGGGGGGGGTTTAAGATATTATGTATACCTTTTCAGAGTGAGCAGGGCCTTAGGTTGATAGGTGTTGGGATATCAAATCCACCATCTGATAAGTGATAATTATTGATGATTTGAGGAGCACGATGGCGGGAGTCAAAGGAAGATAATAAACAGATTGGATGAAGTGAGTGGCGGCAATGAGAAGCTTAGTGCAGCTGGTCATTAATAAGTGGCAAATGTCCAATCAGACAGCCCTTCTGAACGAACTAGTTAAATAAAGACGAGGAGAAATAATGATTTTGTGTGACAGAGTAAATAGGTTGCTATGGTAGCTTTCTGTGTGAATATGAAGTACGAGTCTTTTCCAGACAGTTATGATAATGTGACTAGGGCCAGCCTGATGCCATCAAGGATGAATGCAGCTTTGTATTGCTACACTAGAGACCCGGATTCCATTCCGATCTCGGGTGTAGAGCTGCCTGCATTTAAAAGTTCTACTGTGTTTAGAAACGAAGAGCACGTCCTTATCTTCCACTGGAATGCATTAGATAAGAAAAACAGGATTTTAACTTTCCTCCATTTGAATTAAAGCTAAATTCGGACTGTATTGAATATTTTTAATAGGTACCAAAGTGGTCAATTTTTTTTGTCTAATTCTGCCCTCTAGTGGGGAGCTGGTAGTATGATGACATTGCTTGATGAAAGAAATGTAAATTTGTGGGGTTCAGTGGCCTTGAGTGGCACAGCTGGTGTTCTGCTCTACTGGTTACAATACCTTGGCATCTCTACTGCTGGTGCCTTTCTCAGTTCTTGATGGAGAATCTTATTTATTTATTTATTTATTTATCTATTTCTTCTATACTGCCCCTTCCAGAGATCAAGGGCGGTTTACATGGAACAGTTAACAATTTTGTATACTTCGGTATACTTTACATAGAACGGTATTTGTAACTATGTACAGGTAACATTGCATGGAACAGAATCAAGATCTTATTCTTGGTGACATCTAGCAATAAGTCCAAAAAACATGGTGAAAGTTGCTCAGAAGAGGGCTTTTGTGTAGCTTGGCCCAAATGAGGGTCTGCTCATATTAGAATGACCGAGTGGGATTTTGGTGAGAAAAAAAAGGTCTGTTTCACATGAAAATACATTTGAGCACAATGCTTTTTGGAAATGTGATGCAGCAGTAGTCAAAGTCAGAGGGACGGCGACAGTGCCGCTGCACAGGTTATTGGTGAAGCCTCGCCTAGAATGGCATGTTCAGTTTTGGAGGCTGTCTCAGTAAGGATATAAAGAGGCTAGAGGAAGTCTAGAAAAAGGCTTATATGGTGTGGGGTCTCTCACTTGGTTTGCAGCTTGTCGTGCTGTGAGGGCTTGTGTGCATCAGTGATGCTGAGAGCTAAACTATCGGTAGTTTAACTACTGGCAGGGTCTCCCAAGATGGACAGGTCTCAGCTGAGGTGCCAGACCAAGACAAACCACCCATCTGGACAGCAGCAGAATGGGACAGTGTTGACGGCGGAGGATCACATTTCTGTGACAACGGCAACAACACCAAACTTAAACTGCGCGGAAGGCAGGCCCGGCAATCTACTTCTGTATCTTGCCATGAAAACCCAATGGATAGTTACAACAAAACAAATTGTGCTATAGTGCTGGAAGATGAGACCCCCAGGTCGGAAGGCACTCAACTAGCTACTGGGGAAGAGCTGAAGACTTTTCAGAGTAAAGCCAGCATTTATGATGTGGTTGGATCAAAGCCCTTGGGACGTCTGACTGCTGATGTAGCTGCACATGAAAAGAGAGTCAGAAACTGTAAAGATGTCTTACGCATTGGAACATGGAACGTACAAAGCATCAATAAAGGGAAGTTGGAGGTGGTCAAGAACGAAATGGAACGTGTACAACTTGATCTGTTGGGTGTCAGCGAACTGAAATGGACTGGCATCAGGCACTTTGCATCTGATGATCACATGGTCTACTATGCTGGAAATGAAAGACAAAGAAGAAATGGTGTTGCATTTATAATAAAGAAGAAACTTGCAAGAACTGTAAAGAAATACAATGCAGTCAGCGAACGCTTAATCTCTATTCGTCTACGAGGAATGCCTATCAACACAACTATAATTCAAGTATATGCCCTAACAACAGCTGCAGAAGAGAATGAAATTGAAGAGTTCTATGGACAAGTACAAGCTGAAATTGACAGA
The DNA here is from genome assembly GCA_033557465.1 of Ichthyophis bannanicus. Lineage (NCBI taxonomy): Eukaryota > Metazoa > Chordata > Amphibia > Gymnophiona > Ichthyophiidae > Ichthyophis > Ichthyophis bannanicus. The sequence goes on from CM066044.1 coordinate 176,234,422, forward strand.
ACATGCAAACAGGATATCCTGATAGTCATGGGTGACTGGAACGCAAAAGTTGGCAACAAAGAAGGCGGCAAAGTAGTTGGAAAATATGGACTTGGCAACAGAAATGAAGCTGGAGAAAGGCTCATGGAATTCTGCAAGACCAATGATCTATTCATCTCAAGCACCTTCTTCCAGCAACACAAGCGGCGACTGTACACGTGGATTTCACCCAATGGATTGTATAAAAATCAAATTGACTACATCTGTGGAAGTCAACGATGGAAAAGCTCTATAACATCAACAAAGACAAAACCTGGAGCTGACTGTGGTACAGATCATCAACTACTAGTATTGTCGTGACCCCCTGCCTAGGCCAAAAGGCTGATAGGCAAAAGGGCTGCCTTATTTGCCCTTAAGTAATGTCACAAGACATTTCTTCCAGCAGGGGTTGCTAGGACTTGTAGTTCCTATATTACTTGAAGACAAAGTAGTGTGACCACTCGGGGTTTTTAAGGCAAAACAAAGATATTTATTTTGGGGTTTCCCCTCTCGCATCAAAATTCACAAACACTACGCAAAGTAGGATTATTTCTCCAAATGAAAATCACCAGGAACAAAAATGTGGCTGGAACATCAGAACTCAATTAGACTCTTTGCACAGTAGCTGTTCATAGCATTCTTCAGCACAAACAGTTTCACAGCTACTGCTGATATTTACAACAGGTAAATTCTTTTCTCTTTTATCCAAGGCTGATGAATTTAACCTTCAGGTTTCAGTGGAAATTCTTTCTTTCTCACAGAAGCTCTCAGCTCTCCATTAGCTAAACAAATATGCTATGTAAACTTCCTTCCACAGTTCAAGGCTAGTACATGTTTAAGCCTTCTGCTTTACAAAAAGAACAGTCCATCTCTGTTTTGTCACACTCGGGAACTCTCTCATAAACATCAACTTGCATATCTTCATAAGCTGCACTTTGCTTATCTTTCTCCAGGCTTTTGGCAATAGGTTCAAGCTTACTGTTATACAGAAACTTGTGAAGCTCTCCTAAGAACTGCTCCCTCTGGTCAAAACCAGCAGTGCTTTGGGAATGAGCCTTCCTATTCTGAAACAGCTTCTCCAATAACTCAACAGCGTTCAGGTCTGTCTCTCTGTCTTTACTTGAACTCTGATTACTTTTGTTTGTAACAGCTTTCACTGTCCTCTTGCCTGCACGGTTCCCTTGAGCATTCTGTTCTGCACTTAGTTTCAGTTCTCTAACAACGTCTTCAGCCAAAGGTCTGCTAAGCACTGAAGCAGACGTACCTTCTAAGCAAGAACTGCTTTTCTTGTTGTCAGAACTGTTTCCCACGGTGGAGTAAAACTTTCCAGATTTCTCCTCTCTGAGCTGCTTTGAACCAGGCTTCTCTCTCAGCCACGCTTCCAGCTGCTCTCCCGGCTTCTCTCTCAGCCACCCTTCCAGCTGCTCTCCCGGCTTCTCTCTCAGCCACCCTTCCAGCTGCTCTCCCGGCTTCTCTCTCAGCCACCCTTTTCTACAACTCACTGAAGCAGGTTTAAAACAGTGCTTTGCAGTGACCACACCCTGCTTCCTGCACATGTCTCTCATCTCACTAGGGCTCAAGCTTGCTCCTACGTCATGGCTTGGGTGGGGCTCAGCTTCAGCTATTGCATGTTCCTCTAGCTTGTGGTCACTATGGAAACCTTGGCTATCTCTGCTCTTAAAGGTGTATTCCTCATTTTCCTCACATCCCATCTCTTCCACACAGCTCTCATTGTCACAGTATGCAAACTCAAGCTAAAGTTGAAAAAGAGCAAACCACTTATGAATGCAGCAAAATATGACCTTGAGAATATACCACTGGAATTTAAAGACTGCCTGCAAAATCGATTTGCTGCTTTAGATACAAATGACAGAGTTCCAGAAGAGTTATGGAATGACATCAAGAAGGTTGTGTTGGAAGAAAGGAAGAAGTCTCTACAAAAGGTGAAAAAGAAAAAACGGCCAAAATGGATGACGGAAGAAACTCTGAAAATTGCCCAGAAACGCCGCAGAGAAGCTAAAGCCAGAGGAGAAAGAAAGACAATCACAGAACTCAACAGAGATTTCCAACGTGCAGCAAGACAGGACAAGGAAAAGTACTACAACGACGCATGCAAGGAAATAGAAGCAGAAACTATTAGAGGAAGAATGAGATCGGCTTTCCTAAAGCTACGAGAGTTAAAGAAAAAGTTCCAGCCTTGAATTGGAATGTTACAAGAAGCTCAAGGTTCTATGTTGAATCATGCTGAAAAGATCAAGAAAAGGTGGAAGGAATATACAGAGTTTTTATATGATAAAGATCAAGTGGACCCACAGCCATTTCAACCTGTACCTTATGATCGGGAAATATTGGTGATGAAAGAAGACATTGAAGCAGCACTGAAAGCCTTATCAAAGAACAAAGCACCAGGCATTGATAGCATTCCCTTAGTATTACAGCAATCCGATGCAGCTGTTACCGTACTTACAAGGCTCTGCCAAGAAATATGGAGACAACATCATGCCCAAATGACTGGAAAAGATCTGTGTTTATACCAATACTAAAGAAAGGTGATCCAACTGACTGTGGAAATTATCGCACAATCTCTCTGATCCCACATGCTAGTAAGATTCTACTGAAGATTATTCAAAAGAAACTACAACCATACCTGGAACAAGAACTACCTGAAGTGCAAGCAGGGTTCAGGAAAGGGCGAGGAACGAGAGACATCATTGCGGATGTGAGATGGATCCTTGAAAAGACTAAATACCAACAGGATATCTATTTGTGCTTTATTGACTATAGCAAGGCTTTTGATTGTGTAAACCATGAGAAACTCTGGCCACATTAAGAAGCATGGGTATACCAGAACACCTGATCGTACTCTTGCACAATCTGTACATTGATCAAGAAGCAGCAGTTCGAACGGAACAAGGAGAAACAGAATGGTTTAAAATAAGCAAAGGTGTAAGACAAGGCTGCATACTTTCCCCCTACCTGTTTAATTTATATGCAGAACAAATCATCAGAAAAGCAGGATTGTATGAAGACAACAGAGGTGTGAAGATTGGTGGAAGACTCATCAACAACCTTTGCTATGCTGATGATACCACATTACTGGCTGAAAGTGAAGATGATCTGAAACATTTTCTTCTCACAATCAAAGAACATAGTCTCAAAATAGGCCTGCACCTTAATGTAAAGAAGTCAAAGATCATGACAACTGGCATAATCAACAGGTTCATCGTTGAAGGAGAAGAAATTGAAACCATGAACAACTTTAACCTACTTGGATCAACTATCAATAAAGAAGCAACAAGCAGTCAAGAAATCAAACGACGTATTGCTCTTGGCAGAATGGCTATGAAAGACCTAGATAAGATTCTCAAGAGCAGAGATGTCTCTCTCCATACAAAGATTTGACTTGTTCAAGCCATGGTATTTTCAATAACATCATATGGATGTGAAAGCTGGACAGTGAAAAAGATAGACAGGAAGAAAATTGATGCCTTTGAATTATGGTGCTGGCGGCGAATACTGTGTATACCATGGACTGTCCAAAGAACAAACCAGTCGGTACTAGAGGAGATCAAACCTAAGCTTTCTTTAGAAGCTCAGATGAAAAGACTTTGACTTTCATAATTTGGACACATCATGCGAAGAGAGAGATCATTAGAGAAAGACATCATGCTTGGCAAGATAGAAGGTCAACGCAAAAGAGGAAGGCCAGCAATGAGATGGATCGATACAATAACAGCAGCTATGGGTACCAGTCTGTCAACAATGAGCCGCCTGACTGAAGACCGAACACAATTTAGGATAGCTATCCAGAGGGTCGCCATGAGTCGACTCCGACTTGACAGCACTTAACAACAACAACATGGTGTGGGGTCTGCACCAAAAGACACATGAGAAGAGATTTGAAGACCTGAACATGCATACCCTAGAAAAGAAGAGGGAAAGGGGAGATGATACTTGAAAGATAGTAATGCACACAAAGCAAGCCTTTTGCCAAAGAAAGGAAACTGTAGAACTAGGGGACATGACAAGAAGCTGAGGGAGGTGGACTTGGGAGCAATGTTAGGCTGGTGGATGCATGGAATACTCTTCCTAGAGAAGCTGTTGGAGGAAAAACGGTGATAGAATTCAAACGAGTGAGATAGCCACAGAGGATCCTTAAATGGCAAGAGAATGGAAACCAAGCACAGAGCGCATCAGCTCAAAAGAGCAGTAAATTGACCTTCTTTTTCGTTCCTCCAGTTCAGCCCCGCACCGCTGGGTAGTGCATCTCTTCCTGCAGCATGGAGACTGGGCATGTCAGAAGTCTGATACAACTACCGGTGGCACCTCCCACCAGCTTCCAGTGTGTCCAGTCTCCATGCAGCAGAAGGTTGTGAGCCTAGGCTTAGGCTCAACTGGAGGAGCACATAAGGGGAATTATTTAGTAGATTTTTTTCAATTTAGATTTGGGGGTATTTTATTTGGGTTACGCTATCCCTTTAATTTATTTTTAGTGAATTGTTAAAAAAAAGAGGACAGAGCTGGTCAGGGCAGGGAAGGGGGCATTTCTGCTACTCATCTAAAGCCCTGTAGCACTCCCTACCTGGTGGATCGGTGATGAGCTGTGTGTGCTGCTCTTCTCTGCCTCCTGATTGGGTCTACAGCGTTTCTGTCAGCTGTCAGACTCCGGCTGCTGTTTCCCTGCCTCGGGGGCTTGCCAGCAAGGTGCAAGAAGAGCTACTGGCAGGAAACCAGGTATTTAATTATATTTTGGGCTCCGGAGTGTGGGGGAACGTAGCAGAGGATCTGCGGGGGGTTTTCTGCCGGCTGAGGCCTTTCTCCTCATGTGAAGCCGGCTGCTCGATTTTCAAGTGCCATTTTTTTAGTGCTTCCGGTTTCCCACGGTTTTTTCCATGCAGTGTAATTTCTATGTACAGAGGCTGTTTCAGAATGCAGGACATTGAAAATTAGCAGATCGTTTATTTTGGAGCTTTTCCCAAGCCTCTTTATGGCCTGTAGTTAGGTTTTTGAGGTTTTAAAGCAAAAAAAAAGGATTTTTGAAGTAAGGTTAGATAGATAGAGTGTTAGATACTAACTGTGGCTGCGGGTTCTTAGCTGGTGTTAGAGAATCCTCGGGTATACTGATGAGGTTTGTCAAATCTAATCCCTGCGCGACCGCAGTGTCTGGTGTGTGGAACCCGCAGAGGGACAGTTTCGGTCGATGGCGTGTGTCATGGCTTCGCAGCTGAAGCGGTGCAGATGGAGCACCTCTCTCCAAACCCCAGGTTCCTGGGAGGGAGGAAGACAAGGAGGTTGGATGAGGGGCTTCCCTCTCGCTACAAGCGTCTGCATCGGCTCAGCTGGGTACGAGCTCTCCTCTGGGGACGGCTGCCTGAGGACAGGCTGAAGACGGGAAGGCCCGGAGCGATGTTGAGGGGGCCAGGCTCGTGATTTTCGCCATTTTCGGGCTTCCCGTTTGGGATCATTTCAAAGAGGATGGTATCCCTTTCGGGGCCAAGGTTTTAGAGGTTTCCGAGGAGCGGACAGAGGGTTCGTGAGCCCTCTGCCAGCCGGTTTCAAGAGGTCACAATGAAACAAGAGGGACTCAGGCGGGGCTGCAACCCATAGGGGGTCGGCTATGGGAATTTTTGCCTGCCTGGGTTCAAGTAACGTCCAATCAATGGGTATTGGAGGTCATTCGAGAGGGTTATGCTCTCAAGTTTGCTCGACCGGTTCAAGACTCCTTTGTTCTTTCTCCTTGCAGGGGGTGGAACAAGGAGTCGGCGGTTCAGGCTACTTTGTCGCATCTCAGACAGCCCGGGGCCGTGGTGCCGGTTCCTCAGGATCAATGCGGGTCCGGTCAGTACTCAATTTATTTTGTGGTTCCAAAGAAGGACGGGGCCTTTTGTCCGATTCTGGATCTCAAGGGCGTCAACCATTGTCTGCGGGTATCCCGTTTCCATATGGAAACCCAAAGGTCAGTAATGGTAGCAGTTCATCAAGGGGAGTTCTTGACTTCACTCGATCTCACCAAGGCTTATTTGCACATCCCGATTCGAGCCGATCATCAAAGATTCTTGCGGTTTGCGGTTCCTTGGGGTCATTTTCAGTTCCAAGCACTGCCGTTTGGGTTGGCAACGGCTCCGCGAACATTTACCAAGGTAATGGTGGTGGTAGCGGCCTTTCTGTGCAGGGAAGGTGTGCTCATTCATCCTTACATGGACAACTGGTTGATTCGGGCAAAGTCCCGAGCAGAGAGCGAAAAAGCAACAGCCAGAGTAGTGCAGTTCTTGCAGAGCCTTGGTTGGGTGGTCAGTGCCGCCAAGAGTCGGTTGGTGCTGTCTCAGATGTTAGAATATCTCGGGGTTCGGTTTGACACAAGGGTTGGAGAGGTTTTCCTTCCGGAGGCTCAGGTTCTAGGGATGCAGTTCTTAGTACTAGGTTTCTTGAAGCAGCGGGCGCCGACGGCCTGGCATTATCTGCGGATACTAAGTACCATGGTGGCGGCCCTCAAAATTGTTCCTTGGGCTCGGGCGCACATGAGGCCGCTGCAGAGGTCTCTGCTTCGTTGGTGGTTGCATCAGGAGGATTCGTTGAACAAGCGCTTGCCCTGCCTGGGGCAGGTTCGAGCGTTTCTCAAATGGTGGCTGCGGCGAGAAAAACTAACAACAGGAATGCCGTTGGAGCAGCCGCAATGGATCCCGGTGATGACGGATGCCAGCCTGGCGAGCTGGGGGGCTTATACAGGGTTTATGGAGTGTGGAGGAAACTCAGTGGTCCATCAATCGGCTGGAGTTATGAGTGGTGGCTCTGGCTCTAAAAGCATTCGAGTAAGTTTTGTTAGGTCGAGCGGTGCGAGTGCTGTCCGACAACGCTTCCGCATGGCGTATCTCAACCGGTAAGGCAGAATGGGCAGCGTGGCGCTGGAAAAGGAAGCGGGATCTCTGTTCGGTTGGGTGGAGCTTCGGCTTCTGGCACTGTCGGCAGCGCACATAGCGGGAACAGACAATGTGATGGTGGATTACCTCAGTCGGGTTCACGTGGACCCAGGGGAGTGGGAGATGAATCCAGAGGTATTCAGGCAGTTGGTGCTCAGATGGGGGGGGGGTTCCAATAATGGATCTCATGGCAATTTGTCAGACGGCCAAAGCCAGTCGTTTCTTCAGCAGAAGAAGAGAAGGATGTCCAAAGGGATCGATCTCTTGATTCAACAGTGGCCGTCACAGGGCCTTCTGTATGTCTTTCTTCCTTGGGCACTCATAGGCCGGTTGATTCAGGGAATAGAGAACCATCTCGGAGCCGTGATTTTAATAGCGCCGGATTGGCCGCGTCGACCATGGTACACGGACCTGCTGAGGCTTCTCGATGGTTAGCCGTGGCAATTGCCGATTTGGAAAAATCTGCTTCAGCAAGGGCCTATTCGAATGCCGTAAGTGGCTCGGTTCTCGCTTATGGCCTGGCCATTGAAAGGGCTAGGTTGAGGAAGAAAGTTTATTCATCAGCAGTGATTGCTACCTTGCTGTCAGCTAGAAAGCAGTCAACTTCCTTGGCTTATGTTTGCATTTTGTGTATCTTTGAAGGCTGGTGTGAAACTAGGCAGTTGTGTCCGTCCTTGGCCGCAGTTCGGAGGTGTTGAGCTTTCTTCAGGATGGCTTTGATAAGGGTTTGGCGGCCAGTTCTTTGATAGTACAGCTGGCTGCTATAGCTTGTTATCGGGGCAAGATTCAAGGTCGTGCCGTAGGAACTCATCCGGATGTTTTGCGCTTTATGAGAGCGGTATAATGTTTTCTCCAGGACCAAGCAGGAAGTCAGTCCTCACTTATGGGTGACATCGACGTCGATGAAGCCCCCGTGCGGAGCATTTCCCCAGCTTTCTAAGAAAGCCTTTGGGAATACTGCGTGCATGCGCGGTCCCCTTCCCGCCTAAAGATGCCATCTTGCTCAGTCTTTCTTTTTCCGTGGAGCCCTTCGGACGTCTGTCCGTGTCACCCGGAAAAGTTGACATTTTTTCAGCGATTTCTTCGTCTTTTTTCTCCGGTTCGATGCCGGTTCCCCTTCCCGCCGGGTTCGGTACACCGGTATCGAGCCCATCTTCTATTTTTTTGTTTTTGCCCTTCGTGGCTGGTGTTCGCGCCCTTTTTGTTTTTTCCCTGGATAGCCGGTCCTTTGACCTCGCGGGGGCCCTTTTTTCCCCGATGGCTTCCAGTGGTTTCAAGAAGTGTGATCGGTGCAAGAAACTAATGTCTCTCACCAACACACACGACTGCTGCCTTCGGTGCCTCTGCCCAGATCATGATCCAAAAATCTGTGGCCTGTGTGGAAAAATGTCCACCAAGGCACTTCGAAGCCGTCAGCACCAGAAAGAAAGGATTTTCTCAGATTCTGCCTCTGGCTGGGCCCGGACCTCGTCTGAGGCCTCGACGTCTCGGGAGTCTGATCCCGAGCATCGCCGGGGTTCCTCGGACAGGTGGGTCTCCCGATCAGGACCACAAGAGGAAGAAACGGCTTGTGAGGGCGGCGTCGGAAGAGGTCCCTGGTTCCTCGAGGGCCAGGTCTAAGATCCCCAACCACCGTCCCGGGCCCTTGGAACAGGAGAAGCCGTCCAAGATACCTCGTGTGGAGCCGGAGACCGTCGGACACGTAAGTCCTGTAGTCCTCGTGGACTCTCCTCCGAGGGAGCCGACGTTGGGTCCAGCGCCGCCGGGGCCCGAGTCGGTGGCTGCTGAGTCTCCTGAGCTTGGACTCAGGCTGACAGCCTTGGAGTGCAGACTGTCTGCCTTCATGGATCAGCAGCGGGTATTGATGGCCAGCCTCGCTGGTGCATCTGCCCCGACCACCGGGACATCGATGTCGAAGTCGACCCCGGAGACCGAGCCGATACTCGAGACCATGAAGGCTCGAAGTCGTCCTTGGTCATGGTCACCCTCGACCTCCCGCTCGGAACCGAGGGCGTCGACGCCGGTCCCTTTGGTGTCAGGGCGGGTGCCACCGAGACCCGCGTGGTCGGAGCCCCTCGACTCTCCTTCGGATGAGTCAGCATGGGAGACGGAGGATGAGGAGTCCCCCGACACCTTCTGAACTCGGTGCGTCCCTTCGGACTCACTGCAGTTCGAGCCCCAGAGTAGGTCCCCCCTGGAGGACACCCGGTTCTCGGAGTTCGTTCGGGACATGGCCAAGGCATTGGCGATTCCCGCGGACCCCGAGGAGGAGCCTCGAGCCGAGGAGCTCGAGGCCCTCCAGTATGACTCTCCTCCGAAGGAGGCCTTTACTGTGCCGGTTCCTCTGATGCTGGAACGGCTCCTCTTCTGGATGTGGGAGGCACCGGCCTCGGCGCCGGTCTTGAGCAAGCGGGTCGATTCCATCTATCGACTCCGAAAGAGCCCTGGATTCCAGAAGGCGCAGCTGCCGCACCATTCCATGGTGGTGGAATCGGCCATGCATCGTCTGAAGAGCCAGAAGATGCACTCCGCGGTGCCTCCCGGCCGGGAGGCCCTGAACCTGGATGCTTTCAGCAGAAAGTGCTTCCAGGGCTCGATGCTTGCTTGCCGTGTCCAGTCCTACCAGCTGTACATGGGCATGTACTTACGAGACCTGGCGAAAGAGATTGCCGGGTTCTCTGCTGGTCTCTCCGGGGAACCTTTGCAGAGGTTCCAGTCTTTGTCCTCAGGAATCAGGGACTGCTCTAAGTTCATGTCCCGAGCGGCCTACGATGGCTTCGAGGCTTCGGCTCGTGTGGCGGCAGCTGGCATCGGAGCCCGATGCCAGGCATGGCTGCAGTCATCGGACCTCGAGCCCTGGGTGCAGGACAAGTTGGTCAATGTCCCTTGCTGAGGTGAAAACCTTTTTGGCAAACCCATGGCCGAGAAGGCGGCTGAGCTCGAAACCGAGCACCTGATTAGGACAAGGCTGTCCAGGAAAACCTCTGCCCCCTTCTCATAAGAAGAAGGGCTCGGGTAAAAAGTCCTTTTACCCGAGGAAGGCAGCTGCCTACAAACCTTTCCCTCAATACCAGGCCTCCCCAGCTCCCCAGCAGGTGCAGCAGGCCAAGGGGCAGGGACATGGGCCCCGTAGGCAGAAGACCCCCAAGCCTCCGGCTCCTGCTCCTACCCAGCAGGGAGGGGGTTTTTGACTCCCACAGCATAGCCTTTCCACCTCTGCTGCCCCATTCCTGCACAGGAGGTCAGCTGACCCTGTTTACCCACAGGTGGCCACCCATTACAGGGGATACTTGGATATTAAGCATAGTCCAAAAGGGCTATATGCTCCATTTCCAGAGGTTACCCCCTGCATACTTCCCAGGAGAGCCTCTAAGGCCTCTCCTGCACACAGACCTCCTACTTCAAGAACAAGGTCTGCTTCTGGACAGGGCGGTGGAGCCTGTACCTCCTCGCCTACAGGGGCACGGTTTCTACTCCAGGTACTTTCTAGTGCCAAAGAGGACCGGGGGCCTACGGCCTATTCTAGACCTCAGGAACCTCAACAAGTTCTTGGAGAAAGAGAAGTTCAAGATGCTTACTCTTGGAACACTTCTTCCCTACCTCCAGCAGGGAGATTGGCTATGCTCCTTAGATTTAAAGGATGCATACACCCACATCCTCATTCATCCAGACCACAGAAAGTACCTCAGGTTCATGGTGGGAGGAAACCATTACCAGTACAGAGTACTGCCTTTTGGCCTAACTTCCACCCCAAGAGTCTTTACAAAGTGCCTTGCTGTGGTGGCGGCCTCCTTGAGGACTCAAGGTGTTTTTGTCTTCCCCTATCTGGACGACTGGCTCATCAGGGGTCAGACTTACCAGGAGGCCAGGCAGGCCACCTTCCGAACTGTGTTTCTCCTTCAAGACCTGGGTTTTGTCATAAACTTCGCAAAGTCAACTTTGCTCCCCTCCCAGAACCTAGAGTTCATAGGAGCGCGTCTAGACTCTCTGCAAGCAAAGGCTTACTTGCCAGAGGACAGAGCTCACAGGCTCTTGGAGTTGGCATCCCGGTTTCTCACCATGCCAAAGGTTTCTGCCAGGCTCTGGCTGCAGCTCCTAGGCCACATGGCAATGACCGTACATGTGACCCCCAATGCCCGCCTCCACATGAGACCTGCACAGTGGTGCCTCAGAACTCAGTGGAAGCAAGCCACAGGGAGCCTAGCAGACAAAGTAAGGGTGTCCAAACCCTTCCTGAATTCCCTACAGTGGTGGCTACACCCCCCCAACTTACTTCAGGGGGGTGTCTTTTCAGGTGCCTGTCCCCACAGCGGTGCTGATGACAGATGCCTCCTTGCAGGGCTGGGGTGCACACTGTCAGGAGAGCTGCACTCAAGGCCTGTGGTCTCCATGGGAAGCCACGCAACAGATCAACCTACTGGAACTTTGGGCTATTCGGTTAGCCCTCAAGGCTTTCTCTTACACTTTGACTCATCAGTCTCTTCTAGTTCAGACAGACAATCAAGTGGCCATGTTCTATGTGAACAAACAGGGAGGCACTGTGTCCCAGCTGTGTCAGGAAGCAGAGACCCTTTGTTCTTTTGCGCTCAGGCACCAAATGTTTCTAAGAGCTGTTTATCTTCCTGGCCAGGAGAACTTCCTGGCAGACAGGTTGAGCAGAATTCTGCAGCCCCACGAGTGGCAGCTGCACCCGTTAGTGGTTCAAAAGATTTTCCTGAAATGGGGACTTCCATCCATGGATCTCTTTGCCAGTCCCCTGAATCACCAGCTACCCACGTTCTGTTCCAGGCAGCCGCATCCCCCGAGGTCAGCAGCCGGATGCCTTCCTGATTTCTTGGTCACAGGGCCTACTATATGCATTTCCTCCCACGCCTCTGGTGGCCCAAACCTTGTTCAAGATTCTAAGGGACAAGGCCTCGGTCCTTCTGGTAGCTCCTAGGTGGCCGAGGCAGCCCTAGTTCCCACTGCTGCTTCAACTAGCAGTGGAGACACTACTGCCTCTGGGGTTCCAACCCGATCTTCTCTCTTAGGATCAGGGTTCCCTTCTGCACCCCAATCTCAAATCTCTCAATTTGATGGCCTGGAGGCTGCAAGGGTAGTATTAGCTCCCTGGGGCCTGCCTCAGGAAGTGGAAGAGGTGGTCTTGGCCTCTAGAAAGCAATCCACCAGGAAAACATATGCCCTGAAGTGGAGGAGGTTCTCCTTGTGGTGTCAGCAGCGCAAAGAAGATCCTTTCGCCTGCGCTGCACCAGTAGTGCTCCAGTACCTGCTGCTCTTGTCCAATCGGGGCCTTAAGTCCAATTCTGTTTGGGTCCACCTCTCTGCTCTGGCAGCTCACCACTCCATGGTGGAGGGACACTCTTTGTCGGTTCACCCCTTGGTGTCCAGATTTCTCAGAGGCTTACTCCCTGAGTGGGAGTTGAATGTGGTCTTGCAGCAACTGACTCGCCCACCTTTTGAGCCCATGGCTACATATCCTCTATGCTTCCTTTCTTGGAAGACTCTATTCCTAGTGGCCCTAACCTCGGCCAGGCGAGTGAGTGAACTTCAAGCCCTGGTCTGTGACAGGCCATACACTCGCTTCTATAGGAACAGGGTGGTCCTTTGGACTCATCCTAAGTTCCTCCCTAAGGTTGTCTCCTCTTTCCACCTTAACCAGGAGGTGGTTCTTCCAACATTCTTCCCTAGGCCCCATGCCAGCCGGGCTGAGACAGTCCTGCATACCTTGGACTGTAGGAGGGCCTTATCCTTCTACCTTGAATGTACGCAGGGGCATAGGAGGGCTACTCAGCTCTTCGTATCTTTTGACCCCAATAACTTGGGGGTACCGGTCTCCAAGCGTACCTTGTCCATCTGGGTGGCTGACTGTATCACCTGGGCTTACAGGGCAGCTGACCTTCCTTTGTAGGGTCGGGTCACGGCCCACCGTGTCAGGGCAATGGCTGCCTCAGTAGCTCATTTCCGCTCTGTACCGTTGGCAGACATCTGCAGGGCTGCAACTTGGTCCTCAAGCCAGACTTTTGCGGCCCATTACTGCCTGGAGAGGGAGTCCCGTAGGGACAGTGCTTTCGGTCAGGCAGTACTCCGGAATCTCTTTGAGGTTTAGGCAACTCCTACCCTCCAGCCCTCTGGTTGGGCTACCGGTTGGGGTGTGTTTCAGTGAAATCCTTTCTCCGATGCTGTGGCTAGAGGGAGCTCATTTTTCAGCTCTGGGTCCCTGGTAGCCTGAAGCTGGGGAGTCGCATAAATGAGTACTGACTTCCTGCTTGGTCCTGGAGAAAGAATAGTTACTCACCTGTAACAGGTGTTTTCCAGGAGTAGCAGGAATCAGTCCTCACAACCCTCCCTCCTCCCCTGGGAGTTGCAGTTGTACATAGTTCATTTTTACATTTTTTTTTGTGCTGTCTTTTAGCTATGTCATCAGACTGAGCAAGATGGTACCTTTAAGCAGGAAGGGGACCGCGCATGCGCGCAGTATTCCCAAAGGCTTTCTTAGAAAGCTGGGGAAATGCTCCGCACGGGGGCTCCATCGACGTCGATGTCACCCATAAGTGAGGACTGATTCCTGCTGCTCCTGGAGAATACCTGTTACAGGTGAGTAACTACTCTTTTCGGCCTCCTCGCCATGTGTTGATTCCTCCATGGGATCTCAATTTGGTGTTGGGGGCATTGACGAGAAGGCCTTTTGAGCCTCCCAGTGAAACCTCGGTTAAGGATCTGACTTTGAAAACGGTGTTTCTGGTGGCTATCTGTTCAGCAAGGTGAGTTTCAGAGTTGCAGTCTTTATCTTGTAGGGAACCTTTTCTAATGTTGCATCCAGTGCCGTCCTTTCTGCCGAAAGTGGTGTCGCTGTTTCATTTGAATCAGTCGGTATCCTTGCCTGTGTTGAAATCATCAGGTGAAAGGGGAACGGATCAGAATCTATGGTACTGGGCTCAATGAACCTTTGATCTAACCCAGTATGACATCTTCCACTTAGTGCCTAGCATGGGTTGGTGCGTGAACTGGCTGGGTTTTGGGTGGAGATTGGGTGTGACAGACAATGACAGCTAGTGTGCAGTTCATTAAGCATATTAGCTGTCAGGACTGCAGATAGGGTGACTGCATTTCAAGCCTCCTCAACAGATGATATTAATTGCTGCTGTGCTAACTGCAGTTAAATAGTGTGGTCAAAGACCTGTAAAGAAATACCAATTCCCCCCCCTCTCCCATACAGCACCATTACAAGCCAAATCCCCCCAAAATCCCCCCCATGGGTTGAAGGCCCCCATCAGCAATCCCTGACCCTTCCCTTCCCCCCACCCCGGGACTTACCCAGAGGTCACCCTGGTTATCTAGGAGGTGGGAGAGATTTCCCATCTCATTGCTGCCAGGGTTCAAAATGGCAACAATAACTCCTAGCGGTGGTCGCACGGTACTCCTGCTAGGGGTCAACATACCAGCATAATAAATGCAGCGCATATGCTGGACATGCCCCCTGCCTTTTACCAGACAAGATTTGCACTTACCACACTTTACATTTTGAGGTTATTTGTGATAGTATGGGATGGATGGTGATGTGTTATAATTGTGTGTTTTTGTATGCTAAGTGGGGGTGACATAAATTCTCACAAATATGTACAAAAGCTTACTGTACTTTAGTAAACATGCTTCTTTATTTATTTTAGAAAATAAACCATGACTTTTTTTTTAAAACGTCCTTCCCTTTGTTCAGACTCTTCAGTGGCTCAGGCTGTATTTATGCCGCTCTGCAGAATTCATCTATGCAGAACAGGCACAGCAGTAGCTCCCAAACTTACTTTAGATTCATAATGGTACAAGTAGCTAAAAAAAGACAACTTCCCGAAATGTCAAATATTCCTCAAAAACAAAATTAACTTGGGGACAAAGAAGGGGATCAGAATTGCTCATTTTGTTAATATCACTGCTTTAAGAACTTTTCTATGTGGGCTTTTATTATGCTGCTTATCTTTACCTTGTAGAATAAGAATTGATAATGTTCCTATTTGGAAGCAAGATTATTTTATTTTGGCCCGAATAGAGGGAATAAGCTCTTTTAACATAATAACATAGTAAATGGCAGAGAGACCAAAATGGCCCATCCAGTCTGTCGATAAGGTGGGTAGAACTATAACTACTGCTCCACTTTGGTTACCCCGCATGTCTTTGTGTAGGGTTGCAACAGCCGCTCTATGCAGTTTGCCTCTCCCACCATGCCTTCTTAAGAAGCGCAAAAGAGAAATTAGACTTACCTGCTAATTGTTGTTCCTTGAGGAACTCCAGTTCAGTCCCGCACCGCTGGGTAGTGTACCTCTTCCTGCAGCATGGAGACTGGGCATGTCAGAAGCTTGACACATCTACCGGTGGCACTTCCCACCAGCTTCCAGCGATTTATTGACAAAGCAAACTCTAAGGAGCAACACATAAGTAGTTATAACCAATATGAACTGTAACTCGAGACTTCAGTGCCTCTCCAATAAACTCCTTGAGAGAAGAGGATAACTGCTCCATCCCCCTCCAAGGAAACAGTATTAAAGATATGAAATATAAGAAAGAAGGCCAAAGAAGGTAGCATAGAGCTGAACAGCCAACCCGTCAATTACCGCACAAGACAGGCAATAGACACTTACCGTTAGACTTTTCTTTGCATGGCCGGCTATTCCCATTTCACTAGATCATTGACTGAATCACCAACTTGGGTGGGAATTGGGACTGAACTGGAGTTCCTCAAGGAACAACAATTAGCAGGTAAGTCTAATTTCTCTTTCCTTTTCGTTTCTCCAGTTCAGTCCTGCACCACTGGGATGTAACAGAGCAGTACACTAATGGAAGGGACCTGAAAAACCAGACCGCAAAACTGCTGACCTGAAACAGGCATCCCCTGCCGCTTGCACATCCAGACGGTAATGCTTGCTAAAGCTGTGCAAGGAGGACCACGTAGCCACCTTACAGATTTCAACTGCCGGAACCCTGCTGTGTTCCGCCCACAACGTCGCCTGAGCCTTTATAGAATGAGCTCTTAACTCTAAAGGCACCTGACGGTCATGCAAAAGATAAGCTGAAGCTATCGCTTCCTTAATTCACCTAGCAATGGAAGACTTGGAGGCAGCTTCACCTTTATGCAGGCCTCCAAAAAAAACAAACAAGTGCTCTGACTTACAAAAAAGACTTTGAAACCTGCAAGTACTGACGGAGCACTCTCTTCACGTCCAGCAATCCTGTTTCCAATAGATTCCAATCCTGTCAGGTTGCTAAAAGGTATCAGATTCCATGCTGTTTATTCCAGGGGTAAGCAGTGGATTTCCCAGTCCACTTTAATAATGGTTTATGAAATTTTCCTCCAGGAACTTGTCCAACCTCTTTTAAACCCAGCTACACTAACAGCTTTTGCTACATCTTCTGACAACAAATTCGAGTTTGATTATGTGTTGAGTGAAAAAATATTTTCTCTGTTGGCGTGAATCTGTGTTAATAGTTAACGCATGCTAAAACCCATGTTAACTGCTTAGTGCAGCTTAGGAAACGTGCCCCAAAGTGTATTAGAACAAACAGGAAGCTTATGTAAGAAAAATACCAAGTGGGAGTCCAAAGAATCTAATACTTCTGACTGAAGAGGTAGATGAAGCCCCAAGTAGTGGATATTAAAGGGCATAAGGAGGAATAGCCTCGTGAAGGTTGTTGTTATTATTATTAGACCCGATATTCAGAACCACTTATCTGATTAGCAGGCCTGCTACCCAGATAAGTGCTGCTGACTGGGCTCAGCAGTGGCAGCATCTGAATAATACCACTGGTCAGCATTGTAGACTGCCCTGGTGCTATTGCAGTCCCCAGACGTATCCAATTAGCAGCGATATTCAGCCCACTAACCGGATGACAATGCAGATAAAGATAGGACAGCAAAAAGCCATCAGCAGTCGTTGCTGAAACCAAATATCCAACGCTAGCCATTATCCAGATACTGGCACTTGATATCTACTACCATTAATCATTTCTATAGTGCTACAAGGCATACACAGTGCAGTATACGATACATGTAAAAAGACAGTCCTTGCTTGTCAGAGCTTACAATCTAAATATCTGGATTTAATCTTGCTTTTCCCACTGACATTAGGAAAATCACTTCACCCGCCATTGCCTGGGTCAGGGAAAATATCTACTGTACCTGAACTGTAGCTCGCCTTAGCTTCATTTTAAAAAGAGAATAATCAAATCCAAATTGGGATAAAGGATGAAAACATTAGGCATATGCATTCATTTGAAATAATATGGACAATATCAACAACTTTTCCCAAGACATTAAAAAAGAACTTGAAATTATTTTTCTCCCCCATGTCCTCATCAACTGATCTCCACCCAGTGTTCCATGTGTTGGAAGGTACTGGTCTTCCAGGAGGGCCTGGTCCTAGCAAGCCTATTCTTAATTGTAGCTTATTTTCTGGTCGTAGTAGTTCCTGTTTTCTGACTGGCTCAGGTTTCCTTGTCTAGACTTGAGCTCCTTGGAGAACCCTTCCGGGCACAAGAAAAGTCTTTGGAGATCAGGAGTTACTAGATTCACAAAGTAAAATATCCAGGAAGGGTTTTCTATAGAGCTCAAGACCAGACAGGAAGCAGGAACTTATATTACCAGAAAAAGAGACTGGCTAAAGCCAGCCCCCTAGGAGACATAATAGCTCCTCCTGGAAAACCACTGCCTTTCAATACAGGGGACACTGGTTTGAGTTTAACCTATGACAACTGTTAAGAAACTGGAGAAAAAAAAACATTTCAGGGGGATGTTCAAAAGGGTTTTAACAAGTTATCAGGACCTGCTGTCTGGTTAAACCCTGATGATCCCGATATTCAATGACACTATGCAAATAGTGCCACTGAATATCACCACAGATTGCAGAAGAGATACCTGGTTAAAACTGTGGTAGTTTATGGGCAGAGTGGGGGTGGTTCCGGTAGCTATCCAGTTTGTGGCAATATTCAACCGCTAACCTGATAGCTAAACCATATAAAGTTAGGATAGGTCCATGGTGTCCTAACTTTATCCAGTTATTGCTATCCGGTTAGCGACTGAATATTGCCGCTAACTGGATAGCAATCATGCTGTCCGGTGAAATGGATATTCAGTGCTGGATGCTGGATGCCGGATAGGCTCCGGCACAGAACATGCAGTTTTATTTAAAGCAGTGGCAGCTAGGCACTTTAAAAGCACTGACTGCCGCTGCTGAATATTGGCCCATTTCAGTTTTTTATTTGCCTGGAAAACCTCTAGTAACCTTTCAGCTTTGTTTTTTTTTTTGTTGGGGAAACCACAGTCACCTCTTAACAAAATTGCCCTGAAATGAAAATTTACAAAAACAAAACAAAATGAAAAACCCTGTAAAGGGCATAGGAAACAAAATAAAGAATATTTTTTTGGCTTGCACATCCCTAGAAAACATAGTGTTATTCCAGGCAAGGGCAGCAGGACACATTTTCGGTTGGATGGGCCAAACAAACCAGTCTCTAGTGCCATTCTCAAGCTCTCTTATTGCTACTATGTTAGGCAAAATATTGGTTGGTCCATCCCATCACTCTGCTTATGATCCCAAAGGCTAAAGCTGAGAGACCTAGGATCGATTTCCAGGACAAATCTTCCATTCCCTCTGTTGACGAGGACTGACAGTGCTATAGAGGGAGGAGTCATAATCTTGTGGCAATGGTGTCACCTATTAGCCAGATTTAAGACCTATGATTTCAGGCTTTTGGAAATAGTCCTGGTTCATGATCCCAAGGATGGCTCATGGTGTTTGTTTATGTTTATTGTTTATTTAAACTTGTTATACCGCTCAATACCATAGGCGTCTGAGCGGTTTACAATAGCTAAAATCAAGCAAGTTAATTAAAACAAGCTCTTGGCTGCAGAAAAGAAAAAGGAAAAGAACGCCATTAAATGTGAGAAAAGTGAGGAGAGAAAGAAAAGAAAGCTGGGAGCAGAGTAGAAGTTTAAAATAGGAAAGAGCATTACACGCATACTATCAAGGCGGAGAGGGAAGGGGGAGCAGACATTCACGAGAGACATGGAGGGAAGGAGGGGGGGGAAGGATAGGCTAGGGAGGGGCATCAAACGCAAGGCAGAAAAGGTGGGTTTTGAGTTGGGTTTTAAATGAGGGGTATGAGTCTTCTGCACGGAGGGAGGGGGGGAGTGAGTTCCAGAGACTTGGAGCCAAAAAATAGAATGCAGAGGAGCGGGTTTGTTCTAGACGAGCATATGTTTATGTGCCAGTTCCCATCTTTTTATGATTGAGCTGGAAACCCAAAGAAGCAGGAAAAAAACTCTACAAGCACCCTGCCCCCACCCCACTCAAACATGAAGTCCTTCTACTAAATTGTCCATCTGTACTTAGAACTCCCCTAGAGCAATCTGTGCAGTACTAGTATTTTAATTCTAATTCCCATATAGCACCAATGTCATCAACGCGACCCTTACATATCTATTCTCTGCTCTCACTACCTCCACCTCATAGCCCATTTGCTAGGAGCAGTAGAACATTTCCAGCGAGATATTTCAAGGCTTGAGGCTGTCAGTCAGAACTCTATTATTGTCAAAACCATTAATGCAGGAGTTGTGACAGAGTAAGACTGCCTGTTAATCTTACAAAATGTAGGCTCTGACACTGTTTGAAGCATAATTGGGGTCTGTGCTAGAAGATACTGTATAAAAATTAAACCTTTGGTTGACTTATTTTTTGACTGCCTGGTGTTTGTTTTAATGATATCTGCTCTGTTTTTGGTGTAACTGAAAAAACTAAGAGCAGATCTCGGGTTGTGTTCAACCCTGGCCAAAATCAGTTAATAAGCAATCTCAGTTTGATGGCATCATCTTAGAGTACATTTTCTTATTTAGTGCTGTACAAATAAGTAGTCGTTTTTTTAGCTATTCTTATATATCACCTTAACAAAGTGTCAAGGCGGTTTATAGGTTAACAATGTAAACAGTTAATGCTTACGTGGAAGGTAGGAACAAAAGTTAATACTTACACGGAGCGTAAGGACAAAAGTTAATGCTTACATAGAACATAGGAGAATAGGCATAAACACGTCTAGAAGGTAACATGCAAAAAGTAGAACATAGCATAGTGATCAGGTGATGGTTAATGAAACTGCTGCAAGAAAACAGCGAGTAAGCAGAATGCATGGTGCAGGAAATGAGAGGAAACTGGGTAATCTAAACTTCACCAAACATAGCATTAAAGATATGAGTCTAGGGTGCAGGGTGCTAAGTTGTCTGCAGAGTGTGGATATAGTCATCTCTAGTACCCAGAGGTAGGAGCGCTGTCACTGATTACCAAATTGTTTGATCAACAGATGGGTTTTCAGCCTCTTGCAAAACTCGGCAAGGTCATGTGTGGTACATAGGCTATCGGGGAACGCATTCCACAAGCTTTCTTG
Organism: Ichthyophis bannanicus; assembly: GCA_033557465.1. Classification (NCBI taxonomy): domain Eukaryota; kingdom Metazoa; phylum Chordata; class Amphibia; order Gymnophiona; family Ichthyophiidae; genus Ichthyophis; species Ichthyophis bannanicus. Next base: position 176,254,779 of record CM066044.1, read on the forward strand.
CGTTCTTGGTTAACTTGAGAAAAGGCCTGATCTTCTGATTGTGTAGATTCACTAAATGGTCAGGGGAGTCAAAGCTCCTTATGCCATTTCGCAATGCAGTAATCAAATGTTAAAAATATGATTTTACCTGGAAGTCCAAAAATAGCCAGACTTGCAGTAGTCAACTTAAATCCTAACTTTTACAAGCAATTGGGTCTCTCTGGCTTCAAACACTAAATAACAGCTAGGAAGAGATGGATTTTCTGTATCTCTGATTTCTCTTTCATACTGCTGTTGTTCTCAGATGGTATGGCAGCTATTTTCATTCTCAATGGTGCGAGTTTGGTAAAACTGAACATATCTACTGCCGAAACGTTATTGGCTCAGGTCTGTCTCTTTGTGTTCCTCTCATTATTAATATTTACTAAAGCCGAGGAATAGACAGGAAACTTCATTTCATAAACTGAAGCTGACTCAGTTCTTCCCCTTTTGTCTCCATGGATAAACTTCCTGTATAGTTAATAGATTATCCCCTCAGCCAGGGAGAATCTTAATGCTCAGAGTGGTGAAGGAGCTTAGTGGTAGAGCAGTGGTTTTCAACCCAGTCCTTTGGGACCCCCAGGCCAGTCAGGTTTTCAGGGTATCCACAATGAATATGCATTAGATAGATCTGCATGCACTGCTTCCATTGTATGCAGATCTATCTAATGCATATTCATTGCGGATATCCCGAAAACCTGATTGGCCTGGGGGTCCCAGAGGACTGGGTTGAGAACCACTGGGTTAGAGAAACAGGCGATGAACTAGGGAAGTCAGGGTTCAAATCATACTTCTTACCCTGATAATGACTTTAGGCAAGGCACTTCACCCTCCATCATCTCAGGTACAACTTATGATGGTGAATCCGTTTGAGGCAGGGAAATAACTCATCTACCTGAATGTAACTTGCCTTGACCTTGGCTATGGAAAAGGCTTATAATAAATCTAAATTCTAAATCTAGTACTATGGTTTAACATAACTTTCTGTTTCAACTAAAGATCACTAGTTGTGGCTTGTTCTTGTTCCTGTGACACTGGGTCTTCCAGTGGGAGAAAGTGGTAGTGAAGAAGCTATGAACTTCCCTTTAGACAGCACTTGAATAGAAATATCTTTCTTCTTGATGTGATAGACCAGATCTGAACTGAGAAACAGAATTCTAATGATACCAAGAACTATTGCATTATCCCCTAGAGTGTTTCCTACTAAGAGGCTAGAGTAGAAAGGGTGATAAATTGCACCACAGAGAGCATTCCTGTCCAACCCTCTATATTGCATCCTGCTGGAAGAGGCAGCTTTAATAAATATTAATTATAAGAGCAACACAGAGACAGGCCTGAGTCGATAATGTACAAATGGTGGATATGTTCGGTTTTACCACACTCGCACCGTTGAGAATAATGCCAGCATCTCGCCCCACCCATTCTCATAGCAAGTGGCTTAGTGCTTTCTGCTTTGAGTACCCTCATAGCTGTAACTTTTGCATTGTTTCCACATTCTCATTTATTTAGTGATTCAAACATTTGCATTTAGGGGACAGCAGCCAAAAAAAAACCCCACCAGACTTAAAAACATACATAATCCAGCATAAAGAATCAAAAAAACAAAACAACCTAACTGAACCTTAGTTATATACAATGAAACAAATAAAAATACAAGATAAAAAACAGCAAAAACCAGAATTAATTGGCAAAATCGCTTTATTAGTCATATGGGGAGATCTTCTTTTTAGTTTAGATAAAGGGGAGGATGCATTGCTTTAATTACTTGATCTTTCTGCAGTATTTAATATTCCTGATCATAGTATTTTGTTGAAGCATTTGACCCTATTGTGGGTAAGAGGGATTTCGTTTATGTGGTTGCAGTCTTTTCTTACAGGTAGGCAGCAATTTGTTGAAGTGGGCCACAGTTCATCTAAGTTCTGGTATTGTCTTTTGGTGTACCACAGGATTCTTTGTTGTCTCCTTTGTTGTTTAATTTGTGTGTTTGTTCTTTTGCTTCTCTTATTGACAATATCCAGTTGTATTTCCCTTTGGACACGTTCCGGATGATGCAATTGAATAAGTTAGAGGTTTGTTTACATGAGACTGAAAAATGGATAAGAGACAATAAATTGATGCTAAATTGTCAGAAGACTGAGTTCCTTTGGGTTCATTGAGCAGATTATTTGTCAAGCTGACCATGTGTGTGTTTGGAATAAGTTCCAATTGGAGGTAAAGGATCAGGTGCATAGTTTAGAATACATAGAAACAGAGAAAAATGACGACAGAAAAAGACCACATGGCCTATCTAGTCTGTCCTTCCATATCAACAACTACAACAGTCCCCTTTTTTCCTTTAGAGATCCTCTGTATTTGTCCCATGCTTTTTTGAATTCAGATACTGTCCTCATCTCTACCACCACCACTGGGAGACTATTCCATGGATCCATCACTCTTTCCGTAAAGAAATACGAGTTAGATTAGCATGACATTTGAAGCTCAAGTTTCGAAAGTGGTGAAGGTGTCTCTTTTCTACCTCCATCATTTGAGATTGGTTTGGTTGTTTTTTAATCAATAGGACTTTGCTACCTTGATCCAGTCCTTGGTACTTTCCAGGCTGGATTACAGTAATTCTTTTTCCTTATCGTTCCTCCAGTCTAGTCCCGAACCTCTGGATTGTGCTCCTCCTCCAGCAGCTTGGAGACTGAGAAACATCATCCTTTTGATGACACTGGTATAAAAGCACAGGAACCGCCTCCTCACTCCAGTTATCTCAGTCTCCAAGCAGCTGGAAGGTTTGTGAGCCTGGAGGTTCGGGCTCACTTGAGGAACAATTAAGGAAAATTAGTGTAGAGTAGTTAGTTATAGATTGTGTAAAAGGAATTTTAAAAATAAAAGATTGCTGTTATCCCTTTAAATTTGGCTGCTGAGGTGCTCTCCCCTCCCTCCCCCCCTTCGTTCCTCTCTGAGGGTGCAGTTTACCTGGTCGAGAGTGCAGGCGAATGGGGAAGAAAGGCTCCGGTTCCCGATCCCACAAGAATGGGTGAGGAACCGGTAGCATAGGCACACCAGCGCATACAGAAGTCTTGCCTGTTAGCGCTCGGAGGCCAACATCGGAGGGTCAGCCGGATCGCAGCAGCAGTTTTTTCTTCAGCTCTGTCTCCTTCCGACGCTGAAGCCGTCAGTGAGCGGTCAAGCACAGAGGGCGCAAGGCGATATGAGCAGACCCGGCTGGGGGAGAATAAGTAAAGCTCAATCGGAGTGAAAGGTAAGCGCTCCGGATAAGCAAAGGGAGTTAGCGCTATGAGACGTGCCGGTCGGACACATCAGGCCGAGCCATGTGTTAACCGTGTGGGAAACAACGTTAGGATCTGTAGGGCTGCAGAGCCTCGTCATACAGCCAGAAAGCTTCGTTTTCAAATTCTTTCTTCATAAATTGTCTTGTAAGGATTCAGTGAAGACTCCACATTGATTAAAAAAAAAAACGCGAGGGTTCTCTCGGCCAGGATCAGACAGTTTTCAGTCCAGAACTGCTGTGAGTGGCAAATTCGTTGTTCAGCTGGTGATCCTGGTTGGCAACAGGGTATAACCGCTTGGACGGGATGCCTTCTAAACCGCAGTGCTTACTCTGCGGTGTTAGAAGGGGAGTGGTCTCTGAGACAGGTGTGTGTAGGGGCTGCATTCATGCTTCAGCCTCAATGAAGCAAGAATTAGAAAATGGAAATGAGAGTCAGCCTGTAGTCCTGCCGGAGCCGGTTTCTCCCACTTTGCCACTGCTGGAGCCCGTGGCAGGGACTTCTTCCACTCTGGATCGTCCTGCCTCTCAGCTGCCTTTACCAGGGGGACTGGCGGCGATTTTTTCCCCAGATTTTGTTGCGCTTATTCAGCAAGCGTACGGAGGCACTCAGAGAAGGCCCACAACCGGTTCCACAGGAGCGGAACTGGAGGAGAAGAGGCCAGGGGCATCTCTGACGGCAGGGACATCAGGGATCCTATCAAAGAAGTCCAGGATAGAGAAGGAGTGACTGGATCAGTCGGTGGCCTTGGAGGGGCTGCACTCCGAAGATGGAGAGCCTGACCTAGAACTGGATGAAGAGTTAGAGGAAGGAGAGATCACGGAACAGGAAGACCAGGCTAGGGTGGTTCAAGTTTTCCGGAGAGATTAATTACTGGTGCTCATTTCAGAGACACTCAAAGTGCTTAATATGCCGGCGGAGGGTCCGGCGGACCATTCTACCTTGGAAGACCCGTTGTTACAAGCCTTTCGGAAGACTCAGAGAGCATTTCCAGTACACAGAGTGGCTAAGGGAATGATTCAAGGAGAATGGGATATGCCCAAGGCAGGGCTTAAAGGGTCCAGGGTCCCGTCTTTACCCACTGGTAGACCAGGATAGAGAATTGTTTAAGTTGCCAAGAGTGGATGCAGCAATATCGGAGGTCAAGAAGACTACCATTCCAGTAAAAGGTAGCGCGGCTCTCAAGGATGCCCAGGACACGAAACTAGATGCCTTGTTGAAACAGGTTTTTGATGTAAATGTGCTGTCCATACAAGCGTCTATTTGTGGAGCATGGGTGGTGAGAGCCTGGTTGCAACGAATCCAAGGGGAGCAGTTGGAGGAGGCGACAGGAGAAGCGGCTAGACTGGAGTCTGGGGCGGCTTATCTGGCCGATGTTCATTATGACCTTATTCGAGGGTTATCGAACAGTATGGCTTCGGTAATAGCGGCGTGACAGTATCTTTGGTTGCCCAATTGAGCAGCAGATGCTTCTTCCAAAGCAAGGCTAAGTAAGCTTCCTTTCAGGGGAAAGCTACTTTTTGGAGAAGATTTAGTTAAGCTGGTAAAGGATCTAGGAGAGTCCAAAGGCAGAAGGCTTCCGGAGGACAAACAGAAGCAGGGACGATCGGCTCCAACTTCCAAGATTCCGCAGAGGGAGTTTCATCATTTCCATTCTCCGAGGTTCAGCCAAGGTCAAAGAGGACATTTCTCCAATAGAAACCAGGGGTTTCGGGGCTTTAGAGGAGCGGGCAGAGGATTTGCCTTCTCTTCAAATTTTAGAAAGTCGCAATGAAGTCAGGAGGACCCAGGTAGACCTGGTGCCTGTAGGAGGTCGGCTACGGGATTTTTACCCTGCCTGGGTCCATATTACCTCAGATCAGTGGGTACTGGAGGTCATTCGAGAAGGTTATGCTTTGGAGTTTCATTGGCCGGTGACCGACTCTTTCGTACAGTCTCCATGCAGAGCACATCTCAAGTGCAAGGCGGTCAGACAGATGGTAGAGAGACTGATAGTTCTCAAAGCCGTGGTGCCGGTTCCTCGAGACCAATGCGGTTCCGGTCGGTACTCCATTTACTTCGTAGTTCTGAAAAAAGAAGGGACCTATCGGCCAATTCTGGATCTCAAGAGAGTAAATCGCTGTCTTCGCGTGTCTCATTTTCATATGGAGACCCTGAGGTCGGTCATAGTAGCCGTAAGAAAAGGAGAGTTCCTTACGTCCCTGGATCTGTTGGAAGTGTACCTGCACATTCCGATTCGGCAGGAGCACCAAATGTTTCTCAGATTTGCAGTTCCTATGGGACATTTTCAGTTCCGGGCATTACCATTTGAGCTAGCTACGGCACCATGGACGTTCACCAAGGTGATGGTGGTAGTAGCAGCATCATTGCGAAAGGACGGAGTACTGGTGCATCCATATCTGGACGATTGGCTGATTCGAGCGGTCAAGAGCCGAGAGCGAGGCGGCTACGGCCAAAGTGGTTGCATTCCTGCAAAGTCTAGGTTGGGTAGTCAATATGTCAAAAAGCAAGTTGATTCTGTCGCAGAGTCTAGAGTATCTGGGAGCTCGTTTCGATACGGAGATCGGCAGGGTCTTCCTGCCACAGCACCGAGCGCAAGGCTTGAGGAAGTTAGTCCATGAGTTTCTGGGCAGGTTGCAGCTCATGGCATGGCATTATTTACAGTTGCTCAGAAACATGGCGGTTACTCTCGAACTGGTTCCATGGGCAAGGGCCCATATGAGGCCGTTGCAGAGAGCATTGCTGAGATGGTGGTCCCACCAGGACGAGCTTCTGTCTCGAAGGCTACCCTGTCCAACAGAGACACGGCAGGCGCTTCAGTGGGGTTGCGGCCAGGGTGTCTGGAAAAAGGGATGCCCTTGGAAACACCTTGTTGGATACCCCTAACAACAGACGCCAGCCTATTCGGCTGGGGAGCTCACTTCCAAGGACGGTTCGCACAAGGACAGTGAACCGATATGGAAAAGCTATGATCGATCAAAAGGTTGGAACTGAGAACAGTAGCGCTGGGATTGCGAGTTTTTCAACCTTATCTACACGGAAAGGTGATCCGAGTGTTTTCCAACAATGCAACCGCAGTAGCCTACATCAACCGGCAAGGGGGCACCAGCAGTGTTGCACTGGAAGCCGAGGCTGAGCAGTTGTTCGTTTGGATCGAACAAAGCCTGGTGGCTCTGTCGGCAGCGCATGTGGCAGGAGTGGACAATGTAGAGGCCGATTTCTTGAGTCGAGTAAAGGTGGATCCAGGAAAGTAAATGCTTCATCCGGAAGTGTACAAAATGTTGGTGCATCGCTGGGTGCCGCCGGTAATGGATCTCATGGTGACTTTCCAGTTGGCAAAGGTCAGTCGCTTCTTCAGCAGAAGATGGGAGAGAATGTCAGAGGGCCTGGATGCTCTCATACAGGACTGGCCAGAAGAGCAGCTCTTGTACGTGTTTCCACCTTGGGTATTAATAGGCCGGGTGGTGCAACGCATCGAACTACACAGTGGATTGGTGATATTGATCGCACCGGATTGGCCAAGAAGGCCTTGGTATGTGGATCTGAGGAGGCTCTTGGTAGAGCAGCCATGGTGTCTTCCAGTCAGGAGAGATCTATTGTCTCAGGGTCCGCTGTACATGTCTCAGGTGGATCGATTCTCGCTTGCGGCTTGGCTCTTGATGGGGCAAGGCTGAGAGAAAAGGGATACTCTGCAGCAGTGATTGCTACCTTGTTGAATGCACAAAGAAGATCTACTTCATTGGCGTATATTCACGTTGGGTGTATTTTTAAGCTTGGTGTGTAGACAGGGAGTTGTAGGCGTTAAGAGCTTCGATACCGCAAATTCTGGCGTTCCTGTAGGATGGATTTCAGAAAGGTTTAGCGGCCGTATCCTTAAGGGTGCTGTTGGCAGGCGCTGTCCTGTTATAGAGGAAAGATCAAAGAGGAAGCACTGGGGCTCACCCAGATGTTAAGCGTTTTTTAAGGGCGGAGTCTCTTTAGAGACCACCATGCCAGCAGGTAGTTCCTACGTGGGATTTTCATTTAGTTTTGGAGGTGTTGGTGCGTGAGCCTTTTGAACCATTGTGTAGATCGTCTTTAAAGGATCTTACTCTCAAGGTGGTCTTTCTGGTAGCGATTTGTTCGGCCAGGAGAATCTTGGAATTGCAGGCTTTGTCTTGTAGGAAACCCTTTCTGTCTTTTCACAATACGAAGGTGGTATTGAGGCCGGTGCCCTCATTTTTGCCAAAAATGGTGTCAGCGTTTCATGTGAATCAGGTAGTTTCTTTGTCAGTTTTTGGTGAAGGTATGGATGCTACTTCTGCAGGGCACTTCTATCTGCTGGATGTTCGTCGGGCATTAAAGAAATATATCCGACGGACGGCAGACTTCCGCAGATCTGATAGACTATTTGTTCTGTTTGGCGGTACAAAGAAGGGAGGAGCAGCGTCGAAGGCTTCCATTGCCAAATGGATTAAAGAAGCGATAGCGTCAGCATATGTGTTGAAGGATAAACCGGTACCAGAAGGGCGTAAAGCTCATTCGACTAGGGCGCAGGTGGCTTCATGGGCTGAGTACAGGTTGGTGCCACCGGTGGAAATTTGTAAGGCAGCTACCTGGTCCTCTTTAAATTCCTTTGTCAAACATTACCATCCAGGCTAAAAGGGATACCTGTTTTGGATCAGCGGTGCTTCAGGCTGGTTTAGCAGGTCCCTCCCATTGATTTGTTTTCACTGCTCTGTTACATCCCCAGAGGTTCGGGACTAGACTGGAGGGAGATAAGAAAGGTGAAATTATTCTTACCTGCTAATTGTTGTCCCTTGAGGAACTCCAGTCTAGTCCCGCATCCCTTCCTGTTTTTTTCTTTGGACTAGAGCCTGAAGCAAACGAGGTATCACAGGTAAGATGAAAATAAAATGGTGTGGATTCTGGTCCATAAGGGGAGGTTCTGGACATGGGGGTTTTAAGGGGGTCGCTATTCTCCATAAGGGGGGGAGAGTAGGCCTAAGCAGTTCTAACAAAGTTTAGTATGGCGTAGAGGGAGATCATAAAAAGAAATATTTCTCCCTTAAAAGTTTATTTATTTATTTAGTATTTCTTTTATACCGCGCTATTGACATCGGTGCGGTTTACATCAAAACATAACATATGCATTTCAGGGTCACTGAGATGCATTTACATTTGAACAGGGATTGGAACTTGGATAACAGGGTAAATTAACAAGAGTTATACAATAAGTATCTACATTATATACATCATGAGAGTAATTTCTTGTCGGGACTACGCTGGGAAGTATTTGGTGAATAGGTGATGTTTTAGGGCCTTTCTAAGTTGGGTTAGGTCCGTAATAGCTCTGATGTCAGGGGGAGGGAATTCCAGGCTTTCGGGGCATAGAAGCAGAAGGCTCTGTTAGTTGTTGACTTTTTGCATCTTGTTGATTCTTTCGGGACTGTTAAAGTGTTTACTGCTACGGATCTTCTACTTCTAATAGGAGCTGAGGTATGTATCAATTCGGTGATGGTTATGGGGGACTGATTGTTTAGGGCTTTTAAGGTCATGATGATATTCTTATATAGGGTTCTAGCTTGAAGAGGTAACCAGTGTAGCCTTTTCAGGATTGGTGTGATGTGGTCGGTCCTCAATATTCCTTCTAGCACCCTGGCTGCTGTGTTCATTGCCAGTTGAAGAGGGTTTAGAGTTGCTTGTGGGAGACCGTATAGGATTGCATTTGCAAAATCGATGTGAGGCATCACCAAAGCTTGGTAGATTGTATGCTCGAGCAGTGGTCGTAAGTGATGAAGTGTCCTTATCTTGTGGTAGATTGATTTTGTTGTGTTTTTTATATGTGCCTTCATGTCCATTTTTTGGTCGAGGGTGATGCCTAGGTATCTGATGGTAGATTTGGCTGTTAGTTATGTGCAATTTACCTTTAGTGTGGGTGGGGGTGCGAAGGCCTAGTTCTTCGTTATGAACATTACATCAGTCTTGCTGTGGTTGATTCTCAAGTTCTGTGTGAGGAGCCATTCCGCAACTGCGTTGAAGCAGTTTATCAGCGGGGTAAAATCAGGTTGGTCTGTCATGAAAGGCATATAAAGGAGAATATCATCAGCATATGCTAAGCAGGATACGTTGAAGGAGCGAATTAGGTCACAGATGGGTTGAATGTAAATATTAAACAATAGTGCAGATAGTGAAGATCCTTGAGGTACTCCTTGATGCTGTAAAAATGGGACGGATGTTATGGTTCCAAGTCTAATTTGTTGCCATCTGTCGGAAAGGTAGGATTTACACCAGCTCAGTGCTGAGCCTTGGATACCTTTTTCTTCAAGGCGTTCAATAAGGATCTGGTGACTCACAGAGTCAAATGCAGCTGAGATGTCCATGAATATAAGGACAAAGCCTTATCTGGTGTTGTCTATGCCGGTGATTATGGTGTTGAAGAGGGTGATAAGTAGAGTCTCCACACCGTGTGCTTCCCTGAAACCATGTTGAGAAGGGTCCAGGGGGGCTTCAGTGTCAATGTGTTGCTGAATTTGGTGTTGCACTACCTTTTCAATTATTTTGGCTAGTAGGGGGATGCTGGATATCGGTCTGTATGATTCGACCTTTAGCGGATCCAGTTTATTGTTCTTCAGCAATGGTCTGATGGAGGTATGCTTTAGGCTTTGTGGGAATGTTCCTTTTGTAAACGATTGTTCCAGGATTTTATTTAAGGAGGGGCTTATTTCGCTGCGGAGCTCTCTGATCCAAGATGCTGGGCAAGGATCATTTAGTGCAGTGGTAGCATTGATGGAGATGATGATGTTTTCAATCTCTTTGGGTGACAATGTGTTGAATTTGGTCAGTGGGGATGGATGCGGCGTCTTGGGTGGTTGGGAGAGTCTAGCTAGACTGAAGGATTTGGCCGTCTGTATCATTTTTGATTTTAGGTAATTAGCATAGTCCTGGGGTTGGATTACATGTGTTTGTTCCGGGGTTGGTTCTCGTGCTAGCGTCTTTACTATGTTGAATAAGTCGTGGTGCTTGCTTATTGATCGCATCAGGAGGTCTGTATGGAACTGCTTTCTTCTCTCCGTTATTTCTTAGCTATGCTTCTCTAAGTGTGAGCAGTATATTGTGTGTGCTTCAATGGAGCGGGACCGACGCCAACGTCGCTCGAGTTTTCTTAGATGGAGAAGTGATGAGCGCAATTCGTTCGAGTACCATGCTACATGTGTACGGTTCTTGATAAATTGGAAGACTGGGCATCAAAATGGCAGATGAAATTTAATGTGGACAAGTGCAAGGTTATGCACCTAGGGAAGAACAACCCAAACTATGGTTACAACCCAAACTAGGAACCACCACACAGGAAAAAGATTTAGGCGTCATTGTGGATACCATGTTAAAACCCTCGGCCCAATGTGCAGCAGCGGCCAAGAGAGCAAATAGAATGCTAGGTATGATAAGGAAAGGAATGGAAAATAAAACAAAAGATATTATAATGCCTCTATATCGTTCCATGGTGAGACCGTACCTTGAATATTGTGTGCCGTATCTTAAAAAGGATATAGCGATTTTAGAAAAGGTTCAGAGAAGAGCCATCAAAATGGTAAAGGGGATGGAAGGATACTCCTATGAAGAAAGGCTAAAAAGGTTAGGGCTCTTTAACCTGGAAAAGAGACGGCTGAGGGGAGATATGATAGAAGTCTATAAATTAATGAATGGAGTGGAACGGGTAAACGTAGATCGATTGTTTTTACCTTATCAGAATATAGAAAGACTAGGGGACATGCAATAAAGCTACAGGGTAAACTATTTAAGACTAATAAAAGAAAATATTTTTTCACTCAATGTGTAATCAAACTCTGGAATTTGTTACCGGAGGATGTAGTAAAGGCTGTTAGTATAGCTGGGTTTAAAAAAGGTTTGGACAAGTTCCCGGAGGAAAGGTCCATAAACCATTATTAAGAAGGGACCCAGGATATCAATGCTTGAACCAATACAAGCATTGTGGAACCTGTGTCCCTTGGGGAAACTGCTAGGTACATATGACCTAGATTGGCCACTGTTGGAAACAGAATACTGGGCTTGATGGACCTTGGTCTGACCCAGTATGGCATATCTTATGTTCTTATGTTCTTGGTTCTTCTATTTGTGTCGGGGAGTTGTGAGCTTGTTCTGAGGGTGTAATTCCAGGTGTTGATCAGATTGTCGAGATTGGAGTCTGAGGAGCTTAGGTGAGGAAGGAGTTTCTTTAGTATCTCCTCTTTGTTGAAGGAGCAAAATCTTCTTACTGGTGGCTTGGGAGGAATGGAGTTGGTGTTTTGATTGTTAGGGTAGGTGGGTAATTTGAATCTGATCAAGCTGTGGTCAGACCATGGTACTGGTGTTATAGTTATTGCGAAGTCGTAGTTTGCTTCCATGATGGATCGAGGGGTGAATATCAGGTCCAAGAGTATTTCCCTTCACATGTGTTGGTGCTCTGATTATCTGACTGAGACCGAGGTCTGCAAGTGCTTCGAGAAATGCTGAGGTTTGTGAATCTTGTAGAGTTGGGAGATTGAAATCACCCATTAGCCAGCTTGGTGATCGAGATTTGTCCGTGTTGCAGGCGAGGTCTATTATGGTTGATAGGTCTTCTGCCGAAGTTGTCGGGGATCTGTAAATTAGATTGATTGAGCAAGTGTCATTGGAGATAGATATCATGTTGAGATGGGTTGTGTTGGTGGTGGTGCTCAGCTGAAATTGAAGTTCATTTTTCACAAGGATGAGTGCTCCACCTCCTCTTTGGTTGGGTCTATGGCATGTATGGAGTGAGAAATTAGGGGGTGACATCTGGTTGATAATGACATTGTCGCAGTCTGACAACCAGGTTATTGTAACCATCAGGATGTCAAGGTTGTAGTGGTTTATTAGGTCAGTGATCACTGGCCATTTTGTGCAAATTGATCTGGCATTGATGAGGTGCATTTCAATGGTCTTCGGTGATTGTGTTTTGCTACTAGAGGCTTTTTGGTGTGTTGGAGGGCAATATGGATCAGAGGGGGATAATTTGGGCAGATGGTGTCTGATGAAGATGTATGGGTCTTGTTTGCCCATTCTTTCCAGGTATTTCGCAGTATTGGTATGGAGTTGGCACTCGGGTTGAAGGCGTTTGACTAGGCAATGCTGTAATGAGATATATGCTGGCTACGGCTAAGAGTGTATGCATTGTTCTATATAACAGTATACTGGCTATAGTGGTGGCAGAGACACTTGCAAAGATATAGCTGGATAAAATGACAATGCTAGCAATTATCAGGCAGTGGTAGCAGTAAAGTAGGGTATGGGTAACAGAGTTACAAATAATAGCAACAAATGTAACAAAGACTCATATATGTGGTATCAGGACGTTACTGTTGGGAGAGTAAAGGACTAATAGTCACAATTGAATATAGTTGGTTATACTTGCAACAAGTTGGCGGGTAGAAGACAATTAGTTGGAGAGTTGGGAGTTCGAGTCACTGATGCATTTTCTTCCGGAGTGGTGCGCGTAGGGTAGATTTGTCGTGTCTGTCATTAGCTGAGCAGGCTTTACCGTGGAGGAACTTCACTGCAGGATTTGTATGTAAATACAGGACGAATTTTCGAAAGCAACAGGGTCTGGAGCTTTTGGCGGTTGACTTAAGCTGTTTTGTGATGGCCACTGCCCTCTGGCGAGGCCCTCAGGTGCGGGCCCGCCAGGCATGGGCACGCCGGATGGCCCCTCTGTTTTAAATGAAGACCGCCTGCCCCAATTGGGCAGCACGCAGGGAGTCCAGGTTCCCGCTCCGGAGGCTCAATCCCCTGCAGGGAGAGCTGATGATGGTGCCGGGCTGCTGGTTCCCGCGCCGGATGGCGCCTCTGTTTTAAATGAAGAGCGCCTGCCCTAATTGGGCAGCACGCAGGGAGGCCGGGTTCCCGCTCCGGAGGCTCGATCCCCTGCAGGGAGAGCGATGATGTGCCGGGCTGCTGGTTCCCGCACCGGATGGCGCCTCTGTTTTTAAATGAAGAGTGCCTGCCCCGATTGGGCAGCACGCAGGGAGGCCGGGTTCCCGCTCCGGAGGCTCGATCCCCTGCAGGGAGAGCTGATGATGGTGCCGGGCTGCTGGTTCCCGCGCCGGATGGCGCCTCTGTTTTTAAATGAAGAGCGCCTGACCCGATTGGACAGCACGCAGGGAGGCCGGGTTCCTGCTCCGGAGGCTCGATCCCCTGCAGGGAGAGCTGATGATGGTGCCGGGCTGCTGGTTCCCACACCGGATGGCGCCTCTGTTTTAAAATGAAGAGTGCCTGCCCCGATTGGGCAGCACGCAGGGAGGCCGGGTTCCCGCTCCGGAGGCTCGATCCCCTGCAGGGAGAGCTGATGATGGTACCGGGCTGCTGGTTCTCGCGCCGGATGGCGCCTCTGTTTTTAAATGAAGAGCGCCTGCCCCGATTGGGCAGCACGCAGGGAGGCCGGGTTCCTGCTCCAGCGGCTCGATCCCCTGCAGGGAGAGCTGATGATGGTGCCGGGCTGCTGGTTCCCGCGCCTGATGGCGCCTCTGTTTTTAAATGAAGAGCGCCTGCCCCGATTGGGCAGCATGCAGGGAGGCCGGGTTCCCGCTCCGGAGACTCGATCCCCTGCAGGGAGAGCTGATGATGGTGCCGGGCTGCTGGTTCCCGCACCGGATGGCGCCTCTGTTTTAAAATGAAGAGTGCCTGCCCCGATTGGGCAGCACGCAGGGAGGCCGGGTTCCCGCTCCGGAGGCTCGATCCCCTGCAGGGAGAGCTGATGATGGTACCGGGCTGCTGGTTCTCGCGCCGGATGGTGCCTCTGTTTTTAAATGAAGAGCGCCTGCCCCGATTGGGCAGCACGCAGGGAGGCCGGGTTCCTGCTCCGGAGGCTCGATCCCCTGCAGGGAGAGCTGATGATGGTTATTCGTTAAGTTCGTTTATAGTTGGTTGATAATGTTTACTACTTAATTGTTGCTCTGGTGAGTCTGCTTTGTCAGTAGGTAACTGGAGTGAGGAGGCGGTTCCTGTGCTTTTATACCAGTATCATCAAAAGGATGACGTTTCTCAGTCTCCAAGCTGCTGGAGGAGGAGTACAACCCAGAGGTTTGGGACTAGACTGGAGTTCCTCAAGGAACAACAATTAGCAGGTAAGTCTAATTTCACCATAGTAAAGATTGAGTCGGTTACAGAGCTCAAAATGTAGCTGCTAGATTGTTGGTAGGGGCTGGGCCATGAGAACATATCTCTATGCTTGACATTAGTTGCCGATAGCTTAAAATTAATTGTTGAACTATTAGTGATGGCTTTTAAAGCCTTCCATCAGATAGGTCCATCATACTTATCTTTCTATTTACTAGTTTATACTGCTTTAGGCTGAAACATTCTCAAGAAACAAGACTTTTTTCTCTTAATTTTATTTAGTTCAGCTTGAGTAAGGCTTTATTTAAGTCCCTTCAATTTTTGTGGAATAATTTACCTCTTAAGTTGCATGTTATTGATTTACTGGGTTTTAGAAGGGCAATCAAAGTCCATTTGTTTCTAAAGGAAGAGATTTAAAGTTTACAAGCCCTATATTCAGCGGAACAAGGAGAAACAGAATGGTTTAAAATAAGCAAAGGTGTAAGACAAGGCTGCATACTTTCCCCCTACCTGTTTAATTTATATGCAGAACAAATCATCAGAGAAGCAGGATTGTATGAAGACAACAGAGGTGTGAAGATTGGTGGAAGACTCATCAACAACCTTCGCTATGCTGATGATACCACATTACTGGCTGAAAGTGAAGATGATCTGAAACATTTGCTTCTCACAATCAAAGAACATAGTCTTAAAATGGGCCTGCACCTTAATGTAAAGAAGACAAAGATCATGACAACTGGCATAATCAACAGGTTCATCGTTGAAGGAGAAGAAATTGAAATTGTGAACAACTTTAACCTACTTGGATCAACTATCAATAAAGAAGCAACAAGCAGTCAAGAAATCAAACGACACATTGCTCTTGGCAGAATGTCTATGAAAGACCTAGATAAGATTCTCAAGAGCAGAGATGTCTCGCTCCATACAAAGATTCGACTTGTTCAAGCCATGGTATTTTCAATAACATCATATGGATGTGAAAGCTGGACAGTGAAAAAGACAGACAGGAAGAAAATTGATGTCTTTGAATTATGGTGCTGGCGGCGAATACTGTGTATACCATGGACTGCCCGAAGAACAAACCAGTCGGTACTAGAGGAGATCAAACCTAAGCTTTCTTTAGAAGCTCAGATGACAAGACTTCGCCTTTCATACTTTGGACACATCATGCGAAGAGAGAGATCATTAGAGAAAGACATCATGCTTGGCAAGATAGAAGGTCAACGCAAAAGAGGAAGGCCAGCAATGAGATGGATCGATACAATAACAGCAGCTACAGGTACCAGTCTGTCAACAATGAGCCGCCTGACTGAAGACCGAACACAATTTAGGATAGCTATCTAGAGGGTTGCCATGAGTCGATTTCGACTCGACGGCACTTAACAACAACAACATATTCAGCGGTGGCAGCTAGCACCATTACCGCGGCTAGCCGTCGCTGCTGAATGCTAAACCCGGATATTCAGTGCTAGAGCCTTATCCACTGGGTCAGCCAGTGAAGCAGAAAGCTATCCGGACAGCGGCAGTATCCAGCAGCTGCCTGGTTAGCTTTGGCGGCGAACGTCAGGACAGCCTTTAATGTGCCTAACGTTCGTCATCGAGAGATAACTGGGAAGTGGCTGAATATTGCCGCTGATTGGCTATCCCCAGGTGCCACCCACAGAACGCTCCCAGAACATCCAGATAGTATCAGGGCGCAGAGAGGCAGCTCCCATGGACATTCATTCAGTGGCACTAACTGTGTTAGCGTCGCTGAATATCCTGCTTAGCAGCATTTACACGGTTTGCAGGCCCTACAGTTTTATATGTAATTATACTAATGATTCCTGGGATGTTACTCTTTATTTGTCACTGCTGATATTATTGTATATTGTCACGTATTGATTTTATGTTGAAATTGTATGTGTCAATATTATGTATGTTTTATAGTATCCTGTCCTGGGCTATTTAAAAGGGTAGATGAAATATCTAATAAATGAAATGAAATATATCCCGGACATCATCACTACCAATATAAGGCTCTTGAAATAATCAAATTTTGCAGGTCTTACAAAACAAATTTATTCACAGCAGCTCCTAATCTCTAATAGAATGTTATTCCATAGATTAGGAACATAACATAAGCCCTCTTAAAAGAATTTACCATCTGCACCTCAGAATGAGAACTACCTTCCAATGGTGGTTCTTTATAAGACCTCATTGGGACATACCATTTCAAAATGTTCTTTAATCAACAAAGGACTTCCAAAAACAAAGCCTTAAATGTCAATAACAAGGTGTTTAATGAAAGAAATAGGAAGCCAATGATGTTGATCTAAAGCAGGTGCAATGTGTCTATCAGTTGAAGACTAAGATGTATTCTTGCTGCAGTATTTTGTATATCCTGTAGTCTGGCCAGCTGCTTTTTATGCAGGCCCATATTCTCAACATGGACAACTATCCACAGGCTCGCCAGAAGTTGGTATTGACTCAACAGCACTTAACAGCAACATACAATACACTGCAGTAATCAAAATGACCAAGTATCAAAGGGTGAATCATTGTGGCAAGATTGTTGCCTGATAAATAAGGCCGAAGATTACAGACCAGTCTGATTGCATGATCAGCTTATCATCCAAAAATACATCAAGGATATGAAGCACAGATTGAACTGGGATATTAAACCAGCAACTGGGAACCTTCCATTTCATAATGACTACGTTTTGCTAGAGTTAAGCACAACTTTATTTGCAGCCAATCATATACTAAGAGAGCCCACTCCTTATATCAGCTCTGGCTAGTCCTATAATTATTATGAGCTCTCCTTCAGTCAAATAAACATAGTAAAGACCAACAGGGCCTATCTAATCTGCCCAGTAAGGCACTTAAGGTTGAAACTGCTGCTCCCTGCAAATAGCTCCCTTTATGCCTTTGTTTAGGATTGTAACTGCCACCTTGCAGGTTATTCTCTTAATGGCTTTTTTTTTAATTTGAATCATTTCTAATATTGACAAGGCTGAAGAATCTCAGATTGTTTTGAAGTCTCCCATTTCCTCTCATTTTTCCTGTTGGGAGAGCCTGATACCGAGGGAACAGTGAGAATTTGTGCGACCAGTCCCTGCAGCTAAGGAAAGGAGGAGATTTAAGTACTGTGATCTTCACCCCCCAAGCCAGCACACCTGCAAACTGATGCCCAAAAGTGACTCCTGCAGGGATAGAATGAGTCTGGACAAAAGTAAGGACGTAACCTCTCCCTCCTTCTTGTGTAGATGATTTCCACTGTACAGCTTTTAATACCTCTGCGTACAGTATTGTAATTAGGAAAAACAGCATCTTAATTGTGTTTGGTATGACTGAGCAGGATTAACAGCACTGCTGGTACAGATGTTGGACAGCATGGGGGCCCTGTCTACCAATGCAGCGTAAGTGCACCAAATAGGATTAAGCGTGAGATACAGCAGAAGGAGTGTTTGTCTAATTGATGGGTATGCGAGTCTGTGAATAATTTCCTCTCCCTTTTTCAGACTCAGGAAATGATTAAAAACATGGAGGTCTCAAATTATGGATGATTGAATTCCTCTAAGACCTCCAAGCCTCTGGTTTCTGCACCCCACATCCTACTGGGGGCCTCACCGTTCAGATTTCCTTCATAGTTGACCATTATAATTGTTGCAAGGAGTTTGGTAAGGGGAAATGAAGTGGGATGCAGTGAGATGGAGATGGATGGAAAAAATGATGATAATGAAAAAGAAGGAAAGTCTGTGTGCATATGAGACAGAAATGAATAGAAACAGAATGAGAGAAGGGTTAGAACGAAAACAGAAAAATGAGTCCTAGATGAAAAATGCAAGAAGTTATGATACGGAAAAAGTGAAAGAAAAAGAATTGGCACGTTGGGCGAAAACTAAAAACATGAAAAGCAAAATACAAGAAACTAGAGATAATAAAATGAAAGTTTGAGGTTTCTGAACTTGCTTTTATTGCTGTTTCATCTGTTACAGTGCATCCATCTTCCCATGTAATCACTTTGGGCAGGAAGAGAAGGGAAGCAAGATCGGTAAGGGGGCAGAGCGATATGAAAAGGGGGCAGGATGTGGCAAGGCAGTGAGGTGATCTGGAAAGAGCTATTCCCAGAAAAAATGGAGAAAAGTATACAAGGAAAGAAGGGCGGAGCCCTGCAGAAAGCAAAAGCAGATTTATTTGTTTAACAGTGTTGTTATACCTTTTATCCTATTGTCAAAGCGGTTTGCATCCAGCGGAACTTAATACATTTTATTTATTTTATTTTATTTACAGTTCTTATATACCGCGCTTTTTGGTATCAGTGCGGTTTATAAATAACATAAATTTTGCATCAGAACGAAGGATCTTTTGCTTACATTGTAACAGGGTTTGTAACATGGGACTATAACAAGGGTAACTATATACATCTCAACAACCGTGGTGGTTGTAAAAACTATTTACAGTTTATGTTGTACATTGGGATCATAATGCAAGAGGCTTGTAATCTAAGTTAGAGGGTGGATCTGTTATCTATTTCTTTAAGCGTTACGTTGTTGGGGTGTCAGAAGCTGAGTGGGTAAGATGGGGTGCTGGAAGTGGTTGTGTTGGGTTGGGGTGGGTGAAGTGAAGGCAAAATAGGTGGTGTTTAAGGGCTTTTCTGAATTGTGAGAGGTCACCGATTGATCGAATATGAGGCGGGAGATTGTTCCAGCATTTGGGAGCATAGAATGTAAAGGCTCTATTTCTAGTTGTTTGAGTACATTTAGTAGACTCAGGTGGCATAGACATCATATAGGTAGCTGCTGACCTTCTTAGCCTGTTTGTAGGGGTAATGGTCAGGCGTGCAGATAGGGATAAGGGAGATAGACTGTTAATTGCTTTAAATGAAAGGAGTAGGACCTTGTAAGCGATCCTGGATTGTAACGGTAGCCAGTGTAGTTCCATAAGTATGGGCATGATATGCTTTTTTCTGGAAATGCCGCAGAGGATGCGAGCTGCTGAATTCATCGCCATCTGCAGTGGACTGAGGGTGCTCTTAGGAAGGCCATGTAGGATGATATTGGCATAATCGAAATGCGGCATTACAAGGGACTGGAATATGGTTCTAAAGTCGTCCGGGGCCAGTAGGGGTCTTAGATGTCTTAGTGTCCATATTTTGTTGTAAATTGACTTGGTAGTATTCTTTATGTGTTCTTTAAAGTTGAGTTGTTGGTCTATTGTAACGCCCAGGTAACGTATCACAGATTTGCAAGGTAGTTCGGCATCTCGTACCTTCAAAGAAGTGGGAGGAGAGAAGTTCTTATTCTTGGTTATGAATAAGACCTCGGTTTTCTTAAAGTTTATGTGTAGGTTCTGCGATAACAGCCAATCAGTGATTGCGTTGAAGCATTCAATAAGTGGGAGGAGGTTCGGTTGCATGATTTTGATTGGGGTGAATATTAATATATCGTCTGCATAGATCAGACTGGAAATGTTAAAGGAACAGATGATGTCACATATAGGTTGCATATAGATGTTAAAAAGTAAAGCAGATAGGGAGGATCCTTGGGGTACTCCCTGTTGTTGATGGAATGGTTTTGATGTTGATGATCCTATCCGTACATGTTGCCAACGGTTGGCTAGGTAGGATTTACACCATTCCCAGGCCAAACCATGAATACCCTTTTCCTGAAGGCGAGAGAGGAGTTGCAGATGGTTAATGGAATCAAATGCAGCAGCTATATCAAGAAAGATGAGAGCAAACCCGTTTTCAATTTTGTCAATACCTCTGGTTAACGTATTGATAAGTATGGTAAGTAGAGTCTCTACTCCAAGGATCATTAGGTGCTGTAGTGGTGTTGATAGTAGCAATAAGGTCGGCGATGTATTTCTCTGTAACAGGATAACGAACTTGGAGAGAACTTAATAAAGGGGGTCATGAATCATAAGGGGGTGGAAAGGAAGAGGGGTTGACAGTGAAATCAGGAAGGGATGGGGGCAAGGGGACAGAGGTTGATGTTCAGTGGGATCACATTTTGTGTTCAGTGAAGTAGGCTGTAAATAGGTGAGTCTTGAGGGCCTTTCTGAATGGTCCTTTGTGGCTCGTAGCTTGCTTGGGATTGTGTTCCAAAGGGAAGGTGTATATAGAGAGAAGGCTCTTCTGGATGTGGTAGTGCTGGATCTGGTGAAGAGTGCTGGGATGCTTAGGGTGTTCTGGGATCTGGTTCACCTCGAACAGTGTCTTTTTGGTTTCCTGTATAAGTGTCTGAAGGTGGGTCAATGATAGACTTTTAAGGGACTTTGAAAATAGTAAGGATGGCTTTGAATCTTATGCATTCAATGATGGGTAGCCAGTTCAGCTGTTTGAGTAAGGAAGTTGTGTTCAGTTGTGCATGCATTGCATAAGGTGCGTGCTGCTGTGCTGAGGGCTAGTTGTAGGGGGTGGATTGTTGTTTTTGGTAGGCCTTGGAGGATGAGGTCGCAGTAGTCTAGATGTGGGAAGATAAAAAAAAAACTCCCCTTAAAATCACAGGTCAGGGACTCCTCATTTACTGGACTGATCATTTACTTTGATTCTGCAAATTTAGGAATCCTTTTAAAACTGATTCTGTCACCTGTGGCAATTATTAAATTTCTTTCCATACACTGAGAAGATGAGTCTGATCACAGTGGTTCATGCCATCAGAATGTCATGGCTAGACTATTCTGATGTTCTGTATATTGGTGAGATCACAAAGAGTTGCACCAGCTCCAATTAATTCAGCATTTTGAAGCATGACTGATAAGGTCATGTCACCTGCAACCCTCTATTACACACTTCCTGCATAAACTGCACTGGCTATAAGTACTCTATAGGGCCAGATTTAGAACAGTGTCTCTGATTTTCAAGACCCTCAGATGAAATGGGCCAGAGTGCCTAAAGAATATAACTTTGAAGACTTTAAGATTCTCTCAAAGAGAATCTAAATATTCCTTCATCAAAGGAAATCATGCCATGTGGCACCTGCCAGTGAGAACTCTCAGGAATAGCCTCTGAACTCCTGATCTCACTCCCAGAGGGGCTACATCTAACTCAAGACTGCTTCTACTTTAGGAAGCAGGTAAAAGCCTCGCTCTTCCCCCAAGCCTTTAATGGCTGTGGTGACTATCTAGTTCACTTCCAATTTATTTCACTGTTCTAATTGTGTATTATGCTGTCACTTAGTCATTTTACTGTTAAGAACATAAGATATGCCATACTGGGCCAGACCAAGGTCCATCAAGCCCAGTATCCTGTTTCCAATAGTGGCCAATCTAGGTCACAAGTACCTAGTAGTTTCTCCAAAGGACTCAGGCTCCACAATGCTTGTATTGGAGTAAGCAGTGGATTTCCCGGGTCCTCTTTAATAATGGTTTATGGACCTTTCCTCCAGGAACTTGTCCAAACCTTTTTTAAATCCAGCTACACTAACAGCTTGTATTGCATCCTCCAGTAACAAATTCCAGAGTGTGATTACACATTGAGTGAAAAAAATAGTTTCTCTTATTAGTCTTAAATAGGTTACACTGTAGCTTCATTTCATATCCCCTAGTCTTTCTATAATTTGATAGTGTAAACAATCAATCTACGTTTGCCAGTTCCACTCCATTCATTAATTTATAGACCTCTATCATATCTCCCCTCAGCCGTCTCTTTTCCAGGTCGAAGAGCCCTAACCTTTTTAGCCTCTCTTCATAGGGGTATCTTTCCATCCCCTTTACCATTTTAGTGGCTCTTCTCTGTACCTTTTCTAATAAAGTTATATCCTTTTTAAGATATGGCGACCAGAATTGCACACAATATTCAAGATGTGGTCGCACCATGGAACAATACAGAGGCATTATAATATCCTTTGTTTTATTCTCCATTCCTTTCCTTGTGATTCCTAGCATTCTATTTGCTTTCTTGGCTGCCACTGCACACTGGGGCGGAGGGTTTCACATGTTATCCATAATAATGCCTAAATCTTTATCTCCAGGAACAAGCAGGAATGTAGTCTTCACATATGGGTATGGACAGTACCGACGGAGCCTGTGCGGGAACGCTCCCCAGCGTCCAATAGGAAAGCTTTTGGGAGCATCCCACAGTGCCTGCGTGCTGCCTTTCCCAACTGTCTCTCTCCGGTTCTTCATTTTCCGCGGAGCTGACAGGTCGCACATCCTGTCACCGCAGAAAAAATTCCCTTTTTATTCTTCTTTTTTGTGGTCGCGTCTTCCTTCCCTCGATGCTACACCGGTACCACCAGTTCTTCTTTCTTTTCTTTTTTTTGCTTCAAAACAAACCATACCCTTTCTTTCCGGAGTCTTTTCCAGTAATTTTCTCCTCTGGTGCCACACGCCATTTTGGGCACTAGGCCAAACTTTTTCCCTCAAAAAGGAAAAACCCGCTTCGGGTTTTAAAAAGTGTTCTAAGTGTGGCAGTACCATCTCCGTCACCGACACCCATGAGTGGTGCCTCAAATGTTTAGGTCCTGACTACTCTATTTCAGAGTGCGTTGCCTGTGGGATGATGATGAAAAGGGGCCGGCAAAACCAAGCTGCTAAACTTAGCACCCTTTTTCCCTCCGATGCAGCCTCCGTGGCATCGACATCTTTCAGGGCTTCGTCTTCCTCCCATGGATCTCAGGTAAGTAAACATAAATCTAGCCGGTCTTCAAAGGGTAGATCTCCTTCTAAACATCGAAATGCCTCTGGCGTTGCCCTTGAGGGACTTTCACCAGCAAAATTGCCCCGGCAGGAGGCTTCGGCTTCCAAAGCACTAACGGGGCTCCAGGATGTTCTCGAGGCTTCAACCTCAGCAGAACTACTGGTGCCATGCTCTGGGGTTCCAGCCGCTTCATCCGGTACCGATACCCAAGCATCGGCTGCATCGATAGACCAGAGATTCTTGGCTAGTGAACACAATCTGGCGGCTCTTCTCACGGCCTTGATGCCCCTGAAACCGCTTCAGACAATTCAACCGGCACCGACTCCGGTACCGGCACCGACTGCATTGACATCGGCAGGTATTCTACCGGGACCAAGTCATGCATCTCTATCCGGCATCGACAAGTCGGTACCGGACCACTCCGATGCCGACTTCAATCGGTACTGGTACTGTGCCTTGCACGATCACCCAGATCGGAGATACTTCGCGTCCTCGGATGAGTCTGAAGACTCTGAAAGCTCTGCCAATACCAGAGGTATTTCTTCCTGAGGATTCCTCTTCTCCTCAGCGTAGGATGTCTCCACCAGAGGATATGTCCTTTCAGGATTTTATCCGAGATGTGGCCCGAGGTCTTTCCATCACAGTGGCTCCTGAAAAAGAGCCTAGGGCAAAGGAATCAGAAATCCTACAATACCCTAAAGCTCCCAAGGAGGCAGATACCTTACCTATTCATGAGATCTTGCATTATCTTATGTTAAGGATGTGGGAAACATCTCTAACCACATCTCCTCACTCTCGAAGACTCGACACTATGTATCGAGTTCCTCCTTGTCCTGGGTTTCAGAAGACTCAATTACCACACCATTCCATGGTGGTGGAATCAGCCATGAGACGGAGAAAGAGTGCAAAAAGGCATGTATCTAATCCTCCAGGACGTGAGTGTAGGACTCTTGATGCCTTCGGATGTCAATCTTTCCAGGCTTCCGTGCTTTCTGCTAGGATCAGTTCCTATATCTTATATATGGGAATGTTCCTTAAAGAGGTCACAGGAAATTTAGAGCTTATGAGCCCTCTCCTTCCTGATGATAAAAGGCAAGATTATCTCGCTCTTGTCAAACATGCTCAGGATGTTTCCAAGTTTGTGAATCGTGCAGCCTTTGACTGCTTTGAATGCATAAGCAGAACCTCTTCCATTGCCATAGGTGCATGTAGGATTGCCTGGCTCCAGGCATCTGACTTGGAAATTTGGGTACAGGACAAACTAGGGAATATTCCTTGCACAGGAGAGAATCTCTTTGGCAAGAATTGGCAGGAAAAAGCTAATGAGATAGATGCTAACAATATCACTTTGGATAGATTGTCTAAATCTACAGCTGATCCTGCGAGGAAAAGATCCTCTAAGAAACCATTCTTCAGCAAGAAGAAAACGTTTTATCCCTCCTATACCCAGCAGGGACATCGTTTAGGTCAGTCTGCCCAAAAGGGACAGCAGCCAACAACCTAGGCAAAGGAAGCCAAAAGCAGCTAAGCCTCAACCGGCTCAGCAGACTCAGCCTCCACAGGGGCTTTGACTCCTATCTAGAGAACTTTGCCTTCCTGGCCCTGAACGGCCCACTATCCTCCACCATCCTAGGAAGGTTATGTCATTTTGCCCCCAGATGGGGTCAGATAACAGCAGAAAATTGGACTCTGTCTATTGTAAGAGAGGGGTACAAGCTTCATTTCCTCAGCATGCCCCCTCCTACAATGGTAAGACAATTCAATTCTCAGACCTCTCTCAACGACCGGTTAGTTCAAGAGGTCACTGTGCTCCTTGCTCAAGGGGCAATACAAGAGGTACCCATTCCCCAACGGGGTACAGGGTTTTACTCCCCCTATTTCCTTATTCCAAAGAAAACAGGAGGACACAGACTCATTTTAGACCTCAGAGAATTGAACAAATTCCTGTTCAAAGAGAAGTTCAAAATAATTTCTCTAGGAACTCTGCTGCCATAACTTCAGAGTCAGGATTGGGTTTGTTCTCTAGATCTCAAGGATGCGTACACTCATGTTCTCATTCATCCAACTTACCGAACGTTCCTTCGCTTTCTGTATCAAGGGAAGCACTACCAGTACAGGGTTATTCCTTTTGGCCTGGCCTCTGCACCAAGGGTGTTCACTAAATGCATGGCTTTGCTGACAGCATTTCTCCGCACCCTGGGAATATTCGTCTTTCCTTACTTAGACGACTGGCTCATTCGAGCCCCTTCAAAGCCAGAGGCCAGGGTTGCTCTCTCTCGCACAATGCACATCCTTCAGTATTTGGGACTTGTCATAAACTTCCCAAAATCCAACCTTGCTCCCACTCAATCCCTAGAGTTTATGGGAACTCTGCTGGATACCAGACAGACAAGGGTTTTCCTTCCACAGCCCCGCTGCCTTGGCATTGTGCAGTTAGCTTCCCAAAGCAGTGCTAAAACCTCACCTCACTGCTCGGGAAATGTTACAGTTGCTAGGTCACCTGGCATCCACTGTGCATGTGGTTCCTTATGCTCGCCTCCATATGAGGGCAGCCCAGTGGACTTTATCCACTCAGTGGACTCAGGCGTCAGGTTGCCTGTCAGACAAAATAGCAAACTCAGATCGCCTTATTTTGTCCCTCCAATGATGGCAGTCACCCCAAAATCTTCTGGTGGGGTCTCCTTTTCAGCAACCCCCACCCCAAGCCACTCTAACAACAGATACTTCGCAGGTGGGTTGGGGAGCCCACCTGCAAGGCCTCTCTACCCAGGGTACCTGGACTCCACAGGAGGCCTATCTCCATATCAATCTCCTGGAACTCAGAGCAATCTTCCTTGCTCTTCGAGTATTCCACACCCAGCTCAGCTACAAGACAGTCCTAGTTCAAACTGACAATCAAGTAGCCATGTTCTATGTGAACAAGCAGGGTGGAACAGGCTCTCTGTTGCTCTGCAACGAAGCTTTGCGACTATGGGCCCTCGCCAGAGAGCATCAGATTCATCTCCTTGTGGTGTATCTTCCAGGCATTCAAAACTCTTGGGCAGACAGACTCAGTCGAGTTCTGCTTCCACACGAATGGTCTTTCCATGCAGACCAGGTGGCCAAAATTTTTCAAATTTGGGGAACCCTGGACATACATCTCTTTGCAAGTCCGCTGAATGCCAAACTTCCCCGGTTTTGTTCCAGAATTCCGGCTCAGGGTTGTCAGGACTGGGATGCTTTCCTCCTCCATTAGGGTCAGGACTTCCTGTATACCTTTCCACCCATTCCCCTAATTTTGAAAACCCTGTTCAAGCTTCAGAGAGACAGAGGTCATATGATCCTCATAGCTCCACGTTGGCCACGGCAAATGTGGTACCCTCTTCTCCTACATCTCTCTCAAGCTCCGCCTGTGGAGTTAGGATCTGCTCCAGATCTCCTTTCTCAAGAGGATGGGATGCTGTGGCATCCCAATCCCCAGTCTCTGCATCTCAGGGCCCGGTTGCTGAAAGCCTAGAGCTTCATGCCCTTAACCTTTCCCAGCAGGTAAAGGATATCCTTTATGCTTCCAGGAAGCCTTCAACAAGATGCTCTTATGCATTTAAGTGGGAAAGGTTTACTATATGGTGCTCGCAGAAGGGTCTTAACCCTCTTGCGATACCTCTGGAATCATTACTGGAGTATCTCCTTCATTTATCAAATGCAGGGCTTATGACCAATTCAAGTAAGAGTCCATTTGCGTGCTATTGCAGCTTCTTTCAATCCTCTAAGTGGACAACCTATTTCCTCTCATCCTCTCATAGCGAGATTTATGAGAGGCCTCTTTTGACTAAGCCTCCCATTAAGCCATCTCTGGTGGCATGGGACTTAAATCTGGTTCTTGGGCAGCTCATGAAACCGCCCTTTGAAACATTAGCCACTACCTCTTTGAAATTCCTTTCCTTGAAGGTCATCTTTCTTATTGTAATCACATCGGCACGTCGCATCAGTGAATTGCAAGCGTTGGTGGCTGATCCTCCTTATACAGTACAAGGTTCCATCATACAGCAGTACAAGGTTCCATCATGATAAGGTAGTCCTTAAGACTCATCCACACTTTATGCCAAAGGTGGTGTCGCCTTTTCATTTAAACCAAGTGGTTTACCTTCCTGTATTCTTTCCATAGAAACATAGAAACATGATGACAGAAAAAGACCACATGGCCTATCTAGTCTGTCCTTCCATAACAACAACTAGAACAGTCCACTTTTTACATTTAGAGATCCTCTGTGTTGGTCCCATGCTTTTTTGAATTCAGTTACTGTCCTCATCTCTACCACCTCCACTGAGAGACTATTCCATGGATCCACTACTCTTTCTGTAAAGAAATATTTCCGCATATCACTCCTGAATCTAACTCCCTTCACCCTCATCCCATGTCCCCTCATAGCAGAACTTGCTTTCAATTGAAAGAGGCTCTCTCCCTGAACATTTATGCCACGGAGGTATTTAAACATCTCAATCATGTCACCTCTATCCCGCCTTTCCTCTAAGGTGTACATATTAAGATCCTTAAGTCTGTCCTCATATGCTTTATAATGAAGCCCATTAATCATTTTAGTAGCAACCCTCTGCACCGACTCCATGCTGTTCACATCCTTTTGAAGGTGCGGTCTCCAGAATTGCACACCATACTCCAAATGAGGTCGCACCAAAGACTTATACAGAGGCATTATCACCTCCTTTTTTCTGCTAGCCATTCCTCTCCGTATGCACCCCAGCATCCTTCTAGCTTTTGCCTTCGCCTTTTCTACCTGTTTAGCTACTTTAAGATCATCAGACACAACCATGCCTAGGTCCTGCTCTTCTTTAGTGGACAAAAGTACTTCACCTCCTATACTGTATTGCTCCCTTGGATTGCTGCAGCCCAAATGCATGACCTTACATTTTTTAACATTAAATCCCAGCTGCCAAATTCTAGACCATTCTTCAAGCTTAGCTAGATCCCTCCTCATGTTATCTACACCTTCCTGGGTTTCTACTCTATTGCAGATTTTGGTATCATCTGCAAAGAGGCAAACCTTTCCCGACAGCCCTTCCGCTATATCACTAACAAAGATGTTAAAAAGAATCGGACCAAGGACAGATCCCTGGGGCACACCACTGGTAACATCCTTCTCCTCAGAGTGAGCTCCATTTACTTGTACTCTTTGTCGCCTCCCACCCAACCAATTTCTAACCCAAGCAGTAACTTTAGGGTCCATCCCTAGGGTGCTCAGTTTGTTTATAAGTCGCCTGTGAGGAACAGTGTCATAGGCTTTACTGAAATCTAAATACACCACATCTAGAGCTCTCCCTCGGTCCAACTCCCTGGTCACCCAGTCAAAGAAATCAATCAGATTCCAAGGCCTCATGCCTCAAATGCAGAAAGGAATCTTCATACTTTGGACTGTAAAAGAGCTTTGGCTTTTTACTTGCAAAGGACACAGCAACATAGAAAGTCCTCTCAATTCTTTGTTGCTTTTGATCCTAGTCATTTGGGACTTCCAGTCTCCAAAAGAACACTGTCCAACTGGATTGCACAGTGTATATCTTTTGCCTATGAGAGTAAAAGCCTTCCTCTTGAAGGCCATGTCACAGCTCACAATGTGAGAGCCATGGCAGCCTCTATGGCTCATCTTCACTCTGTGTCTATCGACGACATCTGTCGAGCAGCTACTTGGGCTTCAGTTCATACCTTTACAGCCCATTACTGCTTAGACAAGGACTCCTGCCAGGATGCCTTGTTTGGTCAGGCTGTTCTTCAACCCCTGTTCCACACTTAATCAACTCCTACCCACCATCCCTGGTAGGATGCCAGAGATCCATGGGGGGAAGTGGAGCCCTTTTACAAAGGCACACAACTTTCTGGGGCCATCTCCCTGGCATCTGCAGCTAGGGAGTCCCTATATTTGAAGACTACATTCCTACTTGTTCCTAGAGATAGCATAGTTATTTACCTGTAACAGGTGATCTCCGGTAACAGCAGGAATTTAGTCTTCACAACCCACCCACCTCCACTAGGAGTTGTATCTCTCTGTCTCGCTATCTTTCTCTCTTTCCCTCTCTCTTTTGTCTCAGCTATAAACTCAACTGGAGAGGGACAGTTGGGAAAGGCGGGAAGGCAGCATGCAGGCACTGTGGGATGCTCCCAAAAGCTTTCCTATTGGACGCTGGGGAGCGTTCCCACCCAGGCTCCTTCGGTACCGATGATACCCATATGTGAAGACTAAATTCCTGCTGTTCCCGGAGATCACCTGTTACAGGTGAGTAACTATGCTTTCCTGGGTGGTGGTTCCTAATATGGAACTTTATATCATGTAACCATGGTTTGGGTTGTTCTTTGCTACTGTTGTTATGCTGTTTCTACAATGTAAGTTGTTTGTCAAGCTATACCTGTCATATACCCCCCGGGTGAATCTCTTCATAATTTATTTAAATTTCATTCATTTATAGTGCATCTATACAAAGAGGTTCTAAGTGGTTTACAAAAAAGACCTATTATTCTTTTTACAATTTTTAAATTGAACAAATTTACAGCCATTAAACACAGAAACATAAAAAATGATGGCAGATATGAATTTCAAGTTCTACTGTCCCTTCTTCTCACTCAGAGATCCTTGGTATTTGTCCCATGCTTATTTGAATTCAGATACAGTTCTCATCACCACCACCTCCACTGGGAGGCTGTTTCACGCATCCATCACCCTTTCCATAAAGAAATATTTCCTCCGACTTCTCCTGAGTCTATCTTCTTCCACCTTGATTTTATGGCCCCTCATTCCAGAGCTTCTTTTCTACTGAAAAAGGGCGACAACTTATGCATTTATTTATTTAAAATTATTCTGTACTGCCATGCATTCAAGGCGGTGTACAAACATAAAATACAAGTAACCATTGTTCTCATATCAAATACTATAATCATAAAAAGAAATACGCAATTACATTACCACACCGAAAAAAGAGAAACCGTGCCTCACACCCATTCATCCCAGCAGCCTGACTCTCTTCAAGTCTTAACTCCCTTCTCCTTATACCTAAGGGAATAGATATGTTTTCAGGGTTTTACAAAAGGCCAATAAATCACCCTCCTTCCTCAACTTCTCGAGGAGTTTATTCCACCAAGTAGTGGTAGCGGTGAAAAAACACCACTTTTTCTGCCATGCCTGCTGAGGACTAGGAATCACCATCAACTGTCCCTGAATCTACCGAGCTGATACCATACAAATAAATCCTGCAAATAACCTGACCCTTGGTTCCTTAATATTTTGAATGTCAAGACCAATAAGTTGAACATAATTCTCTTTTCCATAGGCAGCCAGTGTAATTGCACCAAGACATCTGTCACTGATTCTTTTACTTTGTCCTGGCAAAATCCATGGAGGTATTTAAATTTCTCCAGGACCAAGCAGGAAGTCAGTCCTCACTTATGGGTGACGTCGGCGCCGACGGAGCCCTCGCGGAGCAATTTTCCCCAGCTTTCAAAGAAAGCCTTTGGGAATTGCAGCGCGCATGCGCGGTCGTCTTCCCGCCCGAGGGTGCCATCTTAGCCAGTCTTCTTTTTTCCGCGGAGCCCTACAGACGTCCCCGTCTTGTCCCCGCGAAAAAGTCGATTCTCTTCATTATTTTATTCTTATTTCCTTCGGTTCGACGCCGATCCTTTTCCCGTCCGGACTCGCGACGCCGGTCGCGAGTCCTCTTACTTTCTTTCGGTTTTTCTGACTTTGTCAGCTTTCGTTTTCGATTTTTCCCTGGCAGCCCGGTCCTTTGACCTCGCAGGGGCCCTTTTTCCCCCGATGGCTGCCAGTGGCTTTAAGCGGTGTGGTCAGTGTGACCGAAATATGTCACTAACTGACACACACGACTTTTGCCTCCGCTGCCTGGGCCCGGATCATGAGGAACTGATCTGTGGGCCCTGCGGCAAAATGTCCTCAAAAGCGTTGAGAAGTCGGCGGCATCAGCGTGATCGAATCTTCGCTGACCCCAGCCGTACCCGGACCTCGTCGGAGGCCTCCGCGTCAAAAGGCTCCAGCTCGGACCGTCGCCGGAGTTCCTCCGACCGGGGTTCTCCCTCCGGGGACCATCGTCGGAAGGTGAAACCCGCGAGGGCGGCGTCGGTGGACGCTCCTGGCTCCGCGAGGGCCAGGTCGCATAGCCCCGACAGCCGCCCCGGGTCCTTGGAGAAGGAACACCTCACGAAGCGACCTCGCCTGGAGTCGGAGATGCCTGCTCGGGTAAGTCCTGTGGTCCTTCTGGACTCGCCTCCGCGACAGCCGACGTCGGGCCCGACGCCGTCGGGGCCCGAGTCGGGGGCTGCTGGGTCTCCTGAGCTCGGACTCAGGTTGACGGCCTTGGAGAGCAGACTGTCTGCCTTCATGGACCAGCAGCGGGCACTGCTCGCTGGCTTCGCTGGCGCCGCTGCCCCGACCGCCGGGACGTCGACGTCCAAGTCGACCCCGGAGACCGAGCCGATCCTCGAGTCGATGCGAACTCGAGTCGATCCTCGGTCGAGGTCACCCTCGGCCTCCCGTTCGGGACCGAGGTCGCCGACGCCGACTCCCTCGGCGTCGGGGCGGCAGGCGCCGCGCCCTCCCCGGGCCGCCCCCACCGAGTCCTCGTCGGAGTCGGTCTGGGAGTCTGAAGAGGAAGAGTCGCCTGATTCTTTCCGGACTCGGTGTGTCCCCTCGGACTCACCGGAGTCCGAGCCTCGGAAGCAGTCCCCCCCGGAGGATGCCCGGTTCTCGGACTTCGTTAGGGATATGGCCAAGGCTTTGGCCTTCCCTGCGGATCCCGAGGAGGAGCCTCGAGCCGAAGAGCTCGACGCCCTCCAGTATGACTCTCCCGCAAGGGAACACTTTACTGTACCGGTTCCTCCTATGCTGGAACGACTACTCTTCCGCATGTGGGAGAGTCCGGCCTCCTCGCCGGTCCTGAGCAAGCGGGTCGATTCTATCTATCGAGTCCACAAGAGCCCTGGCTTTCAAAAGGCACAGCTACCACACCATTCCATGGTAGTGGAATCGGCCATGCATCGTCTTAAGAGCCAGAAGATGCACTCCTCGGTGCCTCCTGGCAGGGAGGCCCGTAACCTGGATGGCCTTGGTAAGAAGTGTTTCCAGGGCTCTATGCTCGCATGTCGTGTCCAGACTTACCAGCTATACATGGGCATGTATCTCCGGGATCTGGCTAAGGAGCTAGCCGGATTCTCCGCTGGTTTGTCCGAGGAACCCTTGCGGAGGTTCCTGGCCTTGTCCACTGGCATTCGGGAATGCTCAAAGTTCATGTCCCGAGCAGCCTATGATGGCTTTGAAGCATCGGCTCGAGTGGCCGCAGCCGGCATCGGTGCCCGCCGACAGGCTTGGCTTCAGTCGTCAGACCTTGAGCCCTGGGTGCAGGACAAGTTGGTCGATGTCCCCTGCCGAGGCGAAAACCTCTTTGGCAAGCCCATGGCGGAGAAGGCTGCACAAATTGAGACTGAGACTCTCACCAGGACCAGGCTTTCTAGGAAGACCTCCGCCCCTTCCCAGAAAAAGAAGGGCTCGGGGAAAAAGTCCTTTTACCCGAGGAAGGCGGCTGCCTACAAACAATACCCCCATTATCAGGCCCCTGCAGCTCCCCAACAGGGCCAGCAGGCCAAGGGACGGGGTAACGGGTCCCGTAGGCAGCAAGCCCCCAAGCCTGCACCACCAGCCCCTGCTCCGCAGGGTGGGGGTTTTTTGACTCACTAAGCATAGCCTCTCCCCCCCGCTGGTTCCTCCCAGCACCGGAGGCCGGCTGGTTCACTTCGCCCACAGGTGGTCCAGCATCACCGCAGATGCCTGGGTGCTTCAAGTCGTACGAGAAGGCTATCTTCTCCACTTCCACCAGGTCCCTCCCTCCTATTTTCCGGGAGAACCTCCACGACCCCCTCTGCACAGGGAATTACTCCTTCAGGAGTTGGCAGGTCTCCTGCAGGAACAGGCGGTGGAGCCGGTGCCACACCACCTGAGAGGTCAAGGCTTTTATTCCAGGTATTTTCTAATACCAAAGAGAACAGGGGGCCTCAGACCCATCCTGGACTTGCGCAACCTCAACAAGTTCCTTGTGCGGGAGAAGTTCAAGATGCTTACCCTTGGAATCCTTCTGCCCTACCTCCAGCAGGGAGATTGGCTATGCTCCTTGGATCTAAAGGATGCCTACACGCACATCCTCATCCACCCAAGCCACCGCCAATACCTAAGGTTTGTGGTGGCAGGAAATCATTACCAGTACAGAGTACTGCCCTTTGGCCTGTCCTCCGCACCGCGAGTCTTCACAAAATGTCTCGCGGTGGTGGCGGCCCATCTCCGGCTTCACGGCCTCTATGTCTTTCCGTACCTCGACGACTGGCTCATCAGAGCGGCGTCCGCTCGGGAGGTCACCAACGCCACGCGCCGCACGGTGACTCTTCTGCAGCACTTGGGCTTTGTTATAAACTTCGCAAAGTCCACTTTGCTCCCCTCACAGGATCTCGAGTTCATCGGCGCAAGGCTGCACACTCCTCGGGCGCGAGCATACCTACCGCTCGACAGGGCTCAACGGCTCATGGACCTAGCCGACCGCTTTCGCAGCCAGCCCCTGGTCTCCGCCAGGCGCTTCCTGAGACTACTCGGCCATATGGCTTCCACCGTCCATGTGACCCCCAATGCCCGCCTGAATATGCGGCCTGCTCAATGGTGTCTCCGCCAGCAGTGGCGACAAGCCACAGGCGGCCTAGCAGACCTAGTGCGCGTCTCCGAGCTGCTGATCTCGTCTCTCCGGTGGTGGCTTCGACAGACGAACCTGATATTCGGTATGCCTTTCCAGTCACCTCAGCCGACCCGGGTGCTGACCACGGATGCATCCCTCCTGGGCTGGGGAGCACATTGCCAAGGGGCACGTACTCAGGGCCTCTGGACCACGTGGGAGTCTGCTCAGCAGATCAACTTCCTGGAGCTCAGGGCGATCCGCCTGGCTCTCAAGGCCTTCTCCCACCTGACTTCCCACCAGTCCGTCCTTGTCCAGACGGACAATCAAGTTGCCATGTTCTACGTGAACAAGCAGGGGGGCACGGGCTCCTTCCTCCTCTGCCGGGAGGCACAGAAGCTCTGCTCTTGGGCCGTCAGTCACGGCATTCTCCTCAAGGCAGTTTATCTCCCGGGCCAAGAGAATTGCCTGGCGGACAAACTCAGCAGGATCCTCCAGCCGCACGAGTGGCGTCTGGATCCCTTGGTAGTTCAGAAGCTCTTCCTCAAGTGGGGCCTCCCCACGGTGGATCTCTTTGCCAGTCCTCACAACCGGCAGCTTCCTCGCTTCTGCTCTCGTCAGCCACACCCCCTTCGGGTTGCGGCAGACGCTTTTCTAATTCCATGGTCGGGGAGCCTTCTGTACGCTTTCCCTCCCATCCCGCTAGTCTCTCGGACTCTTTTCAAGGTTCTCCGAGACAAAGCCTTCATGATCCTGGTGGCCCCTCGCTGGCCCAGACAGCCGTGGTTTCCGCTCCTACTGCAATTAGCGGTGGAGGATCCATTCCCTCTGGGGGTACAACCGGATCTCCTCACTCAGGATCAGGGGTCTCTACTACACCCCAACCTCAGGTCTCTCAACCTCATGGCCTGGCTGCTGAGAGGGTAGTCCTTGCTCCCCTTCTCCTGCCGGCAGAGGTGGAGGAGGTCGTCTTGGCTTCGCGACGGCCTTCTACCCGCAAATGCTACGCCCTTAAATGGCGTCGCTTCGCCGTCTGGTGTACCCAACAGTCTCAGGATCCCTTCTCCTGCCCGGTGTCGGTGATCTTGCAGTACTTGCTACACCTCTCTAATCTGGGACTTAAGTCCAACTCCGTCAAAGTTCACCTCAGTGCTCTTTCGGCCCATCATGTGCCAGTGGACGGTAGACCTCTCTCCAGCGACCCTCTCGTAACGAGGTTCCTCCTCCTTCTACTTAAACCACCTCTGCGCCCGCCAGCGCCTGACTGGGACCTGAATGTGGTTTTGCAGCGGATCACCTGTCCGCCTTTTGAACCTATGGCTACCTGTTCTCTCCGTTTTCTGTCTTGGAAAACACTGTTCTTGATAGCCCTCACTTCCGCTAGACGCGTAAGTGAATTGCAGGCCCTCGTGTCTGATCCCCCTTACACTCGGTTCTACAAAAATAGGGTAGTCCTTCGGACTCACCCAAAATTTCTTCCAAAAGTGGTCTCCCCTTTTCACATCAATCAGGAGGTGGTACTTCCAACCTTCTTTCCCAGACCACACTCCAGCCGAGCTGAAACGGTCCTCCATACCCTGGACTGTAGAAGGGCATTGAACTTCTACCTTGACCGTACGCGGGAGCACCGTAAAGCTGCTCAGCTTTTTGTGTCTTTTGACCCCAACAAATTGGGGCTCCCGGTCTCCAAGCGTACTCTGTCCATCTGGGTTGCGGACTGTATCTCTTGGGCTTATGGGGCAGCCGGACTCTCCTTAGAAAGTCGAGTCACGGCTCATTGCGTTCGGGCAAAGGCCACGTCAGTGGCTTACCTCCGCTCTGTTCCGCTGGCAGACATCTGCCGGGCCGCTACTTGGTCTTCGAGCCAGACTTTTGCGGTCCATTACTGTCTCGAGAGGGAGTCCCGCAGGGACAGTGCTTTCGGACAGGCAGTCCTCCGTAATCTCTTTGAGGTCTGAGCAACTCCTACCCTCCATCCCGGATGTGGGCTACCGGTGGGTGATAATTCAGCGAAGATTCTGTCCTTCTGTGCTGCTGAGCTAGAGGGAGCTCATTTTTGTGCTTAGGGTCTCCGGTAGCCTTGAGCTTGGGAGTCCCATAAGTGAGGACTGACTTCCTGCTTGGTCCTGGAGAAAGCGTAGTTACTCACCTGTAACAGGTGTTCTCCAGGAGCAGCAGGAATCAGTCCTCACTACCCTCCCTCCTCCCCTTGGAGTTGCAATCGTCTGCTTATGTTTTGCAAATATTTTTATGCTGTCTTTTTTAGCTATGGCATCTGACTGGCTAAGATGGCACCCTCGGGCGGGAAGACGACCGCGCATGCGCGCTGCAATTCCCAAAGGCTTTCTTTGAAAGCTGGGGAAAATTGCTCCGCGAGGGCTCCGTCGGCGCCGACGTCACCCATAAGTGAGGACTGATTCCTGCTGCTCCTGGAGAACACCTGTTACAGGTGAGTAACTACGCTGTCTCTTATCAACTGACCCCTTTCCCACCTTTACTCCAGAGTATACATATTGAACACAACTTTCTTAAAATCGTTCAAGTTCTACCTCATTTCCATTTCTATTTGTGCTTGTTTTCTGAGGTTCCATTTCTGACCCTTCATCTGTGAACATAGAAACGGAAATATTTAAGTAATTATGCTTTCATATTGTCCTGCTAGACCAGTCCAGACAAGTGGGATATGTCCCTCTATCAGAAGAGATGGAGACAGAAAATCTTCCTGAGGTTTCTTATGATCTCATCCTGTCATAATCACAGATGCAGCTAGGGGCACACTTTAGTATTTCTCTATCTCCAGCATTTGTTGGATGGAAGTTTTTGCAGCTCTTGTGAAATCTGAAAAATGATCTGGGTGTGTTTGTATCAAAGGGGTGTTTCGGGGATTGCATGCATGTGTGTTTGCCATGGCGAGTGTCAGGGTCTGCATGTATGTGTCTCTCATAGGGCGTGTCAAGGGCTGCATGTGTGTGTGTGTGTCTGTCATAAAGAGTTTCAAGGTGTGTGTGTGTTACACAATGAAAGGTTCCACATTAGGAACTACCACCCTGGAAAAGGATCTAGGCGTTATCATGCACAATACATTGAAACCCTCTGCCCAGTGTCCAGCGGCGGCCAAGAATGCTAGGAATCATAAGAAAAAGAATGGAGAATAAAACCAAGCATATTATAATGCCTCTGTATCATTCCATGATGAGACTGCACCTTGAATATTGTGTGCAATTCTGATCGCCATATCTTGAAAAGAATATAGCAGAATTAGAAAAGGTACAGAGAAGAGCTACCAAAATGGTAAAGGGGATGGAAGAATATCCCTGTGAGGAAAGGCTTAAAAGGTTAGAGCTCTTCAACTTGGAAAAAAGATGGCTGAGGGGAGATATGATAGAGGTCTATAAATTAATGAATGGAGTGGTCCTTTCGCTCTTTCTGCTTGGTTGGAAGAGAGTCCTGTGATACAGAGTG
Source organism: Ichthyophis bannanicus (assembly GCA_033557465.1). NCBI lineage: Eukaryota > Metazoa > Chordata > Amphibia > Gymnophiona > Ichthyophiidae > Ichthyophis > Ichthyophis bannanicus. The sequence continues at coordinate 176,291,973 of CM066044.1, forward strand.
GTAAAAACCCAGCATGGGCTCTGTTGTCTTAGAGATCTCTGCAGGGATTGAAGTCTAGTGGTTCAGATCATACCTCCTATGCTTGAGGTCCAGAGGCCAGCTGTGACACCTTTGGAGAGGACAACAATTTTGAGGACGGCATATTTTCTTCAGAGGATCAGGATGATTCTTGTATTATCTGCCTGTTCAAGAAATAGGAACAGGCAACATCGATTGCTCAGGTGTTTTCCGCTCTGCCGCTGCCTGACTCTTGGCAGCAGAACACACACCATAGGTATGCCCCCCCCCCCCTTGCAGGGATTAAAGAAGTCTACTAGAGCCTTTCCTTTCTGGAAGTTATCAAAGTATGCTATGGTCCAGGAAGTCACAGATAGACACACACACACATGCTTACAGACACACACATACATACATACACACTAGAAATAATTTGATCATGCATCATCTCCCCCCCAATGCTGCCATACCCGTATCCTTGATGAGCTGCCTCTTAGTGATTCAGAAAGTGTATTTTGCTTTTTTTGTTATAAATTCTAATGTGAAACCTAGTGGCTGAACCATATAGCTTACTTAATTGTTGCTATGTTTGCTAATCCATTGCCATGAAACAGGAGCACCCCATGGTTAAACTGTAAAATCCATCCTTTGAAATCTGTTAACAGTGACATCCAGTGGTTTGAAATAGTATCATTTTCATTTTATTATTCTTGTCAAAGCAACAGAATGTTTGGTTACCACTCCATTCAAAACACGTGCAGAGATTTGGAAATAATTCTATGAGCCATGCTTTGCATGCTTTCCCTACTTGTTTTTTTTTTTTTTTTGGTAATCTTTCTCCTAAAGGATATACACATTTAACTGTATGATTTTTGTCAAAATAGTTTGCCATTTTTAAATGGTAGTTAAAGATGCAGGAAAGAAAACATGCTTGCTGCTAGTAGGTCGGGTTCCTTCTGGTTTATGCAATCTTTTTGTACATTAGGATGTGAGTATTTGTAATTAATATTTTCATGTTTATCCAGGATGTCAGCACAATTAAAGAAGATGAACTGTAGCTTATTTGAAATTAGTTCCACGGTAACCAAAATTGACTTCAATTATGTTTTAGCATTTTACTGTTTAATTAGCTAGTAGCTAGAAATAGATAAAATGTTATGACTGGAATATAGAGCATAAAATATGGCCACAAAAGGATTGTAAGGCCCATTTATTCAGCCCTATATTTACTTCCACTTCCATAGACCTGTGGCTTTCCTCTTGCTTCTTCTCAACTAGGGATCCTCTGTACTTACTCTAGGCTTTCTTGAATTGTTACTGTTGTTGCCATCTCCACAGGGAGGCCATTTCATACACCCACCACTCATTTTGTAAAGGTATAATTTCTGATGTTACTCATGAACCTATCACTTGCAGCCTCAGACCATGAAAGCTTCTTCTAGGCCTTCCTTCCCACAGAAAAAAGATTTTTCCTTCTTTTGCATTATCCGTTCCTTTGAGATATTTGAACATCTCTCTCCTATCTCACTGCACCACTGCATCTCACAGCTTCTACTCTGCATCCTTTCAGAAATGGACGTAATACTCCAGATGAGATCTCACAAACTATATGCAGCAGAATGGGGTAGGCCACTGGGGCCGTGGTCTGACCAATATTTTGCAAATAGAGAGCTCGGGGGTGGGGCTGGCGATTGGTTTGTTTGGCCCTTCCAACCAAAATGGTGTTCCGCTGCTGCTGTCGCCTACTGCCCGTGCAGAGGTGTTCCCACCTCCTTTTCTACTGGCACTGCCACTTCTGTGCCGTCTAGTGTTCCTCTGTACACTACCTTGTTCACCATTGTACTACCATGAGATCGTCAGATACTGTATGTGAAAAGTCCTAAAATAGCATAGACACCTATGTGTCTTTGTAAAAGAGGCTCTAGAAACCAACTTGTGCATAAGTGTCCAAGCACAAGTTTACGGCTGCTCTGAAAATGTGTAGATATTGTATGTGCGTGTGTTCTGCACATGTGCTTACATCTTTTATAAAATATGTGCATACATTGCAATTCTGCCCATTTTCGTCCGATCTATACTCCCAGGAATGTCTACATGTAGTGTGCGTGTAGGTATGTGCAATGGTTTTTGGTGCACATGCTTAATATGCGCCTATTTAACTGCAGAACGTCTACTAAAGCCCTTTTCTGTATATAAAACAAAGCTTTACATGCTGAAAAACCTTTAAAGAATTACTCCCAGAAGGTCTGGGGTTTGTTTTGAATTTGATTTCCTTTCTTTGTTATTTAAAAATGAAAGATGGTCCATAATCTACAGAGCCTAATCCAACGCACTACTGTCTGACACCGTTTTTGGTCTCTGTTATGGAGATTATCTAAAATGGTAGTTGTAGATCACAGCATCTCAGGACATGAATAACTTTCAAGGCTCCAGAAAGTCCACTATGGCTTATAACAATAAACAATATAAAAATTTGATGTTTTCACAAAACTCTTAAAACTATGGAATCAATATTTAAAAGGCTCTTGACATTCGGCGCTGTGCTGAACGTCTAAGTGCTTGCAGTTCACAATTTTCGTTGACATTATACATAGCATGGGATTTAAATATTCCGCTCTACGCATAATGTTCTGCATTCAGTGAGGAGGGCCCTTAGTTACCAGTTTCCTATTGCTAAAGAATAATTGAAAAACACTGTCAGTAGAGCTCTCTAAACGTCTTGAAAATCATAGGGTATATTCCATCTGACCCCGGTGTCTTACCTACTATCAGTTTTGCTAGTTCTATAGAAGCCATCCGTTCTGTAAATGGAATGGCATCTAGTCCTCTATCATTTTTATTTGTGCCATTTGTTTGTGATCGTTCAGCTCCTATCCCCAAATTTAGGGATACTTTAATCAAAGATTTCAATATAAGAGAAGAACAAATAATCCTTGATCAAAGAAACTCACTCTCTAACTTCCATTCAACCAAATCTTGCAAATCAAGCAATACAGCTGGTAACAAACAAGCAACAGAGAAACCATCAGATATCCGCTATTAGGACAGTATTAAAGGGGTAAATCCCCTAGTTCTTAAAGTCCCAGTGCTTTCATTAATTGGTCTCATCTGTTGAACGTGAAAAATAATACTTTACAATATGCCAAAAAAGTATTGAAACCATCGACATGACATCATGTTTCAGACCCTCAAGTCTTGCTTCAGGGAATACATTCAAACAACCTCTAGCCATCTTAGCTTAACAGGGGATAGGCAATGTAGACAACTGCCTTTGGCACCAAACTTTGATAGGTGCCAGAGCATTATTCAGGGACAGCAGCAGCCATAAAACTTAGAGGAAGAGCTGTGCGGTCCTTCAGAGCCAGCGCACAATCTCAAAGCCTATAGAAGCCACACCTTTGCATGGGTTTCCATGGTAACAGGAAGCCCATGTGAAGGAGGAGCAGGACTTCTACAAGGCTTGAAACTGTTCCCCTTCACCAATGTTGTCTATGAGTGCCCAGCTTTTAAATTCAAGGCTGCTTTAGCGCTTTTATCAGTGAACACTGAACAAGTATTTGTTTTTTATTTTGGCATTTTCGTATCACCTTCCATGCATAGGGTTGCCAACTGGCTCCAGATGCGCCCGATAGGATTGATCCAGTCCTGTGTTTACCCCAATGCATGCAGGAACATGAAGTCTTGCTTTTTGTATGGAGTGCAATGGAGATATCAGAACTGCATTTCACTGCATGCAATGGGGTAAATGCAGGACTGGACCAAGCCTGTCGGGCGCATCTGGAGCCATTTGGCAACCCTATCCATGCATTTCGATGTTTAACCTCTTCTACAGTCTGACCTTCTTCCTTTGTTATCTTTAAAATCAAACTGCACATTTAGAGTGTGACACAATAATGCATTTTCCCCTCCTCCTCCTTTTGCAGTCTTAACCAAACTCACTGGAGAGTGACATAGTAAAGTGTATCTTATAGAGCTGTAGGGCCTGTATGGGTAGGTGAGGGGGGGGGGCATATATGGGGAGTGATGGTGTATTTGAATTGTGTATGCCTGTGAGTGGTATGACGTGAGTAATGGGTGATCTATGGAGAATGAGAGCAAGAGAGGGACCGGTTAGCCATGTGGCTATGATCTTGTCTGAATTTAATTTAAGTTGATTGGTTTTAAACTAAGAAGCAATGGTGGTAAGGCACTGATTCATGGTAGAGAGATCAGGAGAGTATGGATTAGTGTAGGCAATCAGAAAGATATCATTGGCATAATAATATGCACTTATACAAAGACTTTGAATAATAGTGGTCAATGGGCTGAGACAAATGTTGAATAGAGGAAATGTCAGCACTAACCCCTGAGGGACTCCACGGGAAAGAGGGAAGGAGGAGGAAGTGAGAGAAGATCTAAAGAAGCAAAGCAAGATGGATCCTGTAAAAATGATTGAAACCAGCAAAAGATTTGTCCTGACAGATCAATGTCTTTGAGACGAGAGAGCAGGAGTGTGTGATCCACCAGATCAAAAGCCAAAGAAAGGTCCAGGGAGACTATGATTGCAATTTTAGCAGAGTTAAGAAACTATGCAGTGCACTTAGTAGAGCTATCAAAGAGGTTTCTGTGCTATGCCCTGCTCAAAAGCCTGATTGGCAATGATGAAGAATGTTTAGATTGTCTATGTAGCTTGCAAGTTGTGCAGAAATGATTCTCTCAGTAAGTCTGGAGAAGGATGGAAGGTTAGACAGACATAGATAGATAGTTGAAGAGGGCTTTGGGGGTCAAGAGATGGTTTTTTAAACGTTGGCTCCCAAGCTCCTATCGCCAAATTGTGAGTATTCCATTTCTGGCCAGAATAATTGAGAAAACCATACAACATCAACTGCAAGATCATGTAGATGCACACACACCATTAGACCAACACCAACATGGTTTTCGCCCACAACACAGCATTGACACCCTACTAACAGATTTCTTTAACAGACTCATCACTGGCCTGGACAAACCCCAACATGGATTTGTGCTACTATTCCTCGACATAAGCGCTGCTTTTGACTCAGTGTCTCACCCCATCATGCTAAACAGGCTAAGAGACATTGGCTTAACAGATAACACATTAAAATGGTTCAAGTCATACCTCTCTGACAGAACCATGCAAGTGAAGGTCAGCACTACCAACTCCAGATCATTCAAATCAGCACAAGGTATCCCTCAAGGCTCAGCCCTTTCCAGACTACTGTTCAACCTACATATTCAACCAATCTGCAATCTACTATGGAAATGGAACATGCATTACCACCTATATGCAGATGACATCATATTCTGTATGCCGTTCAACACTAATAACCCAGACTTTTCGACTACAACAGATGTCTCCAATGCCGTGACAAACTTCCTAGCTAATATAATCCTCACAGTAAACAGAAGTAAAACCGAAGCACTACTGATATTCAGAGATCAAGAATTCAAGCCACCAAAAAAGATAATAACACAAGATACTGAAATATCAATAAAACAACAGATCAAATACTTAGGTATAACCATCAACAGCAACCTCAACATGGAAGCTCACATCAAGAATGCATCTAAACTGGAAGTTAAAGCTCATCAAACCCCTTTGACATCTCTTGCATGAGACCAACTTCAGATCAATACTACAAGCTATAGTTACACCACACCTTGGCTATGGAAATATCATCTACCAAGGCCTCACAAAATCTGCTCTATCACCACTCCAACTAGTCCAAAACACTGCCGCCAGAATCCTCACCACCAGTTTGACAATGCTACATATAACACCAATCCTAAAAAACTTACACTGGCTCCCAATAGCACAGTGAGCAAAATACAAAGCCATCACCACCACCTTCAAGGTCATTCACAATCTATTAGCTCCCTGCCTCTCTGAACTGATTACAACAACACACACAACAAGACCAAGAAGAGCTTCCAGTCAGAACCTCCTGAACATCCCCCTGCTCAAGACCAAAACCACACAACAGACCAGCAACCGAGCATTCTCCTTGTATGCTCCATCAATATGGAACTCACTACCAGACAACGTAAGATCAGCAAAAACTATCAACGAATTAAAAAAACAACTAAAAACGCATCTATTCCGAGAATACTACGGACCCAATGACAAAACATAATCACAGCACTAACACACCACACAAAAGACCAGATAAGATAAATCAACCAATCCTCCCCAGAAAAAGATAACCTCTACATGTAAATAGTTCATTTTCCCCCCACTTATCTCCAAGTTGTACTCCCTTGTTTAATGTAAAGCACAGCCAGGCGACCAGCAAGATGGCCTCGGGACGCTACCCTCTCCCTCCACCCCCCCCCTCACCCCTGCCCTAAAAACTGTACTCGACCAGGATTTGCAACAAAGAAGAAGTATTTATTTGTCTATCAACATTTCTTTTGGAATTACAGTATCAAACACTGTTGGCCACAGCATAATCCTACAAACATTAAATATTTACACAATCATTTACAAATAACATAACAACCATTATACAATGAAAACATTTTCCTCAACCCTTCTCCAGAGGCACAGCCCACTCTAATCAGTTCCTTGTCACTCGGCAGGGATATCTGGAAAAGCTGCCGTCCAAGCCTTTTCCCCACTGCCCTCGTTCCTGCATAGCCTGAGATCGTCAGGGGGATGCTTTCGTTGAAAACAGGCCCTCTTCTGGGCTCTGTTCCTCTTGCCACAGTGTCCCGTTCCGCCTCTGCCCACGTCCCGTCAAAGGCGTGAACGTTGGGGATGGACATACCCGTCTCTCCTGCCGTGAAAGCATCGGGAGGCCCTCTAGACACTGTTCCTGTTTCAACTCTGTGTCCTGATTTATGTACACATCTGCTCCCCCTTTTCCTGTCTGGGCTGTGCGCTCTCTCGAGAGGAGGGGGTCCCTATCTCGCCCTCTTGCGCGGCACCCGAGAGGGGAGGAAAGAGGGCGAGCAGAGGCGTCCGGCTCTTCTATAGCCGCCCATACTGCCCGCCCCCCCTCCGCCCCGCCTCCCCCCGCCAAGGGTAACCCTTGGCCTGCCGGCGCCTACCTGTGTCCGGCCGCATTGATTCGCGGCCGGATCTATTCCTCTGTAATTGTTATGTTGTTTGATGTAAACCGCCTTGGATAAAGGCGGTATAGAAAATCTGTTAAATAAATAAAATAAATAAAATTAGCCTATGAAATGAGACTAATGATGGCTTTTATCAGGGTGCTAGAATGTTGCCTGTGGGCAGACTTAGGTTAATCATTGAGTGGATGAAGTTGAGGAGGCCTGCAGCAGAATCATGGATCCATTTGGAAGGGATGATGTCAAAGGGAGAGGTAGTGGCTCTGGATGAAACAGCAAGTTTAGCAAGAGACAGGGAGATAGCCAGGGCATAGAAGACCATTTGTATGGAGAAAATAATGAGCTTAGGTCTTTGTTTAGATCAGAAGGAGACTTGTCAGCTTGATAAATGTGCCAAGTCCTTGAGGTGATCGGGGCGGAGCAGCATAATTGAGGAGTTGCTGGTGAATGTCATTCACCTTAGATCAGCGGTTCTCATTCCAATCCTTGTGACACACCTAGCGAGTCAGGTTTCAGTATAACCACAGTGAATATGGATGAGAGAGATTTGTCTGCACTGCCTCCTTTGTATGCAAATCTTTCTCATGCATATACTTTGTGGTTATCCTGAAAACCTGACTGACTAGGTGTGTCCTGAGGACTGGTTTGAGAATCCCTGCCTTAGATGAAAGTTAGAGGGCAAACTCCTTGGCTGACAGAGAACCAAATGGCTGAACAAGAGGCTGAAGGGGTCAGTGTAGAAAGATTGGAAATGGACTCAAAGACTAGAAGGGACAGCCAGACAGTCATATCTCCTCATTGTCAGACTTGTCCCTCTCTGTATTTCCTACGTGCATCATGGAGGACTCTTCTGCTATGCACAGTGTGTCAGTTTACTCCCCCGCTGTTGGTTTTTAAAAATACGATTTTTATTAAACACCAACTAATGTGAAATCTCTAGATACTTTGCAATAAGTTAATAAGTGTTGTTCACAATACCTATTATAGTAAGAGTGTTTCCTTGCATAAGGTAGGGCTGATGGAACATCTTGCCCAAACCTGCATGCAATAACATATTTATAGAATGAGAGGTACCAGCATAACACTTATTAACATATGCTGTCTTTGTTGTTGTGTTAACTTTGTTTTGTTAGTGGAATAAAATATCAGGTGAATTTCATGCCTTAGTCTTCAAAATGTATCCAGTGATCCAGCTTTATGTGTTGTTGAAGTTGACGGACTGCCTCTAACTTCTCCCCACTCCTGGGTTAGTAAAGGGTAGTATTTCCTGTTCTGGGAAATATAGTGTATTTGTGACCCTCTGGCTACAGCCCCATAAGATGAAAGGTTTAGCATACTGATTCACATACAAAGTGGGATTTCCACAGCCGGCAATGCCAGCATTGTGGCCACCACAGAAAACCATGTTTCCTTTCCATTTTTTTCGGAGTCTGCTTGAATTCAGATTTTTGGACTGTCAAGATACATTAAGATAATTTTCAAAGCTTTTCACATGAATTAACAGGCATTTATGGACATAAAAAAGCTTGTTTAATTTGCCATAAATTAAACTAAATATTAATTTGCACTAAGCTTTAAAGCAGATACAAAGTACCCACATTCCCTCGCCAACCTCAGTTTTCCAAAAGAAGATCCACGGGGTATTTCCCTTTGAAAATTACCCTGCAAGGCCTGTGGGTAGTCTCGGAATTGCTGCTTAATGACCAGTGATAGAGTCTCACAGTCTGTAGGCCCTAAGGAGTTAATTAAACTGAGTATTTCAATCTTCCTCACTTGTCAGGTGGAGAGGGCAGCAGAGCTTGGTGGAGAGAAAAATGGAGACAATTGTAAGACTAGATCCTTCATGATAACAAATTGATAGCATAACCTAGCCAGATAGAGGCAAACAGAAAGACAGAAGGTGGGAGAGAAGCAAATGGAATCAAACAGATACCCAGGACAAACTAAAAATGGCTCTCAGATTTAAATTACTCATACGCTGCTCTTATAAGTGCAGTTCTAAATTCAGGGCATCCTAAATATGCAAATTAGATATGAATAAGTAAGACCTGAATTGCAACCCTGGGGCCCATGTCATAAGTTGCGTGTTAGAGTTGTTTCTTAATGCATGTGTAAAAAGTCTGCATCTGATGCAGTAAACAAATTATATGCAAATAATGAGCACAAACGTAGGAGAGTACGCCGATCACCATGGAAACATGCATACATTCTAATGCATTGGGCACGTGTTAGCTGCAGTATTGATATTTTGTACAGAGATTGTAGCAGTAGCTGGAGGATCATTGCATGCACCTTCACTAAAGCAGGCCTTGACATTTTCTTGGAGTCTAGGACCCAGCCTAAAAGATTTTGGAGCCAGCCACTGAGACTTAGGTCATAGTGTGCCCTCCCCCCCCCCCCCCCCCCCCCCGCAAAGTGTATCGCAATTCCTTTTTTTAGGGCCTGATTTACTAAGACTGTTTTCCCATTTTCAGTGGAAAAGAGAGCTTACTAAATCAAACACTTAATGTGCCACTGCACAGTGGCCCCCTCTTCCCCCTCCCACCACCCCGAGTGACCCTTCGTAGCTGCACCTGAGACAGTGTTCTTTTTGGCTTCACATAATATATCATGGTCTGGTGATATGTGAACCCACCTCCTCCATGGCCTTTTCTTGGTTTCTCTTGCTCTCATAACCCCCAGCCTTCCCCCAGTCTCTACTATTACTACTAATCATTTGTATAGCACTACATGGTATATGCAGCGCTGCACATATAGATGTGAGAGACAGTCCCTACTCAGAGCTTACAATCTAATCAAGACAAACAACAACAAAACTAGGAACACCCCCCCCCCCCCAATCTTCCCTCAGTCTCTCTCTTACCGGCAGGCACAAGAGTCAGGGAGTATCTGCTGAAACAAGCAGTGCTTCAGACTTCCTCACCACGATCAGCTCTCTGCATGCTTGAACCACACAGTAGAGGAAGTTTGGACTGATTTTGCAGTTTCAAATCTCACTAAACTTGAAACCCGAGATCAGCTTGAATGTCCTCTACCATGCTGCTTAAGCATGCAGAGAGCCGATCGTGGTGGAGAAGTCTGAAATGCCATGTTTTTCCACAGCTGCAGCCAAAAAAACAATTTGGAGGCATGAAATCCCAGGCACCAGGGTGCAATTTCTAGGTGCCATGGCGACCTGGCACCCAAAATATAATGAGCCTGTGCTATAATATGCAGATATTGAGTTATGTGTATTAGATGTGCATATCTGGAGTGCCAAATGTATATTCCACACATAAATATTAATGGTATGATATCATGTAAATTTCTGCAGTTGAGCACATTGCCTATCATTTCACAGCTGCAGCATCTCAATCCTGGATTCAACCAGGCGACCACCTCTGCTCCTCATCCCCTTGCTAGTTATTTTTCCATTTCATTGACTAGATTGTCAAACCATCTCCTTCAAGAAAAAAAGCAGCAAGTAGTTCATAATGGCACAAGAAATGAAATTGGCTCAAAACCCTCACTAATGCTATCCACAGAAAAGTGAGCTAACATTTTACTCTTCCTGAGACTACACACAAAATCTCCAGCATTAGAAATCCAGGCATTGAGCCTTCGGGTCATATGCGCACTTCTTTGCATTTAGGTTTAATAGCTAATGCTTTCATTATCATCAGATTTAAATGTACGGTGCTCTAAGGTCTACGCAGTTTTCTTATGTCCTAAACAGAGAGTGGTGATAATAGTATAACATAGAAACATGGCTGCAGAGAAGGACTACATGGCCTATCTAGTCTGCCCTTCTATATCAACTACGATAGTCCCCTTTTTTTCTATAAGGGATCTTCTGTGTTTGTCTATGTAGAAAATTGTATGCAAAACTCAAGCTAAGCTGTACATTAAACCTCCTGCAGTTTATGACATTAGCCCTGAGTGATAACTAGTAGCGCCCTGTTCATTTCTAGTGCTCTCTAGTCTCCTTTCAGTCTGCTAAGGCCAGAAGAAAGAGATTTTTGAAAGAGGGACACAGCAAGATGTGAGGCAGTAAGACCAGAGCAAGCACGCATAGTCTGCAGATTTTTCTCATAGCCATTCCTATGGCAACGGAAGGATACCCCATTCTCTAGTCTGACGCCAGATTTTCCATCATTCGCTAAAACTAAATGTCTAGCATTAACTGTGTAAAGCAGGCTAAGCACTATCAACTTTGACTCTTCTCTGCAAGGCAGGTAATGTTAGGAGAATCTCAATCATGTACTTGATAGCAAGAGAGAGGGGGGAGCTGAGTAGAAGAGGGAGGTCATTAAAAGGAGGTAACAAGGTTTCTGTTAACGCAAGTGTGACATCATCCTGTGCCCAGGAGAGAGAGGCTGACATTCATCTTTATGAGCACCTGCTTTGTCTTGAACCATATGTATCTTCCCCGGGGAGTTTTTAACCCAGCCAGCAGCAATGTCTCGCCTCCTTTTTCTGCTGAAGAAGGAAACCAAGGAAGAGAATTCTGAGCCATTTGGCTTTAGGCATAGCAGATGAGAAGGCCCAAAGCAGGACATGCATCTTTACTGTATGCATAGAAGCACCTTACATATTTTATAATAAGGTGAATATTTTATTTCAGCATATTTGATTTCTTGATGTTTTTCCAGTTCTGCATTTGTGCTGATGCAGGGAACTGACTACGTACAATAAATAAGAGGCTCTCTTGCTAAAGTTATCTGAGCATAATGGAATATGAGGATGAGACGCATGAAAACTTTGGACTGAATGAGCAAGGGAGACAAAAATTGGAGAAGCGGGTGATCCTGCCAGAGCAAGCATTGAGTTAGAACTGAATGAGCTGGAAACTATATTCATGTATATTTATTCGTTTAAAATACTTAAGTTTGCTGTCCACAAAATATTTTCCAGTGAGGAACAGCAGTAATGAAAACCAATCAAACATACAAATTAAATCCATCATAAATACCCTACCATCTTCCTTCTCCATCCCCATCTTATTCTGCTGCTGCTATTAAGGTATTCTAATGAAGGCCTTGCTGTCTATTAGCTCTCTGCTTTCTCACATCCTTATGGGCATCAGCCAACTTCTGCCCGAAAGCCTCCTTAAAAAAAGGTGGTCTTCCAATTTTTCCTGAAAGCTAGCCTTTTTCTACGTGCAATTTATCTGCCAGTGAATTCCACCATAGGAGTCTTATGTCTCACAGTGTTCGAGTCCTGGTCTCTGAGAACTGATATTCTGTTTTCTGGGTCATCCGAAGGAATTTTTTTTTCCCACTACAAGTGAATGTCCCTGTAGGTTGAACTTATGTGACCCAATGGTATGAGGATGAGCGTCTTGCCGTACATTGACCTGTCTACTCTATGTATACACAAGACTGATTTTCTGACTTGAAGTGTTGTATGATCCCTTTTACTGGCTGTGATAGAAAATTATTTTGTGATTTACAGTATTTCTTTCTTGTTTCAGTACCGGATTGGACAGCTGTATACAATCAGTAAGCACAGCCACCAAGAGAGTGATAAAGGAGAAGGAGTGGAAGTGATAGAGAATAAGCCGCATGAAGACCCGGTTCATGGCTGTGGACAGTTCACAGAGAAACGTGTGCATCTGTCCAGGTGAGAGGATGAGCGAAAGCTGACTCGATTGATGTCACATTTGCTGTCGCTAAGCCGTAATCCTACCACATGGTAAAGCTTCTTCTGAACATGGTAACATTGAACTGGAGATTAACCATTATGAGAGTATGTTGCGAGGACACTCCATATCAACTACAAGCGGAAGGAACTCAAAGTTAGGAACATTCACTCTCTCAGGGCCACGCTAGCAATAGCAAATCAAGATCAGGATAGTCTTCACAATAGCTCCTAAAGTAGACCCTACTTCACAACCTTTCTCCTTTACTAAAGTTAAGCTAGTGATGCAATTTCCCCTCTTTTATAGGAGTAGCAAGTGCTTAGAGCAACAGCCTAGCGCTCAGGAGATCTGAGTTCAATTCCCACTGGCACTCCTTGTGACCTTGGGCAAGTCACTTTACCCTCCATTGCCTCAGAAGAAAAGGCCTGGCAAGCTACTTCCAGTTGTATCTTGCCAAGAAAACCCAGGGGCTGCTGAGTCGCCAGGAGTCAGCATTGACTTGATGGCACAAAAAAAAAATAGCAGTCCCAGGTTAGGCACTCCCCTCGTTCCCTGCTGTGTCATAACTCCAGGGTATCTGTGACATTTATTCTATAGGATCCCCACATCAAGACATTCTGTGGCAATTTACTCTTCATGCAATTCAGTAAGTTGCTTTACATTAGACTGGACTCTTTGACCCAGCGCTATACATGCAAATTCAGTGTGTCTGGTGAGCTGATTATACAGGGACTCACCTCTTAATACGTTGCATTTGCAAGAATATGTTTTCAAGACTCCCACTGTTTCTTCTTGTACCCATGTTTCCTTTGAAAAAACAAATCTCATAAAACCATTTTACAGTGTCGCAGCCTGTCCCTTTCAGGTGATATACAGTATTTCCCCGTTTAGATGGAGGGTGGTTTTAGAACCAGCCACATGCGTGAATATGGCTGGTGTTCAGTTTTAGAAAGGGAAAGTATACCTATATTTTTCCTTGTAAAATTTCAGCTTATGTGTGTATCTGCCAGAATTTCCATGTATACATGTAATCCCTAAGCTCTATCCAGCTCTTTCCCTGGGAATATTTCTTTAAAAGTATGCACAGGATCGCAGCTGCATCTAGTATATTATTTTAGAAATGGCTCTTTCTACATGTAAAACCAAGTTTTACATGTGGAATGCCTTTCTAAAATTACCTCCATAGTATCCTAAACTGGAGCACTTTACAACAAATTAAGAACATAAGAACATAAGATATGCCATACTGGGTCAGACCAAGGTCCATCAAGCCCAGTATCCTGTTTCCAACAGTGGCCAATCTAGGTCATACGTACCTAACAGTTTCCCCAAAAGACACAGGTTCCACAATGCTTGTACTGGGTCAAGCATTGATATCCTGGGTCCCTTCTTAATAATGGTTTATGGACCTTTCCTCCAGGAACTTGTCCAAACCTTTTTTAAACCCAGCTACACTAACAGCCTTTACTACATCCTCCGGTAAGTTACGTACAAAGTACAAGTCCCTGGCCCAGAGAGTTTATAATCCAAGTGAGAACCTGAGGCAATGGGAGAAAATGACGTGACCAAGCTCATAAGTAATGATGGTTGTAGCATAGGGAGGGTCAGTTTTTCAAAATGAGCTGAGCATCTGACCTAGGGACCTAAAATTATGGGAATTCTCAGCCAGTCTTGGGTGCCTGAGGTTTTAGCTAAAAATTCTGCCTTTGGATTCCTAAAATGGAGGCTTCTGGATTAAGGAATACTACTGTATTTGCTTGCTTACATTTAGGCGTCTAAGGCTAGTAGTGCCGTGTGCCTAAAGTATTTTCTCTGACCTAGCCCTCCCACTTTGTAGGCAAATAATGAAAATAGGCATCTAATTTAGGTGCTCAGCAATGGGGCATTTTCATTTAGGAAGATATAAGTTCCTGAATTTTGAATATTGGCACCAGAATTTGAGCCCAGCTCTCTTGGTTTCCAGTCCATGATTAGAACCACTCGCTCTAGCTTGTAACAAAATTCTGCTTTATAAGAAAATATTGTCCGTTCAAAATTGTGTTATAAGAAAAAGGCACTGCATTAGCACTTTGGTTCCCACTGGATCACTTATTGAGTAGCCATCTGTTAATTGTATGATTTGATTTTGAATGTTCAGCAGTCCCTTACGATGGACTTCTGATATCACAAGCCAGAACACCCCTACATCACATTCTGAAATGACTGTCACCTCTGTTTCTTTTTATTAACCTTAATTTTTCCTTTTTCCCTATAGGCAGTTAGTACCTGATTTCCATCTGGAGTGATCAGGCACAGCAGATAAATATATTTATGCATTACCAAGAAGCTGTCTATATTCTCCCACTGATTGAGGGAAGGCACAGGGTCCATGTCTCTCTCTAATTTGTGAAATATAATTAGTTTCATGGCTGTAGGACTCTGAATACTAACCAGATTGATTTTTTGCTCTAAGAGGGACTGGAAGTTCAAAGGGAAGATCGTAGAAAAGAATCTTTCTTGAGAATAAGTTAGAGCGATGGTATTATATGGTGCCCTCTAAGTATCACTTCCTTGTTTCTTACCTCTATTGTATCCTCTTTTGATCTTCTTCATAGATTACCTTTTTTGTCCAGATATTAAACAGGTTTTTATATTACTGCACTTTTAAAAACTGTGCTCTTTCTTATTGTGAGAAGAGGAGAGAGGGAGCGTATACTGTCCAGCAATATGCCTTGGTTATTTCCGAGGTGGAATGGTAGCTCAGCGGTCCAGCGACAGCGCTGTGACGTAGACCTGGGCTCTTTTTCAGGACCTGTATTCTGCTCATTGGGTTGATTACGAATGGGGATACTATGAAGGTGGCATTCTCAGTTTCTTGGGAGAAAGTCCTGGCCATTGTGCAGCCTGTGATAAGGAAGCTTATCATAGTTCAGGAAGGAGCTATAATAGAGGTGAATTGGCTCTGAACAAGCAACCTGTCTTAGCTGGTAGAAATACTAAAACAGAATGTTTTCATAAAAGACTACCAGTCCCAGAATGCACCAGGTTTCAAACAGCCTCTAGAAGAGCTGAAGTGGGGAAACGTGTGTTCAATCAGGAGAGCTATGAGGTAATCCCCAATCACTCATCTCCAAGGGCAGGGCTTGATTCAGCACAGCTGAGCTGGGCTAGGGTGGAGTATCCCTCTAAACAAGTTAAAAGTAAAACACATTCTACACAGAATCAGATGGAGTGGAGGAACTCAGAGCTCAAGGACAGAGAGAGGAAGCAGCAGCATCAACGTGGAAGGAAGAAGAGGAAAACATCTTGGAGAAATAAAGAAGGAGCCCATAGCAGTATGTGTGTTGGGAGTCATTCCAGAGGCAAGCATACTCCATTGGACTGGAGGAAGACAGAGGAGTGGGGTTACAGAGCCAGGAATTCCCGGACGGCACCTGTGAGGGAGACGGCTGCATTTGGAAGGGGCCCTAAGACCAGTGCAAGAAGGTATGTGAAGAGAGACCCAGTGTCCAGGGATCTGGATTGGAAGGCTGGACATAAAAGCTGGATTACTTACTGGCCAGGATATCTGGAGAGGAAACCTAACAACAAAGGAAGCTCAGGTATGAACACTGATCTATGCCCTAGCTCTTCACTTGGAAGACAGCAGGGAAACAAGTATTGTCCTGAGAGTGCTTCATTAAGGAATTCCTCTGAGCCAGACCATGATATTGATTCTATGATAGTTGAAGAAGAAGGAGATTTTTATTTATTTTTTTTTTATTTATGATATTTTCAACAACTTACAAAAAGCAAGTACAAAGAAAAGCAAGAGCATTTACAGAATCACCCAACACCAAGGTTATTACAAAAGAACAAGATACCATAACTAAATTATCCAGCAAACACTCTATACCTAGCCCACAACAAGGAGGAGACAGTACTAAAGTAATGAATCTAAAAGAAATAGCAAGAGCATAGCTCTAAATACGAGACAGCAATTAACAAGTTCCCTACCCTAGACCAATCAATTAATTACTTTGGCCCTCTTTACCATTCAAAAAACTACCCAGCTGAAGACCAGAGAGGACAGCCTTCCAGTCCGGAAGTGACCGGTTCCTGCTCCGGCGGCCCCGACGTCAGCGGGGGCCTCTTCATAGGCGGAGCAGTGAGTGTGGAGCCCTCGGGAGACCAGAGAGGACAGCCTTCCAGTCTGGAAGTGACCGGTTCCTGCTCCGGTGGCCCCGACGTCAGCGGGGGCCTCTTCATAGGCGGAGCAGTGAGTGTGGAGCCCTCGGGAGACCAGAGAGGACAGCCTTTGTCCGGAAGTGACCGGTTCCTGCTCCGGCGGACCCGACGTCAGCGGGGGCCTCTTCATAGGCGGAGCAGTGAGTGTGGAGCCCTCGGGAGACCAGAGAGGACAGCCTTCCAGTCTGGAAGTGACCGGTTCCTGCTCCGGCGGCCCCGACGTCAGCGGGGGCCTCTTCATAGGCGGAGCAGTGAGTGTGGAGCCCTCGGGAGACCAGAGAGGACAGCCTTCCAGTCCAGAAGTGACCGGTTCCTGCTCCGGCGGCCCCGACGTCAGCGGGGGCCTCTTCATAAGCTCCGCAAGGTTAGGCGCAGCCGGAGGCGCTAGTCGGGGGCTGCGATCTAAGGGGCTAGATACAAGGGGTGTGTCTGGCCCCTTGGGACCCCCTTGGAGCACCGCAGGAGATCGCAGTACGTGGCATCCGCTAAATGGGGAAGAGAAAAAAGAAAATAATACCAGCGGAGTCTACAGAACCAAGGGTAGGCCCTATGGATAAGTATGTTAAGCCCTTGGTGGGTGCTGATACCTCGTTAGACCCTGACTTTTTAGTTCTGCGCTCGTCCGCTGCGTCTTTGAGCTCTCCGGACCGTTCTCCTCCCTCCCCACCGAAGTACTTCTCACCGCCTCTAACCGGTTCTGTGGGGCAGTTTCAACAGAGTACTCCAGCTGATACTGGTGGGAAATTGGAAAGTGTTATGTGGACATCTCCTCCTGGTGTGGCTATTGAGCCACCTGGACAGGTGACTCTGGGCGACATCTGGAAAGTAGTGACTCGAATTGAACACTCCTTAGTTCCCACAGTTAAGCAGCTTTGTAGTTTTTCCTTACAGGTTACTACAAAGTTGTGTGAGTTAGAAGGGCGGTTGGGGGATATGACCACTCAATTATCCAGCTGTGAAAATTAATGTTCTACCTTTAAGGCTGTTAGTTCATCTAGTATTAATGATAGCCTAATTATCCATCATAGGCTGGAAATGTATGATAATATGTTTCGGGCTAAGAATATTCGACTGTTAAATTTTCCTTGTTGTCGTCTTTTATCTGCTGAGATATTGCTTCGTAAGTATTTTAGGGAAGTTTTGGGCTTGGCTTCGGCCGATTCCATGGCTATCTCTAAAATATATTACTTGACTGGTCAAGGGCTGTCTGTGGGTCCTCCAGGGGATTTTGATGTAGTTCAGGCCCGCGATGGACTTGACCTTACTCAGTTCTTGGAGGACTCACAGGACAACATTGCCTCTCGTGCTACTTTGATTGTAGGTTTTCTCTCTGATCAGGATAAGATGTTAGTTTTTCGTAGTTACTTTAAAAATAAGTCTGCTCTCTTTTGTGGTGCTGGGGTGCAAATTTTCCCTGATGTTTGTCGGGCCACACAAACTAGGCGGAAGGCTGTTTTAGCCTTAAAACCTAGGGTGTTGGCCCTGCCTGCTACTTTTTTTCTTAGATATCCGTGCAAGTGCTTGGTTACCTATCAGGGTTCTAAATTTGTTTTTTTGACCCAGTTCAGCTGGGTAGTTTTTTGAATGGTAAAGAGGGCCAACGTAAGAAGGAGATATTTTAAATGATCAGAATGAATACATGGATTGCTCTCTGAATAAGCTGCTGTGGTAAAATACTTTCACAAATACAACAACCATCAAAAAGGGAACTCTAACTTGTTCTTTTATCTACCCAGAAAAGTTTACAAGAAAGCTTTAGGGTAGGATTTGAGCCACGTAGAGAAAGTGAACCAGCAAAGGGGTTTGCAGCTGGCTAATTATTGGTAATTAAGCCATGCACAGTTGCACGTGAGCTCTGAAAGGAAACTACTGTTTGTGTGTGAAAATACAAGAAAGTTATCCTTGAAAAAGAACAGTTTTTGGTTACTTTTTGGGTTTTGTTTTTGCTTTTGGAGCACTGCTAAAAGGTATTACCAGGAGCCCTCAGAAAGACCTTTCTGTTTCCCATCAAGGTCTTTATTGTTTGATTGATTGCTTAAGAAGCTCAGTTGCTTATATCATGATTTGTTTTTCCTAAGTACAATACTGAAAGCAAGTGTCCTTTTGTGTTACCAAGTAAATCTGTGTGGGAGAATTAACCCCATAAATAAAAATATATTTTTTCTTTGCTTACACTCGAGCAACACAACTCATTATTTTGTGAACGGCTGATTCTGGTATGAATGGACTACATTCCCCACAATCCTTTGCAAGTCATAATAGTATTTTGCCTTTGCCAAGACTGTGGACATTCACGCCCAGCGCCCCCGTTTACAAGCCCCATTGCCTTCTGGCTAATCTGAATGCATTTGCGCTGCTTTGTGGATGAAGCTGTTACCTGTCCCTCTGGCTACATAAGCTGGGCTAGAAAAGAGGAACCTAAAATTGAGGAAAACTGCAAAGGAAGGCTGATACAGCAGCACTGTATGCCCAGTAACTGGAAGTTTGAAGGAGCAGGAAGAAGCTGCCAGGCAAAGACTCTTTCCTCCCCCCCAAAGAAAGAAAAGAAACAGAAAGCAAAGCAGATTTCATGGTAAGGTGCATAAGCTGTTTTCAGTATGGTGTGCCACAATCCATTTTGTAAAACCTCTTCCCTGTATTGTCCACTTCACTAGTAAGCATCAGTGTCCTTGCATGCAGATTGGAGAAGGATCAGCCCAACATTCCCATAATGATCTCCTTATCTTTTCCCCTAATCCCACCTTCCCCTTCTTTACTTCTCTTTTTCTGTGGACAACACTGTACCCCTCCCTGTTTCCTCTTCTCGCAACGTTGGGGTCATCTTTGACTCTACTCTCTCTTTCTCGGCACACATCCAACAGATAGATAAAACCTATCGCTTCTTTCTATATAACATTGGCAAAATTTGTCTCTTCCTTTCTGAACACACTACTAAGACCCTTATCTACTTTCTAGTCACATCCCATCTTGACTATTGTAACCTGCTGCTCCTCGCTGGTCTCCCTCTGAATCATCTCTCTCCCCTTCAAACTGTTCAGTACTCACCTGCTCAGCTTATCTTTGCCAGTGTCGCTATGCTCATCTAACCCTCTTCTCAAATCAGTTCACTGGCTCCCTATTTGTTTTCACATCCTGTTCAGACTTCTCCTGCTGACCTCGACTAAAAGCGCATTCATTCTGTGGTGCCTCACTACCTTTCCTGTCTCTTATCTGACCCTACAACCCTCCTTGGGAACTCTGCTCCTCTGGCAGATCCTTTTTATCTTTGCCCTTCTTTGCCACTGCCAATTCCAGACTTTGTTCATTCCATCTCGCTGCTCCGTATGCCTGGAACAAATTACACGAGTCAGTATGTTGAGCAGCAGCTGTCTCTTGCATCTATATGTACAGAGCTTCATATGCCTTGTAACGCTATACAAATGATAAGTAGTAGTAATAATTGTGCCCAGCTCCCCAACCCTATGCAATTGGGAGTGGCTGGTAAAGTGCTTGAGCCCACCATCCCATTCACTGTGGGGGGAGGAAAGGGATGGAGGGTTGGGAGAGAACCTAGGCGGAGTTTGCAGGCTCACCTTTTTTGGCGGGCTGATCCTCTGTCGGCGGTCTAAAGTGGAAGCATGAATCGTGTTGTTTGCTCCTTACTGCTAGTATTTGGCGGCTCTTTTCTTCTTGTTTTAACTCCACGATTCGGTGTCTGCTGTAGGAGCATGAGGAGATCGCCTTCAGAGGTGGGAGCTGCGGAAATTCAGGGCGAGCCAGCATAGTGTGTTGAGTCAGGGCACTGCTACTGATTGGGCCGAGGCTGTGCCTGTGTCCTAGGCCGGGTGCTGTTAAAGTTCGGTATGAAAAAGCAAGTTTGGGTACCGTGGAGGATCAGGCAGGGGGGGAGGGTGTGTTGGCGGGCCCGGACTCTCGGGGGGTGACTTTCAGCTGCAGTGGTGGCAGACACATTGTCAACACAGCTGTGGGTTGCTAACTGGGGTCTGCCACAATTTGGTCATCCCCTGGATCCTAGCGTCTGCTGATATTTGTTGGATTTGCTGTTTTCTTATATTGTTTGACAAGTTTAAGGCTGTGGGTCTTGGATGAACTGTGGGCAATTTCAGAAGGGTTATCTTTGAGTTGGGTAGTCGGGGTTCGCCCTGGGTGCAGTACAGAGTTTATGAAACCCTTATTTTAATTTGATCTGGGGGTCCTGCTTGTGATGGCCCCAAAGACAGCCAAAGAGGGTAAAGTCCCCATGGCTCCTCAGGCGAGAGGTCCTTCCAAGCAGCCCTCAAAAAGGCTAGCTTGTTTCATTGAGGAGGTTCAGGGTCCCTTTACTTCTTAAGAGAGGCCACCAAAGGGGGGTCAGGGTAGCTGAGTTAGTGCTCAGAGGAGTCAATGTATTGGCCTGACAGGACAGGGCAAGGGGCTGGTCGGTCACAAGGCAGTGGGTGGCCTGATTCCATGTTTCTCGATGCAGACTGTCAGGAGAACCCCGATGAAAACGCTGAGGAACAAATGCCAGAGTCTGCTGGCGAGTGGAGTGCCAGCGAGGGGAGTCACAGCAGGCATCTCATGTCCGCAGCAGGTCTGTATGTACATTCAGAAGAGGGAATGTGGGATAAGAGCGCTAGCACGTGGAAGGGGATGCAGCACGAGAGGAGAGACAAGATCATTGTGAAGACCATGCATGATAAAAACGTTTTTGCGGAACTTGCAGAAAGTGGTGAAACGCATGCAACAGGAGAAATGTTTGTGCCAGCTGGGAAATGAAACCGCAGTCTAGGTGTGGGACTCTTCGGACTCATGGGACTCCTCTAATATGACCTCCTCGAGTGATTCCAAGTCTGATGAGGGGTTGGGCGCTTCAGCACAGTTTGGGTTGACTGCTCCTGTTGCCGCTGACTTAGGGGAAGGTAGTTTCAGTGGCCTGCTGCAGAAGGTGCTAGGTGGACACATGTTGAGCTTAATAGCTCTATTAGATTGCCATGTTTCACATAAGCTGCATGTGAAGGTGCTGTGGGGGAGGTATATCAATATTTTTTGCTCTCTTGGCCAGAGATCAGGAAGTGGGCGACAGGAAGAAGGATGAGACTAGTAAGGAAGAGGGTAAGAAAGACGATTACCAACTGAATACTGGCATGTGTTTACCTCCATAGTAGGTGGGGCTAAGACAGCCTTTTATCTGGGCTTGCTAAGGTGCTTTGGCATGATAGTGCAAGCTCATAGGATGTATGATGATTGAGCGTTGCTCAGTTAAGATGAGCAGTTTTGCAAGCAATTAGCCCAGGAGAAGTCTGATGTGTGTGGGGAAATCAGAATATTGATTTGTGGCTTGCTGAAACGATGCCTAGTCGGCAGAATTTTGGGAGGGTTCCTTCTGTGTGACTGCTCAGGCCGGCTCCCAGGATGTCCGGTGGTTCTGGGCAGTTTGAGAGAGGGTGGAATGGTAGCAGGAGGTGGGGCAATGCAGGGTCCACTGGCTTCAGGTCGACATTTCTCATCCCTAGGGGCATTCTTGGCTCAGGACCGGACAATGCATACTTCCAGTTTAATACAGGCCGATGTGAGCATCCATCATGCAGCTTTTGGCACAGATACTTGATGTGTGGGGAGGTGCACCCAGCTTTTTGGTGCTCAATGCATGGGGGGATCATTGCTAAAGGCGGACTGTCCAGGTCAGCAGGTTCTTCCTCGGCAGTGGTCCCTGGACAGGGCGCCGTCCCCCATTAATCAAAAAGCTTTAGAGTTTTGGTTGCAGGGGTACCTGAATCGCCCTGCAGCTTGATTGTTTCAGGAGGGCTTTCATGATGGTTTTATTATTCCTTTTTGTGGGCCTTGATTGTGTCACAGGCTGTGTAATGCTAGGTCAGTGCAGCAATTGCAGGGAATTGTTGTGGAAAAGCTGAGGAAGGAGTTGGGGCTAGGAAGAATTGCAGGCCCTTTGATTTCCCACCCTGTTAGATTTGGTAGTGTCACCTCTGGGCGTGGTGCTGATGAAAGAGCTGGGGAATCCTGGCAGGAATAGTGTCATTGACTCCACAGATCTGGCTCTTCGTCCAGTGCAGTACACATCTTTTGATCTGCAGTGCATTTCCTGCAGAGAATGGGTCGGAGGGCGCTTATGACAAAGACTGAAGTCCTGGCTACTCCCCATTCACCACAGCACATTCCACATGCTAGGGTTTAAATTTCAAGGGAACCTTTATGTCAACAAGTGCATGCCAATGAGTGGCCCCATGGCGTGCACTTGTTCTGAGTGTTTTTCTGCATGTTTTCGCCGAGTGGTTCCGCAGGCGGTGAGTTCTATTTCTGTTGTCCATTATTTGGACGACTGTTTATGGGCTCGGCAGGCTCAGGCAAACATGCTAGATTGCTGAAGGTATTTCAGCAGTTGGCAGCTGGTTTTGGTTTGCTGCTAGTGGAAGAAAAGATAGAGAGCCCGAGTACCTTGCTTACAATTTTGGGTATCAAGCTTGATTCACTGCCTGGTGCAAAGGTTCAGAAGTTAGTGCAGTTGATACAACTTGCGTTGGCTCATTCAAAGTTCACTTTGCGCCAGGTTCAGGAATTGCTGGGGCATTTTAACGTTCCCTGCTGAGTCATTCTCATGGGTAGAGTTTTACCAGGAGATTAGCACTGCTGACAAGAGGGGTTCAGTGAAAGCATCATTTTGCTCAGGTGAATAGTAAGGTGAAGGCTGAGCTGGCAATTTGTCAGGGTTTTCCTGGGAAGCTTGAATAGGGTTTTTATATGGCAGTCCCCCTCGTTACCTAATCAGGAGCTTCAGCTGTATACAGATGTTTCAGGAGGGGTGGGGTTCAGTGCATATTTTGGGGGTGTCTGGTGTGCTAAGTCTTGGCCTGACAATATGGTGTGACAGAGACTGGTGCTGGAACATCACTTTCTGGAGTTTATTCCAGTGTGGGTGACTCTCGATTTGGGGGGAGCGCCCACAGTACCAATGGCTGGTCTTAATGCTCAGATAATATGGTGCTAGTCCAGGCTGTAAATAGTCGGTCCGTGAGTTCGTCTCTAGTAATTGAGCTACTGCGCTTTCTAGTCCTATTGTGTTTGCAGCTGAAGGTGATGCTTGCTGCGAGAAATGTGCTTGATATGGATAATACGATTGCAGACTCTTTATCTCGTTTGCAGTGGGCCCGGTTCTGGGAGTTGGCCCCAGAAGTGGACAAATTATCTTCGTGGATGCTGTGGACATTTTTGGGAAGTAATTCTGACCCGCCTGCAGGACTGTGAAGTCTGCTTTGGCAGCAAACACCTGGAAGGCATATGCGGCTGGATGGCATCATTTTGTAAATACGTTGCCTGCATAGACTATTGTGCCCAGAAGGGCGATTGGGCATAGGGCCATACTGGAATTCATTAAGTGGGCTAATGAGCACAGGCTATCACCTCACGCCCTCTCAGTAACTCTGGCTAGTGTTGCCTTCATTGCTAAGGTGAGGTCCAGGGTGGCATCGAGTGCGAGGGCCCTGCATCAGCTCATCTTGCGCAATATACTATGTGCTACTATGAAGGTATTGCCTGCAGTGTGTGGCTGTTATGGGATGATGTGGTAGTACTCCCAGGGGAGGTGCAGTTAAGACAGATCAGTCTGGCAGAGGCTCATGAGTGTGTTTCTGATAGATGCTTGGGCTGGAGTCCTGTACGGTGCTTTGTGCACAGGCCTTTTCCAGCATTAGGCCGCCAAGTGGCCTGTTTTGGTTGTGCTACAAGGGCCAGGATCCCTTAAGTAAGTTTCAGTTTAATTCCATTTTAAAATGAAGCCTAGAGTTGGTGGGTTTTCTTCTGGAGCAATTTGGAACACATTAATTCTGGATTGGTGCGGCGACTTTTGTAGCTTCTTTCTGCACAAGCGATTCAGCGCATTTACTGCTGGCTTTCAAATGCTTGCGAGCTCTGTGTCTGCTAATCAAGGGTTTTCGTGTGCCCCCTTCCCATTTTCTTTTGTTTCTGCAGTTTGTGGGAGGCAGGAATACCTGGTTTGGATGTGTGGTCACTCCTTCATCTTCTGGGTTAGCAAAAGAGCAGCAGAGTCCAGATGGGGACTGAATCTAGGCTTGGCAGTGACTTGCTGTAACACCAATTTTTAAAAAGGGTTCCAGGGGTGATCCGGGAAACTACAGACCGGTGAGCCTCACGTCATTACCCGGAAAAATGGTAGAAACCATCATAAAGAATAAAATTACTCAGCATGTAGATAGGGTCATGGCCTAATGGGAGACAGCCAACATGGCTTTAGACAAGGAAGATCTTGTCTTACTAATCTGTTATGTTTTTTTGAAAGTGTGAATAAACAGGTGGACAAGGGTGAGTCGGTTGATATAGTGTATCTGGACTTTCAGAAAGCCTTTGATAAGGTGACTTTTGGCAAAACTAAAGAATCATGGGATAGGAGGCAGTGTACTATTGTGGATCAAGAACTCGTTAAAAGATAGAAAGCAGAGGGTTGGGCTAAATGGCCAATTTTCCCAATGGAGAAAGGTGAATAGTGGTGTACCCCAGGGATCTGTGCTGGGTCCGCTGCTTTTTGACATATTCATAAATGATCTGGAATGTGGAATAACGAGTGAGGTTATCAAATTTGCAGATGACACAAAACTATTTAAAGTTGTTAAAACCCAAGAGGATTGCAGAAAATTGCAAGAGGATCTTGATAAATTGGAAGACTGGGCATCAAAATGGCAGATGAAATTTAATGTGGACAAGTGCAAAGTTATGCACCTAGAGAAGAACAACCCAAACTATGGTTAGACAATGCAAGGTTCCACATTAGGAACCACCACCCAGGAAAAAGATTTAGGCATCATTGTGGATAACATGTTAAAACCCTCGGCCCAGTGTGCAGCGGCAGCCAAGAGAGCAAATAGAATGCTAGGTATCATAAGGAAAGGAATGGAAAATAAAACAAAAGATATTATAATGCCTCTATATCGTTCCATGGTGAGACCTCATCTTGAATATTGTGTGCAATTCTGGTCGCCGTATCTTAAAAAGGATATAGCGTTATTAGAAAAGGTTCAGAGAAGAGCCACCAAAATGGTAAAGGGGATGGAAGGATACTCCTATGAAGAAAGGCTAAAAAGGTTAGGGCTCTTTAACCTGGAAAAGAGACGGCTGAGGGGAGATATGATAGAAGTCTATAAATTACTGAACGGAGTGGAACAGGTAAACGTAGATCAATTGTTTACGTTATCAGAATATAGAAAGACTCGGGGACATGCAATGAAGCTACAGGGTAAACTATTTAAGACTAATAAAAGAAAATATTCTTTTTCACTCAACGTGTAATCAAATTTTGGAATTTGTTACCGGAGGATGTAGTAAGGGCTGTTAGTGTAGCTGGGTTTAAAAAAGCTTTGGACAAGTTCCTGGAGGAAAGGTCCATAAACCATTATTAAAAAGGGACCCACGATATCAATGCTTAACCCAATACAAGCATTGTGGAACCTGTGTCTCTTGGGGATACTGCTAGGTATGTATGACCTAGTTTGGCCACTGTTGGAAACAGGATACTGGGCTTGATGGGCCTTGGTCTGACCCAGTATGGCATATCTTATGTTTTTATGTTCTTATGCTGCAATGGATAGGCCTCTGGAGAATTTGTGGGTCGCAGCTTCTTCCCGTGTTGTTGGAGGCTCACCAATATAATCAACCACAAGTTATTTTTGTTCACTTGGGAGGGCATGATATTTGTAAGGTTAAGTAAGCAGATCTTATCTGACAAAAGAAGTGCCATTTTTTCTTGCTGCTTTGCTATTTCCCTTCTGTGAAATAGATTTGGTCTTAGATTCCTCGGAGAATTTGGAGGGATGCGATTAAGCCTAAGGCAGTAGAATGCCTACACAAGTGGGTGAATGTCGAGGTATCCAAATTTATTGTTCTTATGAAAGGCTGGTGCTGGCTCACAAATTGATTTCAACAGACTGTCTGGGCTTAGACGGTGTACATTTGCTGGATACAGGTCAGGATATTTTTCTTAGTAATGTACAGGATGTAATAGAAGGGTGTGTCAAGGCATTCCTGGCCACAGCATGGGATGGAGGAGGCAGTGACATGAAAGTTGCAGTCACCGCCTGTGGCGGTAAGGAAGACGAGAAACCTCCTCCTACACTTAATTCATAGCCGAAGGGGCATGGAGAGAGATAGCGGAGTAGTGAACTGTAGCCTCCTGTAACATGGGCGTCACCACCATGTATGGCACAAGTCCTAAGTAAGCTCCTGCATACTACAAATAGGCCTCAGCCTGGCGCTGCCACATGGAAGGGAAGGGAGAGGTGATAATACTTGATCTATGTGAGTGCAGATAGGGCTAGGACGTTACCATCTAGTATGGACTGTTGGTAACTGAGATTCAAGTACTGCTGTGATGTTTTAAGTTATAGTTTGTGTGTTGATGAAGAAAGTGCGGCCATGTTTTTTGCCAGAACGCCTTTTCTGTGGTAATTTGTACCCTTTTAGGGCTGAGAACAAATGGGCGGTGGTGGTGCAAATACCGATGTTATGTACTTAATTACAGTGATGGGTGTGGCTAAGTGGTGAGAGGAGTTTTCAGAATGTGTCAATGCTAGTTTCTCCTTTGGAATGAAATGAAATCAAAATGAAATAGAGATCTTAATGGTATTTTTCCCTTTAACTGTCACCTGAATTATCTTAAAAAAAAAAAAGTTATTTGCTCATACTGCAGATTTGAGGTCTTTTGAGTTACAGGGCATTTTGGGTTAGAGTTTCTTTTCAGAATAATAATGACTGCTGCAGGCTTTATTAAAGTTTTGGTTGTGGTGCCTACTGACATTTTCTCTGTCTCCACTCTCCTTTCTTTGCTTCTGACAAGGAACAGTCAACCATTTTATCTCCAGGAATAAGCAGGAAGTCAGTCTTCACATATGGATGACATCAGTACCGATAGAGCCCAGTGCAGGAACACTCCCCAGCATCCAATAGGAATGCTTTTGGGAGCGTTCCTCCACGCATGCGTGGCTGCCTTTCTGTCTTCCCTCCTGGTCTCCTCGGTTGTCTTTTTTTCCGCAGAGTCATCAGGATCTTGTCCATGTCAGTCGCATCTAAAGACTTCAGTAATTTTTTTGGTAGCTACCGTCAAAGTACTTAGATTGCATTCCCATCAACTGATTCGCCTCCCCGTCGAGTCCGGTTCCCCTTTACATCATTTTTACTTTATTTTCAATTTTATTACAGGCCACGATGTAGATTCTTGCCCATCCTGTCGCCACATTACTTCTCAAGGTAGAAAGAATTGGGACAAACAGAAGGCTAAACTTTTTCCTACAGACTCAGCTCCTTCGGTGCACTTCTCAGGGGCATTGACTCCTTCAAAGTCTCCCCATTCGTCCAAGTCCTCACCAGCACAGGAAAAGCATCGCTTGGAGTCAACAGTGCTTAAGAAAAAGAAGACTTCACCCTCGGCATCTAGGTCCTCGACTTCCAGGTTGGCGTGTGCTTCAGACACCGAGCATCGGCATCAGCAGTGTCATTCATCGCATTCCGATGCAGACTGGAAGCAATCCTGGCGGGAAGTGTCACCCTCCAAAGCCACACAGGGGTTCGGGGATGCCCCTGAGGTCCAATCCTCAGTGGAGCCCCAAATACCAGCATCGGGAGTTGTGGCCCACACAGCTGTGTCTGGAGCCACCCCTCCTCTGGTATTGTTATTGAATGACTATGTCATCGCCATCGAGCACAGTATTGCTAAGCTACTAGCTGTAGTAACACTGATGACATTAAGTACTCCGCAACCGGCACTGGTTCCGTCGATGCCGACGATGGCCACAGAGCTTGGCATGCTTATGCAGGCATCCCCTGGAGCAGCTGATACCTTCAACACCACTGTGTCCGATACCTTCTACATCGAAACAGTGAAGCTCTGAGCAGCGAAGGTATCGAGCATCTCATAAGGATTATTTTGACTTCCTTACAGACTCTGATTCTGAAGTGGTCTCCGAGGTAGAATCTATTGATTCCGATACCCATAGGGAGGTACCATCAGATCCATCGCCACCTTATTAATGTTGACGTTCACTGCCCGAGGACATGTCCTTTCAAGATTTGATTAAGGACGTGGCGGCAGCTCTCAATATTTCAGTGGCTATGGAAATGGAACCAAGAGCTGAGGAGGCTGCTACCCTCCCAGTGCATAACATCTTAAAGAATCTAATGGTTCGGATGTGGGAGGCCCCCATGTCAATCCCTGCAGTGAGTAAGAGGTTCGATACCCTTTATAGGGTCCCTCCCTCCCCAGGTTTCCAGAAGACACAACACCCCCCACCACTCTAAGCTTGTGGAGTCTGCCATGAGGTGGATAAAAAACCAGAAAAATCACTCCTCAGTGACCCCCGGGAGAGAGGCCAGGACCATGGATGCATTTGGAAGGAAGGCATTCCAAGCTACCATGCTAATCTCTAGGATAGACTCCTATATGCTATATATGGGCATGTTTCTCAAAGATGTCTCGACAGACTTGTCAGAGTTTACCACCCTGCTGTCCCCTGACAAGCAGGCGGCACATCGGGTCTTGGTAACACATGCCCAAAGTACATCAACGTTTTTAACAAGAGCAGCATTCAGTGCATTGGGACTAGGAGAGCAGCATGGGATCTGACCTGGAACAGTGGGTACTGGACAAGTTAATCAACATACTCTGTAATGGTGAAAACCTCTTTGGTCAGAGGTGGAGGGAGAAGACTGGTGAGATAGAAACTGACAACCTCACCATGAAGAGGCTTTCAAGGAAGACAGCAGACTCTTCTAATAAGAAGGCTACCACTAAGAAACCTTTCTTCCCTAAGAAGAAAAAGTTTTATCATCCATATCATTCTTATTCTGGCTACTCTGCTCCACAACAGCAATAGAGACGACAGGGCCAAAAACAGGTCAGGAAACCCAAGGTTTCCAAACTACAGCCTGCAGCTACCACTCAACCTCTTCGGAGTTTTTGACTGCTTCAGAAAGAGCATGGCCAATTCTCCTTTAATCTTTCCTCTTCCTCCTGTGATCCCAGGAAGACTGGTGTATTTTGCACACCGTTGAATCAACATATCTTCCAAGCCCTAGACTTTACATGTAGTCAATCAGGGCCTACAGCTGAAATTCCAGGATCTTCCTCCCACTCACTTTGTGGGACAACCCTCTTTGGATCTCCTTCACTCCTTCTTACTTCAGCAGGAAATCCTCTCACTGCTGAGACAAGGGGCTATAGAGGAAGTTCCCCTATCTCAGCAAGGCCTGGGATTCTACTCCTTATACTTCCTAATTCCAAAAAAGATGGGAGGTCACAGACCTATATTAGATCTCCGAAATCTCAACAAATTTCTCATCATGGAGAAATTCAAGATGATTTCTCTAGGCACTCTTCTGCCATACCTCCAACAAAATGATTGGCTATCCTCTCTGGATCTAAAAGATGCTTATACACACATCCTGATCCGCTCAGATTACAGAAAGTTTCTCAGGTTCATTTTCAGAATAACCAGTACCGAGTCCTCCCATTTGGACTGACCTCAGCACCCAGAGTCTTCACAAAGTGTTTGGCTGTTGTCGCAACCTACCTTTGAACTTTGGGGATCTTTCTGTTCCCCTACTTAGGCGATTGGCTACTAATGGCAGATACCACTTCAGCAGTCACCTCTGCCCTAAATCAAGCTATTCAAGTCCTCCAGGAGTTAGGTTTCTTGATAAACTATCCAAAATCACATCTCACATCAACCCAGAACCTTGAGTTCTTAGGAGTTCTATTGACACTGTAAGAAGCAGGTCGTGCCTGCCAGAGGACAGCGCCTCCATCTTATTGCCTTAGCCACACAGGTCCAGCATGGCCAGAACATTTCTACGCCTGTAAGACCACATGGCTTCCACAGTCCATGTCATGCCCCATGCCTGTCTCAACATGAGGATTGGGCAGTGGACTCTCTTACAACAATGGAAGCAGTCCACAGGTTGCCTATCGAACCTCATCAACATCACTCCACAAATGAGAATGGCCCTTCAGTGGTGGAACACACCACAGAACTTGATCATAGGGTCACCTTTTCAGAAGTCTGCACTGCAGTATACCCTAATGACTGATGCATCAGAACTAGGCTGGGGAGCCCATCTCAATGGCCTTATAACACAAGGCCTTTGGTCTACTGAAGAAATGCTTCTCCAGATCAATCACCTAGAGCTCAGAGTGGTTTTCAATGCCGTCAGTCTTCTCTCTCCCAACTCAAGGGACAGTCTTTTCTCATACAGATGGACAACCATGTGGCTGTGTTTTATATAAACAAGCAAGGGGGAACAGGCTTTCGGGCCCTATGTATGGAACTGGGCAGTTCCTCAAGGAATTCACCTTCATGCAGTATATCTTCCAGGAGCAGAAAATCACTTAGCTGACAGACTAAGCCAGATCCTCCATCCACACAAGTGGATGCTGGAACCTCAAGTAGCGCAATACTTGTTCCACCTCTGGAGGATGCCACTACTTGACTTCTTAGCTTCTCCTCTCAATGCCCAACTACCTTGTTTCTGCTCGAGGCTTCCTTCCCCTCACAGGGAGATGTCTGGTGTGTTCCTCATCCATTGGGTACAGAATCTGCTCTATGCTTTCCCTCCCCTTCCACTCATAACAAAAACATTCTTCAAACTTCAGGCCACCGGGAACAAATGATTCTCATTGCCCCTTACTGGCCCAGAAACTGTGGTTTCCTCTGCTTCTTCAACTTGCTCAACCACCTTCCCATAAGCTTGGTTATTCACCAACCCTGCTCTGTCAGGAACAGGGGATCCTTCTGCATCCCAGCCTCAAGACACTCCGCTTGGTGGCATGGAGGCTGAGCACTTTGTCCTCTTGCACTTAGGAGCACATGCAATACGTCCTCTTGGAGATCTTCAAGAAAAGATTCAGCCAGACATTCTTATGCTTTTAAATGGTGCAGGTTTTCCATCTGGTCTTCTCATAAAACACTAGATCCTTTCACATGTCCCATTCCGGACTTACTCCAAAACCTGCTCCATTTGTCCACCTCTGGCCTTAAGACCAACTCAGGGTGAGTACATTTATCTGCCATTGTGGCCTCCCACCATACTTTGGGGAATCGCCCCTTTTTGGCGCACTCCTTAGTAGCCAGATCTATGCGCAGTCTTCTCCTGACCAAGCTGCCTTTCCGTCCACCTCCACACCATGGGATCTAAATGTTATTCTTGCACAACTCATGCACAGTTCTCTTGAACCAATGGTTTCAGCTCCTTTAAAGTTTGCAACATGGAAGCTTCTTTTTCTCATAGCAGTCACTTCAGCTCGAAGAGTCAGTGAACTGCAAACTTTGGCGAGCTATGCTCCCTATACCACTTTTCACCATGACAAGGTGGTCCTTCACACACATCCTGAGTTCTTGCTGAAGGTCATCACCTTCTTCCACCTGAATCAATCTGTCTCACTACCAACATTCTTTCCAAGGCCTCACACCTCCCCGTCTGAGACCAGACTTCATATCCTACATTGCAAAAGCATGTTGGCGTTTTATCTAGATCGTATTAAGGACTATTGCCAATCCTCTCTGTCTCTTTTGACCAAAGTCTACTACTACTACTATTGAGCATTTGTATAGCGCTGCAAGTCATATGCAGCGCTGCACAGACATGTAAGAGACAGTCCCTGTTCATCAGAGCTTACAATCTAGCCAAGACAGACAACACAGAAGGTGCAGACAGTGATAAAACAAGGGGGAGTGGTAAAGAAACAAAGAGATCAGGTGAGTCAAGAACCAAAAGCAGCAGAGAAGAGGTGAGTTTTCAGCCTAGATTTGAAAGGGGTCAGAGAAGGTGCCTGGCGTACAGACACAGGTAGTGTGTTCCAGGGGTAGGGACACCAGTATCCAAAAGAACACTTTCAAACTGGCTAGCAGATTGCATATCCTTCGCTTATTCGCTGACTGGACTGTCTCTTCCACACCGTGTGACAGCTCATAATGTCAGAGGCCATGGCTACTACTGTAGCTCATCTCCGGCCTGTCCCTATCTCAGAGATCTGCCAAGCGGTGACATGGTCCTCTCTACATACCTTCGAAGCAGACTTTTGCCTGGACAAAGACTCCAGAGCTGATGCTCAATTTGGACAAGCTGTTCTGCATAACCTTTTTCAAATTTAGACAACTTGCCCACCGCCCATGTGACTACCTCGCGAGGAGTACTCTGAACAAGCTGAGTCTGTCAGATCCCTGCTGTAACCTCTAGCTGGGATTCTTCTCTTGCTCGGTTGTCTTAGGCTAGGGAGTCCCATTTGTGACTTCCTGCTTGTTCCTGGAGATAGCATGTAACAGGTGATCTCCCGGAACAGCAGAAATCAGTCTTCACAACCCGCCCATCTCCCCATCAAGTTGTCCCCTTTTTTCTCATTCCTGGTATGCAAAGATTTTTATTTCTCCTCTATTCACCTGACTGAGGAGACCAGGAGGGAAGGCAGGAAGGCAGCCACGCATGCGTGGAGGAACATTCCCAAAAGCATTCCTATTGGATGCTGGGAAGTGTTCCCACGCCGGGCTCCATCGGTGCCAATGTCATCCATATGTGAAGACTGATTCCTGCTGTTCCCGGAGATCACCTGTTACAGGTGAGTAATTACGTTTTTTGGACAGACGTGAATCCAGTCATGTATTGCACTATCCAGATAAATTTGAAGGCCCACCACAGAAACCTCTCCAACCCTGCCCCTCCTCACCTGGCCAGATACATCCAGCTGGTTAAAAGAGCCAAATTTTTTAATGTGGAGATTTACCCGCCTAAAACCTTTTTTGAATATTGCACTCCATAGCAGGTTTCTTCTTTACTGCACTTTCTTTTCGTCGTTTTCACCATGCCTCCACATCTTTCTTTATCATTACGGGTAATGCTATTGATTAACAAAAGAGCAAGAGGAGAAAGACAAGAGTCAGAAAATGAAAAAAGGCCTTGTGCAATATGTCTGACTAAATTAGGTAATCAGCTTGTATAAAGAGACATTGTCAGGTTGGTGCAGTGGGAATTTAAAAAAACTCTAAAAGCTAAATTGTAGGGTTGTCATTACCCTTTAAGCTATGACTGTGACACACATGAGCCAATCTGTCTGCATGGTTTCTTTGTCTGTGTAGATCTCTTGAGTGCTATAGGAGTGGAGTAAGAGGTTCAGTCTAATGCAGTCTAAATTCGCATGAACATTAATTCAGCTTTACAGTTATTACAAAAGCTCTTGATAACCAATTTTCTGCTTTTGATTTTTTGCCCAGTATCTCCTCCTTTCTCTTCCTCCTTCCAGTTGAGTTGGAACCAGTGCTGGGATCTTGGCAGCACAAGTCTTAATTTGCAACTACTCAAGAATTTTTCCTCTGGAGATCCTCCTCTCAGTTTTCCTTATCTGGTCATTGCCACAATGATCCCGGGGCTAGGGCCCTTTCACCAGGGCCCTTTTTAGAGTTCTGCATCATGGGATCTAAATCCAGACCCCAGGTGGATTCTTAACCATGGCTACACATTTCTTTGCAGCATTCCTAGTTCCAGCTGATCCAGAAGACCTGATCTGAGACTTTAACCAGGGACCCCCCTGCATGGCCATGGGGCCGGCCCCTCATTTGATCATAAGCTTTTTTAACTATTTTATTAATTCAATAATTACTGAATTCTTAAAACAGCATTATCTTTGTGTCCATACTTCTCATCAGCGGAATCAAGATGCTGAATGTTTAAGCATCACTGACAGTCTGGTGTAGCCTAAGCTCATTAAAACACATCAAATAGCTGGTTACACATAAGGGGCTGTCAGGAATATATTTAGTATGCACCTCTCTCTCACGATCTGACTTTCAAGATGTCTATTTATAGCAGCTGAAAATTAATCAAACGCATCACATCTCCTCCCCCTCTCTGTTTCTTCATTCTGCTCCCACCTCCCATCAGGTGAGGAGAGGCTGTCGGGCAGAGAGCACCATAAGGAAAGAGAGAATCTTTGACTGCTGAGTTTGTCCAGCCCTTATACTCTTCTCTCATGTAAGAAGAGGGCAAGATGCTTTGTACATTCAGAGCTCTTCCTAGCTTGTGCCAGTCTTTGCAGAATAGGTGTCAGGGTGATGCTGCAATTTACTTGCCTATACTGCCCCCTCTCACGGGATTTTTTTTTGAGGGGGGTTCTTTCTTGGCAAGTGCACGCCTCACCCAAGTGCAATCCTTTCCTCCCTCTCCAATCCACACTTCTTTCCTTGTCTTTCCTTTACTCTCCCATTCTCCTCTTCCTCCGCCCTCTCATTCTGCGACTCTCTCTGTCTTCCAACCCTTCCCCAGCTTCCCCTAATCCTGCTGCCGCAGCTTTCTCTCTGTCCTCTAGGGCTCCAGTTGTGGTGGGGGGATGGGGGGGGGACAAAGTCACACGGCTTCTTTCCATGCTGCAAAAATGCAGCTTCCTCTTGCGGACCCCCAGTCTGTGCCAATGATGCCACCACCTGGCATCCAGTAAAAAAAAAACTTGGCTTGTGCTGGTGTTTTGTGCATTTTGGCTTAAATAGATCTTTGGGTGACTGTGTTACTCAGTGTCTGCATTCCACATTTACGTGTTCTCAGGTCATTCTTTTCATTGAAACATTAAAGAAGACTGTACAAAATCAAATACATCAGAATATCAAATTAAATCCACAAGGGGAAAAAAACCAAGAAAAACAAACAATAATATATATCTAGTGAGACCACAGTAGAGGGTCCAAGTTAACGAAACAAAAGAAACAATGAAGGAAATACAGTTGAATTGCCAATAGTTGAATAGAAAAAAAGCCAAGATAGTGCTTCGTCCATATTATCATTGAAAGCTCGGCCTTTTTCTGAGCTATAAAGAGTTTCAAATGATCAGCTTTAAATGTGATATATACATTCAAGGCATACGTAACTTTACACTTATTGGGGTAATTTAAAGTACAGTTAGCACCTAATGCAAGTACCTGAGATTTCAAGGCTAGAAAATTGCATCTGCAAAATTGTTTCATTTGATACGCTCAGAAACGTTCTTATGACCACCACTACTTATCATTGGTGTATCACCACGAGGCATAGGCAGCAAGAGACAGTCCCTGCCCCACAGAGCTTAGAATCTGTTCAAGACAGATAACCAGAACACAGAGGGAGCTAGGGTTAGTTTTAAATGAAAATGGTTAAAATGCATACGGGTACAGACAAGAGAATAAGGGGGTCAGGATCTAAAAGCAGCCTCAAAGAGATGAGCTTTAACCTGTATTTGAATTGGACCAGGGATGGCGTCTGATGAACTGACTCAAGTAATCTGTTCCAGGCATATGACACTGTAAGGTGCAATGAACGGAGTCTGGAGTTGGTTGTGGAAGAGAAGGGCATAGCTAAAAATGATTCATTTGATAAGTGGAATTGCTGAGGAGGGGAGTAGGGATAGATAAGAGAGGAGGGATAATGAAAAGCTGCAGAATGAATGCATTTGTAGGATTGTAGGAGTCTAGTGGTTAGAGCACTGGCATTGGTAATCAAGAGACCAGCATTCGAATCCCACTGGCACACCTTGTGACCTTGGGCAAGTCACTTAACCCTCTGTTGCCTCAAAGGAAAGGCCTCGCAATCTTCTTCCGGTCACAGTGCCAAGAAGACCCAAGAGCCACTGGGTCACCAGAGGTCAGCATTGATTTGAAGGTACATATTGCATTGCAGGAGAAGTTTGAACTATATGGAAAAGGATAGGGAACCAATGAAGTGACTTAAGAGGGGTTATGCGAGCATAGTGACACTGGCAGAAAATTAGACTTGCAGCTGAGTTTTGAGCGGATTGAAGGGAAGATAGATGATTCAATGGGAGACCAGTGAGGAGCAATTTGCAATATTCTAGACAGGAGGTGATGAGAGAGTTAAGGATCTTGGTAGTATGTTCAGAAAGAAAGGGGAAAAGTTTGATGATATTGTAGAGGAAGAATGACAGGTTATAGCTATCTGTTGTATATGAGTAGAGAAAGAGAGAAGAGTCAAATATGACCCTAAGGTTGCAAGCCAAGAAGACAAGGAGATTAACAGTGTTTTCTACAGAAATAGATAAGAGAGGAAGTGGGTTTAGGGGGAGATATGAAGCGCTGTCTTGGCTATGTTCACTTTCAGACAATGGCGAAACATCCAGGTAGCATCATCTGACAAGCAGGCTGAGATACAGGCCTGGATTCCTGAAGAGATTTCAGGTGCAGAAAAGTAAATCTGAGAGTCATCAGCAGATAGATGGTACTGAAAACCATAGGAGGAAATCAGGGCAGCAAGTGAATGAGTGTAAAGAGAGACGAGAAGAGGTCCCAAGACATTACAAATTTCTTATTCTAACACATAGAGCCATTTACACATCTAATCCTCTCTACCTAGCTGATCTTATCTCCCTTCACACACCGTACCGTCAACTTTGTTCCCTGCATGCCAATCGCTTGTCCTTACCTTCTCCGTCACAAGCACATCTAGAACAGACTCGTCACTCAGCTTTCTTTTTCCTTGGCCCCTCACTTTGGAACGCTCTACCACCCTCCCTCCGACTGGAGCCCTCATATCCCAAGTTTAAAGAGTTGCTGAAAACCTATCTGTTCCAACAAGCTTTTGACCTCCTCCCTGACGTCCCTCCCTGAGTCTTTGTTGGCCTGCATTTCGTGCTGTTACTATGTTTGGCTTTTGTACTGTCATCTCTCTTTTTTCTGTTGTGGTGGTTTCCCCACCCTATGTTCGTTGTCCCTCTTGAGTTTCTGTCTGGTCTGTGTCTCGTGCTCTTATTGTATTTGTTCCCATGCTGTCCTTTCTCCCTCTTTCCTATTATAATATGGCGTTCCTTTTTCTATAGCTTAGTGGCGTGGACCTTTTATTGTACACCGCTCTAATGTTCCGACAAGAGCGGTCTATCAAATGGCGAAATAATGATAAAGCCCTGTGGTATACCATATGAAAGTGGGATAGCAGCAGAGGAGGATCCATCAGAGCATACACTGAAAATGCAATGGGAGAGATAAGAAGTCAACCAAGACAGAGCAGAGCACCAAAATCCAAACAAGAACAGGATACCAAAAAGAAGGTGGTGATCAACAGTGTTAACAGCAGCAGATAGGTCAAGAAGGATGGGGATAGAGTAAAGGCCCTTGGATTTGGCCAGGAACCAAGTCATTGGAATCGTTTGCAAGAGCTGTTTCTGTTGAATGTAGAGGATGGAAGCCAGATTGCAGTGGATCCAGAATGGCTTGAAAGGAATTAAATTCAAGACAGTGGTGTTGAGCAGCATGTTCAAGTCGTTTATATGCAAAAGGGAGATGGGCCAATAACTGGAAGGGCGGGTTGGTCCAGGAGCAGTGTAATCACAGCGTGTTTGAAGCAGCAGGAACAACTACAGTGGAAAGTGGAAGGCTGAGGATATGAACGATGGATGGGATGACAGCAAAGGGGATAGAGTTTAGTAGACAGGTGGGAATGGGATGAGAATTGCAGGTAGGGAGTTTGGAGGAGGAGAGAAGATGTGTAATAATGTTTATCTCTAGAGATATATTTTAGTAGAAAGCAGAGGGTAGGGCTAAATGGCCAATTTTCCCAATGGAGAAAGGTGAATAATGGTGTACCCCAGGGATCTGTGCTGGGTCTGCTGCTATTTGACATATTCATAAATGACCTGGAAAGGGGAATAACGAGTGAGGTTATCAAATTTGCAGATGACACAAGACTATTTAAAGTTGTTAAAACCCAAGAGGATTGTGGAAAATTGCAAGAGGATCTTGATAAATTGGAAGACTGGGCATCAAAATGGCAGATAAAATTTAATGTGGACAAGTGCAAAGTTATGCACCTAGGGAAGAACAACCCAAACTATGGTTACACGATGCACGGTTCCACACTAGGAACCACTCCCCAGGAAAAAGATTTAGGAGTCATTGTGGATAACATGTGAAAACCATCGGCCCAGTGTGCCGCAGCGGCCAAGAGAGCAAATAGAATGCTAGGTATCATAAGGAAAGGAATGGAAAATAAAACAAAAGATATTATAATGCCTCTATATCGTTCCATGGTGAGACCGCACCTTGAATATTGTGTGCAATTCTGGTCGCTGTATCTTAAAAAGGAGATAGCGTTATTAGAAAAGGTTCAGAGAAGAGCCACCAAAATGGTAAAGGGGATGGAAGGATACTCCTATGAAGAAAGGCTAAAACGGTTAGGGCTCTTTAACCTGGAAAAGAGACGGCTGAGGGTAGATATGATAGAAGTCTGTAAATTAATGAACGGAGTGGAACGGGTAAACGTAGATCGATTTGTTTACATTATCAGAATATAGAAAGACTAGGGGACATGCAATGAAGCTTGTCACACCCTGGTCCACCAGCAGCGTGGCAGGCTGGTTGGACTACAGGGGGACCTTTTACTGAAAGGATTCCTTTTCAATAAGGTAGTTGAAGCTCAAGTGGTAAAGCTTAAATCAAGGTTTTATTTCCCCTCCCGGGGTTTGGATTCAACACAAGTACAAAAGAACATAAGCCATGCTCTGGCCAAAAAGAATAAGGACAAAAATAAAGTCTTGTGCTTTATAACAGGCAGTTAACTCACTTCTAACACTGTATCTCTTCAGCACAATGAAATTTCTTCATTAAACACAGCCAATGTACGATCCATTTGATAGTCAGACACGTCCGGTTCGGGAGGATCAATGATCATTGCTTCAACCTGACTATCATCTGTAATACATTGCTGCTTATATGATATTGGCAGATTATTCTCCTCTGCCAGCTTTCTGGACTTCCCTATTAGTTCCTCCAGCAGATAAGGGTCACTGTCAGCATATCCTGGTATATAATTCCAGTGGGCTTTATGTCCTTTATAACCTCTATGAGGAAAAGACTTGGGCACAGCTTTACCCTTGTAAAACAGCCTATCTCTTGGGTTTGAGTCAGGAGAAAAGCTAGGCCCTGCTTCTTCCAGCAAGGGTTTAAATCTCAGAGGCTTTTCTCTAGATTTTAACTGTTTGTCACCCTCTTCCCACATGCAGATATCTGACACTGTGTATCCTTTCTTTCTTGAGGCTTGTACTGGCTCTCCAGCTGTACTGACTGGTAATTTCCCCTTATAACTATCGTCAGCATAAGGTATACGTTTGGAGGTTTGGTTAAAAGCTTTCTTTTCCTTTCTCCTCCAATTACCACTCTCAGCTGTTCTCTGCCAGCCTCTCTCACAATTAGAATCAAAGTCAGTTATACCAGTTTTCCTACCAGCCCAAAGCAGACGTTGTTTCCCAGGTTCAGACCTCAGCTTGCACTCATTATTCAGCTGGTCTTGATCCAACACGTCTCTCCTGCTTTCAACTGCTGGTTTCACTGTATCCTTAAAACTGCTTTCTCTGAAGTTATCAACGCTGCCAAAGCCCACGTTAGATCTCCTTCTCCAGCTACTGTTGCTGCTTCCACCTCTCTCTCTATTCTCTAATGGACGTCCCTTATACGTTTGCTGAGGCTCTACTCCAGCTCCTCCCCCTCCCAGGTGAAGGCTATCAGA
This sequence comes from Ichthyophis bannanicus, assembly GCA_033557465.1. NCBI lineage: Eukaryota > Metazoa > Chordata > Amphibia > Gymnophiona > Ichthyophiidae > Ichthyophis > Ichthyophis bannanicus. The sequence continues at coordinate 176,332,387 of CM066044.1, forward strand.
GCTAAGAGCTGGGGAATGCCTATCAGCTGTGCAGGGTTCTCTCCCTCGTGGCTGGGAATGTTTGTGTTGCTCTTGGCAACTGGGTGTCCTGATATCTTCCTTCCTGCTAGAAACAGCCCTATTAGTCCTAGGTTCCACTGCTTTCCTATCACAGGATATCTTTTCCCCATCACAAGCTACAAGGTAAACTAAGACTAATAGTTTCATACATCTTGTTTCAACGCCGTCACGGACTGGCTACACAACCAAATGCTCAGGATAAACCTAAAAAAGACAGAAGTCTTATTCATTGGAAGAGACCAGTCATTCACTCCCCCCTCATCAATCAAGGTGAACAACGCAGAACTCATCACCAAGACAACAATCAAATACTTAGGAGTAACACTTGATCAGCACTTGGACATGCATGCTCATATAGACAATACCATCAGGACAATCTACCATAAACTACGGACACTACGCCTCATAAAGAACACTTTTGAACCAAATGAATTCAGAACAGTCTTCCAGGCCATAATCATGCCCCACTTCGATTACGCCAATTCCATCCTACTTGGCCTCCCAAAGAGCTCATTAAACCCCTTGCAGCTGGCGATGAACACCACAGCTAGAACCCTCTTTGGAGCGTCCCGCAGAGACCATATCACCCCCATTCTGAAGAGCCTTCACTGGCTCCCCATCCAATACAGGATCACATTTAAGATCCTAACCATGACCTTCAAAGCAATCAACTGTATCACCGCAACTACCCTGTCAGATCTGATTCAACTTACTCCAAACAACAGATTAAGAAGAACCACGTCCTGCAATACCATCCTCCTTCCAAAAGCCATCACAAAATGCAACGAATCCACTAGAAAGCGTGCCTTTGCCCTGTTTGCCCCTTCATGCTGGAACTCCCTCCCAACAGAAATCCGGTCCATAAACAACCTCCCCCAGTTCAGAAAAGCCCTTAAACAGCACCTATTTATACAACACTTTGGTAACTCTGACAGCATCACCTAGACAGTATCACGTGACCCTATAGCCTATCAATCCAACGCTGCCTAACCAATACCCTATGATAACTCCCACCTCATCCAACTATCCCCTTTAGGGCCTGTATCATAAACTCAGATATGATGCAATCCCCTTTTGTATATAATGTACAAAGTTCTCCTGTTATCCTTGTTTAAATCTCCCTATTATTTATTATGTATAAAGTTCACCTGTTATCCATGATTAAATTCCCTGTTCTATGTAAGTTCAATGTACGGCTGTTCCTCATTGTTCAAACCTGTTCCTTGTAAACCGCGCTGATGCCGAATAGTGCGGTATAGAAAAGTGTTAAATAAATAAATAAATAAATAAATAAAATAAATAAATAATAAAAGAAAATATTTTTTCACTCATTGTGTAATCAAACTCTGGAATTTGTTACCGGAGGATGTAGTAAAGGCTGTTAGTGTAGCTGGGTTTAAAAAAGGTTTGGACAAGTTCCTGGAGGAAAGGTCCATGAACCATTATTAAGAAGGGACCCAGGATATCAATGCTTGACCCAGTACAAGCATTGTGGAACCTGTGTCTCTTTTGGGGAAACTGCTAGGTACGTATGACCTAGATTGGCCACTGTTGGAAACAGGATACTGGGCTTAATGAACCTTGGTCTGACCCAGTATGGCAAATCTTATATGTTCTTATGTTCTTATATTCAGTTGCATAATTCTCTGGATGTGTATCTTGGGGTAACGGGTGTTTGCGTTATCCCTGGGTATGTGATGACATTTCTGAATGTGTGGTGAGCGTGACTGTTCAGGGCTGGGGAGAACTTAGAAGCTTAGAAACTCACATGAGGTTATCTGAATGGAAACTATGGAGTCGATTTTCAGAATCTGTGTGCCTAATGTTGAGAGCTATGCCCCTAAATTATCCTAAATTTAAGAGCATAAAAAGTGAGTAACAATAAGGGTAGATTTAGGGAAGGGAAAAAAAGTTAGGAGCTTAGTACTTATTTTCAGCATTAGGCTCATAAATTAGGCTCGTATATCTATAGTAGGTAAATGAATGTCAGGCCTAAATTTATATGCATAATGTTTTAGCTCCTAAGTTAAGATGAATTTCAGCTGAAAACTTAGGCTTCTAAATTTGGCTGAGAATAAGGCACCAATTTTTCAGCCTAAATTTAGGAGTTCAGATTTCTTGAAAAGTGAAGGTAACGAGTCACCTGGAGATAAGCCTTTACATCTGTAGTTCAGGCAGACGCTAGCCTGTAAGTAAGCACATCAGGGCGATAGCGCATACTTTTGGAGTGGGCAAGCATAGGGGTGGAGCCTAAATTTACATATGTAAATGTTAAAATATATCTCACGGCTATTTTGCACAAATCTAGACATGGACGTTTACATCAAGTCTAGATTTGGCACACCATGTATGCCCTTATTTTATAAAAGTAAAGTACATGCATTAAACTAAGCAGCCCTTATAAAATTATCTTCTATCTGTATGCCTCAGGCCTTCATCACCTGAATAGTGTTTCTAAATCTCTGTTTTACTTATAAAATGAAGTGTGTATACCTATTTGTCACTTCATAATTGCGAAGGGTAATTTTGTAACAGGGTACCTAGTCAAGAAATGCACATAGGTACATATGTTGCACGTTTTTTTTATAAAGACAAGGCATGCACTGTGTGCCTTTATAAAGTAACCTCTCAATAAGCTTCCATACAAAGTTACACCTGCTCCAGTGCAGCAGTAATATGCATGTGTGCGCTATTAAGAATTGGTGGTTATTTCTGCTGATGTTGCGCTTAAGATGCAAGATACTGATACAATAATTAAATCAATGGTTAAGGATGTTAAGATGTTGAAGGGTTGCTGGAGTGTCTGCTGTTAAAGATATCCTCTCCCTCCATCATAAGTTTGATGCACTGAAAAACAGGGCCAGGTCAATCAATCTTCGTTATTACATTTTACTAATATCTATTTGCTTTCTTCAGAAATTATGTTTAGAAAGTACCTTAAGGAAGTATTGTCGATGTCTAATGCAGATGACATTAAATTGACAAATTGTTAGCATTTACCAAAAAATGTGGTGAAGCAGGATCAGTTGGAAGGTGGTATCGACCAGATGAGTTAATCCTCCCTTTAATTAACTGGGTTTTTGGAGTCATCTCAAGATATTATTACCACTCAAAGTACATTATTGGTTACCTTAGTTTCAGAGATTGATAAGTCTTATTTTTAAGTTGCATTTTAAGAAGAAAGATTTTCTTTTCTTTGGTAAAAGAATTCTGATTTTCCTGATGTTTCCAGAATTACTCAATCTAGGAGGAAACATTTTCTGGTGTTTAAGCCAAGGGTAATATCTTTAGGTGCAACATTTTATTTGAAATTCTTGTGGAAGTGTGTCATTGGTTTTCAGGATCATACATATATATGTGGTTTTTGACGCTGCTCAGTTAGAGCGGTTTCTGGTGCAAAAGAAGAGTTCTTCTGTTTAATGGTGTTTCTTTTGTTTAATGGATATCTGTTTGAGAGGTAAAGGGAGTCCTACACTATATAATTATAGGTAGCAAATGTATGGCACATAGCCTTTTTTTCCTTTTCTAGGCTATTAGATAATTTTTTGTCTTCTTTCTCCCCAAGTATGTGGACTATATTTTAATTTTTCTGATGTGCTGAAAAAGCGCATAATAATACCTTTTTTTTTTGCTCTTACCTTTGTTTTCTGAAAAAACAATACATCTTTATTTAACATTTCTTATATACTGCCTTTCATGATATCAAGGTGGTTTACATTGAACAAACTGAAATTACATTAAACAGGGCATTATAACTTGGAGATAACTATTTTACAGGGAACATGGGCAATGGAGGGTTAAGTGGCTTGCCCAAGACCACACAGAGCACCTGTGGGACTAGAAACCCCAGTCCTTCCGGCCCAAGGTTGCTGTCCTCTAGTGGGATTTGAACCCCCGACCTTCCGGCCCGAGGTACCTTGCCCCAACCACTAGGCCACTCCTCCACTCCATAATACATACATAATCACCAATTCTTTTTTTGTATTTTATGAGAGATCTGCGTATTTCGTTACGGAAAGAGTGGTAGATGAGTGGAATAGTCTTTCAGTAGAGGTGGTAGAGATGAGGATAGTATCTGAATTCAGAAAAGCAAGGGAAAAGAGAGGACTATTGTAGTAGTCAATATGGAAGGGCAGATCTTTTTCTGTCGTCATGTTTCTATATATGTCGATCCTGCTCTGCTCTGCCCATTCTTCGCCCATGAGAACGCCTACACATATATCGCATAAGAGCAGGCACTCCATTTATGCATATATATGATGGTGCAATTTCATAAGCACCTACTTGAGCGTGGAAAATGCTGCTCTGCATGCTCAAATCACTTAGAAAATGACTCTCAAGAGAACGTTTGGGAACATAAGGCGGTATAATGATGCATCGTTGTACTTTAACATTTGTGATAAGATCATTTTCACACCCAGGATAAATCCATAAAATATAGTGTGGATAATTAGTAATCTGTGAACTATCATTAAAATCATCTGTAGTACCTGAAAGAGTGGAGAATGGCCAATGTAACACCAATATTTATAAAGGGTTGCAGAGGTGATCCACGAAACTACAGACCAGTGAGTCTGACGTTTGTACCAGGCAAAATGGTAGAAACCATTATAAAGAATAAAATGACTAATCATGTATATAGTCATGGTTTAATGGGAGAAAGCCAACATGGATATAGCCAAGAAAAGTCTTGTCTTACTAATCTGTTATATTTTTTCAAAGGTGTGACTAAACAGACAAAGGAGAGCCGGTTGATATAGTGTATCTGGATTTTCAGAAAGCCTTTGACAAGGTCCCTCATGAGAGACTCTTTGTGAAATTAAAAAGTCATGGAAGTTTAGTATTGTGGTTCAGGAACTGGTAAAAAGATAGAAAGCAGAGAGTAGGGCTAAGTGGCCAATTTTCTCAATGGAGAAAAGTAAATAGTGGAGTACTGCAGGGATCTGTGCTGGGCCCACTGCTTTTTAGCATATTCATAAATGACCTGGAAATGGGAATAATGAATGAGGTAATCAAATTTGCAGATGACACAAAATTCTTCAAAGTTGTTAAAACCGAAGAGGATTGTGAAAAATTGCAAGAGGACCTTGATAAATTGAGCGTCCAAATGGCAGGTGAAATTTAATGTGGGCAAGTGCAAAGTTAAGCATCTAGGAAAGAACAACCCAAACTTTAGTTACACAATGAAAGGACCAACACCCAGGAAAAAGATTTAGGTGTCATCATGGATAATACATTGAAACCCTCTGCCCAGTGTGTAGGGGCAGCCAAGAAAGCAAATAGAATGCTAGGAATCATAAGGAAAGGAATAGAGAACAAAACCAAGGATATTGCAATGTCTCTGTATCGTTCCATGGTGCGACCGCACCTTGAATATTGTGTGCAATTCTGGTCACCATATCTTAAAAAGGATATAGCGGAATTAGAAAAGGTACAGAGAAGAGCAACCAAAATAGTAAAGGGGATGGAAGGATGTCCATATGAGGAAAGGCTTAAAAGGTTAGGGCTCTTCAACTTGGAAAAGAGACAGCTGAGGGGAGATATGACAGAGGTCTATAAATTAATGAATAGAATGGAACGGGTTAATGTAGATCAGTTGTTTATGCCATCTGAAAGTAGAAAGACTAGAGGGCACGCAATGAAGCTACAATGTAACCCATTTAAGACTAATAAGAGAAAATATTTTTTCACTCAACGCATAATCATGGAATTCGTTACCGGGGATGTAGTAAAAGCTGTTAGTGTTGCTGGGTTTAAAAAAGGTTTGGACAAGTTCCTGGAGGAAAGGTCCATAAACCATTATTAAGAAGAGACCCAGGATATCAGTGCTTGACCCAGTACAAGCATTGCGGAACCTGTGTCTTTTGGGGAAACTGCTAGGTACGTATGACCTAGATTGGCCATTGTTGGAAACAGGATCCTGGGCTTGATGGACCTTGATCTGACCCAGTATGGCATATCTTATGTTCTTATCCATTGCTTACCCCAGGACGAGCCTTTTGGGAACCTGCCAAGTAATTGTGACCTAGATTGGCCACTCTTAGAAACAGGATACTGGGCTTGATGGACCTTGGTCTGACCCAGTATGGCATTTCTTATGTTCTTATGTTATGTTAATGTTATAGCAAATATAGAGAGAATGAATGGTTAGGGCAGTCACTGACTTTCAGGAGATCTTTTGGTCTTTAAATTCTCCATTCATCCCACCAACTATTCATGTGATCTCGGGAAGATCACTTTCTCTCCATACACGGAGATGGTGAAAGGAACCCCAGATGGGAAGGCCTTGGGTAGGAGTATCTGACTGAAGGGGAAGGTGTTGTGAAAGGATCAGTGTGTGGATGAGCAACAGGTAATGATCAAAATTCCTCAAGAATCGATGTTATCACCGCTTTTGTTTAATATTTATTTAGTGCCATCGGGGAATTTAATAGCACATATGACAGCTGATGAAACAGTAGATCTGTTGCACTGTAGTCCAGATATATTTGACTGTTGCATGGCCCGTGCAACACTCAAGCTGCATACACACACACTCACACTTACACTCACAGACAACATAATGCTGGCACGACAATGCCCTGCACCTTTCTGCATCAGCTGGTATAACTGCATGGCATGGCGTTCCAGGAATGCAGGTTTGATCCGCACTGCTTCCTCAAATAGGATACCATTCTAGAGTCACCTATAGTGGATCCATACTTCCACAGACCGAATATGCAGCACAAAGGACCTGTCTGTATGGCCCGAAGACACACTATTCCTCAGCTACAAGTCGCATAGTGGTTATTAGGCACGATCATTCCCATCCATCACCTCTGCACTCTGTTCTGTAGGCCTAGGTCTTGTGGGTCTCCAAACTGCAATCACACCGCCTCAACACATAGGTGTCACAGCCAGTCATTGCAATGGGATACATTGTGGAGCAGAGCAAATTTTCTTCTAAGTCCTGCCCTTATTCCACTTTCTGGCAGGTCTAACCTGTTTGTCTGCCGGTAATGTGGAGAACGTACACAGGCCATTCCTGAATATGGTATGTACGTCCTGGCGTCTGGTCACAGACCAGCTCCGCCACCTCCTGTCCATGTACAGAGATCTCTGCACAAGTGCCGTGTACATGCTGGGCCACGATGGGTGCTGAATATGGTCGTAGACGTTTTCTCTAGGAAAACATCTACACCGCACATACATCAGCCTTATTCATGCTTTGGAATGATCTCCAATAGGGGAAATATTTAAGCACAAGGCACCTTTCAGGAAACACTTCACCCAGCCCCTTCTCTAGCCCACAATATAGAGAGGATAATCATGGGAAATAAAATAATAATTGTTACCATTAAAGAAATTGAGGCTGAAACAGGTCGGCCCTCAAAATTAAGGCAGCTGGGGATCGGTAGGAGCAGCATCAGGCAGCTGGCAGGCATTCAAAAAAGACAACAGCTGAGAAGGGTATAGAAAAACATACAAAGTAGACTGAAATTTAACTAAACATTTACAGGAATATTTAAGAAAAAATAAAGCGCCAGACTGGGTGACGCTAGGCCAAAGGAGGAGAAATTCCCTTCTATGGCTTTGGGTCTCCTGAGCAAGGTCAGGAAAAACCCAAGCCAGAAACCCCTTAAACCACACATTTCTTTTGCGAAAAAACATCCTCAGAAACTAACTGTGATTGGATGACAATGCAAATTGTATTAAACAAGTAGCTGGAACAAAGGATTCAGAAGCCAAGCTCTCTCAGATCGCAGATACATTGAGTAAAACGGCTTGTTGCGAAGTCGAATCTCCAGTGCCCAAGGGAGAAATAATAAATTTTTACGATCGGTGAGTGGGTTTCAGGGGGAATCCCTAAAACCTCCACCAAATAAGTCTTAAACATTTCTTTAGGGGAAACAAATTGAGACTTTGGAAAATTAATTAATCGCAGGTTACCCTGCCTAGATACATTCTCTAGATGTTCAATTCTTGTTTTCAAATAGGTTGAATCTTTTACCAAGTCTTCCACACAGTTCTCAGTCTGCTCTGTACGGGTAGCAAGATTAGCCACAGAAACTTGCAAGTTGGAAATTTCCTCAGCATTTTTCAAGCATTCTACCTGCATGGCCTGGTCCTGAGAGTTCAAAGAATGTACCTGGGGTAAAAGGGCCTCTCCAGGCTGCTTAATTACAGACCATATAGATTCCAGGGTTATCTGGTCAGGTTTCTGAAGCAAAAAGTCAAAAGAAACACCTCCCGTAGCTCCCTCCAGCAAAGATGGAAAAGTATCAGCCATTCTTGCCTGACCAGCCACCAAATAACCAGTGCCACAGAGTCCTTCTCTCTCTGAACTGATGCTGACTGCTCGATGATCCAACGGGGGATCTTTAATGTCCTCCCGTCACTTCTGGATGCCCTTCCCTGTGCTCCTGCTGGCAAGCCAACTCGGACCTGTCAGCTGGGCTCAGGTAGTCCGGAATCTGCAGCAGCGGCAGACATCTTGAGAAGACACTGCACATCCGGAGGGGGGGTGGAAATCAACACCCAAAGAGGAAGCCCAGCTCTCCAGCTCAGATGCCCCACTAGCTAGGCTAAACACCACTCCCTCACTAGACGACTGCTGTTCACGACAGTCATGAAAAATGTCCATAGGACCCTTAATAGAGGATAATCCAGGTTCAGGCTTGTGGGAGCCAGGGGCTACATGCTGGCTTTAGCTTTGCACTTTCCCATCAGAATCTTGTCAGATCAGAACACTCAGCCTGGCGCCATCTTGGTTCTTCCCTGAGTGGTGCAGCTTTTGTTGTTTTGTACCAGAGCTGTAGAATAACTCCTGTAGGAGGTACAGACTGAAGTGATATGCGGTTTCATAAGGGGCTTAAAACATGGCTGTTCCAGGAGCACTGAGAGAGGGTTGCGAAGGGCATGGGCGGGATTATTATACACATAATAAATAAATATGGCATCTCTGAGGGGTTCATATACCATGCAATGCTTTTGTTGTAATGTGAGAATTTTTTTCTGACTAACAAAATCTTACGGTTAAGAAATGCTGGGGGGAAAGTCTTGTGCTTGTTCAAAAATACATCTGAAAAATGTGGGAAGATAGATGTTGGCCGTAACGTTAATGAGGATAGTCACATAGTCCAGTCCTCAATCCATGCACTTCGTCAATTCCAAGCCCTTTGTCCCTTTCTGGATTCCTCGGCACAACATATATTTGCACTCAGATACATTATCTCCCTGATAGGAATACAGTAGTCTGTCTATGAAGATGCATTCCAATCTGAATTAAAAAGATTACAAACCATTCAAAGTACAGCAGTTCGTATCCTCTGTCACACAAGCAAATTCAACCACGTCACCGTGCTCTTATTCCAACAACACTGGCTTCCTATTCACTACCGCATCAATTACAAAATCCTCACCCTGGCCCACAAGGCTCTATACACAGATACCCTATATACTTATCCTCCTTGATCACCTTCCATGCCCCAGCCAGAGCCCTGCGCACCATCCACAACAATCAGCTTGACATTTCCCCAACTTCCCAGGTCAGACTGGAAAGTACCAGCCGCATAACTTTCTTTTTCATAGCCCCCATCCCTTGGAATGCCCTTTCCATTGCTTTACGCACAGAACCCTCTTACAAAGCTTTCGAATCCACACTAAGACATACGTGATTACTGAGGCATTTTGGGATAGCTCATACACAGTGTAGCGGTGGGCCAATACCTGCAACTCGCAATCCTGTCATTTCCTACCTACGGCCTGGAATGCTTGCTTGCTATTTACCTATTCCAGATCGTTCCTTCCCTATCTCTTTCCTTTTTCATTTGTAGTTCCTTTCAGGTATTTCCAAACCCTTGATTTTTATTGTACACTGCCAGGCTGTTTGTTGGAAGGGTGGTATATTAAGAAACAATAAACCAAACCATAAACCATATTTCCACTTATAGTCTTAGAGATGTGTGGTGTGGAGAGAAGTGAGACGAGCAAAGGCCTTCCCAGAAATGGAATCGGGTAGTTTGTGCTTCAGTAATCTGCTTCTTATTGATAACCCTTGGGAAGGGGCTTTTGTAAACTTGTGTCATTGTGTAAGAAAAAGGTCTCACGGTTTATTTTCTTCCACAGCAAACTGCCAAGTTGGGCCCGGGTGGTGGTGCCAAGAATATTCTACATTTCAGAGAAAGCTTGGAATTATTATCCACACACCATCACAGGTAACATCTCCTCTCCATGCAGCTACACGGTTCTCCATACACCATCACAGGTAACATCTCCTCTCCATGCAGATACACGGTTCTCCATACACCATCACAGATAACGCATCCCCTTCTCATAGAGAGAGACAGTTCTGCATATGGAATAACAGGTGACACACCTCTTCCACCTCATGCACAAAGACTAGCATCTGTTTGCCATCACAGGTAACTTATTCCATTGTGCCTTTCCCTATTTCCTACAGTACTATCCACTGATATTTATATCTGTATCACTGATTCCCAACCTTGTCCTGGAAGCATAACTAACTAGTTTCATTTTTGGGTATCTATAATGAATGCACAAGAGAGGCATTTGTATACACAGAGTCCCCAATGTATACATTTCTCCAGGAACAAGCAGGAAGTCAGCCCTCACTTATGGGTGACGTCGGCACCGATGGAGCCCGCGTGGACAATTCCTCAGCTTTCAAAGAAAGCCTTTGGGATTGCTGACACGTATGTGTGGTCCTCTTCCCGCCCAAAGGTGCCATCTTCCTCAGTCTCCCTTCTTCCATGGAGTCCTTCGGATGCACGTTCTCGTCCCTTGGAAAAAGTGTTTCTTTTTCGGCCTCTGGCACTCTCTTTTCTGGTAGCACCGGTCCTCTTCCGTCCTTCTCTTCGCTCCCTTTTCCCCAGACGAAGGGGCATCCTTATTCCAGTTTTTAATTTGGAAAATTTTTTCTTCCAAGCCTTTTCACACCCTTTTCAACCTCTGGCCTCAAGCGTCTTCGACCTAGCAGGAGCCCTTTTTGCCCCAATGGCCACCAGTTTTAAAAAATGTGACAGTTGCTCCAAGAACATGTTGCTCACAGACACCCATGACTGCTGTCTCCGGTATCTGGGGGCCAACCATAACCCGTAACTCTGCTCGCTCTGTAAGAAAATGTCCGCCAAGGCCCTGCTAAGTCGTAATCAGAAGTCTGATGACATTTTCTGTAAGGCAGCCCCGGAATCCCCGGGGGCATCCTCAACCGTCCCTCTGCTTGCAGGATCCTCTACTGCAGCTGCGCTTTTCAGGTGGCACTCCGATCAGGGGTCCCCTGAGGTGGAGAGGAGCAAGAAGAAGAAGACCTCGAAGTCATTGTCGGGAGCTCCGGATAAGTGCGAACGTTCCCGCGCTCGGTCGCTCAGCCCTCTCCGGCGTTCCCGAGAGTCGGACAAGTAGTGTCCTCGAAAGGTACCTCATACAGACATGGAGGCCTCTAGCAATGATGCCTGGTCTCCTGAGGATTGTCCTGGTGAGGACCTGCTCTCTTCTTCCACGCCAGACCCAGTGACCCCGGCATTGGCATCGCAGGGACCCACGTCCATGTGGGAGTCCTGAATGCTGGCACTAGAGCGCAGCGTTTCTGCCTTCTTAGCTGCCCAGATGCTTCTGCCCAGCACGGCTGGCTCGCGCCTCAAGACCGAGGTTCCCCTGAGGGGGACACCTAAGCCCATCCTGGAAACCTCCGAGAGCTGTGGGCCTCGTGAGGGTCCTCGGCACTGGTCTCGTTTGCCGTCCCGCTCCTTGGGGATGAGGTCTTCCAAGGCTTCCAGCTCCAAGCGTGCCTCGGCTTCTAGACAAGGCGGCCAGCCTGACTCGGACTCCTTTTCAGACCTCTCAGGCTGGGAGTCAGACGGGGATATCTTCCCGGAGACCCGCGCTCACAGGGACCTTCCCTCGGACCCATCCACACCCACCTCCCAGAGGCGTTCGCCATCCGAGGACACATCTTTTCTGGTGTTCGTGCGGGACGTGGCGCGGGCCCTCAAGCTTGCCACGCAGGCTGAGGAAGAGCTGAGGGCGGAGGAATGCGATATCTTACAGTATGTCCCTGCCCAAGGAGTCTCTTACGGTCCCAGTACCTCCCATTCTATCCCGGCTGCTCCTCCACATGTGGGAGGCACCGGCCTCGGTCCCCATCGTGAGCAAATGCCTCAATGCCATGTATAGGGTCCAGCGCGGCCCAGGGTTGCAAAGACCCAGCTTCCACACACCTCCATGGTAGTGGAATCGGCGATGCGGAGGCAAAAGAGCCCAAAGTCACATCCTTCGGTCCCACCTGGCAGGGAGTCCAGAGCCCTCGACACCCTGGGGTGCAAAATCTATCAGGGGTCCATGCTGACATGCCATATTCAAGCCTATCAGCTGTACATGGGCATGTTCCTGGGCAACCTTGCCAAAGAGCTCGGCGGATTTTCTGCAGGGCTTAGGGTGGAACACCTCCTCAGGTTCCAGACCCTCCTGAGGTCGGTCGTGGACTGTTTGAAGTACCTCTCCCGCGCCACTATGACGAGTTTGAATCCTATGCCCGAGTAGCGGCAGCAGGCATTGGGGCTCAGCGACAGGCATGGCTCCAGTCCTCGGACCTGGAGCAATGGGTCCAGGAGAAACTCCTGGATGTCCTCTGCCTAGGTTAACAACTATTCGGCAAGCCCATGGAGGATAAGGCAGCCAAAATTGAAATGGAGTTTGTAACTCAAACCCGCCTCTCAGCTAAGACCTCTTCTCTCCCTCGGAAAAAGCCGCCAGCAAAAAAGCTGTTCTTCCAGAGGAAGGGACTCCCCTATCAGGGATATCTGCCCTACCCGCCCACGCCGACACTACCCATCTTCACGCAGGGTAAGGGGGGTACACACAGCCATTGCAAGCCTAAAGGGCCTAAAGCCCAACCACCGGCGCCACCTCAACCCACACAGGGGTTTTGACACCGATGGCATAGCCTCTCGCCCCCCAGCGGGGCTTCCGCCTGTGGGGGGACACCTGTCCTTTTTCATGCCCCAATGGGCATCGATCATGTCGGACACCTTGGTCCCTCCTCCCTTCTCCACAGCGGAGCCTTCTCGGCTTCCCTTGCACCAGGCTTGTTTGCAACAGGAGCTGACCAACCTCCTCGGCCAGCGGGTGGTCGAAAGAGTACCGCCGCACCTCCGAGGTTGACGGTTCTACTCCCAATACTTCCTCGTTCCGAAGAAGACGGGGGGCCTATGCCCCATCCTCGATCTCAAGAACCTAAATAAGTTTCTGGTGCGGGAGAAGTTCAAAATGCTATCGCTTGGTTCCTGCTGCCCTTCCTCCAGCTGGGCGATTGGCTATGCTCCTTGGATCTCAGGGACCCTTACGCCCACATTCTGATCCACACCAGTACAGGCAGTACCTGCGCTTCAGGGTGCAGGGAGAGCACTACCAGTACAGAGTGATCCCCTTCGGGCTCGCATCTGCCCCGCGGGTCTTCACCAAGTGTCTTTTCCGTGGCCGCCACCTATCTCCGGCAGCAGGGCATACCCGTTTTTCCTTACCTAGACAACTGGCTTGTCACGGGGACATCGCCCGAGGAAGCCCAACTTGCGGCTTCATGCATGATCTTTCCTCCTTGAACGCCTCGGCTTCTTGGTCAATTACTCCAAGTCCCACCTCAAACCAGTGCAGTTCCTGGATTTCATCGGCGCACCCCTTGACACGGAGCGGGCGACTGCCTTCCTACCCCAGGATCGTGCAGACCATCTCCACGCTGTGGCAGCCAAAGTCCAAGGCCGGGCTCGGATCCCGGCGCAAGCCATGTTGCACTTCCTGGGGCTCATGGCCTCCACGGTTCACATTGTCCCTCACGCCCGCATACACATGCGGGCAGCTCAGTGGTGCCTCAGGGCTCAATGGAGCTAGGCCTCCGGTCTCCTCCGGGACCCTGTCCAGATCTCCCGCAGTCTTTACACCTCCCTGGATTGGTGGCAGGATCCCCAAAGTCTTCTTCGGGGGATGCCCTTCCAGGCCCCACAGTACAAGCTCATCCTGACGACGGATACCTCCCTGCTGGGTTGGGGAGCCCACCAAGGTGGTCTGCGCAACCAGTGGTAGTGGTCGCCCGAGGAAGCTCAGCAGCAGATCAATCTGTTTGAGATTTGGGCGGTTCGATGGGCCCTGAGGGCCTTCGAGTACCACCTGAGGGGAAAGTCAGTGCTCGTGCAGCCAGCAACAGGGTAGCTATGTTTTACATAAACAAGGAAGGGGGAACAGGTTCTTGCCTCCTCTGCTGGGAGGCGATCCTCCTTTGCTCCTTTGCCATTCACCGGGACATAGCCCTCAGAGCGGTCTATCTCCCGGGCCAGGAGAATGTCCTCGCAGACAAACTCAGCAGAATCCTCCGCCCACATGAGTGGTGCCTGGACCCGGAGGTGCCAGCCTTTTGTTCTATCGGTGGGGGACTCCGTCCATGGATCTGTTCACCAGTCCTGTGAACACACAGGTCCCCCAATTCTGTGGACCGGTTCCACACCTGAGCAGAATGGCTCCGGATGCGTTCCTCCTGAGTTGGGTCTCCGGGTTCCTTTATGCCTTTCCCCCCACTCCTCTCATTGCGAGGACCCTGCACAAGGTCCAGCGGGATCGAGCTTCCATGATTCTTGTGGCTCCCTCGTGGCCTCGACAGCCTTGGTTCCCGCTTCTACTCCGGCTCTCCTCTGAGCCTTCAGTCCCCCTAGGCTGCGCCTCGGGCCTGCTAATGCAGGAGGAGGGACGGGTGCTCCACCCGAACCTGACCTCTCTGTCCCTGGTGGCTGAATGGGTCTCCTTAGCCCCACTGCACCTTCCAGGGGAGGTCAAGGAGGTCCTCCTCGCATCAAGGAAGGATTCGACAAGGCGAGCCTATGCCTTTAAGTGGCGGCGTTTCTCGATCTGGTGTTCTGAGCTCCAGATCTACCCGTTCTCCTGCTCTCTCTGGTGTGTTCTCCAATATCTCCTCCACCTCTTGAAGGAGGGACTGAAGTCCAACTCGGTCAGGGTACACTTGAGCGCCATCTCGGCTAATCACCTCCCCATCAAGGGTAAACCCCTCTCGGGGCAGCCCCTGGTCTCCTGCTTCATATGGGGTCCCTTACTTTCCAAACCTCCCATCCGACCTCTCCGTTGCTTACGATCCCAACCGCCTGGGGCAGGCAGTCACAAAGCACACCCTCTCCATCTGGGTAGCGGACTGCATCGCCTTCTCCCAGGTGAAGGCGGGCACCCCGCTGGTTCAGCAAGTCACCGCACGGGGCGTCTGAGCCAAGGCAGCTTCAGTGGCTTCACTACGCTCAGTACCTCTGACGGACATCTGCCGAGCTGTGACCTGGTCTTCAGCGAACACTTTTGTGTCGCACTACTGCCTGGAGAGGGCGTTCCGCCGGGACAACGCCTTCGGCCAGGCTGTACTCCATAATCTGTTCAGGGTATAAGCAACTCCTGCCCTCCGACCCTTTTTCGACGGCTACCGAGAACTCGCCCCCGAGGACCTGAGGATTCGGGATCTTTCGAGCATCGGCTTCTGCTCACGGCCTCATGGAGGCATTTTTGAACTGCAGGTTCAGTAGCCTGTAGCTGGGGAGTCCCATAAGTGAGGATTGACTTCCTGCTTGTTCCTGGAGAAAGCGTAGTTACTCACCTGTAACGTATTCTCCAGGGACAGCAGGAATCAGTCCTCAGTACCATCTCACCTCCCCTGAAAAGCTGCTATTTTTGTCCTTCCCTTGCCATCTGCTTAGTAGGGCTCTAGCTATGGGACTTGACTGAGCAAGGTGGCACCTTTGGGCGGGAAGAGGACCACGCATGCGTGGCAGCAATCCCAAAGGCTTTCTTTGAAAGCTGGGGAATTGCTCCGTGCGGGCTCCATCGGTGCCAATGTCACCCATAAGTGAGGGCTGGTTCCTGCTGTCCCTGGAGAACACCTGTTACAGGTGAGTAACTATGCTATTTGTCTCATGTATATTCATTGTGCCTGTGCTGAAAACCAGAGTGGTTAGGTGTTGTTTCACAGCTGAGTTGGGAAATCGTGATCTGTACATACATATTTTTATATGTATGTTTGGGGTGTGTTAAGCTAACACAGGGAATGCTACTGATGTCCCCTCTTCATCTATACTGATCTCCCTATTTACATGTATATATGTACAGTACGCGTAGCGGGAAATGGTGTCTGTCTGTCGACAAGTGTCTGACTGGCACCCTAGGGTAGAGCGTTTCCTGCAGACAGCCACGAAATGCATGTGGCAGTCCCAGTACTCACTCTGCCTCCCATGGCACCAGTGTTGCTATCCCCTATCTCCCATTGCTGCTGCACTTTTACTGCTGTCTCTTTCAGCCCATGGGAGGCGGCACATCCAGAAGACAACCGGATCGCCCCACACAGGAGGGAGAAGGCAGGAGCACAGGAGCAGGGGAAAAGGGGATGGTGCTACAGATGCCATTAGTTTGGAGAGTGCTAGAGCTGTTGCATATGTCTGCTAGCATGCGTCTGTGTATTGATGTATACACACACACACACACATATACAATGTTATTGATGCACCTTTTCAAGAAACATATACGCTTCCATTGACTTGGGGCTGCACACTGTGAGATGTATTCATTTCAGTTCACATTTTCCTATCTCTGTATCTGAAGACAGACGTGAGTCTTCCAGCTTCCCCTTTGTCCTCTCCTACGCAGCACCATTTCTTCTTTTGTGATGCGAATTGTTAAAAACAAAGATTGCTCTGGGGATGAACAGGCAGCACTCGTTGCCTTTGTTAAGCGATGTCTGCAGATGTGTCAGAGCACTTCTGAATTTAGTCAAATAAAGATGATTTTTTTTATACCTGAAAAGTAATGTTAATGAGCACAGACATGTCTGCAAAACTGAATTGTGCCCATAGGGTCCTATCACATTCTGTCAAGATAGCTAAAGGCATTTCTGTCTCCCTTTCCCATTCCCCCTCAAGTATGTATTTCCTCAGCAAGCTGGGGGCAGCCCGAGGATAATGCAAGGCCATATGCGGAAACTCATTATGGGGCCTCATTTGCATAAATGTTTGCATATCCACAGGACTTAATTTTCATAAATGTTGGCATACCGGATTTATTTGGTCAGTGCTATGACCAGGTTAATGATGATGAGGGAAGATATACAATAACGTGAGGAAAAATAATCCTGGTAGCTGTGCAGGCCAGATTAGACTAGAAAAGCCCAGAAATCATTGATAGTGAAACTATTAGGCCAACAAACATAAATAAACTATTTCCTAAAAATATGAGATTTCCTTGAATCTCAACTGATGAAATACTTTTAATTTCAGACTGGCAGCATCAAGAACACAAAACTGCAAATGTCATAGAAACATGACAGCAGAAAAAGACCACATGGCCTATATAGTCTGCCCTTCTATATCAACCACTACAAGAGTCCCCTTTTTTTCTTTAAAGAGCCTCTGTGTTTGTCCCATGCTTTTTTGAATTCGGATAATGTCCTCATCTCTACCACCTCCACTGAGAGACTATTCCACACATCTACCACTCTTTCCGTAAAAATTTATTTCCGCATATTACTCTTGAGTCTATCCCCTTTCACCCTTATCCTATGTCACCTCATAGCAGAGCTTGCTTTCAATTGAAAGAGGCTTTCCTCCTCTGCATTTATGCCACGGAGGTATTTAAACATCCCAATCATATCACCTCTGTCCCATCTTTCCTCTAAAATATACCTATTAAGCTCCTTAAATCTATCCTCATATGCTTTATAACGAAGACCATTAACCATTTTAGTAGCCAACCTCTGCACCGACTCCAACCTGTTTATATCCTTTTGAAGGTGCGGTCTCCAGAATTGCACACAATACTCCAAATGAGGTTGCATCAAAGATTTATACAGAGGCACTATCACCTTCTTTCTTCTGCTGGCCATTCCTCTCCCTATGCACCTAAGCATCTTCTAGCTTTCGCCGTCGTCTTTTCCACCTGTTTATTTATTTATTTATTTTATTTAAACAGATTTGTATACCACCTTATCCTTCAATCAAAGTGGTCACATTACAATAGGAGGGTTACATTTAATATAGGGGAACTTAACAACATCTAGACATTACAATAGGAGGGTTACATTTATTCTCCAGGACCAAGCAGGAAGTCAGTCCTCACTTATGGGTGACGTCGCCGACGGAGCCCTCGCGGAGCAATTTCCCCAGCTTTCGCAGAAAGCCTTTGGGAATTGCAGCGCGCATGCGCGGTCCCCTTCCCGCCCAGGGATGCCATCTTGCTCAGTCTTCTTTTTTCCGCGGAGCCCTACAGACATGTCTGTTAACGCCGCTGAAAAGTTGATTTCTTTGATTTGTTTCGTTAAAACATTTTTTTCTCGGTTCGTGTGTTCCTCTTCCCGCCGGGCCTCGATATCCCTATTGGGCCCGTTTACGTTTTGTTTTTTCCCAACTGGCATTCCTGCCACTTTTCCCTTCATCCCTGGCAGCGCGGTCTTTCGACCTTGCAGGGGCCCTTTTCCCCCCGATGGCTGCCAGCGGTTTTAAAAAGTGTGATCGCTGTGTCAGGCTCATGTCTCTTACTGACACGCATGGCTGCTGCCTCCGCTGCCTTGGGGCCGAGCATGACCCTATGAGCTGCGGCCCGTGCGGCAAGATGTTCTCAAAGGCGCTGTGGAGTCGGCAGTCGCAGAGGGAACGGATCTTCTCTGACTCCGCGCGGACCTCGTCAGAGGCCTCTACACCTCGTGGCTCCGGTTCGGAGCATCGTAGGAGTTCTTCTGAATGGGGCTCCCCCAGCCGGAAGCACCGGCGGGAGAAGCGGCCCGCGAGGGCGGAACCGGGCGGCGAGCCTGGTCCTTCTAGGGCCAGGTCGCTTAGCCCGATCCGACAACCCGGGCCCTCGGAGGAGGAGAGGCCTTCGAAGATTCCTCGTCTCGGAGTGGAGTCGCCTGGACACGTGAGTGATATAGTCCTCCTGGACTCCCCCACGGATGAGCCAACGTCGGGCCCGACGCCGTCGGGGCCCGAGTCGACAGCTGCTGGGTCCTCTGAGCTCGATCTCAGACTGACGACCTTGGAGCGCAGTATATCTGCCTTCATGGACCAGCAGCGGGCATGGATCGCCGGCCTCGCCAGTGCATCTGCCCAGACCACCGGGACGTCGACGCTCGAGTCGACCCCGGAGGCCGAGCCGATCCTCGAGTCCATACGAGCTCGAGTCGATCCTCGGCCTAGGTCTCCCTCGGCTTCCCGTTCGGGACCGAGGTTCTCGACGCCAGCCTCGGCATTGGGGTGGAGGTCCCCGGGCCTCGCCTGCGCGGAGCCGCGCGATTCCTCCTCGGAGGAGTCGGGCTGGGACATGGAGGAGGACGAGTCACCCGGTTCTTTTCAGACTCGGTGCGTCCCCTCCGACTCGCCTGAGTCGGAGCCTCAGAGGCGGTCCCCCCCGGAGGATACCCGGTTCTCCGATTTCGTGAGGGATATGGCCAAGGCTTTGGCCTTCCCTGCGGATCCGGAGGAGGAGCCCCGAGCCGAAGAGCTCGAGGCCCTCCAATACGACTTCCCCCCGAGGGAGGCCTTCACTGTACCGCTTCCCCCGATGCTGGAGCGGCTTCTCTTCCGCATGTGGGAGAGCCCAGCCTCGACGCCAGTGTTGAGCAAGCGGATCGATTCCATGTATCGAGTCTGCAAGAGCCCCGGGTTCCAGAAGGCGCAACTTCCACACCACTCCATGGTGGTGGAGTCGGCCATGCATCGACTTAAGAGTCAAAAGATGCACTCCTCGATGCCCCCGGGGAAGGAGGCCCGGAGCCTGGATGCCCTCGGTAGGAAGTGCTTCCAGGGCTCTATGCTTGCTTGTCGGGTCCAGACATATCAGCTGTACATGGGTATGTACCTCCGAGACCTGGCGAAAGAACTTCAGGGTTTCTCTGCCGGTCTCTCCGAGGAACCCCTGCAGCGGTTCCAAGCCTTGTCCTCCGGGATTCGAGAGTGTTCGAAGTTCATTTCTCGAGCGGCCTATGATGGCTTCGAGGCCTCGGCTCGAGTAGCCGGAGCCGGCATCGGGGCTCGCTGCCAGGCTTGGCTTCAGTCCTCCGACCTTGAGCCCTGGGTGCAGGACAAGTTGGTCGATGTCCCCTGCAGAGGTGAAAACCTCTTCGGCAAACCCATGGCCGAAAAGGCGGCGGAGCTCGAGTCGGAGACTCTCACCAGGACTCGCCTTTCTAGAAAGTCCTCTACCCCTTCACAGAAGAAGAAGGGCTCGGGGAAAAAGCCCTTTTACCCGAGGAAGGTGTTTGCTTATACGCATCACCAACCACAATACCCGGCCACAACCCCCCTTCAGGGGCAGCGGCCTAGGGGACAGGGTAACAGATCCCGGAAGCAGAAAGCCCCCAAATCTGCCACGCAGGCCCCGGCCCAAGAGGGCGGGGTTTTTTGACTATGCCAGCATAGCCCCTCCCCCTCAGGGGCCTTCGTCCGGTACGGGGGGGTCAGCTGACCCACTTTGCCCACAGGTGGTCAGCCATAACATCCGAGGCCTGGGTATTGCAGGTAGTTCGAGAGGGCTACCTCCTGCATTTTCACCAGGTGCCTCCCACCTACTTCCCAGGGGAGCCTCCGAGACCCCCTCTGCACAGGGACTTACTCCTTCAGGAGCTGCAAAGTCTGCTTCAGGAACGGGCAGTGTAGCCCGTGCCCCAACACTTGTGGGGCCACGGGTTTTACTCGAGGTACTTCCTGGTTCCAAAGAGAACAGGAGGCCTCAGGCCCATTCTAGACCTACGCAACCTCAACAAGTTCCTGCAGCGGGGAAAGTTCAAGATGCTTACCCTTGGAACCCTGCTGCCCTACCTTCAGCGGGGAGATTGGCTATGCTCCTTGTATCTAAAGGATGCTTATACCCACATCCTTATTCATCCGGACCACCGACAATACCTAAGGTTTGTGGTGGTGGGGAATCATTATCAGTACCGGGTACTGCCCTTTGGCCTGTCCTCCGCGCCCAGGGTGTTCACGAAGTGCCTGGCGGTGGTAGCCGCCTTCCTAAGGCTTCAGGGCCTCTTCATCTTCCCATACCTGGACGATTGGCTCATCCGGGCATCGTCTGCTCCAGGGGTCGCCCAAGCCACCCAGCATACGGTGGCCCTGCTTCAGCACTTGGGCTTCGTCATAAACTTCGAGAAGTCCGCTTTGCTCCCCTCCCAGGACCTCGAGTTCATAGGGGCACGGCTGGACACTCGGCAGGCTCGTGCTTTCTTGCCTCTGGAAAGGGCCAACAGGCTCACGGCTCTAGCCGGCAGATTCAGCGGCAGGTCGCCGGCCTCGGCCAGACAGTTCCTGCAGCTACTCGGACACATGGCCTCCACGGTCCATGTCACTCCGAACGCCTGTCTACATATGCGGCCTTCGCACTCAGTGGCGTCAGGCCACAGGGAGGCTGTCGGACCTGATACAGATTTCCGACCGTCTGGTCTCCTCCCTGCACTGGTGGCTTCACCTGCCCAACCTAGTGCTCGGCATGCCTTTTCAGTTTCCCCCACCTTCCCGGGTGGTCACGACAGATGCCTCCCTCCAGGGATGGGGGGCGCACTGTTGAGGGACATGCACGCAGGGCCTTTGGACGCCTTGGGAGGCCGCCCAGCAGATAAACTTCCTGGAGCTCCGGGCGATCCGCCTAGCTCTGCGGGCCTTCTCTCACCTGACGTTCGGCCAGTCCGTACTGGTACAGACGGACAATCAAGTTGCAATGTTCTACGTGAACAAACAGGGGGGCACGGGCTTCTATGTCGGGAAGCCCGGAGGCTGTGCTCTTGGGCTGTCGATCACGACATCCTCCTCAAAGCGGTTTACCTGCCAGGGCAGAACAACTGCCTGGTGGACAAGCTGAGTCGGATGCTGCTACCGCACGAGTGGAAATTGAACCCCGAGGTGGTCCAGCAGATCTTCCGCCGGTGGGGCTCTCCCACTGTGGATCTTTTTGCCAGTCCCCTGAACAGGCAGCTCCCCAGATTCTGCTCCCGGCACCCCCATCCTTCGCGGGAGGCGCCGGATGCTTTCCTCATCCCGTGGTCCACGGGTCTGTTGTATGCCTTCCCTCCTACGCCGCTGGTGGCCCGGACATTGTTCAAAGTTGTCCAGGACAGGGCCTCCGTGATCTTGGTGGCGCCTCGGTGGCCGAGACAGCCGTGGTTCCCTCTACTACTACAGCTGGCGGTGGACACCCCTCTTCCTCTGGGGTTCCAGCCCGACCTCCTGACCTAGGATCGGGGCACTCTTCTGCACCCCAACCTCAGGGCCCTACACCTGACGGCCTGGCTGCTGAAAGGGTAGTCCTAGCTCCGCTACGGCTAGCCCCGGAGGTGGAAGCCGTCGTCCTAGCTTCTTGGCGTCCCTCCACCCGGAAGTCGTACGCCCTCAAATGGCGTCGCTTCTTGGTCTGGTGTTCTCAGCGATCTGAGGACCCCTTCGCCTGTTTAGTATCAGTGGTGCTGCAATATTTGCTTCACCTCTCCGATCTCGGTCTCATATCCAACTCTGTCAGAGTCCACCTAAGTGCTCTCTCTGCACATCATTCTCCGGTCGAAGGCCGGCCTCTCTCCTCGCATCCCTTGGTGGCGCGTTTCCTCAGAGGCCTCCTTCTGCTTAAACCTCCGTTGCGCCCCCCAGCCCCTGACTGGGACCTCAACGTGGTTCTGCAAAGGCTAACCTGTCCGCCTTTTGAGCCCATGGCTACCTGCCCTCTCCGTTTTCTCTCCTGGAAAACTCTCTTCTTGGTGGCCCTCACTTCCGCGAGGCGCATGAATGAGCTACAAGCCCTAGTGTCGGAGCCTCCGTATACTAGGTTCTACAAGAATAGGGTGGTACTGCGGACCCACCCCAAGTTTCTTCCAAAGGTGGTCTCCCCCTTTCACATCAACCAGGAGGTGGTTCTTCCGACCTTCTTTCCCAGGCCGCATGCCAGCCGAGCAGAAACTGTGCTGCACACCCTGGACTGTAGAAGAGCCTTATCCTTCTACCTTGACCGTACGCGAGGGCATAGAAAGGCCGTCCAGCTTTTCGTATCTTTTGACACCAATCAGTTGGGGGTACCTGTCTCTAAGCGTACTCTGTCCTCCTGGGTAGCCGACTGTATCGCCTGGACTTATGGGGCAGCCGGCCTCTCCTTGGAAAGTCGTGTCACGGCTCATCGGGTCAGGGCGAAGGCCGCGTCTGTGGCTCATCTCCGCTCTGTTCCATTGGCAGACATTTGCCGGGCCGCTACTTGGTCTTCAGGCCAGACCTTTGCGGCTCATTACTGCCTTGAAAGGGAGTCCCGCAGGGACAGCGCTTTCGGTCAGGCAGTTCTCCACAACCTCTTTGAGGTTTAGGCAACTCCTCCCTCCGGCCCTAGTGTTGGGCTACCGGCCGGATTCGTATTCAGAGAAGATTTCTTCCCTCTGTACTGTTGAGCTTGAGGGAGCTCTTTGGGCTTGAGGTCTCCGGTAGCCTTAAGCTTGTGAGTCCCATAAGTGAGGACTGACTTCCTGCTTGGTCCCGGAGAAAGAGTAGTTACTCACCTGTAACAGGTTTCTCCAGGAGCAGCAGGAATCAGTCCTCACTACCCTCCCTCCTCCCCTTGGAGTTGCAGTCATTCTTATTGCATATTTTGCTAACTTTTGCTGTCTTTCCACTATGTCATCAGACTGAGCAAGATGGCATCCCTGGGCAGGAAGGGGACCGCGCATGCTCGCTGCAATTCCCAAAGGCTTTCTGCGAAAGCTGGGGAAATTGCTCCGCGAGGGCTCCGTCGGCGACATCACCCATAAGTGAGGACTGATTCCTGCTGCTCCTGGAGAACACCTGTTACAGGTGAGTAACTACTCTATATAGGGGAACTTAACATCTAGACAGTACTAATAGGGTTACATTTATTCTAAGGGTAGTATTTATACATTATGAAGTAATTACCAAGTCTATATTGTGTTTTTTTGGGTTAGCATATTCCTATTTGGGATGAGTGGGTATCGCATTATTGGTAGTAGATGTATTACCGTATTCTTTAATGAAGAGGTAGATTTTGAGGTCTTTTTGAAAGTTTGTTAGGTCATCTAACTCTCTCAGGCTTGTCGGAAGGGAATTCCAGAGTGTGGGTGCTAGTAGGGAGGGTGCTCTTTTTGAAGTTGTCTATCTGGTTTTGTGGAATCCTGCAGGTGTGCCGATCATGTTGTCTTGATTGGTTCTTCTCGGTCTGTTGCAGGTATCCTTCGTTATGATGTATTGGAGTGCCTCTGCTAAGAGGTGGTGGATGATTTTAAAGATGATTAGGATTATTTTGAATTTTGCTCTGGCCATCATGGGTAGCCAGTGTAGTTGCTGCAGGACTGGGGTGATGTGTTCAGACCTTGGGGTGTCCGTGATGATGTGTGCTGCGGTGTTTTGCACCATTTGTAGTGGGTGCAGGGTTTGTTGAGGGAGGCCTTGATATAATGAGTTTCCATAGTCAAGCAGAGGTGTTATGAGTGCCTGGCATACTGTGCGGAAGTGGTCTTGGCAGAGTAGTGGCTTGAGTTTTCTGATGATCCTTAATCGTTGATAAGCCTTGTTTGCGGTCTTTGTGATGTGGGATTTGAGGTATAGTGTTCTGTCCATTGTGATGCCCAGATATTTAACCTCATCTTTAACTACTATAAGCTTATTTAAAATGCTGATGGTTTGTGGTGGGGTGAAGGTAGTGTTCCTTGTGATGAACATTGCCTCGGTCTTCTCGAAGTTGACCGTCATATTATTGCCTGTGAACCAGGTGTTCATATCTTCTATGCATCTGGTTATAGATGTGGTATTGAGTGCTAGTAGGTTGACTGGGGCATACACCATGATGTCATCAGCGTAGATGTGATATTGGAGCTTGTGCCTTTTGATGATGTTGCATATGGGCTGGATGTAAATGTTAAAGAACATTGATGATAGTGCTGAGCCTTGTGGATTCCCTGTGTGACAGGGAAGTGTGTTGATTTCTTTTGTGCGCATTTGACTTGTTGCGTTCTATTTTCTAAGTATGACGTAAACCATTTTAGAGTATTTTTGCGTAATCCTATTTGGTGTAAGCGTTGAAGCAGTCTGACGTGTGACATGGTGCCGAAGGCTGCCGAGATGTCCATGAATACAAGTAGGAATCCATTATTTATGTTGTCTATGCCTTTTAGGAGATTGTCAAAGAGGGAAGTTAGTAGTGTTTCAACTCCGTGTTGTGGTTTAAAACCGTGTTGATGGATGTCCAGTGGGGCATTGATGTCAATATGGTCCTGTAGTTGGTGTTGTACTGCTTTTTCAATGATCTTTGCAAGGAAGGTAGACTGGAGATAGGTCGATATGATTTTGGTTCAGAGAGGCTGAGGTTGTTGCCTTTATGTATCGGTCTTATCATGGCGTGCTTCAGAGTTTGCGGCATGTATCCTTGTTGAAGTGAATCTTTAGCGATTTTATGAATATAATGTGAGAGCTGGGTTTTAGAGGCTTTGATCCAAGCTACTGGGCATGGGTCTGATGGTGAAGTTGTTGTGTTAAGGCCACTGATTATGTCCTCAATCTGGTGTTTTGATGGTATGCTGAAGTTTTCCCAGGTTTGAAGTTCCTATATCATTTCATGGTCTTCTGCTTGTGGCGCGATGGAGCATGTTAGGGAGCTATTTTTCGATTTTATGTAGTCTGCATATTCTTGTGGGTTAAGATGGAGAGTATCACATTGTGTATTGTCCTTAGTGTGTGGACGATTCTGAATAGTTCTTTTGGTTTGTTGATGGAATTCATGATTAGATTGGTATGGTGTTGCTGTTTACGTTTATTTATTAGATTGTTGTATTCCGTTTGTCTCTGTATTGGATTAGGGAGTCATATGACTTGTTTCTCCTCCATTTTCTTTCTAATTTTCGGAGTGTGCGTTTTGCATCTCTAATATCACCTGAGTACCAGGGGGCATTGGGTCTCCTGTGTGTTTGTGTTTTTATATTTGTTGGGGCTGATGCTGCATTTGATATTATGGAGTTCCACATCTCTATGCCTAGGTCAAGGGTTTCATAATCTTGCTGAAGTTGTGGTTCGATTTCATCTATGAATGCTTCTTTTTTGAAGGCTCTGAATCTTCTGGTTATGGTCTCATTTTCCATGTGTTGGGTGAGGTCATTTAGGGTTAATGTGAATTCGATTAGATGGTGATCTGACCAGGGAACTGGTGTAATTGTTGGTGTTGTGGTCATTCCTTTTTCCACCAAGTGCTTTGGGATAAAAACCATATCCGGAGTTGTACTGTGTTGGTGTGTTGGGGTGTTAATGGTTTGGTAGTAATTTAGTGATTCCATGGCTTTTAGGAATGATGTGGTTTCCTTGGTGGATGTGGATGTTAGGTTGTAGTCTCCTAATGCAATGAGTGTTTTGAGTTTTTTGCTGTGTGCACATATTGCTTCAAGTACTGTAGAGAGGTATTCTGTTGTGGTTCCAGGTGGTCTGTAGGTGAGGGAGATGCTAAGGTATTTGTTGGCTATGATGATAGTATTGGATTCTATTGTGTTTGCGGTAGTGATTGTTTTGAATTTGTATTCTTTTCTGGTTAGTATTAGCACTCCTTCTCCTCTCCTTTGGGTCCTTATGCAATTAAATGCTGTGTGGCCTTCTGGGATGATTTGATTTAAAATTACTTGGTCAGAGTCATCTAGCCAGGTTTCTGTGATACATATTATGTCTAGCTTTTTGTCATGTATGAGGTCGAGGATAGTATTTAGTTTGTTCCTGATTGACCTGGCATTAATTAGTGCACATTTGATGTTGGTTGTTGTGATTGGGTTAGTGTGTACTCTATTTGTAAGGTGGGTATGTGTAATATGTGCGGTACTATGTGGCTTGTGGACTGAAGGTTTAGAATGTTGGTGTTCCTTGGGGATGGGTGTGTTTAGTATCCATTCTGGTTGGGTGGTGTGCAGGTGTAACAAAGGGATTTGTTCATTTGGTCCTATGCCCTGTGTGTATGGTGCTAGAGTGTGTAGGAGTGTAAGGAATGCAAATAGGTAGTGGTGAGTGGTTTGCATTTTGTCTTTACTGACCTGGGATTAGTTTGAGTTTGAGTTGTAAGTTAGTGACGGGAGATTTGTTATATGGTTTATGCTTCTGTGGAGCAATGTGGTTAGTGGTGTGGGAACAGTGCTATATTACTGGGAACTAATGGTTATTCAGCATATGTTACCTACATCATGTTGATTAGTACATTTTGCTTACAGGTTATTCAGTATCTATTATCTACATCGTGTTAATTAGCACATTTTGCTTACAGTACATACTAGCTTTTAAATTCAGTGATGTAGCAAACAGACAGTGAGGTAGTGAGTTAGTTTGGTTGATATACAGTATTTACAGTGTTTTGCATGTGATTCAACACATGTATTATTCAGCAATGAGGTAGTAAAAGAGTAAGCAGTTTATTCTATGTAGTTTGCTTTACTTAACGTGATCAGGTTCAGTATTCTTCTTTGCTTTAGTGGATTGTTCTTGGTCCATGCCTAAGGGCCTCGCCAAAGGGCCCTCTGGCGAGGCCCTCAGGCACGGTTCCGCCAGGCGCGGGCGCACCCGATGGCGCTGGGTCTTTAAATGTGCTGGCGGGAAACGGGCTGGTGCTTCCGCTCCACCCCGATCATTTGGGGGAGCTGGAAAGAGGAGCCGGATGGTGTCCCTTCTTGCCCGATGGCGCTGGGTCTTTAAATGTGCCGGCGGGAAACAGGCTGGTGCTTCCACTCCACCCCGATCGTTTGGGGGAGCTGGAAGGAGGAGCCGGATGGTGTCCCTTCTTGCCCGATGGCGCTGGGTCTTTAAATGTGCCGGCGGGAAACGGGCTGGTGCTTCCGCTCCACCCCGATCATTTGGGGGAGCTGGAAGGAGGAGCCGGATGGTGTCCCTTCTTGCCCAATGGCGCTGGGTCTTTTAGCTACTTTGAGATCATCGGACACAATCACACCTAGGTCCCGTTCTTCTTTCGTGTACAGAAGTATGTCACCCCCTATACTGTACTGCTGCCTTGGATTGTTGCAGCCCAATTGCATGACCCTACATTTTTTAATATTAAATCTCAGCTGCCAAATTCTAGACCATTCTTCAAGCTTCAAAGTATTGGGTCATTTTGTAGAGGGTGGACTTATATATAAAAATTATGTAGACAACCCCTCAAATCCAAAAAACTCTGGCTATGATCTTATCTATATAAGTAACTTGTGATGTTTTAGAAAAGAACTACAGGTCTCAGACTTTATCTAGGCACTCTCCTGCAGACTATGTCAATGGATATGTGCCACTTTTGCATCAACGACCTGCGTTCCCTCTTAACATTATTTTGAACTATGATAATTGACAGGCAAGTTGACATTCCATGTTGAAAGATATAAGAATAATTGTTCTTATCTTATATATATCTTAAAGATATATATAAGAATAATTGTTCTTATCTTATATATATAAGATGAGGTATAAGATAAGAACAATTATTCTTATATCTTTCAACATGGAATGTCAACTTGCCTGTCAATTATCATAGTTCAAAATAATGTTAAGAGAGAACGCAGGTCGTTGATGCAAAAGTGGCACATATCCATTGACATAGTCTGCAGGAGAGTGCCTAGATAAAGTCTGAGACCTGTAATTCTTCTTTTCTAAAACATCACAAGTTACTTATATAGATAAGATCATAGCCAGAGTTTTTTGGATTTGAGGGGTTGTCTACATAATTTTTACATTCTTCAAGCTTAGCAAGATCCATCCTCATGTTATCTATGTTATGTATGTCAAAAACAATCCTTTTTCCACTACCCCCCACCAATACCCCTACAGATGACTCCACACAAGGAACAAAAAGAAAAAGTGAGAACCACAGCACAAGACCTACAGAGTAAATCTACTATTCTACAATAGCACCAACTTCCAAAACTCAAACAAGGAGTGTGCCCAGAAAAAGGCAACACATAAGTATTGCTGTGGGCTCTAGAACATCCATGCACCTACTTGTAAAACTGAAACAAGTTAAATTACTGCACATCCCTATATAGAAACTCCATTCTAACAGAATACCTGGCCTTAGCCACACACTTATAAACACTCACCAAGTACAGAATAGGTGACCACAAACTAAAAATAGAAATATGTAGACAAAATGTTAAACTGAAACCCCGAGAAGCCACACTCTGCTCTTAGTGCAAGATCAGAGAAATAGATAGAGGTGCATAGAAAGATAGCAACAGTGGCATAGCCAGACCTGATTTGTTCTGGGAGGAGAAACCCAAAGTTAACATGGGCAGGCACTAGGCCTAGAAGTCTGAGCCATGCAAGTTACATAGCTATCAACCAACAATGCCTTAGAATGCACCTGAAAATAAATTTCTAAAGAAACAGTCTGCAACAGCTGTCATGCATCATGAGTAACATTTTACATATTATAAACGCAATGACTTAAGCACATACCATCACTAAACCACATGCACAGTTGTGGAAACCATGCAAGTATATTTAGATGTGTTTCTAGAGACAGTATCCTATAGATGTAATTTGACCAGAAACAAGTCTACTGGAAAGACAAACATCCGAAAACACATTGCAGTGTCCCATAACATGTTCTAAAATCCCTGCTGATGTTATGACAAAAAGATCAACACAGTTTAGCACATATGCTTCAGCTTTGACAAATAAATGCCTATTAATCTGTGTGGAACAACAGTTACACCCTAAATGAAGGTATGGAAAGTGGGG
This sequence comes from Ichthyophis bannanicus, assembly GCA_033557465.1. Lineage (NCBI taxonomy): Eukaryota > Metazoa > Chordata > Amphibia > Gymnophiona > Ichthyophiidae > Ichthyophis > Ichthyophis bannanicus. Next base: position 176,362,188 of record CM066044.1, read on the forward strand.
TCACCTGTACAGAGCAATAGTTACAACCTTAACGCCTTACTGGGCAAACTAAATAGGCCATTTCCGTCTGCATCTGCTGTCATTACTAGTTTACTGTACCTCATCAAATGTTCCATTAGCCACTTTTATTTCAAAAAGAAACCTACTGCATTTAAAAATTATATTATCCTGGCTCGAAAAATATCGAAAATTTAACCTTTCTAAATAATTTTCTAATGCTGCAACCAACTCTCCTGCATGCAAATGAAGTCTGATGTTGATAAAGGATGGGACAGAATCTCAGTGTGAGCCCCGAGCCCAGCACCTCCAGTTCTGTAAACATACCCTGTACTCATAGAAACTCCCTTAATAACCGATGTTCAACAGAAGTAGGACATTTCCATGTATATCTCACTGTGCCAAAGTATGTTCTGATATCCTCTCAGCAACAACACTGACTCCCCTCCACTACCTAGAAGACTGTGAAGTAATAACACCCTGCAAAAAAGACATTCAGAACCTATGTAGCAAATTTGCCATACCATAACATCACAAACTCACAAGTCTCAAACAGCAATAATCAGTACTTAGGAAAAATACTGCAACTAGTGCTAGAACATCAATACACCTTTTCAGGCATTACCTTTGAATAATATTTTTCCAGTCGCTCTTGCCGTCTTCTTCTGCTTGACCTTTCCCTGTCAACCCAATACCCCATTCCCTGCTCCTTCAACAAGAGTCCTTGCTCTTCTGTCCCCAACCAGTGCTTCCCTCTCTCTATCTCCCCTTTTCATTCAACCACACACTCCCTGTTTCCTCCACCAAGTTTTCATTCTCCAACTCAATCTCTAAGCCCATGCTCACTCGCCTTCTCTTCCCAAACTCATTCCAAAACTCTCTTCTCTCCTCCCATTTTCTTGCCACTGTCCTACTCTCTCATGGTTCCTAGTCTCCACGTTCCTGCTGTCTCACTCATTCTCCCACAACCTATTCATCAACACAGCCCCCGAGTCCTCACTCGTTCATACCAGACCGTTCTCTCTCCCACCATTTCACCTTTTCTCCTGGGGCCACTCACTTTTCCTCATACTTGCTCCCAAAATCCCTTGTTCCCAACATCACCCCACCTAATTCAGTCTCTTTTCATTCCACACACTGTCCCATGTTCTTCCCCTGAATCCTCATGCTCTCTCTCCCCATATGCCACTCAATCACTGAGTCTTCTGCTTTGTCCTCTCCAGGCATCCTGGCCTACCAGACTTACGTGGCCATGTTCCTTAAAGATGTCATGCTAGACTTGGAGGACTTCGCTTGCCTCATGTCCGAGGATCATCGCGAGTCCTTTTGAGCTCTTGTAGCTCATGGCAAGGATTGTTTGAAGTTTATGGTCCAGGATGCCTACGACACTTTTAAACTGCTGGTAGGGCAGTGGCTATGGGCATTGCTGCATGGAGGATGGCCTGTCTGCAGTCCTCTGACCTGGAGCAGTGGGTCCAAGACAAGATCCCCAATGTCTCCTGTCGGAGTGAGAACCTCTTCAGTATACCCATGGAGGAAAAGGCCAGGGAGCTGAAGAAGGAACAGGTAATCCTCACCAGGCTCTCCAGTAAGACTGCGGACCCTGTGTGGAAGAAACAATAGGCCAAGAAGGCTTTTTTCCCGCACCCGCGCCAGTGTGTTCCGTCACACTTGCAGCTGCAGTCCAAGGCTCAGGCTCCCAGCTCACAGTAGAAGGAGAAAACCCCAAAGGGACAGCCACTCCCCAGCCCAAGCCAGGTGTGGGGTTTTGACAAGGTCCTCAGGAGCATAGCCAGTTGACCATTGCACTCCGAGGTCCCCCCACACAAGTGGAGGGGCGGCTCATCCATTTTGCCCATCAGTGGCCTCTGGTCACCTCGGATGCCTGGATGCTACAGATCATCCACAGTGGCTATTGGCTGCATTTCACCTAGCTGCTGTCTCCTTACAATCCTGGGGAGTACCCTTGGACTCTGCGCATCGGAGCCTGCTGCAGACCAAGGTTGCGGCCTTGCTGGCTGACCTCGCCATCAAGCCGGTTCCTCCAGCCGAAATCCAGTAGGGTTTCTACTCCAGGTCCTTCCTAGTCCCCAAAAAAGACCAGCGGGTTCTACCCCATTCTAGATCTGCAAAACCTCAACCAGTTCCGATGCGCAAAAAGTTGAAGATGGTCTCATTGGGGATGCTGCTCCCGTTCCTCCTCCAAGATGACTGGCTATGCTCCCTGGATCTGAAGGTTGCATAAGTGCATATTCCGATCCACCAGCATCACAGACAGTACTTTGGTTCATGTTGGATGCCTCTCTTCTGGCTGTTCGCAGCCCCCGGGATCTTCACGAAGTGTCTGATATTTGTGGCCACTTTTCTCTGGACCCTGGAGGTCTTTGTCTTCCCATATCTGAACGACTGCCTCATAAAGAGTCCCACACCATCCAGCGTATGGCAGTCCACCAAGCTCACCATTTGGATTCTCAAAGGTCTCTAGCTGATACAGCAACTGGAGCTCATCGCGGCTGTCCTCGGTGCCACTTGGGCGAGAGCATTTCTGCCAGCAGACTGCCTGCAGTGTCTCACTGAGATGGTGGGTGCATTGCATCGCCAGAACTACACTACAGCCCATGAGCTGCTGCAAGCCCTCAGTCACATGGTGGCCATGGTGCATGTTACCCCTCAGGCCCACCTCTGCATTTGGCAGGCTCAGTGGACAGTGAACACAACGGCAGCAAGCCTCAGGCCGCCAGCAGGACAGGGTGGTCATCACTGTGCTTCTCGTGCAGTCCTTGGAGTGGTGGCTTGTACCTGAAAACTTGCATCGGGGCCTCCCATTCCAACCAGCAGAGATATGCAGACTACTCATGACGGATGCCTACAAGCTCAGCTGTGGTGCACACTTGGATGGTCTCTGCACCCAGGGCCTATGGTCTGAGAGTGAGAGTCTCCATCAGATCAACTTCCTCGAGCTCCAGGCTATTGCGAATGCTCTCCTGCCTTCTGAGCACATATGGTGAATTAGGTGTCCTGGTCCAGATGGACAACCAAGTGGCCATGTTCTTTGTGAATAAACAGGGGTGTACGGACTCATACCTCTGTGCTGGGAGGCTGTTCGCTCTGGACGTTCACCCTGCTCCACAGCATGGACCTTAGGGCAATGTATCTGCCCAACGAGAGCAACGGCCTAGTGGATCACTTCAGCCGGGTGCTTTAGCCACCTGAGTAAACCCTCAAGAGGGAAGTGGTGGATCGGATCTTCTGGGAATGGAGCACTCCCGAAGTGGACCTCTTTGCTATGGCGCAGAATGCTCAGGTAGCTTTCTGCTCTCGTAAGCCAGCCAGCGGCTGCCTGGCCTCAGATGCCTTCCTGCTACACTGGAGGATCGGCCTGCTTTATGCATACCCCCCAATACCGCTTATCGTGAAGATGCTCCAGGCTGAGGGGGAATCCATGATTCTCATCGCTCCTTACTGGCCCTGGCAACCATGGTTCCCGTTACTACTACAGCTCTCACAGAGGAGCCTCACCATCTGGGCTCCAACCGGATTTGATTTCTCAGGAGAGCGGCTCCTTGTTGTATCCCAATGTCAGCTTACTGGTGTTCATAGCGTGAATGCTGAGTGAGTAGCCCTCACGGAACTCACCCGTCCCAAGGGCGTTACTGAGATCTTCCTGGCATCCTGCAAGGAGTCGACATGTAAAGCCTATGCGTTCAAGTGATGGCGTTTTGCCATCTGGTGTTCTGCTCAGCACTGGACCCCTTCGCCTGTCCTGTGGACCAGCAGTTGGAGTATCTTCTGCATCTTTCTTTTTCTGGGCTCAAGTCCAACTCAGTGTGTGTTCACCTCAGCATGATAGGAGCATTTCATCATGGCTGTATGGGGAAGCCTGTATTGGCTCACTCTCTGGTGGGCCATTTCATGCAGGGCTTGCTTCTATCGAAGCCTCCAGTAAAGCCGCCTTCGGCTGCTTGGGACCTGAATGTGGCGCCTTATGCGGGCACCGTTTGATCTGCTGGACGTGTGCCCGCTGAAGTTGTTAACCTGTATGGTCATTTTCCTAGTGGCTGTCATGTTGGCTCAGCGCATTAGTAAGTTCCAGGTGCTGATTGAGCACCTTCCATACACCAGGTTTTGCTAGACCTGGGTGGTGCTCTGCACGAACCCTCGCTTTCTGCGAAAGGTGGTCTTGGCTTTTCATCTAAAACAGTCCATTGTCTTTCCGATGTTCTTTCCCCGACCTCATGCCAGTCGCAGTGAAGTGTGTTGCACATGCTGAATTGCAAGCCTGCTTTGGTGTTCAATTTGGAGCACACGAAGATGCGCCATTGATCCTTCCAGCTATTTGTCTCCTTTGACCCCCATAGACTGGGGGCTGCTGTTCCGAAGCATATGCTATCCCTCTGGCTCACAGACTGCATCACCCATGTGTACTTCTTGGCTGATCTGAGCCTAGAGGGTCATGTCATGCCTCGCAATGTCCGTGTGATGGCTACATCAGTAGCCAACCTCCACTCTGTTTCCGCAGAGTAAATCTGTCAGGCTGTGACATGGTCTTCAGTCCATACCTTCACGTGCCATTACTGTCTGGATGGAGATTCCCGATGGGACAGTGCTTTTGGCCAGGCTATGCTCCGGCATCTCTTTGGGTCTTAGTCAATTCTACCCACCAGCTCTTCTGTCCGTCCAGATTACCTGCTCAAAATCCTCTCAGATTGATGTCTGCTGAGGATACTGAATCAGATAAGTCATTGGGACTACCTCTCTGGTCTTCTTGACTTCTCCAGTTCTTGTTGCCCGGTTGGGCTGTTTATCTCCTCGGCTTCCGGTAGCCTCTAGCTTGGGAGTCCCATACTTGAGGACTTTTCTCTGTGAACAAGCAGGAAATAGCATAGTTACTCACCTGTAGCAGATATTCTCTGTAAACAGCAGGAATAAGTCCTCAAAACCCTCCCACCTCCCTGGGGAGTTGTCTTTCTGGCTCCTGCTATGTGATCATACTGGAGAATATGGCGCCGCAGCGGGCAGGGAAGGCAAAATTTGGAAGCTGGGAGCATTATATGCGGGACTCCATTGGTGATGGCACACATACGTGAGGACTTATTGCTGCTGTTCACAGAGAACATCTGCTACAGGTGAGTAACTTTGCTTTCTTTCCCTTTATGTGCCCCAGTCTACCCATATGTAAATATGCAATGTTATTTCTCCTGGAGCTAGCAGAGGTAACATAGTAACATAGTAAATGACGGCAGATAAAGACCAGCATGGTCCATCCAGTCTGCCCAGCAATACGGCAAGAGTAGGTGCACCTGTCGCTCTGTGCAGGCCACCCCTCCCCATGTCTTCGTTTAGGGGTGGACCCACCACTCTACGTAGGACACCCCTATTTGTTGAGAGGTTAGATGATTCAGTTTATTTTGTTTTTATCTTGTTGCTGTAAAGGGATCCGCTGTGCTTGTCCCATGCTGTTTTGAATTCTGTCACTGTGTTTGCCCCCACCACTTCCATCGGGAGAGCAGTCCAAGCATCCACCACCCTTTCAGTGAAAAAATATTTCCTGACATTGCCTTTCAATTTTCCACCTTGCAGCTTCATGTTATGCCCTCTAGTTTTGCAGCTTCCCAGTCTTTGGAAGAGGTTTGTTTGTTCATCGTTCCTCTTTAAGTATTTAAAGGTCTGAATCATATCTCCCCTATCCCTCCTCTCCTCCAAAGTGTACATATTTAGGTCTTCAAGTCTCTTCTCATAAGGTTTCTTACGCAGGCTCCAAATCATTTTGGTCGCCTTCCTCTGAACAGTTTCCAGTCTCTTTACATCTTTTGCAAGATATGGTCTCCAAAACTGAACACAGTATTCCAAGTGAGGTCTCACCAGTGACCTGTACAGTGGCATAAGTACCTCTTCCTTTCTGCTGGTAATCCCTCTTTGTATGCAGCCCAACATCCTCCTGGCTTTTGCCACTGCCTTGTCGCACTGTTTTGCCACCTTGAGATCCGCAGAAATAATCACACCAAGGTCTTTCTCCTGAACCATGCACACCAACCTCTCGCCCCCCTATCGCGTACATTTCCCTTGGATTTCTGCTATCTAAGTGCATGACACTGCACTTTTTCGCATTAAATCGTAATTGCCAAGCATTAGACCATTCTTCCAGCTTTTCTAGATCTTTCCTCATGTTATCCAGTCCCTCGGGGGAGTCCACTCTGTTGCAAATTTTTGTGTCATCTGCAAAAAGACAGACTTTTCCATTCAGTCCTTCAGCAATATCAGTCACAAATACATTGAACAGTGCCGGGCCCAGGACCGAACCCTGGGGTACCCCGCTAATCACCTTCCTTTCATCCGAGTGAGCTCCATGTACCATCACCTTCTGTTGTCTGTCAGTCAACCAATTTCTAATCCAGTTTGCCATCTTGGGACCCATCCCCAAGCTACTGAGTTTATTGACGCCTCCTATGAGGAACAGTATCAAAGGCTTACAGGATTACAGATCCAGACAGGAGAGAGAGGCTGAGGCCATATGCTAGTTATTGGATATTGTTTTTTAACCAGTTTTGATAGCTGAGATTTTTTCTCGGTGATAAGTAAAAGAAAAAGAGGCAATGCAGTCATACATCTTAAATAACTGAGTTATCACACAAAGTCAATAAAATCATTGAGTCATCTTTCTATTTTTTTAAGGTTAATTTTACTTTGGGTCTTAAAATACAGGAATAAGAGCATATATTTAAAGAACACAGGAAGCGCTGCTGCTTTAGTATATAAAGTCAGATTTAGGATCATCAAGCAGGTGTTTGTTTTGTACAGTCCTAGGTATCTTCACAACTAAATTTGTTATATTTTTTTCTCTCCCCATTATCTCCCTCTCCCTCTGTTGCCCTGCATTTCCTGGAACTGTCTCTCCCGCTGCTTCAGAATACACGGTAAGTACAGGAACATTCAGACAATTATTAGCTGTTGATCAGCTTTCGTACGTCTGCAGCTCGAGGATACTGTCAGAATGAAAACTGTCCCCAGCATGACTTGCTGAAGACAGACGTGGTGGTGATGGTGGCGGAGGAGATGAGTGCAGTGATATCAGCCTTTAAGTTTAGCTGATCCAGTCCTGGTTTTCTTGTTCATTTCCCACGGCATTCTGATCTTTGCAGTCTTGCTTTTCCATGGAAGAGAAAAACTGTGTGAACTTGAGTGCTTAGAGATGGGATCTGGAAAATCTAGACCAAATCAGAATGCTTGAAGATGATATTTAGAAAGATAAAGGACTATCCAGACCAAGGACTGGTTTGAGAATCCCTGATCCAGACTGTTGGGGGTGGGAGGGTAGGTTAGCAACTCCACAGTTCTTAAAAGGCTAGACCACCAGGAAAAGAAACTAATAAAAGGGATAAAGGAAGGAAAACATGTAAGGACTGGATGAAGCTGTAAATCATCAAAGGCTGTGTCTTTGAAAGTAATTGGTAAGAAGGACTCATGTGCGTGGTGTGCTGGGGGACCAGAAGGCAGGGAATTGAGCTTTTTGGATGAAATAGGTCAATGGGCCTATTCAGTGGTGGCAGCTAACTAGTCTAAAGTGGCTAGCTGTCACCGCTGAACCTAAGACACGGATATTCAATGTTGGGGCATTATCCAGTCGCCAGCATTGAATATACGGACAGTCGGATAGCACAGAAGGTAACTGGTAGTGACAATATTCAACCAGTGCCCAGTTAGCTTCAGTAGCGAAAGTTAGGACAGTCTTTACCATATCTTATTTTTGTCACCAAGGGATAACTGAGCAGTGGCTGAATATCACTGCTGCCTGGTTATTCCTGGGTGACGTCCCCAGAACTCCCCATTGCTAGCCACCTAGCGTCAGGGTGCCTAGCGGCAGCACCCAAAGATGTTCAGCTGAATATCACAGTCAGCACGATTAACTTTGTTAGCAAGTCTGCCAACAGTGTTAATCGCTTTAAATATCAGACCCAATGGGTCCGAGTAAAGGCATTTCCACAGTTTACTTATCTATACACCATGTAAATGCCACTGAATGGGATACTCAATAGCAGTAACACGGTTAGTGCCGCTGAATATCCACAACTAGTGCCGCTCAATGTTCCCTCTAATTTTCTGTGGGCTGTGTGCGCATAAAATATCAGCTGTGCAACTTTTGAAGGAAGGTTATATTTTTGTGCGCCACATAACGACACTCGGAGTTATATAATTTAAAATTTGACTACACGTCAGAATACAGTATGTACACCACATTGATTTTAATCAAATTAAATGAAAATAGACGATTACTAAATGAAGCGGGAAATTTCTAGTAATTACAATCATAACTTTTAAATTTTAAGATGTCTGTGTTGTTTTCTATCAGAATCAGAGCCGTAATTATTGTGCGCTCTGTTGTAAAATATGTGCGCTCGCTCGGCGAGGTGTGTGCGCGCGCACATGCGCACAGCTTAGAGGGAACAGTGGTGCCGCTATATGCCCCGATGCTAACCGCTTAGCATTGGGGCATGTCGTGGGCTCGCAGTGTCCCTGGATATTCAATGTCAGGGCTGCATATGACCCCAGCATTGAATATCCTACAGTGCATAGCTGTCCCAGAAGAATATCGGGCCCAGTGTTCTTAGCTGGTAGGAGACGCAATTAGGTCACAAAGTGGGTAGTTTTCACATGGCCCATGTTGTTGCATGGGTAATTCCACTTTGAAATTTCTTAAAGAAAAAGTCCTGCACTGTGAACTGATTAAGTGGGTCACAGGGTGCCTGAAATATTTGGATATATACATTAGTAAGAACTGTCATGTTATGTACAAGAAGAATGTAGTGGACAAAATAGCTAAGATAAAGCCTCTGATTCGCTGGCAGATGCTCCCAGTTTCTTTGCTAGGAAGAGTGGCCTTGGTAAAAATGGTGATTCTGCCTAAGCTGCTCTACTACTACTATTACTACTACTACTATGACACATTTATAAAGCACTACAAGGCATATGCAGCGCTGTACAGACATATATAAGGACAGTCCCTGCTCGTTCTCCAGGAACAAGCAGGAAGTCAGTCCTTACTTATGGGTGACGTTGGCACCGATGGAGCCCGCAAAGAGCAATTCCCAGCTTTCAAAGAAAGCCTTTGGGATTGCTGTCATACATGTGTGGTCCTCTTCCCGCCCAAAGGTGCCATCTTACTCGGTCTCCCTTTTTCCGCCGCGCTCTTCGGGCGCACATCCTCGTCCCTCGGAAAATGTTTTTTCGTGATCCGGCCTTTCAGCCATTTTTCCGATAGCACCGGTCCTCTCCCCTCCCCCTACCTTTGCCCCTGCTTCAGTGGTGGGCTAGGGGGACCTTTTGTTTGTCTCTATTTAGTGTTTCTCTTTTGGGCCCTTTTCGCACCCTTTTTTTGCCAACCGCTGACCTCGAGGGTTTTCAACCTCGCAGGGGCCCTTTTTGCCCCCATGGCCACCGGCTTTAAGAAATGTGACATGTGCTCCAAAAATATGTTGCTCACGGACACCCACGACTTCTGTCTACAGTGCTGGGGGCAGACTACAACCTGGAGCCCTGCTTGCTTTGTAAGAAAATGTCTTCTAAAGCCCTGCTCAGCCGCAAGCAGAAATCTGACGACATTTTCCACAAGGCAGCCCTGGGATTCCTGGTGGCACCTCGCCCTGCCGATCCACCACTTGTGGGGTCTCCCTGTAGTGTCCCTGCGCCCCAGGCATCACTCCAATCAGGGTTCTCTCAAGGTGGAACGGAAAAAGAAGAAGAAGACCTCAAAGTCGCTGTCGGGGGCTCCAGACAAGTGCGAGCGGTCTCGCGCTCGCTCCCTTAGCCCCCCTCGGCGTTCCTTAGAGTCAGACAAGGAGCATCCTTGAAAGGTATCTCGTATGGACATGGAGGCCTCCGGCAATGGCGCACGGTCTCCTGAGGGTCATTCCAGCGAGGACCCCCTCTCCTCCTTTATGCCAGACCTGGTAACCCCGGCGTTGGCGTCGCAGGGACCCATATGCTGGCACTGGAGTGCAGCATTTCTGCCTTCCTTGATGCCCAGCAGGCGCTTTTGCCCAGCATGGCTGGCTCGCGCCCCAAGACCGAGGGTCACCCTACCGGGGTCCTGAAAACTGCCTTGGAAACCCCTGAGAGCCGCAGGCCTCGTGAGGGTCCATAGCACCGGTCTTTCTCGCCGTCCCATTCCTTGGAAGCGAGTTCTTCCAGAACCAGTGCTTCCAGCTCCAAGCGGGTCTCAGCCAGGAGGCACAGGGATCAGCCTGACTCAGAGTCCCTCTCGGATCTCTCGGGCTGGAAATCGGACAGGGACACTTCCCCAGAGACCCGCACCCACAGGGATCTCACCTCTGACTCATCCCCACCCGCCTCTCAAGGGCAGTTGCCTCCCGAGGACACCTCTTTCCTGATGTTTGTGCGTGATATGGCTCGGGCCCTCAACCTGCCTACTCAGACAGAGGAGGAGCCAAGGGCAGAGGAACTTGACATTTTGTAGTACGAGTCTCCACCCAGGAAGTCTCTTACGGTTCCGGTACCGTCCATCCTTTCCCGGCTGCTTCTCCGCATGTGGGAAGCACCCACCTCAGTCCCTATTGTCAGTAAAAGACTCAATGCCATGTACAGAATTCAGCACGGCCTGGGGTTTCAGAAGACCCAGCTTCCTCACATCTCCATGGTAGTCAAGTCTGCGATGCGGAAACAGAAGATCCCGAAATCGCACTCTTCGGTCCCGCCTGGTAGGGAGTCCCGTGCCCTCGATGCCCTCGGGCGCAAGGCTTACCAGGGATCCATGTTGGTGTACTGTATCCAGGCGTACCAAGTATATATGGGTATGCTCCTTCGTGACCTCACTAAAGAGCTCGGCAGATTCTTCGCAGGCCTTGGTGGGGCGTACTTTCTCAGGTTCCAGACTTTCCTGAGGTCAGTCACAGACTGCTCCAAATACCTTTCCCACATCGCATATGACGGGTTCAAGTCTTCTGCCTATGTAGCGGCGGCTGGCATCAAAGCCTGATGTCGGGCATGGCTCCAGTCTTTGGACCTGGAGCAGTGGGTCCAGGAGAAACTCCTAGATGTCCCCTGTCTCGGCGAACAACTGTTTGGCAAGCCTATGGAGGACAAGGCAGTCGAGATTGAGATGGAATTCGTGACTCACAGCCGCCTCTCTCGTAAAACTTCCTTGCACCCATGGAAGAAGCAGCACACCAAAAAGCCTTTCTTCCAAAGAAAAGGGCTCCCCTACCAGGGATACCCACCATACCCGCCTACCCCTGCGCCGACGACCAGCACTCAGGGAAAGGGGGGTGCCCAGGGTCACCGGAAACCCAAGGGGCCCAAGACCCAGCTGCCGACACCACCTCAGCCAGCCCCGGAGTTTTGACGCCGAAAGCATAGCCTCTTGCCCCCCGGGGATGCTTCCACCCGTGGGAGGATGCCTGTCCCTCTTCGCTCCTGAATGGGCGACTATGACATTGAACACCTGGGTCCTGCAGGTGATCCGGGACGGGTATCGTCTTCATCTAGAGAGACTCCTCCCTTCTCCCCGGCGGAACCCACTCGGCTTCCCTCACACCAGACTTGCTTACAGCAAGAGCTGAACAACCTCCTTGGTCAGCAAGTGGTCGAAAGAGTTCCACCGCACCTCCGGGATCGATGATTTTATTCATGGTACTTCCTCATCCCGAGGAGGACGGGGGGCTTGCGTCCCATCCTTGACCTCCAAAATCTGAACAAGTTTCTGGTGCGGGAGAAGTTCAAAATGCTATCCCTTGGCATCCTGCTGCCCTATCTCTGGCAGGGCGATTGGCTATACTCCTTGGATATCAGAGACACTTACGTCCACATTCCAATCCATCCCAAGCACAAGAAGTAGTTGCGTTTCAGGGTGTAGGGAGAGCACTTCCAGTACAAAGTGCTTCCCTTCGGCCTCATATCTGCTCCACAAATCTTCACCAAGTACCTGTCAGCAGCCACAGCACACCTCCGGCTGCAGGGCATATTCATCTATCCTTATGGTTTATGGTTTAGGCATTTGATATACCGCCCTTTACTTATGCATCAGAGCGGTTTACAGGTATATACTAACAGGTACTTTTTTATTCCCTTGTCCCCGAAGGGCTCACAATCTAAGTGTACCTGAGGCAATGGAGGGTTAAGTGGCTTGCCCAAGGCCACAAGGAGCAGCCATGGGACTAGAGACCTCAGTCCCTCCGGCCTGAGGTTACTTGTCCCCATGCGGGAATTGAACCTCCGGCCCTCCGGCCTGAGGTAACCTGTCCTTACCTAGACAATTGGCTCGTCTCAGGTGCCTCGGCAGAGGAGGCTCACCTCTCGGTGTTGCACACAGTCCTCCTCCTTGAATGCCTCGGTTTCCTGATCAAGTACTCCAAATCCCACCTCACACCGGTGCGGACCCTGGAGTTCATTGGCGCTCTTCTTGACACAGAACGTGTGACCGCCTTCCTGCCTTGAGCTTGTGCGGATCGGCTCTGCGCTCTGCTGCCGAGATCCAAGCCTGCCCAGGGTCTCGGCACGGACCATTTTGCGCCTCCTGGGGCACATGGCCTCGACTGTTCACGTGCGGCCCAGTGGTGCCTCAGAGCGCAATGGGCCCAAGCCTCAGGCCACCTCCGGGACCCCGTCCAGGTGTCTCGCAGCCTAGTCGTCCCTAGTCTGGTGGCAGGACCCCCAGAGCCGTCTTCATGGCATATCCTTTCAGGCTCGTCTGCACAAACTCATCTTGACAACGGATGCCTCGCTGTTGGGCTGGGGAACCCACTGCGACCACCTCTGCACACAGGGGCAGTGGTCACCCGAGAAGTCTCAACAGCAGATCAACCTGCTCGTGCTTCGAGCAGTCTGGTTGGCCTTGAAGGTCTTCGAGTACCACCTGAAAGGCAGGTCGGTGCTTGTGCAGACCAACAATTGAGTTGCAATGTTCTACATAAACAAGGAGGGGGGCACAGGCTCCTGCCTCCTCTGTCAGAAGGCAGTCCTCCTCTGCTCCTTTGCAGTGCGTCGGGGCATGACCCTACAGGCTGTCTTCCTCCCAGGCCAAGACAATGTCCTCACGGACAGGCTCAGCAGGCTTCTCCGCCCACACGAGTGGCGTTTGAGTCCAGAGGTGGCTCTCCACATGTTCCGCCTCTGGGGGACGCCATCCATGGACCTGTTCGCCAGCCCGACGAACACGCAGCTCCCCCACTTCTGCGGGTCAATTCCACACCCGAGCAGGGTGGCCCCAGATGCGTTCTTCCTGAACTGGACCTCTGGGCTTCTGTATGCGTTCACACCACTCCTCTCATTGCAAGGACCCTTTACAAGATCCAGCGTGACCGAGCCTCGGTGATTCTCATGGCACCTTTGTGGCCTTGACAGCCTTGGTTCCCGTTTTGCTCCGGCTCTCATCTGAGCCTCCGGTTTCCCTGGGCAGTGCCCCCGATCTACTGACACAAGAGGAGGGATGGGTGCTTCACCCGAACTTGGTCTCTCTGTCCCTGATGGCCTGGTGGCTGAACAGGTCTCTCTAGCCTCTCTGTACCTCCCAGAGGAGATCGAGGACGACATCCTTGTATCAAGGAAGGACTCGACGAGGCGGGCTTATGTCCTGAAGTGGCAGCAGTTTTCGATCTGGTGCTCCGAGCTTCAGATCGACCCCCCTTCTCCTGCTCCACCCGTTGGATCCTCCAGTACCTTCTCCACCTCTCCCGGGTGGGTCTCAAGTCCAACTCGGTCAGAGTTCACCTGAGCGCCATTTCAGCCAACCACTTGCCCGTCGAGGGCAAACCCCTCTCGGGCCCGCCTCTGGTCTCCCGCTTCATGTGGGGCCTCCTGCTGACCAAACCCCCATCCGGTCTCCCCCGGCGGAAAGGGACCTGAACATCGTGCTCATGCAGCTGATGTGGCCGCCCTTTGAGCCGATGGCGACATGCTCACTCCGGCACCTCTCCTGGAAGGTGGTCTTCCTGGTGGCACTGACCTTGGCGTGCTAAGTCAGCGAACTTCAAACCCTCATGGCCGAGGCCCCCTACCCAGATTTTACACGTACAGGGTGGTCCTTCGCACCCACTCCAAGTTCCTACCGAAGGATTTCCACCTCAGTCAGGAGGTGGTCTTGCTGACTTTTTTCCCGAGACCTCACGCAGACCGGGCATTGGAGGTCCTGCATACACTCGACTGCAAGAGGGCTCTCGCATTCTACCTGCAGCACACCCAGGGTCATCACAAGTCCAAGCGGCTCTTCATCGCCTACGATCCCAACCGCCTGGGGCTGGCAGTTACCAAGCGCACCTTCTCCATCTGGATGGCGGACTGCATCGCCTTCGCCCAGACAAAAGCAGGCGACCCACTAGATGTTGGGTCACTGCACACGGCATCTGCGCCAGGGCAGCATCGATGGCTTCGCTGCACTCAGTGCCTCTGATGGACATCGGCCGGGCTGCGATCTGGTCTTCAGCGAATACCTTCGCTTCGCATTATTGCCTGGAGAGGAAGTCCTGTCGGGAGAGCGCCTTCGGCCAGACTGTACTCCGTAGTCTGTTTGGGGTATAAGCAACTCCTGCCCTCCGACCTTTCTTCTGCGGCTACCAAGGGCCTGAGAACCCGGGTTTCCTTCGGACATCGGCTTCTGCTCACGGTCTTGTGGAGGCATTTTTTGGCTTACAGGTTCGGCAGCCTGTAGCTGGGGTGTCCCATAAGTGAGGACTGACTTCCTGCTTCTTCCTGGAGAAAGCCTAGTTACTCACCTGTAACAGGTGTTCTCCAGGGATAGCAGGAATCAGTCCTCACTACCCTCCCACCTCCCCTGAAGAGTTGCTATTTTTTTTATCCTTCCCTTGCTATCTGCTTAGTAGGGCTTTAGCTATGGGACCTGACTGAGCAAGATGGCACCTTTGGGTGGGAAGAGAACAACACATTTGCGGCAGCAATCCCAAAGGCTTTCTTTGAAAGATGGGGAATTACTCCGCACGGGCTCTGTCGGTGCTGACGTCACCCATAAGTGAGGACTAATTCCTGCTGTCCCTGGAGAACACCTGTACAGGTGAGTAACTAAGCTTTAGAGCTTACAATCTAATTAAGACAGACAAGACAAAAAATAAGAATACGGGGAAAAGTGAAGGGTGAGGATCCAAAAGCAGCTTCAAAGAATTGAGCCTTCAGCATGGACTTGAAAAGGGGCAGAAATGAAGCCTGGCACACAGACTCAGGGAGTTTGTTCCAGACATAAAGAGTAGAAAGATGAAAGGACTGAAGTCTGGAGTTGGCAGTGGAAGAAAAGACCAAAGACAGAAGTAAGCCAGTAGAAGAGCGGAGTTCACGAGGAGGGGTGTAGGGAGAGAGGAGAGAGAAAAGGTAGTGAGGAGCAGAAGAGTGAACACACTTATAGGTCAGCAGAAGAAGCTCGAATTGGATACAGAAATGGAAAGGAAGCCAGTGAAGTGATTTGAGAAGAGGGGCTATGAGTATATCGAGGCTGCTGAAAGATTAGTTGTGCAAGAGTTCTGAACAGATTAAAGGGACGTGGCTAAGAGGGAGACCAGCAAGAAGGAGCTTGCAATAGTCGAGATGGGAAGTAATTAGAGATTGGAAAAGTGTTTTAGTAGTGTGTTCAGAAAGGAAGGGGCAAATTTTGTTAATGTTATAGAGAAAGAATCAACAGGTTGTAGCTATCTGTTGGATTTGTGAAGAGAAGAAAAAGGAGGAGTCAAAGATGACCCCAAGGTTGCGGGCTGAGGAAACATGAAGTAGAAAAGTGTTATCCACTGTCACCAGCAGAGGCTAAACTAGAGTTATTTAGCTTAGTTCACTACTGGCCCTGACCTTTCTATAGAAAGAAAGTGTAGTTGCAAGTCGAGGGTCAGGTTTAAACAAGGATTTATTCCCCTCCCGGGGTTTTGCTGGACTTTCAAAAATAATACACCTCCAAACTCAAAAGATAACCATACTTCTGGTATAAACAAATGGATAAAGAAAAGTAGCTTCTTGCTTCACAAATTAAATGACAAAACAGAATATCCTCAAGGTAAACACCTAGGCAGTTTCCACTGTGCAGACCTGTCTCTCTAGCAGGCTTATCTGCTCTCAGCGCAGAGAGGTCTCTTCAGTCATCACTAGAGAACAGTCCATCTTTTCCTCATAAGATAAACCTTCATTCTGGTCAGTACACATGGGCTCCTCAAGTGACTCGTCTTCCCTCTGGCAGAGAGTTTGTAACCTCCTCCAGTCAGTGACTGGTCTCTCCTCAAAACTCTCTTCCTGGTCAGGGAGATAATTATCTGAGCCTTGATAAAATTGCTTTTCAGCTTTTCTGTTACACCTTGCTCTTGTCAGTTTGCTGCCAGGCTTCTCACACAAACATTCAGGCTCTGCTCTCATACAAATATCCTGAAGCAGTTCACTATCTCTATTATAAGGATGTGAATACCTTAAAAGCTTCTGGCTTTCATTAGCAAAGGGTTTTCTGTGGTTAAACTCACGGTTGGAGAATGACTGCCTGTTATGTCTCCCAGCCCTTCTTGGCTTCTTATTCCAGGCCTCAGAATACCCAGGGTTAGGCTGAAAATACTCTGACCTTTTGTTGAAGGGTTTTAGGTTCTCTCTGACCTGCCAGGTTTCACAAACGCTTGCAGCTTCTGTGTCATCAAAACCTTCGTCAGTAATCATACAGGAATCACATTCAGCCTCTCTTCCTGGATTCTCTCTCTCCTGGACTCGAGCATAATAAGGATTCTCCTTTCTGGCCTGCTCCCAAGCTCTGGCCCGTTCCTGCTCCTGCACTCGAACTAACTCTGTCTGCCTGCCTGCTTTCTTATGCAGAGTTATGGGCGTTTTCCTGCACATGTGCAGAGTGTTTCCCTCAGTGTTTGGGGAGTGTCTGTTGGCTGGGCGTGCCTTCAGGTCTCGTGCCTCAGCCTGCTCTGGTTGCCTATAGCAACTAGGAAGCTTTTTCTCTCCCTTTCTGTCAGAGTCTGTGCTGTACTCTTCAGCTTTTTGTGTCTTAAAGTTACAGGGCACATTTTCGGTGTTACACATCCCCCTTCTTAAGACATTACGAGCTGCTGACGTCCCCGTCGGACAGCGCGTAATTCTGCTCAACGCATCCGCATTACCATGCAGCTTCCCTGCACGGTGCTGTACCTCAAAACTAAAGGCTTGCAAAGCTAAATGCCAGCGCGTCAGTCGTGCATTATTGTTGCGCATTTGGCTTAGCCATTTTAACGGTGCATGATCTGTTATTAATATAAATTTTCGCCCTGTCACATAATATCGCAATGCTTCTACCGCCCATTTGATGGCTAAGCATTCCCTTTCTACAGTAGAATACTTCCGCTCCGCATTGGACAGTTTCCTACTTAAGTAGGTAATCGGGTGTTCTACACCATCAAATTTCTGGGACATAACTGCCCCCAGTCCAGTCTCAGAAGCGTCTGTCTGGATAATGAATGGAAGCCGGAAGTCAACTCCCTTTAATACAGGAGCTTTACACAACTTCTCTTTAAGAGCGATAAAAGTCTCCTCGGCCTCGGGAGTCCAATGCACTTTATTTGGGGCATTTTTCCTAATCATGTCTGTAAAAAGGCTGCTCTCCTCCGCAAACCTGGGGATAAACCGCCGGTAGTAGCCGATTAGGCCCAAGAAGCTGCGGACATGCTTCTTTTCTACCGGTCGTGGGAAGTTCCGGACACTCTCTATTTTGTCCGCTAGAGGCTTTACCATCCCATTCCCAACTAAATGACCCAGGTATTTGGCTTCCTTAGCCGCAAAAAGACATTTTTTGGGGTTCAAAGTGAGACCCGCTTTTCGAATGGCGTTTAATACCGCCTCTACCCGTGATAGGTGTTCTAGCCAGGTGCCGCTATGGATAATAACGTCATCCATATAGGCCAACGCGTAATCTTGATGTGGCCTTAGGACCTGGTCAATAAGACGCTGGCACGTTGCCGCTGCGCCCTGTAGCCCAAATGGCATACGCCTAAACTGGTATAGGCCTAAAGGGGTGGAAAAAGCTGTTTTTGGCTTCGAATCCCTCGTCAAGGGGATTTGCCAATAACCCTTGGTTAAATCGAGGGTTGTTAGAAACCGGGCCTGCCCTAGCCGATCTAACAGATCGTCGATTCTTGGCATGGGGTATGCGTCAAATTGTGAGATCGCATTTACCTGCCTAAAATCAATACAAAAACGAAGGGAGCCATCCGGTTTTGGGACGAGGACTATTGGGCTAGACCAAGGACTATGAGATTCCTCGATCACCCCCATTTCCACCATTTCCTTGACTTGGGCAATGACCTCGTTTTGCTTCGCCTCTGGCAACCTATAGGGGCGTTGTCTAATAACTTTCCCCGGAACTGTAATGACCTCATGGGCTACCAGGCGTGTTTCACCGGGCACCGCTGTCAAAACATCGGAGAATTTCCTTAATAGCCGGGCTAACTCTACCTGCTGATGTTCAGACAGGTCAGTACCTGTACGTATTTCGGGTTGTTCCCTCCAATCTGAGAGCTGAGGGCCTAAGTCCTCCTCTTTCCTTTCCTCAGCGATGGCTGCTAAGCCCTTAACATCTTTTCTGCCTGTGGAGCCAAACCCCCCAGACCCACGGCCTGTAGAGGTTAATGAGGATGTCTCTAACAATACCGGGAAGCCCACCCGTTCACATATCAACTGGGCTATTCTTTCACCCCTTTTTATTATGAAATCTTCTTCCCCGAAGTTAAACAGTAGGGCCTTGACCACCCCCCGATAATCCGGGTCTATTACCCCGGCCCCAATGTCAATTGAATGATTGACCGCTAGGCCAGACCGCGGTGCTATGCGGCCATAACATCCTTCGGGGATTTGAATGCTCAACCCGGTATCCACGAGGGCTTTCCCTCTCTTGGGGACTACTGTATCCTCATTGCTGAAGAGGTCATAGCCCGCTGAGGCTTCAGTAGCTCTTTGGGGACTCTTTACCTGCTGGGATGTTTTCGTGAAGTGCAACACAAACCCTTTTTTAATTGGGGTTTTCCCTTCCACCCGGGGTTTCCCAAATAAAGCACTTGGGATCTTTTGTGCAATGGCTTCAGTTATGGGGGTTTCGGACGATACCTCTCCCCTTAGTGGTTCTTCGGGGCCTACTTTCCCCTCAAGGCCTTTCCCCAATTCCTCCTTAAACGGGGGCCAGTCACGGCCTAGGACCACCTTAAAGGGAAGTCGGGGGACAACTGCCATGTATACCTTTCCTCTGGTATTCAACCCATTCACACTCATGTCATATATCGGGTAAAAAGAGGAAGCACCATGCACACATCGCACTTTCACACGACCATCCGTACTATCCCACTGGGTAGGATTGTGGGCCTGAATGGCCTTCCACATTTCCTGGGAGACCATACTCTGGTCTGCCCCAGAATCCAGGAGTGCCACCGCATCTATACCCTCCACTTGGACATCTATAATAAACTCCTCCCCACCGTGTATTTCTCTCCCTGATACAAGGGCTATGTGTTCTTTACAGTCCCTATATACATGACCATTTTTTCCACAGTGGAAACATCTTATCAGATTATTATAGCTTTTTACATTTTCTTTTGAGACCGTAGAAGCATAAGCTTTCCTTATACCAGGCATCCTTCCCATGCCTGTTACCCGCATCATACTATTACTAGAAGCTCCGGCCAATGCAGCTTCAAAATAGCATTCGGTCATTTCCGCTGCTTCTCTAGTGGATTGACATTTTTGTAACAGCAGAAAAGCTTTTACTTCGGCGGGTACAGCTTCAAAATACTGCTCTAGCAGCACCGCATCCATTAAAGTTTCTATCGTGGCCCTTTCTGGAGCCAACCACTTTGCTGCTAAACCTTTCAACCTCTGCATTAAAGCTTTAGGTGTCTCCTGGGGCAAGAGCCTTGCCTCCCTAAAAAGTCGGCGATAATGTGTAGGTGTTAAACCTAGCCTATCTTGAACTGCCAATTTTACATCTGGATAACTGGTCACTAGGCCAGCGGGCATCGCCTTATAGGCCGCCAATGCCTCTCCAGTTAATGACATGGCGAATCGGACTGCCCATTGGTCTAGGGGCCATTTAGCCGCCTGAGCGATTCGCTCGAATGCGTCCGAATAATCATCAAAGTTATCACTTTTTTGTAAAGGTCCTAGTGCCAATGCACCATAGTGTTGTACTCCTACCGCCGCTGGTACTGGTACATTTTCCTCCGCAGCCGTAGTAGTGGATGTCCGCTGTAGTAGCGTGGTCACCAAGTCCAACAGGGGCTTTTGTTGCGCAGCCAGTGCTGCCATAGTCCTGTCCTGGGCCTGTCGTGCCAGCTCACTTTGGGCCTTCCACTGCTCTTCCATCCATTCCATCATTTCTTTGGAATCCATCTTGGTGCTTGCGGTATACCTGTATAGGCGAGAAAAAAACAGAGGGCCCACCAAGTGCGGCACACAATATATTTCCTTCTCCCTATCTACTTTTATCCAGATATCTCTCTCCCCCTTTCTCCACAATCCTTACCACCCGTGCCCAGCCACTTGTACCTTAGCACGGTGAAGGATCTTATTTTGAGAAAGGTTCTCTGCACCTCCGTCCGGTCAGCTTGTGGATGTCCTCTTAGTATCAGGATTTTCTTCCTCTCAGGATTTCCTTTGCTGCTGTGAGTTTTTTTCTTTTTTTTTTTTTTTTTTTCTTCCAATCTGTTTCTCTTTTGAAAAAACTTTGGATAGTAGTATTGCTTTTTTTTTTTTTTTTTCAAAAATCCAACGTGCTACGCCATTTTATATGTCACCAGCAGAGGCTAAACTAGAGTTATTTAGCTTAGTTCACTACTGGCCCTGACCTTTCTATAGAAAGAAAGTGTAGTTGCAAGTCGAGGGTCAGGTTTAAACAAGGATTTATTCCCCTCCCGGGGTTTTGCTGGACTTTCAAAAATAATACACCTCCAAACTCAAAAGATAACCATACTTCTGGTATAAACAAATGGATAAAGAAAAGTAGCTTCTTGCTTCACAAATTAAATGACAAAACAGAATATCCTCAAGGTAAACACCTAGGCAGTTTCCACTGTGCAGACCTGTCTCTCTAGCAGGCTTATCTGCTCTCAGCGCAGAGAGGTCTCTTCAGTCATCACTAGAGAACAGTCCATCTTTTCCTCATAAGATAAACCTTCATTCTGGTCAGTACACATGGGCTCCTCAAGTGACTCGTCTTCCCTCTGGCAGAGAGTTTGTAACCTCCTCCAGTCAGTGACTGGTCTCTCCTCAAAACTCTCTTCCTGGTCAGGGAGATAATTATCTGAGCCTTGATAAAATTGCTTTTCAGCTTTTCTGTTACACCTTGCTCTTGTCAGTTTGCTGCCAGGCTTCTCACACAAACATTCAGGCTCTGCTCTCATACAAATATCCTGAAGCAGTTCACTATCTCTATTATAAGGATGTGAATACCTTAAAAGCTTCTGGCTTTCATTAGCAAAGGGTTTTCTGTGGTTAAACTCACGGTTGGAGAATGACTGCCTGTTATGTCTCCCAGCCCTTCTTGGCTTCTTATTCCAGGCCTCAGAATACCCAGGGTTAGGCTGAAAATACTCTGACCTTTTGTTGAAGGGTTTTAGGTTCTCTCTGACCTGCCAGGTTTCACAAACGCTTGCAGCTTCTGTGTCATCAAAACCTTCGTCAGTAATCATACAGGAATCACATTCAGCCTCTCTTCCTGGATTCTCTCTCTCCTGGACTCGAGCATAATAAGGATTCTCCTTTCTGGCCTGCTCCCAAGCTCTGGCCCGTTCCTGCTCCTGCACTCGAACTAACTCTGTCTGCCTGCCTGCTTTCTTATGCAGAGTTATGGGCGTTTTCCTGCACATGTGCAGAGTGTTTCCCTCAGTGTTTGGGGAGTGTCTGTTGGCTGGGCGTGCCTTCAGGTCTCGTGCCTCAGCCTGCTCTGGTTGCCTATAGCAACTAGGAAGCTTTTTCTCTCCCTTTCTGTCAGAGTCTGTGCCGTACTCTTCAGCTTTTTGTGTCTTAAAGTTACAGGGCACATTTTCGGTGTTACACCACAGAGATAGAGAAAGGAGAAAGGGGGAGGAAGGCTTAAGGGGAAAAATAAGAAGTTTGGGTTTGGCTATGTTTTAATCTCAAATGGTAGTGAGATATCCAGGTGGCAATGCCAGACAGACAGGCAGAGATGTGGGTCTGGAGTGTAGAGATATCAGGAGTAGAAAGATAGGTCTGAGAATCATCAGCATAAAAATGATACTGAAATCCATCGGAGGAGATGACAGCACCAAGGGACTGGGTGTAACGAGAGAAAAGGAGAGGGCCGAGAACAGATTCCTGGGGTACACCAATTGAGAGAGGAATAGCAGTAGAGGAGGAACCACCAGAAGAAACACTAAAAGAGTGATGGGGGAAGATCCAAGAGAGGGCGTGTTACAGAGACAGCTGTTCCTGACGTCATTTCCTAATGCCGCGTCGGAGGAAGGTGCGGTTCGGGTTAGCTCCCCAGACTCCCTTACCAGTGTCCTCCGAGTTAGAGAGAGCCACGATAGCTTGGTCCTCTAGATGCATTTCTTCGTCGGGAAGGTCAACCACAAGTGGGGGTGAGAAGCCCAGTTGAGAGTTCGCCGGAGCTGGTGAGCTCGGCATCACCTTCGGGCAGTGACCTGATGCCCCCGGAAGTGAGGAGACCACCGAAGCTAGCGTGTGTTGGGGAGCGGTTGAACGGTGACAACACTGTGGTGCCTCATTCAGGTGTTTCTTCAGAGTTGCTGGGGTCGCCGCTGAGCGTGACTGCGAGTGGGGAAGTGTCCTCGCGAGTTCCTTCTGCCCCAGGTACGCTTGGATTACAGCAGCTGACGGCGGAAGTAAGGGGAGCAGTTTCTTCACCAGGATCGGCTCCTGAGATGGCACTGCCTACAGTCGAGCATCTGCCCTTTTCCTTTGAATTGCAGAGACCGGAGCAATTTACACTTGAAGCCATTTGGTCGGCTATTAAGCAACTCAGTGAGGCTATTATCCCCCCAAGTTCAAAGCTTAAAGGCTCAGGTGGTGTTGGCTGAGAGGAATTGCTCTTTGAATTCTGTGGCCATCAATACCTTAAAATCTACAGTTACTGAGTCTTCTGGTCAAATTGAGCGTTTGGATTCCCAGACGGAGGCTTTGATGAAGGACTTTAGTAATTTGAGAAGTCGGATGGAAGCATTGGATAACCATTCAAGATTGACTTACTTATGTATGATTAATTTTCCAAAAGTGGCGGGTATTTCTGCTAAAGATATGTTTAAAGCTTATATGTTAGAGGTGCTTGGGGTGTCCTCTGAGCTTTTTCCACCATTGGTTAAGATATATTATATTCCTATGGGTCAAAAGGTTTCTTCAGATGCTGTTGTACCCGGTTTACAAGAGGTAGATGTTCTAAATCCTAATGCCGCGTCGGAGGAAGGTGCGGTTCGGGTTAGCTCCCCAGACTCCCTTACCAGTGTCCTCCGTACCTAGCAGTTTGGGGAAACTGCTAGGTACGTATGACCTAGATTGGCCACTCTTGGAAACAGGATACTGGGCTTGATGGACCTTGGTCTGACCCAGTATGGCATATCTTATGTTCTTATAAATCTCACACCTATGTTAGAATCATCAGATATATAGATGTAGCCACCCCGGCTACTTGCTTAATAACTTTTGCCTTGACATCTGACAGGGAATGGCTTTGTAAAAATGTTCTTTAAGAAGAGAAATGTTGTTTTTAAGGTTTGCCTGGTCCGCATGTTTCCTGATTTGGCAAGGAAAACCCAAAGACCCAGAAAAATATTTTTAATTCTGCGTCCGAGGGTCTCCCAATTGGGTGGGCTCTTCTTTTTGAAATACTCTTGTAAGTGTCTTGTGAAATTAGAAGGTAATTTATATATTTTTTTTCCATCTCAATTGATTTCCTTTTTGAATTGCCCGAGGGGCCCTTACTGGTGGGTCTATCTCCTGTTCTACTCCATCTTGATTAAAGGTGGGCTGATATGTCTCTGTTTAATTCCTATTAGAGTATTTTGTTGTATGTGTCCTGTTTTTGGATCTTTCCATATTGTGGACTAGAGCGGGAATTTCAGCTTAATGTATTTCTTCTGGATTTTTCCTATGTGTTATTTTATTCTCTGATTTCCCGATTTCCTTGCAAGTGTACCTATCCTTGTAATTATTGATTATTCTATAAATAAAAAGTTTTAAAAAAAGAGTGATGGGAGAGATGAGAAGAGAACCAGGACAGTACATAGTCCCTAAAACCATGGCAAACTATGCCCATTTGGGTAAAAAAACCAAGGAGATATAATACTAAACAATCATACGTACATTTATCTGGTGGTCCAGAATCCCCAAAATACATTACTCGAAGTTGATTCTAGAACAACATAGGGGAGGAGCTGGGATGCCAACAAGGGTATACAGCATAACAGCACTAATATAATGAGTGCATGAAGACTATTTTGGAGATTCTAGGTAGCCTCCGAGGGATCTCTTGAAAGGGTGGTGCAAATTGTGGACCTTCATGAGTGTGCTTTGTTTGAGGCACAGTCATGGGGGGGGGCAGGTGGGAAACAACAGACAATTGATTGTCTCCTTTTGGATGGTGTTGAAATGGTGGAGGAATAACGGTTATACAGTTGTGGTCAACATTATTGGCACCCTTGCATATCAGCCTCTTAGGGCCAAATTTCAGTCATCCAGATTTTGGAAGGTGAAACCAAACTTGAGCTCTTTGGCAATTCAGGCCAGTGCTACATTTACAGGCAAAGAAATGAAGCTTATAAGGAAAAAAACCACCCTTCCTACAGTTAAATATGGTGGAGGTTCCATAGTGTTGTTGGGCTGTTTTGCTGCCTCAGGATCTGGAGACCTGGAATGTATAAAGGATTCATGAAGCCAGAGGACTACCAAGGTATTTTGGAGCAAAATGTGCTACCTAGTGTCAGCAAGCTAGGTCTGGGTCGAAGATCTTGGGTCCTCCAGCAGAACAATGACCCAAAACATACATCCAAAAGTACACAAGAATGGTTAAAAAGAAAAAAATGGACTGCTTTAAACAGGCCAGCAATAAGTCCTGATCTCTTTCCAATCGAGAACCTTTGGAAAGAATTGAAATCTGCCATTGGTAAAAGGATTCCTGGAAACGTTCATGAGCTGGAACAAATTGCAGTTGAAGAGTGGGAGAAACTACCAGCAGATAGATGTACAAAACATATAGATGGCTACAGGAAACATTTGGAGGCTGTATCACTGCCAAGGGTTGTGCAACCAAGTATTAGTGAAGGATGCCATTAATCCTGTCCAGGTCATATTTAGTTTTTTTCTCAATAATTACTATGTCTAACTTGCATAGACATCTTTTTTTATTTTTATTATTATTCCTAGCTTGGGAGTGGTGTAAATCCTATCTAGCTGACCGATGGCAACATGTACAGATGGGATCCATCACATCCGAACCATTCCAGCAACATCAGGGAGTACCCCAAGGCTCTTGTCTGTCCGCGCTACTCTTTAACGTGTACATGCAGCCTATATGCGAAATCATCCGCTCATTCAATATCTCCAGCCTGATCTATGCAGATGATGTCCTGCTGTTTGCACCAATCAAAGTTATGCATCCTGACTTTACCGCCCTAGTGGAATGCTTCATTGCAATCACTGACTGGCTCCAAGACCAGAACCTCCGCATAAACTTCAAGAAAACTGAGGTCCTGTTCATCGCAAAGAACAAAAACTTCTCGCCTCCCACTACCTTGAAGGTGAGAGATGCTGAGCTCCCAAGCAAGCCCGCAATACGCTACTTGGGTGTTACGCTTGACCAACATCTTGACTTCAAAGAGCACATAAGGAACACTAGCAGGACTATATACAATAAAATCAAAACACTAAGGCACCTAAGACCCATGTTAGCCCCCAACGAGTTCCGAACAATATTCCAGGCGCTGGTAACACCTCATTTCGACTATGCGAACATCATTCTGCATGGTCTCCCCAAGAGCACCCTCAACCCTTTACAACTTGCAATGAACGTGGCTGCCCGCATTCTCTGTGGATTATCCAGAAGAACCCACATCACTCCCATCCTTAAGGACCTTCATTGGCTACTGATAAACTGCAGGCTCGCATACAAGGCACTACTCCTCATCTTCAAAGCCAACAACAAGATATCCCCCTCATCCCTCACAGCCCTCATCACCCCCACCTCCAACAACAGGTCCAGAAGGACAGTAGCTGCCAACACGTTGGTTATCTCCATGGAATCTACAAAATGTACACAAGCAACTAGGAATAGAGCCTTCGCTTTCTATGCTCCAAAGTGCTGGAACAACCTCCCACCAAATATCAGATTGATCAGAGACCTTACACAATTCAGGAAAGCCCTCAAGCATCACCTATTCCTTCTACATTTCTCGCAGCAAAACGATACTCAACCCCCTCCCACGCCCCAATCCACTCAAGCAGCACCCATCACATTACATTGGAGTGGAGGAGTGGCCTAGTGGTTGGGGCAAGGTACTTCAGGCCGGAAGGTCAGGGGTTCAAATCCCACTAGAGGACAGCAACCTTGGGCCAGAAGGACTGGGGTGTCTAGTCCCACAGGTGCTCCTTGTGGTCTTGGGCAAGCCACTTAACCCTCCATAGCCCATGTTCCCTGTAAAATAGTTATCTCCAAGTTATAATGCCCTGTTCAATGTAATTTCAGTTTGTTCAATGTAAACCGCACTGATGCAGAATAGCGCGGTATATAAGAGAATGTAAATAAATAAAAATAAATAAATAAAACATACTAGGACAAACCGAGACGCAGAACCATCCATCGGGTACGTTCATCAGTATCATTCTAAAGCGTATATATCAGATCGAGGACAGAATACTATGAATATGACTAATACCTATACTGTAACAATTAACATGTGTTGATATACATATGATATGATTAATGTAATAACCGATAAGATCCAGTCTTAACCATGCAGTTTGGGTCTAACATCTAATATGTAAATAGTTACCTCGCCACATGTTTGATGGTGAATATGTAAATAGTTCACCCAGTTTCAGCTCCAAGTTACCGATCCTGTTCAATGTAAGCACAAGCCAGACCTGACTGGTCTTGTGCATGAATTGTTAATTGTAAACTGCACTGATAATAAAGAGCGCGGTATAAAAAAGCGTTTAAATAAAATAAATAACTATGTCTTTGAACATACTATTAAAATATTATGATGACATACAGTTGAAATATTTCTAATTATTTCTCAAGAGGCATTGCTCATGTTAACGCTGTTGGGGAATCCACTCTTCCCCAAGGCAGGGCCACTCCAAGCAGTGTGGCCGCATAGGGCACAAGTACAGGAGGGGCACTAAATCCATCACAGGGCTTCCAGGAAGCCCAGTAAGAGCAAATTCTTACATTCAGCTAAGAAGAGACACTAGGTTCATGAGTCGCACAGGGTGCATTTCTAGCTAGAAAAAGTCTTGCCCTCAGGCTGGGTAAACTGGTTTCTGAAAAACAGTGAGAACAGGGGAGCAAAACTCTGGAATATTTTGTTATGAGTTAAAAAAGGAGAGACCTCATCATTTGAACAGGTTAAAGTGAAATGCCAACTCCCAACGACAAACACAGGAGAAGAGGTCCGCTTCTGCTTTGGCAAATGCCAACTCCCAAACAACCAGTTTTGGGTCTATCTGCAAATATACCATTACTATCATTTATTATGTAGTAATTATAAGGGGGACCTGGAATATGGTGAACTGGATAAGTAATTTGTTTGGATACCCCATGCTTCAATGGTATAAGTTGATCAGGGGGGTCACCATATATATCTACCTGGATCAGCTCACAAATATCTGGGCTAAGGAGCTGTCAATCGAGTGGGCAGCCAAAGACATAATAATGTCATTTACAGAAATCCAGGATATGACAAAATGCAATTTAAGATTCTTCATTGGGCCCTGTATCCTGGGACAGAGTCAGCATTAAAATTATGGACATATAGGACCTGCATTAAGTGTAAACATCAAACAGGGACTTTGGTAGATTCCTTTCTGGAATATGACTCTTGTTGATTTGCGGGGTCATTCTGAGCCGCAAATAGCGTCCCATTGGGATGTCCATCCCCGCTATTCGGTCCTCTTTGCCTTCCCCGACTAACCTCCCTGTACAAACAAGGTGTTTGTATGGGGAGGCATAGACGGGTGTGGGAAGGGGAAGGGCAGAGGTGGAGTTAGAGCAGGCAGTGGGCGGTCCAAGGCCCAGATGTACAGGGCTGATTCTAATGTCGGCCCTGTACGTCCAGGGCCGGCAGACTGGACGGGGGTCTTATTCCACCTTGGAGGTGGAATAAGTTCCTTTAGATGTGGGGGGACGGGAGGTCCGGCTAAGAAAAAAAGGTGAGGTGGGTGCAGAGGATTCCCCACAGCCCGACACTGGCCATGAGAGGCCAGATAGGGGATTGGGCTGCGGGGAAAGGAGACAGTCGTCGGTGGCCAGGGAGCGTGGCTTCTGAATGGAGCTGCAGTGCCATGCTGCTAGGGCTCCATTCAAGAGCCTTGACTGAGTTAGCTGGGCAGGGGCCTGTATGTGCAGGCCCATGGGAATTGGGTGCCGGCTTGCACGTATAGGCCTAGTCGCGCTTCTGATCCCATGCGGGCTAGATGTGCCCCGCGGGATCAGAATTGTGTCTACCCCTGTGTGTCCGATTCCGATCAGGCACATAGGGGCCTGGACATCCTGATTGGAATGATCCCCCATGGGGTCCTCAGGGCGACTGAGACCACCATACAGTTGTCCATTGATTGGCGTTACAGTTTGTTAATGCTGGGGGTGACGAACCACTGTTAAATAAGAAAATATCTAAAATCAAATGTAGGTTTCTGCACGTAGCAGTACTCCTTATAAAGAGAGTTATACTGAAATTTTGGATTGAAGACAGCAGCATACCTCTAGTGAAATGCTGGAAACAGTTGGCCAATTTTATAAGGAATTCTTGGAAAGTTACATGCAATTTATGTGCTACATCCCTATTTTAAAGGACTTAATCATGTGAGGAGCTGCAAAACGTTTGTTAGGCAAGGCTCTGAGCACATGCTTTTGCTTCCTTCAATATTAGTGCTGTTCCAGTTAAGCGTTTCTAATTCTAAATCTCTGTTGTCCCTACTGTAGATTATAATTTTGGTTCTTTCCAACTGTGTTTCACTCTGGATAATCTGTTTCTTGTGTCTTGTTCATCCTGAATTTTCTGCATTTATTATCTCTGCCTGCTGCCTTGTAACCTGCGTTTCCTTCTGGCTGCTCTGTGTGCTGCTGTGTTTTATTCTGAATTTATTCCGTATTCTCTCTCTGCCTATTTCTCTTCTCTTACTCTTTAAGGAAACTAATCCTCGCACTATCACTGTCAGTAAACTTGATATCTTCTTATTTCTCCTCCATCACCCTCTCCCCCACCCACCCCATAGTCTAAATTTCTCATATAGCCGTCCTTGACCTTATTAACACTATTATTCCCAGGTGCATCCCCACCCACTGGAGCATGCCCGCCTGCCTTATCATATCTTATCATCCCTCTTCTCAGATCTGCAGTCTCTCTTCCTCGTTTATTCCTGATATTAACTCCACATCACTTTCTATTCCTGATATTAACTCTCCCCAATCGTTTCCCTTCATTTAAACAACTTCATGCCCCTAGTCCATATCACCCATTCCCTTCTTTCTTTACCTCTCCAGCCATTTTATCTTCTACTCAGCTGCTCTTAAGCTTCCTCTCATTCAGTCATCTCCACTTTCTCTGAGAACCCCTCATCTTTGTCACCGTTGTGCTTCCTCTTTTCTTCCTCGTACTCTCCTGCTCCGTCTCCTTCTTTCGTCTGGGGCTGCCAATCTCAGTCCTGACTCCACTAGGCGCATTTTTACTCTCTATGCAAGCCCAACTGCAACCCTTCAAATCTTATTCATATTTCTCTCCTTCCTTCTTCCTCTATAAATGAAAAAAAAAAGGTACTATAGTAGTTGGCATGGAAGGGCAGACTGGCTAGGCCATATGGTCTTTTTCTGCAGTCATGTTTCTCTGTTTATTCTCCATTTATCATATATCCCGTGGAATGTCCACTCTGCCTCCATGTCTTCATCTCTAATGCTCGGCACCTCTTTGCCTTAACAGAGACTTGGATTCTCCCTGAAGATTCTGCTTCAGTTAAGAACATAAGATATGCCATACTGGGTCAGACCAAGGTCCATCAAGCCCAGCATTCTGTTTCCAACAGTGGCCAGTCTAGGTCATACGTACCTAGCAGTTTCCCCAAGGGACACAGGTTCCACAATGCTTGTACTGGTTCAAGCATTGATATCCTGGGTCCCTTCTTAATAATGGTTTATGGACCTTTCCTCCCGGAACTTGTCCAAACCTTTTTTAAACCCAGCTACACTAACAGCCTTTACTACATCCTCCGGTAACAAATTCCAGAGTTTGATTACACGTTGAGTGAAAAAATATTTTCTTTTATTAGTCTTAAATAGTTTACCCTGTAGCTTCATTGCATGTCCCCTAGTCTTTCCATATTCTGATAAGGTAAACAATCGATCTACGTTTACCCGTTCCACTCCGTTCATTAATTTATAGACCTCTATCATATCTCCCCTCAGCCGTCTCTTCTCCAGGCTAAAGAGCCCCAACCTTTTTAGCCTTTCTTCATAGGAGTAGCCTTCCATCCCCTTTACCATTTTGGTGGCTCTTCTCTGAACCTTTTCTAAAATCGCTATATCCTTTTTAAGATACGGCGACCAGAATTGCACACAATATTCAAGGTGCGGTCTCACCATGGAACGATATAGAGGCATTATAATATCTTTTGTTTTATTTTCCATTCCTTTCCTTATCATACCTAGCATTCTATTTGCTCTCTTGGCCGCCGCTGCACACTGGGCCGAGGGTTTTAACAAGGTATCCACAATGACGCCTAAATATTTTTCCTGGGTGGTGGTTCCTAATGTGGAACCTTGCATCGTGTAACCATAGTTTGGGTTGTTCTTCCCTAGGTGCATAACCTTGCACTTCTCCACATTAAATTTCATCTGCCATTTTGATGCCCAGTCTTCCAATTTATCAAGATCCTCTTGCAATTTTCCACAATCCTCCTGGGTTTTAACAACTTTAAATAGTTTTGTGTCATCTGCAAATTTGATAACCTCACTTGTTATTCCACTTTCCAGGTCATTTATGAATATGTCAAAAAGCAGCGGACCCAGCACAGATCCCTGGGGTACACCACTATTCACCTTTCTCCATTGGGAAAATTGGCCATTTAGCCCTACCCTCTGCTTTCTATCTTTTAACCAGTTCCTGATCCACAGTAGTACACTGCCTCCTATCCCATGACTCTTTAGTTTTGCCAAAAGTCTCTCATGAGGGACTTTGTCAAAGGCTTTCTGAAAGTCCAGATACACAATATCAACCGACTCACCTTTGTCCACCTGTTTATTCACTCCTTCAAAAAAACATAACAGATTAGTAAGACAAGATCTTCCTTGTCTAAAGCCATGTTGGCTGTCTCCCATTAGGTCGTGACTATCTACATGCTGAGTAATTTTATTCTTTATGATGGTTTCTACCATTTTTCCCGGTACTGATGTCAGGCTCACTGGTCTGTAGTTTCCCGGATCACCCCTCGAACCCTTTTTAAAAATTGGTGTTACATTGGCGATCCTCCAATCCTCAGGTATTAGAGATGATTTTAATGATAGTTCACAGATTACTGATAGCAGGTCTGCAATCTCAAATTTCAGTTCTTTCAACACCCTTGTTACTGCCCTCTTTCAAAGAAGCTGCCTTTTCTCCCATACACCTCGCCCGATTGGATGTGATTGTGGTGTTTGGTTGCTACTCTCTCCTTCCTGATGGTTTCAGGCCTTTCTTCCACCACATTCTCATCACTTTTCTTCCTTCGAAGTCCATTCCATCTGCCTATTTACTCCACTACCTCTCCAGGTAGCTGTCATTTATCGATCCCCTGACAAGTCCATCTCTTCCTTTCTCACCAACTTTGACTCCTGGATTTTCTTCTTCCTTGAACCATCTTCTCTTTCCCTTATTCTCAGGGTTTTAATGTTCATGTTGATGACCCTTTTGACTCTTATATCTCTAAGCTCCTTGCCTTAACCTCCTCATTTAACCTCCAGCTGCATTCTACTGCTCCGGCTTACTAGCATGGCCACTGCCTTGATTTTGTCTTTTTCTCCAGCTGCTCATCCTCAAACGTCTCCGCCTTGGTTTTTCCCCTGTCCAACTATCATCTTTTAACTTTCACTCTTAACCTCCCCCCCTCCCCCCATCACAGTCTTGTCCAATCCCCACCAACATGTTTAGTAATCTCCAGGCTATTAACCCTTCAGCCGTCTCCACTGCTGTCTCTTCTTCTCTCTTATCCACTATCTCTTCTGTTGATGAGGCAGCCTCGTCCTATAACACTATACTCTTCTCCGCATTGGATGCTCTCGCTAACTTCCATTCTATGTCTTGTGAGGTGTACTGTACCTCAACCTTGGCTGACCTCCAGAATCCTCTACCTACATTCCTGTGAACGCTTTGCTGAATGCCTGGCTAAAATCTTATGCCCACACTGAATTCCTACATTTAAATTTCTTGCTAACCTTCTACCAGTCTGCTATAACACTGGTCAAGCAAGAATACTGTGTCCACCTGACAAATTCTCATGTCTCTGACCAGGGCCGGCACAAGGGTTTCTGCCACCCTAGGCAGAAACCCTGGCCATGTCGTCCCCCCTCCAGCTGCTGCCGCTGTCGCCCCCCCCCCACTGCCACCAATTCCATCTTTTGAGGGGGAGGCGGGCAGTGGCAATATTTCCAAAAGCGTCAGCTTTTGGAAATGCTGCCCGCCTCTCCCCCAAATGGAATCATTGGCAGCTGGGGGGGGGTGGGCGGGCGGTGGCCACCCATGTGTGCCACTGCTGCCCACCCATGCCGGCTGCCTAGCTTGCCTAGTAGACGGGCCAGCCCTGCCTCTGATCCTTGCTATCTCTTTGCCATGCTCAACTCTCCTCAAAGTGCCTCCACCTCCGAGCCCTCCTTCACTTTCTGCCCAGACTTTGGATGTCTTCTTTTATGACAAGAGGGTTCAGATTCCCACTAGCACTCTTTATGACCTTGGGCAAGCCACTTTACCCTCCATTGCCTCGGAAGAAAAGGCCTGGTAATCTACTTCTGGTCATACCTTGCCAAGAAACCCAGGGGCTTCTGGGTCACCAGGAGTCAGCATTGACTTGACGGCACTTAAAAAAAATGTTGTTGTACCAGATATTAAGTTAATGAGGCGGGTGTTAAGATAAATATGTATGACTTGGTTTTGTAAATAAGAGAGATACAGTTGAAGTTCTGGAGTTGCCTCTGTTTCATGCTACAAAAATAAACATTAAACAAAATGAAAGAAAAGGACCTGTAACACTCACAACTGCTTTTTCTGCAAGTACCTTTTCTGACTAAAGCAAGACACATTGTTTTGTAAATATGCCTCTGTCCAATGCAGGTAAAATGTGCATTATTTATTTACATTCTCTTATATACCGCGCTATTCTGCATCAGTGCGGTTTACATTGAACAAACTGAAATTACATTGAACAGGGCATTATAACTTGGAGATAACTATTTTACAGGGAACATGGGCTATGGAGGGTTAAGTGGCTTGCCCAAGACCACAAGGAGCATCTGTGGGACTAGAAACCCCAGTCCTTCCGGCCCAAGGTTGCTGTCCTCTAGTGGGATTTGAACCCCCGACCTTCCGGCCTGAAGTACCTTGCCCCAACCACTAGGCCACTCCTCCACTCCACTTATGGAACGGCGAGCATGCTTTCACCTGCAGGGAGGATGGGCAGTCCTCAAATAGCCCATTTATCCCTGTAAGTGACTTTCAGAAACTGCTCCCCTATGAACAAAAGGCTCTTAATTCATTACTTTCATTCATCCAGAAATGCTTAATAAAATTAGAAAATGATTATTTGTGCCATGTGACCATTTTTTTTACATTTCTGCATGTCGAGTCAAAACATAGCTGTTAGCTTGTGAAAGCAGTTATGGAGGACACTTCCTGTGAAATCTTCCTGATTCTGACCAGTCTGTGAAGTGCTTTGGACTGGATTCTAATCAGTATGGTGACCAGCGGACCCACTTTGCCTGAACAGCTTGATCCACTCTTGAGTTTGTATCATTGCATCTGTTGCCTTGTTGGAAAGGACTACTGGTCCATAAATGAATGGTGGGGAGGGGTAAAACCAGAACTAACTTGGTCTTTTCAACTGAAATGAAATGAGTTGTTAATGCTGTTGTTCAGAAGACAAACATAGTAACCATTTACACTGTAAATACTGGCGTGACCCTCCTAAAGAAGCTCAGTTGGGCATTCTGCAGCATGGCATGAGGTACTGGCCAGTAGCAGAGCTGCTTTAACAATGTTTGACGGTATCACAGAGTGCTTCATCTTTAGGGCTGGCTTAACCTTTAGGCAGACCTGGATGGTCACCGAGGGTGGCGGTTTCTACGAGGGAGGGAGGGCAGCAAAGAGTAACTGGAGTAAAAGCAAAACAATAAGTTCTAGGAAATTACCCTCTTTGAGGAAAATGTAATAAAGCCTTTTCTATGTGTAAAATCTGTTTTGCATATAGAGAAAGTCTTTTATAAAATTGCACACGTATATGCACATGTAGAAAGCAGGCACATAGAGCATGCCTGCTTTTATACATTCTGAACATAGGTTCTCTTAGGAATGTAGCTTAAGAAGAATGGAGGCGGACATGCAATATACATATGTAGGACTCAGTTTTGAGCAGGACGTCTAGGGCATAAATAAAATCGTCTTAAAAAGATGTTTCAATTTTTGCCAGTATTCAGTTGCACTTTGCGTTTTCTTATCGCTGCTGAATTTCGGCACCAATTTTGCAGATACACGTTTCATCTCCAAATCAACAGTAAGAATGTACTCTATCGACCCGAAACTGATGCCCATGTCCTCAGCAAGCTCCCTGATAACACAGGTACACTAAAAAAAATTTTTTTTAAACTGCCTCTAATGTTTCGATTGATTTTTACGTTTTTTGGTGTGCTGAATCCAAATCTGGTAACCAATTTGCTCCATCACGTACAGATTTTTTGCTACATTGGGTTAGCAGTTTGAGGTGAACGTTTCAGATTGAATGCGATCGAGATAAAAGTTTCTTGGATGAATTCTTTATACTAATTGTTTAGTAGTTATTCAAATAAGAATAAAGAAAATTGTAACAAGGCAGCACATAAGAATAGAGTAATGTCAACAAAACACACTGTGATGGTAGCAAAATTGTCTGCACTTAAAACAGCCACATACATGTGCACAAACATTGAGCATATAAGAGCGAGGTTAGACACAAAGCAAAGCAAAGAAATGTGCAAAAAATGTTGTACAGGTATGTATGTAAGAATAGAAAACGCAAACCGCACCATTGCAATACATGAAGACAAACACCCGATGGTGTGAAAATAAAATTCTAATAAATGAGATCCGACACTATGGTAATAACTAGCAAATTTTTATTTCAAAGTTTAGTAAAAACACGATATTTGTCAACACAGTTTAGATTTTAAAGTCATTCTTGGGTCAATCAATCTCCTGGTGGGCCCGTTTCTTCTTCCCCCGAATGCTTCTCTTGGTGCGCTGCTTGGCGTATTTTTCATCTGGGGTTTCCCGCAGCAGCAACCAGCAGAAATCAGCCATCATAGTGGTGTTCCATCTTCCTTGGTACCTTCTCTCTGCGTCCTTGATGTCCTGGTGAAACCTTTCACCTTGTTCTTCACTGTACGCCCCCAAGTTTTCGGGAAAGTAGTTCACATGGGAGTGCAAGAAATGGACTTTCAGGCTCATGTTACAGCCTTGTTCTTTGAAGGCATTGAGCATCCTGGCAACAATATCCTTATAGTTCTCATCCCGCCTGTTCCCCAAGAATTTGAGAACAACATCCTTGAAGGAATCCCAGGCTTCTTTTCCTTCTCAGACATCGTTTCAGCGAATGCTCCATCTGAAATGAGTTTCCTTATATCAGGGCCAACAAACACTCCTTCCTTTAGCTTTGCTTCAGAAAGTCGGGGGAACTTTGAGCAAAGGTACCGAAAGCACTCACCATCTTTTGGAAGGGACTTGATGAATTGCTTAATTGAAAGTCTATTTCAATGTTCCACACATGTAGATAGTTTCCCCTGTTATCCAAGTTTACTGCTCCTGTTCATTGTAATGACCTGACTCTTGTTTATTGTCGGATACTGTTTGTTCTATGTAAACCGCGCTGATCGCAAATAGTGCGGTATATAAGAAATGTAAATAAATAAATAAATAAAATAATGAGACCCAACTTAATGTGGAGAGGTGGTAATAGAATTTTATCACGAGGTACCAAGCTCTCATGAAGAACATTTTTCTCACCGGGTCTCAAATACTCCCGAATTGGCCAGTCTTTTTTCCCCCAGTGTAGGTCGCGGGCCCGGCTATCCCACAAGCAAAGGAAGCAGGGATATTTGGTGAAACCGGATTGCTGCCCTAATAGCATGGATAGAATTTTAAAGTCTCCACAAATCATCCACTTATGCTCATCATAACGAATCTTCTGAAGAATCAGGGCCAAATTCTCGTATTTTTCTTGGAGAATAACAGAGTGAGCAATAGGAACTGAAGCGAATGGGTTGCCATTATGAAGAAGAACACCTTTTATGCTGTCTTTTGACGAATCAATGAACAGCCGCCATTCAGCAGGATCATACTTGAGTTTAAACTTTTCCATCACTCCGTATATATCGTTGCAAAATACCAAATCTTCCTCTTTGCTGAAATACTTCAAAAATTGTGTCTCGCGGTTGCGGTACCAATAAAAGGTTGTTCCTGGTGACAATAGATTTTTCTGTTTAAGCCGAGAACCTAGCAGTTGGGCAGCATCTTTTGGGAGTCCTAAATCCCGGACTAAATCATTCAATTCAGCTTGAGAGAAAAGTTCAGGTTTCAGATCTGGTTCAGTTTCAAACTCGGAAGTACTGGACTCATCGGGAAAAGCCATCTGATGAGTCTTATCATGATCAGAACCGTCCACACAAATATGATCCAAAGATTTTGGTGGTTCAGGCACAGGTACTTCGTTGCTATGAGGCATAGGCCTAATTGCTGAGGGAAGGTTGGGGTAACTTATTACGTTCTTATTTTTTAAGTTGTATCCCTTCACAATGCAAGAGCAAAAATAGCAGTCACTGCTGTGGTCTCTTTGTTCACGCCACATCATAGATATTCCGAAAAGAAATGCTTGTTTTTTACCTTTCATTAATAAGCGTAGATCTTCCTCACATGTCTTGCACACTTTGTGAGGAGCCCACGGTTTGTCTTGATCGCCTAACTTCAAACCAAAATAGGCGAAATATACTTTTTAAATAAATGCAGAAATGTTCCTCTGCCGCTTTTTCACGGTATATTCCCCACAAATAAAACAAAAACTGTCCGGAGAGTTGACGCAACCTCTGGCTCTGTGAGCCATCACAAATACACAGCACTGCAAACTACAACTGTAGTGAACCACTTCGGAATAAAGCTGGATTACGACTGAGCAAACAAAAGGTAATAATGAACTTGCAAGAAATTGAAATTTGACAGGAACGTTTATATCGCAACCACCGTGTTTGAGCGAGCGAACGAGGCGAGGCGAACAGGAAAGAACATGCGCCAGCGCGAGTACTGGATTTAGCCCCCCGCCTCCCAATTGTCCTGTTAATGTATAAAATGAATACAAAACACTCTAAAATATCATGAGGGAGTGTTTCTAGTTAGTTAACCATTACAACCTCTATTTTGGGCCAAGAAAATAAACTGCAGTCGGCTAAAAAGAAATTATGTGAACATTCCTTATATGGGTAAGAAATCTAATTTTGCAAGAAAACGTGACGTGATGGAACATTTTGGCTATTTTTCCTGGATTCAGCACCCCAAAATCTATAGGAATCAGTTGCAAAACTGGAGGCAGTTTTTTGGTAGTGTACCTGTGTAATCAATCAACAATTTGAGCGTATTGCGGCATGTACTGCTTCAACTTCATCTTCATTCCTTTTAATGGATGGTCTTCCAGAACGTTCATCACTGTCAACACTTTGGCGGCCCTCTTGGAAGCATTTGTACCAGTATAAACTCAAGCACGACTCATGCATTCTTCGCCATACACTTGCTTTAACTTGTCATAAGTCTCTTTGCACGAATCTCCAAGTCTCTGGCAGAATTTAGTGCAAATTCGCTGTTCAATTTTTTCACTCATCGAAAATCTGATGAACTGCTTTTACACGATACCAAACATCACGTGATTTAAAAAAGTACAGGTGTGCTGCAGCCACACTACACTCTGCACGTGCAGAACATGTAACTAAGTCACTGCATGCTTAATAGCATTGTGATGCAACATATTTTTATGTAGCTACACAAGTCTTGATGCTGTTTGATCACACCTCGTAATATCTAAATGTATGGGGCACAATATTCGAAGGGCAGTTACATGGTTTACAGCTCTGTAAACCATGTAACTGCTGCTGAGAGGGATATTTAACGGCACTAATATGGTTAGTATCACTGAATATCCCCAATTATGGCCCTTATGCGCCCCGATGCTAACCGCTTAGCATTGGGGCTTCTGGGGGCGTTCCGAGGAGGAGCGGAGATGATTGATAACTGGGCAGCAGCAACTGCGCCTATCTTTTAGGCGCAGGAATTAACCGGGCAACATGCAATATCGCTGCCGCTCGCTTAGCTACTGTGGCTTTCAGCATGTCAATGGGCATGACTAAGTGCTATAGTGGCACATAGCCTGTCCAAGTGAATATCGGACCCATGATGTCTACTGATAGAGTTTTACAGAATCATTCTAGGAGGAGGTAGTGTTGGGGTAATCATAATTGTTGAATTTAGTTATCCAAATCTCACTTCTACTAACATTTTAATCAAGTAGATTTAACTTGTACTGTAGAAAGAACTGTTTTATTTTAAAAACAAAATATGCAGAAGTGTCAAGACTAAGACCAAATTACTGAAGGGTTTTTTCCAGCAGGAGCCAAGGGAAGGGAGAAAAGAAAGTAGCACCTGCCTGGTAGGGATATGGGGACCAAACTCTTTGTGTGTGGATTGTTTGAGTGGGGTGAGCGGGTGCAGAAGTATGGAGGAGAGAAAACAGTGCAGGAAATTTTCATGCTGTCTTTTCTCTGGTTGTTCCTCATCCATTCACCCATCTCTATCATTCTTTCTCCCCCTCTTCTCATCCATTTGGATTGTCTTCATTCCTGTAGTAGCACACGAGCGTGCTCCTCACACAGCTGAACCATGCAGGCATTTCTTTGTTACCATGACTGGCTCTGCTTATGTACAGTTTGTATGCCAAGTCTCCTGTTCTTGTGGGCGTACTCTGCCCACTTGTTGGGAGAGTGGCAGGTTGCTTTCCAATGTGGTAGCTTCAGCATTTGTGAACATATCTATTGCGTAGGTTTCAGGATGCTTAAGTGTAAATTCTCCTTCAAAGAATTGCAGTACATGACCCAGGTGCTGGTAACATTAAACATTTGATCTTATCCCTCACAACTTGCTGCTGTCCAACAAATGACAACCCTTGGCTTTTCTCAGCCTTTTTATAAAGAATTGTGGTGCATTTCCTGAGTGTTGAAAACACTTGGCTGCGCATCCTGCCTCATAATGCCCCTGGACTTTATGCTAAAATCTAGACTGATGGTGAGACCCTCTCGAAAGGCCACAGGGGTCCAAGAGCCCAGATATTCAGGCATCAGCCGTACTGATATTAATTGCTATTTAGAATCTCACAAAGTCATAGGAATGGAGGGTCAGCTAAATGGGGGGATCTTGCATGTTCATATGCAGTATGCAAGAGAACGAAGAATGCATAAATTGTCCTGAATAAGAAGTAATATCATGCAAGCAATAATGCTCTGTGGCTGGCAGCTGTGGTATGTCCTTTGCAGTGTGGACAGGGATAACTGTGTACTTAGTCTTTTCCTACTGTCATCTACTATTTTACCATATTAATATATCCATTGTGCTTGCATAATTGTTATGGATAAAATTTTAAATAAAGATGGAGACAGCCTAGTGGTTCAGTGGCAGTGCTGTGCCTTGGGATGTGGGGGGACATGGGTTCAGTTCTCTGAGTTTGCTGGAGCTGAGGGTGCTGGGGATAGAAGCTTAGTCATTGTACAGTAGTGAATTCAGGGTTCATGACTTCAGAATTCCAGACGGAGCCTCATGCATAGCTCTCAGCCAAGGCCTCTCACTGTAATGACTGGATGACAATAAGTTAGGGGATCCCATGCTTGGTTCCAGTTAAGCTAGAGCCAAAGGGAGCAGGAGGAGCCTGCTAGGTTAAAATAATAAAAAAAAGAAGGTTTCTGGGTGTAGCCACCAAAGATCCTCCATTCATATTCACAACTTTTAGATACAAATTTCGATAACCTCTGCAGGCTGTGCCCAAGGCAGATCAGATGAAACTGCAGGGTATGCGTACTTATTCTTCACCAGAGGAGTATGCGTGGGCTGGAGAAAGGAGTGCACAGTTTAACAGATTGCTCTCAGTTATAAAGCCATACGAATGTGGTTAATAATATAATAGCAGCTTTGTTGATCCGATGTGTTTTTGTTGATGGAGTTCTTCTTCAGTTCTGGAGCCAAAATGAATAATACAGTGAGCACAAAAAAGTATAAAATAGGCAACAGTAA
Source organism: Ichthyophis bannanicus (assembly GCA_033557465.1). NCBI lineage: Eukaryota > Metazoa > Chordata > Amphibia > Gymnophiona > Ichthyophiidae > Ichthyophis > Ichthyophis bannanicus. The sequence continues at coordinate 176,402,909 of CM066044.1, forward strand.
TGTGAAGACCTGGGTCCCTGCACTTCAGTCCTACCCACTTAGTCAGCAGTAATCAAAGGTTTTTATGCAGGTAAATGCATGTTTGCATGAAAACACATTTTGAAAAGTGTTCTCTCTCGTCTGGTATGTGGATAAAGTATGTGTGCTGTATTGCAGATAGATCAGGAAGTGAAATTATGTGCAGAAATGAGCAGGTCAACATTTAAGCAGCACAATCTGTGTTTTTATTGAACAATGGGCACATCATTTCAATGAAGTATGTATCGTCGGCACCACTATCTGGATAGCCAGCGATACTGAATATATCTATAGAGCAGTCAGCGCCACTTAGTATCCAGAGAGTGACAATATTTGTCCCTCAATCCAGATAACAATCCAGATACATTTAGGACAGCAAAGAAGTTGCTTTCTGGATAACTAAACAAAATGCCCGTGCTCTGTTTCGTACTGTCTGGATAGCGCCAGAGTGGCCTGTACTGTCCATATAATTCCACTGAAAATCAATGGGTAGTGGCAGCCAGGGCAATTATCTGGATATTGGCCTTTGAATATCATTTTGTAACTTTTTTTACATTTCCATATATCTGTTTCTCGTGTGCACCTTGCACCAACTATACCATGCACGTTGGCCACATTTTCCAAGGGAAATTATATGGATTTGAGCATGCAGTTCGGCAGGTACATGCTGTAAGCCCTGCAGGCAGCCTCATATTGCTGCCCCGCCCTTCTTATTCTCAGATTTAGATTTCAAGAGATTTGGGGCCTGTGATTTTATAACCATGTGAATGTCACTTGTTGAGATCTGCCCTCCTCCTTCTCCCCATTTGAAGTCAGGCCCACCCAGTCAGTAGCACAGACCAATGAGTGTTCGAAACTGCACTGCCTTGTGCTCACCCATATTATCCCCAGACCCCACCAAAGAATCCGTCCTAGCTGTGGTACACCTATGGTGCCAGAAGCCTGATGACATTGTACAATTGCTTTTACTTGTCTTCTGTGTTCAGTTTATGGATCTTTCTGCTAATGGCACTTTTCTTTCTTTTAGTGCTCATTCCTGCCAAAGTTTTCCATACACATAGAGACCCGGTACGCAGATAACTGCGGGGACACTGAAAACGTAAGTTCTCCCTTTCTTTGTTCAAGTTCAGCTCTTCCAGTTTCTCTTAAGTTTCTATTTTTCTGTGTTTGTAGCTTTGTTTCTTACAGGAAACCTGGCTTTATAAAATCATCATGTCTGTTTCTGTCTTTGAACCCAGTCCGAAATGTGGTAAAACAGGAAGACAGTACTTTAATAATTTGTGTGCAGGGGATAAAAGCCAAGGGACCAGACACAGGCCGTGTTTCGGTTATGCCTTCATCAGGGTTATTCTTGGCATGCTAAATTCATAAAAACAAGATTAAAAACAAAGCTGAAATTAATAATGAAAAAATTAATACAATTAAAAAATATTAATAAATAATCATAAATAAATAATAGCCAATACATGTATAACTGAACAAATGCAAAAAAACAATAAAACATCCAGTCAACAAGATAAAAATATATACATAATAACAGAAGTAATAAAAATAATGATGTTACTACTACTACTAATAATAATAGTAATAAAAACAACAACCATATAGGGATGTGACATATAACCTAAGGAGAATAATGTCAGGAACTGAAAGGGAAATACCTCTATGGATCATAACCCCACACACAGTCTTGTAAACTAAAAACAAAGGTGAAAAAGGAGCAGTATTAATGCTAAAAGCAGGAGTGATCAGCATAAAAAAGGGGGGACAACTGAAGTAACTATTCATATATGAACAAGGTGTAATAACTAGATAATATCATAAACGTGGCATTAGTATAGTTAAATTATAAATGGCCAAAGATGGAGTGTATACCAATATTGAACACTGATGTGAGTAATAGTGAAATGTAGAAAACCAGCATTACTGATCATACTGGCACTAGGATTGTGCACAGGCAGAAAGCCATTCGATCCTAAAAATGAATACAAAAACTATGAAAGCTACAAATATTTTGGAGTCTGCCCTGCCATTGGTCAAACAATGAAACATAAAAACTTAAAAATTGCCATACCAAGTCAGATCAAAGGTCAATCAAGCCCAGTATCCTGTTTCCAACAGTGTTAATCCAGATCACAGTATCTGTCAGGGTCCCAAAAAGTAGCTAGATTTCATGCTGCTTGCTTCCAGGGATAAACAGTTAATGAGATTTTGGGAACTTGCCCAAATATTTTTTAAACCCAGCAACTCAAGCTGCTTTTACCACATCATCCGGTAATGAATTCTAGAGCTTAATTATGCACAAATTGAAAAAATATCATCTCCAATTTGTTTTAAACGTAATAATTTGTAGCTTCATTACATGTCCCCTAGTCTTTGTACATTTTGAAAGAGTCAATAACCAATTTACACTTACCCATTCCATTCCACTCAGAATTTTATAGACCTCTATCATGTCTCCATTCAACAGTCTCTTCTCCAAGCTGAAGAGCCTTATCCTTTTTGGCCTTTCCTCACAGGGGAGTTGTTCCATCCCCTTATCATTTTGGTTGCTCTTCTTTGTACCTTTTCTAGATCCATTATGTATCTTTTGATATGCGACGACCAGAAATACACACTATATTCAAGATGCGGTTGCACCATGTAGCAATACAGAGACATGATATTCTGTGTTTTTTTCTCTGTTCCTCTCTTAATAATTCCTAACATTTCATTTACTTTTATGGCTGTGCCACAAACCGAGCAGAGGGTTTCAAAATATTGTCTACGATGATGCCTAGATCATTTTAGAGGAAAGGCGGGATAGAGGAGATATGATAGAGATGTTTAAATATCTCCATGGCATAAATGTACAGGAGGAGAGCCTCTTTCGATTGAAAGCAAGCTCTGCTATAAGGGGACATAGGATGAGGGTGAAAGGGGATAGACTCAGGAGTAATATACGGAAATATTTCTTTATGGAAAGAGTGATAGATGAGGGGAACAGTCTCCCAGTAGAGGTGGTAGAGATGAGGACAGTATCTGAATTCAAAAAAGCATGGGACAAACACAGAGGATCTTTATGGGAAAAGAGGGGGCTATTGTAGTAGTCAGTATGAAAGGGCAGACTAGATAGGCCTTGTGGTCTGTTTCTATTTTCCGTGTACTGACTTGAAATGTGGAACCTAGCTTCATGTAGCTATACTTTGGGTAATATTTCTCTATATGCATCACTCTATATTTATCATCTGTCTTGTAAGGTCCTCTTGCAGTTTTGCATGATCCTCTTGTGATTAACGATTTGGAATAATTTTGTCATCTGCAGATTTGATGATCATACTCGTTCCCATTTCCAGATCATTCATGAATATGTTAAAAAGCACTATCCCAGTATAGACCCCGGGGCATTCCACTGTTGTAAAACAGTGACATAGCAAATGATGGCAGGTAAAGACTAGTCTGCCCAGCAAGGTGTTTAGGGTTACAACTGTTGCTCCATATAGATTGCCCCATATAGATTGCTTTTTACTTTGAGTTGTGACCCGGGTTATTGATCTTTCCACATTGAGAAAATTGACCGTTTAGACCTGCTCTTTGTTTCCTGTCTTTTAACGAGTCCCCAAACATTCTCTTCTAGCCCATGGCAGTTTAATTTCCTCAGGAGTTTCTCATGAGGGACTTTGTCAAATGCTTTCTGAAAATCCAGATACACTATAGGGGTGGATTAGAAGCCCTATTTGTCTTTTGGCCATCTGAAAATGGTCATTCAGATGTCCGAATCACATTCATGTCTCATGAACCATTTGTTTACTCTTCTCCGGAGCAATTATGTCTGTCACATGAGGGTGTGCCTGAGGCATGTCTGGGGCGTTCCAAAAAAGATACACATGTGCGGTCCACATGTTAGGTTACCACCGCACATTTAAATAAATCAACAGACCCATTCATGTCCATACCTGCCCCTCAGTACAAATAGACATTTAAAGACCAGCTAGCAACAGTACAGAGAAGGGAAGAACGCCCTCTCATCGCTCAATATTTTTTACCAAAACCTTGCAGGTCACTAGTGAGGCCTTATTGTTTGTTGCCACATTGCTACAGTCTCTCCATTTCCAAAATATCAGACTGGGACATGCATGTTCTCAAATACTAGCACTGGTACGTCTGTCTGTATGTCAAGTACCATGTACGTCAGATCTCGCATGTCCACATTTCCAAAATGACGATTTTCTGCATCTGTGCCTTTACTCTGCATGTCTCTGTTCTCTTTGTATTGCAATGGACACGTTTCTCTTTGTGGGGTGAAGACATGTCCACTTACACATGTTCCCCTTCACTACTGCCCTTCCCACAGAATTTCAGACGCTTTTATAGGGCCGTCTCAGATTTCATCTAAACAGCCTTTCTAAAATGTGCTTTTATATCAACTCACCCCTCTTTATCTGCATGTTTGTTATGAAATATTCACACAATTCCTAGTTTTCTTCCTCTGATACTCTTTCAACATGGAGAATATTGGGAAAAAAAAAACTATGCAAAAGCATTCTGGGAGGAGGGACAAAATAATTCTCCAGAGTATAGTAGATCACCAAATTTGACTTGCTGGAATAAAATTAGTATATTTTAGGATGAGTTCAAAATCCAGGAACATTGAATTGGTATTTTTGGAGATTGTGAACATCCCAAATTATTCCCATTACTTTCTGTGGGAGGCAAGTAGAAGCTGTGAAATGTTAACAAACAGAAAAAAAATCCTCAAGCAGCTGGTGAAAACTGGCACTACTCAAGCCATCGCCCCTGACACTTCCAGCCAACAATGTTCTCCTCTCCACTCACACTCATTTTCTCACACAGTGCCCCATACTCTCCTACATACATCTTTGCACTCATCCTCCCACACACAACTGCCCCTGCCCGTATCCTCTTACACAATCCTAGCTAAAGCCACGCAGTCACACACACGCGTGCAAAGGTGCCTTTCCATGTTACTCTCCCTCTTCTTTCTCCCATCTCCTGGTTAGAACAAGTAGAATATTGTTTCAAAAAATGCATAAACCATAATACTTAGCATCTATTCAGTATGTAGTATAAGATCCCCGTCTTCTACGTCTACAGATAAATGTTGGAAGGTGTTTCCAAAGCAATGCCTCGTAAAAGGGATCTGTGTCTGTCCATCTATGCAGGAGTCACCAGAACAGCACAGGAATGACATGGCCACACCTCTTAAAAACAAAGAAACTTTTTATTTCATAAAATCTTCAAAGGTATAGACCCGACTTGGCCAAGTTTCGGCTGTCAGCTTGCATCGGGGGTCAAAAAACAAAACACATGAATATTAAAAATACAATAATATTTCCAAACTGTACAGTAAAGAAGAAACAAAAATAAAATACAAAAGAAACATGCAGTACTGATTAAGATTCAATTGCATATATACTCCAATGGCAGTCAGGACATTGTAACAAAAACCTATAAATAAAACATACATATGTAATCTATGCAGGAACAAAATAACTTTCCAAAGAAGAGTCTGAAAGTTACTAAATATAGAATGCTGGAAGAAGAAATGGAATGTGTTATAGATGTTCAAAAACCTGAAACAATGAGCCAGTACTTTCGGAGACTGGACCTGCCCAAACGAGTCCCCATTGCTTTCTATAAGAAGTAATTAGAGGTTGCAGATTGTAAGTGGGCATTACATTCCAAAAGTCCCCTCACTCAGTAGCTTGAGCCAGAGCAAGACAAGCAGAGACATGAGGAATGAAGCCAAATGAAGCAGCTGTCATAAGATGATGCTAACATGGACATTCCATATCGTCTTGCTAGACCAGTCCAGACAAGTGGGTTGGGTTCCCCTACCGTCAGATTGGGGGAGATAAAGAACCAATGAAAAGCTCAGGATTTAGTGATATCACTCCATTGCCTCTATTCACCTCAGCCACCAGAGGCCCCTTCAGTAATTTTTTTGTCTCCAGCAGATGGTGGATGGATTTTCTCCTCTCTGAAGAAAATTCAGAGGATTTGAGAGGAAAAGATTGATTTAAAATGCTCGTGAACAACAGCCTGCAGGTTGATCTCTCACTAGAGTGCAACATGGGAGGCTCTACTAGACTGCGGTCTTTTCAGTAGCCATAGGAGGAGGGAAAATTGGTTCAGCTCCATGCTCTTACCCTGGATAAGGGCCTGTTGAGCAGCCAGAAATTGGAAAGATTTGGAAGGATCTGTAAAGAGTGTGATTGCCTTGCACAACCTTAACGCCCCCTCCCTCCTCCACTGTCCCCCCTGCTCTCTCCCAAAGATTGCAGAAGGCTCTTGGAGGGATCTGTCTTCCAATCACCTTACTCAAAATGCTGCAAAGCCAGCCAAACAGTTCCAGGGCAGTAGTGCAGAACTCAGCACGGTGAGTACCAAGGCTTGACCTTGTCATTGTCCTTGTTGGCTCCCGATTCCGTCTGTGGGTGACACAATTTAGGGTAGACCGCTAGTGATCATTCATGCTAGTAGGGATTTCCTGCCATTTTCTGCATGCACTAATAGCGTTTTCTCTATTGTGCGTCTGGAAGTTGCATGGTCCTTGCGCACTTTCCGCCCAAGCAGCTCCAATATGTGCTCCTATCCTAGTGCCTGTAATGCATGCTGTAGTAAAAACACAGTTAACGCGTGCCCTTCAGGCCACCACGGCCTTAGCGCACGCTGTTGTGACACTTGCCTTAACTCTTATGTCTTCTTCCAGGTGATGACATTTGGCCTGTGGTAAGCATGGTGTGTCATCTCCGGCTTCTGAATTCTGCTTCTGAGTCATCCCTTGAGGGCCTACTCCCCCTTTCTCAGCTGGGGGATGCTGTTAGCCCAACTTTGCCTCAGTGCAGGAAGTGGAGGATGGCTCTATGGGTAAGGATATTCAGCAGGCCGGAGGATCCAGCATCCATGCAGTGAGTCTCTCATCGTCCTCTAGGGGATCAATGGCGACTATGCCCCTGAGGGTAGGGGAGTCATTTCCATGAGGAGAGCTTCTGGAGTTCGGATTGTCCTCCCCACAATTCTTTCCCTTTGCAGCAGGTCTGGTCATTCCGGCGTAGACATGCAGACCCTGCAGCCTTTTGTTTCCCCTGCTTGCAGTATCGTGGGAGCAGACAGAGGGTGGAAGTCTTCTAAAATTGATGGCAAAGCATCCCTGACAGGGGTGCTTCCACCCCCCTCCCTCCCTCCCCCACCGGGATAAGGTCTGCTGTGGCATGGACTGAGATGTCTGATGTGAATGAAGAAGTACTCTCGCCTTCCGAGGATTATGAGGAGGCCGAGATTATTTGCCTGTTCCAGGAATAAGAACTGGAGGTGTTGATCCTAGGGTCTTATCCACTTCAAGCTTGGTGGAGGCTACAGTCATGGAGCAGGAACTAAAGAAGCATCTGCTCCTGCAAGGGGTACGGAAATCCACTAGTGTCTTCCTGGAGGTGCCCAAGGGCCTGTTCCAGCTGGAGTGGTATTACCCTAACTTCCCACCTAAAGAGCTAAGGGTATATAAGAAGATGCATGCTCTTCTGGAGAGCGAATGTGTTGTGTGGTTAATATTTCCAAGGTGGATACGCAGGTTTCGGCAGTTACCAGATGGACCACCATTCTTGTGGAAGGTGGATTGGCTTTAAAGGATACTCTGGACTGAAAGGCGGACTCGTATTGAAGAACCAGTTTGCTGCAGCGTCTGCTATTCTTCAGTTGTGGTATGTGCAGGCCTGACATCTCAAGCCCTGCTCTAGTGGATTCAGTCTCTTCTGCCGGATGTTTCTACCCCTCTTTTGGAGTCAGCTGTGGCCTTCCTTTTTGATGTCATATATGACCTGGTACTTTTGACAGCCAGGGATGGTGCCCTAACAACGGTGTCACGGCATTGGATTTGGCTCCGGCACTGGGCAGCAGATACATCTTCCAAAGCCCGGTTCGCCCACCTGGCTTTTAAGGAGAAGATTCTTTTGGAACCGATTTGGAGAAGCTGTGAAGGACCTGGGCAAGACAAAATCTTACCCCTCTCTTGTCAGCCTCTGCCCATCAACTGAGGATGTGCTGGCCAAATCCCTGGCGGTCTTGGGACTCTTGTCATTACTGACTGAGAACCCCCCCCCCCCCAAAAAAAAAAATCCTTTCTTCCCCTCTACTTCTGGGCTTTGGGTTCATTCTCAGTCCTTTTGTAGAGTGCGTGGACCCAGGGATTCAGTCCCACATAGAAGAGGACCCTTCTGGGCTGTGTAATGAAGGTTTAGGAGCCTGTTCTTTGGTTCCTCCAATTAGAGGCAGGCTTCGCCTTTTCTTTCAGGAATGGGCCCAGGTTTCCAAGGATTGCTGGGTGCTAAAAACTGTTTAGTTTGGCTATGCCCTGGGAAGCAAGGAGCCAATTCCAGATGCCTTCATCTCCCCTTGTGGGTCTGTGATTGAAAGTGCTGTACATCCCACCTTGGGAAAGTTGCTGCACCTAAACGCAGTGGTGCCCGTCCTGCTGGATGAGCGGGACAAGAGGACATACTCCATCTATTTTGTGGTGCCAAAACAAAAAAGAGAACTATTCCTTCCAGCCCATTCTGGACCTCAAACGGGTCAACGAGCACTTGCACATCCTGCAGATGGAAACCTTGTGCTCCATAATTCAAGTAGTGCGCCAAGAAGAGTTCTTGGATTCTCTGAATCTGGCGGAAGCATATTTTCATATCCCAATCCAGGTGGATCATCAAAGTATCTGGGTTTTGCTGTGCTTGGCTGTTACTATCAGTTTGCTGCCCTCCCTGTCGGGCTATCCACCACCCCGAGGAATTTTCCAAGGTCAGCAGCTGCAGCGCTGTGGTGCCAAAGGATATGTGCCCATCCCTATCTGGACAATTGGCTCATCTGGGCCCATTCCCTTTTGGAGGCGCCTTGGGTGGCATCCTGAGTAGTACCCCTTTTGGAAAGCTTTGGCTGGGTTATAAATCAGGGAAAGTCAAAGACTGTTGGATTGCCTGGTGCTGTTCGGTGTGCAGTAGGCTCCCAGAGTCTGGGATTATTTTCAGCTCCTGAGTTTGATGGCGATGACCGTAGAAATGGTGCTGAGAGCACGTCTTCACATGCGATCACTCCAACGGTCCTTTCTGGCTCGATGGTCCCTGAGTTCACAGGAGTTCAAATGCAGGCTCCCACTCCTGTTGATGGTGAAGTGCCAGTCTCTTGGCCTGTGGAACCCATTGCCAGGAACATACATCCCAAGGCCATTGGAACCACAGGGAAGCAGTGTGGTCCATCAACTGCCTCAAGGCAAGGGCCATCATGTTGGCTCCTCTGCGTTTACAGCCCTTGCTTGAGGGCTGGGCAGTTTGACTGTTTTCAGACAATGCCACAGCAATGGCTTTTATCAATCGGTAAGGCGGCATGAGGAATGCCAGAGTAGCTTGAATTGCCGGTCTCTGCGCACCAAGACCCAGCTGGTGCATGATCTCTTGACGCAGCACTCCCTCGATGCACTCTTCCTCACAGAAACCTGGCTTCGTGAGGGAGAGGACAGCCTCCTCCACCGCTGCCTTCCTCCTGGTTACTCAGCATTTCACACCCCTCGGTTGCATCGATCAGGGGGAGGTATGGCAGTCATTCACCGATCTTCCCTCTCTCTGTCTCTTATCACACCTGCCCCATCCTATCCAGAATCTCTTCTATTTCATTCACGGTCTTCCACCCCTATCTACTTCCTCTTGCTCTACGCCCCTCCCTCTCTGCGCCCTGATTTGTGAGATTCTCTTCTTCTCTCTCTCTCTGAAACGGCTCTCCTGTCCTCTCATCTTGTGGTTCTTGGGGACTTCAATGTCCATCTTGGCTCTCAGTCAAGATCTCGAGATAAAGCTTTTCTCTCACTCATCACCGATCTGTGTTTTATTCAGCATGTAGACTGCCCCACCCATATCTCAGGACATACCTTCGACCTTATCCTTACGCATGATTCCTCTCCATTCCAGCCAGCTAATGTTTTGCCCCTTCCCCTTCCATGGTCGGATCATAGTTGTATTTTCTTCTCCCTCCCCTTTCCCCCTGCTCATGCATCCATTCCTCGTAACTCAGATCCTCTTCCACAGTTACTCAAACATCGCATCACCCCTACCACCCATCAGCTTCTTCCCCCCGCTGACTCTCTTTTTCCTTCTGAGTTTTCTTCCTTCTCTGTAGACCAACAGGTCGACCTTTGGTCCTCCGCTCTTTCTGCCGCCATGGATTCTATCGTGCCCCTCCATCCCTCCTCTACCCGTTCCTCCTCGCATCACTCCTGGTTCCACCCAGGTTTTTATTTGCAATGTTCTTATCTTCGGCGTGCAATGCAGACCTGGCGCAAACACCCTTCTGACGCCTCCCTCTCTACTTTTCGCCATGCACAGAAACTCTACCGCTCGATGATATCAACCGCCAAACAGACACACTACTCGAACCTCATTACTGCATCTTCAAACTCTTCTCGCCACCTCTATCAGGTCCTCAATTTTCTCTCTTCACCTACCACCTCCTCCTCCTCCTCAATACCTCCCTCCGCTGCTCCCAGTCCATCCACCCTTGCCACTTTCTTCTCAGGCAAGATTCAGACACTCTGCTCTACTTTCATCTCCTGCCCTCCCCCCCTCTCCTCCCCTCGTTCCCCCCGCCTCCTCTCCCACTTGCTCTGTTTCATTCTCACACGTCCATCCACACACATGGTCTAAGTTCCAGCCTATCACCTCTGCTGACCTCACCAAGGCCCTCTCAGTCTCCCACAAAACTACCTATCCGCTTGATCCACTTCCCTCATCCTGGCTTCTGGATCCTTCACTCACTCTAGCTCCATACATTCTCACCATACTAAATTCTTGTTTGAGCTCTGGCTGCTTCCCTTCCCACTGGAAGTACGCCTTGGTTCGTCCTCTTCTTAAAAAAAGCTAATCTTGATCCCTCTGTTCCTGCAAACTGGCGTCCTGTCTCCAACCTTCCTTTTCTGTCAAAGATTCTTGAAAGACTTGTTTTTCACCAACTTACCTCTCACCTCTATTCCACTCTCTCACTTCACCCTCGCCAATCCGGATTCTGGACCGGCCATAGTACTGAAACTATTCTCTTGGCACTTCTTAGCGAGTTGCACCGCTCTCACGACTGTGGTGACATGTCTATCACTGTTTCTTTGGACCTCTCTGCTGCGTTTGACGTGGTAGATCACCGCACACTCCTCACTCGTCTATCAGATCTTGGTATCCACGGCACTGTTCTACAATGGTTTCAGTCCTTCCTTTCGTCTCGCACTTTTGCTGTTTGTTCAGGATCCATCACCTCTCCCTCCTTCCCTCTTCATCGGGGTGTCCCCGAGGGTTCTATCCTCGCTCCCCTTCTCTTTAATGTCTTCCTTGCTCCCCTGGCCCTGCTTGTACAACAAGCTGGCATCTCGGCCTACTTCTTTGCCGATGATATTCTTCTGGTCCACTATATAGGTCCCTCAGCCCCGTATCTCTCTGCTCTCAACACCTGCCTTACCTCTGTTTCTGACTGGTTTGCTAGCAACTACCTACATGTTAATCCCTCAAAGTCAGCCGCTATTTGGTTCACGCTTGGTGTCCCTTCCCCCACTTTGGCGCCTCTTATGGCTGCTTCCCTGATTCCACTGGTCTCTATTCTTTGCTACCTCGGTGTTACTCTTGATTCCTCCCTCTCCTTTCACCAACACATCTCCACACTTGTACGTAGCTCATTCTTCCATCTTCATAGAATACGGGCTGTTCGTCCTTTTCTTCCCCTCTCCTCTCTTACTACTCTTGTCCTCTCTTTGGTGATTTCTCGACTTGATTACTGCAATTCACTTTTCGCAGGTCTTCCCCAATATCAGCTTCGCCGGCTCCAACTAGTTCAGAACACAGCTGCACGTCTTCTCACTCACTCCTCCCCGGGATCATGTGACTCCCTGTCTTCTTTCCCTTCACTGGCTTCCTATCAAAGCTCGTTTCCTGTACAAGCTTCTCACCATTACTCATAAGGTTCTTCACACCAGTACACCCCAGTACCTCGCCGACATCATCTCCCTTCAGCCAACTCCCCGTCTACTTCGCTCAGCCCACGGTAATTGTCTCCTCCTTCCGTCCCCTGCCCAGGCCCACCTCAAATCGACCCATCATGCTGCTTTTTTCTTCTTGAGTCCTGCCCTCTGGAACTCTCTGCCCCACCTTCTCCGTACTGAAGCATCCTTTTCCCGGTTCAAGGCCCTTCTCAAGACCCACCTCTACTGCCAGGCCTACGGTCTCCCTATTCCTCCCGATTTCCTTTCACCAAGATGCCACTGTAATATCGCCTTACATCTCTGGTATTCAGGTTACAGCCCCTCCCATCCCCCACCAGTCCGGTCTACCACCTCTTGTCTTGGTCTTTATTTGTAGCGTCCTTTGTCTTTATTTATAGCGTCTCCCTGTGTCTACCACTGTCCTTACTATCCTTCTCTCTTCTTTTCTATTGGCTCTCCTATCATACTGATGGCGTTTCTTCTTCCTCCTTTACTTTCACCAGTTGCACTTGGTTATTATTGTACACCACTTTGACGCGAAGGGACCTCTGTTGGCTGAGGTGAATAGAGGCATGGGAGTGATGTCATTAAAACCTGAGCTTCATTGGTTCTTTGTCTCCACCAATCTGCTGGTAGTGGAACACAACCCACTTGTCTGGACTGGTCTAGCAGGACTCAAGGAAAGGACATTAACTGATAAGTAAAATGTTGCCTTCCTAGACACTTCCCCCAATACTTTCTGTACATACACCCCTCCCAATTCATCTTGTTCCCATATGTACAGAATAGTGGTGTGCATGAAGGAGATGGATTGTAGGATGATACTTTCCTGGGTTCACCAGAAACTGGGAGGTGAGACAGTGTGTCAGGAAGGGAACAAGAGTGGGGTAGTTTTGAAATGGAGTGCTTGCCAACATTCCAAGAGCATAGACTGTCAAATGTGGACATATACTTACTTCATAGTGGACACAGTCTGAGTAAGTAACCTCACTTCCTGATGACGTTCTAACATTTGGCTCATAAGCCTAGTTATTGAGCTATCAAGATTCGTTCTTCTGCTAACAGAGTTGACTTGTTGAAATGAAATCTCTTAAGAGAATGTCAAAGAAGTTGAAGGGTAGAACTTTATATAGAGTAAGAACTCCTCCATCTCTTCTACAGATTTGTGGTGGAAACGATTGGTGAAACTATGCTTTACCCACTTATCTGAATAAAAAAAGAAAGGACCAACTGAATAATATTGTGGGTCCTCAAAAAACATAGGTACAGTGTCTGAGAGTTAACAATGGACAACCTTTAATGCCCAAGGAATGCAAATTTTCAGATAAGGCCTGTGAGTTTCCCTTAAAGGATCCTTGGCATACAGAAGGCAAATTCATTCCCTATCCAAGTACCGTGTCTATCGATATGAATGACATTTGCAATCTTGAGAATGGGAAATCACTCGAAATTGGCACTGTGTCTGAGTCCAGTGGATTTATAAGAGCTGGAACTGGCATGTCAAGCTGCAGCACAGAGACATAGATGAGCTGGACCTGGCAGTCAATTTCAATATACTGTCTTCGAATTTTGCATGTGTTCTCTGTTCCTTTTCCAGATTTTTAATTGTGACCAAGCTGAGGGAGAACATGAGGTTGCCTTCCTAGATATTGCTTACGATGAGATCCCAGAGCGGTACTACAAGAGCTCAGAGGTAATATCAGCTCCTTAGAAGTACAGAAAACAGGTTGGGTCCCCACATATGTATCCCACCTGTGTTCCAGGGTTGACTATCGTAGGGAGGAGAGCATGAACAGTGACTGTACCCATTCATCTAGGAAGTGTAGCAAAGATGCAGAAAAGACAGATGTTCATCAGTTCCATCACATTATTTCCTCCAGTACTACCAGTGACCTCTTCTTTCTGTAGGGATTATAATAATGCAAACTCAACCCTTCGTGAGTTGTATAAACAGTAGTGGTGTATGATCCAGAGTTCTGGACAGAGTACCTTCCCAGACATTCTCTGTGTTTTGCCCAAGGGCTGCATAGATATTGAAGAATCAGATTCAGAAGGATGATTTAGAAGAGTTGAATAACTAGAAAAGGAGATTTAAAAGGTTTGCTTTCTTTAACAACATAGTTTTGTTTTGTTTTTCACTAGGATTTACGATATTTCTGTTCCACAAAGATGGGACGTGGACCTCTGAGAGAAGGCTGGCGAGAGCACACTCACCCCATCATGTGCTCTTATAAGCGGGTCACTGTTAAATTTGAAGTATGGGGGCTGCAGACGCGAGTGGAACAGTTTGTGCACAAGGTGAACATGAATTCTATTAAAAGGCAATAAGGGGGAAGGAAAGGGACCACCACCAGTGAAATGTTTTGGAGAGACAAAGCATAAAAAGGGTTAATGAGATGGTGCTATGTTTGATAGGAATGACTATTTGTAATTCTACACTCAGCCTGTGAGATAGGGCTAGGTTAAATGAACCTAGTCAAATGACAAGTTGAAGCAAAGAGAAGAGGGGATAGGCTGACTGTGAATAGTAGGTCTGGTATGTCAGGTTCAGTTCCTCAAATCCTGTTCTGTTTAAGCAAAAGGAAGCTTGTGCTTCATACCTTATGAGGTCTCACATTCCAGACCTCATGGAATTCAGATCTAGGCTTCATTCTCGGAGCCTGTGTCTTTTCACTTTTTCCAACTAAGGATCCATTGTGCTTATCCCATGCCTACTTTGTAACTCTGTTTCTTTGATTTGATTTGCATTTTAGGTGATCAGAGATATTTTACTGATTGGTCATCGTCAAGCCTTTGCCTGGGTAGATGAATGGTGTGGTAAGTAAGCAAAATGAGATCATTATATCACAAGTAGAAGTAATATCCAAAGCAGCCCATTCTAGTGCATATTTCTGTTGTTCAAGAACTCCCGGCCCTACCAGCAGAACATATGGAACTTTACTTAACTAATCATGATACAGAAAACCAACAGTGTTTCTACACCAGATACCACTCTCTGGGGTAGTAAACAAGTCATTGGGCATCTTGGATTAGCACAAAATGACTGAAGTAGCTGTTTTTGCTGTCAGTTAAGGTCTCCGCACAAGGCCCTCCTCTGGACTCTAACAAAGCTGGAGAAGAATTCTAGTCACTACTGTCTCCATCAGCTTGAGAAGAGTCAAAGGATTTGCCAATTTAACCTGTAAAAGTGGGATCAGAGCAGTTGGTGTAAAGGTACCACCATTATTAACTTCAGAGAGAAAAGAAGAGCACATCTGCTTTCCCCAATTTAGTTTCTTGCAAGCGTGCTAATCTCTGTTTGAAGTCGGGAAAGGAAAAGGGCTATTGCAGGTCTCAGCAGGGATATCCCTAGATAAAGAGTCTTAGGTACAACCTCATCTGTTGTTCTAACATTTATTTGCAATATTTTTATTTCATTTATTAATATCTAAATGGATTCCAATAAAACACTTGTAAAGTTTAAAATAACATAAAACCATAAATTAACAAAGCACCAAAACACGCGAAACAGTGAATCTATTCTAACTACATGTCTGTAATATGGGACTATAGAATCTCAAGATAATACCCATCCTGTGAGTTTGCCTGACTAAATAAAACTTTCAGGGACCAGATAATGTTCTTAGTCCAGCTGGGAGGGAATTCCATAGTGTTGGTGCTGTGACTGAAACACACAAAACTTCAAAACGAAAGGCCCTAAATGATGGTACAATGAGTCTTGAAATCTCAGATCATGCTGCAGACAATCTATTCTTAGAACATTTGAATCATGATGAGTAACTTTTAATCACTGAAAACAAATTTGTGGCCGAGCTAAGTTGGTATTAATTTCATCATTATAGAATTTCTTTTTTGCCTTCAAAACCATGTCCTGAGAGATATCCAACATTTGATAATATTCTTTCTGAGTATGATAATCAAGTACAGCATGCCACTTTCTTTCTGACATAATAATTTTATTTACGCCTTCAATGGTTGAGGAGAATCATAGTGGGAAAAGAAGTAGGCGTCTTCCCTTCCTTGCTTCAAGTATTCTCCCTCTTCCTTTCTGGGAAAATGTGTGGGCTTGTGGATAGGTAATAGACTATGACCTAGGAAACATAATTTAAATTATTATTTTCCTGTTGACCCTCATCAGCTTGGGCAAGAAACTTTGTCTCCCGTTACCTAAATTATCAGTGTGGAGGAGTAGCCTAATATCCAGAAGATCAAGGGTTTGAATTCCTACTGGCACTCCTTATGACCTTTAGCAAGTCACTTTACCCTCCATTGTCTCAGAAGAAAAGGCCTGGCAATCTACTTCTAGTGATACATTGCCAAGAAAATCCAGAGGCAGCTGGGTTGCCAGGAGTTATCACTAAAAAAAAAAACACAAAACCTCAAATATGAAGTATAAGCTGTCAGGGGCTCCTTATTCTAATTCACCCTAGTTTAGCTCACTCTATAAATGCTGTTGAAATCATGTCACACTAGTCTCTCTCTGTCCTTGGTTCTTTCCTCTACACCACCCCAGTCTCCCATTCAAATACGTTTTGTCTTCTCTTCCCCACATACAATCATTTTCATGTCTCCTTGATCCCACATCTCCAGTCATCTCTCAAACCTTCCCTTGCCATGCCCCCTTTCATCTTTCACACCACTGCCTCTGCATGTGTTTTAGTTTATTAAGCCTAAGTCACAAAAGTGCAGGCAATCCTTTATTGTAGTCGTAGTGCTAAAGGACCCAAATGGCACCACGAGAAAAGCAGAAATAGTGGCTTTGGAAAGCTTAGTCTTACTCAGTTGGTGCTGGAGTAGAAGTATAGCAGTGGAGGGGAGGATGCCTTGAGGGGGAAAGCAAAGAGAAGGTACAATGGAGGAGTCAGGAGAGTGGAAACCAGGGAGGAGTAAGCAGTGGGGAAACTGTGGTGGGAGGAATTGGAACGAAGCAAGAGGGAAGAAAAGAAGCAGACTTCAAGGGACGAGAAGATGGAGGTACGGAAGCAAGCACACCAGGGGGGATCGAGAGGGAAAATGGAAAATTTAGCTTAGGGCTGAGGGACTGGGTTGGGATGAGGAAGATAGGATAGATGGTCGGACTTGTTGGGCTGGGAAGAGAGGAAAGGTGTAGAAACAAGAAGGGCTAGATATACAGAAGGAACAAAGAGACAGAGAGAAAGAGACCATGAAAAAGTGAAGCTATAGAAACATGAAGAAATGAGACATTTGAAAAGAATGAACATCCACTTGCGTGCCTTTCCATTGCTCTGCATCTTCTCAGCTATCAAGGGGATGCTCATGGCAAAGCTTGAGCTGTAAATCCTGATGTGGAAAAGTTTGGTCATACACGTTCACAGGGGTGGCCCAAGGCGGGTGCGGGGCCATGTGCAGAGACTCGGTGCAGGGCCTCAAATGCATAAGGGGCCTTATTTGTATAAATATTTGCATAATGTTAATAACATACACTAACGTTTAGTAAACATGCCTCTTAATGAGTGTCTGGATAAAGAAAGACTACCGGATTTCTACATTACTATACTCCAGTGCCAACTGCTAGGCACATTAGGAAGTACTATAAACACTGCCCATTTAGAACCCATAGCAAACCCGCCATATCATAACAGCACTACCAGGACTTACAAAGCACCAAACCCTACCTATCAAAAGGCAACATTGCAAATATTAAACCAGTACATCTCAGAGAATACCACTACATCTCCTATTGGGGAAAGAGAACAAGTGGCACTATCAAATAGAAAATACATAAAATACCTCAGCTGGCTTACACACACAGAACATAGACCATCACCAAACAAAGAACAAGGGATCACAATTTAGAAATAGGAAGACAATAATTAAACTGGGAACCCCAAAAGCCAAACTTGGAATGTACAACAACACTGCAGAAATAAAACTATAAATTAATTTCCTCTTCTGCGTCTTTAACGTTTGCATTTTATTTAGTACATTTCCCAGAGCTGATATATTCCAGTTAATAAATTCAAAATAAAAACATATTTTTCTACCTTTTTTTGTTTATGCATTTTATTTTTCAGTTGCAATTGCTCCAGTCACTTTCTTCTGTTTTTTTCTTGTCTTCTGCTAACTCTCCATTGACTGCTGTCCATTTGTCCTTTCTTCTAGTTTTTTCCATTCTCTCTCTACATTTGCTTTAACATACTGATCTGTCCCCTTTTGCTCTTTTCTCCATCTCTTTCTTTATTCCTTTTTCATCCACTCAAATTTTACCCCTCCATCCTCAATCCCCACTTACTCTCCCAATACCCGGCCAATCGTAGATTTTTCTTTCCTCCCACACAAAATATTTTCCCCTCTCCATTTCACTCTCCCAGCCCCATCCCATTCTAGTCCTCCCCAGCATTAGCTCCCTTCTAGTTCCAGCCCCACCTAGCATCTGCTCCCTTCTAGTCCCCGCATCAGCCCATTTCCAGTCCAATCTTAGCCCCTCCATCAGTGCATTTCCAATCCAAGCCCCCCATCAGCCCATTTCCAGTCCTATGCTAGCCCCTCCATCAGTCCATTTCCAATCCTAGCCTCTCATCAACCCATTTCCAATCCTAGCCCCCCATTAGCCCATTTCCAGTCCTATACTAGCCCCTCCATCAGCCCATATCCAGTCCAAGTCCCCCTCACTCAGCCCATTTCCAGTCCTAGCTCCCCCCCCACTCAGCCTATTTCCAGTTATAGCTCCCCTCCAATTTCCAGTCCAAGCCCCCCCAACTCATCCCATTTCCAGTCCAAGCTCCCCTCCCCATCAGCTATTTCCAGTCCAAGCCCCCCCTCCACAGCTCATTTCAAGTCCTAGCTCCCCCACAGCCCATTTCCATTCCAAGCCCCCTCCCCATCAGCTATTTACAGTTCAAGCCCCCCCTCCACTCAGCCCCATTTCCAGTCCAAGCCCCGCCCCCTCCCTTCCCGAAGAGTCCTGTGGCTATCTAAAATGCTTTAGAGGGAGCCGGAGAGGCCCCGGCTCACCTCTAACTGCCGCCGAAGTGAAGCACGTCTTTTTCCTTCACTTCGGCAGCTGTACTGAAGTTTAGAACACTGCCGCGTTGAGGTCAAAGGGGACTTCCTGTTTCCCGGCGCTCAGCACAGCAGCGTTCTAAACTTCAGTACAGCTGCCGAAGTGAAGGAAAAAGATGTGCTTCACTTCGGCAGCTGTTAGAGGTGAGCCGGGGCCTCTCCGGCTCCCTCTAAAGCTGCCCTGCCTGCCGGTGCTCAATGCGGGATGTTGTTGGCACGGGGCCCCCTGAAATGCAGGGCCCTGGGCAAACAACATTCTTGCCCAATGGACGGGCCGGCCCTGCACGTGCATTCCCTATATGAAAGGGGGAATATACATGTAAATTGTCGATCCATGCAGGTCGTGCCCTAACAGTGCCCCTTGCAACCTCTACATATTATGGACATCCTGTGTAAATGTAATCCTTTCTAAAATCTCCATTTACAAGTGGATGCTATTTTGACATGTAAATGCTGGATTTTCCATGTGGAAATTGTGAGAAAGGAATCTAAAATAACCCCCATAGCCTTGTATACCGTTGCCATAGAAATTTTAACCCATCGTCGCTATAGAAAAAAGGGTAAAGGATCTCTTTGATTTACATGAAAGCTAATATTCCCTTCAGGAATGAAACTTGGAACAGTTTTTCAAACCACTTTAGGCTGGAATCAATGAATAGACGCAAATTCAGATGAAAGAGCCTTTAATTTGCTTGCTCATCTGGCTGGCCATACGGCAATTAAAACTACAGTCTTAATCATGAGATAATACAGAGGCCTAGTAACCAGGGACACAAAAGGCATTCCCATCAAGGCCTTCAGGACTCAGTTTAAACTCCAGCCAGGAACTGGTGTAACGAAATTAGGAAGTGATGCTGTAGTATCTGAATAAATGATGTGACAGCAATTTTGAAACTCCACAGGGATATTGTACCAGGGCTACTTGAACCACTTAAGGGTCCCTGGACAATCTTTTGTGGATTGACCCCCTTTTATTTTTTTCCCTGTGAAACAGCATCCTTTCTTTACTACCTACCACTCTCCCCCACCCCCACTCAGCCCCTGTTAATCTAATACTGCAGGCCCCCTTGCAGCTTTCCTCCTCTTTGCCAGCTGAATACTCTGTCCTCCTTCTGGCCCCTTAAGGGCTGATGCAAGCACCCCTCTACCTTTCTATGGTCTATGCGGGCCAATGCAAGAATGCAGGTGATGTCTTGCTCCTTCTGGTCAGTGTGGGCTGATACAGGTATGGCGCAAAGTGTTTTTTTCCTTCTGGTCTGTGCAGGCTGGTGTGAGCATGGTGTTAAAAGTATTGTGTTATGGACAGGGCCAGTGCAAGCAGACCAGAGTAGGTGAAACTTCGCATTGTCCCCCTCTACTTAAATTTCAGGATCATGCCCTCCCCCCCCCCCCCAATATGAATTGATTTTATTTATTTATTTAGCAGTTCTTATATACCACTTTTCACCGGGTCAAAGCGGTTTTTACATCGAACCAAACTCAAATTACATATAACATATTGTAGTTAAATTATGTGCAAAAACAATGTACAATGAATAATTACATTACAATAAAACAATGAATAATTTAAACTAACAAAAATCATTATGATTCCACCACCATTACTTCCAGAACAATCCTGCATTCAAAATCTGTTATATGGTCAGCAGTGATGCTCACCACATCATGGCTTGTCATGAAAGATATCCCAGTGGATATATGACCAAACTCCGGTTCTATAAATTGCCATATGGTCAAAATTTTGGCCATATAGAGGGGACAATTTGGCCTGTCTGAGGGTATTTAGCTATTGATTGAACTGATTTAGCCATATAGCTGGCCTGCTGAAATAACTGGTCTAATTTTAAATAGTTAATTTATTTATTTAACTTATTTATTTGCCAAGTTTTGATATACCATTTTTCTACAAGTCAAAGCAGTTTACAAAGAACTGAGTTTTTACAATGAACAAGTTATGAACAGCTTTAGAACCTTTACAATGAATATTTTATTTATTCATTTATTTAGACAGACTTGTATACCACCTTATCCTTCAATCAAGGTGGTCACGTCACATCACAATTGGAGGGTTACAATTAACATTAGGGTACATGTAAATGTTTAGACAGTACAGTTACATAACAGCATTTAGACAGTACAATTAAAGGTAACATTTAACATGAGGGTATTTAATAATGTGGTATGATAAACTTGCGTGTGTGGATAGGATGGGTGCGTGTTTAGTTGGTGAGGAAGGTGGTATTTCAGTTTGGGTATGAGATGTTCCATGGATGCTCATATGTTTCTATAAATAAATATGTTTTGAGGTCTTTGCGGAAGTCTTTTAGGTCATCTAATATGGAGAGTAATTCAGTGAACTCATAGCAACGAACATTTTTAAAGCTGAGAACAAATTAAACTATATACAAAGGGATGAAGGATTGGAGAGTATGGGGGTGTGTGGGGTCATGTGGGTTTCATGAGGGTGGGATGGGGGTTAAGTTATCCTTTTAAAGTTATGCTTGAATATGCAACGACCTATTTTAAATTCTTAGGGTGGCCAAATATTTGCTTAAAGTTATATGCATAGTTATGCAGGTTGCTTTTATGTGTTAGCTTTCCAGATGAATACCTACATGTGGAGATTTTCACATATACATTCCTTCCCTTGATCTATCCTCATCCCTGAAGGGGGACAGACATTAATCAACATTGCTTTTGCTTACTGATGCCAGTATGCAGTGACATAAGTTATAGTGAGGGAGGAGTGGCCTAGTGGTTGGGGCAAGTTACCTCAAGCCAGAAGGACAGCAACCTTGGACCAGAAGGACTGGGGTTTCTAGTCCCATAGGTGCTCCTTGTGGCCTTGGGCAAGTCACTTAACCCTCTGTTGCCTCAGGTACAAAAACAGAGATTGTGAGCCCTTTGTTGACAAGGGAAAAATATATATACAGTACCTGAATGCACACCACTTTGACTGGTAGAAAGAGCAGTATATAAGGCTAGTTAATAAAACATAATAAATAAATAGTGGGGGGGACGGGACCCAAAGCAAAGTTTAGCTGAGAGGTTCCCCATGGAGTGGAGTGCTTGCAATTCTGGTCAGTCCCCTCCCCCCCCCCCCCCCCCCCCCAGTGCTTCAAAAACTTATTTTAACTTTGCTGCATGCTGCTTCCCATTCCCGATTTTAAACAAAACTCTTCTGGCCAGGCAGCATTCACTCCCACTGCCGGGCCGAAGGATCATGACAACGGCAGCAAAATCCCATGGTTGTTATTGCGAGATATCAGCCCAGGAGCAGGAATGGGAGACAGTATGTGGCAAGCTTATTTATTTATTTAACAACTTTTTATAACACTTTATGTAAGGGTCAAAGCAATTTACAATCAACTTAGGGATTTTGCAATGAATGTAAACTGAGTAAAAAAGAAAAAGTAGAAAAATATTCAACATTTTACAATGTATTAACAATAAACAAGAAGGATTAAGCAATGGAAAAACAACCATGCATGGGATAAAAATTATAAGATAGTAAAGGACATGGGAAAATTGCTCTAATTTTTTAACTACTTATAATTGCTATAAAGTGGCTTGGGGTGTAGTAAAAGGTTTAGAGGAAGGTTGGATGTCATATTGTCATTGTTGTCACATTGTGCATGTTCATATTTGATGTTAAGAGTCAGGTCCAAACTATTCCGTGAAGAGGTGAGTTTTAAGCTTACTGCAAAATCCTATTATTATGTCAATAGTTCTTATCTTGTCTGGGAACGAGTTCCAAATGAAAGATATGTATAGGGAAAAGGCTCAGTTGCAAGCCATTTGCCAACTATTTGTCTTGAGAATTAGAATGACAAGCATATTTCAGGTGTTTTGTCTTCTTGATCTGTTGTCAGGAGCCTTTTGAATTAGTGTTTGTAAATGGTCTGCTGATAGATTGTGGAGTATCTTGTTGTTGTTGTTAAGTACCGTCGAGTTTATTTATTTTATTTATTTAAAAGGATTTATATACCGCTTTATCCTAAAATCAAAGCGGTTTACACATCAAACAAATCAAGTGGTAGGGTGTGTGGGTGTGGGTGTGGGCGTGCAGTGAAAAAGTGACAGAGTGTGTGTGTGAGTGGTGTACAATTGATTGTGTGGTGAGCTATATACAGTATGAGTTGGTGTCGACTCCTGGAAACCCTCTGGATAGTTGACCTAAACTTTGTTCGGTCTTCAGCCAAGCGGCTCAATGTTGATAGAGTGGTATCCATAGCTACTGTTACTGTATTGATCCATCTCATTGCCGGTCTTCCTCTTTTACGGTACCCTTCTACCTTGCCAAACATTGTCTTTCTCCAATGATCTCTTTCTTTGCATGATGTGTCCAAAGTATGAAAGTCGAAGTCTTGTCATCTGAGCTTCTAAGGAAAGCATAGGTTTGATCTCCTCTAGTACTGACTGGTTTGTTCTTTGGGCAGTCCATGATATACACAGTATTCGTCGCCAACACCATAATTCAAAGGCATCAATTTTCTTTTTCACTATCCAACTTTTGCATCCATATGATGTTACTTGAAAATACCATGGCCTGGACAAGTCAAATCTTTGTAAGAAGAGGAGACATCTCTGCTCTTAAGAATCTTGTCTAGGGCCTTCATAGCCCTTCTGCCAAGAGCAGTATGTCATCAGATTTCTTGACTGCTAATCCTTTCTTTATTGATTGTTGATCCAACTAAGTTAAGGCTGCCAACTATTTCAATTTCTTCTCCATCAATGATGAACTTATTGATTTTGCTAGTCGTCAGGATTTTTGTCTTCTTAACATTAAGGTGCAGACCCATTTTAAGACTATATTCCTTAATCTTGAGAAGCAAATGTTTCAAATCGTCTTCACTTTCAGCCAGTAATGTGGTATAATCAGCATAGCGAAGGTTGTTGAGTCTTCCACCTATTTTCACACTTTGATTGTCTTCATACAGTCCTGCTTCTTTGTCCACATATAAATTAAAGAGGTAGGGGGAAAGTATGCAGCCTTGCCATACACCTTTGCTGATTTTAAACCAATCTGTTTCTCCTAGTTCCGTTCAAACTGTTGCTTCTTGATCAGTGTAAACATTGTGCAATAGAACGATCAGGTGTACTGGTATACCCATGCTTCTTAATGAGGCCCAGAGTTTCTCGTGGTTTACACAGTCAAAGCCTTGCTCTAGTCAATAAAACACATATGGATATCCTTTTGGTATTCTTTTGTCTTTCCAAGGATCCATCTCACATCTGCGATAATGTCTCTCGGTCCTCGCCCTTTCCTGAACCCTTCTTGCACTTTAGGCAGTTCTCATTCCAGGTATGGTTGTAGTCTCTCCTGAATGATCTTGAGTAGGATCTTGCTGGCATGTGGGATCAGAGCAATTGTGCGATAATTTCCACAGTCAGTCGGGTCACCTTTCTTCAATATTGGTATAAACACAGATCTTTTCCAGTCAGTTGGCCATGAATTTGTCTTCCAAATTTTGTGACAGAGCCTTGTAAATCTGATTGCTGTAATACATCAATGGGAATGCCATCAATGCTCGGTGCTTTGTTCTTTGATAAAGCTTTCAGTGCCGCTTCAACGACTTCTTTCATTACCAATGGTTCCTGATCATAAGGTATGAGTTGAAACGGCTATTGGTCCACTTGATCTTTATGGTATAACGACTGTATATTCTTTCCACCTTTTCTTGATTTTCTCAGCGTCATTCAACATGGATCCTGGAGCATCTTGTAACATTTCAATTTGAGGCTGGAATTTTTTCTTTAACTCTCGTAGCTTTAGAAAAGACGATCTTATTCTTCCCTGATAGCTTTTGATTCTATTTCCTTGCATATGTCATTGTAGTACTTCTCCTTGTCTTGTCTTGCTGCACGTTGGAAATCTCTGTTGGGTTCTGCGATTGTCTCTCTCCTCTGGCTTTAGCTTCTCTGCGTTTTTTTTACAATTTTAAGAGTTTCTTTAGTCATCCATTTTGGCCATTTTTGCTTTTTCACCTTATGTAAAGACTTATTGCTTTCTTCCAACATAACCTTCTTGATGTCATCACATAATTCTTCTGCAACTCTGTCATTTGTATCTAAAGCAGTAAATGGATTTTTCAGGCAGTCTTCAAATTCCAGTGGTATATTCTCAAGGTCATATTTTACTATATTCATGAGTGGCTTGCTCTTTTTCAACTTTAGTTTGAATACTAGTAGCTGGTGATTTGTACCACAGTCAGCTCTAGGTTTTGTCTTTGTTGATGTGGAATTTATTTTCTTTTATTTATTTGTTTTTTTATACTGCTTTATTGTTTCAATCAAAGCAGTTTACATTGTAACTTCAACTTGGTAATGTACATTAAATAGGGACATTGATAACTTGGATTTTTCTGAGGCAATGGAGGGTAAAGTGACTTGCCCAAGGTCACAAGGAGTGCTAGTGGGAATTGAACCCTTGATCTTCTGGGTACTAGGCAGTTGCTCTAACCACTAGGCTACTCCTCCAAACACACAGCTTAAAGATGCTAATTATTGCTTTGTATTTGATTCAAATGAGTATTGGGAGCCAGTGTAATTGTTTTAGTGTGGGTGTGATATGGAATTGTCGTGACACACCTCTTATGATGTGAGTGGCTGTGTTTTGAGCCATTTGTAACAGGTGTAATGCATATTTTGGGTTTCCTTGGTAAATTATATTGCAGTAGTTGAATTGTGGCGTTATGACAGCCTGACATATAGTTCTGAAGTTATGGTCAATTAGATGGTGAAGGTTTAGCAATATCTGCATCTTGCTGCATGCAGACTTTGTGACTTCCTTAATGTGTGAGGCTGTAGGTTTAATCTTTGCTTAAGGGTTATCCCTAGGAATTTGACTTCAGATTTGACTTCAAGTTCGGTGTATGATATTTTTAGCGTCGATGATGGGGTAAATGTTGTTTCTCTTGTAATGTGGAGGACCTCTTTTTATAATTAATAAATAGCCATTGTGTGACTGCCTTGAAACATCTTCCTATTTTTATTTACACCGGGTTAGTTGTAGAGAATGGTGTGTATATCAAGATGTCATCTGCGTATAAAGAATGTTAGATAAAGAATGAAAGAATGTATTTCTGAATTATTGTGCATTGCAGCTATATATATATATATATATATATATATATATATATATATATATATATATATTGTGAGACTAAGCCGGTCTTAGGCAGTTGCCTAGACCTGGGTATAACCTGAAGTTGTGGAATAAAGACTCTGTAGTCATGTCCAGGGTGAAAATTAAGGTTAGGTTTTATTCCCTTTCCCTTGAGGATGTCTTCAAATAAGGACAACATAAATTGAACGGTTGCTTCACCGGTGTAGAGGATTCTTACAAACAATAATTATGCTTCTTCTTCAGCAAAGAGAGTCCATCACATTCCATATGTGCAAAGACACAATTCCTTTCCTGCTCCCTTTTAACGCAGAGATTCTGTGTCATCTGCTACACACAAAGCACATTCCATGGGCTCGGGGATGTTTTCTGGGATAGAGCTTTCCCACTGCATAAGGTCGGGACCTGGTCCTGTATATGGGCACTGAGTACTTGTGAAACTGCTCTCAGAGCTTTGCCCTCAGGAGACCCCAGCTTCTGATAGTTGGAGCTGCTTTAGGGCGTCAAAGCTAGCAGGAGCTATGCTGGGGATTTCCTCCCTCGTCCTATGCCAATAGGGATTCTCTAGCTTGCTGTAAGCCCGGCTTCTCCTATAAGGACCCACTTCTTTCCCTTTACAAAAGACAGGGTACTTATCTCTCTTCGGGGAGAAGATGGTTTCCAGCCCTTCTTCTTCCAGCCAAGGTTTTCTCTCTGACTGGCTCCCTGCTTTTCTCTGTGAGCATCGGTTGCTGTGCCTGGCTGAGCAGCACTCACTTCCTGTCTTCAGTGAGCTTCCCTGTACGTGACCTTTGCTCTCTGTTGGCTTGGCTGCTTGCCTCGGTACGAGGACCCCTCTGGCTGGGAAGACTTTGCCACTGTCTTTCCTAGCTCTCTCGAGTTTTTCAGCCTGCCATTCTTCTGCCCTGATTCTCCAAGGCAACGTGTCTTTCTGAAACTGCTCTGGAGTTCTTGTCTCACCTTCTTTCTGAGACTGACTTCTCAATCTCCTGGACTGCTTTTCCTCGAGCTCAAACTCCAACTCTGGCTGCAGCCCTGAATGCTGAACTCCAGCCTTTTCCTCCAGATGCTTGAACTCCCTGAGCCTGAGCCCTCGCGTGAGCTCCCTAGGCCTGAGGTTCCCAGGCCTGAGTCTCTCGGACCTGAGCTCTTCAGACCTGAGCTCCTCGGACCTGAGCTCCCCCTGTGTGATTTCCCACCTGGTTTTATCTCTCTGCTCATCAGACGTAGAATGTGACTCTGGCTCCAGGTGAGCCTGATTGGGACCCTGAATTCTTACTGCGTCACTAAGGCCATGAGGAAAGTTTGTTTCTCCTTTCCCTGCCTTTCCGCACTGTGTATGCTGCAACTGTACGTGTGGCTGTAAGGTAAGCTCTTCTTTTATTTTACTCTTTAATATCTCAGGGTCTGTGCTATCTAACTCATGACAGGTAAGCTCTTCTTTTATATTACTCTTTAATGTTTCAGGCTTAGTGCTGTCTAACTCATGACAAGTAAGCTCTTCCTTTGTATTACTCTTTAATATTTCTGGCTTAGTGCTGTCTACCTCATGACAATTGTCGCCCCCGCCTGGCCAGGTAGGTAACTGGTAGCAGGTGAGGTCGCCTTTTGGCTTTAAAATAAGATTCCCTCAAAATGGCTGCCAGGAGGGCTGCTGGGAATTGTAATCCTATATTAAAGCAAGGAGTTGTGACTCAAGGGTTCAGGCGTAAGACAGAGAAATTTATTCAATGTATTCAGGGGTTCCTTCATACACAGGACGCGAGGGGTAAATTATATAAAGGATGTTTTTAATCCACAGTACAGCTTCAAAAAGAAATCAGGAACAACTTTGCTTTATATTCCAAACTTCAAAGGAACAGGCACAATCTTGCTTGTAAATCAAAATTTGTCACTTTCCAAAACTTTTAAACTCTTAAAGGTTTTCTCCTTTGCAGGAACAAACTTCTGGCAGCAACATAAACCTTTAAATGTCCCTTGAACATTTACATCCAGCTCTCAACCTTATCAGTTGAACACAGCTGTTTCTTTCAGTTGTGACGTCTTCAGAATTAGGCTGCTTCCTAAGCACGGCATACATACAATTGCTCTCTAGGACTCTTCCACATCAGAGACCTGACATATAGCACATTGTAAATCCATGGTACTGTTCTCCACACTTGTTATGTCCATTTCCTCTACACTATCTCTCTCACTTACATCAAAAGGTATCTGAACAGAGAGCTGGCTATTTTCTTTCTCTATTAGTTCATTTAACTTCTTAAGTAGAGCCTGCTTTTGCAGTAGCTCTTCTGTTAAGTGAGCTACTTGGTGCTTGGATAAACTTTCTCCCTTTATCCTGGTACTTTGTCTATAACTAGAATTAGCTTTCCCTTCTATAGCTAATTCTCGTGGGCATTTCTTGTCTAGGAATTGAGAAGGACACACTTGCCTTGATTCTGAGGTATTTAGAAACTCTCTCTGCTCTGCAAGCCAGTCATGCTGTCTCTCAGCTGTAGCACCTTCGTTTGCTTGCACCAGCCTCTCGTTCCTTGCTCCCTCAGCTGTGCTTGGCAATCTCTCATCAAGCTTCTCTCTTCGGCTTCCAGTGTTTCTTACACTCTGCCTTTCATGCTCTGCAAGCACTCTCTCACTTGCTCTCCATGCTCCTTGTCTTTCTCCTTGTCCTTCTCTTCCCTTGCTGCTTCTCCGTCTCAAGAGTGGCACCTTCTTACCACTTCTCCTTCTACTTCTATCTGTATTACTGCAAATCAGCTTTTTAAACTTTCCTTCCTCCTGAGCCACACCTTGCTCCCAGCACATGTGACTAGGGTCAAGCTTCTCCCTGACGTGCTGCTGTGGGCGGGGCTTAGGGATGACTATTCTCTGAGTCACAGACTCTTGGTTACTAGGGAAACCCTTGATACATTCTGCCTTAAAGTGACAGGACTCATTTTCCTGTGTATTTCTAGGTTCAGCAGTGGTTTCCTCACCACACAATATATATATATATATATATATATATATATATATATATATATATTAAATAGGAATGAAGATAGGGCAGATCAGGGGCGGCTTCTTGGAGCAGCTGGTTCATGAACCGACCAGAGGGGAAGCCATATTGGACCTAGTCCTTAGTGAAACACCAGATTTGGTGCAGGAGATAAGGGTGTTGGGGCCACTTGGCAATAGTGATCATAGCATGATCGCGTTTGACTTAATTAGTGGAGGAGGGATAGTAAGGAAATCCACAATACTACCTTTTAACTTTCGAAAGGGAGACTATGATAAAATGAGGAAAATAGTTAAGAAAAAACTAAAAGGAGCGGTTGCAAAGGTTAAAGACTTACATCAAGCTTGGCTGTTGTTTAAAAATACTATCCTGAAAGCCCAGACCAGCTGTATTCCACGCATTAAGAAAAGTGGAAGAAAGTCCAAAAAACTGCCAGCGTGATTTAAAGGTGAGGTCAGAGAGGCTGTTGCTGCCAAAAAAGAATCTTTCAGGAAATGGAAAAAAGAGCCAAATGACGAAAACTGGAAACAGCACAAGCACTGGCAAGTTAAATGCAAAGCATTGATAAGGCAGGCAAAGCAAGAATTTGAGAAGAAACTTGCTATGGAAGCAAAAACACAAAATAAAGACTTTTTCAAGTACATTCGTAGCAAAAAGCCTGTGAGAGAGTCAATTGGACCGTTAGATGATAGAGGGGTAAAAGGGCAGTAAGAGGAGACAAGGCTATAGCGGAGAGACTGAATGAATTCTTTGCTTCGGTCTTTACTGAGGAAGATGTAGAGATGTTACCCAAGACTGAAGTGGTATGTAAAGGTGATACTGCAGAGGAATTGAGAGAAATATCGCTACACTGGGAAGATGTATTACAACTATTTGATAAACTGAATAGTAGCAAATCACCTGGACCAGATGGTATACATCCAAGGGTGTTGAAAGAACTGAAATATGAGATTGCAGACCTGCTATTAGTAATCTGTGAACGTTCATTAAAATCATCTGTAATACCTGACGATTGAAGGATCGCCAATGTAACGCCAATTTTTAAAAAGGGTTCCAGGGGTGATCCGGGAAACTACAGACCAGTGAGCCTGACGTCAGTACCGGGAAAAATGGTAGAAACCATCATAAAAAACCAAATTACTCAGCATGTAGATAGTCATGGCCTAATGGGAGACAGCCAACATGGCTTTAGACAAGGAAGATCTTGTCTTACTAATCTGTTATGTTTTTTTGAAGGTGTGAATAAACAGGTAGACAAAGGTGGGTCAGTTGATATAGTGTATCTGGACTTTCAGAAAGCCTTTGACAAGGTCCCTCATCAGAGACTTTTGGCAAAACTAAAAAGTCATGGGATAGGAGGCAGTGTACTATTGTGGATCGGGAACTGGTTAAAAGATAGAAAGCAGAGGGTAGGGCTAAATGGCCAATTTTCCCAATGGAAAAAGGTGAATAGTGGAGTACCCCAGGGATCTGTACTGGGTCCGCTGCTTTTTGACATATTCATAAATGACATGGAAAAGGGAATAACTAGTGAGGTTATCAAATTTGCAGATGACACAAAACTGTTAAGTTGTTAAAACCCAAGGGGATTGCGGAATTTGCAGGAGGATCTGGATAAATTGGAAGACTGGGCATCCAAATATAAATATAAATTCGTTAAATAAATGGCAAATGAAATTTAATGTGGACAAGTGCAAAGTTATGTACCTAGGAAAGAACAACCCACACTATGGTTACACGATGCAAGGTTCCACATTGGGAACCACCACCCAGGAAAAAGATTTAGGTGTCATTGTGGATAACATGTCAAAACCCTCCACCCAGTGTGCAGCAGCAGCAGCCAAGAAAGCAAATAGAATGCTAGGTATCATAAGGAAAGGAATGGAAAATAAAACAAAGGATATTATAATGCCTCTGTATCGTTCCATGGTACGACCGCACCTTGAATATTGTGTGCAATTCTGGTCTCCGTATCTTAAAAAGGATATAACGTTATTAGAAAAGGTACAGAGAAGAGCCACTAAAATGGTAAAGGGGATGGAAGGCTACTCCTATGAAGAGAAGGCTACAAAGTTTAGGGCTCTTCAACCTGGAAAAGAGATGGCTGGGGGAGATATGATAGAGGTCTATAAATTAATGAATGGAGTGGAACAGGTAAACATAGATCAATTGTTTACGCTATCAGAATATAGAAAGACTAGGGGACATGTAATGAAGCTACAGGGTAAACTATTTAAGACAATAAGAGAAAATATTTTTTCACTCAACATCTAATCAAACTCTGGAATTTGTTAGAGGAGGATGTAATAAAGGTTGTTAGTGTAGCTGGGTTTAAAAAAGGTTTGGACAACTTCCTGGAGGAAAGGTCCATAAACCATTATTAAAAAGGGACCCAGGATATCAATGCTTGACCCAATACAAGCATTGTGGAACCTGTGTCTCTTGGGGATACTGCTAGGTACGTATGACCTAGATTGGCCACTCTTGGAAACAGGATACTGGGCTTGATGGACCTTGGTCTGACCCAGTATGGCATATCTTATGTTCTTATGGCTCTATAATGAGGTGAAGTGAGGCGGCTGCCTCAGGCGGCAAAGGTTTGAGGGCGGAAAATGCCCCCAAAGCAGCTGCCTCACTTCACCTTCAAGTTTAAAAAACGAAAAAAAAAAAAATAGTACACAAGTTGTTGCTGCCGCTGCTGAGTCTGCTTCTCGGCAGCGGCAAACTCTCCGCCTAACTTCTTCTTCTTCTTCTGCAGCCGTGACTCCCTGCCTCTTAGTGAACCGCGGCTGTGCTGGTGAAGCCAGTGCGGAGCCTTCCCGTCTCTCGGAGGGCTCCGTGCAGCATTGTCCCGCCCCCAAAGGAAGCAGGGAGCCATGGCTGCAGAAGAAGGAGGCACAGGAACTACAGTGGGGGCAGTAGCAGGTAGTCACCGGGAGATGGGAGGAGGGGGCAGTGGACAAGGGAAAGGTGAGATCTGCAACGGGGCTGATGGGAGGGAGGGAGGGGGGCTGACATGAGGGAGGGAGGGAGGGGGCTGGAGAGAATTGACAAGGGAAAGGTGGGGTCTGCAACTGGGCTGACAGGGGGGCTGGAAGGGAATTGACGTGAAGTGAAGGTGGGGTCTGCAATGGGGCTAACATTGGGGGAAGAGGGAGCTGACACTGGGGAAGGAGGAGGCTGGAAGGGAACTGACAAGGGTTCCCTCTCATCCAGCAGGAACAACTAGAGTGCTGCTTGCATCGAGTCAGACTGATTTGTGCGGCGGTGGCACTCCAGTTGTTTTAATTTTAGATTTTGCCGCCTCTGCCCTGCCTCTGCCTTCCTGCCGCTTTTTTTATTTTTTGCTGCAAGCATTCTTGAGGAAAAAAACGAAGTGGGAAGACAGAGGCAGGGCAGAGGTGGCAAAATCTAAAATTAAAACAGCCAGAGTGCCCCCACTTCCGCCGGATGAGAGGTGCAGGTAGAGGGAGTGGGGACAGGAGGAGGACAAGGAAAGAGAAAGGTGAGAGATGGGGGACAAAAGGGGAGACGGGGGACAAATACTGGATAAAGGGGAAGACGGAGACATACTGGACAAAGGGGGAGACAAGGGGACAAGTACTAGACAAAGGTGAGAGACAGGGGGGCAAATGCTGGACAAAGAGGAGAGACAGGGGACATACTGGACAGACAGGGGACAAATGCTGGACAGAGGGGAGAGACACTGAGGGTTAGGATTATAATGGACTGATGGGGGGCTAGCAGTGGTAATGGACAGATTGGGGGGGCTAGTACTGGTAATGGGTTGATTAGGTAAGGCTAGGACTGGGAATGAACTATTTGAGATAGGGGCTGGGACTGGTAATGGGCTGAGGGGGGACTAGCACTGAAAATGAGCTGATTAGGGAAGGCTAGGACTAGTAATGGGCTGATGGGGGGGGTAGGACTGGTAATGGATTGATGGGGGGGGCTAGCATTGGAAATGAGCTGATTGGGGAGGTTAGGACTAGTAATGGGCTGATTAGGGGAGGCTAGCACTGGTAGTGGGCTGATTAGGGGAGGCTAGCACTGGTAATGGGCTGAGGGGGGACTAGCACTGGAAATGAGCTGATTAGGGGAGGCTAGGACTGGTAATGGGATGATGGGGGGTAGGACTGGTAATGGGCTGACTAGGGGAAGCTAGCACTGGTAATGGGGTTGAGGGGGGACTAGCACTGGAAATGAGCTGATTAGGGGAGGCTAGGACTGGTAATGGGATGATGAGGGGTAGGACTGGTAATGGGCTGATTAGGGGAGGCTAGCACTGGTAATGGGGTTGAGGGGGGACTAGCACTGGAAGTGAACTGATTGGGGGGACTTCAACTGGGAATGGGCTGATGGTGGGGAGGGGAGCTGCTGGCCTTGGAAGAAAACTGGGGGCTAGGGCTACAAATGGGCTGATGTGAGGGAATGGGACTGGAAGGGAGTGGATGCTGAGAGGGGCTGCCATGGTATTTGGACTAGAAGGAACTGGATAGTGGGGAAGGAGGAGGACTGGAAGGGAATGGACACCAGTGGCAGTCATGGGAATGCAAGTTGACATTGGAAGGTACCAGGAGGGAGGACTGGAAAGGGGCTGATACTGGGAAGGGTTACGTGGACTGGAAATAGGCTGATGGAAAGGAGTGAAGAAAACAAAAGAAGAGATAAGAAATGGCATATGTACCATAGACCACAGAAAGAGAGCTAAGAGAAGACAGGAACGCAGAAGCCTCAGATTGGGACCAGCATGATCAAAGAATAAAATGGTCAGACAACAAAGATAGAAAAAATAATTTTATTTCATTTTAGTGATTGGACTTTGTGCTATCTTTATATTTTACACAATATTGGGGAACTGCATCTCTTATTTATCTGATGTTTTCTGCATGTGGACTTTGGCTTCTTGGGGTTTCAGTTTAAATTTTGTCTACATATTTTTATTTTTATTTTGATTTTAGATTATGGTTACTTATTCTGTACTTGGTGAGGGTCGATGTTGTGAGTGTGTGACTGAGGCCAGGTGTTCTGTTAACATGGAGTTTCTACATAAAGATCTATACTGTACTTTAGTAATTTGACTTGTTCAGCTTTTCAGATAGGTGTATGAATGTTCCAGGGCCCACTGTAGTATTTACAGTGATGCCTTTTTGGATGGACTCCTTATGTGAGTTTTGGAAGTTTGTGCTGATATGGTGTGGTCAGGGCCGGCCCGTCCATTGAGCAAGAATGTTTTTTGCACAGGGCCCCGCGTTTCAGGGGGCCCCGCGCAAAGAACATTCTGCTTTTTTTTTTTTAAATTACATTAAAAAAAAAACCTGTCTCTGGCTGCTGCCGCTGCCGCGTCCGTCGCAGCAGCGGCAGAATGGAGTGTCCCGCGGGGCCCCCTCTCCTCGTTGAGCCCTCTGCAAGGGCTTTCAGATTCGCGAAGGGAGAGTGCTCCCTCGCGTCTCTGTAAAGCCCGCAGGGGCTAATGGGAAATTTCCCATCAGCCCCTCGCGTCTAAAGGGGCAGATGGGAAATTTCCCATTAGCCCCTGCGGGCTTTACAGAGACGCGAGGGAGCACTCTCCCTTCACGAATCTGAAAGCCCTTGCAGAGGGCTCAACGAGGAGAGGGGGCCCCGCGGGACACTTCATTCTGCCGCTGCTGCGACGGACGCGGCAGCGGCAGCAGCTAGAGCCAGGTTTTTTTTTTTTTTTAAATTTGCCAGAAGGGAAGGGAAGGGAAGGGGGGGGGGTGTTAAGACTGGTAATGGGCTGGGGGGCTGATGGAGGCTGTCTGGAAATGGGGTGATGGGGGGTTAGGACTGGAAATGTGCAAGGGGGGGGGTTAGGACTGGAAATGTGCTGGGGGGGGGTTAACACTGCTAATGGGCTGGGGCTGATGGAGGCGGACTGGAAATGGGGTGAGGGGGGGGTTAGGACTGGAAATGTGCTGGGGGGGGTTAGGACTGCAAATGTGCTGGGGGGGGGTTAGGACTGCTAATGGGCTGGGGCTGATGGAGGCTGACTGGAAATGGGGTGAGGGGGGGTTAGGACTGGAAATGGGCTGGGGGGGTTAGGACTGGAAATGGGCTAGGGGGGGGTTAAGACTGCTAATGGGCTGGGGCTGATGGAGGCTGACTGGAAATGGGGTGGGGGGGGTTAGGACTGGAAATGGGCTAGGGGGGTTAGGACTGGAAATGGGCTGGGGGTTGATGGAGGCTGACTGGAAAGGGGGTGATGGGGGGTTAGGACTGGAAATGGGTTGGGGGGTGGTTAAGACTGGTAATGGGCTGTGGGCTGATGGGGGCTGTCTGGAAATAGGGTGATGGGGGGTTAGGATTGCTAATGGGCTATGGGGGTTAGGACTGCTAATGGGCTATGGGGGCGCTAGGACAGGAAATGGGCTGATGGGGAGGGGTTAGGACTTGAGGTGGGCTGATGTGGTTAGGACTGGTAATGGGCTGTGGGCTGATGGGGGGGTTAGGACTGGCAATGGGCTATGGGGGGCTGACTGGAAATGGGCTGATGGGGTTAAGACTGGAAGTGGGCTGATGGGGGGGTTAGGACTGGTAATGGGTTATAGGGGTGGCTTAAACAGAAAATGGGTTGATGGGGGCTAGGACTGGTAATGGGTTGGGGGATTGCTATGACTGGAAATGGACTGAGTGGATGGGGAGGCTTGAACTGCAAATAGCTGATAGGGAGGGAGCTTGGAATGGAAATGGGCTGTGAGGGAAGGGAGCTAGGACTGAAAATGGGCAGATGGAGCAGCTAGGATAGGACTGGAAATGGGCTGTTGGGGGGGGGAGCTAAGATTGGAAATGGGCTGTGGTGGGGGCTTGAATTGAAATGGACTCATGGAGGGGCTAGAACTGGAAGTAGGCTCATGGGGGGGCTTGGACTGGAATTGGGCTGAGTGGAGGGGAGCTAGGATTTGACATGGGCTGATGGGCTAGGAAATGACTAGAAATGGGCTGATGGGGGGCTAGGATTGGAAATGAGCTGATGAAGGGACTCAGACTGAAAATGGATGGGGGAGCTAGGACTGAAAATGGGTTGATGGGGGGCTAGGACTGGAAATGGGCTGATGCAGGGACTAGAAGGGAATGGATGCTGGGTGAGACTGGAACTAGAAGGGAGCTGATGTTGGGGGAGGATTAGAATGGGATGGGGCTGGGAGAGTAAAATGGAGAGGGGAAAAATATTTTGTGTGGGAGGGATGAAAAATCTACAATTGGCCGGGTATTGGGAGAGTAAGTGGGGATTGAGGATGGAGGGGTAAAATTTGTGTGGATGAAATAAGAATGAGGAAAGAGCAAAAGGAGAAAGATTAGTATGTTAAAGCAGATGTAGAGAGAGAGGATGGAAAGAAAACTAGAAGAGAAGAAAGGACAAATGGACAGCAGACGATGGAGAGTTAGCAGAAAACATGAAGAAACCAGAAGAAAGTGGCTGGAGCAATTGCAACTGAAAAAAAATGCACAAAAGGTAGAAAGATATCTCTTTATTTTGAATTTATTAACTGGAATATGAAAGCTCTGGGAAATGTGCATCATTAACGTCTGCGCTTTGTTTGGTACAAGAGGAAATTGATTTATAGTTTTATTTCTACAGTGTTGTTGTACATTCCAAGTTTGGCTTTTGGGGTTCCCAGTTTAATTATTGCCTTCCTGTTTCTAAATTGTGATTCCTTGTTTGGTGATGGTCTATGTTCTGCATGTGTAACTGAGCTGAGGTATTCTGTTTATGTAATTCCTATTTGACATTGCCACTTGTTCTCTTTCCCCAGTATTCTCTGAAATGTACTGGTTTAATATTTGCAGTGTTTCCTTTTGATAGGTAGGGTCTGGTGCTTTGTGAGTCCTGGTAATGCTGTCAGGATACAGCGGGTTTGCTATGGGTTCTAAATGGGCAGCGTTTGTAGTAGTTCCTAATGTGCCTGGCGGTTGGCACTGGATTATAGTAATGTAGAAATCTTTTAGTCTTTCTTTATCCATACACTCATTAAGAGACATGTTTACTAAAAGTTAGTGAATGGTAACATTATGCAAATATTTATGCAAATAAGGCCACTTATGCAAATGAGGCCCCGCACCGAGTCTCCGCACATGGCCCCGCACCCCCCTTGGGCCGCCCCTGGGTGTGGTATGGTAGGTTTGCTCTTTGTTGTAGGGTTTTGTATTAGTTCGCAATATACCTGGTATTGTAGAATAGTGGTTGTTGTTGTTAGTGAGATGATCAGAATCAGATTTTGGTTTTTTTAAATATTGAGTTCTGTGGGTGAATGTCCTGGTTCTGCTGTGCACCCACTGTGAATATAAAATATATGTTGAAAAAGAAAAAGCAAGAACCATAACCGCTGGCAGGACAATAGCAGGCAGCTGAAATGCGCCCCCAAGCTTTTTTGCAGCACTTTAAGCAGTTCTGGTCCCTCCCTCCTCCAACGCGATGTCAGAGCAGGGAGGGACAGGTCTGCTTAAAGTGCCGGTGCCTTTCAGATCGGGTGCATGCCCCCTCCTCCTCCCCATAACTCTGTCCAGCGCTGCCTGCTCTTTCCCCGCTGCCAGTGCTGCTGTGAAAAAAACAGAGGGCGGCAGCAGCAGGGAAAGAGCAGGCAGCGCTGGATTGAGGTATGAGGGGAGGAGAGGGGCGCACGCCCAAGCTGCAAGTCGCACAGAGCGCAATTGCAGCTTGGTATGGCCCTGTGTGCAAACATCTTGCATTCTCTCCATATAATCTAATTGGCTTTTTGGTTTGGTTCAGTCCCTGATTGGAGTTCTGAAAAAGCCCT
Organism: Ichthyophis bannanicus; assembly: GCA_033557465.1. Lineage (NCBI taxonomy): Eukaryota > Metazoa > Chordata > Amphibia > Gymnophiona > Ichthyophiidae > Ichthyophis > Ichthyophis bannanicus. The sequence continues at coordinate 176,440,846 of CM066044.1, forward strand.
GCCCCCCTCTAAGGGGGGGGGGGCACCATCTCATTCTTCGTCTCAGGCAGCAGATTGCCTTGAGCTGCCCCTGGGGCAGATCCGTGTGCTACTCCTTGTTGCTTATAAGGGCTGGATTTGAGTGGGCTTACCTTAACTTACTGGTATCGGTCCTTAAGGTATGATCTGAACCATTCCAGTGTTGTGTGATGTAGTCCAATCGCCTGTAGTCATGATATGAGATTGTAGTGGTTAACTGAGTTGAAGGCCGCTGATATGTCAAGGAATATGAGCACAAAACCTTGCCCTGTTTTTTCTATGCCTTTTATCATTCTGTCTAGAAGAGTAGTAATTAAGGTCACCACACTGTGGTTTGATCTGAAACTGTGTTGTTGCATATCAAGAGGTACAAAGGCATCTATGTGGTCTTGCATTTGGAGTTGTAGAGCCTTTTCAATGATTTTGGTGATGAATGGAATGCTAAAGATGTTTTTATAGGAATTTGGGGATTTCGGGTCCAATATGGGTTTTTTAAAATAATGGTCTGATTGAAGCATGCTTGAGACTCTCAGGCATATTTCCTTGTGTGAGGGATAACTGAATAGTCTTGTGTAGCATTGGTGTAAGTTTGGCTCTGGTAAATTTTTAATCTACGATAAAGTAAATCATGTCTGTCGCACTCTGCCTCACTGGTCACAGTAGGGAGGTCACTGGAGCGAGTGGGCCCCCCTGCACTACAGAGACTGCTTGGGTGGGATTTATGCCACTACCAGTATATCTAAATGAGGAACTCTTTTCCTCAAATGGTAGAAATTACTATAGTGTTTACCCTTAAAATAGCAACTTTCTATTCCTTTCATAAGTTCTTCAGCAGAAATTCTAAAACGGGTTTAGTTGAGGCTTTGATGGGAACCTGCCACTTTTCCTTATATCAGAATGCAAATTGATCCCAAACAAAATAGCACACTTGATTTGTGGAATTTTCTTTTTAATTCAGTCACTTAATGGTGGCCATTCAACATTCACGCTGTCAGCTCGAGACAGTCTGGATCTAGTTGTAGAATTTATTTACTCACATTTATCAACTGCTTCTACATAACTGTCTGAAGGGACTTGCAACAATAAGATTATACAAACAAAACAGTAACATCCATATAAATGTTTTAATACTGTCTCTGAACTCTCTCTAGCCTCCCACAAAGTCTTTATAATGACTGTGTCCTCTGAAGAAATTGACATAGAGGTTGTAATACCGACAATTTCAGTAGCCTGTAGAGTTATGGCTTCCTTGGCCAATATGGAGTCACCATGATATTTTCAGATTTCTGCTCTTGAATCTTGCCCAGCATCCTTGAACTCTTAGGATTCAGGAAGGGACATTGGAACTTTGGTCAATACCAGGTCAAAAAAGAGGACGCTCTATTGCTATATCTCAGTGGGATAAGTTCTCTGAATAATTTTAATAGCAGAGTTAACTACTACTGATCATTTGTATAGCGCTATAAGGTATACGCAGCGCTGTACAGACACGTGTAAAAGACGGTCCCTGCTCATTAGAGCTTACAGTGTAGTCAAGACAGACAACACAACAGCTGAGGATAAGGATGCATCTAGGGGAATGGTAACAAACCAGATAAGTCATACCACAGAATGTAAACACCTAAAATTATCTGGATAAAACTTTCTGACTAACTTTAGGATAGATATTTAGGAATTTGTACTTCCCTTGTTAGTTTAAAATTAATATCTAAAACTATGTCTTTAAGCATCCCAAGCACAGCTAAATGTTGTCCATCCCAATTGGGGGAAGAAGGGAGTCGGAACAGAGGATTGTCAAAAACAAAGATTTATCCAGGTAACTCCTGAGGTTATGTGGACATATCTTCTTACTATTGTTATAGCAAACGCTGTGCAAAGCTCTTATTCAATCACTCACCCACAGAAGGAAAACTCTCAGACAGGCTGGAATGCAAACAGGATCTTTAATGTGCACACAGGATCAGACAGAGAGCCGGTACCCTCCAACAAAAAGGTCTGAACCCCGAGGGACGGCCTACAATGCCTTATATACAGTACAGTTTTAAACTCATTCTACAATCCCATTTGCCACAGGTATTTCCTGCCCACCAATCAGCAGCCCCTGGGGAGGTACCTGGGTGACCTGTCCAAACCGGTATGCTCTGGTCTGTTGGTTTCAGGGCTAGGGGATACTGTGCTCAGACCTGGAGTGGGGGGAAGGGTGCCTACTGGAATCTCAATGCCTTTTTCTTAGCAGGCTGATTACCTCATGGCTTGCGGGGGAAGGGTCAGGCTGATCAGAGCCGCATGGCTTGGGGGAAGGGCCACCTACAGCTACCTCATGGCTGCCTCATTCCCCCCTTTTTAAGTAAGACCTCAACTGCTAGAGGCGGTTGAGGGCTGTATTACTAGAGGCAAGCCGCAGAGGGGTGTATTTGGGACAGAGCCATGACAGTGGTAACCACCTTGCGTTCTACCAGGGTATCAAGGGTGGTGGTAAAGAGTGGGGATAAAACATGGCAGAATGGCACATGGCAGTAAATAAAAGGAACCCCTACCACTGGGATTTTTTAGTCCCCCTAGCCAAGTGAACCAATTCACAAACCACCCAGGGCCCATGGGCAGGTAACTAGATCACTTAGGTCTTGGATAGAGTGTTCAATAGAAACATTTGCATCAGTGAGTTTAAAACAACACATACCCTATACCCTCTGTAGCAACTCCTGCACAAAAGTTTTTGTTCCGTGTGCAAAAGTTGCTGTTCTGACTGTAAAAGGTTGCAGGGCCTGCAGAGGCCTTTTTTCCTTTGGGACAAAGGAGGGCCGTGTGCAAAAAGTCTGCAGAGGCTTCTTTCCTTTGGGGCAAAGGCTCTTTCCCTGGGATCCACCCTTATCAGCATATTAATGGCTTTTTATTCTTGCTAGTGTTGAGTCATTCTGGCTGCACTCTGCCATTCCCTTTGCTTCATTAATCACTGGCACTGTAATCTTCAGGGCATATGAGTACTTTGTATCACCAGCTTTGTTTGGCCTGTTTAACCTGTTCAGGCCTGGCATGTCTTTTCTTGTGCTGGGTCCATTTTCTGTGCGCTTTCAAGCCTGACCTGTTTCTTAGCTAGGTCCATTCTCTGTGCACTTCTGTTCAGAGTATGGTTCCCCCTGGCTTTACTCTTGTTGTGCTGGGCTCTGGGTACTCATTTTCTTAGCCCACATGCTTTTTCCGTGCCATCATAATGTATTACAGCCTCAGGCAAGGATGCAGCCATACTAGACTTACCTATCAGCCAATTTCCCTTCATTTCCAATTTTTCTTTTTCTTTTCTTGTTTATGGGGCAAAGGCAATCCCACTAAGGGCAATGGACAAGCAACCATTTGAGACAGATATTTAGACAGATAGGGGTCATCAGAAAAGCAGCTTCTGGTACTGTTCCCTAGAGACAACATACATTGTAACATCATTTTCTTGCAGCTGGTCAATAATATTGAAAACACATAACATGAAAGTATGTCAAAAGCAGCAGTGCTTTGAGAATAGTACAGTAAAAACTTGAGCTGGTGTGGGTATTGCAGTTGCTGAAGCCGAAATGGCTTGTAGATTTCAGTTACTTTTTAAGAAAACAATATTAAAAGGATAACAATACAGTCATTTACAGAAGCCCCCAAAACCCCTCAGTCAGTCCAAAGAGTTCTTTTTCCTGCCTTTCAGCAGTTCCCCAGGACCTTGCAGTGTGCTCCACCCCTCTCTGAAGTTTAAGTTCTGTCTCTCTCAAAATTTAAACCTCCCATTTTCATAGGCAGACACCCTGGCCCGTCTCCAATGTGTCACACTGATCCAGATAGGGACTCCTTCACATATCTCAGCAGTGGGCAGCTCTGAGTTCTTGGGATGGTCTGTTCCATCTGGATCCCGGCCACCTCCCTTGTCTTGTGTTACGATTTGGACATTCATTCTTCCAATGTCCCTCCTCTTTGCAGTAGGCACATTGATTGGGGGCTAGGGGAAACCTCGGCCCCCCGTATCCGCGGCCTCGCCCTCGTTCTTTTGTGCTGAACAAAGTAGGAAGCAGTTGTCTAGTGTCCGACCAGGCAGGCTGGTGTGTTTGTATACTACTGGTCATAGGGTCTGTCAGTTCTTGGGGCTTTTCAGTATAGGAAGCATAATGGGTTTTCCAGTTCAACAGGTCCGTAGTGGAGATAGGGACATAAATCAGGCTGGATGGTCCCAGTGTCACACGCCCAGCAGCATCAAGGTACGGGAGCCCCTGTACTTGTCGTAATGGCATTTGGAGATCATGCGACTGCAGGTGGTAGGCCCTCGGGGTGGACGATTCAAGCTCAGCCTGTGTGCTCTCAGGGGAGGAGATGGTGGCACTAGAGGTGGTACCAGGAGTGGGAGGGGAGTCTGAAGATGAGGGGCTGGAATCCGTAGGATCTTCCCTAAATCTGGCATCACCCATCCCAAGAGTAGGTCTTCCTGATTCTTCAGCTAGGGGCGGACTCTGCCGTGCTGCAGATGGGACATGAGGTTGAAGCAAAGGGAGAGGGCGTGGAGGAATGTCTGGAGAGTCCCACCCCTGGTAGATAGAGGCGGGTGTCCATCCCTTTTGGCGACCACTGGCCGCCAACATTATTCTACCCTGATCCTCGTGACAGCGCTGGAACCATCTTGGTCTGAGCTGGCATATGGCCAGCCATGAATCAATATAAGGGAACTGGTCAGGGCGCTCTTTTGCAACAATTTGATGGAGCAAAGACACAGTGGACAGGTCTGTGGACCCCTGGGGAGGCCACAACTTAACCAAGGCTGGCCATTCCCTCTCACATAGAAAAGATAATCTGGAGGAGGAGAGAGGTACCCCATAATCTTCTCTAAACCCAGATTTAAAATTGTGAAGCATGCACTGTAGGGGCATTTTTTCTTTTGACTTTCCCGACCCCATGCTCTAATTCTAGTTCAATAACTAAATACAGTATGCAATGTGGATCAGATCTCTTACCCTAATCTCAATTCAGAAAAAAATGCAATTTACAATAAAAAAATGCAATTTACAATACAGATTCTATCTAGTCTTAATTCAGGAAAAGTAATACAATTTACAATACGGACCCTATCTATTCTTAATACAGGACAAATAATACAACTTACAATATAGGTCTTGGCAATTTACAAAATATATAGTCAGATTTGGTTTTGATAAGAGTTAAGATATATCTATATATATATCTATATATATATCTATATATATATATATATAAGCTAGCTATTCTTACAATGTCCACCAGATGGAGCTCCAGGATCACTTAAAACACAGGGAATGGTAGTAATTACAGCTAATGTCCACTAGATGGAGCTCCAGAGTCGCTTTAAGTATATTGCAGTGTAGCTTACACGTGGTCTTTTCAAGATGGCTGCCTCCACGTGCGTTCTACACCGGATTTCAGCTCTGCACTCACAGATGAGGCCAGGTTTTCTCCTTTAATGACTCTGTCTCTGCTGACTCTGGGTTCAAAGGGAAAACAAGGATAGACATCGGGGCAGCACAGATATCAGGCACGGGAACAGCGGGCAGCAAGGGGGAGCGGACATTAACATCGGGAACACAGCGGCAGCAAGGGGGAGCGGACATTAACAGCGGCAGCAAGGGGGAGCGGACATTAACAGCGGGCAGCAAGGGGGAGAGCAGAAATTTACATCGGAGCACATGGGGAGACATGGAGACAGCACAGATCAGCATGGGGGAGCACAGATCAGGAGCGGGAAACACAGCGGCAGCAAGGGGGAGCGGACATTAACAGCGGCAGCAAGGGGGAGAGCAGAAATTTACATCGGAGCACATGGGGAGACATGGAGACAGCACAGATCAGCATGGGGGAGCACAGATCAGGAGCGGGAAACACAGTGGCAGCAAGGGGGAGCGGACATTAACAGCGGCAGCAAGGGGGAGAGCAGAAATTTACATCGGAGCACATGGGGAGACATGGAGACAGCACAGATCAGCATGGGGGAGCACAGATCAGGAGCGGGAAACACAGCGGCAGCAAGGGGGAGCGGACATTAACAGCGGCAGCAAGGGGGAGAGCAGAAATTTACACCGGAGCACATGGGGAGACATGGAGACAGCACAGATCAGCATGGGGGAGCACAGATCAGGAGCGGGAAACACAGCGGCAGCAAGGGGGAGCGGACATTAACAGCGGCAGCAAGGGGGAGAGCAGAAATTTACATCGGAGCACATGGGGAGACATGGAGACAGCACAGATCAGCATGGGGGAGCACAGATCAGGAGCGGGAAACACAGCAGCAGCAAGGGGGAGCGGACATTAACAGCGGCAGCAAGGGGGAGAGCAGAAATTTACATCGGAGCACATGGGGAGACATGGAGACAGCACAGATCAGCATGGGGGAGCACAGATCAGGAGCGGGAAACACAGCGGCAACAAGGGGGAGCGGACATTAACAGCGGCAGCAAGGGGGAGAGTAGAAATTTACATCGGAGCACATGGGGAGACATGGAGACAGCACAGATCAGCATGGGGGAGCACAGATCAGGAGCGGGAAACACAGCAGCAGCAAGGGGGAGCGGACATTAACAGCGGCAGCAAGGGGGAGAGCAGAAATTTACATCGGAGCACATGGGGAGACATGAAGACAGCACAGATCAGCATGGGGGAGCACAGATCAGGAGCGGGAAACACAGCGGCAGCAAGGGGGAGCGGACATTAACAGCGGCAGCAAGGGGGAGAGCAGAAATTTACACCGGAGCACAAGGGAGGCATAAATTCACATCGGAGCACATGGGGAGACAGAAATTCACATCGGAGCACATGGGGAGACAGAAATTCACATCGGAGCACATGGGGGACAGAAATTCACATCGGAGCACATGGGGAGACATAAATTCACATCGGAGCACATGGGGGACAGAAATTCACATCGGAGCACATGGGGAGACAGAAATTCACATCGGATCACATGGGGGACAGAAATTCACATCGGAGCACATGGGGAGACAGAAATTCACATCGGAGCAGCATAACGGAAGCACATTAGAGAACTCTCTCCTTGCAGTCACGCTTCAGAAAACTCCCCACAAGCAGAAAGGAAAGAAGAGAAGCAGCTATCTATTCTTTATCTCAGGTATGTTTAACTTATCAAGTGCTATATTTTGGTTACTTTTAGAAGTTTTCTGCAGCGCTTTTAAAAGATTCTTAAGAGTGGTAATACTAATATCCTAGGCAATTTTTCTTCAATATCTTTGGCAGCGCTGCACTTTAAATACCTTTTAAGGGGCCCAAGGTAGCAAAATGAATTGCTCTGATTTAGCAAAATGAATTGCTCTGATTTAGCAAAATTAATTGCTCTGATTTCTAGCAAAATTAATTGCTCAAAACTGGACGAACGATGGCTTCAGAAACCCCCCCCCGGGGTCCCTACTAGGACCGTTCGTGCGGGTGATCGGGCCGCTACAGGTTCCTAGAATTTACTAGGAATTACAGACGGAGTACAGAACGTAGCAGTACTCACCAGAGCTCTGATCAGACAGGTAGTTTGGATGCCAGTCTATCCAGCCGGTTTTCAATCGGGGATTCAGCCGCAGGGACCAACTGACCAGACAAGTCAAAGAGTCCTTCGGAGCACAAAGGGGCCCCGTGGCGCCAAGGATCGTTAATCACCTGGAGGGGTCGGTCCCTGACCCCGGTAGAGGCCCTGATCCTGCAAAAAGCAGTAGTCTTCCCACTGTGGGTGCGATGAGAGAGAGGCTTTTCTTTTAAATTTTCCTGGCCGATGCACCAAAATGTTATAGCAAACGCTGTGCAAAGCTCTTATTCAATCACTCACCCACAGAAGGAAAACTCTCAGACAGGCTGGAATGCAAACAGGATCTTTAATGTGCACACAGGATCAGACAGAGAGCCGGTACCCTCCAACAAAAAGGTCTGAACCCCGAGGGACAGCCTACAATGCCTTATATACAGTACAGTTTTAAACTCATTCTACAATCCCATTTGCCACAGGTATTTCCTGCCCACCAATCAGCAGCCCCTGGGGAGGTACCTGGGTGACCTGTCCAAACCGGTATGCTCTGGTCTGTTGGTTTCAGGGCTAGGGGATACTGTGCTCAGACCTGGAGTGGGGGGAAGGGTGCTTACTGGAATCTCAATGCCTTTTTCTTAGCAGGCTGATTACCTCATGGCTTGCGGGGGAAGGGTCAGGCTGATCAGAGCCTCATGGCTTGCCGCATGGCTTGGGGGAAGGGCTACCTACAGCTACCTCATGGCTGCCTCACTATTAGCCTCTCACTTTCTGTTTGGCACCAAGCAAGCCTGCTTGCAAAATTTCAGCCACTGTGGACATTATGAGTCACTCTTGTTTTTTGACTCTCACTGTATACATTCTGGGATTTTGTTGTCTTGTGTTTTGAATTAATAAAAGCAGGGCTACAATCCCAGATTTTTTTGTGAAAATGTGTGCCATTGAATCCTGGTGATCTAGCTCCTGAACATTCTTGGCAATGTGCAACCTGGAGTAGATTGCAGGGCCTTTCTTCCATGCAGTAAGTCTGTAACACCTGCTAGCCCAAGATGGTCACCCATCCTAAGTGCTAGCCAGACCCAACCCTGCTTGGCTTCTGAGATTAGCCAAGATCAGACTCTGTCAGAGTGGCAAAGCTGTGGTTGGTTCTAGTAGGATGCAAATTTAAACAAAAAGAAAGAAGACCCGGGCCTAGCTGGTAGCTCATGTGGAGAACCTGAGTTCAGTTTCCAGATCAGATCTTCTGTTCCATGAGTCAGCATGGCAGGGAATTTGGCAGAGAATCTCCATCACTGCACAATGGCAGCACCTAGTGGCCAGATTTAGAGGATACTCTTAAAAAATTGTACCCAGATAAAAGGTGTTTTACTTGTATTGATCAGCTATCTAAAACTTTCTCCCCAATATATGTACTTCCAGCCACATTAAGAGGAGACATCCCCAGAAGCATGTTTAAGATGGAGGAAGGAAAGTATGCGTATAGGTCACATTTTCAAATCTCTGTAGTTTCCAGTAAAATCTACCCACTTTGATTTATTTTTTATGTTTACTCTGTATTTTCAAATTTTCTTACATGTTATTGACTTTAAATTGACATAGAATGTTTTGAACACTCCTGTTTGCTTTTAAGATAAAACAAAATAAATTAGTAAATCCAGTACTAGTTACCCAGGTACTTTCTACTCACCTCAAGTTTCGAAATATAAATACTATTGCTTTGAGAATTCCTGCGGAGCCTGTGCACGAAACATCTGTGTGATCTTTGTCCCATTGTAAGCCGTTTTAAACTTAGCTCCAACTGGGTCCATATTAGATGAGTTCTGTAAGGAGCTGCCGTTAGCGATCCTTGGTTAAGAATTTTCATCGCCATGGCTGGGTTAGCAATGAGACAGGATATAAAATAAGGGGCGAAGCCTGACTAGGGAGAATGAAGGTTCATGGCACTGTAGCTCAACAGAGAAAGGATCCGGTTGAGTTGGGCACCCAAAGCACCAGAAAGACATTGTTGTTCCACGTCACCGAAAACAGATCACCAAATGACTGAGTCTTTGATAGATTAAACTTGGGTGTTAGCCCCATCAAACTGATATATAGCAGAAAGTACAATTAAATGGCTTTAAATTCAGAAAGGAAACATAAATTCCCAGTGCATCAAGAACAAATGTTCAAATATTTGTAAGCAAGTTTGAAGGATATTTTTAGATCAAGTGTGAAAAGGTTTTAACTCCACTGTAAGGGAATAAGAGAGTGGAGTCATATTTTGGGGGTAGCGTGTATAAAATGTATATTTTTCAGGGCAGAGATGAGCAGGGACTGAAAAAAAGATAGTGTTTGCACAAAAAGGAAGCATTTTGCATTGGACAAAGATGATTTCTTACTTGAGCCCTCTCAGTGGGATTCCGCATAGAAACATTTTGGGTCTAACTCATATCCGTAGCTAGGGTACTGCTATTTATCGTTTGTACAGCGCTACAAGGTGTAGGTAGCGCTATACAGAGACATGTAAGAGACAGGCAACACATCATTCAAGACAGACAACCCAACTGGGGACTAGAATGTATTTAGGGGAATGGTAAGGAAGCACATAGGAGGTGGACTGGAGACTAAGCGGTATCCAAAAGCAGTCTCAAAGAAGTGAGTTTTTAGCCTGGATTTGAACAGAGCCACAGATGGCGCCTGACGTACTGACTCAGATAGTTTGTTCCAGGCACAAGGAGCAACAGAGTAGAACGATCAAAGTCTGGAGTTGGCAGTGGAAGAGAAGGGCACAGATAGCAGGGATCTGCCAGAAGAGCGGAGTTGTAGGGAGAGATAAGAGAGGAAAGATAGTGAGGAGCAGCTCAGCAGTAGAAGTTTGAAATGGATGTAGAAATGGATAGGGAGTCCATGAAGTGACTTGAGAAGAGGGGCGACATGAGCACAGCGACACTGGCGGAAGATAAACCGCGCAGCTGTGTTTTGAACAGATTGAATTGGGGAGAGACGATTCAGAGGAAGACCAGCGAAAAGGAGGTTGCAAGAGTCCAGACAGGAGGTGACTAGAGAATGGATAAGGGTCTTAGTAGTGTGTTCAGAAAGAAAAGGACAAATTTTGCCAATGTTAGAGAAAGAAGCGATAGGTTTTAGCTATCTGTTGGGTGTGTGTGGAGAAGGAGAGGGAGGAATCAAAGATGATCCCAAGATTGCGAGCTGAGGAAACGGGGAGTGGTAGAGTGTTAATGATCTTTGCTAAATCTGGGGCCTTCCTTTACATTGGCAGCTGAACAATAATACGGGCAAATTGTCAAACAGAGAACATACGTTTCACATCCTCAGTTAACGCGAGGAAAGTCTTCCAATTTTTTCCTGTTTTGGGTGTGAAATATCAGAGGAGAGAGAGAGAGAGAGAAGAGCAATTTCCATAGCAACCTTTTGCATTGGCTACAGCTGTCAGGGAAGCAGTTTTAGGGAGGGGTTAGCTTGAGATGGCGGAAGTGGAAGAATGTTAAAATGAATAATGAAGTCTTAGAGAATCAACCTATTGGTCTCTGAGCAAGGTGGAGAGGCATGGATTTTCCCAGACTATCTGAGAATCCAGATTGTTATATCAAAGCTGGTCCAAGAGAAATGACTTTTAGAACAGTTTCCACAATATAAAGATCTCTAGTTAGTGTACAGCACCATCCTCCCTTGTAAACTCCACTCATACATCTTTCTCTACAGTGCCTCCTGCTGGGAATGGCTGGTACTAGCCACTGCTCCTTAACCAACTCCTCGTGTAGTGGTGCCTTCCAGAGAGGTAAACAACCGAACTACGCGTGCTCCCCCAGTTAGCAGTATGAAGGTCTTTTGTGCACTGGGACTGGAGGTGCTTCTGATCACAGCTAGTCTTTGCACATATTCTCCACAATGACTCTTGCTGAGAGATAATGGGACTGCAGAAACTGGAGGATTCCATTATAGGTAGTGCTCTTACACCATTTTTTACAATATCTCCTTCTGGAGGAGATGAAGGCAGAGGATTCAGGAACACTGTTAGTGCTGCCCTTAAATCCTTTCCTTCAGTGACGACTCCTGGGAGAAGTTGGGACTGCAGGAGCTGTGAGTTGCTTTTGCACACTGCATTTGTTTGCAGTTTCTTATTCCTGCCGGGAGAAGCTGAACTGAATATGTAGCTACTATTCTCTATCTGTTCCTTCATTATTTTTTTTCACACTGTAGAGAATCTATACACAACAACATGTTATATTTTGTGAAAGCATTTCATTCTGTGTCGTTGATGGTAGTAGGTGTTTCTATTTGGCCATGAGATGTGATGTAATTTGATGTTGTGGTATGGAAGTGTCTGTGTCAGTTCTCCTTATAACAGCATTAACACCTGTATTTAGCTGCAATCTGCTATTCTGCATATTTATCGATCTGTGCTTCTACCATGGGGATACAGTGGCATGTTTACTAAGCTTCGCAAGCTATTAACATGGGCTTGAGTGCTGCTAATGGTCCACACCATCTGCTTAGCACACAATGGGAGGGACAGAGCACAGGCCTTTCTGCATTAGCACGGGGGTTGACAGCATGCATTCACCATCAATGCTGCAGCTAGCGTGGGTACAGTTAATGCCACCTCCCTTACCAAAGCATGATGGCAGCTATGTGATGGCACCTCCTTGATAAGTAAAACAAAGAGGCAATTGCCTCTTTGCTTCACATATCACCAGTCCACACCAGTCTCCCTCTTTTATATCCCCCGACCTCCCAGCTTTCCCCAGTCTCTCTCTCTTTCATATCCCCTCCTCCTCCAGCGAGTTACTTTCTCTCTCTCTCATAGCTCCTAGCCGTCACCCAGTCTCTCTCTCTCATAATCCCCCAGCCTTCAAACAGTCTGTCTCTTCCATATACCCCTACCTTACCCCTACTTCCTCTCTCATACTGCTTCCAGCCTTCACTCATTCTCTTACAGCTCTCCCCAGCTTTCACCCATTCTCTGTTTCTCATAAACCCCTAGCATTCACTCAGTCTTTCTTATCCTCTTCCCCCTCTTCCCCCAGTTTCTCTCTTTCATATTCCATCCCCAGCCTTCATGCAGTCTCATAACCCCAAGCTTTCTGTTTCTCTGTTACATCCCTAACCCCAAGCAACTAATGGGGTTGGGAGCCTGCCACCCATTCCTCTCACTTTTCCATCTGCAACTGTTTCTCATGAGACTTAAAATTGCAACACTGACCCAAACTTCCTGTTCCACACAGCTCAAGCATACAAAGCTTATTTGCAGTGGGGAGGCAGCACCAGGAAACAAACATTAAGGGGCATGAAGGTACAGGCACAAGGGTGCCATTGTTAAGTATCATGGTGACCAGGGGCCCAGGATTTGCTGAACCCTGACCTACATTAAAAAATGACTGTATTGGAGGAAGTGACGTCGAGCATGGCAGCAGATTAAAAGCGGAGCTCCGTCGGTGCTTCATGAGAGTCCCTGGGAAATAAACACTCTGGAGGGAAAATTATATGGTAAAGCCGACATACCAGACCCTTAGTAGGCATAGCACATGGAGCTTCGGAAAAGAACTGCGAATCTGAAGTCTTTTGTGTATCGGACCGCGACAACAAGTTCCTCCAGGAAAAGCAAGATGGCGTCTGGCAGTGCTGCAAGTGAAGAAGAACCGGCCCCGCTGAAGAGCAGTGGAAAAGAACAAGGGGGAGAAATTGGTGTGCTGAGAGGAGAACTGAAGGAATGGTTTGGAACCATAAGGCAAGATCTTGTTCACTTCAAAGCGGAGGTACAAACCTGTTTAGAGGAGCTGAGGTCGTATGTGAGGGAAGTTGGACAGAGATTGAAGGAAGTGGAGAATAAACTGGAGAACCAGGAAGGCGCAATACAGGGTATCCATGAGAGAATGGATATTGTGGAAGGTGCTCAAGAGGACCTGTGGTCGAAGGTGGAGGATCTTGAGAATAGATCACGGCGATCCAATATAAGGATAAGAGGGATACCTGAAAATGCAGAAAATTCAGATTGTACAGGGCTGGTAGAACAAATCTGTGTACATATACTGAAGGAGGCAGGGCTGGATGTGACTGCTTACTGTTGGAAACTAGACCGGGCCCATAGAGCGCTGGGTCCAAAAATAGATGGGTGTATAAGAGACATTGTGGCCTGTTTTCATGAATATTCTACTAAGATTGCAGTGATGGAAGCCGCCCATAAGCTAAATAAACTGCAATGGAAAAATCAACAGATAGAGATATATGCAGACTTATCCGCTATCACAATGCGGAAGAGGCGGGAGTTTGCAATGATAACCAAACGGCTAAGGGATGGACAAATAAAATACAAATGGATGTTCCCATTTGGCTTACAGTTTTGTATTGCGGGAGTGACTTCACATGTAAAGACTACAGAGGAGGCTGCTAGGGTGATGAGGGAGGCGGGATGGGCGGACCTGCCGGATGTTAGTCAAAATCTTCGAGGATGCAGCACGGAGAAAGTGGATGACAGCGAGTACAGCAGGGAGATTGGCGGCTACGCCGGCAAAAGAAGAAGAGTGCACAGCAGCAAGAAGACAGAGGATGAAAATGTTGAACAATAAGGAAAATATGATAAATAAGTTATGGATCTGAGTTGGCGATGGGGGAAAGGAGTGTCAGATATAGTTACTAGGAGAGGAGAAGGGATAGAGTTGTAAGTGAAAAATTGTTTTTGTTGAATTTGCCGTGGATTCTTGATGAGTCATGCCTCTATGGAAAAGAGATAAAGGAGATTTGGAGGGTGGACGGTGGGGGGGGGGGGGGAGGGGGAGAGGGCGATATAAGGGAAAAGGGAAAATAATGGATTTCTGCCTGATGCGAAGAAGGTATATTGACAATAGGAACTTTGTTATATGGCTAAAATACGGGTGTTGACTATGAATGTATGTGGTCTAAATTCCCCGATAAAACAACAGAGAATGTATAAAGAAATAATTAGGCTCAAGGGAGATCTTGTATTTATACAGGAAACTCACTTGAAGAAATGTGATGAATGGAGGGTGGCACATAAGAAATTTCAAGGCCAATGGTTTGCATCCAACCGGACTGAGCTGAAGAAGGGGGGGGGGGGGGTGGAATCTTGATAAATAGACAACTCCCCTATATGGTGATTGCAGTAAAACAGGATAGAGGGGGAAGATATCTATTTGTAAAAGTTAAGATTCAAGAGCAAGTGTTTACATTGGTGAATGTTTATAGACCCAATGTGGCACAAGGGGCCTTTTATGAAACACTAACCTCTACTATATCCCAATTCACAGAGGGCCAGTTGATTATAGGAGGAGATTTTAATCTGACAGTCAACCCAATATTGGATAACTCCAAGGGGGATATAATGGGTAGTACTAAGAGCAGGAGGCTATTGAAATTAATGGGGAAGAAATTGGGGGTAGTAGATACGTGGAGAGAATTGAATGGGTGGGTCAAGGATTTCACGTTCTATTCCCCAGTACATATATCCTTCTTGAGACTGGATATGATTTGGATGGATAAGACCATGATATCAAAGTTGGATTTGTGTGAGATTGGGGAGAGGATGTGGTCTGACCATGCGCCTATGTGGATTGAATTTAGGGTAGAATATAGAGGTGGGAAGAGAAGTGGGTGGACACTAAATGAATCTCTTTTGGATACTCCTGAAATTGTCCAATAAGTATTAAAGATGATAACATCCTACTTAGAGATAAATGATATGGCAGATTGTAAAATAAAAATTCTATGGGAATGCCTAAAAGCAGTAGTGCGGAGGAACCTGATAGCGATAGGATCATACATGAAGAAGGTTAAGGAGAAAAAGAGAGTTCACTTAGTAAGATAAGGGACATGGAGGGACTTCATAAACAGGGGAGATTAGAAGCAAAGGGAGTGCAAGAATTATTTGCAATGAGACGTGAATTGGGAGAATTCGAGTTGACAGAAATTAAATTTGCGCAAGATAGATTAAAACAGCAGTTCTTTGAGCTGGGCAATTAACCGAGCTGTTTGTTAGCTCATAAGTTGAAGCAACACCAGACTAGGAATTATATAACCAAAATACGAGATGCACGGGGGGTGGGAAGTAAGGAAAGTGAAGTAAATTCAAGAGAGATTTGTGGAATTTTACAAACAATTATATTCTCCAAAGCATACAGTAACACTGGAAAGGATAAAAAAGTACTTACAACAGGTACATTTACCTAAGTTGACAGTGGAGGAATCTGAGCGAATTTCTAAGCCTATAAATGGTAAAAGAGGTAATTGATGTTATGAACTCACTACCTGCGCATAAAGCACCTGGGATGGATGGGTTCACAAATAAGTTTTATAAAGTATTTAGTGCCCCATTGGGTGAGCCTTTGACATGTCTCTTTAATTCTTTTAAAGAGGGAACAAAGATCCCAGAATCGATGCGGACAGTGGGAGTTACAATTTTGCCAAAAGAGGGAAAGGACTCAAATTTATGTGGTTCATATAGACTGATATCATTGTTAGGCACGGACTTTAAAATATTTACCAAAGTTTTGGCCAATAGGTTATTACCATATATACCTAAACTAGTGCATGAAAATCAATCTGGGTTTGTGCCAGGACATCAAAAGGCGGATAATATAAGGAAAGTAATGAATGCGATGTGGAAGGTGGAAAAGGGGGATGAACAAATGCTTTTATTAGCAATAGACACTGAAAAAGCGTTTGATCGCGTGTCTTGGCCCTTTCTTTTTAAGGTGTTGAAGAGGATGAGGATAGAGGGGGATTATTTGAATTGGATTAGAGCTATATATGAGCAACCAATGGCTACATTTTGAATTAATGGGGAATATTCAAAGGTATTTGAATTGTTTAGGGGGATGCATCAGGGGTGCCCTCTCTCATCGATTCTTTTTGTACTTTCTATGGAACCATTGGCCCAGCGAGTGAGAGAATGTCCAGAGATACGAGAGATGAGATGGAATCAACTAGAAAGTAAAGTCTCCCTTTTTGCGGATGACTTGCTCTTTATGTTGACCAAACCGATAGAATCTTTAGAGGCTTTATATGGTATACTATTGGAATATAGGGAGATTTCAGGTTTTAAAATAAATGCCACAAAATTGGAGATATTAAATATATCCATACCAGCAGAAGTACAATTACAGATCAAAGGGAGGTACCCATTTAGATGGGCCAAGCAAAGTCTTAAGTATTTAGGGGTTCATTTAACATCGAAGGGGCTAGATCTGTTTGGGGCAAATTTTGTAAGGTTGGAAAAAATAATAAGGCGAGAGTTGGAAGAATGGGGAAGTAGAGAAATGTCATGGATGGGGAGAGTGGCCGCAATTAAAATGATGATGCTACCCAAATTGCTATCTTTTTACCACACTTCCTATAAATGTGCCAAAGAGTTATATAGTGAGGCTCCAGAGGATTATTATGACATTTGTGGAAGAAGGAAAAACCACTAGAGTGGCATGGAAGACTCTTAGAAGTAGGAGAGAGCAGGGAGGTATGGCTATCCCAGATCTGGCTAGATATATAGAGGCAGCACATTTGAGTGTAATTGTGGAGTGGGGAGCAGAAGAGATAAAAGAATGGGTACAGATAGAATCAGCTGATCTTGAAGATGTCATGTTAGGAGAGGTCTTATGGATACCTAAGAGTAGTAGGAGTGTGTATCAGGGAAGTAACCCATATGTCAAATTGACTCTGAGGATATGGGACAAATGGAAGTATTTGTGGTAAGGAAAGAGTGGAGTGTCCCGGTTGATACCAACTCGAGGGAATCCAGATTTCCCTCCGGGGCTGGGGAAAAATGATTTTGAGAGGTGGGAGAGAAACGGTTTGACAAAGATAGGACAACTATTAGAGGGGAGGAAGATAAAAAAATTTTGAGGAGTTAGTAAAGGAGTATGATTTAGATGGTAAGGATATATATCGATATAACCAGATATTTTAACGGTTTTTTTTTTATGTCACTATATACAACATAAGATCCTGCCAGAACTGAGAGGAGATCCCACAGAAGTAGAGAGAGTGTTTTTGATGGGGCAGAAAAAAGGGGTATTGACGAAGATGTATAACATGATGGCAATAAAAGGTACTAGGATCGGTTTTCAATGGAGATGGGAGATAGATTTAGGAGAAACATGGGAGGATTCAACATGGGAGCAGATATTTAGGAAGCGATATAAGGGACTGTTGGCTGCCAATTTAATTGAGAATAATTATAAAATAATGTATCGCTGGTATCTAACACCAGATAAATTACATATGCACAAACAAGTTAATGATAGGTGTTGGAGACAATGTGGGGAGAAGGGGACTTATTTGCATATCTGGTGGACTTGTAAAAAATTGAGTCCAGTATGGAATATGGTCTTTAAATTACTTAGTGATATACTGGGGAAAGAAGTTAATCCCCAGTCTTCTGTGGCATTGTTAGGGGTGAAACCTTTCATACTAAACAATACAGAGGGGTTTTTCTTAAATATGGTCTGTGTGGCCCTTAGAGTTCTAATTGCCAGGAAATGGAAACAAACAGAGCCCCCGACGATGGAGGAATATAAGTCATATTTGGACATATATATTTAATGTGTAAGTTAACAGCACTAAAAAGGTCTAGACCACAGCAATTTTTGAGTACCTGGGGGAACTATATAAAATGGGAATGCATTACATAATAAAGTTAAAAGGAATGGCAGAAATCCATTGGGGGGAGTGTGGGGAGGGGGAGGGATGAGAGGGGTCTTAAAAAAGAAAGAGGAAGAGTGTGAACACAGAACATCAACAGAATTTTGTAAAATTAATGAAAAGGTTTGTCTTACTGGTAGGATGTACTGATGATTATGAATGGAAACTGGTTGGTTACGTGTTAAGTATGTTGACGGGACTTCCGGTTTGGGCAATGAGCTGACTGGCTGTGTGCTGATCGGCTCCGGGTCCCATACCCCACTAACTACCTCCATTTCCTAATTTATCGGGGTTGAATGCCCTCTATTACATCAAGGGGCAGCAGGGAAAGTGGCCAGCGTACCTCGGTGCCTTCTCTGGTCGGCGGGGTGCCTCCGATGGCGGCGAAACCGTCTCGCAAGACACGTGCCCCAGATCCAAAGATGGCGGAGGGGGCGCCTCGGAGCCCGGGGTCGGAGGGCGATCAGGGCATGGTGGATGAGGTGAGCGCGGCAGTTGCGCGGGCCCTGGATGGTCGGTTCCGGGAATTGGGAGCCCAGATACAATCAGTGGCACAAAGTATCACGGATTTTACTGACCGAATGGAACATGCTGAGACCCGGATCTCCGGCCTGGAGGATGAGCAGCACTCTTTCGCAGCCCGCGTGCAAGCCTTAGAAGCAACAGTGAAGCTGCAAGGCGAGAAGCTGGACGACCTGGAAAATCGGGGCCGCAGGAAGAATATTCGGTTCATTGGTGTTCCTGAAAACATCGCTGACAGCGCTCTCCCGGGGTATCTGCAGGCGTGGATGTCTAAGATCATGCCTGAAGATGGGGACTCTGCTATTGCCCTGGAGAGAGTACACCGGCTGGGCCCTAAGCGGGAGCAGGCCCGGCGGCCCCGCGCAGTCATCGCCCGATTCCTGGATTACCGCCAAAAGGAGCTGGTTCTGAGGGCGGCCCGCGGGCATCGGCGGAGGTCCGGGGACGCTGAATCACTGCTGGTTTTTCAGGATTATTCGGCGTTGGTCAGCCAGCAACGTAAGGCCTTCTCACCTGTTTGCGCGCAATTGGAAAGCCAGGGCCTGCGCTTCTCCCTTTTGTACCCTGCCAGGCTGCGGGTGGAGCACCAAGGGCAGGCATATCTCTGGGGAACCCCTGAAGAGGCCGGGGCCTTTCTCGCCCGCCTTGCCGAGTCATCAGGAGCAGCCGTGTGAAGTGTGAAGCGGGATGTTTCCTTGGCAGTGTGCAGCGGTGGTTGCGGACCTGATCCGTCTTTCGGCGGCCTCGTTCGCGAAGACTTTATGACCCGGGACACTTATTTTGGGTCCGGGTTTGTTGGGGTGCCTCCCTGAAGAACTGCCCTGACGCCCTAGGGGTCCACCGTCTAGCGGAGCCGGTTGTGTGCTGGCACCGGGGTTTTCCACTTGGTATTGTTGTCTCCCCTCCACTTTTATCTTCCCTTTTACTTTTACCTCTCCTTTCCTTTTTATCCTTATTCTCTTTTTTTTCTCCTTCCTTTTACTTTCAATTTTTACCATTAATTTGGATTTCTCGTTGTCCTTTTATTTTTTTCTCTTCTCTTGTTTCCTATTTTCCCTCTAACTTTTGCTTCTCTTATTGCTGCCGGTACCATTTTATGCTCTGGTTAATAGGAACCAATGTCCATACTCCTATGTCCTCGTGGATATGGGTTGCATGGTACCTGTGTGTCATTATTTTGTATGCTGTATTTTGTATGATTTATTTATATTAAATGCTCTTTCCTGTTGGGAATTGTATGAGGGAGGGCTGATGGGAGCGCACTTGAAGGGGGGAGAGGTGGGGAACGGTGCTGGCTGGTAAATTTGGTTTTTCCTTCTTTCGGGCACTTTCTTTCTTCTCTGTCATTCAGCTTGAAATGCTGGGATGCTGTGTACAGCACCTCATGTGATTTTTACTGATGCCCCTCCCGTACACTCTGTGGTGCACGTCTGGCACCGGGGGGTTCGGGATGTGGGATTCCTTCGGCCCTTAGTATTGGGTAATGTAGGGGGGCCAGTGTGCTGGGGAGGCAAGGGCTCTCTACCCCTTGGTATGAGCCTATGGGCTGGGACGGGGGGAGCGAACCTCCGAGGTCCCTGTTTGGGCCCTGGCTGGCTTCCCTCTTACCGTCGGGGACGTTAAAGTGTGCCTCTCTTGTTTCTGCTGAACCTCCTGAGATCAGAAGGAGGGTGGCTCAGGGGAGTGGATTAGGAGAGGGGGGAGTAGGAGTGTGGCCCCTTCCCTTCTTTCTGGAACACCTCTGCTTTCGGGGACGGGTACGCGGGGGTGGGGGCGTAGCGGGGCGCTCTGGGCTTTCGGGCGGGAGGGTGGAGATCCTTGCAACTGCTAAGGGGATAGGGAAGGGTAGGTTGACTGTAAGTGTTGCATATGTTGGGGGGTTTGTGGGGTATGGATCCGTTGCCAACAAGGGGTGTCTGACCAGGTTTAGACTGGCCGGGCGCGGTAGGGGAGGATGGCTGGGAAGAATGTTTGGGGGTGGGGGTGAATGGGGGGGAACAAATGGGGAGACTGGGTTGATTGCTTGGAGGGAGGGGGGTAGGTTAGGGGTGCGGGGAGTAGGGGTGGATGGGGGATGTAGTGTAATTGTCAGTGGAGCAAGGGGTTGTTCGATTTGGGGGGAGGACCAAGACTGAGACGGGATACCTGACTGCTTCTGGTGCTTTGTATGGAGTGTGCTGTTGTTGTGAATGGGGCCGGCTATGGGGGTCAGGACGGGTGGTCGGTTTGGGGGGGAGGATCCTGAGCTGGGGGGATTCTCGCCACCGTCCGAAGTTGACAGCTCATCTCGGGAGCGGTTCCTTCACGGGGGATCATGACTAGTGGGTTGAAGCTTGCTTCCTGGAATGTATGCGGTATAGGCTCCCCAATCAAGAGATATAAATTAGTGCAGCAACTTAAAAGAAGGAAGATTGGAGTCGCTCTGCTGCAGGAGACTCACCAGACGGCAGCTGAACATGCGAAATTAGGTTCCCGCTATAGGGCTCGGGTGTATGGTGCCCCAGCCGTCGGGAAAAAGCGGGGGGTGGCTATTTTAATAGCCCAATCGGTGGGGTGGGTTGAGGAGTCGGTTGATTTTGATCCGGATGGGCGATATGTTCTGGTACGGGGCCTGCTCGAGGGAATCAAGGTTGTCTTGGGCTCAGTGTATGCTCCCAATGTGTATGAGTCTGGTTTTTATCACACTTTAGAACGCTTGGTGGCGGAGGCTGCGGGGCACCAGGTAATCTTGGGCGGGGACTTCAATACAGTCCTGACTGATACCGTGGACAGGTCTCGGCAGTTGGGGGGCAGGGACCGTAGAAGTCAGCGGCGACTGCTGGGAATATGCGAAGCGCACCACCTTTTAGACATCTGGAGAGTGTTACATCCTGGAGAACGGGAGTACACTCACTTGTCTCGAGCCCACAACACTTGGTCGCGCATTGACTATTTTTTGCTTTCGGAATCCCTGTTCAACCGAGTGGCGGCGGCGGAGGTTGGGCTTCCCGTTATTTCCGACCATGCCATGGTCACACTGGAATTCCGTAGCCGCGCTCCTCTTGGACATCAGTTTTGGCGCTACCCTCTGGAACTAAGTGGGGACGCTACGTTTGCGGGATACTTTAAGGATAGGTGGCGAGCTTACGAAGAAATTAATGATACTCCAGAGACGTCTCCAGCCCTTCTCTGGGAGGCGGGTAAGGCGGTCATGCGGGGGGAGATCATTAGCTATTATAGCTCCATGCGGAAGCGCCGCAATCAGAGAATTCTCATGTTGGAACGAGAGCTGGGTAGAGCGCAACGGCGGCTAGCGACGGATAGAACGGCCACTCATGGTCGCCAGCTGCGGGAGCTCCAGAGAGAGCTGGAAATGCTCTTACATCAAAGGGCTCAAAAATCTATGATGTGCTACCGCTATCAATTATACCAGCATGGAAATCGAGCGGGACGGTTACTTTCCGCTTTGGTGCGGCCGGCGGGAGGGGCCCGACACATCGGGGTGATTAGATGCCCGGATGGGTCCATATGCAAAGACACCGCGGCGATCCAACGGGTTTTCTCCGACTACTATAGGCAGCTCTATGCCAGGGATGGAGGGAGCGCGGAGGATGGCCGGGCATTTCTGGCGGGCTGTACTTTATCAACGTTGACTACGGATCAAGTGCAGGTCTTGAACAGGCCTATCTCCTTGAATGAAGTATCGGAGGGGATTAGGACTCTGAAAAGTGGCCGAGCCCCGGGTTTGGACGGCTTGCGGGGGGAGTTCTACAAGTCTCTGGGGGAGGTTGTGGTGGCCCCTCTCGCGGGTTATTTTGAGGATTTAGTTGCTCGGGGCGTTTTCCCATACGAAGTGAACAAAGCGTTGGTGACGGTTCTCCCGAAACCGGGGAGGGACCCGTTGGCACCGGGCTCCTATAGACCCATATCTCTCCTAAATGTTGACATAAAGATCTTAGCTAAGATCATGGCGGACCGGTTAGCGGCCGTCTTGCCGGCCTTGATCCAAAAGGATCAGGTGGGTTTTGTGCGGGGCCGCCATGCAGCTTATAGTTTGCAGCGTCTTTTACTTTCTATGTGTGCGGGCCGGGAGGCTCAGTTGCGGTCCATGCTTATAAGCTTTGATGCTGAGAAAGCATTTGACAGGGTTAACTGGGACTTCATGTACCAAGTGTTGGATACTATGGGGTTTACGGGATTTTTTGTCCAAGTGGTGCGTCTCCTTTACGCAGACCCGGTCGGAGCTATTTTGGTTAATGGTACCATGTCCACTGAGTTTCCCATCCAGAAGGGGACCCAGCAGGGTTGCCCTCTGTCTCCCCTCTTATTCATCTTAACCTTGGAACCCTTGCTGCAGCGGCTTCGGGCTCATCCTCACATCCAAGGGGTCCCAGTGGGGGGTTTTGAATTTCGCGTTGCAGCTTTCGCAGACGACCTTCTTGTTCACCTCGCGGATCCCCCAACGGGCCTTCCGCACCTCTTAAAGCTTTTCGGTGAGTACGGGGTGCCCTCTTGCTTTCGCCTGAATCTGGACAAATCGGTGGCAATGCCATTAGGCTCGGGCGCCCAGGCGGATTGGCAGGGGGACTTCCCTTTAAAGTGGGAGGCTGGCCACTTTAAGTACTTGGGGGTGGTGATCCCTGCTGTCCTCGATGATTTATACCGACTGAACGTCGCTAAAGTCTTGGTCGCAGTGGCTGCGAGTGTTGATAAGTGGCGGGATCTCCCATTGTCTCTTGACGGTCGCGTTGCCCTTTTCAAGATGACACTGTTCCCCAAGATTTTATACATGTTGCAGACTTTACCACTGCTGTTGCAGCGTTCGGATCGGAAGAAATTGGAGGGGTTGGTGAACCGTTTGTTGTGGCGGGGTCGCCGGCCTCGTGTGCGGGCGGAGATTCTGTGTCAGCCCTGGTCTTTGGGAGGCATGGGGTTACCAGATGTACACAAGTATAATGTGGCTTGCCTATTGCGGTATGCCCGAGACTGGTTGTGGGATCTGGAGGAGTATACTCCTTTGGGGATGCTACAGGCGGCGGTGGAGCCTTTTCGTCCGCGTTATCTCTTGCATGCAAGGAAATCTCCTGGCCTGGCTCGCGCACTCCGTGTCTTCCTTGTGGATCCGATTCGGGCGGGATGGCGCTCCTTTTGTCGCAGTCGCAAGCTCTCAGCTTACCACTCGCCTTATCTCCCCATTACGGGTAATGGTGATTTCCTGCCTGGGCTGGAAGGAGGCTCTTTCCTGCGCTGGGCGCGGCTGGGGATTGTTAACTTGGAGCATGTACTTTCTCTCGAGGGGTCTTTGTTGTCGTTCCCTGAGTTGTGCCGGCATTACTCTCTCGAGGGACGGGATGTGTTTCAGTATGCGCAGCTTCGGAGCTATATTCGCACGGTACCCCTGGAGGCACTAGGGGGGGAGGTTAGCTCGCAGATTGAGGTGTCTCTCTTGGGTGGGGAGCAAGGTACGTGGGTGGCCTGGCTGCATAAACTACTCTGGGAACCAGCCTTACCTACAGCCCTGGATGACTTGGCGGTGGCCTGGACTCGGGAGCTGGAAGGACAGGTGACAAGTGCAGCGTTGCTGGACGGGTTGTCCACTATCCCCAAGCTTTCTGTGATGGTGTTTTCTCGGGATATGCAGTACAAGTTGCTAGGTCGGCTCTACTATGCCCCACTGAGGGCTTGGAGGGCCGGGATCGCTGGGTCTCACTGCTGTCCACGCTGTGGCGCAAGGAGGGCGACTTTGGGGCATATGATGTGGACCTGTACTTGCGTACAAGTTTTTTGGCGGAAAGTGCAGACCTATCTTATGGGCTGTGTGGGCAGCCCGCTTTCCCTTACAGCTCTGAATGTAGTTCTGGACGTATGGGAGAGTGAATGGGAAGAACAGTTGGGGCGAGTGGTCTGGTTATGGCTGCGTTTGGTGTTGGTGGCAGCACGGATGACCATATTGCTTCGCTGGATGGATGCTCGGGGACCGACGTATGGATTATGGAGGGGACGTTTGCATGAGGTGTTATTAATGGAGCGGCTCAGAGCTAGAGGTCATCCGCTACGGTGGCAGAGGTTTTTGCAGGCTTGGGGGCCCCACTTGCATTCCTTACCCCGTCATACTCGTAGTCGGATTCTTGGTGGCCATTGATGGACCCACCTTGGGTGGGTAGTTGGACCTTTGGATAGGTGTGCTCGTCTCAGTCCTGGGGGGGGCAGGGGAGCGTAAGGGGGGGTCGGGGGGGGGGGTAAGAGCAGGGGTCTTTTGGGGGGTTGAGGGGGTGGGGAGAAGGAATTGGGGGAGGGGGAGATGGGGGTTAGTCTCTGGTTTGCTTCCCTCTCCATGTTTCTAGGAGTCCCAGGGGGGGCTCGGGAGCAGAGTACACCCCGAGCCTACCTGAGGGGGCGTGTGGGTGCCGGGGAGTGCCTATATTTACTCTTGTCGGAGAGGGGGTATGGCTATCGAAGCTGTTAATCTTGTTTTCTCTCTTTTGGGTCTGGAGGGGGGCTCCGGGGGGGGGGGAGGGAATTTCGTGTTTGCTTCTGTTATTCTGTGTGCCTTCGGGGCCACCAATCTTTGACTTGGGGGGGGCGTTACACGATTAGAATGTGCACTGGATACTTTGTAATGTAAAAATGTAAAATGGAAGTTTTGTTTTGGGTTTTTTGTGCTTGCCTTCTTTATCTGTGCAATGTCTTTGATCCTTGTTGGCGTTGGTGTTGTTTTTCTAATAAACAAATTTGACCTAAGTATGTTGACGGTTGAAGATAATTGTAACAGTTTTATAAATTATAAATTTTAAAAAAAATTACTGTATTGCTGGTGGCGAGGAGAAGCACTTTTTGCATTGCCCAGCACACAGCTTGCCACACGCTCTTTGAGACCAGTGACTCCACTGTATATAAAATTTACCCTCAGTCTAGCCACCCACTTATGTTTATTGCAATGCCTTTGTCTTACCCATCTTGTCTGCTTATATGTTTCAGGGCAATTTCTCCAAATGGATTAGTTTTTTATACATTGTAGTTTTTTATACATTACCAAAGATTCACAAAAGTTTAAATAAGCCTCCGGGCCGACCGATCCTTTCCAGCAATGATTCGCTGCTAGAGAGGGTCGGTCAATATTTGGACATGTTTCTAAAAGATGATGTTTTGCTAATTCCTTCTTACGTGAAAGATACTACGCACCTTTTAACCATTTTACAAGATTTTGCAGCAATCGGAAGTGTTACTTGGTTAGCTACCTTAGACGTTGCAGCACTTTATACCTCAATACCTCAGGATGATGCCTTATTGGCTTTACAATGCATTTGGGAGGCTCGACCCCGTCCACATGTAGTTCCTACGTCCTTTTTAAGTGAATTGGCTACATTAGCATTGAAGCATAACTATTTTCTTTACAAACAAGATTTTTTTCAACAGATCTCAGGGACAGCAATGGGTGCGACGTTTGCACCATCCTTGGCTAATTTATATATGCATTTATTCGAGGAACGGCGGGTGTATACATCAAGGTTCGCAGCTAATACCGCAGGGTGGTACCGTTATATTGACGATATCCTTGTATTATGGACTGGTACGGGGAAGATCTAGAAGCTTTTGCCCAGTACTTAAATAGTTGTAACAGCAATATACAATTTGAGATGACCAAGCACCAGAACACTGTACACTTTTTGGATGTTCAAATATCTATTGTATTAGACAGGTTTGAAACCACTATTTACACAAAACCCACGGATAAAAATACAGTTTTACATTACTCAAGTTTTCATCCGAGTCATTTACGTAATAATTTACCTTATTCTCAATTGCTGCGTTGCCGCCGGATTTGTTCCTCTTTAACAGAATTTGAATTACAGGCTGCTTCAATGATGACTAAGTTTGAACATCGAGGCTATCCAAGATCTTTATTGAAGAAAGCTTACAAACGTGCTAAGTACAATCATCGTGACTGGTTATTGTATCCTTCCAGATATCGTGCAGAAAGCGAGTCTCAGCAGACACCTATTACCTGTGTTTTACCGTATTCCGCTCTTTCACACCGCATGGCAGCGTCCATACATAAACATTGGAAATTGTTCTCTAAACATTCAGTGCTATCAGTTTTTCCAGTACGCATGGCTTATCAAAGGGGAAGAAATTTCAAGGATCGATTGTGCCCTGCAGTAGTAAGAGAGAAGAATTTGTTGATAATGGTTCATCACCAATGTGGACGTTGTAAATATTGTGCAATGATGGTAGCTGTGGAAGACTTCAATTTGCAGCGAAAAGTCTTTCTTAAACAATCAACGAATTGTGATTCTTCCTGTGTTGTCTACGCTTTGAAGTGTCCATGTGCCTTGATGTATATCGGTAAAACTACGAGACCTTTACGCACACGTTTAGCAGAGCACAAATATAGCGTGAGGAAAATGAGAGCAGATACCCCATTAGTTGCACATTGCAATGAGAAGTGTCATCAATTTCAAGATTTACAATGCACAGTCTTAGAACAAATTCGCTCAGACCTTCGTAGGGGCGATACGGGACATCTTCTCTTGCAAAGAGAACAGTACTGGATTTTTACTCTCCGTACTCTTATTCCTGGGGGCTTAAACGATAAAATAGAGTGGTCATTATTTTTTTGAAATAATGTTCTTTTCTGCAATATATTAATAGTGAGATACTTTCGGAATAGGGTTCTTGCAAGATATTGAACGTGTTTGTGTGTTAAGGTCAGTTTTTGTTTGTGTGTGTTTAGTAGAGTCATGTGTTAAGTAGAGTTCATAAATGAATATGGTGGTTGATCTGTTTGGGAAGTTAAAGTGATCGGGAGAGGAGTGACGTATTCAGTTTTAGATGACGTCTTAATTAGTTAGCTGCCAGTAGTCTTGTATTTAAAGGGCAGTTACGTCAGACGCTGTTCTAGTAGTTGAGGCGCTTTGATCGCCCGCGTAGAATGGCGTTAGATTGATTTTGGGCAAACGTTTGATCCCTGAGGAAGCCCGGCAGGGTGAAACAGAAGCTTTTGTTGGATCCATAACGTAGTCGTTGCCCGTGTGTGCTCATGGTTTTGTGTGATTATGAGTTGTGAAACCGTCAGCCAAAAACCGTGAAGCGTCAAGAGGAGAGCATTAAGATAAGTAGAACGGTTGTTTTGCATCAAGTACTGACTATATTTTATACAGCGTACTCCTCTATTTTCCTTTTTCAGATGGTGTCAGTCCCCGTGTGAGAGACTATCGGTGTTTGATCCTTAAAATTGGCTGCAATTTGTCTAGTGAAGTGGTGCCTCTACGAGATAGAGACACTTTATTTAGTGTAGATTATTAATTAAAATTTTGTGGTAAATTTATTTAATGTTTATATGAGATTGAATGAAGGAATCCTTTAAAAGTACTTTTTTAGGAGAATTTTTTAAGATTTTCAATTTGTAATAATTCTATTTATAATTAAAGATAAGGTATGGGTAGGTAGGGCTTGGCCTATGATGTAGCAATTTTCAGCTCAAACCAACGGTGACACTGTGCATCGATGGTAGGTATGAGCGGTAACTGAGGCCTTTTAATACCTGTTTTATAGGTTGTGGATAAAAGTTGTGTATTTTGTTGATAAGGTTAGGAGTAGAGTTGATTTTGAAGGGGTTTTGTCTTTGTGATTGGTTGTTAGTTTTGCGCATACCATGACAGGCGTGAACCTCACTTCTAAGCCAGGGCATAGGGAGTATGATCTCAGTCTCTCAAATTTACTGCTAAGGCTCAGTGTAATATTTGCATCATGCCAAAGAGAGCCTCCTGCTGGAGTTCGTAACATGTATGGGTAATTTGTCAAGATGTGCTTGGAAAGTTCTTTATCAAGCCTGTGGCTCCCAACACAAGGGGAAATATTTCTATATCTTTCTGCTACATTTTCTTGGTCTCTGACTGCATTTCCTAGTATTTCAGCATCTTCTGCCTCTCTGCGCGATTCACAGAGTAGTCGCTTGGAAATGACAGCTCTAATATCAATAGCGTTCTGGTGTTTCTCTCCTTAACCACTACATCTGGCTTCCTTGCATCCAGTTTTTTATCAGTTGGAATGGGAGTATCCCAGGTGATCATAACCTCCTCATTCTCTGTAATTCTCTTAGGGTCATGATCCCAGTGTTTTTTGGGCACAGTGATGTTGCAGTGTTTACAGAGTTTCCAGTGGATGAAGCACGCTACTTTATTATGTTTTTCTGTATAGAAATTTTTTGCCATTAGAACTTCACAGCCAGCTATGAGGTGAGTCACCATTTCTAGGTCTTTCTTACAGAATCAACATATGTCTGTATTACCAGTTTTTTCAATGCTTGCTGTAAATCATCTCATCCGTAAGCCGCTGTCCTGGGCTGCACTATCAACCTCTCGCCCTTCGGTTTCCGTTCACCCCTCCTTAACCATTCATGTGTCCCTTCTTGATCGACAAAGTGTTCTTGGAGTAACACTTTGTATTTCCTACTGTATTTGTGCATCTGCCGCTTATTTTTCCTTATCTGTTGATCTAATTCCTTGAAGAGTTTCTCTTGTTTTGCAAATTCTGTTACTTCCTTCCCTGTACATGCTTGTGGATTTTCACTCATTCCTTCTAGTCGTTGGAACGCTTGTCCAAGTTTGTTGGAGACAGATTCTGGATGTTTACTCTCTTATTTCAGCACTTTTTGCGGATTTGGATCAGAGGATGCAGTTAAGTAGGCCTGGAGGCCTATGATAGTAGCTCTGTATGTGTAATCAGTCGCTACGAGTCCTAGTCCTCTATCAGCTCTAGGGTTGTACAGTCTTGGCATACACTGATTCTTGTAAATCACTTCATGGGCCATCTGCTGCCTTTTGTGATATTTCATTGCATCATGCTGACATTATGAGTATCATATTCCTATTACTTGAATGTTCTATTGTACTGTTTTCATGTGTACAGTACTGACACTGTATTATATTAATGCTATTGGTTCAATTTAATCAAGATATTTCTAAGTTTACCTCACTCACACAGTATAAGTTGCCTGTGTCAAGCTACACCAGTTGTACTACCTGAGTCTGTACGTCAGGCCTTTTCAAATCCATGCTGAAGGCTCAGCTCTTTTGGATCCTGATTCCTTGCTTTCCTTTCTTTCCTTATTTGTACCCTTCTTCTCAGCTATTGCATTGTCTGTCTTGATTAGACTGTAAGCTCTGACAAGCAGAGACCGTCTTTTATGCGTGTCTGTAAATGATGAAATGATAAATGATGAATAGTAGTAGTACACTACCTTCGGTGAATCTCTTGATAGAGGCCTTAATAAATCTTAAATAAATTAATGAATAATAGTCCCAGATAGGGCTAAAACTTGCCTTTTTAGGAAATGTAAGAAGTTATGATTGACTCCTTTTCTGGCTCCAAACAGGGTACGGAACATCCGTTCTGTATTGAGAACAGCTATGCGCTCTCCCAGAAGTGCAGATCCGCTTTCCACATTACTGTCTGCCTTTAATCATATCTCCCTTGCTGTCTTTCATCCCCTTGGTATCATGATGCGGCTCCAAGGGCAGTGATACAAGAAGCTCAAGCACTTCTGTACTTTGCAATTATTCTCTCACTTCTTGCGATACATCCAATTAAAAAAGTTTCAAAGTGACATCAAAAGAACGCTCATAGCAGGGAAGGATAATCCAGAATTAAGGAACTATTCGTCCCTGTGGTACATATAAAACGCTGTGTCTGATATTCAGACCCGCTAATCCCATTAATTGCGGCAACCAGGATTTTCAGCAGCACTAAAACTGTTAGTGCCGCCGAATATCCCTGGATTCTGCATCAGTGCTAGCATCGGGGGATTGCGGGGGCGGAGAACAGGCAGCACATGGTGATAACCAGCCAGCATCACTATTTAGCCCCTACCCAGTTATTGCTAAGCAGTGAAAATTAGGCACCTGAAAAGGGAGGTCTGACGTTCGTTGCGGAAGCTAACCGGACAGCTGCTGAATATCGCCTCTGCTGGTTAGCTTCCATGCTGTCCGGCTGACCCGGATATTCAGTGTCGATGGCTGGATGTGGCTCCGGCATTGAATATCTGGGTCTTAGGTTCAGCGGCGACAGCTAGCCACTTTACGACAACTAGCTGCTGCCACCGAAGATCGCGCCCTCTGTATTTTAGATTGTTAGCCATAAACGTTCAGCCAGCAAAGCAAAAGGAAAATTCTCCAGTGTGCATATAACAGCAAAGTAGGTTTTCCCTTCCTTCTGGTGTATGCAGAGTGGCAGCGCTGTAGGAGAGAAGACAAGGATCCTTGGAATGCAGCTTTCGGTTAGCTTGTATAGTGGAAGGCAGAATCCACTTCCATACACTGGAGAGACTCGATGTAGAAATGAGTCATAAGGAGTATGAAAGGACTGTCTAATATGTGAGTCAGGTGATTTCACTTTGGGGATAAGATACATAAAGTACAAGGTCAAAGTATGGGGTATGAATACAAGAAATATTAGGTAAGATTCTTGTGTTTGGCTTGGGAGAGATGCCAGCGTAACTGTGTTGCTCGAACTGCATGGTGAGTGTTCCGTACAAGGAGATGTCAGTACAGGAGTGTTACTGGAAGTGCATGGTGAAAGTGTTTTGATGTAGGTAGACACCAGTTAGGGGTGTCGCTGGAAGTGCTTACTAACAGAGTTTCATGCAGGGAGTTGTCAGTATAGCGGTGTCACTGGAAGTGCAGGGAGGTGTCAGTATAGGGGTGTCACTGGTAGTACTTGCTGACAGTGTTTCATGCAGGGAGCTCTCAGTATATGGGTGTAACTGGAAGTGCTTGCCGACAGAGTTTCATTCAGGGAGATGTCAGTATAGGGGTATTAATGGAACTGCTTGCTGACAGTGTTTCATGCAGGGAGGTGTCAGTATAGGGGTGTTACTGGAAGTGCTTGCCGACAGAGTTTCATTCAGGGAGATGTCAGTATAGGGGTGTCACTCGAAGTGCTTACTGACACTATTTCATGCAGGGAGTTGTCAGTATAGGGGTGTTACTGGAAGTGCTTGCTGAGAGTGTTTCATGCAGGGAGGTGTCAGTATAGTGGTGGTACTGGAAGTGCTTGCTGAGAGTGTTTCATGCAGGGAGGTGTCAGTATAGGGGTGTTACTGGAAGTGCTTGCTGAGAGTGTTTCATGCAGGGAGGTGTCAGTATAGTGGTGGTACTGGAAGTGCATGGTGAGAGTGCTTCATGCAGGGAGGTGTCAGTATAGTGGTGTTACTGGAAGTGCATTGTGAGAGTGTTTCATGCAGGCAGGTGTCAGTATAGTGGTGATACTGGAAGTGCATTGTGAGAGTGTTTCATGCAGGCAGGTGTCAGTATAGTGGTGTTACTGGAAGTGCATTGTGAGAGTGTTTCATGCAGGCAGGTGTCAGTATAGTGGTGTTACTGGAAGTGCATTGTGAGAGTGTTGCATGCAGGCAGGTGTCAGTATAGTGGTGTTACTGGAAGTGCATTGTGAGAGTGTTTCATGCAGGCAGGTGTCAGTATAGTGGTGTTACTGGAAGTGCATTGTGAGAGTGTTGCATGCAGGCAGGTGTCAGTATAGTGGTGTTACTGGAAGTGCATTGTGAGAGTGTTTCATGCAGGCAGGTGTCAGTATAGTGGTGTTACTGGAAGTGCATTGTGAGAGTGTTTCATGCAGGCAGGTGTCAGTATAGTGGTGTTACTGGAAGTGCATTGTGAGAGTGTTTCATGCAGGCAGGTGTCAGTATAGTGGTGTTACTGGAAGTGCATAGTGAGAGTGTTTCATGCAAGGAGGTGTCAGTATAGTGGTGTTACTGGAAGTGCATAGTGAGAGTGTTTCATGCAGGCAGGTGTCAGTATAGTGGTGTTACTGGAAGTGCATTGTAAGAGTGTTTCATGCAGGCAGGTGTCAGTATAGTGGTGTTACTGGAAGTGCATAGTGAGAGTGTTTCATGCAAGGAGGTGTCAGTATAGTGGTGTTACTGGAAGTGCATAGTGAGAGTGTTTCATGCAGGCAGGTGTCAGTATAGTGGTGTTACTGGAAGTGCATTGTGAGAGTGCTTCATGCAGGGAGCTGTAAGTATAGGAGTATCAATGGTAGTGCTTGCCGACAGTGTTTCATTCAGGGAGGTGTCAGTATAGGGGTATAAATGGAACTGCATGCTGACAGTGTTTCATGCAGGGAGGTGCCAGTATAGGGGTGTCACTCGAAGTGCTTACTGACACTATTTCATGCAGGGAGGTGTCAGTATAGGGGTGTTACTGGAAGTGCTTGCTGAGAGTGTTTCATGCAGGGAGTTGTCAGTATAGGGGTGTCATTGGAAGTGCATAGTGAGAGTGTTTCATGCAGGGAGTTGTCAGTATAGGGGTGTCATTGGAAGTGCATAGTGAGAGTGTTTCATGCAGGGAGTTGTCAGTATAGGGGTGTCATTGGAAGTGCATAGTGAGAGTGTTTCATGCAGGGAGTTGTCAGTATAGGGGTGTCATTGGAAGTGCATAGTGAGAGTGTTTCATGCAGGGAGTTGTCAGTATAGGGGTATCATTGGAAGTGCATAGTGAGAGTGTTTCATGCAGGGAGGTGTCAGTATAGGGGTGTCATTGGAAGTGCATAGTGAGAGTGTTTCATGCAGGGAGGTGTCAGTATAGGGGTGTCATTGGAAGTGCATAGTGAGAGTGTTTCATGCAGGGAGGTGTCAGTATAGGGGTGTCATTGGAAGTGCATAGTGAGAGTGTTTCATGCAGGGAGTTGTCAGTATAGGGGTGTCATTGGAAGTGCATAGTGAGAGTGTTTCATGCAGGGAGTTGTCAGTATAGGGGTGTCATTGGAAGTGCATAGTGAGAGTGTTTCATGCAGGGAGGTGTCAGTATAGGGGTGTCATTGGAAGTGCATAGTGAGAGTGTTTCATGCAGGGAGTTGTCAGTATAGGGGTGTCATTGGAAGTGCATAGTGAGAGTGCTTCATGCAGGGAGGTGTCAGTATAGTGGTGTTACTGGAAGTGCATAGTGAGAGTGTTTCATGCAGGGAGGTGTCAGTATAGGGGTGTCATTGGAATTGCACTGTGAGAGTGTTTCATAGAGGGTGTTGTCAGTATAGGGGTGTCACTGGAAGTGCTTGCTGACAGTGGTTGATGCAGGGAGCTGTCAGTATAGGGGTGTCACTGGAAGTGCATAGTGAGAGTGTTTCATGCAGGGAGCTGTCAGTATAGGGGTGTCACTGGAAGTGCATAGTGAGAGTGTTTCATGCAGGGAGGTGTCAGTATAGGGGTGTCACTGGAAGTGCATAGTGAGAGTGTTTCATGCAGGGAGCTGTCAGTATAGGTGTGTCTCTGGAAGTGCATAGTGAGAGTGTTTCATGCAGGGAGGTGTCAGTATAGGGGTGTCATTGGAAGTGCATAGTGAGAGTGTTTCATGCAGGGAGTTGTCAGTACAGGGGTGTCACTGGAAGTGCATAGTGAGAGTGTTTCATGCAGGGAGTTGTCAGTATAGGAGTGTCACTGGAAGTGTTTCCTGACAGTGTTTCATGCAGGGAGTTGTCAGTATAGGGGTGTCACTGGAAGTGCATAGTGAGAGTGCTCATACAGGGGGCTGTCAGTATAGAGTTGTCACTGGAAGTGTTTGCTGACAGTGTTTCATGCAGGGAGTTGACAGTATAGGGGTGTCACTGGAAGTGTTTTCTGACAGTGTTTCATGCAGGGAGTTGTCAATATAGGGGTGTCACTGGAAGTGTTTGCTGACAGTGTTTCATGCAGGGAGTTGACAGTATAGGGGTGTCACTGAAAGTGCATGGTGAGAGTGTTTTGTGCAGGGAGTTGTCAGTATAGGGGTGTCACTGGAAGTGCCTGCTGACAGTGTTTCATGCAAGCAGTTGTCAGTATAGGTGTGTTACTGGAAGTGCATGGTGAGAGTGCTTCAAGCAGGGAGCTGTAAGTATAAGGGTGTCACAGGAACTATTTGCTGACAGTGCTTCATGCAGGGAGCTGTCAGTATAGAGGTGTCACTGAAGTGCATGGTGAGAGTGCTTCATGCAGGGAGTTGTCAGTATAGGGGTGTCACTGGAAGTACTTGCTGACAATGTTTCATGCAGGGAGGTGTCAGTATAGGGGTGTCACTGGAAGTGGATGGTGAGAGTACTCATGCAGGGAGTTGTCAGTATAGGGGTGTCACTGGAAGTGCATGCTGAGAGTGCTTCATGCATGGAGTTGTCAGTATAGGGGTGTGACTGGAAGTGCATGCTGACAGTGCTTCATGCAGGGAGTTGTCAGTATAGGGGTGTCGCTGGAAGTGCATGGTGAGAGTGCTTCATGCAGGGAGTTGTCAGTATAGGGGTGTCACTGGAAGTACTTGCAGACAATGTTTCATGCAAGGAGGTGTCAGTATAGGGGTGTCACTGGAAGTGGATGGTGAGAGTACTCATGCAGGGAGTTGTCAGTATAGGGGTGTCACTGGAAGTGCATGCTGAGAGTGCTTCATGCATGGAGTTGTCAGTATAGGGGTGTGACTGGAAGTGCATGCTGACAGTGCTTCATGTAGGGAGTTGTCAGTATAGGGGTGTGTCGCTGGAAGTGCATGCTGACAGTGCTTCATGCAGGCAGTTGTCAGTAGAGGGGTGTCACTGGAAGTGCATGCTGACAGTGCTTCATGCAGGGAGTTGTCATTATAGGGGTTTCACTGGAAGTGCATGGTGAGAGTGCTCATACAGGGAGTTGTCAGTATAGGGGTGTCACTGGAGGTGCATGGTGATAGTGCTTCATGCAGGTAGTTGTCAGTATAAGGGTGTTCTGGAACTCCATTTTGAGAGTGTTTCAGGCAGGGAGTTTTCAGTATAGGGGTGTCACTGGAATTGCACTGTGAGAGTGTTTCATAGAGGGTGTTGTCAGTATAGGGGTGTCACTGGAAGTGCATGGTGATGGTGCTTCATGCAGGGAGTTGTCAGTATAGGGGGGTCACTGGAAGTGTTTGCTGACAGTGGTTGATGGAGGGAGCTGTCAGTAT
The DNA here is from genome assembly GCA_033557465.1 of Ichthyophis bannanicus. Taxonomy (NCBI): domain Eukaryota; kingdom Metazoa; phylum Chordata; class Amphibia; order Gymnophiona; family Ichthyophiidae; genus Ichthyophis; species Ichthyophis bannanicus. The sequence goes on from CM066044.1 coordinate 176,476,477, forward strand.
AGGGGGGTCACTGGAAGTGCATGGTGAGAGTGTTTCATGCAGGGAGTTGTCAGTATAGGGGTGTCACGGTAAGTGCATGGTGACAGTGTTTCATGCAGGAAGTTGTCAGTATAGGGGTGTCACTGGAAGTGCATAGTGAGAGTGCTCATACAGGGGGCTGTCAGTATAGAGTTGTCACTGGAAGTGTTTGCTGACAGTGTTTCATGCAGGGGGCTGTCAGTATAGGGGTGTCACTGGAAGTGCTTGCTGACAGTGTTTAATGCAGGGAGCTGTCAGTATAGGGGTGTCACTGGAAGTGCATGGTGAGAGTGCTTCATGCAGGGAGTTGTCAGTATAGGGGTGTCACGGTAAGTGCATGGTGACAGTGTTTCATGCAGGGAGTTGTCAGTATAGGGGTGTCACTGTAAGTGCATAGTGAGAGTGCTCATACAGGGGGCTGTCAGTATAGAGTTGTCACTGGAAGTGTTTGCTGACAGTGTTTCATGCAGGGGGCTGTCAGTATAGGGGTGTCACTGGAAGTGCTTGCTGACAGTGTTTGATGCAGGGAGCTGTCAGTATAGGGGTGTCACTGGAAGTGCATGGTGAGAGTGCTTCATGCAGGGAGTTGTCAGTATACGGGTGTCACTGCAAGTGTTTGCTGACAGTGTTTCATGCAGGGAGTTGTCAATATAGGGGTGTCACTGGAAGTGCTTGCTGACAGTGTTTCATGCAGGGAGTTGACAGTATAGGGGTGTCACTGGAAATGCTTGCTGACAGTGTTTCATGCAGGGAGTTGACAGTATAGGGGTGTCACTGGAAGTGTTTGCTGACAGTGTTTCATGCAGGGAGTTGACAGTATAGGGGTGTCACTGGAAGTGCATGGTGAGAGTGCTTCAAGCAGGGAGCTGTAAGTATAAGGGTGTCAAAGGAACTATTTGCTGACAGTGCTTCATGCAGGGAGCTGTCAGTATAGAGGTGTCACTGAAGTGCATGGTGAGAGTGCTTCATGCAGGGAGTTGTCAGTATAGGGGTGTCACTGGAAGTACTTGCTGACAATGTTTCATGCAGGGAGGTGTCAGTATAGGGGTGTCACTGGAAGTGGATGGTGAGAGTACTCATGCAGGGAGTTGTCAATATAGGGGTGTCACTGGAAGTGCATGGTGAGAGTGTTTCATACAAGGAGTTATCACCATAGGGTGTCACTGGAAGTGGATGGTGAGAGTGTTTCATGCAGGGAGTTGTCAGTATAGGGGTGTCACTGGACGTGCATGGTGAGAGTGCTTCATGCAGGGAGTTGTCAGTATAGGGGTGTCACTGGACGTGCATGGTGAGAGTGCTTCATGCAGGGAGTTGTCAGTATAGGGGTGTTACTGGAAGTGCATGGTGAGAGTGCTTCATGCATGGAGTTGTCAGTATAGGGGTGTCACTGGAAGTGCATGCTGACAGTACTTCATGCAGGGAGTGGTCAGTATAGGGGTGTCACTGTATGTACTTGCTGACAGTGTTTCATGCAGGGAGGTGTCAGTATAGGGGTGTAACTGGAAGTACAAGGTGAGAGTGTTTCATGCAGGGAGGTGTCAGTATAGGGGTGTCACTGGAAGTGCATGGTGAGAGTGTTTCATGCAGGGAGTTGTCAGTATAGGGGTGTCACTGGAAGTGTTTGCTGACAGTGGTTGATGGAGGGAGCTGTCAGTATAGGGGTGTCACTGGAAGTGCTTGGTGAGAGTGCTTCATGCAGGGAGTAGTCAGTATACGGGTGTCACTGCAAGTGTTTGCTGACAGTGTTTCATGCAGGGAGTTGTCAGTATAGGGGTGTCACTGGAAGTGTTTCCTAACAGTGTTTCATGCAGGGAGTTGTCAGTAAAGGGATGTCACTGGAAGTGCATGGTGAGGGTGCTTCAAGCAGGGAGTTGTCAGTATAGGGGTGTCACTGGAAGTGCATAGTGAGAGTGCTTCATGCAGGCAGTTGTCAGTATAGGGGTGTCACTGGAAGTGTATGCTGACAGTGCTTCATGCAGGGAGTTGTCAGTATAGGGGTTTCACTGGAAGTGATTGGTGAGAGTGCTCATACAGGGAGTTGTCAGTATAGATTTGTCACTGGAAGTGCTTGCTGACAGTGTTTGATGCAGGGAGCTGTCGGTATAGAGGTGTCACTGAAGGTGCATGGTGAGAGTGCTTTATGCAGGTAGTTGTCAGCATAAGGGTGTTCTGGAACTCCATTTTGAGAGTGTTTCAAGCAGGGAGTTGTCAGTATAGGGTGTCACTGGAATTGCACTGTGAGAGTGTTTCATAGAGGGTGTTGTCAGTATAGGGGTGTCACTGGAAGTGCATGGTGAGAGTGCTTCATGCAGGGAGTTGTCAGTATAGGGGTGTCACTGGAAGTGCTTGCTGACAGTGGTTGATGCAGGGAGCTGTCAGTATAGGGGTGTCACTGGAAGTGCATGGTGAGAGTGTTTCATTCAGGGAGTTGTCAGTATAGGGGTTTCACTGCAGGTGTTTGCTGACAGTGTTTCATGCAGGGAGTTGTCAATATAGGGGTGTCACTGGAAGTGTTTCCTGACAGTGTTTCATGCAGGGAGTTGTCAGTACAGGGATGTCACTGGAAGTGCATGGTGAGGGTGCTTCATGCAGGGAGTTGTCAGTATAGGGGTGTCACTGGAAGTGTTTGTTGACAGTGTTTCATGCAGGGAGCTGTCAGTATAGGGGTGTCACTGGAAGTGCTTGCTGACAGTGGTTGATGCAGGGAGCTGTCAGTATAGGGGTGTCACTGGAGGTGCATGGTGAGAGGGCTTCATACATGGAGTTGTCAGTATAGGGGTGTCACTGCAAGTGTTTTCTGACAGTGTTTCATGCAGGGAGTTGTCAATATAGGGGTGTCACTGGAAGTGTTTCCTGACAGTGTTTCATGCAGGGAGTTGTCAGTACAGGGATGTCACTGGAAGTGCATGGTGAGAGTGTTTCATGCAGGGAGTTGTCAATATAGGGGTGTCACTGCAAGTGTTTGCTGACAGTGTTTCATGCAGGGAGTTGTCAGTACAGGGATGTCACTGGAAGTGCATGGTGAGAGTGTTTCATGCAGGGAGTTGTCAATATAGGGGTTTCACTGCAAGTGTTTGCTGACAGTGTTTCATGCAGGGAGTTGTCAGTACAGGGATGTCACTGGAAGTGCATGGTGAGGGTGCTTCAAGCAGGGAGTTGTCAGTATAGGGGTGTCACTGGAAGTGCATAGTGAGAGTGCTCATACAGGGGGCTGTCAGTATAGAGTTGTCACTGGAAGTGTTTGCTGACAGTGTTTCATGCAGGGGGCTGTCAGTATAGGGGTGTCACTGGAAGTGCATGGTGAGAGTGCTTCATGCAGGGAGCTGTAAGTATAGGGGTGTCAGTGGAAGTGCTTGCTGACAGTGTTTCATGCAAGGAGTTGTCAGAATAGGGGTGTTACTGGAAGTGCATTGTGAGAGTGCTTCAAGCAGGGAGCTGTAAGTATAAGGGTGTCACAGGAACCTTTTGCTGACAGTGCTTCATGCAGGTAGTTGTCAGTATAGGGGTGTCACTGGAAGTACTTTCTGACGGTGTTTCATGCAGGGAGTTGTCAGTATAGGGGTGTCACTGGAAGTGCATGGTGAGAGTGCTTCATGCAGTGAGTTGTCAGTATAGGGGTGTCACGGTAAGTGCATGGTGACAGTGTTTCATGCAGGGAGTTGTCAGTATACGGGTGTCACTGCAAGTGTTTGCTGACAGTGTTTCATGCAGGGAGTTGTCAATATAGGGGTGTCACTGGAAGTGCTTGCTGACAGTGTTTCATGCAGGGAGTTGACAGTATAGGGGTGTCACTGGAAGTGCTTGCTGACAGTGTTTCATGCAGGGAGTTGACAGTATAGGGGTGTCACTGGAAGTGTTTTCTGACAGTGTTTCATGCAGGGAGTTGTCAATATAGGGGTGTCACTGGAAGTGTTTGCTGACAGTGTTTCATGCAGGGAGTTGACAGTATAGGGGTGTCACTGAAAGTGCATGGTGAGAGTGTTTTGTGCAGGGAGTTGTCAGTATAGGGGTGTCACTGGAAGTGCCTGCTGACAGTGTTTCATGCAAGCAGTTGTCAGTATAGGTGTGTTACTGGAAGTGCATGGTGAGAGTGCTTCAAGCAGGGAGCTGTAAGTATAAGGGTGTCACAGGAACTATTTGCTGACAGTGCTTCATGCAGGGAGCTGTCAGTATAGAGGTGTCACTGATGTGCATGGTGAGAGTGCTTCATGCAGGGAGTTGTCAGTATAGGGGTGTCACTGGAAGTACTTGCTGACAATGTTTCATGCAGGGAGGTGTCAGTATAGGGGTGTCACTGGAAGTGGATGGTGAGAGTACTCATGCAGGGAGTTGTCAGTATAGGGGTGTCACTGGAAGTGCATGCTGAGAGTGCTTCATGCATGGAGTTGTCAGTATAGGGGTGTGACTGGAAGTGCATGCTGACAGTGCTTCATGCAGGGAGTTGTCAGTATAGGGGTGTCGCTGGAAGTGCATGGTGAGAGTGCTTCATGCAGGGAGTTGTCAGTATAGGGGTGTCACTGGAAGTACTTGCAGACAATGTTTCATGCAAGGAGGTGTCAGTATAGGGGTGTCACTGGAAGTGGATGGTGAGAGTACTCATGCAGGGAGTTGTCAGTATAGGGGTGTCACTGGAAGTGCATGCTGAGAGTGCTTCATGCATGGAGTTGTCAGTATAGGGGTGTGACTGGAAGTGCATGCTGACAGTGCTTCATGTAGGGAGTTGTCAGTATAGGGGTGTCGCTGGAAGTGCATGCTGACAGTGCTTCATGCAGGCAGTTGTCAGTAGAGGGGTGTCACTGGAAGTGCATGCTGACAGTGCTTCATGCAGGGAGTTGTCATTATAGGGGTTTCACTGGAAGTGCATGGTGAGAGTGCTCATACAGGGAGTTGTCAGTATAGGGGTGTCACTGGAGGTGCATGGTGATAGTGCTTCATGCAGGTAGTTGTCAGTATAAGGGTGTTCTGGAACTCCATTTTGAGAGTGTTTCAGGCAGGGAGTTTTCAGTATAGGGGTGTCACTGGAATTGCACTGTGAGAGTGTTTCATAGAGGGTGTTGTCAGTATAGGGGTGTCACTGGAAGTGCATGGTGATGGTGCTTCATGCAGGGAGTTGTCAGTATAGGGGGGTCACTGGAAGTGTTTGCTGACAGTGGTTGATGGAGGGAGCTGTCAGTATAGGGGGGTCACTGGAAGTGCATGGTGAGAGTGTTTCATGCAGGGAGTTGTCAGTATAGGGGTGTCACGGTAAGTGCATGGTGACAGTGTTTCATGCAGGAAGTTGTCAGTATAGGGGTGTCACTGGAAGTGCATAGTGAGAGTGCTCATACAGGGGGCTGTCAGTATAGAGTTGTCACTGGAAGTGTTTGCTGACAGTGTTTCATGCAGGGGGCTGTCAGTATAGGGGTGTCACTGGAAGTGCTTGCTGACAGTGTTTAATGCAGGGAGCTGTCAGTATAGGGGTGTCACTGGAAGTGCATGGTGAGAGTGCTTCATGCAGGGAGTTGTCAGTATACGGGTGTCACTGCAAGTGTTTGCTGACAGTGTTTCATGCAGGGAGTTGTCAATATAGGGGTGTCACTGGAAGTGCTTGCTGACAGTGTTTCATGCAGGGAGTTGACAGTATAGGGGTGTCACTGGAAGTGCTTGCTGACAGTGTTTCATGCAGGGAGTTGACAGTATAGGGGTGTCACTGGAAGTGTTTGCTGACAGTGTTTCATGCAGGGAGTTGACAGTATAGGGGTGTCACTGGAAATGCTTGCTGACAGTGTTTCATGCAGGGAGTTGTCAATATAGGGGTGTCACTGGAAGTGTTTGCTGACAGTGTTTCATGCAGGGAGTTGACAGTATAGGGGTGTCACTGGAAGTGCATGGTGAGAGTGCTTCAAGCAGGGAGCTGTAAGTATAAGGGTGTCACAGGAACTATTTGCTGACAGTGCTTCATGCAGGGAGCTGTCAGTATAGAGGTGTCACTGAAGTGCATGGTGAGAGTGCTTCATGCAGGGAGTTGTCAGTATAGGGGTGTCACTGGAAGTACTTGCTGACAATGTTTCATGCAGGGAGGTGTCAGTATAGGGGTGTCACTGGAAGTGGATGGTGAGAGTACTCATGTAGGGAGTTGTCAGTATAGGGGTGTCACTGGAAGTGCATGCTGAGAGTGCTTCATGCATGGAGTTGTCAGTATAGGGGTGTGACTGGAAGTGCATGCTGACAGTGCTTCATGCAGGGAGTTGTCAATATAGGGGTGTCACTGGAAGTGCATGGTGAGAGTGTTTCATACAAGGAGTTATCACCATAGGGTGTCACTGGAAGTGGATGGTGAGAGTGTTTCATGCAGGGAGTTGTCAGTATAGGGGTGTCACTGGACGTGCATGGTGAGAGTGCTTCATGCAGGGAGTTGTCAGTATAGGGGTGTTACTGGAAGTGCATGGTGAGAGTGCTTCATGCATGGAGTTGTCAGTATAGGGGTGTCACTGGAAGTGCATGGTGAGAGTGTTTCATGCAGGGAGTTGTCAATATAGGGGTGTCACTGGAAGTGCATGGTGAGAGTGTTTCATACAAGGAGTTATCACCATAGGGTGTCACTGGAAGTGGATGGTGAGAGTGTTTCATGCAGGGAGTTGTCAGTATAGGGGTGTCACTGGACGTGCATGGTGAGAGTGCTTCATGCAGGGAGTTGTCAGTATAGGGGTGTTACTGGAAGTGCATGGTGAGAGTGCTTCATGCATGGAGTTGTCAGTATAGGGGTGTCACTGGAAGTGCCTGCTGACAGTGCTTCATGCAGGGAGTGGTCAGTATAGGGGTGTCACTGTATGTACTTGCTGACAGTGTTTCATGCAGGGAGGTGTCAGTATAGGGGTGTAACTGGAAGTACAAGGTGAGAGTGTTTCATGCAGGGAGGTGTCAGTATAGGGGTGTCACTGGAAGTGCATGGTGAGGGTGCTTCAAGCAGGGAGTTGTCAGTATATAGGGGTGTCACTGGAAGTGTTTGCTGACAGTGGTTGATGGAGGGAGCTGTCAGTATAGGGGTGTCACTGGAAGTGCTTGGTGAGAGTGCTTCATGCAGGGAGTAATCAGTATACGGGTGTCACTGCAAGTGTTTGCTGACAGTGTTTCATGCAGGGAGTTGTCAGTATAGGGGTGTCACTGGAAGTGTTTCCTAACAGTGTTTCATGCAGGGAGTTGTCAGTAAAGGGATGTCACTGGAAGTGCATGGTGAGGGTGCTTCAAGCAGGGAGTTGTCAGTATAGGGGTGTCACTGGAAGTGCATAGTGAAAGTGCTTCATGCAGGCAGTTGTCAGTATAGGGGTGTCACTGGAAGTGTATGCTGACAGTGCTTCATGCAGGGAGTTGTCAGTATAGGGGTTTCACTGGAAGTGATTGGTGAGAGTGCTCATACAGGGAGTTGTCAGTATAGATTTGTCACTGGAAGTGCTTGCTGACAGTGTTTGATGCAGGGAGCTGTCGGTATAGAGGTGTCACTGAAGGTGCATGGTGAGAGTGCTTTATGCAGGTAGTTGTCAGTATAAGGGTGTTCTGGAACTCCATTTTGAGAGTGTTTCAAGCAGGGAGTTGTCAGTATAGGGGTGTCACTGGAATTGCACTGTGAGAGTGTTTCATAGAGGGTGTTGTCAGTATAGGGGTGTCACTGGAAGTGCATGGTGAGAGTGCTTCATGCAGGGAGTTGTCAGTATAGGGGTGTCACTGGAAGTGCTTGCTGACAGTGGTTGATGCAGGGAGCTGTCAGTATAGGGGTGTCACTGGAAGTGCATGGTGAGAGTGTTTCATGCAGGGAGTTGTCAGTATAGGGGTTTCACTGCAGGTGTTTGCTGACAGTGTTTCATGCAGAGAGTTGTCAATATAGGGGTGTCACTGGAAGTGTTTCCTGACAGTGTTTCATGCAGGGAGTTGTCAGTACAGGGATGTCACTGGAAGTGCATGGTGAGGGTGCTTCATGCAGGGAGTTGTCAGTATAGGGGTGTCACTGGAAGTGTTTGTTGACAGTGTTTCATGCAGGGAGCTGTCAGTATAGGGGTGTCACTGGAAGTGCTTGCTGACAGTGGTTGATGCAGGGAGCTGTCAGTATAGGGGTGTCACTGGAGGTGCATGGTGAGAGGGCTTCATACATGGAGTTGTCAGGATAGGGGTGTCACTGCAAGTGTTTTCTGACAGTGTTTCATGCAGGGAGTTGTCAATATAGGGGTGTCACTGGAAGTGTTTCCTGACATTGTTTCATGCAGGGAGTTGTCAGTACAGGGATGTCACTGGAAGTGCATGGTGAGAGTGTTTCATGCAGGGAGTTGTCAATATAGGGGTGTCACTGCAAGTGTTTGCTGACAGTGTTTCATGCAGGGAGTTGTCAGTATAGGAGTGTCACTGGAAGTGTTTCCTGACAGTGTTTCATGCAGGGAGTTGTCAGTACAGGGATGTCACTGGAAGTGCATGGTGAGGGTGCTTCAAGCAGGGAGTTGTCAGTATAGGGGTGTCACTGGAAGTGCATAGTGAGAGTGCTCATACAGTGGGCTGTCAGTATAGAGTTGTCACTGGAAGTGTTTGCTGACAGTGTTTCATGCAGGGGGCTGTCAGTATAGGGGTGTCACTGGAAGTGCATGGTGAGAGTGCTTCATGCAGGGAGCTGTAAGTATAGGGGTGTCAGTGGAAGTGCTTGCTGACAGTGTTTCATGCAAGGAGTTGTCAGAATAGGGGTGTTACTGGAAGTGCATTGTGAGAGTGCTTCAAGCAGGGAGCTGTAAGTATAAGGGTGTCACAGGAACCTTTTGCTGACAGTGCTTCATGCAGGGAGTTGTCAGTATAGGGGTGTCACTGGAGGTACTTTCTGACGGTGTTTCATGCAGGGAGTTGTCAGTATAGGGGTGTCACTGGAAGTGCATGGTGAGAGTGCTTCATGCAGTGAGTTGTCAGTATAGGGGTGTCACGGTAAGTGCATGGTGACAGTGTTTCATGCAGGGAGTTGTCAGTATAGGGGTGTCACTGTAAGTGCATAGTGAGAGTGCTCATACAGGGGGCTGTCAGTATAGAGTTGTCACTGGAAGTGTTTGCTGACAGTGTTTCATGCAGGGGGCTGTCAGTATAGGGGTGTCACTGGAAGTGCATGGTGAGAGTGCTTCATGCAGGGAGTTGTCAGTATACGGGTGTCACTGCAAGTGTTTGCTGACAGTGTTTCATGCAGGGAGTTGTCAATATAGGGGTGTCACTGGAAGTGCTTGCTGACAGTGTTTCATGCAGGGAGTTGACAGTATAGGGGTGTCACTGGAAGTGCTTGCTGACAGTGTTTCATGCAGGGAGTTGACAGTATAGGGGTGTCACTGGAAGTGTTTGCTGACAGTGTTTCATGCAGGGAGTTGTCAATATAGGGGTGTCACTGGAAGTGTTTGCTGACAGTGTTTCATGCAGGGAGTTGACAGTATAGGGGTGTCACTGAAAGTGCATGGTGAAAGTGTTTTGTGCAGGAAGTTGTCAGTATAGGGGTGTCACTGGAAGTGCCTGCTGACAGTGTTTCATGCAAGCAGTTGTCAGTATAGGGGTGTTACTGGAAGTGCATGGTGAGAGTGCTTCAAGCAGGGAGCTGTAAGTATAAGGGTGTCACAGGAACTATTTGCTGACAGTGCTTCATGCAGGGAGCTGTCAGTATAGAGGTGTCACTGAAGTGCATGGTGAGAGTGCTTCATGCATGGAGTTGTCAGTATAGGGGTGTGACTGGAAGTGCATGCTGACAGTGCTTCATGCAGGGAGTTGTCAGTATAGGGGTGTCGCTGGAAGTGCATGGTGAGAGTGCTTCATGCAGGGAGTTGTCAGTATAGGGGTGTCACTGGAAGTACTTGCTGACAATGTTTCATGCAGGGAGGTGTCAGTATAGGGGTGTCACTGGAAGTGGATGGTGAGAGTGACTCATGCAGGGAGTTGTCAGTATAGGGGTGTCACTGGAAGTGCATGCTGAGAGTGCTTCATGCATGGAGTTGTCAGTATAGGGGTGTGACTGGAAGTGCATGCTGACAGTGCTTCATGCAGGCAGTTGTCAGTAGAGGGGTGTCACAGGAAGTGCATGCTGACAGTGCTTCATGCAGGGAGTTGTCATTATAGGGGTTTCACTGGAAGTGCATGGTGAGAGTGCTCATACAGGGAGTTGTCAGTATAGGGGTGTCACTGGAGGTGCATGGTGATAGTGCTTCATGCAGGTAGTTGTCAGTATAAGGGTGTTCTGGAACTCCATTTTGAGAGTGTTTCAGGCAGGGAGTTTTCAGTATAGGGGTGTCACTGGAATTGCACTGTGAGAGTGTTTCATAGAGGGTGTTGTCAGTATAGGGGTGTCACTGGAAGTGCATGGTGATGGTGCTTCATGCAGGGAGTTGTCAGTATAGGGGGGTCACTGGAAGTGTTTGCTGACAGTGGTTGATGGAGGGAGCTGTCAGTATAGGGGGGTCACTGGAAGTGCATGGTGAGAGTGTTTCATGCAGGGAGTTGTCAGTATAGGGGTGTCACTGCAAGTGTTTGCTGACATTGTTTCATGCAGGGAGTTGTCAGTATAGGGGTGTCACTGGAAGTGTTTCCTGACAGTGTTTCATGCAGGGAGTTGTCAGTACAGGGTTGTCGCTGGAAGTGCATGGTGAGGATGCTTCATGCAGGGAGTTGCCAGTATAGGGGTGTCACTGGAAGTGTTTGTTGACTGTGTTTCATGCAGGGAGCTGTCAGTATAGGGGTGTCACTGGAAGTGCTTGCTGACAGTAGTTGATGCAGGGGGCTGTCAGTATAGGGGTATCACTGGAGGTGCATGGTGAGAGGGCTTCATACATGGAGTTGTTAGTATACGGGTGTCACTGCAAGTGTTTTCTGACAGTGTTTCATGCAGGGAGTTGTCAATATAGGGGTGTCACTGGAAGTGTTTCCTGACAGTGTTTCATGCAGGGAGTTGTCAGTAGAGGGATGTCACTGGAAGTGCTTGGTGAGAGTGTTTGATGCAGGGAGTTGTCAGTATAGGGGTGTCACTGCAAGTGTTTGCTGACAGTGTTTCATGCAGGGAGTTGTCAATATAGGGGTTTCACTAGAAGTGTTTCCTGACAGTGTTTCTTGCAGGGAGTTGTCAGTACAGGGATGTCACTGGAAGTGCATGGTGAGGGTGCTTCAAGCAGGGAGTTGTCAGTATAGGGGTGTCACTGGAAGTGCATAGTGAGAGTGCTCATACAGGGGGCTGTCAGTATAGGGTTTTCACTGGAAGTGTTTGCTGACAGTGTTTCATGCAGGGGGCTGTCAGTATAGGGGTGTCACTGGAAGTGCATGGTGAGAGTGCTTTATGCAGGCAGCTGTCAGTATAGGGGTGTTACTGGGAGTGCTTGTGACAGTGTTTCATGCAGGGAGCTGTCAGTATAGGGGTGTCACTGGAAGTGGATGGTGAGAGTGCTTTATGTAGGGAGTTGTCAGTATAGGGGTGTCACTGGACGTGCATGGTGAGGATGCTTCATGCAGGGAGTTGTCAGTATAGGGGTGTCACTGGAAGTGCATGGTGAGAGTGTTTCATGCAAGGAGGTGTCAGTGTAGGGGTGTCACTGGAAGTGCATGGTGAGAGTGTTTCATGCAAGGAGGTGTCAGTGTAGGGGTGTCACTGGAAGTGCTTGCTGACACTGTTTTATGCAGGGAGTGTACCTGGAAGTGCATGGTTAGAGTGTTTTGGTGTAGGTAGGCTCCAGTCAGAGGTGTCGCTGGAAGTGCTTGTTGATAGTGTTTTTTGAAGGGCGGTGTCAGTGTAGGGATGTCACTGGAAGTGCTGGATTGCAGCATGTGGGTTTGGAGATTCTTTTTCGTTTTACTTCATGGAACACATTAAAGTTGCTGCTTACTCTGAAATTTCCTTTCTTTTGATGGTGTGGTCTTTATCCCAGAGGCATTCTTTAATGTGCCTTTTTAAATGTATTTTCTTCCTTTTGTGAACAGAATAGCTGTTTTACAAATTTTCCACTTGCATCTTACTACAAATGACTGTGGAGCAATAGTGACACTGGAAGTAAATGACACTGAAGTAAGATTTTAAGAACAGAGCTTCAGAAGCTCCATTAACTACCGAAGAGCCTTAGAAAAAAATCTTAAAGGTATAAGAAGAAGATAAAAGGATGCTGATTCCTTGTTGGTTGTCATCATTTTATCGAACCATCTAGGAACCTCAGTAAATGTGCCTGTGAGAGTATATTGGTCCAATTCCCTTCTTATGAGGTAAAATCGACTATATTATCTTTTGATAATTCTTATGTTGGTTGGATAAAAGGTTATCAGTGTGTCAGCAATTTGGTCTGTCTCTATTTTTTTTGTAGGTTGACAGTCAATAGTGGTGTCAGGATTTGACCTTACTTGTTCATTAATGGTTTTCTGAGTTAACATTCTCTGGTTTTGCCTCTAGCCTTCAACTCCACTGCTTATCACTAATTACCCGTAAATGCCCTTTCGTTTAAGTCGTCATTGCTTAGTATCACAGTCGTGAACTTAAAGCTGGCGCATGAGTGTTTAATCACAAGTTCCACTGGCTATTTTTGCAGCACATTGACACAGGTAGACCTGTTGAGGAATGGTAGGACTATTTGCCAACCCAGTAAGAAGGGTATTAAATTAGGTTCATTGGGGAATGGCAACAACAGCCCAAAGGCAAGCAGAGTATGCGGAATCCATAATGAGATCCTGGGGAGGGGGGAAGATGGAGAGAGCTTGTGATTAGTCGTTGCAACCATCAAAGCTGTAGAAAATTGGAAGCCGATGAAACTACTAGATTTAAAATGAACTGCTGTGTTTAGCTGAGTTTATTCAAGTGCTTGATATACCATTTTTGAGCCTAAAAGGAATACTTCAAAGCATTTCACAGTACAAATTAATGAGTTCAGAAACAGTACATTTGCAGTCTTTTAGAGAGGTAAAGGAAGGTTTTAGTACAGAGAGGAAAGCAAAAAGAGGAGAAGAATAGGAAAGGATATCTCAGGTCTCACTCCAAGGCTGGGTCTGGTTCTTTGCCAAATGCTAGGGTGAATAGGAAGGTTTTCAAAGCAGACTTAAAATGTACAATTTAACTCCCTTCTTGAGTGGTGGGGAAGTGAGTTCCAGAAGAGCATGAAAAGGCAGTATGTGTAGTTGTGTCAAGATAGTGATTAAAGGCCATTAAAAGAACTAATTTGCAGATTGGAAACGTTGGATGGAATGATTTATAGGGGATTGACAAGGCAGATAACTAAAGGGGGATCCCTGTGTACGGAATTCTGAAAGATAAAGGAAGCCAATGAAGACTTCTTAGGGCAGGAGAACTAGGGAGATCATGGTGACTGCTAAATAATGGTGGCTCCATTTTAAGACTCTGTCGTCTAGCTTGTGTGCTGCAATCCCAAGGTGCCATGCTGCAGGACATCCCTACATTTAAGCAGATGCATTTTGGACAATTACGTGAGCGGATGTTTTCTCTGACAGCTCCCAAACTGTGGAATGTGTTGCCTCCGGAATTACAGACTGTAGTGCACATATCCTCCATTCAGAAACAGCTAAAGGTACATTTGTTATGTCAAGAATAATAATGATTGAGTAACTGGAGTATCATGGTGTGGATTGTCAGCATACATGATAGGAGTCATGGCTTTTTCCCCAGACCTTGGATTTCATGCAGCTTTGTTACTCTGGTGATATCAGTCTCTAAAGTTAATGAGAGTAGTTTACAAGATGAGATTAACTCTGACCCCCTGTTGATGTAAGTCTCCAAGCCTGTTGAGAATGGTCTGCAGCCCCTCCCTGCTAAATCAAGAATGGCAGACCTCAAAGGGAGTTGCTAGAAACAATAGCAGACCTCAAAGGGAGTTGCTAGAGACAATTCACTATAAAGGACAGAAACACTTCCTCTTGCTCTCTCTCTTCCACTATTCATTGGACATGAAGGACAGGAGGCTCTGATAATCAATTCTCTTCACCCCTCCCCCTCTCTCTCTCTTCTTTCTATTTTCATCGGACACACCTTGCCATGAGGCTCTGACCCACATGTTCTTACCTCTCTCTCTCACACACACATGCACACACAGAGTCTTTCATATAGACTATTCTCTCTTACTTCACTATGTAATAAGCCTATTTCTACATAAAACGCGGTTACTTACCTGTAACAGGAGTTCTCCGTGGACAGCAGGATAAGTCAGCCACACTTGGTGATGTCCTCCGGGCGGAGCCAGCATACGGAAGTACTCTCTAGAGCTCAGAAAGGAGGGCCTTTCTGAGCCCACCTAGGTAGCCCATCCTACCGGTCCGCCCCCTAGTCCGGCCAGTGTGTTCCTAGCTAGCTAGTTCCCGGACAGGGAGCGGATACGGCAGGCTGACCTCCTCCAGGGGAGGCGGGCGGGATTGTGTGGCTGACTTATCCTGCTGTCCACGGAGAACTCCTGTTACAGGTAAGTAACCTCATTTTCTCCATGGACCAGCAGGATTGCGTCAGCCACACTTGGTGCCTCCCCAGCTGTGGAGAACGCTGAGGTGGAGGAGGAGCTTAGTTACTAATGAGGCTCTGAGCCGCAATAGGATGAACATCTTTATTGCAGTAATAGGTGAAGTTGCATACAAGATCGTGCAGTTGTGCAAACAGTAGTTGTGCAACGGGCAACTAGTGCTAACAGTGTACGAACAACAGTGGCTGAGTAACAGTGCAACTAACAGTGCTGACTAACAACAGTGCCTGTAACAGTGCAGCTAACAGTGCTGACTAACAACAGTGACTGTGCAACAGTGCAATTAACAGTGCTGACATGCTACAGGAGGAGCAGGTACGGGCGGCCCGGCTACTGGGCCAATGCCTATCTGCCATCCGTTGCAGTGGAAAGGACGGCAGTCCCAAGGGCGTAGTCTTCCTGGGCTCTGAGGTCCAGGCAGTAGAGCTTCTGGAACATGTGCGGGGAGGACCAGGTGGCCGTTCTGCAGACGTCCGTCAGAGGAACAGAACGAAGGTTGGCAATTGTGGTTGCCAGTGCTCTTAGCTTGTGAGGGCCCACTCTTGGCAAATTCTGAGTGCCTGTGGGGTCTAGGCAGTGGGAGACGCAGGAGGCGACCCAGTGAGAGAGGGTTCTCTTGTTGACCGGCCTGCCCGGCCGGCTAGGGTCGAAGGATACGAACAGCTGTTCGCCTTTGTGAATGGGTTGAGTTCGCAGCAGATAGATCTGAAGGGCCCGGAGACAGCCCAGCGTGTGTAGGCGACTTTCTTCTTCGGAGGCATGGGGCTCTGGGAAGAAAGACGGGAGTTCAATGGACTGATTGACGTGGAAGGCGGATGCCACCTTGGGCACGAACTTCGGGTTGGTTCGTAAGGATGCTCTATCCTGGTGTAGCTATGTATAAGGGGGATGGGACCAATGTTCCCTCTAATTGTCTGTAGGCTGTGTGCGCATAAAATATCAGCTGTGCAGCTTTTGAAGGAAGGTTAAATTTTTGTGCGCCACATAACGACACTCAGAGTTCTATACTTTAAAATTTGACTGCATGTCAGAATACAGTATGTACACCACATTGATTTTAATCAAATTAAATGAAAATAGATGATTACTAAATGAAGCAGAAAATTTCTAGTAATTACAATCACAACTTTAAAATTTGAAGACGTCTATGTTTTCTATCAGAATCAGAACCATAATTTTTGTGCGCTCTGTTGTAAAGTATGTGCGCTCACTCGGCGAGGTGTGTGCGCGCGCACACGCGCACAGCTTAGAGGGAACAGTGGATGGGACACTAGTGCCTGCAGCTCGCTGATTCTCCTGGCAGACGTTATGGCAACACGAAACAGGGTTTTCCAGGAGACAAACTTCATCTCCACCCACTGTAGTGGCTCTTAGGGGTCCTCGGTCAGGCAGCAGAGGACAGTGTTGAGGTCCCATGACGGAACGGGTTGCCTGATTGGGGGTTTCAAATTAGCCAGTCCCTTCATGAAGCAGTTTGTCAAAGGTAGTGCTGCAATGGAAGTTGCCCCTTCAGGCTGGGCGTGAAACGCTGCAATTGCCGAAAGGTGCACTCTGATGGACTGAGTCTTAAGGCCAAGGTTAGACAGAGAAGCAAGGTACTTCAGGACACTGGGAAGAGGACACGTGGTGGGCTCCAGTCCTTGCGCAGCACACCAAATGCTGAATCTCTTCCATTTGAGGCCATAAGATTTCCTGGTAGAGGGGCGTCTGGCTGCTAGGACCACGTCTTGCACCTCAGATGATAGCTGGAGTGTAGAAAGGCTCATCCGCTCAATCTCTAGGCAGTGAGAGCCAGGGCTTTGAGTTCGGGGTGCCTCGTTTTGCCTCCGTCCTGCGTGAGTAGGTCCGGCCGGAGTGGCAGGCGCTTCGGTTTCCCTTGTGCTAGCCGTTGGAGCAGCGCGAACCACATCTGTCGGGGCCAAAAGGGAACCACTAGGATGGCGCGAACCTTGTCGCGGACCAACCGCTGGAGTGTCACAGGGATGAGGGGGGTCGGGGGAAAGGCGTACACGAGAGACCACTCCCCCCAGCTCACGTCGAATGCATCCGCCGCCAGTCTCTTGTTGGAAGGGTGCCTGAAGCAAAACAGGGGGCATTTTGCGTTCTGTTCCGTGGCGAACAGGTCAATGTTCGGGTGCCCCCACTGACGGAAGAGGCTGTCGGTGACCTCCGGGAGTAGTGTCCATTCGTAAGGTTGCAGTTGCCTGCTGAGCTTGTTGGCTAAGGTGTTCTGGTCGCCCGGCAGATAGGAGGCTCGGATGTTGCACCCGTGAGTCAGGGCAAGGGACCAGATCTGCAGGGCTTCCTTGCAGAGGGGCCGAGATGCCGTGCCCCCTTGCTTGTTGATGTAGAACATGGCCACTTGATTGTCCATCTGGATGAGGACGGTTTTCTTCTGCACATGCGTTAGGAAGGCTTTGAGAGCGTACTTGATGGCCCTTAGCTCTAGGAGGTTGATGTGCAGGAGTCTCTCCTGCGGTGACCAGGCCCCTTGTGTGCTGAACTTCAGAATGTGGGCACCCCAGCCCAAGTTGGAGGCGTCCGTGGTCAGGGTGACTTGGTGCTCGGGTGGGTGCATGTCCTTCCCTCCCAAAAGGTTCTCTGGAGTAGTCCACCAGAGTAGTTGAGTCTTGATCTTGGAGGTCATAGGGATGCGGGTGGAGAGAGGCTGCGAGTGCTGGTTCCAGTGCGTACGTAGATGCCACTGCAGCGGCCGCATCTGTAACCTGGTGATGTGGACCACAGATGTGGTAGCGGACATGTGGCCTAGAAGGCGTAGGATGGATCTCGCTGAAGAGGATTCCGCCGAGGCCAATCTGGTCGTGAGCGAGGTCAGGGCGAGCAGCCTGCGTTTGGGAAGGTATGCCTTCGAGAGTGTGGTGTCGATCTCGGCTCCAATGAATTCCAACCTCTGAGAGGGGGTGCGCTGGGACTTGTTGTAATTGATGACGAACCCCAGGGAGGAGATCAGGGACTCGGTAGTCCTTAGAGCTTCCTGAAGTTCCATTCCTGAGGGGGCTGTGATGAGCCAGTCGTCGAGGTAGAGAAAAATGGAAACGTTCCGTTTGCGTAGATGTGATGCGGGAACTGCCACGCATTTCGTGAACACCCGTGGGGCCGGCGATAGGCCGAAAGGGAGGACTTTGTACTGGAAGTGCTGGCCCAATACATGAAAACGAAGATACTGTCTGTGTGACTTGTGGATGTGGATGCGGATGTGGGTGTAGGCATCCTGCAGGTCCAGGGACGCCATCCAGTCGCCGGGTTGAATCAAGGGCAGGATGCAGTTGAGAGAATACATCCTGAACTTCTCTTTGATGATGAACTTGTTGAGTTTGCGGAGGTCGAGGATGGGGCGGACTCCGCCTGTCCTTTTGGGAACGAGGAAGTACCTGGAGTAGAAGCCAGAGTTTATCTCGTCCGATGGTACTTGCTCTATAGCATCGGAGGACAGCAGGTGTATCAGCTCCTCGGCCATGGCTCGGCACAGGTGCGGTGGGGTTTTGCTGATGGGTTGGGTGTTTTGGCGAGGGGTTGAGCTGAAACGCATCTGGTAACCCTCTCGGATGATCTCAAGAACCCAGGAGTCGGAGGAGATGTCTTTCCACTTGTTTAAAAAGTAGGTCAGGCGACCCCCGGTCGGGGTGGGCGCCGGAGAGTAGGCGTCAAAAGGACGGTCCACTCTTTGCAGGGGGTGGATTGTTATTCTTCTGCTTGCGGTCACGCTTAGAGTTACGCTGGTGAGTGGGACCGCTGTAGGAGTTGTTCCTGTATTTGTTATACTGCCATTTCCTGCTGGAGGGGTACTTCTTGTTGGAGGAGTAGTAAGATTTCCTCTGGAAACTGTTCTTATGGGCTCCGCTGCGGCGCTCGTAGCCGTCCTCCGCCAGAGTTTGTAAGGTAGTGCAGTGTTCTTTCACCTTGTCCCCAAAGAGTGATTCCCCCGTGCAGGGGGCATTAGCAATGCTGTCATGGGTGTCATCTCGAAGGCCGGAGGCTCTCAGCCACGCCCATCATCTCGCAGAGATAGCCGTACCGGCGGTACGAGAGGCTGTGTCGAAAGAGTCAAAGGTTGCGCTGGCCAGGTGTTTGCTGCACTCCGACATATCGGCAAGTGCGCTGGCGAGCTGATTCTGAGACTCCTTGGGGAGGGATGCAGCAGTCTACTTCAAGGTTGCCACGCAGGTGTCCAGGAAGAGAACTTGCTGAAATTGGTGTGCTGCAATCTTAGCACTAAGCATAGCACCTTGGAAGACCTTCTTCCCAATATCATCCAAGAGTTTGTTGTCTTGGCTCGGGGGGCTATTGGTGTGGGTGCGTGAGGACTTGGTGCGTTTGAGCGCTGAAGAGACGACGATGGAGTTGTGTGGTAGCTGGGTCTGAGAAAAGCCAGACACAGGCCTCACTTGATACTTGAAGTCAAGCCACCTTAGAAACGGACGACCAGACGCTGGTGTCTGCCACAGTTTTGAGTGATTTTCCTGAAGTCTCTGATGCACTGGGAGTGCGAAAGCAGGCTTCGGAGTGGCGAGGTATTTTAGAACCTCTGGAACAACCTCTCCAGGCGCATCAGCGGCATTCAAAGAGAGGGCAGAGGATAGTTTTGTTAAGAACTTGGGGTAGGTGAGATCCTCCGCCAGGGGAGGGTCTTCTATCTCAGCTGTCTTCTCTGAGTTGGCGAGCTCTGTGGATGCCGACCCCACCACTGCAGCTTCGATGTCGTGGTCGTCGACAGTGCTGTCGGGGGACAAATTTTCTGGGTCCGGATCGTCGGAGGGTCCGCGTGGGTTTTCTCTGGTTCTCTTCTCTGGGGTTGAGGTAAGGGCTGCCTCCGGAGCAGTGTGCGCTAGATCCGCGCTGTGTGGGGTTGACAAGTGTGCCGCGGGTATTATTGAAGCAGAGGGTATTGTTGAGACAGATTGCTTCACGAGTTGTGTTAATAAGCTGATGATAGCTGAGGAATTACTATGGCTGGATCTGCTAGCCCTGCTGCGGTTTGAAGGGCTCCGGCTATGGTTGCCCTTTCGAGGATCCTCCCGCAAGATGGCAGCCTTGGGCGGGAAGGGGACCGCGCATGCGCGCTGCATTCCCAAAGGCTTTCTTTGAAAGCTGGGGAAATGCTCCGCACGGGGGCTCCGTCGGCACCAAGGTCACCCATATGTGAGGACTGATTCCTGCTGCTCCTGGAGAACACCTGTTACAGGTGAGTAACTACACTTTCTTACCGAGTCTAAAAGTAATTAGGAGTTGTTAGCCTTTAAGAAAAATTCTATTTGAGCTGAGTCAAAATGGTACAATATAATGATTTCCCTGATATGTCACTAGGCACTTCTAGGAGAATTTCAGAAAGAATGTAAACCCCAGGGCTGGAACACGACAATTTACATAAGGAGTTGACCTAAAGACATCATGAAATATATTAATCTTTTGACCACAAACTGACTCATTCTTCTGAAAATATAATCTCAAAATGGCATTCTTTTCAACCTCAGAGTAAAATGTGATTAACAAAGTGGCTCATGTTGGAATTTCATCTTGAGAGTACTCAAGAAAAGAGGAAAGATCTAAACTGTCAACCGATGTAATTTGACCTGTCCCTTCTCCATTCGCCACTGTTTTAATACCTTTAGGCAAGTAATATATATTTGAAACCTTTAATGGATCTACATTTAGATAAGACAAAACTTCCTTTAAATGCTTCTAAAATAGAATAAGTATAGACAGGTATGAGTATAAGAAAAATTCAAACATCATCAGCAATTTCCAACAGCCCCAACTGGCAGTGGAATGAGAGACTGACCTTAACAGATGAAGATATTAATGCTTAAATTGTTGATACCTAAGTCTCAATTTTAACAAGACGAGAATACATACCAGCCAACTTTGAGTCATGCTGAGAAAACTTTGCTAGAAACTCCTTAATAAATGCAGAAAAATATTGCAGAGCTCCAGTAAAAGAAACTTCAGTTCAAGAAATAATGTCCCAAATATCTCTCAAGGAAATATCATTATCTTGAGAAGATATAGTCTGCTGCTCAGAGTCAACCTTCTTTAGAGGAAGCTGAACCACTCTGGACAGAGGAACACAGTTAACCTGATCTTGATCTAGCTGCACTGAAGAAATACCTTCCCAATGGGAATTAATAGGTAGTACAGAAGGCCCCTCACCTGGGGGAGGGTCACCATTAACCCCCAAAGTATTTGCTATAGGTTGAGAGAATGGGATTAAATCATCCACATACATGGAGATCCCAGCAGGAGAGTCCGACTCATAGAGGTTGAATGTTTCTCATTATCTTTCCTTTCAACCTTCAGGTGTCTCTCCATAGGTCCCATAGCGTTTGATGACTTCACCTTCACTTTTTCACCACCAAAGCTGTTCCTTTTCCCCATACTGCAATAAAACCCTCCTGCTCCTGTTCCTCAGTGCTCCGAAGGGGCTCCAAACAGGTGTGACCTGCCCCTTTGGGCATATATCTGAGGCCGAATCCCACAGAAGTGACAAGCTCTTTAAGGCCCTGAGTGATGTCATAGTCCAGTGCTGAAAGGCACCTGCAGAATTGAAAAAGCTTGCCAGGAATTCTCACAGTAGGAAAGCAGTCCTCACAGTTTGCCCACGGGAGGGGCCACACTACAAGGCCCCAAGTTATCTCACAGTCCAGACTCCATCACTGAAAGGCACTTGTAGGCCTGAACAGTCCTGCCAGGAATTCACATAGTAGAAAAGAAATCCTCACCAGAAGAAAAAAATTTTTAAGGTTAGACATAGACGAGGATGGTCCAAGAATATTATTGAAAATGGGGTATTCTATCAGGTTCCCCTATGTCCCTCTTTTATTTAATGTATGCTTATATCCATTAGGAAGGATGGTGAGAAGACATGGTTTCTCATGCTCTAACTATGCGGACAATGTACAGTTGCTCCTCCTAGTGGATGGAGATGGTAGTCTGCAACAGAGGCAAGTTTAAGAGTGTACTAGAGAAGTGAGAGAATGGCCTCTAAATGGGTTGCTATGGAATGTAAGGATGGAGAAAAGGTAAATTTACAGCTAGCAGTAGATGGACAGGGGATCCCTTGGATGGAGGCTTTAGATTTATTAGGAGCGATGCTAAAGGACAGAAACAGGTAGTGGATATCCTGCAGAAGGTATATGCAGAAATGAGGTCAATTAAAAAGGTGAGACCATTTTTAGAAGATGATGCATTGAGAACAGTAGTCTAGGCTCTAATAGATAGTATGTTAGACTGTTGTGCAGTTGTATACCTGCGGTTATCTAGCAAACTATTGAGAAAATTACAGATAATACAGAACATGGCCACCAGGCTTGTTATGCAAAATGGCAGGAGAGTAAGTGCTAATCCTTTATTGCGAAAATTGCATTAGCTCCCAATAAAAGAAATGGGCAAATTTAACTTGCTGGTATTAGCTTTTAAAATACTGCAAGGAGAATGACCAAAAATTTCTTTATTTATTTTATTTATTTAACTGCATTTATATCCCGCTTTTCACCGGGTCAAAGCAGTTTAACATAAAAGGGGAGGGGGACAATAATCAAGTTGACAGAAAGAGGGAGGGGGCCATCATCAGGGGGATAACATTATTGATCTTCACAGAAAGTAACAGTACTAGACAGTAGACATTTTTCAGTAGTCTCCATTAAAATATTTAATGGAGCCAAGAATACAGGCCTGGGAGATAATTACCGCCCAGGAGGAGAGAATTTATTGATCATTCCTACTAGGAAGTATGTGAGAAAAGAAAAATGAAAGAAGAGGGCATTCAGGGTAGTAGTTCCTGAATTCTGGAATAAAATGCCAAAGAATCTTTGAAAAGATATTCAGTTATCTATGTTTAAGAAGGGATTGAAATTAAGACGAGGACTGATGGGATGTTGGTGTGAAGGATAAGCAATGTTGCTCAGTAATTATGTAATTTGAATTGATGGGGTTTTTTTCATTTTATTTATTCTATTTCTATGTGTTATTATTTCTTAATTATTATTGTGTTTTCTTCTGGAACAAGCAAGAAGTGAGTCCTCACATATGGGTGACATCGGCATCGACGGAGCCCACACGGAAGCATCTCTCCAGCTTTCAAAGAAAGCCATTAGAAGATGCACCACACATGTGTGGTCCACTTTCCGCCCAAGGGTGCCATCCTGCCTCAGTCTCCTTTTTTCCACAGAGCCCATAGGACGTTGTCCAATTTTCCCTGGAAAAAGTTTGATTTTTATTATTTTCTCCGGTTGCGCACCAGTTCCTTCCCACCCCCAAGCCAGCTCACCTCGGCGTCGCTCCTCGGGTTCATCTATTAGTTTTTTCAATTTTTCATTGAGTTGCTGCTCAACCAACATTTGTGCCCTTTTCCAGCCAAAGGCTTCAGATCTGCTGGGAAGCAGGTACCTCCTTTTCCGATGGCCTCCAGTGGCTTCAAAAAGTGTGACAGGTGTGGAAAATGATGTCACTCGCAGACTCACATGACTGTGTCCTTCAATGTCTTGTCACAGAGTACAATGACTCCAGCTGCGAGCAATGCAGAACCATGACCTAAAACACCTTGAAGAGCTGCCATCGGCAGCAGATAAGTTTCTTTCAGAAGTCCGATTCCACACCGGAGTCTCTGGTGACACCACGCTCCAGGGCCCCCTCCGATACCTTGGTGCCCCATGAAGCCAGAGCCTCTTCGGAGTCCTGTTGCTGCGATTCCTCCGAGCAGAAATCCCTGGAGGTGGAGAACAAGAAGAAGAAATCCCCGAAGACCACCTCAGAGGACGGTTCCGGGAAGAAGGGGAAATCCCACCCAAGCTACCCTGTAAGGAATTGTCAGCACCTGACGATCAGTTTCAGGCCTCTGAGGCCATCCTCATCGAGGACTCCCCCTCGACAGTACCGGCGTCAGGCCCGAAACCCTTGATGCCTGCGGAGCCAACTGGTATGGAGATCAGAATGGCAGCCCTAGAGAGCAGTATATCTGCCCTAGTGGCCATGCAGCGGGCGTTCATGTCCTGCACGTCCATTTCATCTGCCAAGATGATGGAACCCTTGACATCGAGTGCTTCACTAAATGTCGAGCTGGTCCTCGAGTGCCATTGGTCTCAAGAGAGCCCCCAGACGAGGTCCCGCTCCTGTTCCTTGGGAAACAGTTCCTCCCCGGTGAGTGCCTGCAGCTCGGACCAACGATCCCCTGGAGGTCACAGACTGTTGAGAGTGGCCCTCAGCCAAGATGATTGCACAGCGTCGGACTCATACTCGGAAGAGTCCAAATGGGAGACCGAGGACAAAGAGTCCCCGGACATGAGGCAGCATCATGATGTGCCCTCGGACCTATCTCTCCTGATGATCTGATGCTGCTCCGCACCCGAGGACATAGCGTTCCTTGATTTTGTGCGGGTCATGGCTAAGGCCCTCGCCATCAAGGCCAAGGAGGACCTCGCAGCGAGGAATTTAAAGATACTCCATACGAGGCACCCCCGAAGGAAACCCTTACGGTCCTGGTGCCCTCGATCCTTGACCACCTCCTCCTCTGAATGTGGGAAACACCGGCATTGATGCCAGTTGTTAGCAGGCACCTCAATGCCATGTACGGGGTATGTCAAAGCCCTGGATTCCAAAAGACCCAGCTTCCCCACAACTCTATGGTTATGGAGTCAGCAGTGTGCCAGCTTAAGAGTCAAAAAACCCATTCGTTGGTGCCACCCAGCACGGAGGCCCAAACCCTCGACACCCTCAGCCAGAAGGCCTTCCAGGGCTCAATACTAACATGCAGGATTCAATCCTACCAGCTGTACATCGGCATGTACCTGAAGGAACTTTCGAAGGAGCTTGGTGGATTCTCGGCAGGCCTCGAGGGGGAACCACTGCAGAGATTCAAGACCCTAACCTTGGCAGTAAAGGAATGCTCAACGTTTTTGTCCTGGGCAGCCTACGATGGCTTCAAGTCATCGGCCAGGGTGGTTGCCGGAGGCATCGGGGCTTGACGCCAGGCATGGCTGAAATCATCCGACCTGGAACAGTGGGTGCAGGACACACTGATAGGTTTTCACCTATGCAGGAGACATCTATTTGGGTAACCCATGGCAGATAAGGCAGCAGAGATAGAGACCGGGTATGTGATGAAAACTAGACTCTCAAAAAAGACTTCGGTGCAACCCCAGAAGAAAGCCCCAGGGAAAAAGCCCTTCTTCCGAAGGAAGAAAGGAGGCTACAGTGGTACTCCACTCTTCAAGCCCTTCTCGACCCCTCAACAGGGCCAGCAACAAGAAGGACAGGGACATGGCCCCAGGAAACAAGCCTCTAAGTCCCAGGCTCCAGTCCTGGCCCAGCCTGAGGGGAGCTTTTGACTGCCTGAGTGTGACCTCCCTACCCCCAGGAAATCCTCCGCTGCCCACAGGGGGGCGCCTATTCATGTTTACCTACAGGTGGACAGCCATCATCACCGACATCTGGGTGCTACAGGTGGTCAAGGAGGGCTACCTCCTCCACCTACATTGGACACCACCCATGTACTTCCCAGGGGATCCCACCAGGCCTCTCCTTCATCAGACCCCACTCTGAGCTAGCAGGCCTAATCAAAGACAAAGCAGTTGAGCCAGTGTCAAAACGCCTCTGGGGCACAGACTTCTATTCTAGATATTTCCTTGTCCCCAAGAGGACAGGGGGCCTCGGGCCCATCCTGGACATGTGAGAGCTCAACAGGTTTCTGGTGAGGGAGAAGTTCAAGATGCTCTCCCTTGGGACTCTACTGCCATTCCTCCAACAGGGAGATTGGCTATGCTCCTTGGACATAAAGGATGTCTACATCACATCCAAATTCATCCCAACCACAAAAAAAACCTCTGGTTCGTGGAGGGAGGGCACTACCAATACAGGGTGTTGCCCTTCGGTCTGGCCTCGTCGCCAAGGATCTTCATAAAATGCCTTGCAGTGGTCACAGCCCACCTCGGTTCCAAGGGGCCTTCATCTTCCCTTATCTGGACTACTGGTTCATAAAGGGGGACACGGCTGCAGAGGCACAGTGCACCACCGGGTGCACCATCAACGCCCTGCAGCACCTGGGGTTCATCATAAACTACCCCAAATCCCGTCTCATTCTGGGCCAGTGCCTAGAGTTCCTAGGGGCACAACTAGATACCCTTCAGGCAAAAGCCTTCCTCCCCCAGGAAAGGTCAGAATGCCTCAGGGAGTTAGCCGCAGAGGTACACCGACACCATATGCTATCTACTTGATACCTACTCCGCCTTTTGGGACACATGGCCTCCACAGTCCATGTCACCCAATACACCTGCCTGCACATGAGGCAGCCAGTGGTACCTCTACTCTCAGTGGAATAAAGTCACAGGCAGACTCAAGGACACAGTGAGGGTGACCCGGCAGCTGGTGGACTCCCTTGGATGGTGGCAGAATCCACACCACCTTCAGGCCGGGATGCCCTTCCAGACATCCAACCCCCAGAAGGTCCTCATCATGGATTCCTCATTAATGGGCTGGGGAGCGCATTGTGGCAGCCTCCAGATGCAAAGCTGCTGGTCCCAGGAGGAATCCTGGTTGCAAATCAACCTGCTAGAACCCAATATACCTAGCCCTCCGAGCCTTCCGCCACCAACTCCAACACCACTCACTGCTGATCCAGACCAACAATCAGGTCTCAATGTTCTATGTGAACAAACAGGGGGGTTCACGGTTATACCCCCTCTGCCAGGAGGCGGTAGCCCTCTGCTCCTATGCTGCAGGCAAAGGGATGCTCCTAAGGGCAGTATACCTCCCAGGCCAGGACAGTGCCCTGGCAGAAAAATTGAGCAGGGTCCTCCAGCTGTACGACTGGCACCTGGATCCAGTGGTAGTCTCACGGCTGTTCCATCTATGAGGTGTCCCCTTTATGGACCTGTTCGCCAGCTCAGACAACACGCAGTTGTCCCAATTCTGCTCGCACCAGCTGCACCCATCTTGGGTGGCAGCAGATGCGTTCCTCATCCTGTGGACAGAAGGCCTCATGTACGCCTTCCTGCTGACACCACTGGTAGCCAAGACATTATTTAAGGTCCAACGTGACAAAGCATCGCTAATGCTGATAGCCCCTTGGTGGCCCAGGCAGCCCTGGTTCCCAGGAACAGGGCTGTCTCCTGCACCCCAATCTGGGGACCCTCTCACTCATGGCTTGGCTGCTGAAAGGGTAGTGTTAGCTCCCTTCAAGCTCCCACGGTACGTGGAAGAGATTCTTCTGGCCTCTCATAAGGCCTCTACTAGAAGAGCATACGCTGATTCTCGGTGTGGTGTGTGGAAAGACGGGTGAACCCGTTTTCCTGCTTGGTACAGGTGGTACTTCAGTACTTGCTTTGCCTATCGCAGATGGGACTGAAGTCCAGTTTAGTCCGAATACATCTGAGTGCCATCGCAGCACATCAACATTCCATTGAGAGAAAACCCCTCTCAGCTCAGCCCCTTGTGCCTTGTGTCCCGATTCCTGGAAGGCCTTGTGTTATCCAAACCACCTGTCCACCCTCCAGTGGTGGAGTGGGATCTCAATGTGGTGCTCTCACAGCTCATTAAGCCTCCGTTCAAGCTTCTGGCTACCTGCCACCTTTGGTACCTATCCTGGAAGGTCGCCTTCCTGGTAGCACTCATATCAGTGCACAGAGTCAGCAAGCTCCAGGCTCTAATGGCAGAGCCCCCCCCCCACCTACATGAGGTTCTACAAGAAAAGGGTGGTGCTCCGCACACACCCCAAGTTTTTACTGAAGGTAGTTTTCCATTCCACCTCAACCACCCCCTTTCCCACCTTCTTTCCAAGGCCTCATGCTGGTAAGGTGGAGACTATTAACTGAATTGTAAGAGAGCCCTGTCCTTTTACCTGCAATGGATCCAGGGCCACCGCAAAGCACTTCAGCTTCGTATCCTATGACTTCAGTTGTCTGGGGCTCCCAATGACTAAGCGAACTCTGTCCATTTGGGTGGCAAACTGCATTACCTTTGCCTGCGAGCAAGCAGGAATCTCACTGGGCCAGAGGGTCACGGCACCCCGCATCAGCAAATCTGCATTCCATCCCCATGACAGAAATCTACTGGACTGCCACCTGGTCTTCGGTCCATGCCTTCGCAGCTCACTACTGCCTGGAGAGGGAGTCCCGATGGGACAGCGCCTTTGGCCAGGCCGTACTCCGTAATCTCTTCGGGGTGTAGGCAGCTCCTGTCCTCTGACCCTTCTGTATTCAGGCTACAGGAATGCTGGTTTTCCGCCAGATACTTGGGTCTTGTGAGAGTCTCTCAGTAAGGACTCAACTGTTGCTGATTATGGCTCACCCTTTGCAGGTCGCTGTGGCATTTTTTCTTTTGGCTACAGGTTCTCGGTAGCCTGTTGCTGGGGAGTCCCATATGTGAGGACTGATTTCCTGCTTGTTCCCGAAGAAAGCGTAGTTACTCACCTGTAACAGGTGTTTTCCAGGGACAGTAGGAATCAGTCCTTACAACCCTCCCTCTTCCCCTTGGAGGTGCTTCTTTACGTATTTTATTTTTGCCATCTTTGCTATGTCATCAGACTGAAGTGGGATGGCACCCTTGGGCGAGAAGTGGATCACGCATGCGTGGTGCATCTCCTAAAGGCTTTCCGCATGGGCTCCATCGGCGCTGACATCACCCATATATGAGGGCTGATTCCTGCTGTCCCCAGAGAACACCTGTTACAAGTGAGTACCTACACATTTGTATGATGAAAACCATCAAGAATGGATCTCTCTAAGAAGAGTGTCTACAAAGTTGTATAAAGAAACAAAAAATTAATAAATTATTCGTTAATTTATGTACCATGAAGAATAATTCTGAAGAATGGGACAATGCGGCCTTAGGCTTACGAGAGAATTAGTCTCTTTCCAGTTAATCTAAAAAAGCCTTATAATAGTTAAAAAGCATTATATATTTACTTTTTCTTGCACCAATGCTTGTTGGCAGAGGGAGGAAGTAGATATAGACATAGTCACCCAAAGGATAGCATGCAAAGGTGAGGTACAGTTAATGGGGGAGCCTAAGTTTGTCAGCTGTAGATTTGCCAGCCGCTATATTAGTTGGAAGTAGAGAAATACTGGGATCCTTGCAAGAAGTCTTTCTCAGGAAACTAGCTAAGGAAGCAGCTCATGATGAGGCAACACTAAACCTGGTACTGACAAATAGTGACTGGATCACAGGAGTTAAAATAGAGGACAATATTGGTTCATGTGAAAATTATATCGTCTGGGTCAATATAAACACTGGATCAGAACCAAGCTATACTAGAGCAAAGGTCATAGATTTCAAAAGGCTTGAATTCAAGAAAATGAATAATTCTATAAAAGAAGTAGGAAACCTCAAAATTACAGAGGAACTATGGACAGCAATAAAAATAAACATTGAAATGGGAACAAATTATTATGTCAGAACTGTTAGCAAAGGAAAGAGAAGGAAATGGATTCAGTAAGTTACACTCCCAGTCTTCTAGGGCCACCAATGGGTCAGGTTTTCTGGATGTCCTTAATGAATATGTGTTAGATATATTTGCACACATTGGAGGTATTATACATGCAAATCAATTTCATACATATTCATTATGGATATTGTGCAAACTTGATCTATTGGCAGCCCTTGAGGACTGGAAATGAATATCACTGTAGTTAAGAAACAGGAGAAAAAGTGAGAGCAAAGGGATAGCGTTCAATAAATACAAACATACACAAATTGAGGTACACAGGCAAAACTACCAGGAGAACAAAGGGAGGCGGGAAGAGCAATATTACCTTCAATGAACGCCAACTCCAGTATTGTTTTCAATTCTGGAGACCATATCTACAGAACATTGATATAGCAGGGCAGCTCAAAGGAGTGCAAACAAAATAGTGCATGGATTTCACTGCAAGCCTTACAAAGACAGGTTGAGGACGTTGAAGAAGTATTCTCTGTGAGGAGGAAAGGAAAGAGGAGATATGATACAAACATTCAAATATCTTGCAGGCTTCAATAAAGTACCAAGATAGCGTTTTTCCATAGAATGGAAAGTTTAAGAACAAGAGGCTGTCATAAGAAACTTAAAGATAAGAAAATATGTCTTCAATGAAAGAGCGGTAGTGGTACCTGCAGACAGACTTCCAGTGGAGGTCTCATAAGCTCCAGAACACTGGCAAACTGCTGTGTACATGGGATAGACACGTGTACCTTAATGGCAAAGAGGGGTATAACTGCAAAACTAATCAGCTGTGTGAGAGAAAGGGGCAGACTGGATGGTGATAGTTCATATTTGCCAACATTTTCTAAATTTCTTTGTTTTTACCAAAAATTAGTACAGAATTATTCTGTGTCAAGTTTTGCCCAGTTTTTAAACGTTTTATGATATTCTTATACTCCAGTAGCATCTCAGGAGGATGAGGCGTGAAGGATTGTTTCGAGTTTTCTCGGACTTTCAGTTAGGAAGTGGGATGGCGATCTCTGGCAGGGACTGATATATCAACTTACATACTAGAGCATGCATGTCCCACTGCTGGGCACTTGTCGTTAACTGTTTTTCTTCGTTCTGTGCAGAAATGACTATGGACGAGGTGCGTCAGTTTGAAAAGGAAACACAGAAAGCTACAAATGAGAAGATTGGGACGGTGACACCTACCATTTCCATCACCACAGTTGGCCAGTCTTCTGCCACGCGAAGTGCTCCTGCCAGTGCTCCATCCACACCACTCAGTGGCGATCCTCCAGATTTTCTCAATGTACCAAAGGAGAGACCCCGAAAAAAATCAGCTCCAGAAATGCTCACACTGCCAGAGCTGAGGGAGCGAGCAAATGCTGAGTAACTGGCTTCCCGAATTGAGATGTCCCTTAAACGTGCACATACCCTAAGCAGGCACACCCCAAAGATGAATTTTTCATACCCCCAACTCTGCTAAAAATGAATAGTACTAAATTCTCCCACTCCATAACCAGACCTGCTCTAGAAGAAGCGGATTTCATGTACTACTCTGAGCCACACCCCACAAACAGTGGATCACATCATTCCAAGCCATGCCCTGCTTAGTGTAAGAAAATATTTCTCAAAGCAGCTCAGGGAAGGATCACTTACCACCCTCCCCCTCCCCCCGCCCTCCTCCCCACTGCCCTCAATTTTAGGGACATAGCACTCTCCTGTCTTTAGTATCGGGAGAGGAAGGCACAGTTTCCTGCCATTACCTCTGGAAGAGGACTACAAACTTCCTGCCTGTACCTTAGAAACCACAAGGAGAGAGTAACTCAACATCTCACCTCCACTGCAGAAAAGAAAACTGACAATGGTCCATATACATTTTAAGCAGCTGTAGAACAGTCTGTCCTGTTCTTGTTAACATTGCTACTGAGGTGAGGTTATATATCAGCTGGACAAGCCATGGAACTTGCCATACACTGTTCCTATATTGTGCAATTTTGACTCGTATGAAGCTGGATCATTGTCACACTGGGAAATTTATGGTATTTAAGTGATGACAGGAGGCCACTGGTGGTGCTAGAAGTCAGTAGAACTATTGAGAGATGAAGATTGTTATTATGGAAAGTGTTTTACATGGAAAATCTCTTGTTCACTGATGCATGGAGCCTATATCACACTTGCTTTGCTTGCCTTATTCGTCAGTGATGCAGAAAGAGAGCGTAGTCTTGTCCTCAGAAGGGACTGTCACTTTTCTCAACTGATACATTTTTACTGTTGATGAACAGAAGTGAATAGCCTCTTCTTGCAGAAGTTGTATAGTACTGCCATGTCAGTGAGAGAGCTGATACAAAATACTGTCAGAAAAAGAGCTGAAATGAGCAGAGATAAATGGCATTCTCTGTGGACAAGTAGGAATGAGTCCTCGCGTATGGGTGACTTCCTCAACGGAGCCCTGCGTGGGAATGTTTCCCAGTTCCTACTGCAAGCGTTTGAGAGGCTCCACTGTGCCTGCATGCCTCCTTTCCACCTGCTGCCGTGGCGCCATCTTAGATCAGTCTTTTGTTTTCCACAGAGCCCCATGGATGTGTTCCAGTGAACCTCTGCTTGGTAAATTTTCTTTCTCCCTTGGGTTTTGTCTGATCACCTGCCTTTGTGGTTCTCTTTTCTCTTTTGAGTTTTTTTTCTCCCTCAATTGTTAGGTTTTTTTTTTCTTCAGTGGCACCTCTGCCCCTTTAGGCACTAGTGCTCTGGTCGGGCTAACTTCCAAAACGGAGCCATTTGATTTCGCTGAAGCTATTTTCCTGGGCGACATGCCCCAGAATCCTGCCAGCAGGAAGCAGTATACCCAGTGCACTAGGATCATATCTGCCACAGATACACAGAGTTGGTGCCTCCAGCGCCTGGGACCCAATCATCAGCCCCCTTCTTGTAATTTGTGTTTGCAGATGATAAAAAGAGGACTCAAACGTTATGAGAAGCAGCGCAGATCACTTTTTGGCATTCACAAGTCCGATCCATCACCTTCAGCATTGATGGCACTGGTCTCTATGACTTCCAAGACTGCATCAGATGCTGGCAGTGCATCAACATTGAGGAGCTCTCAAATTCAATCAAAGCCGAGCACCCATAGTGCCCTGGATCATCAGCCATCAATCGATCTCCATTCAAAGGCGAAGAAGGATTCAGCTTTGTCAAGAGGTGATAGCATCGAGTGAAGACCCTGGTGCATCGGTGTCAGAGCTATCGAGGCATGGTGTCAAGAGCGATGAGGGTCCGCCTGAGCACCCCTTGAAGGTACCCCGACGGGAGGAGAGCTCATCCTCCGGGACATCGGAAGGGCACCAAAGAGCAAGGTGTAACAGCAGCTGGTGTTTAAAAGCTTTATTGATGAGGAACCCCAAAATGTTTCGGCAAAGCCCTCCTCAGGGGGTTAAAAGCCTCAAAAGGACATAACATAAAATATGAACAGAAATTAAAATCAATGAACATAATTGCCATCATTTAAGAATATATATTATATATGAAATAATAACATAAAATTATCCATAAGGTGATGAACCAATAAATAAATGACAAATGTAAATATAAATAACTAATAGCAAATGTAGACATAAAACAATAAATAATGAATATCAACATAAAATATCAAATAGAGAAGGAACTAAAAGCAATTAAAACCATTTGAAATAAAGTAAGTGTCTTTATGGGAACCTTAATTGTGCACCTTAAACTTATGGATGAGGAGGAACTATAGACAGGACTGGATATAGCATTACTATGCTAAATGCCACATGTATACTCACTCTAGAGTGAACACCTTTGTAATCGGTTGTGTATTCTCAAATGGCAACCTATAATGCAAAGGTCTTCATAAAGTCAGTTATGTGTTGAGGGCATAATGGAATGTGCAAACAGAGAAACAAGCAATAAGCAAGTCGAAAAATCATAGCGAATTTGTCAAATCTCCTATCCTAAATGCATGTGAATGGATATTAATAAGCAAATAAAGGAAGTAAAACTAGCTCAACCATAATGAGGCCAATTCTGAAAGTGTGCATGTCCGGGCAGCAGGCATGTCCAATGGAAACGTGCAGAAATAGAACCCAATTCCACACACGTCGGGATAGACGCAGTTGCATGCATAGAATTGCCCACATAGACATGCTAGGCGCGGCCTGCACACAGTGCTATGTTGTACGAAGACGGGTATATACAGGCAACAGCATAGTATATGCCCACACTCCGTATTCCAAAAAGTTGTATGTCTGAGACCCTGCCTGTCTCCGAGACATACTTGCGAACAGCCACGTCCCCCCTTCAAAACGGGCAGCTGTGAAGCTGTTGTGGGCATGGACAGAGCTGTTCTGAGGCTGAATGACAATG
Organism: Ichthyophis bannanicus; assembly: GCA_033557465.1. NCBI lineage: Eukaryota > Metazoa > Chordata > Amphibia > Gymnophiona > Ichthyophiidae > Ichthyophis > Ichthyophis bannanicus. Next base: position 176,509,756 of record CM066044.1, read on the forward strand.
TAAGTTGATGATACCCATCGGAGGATGCCAATTAGATGATAGAAACTAGTCTGTGGTATGTCCAGAACACTACAAAACAGTGCACTGTAATGTAGCAGGAAAAGAGGTAGAGAGTGATCCATCTGGTACAAGAAATACTGCAGCATTACATAAATGGCAGTAGATGACCTCCCTAGGTGTGCATTGTGTGGTCATCTCAGGAACATGTCAGTACAATGCTAAGTAAGCACATGAACCCAGCAGAACAGGCCCCCCATAGCGAAGCAGCCAAACCTTTCCCCATCGCTAATAAAGGACCAGTGGAATGACAGCAGTCAGCAGTGCAAGCACCCACACAGACATGCCCAGAGACACCATTGTCACTCCCTACAACTATGCACATTGTGTAGAGCAATGCTGGTGCACCTTGGCATGGTGTACTGTGTTGCACACCTCCTGCTGAGGTCCCCTTATTAGTGACAGGGAAGTACATAAACAGGTATGTGAATGCGGACCTGTCCTGCTCACTCCCGCCTGTTCTCACTTGCATCTGGTGATGCTGCAGTCAGCCCTACCATCCAAGTATCTGCCAGGCCTATCTGTCCCCCCCCCCACCCCCTGGATATGTGGATGAGCAATCTAGACACCCCCGTGCAGCCCTCCAGCCACACTCACACACGCATTCTCATGCACAGTCCCACAGAAGCAGACGTCTGCCAACAGCGTGTCTTGCACTGAATAACATAGATGATGGAATTGAAACCATGGATATCAGTATATCCAAACCATCATCATACCTGATCCTACACAAATGGACCTCAAACAGTCAAAGAGCTGCTTTAGGTCAAAACAGCCATCAAGTATACCAGCCTCAAGGGCAATACCCCGTATGCATATTGCAGATCATAGGCCCACATATGTAACTAACCGTAACAGTGACCTGTGCACACGATATGTGTCATAGGGCCACTGGCGTAGACTTTCCCCATTATTGTGTTCTGATAGGTTTACATCTGACCATCTCTGCATCCAGGGACTGTACACATTGTATAGGGCATATTGTAAAGGTCCACTGTGTGGAGCGCATCACTCCAGCTGGCAGGGTGCTGCATATGGAACTGATGGCTGGGCTTACATTTTCACATGGAGTCCTTGGGCTCCATCACCAGTAACATTTCAAGGACATGGGCATTGTTAGGAGACCTACGCTTTGCCCCTTTAGCTCACTCAGCAAATCCCAGCATAGCTGGTAAGCACACCTGTGCTTTTCCCCCATACATTTGTGGAGGTGTGTTTTTTTGTTACTGCGACTTCATACCTTCCTCTCCTCTACTGTCTGTCCAGGCACACTGCATGCCGTGGTTTCCCAGACAACAGTACACAGCATAGGTTATACATCCATTCACCACTATGCGCTGCATTGAGGTGCAGGGCAGAAATATTTCTAAGTCCTACCTTTATTCCACCTTTCAGCAGGTATAACCTGGATGTCTGTGGGACCTACTGTTGATGTACATGGGTAGTGCTGGAATATGCTTTTTGCATCTCTGTGGCTGGCCATGCCACTGTTATGCCCCCTCCTGCCCACGTTCTGGGATCCCCGTTTATGTGCCGTGTACATGCAAGGCTGCAAATGTGCAGAATAGAGTTTTGCATTTTTTCATGAGGTACACATAGATCTTGCACGTACAGGCAGCTTATTTGTTGTTCAGAATGACCCCTGATATGAATCAATCTGGATCTTAAAATCAAGCACTACCAGTGGGCTAATGCAATGCGTAAAGCTTTTGTGCCTATGATAAAAGCAAACCCCTTAAAGTGGATGTACAGGCGAGACAAAAGTCGGTGTGAGCTAGTGGCCCCATTGAACCTCAAGCAAACCCTACTGCACTTTCATTATAAAAATGCTAGCAATGATCTATATATGATTGCACAAACAAAGTTGGTCAGAACACCCACCTGCCTCATAGAAACTCAGCAATGCATTTAGCGACAGCAGGAAAGTAAAGAACTGCGGTAAGGAGCCTTCAAACTTTTAAAGAACTTTTTGCACCAGTGGTAGATGAAAGGGAGGACTGTAGCGACCCATGAACAGAGACGTAAAGCACGTTTTAGGTGTATTGAAATTCAACCAATATAAACTAATATGCTTCAGGAAATAATCAAGAATAATAAAAAAAAAAATGAAGACAGGCATGATACTCTGATGGATCAAAAAATACTTCTGTGATAAAAAATTATATATGCTGGAAACCAGACTCAAACCCCAAGGAGAATAATATATTTACTTTTTTAATTTATCTTATTTAGCTATATTTATATACCACCTTTCTCCAGGTCAAAGCGGTATACATGAAACAATATAGATAGTAGTACAGTGTAACAATTATACTATATACAACGTGCTTTGGATAACTATGGGTTCAAACTACATATGCATGTAAACTATATACAATGACTGTCGTATGTGGGTGTCTCTTCTGGTGGGGGGTGGGTTATGTGGTGGGGCTGAAGTGCTCTGAGAATAGGTGTGTCTTCGTGTTTTCTGAAGGTGGTGAAGTCGGTGATGATACTGAGCAGGTCTGGTAGGGTGTTCCAAATTGAAGGTGCATATAATTGGAAGGTTCGTTTACAGGCTTGTTGGTTGGATTTGGTTCTGGCATGGGGGATGACCAAGGTATTCATCATGAAGGTATGTCTTGATCTGTTTGGTTGAGGGGTCTGTAGTAAAGTGTGAAAATGAATGGGGGGGGGGTCAGAATGGATGGCTTTGTGGGTCAGGAGGTATGTTTTGTATTTTATGTGACTTGGTAGAGGTAACCAGTGGAGCTGCTTGAGTATAGGTGTAATGTGGTCTAATCTTGCTGGTACTTCAAGGATCCATGCTATTGTATGGAGAGTGGTCTGTAGGGGGAGAAATGTGGTTTGTGGGAGGCCCTGGTATATAGCATTGCAGTAGTCGAGGTGTAGTAGAACTGTGGCTTAAAGAGCAGAATGGAAATCTGTTGGTTTGAGGAGTGGTTGGAGGCGCTGTAGTGTCTTTGCTTTGTAATGCATTGTTCTGGTAATTTTGTTGATGTGGACTTTGAAGGTGAGGTGTTGATCAATAGTGATTCCAAGATATTTCACTTCCATCTGGGTCTTGTTTGATGTGTTGTTCAGGGTTATGGTAGTTGGGGGGGGGGGGGGGGAGAAGGTGTCTTCTTTCATTATAAAGAGGGCCTCCATTTTCTTATAGTTGATTTCAAGGTTATTCTTTAGTCAGTTGGATACATCTGTGAAGCATTCCAGGTGAGCAGAGAATGAGAGTTGGTTTGCGTTAAATATACCGTAGATCATGATATCATTGGCGTATATGTGGAAGATGAGGTTGTGGGATCTAATGAGTGTACAGAGGGGTAGAAGGTAAATGTTGAATAGGCGTGCATAGAGGGTGGATCCTTGGGGGGCTCCCTTGTGTCTGTTTGTATGGGATGGAGGTGTTTGGGCTGACCATTTTTGCTGAAGTCTGTTGGTCAGGTAGGATCTGAACCACTGGAGGACCGTGCTTTGTATTCCATTAGATCGAAGACATTGCCGGAGGATATAATGGTTTACAGTGTCAAAGAGTGAGAAGATGTCCAGGAAGATCAGTAGGAATCCTTGGTTGGTGTGTTGAATTCCTTTTGTATTGACCAGGGTGATTAGTAAAGTTTTCACTCCATGATGAGGACGAATTCCATGTTGTAGATCTAGTAAGTTGTTCCTGTCAATATGATTTTGTAGTTGGTGCTGTATGGTTTTTTTCAATATTTTTGGCTGTAAATGGTACGCTGGCGATGGGTCTATATGGTGAAGGGTCAGAAGGGTTCAGATTAAGTTTAAGAACATAAGAACATAAGATATGCCATACTGGGTCAGACTAGGGTCCATCAAGCCCAGTATCCTGTTTCCAGCAGTGTCCAATCTAGGTCACAAGTACCTAGCAGTTTCCCCAAAAGACACACGTTCCACGATGCCTGTGTTGGGGCAAGCAGTGGATTTCCAGGGTCCCCTTTAATAATGGTTTAAGGACCTTTCCTCCAGGAACTTGTCCAAACCTTTTTTAAACCCAGTTACACTAACAGCTTTTACTACATCCTCTGGTAACGAATTCCAGAGTTTGATTATGCGTTGAGTGAAAAAAATATTTTCTCTTATTAGTCTTAACACTAGAAGCCCCAAAGTGTGTCAATTGACGCAAATGCTTCTTCGAAGTTGTATACCAGCGCCACTGCTAGAACCATGTCAGTCATGTTCCATGACTTTGTTAGCAAGGTCAAAATGTTCAAATATGTGTATTGAAAATTAATGACAGATGCACCACTTAGCAGGAAAATGAATTTATACCTAGAAGCCCCAAAGTACATCAATTGACGCACTCAATTGTCTTGGATGCGTCAATTGACGTACTTTGGGGCTTCTAGGTATAAATTCATGTTCCCACTAGGTGGCGAATCTCAATCACTGTTTACAGTTTTACTCCGACATTACAAACAATAAACACACGATGACGTCATGTAATGACGTCACATACTGCACATATTTAACAAATAAGTAACTTCACATTAATTCACATCTGCATTTTATGCTAAACGCAGTCGTTGTGATAATGCGTCAATTGACGCATTTTGGGGTTTCTAAGTAAAATTCCTTTTGGGGCTTCTAGTGTTAAATAGATTACACTGTAGCTTCATTGCATGTCCCTTAGTCTTTCTATATTTTGATGGCCTAAACAATCAGTCTACATTTACCCATTCCACTCCCTTCATTAATTTATAGACCTCTATCCTATCTCCCCTCGGTCGCCTCTTTTTCCAGGTTGAAGAGCCCTAACCTTTTTACCCTCTTCTCATAGGGGTGTCCTTCCATCCCCTTTACCATTTTGGTGGCTCTTCTCTGCACCTTTTCTAATAATGCTATATCCTTTTTAAGAGAAGCACGCTACTATCCGTCCTATCTTAAAAAAGAACTCTCTTGACCCGTTCTCCCCAGCCAACTGGCGCCCTAGTCCTATCTTAAAAAAGAACTCTCTTGACCCGTTCTCCCCAGCCAACTGGCGCCCTATCTCAAATCTTCCCTTCCTCTCCAAGCTCCTTGAGAAACTGGTTTATGCACAACTTTCCTCTCATCTTGAGGCCACCTTTACACTTCACCCCCGCCAATCCGGTTTTCATCCCTATCACAGCACTGAGTCTATTTTACTTGCCTTTCTTAACGAAGTTCATACCGCACACGACCAAGGCCGCATCTCTATTGCCGTTTCCTTAGACTTATCTGCTGCTTTCGACCTTATGGACCACCCTACTCTTCTGGCCCGTTTACACGACATTGGGCTCTCTGGCACTGTTCTTTTTTGGTTTCACTCCTTCCTCTCCCACCGAACCTTTTCTGTCTCCTCAGGCCACTCCTCCTCTCCTCCCACCCCTCTCCCATGTGGTGTTCCACAGGGTTCTGTCCTCGCCCCTCTCCTGTTTAACGTCTTCCTGGCCCCCCTCGCACTCTTAGTTCAGCAGCATAGCATCTCAGCCCACTATTACGCAGATGATATCATTCTTCTTCATCACACGGACCCTTCTGCCCCTGAACTTGCCCCTCTCAACTCCTGCTTGGCTTCAGTGTCCTCCTGGTTCTCCTCCAACTTCTTACATGTGAACCTCTCCAAATCATTTGCCATTTGGTTTACATATGGTGCCCCAATTCCCTCTCTCGCCCCTACCCTGTCCGGTTCCCCATTGCCAGTAATTTCCTCCCTACGTTATCTAGGAGTCACCCTGGACTCTGCCTTATCCTTCAAGGAACATATTTCTTCTGTTGTACAGCGGTCCTTTCACACCTTACGTCAACTCTGTGCTATTCGTCCCTTTATATCTGTCCCTTCCCTGACTACACTGCTACTGTCCCTGGTGGTATCCCGCCTGGACTACTGCAATGTTGTCCTGGCCGGTCTCCCTCAAACCCAACTGCGAAGACTACAACTGGTCCACCACACAGCTACATGTATTCTCACCCATGCTTTCCGCTTCGACCACATCACCCCCATCTTGATTCACCTACACTGGCTTCCCCTTGCTTACCGTATACAGTTCAAAATCCTTATATATGTGCACAAAACCATCCATACCGGTATTCCCCTCTACCTTGCCAATCTAATACATCTTCACTCATCTCACCGCTCCCTTAGATCAGTCCATCTGAACCGCATGTCCCTCCCCTCCCCATCACAGGCTCACCTTGAGTCTACCCGCTCCTCAGCATTTTTCTTCTTGGGCCCGCGACTCTGGAACTCGCTCCCCGTCACCCTCCGTCTAGAACCCTCCTACAAGACTTTTAAGGCTAAGCTGAAGACCCACCTTTTTTGCACCGCTTTTAACCTCGCTCCTCCTCCTGCTCCCCTTTCTCCCCCACCCCGTTGAACTAGAATGTTCGTCATTTTGTGTTTTGTCTGCTTCGTTGCTTTATCTGTTGCTTTACTCTCTCTCTCCACCCTATCCTGTCTCTTCATTATTTTTGGCATTCCTTTTCCTTTTCAGCAGCCTATATATTTTGTTGTTGTACACCGCTCTGGTGCCACTGGGAAAGAGCGGTATATTAAATGTGACGATAAAGATAAAGACCAAAATTGCACACAATATTCAAAGTGCAGTCGCACCATAGAACGATATAGAGGCATTATAATATCCTTTGTTTTATTCTCCATTCCTTTCCTTATGATTCCTAGCATTCTATTTGCTTTCTTGGCCGCCGCTGCACACTGGGTGGAGAGTTTCAACATGTTATCCATGATGACGCCTAAATCTTTTTCCTGGGTTGTCATGTAACCATAGTTTGGATTGTTCTTTCCTAGGTGCATAACTTTGCACTTGTCCACATTAAATTTCATCTGCCATTTGAACATCCAGCCTTCCAATTTATCAAGGTCCTCTTGCAATTTTCCATAATCCTCTTGGGTTTTAACAACTTTGAATAATTTTTTGTCATCTGCAAATTTGATTACCTTACTCGTTATTCCAATTTCCAGATCATTTACGAATATGTTAAAAAGCAGCGGACCCAGCACAGATCCCTGGGGTTATCCACTATTCAACTTTTTCCATTGGGAAAATTGGCCATTTAGCCCTACCCTCTGCTTTCTATCTTTTAACCAGTTCCTGATCCACAATAGTACACTGCCTCTATCCCATGACTTTTTAATTTCGCCAAGGTTTCTTTAGTGTTGGGCCTATGGTGGATGTTTTTAGGCACATAGGCATGTGATCTTGTTGGAGTATTGATTTGTTTGATTTTTAGTTAGTGTGTTGCTGAATTCGTCGTGGCCACCTTGATCCATGTGACTGGGCAAGGGTCCAGGGATGAGGTTATTGTGTTTAGTGATGATATGGTGTTTTCTATTTATACCTTGTTGATGTTGTCAACGGAGATCCAAGGGTGTGTGGGTAGTTGGGTTCCTCAGGGAGAAGAGGGGGGGTTCTCGTTGAGGGTGCAATTGTTTGTAGTGTGCTGACAGCTGTTGGGGGATGATTGTGCGGGAAACAAAATATTGAGAAAAGCAAAAACTGCCCAAATGAAGTATGTTAAAAGAAGGAGGTGTACAGTACAGTAGGGTTTGCTTGCAGTTCAGTGGGACCACTGGCTCACACCGACTTTCATCTTTCCTGTACATCCACTTTAAGGAGTTTGCTTTTATCATTGGTCCAAAAGTTTTATACTTTGCATTAGCCTGCTGATAGCACTTGATTTTAAGATCCAGATTGATTCATATCATGTTTGAGCTAGTTTTACCTCCTTTATTTGCTTATTAATATCCATTCACATGCATTTAGGAGATTTGACAAATTCGCTATGATTTTTCGACTTGCTTATTGCTTGTTTCTCCGTTTGCACATTCTATTATGCCCTCAACACATAACTGACTTTATAGAGACTTTTGCATTATAGGTTGCCATTTGAGAATACACAACTGATTACAAAGGTGTTCATTACAGAGTGAGTATACATGTGGAATTTAGCATAGTAATGCTATATCCAGTCGTGTCTATAGTTCCTCCTCATCCATAAGTTTAAGGTGCACAATTAAGGTTCCCAAAAATACACTTTTACTTTCTTTCAAATGATTTTAATTGCTTTTAGTTCCTTTTCTATTTGATATTTTATGTCAATATTCGTTATTTATTGTTTTAAGTCTACATTTGCTATTAGTTATTTATTTTACATTTGTCATTTATTGGTTCATTGCCTTACGGTTAATTTTATATGTTATTACTTCATATATGTGTTCTTAAATGATGGCAATTATGTTCATTGATTTTAATTTCTGTTCATATTTTATGTTATGTGCTTTTGAGGCTTTTAACCCCCGAGGAAGACTTCGCTGAAACGTGTAGGGGTTCCTCATCAATAAACCTTTAGACAGCAGCTACTGTTACACCTTGCTCTTTTGTGTCTTTCTCCATTGATCTGCGAGAGTATTTGCTATTGAACGAGATAATTGGAGGGGCATAGACAGCCTACTGAGAGCTGAGATCAAGCTGCTGATACCCCTGGGTACTTCAGTTAAACTTGCTCAGGCCCTGCAGCTTTTGGAATCAGCAGGTATTGAGAAGCACCTTCTGCAAGTGTTCAAGGAATGCATCACGACACTTTTGGTGGTGCAGCATATCGGGGCCTTGATGCATGCCTTCCCTGCGGGAGAGGCATCGACATCAGGGCATCAAAGGGCTCCAACACTGGTGCCTGCCTGGCCGATATCCCTCTTTAGCATTTTGAGGTTTGATGCACCCTCAAAATCTAGAAGAGCATCGGTGTATCTTCTCTCCAAAGGAGCTCCCAATTCCCTTGGGCCAGGAGAGAGATCCAGGCAGAAACTCTGAAGTACTTCAACCTTCTCTTTGAGTCTGATTCAGAAGGCTGGGGGACTGATGTGGAATCGGAAGATTTGTCAAAGGACAGGTCTCCTGGGGGGTGGGGTCCAATGGAAGTTCAGGAGACCAGTGTTTTGCATGTTTGGCGGGAAAGAGCCATTTAAAATGGCAGTCATTTCTGCTGCCACTTGCTTTGAAATGAATTCACCTGTCATCGGACAGCTGCTCATTTTGGTGTTAGGTAAGAGAGATTCTGTTGCACTGCTACAGTACCATTGGTATTTTTGCCACACATTTTATTCATGATGTTTTCTGATTTTTACCACAACACTTCCAGCATATGATCATTGATTTCTTTAGCTAATTTTGGATCATCCTGTGCCAGTTTCTCTTCCTTTTACCTACTACTATATAGGACGCACTGTGAGGATTCTCTCCCCCCTTTTTCATATTGCCGGATAGCTTCCATTTCTATGCAATAGTTTATATCGTTGATACAGCATGGGTGAGATTTTAAGATCTGAATTGTGTAGAGCTCCATTACAATTTATGACTACCATATTTTACTAAGAGTGTTCTTCCCGTCTTTACACTACAATACTCAAGTGATACGTGGTTTATCCATTATTATTGAGGTGTGCTACCCTGCGACAGTTTACAACATATTCCTGTGCTCAACTATAAGCTTTTATTCCACTTTACTTTCCTTAATCCCTAACTCAATTCAGCATGGCTTCTTGGCAGATATTTTTAATGATAGTGTGCTTTTTATGCATTGTGGTTGCATACAATTTTATTATTTTTTTTCCTTTGTGGTGTCTAACTAATACATATATTGCCTAGTAAGTTTTTGCTAGATATCCGATTTTTTATTTGTCTAGGTGCATTTTATTTGGCCCCATGATGACTTTTAGCTTTTTAAGTTACACAACTTTCATCCTCTCACGATCTAGTAACATCTTATAGTCCTCCCCTACAGTTGCTTCCCATTATGTTATCTCATGCAGGCTCCAGATTTTGGTCACTCTATTGACTCTCATTTATGAGATCCCCGTCATTATGTTTAATTTTCCTCTTAGCACTGGTCTTCTTGTTTTATTATACTATGTTTTATTATACTATGGTTTCTGTATGTGGTTTTAATATTTGGTATTTATTATGTGATTGTTTTGAGATTTATTGTTTTATTTGGGTTTATATGCATTTACATGTTTTTATGGTGTATTGTAACATTTATAATTTTACATTTTTCTAAGGTCATGCCCCTGAAGAAGGCTTCAGCTGAAATACAGCCGTGTTGGGTAGTATTAATAAAGCTGTCTTTTTTCACCTTGCTTCTGTTTGTCCCTACGTTCACTGCACATGTGTGTGCTCTCCTTTGGGGTTTTGACTAGTTCCTTCAGAGCATAGCCACTCTACCAGGAGCCGCAGTGGGAAATCCTCCAGTTGGGGGAAGGCTTACTCTTTTTATCCAAAGATGGGCCCTCATAACCTCAGATTCATGAGGTCTGCAGATAATCCAAAGTGGTTACAAACTATATTTATTGGATCTGCCACCAAATTGCCCCCTGAGAGTACATCACCTTGACCCTCTGCATCAAGAACTGCTTCAGAGAGAAATTACCACCCTCTTATCAGATCTCACAATCAAGCTTGTGCCACCAGAGCAAAGAGGGAGAGGGTTTTATTCTGTCCCTAGAAAATAGGGGGATACCGTCCCATTCTAAACCTAAGAGATCTGAACATGTACTTGATAAGAGAAATGTTCAGAATGATTTCTGTAGGCACCCTGCCTCCTTGCCTTCAAAAAAGAGATTGTCTATGCTCCTTGGATGTGAAGGATGCCTATACCCATATACAGATTCATCCCGCTCACGGGAGATATCTCAGATTCGTCCTGGGGGGACAATACTTCCAGTACTATGTGTTGTCTTTTGGTCTGGCCTCGGCACCTCGCGTTTTCACAAAATGCCTTGCGGTAGTAGTTGCTTAACTTTGGACTCCGAGTGTTTGTCTTCCCCTATCTGGACTTTTGGTTGATCAAGAATACCACTCTGGAAGGAATTTAAGAATCAACACACTTGACCATTTGAGTGTTGGAACTGCTAGGGTTTGTTATAAATTACTCAAAGTCCCACCTTCAACCCACCCAGCAGTTGTAATTTATAGGAGCCCAGTTCAACACAACTCAAGCAAGAGCCTTTATTCTGCACACTAACTGCACATTCTGACAGCATTGGTGAGGAAACTCAACTAAGTCAGCAGGTGACAGGTCGCAAGATGTTGACCGTACTAGGCCACATGGCCTCTACAGTGCATGTCACACCCTTGGCACATCTTCAGATGAGGCAGGCTCACTAAACTATGAGGACTCGTGGACCTAGGCCATAGGTCGACTCCAAGATCATCTGTATGTCACCAATCCTCTATTCCAGTCACTGCGTTGGTGAACAATCCATCAGAATTTTCTCAAGAGTCTTCCCTTCCAGGTTGCTTCATCACAAAAGATTTTCCCAACAGACACATCCAAACTGGGTTGGGGAGCTCATCTCAATGGGTTTCACACTCAGAGTGATTGGTCCATCCAAGAAAGTCTCCACCTGATCGACTTCTTGGAGTTGAGAGCCATAGCAAACATTCTGAAGGCTTTCTGAGATCGACTGGCCGACCAAATTGTCCTGGTTTAGACTGACAATCAAGTCGCCATGTTTTACATCAATAAGGAGGGAGGAACTGGCTCATACCTCTTGTGTTGGCAAGCAGTCAGGTTGTGGAAGTTTGCCATCACTCATGGAATGGAGGTGAGAGCCACATACCTGTCAGATGAACAAAACACTCTGGCAGACAGACTGAGTCGAGTCCTTCAACCACATAAGTGGACACTGAACAGAGTGGTGGCGGCCCATATCTTTCGGAAGTGGGGCACCATCTTGATAGATCTTTTTGCCACTCCGCCAAATACCCAGGTGGATCAGTTGTGCTCCAGAGGAAGATCACACAGCAGGTTAACCTCGGATGCTTTCCTCTTGCATTGAGGGGAGGGTCTTCTGTATGCATTTCCACCAATCCATCTCATCGCAAAGACCCTCCTGAAGCTAAAATCGGACAAAAGCTTGATGATTCTTATCACACCCTACTGGCCCAGACAGCCGTAGTTTCCTCTACTGTTACAACTCTCCCTCCAGGTCTAATTTTGCAAGATAGGATGATGCTGCATCCCAACATCCAGTCCTTGGCCCTCACAACATGGATGTTGAGAGGCTAGTGTTTGAATTCAGCTTGCCCAACAATATAACGGATGTTCTTTTGGTCTCCAAGAGGGCCTCAACAGGAAGTCTTATTCCTGTAAATGGAGGAGGTTTGCTGTCTGGTGTGAGGGCTAGATCCTAGATCCTTTTGTCTGTCCCACACAAAAACTGCTTGAGTATCTTCTGCACTCTCCGAGTCTGGACTTAAGTCCAACTCTATCAGGGTCCACCTCAGTGCAATTGGAGCATACCATTGAAGTATGGAGAAAAAGTCCATATCAGTACAGCCTTTAGTTGTTCACTTTATGAGGGGTTGCTTCTTTTGAAGTTTCCTCCCAAATGCCCTGCACTATTTTGGGACCTCAATGTGGTTGTTGTGCAGCTCATGAAAGCTCCCTTTGAGCCGCTCAATTCCTGCCTTCTGAAATTCTTGATCTGGAAAGTCTTGTTTCTGGAGGCAGTCATGTCAGCACACAGAGTGAGTGAACTTTAGACTCTAGTAGTTCATCCACTCTATACCAAATTCCACCATAATATCCTACAAGTTCCTCCATACTCATCCTAGATTCCTTTTGAAAGTGGTATCGAATTTCCATCTTAATAAATCAGTTGTTCTGCCAACATTTTTCCCAAGGCATCATGCCCACAAGGGAGAAGCTGTGTTGGATTGCAAGCAAGCCTTAGCCTTCTACTTGAAACATTGAGAATCAAAAAATGGTAACGCTCCACTTCTCAACTATTGAAACAGGCAAAAGCCTGTAGAAAGTCCATCCAGCTTTTTGTTTCTTTTGACCCCCAGCAAGCTAGGGGCTGCTGTTTCAAAATGCTGTTTTTCAATTTGGCTAGCGTACTGCATTTCTTTTGCTTATGCCCAGGCTGGCCCAAGCCTTGATGGTCATGTCACAGCTCACATTGTTGGAGCCATGGCTGCGTAGGTGGCCAACGTTTGCCCGGTCTCCATGGAAGAGATCTTCAGGGCTGCAATGTGGTCTTTTTTCCACACATTCTCATCTCATTACTACTTAGATGGGGATTCTTGATGCGACAGCAACTTCAGCCAATCTGTACTCTGGAATCTGTTTGGGGATTAGAATCCAACTCCATACCCCCCTAGGCTCATTCTATTCTGTCCAGGCTACCAAAAAAAAGGGGGGGGGGAGAGAATTTCTGCTATTGTACATAGTTTTTATTTGAGTTGCTATGACCTCTCGCCATTCCGCAATTGGTGACCTCAGCTTTCAGTAGGCTGTAGCTTGAGAGTTCCATACATGAGGACTCATTCCTGCTTGTCCTTGGAGAAAAGGTAGTTACTTACCTGTAGCAGGTGTTCTCCGTGGACAGCAGGAATAAGTCCTCTCAACTCTCCCGCCTCCCTAAGGATTTGTCTTCTGCTACAGCTGTGTTATCAGACTGATCTAAGATAGTGCTGTGGCGGCAGGCGGGAAGAAGATGCACAAGCACAGTGGTGCCTCACAAAATCTTCTACTAGGAGCTGGGAAGCATTTCCCATGCGGAGCTCTATCAGGGACATCAGCCATTTATGAGGATTTATTCCTGCTGTCCATGGAGAACTCCTGCTACAGGTGAGCAATTACCTTTTACATTTATCAGAGAGGGGAAAAGAGCTGTTTGGGATGGGGAATATTTATTCAGTTCTACAAGTGTTCCAGGTTTTTTGAGGGAAGAACACAACCATATAAACGTCATCGGTTTTTCCATCACTGCTGAAAATTTCTCTTGTGGTAACTACATGTTCCCCATGAGACATCAAACTTTGAGAATGAAAACCACAGCAATGTAGTGGGCCATAGCACTAAAGCCAAAATGCATGCTCATACTTGGAATCCAGGCTATATATTATCCACATGGGAATGAGCACTGCTCTAATCTGTTGCAAAACTAGGTAAGGGGAAACCATGGATATGTTTGTACAGAGTTTACTAAGTATTAATAGTTGTAGTGCATCTGGGCAGTGTTTGGTTCCAAAATACCATAAGGAGCTTAACGGAGGATACATTTGTCACAGTAAGAGGCATAGTATTTTCCTAACAAAATTAGGCTGCTTCTATAGTGGAAATTTTGATAGGGCAAATTGTTCAGTCTGTGTGTTGGAATTTAGCCATAATATTAGGAATAAAATCCTTGCCCGTGTGTAAAGCTCCATGGGAGCATTAGATCTGTGCTGCGATTGCAGTGCTCTTTTGCCCGCAGGGGATGGGATCCCCACAGGCAGCTTGCTGCTTGCTGTGTTGCGATTACCAGCCTTCCCCTACTTCTGCCGGTGGAAGATCGTATTCCCGCGGGCTAAAGTAGGGGAAGCCCCAATCACAGCAGCAAAGTTTTGGTGGGGCCAGGGCCCCTGTGGCCCACCCCTTTCTGATGCCTATGTCATAGACTATATTCCTGAGAAAAAATAGAAGGGAAGGGACCACCAGGTGTGATATCTTTAAGTCTCTCAGAAAGCTAATGCATAGATATCCAATATTATCCCATGTTCTGTCTAGATTCTCTTATGTCTCTTAGCTACCACAACACCTCCAACTCTTGTCCACTTTAACAATTAACAAAAGTAAAAGACAAACTTCAGCATATATCTTCTTTCTAGGTGTAATGTTATCTAGAATTGACTTTCCATTCCCCTTCCTATACTTTTCTCCAGGATACACTGGGCCTTCTTTCATTTGCCACTCCCCATGCCATTTCTTAAACATCTGTATGGCCACCCCAGTAAAATATCTTCTATGGACACAGAAGAGAAATCAAAGGGTGGGGCACTGGAAGGGGGAAAAGCAGTTTTCAAGGGGCAGTTATCATCCACGTCTCCTATCTCTACACCTCAGAGTCCTGTCTCAGCAAGTGTGAAAAAGTCCATTAATAACTAGAAAAAAGAGAACATCAATGAACTTATACTGTATTTTAAGATTATTGTTAGGTTACTGCAGTCTGCTGTCCCTCATTTGTCAATCTAAATCAAACAAAATTCATAATTTTGGATCATCGTATTGATTGTATCTTGGTTTTTGTTTATGTGGCCATGAAGGTCTTCTAGGATTTGAGAGAGAGGTTAAAGCATTGGGATATAAGAAATCAAATCAGGGACAGTCTTTCCCTAGTGCTCTAACATAGAGTAGTCTATTGCCTTAAGGGGAAGATATTGCCAGTCTTGATTTCAACTCATCACTTCCATGGATTTAGTGGAGTAAAATTTAAATAGGCTCAGCTGGTCCCTTACGGCATGGAACTTTCTGGTATCCCTTCTTTATAGCCATATAGACCATCCTTTCAAGCAACTGAAGCAAGGCTCATGCTGGCTGATAACTAGGAGCAGAGCCCTTCTCTGAGGCTGACATACCTAGGTTTTTTGAAATAAGAGACTTGTTTTCACGATGGTAGATGGTACTAGACAATTTAAGTGGCAGCATATTTGTGTGATAGAGTAAATCCCCATAAAGCCAACTTTGTGACCTTCTTCTGCTTTTCAGTTCTGAAGACAAATCACATTTTTCCTTATATTTCATGTAGGTCTTGATGTTGAAATTTGATAGATTTCAAGATAAATGCTGAAATTAGAGGCCATTTCAAGAGCAAATAAGTGTTCTTGTCACTTAGACTGTAAAGAAAAAATTGTGAAGGAACTCACCTGGAAAAGAATAACTTTATATGTCAATCTTTTTATTGTTAGCAAATGTAGGAATATCAAATTAACTTTGATCATATATCAGTAATTCTAACAAGATTACCACCCTCCTTCCCCATACAATAATATTTCCATGCTTTATCATTTATCCATAATTTACCATATTTAGCCAATGCACCCTCCTTATTACCTCCAAAATCACCAGAGTATTAACCAGTGTACTTTGTACCCACAGTGACACAGATTGAAGATATAGATTCCAAACTTTCAAAAAAATGTCTTCACCACTACCCAGCTAGCATTCTGTACAGACATTCTTTTCATATGAATTAGGTAATGTCTCATTTCTCTATAAACTAATTGTTAGAGGTGGCTCTGAGGCTTTGTGCATCAGTTTGCACATTTAATCTGTGCTCTTGAATCCTCCCATATGTCCTGCTCCCATAATACGATTCAAATGAGTCCAAGCTTAATCCCAGAAGGCGTTGATCCCACGACAGTGGCATATAGAGGGGACCTTTTTCTCACTAAATATGTCCACACTTTCCACCTGCACCCATGGGTATCCCTTTATCTGGATGTACCCATTTCCAATGCATATATATCCTGGGAAACATCTTAAAAGAAGAATACCTTTATTTGGTGAAAGACAAACACCCAAGAAGCTATTGAGCTTTACATGTTCTCTATGGAAAGTGTTGTGCTCCTTGGAAAGGCGAGACAATATTTTGGAACTTTGGCTCCCTTATAATTCAAGTGCAGCTAGATTTGGTTTCTAAGGTTCCTGATCTAAAAAGCTCAAAGACTTGATCTGTTCCTCTATTTCAGCAGATTTTGGTGGCATCACTCTTAGTACCAAAAAAGTATGAAATGTTGCCTTTGTCTCTGAAAACTTGCACAAACCCCGCCTGTGAAAAAGCAGGTTGGACTGTTTTCCCGTTAGTTCACGCACTAGTGGACATCCTATCCCTTTCTTTAAATACATGTAGTTGAATTGTATCATCTTTGTGTACTCATTACAACTTATATTCATATTTCCTTCATCTATAAACCTTTTTATTCATGAAGGAGCCAAGTATCTCCAGACAGCGTTCCAAGAGTGTTGAACACTTGCAGGGGCTAGCCAGGGAGAAGGCAGCCCAATTGTTTCTGTCCTATACCATTCACCTGAATTCTAGCACATGTTCTATTAGTAGGAAAAGCTGATAAGCTGTAGCTTATACCTGTAAATAGTAAATTACTAAGGATAAAAAGCCTTTTTCTAGATGTGGTCATGATAGACTGGGAACTCGGAAGCAGTGTTCACTGCAGAGTTTGCATAATGAATGTATATTCCTTGAATGTATCTGCAGAAATGTAGCATTTCCCAGCTTCTCCACCTCACAGATTCTTACTCTGGCCACCACATGCCCATCTTTCTGTCCTTCTGCTTACTCTTGCCCCTCCCCAGTTTCTATCTCATTTTCATTGTCAATCTTTTTCCCTTCTGTCTCATCCCCAGTCATCGTTTGTCTTCTAGAGAGTTGCCAGACATTTCCTTTCCCTTTCATCTCATGGTGAACAAAAGGTCTGTGTTAGAAACTGTTGCCCTTAGGGCTCCAAATCTACTCTGGCGTTAATGTGTTTGGATTTATCCCTCCCAGCCTTAACTGGATTACTTCCTCATCCCTTACCTCCCCATCTATAACCCAGGGATGGTGGAAAAATATGTTTGGTCTATTTTGGATGACTATGTTTCTGCTTCTGTGTCCAATATAGACCAGCGAAGGTACTCCTGCTGAATGGATGAAAAATAGCTTTGAAGGGTAGTATGGTTCCTAGCCCTCAACTAGGTTCCTCTTCTGGCCTCTTGCTGCACACTTTGTTATGAAGCCTTTTCAGAAATAAATTCTATGAAAAAAATTGTCCTGCTATTTCTTTGTGGCTTCTTGCAAGTCAAAGGATTTTAGAGATCCATTTTAATGGCTTCACTCACAGGCTTTTTCTTCCAGCTAAAAAAATGATTGGGGGGATTTGAAATTGAATAGTAGCAAACGCGGTGTAGCAAGTAACTCCAGGAGCCTTATTTGTTGTGCTAATGCTCTACTCAAGAGGTAGGTGTAGACAAACCTTTTGTCCCAAGAGCTATATCGGGGACCCAGTTTAGGAAAGGGGGGGGGGGGTTCCTCTGGAGTCTGAGGAAGGGGAGCCCCCCAAAGAGGTCCAAGTGGCAACATCACCTCTGGCCTTGCGATGTTACTCCCATTTAGAAGTGACATGCTGTAGCCAATAGTGGCTATAGTTGGCTTTTGGTTAGTGCTTTGGTGCTTGAAAGAGGTGGAAAGAGAGCGGAGGCTCAGGGAATTAGATCGGTGATTAACCAGGAAACAAGAGGTACAGAATTCCTTTCAGACTTATTCTCCATGTCCTACTGTATACATCTGTTCCTCTTGGATACACAAATCATTCAGTTGAGTTTACTTTGATGTAAGGTACTTGTTCAGCAGAACTCTCAAGAATCCTACAAGGTTGCTGCAGCTGTGAGTACACTGATTAATATGTGGATGTTGGGAGTGGGGAATGTGGATTTTCACATGCATAAAGATAGATATTAGCTGGTATGTTCTCCAAGCAATGATTTCTTCCACTTGGGGGAGCAGTAAGCTAACGCACAAAGTCTGTTCTCTCCTTACCCTACTTTTTAGTACAAAAATGTCTGGAGCCTAGCAGATATATACAGTATATGCATGAGCACTACATAACACAACTGAATTGAGCTTCACACAGACATCTACTACCCCTGCTTAACATTTTTATGGCACTACAAAATATATGCAATGCTATACAGATACATAAAATAGAGCCCTTCCTTTTCCCCTGTAAACACAATCTGCTTCAGACACAAGGACAAGAAAGACTAATTTCTAGCAGGGTCAGTGCTACCATAAGATGAACTAGGCAGTTGCCTGGCATGCCAAACTTTAAAAGGTAGCCCATTCCTGCCACTGCTACACCTTTCTGGAACCTGTAGCAGCAACAATGACAATAAAACAGCAAACCAGCACTTTACAAGTACCAGAGCCTCCGAACCGCTGCATGCTGTTGGTGTTGCGATCTGACCAGCTGGTTCTGCTTCCATGCAAACTGGAAGCCTACATTGGAAGAGGAAAGGTGGGCTGGTCTACTGGAGCGCAGTACCAGCACGCAGAGATTCAGAGGCTCTGGTAAACCCTGCTGTTTTATTGCCATCGCTGCAGGAATGAGCAACGGCTCTGATTTCTACAAATCACAGTCAACGTTTAATAAGAGAGGGCTAAGAACAGGAAGAGTCGGAGATATTTGATTTAAAGACAACCTCAGAGAGGTGGATCTTTAAATGGGACTTGAACACATCCAGAGATTGGACAAGATGTACCATTTCAGGAAGGTTCTTCAAGGTATCAGGCTCTCTTGGGAATACTGCATTAGTAGTAAATCTGAGAGACTGAGATATCGCTAACATATCTGGTCATAGGATGAGGTTCATTCCTGTTACAGTATGTGCATAATTAACTAGCCATAACTGAAAAGATGTACGGTGGGATAAAAGACCTTGGAATACATCCTCTCCAGGGTTCTTAACCACAGAATTCCATACTTTCAGAATCCAACAGGGGCTGCTCTTCACTGCTCCGGAAAAGCCCCATTCACACCTATATTTAAGACTTCATCAAAATAAAAAGAGAGCTGCATGTTTGGAGATAGCTGCTCTCTTGTTGTTATAAAAATCTTAAAAATAGGTGTGAATTCTTTTGTCATACATTTAAAATCCCGAACCTCTTTAAAGCAGATTTCTTGCAGGTGCCACAGTCAAAGTTTGAAAATAACCCAACTATCTAATTTAAAAGAGAACCACTGACAAATGGGGCTGTAATCATTTGCATTGTGAAAAATGAAAGCATATCTCTGAGCAATTTAAAAATATTTTCAATCTTCAGGATCTGAAGTAGCACTTTTACACAAGCTAGCAGAGAGAGTGATTTTTATGCCATTGATTATATCCATTAGCTTTCACCTCTGTAGAAAACCCCTCTTGAAAATGTAACTGTGTTTATGATGCTTACGATTGTGTAAGTGTGTGATGTTATTTCCAGCCCAGAATACCGTCCCCTTGGAGGGCGGGAGCGGGGCGGAGGGGCGGGGGGGGGGGGAAACAGTGATAGAATTTAAAAAGGCATGGATAAGCACTAAGGATCTCTATATAGGAAGAGGAACGTTCTTGTTCAAAGCAAAACTTAAATGACTTTCCCACTTCAAAAAAGCATAGCAGGGATAGCTGTCCCAGAGCAGCAGTTACAACCCAATGTAAAATACACTGAACGGGTAATCTGCACCGGGCAGCACTTACAACCCAAAGTAAAAAGCATAAGGACATATTTACTAAGCCCCACGCTAGTAACATGGGCTTGGACTGCATTAGCAGCGTGGGGCACAGCGCTAGATGCAGGAGGGTGGCGACAGCCATCCCCCTGAATTTAGTGTGGCTCACCACATTAAAACCACCGCAGGGAAAAACTCTCCACTCATTACGCTGGCAGAATGGGCTCTCGAGGCTGGCGCTAGCAGTTCTGTGATGGCAACGCACACATACCACCCTGTTGCCATCCGAATGCTTGCTACCCAAGCAGCACAGGGTTTTTAGCATGGGGCATTGTGCTGTTTTTTAGTTTGGCACCAATAACGCATGCTTATCCTGTGCTTGGGTAGCACCCTTTAATAAACATGCCCCACAGAGCAAGGGGGTAACCTGCATGGAGCAGTAGTTACAACTCTAAACACCTTGCTGGGCAGACTCGATGGCCATGATGGTCTTCATCGCCTGTCTGAAGTGAGACCCTGTATCTCATCACTTACATTGGTATGAAACAAAGTGGTATCTCTGTATTAACAAAAGTGCGATACATAAAATAGAAAAGCTTTGTACTTTACAGGGAGTAGTTTTATAAGTGACTTCAGCATGTGGAACATTGTTTTATGTGCTCACGTAGGCACAGTGTATATACGCTTAAAGAGTGCTTAGAAAATATAGCACCTTTGTTTATGCTACATGCACATAGGCATTCCTGGGGTCATGTAAAATGTGCACATACATGCTGATGCTTACAGGCACATACATGCACAAAATGACTCCCGCCTTAGAGCAGATGGAACTTGATCCAGGACTGTCAGAGAGACAATTTTGTAAAAGGTGCCTGGGGCACAGGTCGCCTTTATAAAATAGGTGAAACCTACAGTACATATGTCCCTCTTACAAAGTTACCCTCCAATAGCATAATAAGGTTGCTGTTCCCTCCCTTCACCCAGTGAACAGTCTGGAGAGCAGAGCTGGTGCCTGCCCAGTATGGATTCATGTGAGGTTTCGGGTGGCAGCTAATTTTCACCCCTGCCTTTCCCAAGGTGGAGCCTCTTGCATCCTTTTCCAGTATGTGCCAGTGCAACAAGGCTGAGTAGCAAAAACGTTTTGACAAATACCACAGTGGGTTAATGATACTGACCGACAGTTACTGGAGGGAGTTCCACAGGATGGGGGGGTGGAGGGGAAGCTAAAATCAGATATTGAAGGCAGTGTTCATAGCCCCTGGGTGAAAGGAGAGGTGATACCTACAAGCGTACCAGCCCTCTGCTGTGTGATTGCCAGGCTATGGGAAAGACCTAAGCAGGAAAAAATCCCTTAGCAATAGATGACAGCTGATGGTGCCTGGACCTTGAATAGTTTGGAGGCCGCTTGAGCTACAAAGTCCATAAATGAGCAGCTGCAAAATTTCCAAGCTAGAAAAATAATAACTTTAACTATCTAAATTGTTTTTAAATTATTTTAAGCTTCCAAAAAGCAGCTGTCAGATAAAAATTGCATAAAGACATCGAGAATTTTAAACATCATACAAAATTCAAAGGTAAACATCTATTTTTATCCAGGGCAGTTTGTTTTCACATACTAGTTGTAGGACGTTATAAGGCATAGATCCCCTTGATGCTTTTAATAACATTTGCAGTTATATAGTACTTTCCAGAAGGATGATAGGCCGTATATAGAGAGAAATAACCATCAGGAAGAGGGATGTATTAGTGCCCCTGTAAGGTCGTCAGTGAGTTTTGGAGACTGTACCTTATAAAGGGTGTCAAAAGACTTGAAATGGTTCAGAGAAAGGCAACCAAGATGATTTGGGGCCTGTGCCAGAAGGAATATCAGAAAATATGTATACCCTAGAGGAGAGGAGAGAAAGAGGGGATATGATACAGACTTTTAAATACTTAAAGGGTATTAATGAACAAACAAATCTGTTTGAAAAACGGGGAAACTGTAGAACTAGAGGACATGAAATGAACTTACAAGGAGGTAAACTTAAAAGCAACATCAGGAAATACTTTTTCAAATGTCCTCCCGGACGAAGGAGGTGGTAGGAGCAAAACCAGTAATGTATTTCAGAAAGGCATGGCACAGACATGAAGATCACTGCATAGCAAGATGATGCAATCAAAACAAATGTAAATAACTTCTAAATAGAGAAGGGCAACCTGCCTGGAGCCTTACTGGGCACCTTACTGGGCAGATTACTGCAGATGGACCATGCTGGTCTTTATCTGTCGCCATTCACTATGTTACTTCTTTTGTGTGCCTTAAAGTGGAATTGTGGAACAAAGAACAAGAAACAAATAATATGTCTATGTCCCATTGCCAGTAATTATATCTCAGAGATGGCGCAAGGAAGGAGTGGTCAGCATGCAGCCATGCTGAGTGTGCAGTGCAGCTAGAGGAGGTGCTCTCCATTCATGAGGTAACAAGAGTTCTCTGGGCAGACCATCTGGAGAAGAGCAGAAGAGGAAGAGACCACCGAGGACTCAAAAAGAAAAAAACAAGCCCCTCTTTTTCCCCCAAAGTAAATTACTGATGGGCTAATAATGAACTGGCAAACTGTAGATTTTAAAGTTGGATCTTGATTCACCGTGGTGGTGTTTTCACCAACCTGAGAAACCTGAGCACAGTGGTGGTGTTGGAGTGCTCTATTCTGGTGTCAATTTAAGGAATATTTTGGAACTTATGCTGTCACATGCCATAGAACTCCCCTGACATGTACTACAGTGGGGAGGGTGTTTTTTTTTACATATTTTCTGAAGGAAGGACTGTCTCGTCAAATGCAGAGTAATTGGTTACCCCAACTGTTGTAGACGACAGATTTTTAGTTGCGGAAATGCAGAACCAGCTCCTGCCATCTCAAAAAGATCTTTCTTTATCAGCAATCTTCTGACAGGCAAAATATGTGAATCACCGTCATAGATAAGACGTTCTGCACACTGGAGGAAAATGATATGCGATAGGGGGACTACACCTACATACAGGAGAATAACACATGATTCTAGGAGAGTAATTCGTTGCCATAAGGATGACATCTTAAAGGAGACCAATGCCATATTACAGGAGGATAATGTCAGGTTAGATAGTGTGATGATCAGCCACTAGATAGTCAGGAGAAGGGTATCTTTGGGATAGTGCAGACTCCCTTGCAGCCCCATAGACAGCCCAGAGCCAGCAAGTGCAAGAAAGACCTGGCCTGGGCCTCAGAAGGGAAGACACATCCTTCCACAACTCCTGCTAAGAGAACAGGGCCAAGCCACTGATCCGACCCAGAGCTGGAGCAGTTTCCCTGGCTCACCAGAAATTACACCTTGGTACCAAAGAGAGGTGGGAGAAGGGAGGAGTTATTGGGTCCGGCCCTAGAAACACTCCCTGTGTTTCCAGGAGAAGGAGGCAGATACCCTAAGATGGAAGAAGCTATGGAAATACAAGCATATGAGGACAATAAGGACCAGGAACCAATGGAGGTACTGTGGATGAGACAGTGAAAGGTCTAGCCCTGGGGCAGGTTCAGCCAGTTTATAGTGAACCTGAAGGGTGGAAGGGAGGGGCAGCTACACAGCTATTTACTGTGCAGCTGAGCAACATTGTTTTGTTCTGAGAAAGACTCTGGGTTTGAACCTGGATGATTTGATTCGACTGCTTGTGACTTAGTGCATTTCTGTTCTGAACTATTTTACTTTGAGAAGGAGAGGTCACGCCTGCCCTGGGGCTGAGGGAAGTCCAGGATGTTGGCGATGGCATAACAGAACCATCTGCTGGACTTTGCTATGGACCTGAGAGGAACGATTGTAGATTCTTGTCTGAAAAACCCAACCAGTAATTGAGACGGTGAGACCCAGGACAGTGCTTTGACTGCTCCAATTGCTTTGGAACCCGCCCCGCGACGGCATAATAGGTAAGAGTATGATATGAAATATGGGACAGAAAAGCCTTCACAGCAACAAAAAGATTAGTCTGATTCATTAACTAATAACTATAATTTTTGCCAATTTAACTAAACTCTACTGTGCCTATCCTCGTTATTTAAATGACATTCCAGGGCCTTCTGATCTTCCTCAGGATAAAAAGGACCAGCAGGCAGAGGGGTGGGAGGGACCGAACGCAAAAAATGGACTAATATCATTAGGGCATGGCAAGTCATAAATATTGTCTTGACTGCTTGGAATTGGAAGTAGGGTCTATGCTTTTTAAATGTATAAACCTCTCTCGCCTACCTATTCTACTACAAAGTATGCGGCTGCTCTAAGGTAGTAGGGAATTCAATAGTCTCCTATATCAATGGGTTTTCTCTCTCGGCTGGGGCAGACCTATGCTCAGTGTAGGCTACATGTGTGTGCACCGTCCCATGTTTAAAGCACACCATCATTTCTGTCCTCCAGTTCTTCCAGATTCAGCCCCTTCTCTGCTGCTGCTTCTGCCAGTCCATAGAACATGATGTAGTGGGAATTGCTATGCACTGGCTGCTTATTAGGGTTGGACTGGACTTGCTCGAGTTTTAGGGAGGCGAAGGGGTTGGCGCCATGGGCTGTGATCTGTGTCTCCAGTTCTGTCAGAATCTGCAGAGAGTACCTCAGCTCCTGTTCACTGTCAAGAACATAAGAAAATATGGGAGTCATTCTAGGGAAAGGGGGATTCAGTTCCTGTTTAATGCCAGGAGCAAGGGCAAGACTGCATAGCAGAAGTTGCAACAGAAATGAGGGTCTTACTTGTACATAGTGAAGAGTGAGGGAATCTTGTAGTCCCGCAGGAGCAGAAGAGTGGGGAACCAGCCTTCAGTCAGACCCTGGGAGGCATGGAATCCTGCAGAGTGGAGATAAAAGCAATTTAAAGGCATCTCACAAATTGGCTATATGCAGGGCTTAAATTCCATCACTGATTTTCAGACTCTGGAGGACCAGTGGTGTTCAGCCTGCAAGGAAGAGAAGGAAAGGAGGAGGGGCAGAGCAGAGAACAGTTACTCTGCTCCCTAAACCAGCCCCTCTTCTCCAGTTGCTGCTGCTGCTCCTAGCCTGCCCACCCAGCTCCATAGTTCCACTTACTTTTTGTCTACAAATTAAGCCCTGGCTATATCTGCTCTTACAGTACAAAAGCAAGCCTACTATAATAGAAGATTGCATGGCATTGATACATCCAGGGCTGGCCTGTCCACTAGGCGATTGCCTAGGGCAGCAGGCCCCAGTGGGCAGCTTCAGCCCCTCTCCTCCTCTTAGCGACGCAGCAGTTCATCACTGCCTGGTTTGCCATGCTGTTCCGCCTTCCGGCATCTGTCTTCTCACCTTGGGGAGGGTGGTGGCACAGCGATGCCTCTGCTGCATCAAACTTTAAAGTGCCGATGCTAGCACACTCACGGCCTGCAACTCCTGTCCCCTCCAATAGGAAGCTGAATCAGAGGGGGGCAGGAGCAGCAGGCCGTGAGCACATAAATGTGGGCACTTTAAAGCTCAATGCAGCAAAGGCATCGCCGTGCCGCCCTCCTCCCTAAGGTGAGAAGATGGATGCTGGGAGGGGGGCAGTATAGCGGGGCCAGGAGGTGCCATAATCTTTGGGGGGTGGAATGGAGGGTCTGCCTAGGGTGGCAGAGACCCTCAGGCTGGCCCTGGATACTTCCGAGGTGTTATGGCTTCTGGTGACCGATATGAAAGTAGCTTTGGTGCCGTCTGGTTCAACCCCCAGCTGCTGTGGTAATGTAGTACTTAATACTCTCTGAACACCCTGAGCAAGTAGTTGCTAAAGAAATAACCAACACGGTTTCTCCAATAAACATACAAAGGACTATAGATTTGTATGGAATTCCCTCAAATGGAGAACTTCCACTGCAAGAAAAAGTACCATGGTGTATCTTGATGTGGAAACAAACCTGGAATTTACACTCCATCTCTCATAGGCTCACCAAAGAAAAGCTGAAGGCAATTACCATCTCTCAGTAGAAGCTCAAAGCAGCAGTGCCACCCTCGCCCATGGCAAAATACAGCCCTTGCTAAAGTTAGTGTTGAGATTTGCCTGAGTGCCCTGCTTTGTTTTATGTTGGCCACAATTTAGAAAAGAAAACACTGCTTCTTGTTAAATGCATCAGACACCACTAGAACAGCTGGCATAGCCATGGTTTCTCTCATCCTCTTCATGCTATGAACCACCATCTGGAAGTCACTTTAAAAACTTTGGGATTATTCAATGGTGACGGCCAACACTTTTACAGTGGCTGGCCATCGCTGGTTTAACTTAAACTCGGATATGTGATGTCGGAGTCATATGTGACCACTGGCATTGAATACCCGTTAGGCCAGCTTTGCCAGTTAAGGACAAGCGGTTATTGACTGAATATCGCAGATAACTGGTTATCCTTGAGTGCTGCCCCAGAACGCCCCAATGCTAGATGTTGAGTGGCACAAACTGGACATATTCCACAGCACTTAACTATCTTAATGCCTCTGACTATCACGGTGAGAGGTATTCTGGCAATGTGGACCTAAATGCCTTTGAATATCAACCCCTTCCTTTTTCCAGACCAGGCCACCACCTGATGCAGTAGAGGAAGAAGACTCTTAAGTCCATCAGCCATATTCTTGGTTTCCAGTTAATTTAACAGGAATTATGAAAATCTGGTGGGAGAATGATCTGCTTTAGAAAGGAATACTGTCAGTTTTTAATCTTTTTTACACTGAGGTTGATCCTCTTTCCGGCTATGCTGCCTCAACATTCACTTGAGTCTTCTGGAAACCAGACAAGGCCTCCACTCTCCTCTCAAAATCAGCTTCAATGTTCATGCAAAGAAATCAGAAAATAAAATTTACAGTGCACATGCTGAAATCCTTAATCTCTTCTTGTTTTCTGAATAATAGAGCATGTTCCTGGCTATGATTAGCGTTCCCTTTGTGGAGGCTGACCTGACCGTGACAGGAATGTGTCTGAACTGCCCTCATCCATCTTTTGTGAATTGGAATGCATGTTCAGAGATAGTATTTAACACTAAGGGTTTCATCATTCAGGCTTTGGAAGACAATCTCTCGGGTTGTGTGTCACTGCGCTCCTCTTTCCACTGGCAAGAACAGTGCTTTCTCGATCTCCATTGCATTGCAGCATACTAAACAGTGGGCTGCTAAGTGGCATGGAGGGAGTTTATCTATTTTCGGATGGGGAGGAACATAGTGAGGTGTAGCATATATTTGTAGTTCCCAGTGTCTGAGAGTTTAATGGACATTTCAGTCATCTAATTTTCAGTATTGCTTGGATAGTTTTACCACCAGTTGGCCATATCATCAGGGCAGGCCAAGTCAGTCCTGGGATCTCACAGCACCAGTACTTTAATTGAAATTTTGCAGGTCGTACTGACACATTACCAAATAACTAAAGGTTAAGAGTGCAAGGAACTTGTGAAGGAATTGTATCCAGTTCTAATGAGGTCACTGCAGTGCTTAACCTATGTTTAGACAGTGTGTAGGAATTAAACTGTCACATGGGATCATTTCTTAAAACAGCAGGATGGAAGCAGAGGAAAGTACAAAGGCTTGTTGAGGATAAGCAACAAAAACTGGACTTGAAAATGCTGTATCTAGTCCATTGGTTCTGAGCCTTTAGCACATCAAACCTCCTAATCTGGGCTCTTAAGTTATATCTCTCACACTCCTACACCATAAACTTTGCTTTGAAAATATTAATTATTTAATTGTCTTATAAGCATAGAAGAATTGTCATTATGGGTTAGACCAAAGTTGCACCAAGCCAAGTATCCTGTTTCCAACAGTGGTCAATCTAGGTCACAATTACCTGGCAGGATCCCAAAACGTAGCAGGATTCCACGTTGCTTACCCAAGGGATATAATTGGTGGCTTTCCCCAAATCGACCTTAATAATGGTTTATGCACTTTTCTACTAGGAACTTGTCCAAAGAAACCTAGAAAACCAATGGCAGATAAAGACCATATGGCCTAACCAGTCTGTTCATCCATAAGAACTATTACGTTCCACAAGCCCTTCCTCTCTCTCAGATCCTCTGTATTTGCTCCATGGTTTGTTTGTTTTTAAATTCAGATACAGTTCTTATCACCACCATCTCCACTGGGAGGCTATTCCATGCATCCACCACCCTTTCCATATAGAAATATTTCCTCAGATTACTCCCGAATCCCTTTCCTCTTCATCTTATAACCCCTCATTCCAGAGCTTCCTTTCAACTGGGCCACCTCCTGTGCAGTTATACCATGGAGGTATTTAAATGTCTCTATCATATTATCCCTTTCCCCCAAAGTATATATATTGAGATCTTTAAGTCCATCCCCATATGCCTTATGGTGAAGACCACTGATCATTTTAGTGGCCACCTTTTGGATTGACTCCATCTTGTTTATATCTTTTTGAAGGTGGGACCTGAAAGTGAATTTTTACAGGGAAATTTTGCAGGGAGTTTTCCTTAGAAAATTCAGATAGCCAGCAGTACCCATGGATTTAACATCTAAATTGGCACTATAAATCACATGCAAGGATTTCTAAATGTTTGCCAGGTCTACTCGCCTTTTAGAACACAGATACTTTCCTCCAGGATAAGTCCTCACTTTTGGGTGACATCAACGACGAAGCCTGCATGGGAACACTCTCAGCTACCTTTAGAGGACTTATCCTGCTTGCCCATGGAGAAAATGAAGTAACTCACCTGTAGCAGCTGTTCTCCATGGATAACAGGAAAAGTCCTCACTACCCTCTCACCTCCCATTGGAGTTGGCTGCCTCGGCTATTCACAGACTGAGGTCCTCAGTTGTGGTGGCAGCAAGCAGGAACAGGAGTGCATACACACAGAACTTTCTAAAAGCTTCTTGAAAAGCAGTCGAGAGAGTTCCTGCACCGTCTCCCTTGGTGATGTCACCCAAGTGTGAGGACTTATCCTGCTGTCCATGGATAACACCTGCTACAGGTGAGTAACTCTGTTTTACCTGCAGAGAAATAGGGAAAGTTTCAGTCCCTGAGATTACCTGGATAAAATCTTTTTCAAAATTTCCCTCAGTAAGTTGAACTGTGTGCAAAATGGTGATGGTAAAATTTGTCAATAAAAAATATATTCCAGAGTTAACAACCCTTTGAATATCTTTTTGTCAGCCCTGCATAGCTCCCAAATAAGCCCTTTCATGACATTTGCTATTTATCCAAGGGAGGCTAAAAACTGCAGGGGTGCCTGCACCTTGTTAGGTGAGGAATGCATCAGTGTCAGCATCAGGACAGTGACAAAGAGGAAAGGAATTCAGAGCCCACTTCTTTTGGGAGGTGAAAATGATGCTGATGAAATCTGTAAACATGGAGCAGTCTGCCAGAAATACCACTGGGATTATCCATGCAAAGAGCAAAGCCGCAGTTACACGGGTAAGACGAGCTAGCCAGCTTTCTCGCAATGATTAGAATAAAGCATTTGGTCATGGGGACTGAACTGCAGTCTATCACATCAGCAGCAACAGGCTTTATTACACTCACTGACAACCAGGGCAAACTGCAGAGTGATTGATGGATTGGTTTAGTTTCCTCATTTGTTTCATCCTGAATGTTCCTACATCCTGCTTTACCTGAAGGCCTGGATTTAGGAATAGGCAACATAAACTACCTATGGCTCCAAATTTTGAAGGCATAAAATAGCTTGGTTAAACAGAAATTAGATTCTGCTTGCTTTAGGGCCGTACTCTGTAATCTCTGGGGGGGTGAAGCCTCCCCTCATCACCACTTTATGGTCCTGCCTATGGATGCCCCCATCTTAATTCTAGCTATCCATAATGAATATGGAGCATGCATTTCGGAAGCAAAAGTCCATCAACTGTGCATAAGTTAGGACAAGTCAAAGAAGAAAGAGATATAGACCAGTGGTTCTCTACCTGTGTTTCACTGACCTTTGGGGTCCATGAGACCATTACACAGAAAGCACAATGAAGCCTTTGATGTTGTTCTTCACAGAAGGCTCATGAACAAACTGAAGTTAGGACACAAAGTGGTGAACTGGATTGGAAGTTGATTTGAGGGACAGATGATATAGGGTGGTGACAAATGGAATTCACTCAGAAGGAAACAAGGTCAGCAGTGGAGTGCCCCAAGGTTTGGTCCGGGGGCCGATCCTGTTCAATATCTTTATAAGCGGCATTGCTAAAGGGTTGGAAGGAAACGTTTTTACCCTTTTGCGGATGACACAAAGATTTGCAATAGGGTGGACACCACAGAAGGAGCAGACAACATAAGAAATAATCTACAAAGAATAATGATCTAATGCTTGGCAATTAAGATTTAATGCAAAGAAGTGTAAAGTTATACAGTTGGGGTGCAGAAATAAAAAAAAAGAGCAGCGTGTATTAGGGGGTGAGAGAATGATGTGCACAGATGACGAAAGAGACTTTGGGATGATTACTGTCCGAGGATCTCAAGGTGGCAAAACAATGTGACAAGGCACTGGCCAAAGCTAGACAGAAGCTAGGCTGCATAGAGAGGGGAATAACCAGTCGAAGGGAAGTGGTGATACAAGTTGTTTGGAGTATTGTGCTCAGTTTTGGAAGCCATATCTCACTAAAAATATAAAAATACTTGCGGTATAGAGGAAAGTGACCAAAATAGTATGGCGTTTGTACCAGAAGCCATATAAGAAGAGACCCGAATAAGTATACCCTATAGAAACATAGAAACATGATGGCAGAAAAAGACCACATGGCCTATTGTAGTCTGCCCTTCCATATCAACTACTACAATGGTCCCCTTTTTACCTTTAGAGATCCTCTGTGTTTTTCCCATGATACTATCCTCATCTCTATCACCTCCACTGGGACTATGCCATGCATCTACCACTCTTTCTGTAAAGAAATATTTCCTCATAGTAATCCAACTTTTTCAAAGAGAAAAAACCTGCCACATGTGGCTAGCCATCCTCTGCCCATTCCCACCCCTGCCCCACTGCCCACCCCACCCTGGGCTGGAGGGTTGTGAGGATTGCAGCAACAACACCCAGGAGTAGCCACAAGCATTGTGGGCCTTAAACGAAAGCAACCACAGTGATTGTGGCTCTCCCCAACACCTGCACGACCCCTGATGCTGCCTCAGCACAGTCCCGCAGCTTCACTTTTCTTTTTATATTTTGCCGTTGCTGCCCAGGGCTGACTCAGGCCCACCATGGCCACTGATAGCCCTGATCGCAGCCCGAAGATGTCCTGCTGCATGCATACGGCCGGCCCTGGCAGGGCCGTGCTAGGGTTTCTGGAACTTCCCTGCAACCTGTATATTTGTGCCCCTCCCTCATTATTATTATTAATGTTGGCTACACCCCATCCTCCGTTTTCCCAAAACTCCCTTGTGAACTTTTTTCACGTGATGCTAGTAATTCTCCTTCAAATCCAATGCTGTAAGAAAATTGCAGTGAAAGGGCAAATGCATAGCCAGAATAAAAAGAACTACTTAGCAGTAAGTACTTAGCATCATTCAAACAGGCTGTGATAGTCGAAAAAAAGTCTGATTCTGGTCACCTCACTAACAACAACATAAACATTCTCCAGTACCAGACATATAGGTGAACTAATATAAAACCCTACAAATGTCACCAAAGATCTACAAGGCCAAATCTAACATAGCATCATAAACTTCCAAAACTCATACAACAAGGGGCCTACCCAGAAAAAAGCAGCACTATAAATACTGCAGGGGGCCTTAGAACATCCATACACCTATTTGAAAAGCTGAACCAGTCAAACTACTACAGTACAGTATAGATCTCCATGTTAATAGAACACTTGGCCTCAGTCACACACACAAAACACAGACCCTCGCCAAGTACAGAATAAAAGACTACAACCTAAATTAAAAATAAAAATATGTAGACAAAAATTAAACGAAAACCCCAAGAAGCCAGACTCTGCATGCAGGGCAACATCAGATAAGAGATGTAGTTCCCCCTACTGTGTAAAAATAAACATAGCGCAAAGTCCAGTCACTAAATTGAAAATAAAATTATTTTTTTCTACCTTTGTTGTTTGACCAGATTATTCTCTGATTTTGCTAGTCCCAATCTGAGGCTTCTACTTTCCTGTCTTCTCTTAGCTCTTTTTCTATGGTCTATCTGCCATTTCTTATCTCTTCTTTTGTTTTCTTCCTTCCATCAGCCTATTTCCAGTCCCAGTAATCCTCCCCAGTATCAGCCCCCTTTTCAGTCCTCCCTTCCCAGTACCTTCCAATTCCAACCCCTTCGCATTCCCAGGACTGCCACTGGTGTCCATTTCCTTCCAGTTCCCCTCCTTCCCCACTGTCCAGCCCCTTCTAGTCTAAATACCATCCCAGGTATCAGCTCACTTCCTGTCCCACTGCCACCTCCCCCCTTGTCCTCTCCCTTTCAGTCACCCTACCATCTGTCTATCTCCCTTCCAGGCAATCCCTACATGTCAGCTCCCTTCCAGTCCAAGTGCCCCCTCTCAGCCCCATCTCCAAGTGCAGCTCCCACCAGTCCAACCTCAGGTGTCAGCTCCCTTCCAGTCCCCCTCCAGTACCATCCCCAGGTATCAGCTACATTCCAGCCTTCTCCTCCCCCCTTCTGTCAGCTCTCTTCCAGCCATCCCCTTCTACCCCGTGTCAGCCTTCCTGCCACACTCTTCCACCCCATGTCAGCCTTCCTGCCACACCCTTCCTCCCAGTGTCAGCTCCCTTCCTGCCACCTGCTTCACCACCATGTCAGCTCCCTTCCTGCCACCTCCTTCCCCCCTCTGTCAGCTCCCTTCCAGCCATCTCCTTCCCCCTGGTCAGTTCCCTTCCAACCCCCAACATCTCCCATGTCAGCTCACTTCCTTCCACCTCCTTCCCCCCCCCCCATATCAGCTCCCTGCCAGCCCCCTCCTTCCCCCCTCTGTCAGTTCCCTTCTTGCTATTTCCTTCCCCCTTGGTCAGCTTGCTTCCAGCCCCTTCCTCCTCCCTTTGTCAGCTCCCTTCCTGCCACCTCTTTCCCCCCTCTGTCAGCTCCCTTCCAGCCATCTCCTCCCCCCCTTCCCCATGTCAGCTCCCTTCCAGCCTCCTACTTACCCCCCGTGTTATCTCCCTTCCTCTGGTAGCTGTGGCTTCTGTGTCTTACAGAGCTGCAAATGCAATAGCAATCATTTAAAATAAAAGCAAAACTGGTATGGAGACTTACATCCTCTGTTAAAAACCCCTGCTGCTGGTTCCCGTTCCCTCTAGCGTAACTTCTTCTTGAGGGTGGGGCACAGCAGCAGGAGTTTCTTAACAGATGCCAGAAGGCTCCACACCATTTTGCTTTTATTTTAAATTATTACTGCTATCACAGCCGCGGGAAGCAATCAAGCGACTCAAAGGGAACTAACATGAGCTGCACCAGAACCACATTAAGCTCCCAAGCTACCGCCAAAGGCTTAAAGGGAGGCTTCAAGAGAAGCAAACCCTGCATGAAGCGAGCCATTAGTGTCTGAGGCAGGATGGACCTTCCTTCTATTCTGTGATGGTATGCTCTAATCACTCTGAGGTGAACTGTGACAAAGCTGGACTTGAGACCCGACTCTGAGAGATATAGGAGATACTCGAGCAGTCTGTCAGTGGAGCAAGTAAAAAGATCTAGCACCTGTTCTGTGCACCAGATCATGAATCTCTTCCATTTGAATGCAAAAGACCTCCTCGTTGAAGCCCTCCTAAAGGTCAACAGAACATCTGTAACTCTGTCAGACATATTAAGCTCTGAGAGGACTAGCCTCTCAACATCCATGCAGCTAGGGCTAAGGACCAGATGTTGGGATGTAGCATTCTCCCGTCTTCCTGTGATGTAAGGTCCGGGGCAGAGCCCAGCCATCGAGGTTCCCACTGGGAGAGCTGAAGCAGAAGGGGAAACCATAGCCGCCTAGCTCAATAGGCGTGATGAGTATCATCGTATACCTCTTTGTCTGGAGTTTCAGCAGGGTCTTTGTTATGAGAGATATGGGAGGATATGCATATAACAGGTCCTTCCCCCATTGGAGGAAGAAAGCATCTGGTGGCAGCCTGCTGCATGAGGCAACTCTAGAGCAGAATTGATCCAATTGAGCATTTTGTTGGGTGGGGAACGGGTCTATTGAGGGGGTACTCCACTTCTGAAAGATGTAGGCCGCCATGCCCCTGTTCAGTGTCCATTTGTGAGGCTGGAGGATATGACTCAGCTGGTCTGCCAGGGTATTCTGCTCCCCTGGCAGATATGTGGCCCTGGGCTCCATCTCGTAGGTGATGATAAACCTCCATAATCTGGTTCCCAGCACAGGAGATACAAACCTGTGTCCCTCTGCTGGTTTATATAGTACATCATGACCTAATTGTTGGTCTGAATCAGGACAATTTGGTTGACTAGTCGTTCTCGGAAAACCCTGAGGGCATTCACTATAACTCTCAATTCCAAGAAATTGATGTGATGCAGGCTCTCATTTGGATCAAACACCTTGAGTGTGAAGGCTATCCAGATGCACTCCCCAACGTAGTTTAGAGGCATCTGTTAATGTTTTCTGAGGTGACACCTTCTGAAAAGGAAGATGATCCAACCATCAGTGCAGGGACTGGACGAGAGGGTCTGTGACAGCCACATAATCCCAAAGGTGGCCAGAGGCCTGGTTCCACTGTCTTCAGTGTTCACTGAGCCTGTCTCATCGAAAGGCAAGCCATGGGTGTGACACTTACAGTAGAGGTCATGTGGCTGAGCACAGAACATCCCATGAGCTGTTGTCTGATTCTGCTGGGTATCTTGGACCAAGGTCATCAATCTCTGCAGGCAGTCTAGCGGAATGAAGGCCTTCACTTGAGTTATGATGAGAACATCCCCAATGAACTCCAGTTGTTGGGCAGGCTGAAGATTGGACTTTGGGTAATTAAATAACTACAAACCCCAACAGCTCTAGCACCTGAATGGTCAACCATATTGATTGCTGGACTCCGTCTGGAGTGGTGCTTTTTAGGAACCAGTCATCCAGATAAGGGAAGATAAAGATCCCTAGTGTTCTGAAATAGGCTGCTCTACCAAGAGGCACTTTGTGAAGACTCGGAGTGCTAAGGACAGGCTAAAAGGTAGTACTTGGTACTGAAAGTGCTCTTCTGCCAGGATGAGTCTGAGATATCTCCTATGAGCAGGATGAATTGGTATATGGATATGTGTCCTTCATATCCAGGGAGCATAGCCAGTTGTCTTTCTGAAGATGTATTTATTTTAAAACATTTCTATACCACTATATGCACGTGCATTCAAGAAGGTTAACAAATCACATTAAAAAAACAAAACAATCATACAGTCATTCAATCAATCTCTGCCCCAGCTTCACCAACCCCAACCTTCAATACCTGCCAAGCAGAGGTCCAGTCTATCAAAAAAAAACAAAAAAAGAAACAGGAAGGTCTTGAACGCCTTCCAAAAAGATTCCAACTCCATCTCCGTCCACAATTCAACTGGCAATCGGTTCCACCAAGGAACAGGGTACCTAGAGATACCATCTTGAACTTTTCTTGCACCAGGAAGCTGTTGAGGTTTCAGAGGTCCAAGATGAGCTGAAACACCCGCCCTGCCCCTATCTTCTTGGGGACCAGAAAGTACCTGGAGTAAAATCTCCATCTGATCTGCTCCTGAGGTATGTGCTCGATGGTGAGATCAGCCAGAAGGGTGGAGATTTCCCCCTGAAGGATGTTTAGATGCAGAGGGTCGAGGGGATATGTTCTTGGGTGGCAATGTGGCTGCAGCTCAGTGAAGTGCAACATGTAGCCATTATGGACTATCTGTACCATGTATCGAAGATCCTGCCACACCATCTCCGCTGGTTAACTTCATGTACTTCAACACATGTGGTATATTTGATTCGTTGCCCATGTGGCAGATTCTACGTAGGCAAAACTGTGTGGCAATTGAGAATATGTCTGTTGTAACATAAAAATAATCTTTTGAAATCTCAGGAAGAGGTGCCCGTTGTATCACATCATTTGCAGTATAACCCTAGCTTTCAGGATCTTTGATGCATTTTAGTGGATCATGTTCCTGTTAACATAAGAGGTGGAGACCGAGGTAAAATCCTGCTGTAATGTGAACAGCGCTGGATTTTTAATCTAAATACTTTAGAACCAGCAGATTTAAATGGAAAAACTGACTGTTTTTTTTTTAATAGATTGACTCTGTGGGTAATATTCTGTGTGGCTATACTGTAATCTGTGCTCCCTTGTGCTTATATCAGTAGCCTCTGAGTAGCTCCTCCTACAGTTAGGTGCGTCGTTCTCCGATTGGTGGTGATTCTCTTTAAAAATGGTGGCTTCAGATACAGAGTTTGTGCATGAGATTTTTCTCGGCTCCACTTTCTTTGCCCCCTCAGAAAGCCCGTGTAGGTGAAACAAAGGTCTTTGTTGGGCAGCAGAAGCTAGTTGGATTAGCATTCAGCATTTCCTGAGCTAAGTACATTGGTGTGGACTTTGTGGGAGCACTTGTGAAAGCAAACTGCTGTACTCTATTTTGTTTGCAGGAGTATTGAGCTGGTGCATGTAACAGTTTCCCTGTACATTCTCTGGGTGATTACTTTATCTGTTCTTGTGGTACCTCTTAAAAATTTATTTATTTTATTTATTTATTTATTTAACAGCTTTTATATACCGCACTTTTGACATCAGCGCGGTTTACATTTCAACAAATTTTGTACTTAAACATAAAACAAATGTTAAGTTTACAGAGAACAGGGAATAAAAACATGGATAACAGGGATAAACAACTAACAGATTGTGGGTAAAAGGGTACCAGTAATTGTTGAATAGTGAATAGATAAAAATTGATTAAAGAAATATTGGAGATTGAAAAAGTACTTTTTTACGTCTTTCATTTTAAATAAAAATTTAGATAATTAAAAAGGGAGTTTTTTAAGCCAGTGATGTTGAGTGTTCTATTTCCCCTACGACTGTGATTTGCCGCATAGAGGGATATGATAATGTCCTGAGGCTTTTTCTCCCCTATTTGGTAAAATGCTGAAATTTGCATGACTGGTTGATCTTTCTTTCTTTTTAAGATTGGATCTCTAGAGAGGGACCCTTTTTGGGCAATTTTAGTCTTGTTGAGGTATCAGTGTTGATAGTCTGAGATATTGAATGATTGCGGGAGTGTATTAATACTCTTTTTCTCTAATTGGCCCCTTTGCAATTCCTCACTGCCTGAAGACTGTTGGGATGTCTCATTTTTATTTCTGTCCCCCTCACCGAGACTCCTGCCAGATCCATAAAATCCCTTCATATTCAGTGTGTGTCTTACCCAATGAGATTGCTAAAACTAATACAGCCTTTGCCTCTCACTCTACAGATAGAGAGATGTGTGTATATATATGCACGTGCACAGGTACTTTCTTGCTCTAATGGAACTCATGGAATGTTGCAGAAAGATTTATTGTAATTGGTAAGAAGCAGAACACAGTGCAGTAAATCTACAAAGAAGGTGATAAGCCCAGAGATGTGTTGGGATACAAAGGGTCTGTGATATTTTGACTCCAAGTCAGTGCACCTGCTGTTCCTGCTATCTGCCCAGAAATACTCCACAGGAAGTTTGGAGCTCTGCCCTTCTGTGGTCTCAAGGCACCTAGTTTAGATTTCTCTCCCTTCTTTGAACTTACCAAGCTCCAATATCTGTCACTTATCCAGGACATCGGGACACTTAGTTCTTATTTCTCTCCCTTCTGAATGCACCCAGCTTGAATGTCTTTCTACTACTGGGAACTCGGAGAACTTGTCTCATCTCTCTTTCCTTTCTTGGACTCCCGTGAAAGTCAGCTTGGAGTGCTCTCTCCTCTCAGTACTTCACATCACCCAACTCAAGTGTCTCCGTCCCCTCCCAGGTATTCATCCCCGTACCCCGAGCTTAGGTCACAGATCTCTCTTTTCTCCCCAGATAAATAGTACTATTGTCTCTGATTTTTCTTCATATTGAAGTTATTTTCAAAACTACTGCTTTTGACAAATCTACATGTTCTGCTAGCTCCTCCCACAGGTATCACCCCATGTTTGAAGTCCAGAACTTTGAGCTTGGTGTGTCTGGATACCAGTTTAATTTTTGTATCAAACCATACCTTATGATGATCCCCAGGTGGACCTCTATCTGGACATTAGACACACTCTCTATTTGTGAGAACCAGATCCAATGTCACACCTTTCCTGTTCGTTCCATCGCCATTTGCCTGAGTATAGCCCCTTGAAATGCATCCAAGATCTCTTCATTTCTTTCAGATTCTGTGGTTGGAATGCTCCAGTCCACATCAGGCAGGTTGAAGTCATCTCACAGCATCTCCCTTTCCAGTCCCAACTTTTGTATATCTCATCCGATCACTGTCCAGTTCCTGTGTGATGGGGGTCTGTAGACAACATCGGCATGGATGTAAGTGTCATCCTCTCTTTCCAGGAGAATCCCTACTGCTTCCTCCTCTCCCCGTGCTCTCTGCATTTCAGTCACTTCGATATTGTTGTTAATGCAAAATGCTGCTACTCCCCCTTTTCTGCCATTTCTATCCCTCTGAAGCAAATTATATCCCGGTATGGCCAGATCCTACTCATGGGACTCATTAATCCATGTTTCTGTAGTAATAACAACATCTGTGTTCCTCCAATATTAACAGATCTGGAATTTTGTTACTTAGACTGTGAGCACTGGTGCTCGTGACCTTTCAGCTATTTTTAGTTGTCTGGCTTCTGATCTGTTTAGCCACGTGCCTAGTTTTTTTCCTGCAGTTTGGTGCAGATGAGTAAGTTATTGTGATGGTTTTCTTGGGTATGTTTTCCACTGTATCATGCTTTTGCTTGGGAATGACGTCCAAGATGCATGCCCTTTCTCGTGCCTCCCCCACTACTTAGTTTAAACTCTTGGCAACATCCTGCCTGAACTTCTCACTTAGAATGATGTAGGCTGTCATTACCATATAGTCTTGTTTTTCTATATGTTGCCCTAGCAACATATATATCTAAAACCTTCTTGTTACACCAGGTTTTGAGCCACCTACTGATGTTGTCTGTCTGATGTTACCTTTCTTCCCCCTTACTTCTGAGAATGCAACAGTCCTTAGCAGGGGTTTAGGCCCTCACCCAACTTCTGGAAATCTCTCTCTGCTACTAGGGTACTATTTATGTCCAGATGGAATAGAGCATCTGTTTTATAATCCTTTCTTTCTTCTTTGATGATACTTAGTGCTTGATTTGTATTTCTGCTGGCTGAGGATCCGGGAAAATATTTCACCTTCATGTTAGGAAAAAACTGCAAACTTGTTTTTTTACTCAAGTTTATGGAGAATGATGGTGGAGACGCTGATTGCTTCTCATTAGCCTGTGAACGGCCCTGTTTCGTATTGTTTTTTAAGAGAAATATTATTTTTTTGTTGCATATGCTAATTTATTGTAATCTGCTTTGATATTTATTATGAGAAGCAGAATATTAAATCACATCAAATCATATCATAGCATCTACACAAACTTGCATTTGGTAGAAAGAGTGAATAGATATTATCTTACCTGGATGAAATCCCACCACAAGATTAGGATGCGCTGCTTGTTGACTCTCCACTAGTGTCTCCCAGAAGTTGTGGTAAAGGCCCTTATAACTGCTGAGATAGACTTTCCCTCTGGGTCCAAATGCTGCCAATGGGGGCCTCATAATAGGTCCATCAGCTACTTCAGGCCCTATCATCACTACCTCAATACCTTGGTTACCTGGAAACATTTGTGCTAGTTCATCATAGTCTGTGATCCGAGTGCTCATGGTTTCAATGTGCGAAGCCCCTACCACATGCACAGTAATAGGGCCAATACAGGGGTCTACATGGAAAGTATTGAGGCCAAAACCAATGGTCATTGGTCGTGAAAGGAAATCAGATGTCAGACGCTTGATGGAATCTAGGAGTTCTCCCTCATCTGGCCTTGGTTTTCCTGCATTGGACCAAAGAAGGTTCATATAATGCCCTGTCAGTATAGAGCACAGCTTCTGGTCCAGATGTTCCTGCATTGAGAACCACTCCTCCCAGTTCCTCACTTCTGAACTATGCATTGTCCAAGGATCCATGGGGAAGGGAATATCACCTAAGATACAAGATGATTAGAAGAAAATTAAGCAATTTGGCCATTAGAATAATCATTAGAAGCCTTTTTACCAATAAATTACAGAAAACAAGTACAAAATAACGACTGAGATAATGTGGTAAGGAAGGGACAATGACTATTACCTAAAATGGACTGAGTGTGGGACCTGTGCAGTCGCACAAGGCCTAGCTGCTTCAGGGTAAAGCCAAATGCAAGGGTTATGGAAGCAACTTACTCCCAACAAAGGAGGGCACTATTCGCAGTTCTTGCACAAAATGCAGCAAGTGCTAAAGCTGACGCTGCTGCCCAGAAACATCTGGATTGAATAAATCCAGTGGTTTGCTGAACAGATATCTATCTTGCATCAGTATTTAGCAAACCACTGAGGAGATTTGTGAATCAGCAAGTAATATTTGTGAATCCCCCTGCAACACAGATTATGGGCTACAAAAAGTATCAATATCTGAAGAGAGAGTTAAGGAAGTATTTCATAGATCGGATCTTCTTCCAAAAAAATATGCTCCTATTTATATAGCAAAAATCTTTAGTTACTAATGTATTTCAATAAATGGGCTTCTAATAGAGATAAAATTTTAAATTAAAGCTTGAGAGCCCACTGGTAACCAGTGTAGCTCCTTGAAAAGCAATGTAGCCCTTTCTCTATGAAAACTCCCCCAAACCCCCCTGGCTGCAATATTCAATACTATTTATAAACTGCGGATAAGTTTCTTCTGTAATTGCACATAAAAGGGGCCCAGTTACTAAGCCACACTAGCTGTTAAGGTGGCAGTCAGTGCTAATGTAGCAATACACTACAACACTAACTGTTAATATGGGTGTCTTAGCAGTTAGCATATGCGACCTTCCATGTTCACTTCATAATGTGGAAGGGGTTGGGGAATGCGCCTTGCAGTTACTGCAGAGATAGTTACTGCATGCTGTTAACAGAATAGATAATGTGCTGCAGTTAAGACCATCTGAACAGGTGTAGCTAACTAGATTGCACTGTCTGCCATTCAGTTAACACGTGACAAAGAACTTTTTCCTGCATTATCTGAGTGACAACACACAAAGGCTTTGTATATCCCACATGTTAATTTTGGCCATTTACTTGCAGTAACTGCAAACTTTTACCACCTTTTAGTATAGTCACCAAAGTGCATTACAGTAGTCCAGACCTTAACAAATTTTCTCAGAATCTAGGAGCCAGCTTAAAAATTAGGAGCAGGTCACCGAGACCTAGGTCGCAGTGCCCCCCCTCCCCCTCCAAAGGTGTATCGCGGTTCCTTTTTTAGCACCTGATTTACTATTTTCCCATTTCTTATGGGAAAAAAAGCTTAATTAATCAGGCCTTTAACTTTGTCATTGCACAGTGCCAACAGAAGGCAGTGACTCTTCTCCTCCTGCCATTCCCACCACCTCCAATGAGCACACTGTTGTTAAGTGCTGTTGAGTCAGTGACTCCTGGGGACCTTCTGGCTAGTTGACCTAAACTTTGTTCGGTTGTCAGCCAAGCGACTCATTGTTGATGGATTGATACAATAACAGCAGCTATGGATACCACTCTATCTCATTGCTGGCCTTCCTCTTTTACAGTGACCTTCTACCTTGCCAAGCATTATGTCTTTCTCCAATGATCTCTCTCTTCGCATAATGTATCCAAAGTATGAAAGTTTAAGTCTTGTCATCTGAGCTTATAAAGAAAACTTAGGTTTCATCTCCTCTAGTACTGACTGGTTTGTTCTTCAGGCAGTCCATGATATACACAGTATTTGTTGCCAGCACCATAATTCAAAGGCATCAATTTTCTTTCTGTCTATTTTTTTTTTCACTGTCCAACTTTCGCATCCATATGACGTTATTGAAAATACCATGGCTTGGATGAGTCAAATCTTTGTATGGAGAGACATCTCTGTTCTTGAGAATCTTGTCTATATCCTTCATAGCCATTCTACAAGAGCAATACATCATCAGATTTCTTATCTGCTAGTTCTTTCTTTATTGATTGTTGATCCAAGTAAGTTAAAGTTGGCAACTATTTCAATTTCTTCTCCATCAACAATGATTTTGCCAGTTGTCAGGATCTTGTTTTTTTAACATTAAGGTGCAGACCCATTTTAAGATTGTTCCTTGATTTTGAGAAGCAAATGTTTCAATCGTCTAAACTTTCAGCCAGTAATGTGGTATCATCAGCATAGTGAAGGTTGTTGATGAGTCTTCCACCAATCTTCACACCTCGGTTGTCTTCATACAGTCCTGCTTCTCTGATGATTTGTTCTGCATAAAGAGGTAAGGAGAAAGTATGCAGCTTTGTCATACACTTTTGCTGATTTTAAACCATTCTGTTTCTCCTAGTTCCATTAGTTCTCTTGCACAATCTTTACATTGATCAAGAAGCAACAGTTCGATCAGGTGTTCTGGTATACCCATGCTTCTTAATGTGGCACAGAGTTTCTCATGTCAAAAGCCTTGCTATAGTCAATAAAACACATATGGATATCCTTTTGGTATTCTTTTGATGTGCAGCCCCACAACTCGCATCTTGGAATCGGGCCCATAATGTGTACAGGGAAAATTTAAAAAACGTGAACTTCTCACCCTATTGGCATTTTCCATTATTTCCACTGCTGACTTACCACCAGACTTATTTTTCATCAGTGAAAATTCTGCAGCCTGCAAAGTAGATACTTGAGTCTCAATTTTAGTAAGGCGGGTATTCACATACATTATAGAACATATTTAGTTAATTTAGACCTCATATCACCAGAAATAGCAGGAACTCCAGTTCCAATAAGGGACACTTTCTAATCTTTAGGGATTCTCATGGATAAAGAACTCACATTTTCACCTTATATTTGTGATCTGATAAGGAAATGTTTTTCCTTTAAGTTAATCAAGTCAATAAGGCTAAACAAGAAATTACTGCAAACATTAATCCATTATTTGATTTTAACTTGCCTAGACTACTGTAATTCCTTTCTTATAGGGGTCCCATTATATTCTATAATACAGCTCCAACTGGTCCAAAACACCACCATAAAACTAATTTATAGCATGAAAAAAAAAGATTACGTTACCCCCTTCCTGGTAGAGCAACATCAGCTGCCAGTTATCAATAGGATTAAGTACAAAATTTTGAATTTGGTGCCTCGTACCTTCTATATTGGTTATCCCCATGATCTTTTTCCACTCTTGATCCCAATACTACATAGGCTTGATCCCAATCCTCACAAGCTAATCTACTTACATACACTGCCTTCCATTTCTCTTTCAACAAACACAGATACATGCCACCAGCTAATCCCTCTTCTCAAGACCCTTCTCATTCACCAATGATGCCCCTCCGAGTACTTCCTAACTTCTACAAAATACTACTACTACTTCTACTGCTATCAGGCATAAAAGTGCAGCAAGGTAGAATGATGAAGCCTGGCAATGGAGGAGCAGAGCATGGATAAGAGTAATTTACTTGATGAGAAGAGTTCCGAGAAGAGGTGTAGGGAGAGAGAAGAGAGGATATGTAATTAGGAGTTGCAGAATGTCTACACTGTAGGTTAGTAAGAAAAGTTGAAACTGTTTCTCCGGGAACAAGCAGGAAGTCAGTCCTCACATATGGGTGACGTCGGCACCTACGGAACCCTCACGGAACCAGCGGCAGCCAAGAGAGCAAATAGAATGCTAGGTATCATAAGGAAAGGAATGGAAAATAAAACAAAAGATATTATAATGCCTCTATATCGTTCCATGGTGAGACCGCACCTTGAATATTGTGTGCAATTCTGGTCGCCGTATCTTAAAAAGGATATAGCGTTATTAGAAAAGGTTCAGAGAAGAGCCACCAAAATGGTAAAGGGGATGGAAGGCTACTCCTATGAAGAAAGGCTAAAAAGGTTAGGGCTCTTTAACCTGGAAAAGAGAAGGCTGAGGGGAGATATGATATAAGTCTATAAATTGATGAACGGAGTGGAACGGGTAGACGTAGATCGATTGTTTACGTTATCAGAATATAGAAAGACTAGGGGACATGCAATGAAGCTACAGGGTAAACTATTTAAGACTAATAAAAGAAAATATTTTTTCACTCAACGTGTAATCAAACTCTGGAATTTGTTACCGGAGTATGTAGTAAAGGCTGTTAGTGTAGC
Organism: Ichthyophis bannanicus; assembly: GCA_033557465.1. Lineage (NCBI taxonomy): Eukaryota > Metazoa > Chordata > Amphibia > Gymnophiona > Ichthyophiidae > Ichthyophis > Ichthyophis bannanicus. The sequence goes on from CM066044.1 coordinate 176,554,047, forward strand.
TGGGTTTAAAAAAGGTTTGGACAAGATCCTGGAGGACAGGTCCATAAACCATTATTAAGAAGGGACCCAGGATATCAATGCTTGACTCAGTACAAGCATTGTGGAACCTGTGTCTTTTGGGGAAACTGCTAGGTACGAATGACCTAGATTGGCCACTGTTGGAAACAGGAGACTGGGCTTGATGGACCTTGGTCTGACCCAGTATGGCATATCTTATGTTCTTATGTTCTCACGGAAGCATCCCCCCCAGCTTTCAAAGAAAGCCTTTGGGAGATGCCACCATGCATGCTTGGTCCCCTTCCTGCCCAAGGGTGCCACCTTGCTCAGTCTCCTTTTTTCCACGGAGCCATTCAGACATTGTCTGGCATGTCCCCAGAAAAAGTTGATTATTTTGTTCCCCAAATTTCCAACTCGCTTCTGGTATTGTACCGGTACTCTTCCCGCCTACCGACCTTGGTGCCTTGGCATCAGGTTCGCTTTAATTTTTGTAATCTTTTCATTATTTTCTTTTTCTGGCACCTTTTGCACCTTTATTTTCTCCCACTGGCAGCCTGAAAGGTCTTCGACCTCGCATCGGTGCTTTTTTCCTCCATGGCTACCAGTGATTTTAAGAAGTGTGATCGGTGCTCTAAAATCATGTCTTTGACTGACACACATGACTGCTGTCTTCGTTGCCTCAGGCCAGACCACAACCTGGCAGCCTGTGGTCTCTGCTAGAGGATGTCCAGCAAGGCCCTCAAGAGCCACCAGCAGCAGCACGATAACGTTTTCCCTGAGTCCCCGATGCCTCCAAAAGCCAGTGCCTCATCTGAGGCCCCGACATCTCGGGCGGAATTCTCTGAACCCAAACCTCGTTGTGGGTCCGCAGAAAGGGGGTCTCCCTTGAGGGAACACAGGAAGAAGAAGAAACCCTCGAAGACAGCATCCTTGGATGGCTCTGACTGGCCGGGAGCTCCCCAGATCCGGTCCCGCACTCCGAGACTCTCATCCAAGGCATCAGAAGGAGCGACCTGCGATGGTCCCCTGGAAGAATCCGGCCGCAGACCGGCCTCAGTCCCCAGAAATCATCCTCAAGCCGGCGTCAGGCCTGATTCCCTCGGTGCCCGCGCTGAAGGCTGCAGAGCCTTCTGGTCTGGAGTCTAGAATGGCGGCCCTAGAGCGCAGTTTGCCTTCATAGACCAGCTGCAGGCACTGTTGTCTAGCACAACTGGTTCATCCGCCTCAGCCACCAGGCCCTCGACATCCAAGACATCCCCAGAGGCTGAGCCAATCCTTGAGGTCCTTCGGCCTCAAGTTGATCCTTGGCTGAGGTCATGCTCTGAAACCCATTCGACGAGTGGGAGATTGAGGATGAGGAGTCTCCCGATACCCGTCACCACCGCGATGTCCCTTCAGATTCTCCCATCTCAGAGCCTTGGCATTGGTCCCCACCCGAGGACACGGGCTTCTTGGACTTTGTCAAGGACATGTCGAAGGCTCTGGCTTTCCCGACCGAGTTGGAGAAGGACCCTTGGGCGGATGAGTTAGAGATCCTCCAGTACAAGGCCCCTCCGTGGGAATCACTCATAGTGCCCATCCCTCCCATCCTGGAACAGCTCATGTTCTGTGTGTGGGAGACACTGGCATCAGTGCCAGTGGTGAGCAGATGGCTCGATTCGATGTATCTGTTTCACTGGAGCCCAAGCTTCCAGAAGTCACAACTGCTGCATAACTCCATGGTGGTGGAGTCAGCCATGCGTCAGCTGAAAAGCCAGAAGGTGCACTCCTTGGTCCCCCAGGCAGGGAGGCCTGCATCTTGGATGCCCTCGGCAGAAAGTGCTACCAGGACTTGATGCTCATCTGCCGCATCCAGGCCTAACAGCTGTACATGGGCATGTACTTGAGAGGCCTGGCGAAGGAACTCACCAGGTTCTCAGCTGGTCTCTCCGAGGAACCTTTGCAGCAGTTCAAGAGCCTGGAAGGCCGTCCATGAGTGCTCCAAATTCATGTCTCGAGCGGCCTATGATGGGTTTGAGTCGGCGGCCCGGGTAGCCGCGGCAGGCATCGGTGCTCGCCGCCAAGCTTGGCTTAAGTCATCTGATTTCGAGCAGTGGTTTCTGGACAAATTGGTTTGATGTCCCATGCCAAGGAAAGAACCTTTGGCAAACCCATGACCGACAAGGCTGCCAAGCTGGAGACAGAGTTCATGACGAGGACCAGGCTCCCTAAGAAGACCACTCCCCCTCCCCAACAGAAGGGCTCGGGTAAAAAGCCCTTTTACCCGAGGAAGGGGGCTGCTTACCAAAACTACCCACCCTATCAGGCCTCCCTGGCTCCCCAACAGGGTCAGCAGGCCAAGGGACATGGACATGGCCCACATAAGCAGAAGGCTCCAAAACCCCAGGCACTGGCCCTAGCCCAGCCAGGGGGGAACCTTTGACTCCTTGAGCATAGCCTCTCTACACCAAGGAGATCAGCAGCCCACAGGGGGACATCTGGCCCTCTATGCCCAGAGGTGGGTGGCCATCACCACCGATTTCTGGGCACTAGGGGTAGTCAGGGAGGGTTATCTCCTCCACCTGGCTCAGACACCTCCCCCTTATTTCCCGGGAGAGCCCCTCAGGTCTCCCCTACACCGGGACCACCTTCTGAAGGAGTTGTCAGGTCTTCGAGGACAAGGCAGTGGAACCGGTGCCACACCACCTCAAGGGCAAGGGGTTCTACTCCAGATAGGACAGGGGGCCTAAGGTCCATCCTCGATCTGCACAACCTCAACAAATTCCTGGTGAGGGAGAAGTTCAAGATGCTCTCCCTTGGAACATTGCTGCAATACCTCTAGCAGGGAGACTGGCTATGTGCCTTAGACCTCAAGGATGTTTATACTCACATCCTTATCCACCCCAACCACAGGCAGTTCGTAGTAGGGGGCAGGCACTTTCAATACAGGGTGCTCCCCTTAGGCCTAGCCTCTGCCCCAAGGGTCTTCACAAAATGCCTGGCAGTCGTGGCCGCCTTACTCCAGCTCCAGGGGATCTTCGTTTTTCCCTACCTGGACAACTGGCTCATAAGGGGAGGCACAGCCTCAGAGGTGTAGCAGCTACCTCAAGCACCATCCAGGTTCTGCAACTCTTGGGCTTCGTCATGAACTACCCCAAGTTTCACCTCCTCCCAACACAGTGCCTGGAGTTCCTTGGGGCAAAGATTGACACTCTCGTCGAAGGCCTTCTTGCCCAAGGACTGAGCCAATCATCTCAGATCTCTAGCTTGGGATGTACAGCACCATCCCTTGGTGTCTGCCCGGCTTCTTCTGCACCTCCTTGAGAACATGGCTTCCACGGTCCACGTCACCCCAGACGCTCACATCCATATCAGGATGGCGCAGTGGTGTCTCCAGGACCAGTGGTCTCAGGCCAGAGGCCACCACAGAGACCAAGTTTCGGTGACCTGCCAGTTGGCAGACTTCCTGGTCTGGTGGCAGTCGCCCCAGCATCTCAAAGAGGGCATGCATTTTCAGGCCCCAAGCCACAAAGGTCCTCACCATGGACACCTCCCTGCTCAGCAGGGGAGCCCACTGCGGAGATCTCCGCACTCAGGGCAACTGGTCGCCAGAGGAGAGCACCCAGCAGATCAACCTCATGGAGCAACGGGCCATACACCTTGCTCTGCAGGTCTTCTGTCACCATCTGCGTCACCAGCTGGTGCTGGTCCAGACAGACAACCAGATGGTGACGTTCTATTTGAACAAACAGGGGGGCACGGGGTCTCGTGCCCTTTGTCAGGAGGTACTGGTCCTCTGCTCCTATGCAATCCAATAGAGTATACTCCTGTGGGCAGTGTACCTGCCAGACCAGGACAACCTGCTGGCCAACAGACTCAGCAGAGTACTCCAGCCACACGAGTGGCAGCTGGACCCCCCCAAGGTAGCCAGTCGGCTTTTCCAGCTTTGGGAGGAACCAGTGATGGTCCTGTTCGTCAATCCGGACAATTTTCAGTTGCTCCGCTTCTTCTCCCAGCAGGCCCACCACTCCAGGGTGACAGAGGACGTGTTCCTGGTCTCATGGTCGGAAGGTCTCATGTACGCCTTCCCTCCGATGCCACTGATTGCCAAGACCTTGTTCAGGACCCTCTGTGACAGGGTCTCGCTTCATCCTGATAGCTCCTCGGTGGCCCAGGCAGCTGTGGTTCCCACTACTTCTGTATTTGACAGTGGAGGCCCCATCCCTTGGGGACCACCCCAGGACTCCTATCTCAGGAGGTGGGGCTCTCTCCTGAACCCCAACCTGGGGTCCCTCTCGCTGACTACGTGGCTGGGGAGAGGGTGACTCTGGCTCCTCTCAACCTTCCAGTTGAGGTAGAGGACATTCTGCTGGCCTTTCGCAAGACTTCTACTAGGAAGGCTTATTCCCTCAAATGGCGCAGGTTCTCTGCATGGTGCACCAAACATGGGGCTGATCCTTTCCCCTGCCCGGTGACTCTGATGTTACAGTACCTTCTCCACCTCTCTCAGTCCGGGCTCAAGTCTAACTCTGTCCGAGTGCACCCCTCTCGGTCCAACCATTGGTGCCCGTTTCCTCCGGGGCCTGCTCTTATCGAAACCCCCGGTTTGCCCTCCGGCAACGGAATGGGATCTAAATGATGTGTTGGGGCAGCTCACTCGCCCACCTTTCGAGCCTATGGCTACCTGTCACCATCGCTATCTCTTGGAAGGTGGTTTTCCTCTTTCAATTGAAAGCAAGTTCTGCTATGAGGGGACATGGGATGAGGGTGAAGGGAGAGAGATTCAGGAGTGATATGCGGAAATATTTCTTTATGGAAAGAGTAGTGGATCCGTGGAATAGTCTCCCAGTGGAGGTGGTAGAGATGAGGACAGTAACTGAATTCAAAAAAGCATGGGACAAACACAGAGGATCTCTAAAGGTAAAAAGGGGACTGTTGTAGTTGTTATGGAAAGACAGACTAGATAGGCCATGTGGTCTTTTTCTGTCGTCATATTTCTATGTTTCTATGTTTCCCGGTTGCGCTCACCTCTGCTCGCAGAGTTAGCAAGCTCCAAGCCCTTGTGGCAGAGGCACCTTATACCAGGTTTTACAAGAAAAGAGTGGTGCTTCGCACGCACCTCAAATTCCTGCCAAAGGTAGTGTCGCCCTTCCATCTTAACCAGGAAGTGGTGCTTCCTACCTTCTTTCCAAGACTTCCAGTCAGGCGGAGACAGTCCTTCACACCTTGGACTGTAACAGGACTTTGTCCTTCTATATCCAATGCACTTAGGGCCACCGCAAAGCTTCTCAGCTTTTCATCTCCTATGACCCTAGCAGGCTGGGGAAGGTAGTGACCAAGCGCACGCTGTCCACATGGGTGGCGGACTGTATCGCCCTTGCTTATGAGCAGGCAAGGCTCCTGCTGGAAGGTCACATCACGGCATACCATATCAGGGCTATAGCGGCTTCAGTGGCAAACTTGTACTCTGTCCTGATGGTGGACATCTACCGGGCCACCACCTGGTTTTCAGTCCATACCTTCGCAGCTCATTCCTGCCTGGAAAGAGACTCCCGAAGGGATAGTGCCTTCGGTCAGGCTGTGCTCAGTAACCTTTTCAGGGTCTAGGCAACTCCTACCCTTCTGTGTTCAGGCTACCGGAGTGCTGGTTTCAGCAGACACAGGGTCCTACTGTGGTCTGTGTACACGGACTGGAAAATTGCTGCTGCTTACGGCTCCCTGTGAGGGAGCTCCTATTTTTACTAATGGGCTTTCGGTAGCCTGTAGCTGGGGAGTCCCATATGAGGACTGACTTCCTGGTTGTTCCCAGAAAAAGAATAAGTACTCACCTGTAACAGGTATTCTCCGAGGACAACAGGAATCGGTCCTCATAACCCTCCCTCCTCCCCTTGGAGTTGCTCCTTTATCATCTTCTGTTTTTGCCATCTTTTAGCTATGTCATCTGACTGAACAAGATGGCACCCTTGGGTAGGAAGGGGACCATGCATGGGGATCTCCCAAAGGCTTTCTTTGAAAACTGGGGGGATGCTTCCACGAGGGCTCCGTGGGTGCCAACATCACCCATATGTGAACACTGATTCCTGCTGTCCCCGGAGAACACCTGTCACAGGTGAGTAACTACGCTTTATGGATATTGATAGGTAGCAAATGAACTGACTTGAGAAGAGCAGTTATATGAGTTTAGCAACACCCTGGTGAAAGATTAGTCATGCAGCTGATTTTGAGTAGATTGAAGGGGAGAGATGGGTCAGTGGGAGACCTTTGAGGAGCAAGTTGCGGTAGTCTAAGCGGGAGGTGATGACAATGTGATCAGGGTTTGATAATGTATTCAGAAAGAAGGAACAAATTCCGCTGATGTGTTAGAGAAGGAAACAATGGCCTTTAACAATCTTCCTTCGCTCTCCCAGCCGCTTCTTCCTTCCCAACGTATTCTCCTCTTATCCTCCAGTGACCACTATCAACCCCTCCTTCTGCCTACCATAATAATCCACCTCTTTCTTATTCTCTACCTCCCTTAGTTTCCATGATGAGCAGCCCCCTCCCCCCGTTCCACCACCACCACCATTCTCCCCAGCCCATATCTTCATCACTGCTGCTGATTTGAGCTAGTGGGAAAAAGAAAGCAACAGTGGTGCCTCAGACCATATCCTCCTCCTCTGCCACCTGAGCCAACCTCCTGCTCTAAACTACCCAGTACCATGGTGTCCTGAATGGTGCAAAAAGACAGCAGGGCTCTAGACATTAGAGAAGGAAGACATAGCTCAGATCACTACAATTGCTTGCCACCTCCTGCCAGTCTGGATCAGTAAGAGTGAGAGATATTGCCAAGAGAACAGGGATTGGAGAGAATGGCCAGCAGGACTAAAGTCATCAGACACCGTAGGTCACCTATAGACGCAAGAGTGGGTTTGGTGCAGGCTTTGGCCCTCATGGGACATATTGGAAGAGGAAAGGAGTGGTGCTGGCAGCCAGAGATTTGCTAGTTCTCTAAAAGACTTTGGGTTTGGGCCCATATGGGTTTGCCCTGAGATTTTGGTAATTAAACTCAGCAATCATGAAAAGTCTTTCCTCCCCCACTTCAAGAATCTTGTAAAAAACACAAAATATGAATGCAACTAGGATCTTCCTGTCCTTAAAATGCACACCAATCATGTAGGTAAACATTGCAGTGGAAGAGCACATAACACTATGTTGCCAGTTTTTTTTTTTAAGGGACTCTCACCATTTCTGTGCTACTTGCTATGTCTGCTCAAGTCTTAACTCCTCCCCTCCTTTTCCCTACACAGGAGAGGGGCTGGATTTGGAAAAGCAGCTCTTTTGTTTTGTGTCTGTTAAAGCCATAATTCTTCTGCTGTTATTCGTTGCACACTCTTTGGGAGGGGACAGAAGGGGCAGAAGCAGGAAGCAAAGGGCTGCTCTCTGCTGAGATTCAGCCAAGAGGCAGCAAATCTTCAGCAGGCCCATGGCCCCCAGATTTTTATTTCCCTAGGCAAAGGCCTATTCATAAATCTACTGGCCTATGTAGACCTGGTACCCTGTGGCCTGTTCAGATACAAAAGCCTGAACCAAATAAGATGAATTCCTGCTACAAGAAAACTTCTGCTGTGTTCCACACTTTAGGCTTGCTGACCTGCAAGCAACTGCCTGCCAATTATTTGTAAGTGTGCATACAGAAGACTATTGTTCCCAGCCCTATGTGCAAGAGAACCTGCTTCTCAGGCCTTTCTCATCCACAGACTGTTCTACTGGCCTTGGACATTTGCAACAATGCATGAGACTGCATATCATCACCTTCTGCATTTGTTCTCTCACCATGGACCCTTTGTCTGCAGGATGACCACTTGATGACTACCTCCTGATTCACCAAGATGCCTCGCAGTATCCCATGCCAACCAATCACCAAACTGTGATAAGAATTCATCACAAGAAATACAGTATGCACAGAAGAACTTTGGTGCTATTTTGTGCTTTCTTCCTTCTTTGCTACTCCAGTAAATACAGACGCAAGGCTGTCCACTAACCTCGGGACAGAATAAGACTCCCAAGATCTAAGGTTCTGTGTTCTCACGCAGCTCACCTCCAGATGGCTGTAGCCAGCGTTATCTAGCCTAGCTGCCTCTTTTGGACCATGCTGTTCCAGCAACTGCCTCAGACCCGGGCTAAGCTAAGGTACTGGACTTACATTCTTCCCCAGAGGGTGGTTCATTAGTCAGATATCTGTTTCTATACTTTCCTAAGTGCAGAGTGAGCTTGTGACCTCTGGTTGCTAATCAGTGATTTATTACCTTTGCATAATTGTAATCATTGTGCTGCTACAATTTGCTACCTCATATCTCAGTCTATATATCTCTTATTTTTCTATCCTTCTGGAATCCTCCATTCGTAGGCCTTGAATCTAGCCAGTAGATATCACTGTTGCATGACGATTGGGATGTTCTACCCAAGTGCTGTGAATACTACCTCTATAGCCTAACCTTGGGAGTAGAAGACCTGCCCTGGAAATCAAACCAGGGTCCTCTGTCACAGCTGTACACATCACTGCTAGTGAATCACTGAACTAACTTGCTAATCACAGTCTTATCCAGTGAGGACCCTTCTCTCTCACCATTCACCATGACTTACCATTAATCCATCCTCTACTGCTGGCCACCATCCTAAACAATGAATACATTGCTCCCCCTGACTTTGGACATGTTGGTCCCTTCTTACCCATGAACACCAGCCATTCCACCAACCGGTCAATGGCCACCAGCTTCAATTTCTTGCAGAATGTTTTATGGACAGGCCAGTTTGCTCGCTGGCACTCTGAGGTGCAGTAATACACATTCTGGCATCTAGGAGAGATTAAGAAAAAATGAGTCTTAGAGAGAGAGAGAGAGACAAGGGAGAAGTGCTGAGAAAGAATAGGAAAGAGGAAAAAGAGCATTTGAGATCATGCACTTTAAAACTGAATCTAAGATTTAGGGAAAACCATAACAAAAAAACGTCTACAAATCTAAATTGAAATTAATTCACTTAGGTTCGCATTAGACTGTCTTTTGACTCATTTCTTACCTGCCAGTCTGTGTCAAGTTACTAAATCACTCTGAAGTCACTACTACTACTACCACTATTAAACATTTATAAAGCACTACAAGGTATGTGCAGTGCTATACAGGATGGTCCCTGCTAATTATAGCTTACAATCTAATTAAGACAGACAAATTAAAAGATAAGAATAAGGGGAAAAGCGAAGGGTGAGGAGACATAAGGAATAAGGGGTCGAGATCCAAAAGCAGCTTCAGAGGTGAGCCTTCAGCATGGATTTGAAAAGGAGCAGAGATGAAGCCTGATGCACAGCCTCAGAGATCCTGTTCCAGGCATAAGGAGCAGCAAGATGAAAGGACCGAAGTCTGGAGTTGGTAGTGGAAGAACAGGGCAAAGAGAGAGAGTAAGCCAGAAGAGCAGAGTTTACGAGGAGGGGTGTAGGGAGAGGAGAGATGACAGAGGAAAGGTAGTGAGGAGCAGAAAAGTGAATGCACTTATAGGGAAGAGGAAGCTTGATTTGGATATGGAAACAGAAAGGTAGCCAGTGAAGTATATGAGTATATTGAGGCTGGCGAAAGATTAGACACGCAGCAGAGTTTTGAACAGACTGAAGGGGAGAGAGGTGGCTAAGAGCGAGACCAGCAAGAAGGAGCTTAGCACAAAGGGCAGTATAGCAAATTGCTAAATGAATTCAACTACACACACAAGATTATTATATACATTATTAAACACCCTCTTGTTAAATGTTACCCTCAATTGTACTCTCTAAATGGTGTTAAGTAATTGTTCTGTCTAAATGTTTACAAATACCCTAATGTTAAATGTAACCCTCCAGTTGTGATGTGACGTGACCACCTTGATTGAAGGATAAGGTGGAATACAAATCTGTCTAAATAAATAAATAAACTAAACTATATTTCCAGAACTAAAAGCCAGGCAGCATGCTTCAGAATTTTCTACTGTCACTTGCTGCATGGTCTACCCCTGAACTGCTACAAGAAATTCTGTGGCTAGACCTTCTACTGTCACCCGATCTTCAAGAACGAGTTGGAGGGTGGAGGAAGACGACAACAATAACAGTGCCTAGGGGTGGCAAAAACATAAATCAGTTACTGTTTCTAAACCAAGGTATGAGGAGTATAATCTTAGTCTCTCAAATCCACTGCTAGCGTAGCATAGTACTTGCATCATGCCAAAGACAGCCTCCTTCTGGAGTTCATAGCATGTAACATGTATAGGCAGCCTGTCAAGGTATGACTGGAAATTCTTCTCAATTAGGCCTTGGTGCACGTGGAAATATTCCTTTATCTTTCTGTCACAATTTCTTGGTCTGACTGCATTCAAAGGCAATAAATACAGAGACTGAATGGTTGTCATTGATTTAATAAATGGCCAATATCAAAGCTAATTGGTGAGTGGAGGCCAAGAAGCATCAGCATCTTGCCCTGTCAGAACATAGCATTGAGAGCATCAAGGCACCACATACTCCAGTACTTTTGATGTGACCTTGTATGAAGAAGCGCTCATTCACTTCAATGAAAACAGATTACAAGGGCATAGTTTGGGCAGAGTGAGCAGTCTCGAAGTACAAGCTAAGTTATACAATAAGTACCAACGTACGTTTTTCAGTCACAGACATTTAAACCAGCTCCTCAGCAGGTGTAAATGTATATGGCTACATTTTACCCACAATTTCTGTGGCTTTTAAAGGGCTATTTTCTAAAGATGCATAAGCACCTATGTATCTTTATAAACTATGCTTGCAATAGCTACATACTTTGACTCCTGACCAAAGCAAACCTGTCATAAAATGACTTATCATATTTAACTAGGAGGAAAGCTCAGCTACTGGGGTTGTGCTTAGGCTAGTGGAAAAGTACAAAGATGAGATGTCTTCATTCCTCAAGCCAAGTTACAAAACACTGTAGCAATGCTACTGCTTTTTAGAGAAGTTGAATCAACACTGACCAGATTACCCCTTGGCCGTATACAGATTTAGAGGCCAGTTTTAGAAAGGATATGAAGATAGTAATTGAGATGTCCAGGTTGGATGTGGCCCCACAGTATATTACTTTTGGCAGAGTCTCTTGTAAAATAGGTGAAGGTCTGCACATTGATGGCTCCTCACATCCAGAGGAAACAGCAATTTTTTTTTAAAGCTGCACACTGCAGGGCAGGGGAGGGGGGAGTGTGACCTTAGGCCACATGTGCATGGGAGACACGTTTTAAAATCACCACTCTCCAGTGTGCACGTACACCCCAATCTGGCAGCACTATTTCTCCACCATGATCCCCCAATTATCTGATTCCCCCCACCGACACCCCAACTTAAATTGTAAGCTCTCAACACAGGGAAATACCTACTGAATGTAACTCGCCTTGAACTACTACTGGAAAGGCGTGAGCTAAGTACCAATGCAAACAAGGCAAACATTAGACATTATCAGAAAAAAAGCAACAAAAAGATAAGAAAACAAGTACCTTGGAATCTCATGTACGTAAGATAAAGTTACTACCCACACCACAGTTCACCATAAGAGAGATCCAACATTAGAAAAAAAAGTATTGGACTAAAAAAAGCAAAACAAAAAGCAAAACAAAAAATCTTATAAAGGGAGGAAGCACCCCTACTACCTCAAATAGAGCCAAACAAATAATGCTTAGCCATACAACTCTTATCCTGCCTGGTAGTCAAGAGTTTTGTGACTTCAATGAAAGACCTTAACTGCTCAAGGTCATAGAAACGATATTGCACATTCTCAAATTTAAGCAAGCATTTGCATGGAAACCATAGTTCTGCCCCCACAGTTTGTGTGTGCATGTTTATATTACATTTTGTATGGGCTATCAGCTTGTAAGCTAGGGCAAGCACTTCTTGCTTTGGTACTGTAATACCTACTCCTACAGGCTAAACGTTGCATCTATTCCATTCCCTTCCAGTCTCCTTGAGACCTACCTAGCTCATACTTTAGCCCAAGGTGCAACCTTTGACATTATTGGTCGACTGCACAACAACCCTTGTCCTTTAGATAACCCTCTGCTTCCCTCCCTCTAGTGCAAACATTGTGGCACAGAAAGCAAGGCTTGGCCCTCTTTTTCTTCTCTCCTCTTCCATCCCCCTGGAATTCCATTATAAGAACATAAGATATGCCATACTGGGTCAGACCAAGGTCCATCAAGCCCAGTATCCTGTTTCCAACAGTGGCCAATCTAAGTCATACGTACCTAGCAGTATCCCCAAAAGACACAGGTTCCACAATGCTTGTATTGGGTCAAGCATTGATATCCTGGGTCCCTTTTTAATAATGGTTTATGGACCTTTCCTCCAGGAACTTGTCCAAACCTTTTTTAAACCCAGCCACACTAACAGCTCTTACTACATCCTCCGGTAACAAATTCCAGAGTTTGATTACACGTTGAGTGAAAAAATATTTTCTTTTATTAGTCTTAAATAGTTTACCCTGTAGCTTCATTGCATGTCCCCTAGTCTTTCTATATTCTGATAAGGTAAACAATCGATCTACATTTACCCGTTCCACTCCATTCATTAATTTATAGACCTCTATCATATCTCCCCTCAGCCGTCTCTTTTCCAGGTTGAAGAGCCCTAACCTTTTTAGCCTCTCTTCATAGGGGTATCCTTCCATCCCCTTTACCATTTTGGTGGCTCTTCTCTGTACCTTTTCTAATAACGCTATATCCTTTTTAAGATATGGCGACCATAATTGCATCTCTTCTCTGGTTCATCATCCAGCCACATTCAGTTGGTGTTCAGCAGCCAGCTTCCAGCATCCACCCCAGCCTCAGTCTTCCAGCATCCACACCCCACAGATTCATCCTCTGCATTGTAGCAGAATTGGTGCTACTTTCTTGGTTCAACTGTCACAGTAAGTTTCTTGTTTTTGGTTTATTAAAATTTGATATACCAGAGCGGTTCACATGAAATAAGAGAAGCAGAAAAGAATTCCATTAAAAACAGAAAAACAGTGGGGTAAGGGAGGGGAGCTAAGCCTCAAAACAGTCACTGGGAGGTCAACTGACATGCAGCTCGAATTAAATGTGTCTTCAAGTCATTTTTGAACCTGAGATGAGATAGCTCTAGCTGGATATCAGCGGGCAACAAATTCCAGCCAGGAAGTAGAAGACAGCATGTCTAGTGGATTCAAGGCATGCCTGGGATGGCGAAAGGAGATAAAGACTAAGACTAAGAATTATGTAACATTCTGGACGGTGCACGTGGGATGAGGAGAGATGACAGATAATCAGGAATCCCAGAATGGAGAATTTTTATGTATGAGGACAAGAAATGTATGCTTGACAAGGTAGGGAACTGGTAACCAATAGAGGGTGTTACATGGTCAAACCTAGTAGCATGAGAGAGCAGACAAATGGCTGTATTTTGAATGGTTTACAGATGTGTGAGATGAGTTTGAGAAATTCCTGCATAAATAATATTTCAGTAGTCAATTTTTTAAATCACCAATGAAAGAAGTAAAGTGTGTAAAGAGGCATCAGATAGGTAAGAGCGGACTGAATGAATTTGCCGAAGAGAAAAGAAGCACCTTTTTTGCAACTGAAGTATCAAGAATAACTCCAAGGTAACAAAGTGACTGAGAGAGAGGAATAGAATAGTCATCTATGATAAGGGAAACATTTGGAGAATTTAGATGACCTGTTAGCCAAAGTGCGAGGTTTTAGTTAGATTTAACTTCAGGCAGTTGTTAAATAACCAGGACACAACCAAGGCAAGACAGTTGTTTAGTTTTGTGAGATCTGGGGTGTGCAGGTCTGTATGGTATAAGAGTAGGATGTCATCCACATAGTAATATGCAGAGATACCCTGCTCCTGAATAAGATTGGCAAGTAGGGCAAGAAAGACATTAGATAAAAGAGGAGCTAATACAGAGCCTTGTGGGACTCAAGGATAGAATGCATTAGAGGTGGAACCCTGAGAAAGCACTTTATAGGCTCTGCCAGAGAGAAATGTATGGAACCATTGTAACACAGTACCACGCACCACCTGCCGAGTGTAGACGAGATAGTAAAAAAGAGCGATTTAATAAATCGAAAGCACAGGATAGATCTAAAGATACCAATAGAGAGACATTACCTCGATTATGAGATTGACATACGTCACTTAACATAGAAAAGAGAACGGTTTCAATGCTATACCCTGCCCTGAAGCCAGTTTGAACTGGATGTAAGTAGTTTGTCAGTTAAAGGTGATTCTGTACCTGGTGGAAAACCAATTTCTCTAGAATCTTAGAAAGATAAGACAACATAAGAACATAAGATATGCCATACTGGGTCAGACCAAGGTCCATCAAGCCCAGTATTCTGTTTCCAACAGTGGCCAATCTAGGTCACACGTACCTAGCAGTTTCCCCAAGGGACACAGGTTCCACAATGCTTGTATTGGTTCAAGCATTGATATCCTGGGTCCCTTCTTAATAATGGTTTATGGACCTTTCCTCCAGGAACTTGTCCAAACCTTTTTTAAACCCAGCTACACTAACAGCCTTTACTACATCCTCCGGTAACAAATTCCAGAGTTTGATTACACGTTGAGTGAAAAAATATTTTCTTTTATTAGTCTTAAATAGTTTACCCTGTAGCTTCATTGCATGTCCCCTAGTCTTTCTATATTCTGATAAGGTAAACAATCGATCTACGTTTACCCGTTCCACTCCGTTCATTAATTTATAGACTTCTATCATATCTCCCCTCAGCCGTCTCTTTTCCAGGTTAAAGAGCCCCAACCTTTTTAGCCTTTCTTCATAGGAGTAGCCTTCCATCCCCTTTACCATTTTGGTGGCTCTTCTCTGAACCTTTTCTAAAATCGCTATATCCTTTTTAAGATACGGCGACCAGAATTGCACACAATATTCAAGGTGCGGTCTCACCATGGAACGATATAGAGGCATTATAATATCTTTTGTTTTATTTTCCATTCCTTTCCTTATCATACCTAGCATTCTATTTGCTCTCTTGGCCGCCGCTGCACACTGGGCCGAGGGTTTTAACATGGTATCCACAAGGACGCCTAAATCTTTTTCTTGGGTGGTGGTTCCTAATGTGGAACCTTGCATCGTGTAACCATAGTTTGGGTTGTTCTTCCCTAGGTGCATAACCTTGCACTTCTCCACATTAAATTTCATCTGCCATTTTGATGCCCAGTCTTCCAATTTATCAAGATCCTCTTGCAATTTTCCACAGTCCTCCTGGGTTTTAACAACTTTAAATAGTTTTGTGTCATCAGCAAATTTGATAACCTCACTCGTTATTCCACTTTCCAGGTCATTTATGAATATGTCAAAAAGCAGCGGACCCAGCACAGATCCCTGGGGCACACCACTATTCACCTTTCTCCATTGGGAAAATTGGCCATTTAGCCCTACCCTCTGCTTTCTATCTTTTAACCAGTTCCTGATCCACAGTAGTACACTGCCTCCTATCCCATGACTCTTTAGTTTTGCCAAAAGTCTCTCATGAGGGACCTTGTCAAAGGCTTTCTGAAAGTCCAGATACACAATATCAACCGACTCACCTTTGTCCACCTGTTTATTCACTCCTTCAAAAAAACATAACAGATTAGTAAGACAAGATCTTCCTTGTCTAAAGCCATGTTGGCTGTCTCCCATTAGGTCATGACTATCTATATGCTGAGTAATTTTATTCTTTATGATGGTTTCTACCATTTTTTCCCGGTACTGATGTCAGGCTCACCGGTCTGTAGTTTCCCGGATCACCCCTCGAACCCTTTTTAAAAATTGGTGTTACATTGGCGATCCTCCAATCCTCAGGTATTAGAGATGATTTTAATGATAGTTCACAGATTACTGATAGCAGGTCTGCAATCTCAAATTTCAGTTCTTTCAACACCCTTGGATGTATACCATCCGGCCCAGGTGATTTGCTACTCTTCAGTTTATCTAATAGTTGTAAGACATCTTCCCGATGTATCGATATTTCCTTCAATTCTTCCACACCTTTAAATACCACTTCAGTCGTGGGTAACATCCCTACATCTTCCTCAGTAAAGACCGAAGCAAAGAATTCATTCAGTCTCTCCGCTATCGCCTTGTCGCCTCTTAGTGCTCCTTTAACCCCTTTATCATCTAATGGACCAACTGACTCTCTCACGGGTTTTTTGCTACGAATGTACTTGAAAAGGTCTTTATTTCGCGTTTTTGCTTCCGCAGCAAGCTTCTTCTCAAATTCTCTCTTTGCCTGCCTTATCAATGCCTTGCATTTGACTTGCCAGTGCTTGTGCTGTTTCCAGGTTTCATCATTTGGCTCTTTTTTCCATTTCTTGAAAGATGCTTTTTTGGCAACAACAGCCTCTCTGACCTCAGCTTTAAACCATGCTGGCAATTTTTTAGACTTCCTTCCACTTTTCTTAAAGCGTGGAATACAGCTGGTCTGGGCTTCCAAGATAGTATTTTTCAACAACACCCAAGCTTGATGTACGTCTTTAACCTTTGCAACTGCTCCTTTTAGTTTTTTCTTAACTGTTTTCCTCATTCTATCATAGTCTCCCTTTCGAAAGTTAAAGGGTAGTACTGTGGATTTCCTTACTATCCCTCCTCCACTAATTAAATCAAAGGCGATCATGCTATGATCACTATTGCCAAGTGGCCCCAACACCCTTATCTCTTGCACTACATCTGGTGTTCCACTAAGGACTAGGTCTAATATTGCTTCCCCTCTGGTCGGTTCATGAACCAGCTGCTCCAAGAAGCAGTCATTTATTTCATCTAGGAACTTTATCTCCCTAGCATGTCCTGTTGTGACACTGACCCAGTCGATGCTGGGGTAATTGAAATCACCCATTATTATTACTGCACTGTAACTTTTGCTAGCTTCCTTGATTTCTTTGAGCATTTCATCATCCATTTGTTCATTCTGGCCAGGCGGACGATAGTACACCCCCACTGCCATCGCCTTCCCCTTTTTACATGGAATTTCAATCCATAGAGATTCTACAGCAAATTTTGTTTCTTGCAAAACTTTAATCCTTTCTGATTCAATGCCCTCTCTAACATAGAGCGCAACCCCTCCACCAATTTGATCAGCTCTATCATTTCGATATAGTTTGTACCCAGGTATCACAGTGTCCCACTGGTTGTCCTCCTTCCACCATGTCTCTGATATTCCTATCATATCTAACCTCTCGTTTAGTGCTATATATTCTAACTCTCCCATCTTGTTTTGTAGACTTCTAGCATTTGCATACAAGCATTTTAGAGACTGTATTTTATTCATATTAATTTGGCTATTGGTAGACATGGGTAATTTGGGATCTTTAAGTTCTGTCTGCTCCATACTCGAGGGCATTTGGGCTACTTTACTCTTTTTTGGAACCTCTCTGCTTTTTGTAGTATCCTTCAAGGATACATTCTTCCGAACCATGCGCTCTTGGGCGACTGTCGACTTTCCCCTATTATCTAGTTTAAAAGCTGCTCTATCTCCTTTTTAAAGGTTAATGCCAGCAGCCTGGTTCCATCCCGGTTAAGGTGAAGCCCATCCCTTCGGAAGAGCCCCTCCTTTCCCCAGAATGTTCCCCAGTTCCTAACAAATCCGAACCCCTCATCTCTGCACCATTGTCTCATCCACGCATTGAGACTCCGGAGCTCTGCCTGCCTATTGGGTCCTGCGCGTGGAACGGGAAGCATTTCGGAGAACGCTACCCTGGAAGTTCTGGATTTCAACTTCCTACCTAAAAGCCTAAATTTAGCTTCCAGAACCTCCCTACCACATTTTCCTATGTCATTGGTACCAACATGTACCAAGACAGCAGACTCCTCCCCAGCACTATCTAAGACCTTATCTAGGTGGCGTGTGAGGTCCGCTACCTTCGCACCAGGCAGGCATGTTACCAGGCGATCCTCACGTCCACCAGCCACCCAGCTATCTACATGCCTAATGATCGAATCACCAACTATAACTGCTGTCCTAACCCTTCCCGCATGGGCACTTGGCCCTGGAGAAACCTCCTCGGTGCGAGAGGGGTTTACATCACCTGGAGGACAGGTCCTAGTTACAGGATCACTTCCTGCCACACCAGGGTGATGCTCTCCTGTCACGTGACCTCTCTCCTCCATGGCAACAGGGATGCTGCCAGACTGGAGGTGGGACTTCAGGACTATATCCCTGTAGGTCTCGTCTATGTACCTCTCTGTCTGTCTTATGTTTTCCAAGTCTGCTACTCTAGCCTCTAGAGAACGGACTCGTTCCCTGAGAGCAGAGAGCTCCTTGCACCTAGTGCACACGTAAGACCTCTCACCAGCTGGGAGAAAATCATACATGTGACACTCAATGCAAAAGACTGGAAAGCCCACATCCCGCTGCTGGACTGCTGTCTGCATCTTACTTTTAAGTTTGTGTTTAGATCTTTAAGTTCTATATGTACTAAAGGGTGCAATGGATATTTATACCACTAAAACTCTACCTAAGAAGTTTAATATACCTTGTTCACCTGAAGCTTAATTAATCTCAGGTCCTTGGTGTATGACTGATTTGGGTAATGAGCTTCACCTGAGAGCACCTCCTGTCTTTTAAGGTGTGCAAGTACCTATAAAGCTGTGATTTTCCCAGGGGAGGGAGGGATATAACACTTATTAAAAAAGGGCTGCTACACAGTACCTTGTCCTGTGCTGCTGAGGAAAACTATATTCTGATTTGATTTAAATTATAGCTCTTTGCTGCTACTAGGCTCTAACCTATTATAAAATTTAAACTACAAGCTCTCTGCTGGATTCTAAATTTAACCAGAAAGCTCTCTTAGTTTCAAATTAAAACACAGAAAAGTACTTTGCTGATGCTAGGCCCTGAGTGACTATGAAATTTAAACTACAGCTGTCTACTGGGTATGAAAGGTAACCAGAAAGGTCTCTTCTGTGTTTTTAAATTGAATCTTAAACTGTTGCTACTAGGCCCTGACTGATTTAACAAAAAAAATAGTGGGTTCACAGATTAATTAGCTTTAAAAGAAAAAAAATTCCTTTCAGAAAATTCCCAGAAGTATATACTCACAATTTCAGATTTCTCTCCAGAAGTAACAGCCCCCCTTTCCAGTCCTTCAAGTTAGAGGCGGGATGATAATGCATGGAGGAAGTGGGATTACGTTTAGGATTTTTAAGCAGAGGATGTATCAACGCTGTTTTCCAAAGAGAGGGAGAGATCCCAGAGGAAAGACTATTTGAGAAAAAGAATAGAGGGAAGAAGAGCGAGAGAAGGTTCAGGAATCCAAGTGAGGGGGATAGGATCAAGACTAATGAAAGTTTTCTGGGTGTTGGACAAAAACTTCTTAAGGTTCTCTAACTCAACGTTTTTGAACGTTGTCCATGCAAGACAGTGAGGAGGAGAGAGAGTATCTCCATATAACATAAATACATCCTGATATGGGAATTGAGAAGCAATCTGAGTGACTTTAGTATGAAAATAATCCGCCAATTGTAGTGATGTCAGTTGGATTCCGTTATTATTAGAACAAGTGACCGGTTGAAGAAGATGAGAAATCACCGAGAATAACTGCTTAGGATAATTAGAGGAGGAAGAAATAAGCTTATCAAAGTAGCTCTTCTTTGCAGAGGTAATTGCTGATTTATAGTATGAGGTAAGGTGTTGAAAAGTGGATAACGTTGATTTGGTGGGATTCCAATACCAAAGACATTCGGCCCTAAGAAGCTGCTGACGTAAGAGCTGATGTCCTGAATGATATCACAAGTTCCTACGAGTGGCTGGTTGATCATTGCAATGACAAAGGAATACAAGCATATCTAAGGTGGTTTGAAAGTAGTGCCCCAAAAGATGCACTTGTTCATCTACAGATAAGGATGCAAAAGAGTCAGAGAAGAGAGAATTTGTGGAGGGAAACATCAAGAAGGTCTTAGAAGTAATTGATCTCCGGAAAACAGTGATATTCGCTGAGACTAAAACTGAAGATGGTGCTGATAAGGATTTGGGTGGGCATGACAATTGAAAAGGCACAAGCAAATGGTCAGTCCAAGGATATGGTATTGGAGAACAAGTTGTCATCATGGTAGCAGTAGAGGGAGAGCTCATAATGAGATCAAGTGTTTGCCCCGCTACATGAGTTGGGAACAAAACATGTTGTTGCAATGGCAGGTCTGAGATGAGTGAAAGTGATGGTCTCGTGGCCTATTGGGATTATATATGTGAAAGTTATAATCACCCAAAATGAGAAGAGAAGAATTAGTTGTGGAAACCTTGGTCAGTGTAGCTACCAGCAGATCCCAGAGAGGGGAGGAGGACAACAAAGAGGGAGGTACATAAGACAAAAGTAGAGTAAGATTATACGGTGGGGGGATGTGTGCTAAAAGGGATTCGGGATAATACTGAGTGGAAGAGGGAAGTTCAATGATCCCAAGTGACTGGCGAAACAGGAGGGCCACCCCATCTCCTGACCTAGATGAATGGGAGACAGATAATAAATCAAAACTAGGGGGTACACAGCGATATAAATAGGCCTCTTCTCCCTCCTGTGTCCATGTTTCAGTCAAAAATAATAGATCCAGAGACTGATCAAGGATTAGGTCATAAATTAATGCCAATTCAGATCGTATTGAAAGCACATGACAAAATCAATGGTGTACTAGTCAAAGTTGGATTCAGAGGGTCATGAGTGCCAGCAGTGGTACGGCAAGGAATGAGAACGCGAGGATAAGCCAACAGACTGCGCCAGAGTAATGGACGATTACCCCATAGAACTGGGATGGAGAAAAGCCATAAGAAGGTGAACAAAGATAAAAAGGAAGATTTGCATCAGGTTTTATGTCCCAGAGACTGGAAGGGACCCAGAGATAGAGGGAACAGTTGTAGAGGGGACAGCTGCCAGCAATAACAGTACAAGCTAGCACAAGTAGTATATAATGATGGAGCAAGGCTGGCGCTACCCAGTAAGTCGGGTAAGCGTGGCAGGAGGGCGCAGTTGCTAGCTGCCCGCCACCCACAGTTAAAAAAAAAAAAAAAAAAAAAGCAGCCGCGGGAACATTTCTCTGTTCCCGCGGCTCTGCTAACTTTTAAACTGCTGGGTTGTGGAGTTTCTAATGGCAAGAATAAGCATTTCCTGTTAACAGAGCCACAGGAACAGAGAAATGTTCCCGCGGCTGCTTTCTTTTTTGAAGGATGAATCTGAGCAGACACAGGAGGGAGAGGGGGGCTGAAAGGGAGCAGACACGGGGGGGGAGCTGGAAGGGAGGAGGCACAGGTAGGGAGCTGAAAGGGAGCAGATACTGGGGAGCTGGAAGGGAACAGACACGGAGTGGGGCTGAAAGGGAGCAGACATGGGGGACTACAAGGGAGCAGACACTGGGGGGGGAGCTGGAAGGGAGCAGATACGGAGGGGGGCTACAAGGGAGAGACACAAGGGGGGGAGCTGGAAGGGAGCAGACACAGGGGGGGAGCTGAAAGGGAGCAGATACTGGGGAGCTGGAAGGGAGCAGACATGGGGGGGGGGCTATAAGGGAGCAAACACAAGGGAGGGGGAGCTGGAAGGGAGCTGACACCCAGGGATAGCACTGGAAGGCAGATGGACAGAGGAGAGGGTGACTGAAAGGGAACTGACATGGAAGGGGGCTCTGGGACTGGAGGTTTGCTGATACATGGGATGATATTTGGACTAGAAGGGGCTGGACGATGGAGAAGGAGGGAGACTAAAAGAGAATAGACACCAGTGGCGGTACTGAGAATGCAAGGGGGTTGACACTGGAAGGTACTGGGAGGGGAGGCTGTAAAGGATGCTGATACTTGGGAGGGTTACTGGGACTGGAAAAAGGCTGATGGAAGAAAATGAAGAAAGCAAAAAGGAGAGACAAGAAATGGCAGATGGACTATAGACCATAGAAAACGAGCTAAGAGAAGATAGAGTAAAACAGAAACCTCAGATCGGGACCAGCATGATCAAAAATCATCAGACAACAAAGGTAGAAAAAAAATTATTTTCAATTTAGTGATTGGACTTTGCTCTATCTTTATATTTCAAACAGTATGGGGAACTGTCTCTCTTATCTGGTGTGGCACCACATGTGGAGTCTGGCTTCTTGGGGTTTCATTTTAATTTTTGTCTACATATTTTTATTTTTACTTTAGATTGTGGTCACTTATTCTGTACTTGGTGAAGGTCTGTGTTCTGAGTGTGCGACCAAGGCCATGTGTTCTGTTAACATGGAGTTTGTATGTAGGGATCTGTAGTATAGTAATTTGACTTGGTGTATGGAGGTTTTGGAGCCCATTTCAGTATTTGTAGTGCTGCATTTTTCTGGGTAGGCCCCTTGTTTGAGTTTTGGAAGTGTATGCTGGTATGGTATGGTAGATTTGACTTTGTAGATTTTCAGTGACTTTTGCAGTATTTTATAATAGTTCACAATATGCCTGGTACTGGAGAATGTTTGTTAGTGAGATGACCAGAATCAGATTTTATTTTTTATTTTTTGGACTATCACAGCCTGTTTGTATGATGCTAAGTATTTACTGCTAAGTATTTTTATTTTGGTTGTGCATTTGCTCTTTTGCTGCAATTTTCTTACAACACTGGATTTGAAGGAGAAATACTAATATCGCTTGAAAAGAGTTCACAAAGCAGTTTTGGGAAAAGGGAAGGTAGGGTGCAGCCAAGATTAATAATAATAAGGAAGGGGTGCCGATTTATAGGTTGCAGGGGGGCACTAGAAAACCCTAGCACCGGCCCTGTGACGGAGAGAGTGTATTTGGCACAATTTCTCCAGAAGTCCTACGGATTACATCAGCTTCAGTAGCAGGCATCCGATGTTGTGACCTTGTTGCTGAGAGGGTTCTATTATCTTTGTTGGAGGATGGATTGAAGTCCGGTGTACTTCAAACTTTGTTCCATGCCTAAGGGTCATGCCCAAGGGCTCTTTGGCTTGGCCCTTAGGCATGGGCTCGCCAGGTGCAGGCGCGCCAAAGAGCACTGCCATTTAAAGTTCCGTGAAGCTGGAGACTGGCCCAACAGGCAGGGGGGGCAGCTCATGCTGAAGCACCAATGAAAATGATGATAGCTGATGTGGTTTGAAAGTCCTCTCTCTGCGCTGCCCACTTACTTATAATGAATAGTTATAAAATAAGAGAACTAGTCTCTTCTTCTTGGATACTGAACT
The DNA here is from genome assembly GCA_033557465.1 of Ichthyophis bannanicus. NCBI lineage: Eukaryota > Metazoa > Chordata > Amphibia > Gymnophiona > Ichthyophiidae > Ichthyophis > Ichthyophis bannanicus. Next base: position 176,577,188 of record CM066044.1, read on the forward strand.
GGTTTATCTAATGGTAGAGTACTGCCTTGGGAAAACTCAATAGGGAAACAGTACAAATAAATAAAGCAATCGCACCAATAGCTAAGACTTCTTTATGTAATGCAATAATTGTTTTCTTCCTGGCTTATGTTTGACGGCACAGGTCTGGAAAGCTTCAAACTCTACATGCCCAAAAACAAAGACCGTACATTGAGAAAATACAAATGAAGAATGCTCACTCTGCCTTGCAAAAACACAAAGAATACCAAAAATGTGCCCCTAGCATATCTCACCTGACCCCTCTTCCAAGATCTCAGAAATGTCCATTGTTAAAATGGGCATCACTGCCCCTTCACGAGCTTCAGTCCTTCTCCCAGCTGGAAGAAAAAACTTCCCAAGTGAAGGAACAGCATTATCAGATATTGTCAGTATGTTATGAAGACATCTCTTGAATGCCTCTACAGGCAACACAGGAGAACACACCATGAAGCTTCAAAGTAGTATATTTAAAACATATAGGAGAAAGAAACATCTCAACATATTGAACTCGTAGCCTGAGGACATGGAAAAGTACTAATACTATTTAGAGATAGATGGATTTGCTTGATGTTTGAAAATTTTGAACCAGTGACTGAATTGTATAGGCTAACCTAAGAGACCACGTATCTCACAATCTTAGAGATTTTCTCATCTCAAAGCCCAAATATTCTGAGGCTCATATAAATGTAACTTTAATGTGATTGTCATTTTTGAAGATATTTCTAAGCAGACAATATATAAATTGATAAGTTTATTGTTAACTTGTGAGATAACTGTATACAAATAGAAAATGTGGTTAAAGCAGATAGTGTAGCTGGGTTTAAACATGGTTTGGACAAATTCCTGGAGGAATAGTCCATAAACCATTATTAAGATAGTCCAATCCATGGGGATAAGTAGCATGGAACTGACTACTTTTGAGATATCAGTTACTTGTTACCTGGATTGGTCACGGTTGAAAACAGCACAAGAAAAAAGTGGGAGGATGACAACCCTTACCAATAAAGGTCCACAACAAAAGGAAAAAAGGGGGAGGGGTTAATGAAATTGACACAGACTAGATTTATTCAGCCCAACATGATCATGTTTTGGCATGATATGTTGTGTCATGGGCAATTGTTGCAATCCAAGAAAAAAATATGTATAAAACCAAATCATGGCAACAGCACGAAATCAAGGCATGAGGCGAAGCAGAGTGAATCTTTCCAACTGAAATGAGTGCTGAAAGATGTCCTCAGTAATCCCAAACTAACTCTGTCCTCTCTGCCAGAAGGGAAACAACTTCCCTCACTATCGCAGACACATCTAGTCTGTTTGGGTGCTGATTGCTCAATGACTGACTTCTGCAGGAGCAGACTTCTCATTTCCCACAAACCTACTTGGCTGTTCCACTCCTATCTAGAGACTGATATCTACACTTTCACCACCAACTGCTGAAGCCACAGGGTTTCTGCCAGAAGTTATCCCCAGTGCCAGAAGAAGTTCATGAGTGTCCAGGCTTAAGATATCAATTTCCTGCCCATCAAGTGATTCTGAGCCCTTCTTGGCAAGGGCTTCTCCAGATACTAACAAAGGGGAAGTGCGAGATGCCCCACAGCAGAGGTCTATGAAAGTACCGCTGACCCAGCTGCACCTCAGGACCTCTCCTGAAGTTTATCCTTACAGTTCTGCAGCATTGAGACAGACTAAAATGGTAGAGGTGAAAATAAAAGAGAAAATGAGAAAATTAAGGGCAATGGGGAAAGAACCTCCAGTAAACATCATGAACGTCATGATGGATCTCTGTTTTTCCTCTTTTCACTAAAGCAGAAACAAGGTCCATTGAGTCTGCATCCTTTCTCCAGCAAATCCCAAAAAGTAGGTCTATTCCTCATAGCTTATTTTCAGGGATGAGCAATGGCTTTCTCCAAGTCTATCTGGCTGATAATTTGTTATGGATTTTTCCTCCAGGAAGGTGTCCAAACCTCTTTTGGACCATTTGCTTAACTCAGCACTATAGTAGGAAAAAATCACTTTCTGGCTTTTTGTACTGTAGATCTTCAGCCTTCCTGAATAATTGCAAGATCAGTCTTTATGCTTGAAATTCATTACGTCTCAGTACATGGTCTCTCTCCTTGTTTACCGAAGTACTCAGGAGTGTAGTGAGCTCACAAAGTGCTTAGGAATAGTGTCTGCAGCAAAGAGATCTATGACGGCTTTCTGAATATTGCCAGTTTCATAACCTAGTATTCCTGCCATTCTGCTAAAAAAGCAGCTTGCCTCTGGTGAAGACAATATTAGTGATTTAAAGTCTGACAACCACTATAAAAGATGAATAAGAACAATTGTCTTGATTATCTACATTGATTGATTCCTGTCTTATTTTATAAAGGCCATCTGTCTTTCAGCAGTGCCAGTTCTGATCACTGCTTCCCAAAGGTCCTTTCTTCACAGCTTCCAGCTCCGTCTGTCTTTTTTTTCTAATTAGGTGCCTAAGGTACAATTGCCTGTTTTTATTGCATTGAGAATGGCTGGATGATCATCTGCCTCCTGTACCTCTGGGAGGATCATGGTGAGGACTGAGTTGAAGCCGAGGTGGTGCCATCTTTAGCCATCATAAACCTGCCCTAGTTTACTGCTGCAGAAGAACTTTTGCTGATCGTTTCAATTCTGGTGGGGATATCATTGAATTTCTGGCAGGCTGAGATTACTGGTTGCATAGCTACAGAAGGGGAAGGATTTTAAGGCAGCTTGAGTGGGAGCGGAGCAAAGCTGATCCACACACTACTTCACCATCATGCATTTGCACTAATTTTCAAAGAGAATGTCCACGAGCACTTTGGAACTTCACACTACTTCACCATCATGCATTTGCACTAATTTTCAAAGAGAATGTCCACGAGCACTTTGGAACTTCTCAAAGGTACAGAGTACCCATGGGACTGCTACACCCGTGTTTTGTGTAGATTTTGCAAGGAAAGTATGTGCGTAGACATGAAAATAAAATTTACATGCTACTTTCCTCACCTAACCTAAATATATTACTGGGAATACCTCTTTTAAATGCAGCTAAAAGTACATGCAGTCTGGAACCAAGTTATCTTGAGAGAGGGTAATTTTAAGGCAGTTAACTTTAAATTATTAAGAATAGACCAAATTTTCAAAGGCATCCCTCACTTGTTTTGCAGCTTGTCGTGCTGTGAGGGCTTGTGTGCATCAGTTATGCTGAGAGCTAAGCTAACTACGGCAGGGTCTCCCAAGATAGACAGGTCTCAGCTGAGGTGACAGACTAAGACAAACCACCTATCTGGGCAGCGGTAGAATGGGACGGTGTTGGCGGCAGAGGATCACATTTCTGTGACAACACTAGAATTACCTGCACGAAAGAAAGGCCTGGCCAATCTACTTCTGTATCTTGCCACAAAAACCCAATGGATAGTCATAAAACAAATTGTACTATAGTGCTGGAAGATGAGATCCCCAGGTTGGAAGGCACCCAACTGACTACTGGGGATGAGCTGAAGACTTTTCAGAGAAAAGCCAGCATTTATGATGTGGTTGGATCAAAGCCCTCGATGTCAGACTGCTGATGTAGCTGTGCATGAAATGAGTCAGAAGTTGCAAAGACATCTTACATATTGGGACATGGAACGTATGAAGCATGAACCAAGGGAAGTTGGAGGTGGCCAAAAATGAAATGGAACGTGTACAACTCGATCTGTTGGGTGTCAGTGAATTGAAATGGACTGGCATTGGGCACGTTGCATCTGATGATCTCATGTCTGCTATGCTGGAAATGAAAGACAAAGAAGAAATGGCGTTGCATTTATAATTAAAAAGAAACTTACAAGAACTGTAATGAAATACAGTGCAATCAGTGCGTGCTTAATTTCTATTTGTCTATGAGGAAAGCCCATCAACACAACTATAATTCAGGTATATGCCCCAACAACAGCTGAAGAAGAGGTTGATGAGTTCTATGAACAAGTACAAGCTGAAATTGACAGAACATGCAAACAGGATATCCTGATAGCCATGGGTGACTGGAACGCAAAAGCTGGCAACAAAGAAGAAGGCAAAGTGGTTGGAAAATATGGACTTGGCAAAAGAAATGAAGTTGGAGAAAGACTGATAGAATTCTGCAAGACCAATGATCTATTCATCTCAAACACCTTCTGCCAACAACACAAGTGCCGACTGTACATGTGGACTTCACCCAATGGATTGTCCAAAAATCAAATTGACTACATCTGTGGAAGTCAACAATGGAAAAGCTTGATAACATCAACAAAGACAAAACCTGGAGCTGACTGTGGTACAGATCACCAACTATTAGTATGCAAATTCAAGCTAAAGTTGAAAAAGAGCAAGCCACTCATAAATATAGCAAAATATGACCTTGAGAATATACCACTGGAATTTAAAGACTGCTTGTGAAATCAATTTGCTGCTTTAAATACAAATGACAGAGCTCCAGAAGAGTTATGGAAAGACATCAAGAAGGTTGTGTTGGAAGAAAGTGAAGTCTCTACAAAAGGTGAAAAAGCAAAAACGGTCAAAATGGATGACTAGAGAAACTCTGAAAATTGCTGAGAAATGCAGAGAAGCTAAAGCCAAAGGACAAAGAGAGGTAATCACAGAACTCAAGAGATTTCCAACGTGCAGCAAGACAAAATGGTAAAGGGGATGGAAGAATGCCGCTATGAAGAGGGGCTAAAAAGGTTAGGGCTCTTCAACCTGGAAAAGAGACGACTGAGAGGAGATATGATAGAGGTCTATAAATTAATGAATGGAGTGGAACGGGTAAACGCAGATTGATTGTTTATGCCATCAAAATACAGAAAGTCTAGGGGACATGCAATGAAGCTACAGGGTAACCTATTTAAGACTAATAAGAGAAAATATTTTTTTCACTCAACGCGTAATCAAACTATGGAATTCATTACTGGAGGAGGTAGTAAAAGTAGTGTAGCTGGGTTTAAAAAATGTTTGGAAAGTTCCTTGAGGAAAGGTCCATAACCCATTATTAAAGAGGACCCAGGATATCCACTGCTTGCCCCAATACAAGCATTATGGAACCTGTGTCTTTTGGGAAAACTGCTAAGTACTTGTGACCTAGATTGGCCATTGTTGGAAACAGGATACTGGGCTTGATGGACCATGATCTGACCCAGTATGGCATATCTTATGTTCTTAAGTACTATAATGATGCATGCAAGGAAATATAATCAGAACCTATTAGAGGAAGAACAGGATTGGCTTTCCTAAAGCTACAAGAGTTAAAAAAAAATTCCAGCCTCGAATTGGAATGTTACAAGATGCTCAAGGATCCATGTTGAATAATGCTGGGAAGATCAAGAAAAGGTGGAAAGAATATACACGTCATTATACCATAAAGATCAAGTGGACCAACAGACATTTCAACCTGTATCTTTATGATCAGGAACCATTGGTGATAAGGCTTTCAATGCTGCTTCAACGTCTTATTTTTTCAAAGAACAAAGCACTGGGCATTGATGGCATTCCCACTGAAGTATTACAGAAATCAGATGAAGCTGTTGCCATACTTACAAGACTCTACTAGGAAATTTGGAAAATAAATTCATGGCCAACGGACTTGAAAAGATATGTGTTTATACCAATACTGAAGAAAGGTGATCTGACTGATTGTGGAAATTATTGCACAATTGCTCTGATTCCACATGCCAGCAAGATTCTACTCAAGATCATTAAGCTACAACTATACCTGGAGACTACAACTATACCTGGAACGAGAATTGCCTGAAGTGCAAGCAAGTTTCAGGAAAGGGCGAGGAACGAGAGACATCATCGCTGATGTGAGATGAATCCTTGAAAAGACAAAAGAATACCAAAAGGATATCCATATGTTTTATTGACTACAGTAAGGCTTTTGACTATATAAACCATGAGAAACTCTGGGCCGCATTAAGAAGCATAGGTAAACCAGAATACCTAATAGTTCTCTTGCACAACCTTTACATTGATCAAGAAACAATAATTTGAATGGAACAAGGAGAAAAAGATGGTTTAAAATCAGCAAAGGTGTACAATAAGGCTACATACTTTCCCCCTACCTGTTTAATTTATATGCAGAACAAATCATCAGAGAAGCAGGACTGTTTGAAGACAACCGAGGTATGAAGATTGGTGGAAGACTCATCAACAGCCTTCACTATGCTGATGATATCACATTACTGGATGAAAATGAAGATGATCCGAAACATTTGCTTCTCAAGATCAAGGAACATAGTCTTAAAATGGACCTGCACCTTAATGTTAAAGACAAAGATCCTGACAACTGGCAAAATGAATAAGTTCATCATTGATGGAGAAGAAATTGAAATAGTTGAGAACTTTAACATAATTGGATCAACAATCAAAGAAAGGACAAGTGGTCAAGAAATCCGATGATGCATTGCTCTTGGCAGAATGGCCATGAAGGGCCTAGACAAGATTCTCAAGAGCCATGGTATTTTCAATAACATATGGATGTGAAAGTTGGACAGTGAAAAAGATAGGCAGGAAGAAAATTGATGCCTTTGAATTATGGTGCTGGCAACGAATACTGTGTGTATCATGGACTGCCCAAAGAACAAACCAGTCAGTACTAGAGGAGATCAAATCTAAGCTTTCCTTAGAAGCTCAGATGACAAGACTTCGACTTTCATACTATGGATGCATCATGTGAAGAGAGAGAGCATTCGAGAGACATAATGCTTGGCAAGGTAGAAGTTCAATGCAAAAGAGGAAGGCCGGCAATGAGATGGATCGATAGAGTGGCATCCATAGCTGATGTTATTGAATCAGCAATGAGTCGCTTGACTGACGACTGAACACAGTTTAGGTGAACTATCCAGAGGGTCACCATGAGTCGACACCGACTCGATGGCACTTAACTACAACAACATTCAAAGGTATTTACACTGTTTAAAATCAGTAAACCATGTAAATGCTGTGATGGGGGATATTCAGCGACACTAACATGGTTAGAGCCACTGGATATCCACAGATTCTGCCGCTACATACTGACGCTATCTATGTAGAATCAGGGCATGTCACGGGCATTCCGGGGTGGAGTGGAGGTGGCTCCCATTGCTAACCAGGCAGCAGTGATATTGACCTACTGCCCAGTTAGTGGCCCGTGGGTAAAGGAGGCGTGGGAAAAGCTGGCCTTTCTTTACTTGTGGGAGCTAACTGCGCAGCGGCTCAATATCACCGCTGCCCAGTTAGCGTCTGCACCATGCAGAGCATGGCAGCAGACCCAGATATTCAATTCCGGTGGCCGGATATTGCCCCAGATTGAATATCTGGGGCAAAGGTTCAGCGGCAATGGCTATGTGCCCAGCACAACTGAATATTGGGCCCAATATGCATACATGGCTTTGAAAATTGTCCACCCCCAAGGGTAGTACCACAGGCCTATTTTTCTTCAGTTTTATATAAAGTTGTGTAGTATCTAATATGGATGATTGTCTTTCCTGTGAAATTTCTCCTTTCCTTTATGCTTAATTATGATGTGTTTTTACTAGCATTCCATTTCAGGAAGTGCCCCTGCTGTGCCCCAGAGCATGTTGGTAATGGAGTCACTTACAGGTCACAGTGCTTGAGGAATCTGCAATATAAAAATGGATAAAGTCAGGAGTAGGGTGCAACAGGTAAATAGGGAAAGGCTGTTTATCCTTTCAAATAGTATTAAGCCTAGGGGACACTCCATGAAACTAACAGGTAGCCAATTTAAAACAAATTGCAGGAAGTATTTTCTCATGATCCAATCAAGCTGTGGAATTTGATGCTGGAGGATGAAGTCAAGGTTTCTAGTACAGCTGGAAATTTGGACCAGTTAGAGAAAAAGTCCATGAACAGTTGTTAGATTTGGGAAAGCCAAAGCTTATATCTTGGAGAGAGGGCCAAAGAATGGATTTACTCTTTTTGATCTGATGGGTACTTCCTACTGACCGGATTGGCCAGTATCAGAGACAAGATGCTGAGCTAGATAGACCCCTGGTCTAAACAGCATGGCACATCTTCGGGCATGTTTACTAAAGGTTAATGTGTGTTATTTTAGAAGCTCTATTGTAAACATGCCCCCTTATATTCTTGGTGGGCAGCTCGGCTAGAAAAATCATTCACAATATCACAGTATTACTCAAAAATATGAGCAGCTATTCCTTTACCAGCAATCAACTCCTATTCTAGCTGCATAATTTCAGCCTTTCCATTACCATCTACTACACCTGTTTATTCACACCTTCACAAAAATATAACAAATTAGTAAGACAAGACTTTCTTTTGATAAATCAATGAGAGAAAGTCAACATGGATTTAGCCAAGGGAAGTCTTATCTTATATTTCTGTTATTTTTTTAAGGTGTGAATAAACAGGTAGACAAAGCCAGATGATATAGTGCATCTGGATTTTCAGAAAGCCTTTGACAAGGTCCCTCATGAGAGAATCTTGGCAAAATTAAAAAGTCATGGGATTGGAGGAAGTATAGTATTGTGGATCAGGAACTGGTTAAAAGATAAACAGTAGAATGTAGGGCTAAATGGCCAATTTTCTCAGTGGAGAAAGGTGAATAGTGGAGTACCCCAGGGATCTGTGCTGGGCCCATTGCTTTTTAATATATTCATAAGTTACCTGGAAATGGAAATAATGAGCAAGGTGATCAAATTTGCAGATGACACAAAATTATTCAAAGTTGTTAAAATGCAAGAGGACCTTGAAAAATTGTAAGACTGGACATCCAAATGGCAAATGCAATTTAATGTGGACAAGTGCAAAGTTATGCACCTAGGAAAGAACAACCCAAACTATGGTTACACAATGCAAGGTTTCACATTAGGAACCACCACCCAAGAAAAAGATTTAGTTATCATCATGGATAATCCGTTGAAACCTCCCGCCCAGTGTGCAGCAGCGGCCAAGAAAGCAAATAGAATGCTAGGAATTATAAGGAAAGGAATGGAGAATAAAACCAAGGATATTATAATGCCCTTGTATCGTTCCATGGTGTGACCACACCTTGAATACTGTGTGCAATTCTGGTCACCAAATCTTTAAAAGGATATAGCGTAATTAGAAAAGGTACAGAGAAGAGCCACCAAAATGGTAAAGGGGATGGAATGATATCCCAATGAGGAAAGGCTTAAAAGGTTAGCGTTTTTCAACTTGGAAAAGAAACGGCTGAGGGGAGATATGATAGAGGTCTATAAATTAATGGATGGAATGGAACAGTCAAATGTAGATTGGTTGTTTACGCCATCAAAAAATATAAAGACTAGGGGGGACACAATGAAGCTACAATGTAATCCATTTAAGACTAAGAATATCATTTCACTCAACATGTAATCATTCTGAAATTCGTTACCGGAGAATGTAGTGAAGGCTGTTAGTTTTAGCTGGGTTTAAAAAGGTTTTGGACAAGTTCTTAGAGGAAAGGTCCATAAACCATTATTAAAGAGGACCCGGGAAATCTACTGCTTGTCCTGGGATAAGCCTTGTGGAATCTATGTGTCTTTTTGGGAATCTGTCAGGTACTAGTAACCACTATTGGAAACAGGATATTGGGCTTGATGGACCTTGGTCTGACAGAGTATGGCATTTCTTATGTTCTTATGTACCAAAACAACATGCATGTGGCAGGTTGCCATCCTTTAAGAAATTAAAGAACTTGGATGGGGCTGACCTTTGTATGGGTCAGAAACTGTACTTGGGTAGACAGAAGTCAGGATCTGAAACTTGCAAGTAGAAAGAGGTAGAGTAGGAACTGGAATCAGAGCTTGCAGGGAAGTGGGTTTTGCAAATGGAGCAGGAACCAGACATGAACCAAAACCGCAGGGACTGAATCAGCAAACTGGTCACAAGAATTGAGCAATGATTGGAAGCCAACTGTAGTTGGCCTGGAGCAGAAACTTGACACCAAGGATTCTTCATACGGCGCATTGTAGTGTCTTTTTGATTGGAGGAGTCAAACAATCCAATTTCCAGTCCCGCCCCCAAACTCTCTAGTTGCTGATGCTGTGTTGGCAAAATATTGGTGGGGCCTGGCCCCTGTGGCCCACCCCATTCCACTGCCTAGGCATGGAGGCTCGAGAGTAAGTGAACTAGTTAGTTTCCTGCAACCCTTTTAACTGAACCCCAGCCAATCCCTAACACGTAGGAATGTGGTCTGACCAGGCATTTTTCTTATTGCCGTTGCTTTTGCTAGATTTCTAAGTGGCCTAATCCTGAACAGCCAGGTTGATCTCTATTCAAACCTGTCATTGGGGCCTTGCCATGACAGCTTGCCTCTTTTGTTGTGAAGCACTGTAACATTATCTACAGTGTATTATGGGAATTTAGGGAACATGGAAAATTGAGAGAGCAGTTCTGATATCATCATTTTATTGGCATTTTGATGATCAAGTCTTATCAAACGAGATATGAGAAGGGACTTCCAAATGGATGATGAAGTGATCAGACACAAGACTGGCAAAGTGACACCCAGGCAGAGACTTATCATTTAAAGAAAGAAGTCTCATATCTGAAGATGAAATCCAAGGATCAGGAGAATGGAGATCATTGGTCAAACATTCAGATATTTGGGGCCCCTGAAAGGGTAGACTCACCAGATATGCTGCACTTAAAACAAAACAATTTATATCCACCTACATACTAGGAGTGGAGGAGTAGTCGAGTGGTTAAACACTGTCTTTGATATCCCAGAGACCAGGGTCTGATTCCCACTGGCACTCCTGGTGGCCTTTGGCAAGTCACTTAACCCTCCATTGCCCTGGAAGAAAGGCCTGGCAATCTACTCCTGGTCACACTGACAAGAAATCCCAGGAGCTGCTAGGTCACCAGGAGTCAGCATTGACTCAAAAGGCACACATTGTTGTATTTAATACTAGGCGAGTATCAATAAAACATAAGTAATAAAAACAAATAACAAACTCCATAATATAGGGCCCAATATTTGAAAGGCATTTACACGGTTTACAGCCCAGTAAACCATGTAAATGCCTTAAATCGGGATATTCAACAGCACTTACAAGGTTAGTGCCATTGAATAGCCCCTTCTAACCCCGCTATATGCCCCAATACTATGTGGTTTGCATTGGTGCATGTTGGGGGCGGAGCAGAAGCAGAGATTGTCACTAAACGGGTAGCGGTGATATTGCATGCTGTCTGGTTAGCGACCTATGCCTCAGATAAGCGAGGAAAAACCCCAGAAACGGGCCTGTCCTTTCAGCGGTTGTCGTTTGTAAGGAAACATCTCCCATTGCAGTACTAAGGGGAGGAGAACTTAAATATTCCTTACCAGGTGAAGCACTTGGAGCAAGTCCACACTATTGTTCCTTGTTCCAAAACTGTCTCTTCTGTAATTCCAAGCTCACCAGTGCTAGTGTCAGCGGGGGGCGGTAATCCTGAATCTCATCAACCCAGCAGTATAGTGAAAACAGCCCTCACAGGGTGCACAAACGCCCCCCTCCATCAGCCCCACCACTTGCATGGGCACACCATCAGGATTCCTCACAGCCAGGTGTTCCAAAGTCTCCACCCACACAGAGTACAACAGAGGCCTTGCTCTCTGCAGCTTGCTTCACAGGATTGACCTGCAGGTGAGCGTCAAGTTTCTGTTGTCGCAGGGTATTCACAGGACCAGCCTTAGGAGATGTTGGCCAGCCCTTTACCCCTCTGCTTGACCGGCATTGAGAAACTTTACTGAAGGAAAAAAGAGCAGGGAAAGACCAGTGGTCTGACGCCCTCTCAAGTAATTCTCCCCACCTACCACTCAGCCAGAGGTTGCACTGTGCTTTTCAAATGCCTTTTTCATTCAACTAATTTTTAATTGTATTTAAATAAAATACATTTCAGATGGTACTGAATGTCTGTATGCATATGTCCCCCTTAAAACTCTGCGATGGCTGGATCTTCTACACCAAACTTTGTGTGAAGGTAGGTTCTTGGAGACACATCGTCTACCATATCTGAATTGTAACTTGCTGTGAGCATGGGTTTAGAAAGGTGAATAATTTAAATCCAAATCACTTTTCAAAGTTGGGGAATTATTTTGGAAGGATGTGCAAGAGTGGGCAAAGTTGGCACTTCCCCTTCCGCCCCTCCCCCCCCCCCCCCGAAATATGTCTTCCCTGCTTATGTTTGAGACGACTATATTTTTGAAACAACTAGACCTAAGTCTATCAAATTTTATTTATTTAATTGAACTTATATACCGCCTTTCGGAAATCAAAGCAGTTTACAGTGGTTTATGTGGAGATAGAACATCAGTCTACTTTTCAAAGTTAGTGAATGATTTGCAGTGTTTAGGAAAGGAACCACTTTTTCTATAAGACTTGCCTGATGAAAAGAGCTGATTTTACTTTGTGATTCTTTGCTTTTGATACTATTAAGCCATGACTTTCCCCCATATTCATCAGAACAGAACTGAGTTCACAGACTGCTCCCCATCCCACCCCATATCCAAGACTTAGGGCCTCATTGACTAACACTAGTTTGAGCTATCTGCAGCATGGCCCATTTTATTCCTATGGGCTGAGTGGCAGATAGCTCGAGCTAAGTGTTAGCAAAAGAAGCCCCCTTGAGGTTTGATTTAAGGATTAGGGAAACATTGCAAATCCGAGCTTCTTATCTTTCCCCCTAAACTCCCCTTCCTCCTTTCTCTATTTTTGTGGATAATGCTCTCCTCTCCCTGTTTTCTCAACTTGCAAACTTGGTCATCTCTGATTCCTCCCTCTCCTTCTCCACACACTTCCAACTAATAGCTAAAACCTGAACAACATCAGCAAGACTTACTCCTTCTTTTCTGAACACACTACTAAGATCCTTAGTCACCTCCCATCTAGACTATAAGCAACCTCCTCCTTGCTGATCTCCCTCCGAATCATCTCTCACTTTCAATCTGTTCAAAATTCAGCTGCATGGCTAATCTTCCATCAGTCTTGCTATGCTCATGTAACCCCTTTTCCCAAGTTACTTCATTGGCTCCCTATCCATTTCCATATCTAGTTCAAACTTCTCCTACTGACCTATAAATGCATTCATTCTGCTGCTCCTCACTACCTTTCCTCTCTTATCTCTTCCTACACCCATCAGGAACTCTCCTCTCCTGGCAAATGACTTCTATCTGTGTCCTTATTTTATTTTTATTTTTTATTTAGCTGTATTTATATTCCGCTTTTCACCGGGTCAAAGCGGTCAATTGGGGGATACATTTAACACGAGGGGATATGACACACATACGTTAATACTTACAGGGAACATGGACAATGGAGGGTTAAGTGGCTTGCCCAAGACCACAAGGCGTGCCTATAGGACTAGAAATCCCAGTCCCTCCGGCCTGAGATTGCTGTCCCCAGGTGGGACTTGAACCCCCGGCCCTCCGGCCTGAAGTACCTTGTCCTAACCACTAGACCACACCTCCCTCTTCTTCTCTTCCATTGCCAACTTCAGACTTCAATCTTTCCACCTTGCTGCTCCTTATGCCTGGAATACACTACCTGAGTCGGTACATCCGGCTTCATCTCTGGCCATTTTCAAATCCAGGCTAAAAACTCACCTCTGTGAGGCTCCTTTTGGGTCTTGATCTGCTTAGTCTCCTGCTCTTCAATTATGTGTTTCCTTACCATTCCCCTAGACATAACCTGGTCCCCACCTGTTGTGTTGTCTCTCTTAACTAGATTGTAAGCTCTGATGAGCAGGGACCATCTCTTACATGTCTCTGTACAGTAGCTGTGTATGCCTTGTAGCTCTTTACAAATGATGAGCAATAGTATAATGAGATATAGTTACATGCACTACCCTAATTATATGCAAATATATTTCATTAGGGATATTCTGAAAACTTGATTGTGGCCGTATATAATTTTATTGAAAACAAAAAAAGGGAGAACAAAGGGGACCAGCTGCTGCTGCCATTATCTAAGGGTGACCAAACACCAGATTATGGAAGGCTTTTGAAAATTTGTGATGAGAGCTTTTCAACCTAAACTCCAATAGGTTATCAAATTTGCAGACGATACAAAACTGTTTAAAGTTGTTAAACCCCAATAGGACTGTGGAAAACTGCAGGAGGATCTGGATAAATTGGAAGACTGGGCATCCAAATGGCAGATGAAATTTAAAGTGGACAAGTGCAAAGTTATGCACCTAGGAAAGAACAACCCACACTATGGTTACATGATGCAAGGTTCCACATTGGGAACCACCACCCAGGAAAAAGATTTAGGAGTCATCGTGGATAACATGTTAAAACCCTCCGCCCAGTGTGCAGCGGCGGCCAAGAAAGCAAATAGAATGCTAGGTATCATAAGGAAAGGAATGGAAAATAAAACAAAGGATATTATAATGCCTCTGTATCATTCCATGGTACGACCGCACCTTGAATATTGTGTGCAATTCTGTTTGCCGTATCTTAATAAGGATATAGCATTATTAGAAAAGGTACAGAAAAGAGCCACCAAAATGGTAAAGGAGATGGAAGGCTACTCCTATGAAGAGAGGCTACAAAGGTTAGGGCTCTTCAACCTGGAAAAGAGACGGCTGAGGGGAGATATGATAGAGGTCTATAAATTAATGAATGGAGTGGAACGGGTAAACATAGATCAATTGTTTACGCTATCAGAATATAGAAAGACTAGGGGACATGCAATGAAGCTACAGGGTAAACTATTTAAGACAAATAAGAGAAAATATTTTTTCACTCAACGTGTAATCAAACTCTGGAATTTGTTACCGGAGGATGTAGTAAGAGCTGATAGTGTAGCTGAGTTTAAAAAAGGTTTGGATAAGTTCCTGGAGGAAAGGTGCATAAACCATTATTAAAAAGGGACCCAGGATATCAATGCTTGACCCAATACAAGCATTGTGGAACCTTTGTCTTTTGGGGATACTGCTAGGTACGTATGACCTAGATTGGCCACTGTTGGAAACAGGATACTGGGCTTGATGGACCTTGGTCTGACCCGGTATGGCATATCTTATGTTCTTAATGAATTTCATAATATGGGCGGAAGGTAACTAAAAGATGATTTGTGAATCATTTCCAATCTTAGCTTTAATGGAGGTGGGACAGCTAGGAGATTGGCCTGCGAAGACTGGAGAGCACAATTCAGACAATATGGAATGAGCAAAGGATTTAAATACAAGGGCTACCCAATATAAAATGTATGACGGGTTATACTCAAAATCTTAAATTTTAGGCAGAAGAACACGGGCAACCAATGCTCCTCAAATAGGAGAGTAGTGACATGGTCAAAACAGTGAGCATTGTGTAGCAGTTTCACAGTTGTATTCTGCACTAGCTAGAGACGCTTTCAAATATAAATTCAAACACCAGCTAAGAGGGAATTGCAATAGTCGAGGTGTGTCAGTATGAGCGCATGTATCAGGATTCGTAAAGCCCTAGCATCCAAAGAGGGTTGAAGGGATGTGCTCTGCTTAGTGCACAAAAAAAGCTTAGGGTTACCATGGAGATATGGGAAGAAGAGGACAAAACTGTCTAGGGTGATACCCAGAGATTGGGCAAAGTCTCTGAGTGGGATCTTGATATCAGTGATTGATGGTTTGAATATGGGGATAGAATTGCATGTAAACCAGAGAGCTTTACACTTCTGAGGGTTGAGAATCAGTTGGTGAGACCATATTCAACTATCCACAGAATCCAACTGCTTATTGCACTTACTTTGAAACTCTGAATCCCATTTGGTGTTTGCAATGACAAGTTGGATGTCATCTACGAAAAGATACATTCTGAAGCCCAGGTCCTAAGCAAGAAAAGCCACTAGGGCAAGGAAACTGTTAAAAGAATGGGGGGCAGAATGGACTCCTGAAGAACACCACAGTGCAAATTGTATGGTTCTAACAATAGATCATGGATCCAGGGCCGGCCCATCCATTGAGCAAGAATGTTGTTTGCACAGGGCCCCGCGTTTCAGGGGGCCCCGCGCAAACAACATTCTGCCCATCAGCCCAGGAAAACTTTAAAAGAAAAAACTAACTTGCTGCTGCTGCTGCCGCCCTGGCAGCAGCAGAATCAAGTGTCTCCTGCGGGGCCCCTGCCCGCCCAACAGAGCCCTCCCTCCTGTCCTGTCTGGCAGAGCCCTCCCTCGATCACTCTCCTCGGCGCAGTTTTCAGAGCCGCGAAGGAGACTCTTTCCCTCTCGCGGCTCTGTTAAGCCCGCTGGGGCTGATGGGAACAGGCATTTCCTGTTTCCCATCAGCCCCGGCTGGCTTAACAGAACCGCGAGAGGGAAACCCTTCCTTCGCGGCTCTGAAAGTCGCGCCGAGGAGAGTGATTGAGGGAGGGCTCTGCCGGACAGGACAGGAGGGAGAGCTCTGTTGGGAGGAATGGGAGGGGTGCCCAGTAGTAGTGATTTGAAAAGTGACAGGGAGATGAAATGTAATACAGAAGTGGTCAGTCCATGGTAAGGGATGGGTATAAAAGGAGGTTGGGAGACTAGGGGAAGTGGCGATAAGATCAAGAGTATGGCCTGCTACATGTGTTGGCGAGAGCATGTGCTGAGTGAAGGCAAGGTCTTGAAGAAGAGTGATAAGAGCATGATCAATGGCAGAGTGAGGTGAGTGAAAGTGACGACTCCTATATCTACCTCTCTACACCTGAAATCTCTCCGGCAATCCAGGCGAGGATCTCTGCCTGCCTTTCCAACATTGCTGATTGGATATCTCACCGCTGCTTTAAATTGAACATAGTCAAAACTGAGCTTCTTATTTTCCCCCCTAAACCCTCCTCTCTCCTTCCTCCTTTCTCAGTCTCTGTGGATAACTCTCCTCCCTGTTTCCTCAACTTGCAATCTTGGGGTCGTCTTTAACTCCTCTCTCTCCTTCTCCACACACATCCAATGATAGCTAAAACCTGCTGTTTCTTTCTCTACAACATCAATAAAATTCACCCATTCCTTTCTGAACACACTACTAAGACACTTAGAGACACATTCCAACATGTGCACTGTGATGGAGCTGAAGCCATTGAAGCGATGGATGTAGAAAAAAACTCTTATGAAGCAACTGAGTTACAGAGTGTGCAATTACCTAGAAGTGCAGCTAGAGGGAGCAGGCACGAGGCTGCAGAAGTTAAGCTGACACCCAGGTTGTAGCAATGCAGTACCTAATCAAAGGCACCTGGGTAGAAAGCCAGGAAACTCCATTGGAGAACGCCTTTTTAAGCAGTGCTCACAAGGAAGCAGGGAGAGAGGATCTAAGGGGGAACTCGAGAGAGGATCTAAGAAGGAACGAGGGAGGACCTTTGAGAGAGAGAGAGAGAGAGAGAGAAAGGATCTTTGAAGGAAGGACCTGAGGAAGGAACCTCGTACACTGCAAGGCAGAGAAGCTTGGATACATGGAAAAGCAGAGCTAAGTTCCAGGGAGAACAAGCCCAGCTTAGAAAGCTCCAGAAGCCAGTCTTCAAGGAAGACGGTGACAAAGGGAGAATCTCTGGTGGAGAGAACAGCAGCAGCAAACACTACAGAGATCCAAGGTACAGTGATACTTCCTTTATTAAATGGATGCCAGGTCCTAGGAAGGCTGATAACCTAAAAAGCCATTCTGAGAAGAAGCAAAGCTGGAGGAAGTTTTGTAACCCTGTACAGAGAGGTATAGGGAAAAGCACTAACAGTTATTTGCTAAACCCAGGCCAGCAGGGCTGGAAAGTGGGAGAAAGAAATACTGAACTGCAACCTGTGTTAACCAGGAAAAGCTCAGGATTAGAAGACACCACGAGTGAGCTAGAACCCATGCAAATTGAGTTTGCAGAACCAGAACCGTTGATGCTTGAACCAATGGACTGTTCTCTGTGTATTACCGAGAGCCTGGAATCTCTTACCGAGATATAACAGCAGCACATGTTTTAAAGTACCTTTTGCTTCTGTTAAAACTGAAGGAAGAAGTTTTGTCTTGTTTTTCTTGCTGTTTGAGAAACTTGCTTGGATACAGAGAACTGTGAAGCATTTGTAACAGTTGCTGACCTTTTGTAAATATTCTTGGCACTAAACCTGAAGTAAAGTAATTCTACTTTGTTTCCTGAAGAACCTTTTGCATAACAAGGGAACAAAAACTTTTGTTTCACCCTGCTCAAGGCTCACACATCTATTTTCTTTGTGAAGAGGGACTACAAGGACCAGAATGCACTTGGTCTAAAAGTTTTTCTTTCTTCAACAAAATTAAAATGTCCACCTGACCTTTTGGCACACTGCCACTAGGAGGGGCTGTGACAGCACATGCCCTGTGGGATCATAATCAGATCTAGAGCCTGTAAGTGCAGGACAGGACCTGATTCTGATCAGCCTGCATGTACAGAGCCATGCCCGACTAACTCAGTCAGGCTCCTGAATGGAGCCGGGGTGCCATGGCGTTCGTTGCCATGGCACATTGGCTCAATTTAGGAGCTGCGATCCCCAGCCACCAACCACTCTTTCCTTTCCCTGCAGCCTGACCCCCAATCTGGCTTTCCATGTCTAGGGTCAAGCTTTACCCCTCATCTTGCCTGCACTGCTCAGGCCTGCCATCCTCCATCCAGTCTACCGACCCAGGACATACAGGGCCAACTTTAGAATTGGCCTGTACATCTGGGGTTGCGGACCGCACTGCCTGCCCTAACTCCAGCTCCGCAATGCCCCCTCCTGCCCCCATCTAAGCTTCCCTGGACAAACTCTTTGTTTGTATGGGGAGGCTTCTGACAGAGCCGGCAGGGGGATGAATAGCAAGGATGGATGCCCCAATGAGACAGAATAGACCCCTTATCCACTCCTTAGTCACCTCCTGTCTAGACTATTGAAATCTGTTCCTTGCTGGTCTCCCTCTGAGTCATCTTTCTCTCCTTCAATGTGTTCTACACTCTCTGCTGTGCAGCTAATCTTCCGCCAGCCTTGTCATGCTCATATTACCCCTCTTCGTAAGTCCTTTCATTGGCTTCCTATCCATTTCCGCATCTAGTTCAAACTTCTGCTGAGCACTATACAAATGTTCAGTATTAGTAGTAGTATTCTTGAGCTACGCCCAAGTTCACATTTCCTGCTGCAATGATCAGCTTACACATTACCTTCATCCAAACGGTTATGTTGTGATTATAATATTTTCAGCATACAGACATCATTTTGTTTCTTTTTGTCAGTTTGACATTTTAAAAATACATGGTTAGGCTTTCTTCATACTCATGTGACCCTGGAGGGGCGAATGATATGGCTGATATCTCTAAGCCATATTATAACACATAGCATTCTAGTTTATACATGAGTGAAATCTGGTACCTTTTGCATCGTCGAAGGCTTCTGGGGTCAGGAAGATTGTCTGGAAGTTTCTTACACTCCACGCAGAATTTGAAGGTGTCTTCCATTTTCTGAAACATATCAAAGTATGTATAGATCCCAAAGTCTGTAGCTGGCCTCCTACCATCAACAGCTGCCCTAAATGAAAAGAGGACAAGCCAATGATATCATAGTATGTCACTTCTTAGTATGGCTATATAGTAAATGCATGAAACAGCGTACCAATGGAAATGGTAGGGGAATGTGGTATTGGAATTCAAGAAAGCAGTTAAACACATATACCAGGGAAGTGAGGGTAAGCTGGAGATCAAATAAGTTCTGAAGCACAGATAAAGAAAATGGCAGACTACATGGGCCTCCTAACCTCCCCTGCTTTCAGATTTTTCATGTCTATTTGATTATATATATAATCAATTAGATTATCTTGCAAGCAGAGAATAATGTATTTACCTGTGGAGGCCAACGGGATAAATGAGCCACTGCAGCAAAGGGAGTAAGCTATACTAGTGCAAATAAAAGGCTTTTGAACCTACAGTGGCATATAGAGAATCCCTATAATACTAATAAAGAACTTGTACCTCTGCTAACAAGAAGGGAGCCCCTGTTATGGTAAGAATATGAACACTATACCTGTTCTGCTAATTATGCAAGTAAAAATTGCTACACACATACCTGTGTGTGTATTATATATATAATACCTGTGTGTGTATTATATATATAATATATATATATATATTGTCGTGACCCTCGCCTGGGCCAAAGGCTTACAGGCATAGGGCTGCCAATGTTTGTCCTTAAATAAAGAGTTACTATCCTTGTCTCCAGCAGGGAACTCTGGGACTTGTAGTTGATTCTTTTACTCAAAGACAAAGTAGTCTGAGACCGTTGGTTTTTAAGGCAAAACAAGAATTTTTATTTAGGTTCCCATAAGCACTAAGGATCAACACAGACATAAGGTTTATTCTCCAAGTAAATAATAACAGGAAACATATGCAACTGGAACTGAAGAAATTGAAAGAACCTTTAAACATGTGCAGCTGTTTTCAGCAAAAACCATTTCAGCAAGTAAATCACAGCTTCCTTTGTTCGTCCAGCACAGCTAAATTTCTTCATTTATCATGTGCTGCTTCGGGTATCAAACTCTAGGTTAAGCAAGGGTTCTTTACCTTAGAAGAAGTTCCTGGCATTCACATGGCTAGGTAAAACCCTGCTTCTCAAAAGCTTCTTCTGTTAACACTTTTATCACCAACTTTCAAACTTCCTTCTTACACAAAGAACAATCCATAGGAGACTCCTCAGTAACAGAATCCTGCCCAAAAGAGTCAATTTGCATTTCTTCCTGTGCTACGAAATGCTTGTCTGTCTCTGCGTTTTCATTAACTCCTTCAAGCTTACTGTTCTGTAAGAACTTCTGAATTTCCTTCCACAGCTGCTCTCCCTGATATGGAATATTTGTACCTTGAGAGTGGGGCTTCTTTCCCTGGATCAATTGCCTCAATGCTTCAATCGTGTTCAACTCTGGTTCTCTGCCCTCGGCTGGGTTCTAGTCACTTCCAGTTGTAACCGTATTCACCCACCTTCTGGCAGCTTGAATTCTCTGAGCTGGTTCATGAACACTCTGCACTGCAATCTGATCCTCGTTGTCAGCAACTCTCCCAGCCACCCATCTGCTGGTTTCTGAATTAAGAGTACCTCTCTTACAAGGACTGCTTCCTCTGTTGCTGCTTCCTTTTTTGCTGGAGCTGTTCTCCAACTCGAAATCAAACTTCCCACTTCTCCTTTTCCTCTCCTCTGAACAGGGCTTATAAAGCTGTTTCCTAACTAACACTCCCCTGTCTCTGCACAGGTGATTGTTATTACCCTCCAAGCCTGCACTTACGTTAGAGCTTGGGTGTGGCTTGGCTTCAGCAACTACGTGCTTCTTTCCTTTGCCTGCAGTCTGAACCCTGTGAATACCTTGCCTGTCTCTCACCTTAAAGGCATATTCACTGTTTTCTTCTGTTTCCCTCGGTTCAGCACAGCTCTCATCACAATATTTTTTTTTTTTAGTGCCATCAAGTCAGTGTTGACTCATAGCGACCCAGCTACCTCTGGGTTTTCTTGGCAATGTATCACCGGAAGTAGATTGTGGGGTACCACGCTACCTGCATAATTACTAGGACGGGTATAGTGTTCACATTCTTACTGACACTGATAGAGAGAGAACCATAACAGGGGTTCTAGTCCTGACAGTAGAGATGCAAGTTCTTTACCAGTATAACGAGTAAAGGAATGCCATCATTACTGGGACAGGTATAATAGTGGATACAAATATTAGGAATTGATTAGATGTGCTTTTTCCATGTTATAGAAGCTGCAGAGGCTTTTTCATACATGATTGAAAAACTAATACTGGTTCTTATGGTCTACTGTGACATAGTGTGCGCTGGACTTTCTGCCTCCTCAGTCAAGGCCTTGCAATTAACTCAAAATGTGGCTGCCTGCCTCTTATCAGAAAGTAGCTGCTATAATCTTGTTTCTACAGTTCTCCCTTCATTCCATTGGCTCCCAGTTAAGTGGCACGGAACATTTAACAGTCTTGCTGCAGTGAACATCTACTTTGGCCGGTGGCAGAGGGGCAAATTATGGGCCCCCAAGCAACACTTTTGGAAAGGGCCCCCAAAGTGAGGGGAGTATATCTCAAAAGATCAGAGAACAGCTTCAAGTGGGCCCTCTTATTGTTGTGGGCCTCCTGCAGTGCAGGTGCTGCATGGGCAAAATTTACACCATTGCCTCAGCTTTATACTGGCACTAGTGGAAAGCCAATCAGGAGCCCTCGGCAGACCTTCAGCATTGCACTCCCACTCAATTAACTTTCAGGCCCCTAAGCCCCCGCTTAGATTTGATTATTAAACAATCAGGATCATATATTATATATATTATACTTTGTTTTGTTCTAATGAGCCCAATTTTCAAATATAAGAAAATAAGAAATGCCATACTGGGTCAGACCAAAGTCCATCAAGCCCAGTATCCTGTTTCCAACAGTGGCCAATCCAGGTCACAAGTACCTGGCAGGTTCCCAAAAGGTACATAGGTTCCACAATGCTTGACCGAGGCAAGCAGTGGATTTACTGGGTCCTCTAATAATGGTTTATGGACCTTTTCTCCAGGAACTTGTCCAAACCTTTTTTAAACCCATTTACACTAACAGCTTTTACTACATGCTCCAGTAACAAATTCCAGAGTTTGATTATACATTGAGTGAAAAAATATTTTCTTATTAGTCTTAGAGGGGTTACATTATAGTTTCATTGCATGTCCCCTATTCTTTCTACTTTTTGATGGCATAAATCTACGTTTACCCATTCCATTCATTAATTTATCATATCTCCCCTCAGCTTTCTCTTTTCCAAGTTGAAAAGTCCTAACCTTTTAGCCTTTCCTCATAGAGATATCCTTCCATCCCCTTTATCATTTTGGTAGCTCTTCTCTGTACCTTTTCTAATTCCGCACTATCCTTTTTAAGATATGGTGTCCAGAATTGCACACAATATTCACAGTACAGTCGCACAATGGAACAATACAGAGGCATTATAATATCCTTTGTTTTATTTTCCATTCCTTTCCTTATGATTCCTAGCATTCTATTTGCTTTCTTGGCCACCACTGCACACTGGGTTTTCAACATATTACCACGATGACATCTAAATTGTTTTTCTTGGGTGGTTGTTCCTAATAATGGAACCTTGCATCGTGTAACTGTAGTTTGGGTTGTTCTTTCCTAGGTGCTTAACTTTGCACTTGTCGATATTATTAAATTTTATCTGCTATTTGAACATCCAGTCTTCCAAAGTTTTAAGGTCCTCTTACAACTTTTCACAGTCCTCTTGCGTTTTAACAACTTTGAATAATTTTGTGTCATCTGCAATTTGATCACCTCACTTATTCTGATTTCCAGGTCATTTATATATATGTTAAAAAGCAGCGGGCCCAGCACAGATCCCTGGGGTACTCTACTATTCACCTTTCTCCATTGAGAAAATTGGCCATTTAGCCCTACTCTCTGTTAACCAGTTCCTGATCCATAATAGTACACTACCTCCAATTCCATGACTTTTTAATTTGGCCAAGAGTCTCCTCTAATGAGGGACCTTGTTAAAGGCTTTCTAAAAATCCAGGTACACTATATCACCTTATTCTACCGTTTTTATTCACATCTTCAAAAAAATATAACGGATTAGTAAGATAAGATTTTCCTTGGCTACATCCATTTTGGCTTTCTCCCATTAAACCAGGACTATCTATATGTTCAGTAATTTTATTCTTTATAATGGTTTCTACTATTTTGCACAGTACTGATGTCAGGCTCACTGGTCTGTAGTTTCTCAGATCACCCCTGGAACCTTTTTTAAAAATTTGTGTTATATTGGCCATTCTCCAATCTTCAGATACTACAGATGATTTTAATGATTAGTTCACAGATTACTAATAGTAGGTCTGCAATCTCATCTTTCAGTTCTTTCAACACTCTCAGATATATACCATCCAGTCCAGATGATTTACTACTCTTCCGTTTATCAAATATTTGTAATACATCTTCCTGGTTTAGCGATATTTCTTTCAATTCTTCAGATATATCACCTTTAAATACCATTTCAGGCATGAGTAACTTCCCTACATCTTCTTCAGTAAAGACTGAAGTAAAGAATTCATTTAATCTCTCCGCTATGGCCTTGGCTTTCCTTAGCACCCCTTTTACCCCTCTGTCATCCAATGGACCAATTGACTGTCACAGGTTTTTTGCTACAAATGTACATGAAATCATTTTTATTATAAGTTTTTGCTTCCATGGCAAGCTTCTTTTTTTCTAATTCTCTCTTTGCCTGCCTTTTCAATGCCTTGCATCTAAGTTGCCAGTGCTTGTGTTTCCCATTTTCGTCAGTTGACTCCTTTTTCCATTTCCTGAAAGATGCTTTTTGGCTACAACAGTCTCTCTGACCTCGCCTTTGAACCATGCTGGCAGTTTTTTGGCCTTCCTTCCACTTTTCTTAAAGTTGGGATTTACTTGGGTAAAGCATCCATTTACTTGGGTAAGTGGCTTTTTGAAAACTGCTCACCCTTTCTGTAAGTAAAAGTAGCACCGTTGGTCCTGTTTATTAGTGCAAGGGTTCTCAACCCAGTCCACAGGACACACCTAACCAGTCAGTTTTTCAGAATAACCACAATGAATATGCATGAGAGAGATTTGAATACAATGGAGGCAGTGCATGCAAATTTCTCTCATGCATATTCATTGTGTTTATCCTGAAAACCTGACTGGCTAGATGTGTCCCGAGAACTGGATTGAGAAACCCTGTATTTATTTATTCTTTTATACCGCATTTCCTAGTATCAGTGCAGTTTACAGAGATCCAAATTTCAACCATATATGGAACAAGAACTGGATTACTTAAACATTTTAGGTAAAACATAGAACGAGATAACTATATACAAAATAGAGAGGTTCCACAAGGTAGTAATAGTCCGGTACATATCTTAAATTAGGGGTAGGGAGTGTTGGGAGGAAGGGATGGGCAGAGAGATTTCATAGGGGGCGAGTTAAGTGATCCCATTGAAATGTTCCATGAACAGGTGGGTCTTTATCAGCTTCCTGAAGGTTATTAGGTTGTGGGTGTCTCTGATGTGGCGTGGTAGGGCATTCCAGAGTTGCGAGGCACGTATGGAGAATGCCCTAGCGCAAGTTGTCTGGTTGGTCTTGAACAGTTTGGGAGGTAGGATTAGGTTTGATGTATTTTTTTTGGCAGTTTTCTGGGGTCTGTTATAATAGGTTGCAGGTACTGGGAGGATAACTGGTGGATTATTTTGAAGGTAATAAATAGGGTTTTGTACTTGATTCTACTGAAGAGAGATAATTAATGTGTCTCTCAGGACCTATTGCTTTACTTTGATTTCAGCTGTTCTTTGCTACCCCCAGCAGTTGCTGCTTTAGTGAACTGCTTAGTCTGTCCAATGGTTGTGCCAGGCCTGCTTTCTACCAGCCCTCGCACGTCCTTCAGTCTCAAGACCAAGTTTTGCTGCAGGTTTCCTCCTCAAGATTGGCACATAAAATGGCATGCATAATTGTGCTTTCTTGGTTTTAAGGCCTAAATTATGGAGTAGTTTGCCTATAAGCATGAGGTCAGATTTCCTTGCTGGATGTTTGTAAAAAGATGAAATTATTTTTTTTAATCTACCTTGAAAGTAGAGGTAGCCTCCATTAGATAGAAAGACTGGAATTGCCACTGTTATTTTTATATGGTTGTTCTGTAATTTAAAATCAGCTTGGGTAACCTGATAGTTTGCGCATACTAATGTTTTGTTTATATTTTGTCTATTTATTTCATAAATTTGTGATGTACCAGCTCACTATAGTCCAAGGGAAAGGCATAAATCTAACATCAAATATGTTCAAAAGTCCTCTCAAACAGAGATGTGTTCAACTTTTTATGAAATATTAGTACATCTGATGTCATATGCAGAGCTTTCCACATGGAAGGGGCATAAAGTGAAAGTGCTTGTGCACGTACGGCATGAGGTCTACCCGTTATTCCTGCTAGAACAGCATACAGATGCTGAAAAATAAGTTGAAAAGGACAAGCCGAAAGGATATAAGTGTTTATATGTGGAATGTATATGTTTAACTGGAATCCACGGACAACAGCATGATTAGAGGTCCACAGAATACAACTATCTGTAAATAAATGAATCTACGGAGGGAAGAGCTAATGGGCTAATTCTATGCATATCATGTCAAGAATGGCAGAGCTTGTAGGAGACATTCTCAGTCTCTATGATAGCGATACATTTTCTGCTGTTTGCCTGCAGGGGTCCACTCAAGTACATTTAGTTCTTCATTTTTCATTAACTTTTGTGGTCTATGTTCTGCTGCAGTAAGTCTATGAACAAGTTCACTATGGCCTACATATATAGCAGAAATGTGATCTTCATCTCCTGTGCCTACACTACTGCTGCCACAGCCATTTGCCCTAGTGCTTTACCTATTCAGGAACAGGAAACGTGCTCATGTGTGAAATGGGGTTACTTACCTATAATCCTCATAGCTCTTCATGTTCAGCTTTTGTAGGATGACCTGTGACAGTCCAGGTACATTGATATCCATGGTTTGGAAGCCCAAAGAATCCATATAGTAGCCCCTTGATGCCTCTGACATTCCTGGATTCTGCTTAGAGGGATCAGTTTTAGAAGATGGCCTCTGCTTCCTTTGAGCCATAGTGAGTTAGGGGGGGGTTTCAAGTAAGCTGAAAAGGACAAAGCAAAAGGATATAACAGCAATATAACCCCAGAGTGCACTGAAAGCAGAATATGGAGAAGCAAGTGAACAAAGCTTGTGATAGAGGTTATACTCATTCGACAGGGCTGGTGCAAGGGTACTGGGTGCCCTCGATGAACCTTTATCCTTATGCCCTCCCCGGAGATGTTGATAATTAAATTCAACAATCATGATCGTCCCAACACCAACCCTCCCACAACAATCCTCTTAAAATGCATAATTGGATGTCAAACTTTTAAATATTAAACTTTGCTTCATAGATATATATATATATATTGTGAGAGATAGCTACCTCATATGACCCTATTAGGCGGCTGCCTAGGGTGTTAAGATTTAAGTTGCCTTTGATACAAAAAGAGTCTTGTAGTCAAGTGGTAAGGCAAAAATAATATTAGGGCTTTATTCCCTGCCCTGAGGGGATATTCCTGGGATACAACAAACAATATGAAACAAAAGAACTGTCGCACAGAAAAATATCTTCTTTCCTTTAGGCACCATCAGCTGGCTGCTTTGCACACGTTCAACATAAAGATACGATATCGTCAGATAAACAAATTGTACAATCCATGGGCATCGGGTCAGAATTATAGCTGCTGTTCTCCCACTGCATTAACTCAGAGTCACTTACGACTGCATATGGGTCACACTCTTCACAGCTGCTGTCTTCCTTAAAACTCTCCTGTGAGTCATGGGCTAGCTTTTCTAGAAAGGGCTCTTTAAATCCAGGGCTCTGAATGCCTGGTATATTAAAAGCTTCCTTCTGGCTTTCCCTTCTTCTCCACGCTGGTGGAATTACTGTGTAACTTTCAGTGTCAAAGTTACTTCTGGTGCCACGCCCTTGCCTTTCAAACCAAACAGAACTTCTTGCCTTTTCTTTAGCAAAGCTAGGTTCCAACCTCTTAGCTAGGGTTGCCAACTGGCCGGTTTTTCTATGGCCAGGCCGGCTGCCGGCGCAGAGGCAAAACCGGCCCTTGAAAAGCCGGGTTTTTTGCTCTGGCCGCAAGATCGGGAGCGGCCAGAGCAAAAAAAACGGCTTTTCTCCCACCCCGGAGGGCTTCAGAGGGAGCCGGGGAAGCCCGCGCGAGGCCCCGGCTCCCTCTGTACAGCCGCCAGCGTGAAGAGCCTTTTCCTTCACGCTGGCGGCTGTTCCTGTGAAGCCGCGATTGGTGGGAAAGGTTAAAGGCAATGCCCTTTAACCTTTCCCAGCAGTCGCGGCGTCAAAGGAACAGCCGCCAGCGTGAAGGAAAAGGCTCTTCACACTGGCGGCTGTACAGAGGGAGCCGGGGCCTCGCGCGGGCTTCCCCGGCTCCCTCTAAAGCCTCAGACAGCCGAGGTTTTGGGGGGGAGGCCAAGGACTGCCTGGGCTGTGATGGGGGGAGGGGACCTGGACTGGAAAAGGGCTAGGAGGGGGGAATTTGACTGGAAATGATTTGTGATGGGGGGGGGGGAACCTGTACCGGAAAACGGCTATGGGGGGGGGGGACTTGGACAGGAAAAAAAAGGGCGGTAATGTGGGGGGTGGACCTGGACTGTAAAAGGGTTATGGGGGGGAGGGGACATGGACTGGAAATGGGTTTTGATGGGGAGGGGGACCTGGACTGTAAAAGGGTGGGGGGGGGGACATGGACTGGAAAAGTGCTATTGGGGGGGGGAGGGGACATTGACTGGAAATGGGTTGTGATGGGGAGGGGGACCTGGACTGGAAAAGGGCTATGGGGGGGGGGGAACTTGGAGGGGAATTGGGCTAGTGTGTCGGGTGGGGGAACTTGGACTGGAAATAGGCTGTGATTAGGGGGACTTAGACTGGAAATGGGTTGTGAACGGGGGGGGGGGACCTGGACTGGAAAAGGGATATGGGGGGGCAATGGACAGGAAAGAAATGGGCTGTGATGGGGAGGGGGAACTGGACTGTAAAAGGGCTATGTGGGGGGGGGGGCATGGACTGGAAATGGGTTTTGATGGGGAGGGGGACCTGGACTGGAAAAGGGCTATGGGGGGGGGACATGGACTGGAAATGGGTTGTGATGGGGAGGGGGACCTGGACTGGAAAAGGGCTATGGGGGGGGGACTTGGACTGGAAATGGGCTATGGTGGAGGGAGGGGGAACTTGGACTGGAAATAGGCTGTGATTAGGGGGGCTAGGACTGCAAATGGACTGTGATGGTGGGGGGGGCTAGGACTGCAAATGGGCTGTGATGGTGCGGGGGGACTCGGACTGCAAATGGGATGTGATGGGGGACTTGGACTGGAAATGAGCTGTGATGTGAGGGCTAGCACTGGAAATGGACTGATGAAGAGCTGGAATAGGACTGGAAATGGGCTGAGGTGGGACATGGGAGAATGGGATTAGAAGGGAGTGGATGCTGGGTGGGTCTAGAACTATAAGGGAACTGATTTTGGGGGAGGACTAGAATAGATGGGGAATGAGAATGGAGAGGGGAAAAATATTTTGTGTGGAAGAAAAGTCTATGATGGGCTGGGTATTGGGAGATAAGAGGGGCTTGAGAATGGAAGGGTGAAATTTAAACGGATGATAAAGGAATAAGGAAAGAATTGGGGGAAAGAGCAAAAGGGAAACAATCAGTATGTTAAAGCAGAAATAGAGAGAGAATGGAAAACATCTAAAAGAGAAGAAAGGACAAATGGATAGCTCGCAGAAGACACGAAGAAGAAACCAGAAGAAAGTGACTGGAGCAATTGCAACTGAAAAATAAAACGCCCAAACAGAAGGTAGAAAAAATACTTTTATTTTGAATTTATTAGCTGGAATATGTCTGGTCTGGGAAGTGTGTATTGATAACATCTTTGCGTTTTTGTTTAGTGCAAGAGGAAATTACTTTATAGTTTTATTTCTCCAGTGTTGTACATTTCATTTTTGGATTTTGGGGTTCCCAGTTTAATTATTATCTGACCAAGGAAGTTAGCCTACACGTATCCTCGGTAATTTTTGTGGGTGGGGCTGGGGGCGGGGCAGGGGTGGGACTAGGGGCGGAGAATGGGTGGAGCATGGCGAGCCACAGGTGTCGGGTTTTTCTCGGTGAAAAAGTTGGTAACCCTACTCTTAGCTGTGGTTCTGTCTCTTATAGCTGGGCTTCTGGCAGCTCTCTCCTGGGCTCTCCAACTACCAGGAATCCTAGCAGGGTCCTGGGCACGATGCTGGCTGTTTTCTGCTCTGCTGCCACACCTACTGCTTCCTTCCCTCAGTGGATTTCCTCCAGCATGACATGTGTTCACTGGATGCTGGCTTAGTCCTCCCAGGTCGCTGCCCCTACTGGCCTTCCCTGGTTCTACCCTGCAGCTTTTATCCTTGTTCTCTTTGCATGCTGCCTGGGTTTCTGAGAACAGGTGTTCCTGATTAGCCTTCCTGCTTCTAGCTACGTCAGGACTAGTGCAAGGACATTTTACTCTAATGCCTTTTTGCTTTTCTTGTGCTGAGTTTGTTTGCTGCTCAGCTAATTCTACATGTGCTGAGTTTGTCTGCTGCTCAGCTAATTCTACATGAGCTGGGTTTTTTTGCTGCTCAGCTAATTCTACATGAGCTGAGTTTCTCTGTTGCTCAGCTGCTCCCAAGGTAAGTTCCTTACTTTCCCCTAACTCCATGGGCTCTGTACCGTCTGCTGTGTCACAATATATATGTGTGTGTGTGCCCATTCCCCATGCAGGTAAAAGACTGTGCTGATGGCTCTTTGAATTATTGTGGCTGTCAGGCTTTATTGTTATGCTTTGACTGCTGCTGATCTTTGCCAACCCTCAGAAGCTGCCCTAGGCAACCACTTAGTCATGCCTGATGGTTGAGCCCATCCTGCTGTCAGATAAGCCAGGACTAAACTGGATCACTTAAACTGAAATACTAAAATAAAACAGAGAATGTATGCACACACATACTATTCACATATAGCAGCTTCCTGGCTGTTCACAAAGGAAGACTTGCCATCTGACCACATGACCAAACCCAGCATGGAAGGTGAAACAAAGAAAGGGAAGGAATGAAGTGGGATGTGGAAAGTAGGGGGGTAGACTTTAGGTGAGTCCAGAGCTGTGGGCCGCTTTAAAGTTTAGTAGTATATGCAGCCTGGGTGAAAAACTGGGTGGTGGAAACTTAGGTGAAGAGATTTTGCAGGCCAGCTTGGCCAAAAGCAAAGTCCATGGTTGATGAGCGGTCCAAGCTGTAGTATTTTGCAAAAGTAAGAACAGATGACCATGCAGCAGCTTTGCATATCTCTTGAGAAGGAATTTCTGCCAAATTAGCAATGGTGGTTGCTGTTGCATGAAGGCGGTGAGTGCCTAGCCGCCCGGGGGTTGGGGTGAGGCGCACTTGAAGATAACAGAAAGAGATACAGTCTGTGATCCAGGAAGAGATGGTTTGCTTAGATGCAGGCTTCCCTGGATTGTTCGGGTTGAAGGTAACAAAGTTGAGAGGACTGATGAAGCTGCTTGGTAGCTTGTAGCTAGTAAAGCAAAGCTTGTCTGCAATCAAGAGAATGAAGTTTTTGCTCTGGTGTATCTGGTTGTGCCACTGGAAAAAAAGCAGGGAACACAATGGATTGGTTGAAGTGAAAAGTGGAGACCACCTTTGGAAGAAACGTAGGATGGGTATGCAGAACCACTTTGTCATGAAGGAACTGTGTATATGGAGCATAGTGCACCAGAGCTTGGAGTTCGCTGACACGTCTGGCGGAGGTGATGTGATCAGAAAAACAGTTTTCCAAGAAAGATGTTTTAAGGAAACAGAAACCAGGCGCAGAAAAAGGGCTTTCATGAGTTCTGAGAGAACAACATTGAGATTCCATGCTGGAGCAGGAGGCTTCAAAGGAGGCTTCGTATTCATGAGGCCCTTCATGAAACGAGATATCAGAGAATGCATGGAGATTGGCTTGCAATCCAAATGATGATGGGTCGCAGCAATGGCTGAGAGATGGTAACAAACTGACAGAGTCTGCAGTCCAGAGTCAGATAAGTGAAAGCGTTAAGTAAGAACATGACTGATGGGGCATTTGACAGGATCTATTACCTGTGAAGAAGCCCAGTGAGAGAAACAAGTCCATTTAGAATGATAGAAATGCTGCATGGAGGAGCATAGAGACGCCGGGAGGATAGCTTGCACTTCCTCTGACATGGATTGGAGAGGTTTGTGTAGCCCGCCAACTTCCACGTGGCTAGAGCAAACAATTGCATGTTGGGATGTAGGAGACAACCTTCCTGTTGTGTTAGGAGGAAGGAATGAAGTGGTAGAGGCCAGGGACTTTGTTGAGACATGGCGAGGATGTGCAAGTACCAGATTGGTATAGGCCATTGGGGGGTGACTAGGATGAGCATCACTCTG
Source organism: Ichthyophis bannanicus (assembly GCA_033557465.1). Classification (NCBI taxonomy): domain Eukaryota; kingdom Metazoa; phylum Chordata; class Amphibia; order Gymnophiona; family Ichthyophiidae; genus Ichthyophis; species Ichthyophis bannanicus. Next base: position 176,609,121 of record CM066044.1, read on the forward strand.
TCCGTATTAACTGAGAAGTGTCCGAGGAATGAGAGGGAACAGCAGAAAAGCATAGAGAAGGCAATCTGCCAGAGAGATGAAGAAAGCATCTACTGCCCATCTGTATGAGCTGGGACGGAGGGAGCAGTAGAGTTGACACTTGGCATTGTCATCTGATGCAAAGAGATACACTTTGGGTGTCCACCAGGCCTGAAAAATGGGGGACAGAACTGTGGGGTCAAGAGACCACTTGTGGGAATCGAGGCATTGACTGAGAGGGTCTGCTAACTGGTTCTGGATTCCAGAAAGGTAAGTGGCAGTGACAGAGTCTTCCAGAGATGTTGCATAAGCAGACGGCTTTATGGCAGAACTGGAGGGATCCAGAGCCACCTTGCTTGTTGATATAGGACATCATGATTTGATTGTCTGTCTGTTTGCACAAGGAGCAATTTGTTGCAGACCCAAAACTGGAAGGTCTGAAGGGCATAGATTGTGCACATCTCAAGGAGGTTGATGTGTAAGGAAGACTTTTTGCTGGACCAAAGACCCTGAGTGGTTAGGTGCAGTAGATGACTTCCCCAGCCCGTGTGTGAGGCATCTATGGTGAGCATAAGCTGATGTGGGGGTGTTAGGAAGAGACATCCTTCCATGAGGCTGGATGGGATTGTTCACCATCGAAGGGAGTGATATAATCGATGGATGGGTCTGGATAGAGGAACCTGGCATCAAAGGGATTGAGAATACTGATTCCAGTTGAGTTTGAGGTACCACTGAAGGAGGCACATGTATAGACGTGTGAGGGGACCACATGCACTGAGGCTGCCATGTGTCCCAACAGGAGCAGGATAGTGAATGCTGAAGTCTGTGGAGCAGACAGCAGTTGGGTGGCAAGTTGTTGAATGATGATTATCCTGCTGGGAGGAAGGAAAACTCTCACTGTGGTTATGCCCAAGTGGGATCCTATGAACTCTAGAACGAGAAGATTGGCATTCGGATTTTTGAAAATTGTTGATAAACTCAAACTGTTGCAGAAGGGAGACTGTTGAGTGGACATATATCTGAGTGGAAGCCTTGTCGACTGGAAATTAGCCAGTCATCCAGATAGGGGTAAACACAATGTCCTTGATTGTGTAGGTACACTGAGACAACAGCCAAGCACTTTGTGAAGACTCTTGGAGCTGACAAGAGGCCAAAGGGAAGAACTCTGTACTGGTAGTGTTCCATCTTGAATAGGATGTAGAGATATTTCCAGATGCAGATGGATGGGAATATGGGTGTAAACTGATGTGGTGATGCTGAGAACCCATCAATCTGTGGTGATGGTGTGTCAGGCATTCTGGAAGGGCTGGACTTGTCCTCCTACAGGTGGATAGTCAAAAACTGGGAGTCATCTTGGTGGGTTGTGTTGAGGCAACAGCAGGTTGCTTCCTGTCTCTCTGCCTGGGATGTGGAACATAAGCAGGAGCAGATTGATGCTATGGCAGAGGTCGAGCTTGGGGTTGAAAATGTTGTTGAGGGTAATATTGTTGGAAGTACTGGTAAGGATATCGTCTCCTGTATTGTGGATATTGAGGACGACAGGACTGTTGAGATTGTTCTGGTGGGTGGGCTGAGAGTTCCCGCACTGTGGAGGAATGCTCTTTTACCTCTAACAGCCTCTTGAACTTTGGCCCCGAAAAGGCTATCTCCTTGGTAGGGAGCATCCACTAAGCGGTCACGGAGATCATCCCTGAGACCAGAGACATGGAGCCAAGCTGTGTGTCTGGCAAAAATAGACATAGCTGTGGTCCGGGCCGCTGAATCAAAGGCATCATAAGTGGCCCGGATGATATGATAAAGGGACTCTTGCAGACTGTCTTGAAGGCTGTCATCTTCTGAAACAGGAGCATAATCCCACTGTTATGAAAGAAGACTATCGTGGTACTGAAGCATATGAAGTTGATGTGCTAAAGTTTTCATTGTAAGCATAGCGCTCTGAAAACCTTTCCAACCAACTGAGTCTAAGGTCCACTGATCCCTTCCTGGCAGAGTGTATATATGATTTTTGGAGGCCTTAGCCTTTTTTGAGGTCCTCTTCAGAGACTACAGACTGATGTGGGAGTTGCCAATGATGGAATCCTGATGCAGGTAGTACCTTTATATTTGAGGTCAAATCGGTGGGACGTGGCATGTCCTGATGCTGGTGTGGCCCAAATTCTTGCTAGGAGATCCTGCAGGATCTGAGGGATTAGAAGAAAATAGATTGAATATCCTTGCTATCGGTGGAGGCCTGAGAGTCACTAAGAGCTAACCTCTTGCAAAGCTTTAGGAGAAATTTAGGGTAAGAAAAATCCTCAGCAGGTTCGTGCTCCATTGATGAAGATGGAGGTCCCTCGATGTCTCCCAAGAGGGATGACTCTGTATTGCACTGAGGGGAGGACGAGCGACTCTCAGCTGAGTAAGTCTGTTGACTGAAGGTCTCGGGATCTTGGCAGTCCAGGAGAGGTGGGGGACTTCCAGGGGAAGTCAGAGGAGGAGGTTGGTAAGAGGGAACCTCTGATAATGCTAATTGATCTGTCAGAGGGGTGGCTCCCAGGATGGTAACTGTGTCCTGGAGAAAGCTGCATAATGCCAGCAGTAAGGGGTCCCTGGAGAAGGAGGTGTGCTGCGGCGTAGGGACCACTGGAAATGGAATGGGAACTGGGTTTCTTGGATACAAGGGAGGAGGTCTCCGACTCTCCCTATGACTTAAGCTTATGACTTTATGAGCGGTGGGTGCTGACAGGGTCGATCTTTTGGACATGCTTTGACTGATATTTATGTTTCTGACTTACCAGTATATCCGACATTGGAGAATGAACAGTAGAGGCCGGGTTAGGAGGAGATGACGTTTGACCTCTGGCCTGGTTTTTAAGGCTCTGGGTTATCTGTTTTGACACTGGCACCAGTAGGGAATCTGCCTCTGGATGCACAGTGGTCCCTTCCTGTCCCTCTCGTGCCTTAGCTGGGCCCGAGGGGACTAGGGAGATTGCAGGTGTAGTCATGCTTGCTAGCAAAAACACAGCTAGGAGCAGTGCTCTCGCAGTACCATCCAGGATACACAAAGAAGCAAGAGACGAGATGAGTATGGATGACCAGCAAACGTTTATTCTTAAAGGACCCCAACGCGTTTCGGCGCTAACGCCTTCTTCAGGGGGAATACAACTTAAAAACACAAACAAATTTAAATAGTCTTATTGACATCATATGATTTTGTTGAGACCTAATATAATAATCTTAAATGTAACACCTATTTTTTAGGGTTACTATTGAACATGCACATAAACGTTTAGTTAATAAATTCATCTTTGTATAATATTGCAGCTACTGTTGTAACAATCTAAACGACATTGACTATCTGAATGTATTATACTATTGGAATAGTCACCACTATAATTATAAATTCTTCTCCAGTAAAACCTAAAAATTATGCTGTGTATAAAAATAAATAATTAAAACTATAGTGGTTGTGTTGGTTACTGTTGAACTATCAATAGCTATCTAATTAAGCTATATTGTGAATTGTTCTCCTATGTGTCTTAAAAACTATACTATGTATAGATGATATTAAAAACCAGTGCAATCATAAGAGACATCGATAGGACTACTTAGCTTGTATAATGCAGGAGACATATGTTGTGTGACTAACCTGAATATATCAGCTTGACTTACAATGCCGTTTGTAGACTCGTGTGAACTGTGACCTTCACTGCAAAACCGAACAGACCATACAGGAAATGTTATGTTAAAAGTTTTTTACAAACAATTTATTTCTTGTTGTTTAACGATATTTGGTGTGTGGCTGTTATTGAGTAACTATGTGTGTAGTGATTGTAAGCTTTTTGGTGTGTGGCTGTTATTGAGTTAAGGTCTTTTTAAATTTTAGTACATAATAGCTGACAGTCTTTTATAAAAAGTTTTTAAACTGAACACCATTTTAGTTTTTAGCATTATTAAAATCTTATTAATTTTATTATTTTGACCAAAGTTATTTGATGTACCAAGCATAAAACAATTAGTTGATTCACTTTGAATAAATATAGGTATATGTTTATCCTCCGAAGTTCCCTTTCCCCCCCTTTCCTCCCCCTCCTCTCTTCTCCTCCCTCTTTCCTCCCCCCCCCCTCTCCTTCCCCTCCCCCTCTCTCCCTCCCCCTCCCCCCTGCTTTTCCCCCCTTCCCCCCCTCTCCCCCCCTAGACTACATTAATAAAATATATTCCCTTACTAAAATACATTCCTTTAAGAAAGTGTACACATTTCAATTCATTTTTATTATCATTTTTCGATCTGGAAAGAGGTTTTAAATTAAGATTTACACAATATAACACTTCTCCTTTTTACATAAGATATGAGATACATAGTCTCTAGAAACGCAACGAATTGTTCGTTGTACAATCCTTTGAAGTCTATGTGTCTCCACCTGATGAAAGCTAAGCTCCACCCATTTTTGTTACTCCTCCTCTTTTGGCGCGAAAGTAGCGGTTTTAAAACCACATTCTCACCGTTCAGGCTTTCTATGCGTCGAGTGATTTTGCACTACTGACAAGTCCCTTCATGCTTTAAAAAGGTATTTATGAAATAACGGCTGAAATGTTGCCATGCTACGATGTTCTTTGCTGGCTTAGCATATCTTTGATACAATAATGTGTGTATAAATTTCTTCTAGTTTTTTAGCAGCAGCTCTCACCTGGTTTTTAACATCGATGACAGTATAATTCAAAGCTTTAAAGCATTGGTTAGTAAACTTAGTAAGATAATCTAATAATACATATTTTAAAATAGAATCAACATGTGTTCCCTTTTCAGACCTCTACGGTGTAATTCACGGTTAACATAGAAATATTTCATTTCATCTTAAAACTTACAATCACTACACACATAGTTACTCAATAACAGCCACACACCAAATATCGTTAAACAACAAGAAATAAATTGTTTGTAAAAAAACTTTTAACATAACATTTCCTGTATGGTCTGTTCGGTTTTGCAGTGAAGGTCACAGTTCACACGAGTCTACAAACGGCATTGTAAGTCAAGCTGATATATTCAGGTTAGTCACACAACATATGTCTCCTGCATTATACAAGCTAAGTAATCCTATCAATGTCTCTTATGATTGCACTGGTTTTTAATATCATCAATACATAGTATCGTTTTTAAGACACATAGGAGAACAATTCACAATATAGCTTAATTAGATAGCTATTGATAGTTCAACAGTAACCAACACAACCACTATAGTTTTAATTATTTATTTTTATACACAGCATAATTTTTAGGTTTTACTGGAGAAGAATTTATAATATAGTCTATTAGATAGCTATTGTTCTTGTAACAAAAATTAACACAGCTACTACACTATAGGATATCATGATGTAATTTATTAACATAAAGATTACAATGTACAACAATTATTACCTATCCTTTAGATAAAATCATTATATGATATCTTGATTATATTTTAGAGCTGAGCACACATACTTAAATATATACCTTTTACATGACATAAAGTGTTAGTTGTATTAAATATTTTTATAACTAGTGTATTTTTATCACAATATAATAGAGTTCAATAATTATAGTGGTGACTATTCCAATAGTCTAACACACTCAGATAGTCAATGTCGTTTAGATTGTTACAACAGTAGCTGCAATATTATACAAAGATGAATTTATTAACTAAAAGATTATGTGCATGTTCAATAGTAACCCTAAAAAATAGGTGTTACATTTAAGATTATTATATTAGGTCTCAACAAAATCATATGATGTCAATAAGACTATATAATAATTAGAGCTCTGAAAAAGGTGTTTATGAATCATTATTCTCAGCCCACTTGCTGTCCTGTTCGTTTACATGGTTTTAATGTTATGGTTTTACTTTTTATTGTCCTGCGTTTGTAGGAGTAAGTTCATTATGAACAATTTATTTATATTGAGTGATGATTCATATACATGTGATTAGTTTTAGATAAATTCAATGGGGTTGCTTTCTCGTATTCACTTAATTGCATGTCTAATTTGATGATCTTATACAGTACCCAATTTTTTATTGTTGTTTATATGTATATTTATATAAATTTGTTTGTGTTTTTAAGTTGCATTCCCCCTGAAGAAGGCGTCAGCGCCGAAACGCGTTGGGGTCCTTTAAGAATAAACGTTTGCTGGTCATCCATACTCATCTCGTGTCATGCTTGCTAGCACAGAGGAGATCCTCTTATTGATTTGAATGGTTCTTCAGTGGGGTATGTGAGAAGCTGCCCCAAGTGCTGTAGAGGCTGCCCTCATGCTGTCCTCTGTGGCTGCTTCCCCATTTTGATTTTCCCTTTTATTTTTTTGAGTGGGGAAGCTGAGAGAAAAAACAGGCACAGGAGGACCTATGGCAGCAGAGCTGCTCCAACGCAACTCTGTTCTATTTTTTTTTTTTTTAAAGAAAAGAAAATGCCCTGAAGGCAGTATCCGCAAATGAAACACTGAAGAAAATGAAAAGAAACTAAGTCAAAATAAAGTAAAAACGGCGAATCTGAGGAAGAAGGGGAGAGCGAAGTTGCACCGCACCAGCGGAAAAGGAAAACTGAATTCCCCCAGAGCATCGACAAGGCAGGAAGTGACGTGCATGCTCAGAAGTCCTTTGGACTTCTCTGAGCTCGGAGAGAGCCGGGAACAGGCACTATCGGTGACAGCGCCTACAGTGTACCTGCATACCCCCTGCTTATATACAGAGAATGCTCATGTCAGGGACAGTTCCCCGCAGAAATCTATTTACAGTGTGAGAATTTGACATTAAACTTGCTACCCAAGCCTAACAGAGGCATTTGTTGTATAGGAGAAGAGTTTCCTACTGGAAGGAGGTACAGTGGGGTGATTGCTTGCAAGGTACACAGAAAAGATTAGAGGAATAGGATCTCGGTGAGGAGAAAGAACATTCTAATTCTTCAGTCCACAGGGGCCTAGCTCAAGATCCGTCTGCCAGCAGCAGAAATGATAAATATTTAAACTGGGATCACAAACACAAATACCTCAAGGGGACACAACCCATCTTACCAGACTATGTAATTGCTGTATTGAACATTACAGACTGTTATTGTTTGGACAGTGTGTTATAATAAAGAGATCTGGAACATCCAATTCAGAGTCGAGAGCTTTTTAATTTAAGCACCAAGAGCCTTGAAGGGGTTTCCCTCCCCACCTCCCATGAAGAACCTGCTCCCTGTCGATAAGAGTGTGTGCTAGCTAAGTGAAGGAGTGGGAGAGAGCTCCGAATAAAACTGTTGTTTGACCTACCCCTTGCAGGACCTGCCTGCTGTCCTAGGATAAGGGGGAGGTGGGGCGGTTACACACAGACCATTATCCCTGGGCGAGGATACAAATTGGTATTGTTTTGACTGAATCCAGAGGGAGGTAGTAGACAGATGTGAAAGTTGTGAAAATGTCATGCTTATTTTTAAACAATTGTTTACTTGATAAAGCTGTAGACATGGTTTTCCACTTATGCCGTTCTCCTGAGTTTCTTTATTACAAAGTCAAACCTACAGAAGAGAATGGAGGGAGGGACAGAACAAGGGAAGAACATTTGGTAGGGGAGGGGGCATGTAGGCTGGGTCGGTTCTCTGGTGTCTAAGTTATGAAAAATAAATAAGAAAACCGCATGCAGGCTTCAGCAGTATTCCTATGTAATTGTATATAGAGTGTAGTATTTCGGCATGTTTCCACTCTCCAAACTGGATACCCGTAGGCTCAGCCAGTTCTCCATTCTACCTGCTTGTCTTCCTGTCGGCTGATCCTAGGGGCTCTTGTACACACAGGTATTATTAAATTCAAAGCTGAAGGTGGTGACCAGCTTCTTTCATAATCCCAAGATATGAGAGAGAGTCTCAATAATGAGTAAGGGAAGAGAGGAACGGAGTGCTGATTTTATCCTGTGTGTTGGGGGGAGGGGAATTGATGTGGGGGAAGGGGACCCTGTTTACTCAGAAAATATGTATGGAGGAGAGTAGGCAGGACTTTGGCTGGGGAGGATAACTTTCCCAAAGAAGGTTTGGTACATACAGTACCTGCCAATCTCCTGGAGTCACAGATAGGGCAGACTGCAACAATGTACCATTTATAGTAGGAAACCTGGCTTCTGCACCATATTACAGAATGGTAATGGAAATGACAGATATTTATTATAAAGGTCACATCTGAAGAAGGGATCGGTGTACAACATCATTCTTGAATAATTTATATGCTGTCCCAAAAAAAGGCATCACAGCCAACAAAGAGCCCCAGAGCCCTTTAAATTAAAGCTACCGTACAGTGCTGACCACGTTAAGCTCCCCACAAAACTATAGACTTTGGCACTGTAAGCTCTAAAGATGAGATTTCCGAAGCCCACTGTTACTTTTCTATATGCATCTACCCATTTTCTGCCCCACATAGAGCATTTCTGTGTCTACCCATGCACAACCTTCTTCCCCTCTCTTTTCTCCACCTTTCATACTCTTCTCAACTCAATGCATGCACACACATAAAGATTCACAATTCTGTTTCTCTTCTGCTCATGCACAGGTTTTAGATACTGTTACCAACCCTTTTCCCTGCCCTCCCCCCCCTACCTTTCATGGGCTTTCTTCTGGCTCCTGCCTATACACAGCACTGGCAACCTCTGCCTTCTCTCCACTTGGCATAGGGTCTCCAGTGCCCAGAGGCCAATATTAACATTTGTGTCCCCTTCACCCTGCCACATCTGCTCAGGCCCTATGTACTTTGCTTTGGCTATTGAATCCCAGCTGAAGAAGCAGATTAAACATAATTAAAATGTTGATCTCCCACAGTTTCTTTTTTCTTTTTTTTACAATTTTCTATTTTTGTTCCCCAAGTTTTCTTCCAGAAGCAGTATTTTTCCAACTTTATTTGGAGAAAGGGGAAAGCATGGTTTGGTTATTCCACATTTACAACTCCCAAGGAGTGGGGTGGGGAAGGCGGAAAGCGGAAAGCTTTCAAATACCCAGCAAAACTATTGATTCAACTGTATGGGGTTTGCTACTCACTGGACGAGAGAGATGTGGCCTGGCCAGTGTAACTCTCAGTTTTTATTTGTATTGATAGGGATGAGAGAGCCCAGGTGCTTAGAGATCACCTCTTGATTTCAAAAGTATTGAGTAGTTAGGATAGGTTTTGTAAGGCCTATAAAGTCTCCTCTGGTTATTCGCTTTATATGACTTTGTCAGCACAGCAGTTTGTTAGGTACTATATACTTGTTTTGCAGCTTGTCTTGCTGTGAGGGCTTGTGTGCATCCATGATGCTGAAGGCTAAGCTATCGGTAGTTTAGCTACTAGCAGGGTTTCCCAAGATGGACAGGTCTCAGCTGAGGTGCCAGACCAAGACAAACCACCCATCTGGGCAGCAGCAGAATGGGACAGTGTTGACAGCGGAGGATCACATTTCTGTGACAACGGCAACAACACTAAACTTAAACTGCGTGGAGGAAAGACCCAGAAATCTACTTCTGTATCTTGCCATGAAAACCCAATGGCTAGTCACAACAAAACAAATTGCACTATAGTGCTGGAAGATGAGACCCCCAGGTTGGAATGCACTCAACTAGCTACTGGGGAAGAGCTGAAGACTTTTCATGGTAAAGCCAGCATTTATGATGTGGTTGGATCAAAGCCCTCGGGACGTCTGACTGCTGATGTAGCTGCGCATGAAAAGAGAGTCAGAAGCTGTAAAGATGTCTTACATATTGGAACATGGAATGTACGAAGCATTAAACCAAGGGAGGTTGGAGGTGGTCAAGAATGAAATGGAACCTGTACAACTTGATCTGTTGAGTGCAAACTGAAATGGACTGGTATCGGGCACTTTGCATCAGATGATCACATGGTCTACTATGCGGGAAATGAAAGGCAAAGAAGAAATGGTGTTGCATTTATAATAAAGAAGAAACTTGCAAGAACTGTAATGAAATACAATGCAGTCAGCGAACGCTTAATCTCTATTCGTCTATGAGGAATGCCTATCAACACAGCTATAATTCAAGTATATGCCCTAATAGCTGCAGAAGAGAATGAAATTGAAGAGTTCTATGAAAAAGTACAAGCTGAAATTGACAGAACATGCAAACAGGATATCCTGATAGTCATGGGTGACTGGAACGCAAACGTTGGCAACAAAGAAGAAGGTAAAGTAGTTGGAAAATATGGACTTGGCAACAGAAATGAAGCTGGAGAAAGACTGATAGAATTCTGCAAGACCAACGATCTATTCATCTCAAACACCTTCTTCCAGCAACACAAGCGGCGACTGTACACATGGACTTAACCCAATGGATTGTACAAAAATCAAATTGACTACATCTGTGGAAGTCAATGATGGAAAAGCTCTATAACATCAACAAAGACAAAACCTGGAGCTGACAGATCATCAACTACTAATATTCAAACTCAAGCTAAAGTTGAAAAAAGAGCAAACCACTCATGAATGCAGTAAAATATGACCTTGAGAATATACCAGTAGAATTTAAAGACTGCCTACAAAATTGATTTGCTGCTTTAGATACAAATGACAGAGCTCCAGAGGAGTTATGGAATGACATCAAGAAGGTAGTGTTGGAAGAAAGTGAGACATCTCTACAAAAGGTGAAAAAGCAAAAACAGCCAAAATGAATGACGGAAGAAACTCTGAAAATTGCCAAGAAACGCAGAGAAGCTAAAGCCAGAGGAGAAAGAAAGAGACAATCGCAGAACTCAACAGAGATTTCCAACATGCAGAAAGACAGGACAAGGAAAAGTACTACAATGACACATGCAAGGAAATAGAGCAGAAACTATTAGAGGAAGAACAAGATTGGCTTTCCTAAAGCTACGAGAGTTAAAGAAAAAATTCCTGCCTCAAATTGGAATGTTACAAGATGCTCAAGGTTCTATGTTGAATGATGCTGAGAAGATCAAGAAAAGGTGGCAAGAATATATAGCGTTTTTATATGAAAAAGATCAAGTGGGCCAACAGTCGTTTCAACCTGTACCTTATGATCCAGAACCATTGGTGATGAAAGAAGTGGAATCAGCATTGAAAGCCTTATCAAAGAACAAAGCATCAGGCATTGTTGGCATTCCCATAGAAGTATTACAGCAATCTGATGCAGCTGTTACCGTACTTACAAGGCTCTGCCAAGAAATTTGTAAGGCAACATCATGGTCAACTGACTAGAAAAGATCTGTGTTTATACCAATACTAAAGAAAGGTGATCCAACTGACTGTGGAAATTATCGCACAATCGCTCTGATCCCACATGCCAGCAAGATTCTACTGAAGATTATTTAACAGAGACTACAACCATACCTAGAACAAGAACTACGTGAAGTGCAAGCAGGGTTCAGGAAAGGGCAAGGAACGAGAGACATCATCGCAGGATTGTATGAAGACAACAGAGGTGTGAAGATTGGTGGAAGACTCATCAACAACCTTTGCTATGCTGATGATACGACATTACTGGTTGAAAGGAAAGATGATCTGAAACATTTGCTTTTCACGATCAAAGAACAAAGTCTCAAAATGGGCCTGCAACTTAATGTAAAGAAGACAAAGATCATGACAACTGGCAAAATCAGCAAGTTCAACATTGAAGGAGAAGAAATTGAAATTGTGGACAACTTTAACCTACTTGTATCAACTATCAACAAAGAAGCAACAAGCAGTCAAGAAATCTGACGACACATTGCTCTTGGCAGAATGGCTATGAAAGACCTAGACAAGATTCTCAAGAGCAGAGATGTCTCTCTCCATACAAAGATTTGACTTGTTCAAGCCATGGTATTTTCAATAACATCATATGAATGTGAAAACTGGACAGTGAAAAAGATAGACAGGAAGAAAATTGATGACTTTGAATTATGGTGCTGGCAGAGAATACTGCGTATACCATGGACTGCCCGAAGAACAAACCAGTCAGTATTAGAGGAGATCAAACCTAAGTTTTCCTTAGAAGCTCAGATGACAAGACTTTGACTTTCATACTTTGGACACATCATGCGATGAGAGAGATCATTAGAGAAGGACATCATTCTTGGCAAGATAGAAGGTCATCACAAAAGAGGAAGGCCAGCAATGAGATGGATCGATACAATAACAGTAGCTACAGGTACCAGTCTGTCAACAATGAGCCGCCTGACTGAAGACCGAACACAATTTAGGATAACTATCCAGAGGGTCACCATGAGTCGACACCGACTCAACGGCACTTAACAACAACATATATGAGGAAGCGTTTTTGTCATGCAACAGTGGAGGCTAGCGATTGTTCTTTTCCCAGTTACTGTATTTAATAACAAAACTTTTAGAGAATAGGGGAATTTGGCAGTGGCATTACAGAGGCTGGTTGCTTTTTTTCTATATTTTCTGTTAAGATGCTATATACTTTGGGCCAATGCACCCTGTCAAAAGTCTTTTCAGTATCATTGGAATCTTCTGCTCTTTAGCTCTTTATATTATCATAGGCCATATGGTTTTTTTCTGCCGTCATGTTTCTATCTAGTCTGCCCTTCCATATCAACTACTATACTTCCTTTTTTACCTTTAGAGATTTTCTGTCTTTGTCCCATGCTTTCTTCAATTCAGACACTGTCCTCATCTCTACCACCTCCACTGGGAGACTATTCCATGCATGTATCACTCTTTCCATAAAGAAATATTTCTGCATATTACTCCTGAGTCTATCCCTTTTCACCCTCATCCCATGTCCCCTCATTGCAGAGCTTATTTTCAATTTATGCCACGGAGGAATTTAAACGTCTCTATCATATCTCCTCTATCCCACCTTTCCTCTAAAGTATACATATCTCTATATGGTTTATAACGAAAACCACTGACCATTTTAGTAGCCACCCTCTGCACTGACGCTATCCTATTTATATTCTTTTGAAGGAGTGGTCTCCAGAATTGCACAGTACTCCAAATGAGGTTGCATCAGAGACTTAATACAGAGGCACTATCGCTTCCTTTTTCCTGCTGGCCATTCCTCTCCCTATGTACCCAAGCATCCTTTTGGTGTTCATCGCCTTTTCTACCTGTTTTGCCACTTTATCAATTGTTTGCCTACTGGGGATAAACTCTGATCCCTAGCTATAATAAGAGCCAAAACACATGAGCTTATGTAAACCACATGTTCTGATTACCCCACATGATATATTTACTCCAAGTCCTACCCCCTATTATATTGTTTGCCTCCAAGTTCTCTGCCCTTGTTACAATGTAAGTAAAACATTGAGTTTTAATACTTTGAATTTATGATAAGACGGTATACAAAACCCTTTAAATAAATAAAAAATATTAGGCAACAGGGGCACCAATCTATTCACCAAAATGTTTGCAAAGATTTTTACATTAACATTTAATAAAGATATAGGATGATAAGAGTTGTACAAGGAGGCATCTCTTCCCACTTTAGCAGGTTTGTAATCGCTGCTTCCCCAATAGGCTGGAGAAAGAGACCCCCTTCCGTTACAGAACTGAAAACCTTTGCCATGATTGGTGCTAGTTTTAATGCAAGGGACTTCTAAAATCTCCCTGAGGGGTATGTTTACTAAGCAGCGGTAGTGGCTGCCGTGTAGTATCGGAGCCATGGCACCACTGAATTCAATGGGGCTGCGGCTCTGATACTGCACGGCAGCCGCTACCGCAGCATAGTAAACATACCCCTAAGTCTGTCTAAGCCCAGGGCTTTTTCTCCTGTTACCAAGGTTATAGTCTGAAGTACTTCCAGTGGGGTAATGTCTACTTCTAATTCTTCCCATCCCTCCTCTGTAATCATTGGAAGACTGATCTTACTCATGCATGCATCGAATGCCTCTTCTGCTTCCTCCCCTCTGATGCATTTATTTTTTTATAAAATGCATCAAATAGCTCTTGCATCTTCTTCCCCTCCTGATGTACCATTAACTGTCCATCAACCCCTAAACTTCCTACTTAACAGTCGATTTGGCTTATTCCCAAATTCGAAGTATTTCTACTGCATCTTTCTCATGGAATAATCAATGATTTGCAAATGCAATTCTTTTAATTCCATCTTAGCTTTTTCCAGCTTGAACAGTATCCTTTTCCTTACCCCTTTTTGTGTTCCTCTAATTGTCCTATCACCTTTATTAATTCACCTTCCTTAGCTTGCTGCTGTTTTATCTTCCTAGCTCCCCCACCCCAGCGCACAAAATTAGCCTCCCCTAGTAACTGCTTGTAAAGCATCACACAGGGGTCTATTCTGAACCATGAATAGCGGCTGCACGATTGTGCGGGGAAGTTAGTCAGGGGTAGGGAAGAGGCGGCCCAGGGGAGGAGAATGGGTGGGCAGTGGGCAGTCGCTGGCCCTGGACGTACAGGCTCAGTTCTAATGTCGGCCCTGTATGTCCAGTGCCAGTGAAATGGCCAGGGAAGTTATTCCACCTCTAAGGCGGAATAACTTCCCTGGAAGTGTTTTTTCTCGCGGCCCGGGGTGCGGAAGGGGCAGGGGGGTCAGGGTTTATTTCCCACAGCCCGACCCTGGCCTTAGGAGGCCAGATCGGGGGTCAGGCTGCGGAGAATAAACTTTTGTCTGTGGCGGCCGGCATCACGGCTTTTAAATGGAGCTGTGGTGCCATGGCAACATGACGCCATGGCGCTGCGGCTCCATTTAAATGTCCTGACTTAATTGGTCGAGCAGGGCATGTACTTGCAGGCCGGGACAGAATTGCAGTCCCGGCCTGCATGTACATGCCTGTTCATGATTTATTTATTTATTTTTATTTATTTAACGTCTCTTCTATACCGCGCTATTCACATCAGTGCGGTGTACATTTAACAGAACCATATACAATGCAGTCGGGCTGCATTGTATTTACAATAAGCAGGAACTATAACTTGGATATAACTGGGGTAACTCTCCACAAATTATTTACACTAATAAATAATTCTGATCCCATGGGGTTAGATGTGCCCCGTGATATCAGAATTGTGATCTCCTTTATACATCTGGCTCAGCCTGGACATACAGAGGAGATCTGCGTCTGGTACAGAATCGGGCCCAGAGTGTTTAAAACTACTGTATCTTTATTAAAACTTGTGTAGTCATCTATATTTTTATCCTTGTCTATCTTATTATTCCTCAGCAAACTTTCAGTCTGTCTCCAAAAGATCTTCCTTCCCTGTCTCCTCCCAATCTAACTTCGCACCAAACCGGTGAATGATCCAACCAAGTGATGCATTCAATAAAAGCCACCATTCCACAATCCATTTTACTCCCCTCCACTGACACCAGATCTGTTCTTGAATAATTATCAGGGGTGTGTGAATAGAATGTATAATTCCTACTCCAAGGAGTAAACTTTCTTCATACATCTATGATTCCCCTCATCCATTCTCTAACTAATGTTTGGGTTTTGCTCAAGGAATCCTTCTTAGATCACATTTAATCCATCACTATTAAGGGCACCCCCCCCCCCCCCCATTATTACCTGGCCCTTCCTTTCCTTATCAATTTCAACAATTGCTTGCTCCCAAAAGGTGAACTGTTGTTCATTCAGTCCATACATGTTGACCAGAAGCCAAATCCTTTCACATTCATCTCGAATCACATCCTTGACCTGATATGGACATTTAATTGCAACCTTTTAATTTCTTTAAACAGCAAGCTCCTCTTATATGGGCAGCTAAGCCCCTTTACACTGAAAGTACCAAGTCTCAATTTGCTATCCATTCCTACGTATTTGCTACTGTCTCATCAAATCACCTTCTTTCAGCCTACTTCCTCCTCCTCCTTTCCAATTCATATCCAGCCCATAAATCTGTTTCTTCTTTTCTTTACCATAACCCCCTCCGCCTTTACCCCCAACTTTCATTTCTCCAAGCTCCCACCCTTCCCTCTCATCTCTGCCCCCTCCCCCATGCCCTTTTTCTCTTCTTAAGGTGAGGAAGGACAGGGTAAGAAGAAGGGGAGGAGGAGTGGCACTATTTGTAAAAAATAATATTAATGCTATAGAATTACAGGGCTTAGAAGGGAGCAAGGAAGCACTGTGGGTTAAACTAGAAAGAGGGACCGGGAAATCTGTTTGTATTGGTGTGTCCGCTTCACAGGGAGAAGTGGATGAAATGTAATAAGACATATGCAGTATTGCCATGAAAGGAGACGTGCTACTGGCTATTAATGCTGAACTCAGTGTTTTGGCTGCCACAGGCCACACAGAGCTGACTGTGGTTGGCCTGCCCAGACATCGGGATCACTCCACCACCAGAAGGCACTCACCAGATCACTGAAAACCAGAAACAGTTTGGCGAAAACTGAGGGCTCCTAACTCTGCTTCAATTCTGTTGTGTTAAACTTTCTTCTATATCTTTTTTTTTTTGAGACTTTATTCAGGCTCACACACAAAAATAGCAATGTGAATCACCACTCCCAGCCCCCTCCAACAAGTTTGGGGGGAGAGGAGAAGGAACAAAAGGAATACAGCCTGGACACCTCAATGCCCAGCTCAAACCAAGAAGGGCTGAGGATGGGGGTGGGGGGGGCTGGTACCACGGGTTCTGTATCTCAAGGCCTTTATTCTGGCCACAGCCACTGTGACCCCTCTGCTCCAATGCCTTTGCAATAGTTGAAGACACAGGGTTTTCTTCTCCTATTCAGTTCCCTTTGGTCCAGCTCGGACTGCACAGGTTCAGTCACCCTCCATCTGCTAGAGACTAAGAAATATTGGTGAACTGGTGACTGCACAGGAATTTTATGGGGTAGCATCAAACCAGTGGTTCCCAGTCTCCATCTACATGTCTCTAGTCTGGAGGGACAATAATGAAGCAAGAATTTAGTGCTGAAAGATCTAGAGCAGAAGGGCTGGCTTGAGCTACCAATAAACAGCACAGTAGTATCCACTGATACCAAGTGTCTGAATTAGGCTAACTAAAGGACTGGAAGATGTTGAATAAAGAGATTCTGGAATGCAGTTTGTTTCCTATAGAATATGAATCTTACTTGATTCTATTGACTCCTTACATTCAGTACCAGGCCACCACCAGTTCTATGCACACTGTCATTTTTTACAGATTTTTTCATCAGGTTTCTAAGATATCTACTATGTCAATATTTTCATCTGCCACAGGGCTCATAGGAATAAAATGGATCCTATGTCAGATAAAAGGTAGTTACTCACCTGTAGCAGGTGTTCTCCACGGACAGCAAGAATAGGTCCTCATGTTTGGGTGACGTCCCCAATGGAGCCCAGCTTCTGTTGGAAGCTTTTGGGAGATTGCACCATGCCTGTGTGCCTCCTTCCTGCCTGCTGTAGCAGGTGTTCTCTGTGGACAGTAGGAATAGGACCTCATGTATGGGTGATGTCCCCAGTGGAGCCCACGCAGAAACACTTCCCAGCTTCTATTGGAAATTTTGGGAGGCTACACCATGCCTGTGTGCCTCCTTCCTGCCTGCCATTGCGGTGCCATGATGTCTCAGTCTGATAACATAGCTGTAGCAGGAGACAACGTCTTGGGGAGGTGGAAGGGTTGTGAGGACTTATTCCTGCTGTCCAGGTGAGTAACTACCTTTTCTCCTTGGACAAGCAGGAAGTAAGTCCTCACATATGGGTCTCCCAATCTACAGGCTACCGAAAACTGAGGAGGCCACTGAGAAGCCCAACAGGGGCAACTCAACTGCAAAATGGTGAGAGGTCAGAACAACTCAATCACCAACTATGTACAAAAAAAGAATTTCTCGCATCCCTTTTTCTTTGTCTGGGTGACCAAGGGAGAGGCCTAGATGTGGTGTGATTTCAGTAAAGCCTTTGACACCGTTCTGCACAGGCAACTTATAAATAAATTGAGCACCCTAGGGATGGACCCTAAAGTGCTTGACTGAGTTAGAAATTGGTTGAGTGGGAGGCAACAAAGTGTATAGATAAATGAAGCTCATTCTGAGGAGAAGGATGTAACCAGTAGTATGCTGCAAGGATCTGTCCTTGTTCCAATTCCTTCTAACATCTTTGTTAGTGAAGGGCTGTCAGGTAAGATTTGCCTCTTTGCAGATGGTACCAAAATCTGCAATAGAGCAGACACACATGAAGGAGTAAATATCATGAGGAGGGATCTAGCTAAGCGAAGAATGGTCAAGAATTTGGCAGCTGAGACTTAATGCTAAAAAATGCAGGGTCATGCATTTGGACTGCAAAACTCCAAGAGAGCAGTATGAGGGAGGGGCTGATAAGTCTTTGGTACCAAATAAACAAAACTGCAGAGAGATCATTCGGACCTTCGGAAATGAAGTGTGCCCATAGCTTTCTGTTTCGTTACAAGGCCAGAGACTTATCAGCCCCCCCCCCCCCTCGTTCACTGTAGGGGGTGAAGTCTTTCATGGACTCTTCTTTCAAGAGTGGGACTTGGACATGTTTGTTTCTGATGATCTTAAAGTGGCTAAACAGGTAGAAAGGTGATGGCAAAAACCAGAAGGATGCTTGGGTGCATAGGGAGAGGAATGGCCAGCAGAAAAAAGGAAGTGATAGTGTCTCTATATAAGTCTCTGGTGCAACCTCATTTGGAGTACTGTGGGCAATTCTGGAGACCACCCCTTCAAAAGGATATAAATAGTAGCCATCTTCTGCACCAACTCCATCCTTAAATGGTCAGTGGTCTGCGTTATAAACTATATGAGGACAGACTTAAAGATCTTAATATGTATACGTTACAAGAAAAGCAGGATAGAGGATATATGAGATGTTTAAATACCTTTGTGGCATAAATGCACAAGAGGAGAGCCTCTTTTGATTGAAAGTAAGCTCTGCAATGAGAGGACATTGGATAAGGATGAAAAGAAATTGACTCAGGAGTAATATGCAGAACTATTTCTTTATGGAAAGAGTGGTAGATGCATGGAATAGTCTCCCAGTAGAGGTAGTAGAGATGAGGACAGTATCTGAATTCAAAAAAGCATGGGACAAACACAGAATATCTCTAAAGGTAAAGAAGGGGCTATGGTAGTTGATACTAAAGGGCAGACTAGACAGGCCAAATGGTCTTTTTCTGCCGTCATGTTTCTATGTTTACTAGGAAGCCTGTCTCAAAGTATGGGCTTTATCACCTCTGCCGCTAAACCATTTACCTTGCCCACCTACTCAGTCATATCATTTATACACTCCCTGTATTAAAACCCATCATTCTCCTATAAACACACTCCCCAAACCTATCTGCCAGTTATTTCCTTCCCTCTTTTCCCCAATAGCTCCCCTGTAACTCAATTTTCTCATGCCTCCTCCTCTACTAGTGCCATCCAAACACCTTCCTTGCTCCCCTAAAGCCCCTCTCAGCACTCAGCATCTTTTCTTAACACATGCATCCATTCATATCCTTCAACATCTACACAATAAGAAGGTTGTTTTAGAAGCCCTGTTTCTGCTTTGGACACCTAAAAATGGACATAGAAATGTCCGAAGCAAAGAGAAATCCACAGAACCATTTTAGAAGCCAGGTCTGTGGATGTCCCCAGCACAAGGATGTCCAAGTTGGAATGGGGGCATGGTGCAGGCATGGCCGGGGCATCCCCAAGAACATAGACATCCAGAAACATCCTGGATGTCCCAAGCCACGTCCAAGGGGATGCCTTCTCCAGGCATCTGAACAGTGTTCTTTTTGTCCGACAAATGTATGAAGGGCGTGGAGAAGGAGGTACACTTATATCCCCTTTATTTTATAGTTTGACATGAATACTGATGGGGAATGGAGGTTCATGTTTTCATTTTGCCATGCCACTGGATACTTCTGTATGCAACCTTGCTTGGGATGGATGTCCCCATCCCATGGGGTTGTTTTTTTTCTAATCTGAGTCTCACACCACATGCATTTTCCCACACATGTAGCTGGTAATTCTCTTGATCTGATTTTCTCCTCCGAAAATATTGCCTCTATCTTGTCACAATTTGACTGCTGTCCAGTACCTTGGATGGACCACTTTCTGTTAAGCTTCTCCATTACAGCTCCCATTGTCTTAGGAGGAGTCTTATTGTCCTTCAGGACATCTTGAGTGCTCCATAAAATTACTTTAGACTCTTTGAGTCAGCATCTTCATTTTTCCCACCAAATTTTTGTGATCTTCTGTTGGAATCCCAGGTAGAAATCTGGAATGCTGTTTTGAGTAGCAATGTTGATTCTATTGCTCCCTTGAGAACTATATCACTAACTTCCAAGCATCATCAACCGTGGTTTCTCTCAGCTTTGCGTATCCTGAAAAGATTAGTTCGCAAGGCGGAACATTGGTAGTGGGAGTCCCGAACCCCATCAACCTTTGCACTCTTTAAAAAAACAACACAGAATGTATAATCAACATTTAAAGGCTGCAAAGTCAGCATACTTCACCATTGTGATTGAAAAGAGTCCCATTAAGTCTAAGACTTTGTTCCATGTTTTCTCTTCCTTGACTGTTCCAGAGCTGTTAAGAAGCCTGTATAATACCCCTTCCTCTGCCGTCCTAGCGGATTTCTTTTTAGTTATAGTTAAATAGAAGTCTTTCCCGACAGTACCTGCATTCCAGGATGTCAGAGATTTCCTTCTCTGAAGTCTCTGGGGATTCCTCCCCTGTAAACTTATCCAGTATATGGTCAGCCTTTAATGAGTTAACGCCAGGGGATTTGGCCAAATTGCTTTCAACTGTTAAAGCAACAACTTGCTCACTGGATCTTATTCCATCTCCTTGGCTGAAAGTCTCCAATCTGCTGATCTCAAATTTTTGTTGTCTGCTGATGAAGTCTAGCCTCCGAAATGGCGTGTTACTTTTTCTTCTAAAGCGAGCTGTTGTCCGCCCAATTCTTTAAAAACCCACTCTTGAGCAGATAGTTACTGGCCATTCTCTAATCTCCCATTTTTTACAAAAATAATTGAAAAATTCATCTTCCTTCAACTCTCAGATTCTCTTGAAAAAGCTAACACTTTACATCCCAGCCAGTCAGGTTTTCACAAAGGTCATACATAGCACAGAGTCCACAAATACAACCTTACTCTGTGAGCTCCGTGCACACCTTGATGCTCACAAGCCTGTCTTACTTGTCTCCCTGGATCTTTCCATGGTATTTGATGTCATCAATCACTTGCTCCTGCTTCGACAGCTTTCTGATATCGATATTACAGGTACTGTGTTGAAATGGTTCATCTCATTCTTGTCCAACTGCTTCTTTACATTTCATACACCATCATCCCCTGATTCATTGCCTCTGTCGTTCCCATGTGGAGTTCCGCAGAGCTCCATTCTTTCCCCATCACTCTTCAACATCTTTATGGCCCCACTGGCCACTCTGGCTCAAGGCTATGGGGTGAGTGACTATTATTACACTCAGTTAGCTTCTGTGCCATGTGCGGCTGTGCAGAAAACCTGAATATTCAATGCCAGTGTCCAGATATGGTCCCTGCATTGAATATCCAGGTTAAGTTGGACACACTTCTGGTAATGCTCAACAGGAGTGCAGACATGTGAGCTCCCGGCCCAAGCCTCCAAATCAGCTAAAATATCAGCGAAAATCCACAAAGACCAGCAGTAGAGACCCAGAAACCTGCGTAGTCACAAAAGCAGGGGGAATTCTGACCCAATAGTGGGGCATGCCCCACAAGGTGCTCAAAAAAGGCTGCGTGTAAAAAAAAGTCAGGGAGAAGTTAAGATGGCGGCCGGCATGAGCAGACCTGCTCGGTCCAGAATCAGGGATCTTGTTACCGAAATCTCCAGGGGAGTGACTGCAACTCTCGAAGATCAGTTAAATAAACTCCAGTCCACCGTGGACAATATCAAAGAAAGGTTTGAGGCACAGTTGGCGTGGCTGGCGGAGGTGGAGAATCACGTGGCAGCACAGGAGGATGTCATGAACTGGATGGGAGCCAGTGTAGAAAGTCTCACCAGGAAGCAACATCAACTGCTGGACAGAATAGAGGACCAAAAGAATAGAGCTAGACACAGTAACCTGAGAGTGGTTGGGGCTTGCGGAAAGCGTGACTGGGAGAAAGGGGAAGGGAGGGAGGAGCAGGGGGAATGGAGGGAGGGTGGGGTAGGGGGAAAAGGATTATGCAGCGGCAACTGGAGCAAGAGAGGTTTAATGGGAGTACTGAGTGGCAGAAGATAGGGACAGACGAAAACATACAGGGCCACAAAATACTCTCGGATGTTGAGCTGGGAGACACCCAGCAGAAGAAGTTAATTATAAATACTCCACACGCCAGCAGCCATGGTGAAGACTATGGATGAAATCACCATAACCACATTGAATGTAGGGGAAGTGCATTCACCAATTAAGAGGGAGCGGATGCTCACATATTTGCACACATCAGGAACAGACCTTATAGCACTGTTGCAAGAGATGCACCTGACCACAGCGAACATTTAAAGCTTAGGAGGCATTGGGTGGGGGAGGTTATAGTGGCCCCCTATAATTCTCACCAGAGGGGAGTGGCAATACTAGTGGGGAAGAGGGTAGTGCTAGTGACCCATAAAGTATTTTGGGACCCAGAGGGCAAGTACGTGCTGGTGTGGGGAGAACTAAATAAGAAAAAGGTGATTCTACGGAGTGTGTATGCTCCCAATTTTTATAAACACAGCTTCTACTTGGATATGATTGCACACCTAGTGGATCAAACTGAGTATCAATTGGTGCTGGGGGGGGGGGATTTCAACATGGTTTCGGATGCATCTATAGATTGTCAATCCTACTGGTTATCACTGGAGGGTTGGGGAGAGCAGGAGTATCAACCTTCTATGCAAGGAATTAGAATTGATAGACAGGTGGTGAACCCTACACCCTGTAGATAAAGAATATATACATTATCCAGGTCTCCACAAGGTGCATAGGCAGATCGACTACCTGATATTATCAGAATGTTTATTCTCTAGGCTGTAAGAAGTGGAAATACACCCACAGGTGGTCTCGGATCATGCAACAGGTGTGGTGACACCTCGGAGAGAGGGGGGCTGGCAGATACTGGCTGCTGAACCCATTCTGAACTCAGAACCCAGCATCTAAGCAGTTTCTGCAGAAGGCCTGGCTGGATTATGAGTCCGAAAACCGAGTGGAAGATCTGGGGTCTGGGGCCTGTTACCTATTGGGAGGCGGCCAAAGCTGTACTTCGGGAAAAGATTTTGGGATATAACAAATCACTGCAACGGCAGCAGAATCAAGCATTGCAGCAAGGATTGCAGGACTTGAAGGGAGCACGCAAGGCTTACCTCAAGAAGGAGAGGGAGCAGGAACAGAAGTATATGCAGGAATGTCAGAATAAGCTCTGTGCTCTGCTGCAGCAAAGAGCCATGTGGAGCATTCGACTTTACAAATGTAAGTTGTATAGATGGGAAGACAAAATGGAAATTATTAGCCAGCTTAATCCAGCCAGCCAAAGTTAAAACCACAATTACACGACTTCAGGTCAAAGCTTTCACAGGATCGGGAAATAGCTCGGCACCTTACAGAGTCCTTTCAGAACCTTCATAGGGCGGAGGATGTAGCGGAAGTGTGGTAGGCTAGGGCCTAGCATGGCCTGCTACTATGAAAGGCCTGTAAGTTAGGCCTGGATCCTAACTCCCATTATAGCTAGAAAAGAACCAAAAATCTGGGGAAAATGAGAAAACTGTTTTAAAATGCTTAATAAGAAGTTTTCATGAATCCATAAGTCTTCTATTATTCTCTTGTGTGTGAAAGAACAGAAATGTTTCAGTATATGCATTCCTGAAGCCAAGGTTAACCTTGCAGTAGAGAATACCTTGCAGTGATACCTGGGTACAAACTATATCGTAATGATAGAACTGATCAAATTGGTGGAGGGGTTGCGCTCTATGTTAGAGAGGGCATTGATTCAGAAAGGATTAAAGTTTTGCAGGAAACAAAATCTGCTGTAGAATCTGTATGGATTGAAATTCCATATAAATGGGGGAAGGCAATGGCAGTGGGGGTGTACTATCGAGCGCCTGGCCAGAATGACCAAATGGATGATGAAATGCTCAAAGAAATCAAGGAAGCTAACAAACGTTACAGTGCAGTAATAATAATGGGTGATTTCAATTACCCTGGTATTGACTGGGTCAGTGTCACGTCAGGACATGCTAGGGAGATAAAGTTCCTGGATGAAATAAATGACTGCTTCTTGGAGCAGCTGGTTCATGAACCGACCAGAGGGGAAGCCATATTAGACCTAGTCCTTAGTGGAACACCAGATCTAGTGCAAGAGATAAGGGTGTTGGGGCCACTTGGCAATAGTGATCATAGCATGATCGCCTTTGATTTAATTAGTGGAGGAGGGATAGTAAGGAAATCTACAGTACTACCTTTTAACTTTCGAAAGGGAGACTATGATAAAATGAGGAAAACAGTTAAGAAAAAACTAAAAGGAGCAGTTGCAAAGGTTAAAGACGTACATCAAGCTTGGGTGTTGCTGAAAAATACTATCTTGGAAGCCCAGACCAGCTGTATTCCACGCTTTAAGAAAAGTGGAAGGAAGTCCAAAAAACTGCCAGCATGGTTTAAAGGTGAGGTCAGAGAGGCTGTTGTTGCCAAAAAAGCAACTTTCAGGAAATGGAAAAAAGAGCCAAACGACGAAACCTGGAAATAGCACAAGCACTGGCAAGTCAAATGCAAGGCATTGATAAAGCAGGCAAAGAGAGAATTTGAGAAGAAGCTTGCTGCGGAAGCAAAAACGCGAAATAAAGACCTTTTCAAGTACATTCGTAGCAAAAAACCTGTGAGAGAGTCAGTTGGTCCATTAGATGATAAACGGGTTAAAGGAGCACTAAGAGGCGACAAGGCGATAGCGGAGAGACTGAATGAATTCTTTGCTTCGGTCTTTACTGAGGAAGATGTAGGGATGTTACCCATGACGGAAGTGGTATTTAAAGGTGTGGAAGAATTGAAGGAAATATCGATACATCGGGAAGATGTCTTACAACTATTAGATAAACTGAAGAGTAGCAAATCACCTGGGCCGGATGGTATACATCCAAGGGTGTTGAAAGAACTGAAATATGAGATTGCAGACCTGCTATCAGTAATCTGTGAACTATCATTAAAATCATCTCTAATACCTGAAGATTGGAGGATCGCCAATGTAACACCAATTTTTAAAAAGGGTTCCAGGGGTGATCCGGGAAACTACAGACCAGTGAGTCTGACGTCAGTACCGAGAAAAATGGTAGAAACCATCATAAAGAATAAAATTACTCAGCATGTAGATAGTCACAACCTAATGGGAGACAGCCAACATGGCTTTAGACAAGAAAGATCTTGTCTTACTAATCTGTTATGTTTTTTTGAAGGAGTGAATAAACAGATGGACAAAGGTGAGTCGGTTGATATTGTGTATCTGGACTTTCAGAAAGTCTTTGACAAGGTCCCTCATCAGAGACTTTTGGCAAAACTAAAGAGTCATGGGATAGGAGGCAGTGTACTATTGTGGATCAGGAACTGGTTAAAAGATAGAAAGCAGAGGGTAGGGCTAAATGGCCAATTTTCCCAATGGAGAAAGGTGAATAGTGGTGTACCCCAGGGATCTGTGCTGGGTCCGCTGCTTTTTGACATATTCATAAATGACCTGGAAAGTGGAATAACGAGTGAGGTTATCAAATTTGCAGATGACACAAAACTATTTAAAGTTGTTAAAACCGAAGAGGATTGTGAAAAATTGCAAGAGGATCTTGATAAATTGGAAGACTGGGCATCAAAATGGCAGATGAAATTTAATGTGGACAAGTGCAAGGTTATGCACCTAGGGAAGAACAACCCAAACTATGGTTACACGATGCAAGGTTCCACATTAGGAACCACCACCCAGGAAAAAGATTTAGGCGTCATTGTGGATACCATGTTAAAACCCTCGGCCCAGTGTGCAGCGGCGGCCAAGAGAGCAAATAGAATGCTAGGTATGATAAGGAAAGGAATGGAAAATAAAACAAAAGATATTATAATGCCTCTATATCGTTCGATGGTGAGACCGCACCTTGAATATTGTGTGCAATTCTGGTCGCCGTATCTTAAAAAGGATATAGCGATTTTAGAAAAGGTTCAGAGAAGAGCCACCAAAATGGTAAAGGGGATGGAAGGATACTCCTATGAAGAAAGGCTAAAAAGGTTAGGGCTCTTTAAACTGGAAAAGAGACGGCTGAGGGGAGATATGATAGAAGTCTATAAATTAATGAACGGAATGGAACGGGTAAACGTAGATCAATTGTTTACGTTATCAGAATATAGAAAGACTAGGGGACATGCAATGAAGCTACAGGGTAAACTATTTAAGACCAATAAAAGAAAATATTTTTTCACTCAACGTGTAATCAAACTCTGGAATTTGTTACCGGAGGATGTAGTAAAGGCTGTTAGTGTAGCTGGGTTTAAAAGGGGTTTGGACAAGTTCCTGGAGGAAAGGTCCATAAACCATTATTAAGAAGTGACCGAAGATATCAATGCTTGACCCAGTACAAGCATTGTGGAACTTGTGTCTCTTGGGGAAACTGCTAGGTACATATGACCTAGTTTGGCCACTGTTGGAAACAGAATACTGGGCTTGATGGACCTTGGTCTGACCCAGTATGGCATATCTTATGTTCTTATGTTCTAAGTAACGAAATTAAGAACTGTACCATTGTTCAAGCAATCCTAAAGGAGGGGGCCGGTTGCTAGGCTCCGGAGGGATTTCTAATTGGACAAATGAAGGGAATGTATAACCAATGAAAAGTTTGCATGTATCAAGTTGGAACCAATAGAAAATTCTCATGTATCAAACTGAAAAAGAGGTATGAATGGTTATGTCTCTGTATAAACGTTTGCTCAGTTCCTTTTGAAGCTTTGATTGACTGGGCCTGTGCACATTAAACTGGCTTGGACCCTGTCAATTGACTCCTGGACTTATTCATTGATTTCACTTTGCTACAGCATATTCTTGGTGCGTTGGCCGGGAAGTGCGAGTGGTAAATGGTATTCAAGTGAATAATCCACGCAATTCGCCTTGAGGTTTGGCCCGGTTGGAACCGTGTCTGTCCGACCGCGGGGGAAACCTCAGGCGCCGCCGGCCCCTTTGTGCCGGAGAGGGTTCCGCCTGCCTCGGCGGGCCATCGGGTCCAGCTGGCCAACACCTCCGACCCAGGGGAGTCCAGGTTCCAACTCAGAAGCTGGTGTGGTATTGGGGACCGGATCCGGTGAGTAGACATTTTCGTGATTTGATAGTCAGAAAGAACAGCCTGGGACAACGTCTTGCGTGTGCAAGACTGATTTGGTATATTTGGTATAGACTAACTGGGAAATCTTGCATGAGTGTGGGCGAGACAAGGGAGCCTGATCACCTCCCATAAGGGCGGTCCTAGTAAGCTCCGCGTAAGGAAAGCGGAAGCCGAAGCCACCGACCCTTCTTGTTTGGAATAGTCAGTTAGTCAGAAAACCTGGGCACTTGAAATATTGAAATATGATATCTTGTTGAAATATGCCTGCGTGTGTGAGTGAGAGGTCTTGAAATACAGACCGAGCGAGAGCGGACTCCTAAGTAGCGCAGTTCCTGGCCAGGCGACCGCGCCCAGGTCGCGAACAGGAGGAGGCGAGTGGTGTTTGTCCCCCCCAGTGTTCTGTGGGCTGTACGGACCCCTTACCTACAGCCATACTACCTATCCTTATTGTTCGTTGTCTTGTACGTCATTACATGTACGTAGGGATATAGGGTACGTAACGTACGCAGGTACATTGAGTACGTAGATAGTGTACGTAGGTACGTTTAGATTATGGGAGGGACGGAGTCCACGCAAACTCTGTTGGCATGTATGATCAAGAATTTCTGTAAAGGATTTTCGAGTGATTATGATACGAAAATGACTCCATCCAGATTAAAAATGTTATGTGAAAGGGAGTGGCCCACATTAGCTGCTTCATGGCCCCGGGGGGGCACCTTTGATTTTGAGACAGTTTTACGAATCCATCAGCTCATATTAAGAGTGTATCCTGACCAGTTCCCCTATATAGATTCCTGGTTAAGTGTATGTGAACAGCAGCCCTTATGGATGAAGCGCTGTTATGAGGAGCACTGTAAAATATTTGTAGCTACTACTAGGGGAACCAAAAAGGCTAAGGAAGAGAAGCCGCCTGTGTATTCTGACCCAGAGTCCCCAGATATTCTGGATAGGTTACCCCAGCACCCACAGAAGTTAGTCCCCACAGCACCACAACCTGAAGTAGAGCCAGAAGAGGAGCCCCAGAGAATACCAATGCAACAGCCTAAGAAGCGCCCTACCCCGAGTGAAAGTCCCGAGTCACGCTCAAGCACAGCAGGGGGACTCGAGTCCTCTGATGAGATAGAAAGCGGAGGCTCTCCTGCCAGTTCAGGGTCACCCACCAAGGAGATTTGTGTCCGGAGCCTTATGATTTAAGAAGCGTAACTCCCAAGAAGAAGGAGAAAGCAGGGCACCTAATGCCATTACGCCAAGTGCCTGGAATGCCTGTTTTAAATGATCAGGGCCAGATGGCGCCAGGACCAACCAGCTTAGTTTATGTACCCTTTTCCACCACAGATTTATTAAACTGGAAAACGCATTATGCTTCCTACACAGCCAAGCCCCAGGAATGAACAGAATTAATGTCTAGCATTATGCAAACCCATCAGCCTACCTGGGCCGATTGTCGCCAGCTCCTGTCTACCCTCTTCACTACTGAGGAGCGAGGGCGAATCGGGCAAGCAGCCCTCCGATGGTTAGAAGAGAACCCTGTAGAAAGGGGAGGAATAAATCCCCCGCAAGCAGCTGTTGCAGAATATCCCAATGAAGATCCCGGGTGGGACCCGAATGAGGAAAGGGGGGCGGCGGCCCTAACCAGATTTCCCCAGGCCTTATTGCAGGGCCTGAAGAAGGGAGGCCAGAGGGCCATGAATATCGGGAAAGTATCGGAAGTTCTCCAGGGTCCAGATGAGAGCCCAGCGGCCTTTTATGAGCGGTTGTCTGAAGCTTATAGATTGTATACCCCATATGATCCCGCCGCTCAGGAAAATTTACGCATGGTAAATGCGGCCTTTGTTAGTCAGTCCCAGAGAGACATAAAGCGAAAATTGCAGAAATTGGATGGATTTGCGGGCATGAATACAGCTCAGTTAATGGAAGTCGCTCAGAAAGTATTTGTGAATCGTGAAAATGAACGAGACAGAGAAAGTGAACGAAAGATGAAGAAGAAGGAATTATTGCTGCTGCTATAACCGAACGATGTGGAGGAGGTTTTCCTAATCAAAGGACCAGAGGACGTGGAAGAGGCCGCGGAAGCGAAAGGCCTCAATTGGGTGCAAATCAGTGCGCCTACTGCAAGGAAGAAGGACATTGGAGAAATGAGTGCCCGCATCTGGACTCTGCCCCTGCAAGGGGAGGAGGGAGTCCCTGGAGGCCAGGAGGAAGATTTCGAAGGAGGGGAGGAATGAATCGAACACAGTTCCAGCAGGAGAGGGAAGAAGCCATTGAGGGAGTGGCAGTAGCAACGGGCTATGACCTGGATGACATAGATGAAGACTAGGCCAGACTGGGCTCCAAGTTCACCCTGGGTCCCCAGGAGCCTATGGTCAGTTTAAAGATAGGGGACCAATACATGGAATTCATGGTAGATACAGGAGCAGAACATTCAGTAGTAGCCAAGCCAGTAGCTCCTCTGTCCTCACGATCTGTCACCATTGTGGGAGCCACTGGAAATAAAGCCATAAAACCATTTTTGCAGAACCGCATGTGTGAACTAGGGGGACAGAAGATAACACACCAGTTCTTGTATATGCCTGAGTGCCCTATTCCACTATTGGGCCGAGACATGCTTGCCAAGCTCCAGGCCCAAATATCCTTTGCTGAAGGGGGAGAAATGAAAATGACTGTGAACCCAAAGCCTGCTGAATTGATGGTGCTTACTGTTCCCCGAGAAGAAGAATGGCGGTTCTATAGTGCACCTCCAATAAAGTCAACCAGTCCCGTATACCTACCAACCTCATAGCCCCACCTGAAGTATGGGCAGAAGATAATCCACCTGGTCTAGCGAAGAACATAGCCCCTGTCATTGTCACCCTCAAGCCAGGAGTGGAACCAGTGCATGTGAAGCAGTATCCTCTCCCTCGACCAGCCATAGAAGGAATTCACTGCCATTTGATGAAACTGCTAAAGTACGGACTTCTCAAGGAATGCCAGTCACCTTGGAACACCCCCCTTCTCCCAGTACAGAAGCCTAGGACAGGGGACTATCGCCCATTACAAGATCTAAGGCGAGTAAATGATGCAGTTGAAACTATACACCCAGTAGTACCAAACCCTTATACTCTCTTGGGACTGATCCCCGCTGAGGCTACTCACTTCACCATCCTGGACCTGAAAGATGCCTTTTTCTGTGTGTGCCTAGCACCCACCAGTCAACTTTTATTCGCCTTCGAATGGCAAGACCCCACAACAGGAAGGCGGGGTCAGCTCACCTGGACCAGATTACCCCAAGGATTCAAGAATTCACCTACTCTCTTTAGTGCTGCTCTGAATCAAGATCTCTCAAGTTACCCAGTGGACCCAGGAAAGAGGGTTCTTCTTCAGTATGTAGATGACTTGCTCATAGCCACCAACTCAGAAAGTGAATGCCTACAAGCTACTAGTGAACTTTTGTACCTTCTCAAAGATGCTGGATACAAAGTTTCAAGAGCCAAAGCACAACTATGCCAAACTGAAGTCAAGTATTTAGGATTCCAGTTGTCTAGTGGGATCCGACGTTTAGGGCCAGAACGCAAGGAAGCTGTATGTAATATCCCCATTCCAACCACTAGGAGGCAAGTAAGAGCCTTCCTGGGGGCCGCGGGATATTGTCGCATATGGATCCCCAACTTTGCCCTGATTGCAAAACCACTATACCAAGTCACCAAAGGAATGGAAAAATCCCCACTAGACTGGGGACCTGAACAAGATGTAGCATTCTGGACTTTGAAAAAGGCCCTGATGTCATCCCCAGCTTTAGGTCTTCCAGATGTTCAGAAGCCTTTCCATCTTTTTGTCCCTGAGTCACAAGGAAACGCATTGGGAGTATTGACCCAATCTCTTGGTTCCTGGCAACGACCAGTAGCTTATCTGTCAAAACAATTGGATGTAGTTGCAAAAGGATGGCCCCCTTGTCTGAGAGCTGTTGCAGCAGCAGCCCTCCTAGTGGGCGAAGCAGACAAACTCACACTAGGACAAACTCTTCAAGTCACCGTGCCACACTCTGTTCTGACTCTCATGGAACACAAAGGAAACTTCTGGCTAACCAATGCACGAATGTTGAAGTATCAAAGCATGTTGTGAAAACCCTCGGATACAGTTGAAAGTTAGTCAAGCTCTGAACCCTGCTACATTGTTTCCAATTGGTCCTGGGCCACCTGATCATAATCGCTTAGAAACCATGGACACTGTATTTTCAAGTCGCCCTGATTTGACCGATGTCCCTCTAGAGGACCCAGAACGGACTTTCTTTGTAGATGGAAGCAGTTTGGTCATCAATGGACATCGTTGTGCTGGATATGCAGTGGTGACCCTTGATCTGGTAGTTGAGTCCTCGGCCCTGACCCCAGGAACTTCTGCACAGAAAGCTGAATTGATAGCCCTCACCAGAGCCTTGACATTAGGAGAAGGACTCTGCATAAATGTGTACACAGATTCCAAATATGCTTTCACTACTTTGCATGCACATGGAGCCTTGTATAAAGAGCGAGGGTTGATCACCTCAGGGGGTAAGGCCATTAGGTATGGGCATGAGATATTGATGTTATTAGATGCTGTATGGGCCCCCAAACAAGTGGCAATCATGCACTGCCGAGGTCATCAGGCAGGAGCAGGAGAAGTCACCCAAGGGAATAGATTTGCAGAAGCCACAGCCCGAAAGGCAGCCACCACAGGACAAGTTAGGACCCAAGATACTGTAATGCAAGCAGCCCTATTCCCTGTGCCCCTTAGTTCCTGGGCACCCCGATACACTACAAGAGAGTTAGACTATTATTGTGAAAAGGAGGAAGGAGTCTTGACAGAACAAGGTTGGATAGTGCTGCCACCCCCAGAAGGTAGTCCACCTCCAGGTCCTACAGTCATCCCTGAAGCATTAGGGCCAGCCTTTGTCCAAGCTTTTCATCAAGCCACACATTATGGAAAAACAGCCATGGAGAAAGCCCTGAGACCCCATTTCTGTATTTCATTGCTAGGATCCCTGACCACCTCGGTGGCACAGCAATGTCTGATATGTGCCAAAAATAATGCCAAGCAAGGTCCCGTTCCACCCCCAAGAGTTCAGTCAGTAGGGGTGACCCCCATGAGTGATATACAGATAGACTTCTCTGAAATGCCCCGTGCAAATGGATATCACTATATGTTAGTGTTAGTCTGCACATTTTCAGGGTGGGTAGAAGCCTACCCCACCCGAACTGAGAAAGCCCGAGAAGTCACTAGGGTATTGCTCCATGAGATCATTCCCCGATTTGGAATACCATCAACTATAGGGTCAGATAATGGTCCATCCTTTGTATCCCAAGTGACCCAACAGTTAGCTCAAGCTCTGCAAATAAAATGGAAGATACACACTGCTTACAGACCCCAGAGCTCAGGGAAAGTAGAGCGTATGAATAGAACCCTGAAAACTCAGTTATCCAAGCTCTGCCAAGAAACACACCTGAAGTGGCTCCAAGTTCTACCCATAGCCCTTTTTAGGATACATTCAGCTCCCACCAGATCCTTAGGAGTCTCCCCTTTTGAGATTTTGTATGGGCGACCTCCACCCATAGTGCAGGGAATAAAGGGAGACATGAGACAGATAGGATCTGAAATAACTAGACAAGAACTATTAGCTTTAGGTTCTGTTTTGCAGAAACTCCAAACGTGGGTGCAAGATCGACTACCCATCAACCTGACCGAGCCTCTGCATCCCTTCAAGCCAGGAACGTCCGTGTGGGTGAAAGAGTGGAGAAAGACCCCGCTGGCGCTGCATTGGAAGGGACCCTACGTCGTCATCCTGTCAACCCCCACTGCAGTGAAAGTGGCAGAATTCGAACCCTGGATCCACCACAGTCGAGTGAAGCCAGCAGCTGCTCCTGATCCTGGCCAATGGACATCAGTAAATGATCCCGAGACTCCATTGCAACTCACCTTGAGGAGACAGCCAGCTTTATAGAGAATCTTCAGAATCCACTTACGTCACGCGAAAGTAACCATCACAGCAGAAACAGAAGAAAACTCAGCAAAGTTCATTATCCTCAACTTTCCAGTTAACCTTCAGAGACTGTAATTACAATGTTCTTCCACTATTGCCTTGTGGGAGTGGTGATCTTGGGAATCCTGGAAAAGACTTTTGCTCTACCCCCTTGTGCAGCCTGCATAACCACCACCCGAACAGGACAAAAGATTACTCAGACTTTGCTCTATCATTCCTACTATACCTGCACTGGTACAGTCAGCCGGTGTATTTATAATGGCACCGAACTGAATATTTGCACAAAAGGGAAAAGTAAGACTTGTTATAACCCTCAACAAAACCCATCATACTATACATTTGAGATACGCTGGAATGATGAAGATGGAGCCATCCTGAATGCGACAAAACCCCTCACCAACCCCACAAAACCTATCATCTTGAACTTTGATGCTTGTGATGCAATCAACAGAAATGCTTACCACAGATGTGGGTCATGGGAGCGAGCATACTACCATGATGATAAATACATGTGTCCAGAAGGAGCCTACGGATGGGGATGGTGTACAGGAACGAGTTCTGCAGCCACCATTTACACCACCGCATCTAGACATGATTACTTTTGCCCAAAATGAGAATGTGTATATTTTGCTACTTGGAAGAATGCACTGACGGGACGAGATGGAGATCATCGCAAAGGCAGCCTAACAAAGATCAGACTACCAGAACCCAAGAAATGCCAGAAAGGTGCCTGTAATCCTCTACAACTCCTCATAGCCAACCCCAGCCACTGGAAGCAAGGATACAAGTTTGGGTTGCATATTGCAGGAGGAGGTATAGATCCTGGGACTATCTTATATCTGCAATTAAACACCAAAACCCATGTATCCTCACCCTATCGTATACATCACTCCTTCTACGAGGCCATGAAATCAGAGTTTGAAATTCCTCCTGCCTCCCAGAACTTATTTCTTGAATTAGCGGGAGCAGTTGCATCTAGTCTCCATGTTTCAGACTGTTTGTTTTGTGGAGGAACAACAATGGGAGACCAATGGCCTTGGGAAGCACAAGAACTGAACTATTCTATTCCGTATAATCAGACTAATATACACAATACCACAAGTGAATGGGTATTGGCCCACTCCATTGTGGGTAATTTATGTTTTTCTTGCTATGGACCAATGTTTACTATGGAAGTGGGGCAGCTGGTCTGTCTCAATCAGAAGTTCTACAACAGTACCACCAAGAAGACATCTTGGTGGTCAGGAGTCAACGCTACTGAACCTTCCAATCCTCTAGTTCAGTTCCCCAAACTTGCCAGTATCTGGACTAACTTAGCAGCATATAATTCTTGGCAAGCGCCACCTGGACTGTACTGGATTTGCAGAACCCGAGCATATGCCAGACTTCCTCATCACTGGGGAGGCGCATGTGTATTGGGAACCATACGACCTTGCTTTTTCCTTCTGCCTACATCCCAGGGAGAACAGCTGGGATATCCTGTGTACAGAAGTCGACAGCTGAAGGAGGCCTTGAAAATAGGCCAATGGGACAAATGGGATGCGTCATCTGAAGAATGGCCCCCAGAAAGAATCATCTCATACTATGGACCTGCTACTTGGGAGCAGGATGGGACTTGGGGATATCATACTCCTGTTTATATGATTAATCGAATAATACGTTTGCAAGCTGTTGTTGAAATAATAACCAATGAAACTAGTAAAGCACTAACCCTTCTGGCAAAGCAAAGTACGCAAATGCGCACAGCCATTTATCAAAATCGTTTAGCTTTAGATTATTTGTTAAATCACAAAAGAATAAATCCCAATGGGAGAGATTAATAAATACCCCACCAAAAAATCTCCCCAAGACTCCTTAATGAAATCAATGTGTCTTTTTGTCGGGCCGCAGAGAGGGAGGTTAAAACAAATTTTGAAACCACTCCAGACTACTGCGGACCATTTTAATCATCAAACAGTTCTTTAGTAAAACATGTGAAAAAAATGTGAAAACTTATCTCAATAACCGAAGAGAAGAAATTCCAAAAACTTGAATGCTGAAGTCCACATTTGAGATGGCACGACGTGCACGTTTCGAGGTCGAAAACCCCTGTATCAAGCGCTCTTTATGGACGTCACTAAGAAATGATTCTTTCCCCTGTGCTGATCAAACAAAGCCTTGTGCATCCATTTTAAAAAACCCCGGTTCACACCGGGTGACCAATCAAAAAAAGGAATCCGTCCTACTACCATTGGTCAGCCAAAATGTCATTCAACAAGGGAACCGAAAAATAGGACAAGGACACGCGGATGCGATCCCTCGACCTATTGGATGATCGTAAAAGACTATGTGACATCACATTGTTCATTGAGAAACTCAACCAGAACTAAAGAACAGCTCGGAAAAAAGGGGAAATCCACCGCAACAGGGAAACCCCTATATTCACAAGCATGAAGTCAAAGAGCACTCAACCACTCAATCTCCCGATTTATAGATAGATTATTTGTTAGCAGCTGAAGGTGGGGTATGTGGGAAGTTGAATCTAAGTAATTGTTGTTTACAGATTGATAATAATGGGCATGTAGATGAAGGTTTAGCCACCCAGATGAGAGAGCAGACATTTGTGCCTGTCCAGACCTGGCACAGTTTAAAGATGGATGGGTGGTTTGGTTCATTGTTTTCCTGGATTGGTGGTTTGAAAGCCCTTATGTTTATTGTACTATTCATATTAGCCATGTGCTTATTGCTCCCTTGTCTCCTACCTCTTTGCTTACGCATGATAACATCATCAATTGATAACACTATAGAGCGGAAGGCAGCTGAGAAGGTATTAGCTATGTGGCAATATTACCCTATAGCCCACGATGATGATGCCATTACACCAGTATAATGTGTTAATTGACTAAT
This sequence comes from Ichthyophis bannanicus, assembly GCA_033557465.1. Lineage (NCBI taxonomy): Eukaryota > Metazoa > Chordata > Amphibia > Gymnophiona > Ichthyophiidae > Ichthyophis > Ichthyophis bannanicus. The sequence continues at coordinate 176,645,149 of CM066044.1, forward strand.
GAGTGATTTAATTCTCACCCTTCCTCACTTGTGGGTGAGAATAATCAAAGGGGGGAATGTGGTAGGCTAGGGCCTAGCATGGCCTGCTACTATGAAAGGCCTGTAAGTTAGGCCTGGATCCTAACTCCCATTATAGCTAGAAAAGAACCAAAAATCTGGGGAAAACTGTTTTAAAATGCTTAATAAGAAGTTTTCATGAATCCATAAGTCTTCTATTATTCTCTTGTGTGTGAAAGAACAGAAATGTTTCAGTATATTCATTCCTGAAGCCAAGGTTAACCTTGCAGTAGAGAAGTAACGAAATTAAGAACTGTACCATTGTTCAAGCAATCTTAAAGGAGGGGGCCGGTTGCTAGGCTCCGGAGGGATTTCTAATTGGACAAATGAAGGGAATGTATAACCAATGAAAAGTTTGCATGTATCAAGTTGGAACCAATAGAAAATTCTCATGTATCAAACTGAAAAAGAGGTATAAATGGTTATGTCTCTGTATAAACATTTGCTCAGTTCCTTTTGAAGCTTTGACTGACTGGGCCTGTGCACATTAATCTGGCTTGGACCCTGTCAATTGACTCCTGGACTTATTCATTGATTGCACTTTGCTACAGCAGAAGAAGAGAGGGATGTCTTTTTTGCAGAGCTGCAGTTTCTAAGGTTGAGCGGCAAACAACAGACTCTCCTGAATTGGTCAATTTCAGCCGCAGAGATACAAGTGGTAATTGCAAAGCTTCAGCCAGCTAGTGCCGCGGGCCTGATGGGTTGGGCCCGGAGTTTTATCACACCTTGGAGGATCTGATTGCACAGAATATGGCCACGATGGAGGAAGTGGTAGTGGAGGCTGAATGGCTGGGGTCCTATGCGAACCACACAGTGGTGGTTATGTTACCTAAACCAAGGTGCAACCTGGAAAAAACAGAAGCGTATAGGCCCATCTCACTGCTGAATCAAGACTTAAAAATTCTCACGATGGTATTAGCCAAGCAGTTGAGGGACGTGATACCTGGATTAAAACACCCAGATCAGGCAGATTTTGTGAAGGGGTGTAGTGCGATGAGTAATATCCTCAGGACCTTGACAATGTTCTGGCAGCACCAGCTGGAGGGGTCCCCAGTAGCGGTGGTGGTGGTGGACGCTGAAAAGGCATTTTACTGAGTCTCCTGGGACTATCTCATGTGGGTGCTACAGAGATTTGGGATGGAGGGATACTTTATGAAATGGATCCAAACATTTTACAACAGCCCCAGTGCACAACTACTGGTGAATGGGCGGTTGGCAGATCCTTTTGAATTAGAAACCAGGAACAGACAGGGTTGTCCACTTTCACCGCTACTCTTTATTTTGTCTTTGGAACCTTTGGCCCTTAAGAGCATCCCCAACCGTGAGAATAGTGCAGGTGGGTGAAGAGGAATGCAAGATCAGCCTGTTTGCTGATGACATGCTGATTAGCATACACACACTGCTGAGGGCCGAAAAGAACTAACTCACCTGCTGCGCCAGTTTGGCGGCTTTTTGGGGCTGAAAATCAACACGGAGAAGTCAGAGGCCTGCATGTTGGGCAAGCGATCCCAGTGGGGGGAGATAGTGATTTTTTTCAGATGGCCAGTGGAACCTCTAAAATATCTAGGAATCTACCCATACAAGGACCCAAAGAAAGTGTACCAATATAACATTCAGGATAAAATCAGGCAACTCAAAAACCTGTATAATAGGTGGGCAAATTTACCTCTATCACTGTTTGGGCAAGTGGTCTTGATCCGTCTGGTAATTATCTCCAAAATAGTTTATCAGATCCAGATGCTACCTCTGTGGGTGTGACAGAAAGATGACGTTTTTCTCAAAGGAGTCCTAAAATCCTTCTTATGGCGTGGAAAACTGGTGAGGATTAGTTATGTGAAGCTGATCCTGGAGAAGGAGAGGGGGAAAGTGGGACTCCCAGACCTTAGATTATACAATATCACAGCCCTTATTCGATGGATTCATGAAGCTTTTACTGGGGCAACCCAATATGCACTAGCAGGCTTGCTGGAGAGCTGGAGTTGACCCTATAACTTGTTGAACGTGCTGCACTTCAGTGGGGTAGGTCTGAAATGCCTGGAGTTTGGGGGGCTATTGTACCCTCTTTGGCAGGCATGGAAATGTGGGCAGGGATCCTTTTCTACAGGTGACAGGAACCCAGGTTTTGCACCGGGACAAAGCCTGTTCAAAAAATGGGATAAAAAGGGTAAGAGAGACCTTGGCCAGCTGCTGAACTGGGGAGGCAAAGCTTTTCCCACTTTTGAGCAGATCAGACAGGAATTGGGACTGCCAGTGATGCACCAATATTCCTATTGGCAGCTGAGGCATTACTGGAAGGCACTGGATGCTGCTAACCCTGGGGAGGGGGATGTGAAGGATAGTGATAGAGATCTCCGCAATTCGTCCCCCTTATGGAATTGGTTGAGTAACTGGTATAGAATGCTCAGGGAAGCCCTACCGGCCCCGCACCTGACAGGGTTAACAAAACAGTGGGCAGCCGAATTGGGGGAACAGGTGGAGGAGGAGCATATGGAACATTATTTCTCCCAAATACCGAGTGCTAGCCTCAGCCCAATACAAAGTAATGCAATTTCAACTATTGCACAGAGGATACCTGACAAGAGAGAGTGCAGCTTGGATAGGTTTATGGGCACAAAATACGTGTGAGAAATGCCGGCTGTGGGCCACCACTTTTTGCCATGTCTTCTTGGATTGTCCTTCTCTGGCTGGGATGTGGGGGACAGTGCTGCGCTGCCTGGAGACTGTAACTAAGAAATGGGTCTCCTGGACATACAGCATGCTCCTCTTGGGCAACAAGGGACCATTGTAGGAGTGGGCGATAAGGAAGACAGAGGGGAAGTTCATTATAGCAGGTGTCTGGTGCATCAAAAAGCTAATTCTGAGACTTTGGGTGGATGAGACAGCTTACTCATTCCAACACTGGCTAAATGCTATGCATACCCTGGCAACTGGGGAGTGGAATATATACAGCAACTCCCCAAATCACAGATGGGTGTGCTATAAATGGTTATGGACCCACTTTTTGAGCCAGTACCTGAGAGAGAAAGTGGGGGGGAGAGGGAGAGGGCGGGCGGGGGGGGGGGGGGAGAGGGAAAGAGGGAGGGGCAGGGTAGGGGAGAGAGTGGTAGGAAATGACAGTAAGGGTAAGGTTGAGGGTTAGGGGGTTGAGTGAACATTTATCATGGCTGTGTGGGCAGGTCTTGAAACAGGCTTCTGGCATAGTAGAGCAAAGATGCTAGGATGTTTCCTATTACTAAAGTAGTTACCACAGTGAGCACAGTTATTATGGTTCTTACCACTGCTTCTATAAACCTTGTATTCTTTCTGTTGAATAGAGTATTGGGGTGGCCGCGGTCTAGGTTTACTGGAATAATGTAGGAATTGGATGGTGCCTTGGGATTCATGCGCATGTTATGTGTTATATCATGGTTATCTGTTGTATGCTAATGGAAGGAAGTGGAGGTGTTATGTAAAACACAATAAAGATGAATATTCAAAATCCGGTTTAAGTCTTCAGTGATAACGGCTATGCGCTGTATTCACGCTAGCCATTGTCGCTGAATATCGAGCTCCTACTTCTTTGAGAAGACTTTCCCAGAATTCCGAGAGGAGGTATAGCACCAGATGCCTGAGATTCATTCATGGTTTCCTGTCTTAGCTACTGCCTTTTCTCTATCCCCTCTTGCCTGTCCTATCGATAATTATGGAGTTCTTTTCTGCTCTGCTTTTTATTGAAAATTTTAATTAAACTGCTTTAATTTTAGCCACACAAAAGGCGGTATATCAAGATTTTTTTAAACATAAACCTAAACCTAATGGAACAGCCATTTATACTTCTCTTTTATTAAGAAGGTAGTCATCTGGAGTGGAGGAGTAACCTAGTGGATAGAGCAGTGGGTTGTTAAAGTAGTCACCTTTCTGTATTCTCGTCTTTTTTTGCAAAGTTAGCTCAGAACAATAGATTTCCAGCTTTTGTTCTTCCAATACAGCACTCCCTTCAATCAAGCCTTTTGTATCACATTTCCTTTGACTGCATGGTGCTGTAGACATGCAATTATATCCCTTGGTCTGTCCTGTTTTTTAAGCCTAAGTCCCTGTGCACCCATCAGTTTTAACCTCTTCAGAGCTGTTTCCAGAACCATAAAGTAGAATTTTATATATATTGTGCAACTCCACTTTTAGCGTCCATATAATCCGGACCTTCCAGGACTCCCTGGACTCTGATGTTACTCCTCTGCACCCAGTTCTCCAGGTTCTGCATTTTTGAAATGAATGCTGCATTATTGCTCTTCAGCGACTCTACCTCTTCGGCCAAGTTTGTCACTTGCTCCTCCTGCTCAGCACTTCATTGCTCCATTTCCTCCATTCTTACTCTCATTTCATTAATATCTTTGCTACTGCCTCTTTGTTTCCTCACTGTTCGCATTTCAGTTTTAATTTAGTTTTTAATCTCCTGAAGCCATTTGGCCATCTCACCCTTTGTGAAAAGCTCAGTTTCATCAGCTTTTCCATCCCTCTAGACCTTCAGTCTCAGTCTTTGAGTCCTCTTCTATAGAGACCTCCAGCTTTGCTCTACTGCCCCCAATAACCAGTACGGCCACTGCCTTCACCTTGTATTCTTCTCTAACTGCTTACCCTCAAACCTCTGTACCTCAGTTCTTCCCTTATTGGACCATCACCTGCTAAGCTTCACTCTTCATCACTCATTGCCTCAACCTCGCCCTGTCTCCTCCAACCTCTTTAGAAATCTTCATGCTATTGACCCTTTGTCTCTCTCCTCTACTGTCTTATCACCTCTTTCCTCCATTATGTCATCTGAGTCTGTTGATGAGGAAGTAGCTGCCTATAACGCTGCACTCTCCTCTGCTCTGGATGATCTTGCTCTGCTCATGCCACATCCTCTGAGGCATACTGTACCTCAACCCTGGCTATCTTCCACTACCCACTATCTTTGTTCCTGTGCCTGCTCAGCTGAACATGCTTGGCTCAAATCCCACACACTTGTGGATGTTCTACACTTCAAATTCATGCTTGTCTCTTTGCAGTCAGCCATAGCACTCACCAAACAAGACTATTATGTCCATCTGACTAACTCTCTTGCCTCTGACCCTCACCATCTTTTTACAACTCTCTCCTCAAGGTGTCTCCACTTATGACTCCTCCTTCCCTTTCTGCCCAAACCCTGGCTATTTCCATGACAAAATCCACAAGATCACACTACAATTCCAACAATGTCAGCTACTTCTCCTCCTCCCTCTCTTCACTCCCAGCTTTCCCTCCCTACCTCTGCTACCCTCTCTTCCTTTTCTATGATCTCTGAAGAGGAAACCACACATCTTTCCTTCTCCAAACTCACTATCTGCTCCTCTTATCCTATCCCCACCCACCTTCTAAGCTCCATCTCCTCCATTGTTGTCCCTTCCATCTCTCATATTCTTAACCTATCGCTCTCCACTGCAACTGTCCCTGCAGCTTTCAAGCATGCTGTGGTTGCATCTCTCCTCAAGAAGCACTAGACCCTGTCCTTCTGACCCATCTCCCTCCTTCTTTTCGTTTATAAACTACTTGAATGTGTGGTTCACCGCCATTGCCTCGACTTTCTCTCCTCTCAAGCCCTCCTGAATCCTTTAGAATCTGGCTCTCGTCCTTTACATTCTACTGAAACAGCTCTTGCCAAAGCCTCCAGTAACCTGTTCCTGGCTAAATCCAAGGGCTTTTACTCAATCCCCATCCTTCTTGACCTTTCTGCTGCTTTTGACACTGTTGACCACAACCTTCTCCTCGATACCTTGTCCTCACTTGATTTTAAGGGCTCTGTGCTATCCAGGTTATCTTCTTATCTCTCCCATCGCTCTTTCAGTGTTTGTTCTGGTGGATCCTCCTCTACTTCTATCCCACTCTCAGTTGGTGTATCCCAAAGATCGGTCTTGGGTCCACTCCTTTTTTTTCTCTCTATACCCAGTCCCTTAGTGCACTCATCTCTTCCCATGACTTTCAGTACCATCTTTACACTGATAACTCTCAGATATATCTCTCTATACCTGCAATCTCTCTGATAATCCAGGCCAGGATCTTTGCCTGCCTTTCTGACATTGCTTCTTGGATGTCTCACCGCAGCTTGAAATTGAACATGGCCAAAACTGAGCTACCTATCTTTCCCCCTAAACCCTCCTCTCCCCTTCCTTCTTTCTCAGTCTCTGTTGATAACTCTCTACTCCTGTCTCCTCAGCTCGCAACCTTGAGGTCATGTTTGACTCCTCTCTCTCTCCCTCCACACACATCCAACTGATAGCTAAAACCTGTCGTTTCTTTCTCTATAACATAAACAAAATTTGCCCACTCCTTTCTGAACACACTAATAAGACACATATCCACTCCTTAGTCATCTCCTGTCTGGACTATTGTAACCTACTCCTTGCTGGTCCCCTCTGAGTCATCTCTCTCCTCTTCAGTCTGTTCAACACTCTGCTACACGGCTAATCTTCCACCAGCCTCATCATGCTCATATTACCCCTCTTCTCAAGTCACTTCATTGGCTTCCTATCCGTTTCCAGTTCAAACTTCTCCTGCTAACCTATAAGTGCATTCACTCTGCAGCTCCTCACTACCTTCCCTCTCTTATCTCTCCCTACACCATTCTCTGGATCTCTACTGTTCTGGCAAATCACTTCTATCTGTGCCCTTCTCTTCTATTGCTAACTCCAGACTTTGCTCCTTTCACCTTTCTGCTCCTGATGCCTAGAACAAACTACCTGAGTCTGTATGTCAGGCGCCTTCTCTGACCCTTTTTTAAATCAGGCTGAAAACTCACCTCTTCGCTGCCACTTTCGGATCTTGACTCATCCGATTTCCTTCGTGTTTCCTTACCATTCTCCCTAGATGTATCCCATGTCTACGGCTACTGTCTTGTCCCATACTGTGTTGTAAGCTCTGATGAGTAGGGACAGTCTTTTACATGTGTCTGTCTGTGCAGCACTGCGCACGTCTTGTAGCGCTATACAAATGTTCAGTAGCCGTTTTTGCAGTAGTAGAGACCTACCCAGCTCCACACACTTCTTCTCCATGCTGGTTCCTCCATACAATTCTTTTATGCTTGACATCATCAATTCTCTTTCAGACTGACATTTTTGAAAAAAGCAGTGATTCTACCATCAATGCTGTTAATAGTATGCACACTGCCCTGAGGATTTACCCTTTTAAAGGTGCGGATGAGTGCTTGGTTGCCAGAGCTGAGCTCTCAGGCACCCATCTTGTCTGTTAAGTGTCATAAATATGGATGAGTAATGGATACACTGGGTCTGAATCCTCTTTTTATTTGGGTTTGTTGTCTATGTCCAATGGGAACATTCTCAGACAACCCCTAGCTGGTCCATGGTCCACTTCTCAAAGACAACTGGTGTAGTAAAATGATACACAGAGTCAGATGTTTATCTAAGATGTAAGCTTGTCATAGCCTTTGGTAGATTACAATAGAGTTAGTACTGAGCGCATGTGGCAATATGTGTAATGGAAATGCCTACACTACCTGAATGTAACTCGCCTTGACCTCCTTGAAAGGTATGAGCTAAATACTACTACTGATAATAATAAATGTATGTGTGTGTATATATTTCTCTGTTCCTCCCAGATCCCCTCAAGCCAGTGCGTATATGCATTCCAAAAGTTATGAATTATTTCAGTATTGCCTTTGTTCTCCGCCTCTGCTCCTTTCTTCTGAAAAGATGCTTCCTCTAGCCCATTGGCATCAGGCGTGAATGTCTTTGGCATTGGGACCAGAGGTCTTCCTGTCCATACTATCGTTAGAATGCTAAATAATGCTCCTTTGATGTCTGTATGGACAGCAACTTCCTGGAGACATATGGAGGGGAATTTTAGAAAAGTCGTCCAAGTGCAATCTGGGACATCTATGCCAGAACATCTGAAAAACAAAGCAGGTACAGACATGATTTCATAAACATGGATGTGCCTGATACGGACTTCTGCAAGGGCATCTACAGTACATAGACATCCGTAGAACATTATTTTAGAACCCAGACATCTAGGACTAGCCTAATGGTTAGAGGAGTGGCCTAGGAACAGGAAAGCTAAGGTTCAAATCCCACTACTGCTATTGCTGAAATTGTGCTGAGTACTGGGGAAGTGCTTTTTCCTCTGGATGTTTTGCAGCCAAAACAAGCACTTTTCAGATGCCTGTTCATGCCTGGAGCAGGTCTAAACTTAGATGTGATGCTAGACATCCATGATATTTCTGAGATCAGGCGGAAATGCACTGGCTATGCCTCCATCACACCCCCGTTCAGACTTGGGCATCCTCATGCTGGGTACATCCATATACCCAGCTTCTAAAATGCCTCTGGAATCATCTCTATGCCTGTTTTTTGGACATCCAAAGCGCAAACGGGGCTTACAAAATTACCTCAAGTCTATTACGCCTAAGTCCAGAGGTCCGGGTCTCTGATTGTGCAATACTTAGCCTTAGTCAAGCTAACTCAGGTCAGCTGAATTGAATTGTGGGAAGGTTTATACTAAAATGTATGTCACTGGAATCCTTCATAAACCATAACATTACTGCTTGTCACCTTCCAATCACCCATCCATCTCTCTTATTGCTACACACATACCTACTTTTTTTTCCCTTGAGACTATCACTGGAATGCTTTTGTAATTCTCTTATATATTCCAGTATTTGCTGTCCTGAAGAAGAAGGTTTTAACCTTTTGAAAGCATTCAAAAATGTATTAAGTTAGTCCAATAAAAAGGACTGCCTTATTTTCCTTTTTGTTTTTATTTATCAACCAATAAAGTGGAATATCATGGCAATCACACTACTTTATCTTCCTATCTTTAGCGCCCTCAAAGTGTTCATTCTATGCTACTTAAAATTAATTTGTTACAAAATTTCCACATCCTGCAACACATTTTATTCTCATATTGCAGTGCGGCTGAATATTTCCTCTGACCACCATGACACTATCTAGATAGTGCCGGGGAAGTGCAGAGCTGGGGCATCTTCCGCCAGTGTTGCTATGGTCATGTAAGCCCTCTTCTCAAGCCACTTCATTGGCTCCCTATCCGTTTCCACATACAATTCAAATGGGAAGCAACATAAAGCATTGGCAAGTTAGAACAAGGAATTGATAAGGCAGACAAAGAGAGAATTTGAAAAAAAGCTAGTCATGGAAGAAAAAATGCATAATAAAAACTTTTTCAAGTACATTCATAGCAAAAAACCTGTGAAAGAGTCAGTTGGACAATTGGATGATAGAGGGGTAAAAGGGGCGTTAAGTGAGTCCAAGGCCACAGCGGAGAGACTGAATGAATTCTTTGCTTTCGTCTTTACTGAAGAAAATGTAGGGAATTTTGCCTGTGCCTGAAATGGTATATAAAGGTGATGTATCGGAAGAGCTGAAAGAAATATCAATAAACCAGGAAGATGTATTACAACTATTTGATAAACTGAAGAGTAGCAAATCACCTGGACCAGATGATATACATCCGAGGGTATTGAAAGAACCAAAATATGAGATTGCAGATCTACTATTAGTAATCTATGAACTATCATTAAAATCATCTGTAGTACCTGAAGACTGGAGAATGGCCAATATTATGCCACTATTTAAAAGGGTTCCAAAGGTGATCTGGGAAACTACAGATCAGTGAGTTTGACGTCAGTACCAAGCAAAATGGTAAAAACCATTATAAAAAATAAAATTACTGATCATGTATATAGTCAGGGTTGAATGACAGAAAGCCAAAATAGATTTAGCCAAGGAAAGTCTTGTCTTACTAATCTGTTTTATTTTTTTGAAGGTGTGACTAAACAGGTAGACAAAGGTGAGCCGGTTGATATAGTGTATCTGGATTTGTAGAAAGCCTTTGACAAGGTCCCTCAAGAGAGACTCTTGGCAAAATAAAAAGTCATGGGATTGGAGGCAATGCAGTATTGTGGATCAGGAACTGGTTAAAAGATAGACAGCAGAGGGTAGGGCTAAATGGCCAATTTTCTCATTGTAGAAAAGTAACTAGTGGACTACTGCAGGCATCTGTGCTGGGCCCACTGCTTTTTTTTATTTATTTATTTATAGCAATTTAATATATAGATCAAGAAAGTTCACAGAACAATCTTGAAAGAAAAAGTACAGATACAATCAGGAACAATCATAGCAGGATAATATAACAAGAAAAACCAAAAATCAATGTATCTGTTCACCCTAGCCCACAATATAAGAGGGGAGAATTTCCAAAATTCCAAATATATTAATACTAACAAAATAGAGAGGAAAAGGCAGTAAACTAACTCCAGTACTTATTTTATGAGAGCATAGGTGAAGCTCCAATAGAAATCTCCAAGCGCCTGGCAGCAATGAAAGCCGTTAACTGCTTGGTGAAATATAGAGCTATTTCTTATATTTTTTTATGAACCTTCCCAGTTAACGGCTTTCATTGCTGCCGGGCCCACTGCTTTTTAACATATTCATAAATTACTGGGAAATGGGAATAATGAGTGAGATGATCAGATCTGCAGATGACACAAAATTATTCAAAGTTATTAAAACCCAAGAAGATTGTGAAAGATTGCAAGAGGATCTAGATAAATTGTAAGACTGGGTGTCCAAATGGCAGACGAAATTTAATGTGGACAAGTGCAAAGTTATGCACCTAGGAAAGAACAACCCAAATTTTGGTTTCACGATGCAAGGTACCACCTTAGAAACCAACATCCATGAAAAACGATTTAGGCATCATCGTGGATAATATGTTGAAACCCTCCACGCAATATGCAGTGGCAGCTAAGAAAGCAAATAGAATGCTAGGAGTCATAAGGAAAGGAATGGAGAATAAAATCAATGCCTCTGTATTGTTCCATGGTTCGACCGCACCTTGAATATTGTGTGCAATTCTGGTCGCTGTATCTTAAAAAGGATATAGCGGAATTAGAAATGGTACAGAGAAGAGCCACAAAAATGGTAAAGGGGATGGAAAGATACCCCTATGAGGAAAGGCTTAAAAGGCTAGGACTCTTTAACTTGGAAAAGAGAAGGCTGGGTGGAGATATGATAGAGGTCTATAAATTAATGAATGGAGTGGAATGGGTTAACGTAGATCGGTTGTTTATGCCATCAAAAAGTAGAAAGACTAGAGGACACACAATGAAGCTACAATGTAACCATTTAATACTAATAAGAGAAAATATTTTTTCACTCAACGTGTAATCAAATTCTGGAATTTGTTACCGGAGTAAAAGCTGATAGTGTAGCTGAGTTTGAAAAAGGTTTAGACAAGTTCCTGGAGGAAAGGTCCATAAATCATTATTAAAGAGGACCCAGGAAATCCACTGCTTACAACAGGATGAGCATTGTGGAAGCTGTGGACTTTGGGTTCCTGCCAGGAACTTGTGACCTGGATTGTCTACTGTTGGAAACAGGATACTGGGCTTGATAGACCTTGGTCTGAGCCAGTATGGCATTTCTTATTTTCTTATGTACCATTCCATAACAGCACTAACTTCCAAAACACCCACAACATGGAGCCTACCTAGAAAAGGGCAGCACTGTCAATATTGCTCTGAGCCTAGAAAAACCATAAGCCTACCAGGAACACCAAACAAACCAGATTACTACAAATCATATAAACAGATCATAAGAAACATAAGATATGCCATACTGGGTCAGACCAAGGTCCATCGAGCCCAGTATCCTGTTTCCAACTGTAGCCAATCTGCAAATTTGATTATTCCCATTTCCAGGTTATTTACGAATATGTTAAAAAGCAGTGGATGCAGCACAGATCCCTGGGGTACTCCACTATTTACCTTTCTCCATTGGTAAAATTGGACATTTAGCCCTACCCTCTGCTTTCTATCTTTTAACCAGACCCTGATTCACAATAGTACACTGCCTCCCATCCCATGAATTTTTAATTTCGTCAAGTCTCTCATGAAGGAACTTGTCAGAGCCTTTCTGAAAATCCAGATACACTATATCAATTGACCCACCTTTGTCTACCTGTTTATTTACATCTTCAAAAAAATATAACAGATTAGTAAGACAAGACCTTCCCTGGCTATAACCATGTTGGCTGTCTCTCATTAAACCATGACTATCTACATGTTCAGAAATTTTGTTCTTAATAATGGTTTGTACCATCTGTAGTTTCCCGGATCACCCCTGGAACCCTTTTGAAAAATTAGCATTACATTGGCCATCCTCCAATCTTCAGGTACTACTGATGATTTTAATGACAGTTCACGGATTAGTAGGTCTGCAATCTCATTTCAATTCTTTCAACACCTTTGTATGTATACCAACCGGTCCTGGTGATTTGCTACTCTTCCGTTTATCAAATAGTTGTAATATACCTTCCCAATTTATCGATAGTTCTTTCAATTTTTCCAATGCATCACCTTTAAATACAATTTCAGTCATAGGTAATTTCCCTACATCTTCTTCAGTAAAGACTGAAGCAAAGAATTCGTTCAGTCTCTCTACTATGGCCTTGTCCCCTCTTAGTGCCCCTCTTACCCTCTATCATCCAATGGTCCAACAGACTCTCACAGGTTTTTTTGCTACGAATGTACTTGAAAACGTTTTTATTATGCATTTTTGCTTCCACAGAAAGTTTTTTTTCAAATTCTCTCTTAGCCTGCCTTATCAATGCCTTGCATATAACTTGCCAGTGCTTACGTTGTTTCCCGTTTTCATCATTTGGCTCCTTTTTTGGCAACAACAGCCTCTCTGACCTCACCTTTAAACCATACTGGCAGTTTTTTGGACTTCCTTCCACTTTTCTTAAAACATCGAATACAGCTGGTCTGGGCTTCCAAGATGGTATTTTTAAACACCAACTATGAAAAAAACCTGCTTAAAACCTTAAAGGCATGAAATTCACCAATTTTAACTTTTTATCCTAATTCAACTACCAGGCATAAATGACCTCAGATGTCACAACTCCACATTTAGTGAAAAATCACTATAGGGTGTTGATAGACGCTCACATCACCGGTCACAGCCTCCTTACCATCCTACAAATTTAAAGCAAATCACAATAAATATAGTACACCCTAATTACACCACTGGGAAAATATCTCAAATAGTTTCAAACAATCGAGCAACTTCAAAAAGTACACAAACACTCCCAAATCCAATCACACATATCTATACTATCAAAACTACATACATACAACCATTCTCTCATATTAAAAAGCAGCGTCGTAATAATGTGCGCTTGCACTATACTGTCAAGGCTGAACGCAGCCTAAAACACTCCAAGAGCGATACCTGCAAGCAGAATAAAAACTGGTGAAGAATCTAAATATACTAATATAAGCACTAGATGCAAATAACTTATCTTATGACAATGAACTTCAATCCAGCGAGGTCTCTAGCTCTTCGATAAGCGCTGTTAATAAATCACAGCTTCCAACACCAACAGAGGAACCAAACAGCTAGGGAGAAGCATTAACGATTTAAAATTGACCAAAGCTCAAAATTGACCAAAGCTCTACAAAAGCCTTTGTTTCGCCATAACCAGGCTTCATCAGGAGCAACGTCATACAACAAATCCTTCTTCAAAATGACTTCTCACCATCTCCCGCTGTTCCACTATGGCGTGTGACGCGCCTAATACCACAACCAACCATGAAATTCACCAATTTTAACTTTTTATCCTAATACAACTACCAGGCATAAATGACCTCAGATGTCACAACTCCACATTTAGTGAAAAATCACTATAGGGTGTTGATAGACGCTCACATCACCGGTCACAGCCTCCTTACCATCCTACAAATTTAAAGCAAATCACAATATTTTCCCAGTGGTGTAATTAGGGTGTACTATATTTATTGTGATTTGCTTTAAATTTGTAGGATGGTAAGGAGGCTGTGACCGGTGATGTGAGCGTCTATCAACACCCTATAGTGATTTTTCACTAAATGTGGAGTTGTGACATCTGAGGTCATTTATGCCTGGTAGTTGTATTAGGATAAAAAGTTAAAATTGGTGAATTTCATGCCTTTAAGGTTTTAAGCAGGTTTTTTTCATAGTTAGATTACTCTTCTCCTGCTTTTGGCTGGTTGTTTTATTTTTAAACACCACCCATGTCTGATGTAAATCTTTAACCTTTGCAGCTGTTCCATTTAGTTTTTTTCCTGTTTTCCTCATTTTATCATAGTCTCCCTTTTGAAAGTTAAAAGGTAGTACTGTGGATTTCCTCACCATCCTTCCTCCATTTATTAAATCAAACGTGATCATGCTATGATCACTGTTGCCAAGTGGCCCCAACACCCTTATCTCTTGCACCAGACCACTAAGGACTAGGTGCAAGATGGCTTCCCCTCTTGTCGGTTCATGAACCAGCTGCTCCAAGAAGCAGTCATTTATTTTATCTAGAAACTTTATCTCCCTAGTATCTCCTGCCATGACACTGACCCAGTCGATACCGGAGTAATTGAAATTGCCCATTATTATTACTGTGCTGTAAATATTGTTAGCTTCCATGATTTCTTCAGGCATTTCGTCATCCATTTATTCATTCTGGCCAAGCGGGCGATAGTACACCCCCACTGCCATCGCCTTCCCCTTTTTACATGAAATTTCAATCCATAGAAATTCTACAGTGTATTTTGTTTCCTGCAAAACTTTAATCCTGTGTGACTCAATGCCCTCTCTAACATAGAGCGCAACCCCTCCACCAATTTGATCTACTCTATCATTGCAATATATTTTGTACTCCGTTATCGCAGTGTCCCACTCTTTGTCCTCCTTCCACCATGTCTCTGCGGTACCAATCATATCTAACTTCTCATTTACTGACATATATTCTAACTCTCCCATCTTATTTTTTAGCCTTCTAGCATTTGCATACAAGCATTTTAGAGAATGTATTTTATTCATATTAATCTGGTTACCGGTAGGCAGGGGTAATTTGGAATCTTTAAGTTCTCTCTGCTCTGTACTTAAGGACATTTGGGTTACTTTTGGCTTTATTGGAACCTCTCTGTCGATATGCCCTAACTTCAGTCTTTTGCTAGTATCCTTCAAGGATACATCCTTCTGAACCATTCGCTCTTGGGCGACTGTTGGCTTTCCCCTATTATCTAGTTTAGAAGCTGCTCTCTCTCCTTTTTAAAGGTAAATGCCAGCAGCCTGGTTCCATCCCAGTTAAGGTGAAGCCCATCCCTTTGGAAAAGCCCCTCCTTGCCCCAGAATGTTGCCCAGTTCCTAACAAATCCAAAGCCCTCATCCTTGCACCATTGTCTCATCCACGCATTGAGACTCCAGAGCTTTGCCTGCCTTTTGGGTCATGCACATGGAACAGGAAGCATTTCAGAGAATGCTACCCTGGAAATTCTGGATTTCAACTTCCTACCTAAAACCTAAATTTGGCCTCCAGAACCTCCCTATGACACTTTCCTATGTCATTGGTACCGAGACAGCAGACTCCTCCCCAGCACTATCTAAGACCTTGTATAGGTGGCGTGTGAGGTCTGCTACATTCGCACCAGGCAGGCATGTTACAAGACGATCCTTACATTCACCAGCCACCCAGCTATCTACATGCCTAATGATCTGTCCTTGGTCCGATTCTTTTTAACATCTTTGTTAGTGATATTGCGGAAGGGCTGTCGAGTAAGTTTTGCCTCTTTGCGGATGATACGAAAATCTGCAACAGATTAGACACCCAGGAAAGTGTAGATAACATGAGGAGGGATCTAGCTAAGCTTGAAAAATGATCTAGAATTTGGCAGCTGAGATTTAATACTAAAAAATGCAGGGTCATGCATCTGGGCTGCAACAATCCAAGGGAGCAGTACAGTATAGGAGGTGACGTACTTCTATCTACGAAAGAAGAACGGGACCTAGGCATAATTGTGTCTAACAATCTCAAAGTAGCTAAACAGGTAGAAAAGGTGACAGCAAAAACTAGAGAGAGGAATGGCCAGCAGAAGAAAAGCTGTGATAGTGCCTCTATATAATTTTTTTTGATGTGACCTCTTTTAGAGTATTGTGTGCAATTCTGGAGACCGCACCTTCAAAAGGATATAAACAGGTTGGAGTTGGTGCAGAGGGTGGCTACTAAAAAGGTTAGTGGTCTTCGTTATAAAGCATATGAGGCCAGACTTAATGACCTTAATATGTATACTTTAGCGGAAAGGTGGGACAGAGCTGATATGATTGAGAAGTTTAAATACCTCTGTGGCATAAATGCACAGGAGGAGAGCCTCTTTCAATTGAAAGCAAGCTCTCCTATGATGGGACATAGGATGAGGGTGAAAGGGGATAGACTCAGGAGTAATATTTGGAAATATTTCTTTATGGAAAGAGTGGTAGATGCGTGGAATAGTCTCCTAGTGGAGGTGGTAGAGATGAAGACAGTATCTAAATTCAAAAAAGCATGGGACAAACACAGAGGTTCTCTAAAGGAAAAAAGGGGATTCTTGTAGTGGTTGATATGGAAGGGCAGACTAGATAGGCCATGTGGTCTTTTTCTGCCGTCATGTTTCTATGTTTCTATAATGGCTGTCCTAACCCTTCTCTCATGGGGACATGGCCCTGGAGAACCCTCCTCGGTGCAAGAGGGTTTTACATCACCTGGAGGACAGATCTTAGTTACAGGATCACTTCCTGCCACACTAGGGTGATGTCCTCATATTGCGTGACCTCTCTCCTCCATGACAGGGATGCTGCCAGATTGGAGGTGGGACTTCAGTACTAAGTCCTTGTAGGTCTCGTCTATGTACCTCTCTGTCTTCCTTTTGTCCTCCAAGTCTGCTACTCTAGACTCCAGAGATCTGACTCATTCCCTGAGAGCAAAGAGCTCCTTGCACTTAGTGCACACGTAAGACTCCTGCCAACTGAGAAAAAAAATCATACATGTGACACTCAATGCAAAAGACTAGAAAGCTCCCATTTCACTGTTGGACTGCTGTCTGCATCTTAGGTTTAAGATTGTGTTTATGTATTTAAGTTGTTTACTTACATAGATTTGCTGCGGATACTTATTCTAATAAAGCTATAACTAATACATTTAATGAACTTTGTTCACCTGAAGATTAATTAATCTCAGGTCCTTAAGGTATGCCTGATGAGGATAAACAGCTGCACCTGAGAGTGAACATGGGCACCTCCTTCCCTTCAAGAGGTTTAAGTGCCTATAAAGCTACGATTGTCCCAGGGGTGGATGTGAGTTGGGGAGGGAGGGAGGGAAAGAAGACCTATTTACTCTATTTAACTTTCTATGTTTAAGCTATACTCTGGTTTGATTGTGTATGCTAAACTACGCTCTGCTTTGACTTAGTACCACCAGTGAGCTTTGTATTTAAGACCTGAATGACTCAGCAAAAACACTGAATTCTAAAATACACAGTTTTAACCCAAAGAATTCCCTTTTTCCCCTCAAGATTTAGAGTTTATTTCAGAAGATTAATACTCACAGGTGTACATCTATTTCCTTGTAGCAATCCCTTTTTGTAGTCCTTATATAGAAACTCATTGCTAACAGAATACCTGGCCTCGGTCACACATTTAGAATATAGATAGACTCTCACCAAGTACAAAATAAAGGGTCACAAACTAAAAATAGAAATATGTAGACAAAAATTAAACTGAAACGCTAAGAAGCTAGGTACTGAATGCAGTGCAACACCAGAGAAACAGAAAGATGCATATAAAGACAGCATGTTAATTAACAACTGACATATTCTAAAAATAACACACTAAAAATGAAATTATTTTTTCTACCTTTGTTGTCTGGCCCTCTTATTTCTCTGACTGAACTGGTTCCAATCTCTTTTCCACATTCCTTGTATCTATTTTCTCATTGACTCCTTTCCATTACTCTTCTCTCCTCCTGTCTTCTTTTCTTCCTTCTCTACATGCCTTTGATCTTTCCTTTTAAAACTTGTTTCCATTTCTCTCTCCTCTGCCTTTTTATCTACTCATATCCAGATTTTACTCTTCATTCTCCTTTTCTTTCACCTCCACTCCTTAGTCTCACACTTTATACCCCTCACCTATCTACCAGCTTTCCATCTCCCATTCTTATCCCCTTTCTAGTGTTCCTATTACCCACGCTGTCTCTTTCCCTCTGCTGCTTTCTATACCCTCTCTACCTTTCACCCACTCCCTAGTTCCCTATTTCTGCCCTCTATACTCCTACCGTCAACCTTCATCTGCTTTCCCCTGCCTCTGATCCCATCACCAGCTCTAGCATTTTCCCTGTAATGCATCCCTCCCTCCCTCCCTAGCCCCAGCTTATTCTTCAGTCTCTCACCCCCTACTCAACCTCCTATTTCTCTCTTTCACTATCTCCCCAGCCACATTTCTACCATCTCCCTCCTCCTTCAGAGATCAATCCCTTTTCACATCTCTCACCCTCTCTAGTCCTCCAAGATCACTCACATCAGGTCTCAACCTCCCTCAACCTTTCTTCCCTATTCTCTTACCTCCGACCCACAACCACCCTCATATCTGTCAGTTACTAGATACTGTTATCTCTTTTAAGGCAGCACAGCTGCGGGAGCAAAGGAAAATGCTCCCACAGCTGTTTACAGCAATTGCACAACATAAGTCAGTGAGGGAGGCTTCAGGCACCCTTAAAGGTTTTGCGTCCCCGAATCAGTTCCTCACTGGCTGCCTGCTAAGCCGGAAGCATAAGCAAAAGGAGGCACAGACCCTACATGGGTGCAGCATGAGATTAGCATGGGGCCTCCTGTTTGGTGGAGCTCTGTGCCAACAACATGCTCACACATACGTAGGGCTGCATTGCTTGCTTCAGAGCCTCCTTTTCATTGAAAAAGGCCTGCCTCCTGGGTATTTATATCTTGGAGGTATTTAAATGTCTTTATCATATTTCCCCTATCTGCTCTTGTTCCAAACTCTACATATTGAGATCTTTAAATCTGTCCCCATATGCTTTATGATGAAGATCACTGACTATTTTAGTCGTCATTCTCTGGACTGACTCCATCCTCTTTATATTCATTTGAAGGTGCAATCTCCAGAACTGCCCACAGACGCAGATATGTGTGGGGGTGTAGGGGTGTGTGTGTGGATGTGGGGGGGGGGGGGGGGCGGGCAGAAGAATCGGTGTGTGTGCTGAACAAGGTATAAGTGACCTGAGACAACTGCTCCCACATGTATCCAGTAGCTTAATGGTTGGAGCAGCAGAATAAGAACCAGGGAAGTGCAGTTTGAAATCCGCTGTGGCTTCTTGGGCAAATTATTTAACTCTCCATTGCCAATATTTACCATTTGCAAATAAACACTTTCTCGTGATATGCGCAACATTTTAATGGACTCACAGTGACAAATGTGAATTGCCATTTGAATTGAGAGGGAAAGGTGAAATAAGCAAAGCCAATCCATTTTGGAAAATTCTTACAAAACATGGCAAACATTGAAGGTATAGGAAATTATTATTATATCTAAAGAGGACAAAACACGGGCGAATACACCTCCATTCTAGCTGATTTTTATAAAATGTAAAATCTTTAAAATAAAAAAGTTAGCCATCAATTCCTACTCATTTGTAATTTAAACAAAATGCAATACCTTTTGATTTAAATGCCTCTCCCTTCCAAAATGGACCCAGGGCAGCTCATAAGCTAGCAAAAACATGAGGATAAGGAAGAATTTGTAGATATACTGAAAAGCTTCTAAAGTTGGATATTTGGAATACGTTATTAGGAAAAAGCTATTGAACAGAAATATATAGGTAGAATGTAAATTAGGATGCTGCCCTGGATACAGTAAAGCAGAACAGAAAGATTCTGTGGGCGAGAAAGGCTTAGTGCTATGAAGAAAACCTGCTACCTGCGTCCAAAGAATCAGCAAGTCCCAGTAAAGAGAAAAGAGGCACATGCTTACCTTTCTAAAGTTTTCTTCCTTTCCTTGTTTGTTTGCAAATCACATTTTTCCACACTGACACCTTTTTGCTGGACTAGAGCTCCGTGCTTGCCTTCCCCTTGCAAATTTCGTGCTCTCAGCTGCTAAAGTATTCAAAAATCTCTTTGTCTATTAATACCCCCAGTAGCCAGACTCTAGATGAGGGAGGGATGTGGTGGGCAAGCAAGCCATATGAGTAAGAGAACAGACTCAGCAGACTTGACACCTAGTCCATACAGGGATGGAGGTTTCCTGTGCTGCTTTTGCCTGAGTTGCAGGAGAGTTTTCTGCTGCCCTCTGCAGAAGGACCCATGTACCTTAGGTTTCTCTTTCTGACTGCTCAAGCACTCAGAGTAGCCTCACTCCACATTCCCTGGCTTAGAAGTGAGGTTCGCTACCGTCATGGTATCTGCAAAATGAACCCATTTGGAGAAAATGCCCCGAGTAAAATCATAATTTTCTAGAAAGTTAGTGCATTGCAATTATCACAACAAAATCTTTCAAAGCAGAAGCAGGAATATCAGTCTACAGAGTGAGAATAACAGTGTAAAACAAAACTGTAATCTAATTGCAAGAAAATCAGATGTGAAAAGAGAACATCTCAATCAAGACCTCTGCTTTTCCTGGGGCTTTTCCCTTTTTTTGAACCTTGCAATATTTGAAAGATATAAAGAGAGTAGTTTTATGAGCAAAAATTCTGATGCCACAGTGAATCATTTAAATGCATTTGGGGGAAAGGGAACTGGATTTACTACTACTACATATCGTTTATATAGCGCTACAAGGCGTACACAGTAGCATACAGAGACATGCAAGAGACAGTCCCTGCTCCTAAGAGCTTACAGTCTAGTCAATACAGACAACACAACTGGGAAGTAGGATATATCTACGAGAATGGAAAGGAAACACATAGGAGGTGAACAGGAGACGAGGGGGATAAGATTCCAAAAGCAGTCTCAAAGAAATGAGTTTTTAGCCTGGTTTTGAACAGGTCCAAAAACTCACTTCTTTAAATGCCTTCCTCAGAGTTCAAGGCGAGTTACATTCAGGTACGGTAGGTATTTAGCTGTTCCCAAAGGGCTTACAGTCTAAGGGTGGCAGTGGCTAGTTATTCAGAGGTGGAAAATATCCCATTGCTGCC
The DNA here is from genome assembly GCA_033557465.1 of Ichthyophis bannanicus. Classification (NCBI taxonomy): domain Eukaryota; kingdom Metazoa; phylum Chordata; class Amphibia; order Gymnophiona; family Ichthyophiidae; genus Ichthyophis; species Ichthyophis bannanicus. The sequence continues at coordinate 176,666,212 of CM066044.1, forward strand.
ACTGAATATCCAGGCTTTCCAGACAGCAGCATTGCTATTTGTTAGTGGCAATATTCAGACGCTTGCCAATTAGTGAAAACTGGACAGTTATTCAGATGACCTACTTTTATTTGGTTTAGTGGCTGAATATCGCCGCGAACCAGATAGCAGCCATCACCGCCCCAACAGGTGCACAGACCACTCTAGTTTTAACCAGGCATCTTTTGTTTGTGGGTTAGTGCCACTGAAATCAGGCTGGCCACATTTTAGCCAGATAACAGGTCTGCTAACCGGCTAAATCACTTTGGATGTGGCCCCTGAAGTTTTTACCTGACAAGTACAAACTTGAAGAATCAGAAAAGGGAAGAGTGAGTAGACAGGTAGCAAGATGCTTGCTTTCTTCTTACCAAAATTAAGGAAATAGGTTAAGAGTGGCAAATGCAAATATTACAGCTGACCAGGGGCGGCCCAAGGGGGGTGCGTGGCCATGTGGGGAGACTCGGTGCAGGGCCTCATTTGCATAAGGGATCTCATTTGTATAAATATTTGCATAATGTTACCATACACTAACTTTTAGTAAACATGCCTCTTAATGAGTGTATGGATAAAGAAAGACTAAAAGATTTCTACATTACTATACTCCAGTGCCAACCGCCAGGCACATTAGGAATTACTACAAACACTGCCCATTTAGAACCCATCTAAACTAACAATACACCCTATGGAATCAACTCAATTAAATCTCAATAAATTACTTGATGACCAAATACCAGAAATACTGTGTAAACCTATAATATGACTTATAATTTTTTATAATTTTTTTATAATTTTTTGTCGGATCGCTCACCGATGAATGGAAATTTTACCACTCTCGAAGTGAGCCCTCCATTTTATTCAAGTAATATTTAAAATGGCCCATCACAGGTCATTGTATCAGGTGCACAGCACATCCAGCCGTTGCTCCTGCACTGCGAGAACCAAAGTCCATGTAAAGGACGTTTCCAAATGGTTTGTAAAAACCTTCAAACCTTCAAACACGGCTTAAAGCAATGAAAATGACTTTAAAGCCATCGATAGAGGCACTCCATCAGAAAGCTCCAATTAGGAATCATCTATGCGGCTGATGGGATGATTCCTAATTGGAGCTTTCTGATGGAGTGCCTCTATCGATGGCTTTAAAGTCATTTTCATTGCTTTAAGCCGTGTTTGAAGGTTTGAAGGTTTTTACAAACCATTTGGAAACGTCCTTTACATGGACTTTGGTTCTCGCAGTGCAGGAGCAACGGCTGGATGTGCTGTGCACCTGATACAATGACCTGTGATGGGCCATTTTAAATATTACTTGAATAAAATGGAGGGCTCACTTCGAGAGTGGTAAAATTTCCATTCATCGGCGAGCGATCCGACAAAAAATTATAAGTCATATTATAGGTTTACACAGTATTTCTGGTATTTGGTTATCAAGTAATTTATTGACATTTAGAACCCATAGCAAACCCGCCGTATCGTAACAGCATTACCAGGACTCACAAAGCACCATTACCCTACCTATCAAAAGGCAACACTGCAAATATTAAACCAATACATTTCAGAGAATAACAATACATGACCTACTGTGGAAAGAGAACAAGTGGCAATGTCAAATAGGAATTACATAAACAGAATACCTCAGCTCAGTTACACATGCAGAACATAGACCATCACCAAACAAGGAATCACAATTTAGAAATAGGAAGACAATAATTAAACTGGGAACCCCAAAAGCCAAACTTGGAATGTACAACAACACTGTAGAAATAAAGCTATAAATTAATTTCCTCTTGTACTAAACAAAGTGCAGACATTAATGATGCACATTTCTCAGAGCTGACATATTCCAGTTAATAAATTCAAAATAAAGAGATATTTTTCTACCTTTTGTGCATTTTTTTTTCCAGTTGCAATTGCTCCAGCCACTTTCTTCTGGTTTCTTAGTGTCTTCTGCCAACTCTCTATCGTCTGCTGTCCATTTCTCCTTTCTTCTCTCTTCTAGTTTTTTTCCATTCTCTCTCTACATCTGCTTCAACATACCAATCTTTCTCCTTTTGCTCTTTCCTCATTCCTATTTCATCCACTCAAATTTTACCCCTCCATACTCAATCCCCACTTACTCTCCCAATATCCGGCCAATTGTAGATTTGTCTTCCCTCCCACACAAAATATTTTTTCCCTCTCCATTTCACTCTTCCAGCTCCAACCCATTCTAATCCTCTCCCAACATCAGCTCCCTTCTAGTTCCAGCCCCACCCAGCATCCACTCCCTTCTAGTCCCCGCATCAGCCCATTTCCAGTCCTAACCCCCATAAGTCCATTTCCAATCCTATCCTAGCCCCACCATCAGCCCATTTCCAGTCCTAGCTCCCCCATCCATTTCCAGTCCTATCCGAGTCCCTCCATCAGCTCATTTCCAATCCCAGCCCCCCCCATCAGCCCATTTCTAGTCTGTTCCTAGCCCCACCATCAGCCCATGTCAAATCCTAGCTCCCCTCCACTCAGCCCATTTCCAATCCAAGCCCCCCATGAGCCTACTTCCAGTTCTAGCCCCTCCATGAGTACATTTCAATCCAAGCCCCCAACACAGCCCATTTCCAATCTTAGCACCCCCCAACAGCCCATTTCTGGTCCTATCCTAGCACCTCCATCAGCCCATTTCCTGTCCTAGCCCCCACCACTCAGCCCATTTCCAGTCCTAGCTTCCTCCCCTCACAGCCCATTTCCATTCCAAGCCCCCCTCCCCATCAGCTATTTGCAGTTCAAGACCCCCTTCCACTCAGCCCATTTCCATTCCAAGCGCCCCGTCCCCATCAGCTATTTGCAGTTCAAGCCTCCCCTTCCACTCAGTCCATTACCAGTCCAACCCCCCCATAACCCATTACCAGTCCTAACCCCCCCATCAGCCCACTTCCAGTCCTAACCCCCCATTAGCCCATTTCCAGTCTTAGCCCCCCATAGCCCATTACATCCTAACTCCCCCATCAGCCTATTTCCAGTCCTATCCCCCCATCAGCCCATTTCCAGTCTTAGCCCCCCCATCAGTCCATTACCAGTCCTAACCCCCCATCAGCCCATTTCCAGTCCTAGCCCCCCCATAACCCATTACTAGTCCTAACCCCCCCTCCCCCCATCAGCCCAGATAGATTTAAAAAAACAAACCGGCTGTGGCTTCTGCTGCCGCCGTGGCAGCGGCAGAATCGAGCATCCCGCTGTGGGACCCCCCTGCCCAGCAGAGCCTCCCTGCAGCATCAGCTCCCAAGTCCCAAAGCGCGGGCTTTCAGAGCCGCGAGAGTTTCCCTTTCTCGCGGCTCTGTTAATCCCGCCGGGGCTGATGGGATTTCACATCAGCCCTGGCGGGCTTAACAGAGCCGCGAGAGGTCAGAGAAGCTCTCCCTTGGTGGCTCTGAAAGCCCGCGCTTTGGGACTCGGGAGCTGATGCTGCAGGGAGGCTCTGCCGGACAGGGGGGCCACGTGGGACGCTTGATTATGCCACTATCACGGCGGCAGCAGCAGCCGTTTTTTTTTTTTTTAATCTACTTGGGCTGATGTAGAATGTTTTTTGCGCGGTGCCCCCTGAATCACGGGGCCCTGTGCAAAAAACATTCTTGCTCAATGGACAGGCCGGCCCTGCTGCTGACCCAGTAGCTCCTGGGTTTTCTTGGCAGTGTGACTGGAAATAGATTGTAGACCTTTCTTCCAAGGCAATGGAAAGTTAAGTGACTTGTCCAAGCCCACAAGGAGTGCTAGTAGGGATTAAAACCCTGGTCGCTTGGTTACCAAGCCAGTGACCTAACCACTAAACTACTCCTCCACTGCCACCTAAAAAAAGATACATTACATGAACTGTTTTTTGTTTTGACTGCATAGACCAGTGGTTCTCAACCTGTGGGTTGCGACCCCCATGGGGGTCGCCACAGGATTTAGCGGGGGTCGCCACGTCTCCGCCAAGTTAAAAAAAATTAAACGCACCCAGGATGCTGCCACTGCCGAGTCTGCTTCTCGGCAGCGGCAAACTCACCCCCTTCCTTCTGATGCAGCCGCTGCTCCCTGCCTCTTAAGGAACCGCGGCTGTGCCTGTAAAATTGTTGCGGAGCCTCCCTGTCTCTCAATGGACTCCGTGCAGCATTGTCCCGCCTCCAAAGGAAGTTCTTTACCACTTCCTTTGGAGGCGGGACAATGCTGCATGGAGCCCGTCGAAAGACAGGGAGGCTCCGCAACGATTTTACAGGCCACAGCTGCGGTTCCCTAAGAGGCAGTGAGCCGCGGCTGCATTAGAAGGGAGGCAGACATGGGGAGAGGTGATGAGGGGGCAGGGAACCTGCAACACGGCTGACATCGACGGGGGGGAGGGGGGACTGATATGGATGGATGGATGGATGGAGGGAGTGGGGCTGACATGGAGGGAGGAGAGGCTGACATGGACGGAGGGGGGCTGACATGGAGGGAGGATGCTGATATGGATGGATGGATGGAGGGAGGGGGCTGATATGGACAGAGGGAGGGAGGGGGCTGATATGGATGGATGGAGGGAGGGGGGCTGACATGGACAGAGGGGGGCTGACATGGGCTGACATGGAGGGATGGAGGGAGGAGGGGCTGACATGGATGGAGGGGGCTGACATGGAGGGAGGGAGCTGATATGGATGGATGGAGGGGGGGCTGACATGGACAGGGAGGGAGGGGGCTGATATGGATGGATGGAGGGAGGGGGCTGACATGGAGGGAGGGATGGAGGGAGAGGGGCTGACATGGATGGAGGGAGGGAGGGATGGGGCTGACATGGAGGGAGGGGGGCTGGCATGGACAAAGGGGAGAGACAGGGGGACATACTGGACAGATGGGATAAATGCTGGACAGAGGCGAGAGATAGTGCGGGTTAGGATTATAATGGACTGATAATGGGCAGATGGGGGGGCTAGGACTGGTAATGGGTTGATTAGGGAAGGCTAGGACTGGGAATGGACTGATCAAGGGGGGGTTGGAACTGGTAATGGGCTTATTAGGGGAGCCTAGCACTGGTAATGGGGTAGAGGGGGGGGGAATAGCACTGGAAATGAGCTGATGGGGTGGGGTAGGACTGGTAATGGACTGATGGGAGGCTAGCATTGGAAATGAGCTGATCGGGGGGGGGGCTATGACTTGAAATGAGCTGATTAGTGGAGGCTAGGACTGGTAATGAGCTGATGGGGGGTAGGACTTGTATTGGGCTGATTAGGGGAGGCTACCACTGGTAATGGGGTTGAGGGGGAATTAGCACTAGAAGTGAGCTGATTGGGGGGCTTTGACTGGGAATGGGCTGATTGTGTGGAGGGGAGGATAAAGCTGCTGGCCCTGGAAGAAAACTGGGGGCTAAGGCTACAAATGGGCTGATACGAGGGGATGGGAGAATGGAACTGGAAGGGAGTGGATCTGAGAGGGGCTGCCATGGTATTTGTACTAGAAGGGGAAGGAAGGGGACTGGAAGGAGGGGGACTGGAAGGGAATGGACACCAGTGGCAGTCATGGGAATGCAAGTTGACATTGGAAGGTACTGGGAGTGAGGACTGGAAAGGGGCTGATATTGGGGAGGGGTTACTGGGACTGGAAATAGGCTGATGGAAAGAAGTGAAGAAAACGAAAGAAGAGATAAGAAATGGCAGATGGACCATAGACCACAGAAAGAGAGCTAAGAGAAGACAGGAAAGCAGAAGCCTCAGATCAGGACCAGCATGATCAGAGAATAAATTGTTCAGACAACAAAGGTAGAAAAAATAATTTTATTTCATATTAGTGATTTGACTACAAAATCATAATAATTTTGAAATCAAATATTGTTACTTGTTGTTGTGATTAATTATTGTGGTTTAAATAAGTACATTTTATAAATAAAAACATATTGCAAAGGCCTATAATATATTAATAATTCAACAAATGATTACAGCGACAATGTGTTAACGGTAAAGGAAGAGAGACGCATTTGATTTTATCATTGGGGGTCACCACAAGTTGACCAATGGTAAAAGGGGTCACGGTACAAAAAAGGTTGAGAACCACTGGCATAGGGGAGGCTAGCACTAATTGTTTGGGCAGCCAGATCAGCAAGTTTAGCATCCACAAACAAACTGATAAAAATCCCTAGATAAAAACAGGATTTGAAAGATTCAGTAGAAAGTGTTGCATTGAGACTTTTATGCTCTCTGGAAACAGGTGAATAAGAGAGGTTTAGGAAACAGGGCCAGAAAACTGAACTTTCTCCAGGACCAAGCAGGAAGTCAGTCCTCATATATGGGTGACATCGACGTCGATGGAGCCCTTGCGGAGCATTTCCCCAGCGCGCGGTTCCCTTCCCGCCTAAAGGTGCCATTTTGCTCAGTCTCTTGTTTTCCGTGAAGCCCACCGGACGTGAGTCCTAGTCATCCCGGATAATTGCTGACTTTTTTTTGCGATTCTTCGCTATTTTTCTTCTCCGGTTCGACGCCGGTTCCCCTCCCGCCGGGTTCGGTACACCGGTATCGAGCCCGATCTTCTTTTTTCGGTTTTGGCCCTTAGTGGCTGGCGTTCGCACCCTTTTTTTCATTTTCCCTGGAAGGCCGGTCCTTTGACCTCGTGGGGACTCTTTTTTCCCCGATGGCTTCCAGCGGTTTTAAGAAGTGTGATCGGTGCAAGAAAGTGATGTCTCTCACCGACACACACAACTGCTGCCTTCGGTGCCTCGGTCCTGATCACGACCCTAAGATGTGTGGACCATGTGGGAAAATGTCTTCCAAGGCACTGCGAAGTCATCAGCACCAAAAGGAAAGGCTTTTTTCTGACTCGGCCTCCGGCTGGGCCCGGACCTCGTCTGAGGCCTCGATATCTCAGGAGTCAGATCCCGAGCACCGTCGTGGCTCCTCGGACAGGGGGTCCCCCGACTGGGAACGTAAGAGGAAGAAGCGGCTCGTGAGGGTGTCATCAGAAGAGGTCCCAGGTTCCTCGAGAGCTCGGTCTCAGACCCCCGACCGTCGCCCCGGGCCTGTGGAACAGGAGAAGCCTTCCAAAGTTCCTCGACTGGAGCCGGAGTCTGCTGGACACATAAGCCCTGTAGTCCTCGTGGACACTTCTCCCAGGGAGCCGATGTCGGGCCCGGCACCGCCAGGGCCCGAGTCGGGAGCTGCTGAGTCTCCTGAGCTGAGTCTCAGGTTGACAGCCTTGGAGAGCAGACTGTCTGCCTTCATGGAACAGCAGCGGGCACTGATGGCCAGCCTGTCTGGCGCATCTGCCCCGACCATCGGGACATCGACATCGAAGTCGACCACGGAGACCGAGCCGATACTCGAGGCCATAAAGGCTCGAGGTCGACCTCGGTCGCGGTCTCCCTCGACCTCCCATTCAGGACCGAGGGCGTCGATGCCGGTGCCTTCGGCATCGGGGCGGGTGCTCGCAGGCCCCGCGAGGTCGGACCCCGATTCCTCATCGGATGAGTCCGCATGGGAGACGGAGGACGAGGAGTCCCCCGACACCTTCAAGACTCGGTGCGTCCCATCGGACTCACCGCAGTCTGAACCCCAGAGTAGATCCCCTCCGGAGGATACCCGGTTCTCGGAGTTCGTTCGGGATATGGCCACTGCGTTGGCTATCCCTGCGGACCCCGAGGAAGAGCCTCGAGCCGAGGAGCTCGAGGCCCTGCAGTACGACTCTCCTCCGAAGGAGGCCTTTACTGTCCCGGTTCCTCCGATGCTGGAACGGCTCCTCTTCCGAATGTGGGAGGCACCGGCCTCGGCGCCAGTTTTAAGTAAGCGGGTCAATTCGATCTATCGACTCCGGAAGAGTCCTGGCTTTCAGAAGGCGCAGCTACCATACCATTCCATGGTGGTGGAATTGGCCATGCATCACCTGAAAAGTCAGAAGATGCACTCCGCGGTGCCCCCTGGCAGGGAGACCCGAAACGATGGTTTTGGTAGAAAGTGCTTCCAGGGCTCGATGCTTGCTTGCTGTGTCCAGTCTTACCAGCTGTACATGGGCATGTACTTGCGTGACCTGGCCAAGGAGCTGGCCGGGTTCTCTGCTGGTTTCTCTGGAGAACCCTTGCAGAGGTTCAAGTCCTTGTCCTCGGGGATCCAGGAATGCTCTAAGTTTATGTCCCGAGCTGCCAACGATGGCTTCGAGGCTTCGGCCCGTGTTGCGGCAGCCGGCATCGTGGCTCGACGCCAGGCATGGCTGCAGTCATCGGACCTCGAGCCATGGGTTCAGGACAAGTTGGTCGATGTCCCTTGCTGAGGTGAGAACCTTTTTGGCAAGCCCATGACCGAGAAGGCCGCACAGCTCGAGACCGAGCACCTCACACGGACAAGGCTGTCTAGAAAGACTTCTGCCCCTTCTCACAAGAAGAAGGGCTCGGGTAAAAAGTCCTTTTACCCAAGGGAGGGCACTGCCTACAAACAGTACCCACAATATCAGGCTGCCCAAGCTGCCCCACAGGGTCAGCAAGCCAAGGGGCAGGGTAATGGGCCCCGTAGGCAGAGGACCCCCAAGCCTCCGGCCCCTGCTCCCACTCAGCAGGGTGGGGGTTTTTGACTCCTTAGGCATAGCCTCTCCGTCCCTGCTCTCCCAATCCTGCACAATAGGTCGCCTCGCTCTGTTTGCACACCAGTGGCCACTCATCACTGGAGACAGTTGGGTGTTAGGAATAGTCCACAAGGGCTATGCACTACACTTCACACAGCTGCCTCCTCTGTACTTTCCAGGGGAGCCTCCAAGGCCTCCCCTGCATAGAGATCTTCTCCTTCAGGAGCTACAAGGTCTCTTGGTGGACAGGGCAGTGGAACCTGTGCCTCCCCACTTACAAGGTCGAGGGTTCTACTCCAGGTATTTCCTAGTACCCAAAAGAACCGGTGGCCTTCGACCTATTCTAGATCTCCGCAACCTCAACAAGTTCTTGGAGAAGGAAAAGTTCAAGATGCTTACTCTTGGAACCCTTCTGCCCTACCTCCAGCAGGGAGATTGGCTATGCTCCTTAGATCTAAAGGATGCGAACACTCACATCCTCATTCATCCAGACCACAGAAAGTGCCTCAGGTTCATTGTGGGAGGAAACCATTATCAGTACAGAGTACTACCTTTTGGCCTAACCTCCGCTCCCAGGGTCTTTACCAAATGCCTGGCAGTGGTAGCGGCCTACCTGAGAAATCAGGGTATCTTTGTCTTCCCCTATCTGGATGACTGGCTCATCAGGGGTCAGACGTGCCGGGAGGCCAGACAAGCCACCCTCAGAACTATTGCTCTTCTTCAAAGCCTGGGGTTTGTCATAAACTTCGCAAAGTCCACTTTGCTCCCATCACAAAACTTGGAGTTCATAGGGGCAAGGTTGGACACTCTGCTGGCAAAGGCATTCTTGCCCGAAGACAGAGCCCAAAGACTGATAAGCTTGGCGAGTCAGTTTCTCAGCAGATCACTGGTCTCCGCCAGACTCTGCCTGAGGCTTATAGGCCACATGGCTTCGACAGTTCATGTGACCCCCAATGCCCGGCTCTATATGAGGCCGGCACAGTGGTGCCTTCGGTCTCAGTGGTCACAGGCCACAGGCAGCCTCAGAGACAAGATAAGGGTGTCCAGACAATTTCTGACGTGCCTCAGCTGGTGGCTCCATCCACCCAATCTGCTGCAAGGAGTGCCTTTTCAGATTCCTGGATTCACAGTGGTGTTGACCACGGATGCCTCCTTGCAGGGCTGGGGAGCTCATTGTCTAAGCAAGTGCACCCAGGGCCTGTGGTCTCCCTGGGAAGCCACACAGGAAATCAATCTCCTGGAACTCAGGGCTATTCGGTTGGCCCTCAAGACTTTCTCTCCAGCCCTGGCTCATCAGTCTGTCCTAGTTCAAACGGACAACCAGGTAGCCATGTTTTATGTGAACAAACAGGGCGGAACTGGGTCCAGGCTCCTTTGCCAGGAAGCACAGGACCTTTGCTTGTTTGCCCTCAAGCACAACATGCTCCTCAAGGCTGTCTACCTCCCTGGCCAGGAAAACTACCTGGCCGACAGGTTGAGCAGGATTCTGCAGCCCCACGAGTGGCAGCTCCTCCCACTTCCTGTTTAGCTGTCGTGGGGAGGAGTCCTGTTCTGAAGAGCTCCTGCTAGGAAGGAGGTCCTGCTTCCTACCTGTGTCTGGATGTCGGGCCCTGGGCCACCTCCAGCAGGAGAGGCCCAGGCCCAGAGGCCTGCCAAGCCTGGTGGGCCTCCTTTACTGAACCTGGATGGGGGAACCAGCAGTATGGAACAACCGGTGCCCCGGGTGGGGGACCCCCAGGTAGGACTGTGCCTGGTCAGGGAGGAGGGACCCACAGGTATGGAGGTTTGGGCCCGCTACCCCAGGGAGGAGGCTCCTGTCTCCTCCCCAGGCAGGGTGTGGAGGCTGGGTGGCAGAAGGGAGAGGCCCTGGGGAGACCCTGGAGAGCTGAAAAGTATAGTGCTGGAGGAGGTGGGTTCCCCCATCCGCCTCGGGTCCTGGAGGAGGCCTCTACCTCCTCCAGTGAGGATGAGGACGGTGGGTCGGGCTTGCCTTCCTTCCAGCAGCCAGTTCGGGCCCCAGATGCAATCATGGCGGCAGTACGGCGACTTCGGGGTCTCCAGGAGGAGGCGGCCCAGATGCAAGCCCAGCTCTCCCACCTGGAGAGCCTGCAGGCCCTCATTCCCGGGGAGGAATGGGTGGCCTATTCCACCTATAAAAAGGGGTTGAAGCGGGCCTTGAAGGGCAAGTACCGGGACATCGTTTACCTCAAACAACAGGGTTGTGGGTCCCTCACGGAGATTTATGCCAATTATGATAGGTGGAAGATTGGTGAAGCCGCAGTCCGGGGGGGGCCCCCGGGGGGGGGGGGCGGCCGGTGGGTTCCCGATGGTTTTGCTGTCCCCCCTTGCCCTTGCCTATGCCAGATACGGAAGATACAGGAGTATCAGATTTGGAATCTGTGGTCCATATTCCTGACCCCGGAACTCCTTACCTGCTGGCGAATATGGTGTCTGGATCACCGGATGTAGCCTCTGTGGATATGGTGAAGGTGTCGAGTGCTCCCCCAGGTTGCTCCCTGCTGATCGATGCCCCCGGGAAGTTTGGGGGAGGGGCGATGACCAGACGAGCTTCGCGGGACTCCATGTTTAGTGTTCCTCCGGTGGATCGGGGAGAAGGGATGAAGGAGGGACGGAGTAGTATGCAGCAAGATCCTGGGATTGTCCCTGTGCCTCCTCCGATGATTCCTGGGTCCGGGGTGGCTGATTGACGTTTTCAAAATGGCCGCCGGAGTTTCCCGTGCCAGCGTTCTTGACGCTGAAGGGCTTCCCTGCAGGAGGAGGACGTCGTCGGGATTACCCGGGGCAGTGCACAGCTGCGGGATGGCCGCCCTCCGCACACCTCTGTCACTTCCGGGGTAGCCCGGAAGTGTGAGGATGGCGACGAGTCTGCTGCTGCCCTGAAGACACAGTATCACCGGAGCTCTCAGGAAGAGTCTGTCCTGCCTTGCCGGTCAGCGATACAGCAGCCTGTCATTCGGGGAACAGCTGTTGCTTCTCTGGGTTCGCCTTCTCATCTCCGGAGGTCGGCAGCAGCTGTTTCCGGTGTGGATCGGTCTTCCTGGTCTGCAGCAGCAGATTGGGCTTCGGTACCAGACTTTGGTGGGGGAAAGGGTGGGGGTCAGGGCCCCTCTTGGGCGGCTGCCCTTCCGGCTTCCAAACGGCTGGATGACGGCCGCTCTGTGTACCCTGCAGTGGCGGTTTGGAGCCGGAAGGGTACTGGGAAGGGGAAGGAGCAGGGTGGGGGCTGCTTTTCCTTTGCTGCAGCCCCTGGGGGGAGTCAAGGGAAGAAGGGAAAGAAGGATTTCCAGTTTTCTACGTCAGCGGAGCGGGATGAGCAGGCGCCTGCTTTTTCAGCTAGTGTGGCTAAAGGGGGCCTGGCTCGCGGGGGGGCGCCTGCCCTTCATGCTGGAGCCTTGGCTGCTGGCCGCATGGTTCAGGACCCCTGTGCCACGTCTGGCTCCGAAGATAAGGTAGGACCTGGGAGGGACAAGGGGCAGGGGGATGACAGTTTGGGGGATGTTCTGGGTGGGGGATCTGCCCTGCTGTCTCGGGTAGGTCCTGCCTTGTTGTCGGTAGCTGTACAGGGGGTGGCGGAAGGTGGGTCAGGAGAGGGTTTGGCGGAGGGAAGGGGGGAGCGGCTGACTGGTCATATAATGGGGAAGGAGGTAGTGGCTGGCCCTGCTCGGGGGAAGGGTTTGTCCTCAGTGGGGTCAGGGGTGGAGATGGTCCCCCTGGATCCCGGGAAGGGAGGGGAGCGGGGTTCGTCCCCGGTAGTGGTGGCCGAGACCCAGGAGCCTTGCGCTGGGTCGGGAACGCGGGACGGAGGTTTGGGGGGGCTTTCCGGTCCCCTGGGTGTCACCGAGAACCAGGTTCGTGATGCCCTGCAATTAGCTTTGGAAACCCCGACGGGCCCTCCCGGGGCCTTTGCTGCCTTCTGGCAGCTGGAGGTGGCGGCAGGGGGTGATCCGGGGGTTCTCGGTGGCACCCAGGGATCCGGAAGGGAGAGCATCCCTGATTCAGTGTTGGCGGAGCTGACTTTGCCCAGTCCTCAGGTCACCCCATGTGCGGAGGTTGTGGATCCCGCAGACCAGCAGCGGGATCCCCCGCAGGTGGCAGCAGGGGAAGATCAAGGAGGACAGGGGTTGGGAGCTGGGCGGTCGGCTCCCCCCCCCCCCGTACCTTTGCGGAGGCTCTAAGGGGGTCGGGCACCACTCCTGGGACATCGGGTGGGGCTGGGGGGAGGGGGGGTTCCCAGGGGAATGATCCCGTAGGGGGGGGCGGAGGTGGGGGAGGTGTCCGAGGGGGCGGGGGTGAGGTTCGACGACGCAACGTGGCGCAGATCCGGTGGGCTGGGGAGGGGTCCCCTCCAGCCAGGGAACAGGTCTTGAGGATGGTCCTTGGGCTGGGGTTTCTCCCGGGAGATCTCTATGCCTTCATCCACATGAACAACACCATTGAATATGATGTTAGTTTCATGTTGAGACGGGGGCTGGAGATTTTTTGGGACCGATACCAGCAGCAGAGGGGGCAGGGAGGGTGGGCCGATTTTCGTGTTGTGCCTATCTCTCGCCAAGGGACGGTACCTGTGACCATCCTATCCTGGAATGAGTCGCTCCCAGGGCAGGACATCCAGTTTTGGTTGTCGCGCCATGCGGTGCTCCTCGCACCCCTGGTTAAGGGCGCTGTGCCCCTAGGGGTGTGGGACGGGTCGTGGAAGGGTAGGATTCGTTTGCGTGAGGTGGGAAACGTGGTGCAGCATGTGCCCTCGGCCGGTTTCCTCGGTCGGGATCGCATCTTGTGCTATTACCCCGGGCAACCCCGTGAGTGTCACCGCTGTGGCTCATTCCGCCATTTGAGCATGAACTGTCCCGAGCAGGTCTGCACCCGTTGTGGTGGACGGGGTCATGCCTCGGCCGGGTGTTTGCTTATCCGGTGTAACCTTTGCGGGGAGTTGGGCCACCCCTTCGCCCGCTGCCCCTCCGCGTCACACAATGGACCGGGGGGGGATGTCGTCACTCCACCTCGGGTTCCTGTGCGGGAGGAGGTCGTGGAAGCCCCTCTCCCTCAGGAGGAGTCCGAGGGCCCTAGGGTGGAGGAGTCCATCGAGCCGAGGGAGCCACCAGGGGGAGGGGATTCGGGTAGGAAGGAGGAGAGGGTTGATGTGGTGGAGGTTAATGTCTCACGACAGGATAGTAGGTTGCGGGTGGTGCCACCTGAGGAATGGACTACGGTCCCTTCCAAGGGTGGCAAGTCCAAAAGGAAGAAACGGGAGACATCCCCGTTGCTGGATGCAGAGCCCGTGTTGGACATCAACCGTTTCGTCTTTTTGGCTGCTGATGCGGCTGAGGCGGATGAGGGCTTGCCTGTGGAGGCAGGGCTTCCTGTGCGGCGCTCGGAGCAGTTAGCGGCGGGGGCGGCTCCTCTTCCTCAGCGGCGACCTTCAAAGATGCCGAAGGCGCGCCGCAGTCAGGGTCCTCCAATCAAGGGGGATACTGGCGCCCGACGGGTGAGGGAGGATGGGTTTGTACCCCCGCAGTTGGGTTCGGGGCCTTCGCAGGAGCCCCCTGCTGACCCGGCCGCCCTGGCCTCCCCCGCGGGGGTGGGCACTGTCGTATTGTCTCAGTCTTTGTCCGGGGAGGGGGGGGCTGCACAGGTGGTGGACCCCACGGAGGAGGTCATTCCTCCGACCCCTGACCCGTTTGTACCTCCTCCTCCGGTGGGGGCTGGGCCTGCCCTCGCGACAGCTTTGCCTGGTGGTCCCGGGGGCGCCAGCACCTCCTGGGGTGACAGGGTCGAGCGGGAGGAGGAGGAGATCCTCGAGGTGGTCGACGTGGACCAGGAGGAGTTGTTCGAGCTCGCGGGCTTGTCCTGCAAGCGGGATTCTGGGGATCCCGGGGTTGGTGAGAAGAGGAGGAAAGGGTCACTGCACTCGAAATAGGCATGGCGTGCACTCCTGCGTTCTCGTGCGCCACCATCAACATGGCCAGCATTTTCTCAGACCAGGCGCGGGCTATGGCCTATGATTTTCTTTCTACGAGTGGGCTGGATGTCATCTTCCTGCAGGAGACCAGGCTCACCTCGCTCGCTAGCCTTCATCGGGCGAAGCGAAGCGAGAGTGGAGGTGGGGCCCTTCGTACTGGTCACTTGCGGCACAGCCCTACGCAGGAGTGGCGGTTTTGTTCACGTCTAACCGATTTCAGGTGCAGTACGTGTGGGAACTGGAGCAGGGCCGGTGTTTGCTCTTAGACGGCTACTGCGGGCCTCATCGGTTTCGTTTCGTGGTGGTCTACGGCCCCCAGTCTAAGTTGGCGCGGAAGACCCTGTTTGGGGTCATCCGCCCCTACTTACACACCTCCCGTTTGGTGGTCCTCGCCGGGGATTTCAACACCACCACCTTTTTGCAGGACCGAGGGGGGGAGCGTTGCCCACCTAGTTACGAGCACTGTTCCCTCTAAGCTGTGCGCGTGTGCGCGCGCACACACCTTGCCGAGCGAGCGCACATACTTTATAACAGAGCGCACAAAAATTACGGTTCTGATTCAGATAGAAAACAACACAGACGTCTTAAAATTTAAAAGTTGTTGTGTATTTATGGTTTTCACAAGTTCTACAATATTTTATAGTGCAATCAAGTGGTGTACATACTGTATTCTGATGTGTAGTCAAATTTTAAAGTATATAACTCCGAGTGTCGTTATGTGGCGCACAAAAATTTAACCTTCCTTCAAAAGCGGCACACAGCTGATATTTTATGCGCACACAGCCTACAGAAAATTAGAGGGAACATTGGTTACGAGGGCCTCTTTTTGGCCGAGATGAACCGGACGGCTGACCTGGTGGATGTTTTCCACCGGGCCTTTCCACGGTCGCCGGGTTTCACCTACTACCATGGGACCTGCAGGAGTCGTATCGATCGGATATATGTGAGTGCCCGGGTGGAGTGTTCCCCTCCGCAGTTGCAGGCGGTTGACTTTTCGGACCACCGCGTCCTCTCCGTGTCCTTCCTGGCTAACCACGAGGAGCTTAGCAGGGGTCCTGGCCTGTGGCGACTGAATGTGCAGTTGTTGGCAACATCAGAGGTGGTCCAGGAGTTCTTGGCCTTTCTCGCAGACCAGGAGACCCTGTTGGGTGTTTTTCCTTCCCGTGGCGCGTGGTGGGATGAGGTGAAGACGCGTGCCCGACAACTCTTCCGTTCCAGGGGTACCTCCATGGCTCGATCCCGCTACCTCACCTACACTGTCCTCCGGAGGTCGCTGGATCGTTTGGTATCCCGAGGGGCAGCGCAGGAGGAGGTTGAAGAGGTGCGCGTCCAGCTCCGTGGCCTGCTTTACGATCGCCATGCCTCCCTATGCTTCGAGGGGGCGGCCGGTGGGGGCGCCACTCCAGACCCTTTCCGGACTTGCAGGGAGAGGGTTCAGCGTCGGGAGGTCATGGCCCTGCGGGGCGAGGACGGTACCATTCATACCTCCCAGGAGGACCTTTTGCGGATGGTGGGGGAATACTTCTCGGACCTGTTTGGGGATCGCCCCGTGGACCTCACCCATATCCGAGAGTACTTGGGCCTTCCCCCGGTGTATTCGGCTGTGGTCCAGGCACAGGTTGATGCACTCGCTGCACCGATTCAGCAGGTGGAGGTGGAGAGGGCGATTCGTGCCATGCCGTTGGGGAAGGTGCCTGGGCGCGATGGGCTCCCTGTGGAGTTCTATCGCACGTTCATTGCCCAGCTGGCCCCCTTCCTGACCTCCCTGTTTCAGGAGATCATGGACACGGGGTATCTCCCGCGGTCATTTCGCGAGTCTGTCCTGCTGCTGCTCTCCAAGGGGAAGGACGATAGCTCCTTGGACTTCTGGCGGCCGCTCTCTCTTCTGAACGCGGACCGGAAGATCCTGGCCAAGTGTTTGGCCAACCGACTGGTGGAGGTGTCGGGCGATTTGCTGTCCCCTTCCCAGTATTGTTCCGTTCGGGGGAGAGGGGTTCTGGACGCTGTCGCCACAGTCCGGGAGATGGTGGAAAGAGGCCGGTCGCTCCAACGGGACCACTGGTTGGTCTCCTTGGATCAGTCCAAAGCCTTTGATCGAGTCAGTCACCGGTACCTGTGGGTGGTGCTCCAGCACTTCGGCCTCCCCGCAGGTTTCCTCTTCGTCGTGCAGGCGCTGTACCGAGGGGGGTGAGCTTCCCGTTTATTAACGGGTGGCTCGGACGGCCGTTTGGTGTCGCCTCGGGGGTGCGGCAGGGGTGCCCTTTGAGCCCCTTGCTGTATGTCTTCTCCCTCGACCCCTTCCTCCGGAGATTGTCCTCAGGTGGGTTGCGGGGCCTGGAGGCGCCGGGTGCGCCCCCGGTGTCCGTTGTTGCCTACGCTGATGACATCTCAGTTTACGTGGACGGCACTGAGGGGGTGGAGGCCCTGCGGGAGGCCGTGGAGGAGTACTCGGAGGTAGCCCACTCTGTTGTCAACCACAGCAAGTGCCAGACGCTGTGGTTGGGCCCCTCGGAGGCCTCCCCGCCTTCCTGCCCCCCCTTTCCTCCTCCCGTGGGGGAGGTCCGCGTTTTGGGCCTCGTCTTCGGGTCGGAGGACTGTGCGGAGGCCAATTGGGACCGTTGTCTTGAGACTGCACGGTGTAGGGTGCTGCGGTGGAGGGGGTGGAGGTGTACGTACGAGGAGAAGATCAAACTCCTCGGGACGTTTCTGCTTCCTCTCTTTCTGCACGTAGCCACGGTCTTCGTCCTTCCGTTGTCCCGTCAGGCGTCTGTCTGTGCCGTCTTTTTCTGTTTCCTGTGGGGTAACCGCCTGAACCCCGTCCAGCGCAACATCGTTTGCCTGGATCGGGCTGAGGGGGTTTTGGGTATGTTGCCCCCCCTTGTTTTCGTGTCAGTCTTGTCTATGGCGTTCCACTTGGGTTTAATGTGGGATGGGGGTGGGGTCTGGTGGGTGGCCTCCTATCGGGAATGGTTCTCCCGCTTTTGGGAGCAGTGGGAGGGGGCGTCCTCGGTCCCACGTGTGCGCCGGAGAGGGGAACAGGCCCCATCGTACGTATTTGTGCTGGTGGGGCTCATTCGGCGGTGGGGGGTGACCGACCCGCTCGCCCAGTCCTTGGGGCGGAAAGGCTTATACCGGATGGTTCTCACCTCTCACTATCAACCACGGTGGGCCCTGCGGGACTGTCCGGCGGATGTGATGCAGCGGGGCCTTCGGCTGTTGAACTCCCCTCGGCTACCGAAGAAGGTTCGGGATGTGGCCTGGTTGTCTTTCCACGGGCGTTTGTACGTGAGGGACAACCTCAAGTACAGGTCACAGGCCGAGCGGGTCTGTCCGAGGACCGGGTGTGAGGGGCAGACGGAGACCATGGACCATTTCCTCCGGCAGTGTCCCTTCAACGTGGAGGCCTGCCGGTTGGTGTCCGCTGCTCTTCACCTGCGCGACCTTTCTCTCCTCACGTATGCGGAGTGGGTGTACGGGGCCTGGTCCTTTCCTCTAAGGCAGGACTCCGGGACCCTCTACCTCGTCACGGCCGTAGTGCGCTACCACCTGTGGCAAGCGCGCTGTCATGTCTCGACCCGGGGGTTGGTCCTGCCCCTCGACGAGGTGGTGCGGGACATTCTGGAGGAAGTGTCCAGCATGGCGCAACGTGAAAGGAGGGTGGTGGAGGCTCATCGTTGGGAGCGTCTGTGGCGTCACCTCACCCTTCGCCCCCCGTGAGGGGGAGGGGTTCCCTGGGGTTCTCGTCCCTGTAGGACTGTGAGGTTTGTTTTGTTGTTCCCTGGGGGGAGGGGTGTGATAGGAGGGGTTAGTTTTCCCTTCCCTGGGGTTTCCTTCTCATTATGATTTTGGGGTGTTTTCCTCCCGGGAGGGGAGGGGGGGTGAGCTGGTGCTCCATAAGGGGTTTGACCGGTTGTCCGCTTTCCCTTTCTCCTTAGAGGGTGGCCGTCCCAATATTTTTGTTTTTCGTGTTTGTTTGTTCTTTTTGTGTTCTGGGCATCCCGCTCCGTTGTCTGGAGTGCAGGGCAGTACAAGGGTTATGTATTTCTTTTGTATTTCGCTATTTGATTTGTATGATTACTTATGATTTGTTTTGGTGGGATTGTGTTGGGGATGGGCTAAGGGGGCCCTTATGTTTTCATTTGGTTTGGGGGGAGGGGGTGGGGAGGTTTGTTTTTGAGGTGTTTGTTTGGATGGGATGGGTCTGAAGGGGGAGGGAGGGGGATAGGGGGCTTTGTTTATGGATGGGTGGGCCGCGGGAGTCTGAGAGTCAGCCCGCCTGGACATT
Source organism: Ichthyophis bannanicus (assembly GCA_033557465.1). Lineage (NCBI taxonomy): Eukaryota > Metazoa > Chordata > Amphibia > Gymnophiona > Ichthyophiidae > Ichthyophis > Ichthyophis bannanicus. The sequence continues at coordinate 176,685,012 of CM066044.1, forward strand.
TGGACATTTGGACGGGGGGGGGGGTTGTGCGGGGCAGGGGTTCAGGGATTGCAAGATGCAATGTGTGGACTATGCTGGGGTGTTCTTGCAGGGGGAGGTTGGGTCGGGCATGGACATTGGACTGAGGGGGGGGAGGGGACACGGACATTGACAAGGACTTTTTGGGGGTTGTTGTTGGGAGGAGGGCAAGTGTGTTGATTACTGGGTTTGGTGGTGGGTTTGGGGAGGTGGGTCACGGGGGTTTTGTGATACCTGTTTTGTGCTATGTCGGGGGGGGGTGGGGGTTTTGGGGGTGTGGGTCTTGTTTGGGTTACCTGTTTTGCTTTTTGTATGTATTTTGTTGCTTGTATATAAGAAATCAAAATTTCCATCCTTTGGTGGTTCAGAAGATTTTCCTGAAATCGGTACTTCCATCCATAGATCTGTTTGCCAGTCCACCGAACAAACAGTTGCCAAAGTTCTGCTCCATTGTGTATAAATACAACCTAATGAGGTCTCATTTTCTGAACGAATTACTGTAGTGCTAAAAAATAGTTCGTCCAATCTGCTCTTCTAGAATAAGTTCAACATTCTATGTATTAACACTGATGTTAGGTCTCAGATTCGACTTGCACTCTTTCTGGACTCGCGTCCTTTCTTACGGTGCCGTCAGTAACATCAATGACCTCAGTGCTTCTTAAATTCCAGGTGTAATAACAATGCTGAGTTTACTAATAAATATGTCGTAACTTAACTTAAAAACCGCAACCCTTTCATGCAGCTTAGGTGAACCGGATCCCGACGCTCTATTGTGGCGCCGTGTCGGCGTTTCAAACTATTGCTTTCTTCAGGAGATCCTGCCCCAAACCTAAAAACACAAACAACATTCTAAGAACCTGTCCGTTCCCCCTTATCACTATGACTTATTCTGATAAAACCACACTCTAAAATTGACTTACTTTAATTAATGCTGCCCACGCTCTCATATATCTCTCTTTCAAAAAATGGCTCCAAAAGCTCTAAGAGACGCCGCGCATGCGGGGTGGAACTCTCCTCCCCTATTTAAACCCCTGCTTCTATCTACCGGTGCTGACAATTCGTCTTCTATTGGGTATCCACATGGTCACATGGGTTGATCAAATTACTATACTCTGATTACAGAATTCTAAATTTGTTCCCATCACTACTGGAGACTATTCCCTATCTTACTGTGTAATGAACATAAAATTATGTACAAACCTGCCAATCTATAGTTAAATTAAGCCCATTCGGGGTAACTGTATCTAACCTATATATCCAGCGTTGTTCATTCAAAAAGAGGGTTTCGTCTAATGTTCGACCCCCATATGGACGTACTATCTGCTCTATGGCAAAGCAACTTAGCTGTTCGAAAGTATGTCCCTGAGAAAGGCAATGCGCTACTATAGGAGCTTCTAGTCTACGGCATTTCAAGCGACTGCGATGTTCCCGTACTCTAACTCGTAAAGTCCGAAGAGTTTTCCCTACATACATCAAGCCGCAGGGACATTGGAGGCAATACACTACGGCCTCTGAAGCACAATTAGTGCTAGTTCGAAGAGTGTAATGCTTTTCATGGCAAGTAAATCGTGTACATTCTGACATCACTGTGCAAACATCACAATGTCCGCACCGCTTGTGTCCCGCCTGTGGTTTAATGGAATTTAATTGTGGAAGTACCGTGGGGCTAAGATGATCTTTTAAATTCTTACCCCTCGTCCACACGCATCTAATCTGTCTGTCGCGTAATCCCGGGACTACTGCCAATACATTACTATGTCTATGTAGCAATTTCCGTATGTGATGACTCAACGGGGAATATGATGTTATTAAATTAACTGTATCGTCTTCTAATTGTTTCACTCCCTTCGGCCTCATCACTAATAGCCCTGACCTGTGGTTATAAAGTGCTCTGTGGTATGCACGCTGTACTATCGGTCTGGGGTAACCTCTCTCCTCAAATTCTCTTCTCAAAAGGCTTCCTTGTTGTTTATAACTGCGGGTATCTGAGCAATTACGCCTGAAGCGTAAAAATTGCGAGAAGGGGAGAGAGTTTTTAAGTTGTTGCGGATGCCTACTCTGGTAGTGGAGGAATGTGTTCCTATCAGTGGGCTTTCGAAACACGGACGTATGCCACTGATCCTTTCCTCTTGTAATGTGCACGTCCAAATAGTTAATGTCTGTCGAATGGTAGTTGTGCGTAAACTGAATGTTAACATCCCTTTGGTTTAACCATACCAAAAATTCCAATAGCTTATCCACTGTACCACTCCACAATACAAAAACATCATCAATAAATCTACGCCATATCAATAGATGTTCCGAGAAAGGAGACTGAGATATCCAGCATTGTTCAAATGCGCCCATGTAAAAGTTCGCTATGGACGGAGCACAGGTCGCGCCCATAGCGACCCCACTAATTTGCTGGTACAGTATACCCTCAAACGTAAAATAGCTACGATAAATGGCCAAACGTGCTAAATCCACTACGAACGTCATATGTTTTAATGACAAATCGCCCCGTTGGGCTAATGTATCGTGCACCACAGCTAATGCTGCATCCTGTGGTATACTGGTATATAGCGATGTGACATCTAAAGTGACCAGCCAAGTATCCTCAATCGGTGCCCACTGTGCCATATCCGTCATTACATTCAAAAAATGCGTTGTGTCATGTAAATAAGACGGTATTGTGGAAAGTCGTGGACGCATAAAAGAATCTACATAGGTTGAAAGTGGTTCCAACACGCTACCCCTCGTGGACACAATCGGTCTACCCGGAGGATTATGCCTGCGTTTATGGATCTTAGGGACTGTATAGAACTTGGCCACTGTTGGGGAAACCACATTCAGATATTTGAATTCTTTTTTTGAGATTAACTTATCATCTAGTGCCTGTTTAGTAAGCCGTTGAATCTCCTGCTGTATTTCTTGTTGTGGATCCTCTGCTAATTTTTTATAGGTTAATTCATCCCCCAACTGAAGTAAAGCCTCCTCCACGTAGGCTTGTCGATCTAGCACCACCACAGCACCCCCTTTATCTGCTCGTTTAATTACGAGATCTGTCCTTTTTCTCAGGTCTCGTAGAGCTTGATTTTCTGCTACTGTTAGAGCTCCTCCCGTTAATTTAACATTCTTTTCTAACTTAATAAGGTCTTGCATTACTAGCTCTTTGAAAGTTGTTAACGCAGGATGAAACGGAATAGGGGGTGTCCATTTAGATTGTAGAGGGAGGGGAACCCTGCTTAATGAGGTGTCTCGGGGTTCTGTTGTTACTAAAGCAGACGCTTGTCGTACTACTATGAACCCTCTATGTTCTTCTGCTGTTGGACTTTGAAGAGCAAAATAATGTTTCAGATGTAATTTTCTCAAAAATCTCTCAAAATCTAGTCTAAACTGGAAAGAGTCATATTGAATACTCGGTACAAATGAAAGACCTTTATTTAATAGCTGTATAGCTGTGGGGGGTAAAGGTTTCCCTGAGATATTTTCAACTAATGGAGCAGACAACATCAGATCCATTCACTTTCGCTGTTGTCCTGCTCTGGTCTTTGATGGAACTTCGGTTTTCTTTTTCTTCACTGTGTCTTTCCCTTGCTTGAAAAAACCTTCCCTGGAGGAAACACTAGTGTCAGATTGAGACGTGTCTCCTGAGGAATCATCAAAACGCACTTGTTTCCTATTCCTTTTGGGTTTCCTTTTAGTGTCCATCCAGGGGTATATGTAACCTGTAGAATAGTCCGCCCCATCTCGTTTAAGCTTCTTCATTTTCTTTGTCATGGTCTCTTGTATAACTTGCTGTATTTGTTTCTGAGCTTCTTCAAGTCTCATCTTATAATCCCCTTCTTCTGTTTTTAATTTTAACTCTTCCTGTATTACTTTAATCTCTGCCTCCACTGACTCAACAGATGGTTGTAATGCTTCAATCATTAAGACCATTAGGTCTAAGGAACACTTATTGAGAATCATGTTCCATTTAGTTATAAACTCAGTGGTCATTTCTGGCATCCTAGGTTCTTTATAAACCCTCAAACCTCGAGGGATTTGCTGGCGGGTAATGTATTCCAATAGTGAGGAACGATGTAATTCAGTCCTTACTTTCTTCTTCTGTAAATTTATGAATGATTCCCACGACGTGTTGTTTCCTGTATCTGTGTTATTATCAAATGCTGAGAAAGGTGTCTTCTCTCTAGACAGCCCGGAGATATAGTCAGAGGAAAAACTCAAGATATTCTTCCAACCTTCTTGACCTGCCATCTTGTATAAATACAACCTAATGAGGTCTCATTTTCTTTTTTTTTTAATTCTTTATTTTCGTTTTATAACAACAAAGGAAAAGGAAGACATACAGCTAAAAGACAGATACATAAAATGTAATACATACACCAAAGTAAACCCTACCGCCCCCCTCCCCCCTGCTTCTTCTCTAGAAAACTAATCATACCCGAAACGGGCGTGTACTTACATGATTGTGTTACAAAACCTAACGGTGATCTGAAACCTGATGAGTGCACATTAAACAGGCATGTTGGAGCAATGAGCAAATTGTACAGAATCACTAAGCAGCTGCCATTTAGACAAGCGAGAGTGAGGTTGGGAATGGGGAATAGCTCTCCAAGGTATCTGCTCATATTTACTATATAAGCAGACGAGGTTCCACCATTCATTGACAGTAAGTCGAGAGCTATCCTTCCAATTCCTCGTGATTAAGCATATGGCTATACCCAGCATGAAATCAAGGAGAGAGCGACCCTACTGTTTCCACAGACGGATTTGATAGCTAGTGATCGTTGCTCGAATGGCCGCTTTGAAGCCCTCCCACCAAGCCCAATTCGCAGTATCCTGAGGTAGATTAAAATGGAAGTAATCCTGTATGGCTACTCGAATTTCTAACTGGAACTCTGGCTGAATTAACAGGGCGCTATCAAAGAGCCAGGCCCCCGAATTCCCTTGGGGTGCAGTAGTGTGTAATTGAAAGAAATGGCAGCATGATCTGAAATAGGTTGGGAGTGAATCTTTGTAGTGTCCACCTGAGGAACTAACAGCTTTGATATTGGAAAGAAGTCTATGCGAGACTGGGATTTAGGAGGGGAAGAGAAGAAGGTGAAGTCAAGCTCATTGGGGAGTAGTAACCTCCATAGATCAACTAAAGCAAGATCTTTGATCAGGGAGGTAAGCGTGGTGTGACTCTTGGGGGGACCACTCGTCCTGGGCGGCTATTTGTCAATCAGGGAATCAAAGACTAGATTGAAATCCCCCCCAATTATCAATGAAGTATTAGCAGAGGCCTGCGCAACCTGAGCAGTGGTAGCAAAAAAGGCAGGGTCATCCACATTAGGAGCGTAAAGGCATATACATGGAACTTCAAGGCTACCTATCTGGAGGTGAACTCTGAGCCATCTACCTTCTGTATCTGAGCTAGTCGCAATAAGGGTAGCATGTAAAGATTTCCTAACCAGTATGGCAACCCCACATGTCATAGAAACGGCTGGGGAATAAGCGGCCACCATGTAAGGTTTAATATTGAGTTCAAGAGTTTCCTTCGAATTTAAATGCGTTTCTTGGAGAAAATCAGATCCGCAGTTTCCTGACTTAGGTAGCTTAGGATTTTCTTCCATTTTATCGGATTATTGATTCCTTTTACGTTCAATGAGAAAATCTTACATGGTGCCATCAAACAGTAGTAGACAGTTTTGGTAAGGGCGCTTGAAAACATACAGCATAATCAGAATCTGTGCAACAATGACATAATCACCGAGTATTCTGGCTAATACACCCCATATTGAAAAGTATGTACCAAAGTATCTTAGAGAAGAAGCAAAACCCCCAAAGAATATGGCGACCAGATGTCTGCGGGAGGAGGCCCTAGAGAGGAAGTGGAAAGACATGAGAAAGAGAAAAGAAACACCAGAGTCCATAAGTAACACTGTCTCTGATACTCATCGAGGCTACTGTGGGTAGATGGAGTCGGGTCACAGATATCATCAAAAGTAAGGCAAACAAACTGCCCTCGCCAGACTCTTCGCTGGGCTGCGGCAGATCCAATATGGCAGGTACAGCGGATATGAGAATACTTGCAGGAATATTCTGGAAGTCAGCGCATCAAGTCGGCTTCTTTGGAATCCAAAAACTCCGCTAGTAGATCAGGGTCTTCAAATGTTCTTGTCTGATTGTGAAGCGTGATTCAGAGCTTGGCCGGGTACAGCAGGCCATAGCGTGCTTGTAGTTGTTGAAGCCTCGGCCGGAATTCCAGAAAGCGCTTTCGGCGGTCGACCGTGGGTTTAGCCAAGTCGGGATAGAAGGAGATCTTGTGGCTCTCAAACTCCATATGGCCCTTCGCCCGAGAGGCATTTAGAATTTGCTCAACGTGGGGATATCTCAAAAGTCGAAAAATGATAGGCCGCGGGGTCTTCCTGTTGAGCGTTGTGCTGGTGGGAACACGATGAGCGCGATCGATCTCCAAATCTTTGGTAAAGGTGATTTGGAGGAGGGAAGGGAGGATTTTGCATAAAAACTCTTTCATGTCTCCCGATTCCGCTCCCTCCGGTATGCCCACGAGTCGTATGTTGTTGCGGCGCGCTCTATTATTGCCATCTTCCACTTCTTTCTGCAAGGCCCGCACCTGACGTTCAATTTTGTCGAGTTTGGACAACCGGGCCGCATGGGAGTCCAATATGCTCTCCATTTTGTCCTGACGCGAAGAAAGCCCTTCTAGCTTGCTTTGCAGCACACCAAAATCTTCCCGCAGCGCTCGGAGTGCTTCACCGTTTGACTGCACAAGGTTTTTGACCCCTCTAATCTCTGCGAGGATTTCCTGCTGCATTTCGGGGCCCTCGCGCAAGGCGAGCCCCTTCTGCGGGGACGGAGGTTCAGTTTTGGAACGTTTGCCGTGAGAAGCCGCTGGAGATCCAAATTCCAGGCGCGTAGGTTTGGTCCCCGCCATCTCACCAATGTGCCCCGGCAAGATCAGAGTAGAAGTTCCAAGTACGTACGGTGTTAATTCAGGATTCTGAGTAGGCCTCTCGGGAGCCTCAGCGTTATGCGACCATCCCGCTGGACATCAGGCTCCGCCCCATGAGGTCTCATTTTCTGAACGAATTACTGTAGTGCTAAAAAATAGTTCGTCCAATCTGCTCTTCTAGAATAAGTTCAACATTCTATGTATTAACACTGATGTTAGGTCTCAGATTCGACTTGCACTCTTTCTGGACTCGCGTCCTTTCTTACGGTGCCGTCAGTAACATCAATGACCTCAGTGCTTCTTAAATTCCAGGTGTAATAACAATGCTGAGTTTACTAATAAATATGTCGTAACTTAACTTAAAAACCGCAACCCTTTCATGCAGCTTAGGTGAACCGGATCCCGACGCTCTATTGTGGCGCCGTATCGGCGTTTCAAACTATTGCTTTCTTCAGGAGATCCTGCCCCAAACCTAAAAACACAAACAACATTCTAAGAACCTGTCCATTCCCCCTTATCACTATGACTTATTCTGATAAAACCACACTCTAAAATTGACTTACTTTAATTGATGCTGCCCACGCTCTCATATATCTCTCTTTCAAAAAATGGCTCCAAAAGCTCTAAGAGATGCCGCGCATGCGGGGTGGAACTCTCCTCCCCTATTTAAACCCCTGCTTCTATCTACCGGTGCTGACAATTCGTCTTCTATTGGGTATCCACATGGTCACATGGGTTGATCAAATTACTATACTCTGATTACAGAATTCTAAATTTGTTCCCATCACTACTGGAGACTATTCCCTATCTTACTGTGTAATGAACATAAAATTATGTACAAACCTGCCAATCTATAGTTAATTAAGCCAATTCGGGGTAAATGTATCTAACCTATATATCCAGCGTTGTTCATTCAAAAAGAGGGTTTCGTCTAATGTTCGACCCCCATATGGACGTACTATCTGCTCTATGGCAAAGCAACTTAGCTGTTCGAAAGTATGTCCCTGAGAAAGGCAATGCGCTACTATAGGAGCTTCTAGTCTACGGCATTTCAAGCGACTGCGATGTTCCCGTACTCTAACTCGTAAAGTCCGAAGAGTTTTCCCTACATACATCAAGCCGCAGGGACATTGGAAGCAATACACTACGGCCTCTGAAGCACAATTAGTGCTAGTTCGAAGAGTGTAATGCTTTTCATGGCAAGTAAATCGTGTACATTCTGACATCACTGTGCAAACATCACAATGTCCGCACCGCTTGTGTCCCGCCTGTGGTTTAATGGAATTTAATTGTGGAAGTACCGTGGGGCTAAGATGATCTTTTAAATTCTTACCCCTCGTCCACACGCATCTAATCTGTCTGTCGCGTAATCCCGGGACTACTGCCAATACATTACTATGTCTATGTAGCAATTTCCGTATGTGATGACTCAACGGGGAATATGATGTTATTAAATTAACTGTATCGTCTTCTAATTGTTTCACTCCCTTCGGCCTCATCACTAATAGCCCTGACCTGTGGTTATAAAGTGCTCTGTGGTATGCACGCTGTACTATCGGTCTGGGGTAACCTCTCTCCTCAAATTCTCTTCTCAAAAGGCTTCTTGTTGTTTATAACTGCGGGTATCTGAGCAATTACGCCTGAAGCGTAAAAATTGCGAGAAGGGGAGAGAGTTTTTAAGTTGTTGCGGATGCCTACTCTGGTAGTGGAGGAATGTGTTCCTATCAGTGGGCTTTCGAAACACGGACGTATGCCACTGATCCTTTCCTCTTGTAATGTGCACGTCCAAATAGTTAATGTCTGTCGAATGGTAGTTGTGCGTAAACTGAATGTTAACATCCCTTTGGTTTAACCATACCAAAAATTCCAATAGCTTATCCACTGTACCACTCCACAATACAAAAACATCATCAATAAATCTACGCCATATCAATAGATGTTCCGAGAAAGGAGACTGAGATATCCAGCATTGTTCAAATGCGCCCATGTAAAAGTTCGCTATGGACGGAGCACAGGTCGCGCCCATAGCGACCCCACTAATTTGCTGGTACAGTATACCCTCAAACGTAAAATAGCTACGATAAATGGCCAAACGTGCTAAATCCACTACGAACGTCATATGTTTTAATGACAAATCGCCCCGTTGGGCTAATGTATCATGCACCACAGCTAATGCTGCATCCTGTGGTATACTGGTATATAGCGATGTGACATCTAAAGTGACCAGCCAAGTATCCTCAATCGGTGCCCACTGTGCCATATCCGTCATTACATTCAAAAAATGCGTTGTGTCACGTAAATAAGATGGTATTGTGGAAAGTCGTGGACGCATAAAAGAATCTACATAGGTTGAAAGTGGTTCCAACACGCTACCCCTCGTGGACACAATCGGTCTACCCGGAGGATTGTGCCTGCGTTTATGGATCTTAGGGACTGTATAGAACTTGGCCACTGTTGGGGAAACCACATTCAGATATTTGAATTCTTTTTTTGAGATTAACTTATCATCTAGTGCCTGTTTAGTAAGCCGTTGAATCTCCTGCTGTATTTCTTGTTGTGGATCCTCTGCTAATTTTTTATAGGTTAATTCATCCCCCAACTGAAGTAAAGCCTCCTCCACGTAGGCTTGTCGATCTAGCACCACCACAGCACCCCCTTTATCTGCTCGTTTAATTACGAGATCTGTCCTTTTTCTCAGGTCTCGTAGAGCTTGATTTTCTGCTACTGTTAGAGCTCCTCCCGTTAATTTAACATTCTTTTCTAACTTAATAAGGTCTTGCATTACTAGCTCTTTGAAAGTTGTTAACGCAGGATGAAACGGAATAGGGGGTGTCCATTTAGATTGTAGAGGGAGGGGAACCCTGCTTAATGAGGTGTCTCGGGGTTCTGTTGTTACTAAAGCAGACGCTTGTCGTACTACTATGAACCCTCTATGTTCTTCTGCTGTTGGACTTTGAAGAGCAAAATAATGTTTCAGATGTAATTTTCTCAAAAATCTCTCAAAATCTAGTCTAAACTGGAAAGAGTCATATTGAATACTCGGTACAAATGAAAGACCTTTATTTAATAGCTGTATAGCTGTGGGGGATAAAGGTTTCCCTGAGATATTTTCAACTAATGGAGCAGAGACAACATCAGATCCATTCACTTTCGCTGTTGTCCTGCTCTGGTCTTTGATGGAACTTCGGTTTTCTTTTTCTTCACTGTGTCTTTCCCTTGCTTGAAAAAACCTTCCCTGGAGGAAACACTAGTGTCAGATTGAGACGTGTCTCCTGAGGAATCATCAAAACGCACTTGTTTCCTATTCCTTTTGGGTTTCCTTTTAGTGTCCATCCAGGGGTATATGTAACCTGTAGAATAGTCCGCCCCATCTCGTTTAAGCTTCTTCATTTTCTTTGTCATGGTCTCTTGTATAACTTGCTGTATTTGTTTCTGAGCTTCTTCAAGTCTCATCTTATAATCCCCTTCTTCTGTTTTTAATTTTAACTCTTCCTGTATTACTTTAATCTCTGCCTCCACTGACTCAACAGATGTTTGTAATGCTTCAATCATTAAGACCATTAGGTCTAAGGAACACTTATTGAGAATCATGTTCCATTTAGTTATAAACTCAGTGGTCATTTCTGGCATCCTAGGTTCTTTATAAACCCTCAAACCTCGAGGGATTTGCTGGCGGGTAATGTATTCCAATAGTGAGGAACGATGTAATTCAGTCCTTACTTTCTTCTTCTGTAAATTTATGAATGATTCCCACGACGTGTTGTTTCCTGTATCTGTGTTATTATCAAATGCTGAGAAAGGTGTCTTCTCTCTAGACAGCCCGGAGATATAGTCAGAGGAAAAACTCAAGATATTCTTCCAACCTTCTTGACCTGCCATCTTGTATAAATACAACCTAATGAGGTCTCATTTTCTGAACGAATTACTGTAGTGCTAAAAAATAGTTCGTCCAATCTGCTCTTCTAGAATAAGTTCAACATTCTATGTATTAACACTGATGTTAGGTCTCAGATTCGACTTGCACTCTTTCTGGACTCGCGTCCTTTCTTACGGTGCCGTCAGTAACATCAATGACCTCAGTGCTTCTTAAATTCCAGGTGTAATAACAATGCTGAGTTTACTAATAAATATGTCGTAACTTAACTTAAAAACCGCAACCTTTTCATGCAGCTTAGGTGAACCGGATCCCGACGCTCTATTGTGGCGCCGTATCGGCGTTTCAAACTATTGCTTTCTTCAGGAGATCCTGCCCCAAACCTAAAAACACAAACAACATTCTAAGAACCTGTCCGTTCCCCCTTATCACTATGACTTATTCTGATAAAACCACACTCTAAAATTGACTTACTTTAATTGATGCTGCCCACGCTCTCATATATCTCTCTTTCAAAAAATGGCTCCAAAAGCTCTAAGAGACGCCGCGCATGCGGGGTGGAACTCTCCTCCCCTATTTAAACCCCTGCTTCTATCTACCGGTGCTGACAATTCGTCTTCTATTGGGTATCCACATGGTCACATGGGTTGATCAAATTACTATACTCTGATTACAGAATTCTAAATTTGTTCCCATCACTACTGGAGACTATTCCCTATCTTACTGTGTAATGAACATAAAATTATGTACAAACCTGCCAATCTATAGTTAAATTAAGCCCATTCGTGGTAACTGTATCTAACCTATATATCCAGCGTTGTTCATTCAAAAAGAGGGTTTTGTCTTCTCCTTGGCAAGCCCATATAGTAGCGCATTGCCTTTCTCAGGGACATACTTTCGAACAGCTAAGTTGCTTTGCCATAGAGCAGATAGTACGTCCATATGGGGGTCGAACATTAGACGAAACCCTCTTTTTGAATGAACAACGCGCGGTGTTTTTTCGTAGAGAAGGTTGGAGTCTCCCTGTAATTGGGAGTGGGTTATGACCATAGAGAGTTAAGACGCGGGCAGCCTATAAGGTTTAATAAGATCCCCTGAGGAAACGTCGCTTGTGAAACGTCTCAGTGGTACCGGGGATTGACGTTGGGATCACAAGAGAGATAAAGAACTTTTCTAATCTGGGTAGATGAAATTGCAAGTTTTTCATGTGGATAGTTGGGTTTTTTGAAGATTATATTTATTGAAGAGTTTCACCAAGATTAGAGTTCTGTTTGCTTTTTACAAGGTCATTGATGTGATAACGCAATTTGCCTTATTAAGACGTGAGTCTAAAATGGCAATGCTTTCGTTTAACTGAGACCTCTGAAATTTGAAATTTTGAAATTCTCTAATCCAGTGTTTGTTGACGGTGAACGAGTTTTTTCACTAAGTTATAAAGTTCTGCTCCAGGCAACCGCATCCTCTGCGGATAGCAGCAGATGCTTTTCTAATTCCATGGTCTCAGGGCCTCCTGTATGCGTTTCCTCCCACGCCCTTGGTGGCCCGAACCCTGTTCAAGATTCTTCATGACAAGGCCTCGGTCCTGCTGGTGGTTCCCAGGTGGCCGAGACAGCCTTGGTTTCCACTTCTGCTTCAGCTGGCAGTGGATCCCCCACTGCCTCTGGGGTTGCAACCTGACCTTCTCTCTCAGGATCAGGGTTCCCTTCTGCACCTCAATCTCAAAGCTCTCAATTTGATGGTATGGAGGCTGCAAGGGTAGTTTTGGCTCCCTGGGGCCTACCTCAGGAGGTTGAGGAGGTTGTCCTAGCCTCTAGGAAACAGTCCACTAGGAAAACCTATGCCCTAAAATGGAAAAGGTTTTCTGTGTGGTGTCAGCTACGTACAGAAGATCCCTTCTCCTGTGCTGTACCAGTGGTACTCCAGTACCTACTGCACTTATCAAATCAGGGACTTAAGTCCAATTCTGTTTGGGTCCACCTCTCAGCTCTAGCAGCTCACCACTCACTGGTGGAAGGACATTTTCTCTCGGTTCACCCCTTGGTGTCCCGGTTCCTCAGAGGCTTGCTCTTGCTCAAGCCTCCAATCCGTCCTCCTGCTTCTGAGTGGGAGTTGAATGTGGTCTTGCAACAACTGACTCACCCACCTTTTGAGCCCATGGCTACTTGCCCTCTACGCTTCCTGTCCTGGAAGACACTCTTCTTGGTAGCCCTAACCTCGGCCAGGCGAGTGAGTGAGCTTCAGGCCCTGGTCTGTGACAGGCCTTACACCAGATTCTATAAGAACAGGGTAGTCCTCAGGACTCATCCAAAGTTCCTTCCAAAGGTTGTCTCCTCTTTCCACCTCAACCAGGAGGTGGTTCTTCCAACATTCTTCCCTAGGCCCCATGCAAGCCAGGCTGAAGCAGTTCTGCATACCCTGGACTGTAGGAGGGCCTTATCCTTCTACCTTGACCATACGCAGGGGCATAGAAGGGCTACTCAGCTCTTCATCTCTTTTGACCCTAATAACTTGGGGTTAGCTGTGTCCAAGCATACCTTGTCCATCTGGGTGGCTGACTGTATCACCTGGGCTTACAGGGCGGCTGGCCTTCCTTTGCAGGGTCGGGTCACGGCCCATCGTGTCAGGGCAATGGCTGCCTCAGTGGCTCATCTCCGCTCTGTACCGTTGGTAGACATCTGCAGGGCTGCTACTTGGTCTTCAAGCCAGACTTTTGCGGCCCATTACTGTCTGGAAAGGGAGTCCCGTAGGGACAGTGCTTTTGGCCAGTCAGTACTCCGGAATCTCTTTGAGGTTTAGGCAACTCCTGCCCTCCTGCCCTCTGTTGGGCTACCGGTGGAGGTTCTGTCAGTGAAACAGCCTTTCTTTGATGCTGGGACTAGAGGGAGTTCTCTTGTTCAGCCTGGGTTCCTTGGTAGCCCAGAGCTAGGGAGTCACCCATATGTGAGGACTGACTTCCTGCTTGGTCCTGGAGAAAGAGTAGTTACTCACCTGTAACAGGTGTTCTCCAGGAGCAGCAGGAATCAGTCCTCACAACCCTCCCTCCTCCCCTGGGAGTTGCAGTTGTACATAGTTTATTTTACATTTTTGTGTGCTGTTTTTAAGCTATGTTATTTGACTGAGCAAAATGGCACCTTTAGGCGGGAAGGGAACCGCGCATGTGTGCCTGCATTCCCAAAGGCTTTCATGGAAAGCTGGGGAAAGGCTCCGCAAGGGCTCCGTCGATGTCACCCATATGTGAGGACTGATTCCTGCTGCTCCTGGAGAACACCTGTTACAGGTGAGTAACTACTCTTTTTCTATCGGACTCCGGTTCACTGGCATCGACATCCTCTCGATCATTGGCTTCTAAGGTATCCAAAACCTCGAATCACATCTCAGACTCCAAAAAGAAGAAAACTTTGAGATCCCCACTAAAAGCAACATGGGATCATCAAGAGTCTCGAGCTTTGTTGAAGGAATCCAGAGAGGAACTAAGAGGATCGAGAGACAGGTCTCGTTCTAAACATAGAGACTCCCCGAAGACATTCGCTAAAGCTGGACGTCAGACCGTACGCCCCTGGTGGGAGGACGTCCTCCAAAGCCTTGGTGGGGAACCGGGAGGCCTCCGAGGCATCGACCTCAGCAGTCCTAGTGTCGTGGTCTGGTACGGTGGCTGCAAGCCCGTTCTGTCCTCGGACCAGACACCGGCAATCTCATTAGATCAGTGCATGCTGTCCATTGAGAAGACATTAGCATCATTCCTGGAAGCATCAGTACCCCAACCACCGATGATTCCAGCACTGCTAGGGTTGGTATCGACATCCATACCGACACCAGAGGTATTGTCTGCACCGGCATTGATATCCTTACCAGTACTACCACTTCAAGGCTATGCTATTCCTCTACCAGCATCGATACACAGTGCTCCATCGGCAGGGCCATAATCAATGCTGCTGACTTCTCAGCATGGTGAGGACATCGAACATGGCCAGTACCGACAGCACTGTTCATATGGTCATCGGCACAGTAATATTCTCTGAGCTCAGAGTCTGATGCATCTGACTCAGACCATCAATCTCTTGACTTGGAGGACCTCCTGGATTTTGCATCCATATCGGAACCATCACTGACAGGCACCGCCTCCCATTGCAAATCTTAACCGGAGGACATGTCCTTCCAAGAATTCTTTTGAGACATGGCGGCAGGGCTCTCAATACCAGCAGCGGCGGAACTGGAGCTTTGAGAGGGGGAACTGGAAATTCTCCAGTAGTCCACAGCACCAAAGGAAGCAATGATCTTACCAGTACATAAGATCCTTCACAACCTAATGCTTCGCATGTGGGAGACCCTGTTCACAATAGCACCTATCAGCAGAAGTCTCGATATGATATATCGAGTACCGGAGGCCCTTGGTTTTCAAAAATCGCAACTACCATATCATTTGATGATAGTCGAATCAACGATGCAGTGCATCAAGAGTGGCAAGACACATGTATCGATACCTCCCAGAAGAGAATCAAGGAATCTCGATGCTTTTGACTGATGGTCTTTCCAGGCCTCCATGCTGACAAGTAGGATCAACTCCTACATTTTATATATGGGAATGTTCCTAAAAGAGATTAATAAAGATTGGGAAGCCTTCCTGCCATTCATCCCAGATGACAAAAAGCCAGCTTTTGAAACTGTCCTCAAAAACAGCCAAAGTGTCTCGAAATTTGTTAACAGGGTAAGCATTCAATGCTTTTGAATCTATCAGCAGAGCATCTGCTATTGCCATCAATGCGAGAAGATTGGCATGGCTACAGGCCTTGGACCTTGAAAAGTGGGTCCAGGAAAAGCTGGGCAACATCCCCTACACTGGGGAGAACCTGTTTGGTAAGAATTGGAGAGAAAAGGCTGGAGAGTTTGAAACTGATGACACTACCCTAAAAAGGCTCTCCAAGAAAACTGCTGACCCCTCCAAGAAGAGGCCAGCAGCAAAAGAGCCCTTCTACCCCAAAAAGAGAATGTTCTACCCTTCTTATTCACAGCCTCCTTACCAGCAGCAGGGCAAGCAGCAGGGGACTAAACAGGCTAAGAAGCCCAGAACTACTAAACAGCAGCCACCAGCTCAAACACAAGTTATGCCCAGTTTTTGACTTCGTCCAAAGGAACATGGTCATCTTGCCCCTGCAGGATCCCAATCAAATAAAAATAGCAGGTCGACTTTCCTCCTTTGTCAATCACTGGCAGGCTATCACCTCAGAGTAGTGGACCCTAAACATCATCGGAGTGGGGTATCAGTTAAACTTCAGACAACTTCTTCCACCTCACTTCAGAGGCGAATATCCCATCCAACCCGGGCTCAGGACGCTACTCAAGAAGGAAATCTCCAACCTACTCACCCAGGAAGTCATAGAGGAGGTTCCACAACAAGAATTACACAAGGACTTCTATTCTCACTTCCTCATCCCAAAGAAGTCAGGAGGATACAGGCCTATTCTCAACCTCTGAAATCTCAACAAATTCTTGGTAAAGGAGACGTTCAAGATAATCTCCCTGGGAACTCTCCTACCCTATCTGCAGGAACAAGACTGGCTATGTTCCCTAGATCTAAAAGGCGCATATACTCATATCTTAATACATCCAGGACACAGGAGATATCTCTGCTTCACCTTTCAGGGAGCCCATTATCAGTACCAAGTCCTCCCCTTCAGCCTGGCATTGGCTCCCAGAATTTTCACAAAATGCATGGCAGTGATAGCAGCCCATATGCGAAGCAAGGGCATTTTTGTCTTTCCCTACTTGGACGACTGGTTGGTAAAGGCAGACTGTCCAGAAGAACTCTGCTCTTTATGCCAGACCACCATAGCATTGATCTCTGGGATTCATAATAAACTTCCCAAAGTCCCAACTAACCCCAACTCAAAGGTTGGAGTCCATAGGAGCAGTACTCGACACTCAGCTATCCAGGGCCTTTCTACTATTTAAGACAAATAAACTATTTAAGACAAATAAGAGAAAATATTTTTTCACTCAACGTGTAATCAAACTCTGGAATTTGTTACCGGAGGATGTAGTAAAGGCTGTTAGTGTAAATGGGTTTAAAAAAGATTTGGACAAGTTCCTGGAGGAAAGGTCCATAAACCATTATTAAAAAGGGACCCAGGATATCAATGCTTGACCCAATACAAGCATTGTGGAACCTTTGTCTTTTGGGGATACTGCTAGGTACGTATGACCTAGATTGGCCACTGTTGGAAACAGGATACTGGGCTTGATGGACCTTGGTCTGACCCAGTATGGCATATCTTATGTTCTTATGTTCTTACTACTGGACTGTATGGACCAACTGGTCAACCTAGTCACCTTCATGTGGCAACAAACATCGACTACC
Organism: Ichthyophis bannanicus; assembly: GCA_033557465.1. Classification (NCBI taxonomy): domain Eukaryota; kingdom Metazoa; phylum Chordata; class Amphibia; order Gymnophiona; family Ichthyophiidae; genus Ichthyophis; species Ichthyophis bannanicus. Next base: position 176,702,199 of record CM066044.1, read on the forward strand.
TGCATCTCCTGGGCCATATGACATCCACAGTGCGCCTAGCATAGTGGACCCTATCATCCCAATGGACACAATCCACGGGACAATTGAACAAGATCATTTGGATCACCCGCACATTAGTCCACTCCCTACTGTGGTGGTGCACACCAGCATACCTGCTCGAAGGGTCACTTTTTCGGATGCCTCAACTTCAACATATCCTTTTGACAGATGCATCCAAAGTCGGTTGGGGAGCCCACTTGGAGTCACTCAGTGCCTCTAGACAACCCAGGAGTCATCCCTACAGAGCAACTTATTGGAGCTTTGGGCAATCTCAAAGGTCCTACAGGTTTTTCACCATCACCTCACCAACAGCCATGTCCTGGTAAGGACAGGCAATCAAGTGGCAATGTTCTATCTTAACAAGCAAGGCGGAAGAGGTTCACTTCCCCTTTGCGAGGAGGCCTGTCGCCTGTGGAACTTTGCCATCTCTCGCCACATACACCTTCGTGTAGTATATATTCTAAGCAAGCAGAATCAACTTGCAGACAGACTCAGTTGGATTCTTCACCCACATGAGTGGAGTCTACCTCTGAACAAGGTAGCCCAGATATTCAAAGCCTGGGGAATACCAGTCATCGACCTCTTTGCTACCCCACAGAACACCAAACTTCCACACTTCTGCTCCAGAATTCCATCCAAATTCAGCCAAGCAAACGATGCCTTTCATCTACATTGGGGTCAAGGACTGCTTTATGCATTCCCTCCACACCTCTAATACTGAAAACCCTCTTCAAGCTCCAGCTCGATGGCGGCACTATGATACTCATATCCCTGTTCTGGTTTCCCCAACATGGTTTCCCCTTCTTCTTCAACTACAACAAATGAATCCAATCCATCTAGGCTACAGTCCGAACCACCTATCCCAGGAAGACGGAACAGTTGTCCATCCCAATCTAAGATCACTCCATCTGACTGCGTGGCTGCTGAAAGCATTGCATTTCAGCATCTCAACCTGTCTGTTGTTGTTAAGTGCCGTGGAGTCGGAGTCGACTCATGGCGACCCTCTGGATAGCTATCCTAAATTGTGCTCGGTCTTCAGTCAGGCGGCTCATTGACGACAGACTGGTACCCGTAGCTGCTGTTATTGTAGCGATCCATCTCATTGCTGGCCTTCCTCTTTTGCGTTGACCTTCTATCTTGCCAAGCATGATGTCTTTCTCTAATGATCTCTCTCTTCGCATGATGTGTCCGAAGTATGAAAGTCGAAGTCTTGTCATCTGAGCTTCTAAAGAAAGCTTAGGTTTGATCTCCTCTAGTACCGACTGGTTTGTTCTTCGGGCAGTCCATGGTATACACAGTATTCGCCGCCAGCACCATAATTCAAAGGCATCAATTTTCTTCCTGTCTGTCTTTTTCACTATCCAGCTTTCACATCCATATGATGTTATTGAAAATACCATGGCTTGAACAAGTCGAATCTTTGTATGGAGAGAGACATCTCTGCTCTTGAGAATCTTATCTAGGTCTTTCATAGCCATTCTGCCAAGAGCAATGCGTTGTCTGATTTCTTGACTGCTTGTTGCTTCTTTATTGATAGTTGATCCAAGTAGGTTAAAGTTGTTCACGATTTCAATTTCTTCTCCTTCAACGATGAACCTGTTGATTATGCCAGTTGTCATGATCTTTGTCTTCTTTACATTAAGGTGAAGGCCCATTTTGAGACTATGTTCTTTGATTGTGAGAAGCAAATGTTTCAGATCATCTTCGCTTTCAACCAGTAATGTGGTATCATCAGCATAGCGAAGGTTGTTGATGAGTCTTCCACCAATCTTCACACCTCTGTTGTCTTCATACAGTCCTGCTTCTCTGATGATTTGTTCTGCATATAAATTAAACAGGTAGGGGGAAAGTATGCAGCCTTGTCTTACACCTTTGCTTATTTTAAACCATTCTGTTTCTCCTGGTTCCGTTCGAACTGTTGCTTCTTGATTAATGTACAGATTACGCAAGAGAACGATCAGGTGTTCTGGTATACCCATGCTTCTTAATGTGGCCCAGAGTTTCTCATGGTTTACACAGTCAAAAGCCTTGCTATAGTCGATAAAGCACAAATAGATATCCTTTTGGTATTCTTTAGTCTTATCAAGGATCCATCTCACATCCGCAATGATGTCTCTCGTTCCTCGCCCTTTCCTGAACCCTGCTTGCACTTCAGGTAGTTCTTGTTCTAGGTATGGCTGTAGTCTCTTTTGAATAATCTTCAGTAGAATCTTGCTGGCATGTGGGATCAGAGCGATTGTGCGGTAATTTCCACAGTCAGTTGGATCACCTTTCTTTAGTATTGGTATAAACACAGATCTTTTCCAGTCAGTTGGCCATGATGTTGTCTTCCATATTTCTTGGCAGAGCCTTGTAAGTACAGTAACAGCTGCATCAGATTGCTGCAATACTTCTATGGGAATGCTATCAATGCCTGGTGCTTTGTTCTTTGATAAGGCTTTCAATGCTGCTTCAACTTCTTCTTTCATCACCAATGGTTCCTGATCATAAGGTATAGGTTGAAACGGCTGTTGGTCCACTTGATCTTTATCATATAAAAACTCTGTATATTCCTTCCACCTTTTCTTGATCTTCTCAGAATCATTCAACATAGAACCTTGAGCATCTTGTAACATTCCAATTCGAGGCTGGAACTTTTTCTTTAACTCTCGCAGCTTTAGGAAAGCCGATCTTGTTCTTCCTCTAATAGTTTCTGCTTCTATTTCCTTGCAAGTGTCATTGTAGTACTTTTCCTTGTCCTGTCTTGCTGCACGTTGGAAATCTCTGTTGAGTTCTGCGATTGTCTTTCTTTCTCCTTTGGCTTTAGCTTCTCTGCGTTTCTGGGCAATTTTCAGAGTTTCTTCCGTCATCCATTTTGGCCGTTTTTGCTTTTTCACCTTTTGTAGAGACTTCTCACTTTCTTCCAGCACAACCTTCTTGATGTCATTCCATAACTCTTCCGGAGCTCTGTCATTTGTATCTAAAGCAGCAAATCGATTTTGCAGGCAGTCTTTAAATTCCAGTGGTATATTCTCAAGGTCATATTTTGGTGCATTCATGAGTGGTTTGCTCTTTTTCAACTTTAGCTTAAGTTTGCATACTAGTAGTTGATGATCTGTACCACAGTCAGCTCCAGGTTTTGTCTTTGTTGATGTTACAGAGCTTTTCCATCGTTGACTTCCACAGATGTAGTCAATTTGATTTTTATACAATCCATTGGGTGAAGTCCATGTGTACAGTCGTCGCTTGTGTTGCTGGAAGAAGGTGTTTGAGATGAATAGATCATTGGTCTTGCAGAATTCTATCAATCTTTCTCCAGCTTCATTTCTGTTGCCAAGTCCATATTTTCCAACTACTTTGCCTTCTTCTTTGTTGCCAACTTTTGCGTTCCAGTCACCCATGACTATCAGGATATCCTGTTTGCATGTTCTGTCAATTTCAGCTTGTACTTGTTCATAGAACTCTTCAATTTCATTCTCTTCTGCAGCTGTTGTTGGGGTATATACTTGAATTATAGTTGTGTTGATAGGCAATCCTCGTAGACGAATAGAGATTAAGCGTTCGCTGACTGCGTTGTATTTCATTACAGTTCTTGCAAGTTTCTTCTTTATTATAAATGCAACACCATTTCTTCTTTGTTTTTCATTTCCAGCATAGTAGACCATGTGATCATCTGATGCAAAGTGCCCGATGCCAGTCCATTTCAGTTCGCTGACACCCAACAGATCAAGTTGTACACGTTCCATTTCATTCTTGACCACCTCCAACTTCCCTTGGTTCATGCTTCGTACGTTCCATGTTCCAATGTGTAAGACATCTTTACAGCTTCTGACTCTCATTTCATGCGCAGCTACATCAGCAGTCAGACTTCCCGAGGGCTTTGATCCAACCACATCATAAATGCTGGCTTTACTCTGAAAAGTCTTCAGCTCTTCCCCAGTAGCTAGTTGAGTGCCTTCCGACCTGGGAGTCTCATCTTCCAGCACCATAGCACAATTTGTTTTGTTGTAACTATCCATTGAGTTTTCATGGCAAGATACAGAAGTAGATTGCCGGGCCTTCCTTCCGCGCAGTTTAAGTTTGGTGTTGTTGCCGTTGTTACAGAAATGTGATCCTCCGCCGTCAACACTATCCCATTCTGCTGCTGCCCAGATGGGTGGTTTGTCTTCGTCTGGCACCTCAGCTGAGACCTGTCCATCTTGGGAGACCCTGCCAGTAGTTAAACTACCGATAGTTTAGCTCTCAGCATCACTGATGCACGCAAGCCCTCACAGCACGACAAGCTGCAAACCAAGTAAAAAATGTCCTCCTGGCTTCTAGGAAATCCTCCACCAGAAGGATGTACTCCTGCAAATGGTGCAGATATGAATCATGGTGCTCAAAAGACAATCTCAATCCATTTGACGCACCAGTATCTGCAATCCTGCAATATCTATTGCACTTGTCCTTTTCAGGATCCAAAACTAATTTGGTTCGAGTTCACCTAAGTGCCATTGCAACGTTTAATAAACTAATCCATGGCCAACCCTTCTCAGTGCACCCTTTAGTGGCATGCCTCATGAGAGGCCTCCTCCTCTCTAAGCCACCCATTCGACCACCTTCAGTGGCATAGGATCTCAACCTTGTCTTGGCCCATCCTCTCAAACCCCCTTTTGAACCCCTGAGAAAAACCCAGCTGCGCTACTTGACTTGGAAGGTCATATTTCTTGTGGCCCTGACCTCAGCCAGGCACATTAGTAAATTACAGGCGTTGGTGGCTTACCCACCATACAACAGATTCCATCATGACAAGGTTGTCCTCAGGACACATCCACACTTCCTATCAAAGGTGATATCGCCATTCCACACAAATCAATCCATCATACTTCATGTTCTTCCCAAGACCTCATTCCTCCCATGCAGAGGCCATCCTACACTTGCTTGATTGTAAACGGGCCCTGGCCTTCTACCTCCAGGTACTCAGGATCTCTGCAAATCCTCACAACTCTTCGTGTCATTTGACCCCCTCATCTGGGGCTTCTGGTCACTAAGTGAATGCTTTCCAGATAGCAGACTGCATTGGTTTTGCTTATGATAAGGCAGGACTCTCCCTCATAGGACATGTCATAGCTAACAATGTCCAAGCAATGGCGACATTTGGAACACAGCTACAACTCCACCCCCCACCCATGGCAGGGATGTCTATGTCCAGTTGAACTCAGTCCGACATCTTTGACCTGGTTTTTAACTCTCTTGTAGATTTGGGAGCTAGGGAGTCCCATAGGTGAAGACTAAATTCCTGCTTGTTCCTGGAGATAGTGTAGTTACTCACCTGTAACAGGTGATCTCTGGGAACAGCAGGAATTTAGTCTTCCCAACCCATCCTCCTCCCCATGGAGTTGTAGATTTTTACTCTTCCTTCCCAGCTACAAACCCAACTGAGGAGAGGGAGTCAGAAGAGCAGGAAGGCAGTCATGCAGGTGCAGTGGAGTACTCCTAAAGACTTTCCTATAGGATGTTGGGGAGTGTTCCCACACAGATTCCATCGGTGCCAACATCACCTATATGTGAAGACTAAATTCCTGCTGTTCCTGGAGATCACCTGTTACAGGTGAGTAACTATGCTTTACACACTCCCCAAAAGTAAGATCAATATGCTTCTAGAAGAGCTGGTGGGGGGGGGGGGGGTACAAATAGGGCAATTGTCCTGCCTGAGCCCCAGCATGTTCTACAAGGCAAAGCATGTTTTTGTAGCCTTCCTCCTTCCCTCATCAAGTCTTCTGCAGGAGAACATACTGACCCTGCTCTTCTATACTACGCTTCTTCGTTTTGTTTTTTTTTGTTTTTGTTGGGGTTTTTTTTGCTGTTAGTATCAAAATTGCTGATGCTTGACAAAATCCCACATCAGAGACTCCTAAGGAAATCAGAAAGTCATGACACAGGAGGCAATGCCCTTTTGTGGACCGGAAACTGGTTGAGAGATAGAAAACAGAGAGTAGGAATAAATGCTCGATTTTCTCAATGGAGGAAGGTAAATAGTGGAGTATCCCAGGGATCTGTATTGGGACTGGTGCTTTTTTAACATATTTATAAATGATCTGGAATTGAAGAGCAGGAGACTAAGTGGATCCTGACATACTGACTCAGGTAGTTTGTTCCATAATGAAGGCTTTTTACTATTGAAGAAAAACTACTGGCAGCCGTGACCTCTCTAGTAGTTAAAACATAGCTTACTTTCCTAATTATTACGGCAACGAACATCAGTGGAGTTTCTGGCTGGTTCTCATAATGCCTGCAAGATATGGTACCATTGGTGGTAATTGGAAGATGCGCAGCTCAGCTTCCTCAGCAGGAATATGAAGGAGGAAGAGATCACGGGCCAGCGATATACAGTAAGGCCGGGGTGTGCAGGGGATAAGGGCGGTGCCAATGGCCGCTCCATGGAGTGAAGAAACCTAGCAGCACTCATAGTTTAGAACTAGACCAGAGAGTGAAAAGCATGTCTGAGAATGGGAGACATTGGGGCAGAGGCATTTTTCATAGATTATATCAGGAAAATTCTTTTGTACATCTGGCCCATGCTGTGTATGGAATGCTTTTCTCTTTGGATCATGCAATCTTAGACCGTTAAAAAGCTAAGAGACATGAAAGCACATTTTAGAAAGGACATTCTGGTGCAATCGGCGACATCCAGGTCAAAACAAAACACTGATCTTTCAAGCTTTCGCAGGTCTCTAAAGACACATTTCTTCTGGCAATATTATGACAACATCCCGCAAAAGAAAGGCTCCTGCATGACTGAACTGCTCAAGAACTCACCCATACAGTTACCCCTTACCTTTTATGCTCTCTACAGAATTATTGTTAATACTTAATTCACCCTGTTAAGTTAACCAAGTTACCAATTCTGTTTTATGTAAACAATATTACTGTTCACTGTTCTACGTAAACCACTCTGATTGCAAAATAGAGAGGTGCAGTATATAAAACAATTTAAATAAGTAAATACCTACCCAATATAAACTCCCTCCAGTACCAAACTCCGTAGGACATGTTTACTAAAGTGTGCAAATTTTCAGCAGCTTAGTGCATGCTAAGTGCTGAAAATTGACATGGGAGGCATGGCACGCTTGTGCTAACTGTTGGGGGGGGGGATCCCTGGCATATCCCCATCCAATTATTATGGTTTAGAGCAGAGGTACTCAAATCCAGTCCTGAAGGGCCGCAAACCAGTCAGGTTTTTGGGATATCCCTAATGAATATGCATGAGATATATTTGCATGCACTGCCTCCATTGTATTTGAATCTATCTCATGCATATTCATTAGGGATATCCCAAAAATCTGACTGGTTTGCGGCCCTCCAGGACTGGATTTGAGTACCTCTGGTTTAGAGGATCTTGTTGCAGTAAACTGGCAGCATTAGCAATAAGCATGTGCCAAGTACACCCGCAGCTTTCCATTTCCTACTCTTACTTCCCTTGTCCTTATTCCAAACCACTGTCTCTCATTCCTTTCCCGTCTCCTATTTCCCCTGGTTTTCACTTACAGGCTGATGCAGAAAGCTGGTGCTGAAGTCACGCGCTATTAACTGCAGATGCATTTTTGTAGTGCGCTAATAGTGCGAGAATTCAGCGCTGGTATGCAGCAAATGGCATGTATGCATATGAGCTGCGCATAAAGCTTTGGTGTAAAACTTGAAAGGAGGTGAGCCAACTCATGTGCAAACAGGCACGCTACAAGTGGCTGTATGCACATATGTGTAAATGTCAAATGCTCACATTATGCGCACAGGATGTGCAGGTTCTTTCGGCACTCAGCCTATATTAATCAACACTTACATCCAAAAAATGTTTTTTATAAAATCACAAGTAGACCTAATAATAAATGAAGAATGATATAAGTGAGTCCAAAAAACACACAATGAGAAGAAACAAAAGACACACGCAGAAACCTTTCATGTTGAAGGTACAGTACCCTGAAAGTCTTTCCCTACACACACAAGATGTTTAAGTCACATCAGACTACGCGTAGAGATATTGGCACTTCTGCTGGTTATGTAATTATCTGCACACAAAGGGCGCACCAGCCTTTCTGCATCGGTCCATTAGTTTCTAAATGCCTCTTTCATTATTTCCCCTGGGATCTACCTTCCTTTGCTTCTCATTCCCTCACCAACCCCAGTCACTTATCCCTTCTCCACCTCCAGTCCCTTTCTTACCCATTAGTATCCAGGTTCTATTTTTATTTTCACATCTCCCATTTCCAGCCTATTTGTCCTCCTTCAAAGATCTGTCTCCTTCCTTTATCTCTCACCCTATCCATAGCCCTCTGCCTCTTTCTCTCCCTCCTCTGCTTCTTCCCCCTAAATCCTTTTCCCCTTCCCCAGCATCAGCCCACACCTCTCCTTCTCCAAGATTAATTTACCCCTGCCTTTCCTCCTTATCCCTAGAATCTATTCCTTTGACCAGTGCTGTCCCAACCACTAGGCAAACTAGGCGGTTGCCTAAGGCAGCAACCTCTGCAGGGCGGCAAAAGCAGGACATTCAAAGCTAAATAATAGATTTTGACAGCCAGAGGAGGTATAAAGCTTGAAGTTCGCCTAGGGCTCAAACACTTTGGACCAACTGTAGGGCTGGCCCTGCCTTTGATCCTCCATCTCCACCTTCCCTTGGGTATGTCCTTGCTTCTTCTCCCTCTCTAGCATCTGTCCTCCTCTTCCTTCTTCCACTCCATTCCCAAGCACCTGTAAGTATTAGCCCCCTTCTCCCACCCCCACCATTGTCCTAGCATCAGCCCTCCATGAGGCCAGCCTGCTCCACGATTCCGGATAATACCAAAGTTTGCAGCAGTGGCGGGGGGAGTTGGGACAGATGAGGACTTCCAGTCCTTCTCAACAGGACAGCTGCTGGCCTCCAATGAGTACGTCAAACTTTTAAAAAATACGTTATAATCTCCGGCTACACTACTGTCAAGGAACCGAGCAGGGACACCTTAAGGCTAGAGGGAATCATTTGGAGGTTACGCTAATGTGCTGCCAGTGTTTCTGCCTGGTCACCATGGAGATTCTGATCACACGCTGACGCTTTCAGTTGCAGCCTGCTTCTTCGAGGTTTGTGCCGAGGCAAGGCGGATCAGCCCAGAGGTTCAGAGCAATTTAAGACCAGGCGATGTGACACAGGTAGTTGTTTTTGTAAAACTATGCTCAAACTGCACTTAGAGGGAGTCGCTGGCAATTTACAGCCGACTGAAGTGGATTGTTTGCTAAGGTTAATCGTTAGGGAAGGTTCTTAGCACGGTTTAGGAGTAACGAAAAGGTAATAATAAAGCAAGTAGCTGCCTTTTGTTCTCTTACCTTTATTAGTGATGATTACTTGATTTCATTGTAGTATCAAGCTTGTTATTTGAACTTAAAGGGGACGTTTTACTTAGCAGTAGTCCCATGTTGCATTGGATTGATGGAGGGGAAACTTGTAGATTTTGTTTTAATTATGAGTGCGAAAGTGAGATTACTTACTGCAATAGGGATTCTCTGTGGACATCAGGATAAGTCAGCCACGCAATGGTGATGTCATCTGGCGGTACCATCGATGTAAGCACTTTTCTGGAGCTCAGAAAGACTAGTAAAGATTTTCTGAGCTTGTACCAGTGCCAACCCCACCTCCATTCCAGTATGTTCCCCAGCTGTAATGGTCTTATATTGTTTGCTTGATCCTTTTTTCTTCTTTTTTTTTTTGCAAGTTCATCTGTAGGGGAGGTGGGCAGGTTTGTGTGGCTGAATTATCCTGCTGTCAGGGCTAAGCGGCCACCTAGGGAACATGGTGGGCAGCACAGTGGCTTTGTGCCATCACTTTGGTGCCCATGGTGTGAAAACCATAGCCTGACACTTCTGACCCCCCCCCCCCCCCCCCCTCCGATGCAACTTCTTGTTAGAGAGGGGCTCAGAAGCGGCAGGCCAAGTGTGCTGAAGCACATGGTCTGCCACAGGCCCCAAAGCAGTGAGACAAAGCTTTTAAACTGCTGCCGTCGGCCCCCCCAGAACATAGAGTTAGCAGTGGTGACAGAGGTGGGGGCGACTAAGCGGCAGAAGGGGGCAGCATGTCTGAGGCTCCTGCCTGGGACATCAGAAACCCTTGGGCTCTGGCCCTGCCTGATGTCCATGGAGAGCCTTCCTTTTCTACCACTACTACTTATAATTTGTATGGCTACAGGTAAGTAACCTCGCTTTCTTCATGGACAAGCAGGAAGAGTCAGCCGCACATGATGACTCTCTAGCAGATAGCTGCGGGGCTTTTTGTGGCCCATGTGTAGGGTGAAGGAGACAGGTCCCCTTCTGGTTGGGTAGTGATACACGGGAGACTATTGGATTGTGTTTGGGTTTAGTTTATTGGAAAACAAATAAAGGACGGGAAGGGAAGGTGTCCTTGATACAGAATAATTTTGTTGTTGTTGTTGTTTGGCAACAAAACATGCATCATGAGAGAATTTCTTCTCTTCTTTTTCTCTGTTTTCTTTTTTTTTGCTTTGGTAATCAAACCAGCAATGAGCAGTGGAAAAACAGCAATGAAGAAGAGGTAGTAAATTACACATTATTTTCATAGAGTGACCCCTCATAAGGGAACACCAATGGGAATCTCATGCCTTTCAACACCAGCCATTGGGTAGGTAGAGGGAGAGGAGGGGGGGGGGGTCTGGACAGATCAGATGTGAGGAAGGAGAGGTCAGATTCCAGAGATTTTCACACAAGACATTAAAGGTTGGGGTTGTGAACCTTTCCGACTTCTCCCTTTCTGAGGAAGAAATCCAGGTTCTAAATAAAGGTCTTTAAGAACATAAGAACATAAGATATGCCATACTGGGTCAGACCAAGGTCCATCAAGCCCAGTATCCTGTTTCCAACAGTGGCCAATCTAGGTCATACGTACCTAGCAGTTTCCCCAAAAGACACAGGTTCCGCAATGCTTGTACTGGGTCAAGCATTGATATCCTGGGTCCCTTCTTAATAATGGTTTATGGACCTTTCCTCCAGGAACTTGTCCAAATCTTTTTTAAACCCAGCTACACTAACAGCCTTTACTACATCCTCCGGTAACAAATTCCAGAGTTTGATTACACATTGAGTGAAAAAATATTTTCTTTTATTAGTCTTAAATAGTTTACCCTGTAGCTTCATTGCATGTCCCCTAGTCTTTCTATATTCTGATAACGTAAACAATCGATCTACGTTTACCCGTTCCACTCCATTCATTAATTTATAGACTTCTATCATATCTCCCCTCAGCCGTCTCTTTTCCAGTTTAAAGAGCCCTAACCTTTTTAGCCTTTCTTCATAGGAGTATCCTTCCATCCCCTTTACCATTTTGGTGGCTCTTCTCGGAACCTTTTCTAATAACTCTATATCTTTTTTAAGATAAGGCAACCAGAATTGCACACAATATTCAAGGTGCGGTCTCACCATGGAACAATATAGAGGCATTATAATATCTTTTGTTTTATTTTCCATTCCTTTCCTTATGATACCTAGCATTCTATTTGCTCTCTTGGCTGCCGCTGCACACTGGGCCGAGGGTTTTAACATGTTATCCACAATGACGCCTAAATCGTTTTCCTGGGTGGTGGTTCCTAATGTGGAACCTTGCATCGTGTAACCATAGTTTGGGTTGTTCTTCCCTAGGTGCATAACTTTGCACTTGTCCACATTAAATTTCATCTGCCATTTTGATGCCCAGTCTTCTAATTTATCAAGATCCTTTTGCAATTTTCCACAATCCTCTTGGGTTTTAACAACTTTAAATAGTTTTGTGTCATCTGCAAATTTGATAACCTCACTCGTTATTCCACTTTCCAGGTCATTTATGAATATGTCAAAAAGCAGCAGACCCAGCACAGATCCTTGGGGTACACCACTATTCACCTTTCTCCATTGGGAAAATTGGCCATTTAGCCCAACCCTCTGCTTTCTATCTCTTAACCAGTTCTTGATCCACAGTAGTACACTGCCTCCTATCCCATGACTCTTTAGTTTTGCCAAAGGTCTCTGATGAGGGACCTTGTCAAAGGCTTTCTGAAAGTCCAGATACACTATATCAACCGACTCACCTTTGTCCACCTGTTTATTCACACTTTCAAAAAAAACATAACAGATTAGTAAGATAAGATCTTCCTTGTCTAAAGCCATGTTGGCTGTCTCCCATTAGGCCATGACTATCTACATGCTGAGTAATTTTATTCTTTATGATAGTTTCTACCATTTTTCCCAATACTGACGTGAGGCTCACCGGTCTGTAGTTTCCCAGATCACCCCTGGAACCCTTTTTAAAAATTGGTGTTACATTGGCGATCCTCCAATCTTCAGGTATTAGAGATGATTTTAATGATAGTTCACAGATTACTAATAGCAGGTCTGAAATCTCATTTTTCAGTTCTTTCAACACCCTTGGATGTATACCATCCGGCCCAGGTGATTTGCTACTCTTCAGTTTATCTAATAGTTGTAATACATCTTCCCGATGTATCGATATTTCCTTCAATTCTTCCACACCTTTAAATACCTTCTTATCTACTCATGCTTATGATCTCTTTAAAAGTTGAATTGATTTATATAAGTTTTTTAGGAAGCTTAAGATCATAGATTTTTTGCAACTATACCTGATACTTCTACTGATACTTCCCTTCTAGTTTAAATAACTCTCCAATAGATTCTTTTGTAAAGATCATGTTGAAATGAGTTGAGCGACTAGAAGTCATGCCTCCTTCCCCATTTTATAACATGAACAGATCGGAGAAAGCAGCCCTCCTATCCCTTCAGACCAATCCAAAAATAGGGATTAAGCCTGCGGATAAAGATGGGACTGTGGTTATTATTAACATGCTTTCTCACATCAAGAAATCAGACAATAGACCAAACGGAGAGTTTCAAGATGGCGGTAGCTGTGGACTAGTGTGAGCGCGGTTTTCTGAGTAATGGGTAAGAAGTGTAAGGGTAAGGGAGAGGTTTTGTCCACCCACCCCCCTTCTACCTCAACGCCGATTTCCACTGGACCTATGGATTCTTTTGTTCTACGCGCTGACCGAGCTGTGGCTGAGCAAGGGGATGAGCCCTGGGCTGCAAGAGCGCTGGAGTCGGGTGACTCGGCTTCTGTATCGGGGATATCTCTCTCCCCTGAGAGACCGGTTCCGAAGGTGTCTCGGTCTCAGCCCCTACCAGAAGGGTTCCTGGAGCTTGCCTCCCCCCCCCAAGCTGAAGGAGGACAGTGGCTCGGATGGACCAGGAATAGAGGGGCTGCAAAGCTGAGAGGGTGCAGTCGAAGGGCAGCACAAGTTTTCAGCAACTCCGGTGCCATTGGAGGCTTCCGTGGCGGATCGAGAACCAGCGAGGATGACCCGACTGGAAGTTGGAACATCGGGGACTCCTAAAGGACAGTCATTCATACTTCAACGTCCAAAGACTTTTAGTTTAGAATCAATTTGGCAAGCGATTAATTCCTTGGGTGAAGCCTTAGTGCCTCGGATGTCTTCTTTGGAGAAGCGAATGGATTATTCTGACTGTGTTGTAGAGGGTTTGGAGCAAAAAGTTTCGGTTCAGCAATTAGAGGTGGCTGACTTACGCCTGAAGGTGGAAACTGTGGAAGATCAAGCAAGTGCCTTTGGGAAGAACTTTACATTAATACAGGCAAAGTTGGAGCAATTGGATAATCTTTCAAGGATAAATAACTTGCGGTTAATTAATTTTCCTAGAATTACATCTATATCTCCTAAAGAGATGTTTCGATTATATTTAGTTGAGGCTTTGGGGGTGTCTCCTGAATTAATTCCCCCAATGGTTAGAGTTTACTATCTGCCTAGAGCAAAGAAAATGTTGGGAGGGGGTAATCTGAAACAAAGTGATGTTCTTAATTTAACTGAGTTTCTTGAGAAGTCAGATAGTGAGACTCCTGTTGTCTCTACACTTTTGGTTATCTTTGCCTTATTATCTGATAGAGAGTGGCTTTTGAAGTTGTTTTTTCGAAAAAGGAATCTTTTATTTAAAGGTTTATTGGTTAGAATTTATCCTGATCTATCTAGGGATACACAGAGGCGACGTAGGGAGTTTCTTCTGTTACACGCTGGTATATTGCGGTTGGGGGGTTTGTTTTTTTCTTAAGCATCCCTGTAAATGCTTAGTGAAGTATAAATCTATTTCCTATATTTTTTATGAACCCTCCCAATTGACCGCATTTATTAGTGCTAGGTGTGAGGAGTCCCCACAGGGGGCTTCATTTGATCTCTCATAATGTAGTTGCCATAGTTAGTCGGCTGCTTTTGATTTCTTCTAGAATTTGGATTTAACTTTGTATTGTTGTATACATATCGTTATCTTGATCTCTTTCATTGGATTTAGTGGGCTAGTGTGGAAGGTATCTCTTGTCTGTATTTAGACTTGCCTTTTTTTGTTTTCTTATTATGTTTGTGTTATCTGAGATGCCTACTTGTTTCTTCAAGAAAGTTTTGTAACTTTCTTGTTTATTTTGGAAAATTCTATAAATAAAAAGTAAAAAAAAAAAAGAAATCAGACAATACAGCCTACATGAAACTCAAATCCTTCCAGCATTTATGACCATTACTCCAATACAATGACTTCAGAACAGTTTTTCAGACCATCATAATGCCCCATCTCGACTACGGGAACATACTATACCAAGGGCTTTCAAAGCAAACACTATACCCACTTCAACTAGTACAGACTACAGCTGCCAGAATCCTGACGGGAACTTCAAGAAGGCAACACATCACACCAACTCTAAAGAGCCTTCACTGGCTACTGATAGCCCAAAGAACAACATATAACCACTATCTATACAATCATCCATTATGTCTTCCAGGTAGGGAGCTGATGCATTATCAGTAGAGCACTCTCAACAAGGTCTAGAAGATCAGCAAATCAGAACCTTTTAGGACCATGCAGGAAACAAGCAATAGAGCCTTTTCCCTGCTTGCTCCAACAATTTGGAACTCACTTCCGAAAGCTATCAGATCAGCATAGTCGACTCAAGGTGTTAAGAACACTTTGGTCCAAATGATATCACTTAAGTATACACACCATAACCCCAACCATGCTCTGTGAACATCTGTAAATACCTGTTTTGTTAGGTCCAAGTTTGATTCCCTTAGTTATATGTAATCACAAAACATTTGTATTTCTTGTTCCATGTAAACCACCTTGGCATAAAAGCAGTATAAAAAAACCTGTTAAATAAATAAATAAAATAAATTATGACTAGAGAGGACGATATCGGTGAAATCAATAGACAATTGCAAGATAAGAACTTTTATGAACGATTGGACTGGGACCCGACTGTCCCTCTCAAGAGAAGTATAGGTTCTCTTAGACTGGTTTTGAAATAGGTTACCTTACCAAAAAAGAACATGACTTCCTCACTGTCTCCCATGCCATTGTCCTCACAGTGTATTTCTTACCTAAGATTCATAAGTCTCTAATCAACCCACCAGGACGCTCGATAATATCAGCTATTGGCTCCCTTTTCAAGCCTATTTCACAGGTGCTTGATGTTAACATAAGAATGGCCAACAGTGGCCAATCCAGGTCACAAGTACCTAGCAATTTCCCAAAAAGACACACAGGTTCCATAATGCTTGTATTGGGACAAGCAGTGGATTACCTGGGTCCTCTTTAATAATAGTTTATGGACCTATCTCCAGGAACGTGTCCAAACGTTTTTTAAACACAGCTTCACTAACGGCTTTTACTACATCCTGCGGTAACAAATTCCAGTTTGATTAGATGTTGAGTGAAAAAATATTTTCTCTTATTAGTCTTCTACGGGTTACACTGTAGCTTCAAATGTCCCCTAGTCTTTCTACTTTTTGATGGCATAAAGAATCGATATACATTTATCCATTCCACTCTATTCATTAATTTATAGAGCTCTGTCATATCTCCCCTCAGCCATCTCTTTTCCAGGTTGAAAAGCCCTAACCTTTTAAGCCTTTCCTCATAGGAGTAATCCTTCCATCCCCTTTACCATTTTGGTGGCTCTTCTCTGTACCTTTTGTAATTCCTCTATATCTCTTTAAGATATGGTGATCAGAAGTGCACACAATATTCAAGGTGGGGTCGCACCATGGAACGATGGAGGCATTATAATATCCTTTGTTTTATTCTCCCTTTCCTTATGATTCCTAGCATTCTATTTGCTTTCTTGGCCGCCACTGCACACTGGACAGAGGGTTTCAACGTGTTATCCACGATGATGCCTAAATCTTTTTTCTAGGTGGTGGTTCCTAATGTGGAACCTTGCATTGTGTAACCATAGTTTAGGTTGTTCTTTCCTAGGTGCATAACTTTGCACTTGTCCACATCAAATTTCATTTGCCATTTGAAAGTCCAGTCTTCCAGTTTATCAAGGTCCTCTTTCAATTTTTCACAATCCTCATGGGTTTTAACAACTTTGAATAATTTTGTGTCATCTGCAAATTTGATTACCGTGCTACTCTCCTTAGAAAATATAAAGACATTCCTTTGAATAGGATTGTTTGCCCTCTTGTTTTTTCGAATCTTTCATGCGATATTGCCAACATCATCAGAGATGAATGGCAAATATTGCAGACGTCGCCCGCCTTTGAACAAAAGCAAGTGACCATTGCCAATAAGAGGAATCAAAATTTGGCCAATTTACTCATACCTTCAGCACTACCTGAACGACGGAGGCCACCCTGCACTAAGGGGCATTTTCAGTGCGGGAGATCCTCTGTATGCATCCATGCTATGCTTATAAAAGATTTTTTCATACACACACTTTCTAAAAGGACGATTGCACCACAGAAAATGTCATTTATGTTATTACTTGTCCATGCAATATGCTATATATAGGTAAGACCAAGAGGGCTTTTGCACACGGATCGTTGAACATCGAAGCTGCCTCCATAGGTCACTACCAGACAAACCCCTGGTCGCGCATTGGACTGAGAAGGCTCAGCATGTCTTTGTGCTTAAAGTTGTGAAAACTAATTGGAGAGGAGGAGACATAGATAAAGTATTGTTGCGGTTGGAGCAGAAGTATATCTTCCAGCTGAATACCATGGCCTCCTATGGCCTTAATTAGACATTGATTTTTTAAATATTTTTATGAATACATATTTATTCTTCAGCCTTTCCCCCTCCTCAAGAGTTTCCTTTCCTCCTCCCCTTCCCTCCCTTCCCCTATCCCTTTCCTCCCTCTCCTTCTCCCTCCCCCTCTCCTTTCCCTCTCTCTTCTCCCCCCTCTCTCCTCTCCCTTCCCATCGTGTCCCCATCATTTTTTATTTATTCAGTTAATTACTTTTATCATTATTGTGTATTCAACATTTTTATTCACCTTTTTAGTAGTTGTTTATCTTAGATGTTTTTCAACCAGATTTTACTTTTCCAATTTTTTAGCTGAGGTATTGTTTATTTTAGTTTTATGGCCATTAGTTTTATGATATTTCCTTTTTTGATTCCCCTTTACCTTATTATAAACCCATTTTTAGTTTATATAGTTTTTACCTTCCTTTCTCACAATTATAAATGTTGTACATTGCAAAATTGATAATATATTCTTTTTAAGTCACTTTTATTATGGTGATTTACACATGACTCCTCTTTGAGTGTTCCAGCAATGGTTTACTTTTAATTCCTTATTTCTTATCAACTAACTGTTCTGGTCCGCGTTCTCATATCATATATGTTGCAGGGTACTAAATGTGTGGTTTGTATCTGCTCCACATTTTGGCAGGTCCAGGTCTGTTACATTCACAATGTCGGACAATGCCACTCATAGCATCCTGTTTCCTTAACAATCTGCCCTTGGTGCCAATTCAGCTTTTAAAAAGCCGACTCAATGTCCTGCACACTTTCTCGTTCATTAGACAACTGTTCTGACTTGCGCTGACCGGCAAAATGTTTTATGGACTTCTCACATGGTTGTTAAGTATTTTTATAATTATATTATGTTCCCTTATCATGCTCTCACATGTTCATATTTGTTTTAGCTTTTTTATGTTTTTAATTTCGGGAGTCATTTCACTGTACAGTTTTATTATATTTGAGTCCAGTGACATTTCGGACGATGGTACTTATTGCTTTGTACTTGGTTCATTTCAGATCTTTTAAGAGACACGGTTATAACCTTTGGTGGAATGCTTTTACATTTGTCTGCCAGCAGTATAATCCACATCATTTTTATATTTGGTTCAGTGTTTACATTCAGCTACACCAATTCCTTATATTTTATCACATCGGTTTTTTATGTATCCGGTGCCTTATGGCCGGTAGGTTTTCTTGCAAGTTATTAACACTTTTAGTTCTTAATTTTAACTTTGGACAGTGATTTTAGGTCCCTCCGACCTAGGCTTTCTCACTGTATATCAGCCCCAATGTGAATCAGCAACGGATATCAACAACTGCATCCCTCATCTTGACATAATGTTGTCCGGGGGTTTATCTTTTGACAGTCACGTTGGTTATTTGCTCTTTTTTACAGTGGTTGACTTCTATCCTTCCTTATTTGTGTTTAGTTCACTCGAGATAATAGAGGTGTGTTAGGATCAGCATACTGGTTACTCAACCACATCATCTGTGGCTAGCAGTCACCTTTGAAGTTCATAACACTCCTTACATGAGTTAAAAGTCTCTCTCCTTATCCCCCATTTCATCTTTTATCAGATATGACGCATTTATCGTTTCTTACATTTTCATAGTACCTCCTCATGTCACAACCCATTATATCTTATATTTCATTTTATGTTTGATTTATTTATTTTCTATGTATTTATTAAGTTTTTATGTTGAAACCTAACTGCATGATTATTGTCCTTCTTGCCTACTTTTAACACTTTTATTAATATCGATTATTATTTACTTTTACTATTTTAATTTTTTTATAATTTTTGTTTGTTTTTGGTTTTAACCCTTGATGAAGGCTACGATGAAACACAGCTGTGTCAGGTTAATTGGTTTGTTATTCCTGCTGTTTACAGACCATTGTTGTGTTTTTTAATAAACTCTCAGATTTGGCTTGCTTGCTCTGTAATGGTGTTCCTTGGACCTTGCGAGTACTCTTATGCTTTTGGTATTGGACAGGGTGGTCCAGACAATGTTGTCACATGTAGGATTGCAGGGACGAAGATGCTGTCAGCACAGGTCTGCTGGGTTGAAGCAATAATGTTTTTTATTAAGGTGTGTATGGGGGACTCTTGTGGCTTTACATATATCTCCTACTATGTAGGTTGACCAAGGTGGTGGCCATGGCTCTGAGGTAGTGGGGGGACCATATTCATAAGCTGTACACCCACCCAGAAGTAGCAGAATGCTATGCAATCTAAGATTCACTGTGACATTATCTGCTTGGTGACCAGGGTCCCTAGTCTGTTGTGGTCAAAGGAGATGAAAAGTTGGGATGCCTTTTGGGTAGGTTCTGTCTTGTAGATATACATATGGAGGGTACATGTGCAGTCTAGGGTGTGGAGCTGCTGTTCCTCAAGTGTGTTGTGTGGCTTAAGGTAGAAAGTGGGAAGCATGATGGTATGGTTGATATAAAATGCAGAGGCTACTTTGGAAAGAAACTTGGGACGTGTGCGGGTTGTAACCTGATTGTTGTAGAGCTGGGTATAGAGGTGGTAAGAGATTAGTGTCTGCAGCTCACTTATGCCCTTCATGGAGGTGATTTCAACAAGAGAAAGGGTTTTCTAGGTGATGAACTTTTGTTGAGTCGCTTTTAAGGGGTCAAAGGGAGCTAGTCCAGGATGATGTTGAGATCCCATGGAGGAACAGGTGGGTGAACTGGAAGGCAGAGGTTCATTGTCTTTTCATGAACTAGAAGACTAGTGGATGGTTCCATATAGGGTTGTTTTCCATTCAGTCGTGGTAGGCTGCTATGTGCACAGATTTTATTTATTTATTTGGCTGGATTTTTATACTGCTTTTCACTGGGGCAAAGTGGTGTACATTACAACAACAGCTTATACAGAGAACAAAGAGAACTTATATACGTTACAATTTGAATAGTTACAACAGTAACTTATTACATAGAACAGAGGAACTTATTTACATTGAGGTATGTAGTTATCTTTACAGGTTGTGTGTGTGAATGGGTTATTTGTTCTACCGAGGGGAGAGAGGGGGGAAGGGGAAGGGGAGAAAAGGGGGGAAGGAAGGATTATGTGATGGAGCCGAAATGTTCATTGAATAGGTAGGTTTTGAGAAGTATTCTGAACACGGAGAGATCATTGTTAGCTCAGAGAGTTCCTAGTAGAGAGTTACAGATTGTTGGGGCATATAGTTCAAATGCTCTGTTGCAGGCGTACTGGGTGGTATGTTTAGCATGTTTATTGTGTATTGTCTTTTTGTCTTGCTTGAATTGGAGGGATTTAGAAGTGATTGGAGGTAGTATGATGACTGGTTGTTGATGATTTTGAAAGTCAGGCGTAGGATTTTATGGCATATGTGGCTGAGAGTAATGGAAGCCAGTGATGTTGTTTTAGAATAGGTATAATATGATCGTACTTTGATGATCCTTGAATCATATGTGCCCTGGTGTGCAGTGCTGTTTGGAGGGGAAGCAGAGTGGCTTTAGGCAAACCTTGATAAATTTATTTATTTATTTTATTTATTTAGCTGTATTTATATCCCGCTTTTCACCGGGTCAAAGCGGTCAATTGGGGGATACATTTAACACGAGGGGATATGAGACACATACGCTAATACTTACAGGGAACATGGGCAATGGCGGGTTAAGTGGCTTGCCCAAGACCACAAGGAGTGCCTATAGGACTAGAAATCCCAGTTCCTCCGGCCTGAGATTGCTGTCCCCATGTGGGACTTGAACTCCCGGCCCTCCGGCCTGAAGTACCTTGTCCTAACCACTAGACCACAAATGGAGTGTAATAGTCAAAATACGGTGATATAATTGCTTGAAAGACAGTACGGAAGTTGGATGGGTCTAGTAGGAGGCAGAGGTGTCGAAGGGTATGGATTTTGTGGTATATTAGTTTTGTTGCAGCATTTATGTGTGGTTTCAAGGTAAGTTGTTGATCAATGGTAATGCCCAGATACTTGACCTTTTGTTGTACATTCACGCTTGTACCATTTAACATTATTGAGACTGGCTCTTTGAACATGGAATCCTTGATTATAAATAGTATTTTGGTTTTCTTGTAATTGATTTGTAGGGAGTTGTTTGACAACCATAGTGATATGTCTGAGAAGCAGTTTATTAGACCATCGTATTCTGGTTTGTTGGTATCAAATGGTAAATAAATCCACGTAGATGTGAAAGGGTATATTATGTGAGTGGATAGGGCATAATGGTTGCAGGTAAATATTGAAGAGCAGGGCTGACAGTGAGGCGCCTTGCGGGACTCCTTGGGTTTGTGAAAAGGGGAGGGATGAATTGCATCTGATCTTGACTTCTTGTTGTCGGTCAGAGAGATATGAGTGGAACCATGTCAGAACATTGCCTTGGATTCCAATGGACGAGTCTTTTCAGGAGAGTGTTATGGTTGATGGTATCGAAAGCAGCTGAAATATCCAGAAATATTAGGATGAATCCTTGGTGTGATTTCTGTGTTCCTTTAATCAGTGTGTTTAAGAGTGAGATGAGGAGCGTTTCGACTCCATGGTTAGGTCTAAAGCTGTGCTGCTATGAGTCCAGTGGGGCTTAGTTGTCTAGATAGTCCTGGAGTTGCTATTGAATGATTTTTTTCAATTATCTTGGTCATGCATGGAAGACTTGCTATGGGTCAATATGCTGCGGGATCACGGGGGTTGAGGTTTGTGTTTTTTAGGGTGGGACGGATGGAGGAGAATTTGAGTTGTTTGTGCATGTATCCCTGTTGGAGAGATAATTGGATGATTCTTGTCAGGCTTGGGCTAAGTTCTTCTTTGGAAGTTTTGATCCAGCGAACTGGGCATGGGTCAGATATGATGTGGTTGAGTTTATTGTGGTAACGGTATGTTCAATGTCCCCTTTGCTGATGGAGCTAAACATTGACCAGCTGTTGCTTGTATTAGTAGTAGGAGGTATCCGTAGGGGTAGTGGTTATGATGAGTTCTTTCTTTGGTAGTGGTTTGCAAGATCCTGAGGGTGAGGGGGTTTTATTAGGTTCCTTACTATCTCGAAGAGCTGCTTTGTTCAGTTGATTGATCTGTTTATGATTTTTGTGTAGAATAGTCTTTTGCATTTGTCTGTTTCTGTTCAGTATTCTGTTAATAGCAACATGTAGGAATTACTGTCTTCTGTTAATTTTGATTTTCTCCATTTACGCTTTGACTTCCATAATTGTCTCGTGAGGTTTCTGAGTTCAGTTGAGTACCATTGTGTTTTTTGAATTTTTTTGGATGAACATTGAGTTGGCAGTTCTCTGCTGCATTTCCAATGACCTGATTCCAGTTTAGTACTAGAGCGTCAATGTCGGATGATTGTGTGTCCAGGAGAGGGAGTACTTTATCTGTGAAGGATTTTTTATCGAAGACTTTGAAGCGTCTTGGAGTTGGGTTTAGATGGTTAGAGCTGTTCCTGGTCGTGTTCCCAGCCTAGTCCCGGAACCTCTGGGTTCCCAATCTTATCCAGCAGCTTGAAGACTGAGAAACTCCTCCTTTTCTGTGACATCACCAGTATATCTCCTCGGTGTCCGCCCCCTGTCACCAGTTACCTCAGTCTTCAAGCAGCTAGATAGATGGGAGCCCAGGGGGTCTGGGCTCATGTGAGAAACTATTAAGGATCACCAGGATTAGTGTACTTTTAATTTTGGGATAGTATTTGCTGTTCAGTGTCCTGTGCCTTTAAGCCTTGTCAGACTGTCAGATTCTGCTAGACCGGTTTTGTTTTTCCTCTCTCCCTTACCTTTTGGCTCCACTTCCCTTCCTCTCCCCCTCCCTCTCTGCTAATTTCGTCTTGGGGTTTTTTTTCCTGACAGTCAACGACCTTTGGGGGACTGTGGGGACTGGTTTCGGCGTCCCTTTCCCTCCCCGAGGCTGCCGGTGCCACGCAGATGCGCTGCCTGCAAGAGCTCCTGGTTCTGCCTTTGCCGCGATGGTACTGATTATTTCCCTGGTCCTGTTAAGGAGGCCGCTATAGGAGCCGCTCCTGCTCTCCTGGCCTGCGGCGTGACCGGACACTGCGGACTTACCAGACAGCGTGGTTTACAGCCGGAGGTAAGGCAGCCGCGCGGCCTCTCTTTCCTTTCCTAGCCGCGAGGCCTTTTGGCGCGCTTTTTTCCGGCAGCTCGGCCGCGTGGTGGCTTTGCTGCGCGGGGGCCGCGTGTGTTTCAGTCTGTTATTTTTTTCCTTTCTCCGCCTTCTGCTTTGCCTCTGGCGCCTCCTTTCGCTGCCTGGTTAAAACGGCGGCAGTGATTAGAGGAAAGCTAGGCCGCCTTTCCCTCCCGATTTTTGTAGGAGGGGATAAGGTGTTTTTGCCTACTTTGCAGTACAGCCAAGCAGGGCCTGGGGGGGGTCTGGTCTGCTTTCTTGGTTTCAGATAGCGGGTGTCAACTTTGTTTGGAGCTCGCCATGCCCTCCAAACCACAGTGTGTGGTTTGCGGCTCAAAGAAGTTTTCCAGCGCGGGGGTTTGCAAGGCCTGCGCTGGGGAGACTGGCGGTTCACGTCTTGAGGCAGGACCCCTTCCGGGCGCCGCAGAGGGCGCTCCCGACCCTGCTCTCTCTACGGCTCTGGAGTTGCCCCAAGGGGACCCGACTCCGGGTCCTTCTTCGGTGGAACCTTCTACCCCTGCGCCTGCGGCGTTCCCTGCGGACCTATCAGCCATTTTTTCCCCGCAGTTTGTGGCCCTCCTGCAGCAGGCGGTGTTGGGTGGCCCTGCGCAGCCGGGTCCTTCTCAGGAGGACAGTGGCGCTAGGAAACGCACTGCCCCCTCCCTCTCGGCTACTGCGTTCGGAGCAGATAAGAGGCCTCGTCTAGAGGGTGCCTTGCAGGACCCTTCGGAGGTCTCGGAAGCGCCTCTTTCCGATGAGGAGGAGCGCAGTATGCTCCTGGAGGAAGATCTGGAGGAGGGGGAGATATCAGAGCGGGAGGAACAGGCTAGGGTTGTTCGGGTCTTCCGGAGGGAAGAACTTCCTGCCCTTATTGCCGAAACGCTCAAGGCACTCAACATGCCTGTGCCGGGGGCGTCCGTGGATGAGCCCCTGGAAGATCCCCTCTTACAGGTGTTCCGTAAGACTCAGACAGCGTTTCCCGTGCACAGAGTTTTTCAAGAGATGATTCAGGAAGAATGAAACCTCCCGGAAGCTCCCTTGAAGGGGGCTCGGATAATGGGGCGGCTGTACCCGTTGTTGGACAAGGATAAGGAAGTCTTTAAGTCCCCTAGGGTGGACGCTGCGGTTTCGGCCGTGACTAAGAAGACGACTATCCCTGTTGAGGGCAGTACGGCTCTCAGAGATGTCCAGGATCGGAAGCTGGATGTCTTACTACGACAAGTCTTCGATATCAATGCTATTTCGCTTCAAGCGGCCGTTTGTGGAGCGTGGGTGGCTCGGGCCTGTCTTCGTTGGGCGCAGCAGGTCCAGCAGGAGCAGCCGAGTACGCTGGCAGGGGAGGCTGCCCGCTTGGAGTCCGGGTCAGCCTACCTGGCGGATATTCATTATGATCTTATGCGGGGCCTTTCCAAGAGTATGGCTTCGGCGGTCGCTGCTCGGCGCTACCTGTGGCTTCGCAACTGGTCGGCGGATAGTTCCTCCAAAGCTAGACTGAGTAAGCTCCCTTTTAAGGGACGCCTCCTCTTTGGTGAGGATCTGGAGAAGCTTGTGAAGGACCTCGGGGAGACCAAGGGGGGTCGCCTTCCCGAGGATAAGCCTAAACCGGCCCGGGGCGCGGGCAGACCCGGGATTTTCGGCGTTTCCGCTCTCAGCGCTTCGGGTCCTCGGCGCGGGGGCGCCTCTCGTATCGCACTCCGCCGTTTCGCGGCTTCCGGGGAGCAGGCAGGGGTTTTGGCCCCTCCTCCGCCGCCGCCTCTAGTTTCAAGAAACAACAATGAGATGAGGGGGGCCCAGGCGCCTCCTCTACCTGTAGGGGGGCAGCTACGGGAGTTTTTTCCTGCCTGGGCCCGCATCACCACCGATCAGTGGGTTCTGGAGATTATCCGAGAGGGCTACGCTGTGGAGTTCGCAAGACCTGTGCGGGACTCGTTTGTGCTGTCTCCCGGCAAGTCGGTCGCGAAGCGTGCGGCTCTGCAGTCGACGGTGCGACGGCTCCTGGACCTCCGGGCCATCGTGCCCGTTCCCAAAGACCAACTCGGCTGCGGTCGGTACTCCATTTACTTCGTCGTCCCAAAAAAGGGCGGCGGGGTCCGTCCGATTCTCGATCTCAAGGGCGTCAACCGTTGTCTGAAGATCTCGCATTTTCACATGGAAACTCTTCGGTCCGTTATCGTGGCGGTGCAGAAGGGCGAGTTTCTCTCGGCCCTAGACATTTCAGAGGCCTATCTGCATATCCCGGTCAGGGCGGAGCACCACAGGTTCCTGCGGTTCGCCGTTCCGTGCGGGCACTTTCAGTTCCAAGCCCTCCCGTTCGGGCTGGCGACTGCGCCGCGGGTGTTCACCAAGGTGATGGTGGTAGTCGCGGCGGCCCTGCGCAAAGAAGGAATACTAGTTCATCCTTATTTGGACGATTGGCTGATTCGAGCAAAGTCCCAGATCGAGAGCGAGCGAGTTACGGCTCGGGTGATAGCCTTCTTAGAGAGCCTCGGCTGGGTCGTCAACCTGAGCAAGAGCCACCTGGTCCCTTCCCAAAGTCTCGAGTACCTGGGAGCGCGCTTCGACACTCAGGAGGGGAGGGTGTTCCTGACTACCCAACGGGCACAAACCCTTCGCGGGCTCGTTCGGAGTTTTCTGGAACTCAAGGCCCCCTCTGCGTGGCGGTACCTTCAGTTACTGGGGACCATGGCGGCTGCGATCGAAATGGTGCCGTGGGCCAGAGCGCATATGCGTCCCCTCCAAAGGGCGTTACTCCGGCGCTGGTCGCATCAGCGGGATCCTTTGTCCCGTCGGCTGGTTTGTCCCGAGGAAACCAGGGATTCTCTGCATTGGTGGCTCCTCCCCGCTTCCCTGGAGTGGGGGAGGTCGCTGGAAGCTCCGGAGTGGCTGGCGGTGATGACGGACGCCAGTCTGGTGGGCTGGGGCGCTCACTGCGAGGGCTCCTTTGTGCAGGGGCGCTGGAGTCTGCTGGAGCAGTCCTGGCCCATCAACAGGTTGGAGCTTCGGGCGGTGACCCTGGCCTTGCAGGAACTGGGACCGCTCCTCGAGGGAAAGGCGATCCGCGTGTTGTCCGACAACGCGACTGCGGTCGCCTACATCAACAAGCAGGGGGGCACGAGCAGCGTGGCGCTCGAGGCCGAAGCCGAATCCCTGTGCGCTTGGGCGGAAGCCCATCTCTCGGATCTCTCGGCAGCGCATGTGGCCGGGGTAGACAATACTCAGGCCGACTTTCTCAGCAGGGTACTGGTGGACCCGGGCGAGTGGGTCCTGCACCCCGAGGTGTTCGAGATGGTGACCCGCCGGTGGGGCTGCCCGATCATGGACCTTATGGCGACCTTTGCCTCCGCAAAGGCAAGCCGCTTTTTCAGCAGACGGCGGGAACGGATGTCGGAAGGGCTCGATGCCCTGATACAAGCTTGGCCAGCGGGTCAGCTGTTGTACGTGTTCCCTCCCTGGGTTCTGATCGGGAGGGTGATCCAGCGCATAGCGAGGTTCTCCGGACGCGTGATTCTCATAGCGCCGGACTGGCCAAGGCGTCCCTGGTACGGGGATCTGGTACGCTTGCTGGTAGCAAAGCCTTGGCGTCTTCCCTGCCGGCCGGATCTTCTGACGCAGGGTCCCCTCGTGATGCCACACGTGGACAGATTCTTGCTTATGGCCTGGCTCTTGAGCGGGCGCGCCTGAGAGCTAGGGGTTATTCGTCGTCGGTGATTGCAACGATGTTGAAGTCCAGGAAGCGGTCCACATCCTTGGCGTACGTGCGCGTGTGGCGCATTTTTGAAGCTTGGTGTGGGATCCGGAAGTGTGTAGCTTTGTCTGCTTCTCTTTCACAAATCTTGGATTTCCTTCAGGACGGCTTCGACAAAGGCCTCGCTGCGGCGTCATTACGCGTTCAAGTGGCGGCACTGGCCTGTTATCGGGGCCGGGTTTCCGGACAGTCTCTAGGATCATTGCGGGATGTCAAGCGTTTTCTCAGAGCGGTATCTCTGCTTCGACCGCCTTCCCGCCAAATTGTCCCCAAGTGGCATCTTCCTTCAGTCTTGGATGCTTTGCGGCTGCCTCCCTTTGAGTCGCTGTCCCAGGCGACTCTCAAGGACCTTACATTGAAGGTGGTTTTTCTAGTGGCGATCGGTTCAGCGCGGCGTGTGTCTGAACTTCAGGCCCTTTCCTGCAGGGAACCTTATCTTTCCTTTTTTCCGTCTAAGGTGGTTTTGCGGACTGTTCCGGCTTTTCTACCTAAGGTGGTCTCGGCTTTCCACGTGAGCCAGGAAATCTCTCTTCCGGTGTTCTCAGAGGATAGAGGGGCGGCATCGGGAGGTTTATACCTGTTAGATGTCCGTCGAGCTTTGAAAAAGTACTTACGCCGGACTGAGTCGTTTCGGAAATCGGATCGGCTCTTTGTTCTCTTTGCAGGGTCGCGCCGCGGAGAAGCGGCGTCGAAAGCGTCCATTGCACGCTGGATCAAGGAAGCAATCTCGTCGTCCTATGTGCTTGCCGGTAAGCCGGTCCCGGAAGGGTTGCGAGCCCATTCTACTAGGGCTCAGGCTGCTTCCTGGGCGGAATTCCGGTCGGTTTCGCCGGAAGAGATATGCAAGGCGGCGACATGGTCGACATTGCATTCGTTTGTGCGGCACTATCGGTTGGATGTGCAGAGGACAAAGGAATCCTCTTTTGGATCGGCAGTACTTCAGGCTGTTCTGCCAGGTCCCTCCCGTGTATAGGTGTCTCTTCACTGCTCTGGTACTGACCCAGAGGTTCCGGGACTAGGCTGGGAACACGACCAGGAAGGTGAAATTAGTCTTACCTGCTAATTGTAGTTCCTGGAGTGGAACCAGCCTAGTCCCGTATCCCTACCGCTGTGGGGCTGGCGATAGCCTGAAGTGTCCATGTTCTAACAGGTGAGTCAGCTTTATCTTTGGGCTGTGCCCGTTCTTTTGCAAAGGGAAGTGGTCTAGTGCCGCGCTATCTTTCTTTGTTCTTTGGGAGTCTTTCCTTCTTTTCCTCTTTTCCCTTCTGTGTTTCTGGGGGGTAGAGGAATGGCCTCTACAAATCTTACAGTCTCGAAGTTGCCATGGGGGGGTTTTCTCAAGGGATTTTTTTCCTTTCAGCATAGATAAGTGGCTTGGTGTTTCTTTGAAATGCTTAATTGTTTCTCCGGGGAGTCTGCTTTGTCAATAGGTCACTGGTGACAGGGGGCGGACACCGAGGAGATATACTGGTGATGTCACAGAAAAGGAGGAGTTTCTCAGTCTTCAAGCTGCTGGATAAGATTGGGAACCCAGAGGTTCCGGGACTAGGCTGGTTCCACTCCAGGAACTACAATTAGCAGGTAAGACTAATTTCACCTTTGTGGTGGAGCATGTTAGTTAGAAGTTTATTACTGAGTGGTCTGACCATGGGACAGGTAAGAGAATAGGAGGGAGAGGGAGTGAGCTGGAGTTGGTGAAGAAGAGATCCAATATATTACCCTTTTCATGTGTTGGTGCTTGTACAATTTGGATAAATTCCATTGCAGACATGGCTTCGAGGAATGCTGCAGCCTGTTTGGCAGGAGTTGAGGGGAGGTTTAAGTTATCAAGGAGTATGAGATCCTTATTTGGGCTTGAGGTTTCAACTAGGATTCCCAAAATGTTTCACAAACAATTAGGTGATGTAGACGGGGATCTGTATATGAAGCAGAAAGTCAGTTATTTGTTTGATTTAGAGATTATGGTCTATTCCTTCCGTGCTTTCAGCATTGATTTTGTTGAAATTGAGATACATGTACCCTTATGGAGCTAGTCTTGAGGCCTGTATTGATGAGAGTAGTGAGGTATTGGAGAACGAGTGGGGCCAGGAAGAAGAAAGGGTCCAGTTGAGCAGAGGTGCCGCAAGTATGAAATCGTTTCTGTCTGAAGACATACAATCTTCTCATTAATTAGTGCCTGGCTGCTAGGAGGACTTGCTATACCTCCAGGAAGAGATGGAGAGTGGATAGGGTTATACATTCAACCTCCAAGCTGTTAGAGTGTGGGGTCAACAGGTTAGGGTGGAAGGTGCTGCCCTCATTCTAGGTCAGGGGTGGGCAAACATTTTGACTCGAGGGCCGCAATGGGTTCATATATTGGACCCGGGGGCCGGACCAAGAGTAGATGGGTGATCAAACAGTGAGAAAGCTGTAAAACCGCATGGTTTATAATATGATAGAATGCCCAGATCTTTGTTAAATCTTTTCTGGTCCATTTGGAAGTGTTTTACCTTAATTTCAGAAGTTTTATGTTCCTGGATTGTCTTGAACCTTCCTCTTAGGATTCTCACATAAGGTCATTAATGGTTCTGAGGAACACTCCTCAACCACAATGGCATCACCTTGGCCTGCTCCATGCCTTGTGATCCGATTCTTGTTTTTAACCTTTATCAAATGCAGAACAGTGGACGGACGGTTCTACATATCTGCTGTTTCTTAAACACCCCATTGCTTGCCACTATCTGAGACAGGATGATGGACCTCCCGTCTGATCTAATTTGGGCAATTCTTGCAGACAAACCACATCCACTTAGCAGAAAAATTAGCCTCTCATAAGGGTGTTTTCTAGACAGCATTTGTCTGCTCTGAGGAAATAATTACAAAATACTTAGAATATTATCTACAAGTCTCAGCAACTGTCATGAAAAATAGGTCTCAAGTCAGTATTTAAAAACATATTTTATACCCTGAGCCATTGCCTCTGCGGTGGTTCCACTCAAAATGAAAATACAAAAGCAGCTATATTCCAGAGTTGCCAGTTCCAAGACAGACATTTTTAAGCCAGTCCTAGATTTCTAATGCATTTTGGGACCTGCAGCATCAATTTCAATGGATCTAAAAAGAAACTACAAATAACCATACATTGCATTTGAAATGTAAGTTCAAAACCAGGACTGGCTAAAAAGTCTCCCACCTGGGACTGGGTAACCAGTAGCTCTGATACTCTCTTTAAAAAAAGTAATTTAATAGAAAAAACCAAGACCCATAGCGTGCGCTGCTCTCTACTTTACAACTTCTTAGCCACTGAACAGTCTGTTGCCCCTTCGAATTCCTCTTTTAGCCAGTGTGATTTGCCCACCGCTTCCAAGAGCGGGGATAACAAGACGCAAGAAAGAGAGCGGAAACGATTCCAGCCGCTTACTTGGCCCTCACTCAGACTCTACAATTCAAATACCGCTGCAGAAGAAAGATGAATGCATGAACAAGACGCCCGTGCTGTGCTGCAAGCCAATGGCAAGATAGACAGATAACACTGTATACATACATACCCTTCGGGCATCAATAAAAGGGCTCTGCGCGAATCGTGCTCCGCCGGCGAAGGAGGGACAGAGCCAGTGTGGCAGACAATAGACAGATGCGCGAGAGTGACGGCTCGCGCTTTCCCTGCGCTAAGGAAGGAGACATCGCCCCCACAACGTGAGATCAAGGTGGCCACGCTCCCACCGCAGTCTCTTTCCCCCTTCCACCGTTAGAAGCTCTTACCTCGCACTCGTCCCTCTCAGCTCTCCATTCTCCTCTGACCGCTATGAGCTCTGCGGGCCGGATTAAAAGGTCCGCCGGGCCGTATACGGCCCGCGGGCCGTAGTTTGCCCATTCCTGTTCTAGGTGATGAGGTCTGGGATATTGGGCAGTTTGAAGTGTGGGTACTGGCTCAGGCACTGGAGGTATGGGAACCATATTTGTCTTGGCCTGTGGGTGAGCAATCAGGATAGTTGTTTGGTTGCATATTATTTTCTGGATTATCTTGGAAATGAGAGGAATAGGTGGGTATGCATATAGCAGGTGGCAGCCTCAGTGGATTTTGAAGGTTATGCTGGGATGGATATTTGGACCAGAAGGCTGGACATTGTTTTCGCTGGCAAAGTAGTCCTTTGACAGCTTGCCCTATGGCTGCAGCAATGAACTATGCCATCCTCCCTCCCCATGCCGAGCCATGCCTTGCTGCTGCCCCCCCACTGCCGCTGACTCCGGTGGCAAGGGGGGATGGCTAAGCTTGGTGGCGGGCCATGTGCTTCAGCACACATG
This sequence comes from Ichthyophis bannanicus, assembly GCA_033557465.1. Taxonomy (NCBI): domain Eukaryota; kingdom Metazoa; phylum Chordata; class Amphibia; order Gymnophiona; family Ichthyophiidae; genus Ichthyophis; species Ichthyophis bannanicus. The sequence continues at coordinate 176,733,448 of CM066044.1, forward strand.
ACCTGCTGCTTCTGAACCCCTGAAGTTATGTCGGAGGGGGTCAGAAGTGGCAGGCCATGTTTCCCAAAGCACATGACCCGCCACCAAGCCAAGCCACACCCCCCATCCACCCCACTGTCGGAATTGGCGGTAGCATGGCTCAGCACCAGGAGACGGAAGGGGGGGAGCAGCAGAAACCTTTGGGCCAGCCCTCGGTGCTGCCTATCACTGGGGAATTAAGTGCCCTTTGTATATGTTTAGGAAGTGGTTCCCCCTACCCTGCTTGGAGGCATTCATGGTGATAGTCAGGTGCAGCTGCAGTTGCTAGAACAGTCTGTCCTGGGAGAGGTAGTCCATCCACCAGGCAATGGAGTTGCAGGTAGGTGATTTGATAGACATTTTGTCAAACAGTGGGGCATGTACAGTTTGGCTGGTGGGACAACCTATATGGCCACAACCATGTTGCCCTGGAAATGGAGGAAGGTCTTGTTGGTAACTTTGCTGATTGATGAGATATGCAGGCTCAATAAGGCTATTGTGTTCATTTGCTGCGTGAGGAGGAATGCTCTCAACTGAGTTTTCTGGTTATCTGCTCTGATGAATTCTAGTGATTTGTGAGGATTGGAGGTGTGACTTCTTCTCGTTGATGATGAAGCCGAGGGATCACAAGAGCTTGGTTGCTCGCAGAATGGTAGTTTTTGTATCTCCAGGAACAAGCAGGAATGAGTCTTCACATATGGGTATCGTCGGTACCGACGGAGCCTGCGCGGGAACGCTCCCCAGCGTCCAAAAGGAAAGCTTTTGGGAGCATCCCACAGCTCCTGCGCACTGCCTTCCTGCCTTTCCTAACTGCCTCTCTCCAGTTCTTCTTTTCCGCGGAGCCAGCAGGTCGTGTTCCTGTCACCGCTGAAGAAGTTCTTTATTTTATTTTCTTTGGTCGCGCGTCTGCCTTCGACGACGGACCGGTACCGCCGGTCTTTCTTTCTTTCTTCTAAAGAAAAAAAAAAAAAGACTACTATTTTCACATCTGTGCTTTTATCTTTGGCCTTAGGCCTATGAGAAATTCTCCTCATGGAGAAGCCCGCTTCCGGGTTTAAAAAGTGCACGAAGTGCAGCAGCACTATTTCTGTCACTGACACCCATGACTGGTGTCTAAAATGTTTGGGTCCTGACCACTCCATCACGGATTGTGAGTCCTGTTCTATGATGTCTAAAAGAGGTCTACAGAATCGAGCAGCCAAGCTCAGTACCCTGTTTCCCTCTGATGCAGCTTCGGTAGCATCGACGTCTTCCAGGGCTTCTTCTTCCTCCCATGGATCTCAGGTAACCAAACTCAAATCCAGCCGGTCTTCGAAGGGTAGATCTCCCTCCAAGTATCGAGATGCCTCCGGGCTTGCTCTCGAGGAATCCGCACCGGCAAAATTACCTCGGCGGGAGGCTCCGGCTTTATCTATGGGGTCACAGGTTGACATTGATGGCTCGGCCTCGACTGATCACCTGTTGCCATGTTCTGGGGTACCGATGGTTCCCACTGGTACCGACATCCAGACATTGGTGGCGTCGATGGATCAGAATATTCTGACCATGCAGCGTGCCATTACGGCATTCATACAAGCTGCGACGCCTCCGGTACCGCAACAAACTCCGTTGTTGGTACCGGTTCCGGCACCAGCACCGATATCGGTTCCGGTGCCGGTACCGATTGCATCGACATCGGCTTCGGTGTCGACTGCAGCGGTACCCTGTTCTGTGATGCCCATCGGTACCGAATCGGTACCGATCACTCCCGATGTCGATACCTCTCGGTACGCGTATCGGGCTCTGCAGGAGCATCCAGATAGGCGATACTTCGATTCCTCTGAAGACTCTGATGACTCAGAGGTCTCTGTAGAGGCATCAGTAATCCTTCCTCAGGAGCCCTCTTCTCCAAAAAGAAGAATGTCTGTCTCCTCCAGAAGACTTGTCTTTTCAAGACTTCATTAGGGAAGTGGCCAGGGGCCTCTCCATTTCAGTGGCCCCTGAGGCAGAGCCTAGAGCCAAAAAATTGGATATCTTGCAATATCCTAAGGCTCCTAAAGAGGCAGCTACTTTACCAATTCATGAGATCCTTTTATGATCACATGTTGGGCATATGGGAGACACCTCTCACCACCTCCCCTCATTCTCGTAGGTTGGACACCATGTACCTTGTTCCTCCTTGTCCTGGCTTTCATAAAACTCAGCTTCCTCACCACTCTATTGTGGTGGAGTCTGCTATGAAGAGAATAAAGAGTGCAAAAAGGCACTCATCCAATCCTCCAGGAAGAGAATGCAGAACCTTAGATGCTTTTGGCAGGAGAATTTTCCAGGCCAATATGCTTGTTGCTAGAATCAACTCCTATAGTCTCTATATGGGGATGTTTCTAAAAGAGGTTACAGATCACCTACAAACTTTATCTCCTTTTGTTTCAGAAGATAAAAGAGAGGAGTTTCTCACCTGGCTTAAACATGCCCAGGATGTTTCCAAGTTTTCTAACCGTGCAGCCATTGACTCTTTTGAGTGTGCTAGCAGAGCCTCGGCTATTGCCATAGGTGCACGCAGAGTTGCTTGGCTACAAGCTTCTGATTTGGAACCCTGGGTTCAGGATGGACTAGGAAATCTTCCTTGTACAGGTGAAAACCTTTTTGGCAAAGATTGGCAAGCAAAGGCCACTCAGATGGATGCTGAAAATTCTGCTTTAGATAGACTTTCAAAGTCGACTTCTGCTCCTGTTAAGAAAAGGTTGTTCAAAAAGGGATTTTTTCCCAAAAAGGGGAGATATTATCCTGTTTATGGTCAACAGGCATCTTCTGCAGGTCGTTTTGCTGCAAAGCGACAGCAACAACCTAAACAGGCCAAGCCTAAGGCTGCAAGGGCTGCTACAGCCCAACATCCTCAGCCTCCTCAGGGCCTTTGACTTTCAACTAGAGAACTTAGCCTTTCTGGCTCTAAAAGAACCAGTCCAGGAAGGTTAGCTCACTTTGCTCCCAGGTGGGAACAAATCACAGCAGAGCAATGGACCCTCTCCATCATAAGGGAGGGGTACAAGCTTCATTTCTTAAACCTTCCTCCTCACACCATGGTGAGACAGTTCAATTCTCCAACATCTCTCCTCGACCTTCTGGGTCAGGAGATTGCTACCCTTCTTGCCCAAGGGGCAATAGAAGAAGTACCCCTTCTTCAGCAGGGCTCAGGGTTCTACTCCCCCTACTTTCTTATCCCAAAGAAAACAGGGGGCTACAGACCCATATTAGATCTCAGAGAATTTAACAAGTTTCTATGCAAGGAGAAATTCAAGATGATTTCTCTCGGTGCTCTCCTTCCATACCTTCAGAGTCAGGATTGGCTTTCTTCTCTAGACCTCAAGGATGCGTACACCCATGTCCTCATCCATCCAACACACAGAAGGTTCCTTCGGTTCCTTTACCGAGGAAAGCACTACCAATACAAAGTGCTTCCTTTCGGTCTGGCCTCTGCACCAAGAGTGTTCACAAAATGCATGGCAGTAGTAGCTGCATTTCTACGCACTCTAGGGATATTCGTATTCCCATATCTGGACGACTGGCTCATCCGAGCTCCATCCCAGTCAGAGGCCCAGACTTCCCTAGCCTGCACAAGACGTGTTCTTCAGTATCTGGGACTTGTAATAAACATTCCAAAATCCCATCTCACCCCTACTCAGTCTCTAGAGTTCATAGGGGCCTTGCTGGATACCACAACTGCAAGGGCCTATCTTCCCCAGGCCCGTTGCCTACGCTTGGTGCAGTTAGCCTCACAGATTCAGTTAAAATCCCATTTAACTGCTCGAGAGATGTTACAACTGTTAGGCCACATGGCATCCACTGTGCATGTGGTTCCTTACGCTCGCCTTCACATGAGAGCAGCTCAATGGACTCTGTCCACCCAATGGACCCAGGCATCAGGGTGCCTGTCAGACAAAATAGCAACCTCCAGTCGCCTCTTTTGCTCTCTCCAGTGGTGGAAGTCCACTCAAAATCTGTTGCTGGGGTCCCCCTTTCAACAGGTGTTACCCCAAGCAACCCTTACAACAGATGCCTCTCCAAGAGGTTGGGGAGCTCATCTACAAGATCTCTCCACTCAAGGCATCTGGTCTCCACAGGAGACATCTCTACATATCAACCTCTTAGAACTCAGAGCAATTTTTCTAGCTCTCAGAGTCTTCCACACCCTGCTCAGCTACAAGACAGTCCTCATCCACACGGACAACCAAGTAGCCATGTTCTACGTGAACAAGCAGGGCGGGACTGGCTCTCTGTCGCTTTGCAACGAAGTTTTGAGATTGTGGGCCTTCGCCAGAGAGCATCAAATTCATCTCATGGCAGTGTATCTTCCAGGGGTTCAAAACTCTTGGGCAGACAGACTCAGTCGAGTTCTGCTTCCACACGAATGGTCCCTCCATGGGGACCAGATAGCCAGGATCTTCCGATTTTGGGGAACCCCGGACATAGACCTGTTTGCAAGTCCGTGAAATGCCAAACTTCTCCGGTTCTGTTCCAGGATTCCGTGTCAGGGAGTTCAGGCCAGGGATGCCTTCCTCCTTCATTGGGGCAAGACTTCCTCTATGCCTTTCCACCCATTCCCCTAATTCCCAAGACACTGTTCAAACTTCAGAGAGACAAGGGGTCTATGATCCTCATAGCACCACATTGGCCATGCCAAGTGTGGTACCCTCTACTTCTGCATCTCTCTCAAGCTCCCTCCCTGGACTTGGGATCTGCTCCAGACCTCCTGTCCCAGGAGGAGGGAACGTTGTGGCACCCAAATCCCCAGTCTCTTCACCTCAGAGCCTGGTTGCTGAAGGCCTAGACCTTCAAGATTTGCATCTTTCTCAGCAAGTGAAGGATATCCTTCATGCTTCCAGAAAGCCTTCCACTAGACGTTCCTATGCTTTTAAATGGAAAAGGTTTACCATTTGGTGTGCAGAGAAGGGTCTTAACCCTCTTGCAATACCTCTGAATTCTTTACTAGAGTATTTGCTGCATTTATCCCATGCAGGCCTTAAAACGAATTCAGTAAGAGTCTATTTGAGTGCTATTGCAGCATCCCTTAAACCTCTCAATGGACAGCCTATTTCCTCTCATCCTCTTATAGCAAGATTCATGAGAGGCCTTCTTTTAACTAAACCTCCCATTAGACCACCTCCAGTGGCATGGGATTTGAATCTGGTTCTTGGCCAGCTAATGCAGCCACCCTTTGAACCCTTAGCCACCACCTCCTTGAAATTCCTTTCTGGAAGGTTATTTTTCTCATTGCAGTCACTTCAGCTCGCCGCATCAGTGAGCTGCAAGCCTTGGTGGCTAATCCTCCTTATACAAGGTTCCATCATGACAAGTTAGTCCTCAGGACCAATCCACACTTTATGCCTAAAGTGGTCTCACCTTTTCATCTGAACCAGGAGGTATATTTACCTGTTTTTTTTCCAGGACCTCATGCATCAAGTGCAGAGAGAAATCTCCATACCCTGGATTGTAAGAGAGCGCTTGCTTTTTACTTACAAAGGACACAGCAACATAGAAAGTCCTCTCAACTCTTTGTTGCTTTTGATCCCTCTCATTTAGGACTTCCAGTCTCTAAGAGAACTCTGTCCAATTGGATTGCTCAGTGTATTTCTTTCGCCTACCAGAGTAAGAACCTTTCTCTGGAGGGCCATGTCACAGCTCACAATGTGAGGGCCATGGCTGCCTCTGTGGCTCATCTAAATTCTGTGTCCATCGACCAAATCTGTCGAGCGGCCACCTGGGCCTCGGTTCATACCTTTACAGCCCATTATTGCTTGGACAAGGACTCCCGCCGGGATGCCTTGTTTGGTCAGGCTGTTCTCAAACACCTGTTCCATACCTAATCAACTCCTACCCCCCATCCCTGGTTGGATGCCCGAGATCCATAGAGGGAGGTAGAGCCCTTGTCAGGGACTCACAACCTTGGGGATCTCCTTAGCATCTCTAGATGGGGAGTCCCCATATGTGAAGACTCATTCCTGCTTGTTCCTGGAGATAGCACAGTTACTTACCTGTAACAGGTGATCTCTGGGAACAGCAGGAATAAGTCTTCACAACCCACCCACCTCCCCTAGGAGTTGTATCTCTCTATCTGTCTTTCCTTTCCTTTCTCTCTCTCTCTTTGTCTCAGCTTAAAACTCGAACTGGAGAGAGGCAGTTAGGAAAGGCGGGAAGGCAGCGCGCAGGCACTGTGGGATGCTCCCAAAAGCTTTCCTTTTGGACGCTGGGAAGCGTTCCCGCGCAGGCTCCGTCGGTACCGACGATACCCATATGTGAAGACTTATTCCTGCTGTTCCCAGAGATCACCTGTTACAGGTAAGTAACTGTGCTTTCCCGGCATGTGGAGGCTGTTATGAGCTAATCATTCAGGTAGAGGAAGAAACATATTCCCTCCTTGCTGCTCCTGCCATGCTGTTGGTGAAGACTCTTGTGAAAGATGATAGGCCTAAGAGAAGGACTCTGTGTAGGTAATGTTTGCCTAAGTCCGCAAGTATCTCCTGTGTGCTGGGTAGATCGCTCTGTGGGTGTATGCATCCTAGAGGTCCAGTTAGGTGATCCAGTTCTTGGTTTGTAAGAAAGGGAGGATAGTTCCTAGTTGAGAACATGTGGAAGTTTTCCTTGAGTATGAATTTGTTGAGCTTCCATTGGCCCCTGATGGGGCAGAGGCCTTCTGTTTTCTTGGTTATCAGGAATTATTGGGAGTAGAAGCCCTGATTGATCTCCTCGAGGGGGGTGGGGATGGACTATCTAGCCTTTGCACCCAGGAGGGATTGGATCTCCGTGAGAAAGAAGAGGGTCAGGTATGTCGAGGTCCTGCTGGGTGTGAGTGTGTGATAAGTTGAAGTTGAGAATTTGATGTGGTACCCCTTGTGAATGATTTCTTTGACCCACTTGTCAGTCACAATTTCTCCTAGGTCTCCTCAAAGAGTATGAGGTGATCTCTGATGTGGGAATTCTTATGTAGGCATATCAAAAAGACGAGGCTCCTTTGGTTGAGAATGAAGTCTGTTGCTTTTGTTGCTTGCATTCCTTCGGGTATGGTTTTAGTAGTAGTAGCAGGTTTTAATGACAAGGGTGGTAGAAGTGCTGCTGTTTCGAGTGTCAGGGTTACCACTTCTGATAAGTATTGGAGCACCACAAGGGAGTGAAGGGTTTTCTAACTTCCAGTGGCTAGAGTAGTGTTCAAGGCTTTCAGGATCTATGGTTTGGAGCACTGTGGAGTGGTCTTTGATGTCTATGGTGTCTTTTACCTTGTCACCAAAGAGGTTTTCACCTGTGCTGGGTGGGTCTGCGAGTTATTCATGGACATCCTCCCTCAAGGAGCATACCTGACCATTCAACGTTCCGGGTTGTAAACCTAAAAAAACTAATATTACAATAGTTAAAACAAGGAAAATGAAAGACGGTATAAAAATCACTGCGTGATAAAAAAAAAAAAAAGTTAGCCTAACATTAGCAGTGCAACTGCATTAAGCTCTGAGTTAACCAGCAGAATGACCGTGGTTGCTTATAATGCTAACATCGGCAGCACACCTGCATTAAGCTTCCAAAGAGCTGGGGTAAGCTTTATAGAGCATCCTAACAAAATGAACATGATTTGGACACATATAGAGGAAAATGGTAGCAACAGATTTGAGGGTAAAATACACTGAGAGACCAAGTGTTGATGAAGTATTAAGGAATCAATATTCAAAAGGGTTTAGCTAATTAGCAGGACCTGCTAATTGGCTAAACCTTGCTCTGCCCAATATTCAGCACCACTCACCAATTAGTGTTGCTGAATATCACCACAGACTGCCTTAGAAACATAATGGTTTGTTTTGAGGTGATCTGGGAGCTAAGCTGGGGAAGTCTTGGTGCCTATCCAGTTAGCGGCAATTTATTTATTTATTTAGAAAGCTTTGTATACCACCTTATCCTTCAACCAAAGTTGTCACAACACAATTGGGGGATACATTTAACATGAGGGGATATGAGACACATACAGTAATATTTATAGGGAACATGGGCAGTGGAGGGTTAAGTGGCTTGTCCAAGACCACAAGGAGCACCTGTGGGACTAGAAACCCCAGTCCTTCCAGCCCAAGGTTGCTGTCCTCTAGTGGGATTTGAACCCCTGACCTTCCAGCCTGAGGTAACTTGCCCCAACCACTAGGCCACTCCTCCACTCAATTCAGCCACTCAATATTCAGCCACTAACGGGATAGGAAAATCACAAAAGGTTAGGACAGGTCAGTCACTGTCCTAACTTGTGTGCAGTTTTTGCTATCCGGTTAGCAGCTGAATAATCATCGCTAACCAGATAACAAAAGCTCTGAGCAGCAAAACCGGATTTTTAGCGCCAGATGTCAGCTAGGCTCCGGTTTCAGTTTCAGCGGCATTTGCTTTACAAATGCTGACTGTTGCCACTGAATATCAGCCCCCAATAATTATGCTCGTCTACCCATAGAGAAAGACAACTGGACAGGCAAGATGTGCCCCTTGGTCTTTTATTTGTCATCATTTACTATGACACTATTAAAGATGGCCATTTCATTTTCCTTGAAATATGACTCACAAGTTGCTTTGTAAATTTCCCTGCTGCATCTCTGGCGTTATAGAGTACATTGCAAATCTCACTTTAAATCAGCAGTTTATCACACTGTGATTAAAGGCTAGTTTTACTGGATTATTCATTTCTTCATGCAGAATCTTCTCTGTCATGCTTTGAAGAATATCCCAAAATGAATAGGCCATTCTCTTGCGGAAAGAAGCTTCAGAGTATGCACGGTTGCTTCTTCTATTGACAGAATTGTAACCATGGAGACCATGCAGAATGACAAACCCAATACTCCTATGAAAGTGCATGTTACAGTGCTGCGAGGACATGACCTGGTAAGCTTTCCTTTCACTATCTTAACTATATTGAGGGTCTTCTTACAAATTAAAGAAAGACTTCTGTACTTGTCACTGTTACATGCAACCCATGTTTCTTGTAGTATTTTTTTATGCCGTATTTCTATGGCATTTTGCATCTTAGCATCACTGCTTATAAGACTGCATTATCAGTTATAGCTTGAACCATCTCATATTTAAGCTTTGAGTTACTTGGAAAGTCTGTGGGTTTCCATTTGCCTAAAAGGCTGATGATGGAAATAGAGGATGCAGTTAGAATTTGGTTCATGACAGATGGCAGAGATCTAGAAGATGATATTAGAGGAAGGCTGTTAGAAAGAACCACAGTTATAAGTTCTTTGAAGGGCAGAGAGACTTTAAAATCTCCTGTCAGTGGGTGTTATGAATCAAAGCTTATGTGATATTGTGCAGTAGCAGAAATTACAGACATGTTTTGCTTCTGTCCTACAGAAAAATGTTAAGGGAGACTCCATTATGACTTATGTACGGGTAGAATATAATAATGTTCAACTTGGGGAATCCTCGAAACACACAGTTGCAGCGAATAAAACAGTGGAATACAACTTTAGTACCAGCTTTGACTACAGTTATGAGGGGAACAACTCGTTGGATGACATCGCTCACAAACCCTTAATCAGTAAGGCGACTTGACTCTAATTCATAGTTGGAAATACTTTTAGATAACTTTTCAGGAGCTGGGGAAATTCTTTACAGTATTTGAAACTATTTTTTTTTAATCTAATTATTTTTGGTTATTTTCCTTTTGATTTATTTTTATCCTCCCTTACTCCTTCCCTCTATTTTTTTTTTCTCTCTCCACTTTCTTCATCCTTCTGCGCCTTGGCAAAGGCTCCTTGCCTAACCCCTGCCACCAATGCTCCTTTTTCCCAGTCTTGGCCACAACCGATCTTTCTAGCCTTGACTATGTGTACTTTCATAAGAACATACTGTCGTAAGAACATAAGAAATGCTATACTGGGTCAGATAAAGGTCCAACAAGCCCAGCATCTTATTTTCAACAGTGGCCAATCCAGGTCACAAGTACCTGGTAGGTTCCTGAAAAGGCACACAGGTTCCACAATGCTTGTCCTGGGGTAAGCAGTGGATTTCTCAGGACCTCTTTAATAATGGTTTATGGACCTTTCCTCCAGGAACTTGTCCAAACCTTTTTTAAACCCAGTTACACTAACAGCTTTTACTACATTCTCGGGTAATGAATGCCAGAGTTTGATTATATGTTGAGTAAAAAAGATTTTCTCTTATTAGTCTTAAAAGGGTTACATTGTAGCTTCCTTGCATGTCCCCTAGTCTTTCTACTTTTTGATGGCAGAAACAACTGATTTACATTTACCCATTCTTCTCCATTCATTAATTTATAGACCTCTATCATATTTCATCTCATCCATCTCTTTTCCAAATTGAAGATCCCTAACTTTTTAAGCCTTTCCTTATAGGGGTATCCTTCCATCTCCTTTGCCATTTTGGATTCTCTTCTCTGTACCTTTTCTAATTAACTATATCCTTTTTAAGATATGGCGAGCAGAATTGCACACAATATTCAAGGTGTGATCGCACCATGGAATGATACAGAGGCCTTATAATATCCTTGGTTTTATTCTTCATTCCTTTCCTTATGATTTCTAACATTCAATTTGCTTTCTTGGTTGCTGCTGCACACTGGGTGGAGGGTTTCAACGTATTATCCACGACTGACACTTAAATCCTTTTCCTGGATGGTGGTTCCTAATGTGGAACCTTGCATTGTGTAACCATGGTTTGGGTTGTTTTTCCCTAAGTGCGTTACTTTGCACTTGTCCACATTAAATTTCATCTGCCATTTGGACACCCAGACTCCCAATTTTTCAAGGTCCTCTTGCAATTTTTCACAATCCTCTTGTGTTTTAACAACTTTGAATAATTTTGTGTCCTTTGCAAATCTGATCACCTCACTCGTTATAGTGATGTCCAGGTCATTTATAAATATGTTAAAAAGCAGCAGGCCCAGCACAGATCCCTGGGGTACTCCACTATTCACCTTTCTCCATTGAGAAAATTAGCCATTTAGCCCTACTGTCTGCATTCTATCTTTTAACCAGTTCCTAATCCATAGAAACATGATGGCAGAAAAAAAGACCCACATGGCCTAACTAGTCTGCCCTTTCTTATCAACTGCAATAGTCCCGTTTTTTTTCTTTTAGAGACTTTCTATATTTGTCCCATGCTTTCTTGAATTCAGATACTGTCCTTGTCTCTACTACCTCCACTGGGAGATTATTCCATGCATCTACCGCTCTTTCCATAAACAAATATTTTTGCATATTACTCCTATCCCCTTTCACCCTCCTCCTGTGCCCCCTCGTTGCTGAGCTTGCTTTTAATCCAAAGAGGCTCTCCTCTTGTGCATTTATGCTATGGAGGTATTTAAACATCTCTATCATATCTCCTCTATCCTGCCTTTCCTCTAACGTATAAATATTAAGATCTTTAAGCCTGTCCTCATATGCTTTATAATGAAGACTACAAACCATTTTAATGACCACCCTCTGCACCAATATAGTTATCTCCAAGTTATAATGCCCTGTTCAATGTAATTTCAGTTTGTTCAATTTAAACCGCCTTGATATCATGATAATCAGTTCAATGTACCTGATTATATATCACTGCTTTGTTCTATGTAATTTATGTTGTTTGATGTAAACCGCCACTGATCTTAGGAAATGGCGGTATATAAAAGATTTGCAAATAAATAAATAAAATATAAGAAATGTTAAATAAAATAAATACCTTTCATCCTGTTTATATCCTTTTGAAGGTGTGGTCTCCAGAATTGCACACAATACTCCAAATGAGGTCACACCAAAGACTTGTGCTTCCTGATTTCTGATGACCCAGCAGCCTCCTGGGTTTTCTTGGTAGTATGATCAGAAATAGATTGCCAGGCCTTTCTTCTGAGGCAATGGAGGGTTAAGTGACTTGCCCAAGGCCACAGGCATTATCACCTTCTTTTTTCTGCTGGCCATTCCTCCCCTAAGTATCCTTCTGGCTTTCACTGTCACCTTTTCTGCCTGTTTAGCCACTTTAAGATCATCAGAGAAAATCACGCCCAGGTCCAACTCTTCTTTCGTGGACAAAAGTACTTTGCCCCCTACACTCATACCACTCCCTCGGATTTTTGCAGCCCAAATGCATGACTCTGCATTTTTTAGCATTAATTCTCAGCTGCCAAATTCTTGACCATTCTTCAAGCTTAGCTAGATCATGTTATCTACTCCTTCCTGGGTGTCTACTATATTGCAGATTTTGGTATCATCCACAAAGAGGTAAACCTTACCTGACAGCCCTTCTGCAATATCACTAACAAAGATGTTAAAAAGAATTAGACCAAGGGCAAATCTCTGCGGCACACCATTGGTAACATCCTTCTCAGAGTGAGCTCCCATTTACCTATACCCATGTCAGCTCCCACTCAACGAAATTCTAACTCGGTCAGTCACTTTAGGGTCCATCTCTAGGGTGCTCAGTTTGTTTATAAGTTGTCTGTGCGGAACGGTGTCAAAGGCTTTATTGAAATCCAAGTATACCACATCTAGGGCTCTCCCTCAGTTCAACTCTCTGGTCACCCAGTCAAAGAAATCAATCAATCCATGGCTCTGGTAAACCCAAGCTGCCTCGGATCACGCAATCCATTGAAATCCAGAATCCTCAGTATTATCTCTTTCAGCAGCGTTTTCAATAATGTACTCATCACAGAGGTTAGACTAACCGGCCTGTAGTTTTCATTCTCATCCTTACTTCCACTTTTGTGTAAAGGGACCACATGTGCCTTTGTCCAGTCCTCTGAGACTACTCCCAACTCTAAAGAATCATTGAAAAATTCAGTCAATGGAACTGCTAGAACATCCCCAAGTTCCTTCAGTATTCTCGGATGTATCCCATCTGGTCCCATCACATTGTCTACTTTTAGTTTAGCTAGTTCCTCACGAACAGAGTCTTATGAAAATCATTCAAGATCTCCATCACTTCTGTTCCTATTTCTGGTTGTTTTCTGAGGTCCTGCTCTTGGCTCTTCATCGATGAACACAGAACAGAAATAATTGTTAAACAATTCTGCGCTATCCTCATCATTTTCTACATATTCCTCCCTTTCACCCTTGAGTTTGACAATACTATTGGCCATCCACAATAGTACACTACCTCTTATCCCAGGACTTTTTAATTTTTCCAAGAGTCTCTCATAAGAGACCTTGTCAAAGGCTTTCTGAAACTCCAGATACACTATAGGGCTCATTCCGTTCCGGACGTAGATCCCCTCTTTACGTCCAGTCTGAACCGGATGTACAGAGGGGATTGCGATTCTGATCCTGTGGTGCAAGTCTAGCCCCACAGGATCACAGTCGCAAACAGTCCTGTACATGCAGGCTAGGACTGTGATTTAGTCTGGCCTGCACGTACAGGACTGTACCCAGCTAATTCAGTCAAGGCTCTATTGAATATCCATGATGACGGCTGCAGGAGAAAAAAACTTATTCCCCACAGCCCGACCACTGATCTGTCCTCCTAAGGCCAGGGTCAGGCTGCGGGGAATGTCCTCCGCCCCCCTCCCCTCGCCCCTTTTGCGCCCCAACACTGCAAAAAAAACACATCTAGGGAAGTTATTCCACCTTGGAGGTGGAATAACTTCCCTGCACATGTCGCCAGCCTTAGACATACAAGGCCGACATGAGAATCGGCCCTGTACGTCCAGGGCTGGCGACTGCCCACTGCCCGCCCAGACTCCGCCCCCGAGCCACCTCTTCCCTGCCCCAGATCCCTGCACAACCAGCGGGGAAGTTAGATGCAGGCAGAGAAGGCACGAATAGCAGGGATGGACATCCCATTGGGACAGCCATCCCCACCATTCATAGCACAGAATCAGACCCTATTTCAACCGGCTCATCTTTATCTACCTGTTCATTCACACCTTCAAACAAATATCACAGATTAGTAAAACAGGATCTTCCTTGGCTAAATCCATGTTAGCATTCTCCCATTAAACCATGACTATGGTTTCTACCATTTTGCCCGATACTGGCATCAGGCTTATCAGTGTTTAGTTTCTTGGATCAACCCTGGAACCCTTTTGAAAAGTTGGTGTTACATTGGCCATTCTCCAGATACTATAGATGATTTTAATGATAGTTCACAGATTACTGAAAGTAGGTGTGCAATCTCATATTTCATTTCTTTCAGCACCCTCAGATATATACCATCTGGTCCAGGTGATTTGTTACTCTTCAGTTTATCAAATAGTTGTAATACATCTTCCTGGTTTATCAAAATTTGTTTCAATTCTTCTGATACATCATCTTTAAATACCATTTCAGGCATGGGTAGCTTCCGTACATCTTCTTCAGTAAAGACTGAAGCAAAGAATTCATTCAGTCTCTTCGCTATGGCCATGTCCTCCCTTAGCGCCCTTTTTACCCCTCTAGCATCTAATGGTCTAATTGACTCTCACAGGTTTTTTGCTACGAATTTACTTGAAAAAGTTTTTATTATGCATTTTTGCTTCTACAGCAAGCTTTTTTTCAGATTCTCTCTTTTCCTGTCTTATCAGTGCCTTGCAACTTACTTTCCAGTTCTTATGTTGTTTCCTGTTTTCATCATTTTTCATTTCCTGAAAGATGCTTTTTTGGCTACAACAGCCTCTCTGACCTCACCTTTAAACTATGCTGGCAGTTTTTTGACCTTCCTTCCACCTTTCTTAAAGTATGGAATACATCCGGTCTGGGCTTCCAAGATAGTATCTTTGAACAAAGCAAATGCTTGATATCAACCTTTAACCTTTGCAGCTGCTCCTTTTGTTTTTTCTTAACTATGCTCCTCATTTTATCATAGCCTCTCTTTTGAAAGTTAAAAGGTAGTACTGTGGATTTCCTTGCTGTCCTCCCTCCATTTATTAAATCAACTGCAAACATATTCCAGCAGTAGAAGCAGACATGGATTCCCACCTAGCTCCTGCTGCTTTTTCCAGGACTGGACATCACTGCTGCTCCACTTTCCAGTCCCAGCAATTTTTTTTTTAATATTTATGCATTTTTACAATAAATCAAGCATACACTTGTACAGAAGTTAAACCTGTCAACGTAATTACCAAGATTACATTTAAGAAAAATATTAAACAAAAATGAAAAAATAGACAGGATAACGTTAGCCCCCCAAAAAAGGAGGGGAAGGGCAAGGAAAATATTACAGAGGTCAGGGACAACCCCCGCACACTAAGGAAAGAAATTTCGAAAATTACCAGAAAGAGACAGAGAACCAAGCAATACTATTCATAGGAACTTAACTACTCAATAGGAGAAGAAGTTACAATATGAGCATTAATAAAGGGGGAGTGGCTAACCTCCAAGATGGCGACAGAGTAGTTCTGAGGCGGAATGCCTAAACGGAAGGGCAAGCAGAGGGCTCCTCCCGCGGAGCCTTCTTCGGCGAAACCCTCTCCTTCTGTGGAAACTGGACCAATGGATCGCTTCGTCCAACTATCCAAGCAACAGGTTGGGGAGATATGAGTGGCATTTGGAGTACCGATTGAGGGAGATGCGGTATCTCCTGCCTTGGATGTTACTCTCTCCCCGGATGGACGTTTCCCGCCCTCGCCCCCGAACATACCGTCACTTCCTCTCTCTGGCGCGGCCGAGAGTCCCTCCGAAGCGGTGGGTGCTGTGGCGTGCGAGCGGGGCCTGACTGAAATGAAGTCCGGTAAGCAGCCGGTTATAGCTAATGCTGCGGAAGTTTCGGCGGTGGTGTCATCTTTAGAGGGCGTTGGTGCTACTCAGGGGGTGACTGAGCTTAAGGTGGAGGAAGCTCCCCTGCCCTCAGGGAGTGTGTCACCTTTGGGCCTTACTTTGCAACGTCCTTCTGTTGTCTCCTTGGACAGTATTTGGGATGCAATTTCTCAATTAGCCTCTGCTGTGACTCAGCAATTGGTGTTGACTATTTCCCGGGTGTCAAAGCTTGAGGACTCTTGGTCTAAATTCCAAGTTGAGGCTATGGAAATCAAGACGCAGGTTACTACTAATGTACAAGGTTTAAAATGGATTTCAGATGTAATTGAGTCCTTGGTTAAAGAAAATATGAATATGCGGCTGAAGCTGGAGACTCTGGAGAATGCTACTAGATCCTCAAATGTTCGTTTACTTAATTTTCCTATGCTTTCACTGTTTTCTCCGGTTGACCTGTTTAAGAGATATCTGCAAGAAGCTTTGAAGGTTTCATCAGAGGTATTGCCTCCAATAACTAAAGCTTATTTCTTGCCTTCTGGTAAGAAAATGGGGAAAAAGGTAGCTGGTGTCTCGGAGATGGATTTTCTGGATGTTTCAGCTTTGCTTCAAACACCTAAGGACGATGAAGTACCTGTCTCTACGTTGATTGTCTCACTGGCCTTATCTTTGGATAGAGACTGGCTTCTTAAGCTTTACTTTAAAAAGCGTGCTAATTTGTTTCTTGGTAAAAGAATTGCGCTTTTTCCTGATGTGTCCAGGGAGACACAAAGAAGGCGTAAAGCTTTTTTGATCCTTCGACCCGGGGTGACTCGATTGGGTGCATCGTTTATGCTTAGATATCCCTGTAAATGTATAATTGTTTTTCAATCACATAAGTATGTTTTCAGTCCCAGCAATTTTTGTACCAGCAGAACTGCAAAGTTACCCAGCTCCAATAGCACACAAATGCCAACTCACAAATGTATACCTGCTCTGAAAGTATAAATGTATGCATATACTCTACACTTGTACCTATCTATTTTATAACATACAGGCATACATTGAATCCTGTTCTGATTTTGAACTTGCACCGCAAAGCAGTGTGGTATTTAGAAACATAGAAAAATTACGACAGAAAAAGACCACATGGCCTATCTAGTCTGTCCTTCCATTTCAACAACTACAATAGTCCCCTTTTTTCCTTTAGAGATCCTCTGTGTTTGTCCCATGCTTTTTTGAATTCAGATACTGTTCTCATCTCTACCACCTCCACTGGGAGACTATTCCGCGGATCCACCACTCTTTCCGTAAAGAAATATTTCCGCATATCATTCCTGAATCTATCCCCTTTCACCCTCATCCCATGTCCCCTCATAGCAGAACTTGCTTTCAATTGAAAGAGGCTCTCACCCTGTGCATTCATGCCACGGAGGTATTTAAACATCTCGATCATATCACCTCTATCACGCCTTTACTCTAAGGTGTACATATTAAGATCCTTAAGTCTGTCCTCATATGCTTTATAATGAAGACCACTAACCATTTTAGTAGCCACCCTCTTTACTGACTCCATCCTGTTTATATCCTTTTGAAAGTGCAGTCTCCAGAATTGCACACAGTACTCCAAATGAGGTCGCACCAAAGACTTATACAGAGGCACTATCACCTCCTTTTTTCTGCTAGCCATTCCTTTCCGTATGCACCCAAGCATCCTTCTAGCTTTTGCTGTCGCCTTTTCTACCTGTTTAGCTACTTTAAGATCATCAGACACAACCACGCCTAGGTCCCGCTCTTCTTTGGTGGACAAAAGTACTTCACCCCCTATACTATATTGCTCCCTTGGATTGCAGCAGCCCAGATGCATGACCTTGCATTTTTTAACATTAAATCCCAGCTTCCAAATTCTGAACCATTCTTCAAGCTTAGCTAGATCCCTCCTCATGTTATCTACACCTTCTTGGGTGTCTACTCTATTGCAGATTTTGGTATCATCTGCAAAGAGGCAAACCTTAACCTGACAGCCCTTCCGCTATATCACTAACAAAGATGTTAAAAAGAATCGGACCAAGGACAGATCCCTGGCACACACCACTGGTAAATTCCTTCTCCTTAGAGTGAGCTCCGTTTACCTGTATTCTTTGTCGCCTCCCACTCAACAAATTTCTAACCCAAGCAGTAACCTTAGGGTCCATCCCTAGGGTGCTCAGTTTGTTTATAAGTTGTCTGTGAGGAACGGTGTCAAAGGCTTTACTGAAATCTAAATACACCACATCTAGGGCTCTCCCTCGGTCCAACTCCCTGGTCACCCAGTCAAAGAAATCAATCAGATTTGTCTGACAAGACCTGCCTCTGGTGCATCCATGCTGCCTCGGATCTTGTAATCCACTGAACTCCAGAAACCTCACTATTTTCTCTTTCAGCAGCGTTTCCAATAATTTACTCACCACCGAAGTTAAACTAACTGGCCTGTAGTTTTCAACCACATCCTTACTTCCGCTTTTGTGTAAAGGCACCACATGAGCCTCTCTCCAGTCCTTTGGCACCACTCCCGACTCCAACGAGGCATTGAAAAAGTCAGTCAGTGGAGCTGTTAGAACGTCCCCAAGTTCCCTCAGTATTCAAGGGTGTATCCCATCCGGTCCCATTGCTTTGTCTACTTTAAGTTGAGCTAGTTTCTCACAAACACAGCCTTCTGAAAATTGTTCAAGATGCCCCTTGCTTCTGTTCCTGTTTGTGGGTGTTTTCTGAGGTCCTGTTCCTGGTTCTTCAGCTGTGAACACAGAACAGAAATATTTGTTAAGCAAGTCCGCTTTATCTTCATCAGCTTCTTTATATTCATCCCCTTCACCCTTGAGTCTGACAATTTATTTATTTAGACAGTTTTGTATACCACCTTATCCTTCAATCAAAGTGGTCACAGCACAATTGGGGGATACATTTAACACGAGGGATATGAGACACATACGCTAATACTTACAGGGAACATGGGCAATGGAGGGTTAAGTGGCTTGCCCATGACCACAAGGAGTACCTGTGGGACTAGAAACCCCAGTCCTTCCAGCCCAAGGACAATACCACTTTTTCCCTTCCTCTTCTCACTAACATATCTGAAAAATGTCTTATCCCCCCCCCCCCCCCCATTTTATTGCATGGGCTATTTCCTCCTCTTTTTGCATCTTTGCTTTCCTGGCTACTTTACTAGCTTCTCTAAGTTTTTCCAAATATAGATGCTTGTCTTCCTTTCTCTGTGATCTCTTGTATTTCATGAAGGCCTCCCTCTTACTTCACCTTTTCAGCTACTTCTTTCGAAAGCCATAGTGGTCTCCTTTTCCTTTTACCTTTATTTACCATTTTAACAAAAAGATTGGTTGCCCTTAAAATATCCCCTTTCAGTTTTGCCCACTGTTTTTCTACATCCCCCAGCTGTTCCCATCCCGCTAACGACTCCCTGAGGTATTGGCCCATCTTGGTAAAGTTAGGTTTCCTAAAGTCTAAGACCCTCGCTTTTGAATGGATTCTAACAGCCCTAGTCCTAATACTGAACCACACCATCTGGTGATCACTGGATGCAAAATGATCTCCCACTATAACATCAGGTAGTCCCTGATTCTACCTATTGAAATCAATGTTTTAAGATAGTGTTGCCAGACATCTAAAACTGGCCTAAAATTTCCCTTTTGGAGCTGGGTAACTCCACACCAAATGCTACATTCTAGGGACCTTAAAGTTTTCTAGCCCTGCTGTAAATGCAGGAATACAAAATCATACCTTCAAGCAGAGTGTTCTGCATAAGATGGCATATAAGCGCTGTCTATGGAGGAGCTTAGCGTTCCCCCATTCCAAGGGCTTGATGTAACCAAGTATGGTAAACACTATGTGGATCTTAGCTCTGTGTTCTGTGCACTTTTTTCTACATAGAACATAACAACCAATGCAGGAAGGAGCTTTATACAAAAAAATTTGTGCAGGCATTGGCTTCCAGTTTTCTTAATTTCTATAGTAATGAAAGGATTAGCTATTACCCTTCAATGCAGAAAATTATGCACAAGCCCCAAAGGCTTAATGTATGGTTTCTAATGCTGAGAATTTAACTCCTGGTCTGGAGTAAAGTGCTAGTATTAGTGCAGATTTCTGTGCCAGCTTCATAAGCTAGTGATCTACTTGAGATTCTTCTTCTTGCTCGCTAACCTCTCCTGAGTGTGTTAAATGAGCAAGAAGTGGATTCCCTTGTGATCCCTAATATATAAATATATTGGCTGAGTAGACCCCTTAATCCAAATATCTAACAAATGTAGCAGACGAGTGGACCTCACTCTTCTGACCCCTAATATATTAGCACTTGTGTGGACCCCACAGCCCTCAACATCTCAAAAAAATGCAGTGGTCTGAGTGGGCCTCCCTCCCTATCCCAAATATATTTTTTAGAAAGTGCCCATCAAGCTCGGCGAAAAGAAGAGACTGCGAGAGGGTCTTAATATTAGTGCTCCTACAGGCACCAGTTAATATTCATTTATTCACTGCACCTCAGCAATAATTGGTCTTTTGTCAGTGAAGGGACCATTCACTGTCTGGTATTGCGTATTGAATGGGGATTGGCTCCTTCCATGTCAGTGTTGACTAGGACAGAGGTGTTCTCTGGCTTTTCTCACTTTAAACAATAGCACAGGGAGTGCTGTCTGGATGTTATTGCTGTTATAAAGAAACAGAGAAAATTATGGCAGATAATGATCATGAGACTTATTCAGTCTGCCCTGCGCTGTTACCATACCACAGAGCATACCTGGATCGAAAGCTTTGTCATCGCTTTCAAGTTTCACAAGCATGATCATCTGTGCTTATCCCATGTTTTCTTAAATTCTATTTATGCTTTGATCACTTTAAGGAAAGCTGCAGGAATGATGTCTGGCTATTCTTTCTCAGGAATTCTATCTCCAAATGGGTTTGTTTTGCACATATCCCGGCAGGAATGAACCTCACTCCTAAGCCAAGGGATGTTGGGTATGATTTCTCTCAAATGTACTGCTTATCTCAATAATCGCATTGTGCCAAAGAGAGTTTCCTTGTGCAGTTTGTATGGTATAATATATCTAGACAACATATCAAACTGTGCTTGGAAGGCTTTTTAATACAACTGGAATGATTTCTGTGTTTTTCTTAGTCTGTGACTGCATCTCTTGGTACAAAATAGCTGCTTGGTACTGCCCCTTTAGCTAGTAATGCTGCTGTCTGGCTGTTTTTACTGTAAGGAAGACTGGAGGACTTCTATCTGGCCATTCTTATTGCGTTGAGTGGATAAAAGTGCTCTCCGGTTTCTTTTGCTGTAAGCCGTAATGCGGAGAGTGCTGTCTTTGTTCTTACAGTGAAGAGTGGTGTATAAGTACTATGTGACTGTTCTCATTGCGGGCAGTCGGTGGTGTGCAAGTGCTCTCTGGCTAGTGCTGTAAAGAGTGCAAAAGTGTTCTCTAACCAATGAATTCTGCTTATCTTTGCAGTCACTGTCTTTGAAATTTTATCCAAGGAAAAGAAACAGAAGGAGGAGAAAGCGAACATTTTAGGACAGACAATCATAGACCTGCTTCCTCTGCTTCAAGGTTAGTGATAGAACTGATATAATTTGGACTCAGTGGGCAAGACTGTCACTGGGCCAAAGAGTGCTGCAGATGGTTGGGGGTGAGGATGGTATCGACCACACTACACCTTGCTGCTGTGGGTCCTGAGAGTCCCTGCCCTCTCTCCCAATCCCTTAGTCCCTGTGTACCTTTCTTCTTCGTTCCCCGGCTGACACTCTTGCTGCAGTGATATGGTTCATGGAGTAGCTGATTGACCCATGCAGTGCAGAGAGCCCCATGTGATTGAAGCAGCTGATAAGTGAATTGTCTGAAGGAGGTAGAAGAGAGATGCTGGTGGCAGAAAAGCATCACACTTTTATCTTGGACCCCCTCAGCTTGGCATCAAAGGCAATCATCTGGCTAGCCCCCCATCTGCCTTGCAGCAACCCTCTTTGATTCTTTTGTACCCTAAACTTTGTGCCTGATTACATGTCCTATTTATTTGCAGGTGAATGTAAGTTCAAGACGACTGCCCCACTACATCTTTTGTCAACTTTTCCCCAAGAGAATATTCGACCAGATGCCAAGGTTATGATTTTCTCCAAATACTAATAAATTCCACAAAATGAATACCACTCTCATTTCTTGTGGAGCAAAACTGTTTATAAATATGCTAGTGCATTGCACACTCAGAACTTTTGCATGCACATTCCAGGTGCAATAGTTTAGCCCATCCTTACTAGAACGAGCAGTGAAATTGAAATGATTGACACATTTGTCTGCAGTAGCAAGCACAATATAGCATAAACCTGGATGAGCCTGTAAGAGCCTGGTTTTCTTAGTGATATTTCCTGCTGTATGTGCAGTAGGACTACAAATAATCTAAACTGCAAAAAGAAATGAAAAAAAAACCCTCTATAGACTTCTCTTTAACGTACAGAAATATTCATTTGTTGACTATTGTCCACATTAAAGACAAAAATAAATTTGTAAAAACTGTTAAAATGATTCATAGTTTTGATCAGCATGTAGATTAGTTTCAAACTTTTGGCCTCTGGGGATAATGGCTTGGGAAGTGAATATTTTGGAGAGGAGGATGGAGGAGGGAGAGGAACAGCCATTTATTTATTTATGTTTGTATTGTATGCCAGCAGGAATGGAGAAAGGGGTGCATGGAGGAAAAGAAGTATTTTTTAATTACCTGACTGTTAGGTTGCAGGGAGAAGAATCCGAGCGTGAGGTGGGGGGAAGCACATTTGAGGATCCTTTTAATCAGGTTCTGTTGGGAAAGCAAGATTGTAGGACACGTGGAGGCCAATTCAGTGATGTGCATCCCCGGGCCATCCGGACAGCCCAGGGATGCATCCGATTCTACTCCCGCGGGGGCTAGACAGCCCTGCGGGAGCAGACTCGTGGCATAAGGCCGGGACATCAAGGACCTGCCCCAATTTAGGCACCCCTATAAGCCTATTTTTATAAAAGGGCTTTTATAAAATTGCATGACCATTTTTGCATGTAAAAAATACCCGCACGGAAAGGGTGTGCCTACTTCTGTGCATAGGTATTCCCAGGAGAGTAGTTTGGGTGGCGTGGAGGCAGGGTTGCTATATATGCATGTAGTTTATAAAATATGCAGGTGTACATGTAGGGCTTATATTATAAGGCATGTGCGGAAAGTTACGCGCAAGTTTTATGCATGCAAGTCTCTATTTTAAAGGATTTACACACATGAAAGGGCATTTATGCGTGCACTTTACACACTCGCCATTCTGTAAGCATACATGTAAGTCTTATTGCACATACTTTCAGTTTGGGTGTTCACAGCCTAAATTTATGCATGTAAGTTTTATAAATTATTATAACTTATGCATGTTTCTGCCCAGAAAAGCGCAGGAGAGGCAGCCATGTTTTCTTCTTGTCGTCTACCTCATATTGCTACCCCGAAAAGGATTCCCTTTTGCAATTGTTGCCTCTGCAGTCTGTAACAGCGGAGGATGTGTCTGCTACTAAATCTGGGGAATATTTGGAGGATTTTTCTCATGAATTTATATTACTCCTGTATAAGGTATATTTGTTGAGAGAGTCTAAGGGCACTCCAGTGGACATGGTCTTGCTAGGCCTGTCCAAATTGTCAGAGAGTCCTTCCTTCTCAAAACATCCTAGACTAGAGGTCATTGAAGATGGGACTGCTCATTCAGAAGCTTCCAGAGTGGTTTCACACTGCAGTAGTTTTGTCAGCTTCCTGGACAAGCTTTCTTCGCAAGCAGATCCCTTGGAGGAAGGTGAACTGCTGTTGGTGAGGAGGATGATCCTTCTGTAGTTCATTTTTTCCAGAGGGAAGAGCTATGATTTATCAGGCAATGGAAGTCCTGTACATTTCACATCCCCTGATAAGAAGTCTACCTCCTTGCCTGATCCTATTTGAAGGGTATTAGGAAGCCAAGATTTTCACTATTCATCGGCATATTCAGGATATTATCTCGGTGGTGTGAGAAGCTCCAGGAGCCAGGCTCAAGTTTGGTAAAGCAATGAGTAAGTTTTACCCATTGGTTCTAGATGAGAAAGAAATGTTGAAATTGCTTAAAGTGGATGCTTTAATTACACCAGTAACTAAAAAGACCACTATTCCAGTCAGGAGAGGTATGGCCCTTAAGGATGGGCAAGATCGCAAGCCGGAGTCTAGCTTGAAGCAGATTTTGGAAGTGGCTGCTTTGGGTCTCCAAGCGGTAATGTGCAGTGCACAGATATCGAGGGCATGTTTGCACTGAATTCAGAAGTGGTCCAATTGGGGATTTGGAGGATACAGGTTGTGGTACTGGAGATGGCCTGCTTAGAGGATGGCATGACCAATGCCCTTTTTGACTTTATTAATATTTCAGCTAGGTCCATGTCAGTAGAAGTGAAGGCTCGGCGCCTTTTGTAGTTGCAGAACTGGTTCGCTGATAATGCCTCTAAGACAGGGGTGTCAAACTCAAATACACAGTGGGCCAAAATGTAAAACTTGAACAAAGTCGCGGGCCAGCATTGAACAAATGAACCTTTTAATATGGACCCAAACAAGATTTGCTTTAACATTGAATATGAAGCAACACTTATTACTATACAATTTATAACTTAATAGTTCAGATATGCAAAAACCAATTTCAAATAAAAAAAAAACATCAATGACATTCATTTATTAAATAAGATTTAAATAATAATAAATAATAATTTTTAAAATAAAATAACAATAATAAAATTAATCAACCATTCAAGCCCATGTCTTGGAGTAGCAAGAAAAAGTGCATAAAGAAAACGTTAATTATTGCTCAGTTTGCTGCACACTGATCTAATCTGATGTGCCCAAGCCAGATACCTGGCATCTCTTCTTGGATGATAGTTCATCAATGTCTGGGCTCAGGCTTTGAGCTGAGGAAATCCTCAGTATCGAGCGAAGGTGTTCATCAGTCAGACGTCTCCTGTGAGATGTTTTGGTCATCTTCATCGAAGAGAAAAGTTGCTCACATAGATAAGTGCTGCCGAACATGGAGAGCATCTGAGCAGCTTGGGTGCGGAGCTGAGGCATTGTGTCAGGGATGAACTGTGGAAACTGGGCGGCGCCCACAGCATCATACTTTGACTTCAGCGTGTCATTACACTGGAGTTCAATTAGCTCCATTTGGAGGTTGGTTGGTGCGTTTTCCACATTAACTGCAAAGGGATTACTGAGCAGTTCAAACCTACATTTCTGGACATCAAAGTCGGCAAATCGCCGGCTAAACTCAGCGCCGAGTACACTGAGTTTTTCAGCAAACTGTGCGCATGGGAACAAGTTGGTAAAGAACTGCGTTTTCATGGTTTGGCAGCAGGGAAAATGGCCAAGGTTTCCTTGCAGCATCTGATTCTCCCACAGGCACAGTTTAGTTTTAAAAGCCCTCACTGCAGCGTACATGTCTGTGATGATGCGCCCCCGCCCCTGAAGCTGCAGGTTCAGCGCATCAAGATGGCTCGAGATGTCACACAGAAAGGCCAGCTCACACAGAAACGTTTTCTCCCGAAGCTCTGCTGTGTCCTTCCCTTTGCTTTCCAGAAACTGACATATTTCCTCATGCAGCTCAAAACATCTATTCAGTACTTTTCCTCGGCTTAACCATCTCACCTCTGTGTGATACGGCACGTCTGCGTATTCCGAACCACACTCCTCCAGAAAAGACTTAAACTGGCGGTGATTCAGACCTTTGGCTCTTATAAAGTTAACTACTTGTGTTACTGTGGTCATAACATGTTCCATCTTTAGGGCTTTGCCACACAATGATTCCTGATGTATGATGCAGTGATAAACAGTTAGTTCACCTGCACAGTTCTCTTCCTGCATCTTCTCCCGGACCCTGCCCACCAGTCCACTTGTTTTACCGCACATCGCTGGCGCACCATCTGTCGTTAATCCCACGAGTTTATCCCACGGCAGCTTTATTTCAGTTACGCATTTGGAAACCTCATCAAAAATTTCCTTTCCTGTGGTTGTGCCATGCATTGATTTGAATCCCAACAGCTCCTCCGTAACACACATATTTGAGTCCACTCCACGGATGAAGACTGACAGCTGAGCAGTATCAGATGCGTCGCTGCTCTCATCCACAGCAAGGGAGAATGCAACAAAATCTTTTCCCTTTTCCAAAAGCTGGTCATACAGATTGGTGGCAAGATCACATGTGCGATCAGCTACTGTGTTTCTGCTCAGGCTCACGTTTGAAAAGGCTTGCTTTTTCTCTGGGCACACGATGTCACAAACTTTCAACATGCACTTTTTCGCAAACTCTCCCTCATTAAAGGGCCGGGCTGATTTTGCGATCTCTGCTGCCACAATATAACTAGCCTTTACAGCAGCCTCACTTTGTGATGTGTCTTTTATGAACATATTCTGTTGTGAAACCAAACTTCTTTTCATCTCCTCCACTTTCTGGCTCCTTTGAGTCATGTCCAGGTCCTTGTACTTGTCATGGTGTTTTGTTTCATAGTGTCGTCGAATGTTATACTCCTTAGTTATAGCCACGTTGACTCCACAAATCAGACAAACAGGTCTGTCTTTTACATATGTAAACAAATATTCTGTCTCCCACCTGTCCAGAAAGTTCCTGTTGTCTGCCTTTCTTTTTGCCATTTTTGGGAAGGGGTTCCACAGTGACAGTTGTAGCTTGAGATCGCTATGACTTCTGTCACACAGGAGAGGGCGTTTCTGGGACCTGTCCTGATTGACGCGCCAAAACAACAGCAAGGCATTATGGGATTTGTAGTATTAGCGATGAATGAATGCGCTGTATAATACCGGCGGGCTAGCTCTAGTAGTCATTTGGAATAGCCTCGCGGGCCAAATATAATTATACTACGGGCCAAATTTGGCCCGCGGGCCAGAGTTTGACACCTATGCTCTAAGACTAAGCTAGCCAGGCTCACCTTTCAGGGGACACTGTGTTTTGGATAAGATCTGTAAAAGATTATTAAAGATCTGGGGGAAGCAAAGCCACAGAGGATCTTGGAGGATAAGCTGAAAAGCTCCTGTCACTCTGCA
This sequence comes from Ichthyophis bannanicus, assembly GCA_033557465.1. Classification (NCBI taxonomy): domain Eukaryota; kingdom Metazoa; phylum Chordata; class Amphibia; order Gymnophiona; family Ichthyophiidae; genus Ichthyophis; species Ichthyophis bannanicus. The sequence goes on from CM066044.1 coordinate 176,760,201, forward strand.
CTGAGTAGAACAAGGTTTTGTGAGACTAAGAGATATCATTTGGGCAAGGGGGGAGTTCTTCTAGCTCTCGCATTTTCCATACCATTCTTCCTTTTGTTCAAATCACAAGGGTCTCAGGGCTGCAGAGGCAACATAGCCTCTAAGAGTCAACACTGAGACTTTGGGGTCCTTCTCCCATCAGAGCAGATAGGGAGTAGGCTATCTGCCTTTTACAAGGAGTGGATTCATATCACATCTGACTAGTGGTTCCTGGATGTTGTGAACGGGACTGGCCCAGTGATATCAGCCACCCTAGGCAAAACTTCAGTCATTGCCACCCCTCCCACCTAAACCTTCCAGGAGCAGCTCCCTTCTTTCTGCTATTTCTGAATGTCAGCACTGAAAAGGTAAATGAAGCCACTGCAAAGCTTCGCATTCAAGCATGTTGGACGCACTCATTCCAAATTATCCTGCTAGACCAGTCCAGACTAGCAGTTAACTCCTCCTGCCAGCAGATGACAGAGATAGAGAAAACACCAGAAACTTCAGCGACATCATCACTGGTACTTATACTGGTGCACCTAGAGGTTGCCTTCAGTATTTTCTTGGTCTCCAGCAAATGGTGGATCTCTGTCTCAGCTGTGCTTCTGGTGATCATTTTGTGGGTGCCTACCATTAGTCTTACTTTGCATCTCCAGGTTATTGATGAGTTGCCCCACTGACGTTGCCCGCTTGCCTTAAGGGGGATCAGTGCAACCTTGAAGGTGAGCATCTGATCATAAGGATCAGTGCAGCCCAGAGGGGTGGCCTATCATAGCCTGCTTTATCAGGAGGTCTACAACCAAGCCGGTTTAATGCTCCTTTTTTTATTTTCTAAATTAGTTTAATTTTTTAAAAAAGACCAAAGTTCCAATCTGCGCTCTCAGTGAATGGATTCAGGAACACCAGATTGCAGTGAAGGGTTGCAGTGAGTGAAGCACCCCTCCCCTGACAATAAACTGATGGTTACCTTTGCCTGCTGAGAGTTGCTCTCATGCGGTCAGCTCCTTTGTGCCCATGCTATGCTGGATCCGCTGCTTTTTTAACATATTCGTAAACAACCTGGCAATGGGAATAACGAGTGAGGATTCAAATTTGCAGATGACACAAAATTATTCAAAGTTGCTAAAACCAAGAGTATTGTGAAAACTGCAAGAAGACCTTAATAAATTGGAAGACTGGACGTTCAAATGGCAGATGAAATTTAATGTGAACCAGTGCAAAGTTATGCACCTAGGAAAGAACAAACCAAACTATGGTTACACAATGCAAGGTTCCACATTAGGAACCACCACCCAGGAAAAAGATTTTGGCATCATCATGGATATCACATTGAAACACTCTGCCCAGTGTGTAGTGACAGCCAAGAAAGCAAATGGAATGCTAGGAATCATAAGGAATCATAAGGAAAGAAATGGAGAATAAAACAAAGGATATTAAAATGCCTGAAGTACAAGCAGAATTCAGGAAAGGGTGAGGAACGAGAGACATTGTCGCGGATGTGAGATGGATCCTTGAAAAGACAAAAGAATACCAAAAGGATATCCATATGTGTTTTATTGACTACAGCAAGGCTTTTGACTGTGTAAGCCACGAGAAACTCTGAGCCACATTAAGAAGCATGGGTATACCAGAACACCTGATCGTTCTCTTGCACAACATTTACATTGATCAAGAAGCAACAGCTCAAATGGAACTAGGAGAAACAGAATGATTTAAAAATCAGCAAAGGTGTACAACAAGGTTGCATACTTTCCCTCTACCTCTTTAATTTATATGCAGAACAAATCATCAGAGAAGCAGGACTGAATGAAGACAACCAGGTGTGAAAATTGGTGGAAGACTCATCAACAACCTTCGCTATGCTGATGATACCACATTACTGATTGAAAATGAAGACAATTTGAAACATTTGCTTCTCAAGATCAAGGAATATAGTCTTAAAATGGGTCTGCACCTTAATGTTAAGAAAACAAAGATCCTGACAACTGGCAAAATCAATAAGTTCATCATTGATGGAGAAGAAATTGAAATAGTTGATAGCTTTAACTTACTTGGATCAACAATCAATAAAGAAAGGACTAGCAGTCAAGAAATCCAACAGCGTATTGCTCTTGGTAGAATGGCTATGAAGGACCTAGACAAGATCCTCAAGAGCAGAGATGTCTCTCTCCATACAAAGATTTGATTTGTCCAGGCCATGGTATTTTCAATAATGTCATATGGATGCAAAAATTGAACAGTGAAAAAGATAGACAGGAAGAAAATAGATGCCTTTGAATTATGGTGCTGGCGACGAATACTGTGTATACCATGGACTGCCTGAAGAACAAACCAGTCAGTACTAGAGGAGATCAAACCTAAACTTTCCTTAGAAGCTCAGATGACAAAGCTTCAGCTTTCATACTTTGGACCTATCATGCGAGGAGAGATCATTGGAGAAAGACATAATGCTTGGCAATGTAGAAGGTCACCGTAAAGAGGAAGGCCAGCAATGAAATGCATTGATACAATAACAGCAGCTATAGATACCACTCTATCAACAATGAGCCACTTGGCTGAAGACCGAACACAGTTTAGGTCAACTATACAGAGAGTCGCATTGAGTTGACACTGACTTGACGGCACTTAACAACTACATTAATAATGCCTCTGTATTGTACCATGGTGTGACCACACCTCAAATATTTTGTGCAATTCTGGTCACTTTATCTTAAAAAGGATATAGCAGAATTAGAAACAGTACAGAGAAGAGTCACCAAAATGATAAAGGGGATGGAAGGATACCCCTAAGAGGAGAGGCTAAAAAGGTTAGGGTTCTTCAACCTGGAAAAGAGATGGCTGAGGGGAGATATGATAGAAGTCTATAAATTAATGAATGGAGTGGAATGGGTAAACGTAGATCAATTGTTTATGCCATCAAAATGTAGAAAGGCTGGGGGACATGCAATGAAGCTACAATGTAACTCATATAAGACTAATAAGAGAAAATATTTTTTCACTCAATGCATAATTAAACTCTGGAATTCGTTACTGGAGGATGTAGTAAAAGCTGTTAGTGTAGCTAGGTTTAAAATAGGTTTGGACAAGTTCCTGGAGGAAAGGTCCATAAACCAATGGGGACCCGGGACAACCACTGCTTGTCTCAATATAAGCATTGTGGAACCTGTATCTTCTGGGGAAACCTGTATCTTCTGGGGAAACCTAGATTGGCCACTTTTGGAAACAGGATACTGGACTTGATATAGAAACATAGAAATATGACGACAGAAAAAGACCACATGGTCTATCTAGTCTGTCCTTCCATATCTAGTCTGTCCTTCCATATGTAAATAGCCCACCCTGTATATAGCTCAAACAAATCAAGCACCCAACACATCCCTCACACAACTAAGTTTTATCCTCACTGCATGTACAACACACACACTTTACCTGATTGCTTGCTGTGATACCACCTCGATTATTAAGAAAAGGCGGTTTAGAAATACTGTTAAATAAAATAAATAAATAAATATCAACAACTACAACAGTCCCCTTTTTTCCTTTAGAGATCCTCTGTGTTTGTCCCATGCTTTTTTGAATTCAGATACTGTCCTCATCTCTACCAGCTCCACTGGGAGACTATTCCATGGATCCACCACTCTTTCTGTAAAGAAATATTTCCGCATATCACTCCTGAATCTATCCCCCTTCATCCTCATCCCATGTCCCCTCGTAGCAGAACTTGCTTTCAATACCTTGGTCTGATCCAGTATGGTATATCTTATGTTCTTATGCTGCTAGGACCCGAGTTGTTAGGCCTTCTTCTGCTGCTGCCACCCTTTTCCTACCACTTTCAGTGCATCAAAGACATGGTGCCTTTAACATGGCAATGTCTTCCATAGTGTTTGCAAACGACCTGATGCCTTCCTCCTTCCAGTGACGTTTAGGCTGTGGCTGGAAATGCCGATATTTGATGGATCGGCTATGTGTGGCTTGCGTGGCTGATCCTGGAGAGTCTTCAGGGGCAGCTCTCTCATCTTTTGGGTGCAATCCTCCAACCTTACCATTGGCTGTGGTGTCCCCCTCTTCCCCCACAGTGGTGGCTGCCGAGTGTGCGGCAGCTTCCAGGATAGGGGAGACCGAGCCTCCTTCGATTCTGCTTTCTGAGTCTTCAGATCAGACTCAGGCTCAGCTCAGCCAGCTTCTGATCTAGTGATGGCTGAATTTATGTCCCTATTCTGTCAAACCTGTGATCTGTGGCAATCGGGCTTTAGTCTACTCCTCATGGACTCTCTAAATTGCCAGAAAGCTAAAGCACCTCTTTCTGAACTTGCTCAGAATTCCAGAAAATGTGCTCGGGCTGACAAGGCTTCGCTGGAAGGGGAACGCTGTGCCAAAGATGTTTCCTGGGCCTTTGAGGCTTGGGATCACTCCATAGAGGATGAAGGGCACCATCTTTCTGGGGATGACAATCTTTCTAGCTGGACAGATGGCAAATTGCCCCCCACCCCCGAAGATGAAGGGGATACCTAAGACATTCATTTGTTTCGTAAAGAGGAACTACCAGCATTGATTTCACAGATTGTGGAGACATGGCTGGCCCGTCCACTAGGCAAACTAGGCAGTTGCATAGGGCAGTATACCCTGGTGGGCAGCTTGGCCCTTCCCAATGTGCTGCCATCGCCACATTGCCCCTGACATCCAGCCTCTCACTGGGAGCTGAGGGTGGCATGGTAATCACCTCTTTGAAGCTGCAGCAGTCTTTAAAGCACGCGCGTGCATGCACTTGTATCCTGCCACTCTTGCCCCTCTGAGAGGAAGTTAGAAGGGCAGCAGTGGCAAGCCATGAGTGCCCACATGCACTTTAAGGCCTGCCGTGGCTTCAAAGAGATGATCTCCGTGCCGCCCATCAGCCTCCAGTGAGTGGCTAGATGTCGGGGGCCGTGAGACAATGTGGTGGGGGCAGCACATCAGGCCTGCCTAGGGTGGCATGAACCCTTGGGCCGCCCCTGTGTGGAGGCCCTTTATATTTCTGATCCACAGCATCAGCAGGACCTGTCAGACTGTCAGCTGGATTCTATACTCGTGGATATTCGAAAGCCTTCAAAGGCTTTTCCATTCCTGTAGGTGGTCTCCTTTGTGTGGGATGCTCTGGAAGCTACTTTGTGGACTGTTAGGCATCTTGGACGCTGCTATATAATGTCTCGGAATGATCTAAATAAGTGGCTTTGTTTTCCAAAGGTAATGCTTTGGTGACAGCTATTACCAGGCCTACAACAATCCCGGTAGAAGTGGGGGCAGGCCTCAAAGATCAGCAAGACAGGAAGGTGGAGGGCCTCTTGAAGACTACATTTTCTTCTTCTTCTCCAGGAACAAGAAGGAAGTCAGTCCTGTCAGACGGCTGCCTGGGTGAGAATGTTCACAGTCTTGGCAAGTGCATATGTCAATATGATTTGCAAGGGATTGTGGGCAATGCAGTCCATTCACACCCGACACAGCTGCTCACAATAATTTAGTTGTGCTCAAGTGTAAAGCCAATAAGATATTTATTTATGGGGTTATTTCTCCCAACACAGATATGCTTGGTAGCACATAAATCAGGTTACTTGCTTTCAGTGTTAAACTTGGAAAAACAAAATCAGGAAAAACAACATTTGAACTTGTCAGGCAATCAAAGCAAAAGAAATAAGACCTGGTTGGTAACAAACTGGTCTTTTCTGTAGGCTTTAGCTAATATTTTCTTAGCCATGTATCAAACAACAAACAGAATCCACAAAGAAAGGAAAAACTGTTCTTTTCAGGTTAACTTCTTATATCTTCCCACATAGATTCAGAAGTGATTCTCTCAGAGCTCACAAGCAATTAGGTAAGGCTCAATTGCTAGCAGTTACCCAGCTGAAACCCCTTAGCTGGCTTGCATTCTACTGCGTGGCTAAAAATCCTACTCAGGAGCTTTTCTGAGTAGATTAAAGAACAAGTTTGTATTTCTTTGTGATGGTTGCTGTATTTTATAACAGAAAATCACCAAAGGAATTTAGACAGAGAGCAGTCCATGTAAACACATTCTTCATCTGCTATCACCCCCTCTTCTTCAACAAGCATGGGTTCAATATCATGGATTGGCACAGATGAATCTCCCAATGGAGCACTTTCAGGAGAATACTTGTTTCCCTGCTGTCTTTCAAGGTTATAGCTAGGGCATAGATCAGTGTTCATACCTGAGCTTCCAGTGCTGTTAGAGTTCCTCTCTATATAGCCTGGCCAGTATGTAGTCCAGTTCTTATGTCCAGCCTTCCAATCCAGATCCCTGGACACTGGATCTCTCTTCACATACCTTCTGGCACGGGTCTTAGGGTCCCTTCCACGTGCAGCCGTCTCCCTCACAGGTACCGTCTGGAGATTCCTAGCTCTGCAGCACCATTCCTCTGGCTTTCCCCAGTCCAATGGTATATGCTGGCCCTTGGAATGCCTCCCAGTATACGTACTGCTCCAGACTCCCCTAGACCTCCCAAAGGCTTTTCTCTTCTTTCTTCCAAAGGGTTTCTTGCCCTCTCTGTCCGTCCGGTTTGGCTTCTGCTTCTGATGAAACTGAGGATGAGGATCAAGATGAGGATCAAGCTCAAGCTGATTCTCTGTAGAATAAACTCTACCTTTATTCTGCTTAGATGAGTGCTCCCCCCTAATACAGCGCAGCTGTGCTGAATCAGGCCCTGCCCTTTGAGATGAGTGCTTAGGGATTACCTCATAGCCCTCCTGATTGAACACACGTTTCCCCACTTCAGCTCCTCTAATGGCTGTTGGAAACCTGGTGCATTCTGGGACTGGTAGTCTTTTATGGGAAAATTCTGTTTTCTTATTTCTACCAGAACTGACAGGTTGCTTGTTCAGAGTCACTTCACCTTTTCTATAGCTCCTTCCTGAGCTATGATAAGCTTCCTTATCACAGTCCTCACTTATGGGTGACGTCAGCACCGACGGAGCCTGCGCGGAGCAATTCCCCAGCTTTCAAAGAAAGCCTTTGGGATTGCTGTCATGCATGCATGGTCCTCTTCCGCCCAAAGGTGCCATCTTGCTCAGTCTCCCTTTTTCTGCGGAGCCCTTCGGACGCACATCCTCGTCCCTTGGAAAAAGTGTTTCGTTTTCGGCCTCTGGGCTGTAGTTTTCCGGTTGTACTGGTCCTCTTTCTTCCTGCTCTCCTCGAGCAAGGGGATATTTTCATTAAACGTTTTTTCCTGATTGGGCTTCGTGCCCTTTTTTCTCCAACCACTGACCGCAAAGGTTTTTGACCTAGCAGGAGTCTTTTTTGCCCCTATGGCCATCGACTTTAAAAAATGTGACAAATGCTCCAAGAACATGTCGCTCACGGACACCCATGACTGTTGTCTTCGGTGTCTTGGGGCCGACCATGACTCAGAGCTCTGCTCTCTTTGCAAGAATATGTCCTCCAAGGCCCTTCTCAGCTGTAAGCAGAAGTCTGATGACATTTTCCGGAAGGTGGCCCCGGAATCCTCAGCGGCACCCTCGGTCGTCCCTCCGCTGGTGGGGTCCCCCACTTCAGCTCCGCATTCTCGGCGGCACTCCAACCAGGGGTCCCCTGAAGTGGAGTGGCGTAAGAAGAAGAAGGCCTCAAAGTCGCTGTCTGGGGCTCCGGATAAGCACAAGTTCTCCCCCGCTCGGTTGCTCAGCCCCCCACGGCGTTCCTGAGAGTCGGACAAGGAGCAGCCTCGAAAGGTACCTCGTACATATACAGAGGCCTCTGGCGATGGCGCCCGGTCTCTTGAGGGTCGTTCCGGTGAGGACCCGCTCTCCTCCTCCATGCCAGACCCAGTAACCCCACTGTTGGCTTCACAGGGTCCTATGCCTGCGTGAGAGTCCCGAATGCAGGCACTAGAGCGCAGCATTTCTGCCTTCTTAGGTGCCCAGCAGGCGCTCACACCCAGCACAGCTGGCCCACACCTTGAGAGGGACACCAAAACCCGCCCTGGAAACCCCTGAGAGCCACAGGCCTCGTGAGGGTCCTCTGTGTCGGTCTCGCTCGCCTTCCTGATCCTCGGGAGCGTGATCCTCCAAGGTCTCTGGCTCCAAGCGGACCTCAGCCTCTGGATGGGGTGACCTACCCAACGGACTCCTCCTCAGACTTCTCGGGCTGGGAGTCAGGCAGGGATACTTCCCCAGAAACCCGTGCCAACAGGGACCTCCCTTCGGACCCATCCCCACCCGCCTATCAGAGGCATTCACCACCTGAGGACACATCATTCCTGGCGTTCGTACGGGACATGGCACAGACCCTCAACCTGGCTACGCAAACTGAAGAGGAACTGCAAGCTGAGGAGCTCAATATTCTTCAGTAAAAGTCCCCACCTCCTAGAGTCTCTTACTGTCCCGGTTCCCCCCCCTATTGTCAGGACTGCTCCTCTGCATGTGGGAGACACCTGCTTCGGTCCCCATTGTGAGCAAGTGTCTTGATGCCAGGAATAGAGTTCAGCATGACCCGGGGTTCCGCAAGACCCATCTTCTGCACACTTCCATGGTTGTGGAGTCGGCGATGCGAAAGCAAAAGAGCCCGAAGTCTCACTCTTCGGTCCCCCCAGGTAGGGAGTCGAAAGCCCTCGACATCCTGGGGCGTAAGGCCTACCAGGGGTCCATGCTTGCTTGCCACATCCAGGCATACCAACTGCATATGGGCATGTTCCTGCGTGACCTCACCAAGGAGCTTGACAGTTTCGCCACGGGCCTTGGAGGGGAACCGCTCCTACGGTTCCAAACCCTCCTGAAATCCATCGCAAAGTGTTCAAAGTACCTGTCCTGCGCCACATATGATGGATTTGAGTCCTCCACCAGGGTGGCAGCGGCTGGCATCGGGGCCCAGCACCAGTCTTGGCTCCAGTCTTCGGACTTGGAGCAGTGGGTCCAAGAAAAGCTCCTGGATGTCCCTTGACTGGGAAAGCAGCTGTTCGGTAAACCGATGGAGGATAAGGCCGCTGAGATAGAAACAGAGTTTGTGATCCAAACTCACTTCTTGTGCAAGACCTCCTGCCTTCCTAGGAAGAAGCAGCAAGCCAAGAAACCGTTCTTCCAAAGGAAAGGACTCCCTTACCGGGGTTACCAGCCTTTCCCGCCCACCTCCGCACCAGCTCCCAGCACGCAGGGGAAGGGGATGCACATGGCCACTGTAAGCCAAAAGGACCTAAGGCCCAACCACCGGCACCACCCCAGCCTATGCAGGGGTTTTGATGCCATTGGCATAGCCTCTCACCCCCCCGGCATCTCTCCCGCCGTTAGGGGGATGCCTGTCCCTGTTCGCCCCAGAGTGGGTGTTGATCACGTTGGACACCTGGGTCCTCCAGGTTATTTGAGATGGATACTGTCTCCTCCTGGACAGGCTCTCTTCTCCCTTCTCCCCGGCAGAGCCCGCCCGGGTCCTCACGCACCAGACCGTCTTGCAGCAGGAGCTATCCAACCTCCTTGCCCAGCGGGCCGTCGAGAAGGTACTGCGGCACCTTCAAGGTCAGGGTTTCTACTACCACTACTTACTCATCCCGAAAAAGATGGGGAGTTTGTGCCCCATCCTCGACCTCAGGAAGCTCAACAAGTTCCTGGTGCGGGAGAAGTTCAAAATGTTATTGCTTGGTGTCCTGCAGCCCTTCCTTCAGCAGGGCGATTGGCTATGCTCCTTGGACCTCAAGGACGCTTATGCCCACATCCTAGTTAATCCCCTGCATAGGCAGTACCTGCACTTCAGGATGCAGGGTGAACACTACCAGTACAGAGTGCTCCCCTTTGGGCTCGTGTCCGCACCACGGGTTTTCACAAAGTGCCTTTCCATGGTCGCCGCCTCCCTCAGGCGGCAGGGCATACCCGTCTTCTCCTACCTCGACAACAGGCTCATCATGGGGCCCACGATCAGCGAAGCCTGACTGGCGGCATCACACACAATCCTCCTCCTCGAGCACCTCAGCTTCCTGGTCAACTAACCCAAATCCCACCTTGAGCCGATGCAGGCCCTGGAGTTCATCGGCACATGCCTCGACACGGTGCGGGCGACCGCCTTCCTTCCAACAGACCATGCAGGCCACCTTTGGGCCGTGGCATCCCAGGTCCAGAACAGGGCTTGGGTTACAGTGCAGGCGATGCTGCGCCTCCTTGGGCACATGGCCTCCACTGTCCATGTGGTCCCCCACGCCCGCATGCACATGCGGACAGCCCAGTGGTACCTCAAGGCTCAATGGAGTCAGGCCTCCAGCCACCTCAGAGCCCCTATCCAGGTCTCTCGCAGTCTCCACAACTCCCTGAGTTGGTGGCAGGACCCCCGAAGTCTCCTTCGGGGAATGTCCTTCCAGGCCCCGCAGCTCAAACTCGTCCTAATGACGGATGCTTCCCTGCTGTGGTGGGGAGCCCACTGCGGCGCATTGTGCACCCAGGGATAGTGGTCCCCCGAGAAGTCTCAACAGCAGATCAACCTGCTCAAACTTCGGGCGGTACAATGGGCCTTGAGGGCCTTCGAGGGCTGCCTGAGGGGGAAGTCGGTGCTCGTGCAGACTGACAACAGGGTAGCCATGTTCTACATCAACAAGGAGTGAGGAACAGGGTCACGCGCCCTATGCCGAGAGGCGATACTTCTCTGCTCCTTCGCATCTCGCCGAGGGATGACCCTTCGAGCGGTCTACCTCCCAGGCCAGGAGAATGTCCTCGCGGACAAACTCAGCAGGATCCTCCGCCCACACGAGTGGCGCTTGGATCTGGAGGTTGCCGGCCTCTTGTTCCATCTGTGGGGGACCCCATCCATGGACCTGTTTGCCAGCCCGGCAAACGCACAGCTTCCCCGCTTCTGCGGCCCGGTTCCTCACCTGAGCTGCGGCCTGGTTCCTCACCTGGATGCATTCTACTTAAGCTGGACCTCTGACCTTCTCTACGCATTCCCTCCCACTCCTCTCATTGCGAGGACCCTCCTCAAGGTTCAGCGGGACTGAGCTTCAATGATCCTCATGGCTCCCTCATGGTCTCGACAGCCTTGGTTCTTGCTCTACTCTGGCTCGTGTCCGAACCCCCCAGTCCCCCTGGGCTGTGCCCCGGGCCTGCTGACTCAGGAGGAGGGTCGGGTGCTCTACCTGAACCTGACCTCGCTGTCCCTTGCAGCCTGGCAGCTGAACGGATCGCCTTAGCTCCACTGCGTCTCCCAGAGGATGTCAAGGAGATCCTCCTTGTTTCGAGGAAGGACTCGACGAGATGGGTATATGCCTTTAAGTGGTGACGTTTCTCGACCTGGTGCTCCGAGCTTCAGATCGACCCATTCTCCTGCTCTACCCAGTGGATCCTCCAGTACCTCTTCCACCTCTCGAAGACAGGGCTGAAATCTAATTCGGTCAGGGTACACCTGAGCGCCATTTCAGTAAACCACTTCCCCATCGAGGGAAAACCCCTCTCGGGGCAGCCCTTAGTCTCTCGCGTCATGCGGGGTCTCTTACTTTCCAAGCCTCCCATCCGGCCTCCGCCGGTGGAGTGGGACCTCAACGTGGTGCTGATGCAACTCACGTGGGCGCCCTTTGAGCCCATGGTGACGTGCTCGCTTCGGCATCTCTCCTGGAAAGTGGTCTTCCTGGTGGCTTTGACCTTGGCTCGCTGAGTCAGCGAACTTCAGGCCCTCATGGCTGAGGCTTCATACACCAGGTTCTATGGAATCAGGGTGGTCCTCCGCACCCACCCCAAGTTCCTACCGAAGGTGGTCTCAGACTTTCATCTCAACCAGGAGATAGTCCTACCAACCTTCTTCTCGAGACCTCATGCCGACCAGGCATCGGCGGTGCTGCATACACTCGACTGCAAGAGGGCTCTGGCCTTCTACCTGAAGAGTGTCCAGGATCATCGCAAGTCCGACTGGCTCTTTGTTGCCTATGACCCCAATCGCCTGGGGCAGCCAGTTACCCAGCGCACCATCTCCGTTTGGGTGGCGGACTGCATCGCCTTCGCCCAAGCAAAGGAGGGTGCCCCGCTGGATCAGCAAGTCACCGTGCACGGCGTCTGAGCCAAGGCAGCGTCGGTGGCTTCGCTGCGTTCAGTGCCTCTAATGGACATCTGCTGGGCTGTGACCTGGTCTTCAGCAAACACTTTCGCTATCCACTACTGCCTGGAGAGGGAGTCCGGCCGGGACAGCGCCTTCACCCAGGCTGTACTCTGTAATCTGTTCAGGGTATAAGCAACTCCTGCCTTCCGACCCTTCTTCAATGGCTAACGAGAGCTTCACCCAGAAACCCAAAGACTCGGGCTCCTTCGGGATCGACGTCTGCTCATGGCCTTGCAGAGGCGTTTTTGGATTACAGGCTCTGTAGCCTGTAGCTGGGGAGTCCCATAAGTGAGGACTGACTTCCTGCTGTCCCTGGAAAACACCTGTTACAGGTGAATAACTACGCTTTCTGTAGCCTTGCAGGCTTCTGCCTGCAGTGGCCTAGCAACACACGCCCTCTTGTGATGGATTCAGCTTTAGCCTGAGGATCCTTGTCCCGTGTGTTTGGAATCCATCGCTGCCTTTTTGGAAGATGCCCTTTATGACCTCCTGCGGCTGGTAGCCCGGACATTGGTGTTGGTTACAGTTGCTCAGTGGTGGCTCTAGCTTCAGCACTGGTCTGCTGATTCAGCCTCAAAGGTGCGTCTTGCCAGGCTCCTCTTCAGGGAGAAGCTTCTTTTTGAAAAGGACTTCGAAAACGTGTCAAGAAGTTGGGAGAGGTCAAACCTCAGCATTTGCCCGAAGATAAGCCTAAAGCAGCTTCTCGGCATATATCATCCGGAACTTCTTCCTTCTCTTACTCCCAGACATGCTTCCCAGACTCCCAGCATTATAGACCAGGAAAACCAGCATCTTCCTCTTCAAAGTCAGGGTCCAAGTCACAGCCTTTTCAAGACATCCATCGTTCCCGTGACAATTACTCCTCCTCCAAACCTTTTGGGTCTGCCCATCCATCCTATGATGGGCTTGGGGCACATTCCAGAGTGCCTCAAGTTGGCGGTCATCTTCTCTTTTTTTCTTGTGAATGTGCCCAGATAATTACAGATCATTAGGTGCTTGACATTGTCCGTCAGGGTTATGTTTGGAATGTGTGAAGTCCATCGGGATGCCTTTTTCAACTTTGAGCCATTTGTGCTGTCCACCTTCCGAGATAGGCTTAGGCCAATATTACATCTGTTTCATTGTGCCCAAGAACAATGGGTACTCCTGTTCTATTTTCATTCTGAAGGGGGTCAGACATTGCCTGAAAGTGGTCAGGTTTTGCATAGAGACGCTCAATTCCATCATACAAATGGTGCATAAGGACGAATTTCTGGCATCTCTGAACCTCACTGAGGCTTATTTCCATATTCCAATCAAGGAGGATCAACAACATTTCCTGCATTTCACTGTACTGGGCCAGCACTATCTGTTCCGCACTCTTTCCTTTGGTTTGCCCACTGCTCCTCGCACCTTTTCCAAGGTCATGGTGGTTGTTGCAGCTGCTTACAACATCAAGGGATTCATGTACATTCTTATCTGGATGATTGACTCATTCATGTGAAGTTTCGCTCAGAGGCACTTCTAGCGGTCTCCTGCGTGGTTCATTTTCTGGAGAGCCTAGATTGGGTGGTCAATCACAGCAAAAGCTATCTGCACTCATCTCAATCCCTCGAATTTCTGAATGCCAGCTTCGATACTCGAGTGGGGTGGGTATTCCTTATTCAGGACAGATGCCGGAGGTTTCGTAGCCAACTCCAGGCCTTTCAAGTGCAGCTGGCTCCCAAGGCTTGGGATTACCTGCAGTTGCTGGAAGCTATGGCAGCGACATTGGAGGTGGTTCCCTGGACTCGGGCACACATGCAGCCCCTGCAGTGCTCATTGTTGAGATGCTGGACCCTTTGCTCCCAGGATTACAATGTTCACCTCCCTCTTCTTTGCAGCGTATGCTGCAGCTTCAAGTGGTGTTCCTGCCAGGAGAACTTGCTGTAGGGTATTGCTCTGAAGGCCCTGCACTGGGTCGTGATGACCACTGATGCCAACTGAAGGGCCTGGGCGCTCATTGCCTGGGCCGGATGATTCAGGGCACTTGGTCTCTGAGGGAGGCTGGTTGGACTATTAATTGGCTCGATATGAGAGCGGTGCAACTGGCATTGCTTTGCTTCCTTCCGCAATTCCACAATCAAGCAGTGCAGGTTCTGTCGGACAACACCACAATGGTGGCTTACCTGAATAGACTGAGGGGCACCAGTACTCAGGAGTGGCCTTGGAAATGAGCCTTCTACTTCTGTGGGCCGAGCAACATTTGCAGAATCTCTCGGCACAGGACATTGCGGGAATGGAGAATGTGCAGGCAAATTTCCTCAGTCACCACGCTTTCGACCCTGGCAAATGGAAGTTTGGCCCCCAGGCCATTCCAACACATAATCTGCCACTGGGGCTCTCCATTCCTGGATCTAATGGCTACATTCACCAATGCCAAAGCACCAGGCTTCTTCAGTCACAGGAAGGAACTGGGACCAAGGGGCTGGATGCCTTGGTCCAGCCTTGGCCTTTAGCGGGTCTATTTTATGTATTCCTGCCATGGGCCATGATTGGTTGGGTCCTGCGGCGCATAGAGTCTAATCCCAGTTTGGTGATCCTGGTGGTGCCGGATTAGCTTCAGTGCCCATGGTATGCCAATCTGGTTTGGCTACTGGTGGCAGCCTCCCTGGAACTGGGTTCTCGCAGGAGCCTATTGACGCAGGAGCCGGTAGTGATGGACAATCTGCCTCCCTACTAGCTTACGACTTGGCCCTTGATAGGCACTGGTTAGGGTGCAAAAGATGATCGGCGCAAGGCGTGGCCATGTTGCTCAAAGTTAGGTGGCCTTCTACCACCTTGGCCTATGCCTGGGTTTGGCATCTATTTGAATCTTGGTATCTTTAACACTCTCTGTTCAGACACCTTCCATTTTAGCCTTCTTTCAGGATGATCTTGACAAGGATCTTGCCTTGAACTCCTTAAAAATTCAGGTAGCTGCTCTGACTTGCTATCAGGGTCTAGTAGCGGGTCATTCCCTAGCTTCACACATGAATGTGGTCCACTTTCTCCATAGGGTTTGGACCTTGTGCCCTTCTGTCCGAAAAGCAGGCCCATTGTAGGACCTCTATTATCCTGCATGCACTTATGGGGCCTCCTTTTGTGCCTTTGAAAAGGATTGCACTGAAGGACTTGTCTATGAAGCCGATCTTCTTAGTAGCCATCATTTCAGTTCACTGTCTGTCTGAATTGCAGGCACTTTCCTGCCGAGATCCTTTCTTGTCATTCTCCTCCGAGGGTGTGACTCTTCAGATAGTTCCTTCTTTCCTACCAACGGTTCTCTCTGCCTTTTATTTAAATCAGGTGATTTTGCTCCCATCCTTTTCAAATGAGCAGTGTTCTAGTAAGGACAAAGATCTTCGCACTTTGGATGTCAGCAGGATGCTGCGTCATTACCTGAAAGTGATGAATGCCTTCCGCTCTCTGATCATTTATTTGTCTTGTTTTCCAGCACCTGCAAGGGTTGTGCAGCTTCTAAGACTAATCTAGCATGTTGGATTAAGGGTGCCATTGAATTGGTTTATATTTTGCATGGTAAATCTGTTCCCGTTGGACTAAAACCTCACTCGACACGGGCTCGGGCAACTTTAGTGCAGAAAAGTCACGAGTTACCCCACTTGTCATTTGTCATGCGGTTACTTGGTCTTCCTTGTCTACCTTTGTGTACCATTACCGCTTGGACCTCCAAGCATAGGAATCAACTTATTTGGTCCCTGGGTTCTGGTGGAGGCTGTGTCTTCCTGCCCTATGGGTGGTATAGCTTTCGTACTTCCCACTAGTCTGGTCTGGTCTAGCAGGATGATTTGGAAGGTGAAATTTTACTTACCGTTAGTTTCCTTTCCTGGAATCCTACAAGATCATTCCAGGACCCACCCACTCTCTGTCGATCTGGAAGCAACTCCTGAATAAAGATTCATGGATATTAAGTAGCTGTTTCTAGTGCCTTTTTACATAGGTGCACCTTTGTGCTTCTGCATTTTTTCATATGGTTGTGTTACCTTGGTTTGCTTGCCTGGTTGTTTTTCCTTCTCACTGAGGTTCACTAAGAGGTTCCATTTGCTTTGCCAGTGTGATACTGAAGGCGACCTTTTGGTGCACCAGTGTAAGTACCAGTGCAGTCACTGATGTTTCTGGTGTTTTCTCTGTTCCCGTCATCTGCTGGCAGGGGGAGTTAACCCACTAGTCTGGACTGGTCTAGCAGGGTTCCAGGAAGGGAAATTAATGGTGACTAAATTTCACCTTAGTCCTGTCCACTCTGACACACATATCCTGCTGCCATGGAAGTGAGACTGGCAGGGGCTTTGAGCACTATTGAATACAAGACACCATGGCAGCTTTATTTACCTTTTTGGTGCTGACATTCAGAACAGAAAGAAGGGTTCTGCTCTTGGAAGGTTTGGGGGGAGGGCAGTAGCGGCTAAGTTAGCTGCCTCTAAAATTATGCCACCCTAGGCAATTGCCTAGCTCACCTAGTGAAAGGGCCAGCCCTGGTTGTGAGGAAAGGTTACTGCTTAGAGTGTTCCGCCCGTCTCAACAATTAGTATATGGTTTCCCCATATTATGCATCAGCAAAACAGGCAGCAGTGCTATTGATTCTGAAAAGGTTGCAAAGCTTGGGAGCAGTAATTCCCATTCCAGCACAGGATCAAGGGACTGAAAGGTATTCCATCTGTTTCGTAGTCCCAAAAAAGGAAGGCTCCTTTCATCCAATATTGGATTTAAAGTGGGTGAACCTCTCGCTCCAGGGTGAACCTCTCGCACCTTTTGCATGGAGACCTTGCACTCTGTGATTTTGCAGTTTGCTTTAGATCTGAAAGAGGTTCATCTTCAGAGTTATCTCAGATTCCATGTTCTCGTGCTTCTTCATCAATTTTGAGCACTCCTGTTTGGTCTTGCCACAGTTCCCCCAGATTTTTTGAAGGGCGTAGTGGTGGTAGCAGTGGCTCTATAAAGAGAGGGAATTTTAGTTTATCCATATCTGGATTACTGGCTTTTCAGGGACAAATTGCAGGTGGAGAGTCAGGAAGCCATTTCTCAAGTCATCCAGTTTCTGCAGTCGTTGAGTTATCGACTTTGGAAAACACAAGTTCTTCCTTCCTGAACACAGGATGGTAAAGATCCAGGCCCATATCTAGGCAACAGCCACAGTTCTGGCTCCAAGAGCCTGGGACTACATGCAAGTGCTCGGCACTGTGGCAGCAATTCTCAAATTTTGTTCCATGGGCCCAGGCACACACACAACTGTTGCAGTTCTCCCTGTTATCTCGCTGGACTCCTCAGACCCAGAGCTCCAAAGTGAGACTTCCATGGATGTTGGAGGCCAAACACAGTCTGGCTCATTGGCTCTCATCATGACACTTGCCAAAGGGAATGGACCTGGAGTTTTCAGAGTGGTTGCTAGTAACAATGAATGTCTGGACCAGGTGGTCAGGGTCAATGGTCTCCAACAGAAGCCTTGTGGTTCATCAATTGTTTGAAAACCTGGGCTGTTCGGTGGAGCCTGCAAATGTTTCTTTCCCTGGTTTGAGGCAGAGCATGGAGAATTTTTCCAGACAATGCCATGGTGGTGGCATATGTCAGTCATCAGGGGGGCTGCACCTCCTTGACCAGGGAAGTGTTTCTCCTATCCGTGGGTTGAATGTCATCTTCTTACCTTGTCAGTGGCTCACTTTGCAGGGTCAGAGAATGTTCAGGCAAGTTTTTTGAGCAGGCAGTCTCTGGATCCGGGAGAGTAGAGGCTCTTTAGACATCCTTCCACTCCATTTGCGAGTGTTGGGGGTGCTGATTTTGGACCTCATGGTGATGCATTGGAATGTCAAGGTCCCTTGGTTTTTCAGTTGGTGCAAGGAATGGGGATCAGAGGGCCTGAATGTTCTACTGCAGTCATGGTCCCAGTAAGGGATACTATGTGTTTCTTCCATGGCCACTTCTAAAGAAAAGTATTGCAAAAGGTTGCAGGCCATCCAGGTCCAGTGATTTTGGTGGCTTCAGAGTGGCCCTGACGGCCGTGGTCAGTGGATCTTATACATCTTGGCTGCAGACCATTTTTCATTTCCTCAGGAGAAAGAGCTTTTTCTGCTGGGGCAGATACTAATGGAAAACTCATATACCTATTGTCTTACGGCTTGGTGCTTGAGAAGGTGCAATTAAGATGAAAGGGTTATGAGGAGGAGGTCATTACTACTCTCTTGCAGGCATGCAAGATGTCAAATTCGCAAGCTTATGTTAGAGTCTGGAGGATCTTCGTCATGATGCACAGTACAGAGAGTTTCTCCCTTTTGAGCCTCAGTGTCTCATATATTATCTTTTTTTGCAGAATGGTCTGTTAAAAGGATTAACTTTAGCTTTGTTGAAGGTTTAAGTGGCAGCTCTAGAGTGTTTTCAGAGCCATTTGGAAGGTTCTTGTGTGTTTTTTGAAGGGGAGACTGATTTGTGACCACCTTTTCAGCCTGTTCTTTCTGCGTGGCATCTGAACTTAGTTCTTTGTGCTCTTAGTTCGGAGCCCATTAAGAGGGCTGCTTTGAAGGACCTTACCTTGAAGGTTGTTTCTCTAGTAGCAATATGTTCAGCTAGGGGGATTTCAGAGCTGTAGGCTTTGTCCTATCGTGAATCCTTTCTATATTTCTTGGAGGCAGGGGTATTTATTCAAACTCTCCCTTCCTTTCTTCCAAAGATGCTATCTCCATTCCACGTTAAGTTGCGAAGTTGCCTTTTTTGTCAGGAGAACTGGGGCAAGATTTTCTGTCATCTTTGCCATTTGGACCTGCAAAGAGCTGTTGTGCTATTTTGAAATGATCCTTGATTTTTGCAGATCAGACAACTTGTTTGTTCTTTTTGGGATGTCAAAAAAGGAGAAACAGCTTCTAAGGCTACTATTGCTCTGTGGATTAAGGAGGCAATAGTTTCTGCCTATATCCTCAAAGGCAGAGTGCCTCCACAGTCATTTCAAGCACATTTTACTAGGGGGGTTATACACCTCCTGGGTTGAGTCTCTTTCAGTTTCAATGGCTGATGTTTGTGTAATAGTGATGTGGTCATCTTTGCATGCCTTCTTTAAGCATTATTGCTTGGATATGTGCACTAAAGATGATGTGGCTCTGGGTAGGAGAATTTAAGGCAGGAGTCTCTTCTTCCCACCTAACCTAGAGGTTACTTTGTTAAATCCCATACATTCTGGACTGGTCTGGTGGACTTAAAGGAAGGAAAAAAATTTGGTCTTACCCAAGAATTTTCTTTCCTTTAGTCCAGCCAGACCAGTCCAGAGGCCCTCTCTGTTTCATCAGATGCTTTAGAAGAGTTTCTTGTTCATATCTTGGGGAGGGAAATACTACCAGTTGTTTTTGACATTTTGTTTCTTGAATTTACAACTCTAGATTCCATCCTTCTGGGAGATGGGAGAAAAGGGGGGTGGTTTAGTTTCATCCTTTTGTTACAGAAATACTGGAAAGCAAGTGGCTGCACAGTGTGTCTTATAGGACAGTGCCAACGGGTCTGTTTTCATCTGCTGGCTGACGAGCACACCCCATTCTGAACTGGACTGGTCTGGTTGGACTCAAGGAAAAAAAATTAGCAGGTAAGACTATTATTTTTCCTTTATTTTCTTAGGGCCCAAATTTCAGTTTTGTGGTGCTATGCGCTGTGTCGGCGCATAGCCCGCCCTCCTCCCACCTAACCCAGATTTTCCATGCCAGGGTCATATTCAGCCCTGGCATCAAAAATTCAGGTGTCACCGCACAGACAAGAAGCCAGAGGAGTTACCCGTATAGCACCGATTTTCAATACTACATGGTTAGCCCCAGCGCCTTAAAGATTGGTGAGGTTTTCCCACTCCTATCTTTAAGGCACAGAGCGCTAACCATGTAGCATCAAAAATCAGTGCTTCATGGGTAACGCCACGGCCCACCTCCACTTCACCCTGGAACGCCCCCAACATGCCCCAATGCTATGCGGATAGCGTCTGGGCGCGTTAGGGACATATCCGGGATTTTCGAAGGGCACTACCTGTGTAGGTACCCTTCGAAAATCCCAGATAAGGCCTTTACATGGGTAACTAGGAAAGTTAGTTATCTATGTAAAGGCCTTTGAAAATCGGGCCCTTAGTTCCTACTGAAATATATGTGCTTGAATCAGATTTTCAGATTTGTCAGCAATAAGAATTTCCTCTGATTTCTTTCTGTTCTCTTGTAGCCGACCCTGGAGGTGTCTGTATCTGTTCCTGAGCCTCTGCTTCCTGAGACATATCTCTCAAATGGTAACCTATTGAAGATTACAGTTGAGGCTGCCTATTCTGTTCCAGAATCATGGGGCCTCACAGGACCTCAACACAACTATGTGGTTAGCCTTCAGGTGCCAGTGATTGGAGAGGTAAGTTTAACAGTTAAGGGATTCATCTCTTAGATTTGTGGAGAAGGAGGTTCTTTGTATAAGATAAAGATATTCATATATGTGTACAGGCTTATGTGTTTGTTTACCGTGTCTCTATTTGTATACTGTGCATTTGTTCCTTGTCTCCCTGTTTGTTCGCATGACCCAAGTCAATGCTTTCTCTGGTTGATAAAGGGGATGAAGTCAGCCACACAAGTCTCTGTGAACTTTGTGCCAGCTATAAATCCATATGACTTGTGGTCAGTGAGTGTGTAGTTAAATTATGTGTTCATAAGCCTTGAGTCTGTAAATATCTGAATGTAAGCTATGACCCAATGGTTGCGAAGTATGAGCTTCCACATATGAGTCATTTGACTATGAGTTAAAAGTCTGTGTGTGGAAACTTGGAATCTCTGCATATGGATTGTGAATCTCTATCAACAAGTCAATATAGAGCCATGGTGGTTGGCTAAAAAAATCCAGATATTCAAAGTCGGTATCCAGATAGTAGCTGGTGCTGAATATCCAGATTTTCAGTGCCACTGTAGGACAGCCTTTTTTTTTATCCTAAGTTATGCAGATAGTTATCCAGATAGCGCCACTCGCCCCTGCTCTTCCCATAGACTGTCCCAACAATATCTACATAGTGCATCTGAAGATCCTGGTCAACAGTAAGTGCTGCCACCCAGTTAAGTGCCACTGAATATTGACCCATTCTCCAGGACCAAGCAGGAAGTCAGTCCTCACTTATGGGTGACGTCGGCGCCGACGGAGCCCTCGCGGAGCAATTTTCCCCAGCTTTCAAAGAAAGCCTTTGGGAATTGCAGCGCGCATGCGCGGTCCTCTTCCCGCCCAAGGGTGCCATCTTAGCCAGTCTTCTTTTTTCCGCGGAGCCCTACAGACGTACCCGTCGTGTCCCCGCGAAAAAGTTGATTTTTATTCATAATTACTCTTTTTTCCTTCGGTTCGACGCCGGTCTTTTTCCCGCCCGGACTCGCGACGCCGGTCACGAGTCCTCTTCTTCTTTTTCGGTTTTTCTGACTTAGTCAGTTTTCGTTTCGGTTTTTCCCTGGCAGCCCGGTCCTTTGACCTCGCCGGGACCCTTTTTCCCCCGATGGCTGCCAGTGGTTTCAAGCGGTGTGGTCAGTGTGACCGAAATATGTCACTAACTGACACACACGACAATTGCCTCCGCTGCCTGGGCCCGGATCATGAAGAAATGATCTGTGGGCCTTGTGGCAAACTTTCCTCCAAAGCGTTGAGAAGTCGGCGGCATCAGCGGGATAGAATCTTCGCTGACCCCAGCCGTACCCGGACCTCGTCGGAGGCCTCCGCGTCCAGGGGTTCCAGCTCGGACCGTCGCCGGAGTTCCTCTGACAGGGGCTCTCCCTCCGGGGACCATCGACGGAAGGTGAAACCCGCGAGGGCGGCGTCGGTGGACGCTCCTGGCTCCGCGAGGGCCAGGTCGCATAGCCCCGATAGCCGCCCCGGGTCCTTGGAGAAGGAGCACCTCACGAAGCGACCTCGCCTGGAGTCGGAGCTGCCTGCTCGGGTAAGTCCTGTGGTCCTTCTGGACTCGCCTCCGCGACAGCCGACGTCGGGCCCGACGCCGTCGGGGCCCGAGTCGGGGGCTGCTGGGTCACCTGAGCTCGGACTCAGGTTGACGGCCTTGGAGAGCAGACTGTCTGCCTTCATGGACCAGCAG
Organism: Ichthyophis bannanicus; assembly: GCA_033557465.1. NCBI lineage: Eukaryota > Metazoa > Chordata > Amphibia > Gymnophiona > Ichthyophiidae > Ichthyophis > Ichthyophis bannanicus. Next base: position 176,782,331 of record CM066044.1, read on the forward strand.
CGGGCACTGCTCGCTGGCTTCGCTGGCGCCGCTGCCCCGACCGCCGGGACGTCGACGTCTAAGTTGACCCCGGAGACCGAGCCGATCCTCGAGTCGATGCGAACTCGAGTCGATCCTCGGTCGAGGTCACCCTCGGCCTCCCGTTCGGGACCGAGGTCGCCGACGCCGACTCCCTCGGCGTCGGGGCGGCAGGCGCCGCGCCCTGCCCGGGCCGACCCCACCGAGTCCTCGTCGGAGTCGGTCTGGGAGTCTGAAGAGGATGAGTCGCCTGATTCTTTTCGGACTCGGTGTGTCCCCTCGGACTCACCTGAGTCCGAACCTCGGAAGCAGTCCCCCCCGGAGGATGCCCGGTTCTCGGACTTCGTCAGGGATATGGCCAAGGCTTTGGCCTTCCCTGCGGACCCCGAGGAGGAGCCTCGAGCCGAAGAGCTCGACGCCCTCCAGTATGACTCTCCCGCCAGGGAACACTTTACTGTGCCGGTTCCTCCCATGCTGGAACGACTACTCTTCCGCATGTGGGAGAGTCCGGCCACCTCGCCGGTCCTGAGCAAGCGGGTCAATTCTATTTATCGAGTCCGCAAGAGCCCTGGCTTCCAAAAAGCACAGCTACCACACCATTCCATGGTAGTGGAATCGGCCATGCATCGTCTTAAGAGCCAGAAGATGCACTCCTCGGTGCCTCCTGGCAGGGAGGCCCGTAACCTGGATGGCCTTGGTAAGAAGTGTTTCCAGGGCTCTATGCTCGCATGTCGTGTCCAGACCTACCAGCTGTACATGGGCATGTATCTCCGAGACCTGGCTAAAGAGCTAGCCGGCTTCTCCGCTGGTTTGTCCGAGGAACCCTTGCGGAGGTTCCTGGCCTTGTCCACTGGCATTCGGGAATGCTCAAAATTCATGTCCCGAGCAGCCTATGATGGCTTTGAAGCATCGGCTCGAGTGGCCGCAGCCGGCATCGGTGCCCGCCGACAGGCTTGGCTTCAGTCGTCTGACCTTGAGCCCTGGGTGCAGGACAAGTTGGTCGATGTCCCTTGCCGAGGAGAAAACCTCTTTGGCAAGCCCATGGCTGATAAGGCTGCACAAATTGAGACGGAGACTCTCACCAGGACTAGGCTTTCTAGGAAGACCTCCGCCCCTTCCCAGAAAAAGAAGGGCTCGGGAAAGAAGTCCTTTTACCCGAGGAAGGCGGCTGCCTACAAACAGTACCCCCACTATCAGGCCCCTGCAGCTCCCCAACAGGGCCAGCAGGCCAAGGGACGGGGTAACGGGTCCCGTAGGCAGCAAGCCCCCAAGCCTGCACCACCAGCCCCTGCTCCGCAGGGTGGCGGTTTTTGACTCATTAAGCATAGCCTCTCCCCCCCCGCTGGTTCCTCCCAGCACCGGAGGCCGGCTGGTTCACTTCGCCCACAGGTGGTCCAGCATCACCTCAGATGCCTGGGTGCTTCAGGTCGTGCGAGAAGGCTATCTTCTCCACTTCCACCAGGTCCCTCCCTCCTATTTTCCGGGAGAACCTCCACGACCCCCTCTGCACAGGGAATTACTCCTTCAGGAGTTAGCAGGTCTTATACAGGAACAAGCGGTGGAACCGGTGCCCCACCACCTGAAAGGTCAAGGCTTTTATTCCAGGTATTTTCTAATACCAAAAAGAACAGGAGGCCTCAGACCCATCCTGGACTTGCGCAACCTCAACAAGTTCCTCGTGCGGGAGAAGTTCAAGATGCTTACCCTTGGAATCCTTCTGCCCTACCTCCAGCAGGGAGATTGGCTATGCTCCTTGGATCTAAAGGATGCCTACACGCACATCCTCATCCACCCAAGCCACCGCCAATACCTAAGGTTTGTGGTGGCAGGAAATCATTACCAGTACAGAGTACTGCCCTTTGGCCTGTCCTCCGCACCGCGAGTCTTCACAAAATGTCTCGCGGTGGTGGCGGCCCATCTCAGGCTTCACGGCCTCTATGTCTTTCCGTACCTTGACGACTGGCTCATCAGAGCGGCGTCCGCTCTGGAGGTCACCAACGCCACGCGCCGCACGGTGACTCTTCTGCAGCACTTGGGCTTTGTCATAAACTTCGCAAAGTCCACTTTGCTCCCCTCACAGGATCTCGAGTTCATCGGCGCAAGGCTGCACACTCCTCAGGCACGAGCGTACCTGCCGCTCGACAGGGCTCAACGGCTCATGGACCTAGCCGACCGTTTTCGCAGCCAGCCCCTGGTCTCCGCCAGGCGCTTCCTGAGACTACTCGGCCATATGGCTTCCACCGTCCATGTGACCCCCAATGCCCGCCTGAATATGCGGCCTGCTCAATGGTGTCTCCGCCAGCAGTGGCGACAAGCCACAGGCGGCCTAGCAGACCTAGTGCGCGTCTCCGAGCCGCTGCTCTCGTCTCTCCGGTGGTGGCTTCAGCGGCCGAACCTGATATTCGGCATGCCTTTCCAGTCACCTCAGCCGGCCCGGGTGCTGACAACAGATGCATCCCTCCTGGGCTGGGGAGCGCATTGCCAAGGGGCACGTACTCAGGGCCTCTGGACCACGTGGGAGTCTGCTCAGCAGATCAACTTCCTGGAGCTCAGGGCGATCCGCCTGGCTCTCAAAGCCTTCTCCCACCTGACTTCTCACCAGTCCGTCCTTGTCCAGACGGACAATCAAGTTGCCATGTTCTACGTGAACAAGCAGGGGGGCACGGGCTCCTTCCTCCTCTGCCGGGAGGCACAGAAGCTCTGCTCTTGGGCCGTCAGTCACGGCATTCTCCTCAAGGCAGTTTATCTCCCAGGCCAAGAAAATTGCCTGGCGGACAAACTCAGCAGGATCCTCCAGCCACACGAGTGGCGTCTGGATCCCTTGGTAGTTCAGAAGCTCTTTCTAAAGTGGGGCCTCCCCACGGTGGATCTCTTTGCCAGTCCTCACAACCGGCAACTTCCTCGCTTCTGCTCTCGTCAGCCACACCCCCTTCGGGTTGCGGCGGACGCTTTTCTACTCTCATGGTCGGGGAGCCTTCTGTACGCTTTCCCTCCCATCCCGCTAGTCTCTCGGACTCTTTTCAAGGTTCTCCGAGACAAAGCCTTCATGATCCTGGTGGCCCCTCGCTGGCCCAGACAGCCGTGGTTTCCGCTCCTGCTGCAATTAGCGGTGGAGGATCCATTCCCTCTGGGTGTACAACCGGATCTCCTCACTCAGGATCAGGGGTCTCTGCTACACCCCAACCTCAGGTCTCTCAACCTAATGGCCTGGCTGCTGAGAGGGTAGTCCTTGCTCCCCTTCTCCTGCCGACAGAGGTGGAGGAGGTCGTCCTAGCTTCGCGACGACCTTCTACCCGCAAATGCTACGCCCTTAAATGGCGTCGTTTTTCCGTTTGGTGTACCCGACAGTCTCAGGATCCCTTCTCCTGCCCGGTGTCGGTGGTCTTGCAGTACTTGCTCTACCTCTCTAATCTGGGACTTAAGTCCAACTCCGTCAAAGTTCACCTCAGTGCTCTTTCAGCACATCATGTGCCGGTGGACGGCAGACCTCTCTCCAACGACCCTCTCGTAGCGAGGTTTCTTCGAAGTCTCCTTCTACTTAAACCACCTCTGCGCCCACCAGCGCCTGACTGGGACCTGAATGTGGTTTTACAGCGGATCACCTGTCCGCCTTTTGAACCTATGGCTACCTGTTCTCTCCGTTTTCTTTCGTGGAAAACACTGTTCTTGATAGCCCTCACTTCCGCTAGACGCGTAAGTGAATTGCAGGCCCTCGTGTCTGATCCCCCTTACACTCGGTTCTACAAAAATAGGGTAGTCCTACGGACTCACCCAAAATTTCTTCCAAAAGTGGTCTCCCCCTTTCACATCAATCAGGAGGTGGTACTTCCAACCTTCTTTCCCAGACCGCACTCCAGCCGAGCTGAAACGGTCCTCCATACCCTGGACTGTAGAAGGGCTTTGAACTTCTACCTTGACCGTACGCGGGAGCACCGTAAAGCTGCTCAGCTTTTTGTGTCTTTTGACCCCAATAAATTGGGACTCCCGGTCTCCAAGCGTACTCTGTCCATCTGGGTTGCGGACTGTATCTCTTGGGCTTATGGGGCAGCCGGACTCTCCTTGGAAGGTCGAGTCACGGCTCACTGCGTTCGGGCAAAGGCTACGTCAGTGGCTTACCTCCGCTCTGTTCCGCTGGCAGACATCTGCCGGGCCGCTACTTGGTCTTCGAGCCAGACTTTTGCGGTCCATTACTGTCTCGAGAGGGAGTCCCGCAGGGACAGTGCTTTCGGACAGGCAGTCCTCCGTAATCTCTTCGAGGTCTGAGCAACTCCTACCCTCCATCCCGGATGTGGGCTACCGGTGGGTAATAATTCAGCGAAGATTCTTTCCTTCTGTGCTGCTGAGCTAGAGGGAGCTCATTTTTGTGCTTAGGGTCTCCGGTAGCCTTGAGCTTGGGAGTCCCATAAGTGAGGACTGACTTCCTGCTTGGTCCTGGAGAAAGCGTAGTTACTCACCTGTAACAGGTGTTCTCCAGGAGCAGCAGGAATCAGTCCTCACTACCCTCCCTCCTCCCTTTGGAGTTGCACTCATCTGCTTAAGTTCTTTTTTTGCAAATTTTTATGCTGTCTTTTTTAGCTATGTCATCTGACTGGCTAAGATGGCACCCTTGGGCGGGAAGAGGACCGCGCATGCGCGCTGCAATTCCCAAAGGCTTTCTTTGAAAGCTGGGGAAAATTGCTCCGCGAGGGCTCCGTCGGCGCCGACGTCACCCATAAGTGAGGACTGATTCCTGCTGCTCCTGGAGAACACCTGTTACAGGTGAGTAACTACGCTTATAAGTCTGTACTTGTGCAGCTTTTGGAAGAAGAAAAACAGCCAATAGGTTCACAAATCAGATTTCTGTTTAAAATAGATGTGTGTCTATGTTTGAGAGGGTATTATGTGGATACTGTCCAGTTCCTAATATTAACACATGCCTTTGTTTTTCTTTTTGGTTCCTGTGTCCATGTTTCTCAACATCCCTATTGAGATTTGTCTTTGATCTTATTCCTTTGGTGTTTATGTTTTTAGAAAGAAAGTCCTCTGGTGTTTACAAATGGGGTTCTGAAGAGTGGAGGTGAAAAAGAACCATTCCCTAGGCAAAAGAAATGGCCCACTGGTAAATTCCTAGTACCAGGAGCCCATTACATCCCAGATACCTTAATCGTGGGTGGCCCCTATGAGGAAGAAAATGGAGAGCTCAACCATGAAGAGGTGAGAGGAAAACATGGGATCAGAGGACATTATAGCATCATCATGAGTGGGACAGAGAGAAACATACTATGATAGAGTTGCTGTGACACAGGGAGGGGGAGTTTGGAATGAGAAGCTGGCATATGGACCAGAGCCCTATATAACTTGGCACTGTTTATCTGCGTCTTTTCTGAGGACCAATATCTAAATGCTCAGCAGAAAACAAGAATGAAAGAGCTCAGAGTGGAGGAGTAGCCTAGTGGTTAGGGGTAGCAGACTGGGACAAGAAAGACCAGGGTTCAAATCCTACTGACAATCCTTGTGGCCTTGGGCAAATTACTTAATCCTCCATTGCCTCAGGTATAAACTTAGATTGTGAGCCCTCCAGGGACAGGGAAATTCCTAGAGTACCTGAATGTAACTCACCTTGAACTAGTGGAAAGATGTGAGGTAAATATATACAAACAAACTTCCGACACTCGTGTATTTACTAACTTTGCAAAGTAAAAGTGATTTCACTTTCAAATTTGCCAAAGGAACAAAGTACCTGCAAACATTTGCATATGCTCTTTCTATGGAAAGTCACATGTGTAGAGTTGAAATTGAATCTACCTATATTATTTCCCTCATATTTCTTTATTTAGCAACTTTTTTTATATTGCTGTATCTACTAGTCACAGCAGTTTACATGCTTCACATGATCTAAGCAAGCTCCAGGAATGCAAATAAAAGTAGGCATGTTGTGGAACAACACACGTCTATTTAGCTACAGTTTTCAGAGGCCAGTTTACTGGGTAACAAAATACATCCACATAAATGGATTTGGAAACTGTCCTGCCCATATGACATTTTTTAAGAAATACTGTACTTTGAGAAATGGAGGTGTCATTTGAGTAGGGATAAAATGCAGTCTTAAGATAGTCTGTCATGTAAATCTGTCTTTATTAAAGTATATGTCACCATGCGGGTTAAAGTTAAAGGAGCTCAATAATAGACCATGAAAACTGACTATTTCAAATGGTGTTGAATACGTCCTCAGGGATCTTAGCTTCTAGAGCACAGAAGATCCTGGATCCGATATTCAAAAAAAGCTGAGGTACTTAACTTAAATTCATAAGTCAGAATCCTAAATTCCTTATTGTTTCTCCGGGCCAGTCCAGGGAACGGTAGGGTTGTCAATCCCCTTCAGCAGCTGAGGACTGAAAAACTTAAAGTTTTGCTGACTGTTTAAGACACTCCCCCTCGTGTCAGTACTCTAGTCTTTCAGTCCTCAGCAGCTGAACTGGACGTCGAAGCTGATCTTCTCCCTCAAGTTTATTGTTAGACTTTGTTTCTTTCACTAGCATTCAGCAGCAGTTTAGCTCTAGCTGAGCTATTTAAACTGCTGTATTTCCCTGGCATAATAAAAAAAAAAAAAAAAAAGGTTATTATCAGGTAACGGAATCGGACCTGAGCTGTGTTGAACAGCAGCGGGAAGGACAGAGCCTGTCTTTCTTCCGGTCCTTGACGGCTGCAGAGACGGTTTTGTTGGAGCTGGGAGCCCTGGTTACCACCCCTCTGCGCCGGTCAGCCGCGAGTTCCTTAGTCCCACTGGCAGCGGGGGAGCGGGAACGCAGCAGAGCAGCCCTGCACTCAGGTGGGTGTATTAGCTGTGAGTGGAGCTCTGGTGCGGTTCGCGGGCTGCGTGCGTGGCACCGTACGGCTAGGGGAGACCGGCATGAAGCGGAAGGTGCGCCTTCAGCGTTCTTTTTTTGGGTACTGCGTGTGCGGTGGAAGCCAGGGAGCGGCTTCTGAAGCGGCGGTTCTTGCTTGCTTTCATGGAATGGAAGCCTTTAAACGACGCAGAGAGACCGCTGATCTCTGCTGAAATGGTGGGAACGTCGGCCATTTTGGGGGAGCCCGCCGGTCTTCCTGCGGCACATCATAAACAGGGCAAAAGAAAAGCGAAATCAGATAGGGGCTCTGCTTCTGCTTCTGCTTCTGCTAGTAAGCTGGCAAAGACGGCTCCTGCGATTCAGGAGGATTTGAAGGCCTTATTTTCTCCCGATTTTATCTTGGCCTTGCATAAGGCTTATTTGTTAAAATCCTCACAGGCGACCAGTGGCTCCCCAAGTTCCCAGCTCTTGGATATGGGCTCCACTAGCTCGGGGTGGATGGACCCAGGTGAGGGGTCTTCCCAACAGCTGCAAGGTACCGGATCACGCATGGAGAGCTGCGAACCTCATTTCTCAGTCCTTCAAGGGATGGAGGAAGGAGAAATTCTTTCAGAGGCAGCTTTTGACCCTTGGACTGGGGAGCTCGAAGAGGGCGAGCCTGCTCCGGGCGAAGACCCTAATGTCTTTAGGATTTTTCGCAAGGAGGAGTTGGGAGCGCTAATCTCGCAGTCGCTGGCGACCTTAAATCTGCCGTTGCCTACAGTGTCGCAAGACCCTCTGGAAGATCCTTTATTACAGGGGTTCAAAGCAGAGCAGAAGTGTTTTCCGGTGCACCGCGTAATCAAGCAGATGATAGAGTCAGAGTGGGAGTTCCCCGAGGCGACTCTGAGGGGTAGTCGCGCCTTGGGTCGTCTCTACCCGGTCCCACAGGAAGAGAGGGAGTTGTTGAAGATGCCTAAGGTGGATGCCTTGGTGGCTGCAGTGACCAAAAAGACCACTATTCCAGTGGAAGGTGGAGCGGCACTTAAGGATCTGAAGGATCGCAAGCTCGAGGCTCTACTGAAGCAGGCCTTTGATGCTAGTGCGCTTGCCCTACAGGCGTCCGTTTGTGGAGCCTATGTGTCGAGAGCTTCAATTCGTTGGCTCCAAGGGGATTCCGCTGCAGATGCAGGGGAAGCTGCGGCCGCTGAGGGTGCTAAGTTGGAATCAGCGGCTGCTTACCTAGTGGATGCCTTCTATGATATGGTTAGAATCTCAGCGAAGTCCATGGCGTCGCTGATAGCGGCTAGGCGTTTCCTGTGGCTGCGGAATTGGGCAGTGGACGCTTCTTCTAAGTCACGGCTCGGTAAGCTGCCTTATAAGGGTAAGCTGCTCTTTGGGGAGGCCTTGGAAAAGATTGTTAAGGATCTCGGGGACTCCAAGGGGGGTCGGTTGCCGGAGGATCGGCCCAAGGTTCCCAAAGCGGGATCGGTACAACGTGGGCAAGGTAGAGAGGCTCGAAGATTTCGAGGAGCACGCTTTGCTTCTTATTCCAGAGGTCGCTTTGGTGCTAGAGGTCAGTCCTTTCGAGGTGCTAGAGGGTTCAGCAGACCTTATTTCAACGCCCAGCAGGGCACTCCTAAAAAGGTGCAATGAAGGTCAGCTGGCCCAGGCGGAAATTCCCGTGGGAGGCCGTGTGCGGGAATTTCTTGCAGCCTGGGCCGCAATCACTACCGACAAATGGGTACTAGAAATTATTCGAGACGGCTATGCGCTGGAGTTCGCTCACCAGTTGGGGGACGCCTTCGTGGCTTCGCTGTGTGGTCCGGGGCCAAAGAGACAAGCCATAGAGACCACGCTGGGCCGTCTGTTACGGCTGCAGGCGGTCGTGACAGTTCCCCCCGACCAATACGGATTAGGTCGATACTCGATTTATTTTGTGGTTCCCAAAAAGGAGGGATCCTTTCGACCAATTCTCGACCTCAAGCACGTGAATCGCGTGTTAAGACTGCCTCTTTTTCGGATGGAGATGCTGCGAGCGGTTATATGAGCAGTGCACCCGGGAGAGCTGCTCTCGGCTATAGATCTCACAGAAGCCTACTTGCACATTCCGATCAGAGAGGATCATCAGCAGTTTTTGAGGTTTGTCGTGCCTATGGGGCATTTTCAGTTCCGAGCCCTGCCCTTTGGTCTGGCAATGGTGCCGCGGACCTTCACGAAGGTTATGGTGGTAGTGGCGGCGGCGTTGCGAAAGGAAGGGATAAGGGTCCATCCTTACCTGGACGACTGGTTGATCAGGGCCGGGTCCTGGGAGGACGCTCTTACGGCAACTTCTTGGGTTGTTCAGGTGCTGGAACAACTCGGGTGGGTGATAAACCGTGCCAAGAGTCATCTACAGCCAGTGCGGCGGCTTGTTTACCTCGTAGCGTTGTTCGACACGGAAGTGGGCTCCGTATTCCTTCCCAAGGCCAGGGTAGAGAAGATCTTGGCTCAGGTGCGAGCGTTCTTGCGGCTAGAAGCTCCTTCAGCCTGGAGGTATCTTCAGCTCTTGGGGTCCATGGCGGCAGCCTTGGATCTCGTGCCATGGGCAAGAGCGCGCATGCATCCACTGCAGCGGGCCTTGCTGTCCAGATGGTCGCCGCAACGTCATCCGCTCACGCAGAAATTATTATGTCCGGAGTTGGTCCGCAGCAGTCTGCTTTGGTGGTTGGATGCGAGTCATCTTCGGGCAGGGATTCCTTTGCGGGATCCGGACTGGATACTAGTGACGACAGACGCCAGCCTGTCAGGCTGGGGGGCTCATTGCCAGGTTCAGGTAGCACAGGGACTCTGGTCCGCGGAGGAAAGCTCATGGTCCATCAATCGGTTGGAGCTCAGGGCGGTGCGTCTGGCACTCCAGCACTTTGAGTTCTTGCTCAAGGGGAAAGCGGTTCGGGTTTTCTCTGACAATTTGGTCACGGTGTCCTATATCAATCGGCAGGGGGGAACTGGCAGTGTACCCCTGTTGGAAGAGAGCCAGGAGTTGATGCTCTGGGCGGAGTCGCAACTGTTAGTGTTGTCGGCTGCTCATGTCGCAGGGAAGGACAATGTGCTGGCCGATTTTTCTCAGTCGCAATGTTCTCGATCCCGGGGAGTGGGAACTCAACACGGCGGTGTTTCACGACATCACAGAGCACTGGGGGCAGCCGGTGATGGATCTCATGGCTACACTACACAATGCCAAGGCGCCTCGATTTTTCAGTCGACGCAGGGAACACATGTCCGAGGGTCTGGATGATTTGGTCCAGCCTTGGCCGGCGGGCCAACTGCTGTATGTGTTTCCTCCTTGGCCGATGATCGGTCGGGTGGTTCAGCGGATATCAGTGCATGCCGGGAAGGTGATTCTCATAGCTCCGGATTGGCCCAGGCGGCCTTGGTACACGGACCTGGTGCGGCTCTTGATAGATGCTCCTTGGCAGCTGCCCGATCGGATGAATCTGCTGGCCCAAGGTCCCATGCTGATGCCGCAGGTCAGTCGCTTCTTGCTTACGGCTTGGCTCTTGAAGGGGACAGGCTGAGAAGGAAAGGCTATCCCGAGTCGGTTTTTGGCCACTGTGCTGCAGTCAGAAAAGAGATCGTCTTCGCTAGCGTACGTCAGAGTCTGGAGAGTTTTTGAGACTTGGTGTGCTCGGCGGCATGTTAGGCCTTTAAAGGCGGCTTTGCCAGAGCTGCTATTTTTTCTGCAGACCGGTCTGGAAAAGGGGTTAGCATACAGCACTCTCAAGGTTCATTTGGCGGCTCTGTCTTGTTACAGGGGATCTGTGCAGGGTCGCAACTTGGCAGCTCATGTGGATGTGCAGCGCTTCTTTCGAGCGGCCAAGCTCATCCAGCCTCCGGTGCGGAAGGTGGTGCCGCTGTGGGATTTGAACATTGTTCTGGAAGCCTTAACGAAACCGCCCTTTGAGCCGGCGTCGTCCGTAAGTTTGAGGGAACTGTCGTGGAAAACTGCATTCCTGGTGGCGTTGTGTTCAGCGAGGAGGATTTCGGATTTGCAGGCACTCTCGTGCCGGGAGCCGTATCTTCAATTTTTGCCAGAAAAGGTGGTTTTGCGGACGGTACCCTCATTTCTTCCGAAGGTGGTGTCATCTTTTCATGTAAATCAGACGGTGGTGTTGCCTGTTTTTTCCGATCTCTCGGGCTCTCCAATGGATCGCTCTTTGAAGAAGTTGGATCTAGGGCGCTTTTTGCGGAGGTATCTCAAGGCCACTACATCATTTCGCAAGTCCGATAGGTTATTCGTAATTTTTGCAGATCCCAGCAAAGGTAAGGCGGCTACGAAAGCTTCCATTACTCGCTGGGTGAAGCAGGCGATAGGGGCGGCGTATGTGGCCGCGGGGCAGTCGCCTCCGGAGGGTGTCAAGACTCATTCCACGTGAAGCCAAGCGGCGTCTTGGGCAGAGTTTGCGTTGGTACCTCGGTGGAGATTTGTAGGGCCGCAACTTGGTCCTCGCTGCATACCTTTGCTAAACACTATAGGCTGGATGTTCACGCCAGAGAGGATGCTAGGTTTGGGGCCTCGGCCGTGGTGGCGGGGCTTGCGGGTCCCTCCCATGTTTAGGTACTGCTTTGGTACTGCCCTTCCGTTCCCTGGACTGGCCCAGAGAAACGATAAGGAAGATGAAATTAGACCTTACCTGCTAATTATCTTTCCTTGGGTTCTCTCCGGGCCAGTCCAGGGCCCAACCGAGCTTTTTAGTGGACTTCGGTTCCGCAGTCTGTGCATCTACCTGGGTGCAGCGACATTTTCGGATGCTTAACAGAAAAAATAAAAAAAAGAATAGAAGGAGATAAAGAGAAAATGAGTATGCTACAGCAGGCCAATTCCAAATCTTTGTCAAACCTATTTCAGAGGGTCACATGGGTTTCGCATGTGCGCGCCTCTGCTGGGGAAGTATGCAGTTTTGGTAGCATTTTGGTTTCATTTGTTGAGTTTGGTTACTAGTTGTAGGTGGAGCTGCTTTGGCAAGAGAAGACTGGAATACTGACACGAGGGGGAGTGGCTTAAGCAGTCAGCAAATCTTTTTCAGTCCTCAGCTGCTGAAGGGGATTGACAACCCTACCGTTCCCTGGACTGGCCCGGAGAGAACTCAAGTAAAGACAATTAGCTGGTAAGGTCTAATTTCATCTTGGTGGCCTATTTTCAGCCAAATTTTCGAGTCTTTCAGTTGAAAAGTCATCTTAATGTAGGAGCATAAAGGTTGTGGGTCCAGTTTTCAGAAGGGCTGATATGTAAATCTTAGCAGTATTCGGATAGTAGCTGCCACAGACATTCCAGGATTGGACGCTGCTCTCTGGATAAGTAGATGATCCAAACGTTGAGGTCACAGATTCTGTAATTGCTCAGGAAGCAAAGACCCATAGCCTGTGATTACCTGCATGTCCTAGGAGCAATGGTACACATTGAAAAATAGCAGGAGCAATCAAGGGCGGCTCAAGGCAGTCTGCTGCCTGAGGCGAAGAATGAGATGGCGCCCCCCCCCCCCCACCACCTTAGAGGGGGGCGGGGCTTTTTCAGAAATCCAATCAGAGACTGAACCAAATCAAAAAGCCGATTAGATTATATGGAGGAAATGCAAGATGTTTGCACACAGGGCCGTATAGAACTGCAATCGCGCCTTGTGTGACTTGCAACTCGGATGCACGCCCCCCTCTCCCCCCATATCTCTATCCAGCGCTGCCTGCTCTTTCCCTGCTGCCGCCGCCCTCTGTTTTTTTCACGGCGGCGCTGGCAGCAGGGAAAGAGCAGGCAGCGCTGGATGGAGGTATGGGGGGGAGGAGGAGGGGGCATGCACCCAATCTGAAAGGCGCCGGCACTCTAAGCAGATCTGTCCCTCCCTGCTCTGACATCGTGTCGGAGGAGGGAGGGACCAGACCTGCTTAAAGTGCTGCGAAAAGGCTTTGGGGCGCATTTTAACTGCCTGCAATTGTCCTGCCAGCGGCAGCAGGGCAACAGCAGACAGCCAAAATGCGCCCCCCCCCCCCCCCCAGCCTTTGTGCCCTGTGCGGCTGCACTGCTTGCACAGGGCTAGGTACAGTCCTGTTTGCACACCAAGGAACTAAAAGACAGCAAGAATCAATAGCACAGTTTATAAAACTAAATTATAACCCATTTTTATTTTGTTATAAACTGCGTTATGGTTCTCCTTTTTTCTTTTTCAACATATATTTTGCATCCACAGTAGGTGCAGAGCAGAACCAGGACATTCACCCACAGAATTCAATATTTCAAAAAAACAAATCTGATTCTGATCATCTCACTAACAACAACAACAATCACTATTCTCCAGTACCAGGCATATTGTGAACTAATAAAAAACCCTACAACAAAAAGCAAACCTACCATACCATACCATATCAGCACAAACGTCCAAAAGTCACATAAGGAGCCCATCAAAAAAAAGCGTCACTGTAAATACTACAGTGGGCCCTGGAACATCCATACACCTATTTGAAAAGCTGAACAAGTCAAATTACTACAGTATAGTATAGATCTTTATATACAAACTGCATGTTAACAGAACACCTGACCTCAGTCACACACGCACAACATCGACTCTCACCAAGTACAGAATAAGCAACCACAATCTAAAATAAAAATATGTAGACAAAATTTAAACTGAGACCCCAAGAAGCCAGAGTCCACATGCAGTGCAACATCAGATAAATAAGAGATGCAGTTCCCCAATATTGTGTAAAATATAAAAATAGCACAAAGTCCAATCGCCAAAATTAAATAAAATTATTTTTTCTACCTTTGTTGTCTGACCATTTTATTCTCTGATCATGCTGGTCCCGATCTGAGGCTTCTGCTTTCCTGTCTTCTCTTAACTCTCTTTCTGTGGTCTATGGTCCATGGTCCATCTGCCATTTCTTATCTCTTTTTTTTGTTTTCTTCACTTCCTTCCATCAGCCCATTTCCAGTTCCAGTAACCCTCCCCAGTATCAGTCCCCTTTCCAGTCCTCCCCTCCCAGTACCTTCCATTGTCAACCACCTTGCATTCCCATGACTGCCACTTGTGTCCATTCACTTCCAGCCCCCTCCTTTCCCACTGTCCAGCCCCTTCTAGTCCAAATACCATCCCAGGTATCAGCTCAGGTTCACTCTCAGTGCCACCCCCCAGTCAGCTCCCTTCCAGTCGCCCTACCCTCTGGCCATCTCCCTTCCAGTGCCATTCACATGTCAGATCCCTTCCAGCCTCCTCCCTATTACTCAGCTACCTACCACTCCCGTCCCCGTGTCAGCTCCCTTCCAGTCCCCCTTCGGTACATTCCAGGTGTCAGCTTCTTTCCAGCCCCCTCCTTCCCTTCCTGCCTCATCCTTCCCCTGGCAGACCCTCTCAGTATCTGCTCCCTTCCAGTCCTATTCTACCATCCCCCCGCATCAGCCCATTTGTAGCCCTAGCCCCTAGTTTTCTTCCAGGGCCAGCAGCACTCTCCTCCCCTCCCCCATTAGCCCATTTCCTATCCCAGCCCATTTCTAGTCCTATCCCCTTTATCAGCCCACCCCAGTCCTAGACCCCCAATCAGCCCATTACCAGTCGTAACCCTCCAATAAGTCAATTTTCAGTCCTAGCACCCCAATCAGCCCATTTCCTGTCCTAGTCTCCCCCCATAGCCCATTACCAGTCCTAACCCCCCATCAGCCCATCTCCAGTTCTAAACCCCCATCAGTCCATTTCCAGTCCTAGCCCTCCCTCGATAGCCCATTACCAGTCCTAGCCCCCCTCCCGATCAGCCCATTTCCAGTACTAACCCCCCATCAGCCCGTTTCCAGTTCTAACCCCCCATAACCGATTACCAGTTCTAACCCCCCCATCAGCCCATTTCCAGTTCTAACCCCCCCCCCCGATAGCCCATTACCAGTCCTAGCTCCCTCCTGATCAGTCCATTTCCAGTTCTAAACCCCCATCAGTTGATTTCCACTCCTAACCCCCCATCAGCCCATTTCCAGTTATTACCCACCCATAGCACATTACCAGTCCTAGCTCCCCTCCCGATCAGCCCATTTCCAGTACTAACCCCCCATCAGCCCATTTCCAGTTCTAACCCCTCCGTTAGCCCATTACCAGTCCTAGCCCCCTCCTGATCAGTCCATTTCCAGTTCTAAACCCCCATCAGTTGATTTCCACTCCTAACCCCCCCATCAGCCCATTTCCAGTTCTAACCCCCCCCCCATAGCACATTACCAGTCCTAACTCCCCTCCCGATCAGCCCATTTCCAGTACTAACCCCCCATCAGCCCGTTTCCAGTCCTAACCCCCCCATCAGCCCATTTCCAGTTCTAAACCCCCCCCATCAGCCCAGTTCCAGTCCTAGACCCCTCCCCCCCCAAACCAGGGAAATTGAACCAAAAAAACCCACTCTGGGCCTGGCGAAAGAAGCAGCTGCTGGCCTGCTGCTGCCGCTCCAGTGGCGGCGGCGGCGGCAGAATGAGGAGCCCCACGACCGCCCGCCCGCCCTCCCCGGAGAGCCTCCTGTTTTCCCTGGCTCAGCTTTGCAGAGCCGCGGCGAAGGGACAGCATTTCCTTTTCACGCGGCTCCATTAAAGCTGAGCCCGAGGTGCTGATGGGAAACCGGATTTCCTGTTTCCCATCAGTGCCTTGGGCTCAGCTTTAAGAGAGCCGTGGTTAAGGGAAACACTGTCCCTTCGCCGCGGCTCTGCAAAGCTGAGCCGGGGAAACCAGGAGGCTCTCCGGGGGGGGCGGGCGGGCGGCCGCGGGGCTCCTCATTCTGCCGCCGCTGGAGCAGCAGCAGCAGGCCAGCAGCTGCTTCTTTCACCAGGCTCGGAGTGGGGTTTTTTGTTGTTTTTTTGTTCTGAAGGCCGAGTGAGGCGGTGACGGCGGTCTTTTTGGGGGCAATTTTGCCGCCCCCAAAAAGCGGCTGCCTGAGGCCACCGCCTCACTTGGCCTCATTATAGAGCTGCCTATGGGAGCAATGGTGGCAGTATTGGATTTGGTCTCTTGGGCCAGGGCATGCATGAGACCACTCCAGAGGTAGCTGTTGTCTAGTGGTCTCCACAAACTCAGGACATAGGAAGGATCCTTCCCCTGGTAGGAGTAGCCCGAAGCAGTCTCTCTTGGTAGTTGAAGAGGGATCATCTAAGATGCAAGATGGACTTGGAGACTCTGCAGTGGATCCTGGTGACTGTGGATGCCAGTCTTAGCAGATGGGGGGCTCACTTTCTGGGAAGCGTGATGCGGGATCAGTGGTCCAAGAAGAGGCGAGGTTGTCCATCAACAGATTGGAGATGAGAGCATTCAGCTGCCCAAATTGGCCTTTCAGACTAGTGTACAGGACAAAATAGTGAGAGTAATATCAGAAAATGTGATGGTGATGGTGTGTGTGAACCACCAGAGTAGAACCAGGAGTCGGCAAGTGTCAGAAAAGGTCATTCCATTATTGGTATGGGCAGAGTGAAATCTAGTGTGTCCATCGGCAGCTCACATGGTCAGGGCAGTCAGTGTTCAAGCAGATTACCTTTCTGGATCCGAGAGAATGGTATCTAGCAGATGAGTGCACGGTGCGATGCTGGGGCACTTCGCTCATGGACCTCATGGCCATAGATGCAAATGCAAATGCAGCAGTTTTTAGTCGCGGGTGAGAGTGAACCTTGAAAGAGAGAGATGTTCCAGTGCAACCACAGTCTGCTGTATGTATTTCCACCATATTCTCTGATAGGCAGATGATTCAGCAGATAGACAGACACCCAGGATGGAATGGGGTTAGAGGCATTGGATTGACCATGGAGGACGTGCTGTGGGG
This sequence comes from Ichthyophis bannanicus, assembly GCA_033557465.1. Lineage (NCBI taxonomy): Eukaryota > Metazoa > Chordata > Amphibia > Gymnophiona > Ichthyophiidae > Ichthyophis > Ichthyophis bannanicus. Next base: position 176,798,956 of record CM066044.1, read on the forward strand.
ACATAGTGAGACTTCTGGTGTCCTTTCCAGATATTTCCAATATCCTGTGGTAAGTGTGATCTTGATGGAGGACAATCTAGCCAACTCGGATATGGCCCAGCATTGAATATCTGGGTTTAGAGTTCCATGGCAGTGGCCAGCTACATTTGATCAACTAGCTGCTGCCGCTGAATATCGGGCCCATAAGATTTGCCATACTGGGTCAGACCAATGGTCTATCGTGCCCAGTATCCTATTTCCAACAGTGGCCAAGGCAGACCACAATTATCTGGCAGGATCCCAAAAGGGAGACAGATTCCATACTGCTAATCACAGGGTTAAACAATGGATTTCCCCCAGTACACTGTAATAATGTTTTATAGACTTTCTCCTCTAGTAACTTGTCCAACCCTTTTTTGTTTGTTTTTTTCCCCCATAACAAGAATTAGAAAAGAAAATTTAATACAGGAATTATTCAGAAAGTATATTTCAAAATGACCGACATACAAAACTCAGTTCCCAAAGCCCACTACAAGAAAGGAGAAGAGGACCAAATTAAAGAATCAGAAAGAAATATTTCACTTTAGAGTATCATTTCACTGCATTACAATTCAATAAACTCCCATATCCATACCAGCTACCCAAAAGAAACACAGAAATAATAAAGTGGATTCCTCACTCTAAAGAAATGAGTCTAATTGTAGCAGATCAAAAATAATGTAATTATGTCTCTGATATCTGACGAGGTACTTACAGGGGAACCTTGAATGAAGCAAAACTGCTATAGCACCTAGTCTGGTTTTATGTTGGAAAAAGCCTTCCTCTTACTTGTATGGCCTTTGCTGCATCAGGAAATACATACCCTTTCTCCGCAAAGTCCAAACCTTGTTTGAGCTCAGCTACATCAACAGTTTTTACTACATCCTCCGACAACTAATTCCAGAGCTTAATTATGGGTTGAGTGAAAAAATATTTTCTCTGATTAATCTTAAATATACTACTTTGTAGCTTCATTTTGTGTCCGCTAGTCTTTGTACATTTTGAAGGCATAGACACCAATTGTCGTTTACTTCTTTTAAAAAGTATAGCAGCCTCCTTTTCATCTTACTTATATTTACTTTCTTAACAAAAAAAGTTTGTTGCCCTGAACAAATCACCTTTCTGTTTTGCCCACCGTAGTTGTTGTAACCCTAGATGTTCCCATTCAGCTAATGACTCCTTGAGGATACCGCCTATCTTAACAAAGTTTGCTTTCTCCTGAGATCTAGGACCTTCACTTTTCAATAAATCATCTCCACCTGCATCCAAATACTGATACCAGATGATCACTCACTATACCTGTGTGTTATCCTTGTAAATAGATTGTAAATAATTACCCTTGTTATCCAAGTTCCTTCCCTTGTTATCTGTAAACTCATGCATGTTGACTGTACTGAGATCTTTGTTCTATGTGAACCGCGCTGATGCTGAATAGTGCGGTATATAAGAGAATATAAATAAATAAATACCACTGGAAACACTCTCCCCATTTGAAAACACCAAGTCCAGTATTATTTTCTCCCAAGTGGTTTCCATTACCAGGTATTGAAACATTTTTTTCTACATTAGACACATAATCATTTCCTTAGCGTCCCTCTAGTCCAGTCCCGGAACCATAGAGTTGTGAACCTCCACCAGCAGCTTTGGAGACTGAACATCTTCATCTCTTTGATCATCCAGCTATATGCAGCCCCAAGGACCGCCCACACATCAGTATCTCAGTCTCCAAGCAGCTTGGAAGTCAGAGCCCAGAACTGGGCTCCTTAGGAACAAATAAGCAGAGCTTTAGTGTTTTATTATTTTCTAGATTTAGGTGCTGGGCTGCTGCTGTGGAGGAAATCTTTGACTGTGTCCCTTCTGTCTTTCTCTAATCTGTTTTTTTTTCTCTCTGTCTCTCTCTGTCAGTCTCCCCATAGGTCAAACAAGCAGGGGAGCTGCACAAGACACAGGTCTCCTTTCTACCGAACCCCCTTGGTGGGTGAGGAGAAGGTTGAAGACAATTACAGGCAGCAATTGAATACAGCAGTAGGCTCTGAGGGTCCCCTGACTGATTTAGGGGTTCCCCGAGCTGCCCTGAGCGGTTATTACTCTGTTATTGACTCTGATAACTGCTACTCAGAGCTTGTGACAGGCACGCTGGACAGCACTCTCAGTGTTTTGACCCCCCCTCCACTCCTGTGTGTGGGTGAGTAGAGTTTGAAGCTTTTTCTTTCTAAAGGCAGTGGTGGAGGCCTTGGGGTGGCCTGGAATCAGCTCTGGGAAGTGTTTTCTACCTTTTGTGTATTTTTTCTGGTCCTTTTTTTGGCGGGATCGGGTCCGGCGGCCATTTTTGATTTTTTTTCAAAGTTGTTTTTCTTCGTGTTTTTTTTAGGGATAGGAGCTTCGTTTTTGCATTTCTTGGTCAGATATCAGCTAATCGACTCCAGCTCTATCTAATCCTGCAATTTGGAGCGTTTTTGAGCACTTTTAAAATCGCAATTTTTTTTTTTCTGCTCTGTTTGCTTCAGCAAGGTGTTCCTGCTTTGCTGGCAAAGGGCTGTATGCATAGCCATGCCTCCTAGTCCTCGGTGTCTGGTCTGTGGCATTCGTAGAAGTAGTAATTTGGAAGCCCGAGTCTGTGCCACTTGTTCTGCTGTGGGTGCTGGCATGGAGGACTCTCTGGAGGGCTCCAGTGCAGATCTCCCACCTGTATCTAGAGAAGGGACATCAGAGCAGGCAGAGACGGTCCTTGGTCCGGGGATTTCTGCAGTGCCGGAGCGCCTGTTGGCGGGGGGCGTCCAGGAGGGATCCCTGGGAGTTCCACCCGCCTTTTTCTCTCTCATGCAGGAGGCTCTGGCTCTCTTGCAGCCGGCGGGGGGAGGCTCGGTCCTGCCCCGCCGTGGGCTAAAGCGTCCACTTTCAGTAGAGGGAGACACTGGTCCACAAAAGAAGAGCCGGCCCCCAAGTGTTGCGGATTCTGCGCCTCCTGGGGACGAGTTCCACGAGGGGCTGGGGGAGGCTCTCGAGCTGGAGTCTGCGGAGGATTTAGAAGACGGCGAGTTGTTGGACGACGAGCAGAGTAGTAGAATAGTGCGTGTATTTCGTAAAGAGGGACTTCCGGCACTGATTGCCAAAACCCTCAAGGTATTGAACATACCCGTGGAAGATGCCACTGCGGAGGACAAGTTGGAGGATCCCTTGATGCAGGCAGTGCGCACTTCCCACAGAGTCTTTCCGCTCCATAGGGTTTTTAAAGCTATGATCCAGGAGGAGTGGAACAGTCCAGAGTCCGCTTTGCGTGGGGCTAGACTGTTGCCTAAATTGTATCCTCTTTCGGAGGCTGATAGAGAGCTCTTTCGTTCGCCGAAGGTGGACGCGGCAGTTTCCGCGGTTACTAAGCGGACTACTATCCTGGTGGAAGGTGCTGCGGCATTGAAGGACCCGCAGGATCGGAAAGTTGATAGCTTGTTGAGACAGGCGTTTGATGTTGCTGCCCTGTCAATGCAGGCGGCGGTGGCCGGGGCCTGGGTGGCGCGCGGCTGCCTCCGCTGGTCTCAACAGTTCCAGGGGCCCCAGTCGGCGGAACAAGAGGCCGCGGCGTCCAGATTAGAGTCGGGTACCGCTTATTTGGCGGATATCCACTATGACCTCATTAGGGGGTTAGCTAACGGCATGGCGTCGGTGGTAGCGGCGCGTCGTTCTCTTTGGTTACGCAATTGGGCGGCTGATGGCTCTTCTAAAGCTCGCCTTAGTAAGCTGCCGTTTAAGGGCAGGCAGTTATTTGGAGAGGACTTGGATAGGTTGGTAAAGGACCTCGGGGATTCTAAGGGGGGTCGGCTTCCGGAGGATAAGCCCAAGCAGGGGAAGCCGACCTTCACCTTCCGGTGGTCTCAGCAGTCCTTTCGGAGGTTTCGTGCCTCCCGCTTTGGTCAGTCCCAGCGTTCCAGATATCTGGGGCTCGGACAGAGTTTCCGCGGATTTCGGGGGGCAGGTAGAGGTTTTGGCTCCTTCCAGGCGCAGGTCCCCAAAAAGTCACAATGAAGCGAGGCCGGCTCCGGTGGCAGTGTTTCCCGTAGGGGGCAGACTGCGGGATTTCTACCCTGCTTGGGCCGCTATCACATCCGATCGGTGGGTGTTAGAAGTGATACGAGAGGGATATGCGCTCGAGCTACATCGACCGGTGCTCGATTCCTTCGTTATGTCCCCGTGCAGCGCTCCCTGGAAACGACAAGTCGTATCCGATACACTTTCCCGGCTGCTTCGGCTTCGGGCGGTCGCCCCCGTGCCGGAGGGGCAGTTAGGGTCCGGTCGATACTCCATCTACTTCGTAGTGCCGAAAAAGGAGGGCACCTTTCGACCAATCCTGGATTTAAAGAGAGTGAATCGGTGCATTTTCGCATGGAAACGCTGCGCTCGGTCATAGCGGCGGTCCGCGAGGGGAATTCCTAACGTCCCTAGACCTTACGGAGGCCTATTTGCAGATTCCCATTCGCTGGGAACATCAAAGATTTCTGCGGTTTGCGCTGCCGATGGGCCATTTTCAGTTTCAAGCCATGCCCTTCGGCCTAGCGACAGCGCCACGGGTCTTCACGAAGATCATGGTGGTGGTAGCGGCGTTCCTGCGGAAGGAGGGTGTCCTCGTGCATCCCTATCTCGACGACTGGTTGATCTGGGCGAAGTCGAGGGAGGAGAGTCTCCGGGCGATGGCGCGGGTCGTACAGGTTTTGCAGTCGTTAGGCTGGGTGGTCAATCGGGCGAAGAGCAGCCTTCTTCCCTCGCAGACCTTGGAGTATTTGGGGGCGCGTTTCGAGACCGGCAACGGGAAGGTTTTTCTCCCAGTGCACAGAGCGCGGGCCCTGAGGCGGCTGGTGGAGCAGTTTCTAGCGAGACGGGCGTCCTCGGCTTGGCAATACCTTCAGCTTCTCGGCACGATGACGGCGACCATCGAGGTAGTTCCGTGGGCAAGGGCGCACATGCGGCCCCTGCAGCGAGCGCTGCTGCGTCGATGGTGTCATCAGTCCGACTCGCTAGCTCGTCAGTTAGTTTGCCCCTTGGGGGTTCGGCGCAGCCTTCGCTGGTGGTTGCGTCGGCGCTCTCTGGCGAACGGTATGCCCTTGGAGTCTCCCGTCTGGCGTCTGCTGATGACGGATGCCAGTTTGAGTGGCTGGGGGGCTCATTGCGAGGGCCAGATTGCTCAGGGCCAATGGTCCTCGCGGGAGAGCCGGTGGTCCATCAACCAACTGGAAATGAGAGCCGTGTGGTTGGCTCTGACAGTGTTTCAGCCTTGGCTGCAGGGAGCGGCGGTCAGGGTGCTATCCGACAATGCCTCCACGGTAGCCTACATAAATTGCCAGGGAGGCACAGGCAGCGCGGCGTTGGAAGCGGAGGCGGATCTGCTTCTGGATTGGGCAGAGCGGCATCTTCAGTGTCTGTCGGCCCAGCATATCGCGGGGGTTCACAATGTGGAGGCGGACTTTCTGAGTCGTCGCAGGGTAGACCCCGGAGAGTGGTCTCTACATCCCGAGGTATTTGCGTTGCTGGTCCGTCGTTGGGGTCTGCCGATAATGGACCTCATGGCGACCTTCGAGTCCGCGCAGGTCGAAAGGTTCTTCAGCAGGCGTCGGGAATGCATGTCGGAAGGCCTCGATGCATTGGCACAAAGGTGGCCAAGGTACGGGCTGCTCTATGTCTTTCCTCCGTGGGCTCTGCTGGGTCGCCTGGTACAGCGGATCGAACGGCATCCGGGTCCCGTGGTTCTGATTGCCCTGGACTGGCCTCGTTGGCCTTGGTATGCGGATCTGGTGCGGTTGAGTGTGGCCGATCCGTGGCTCCTTCCTCCTCGGCCGGATCTCCTTCGGCAGGGGCCGCTGCAGATGCCTCAGGTGGCTCGATTCTCGCTTACGGCATGGCTATTGAGAGGGCGCGAATGAGAGCCAAAGGTTATTCTCCGGAGGTCATTGCTACCTTGTTGCGGGCGCGGCGTCGGTCTACGTTGCTAGCGTATGTCCGGGTCTGGCGTATTTTTGAGAGCTGGTGTGCGGCTCGCAAGTTGCGGCCTTTGCGGACCTCCATTCCTCAGATCCTCTCCTTCTTGCAAGCAGGGGTGGACAAGGGCCTGGCGGCCAGTTCGTCGAGGGTCCAACTTGCAGCTCTTGCGTGTTTTCGAGGCAAGGTTCAGGGCCAGTTATTGGGGTCCCATGCGGACGTGAAGCGCTTCTTGCGAGCGGTGTTGCTTATGCGTCCTCCGTGCAGGGCTTTAGTGCCCTCGTGGGACTTGAATTTGGTGTTGAGGTCTCTGGTGGCTTTGCCGTTTGAACCCTTGGCGCAAGCTTCGTTGAAGGACTTGACGTTGAAAACGGTGTTTCTGGTAGCGATCTCGTCAGCTCGCAGGATCTCGGAGTTGCAGGCTCTTTCGGGTAGGGAACCCTATCTGTCTTTCTCTGCCGACAAGGTGGTATTGCGACCGGTTCCCGCGTTTTTGCCTAAGGTAGTTTTGGCGTTTCACATGAATCAGGTGGTGTCTCTCCCGGTGTTTGCCAAGGAACGGGGCAAGCACGCGGATAACTCCTTGCACGCGTTGGATGTCCGTTGAGCTCTTCGTCGGTATTTGAGGGAAACGGCAGCCTTCCGTAAGTCCGATCGCCTATTTGTCGCATTTGGCGGTCCGCGCAAGGGGGAAGCGGCGTCTAAGTCTTCCATTTCCCGCTGGTTGAAAGAGGCGATTTCGTCGGCATACCTTTTACACGGCAGGATGGTTCCTGCCGGGCTTCGGGCTCACTCGACTAGGGCGCAGGCGGCGTCTTGGGCAGAAGTGAGCTTGGTACCGGCGGTGGATATTTGTCAGGCGGCGACGTGGTCGTCCTTGCACACCTTTGCTAAGCACTATCGTCTGGATGTGCAGGCGGCGTCGGATGCGCGGTTTGGGTCTCGGGTGCTTCAGGCTGGACTAGCGAGGCCCTCCCATTGAGATTTACTGCTCTGTTACATCCTCTATGGTTCCGGGACTGGACTAGAGGGACGCTAAGGAAGAGTAAATTAGACTTACCTGCTAATTGTTGTTCCTTGCGGAACTCTAGTCCAGTCCCGGATCCCTCCCTGTCTATCTGTTCTCACTGCCAGCCAAGAAGGTACATTCATTATAGAAGTCTGCCAGGGTTTTTGTTCTCTATACTTTCGGTCAGAGCTCCTCTGCTTGCAGCACGCCTTAGTTTCCTTTCGGGGTCAAATCTTGGGGGTGAGCGGTGGCGCCTCTTGTTGCATGCGTTTTGCACAAGGGTCGCCACGGCCGTTCTGGTCCGCCTTCCCGTAGGCGGGAGGTTGTTCTTACGCAATTGGAAAAAGAAAAAAAAAAGAAAGAAAGAAAGAATTTTTGCTCGTAGTGGGAACTTTAGGGTCAGGATCCTTTTTTCCACTGTGTTGTTATATCTACTTATTTGTTGCTCTGCTTAGTATGCTTTGTCAATAGGTACTGATGTGTGGGCGGTACTTGGGGCTGCATATAGCTGGATGATCAAAGAGATGAAGATGTTCAGTCTCCAAAGCTGCTGGTGGAGGTTCACAACTCTATGGTTCCGGGACTGGACTAGAGTTCCGCAAGGAACAACAATTAGCAGGTAAGTCTAATTTACTCTTATTGCATGTGCTCAAAACAATCCCAGATGGGGGAAACTTCTCTTTTCTTTTGTTGAAATGATGCTATCTCCACTTCAACTAGCTCCTGTCAGCATTTCACCTAGCGCAGCAACAGGGAGATTAGTACTATGAAACATGTCACTATCTCACAATGAGGAAACCCCCTTTAAAACTCACCTATTATTATAAATATATTACTCTTAGACCAGTTAAGCCTCACATTACTCAGGAACACTCCTTTGAGACTATATTACATCCAATGCTATTACCTGTCACTATTCACTCATATCCATACACACACATACAATCAACCAAGAAAATGAACATAAGAACTTAAGATATGCCATAGTGGGTCAGGCCAAGGGTCCGTTAAGCCCAGTATCCTGTTTCCAAAAGTGACAATTCCGATTTCAAGTACCTGTCGGGTTCCCAAAGCTGCACACATTCCATGCTGCTTGTCCCAGGGGTAAACTGTGGATTTCCCCAGTTCTCTTTAATAATGGTTTATGGACTTTTCCTCCAGGAACTCATCCAAACCTGTTTTGAACCCAGTTACACTAACAGCTTTTATTACATCCTCCATCCTGAGTAATGTATTCCAGAGTTTGATTATGTGCTGAGAGAAAAAATATTTTAAGTTAGAAAGGTAAATAAATGTAAAAGGAAAAGGAGGTCGCTATGGATTTCTAAAGAAATAGCTGAAAAGGTGAAGAAAAACAGGGATGCCTTCATGAAAAGTGGACCATTGTAGTTGATATGAAGGGCAGACTAGACAGGCCATGTGGACTTTTTCTACCATTGTGTTTCTATGTAGTCTTAAATGTGCCACATTATAGCGTCATTGTGTGTCCCCTAGTCTTTCTACTATTTGAAGGAGTAAACATCCAATTTACTTCTACCCAAGCTACTCCATTCATTATTTTATAGACCTATATCATATCTCTCCCCTCAGCCTTCTCTTTTCCAAGTTGAAGAGCCCTAACCTTTATAGCCTTTTTTCATAGGGATACTCTTCCATCCCTTTACTATTTTGGTCGCTCTTCTCTGTACCTTTTCCAATTTTGCTATATCATTTTTAAGATATGGTGACCAGAATTGCACACAACATTCAAGGTGCGGTCGCACCATGGAGTGATACAGAGGCATTATAATATCTTTGTTTTTATTTTCTATTCCTTTTTTATGATTCCTAGCATTCTATTTGCTTTCTTGCTGCACACTGGGTGGAGGGTTTCAACATACTGTCCACGATGACGCCCAGATCCTTTTACTGAGTGGTGATTCCTAATGTGGAACCTTGTATCATGTAACTGTAGTTTGGGTTGTTCTTCCCTAAATGCATAACTTTGCACTTGTCCACATTAAATTTTATCTGCCATTTGGACGTCCAGTCTCCCTGTTTTTCAAGGTCCTCTTGTAATTTTTCACAATCCTCTTGCATTTTAGCAACTTTGAATAATTTTGTGTCATCTGCAGATTTGATCACCTCATTCGTTATTCCCATTTCCAGGTCATTTATAAATATGTTAAAAAGCAGCGGGCCCAGCACAGATCCCTGGGGTACACCACTATTCACGTTTCTCCATTGAGAAAATTGGTCATTTAGCCCTATTCTTTATTTTCTATCTTTTAACCAGTTCCTAATCCACAGTAGTATACTGCCTCCTATCCCATGATGTTTTAATTTCTGCAAGAATTTCTCATCAGGGACCTTGTCAAAGGCTTTCTGAACAAACAGATATCAACCGGGTTACCTTTATTTACCTGTTTATTTACACCTTCTCCCATATAATGGTTGTTCATACACACCGAAATTGCATCAACCTCTGCTCAAAACAGCCTTCATTCACCTCTATACTTCTGAAATCTGCCATGTTCACTTCAGTGCGATCATGGATAACCGCATTTTCATTCCACCAATCAAAATGCTCCAGACATATTCATCAGGCATCTCCAATCAATCCAACAACAATGTGATAAATGATTGTGGGCCTGATATTCAAAAGGCATTTACATGGTTTACAGCCCAGTAAACTGTGTAAATGCCTTTAATCGGGATATTCATGGAACCTACATGATTAGTGCCGTTGAATATCCCCTTCAAAGCCCGCTACATGCCCTGATGTTCCGCGGTTAGCACCGGGGCGTGTGGGGGCATTCCGGGGTGGAGCAGAGGTGGAGACTGCTGCTAAGTGGGTAGCAGCGATATTACACCACTGTACGGTTAGCGATCCATGGCTAAAACTAGGCCAGCTTTTGACTCGCCTACTTTTACCCGTGGATGCTAACCGGTTAGCGAGGCAATATTGCTGCTACCTGGTTAGCCTTGGTGGCTCCGGGGCAAGTGTGGCAATGCTGAATATTCAGGTCCATCGCCACGGCATTGAATATCCAGTGTTAAGGGTCAGCTGGCAGGGCTATGTGCCGTAGCGGTGCATAGTCTGCCCAATACAATATTGGGCCCTATGTGTCTAATGTAGAAAAAAAAAGAGTTAAAATAATAGAAGGTTGAAGAAAACAAAAGGGAAGTTTTTTATGACCGATGTAAGAGATGTTGAAAAAGGTTGGATAGCTGAACAGTCTCTGAGATCTTTTTCCTCCCCCTATTTAAGTTGATATGGATTGTGTGATAAGAGAAGAATATTGAATTTAGGAAGATACAGGATTTCCTGAGAGGGAGTGCTAACTATATTCTATGTACTATGTTTTCTGCATACCATGTCTCTGTGATTGCCATTATATCCAAGTCATCCTCTTTCATTAGAGCTTTAAATCCCCAACTTTATGTCACATAGTGTGGGCATTAGTATACACAGCTTTCCAGATGTTGTCCCTTTTTCTTTTTTTTATACTTTTTAATATTTTACTTACCTAGGGACTTTGTTTACCTATCCTTGATAATCCTAGTTTAAAGCCTTCCCGTAGGTTAGCCCTGTTGTGGAAGACACATCTCCCCTTCTTTGATAGGTGGATGCAATCTCTGTTTAGTAGACCTGTGAAAATAATACTGTGTTCCTCTTAATTTCCATAATATAACAGCTCATTAATTTCTCTAATTTTTATAGTATGAAGCAATGTTTCCCAACCCTCTCATAATAACATCAGACATGCCATACTGGGTCAGACCAAGGGTCCATCAAGCCCAGTATCCTGTTTCCAACAGCAACCAATCCAGGTCACAAGCACCTGGCAGGTTCCCAAAAGGCACACAGGTTCCACAATGTTCATCCTGGGGTAAGCAGTGGATTTCCCCAGTCCACTTTAATAATAGTTTATGGACCTTCCCTCCAGGAACTTGTCCAAAACTTTTTATACCCAGCTACACTAACAGCTTTTACTACATCTTCCGGTAACGAACTCCAGAGTTTGATTACACATTGAGTGAAAAAATATTTTCTCCAATTTGTCTTAAATGTGCTACATTGTAGCTTCAGTGCATGTCCTCTAGTCTTTCTACTTTTTTAAGGAGTAAACAACCAATCTACGTTTACCCATTCTACTCCATTCATTATTTTATAGACCTCTATCATATCTCCCCTCATCCATCTCTTTTCCAAGTTGAAGAGCCCTAACCTTTTAAACCTTTCCTTCTATCCTCTTTACCATTTTGGTTGCTCTTCTCTGTACCATTTCTAATTCTGCTATATCCTTTTTAAGATACAGCGACCAGAATTGCACACAATATTGAGGGTGCAGTTGCACCATGGAGCGATACAGAGGAATTCTACTATCTTTGGGTTTATTCTCCATCCCTTTCCTTATGATTCCTAGCATTCTATTTGCTTTCTTGGTCATGGCTGCACATTGGGCAGAGGCTTTCATCATATTATTCATGATGATACCCAGATCCTTTTCTTTGGTGGTGATTCCTAATGTGGAACCCTGCATCATTTAACTATGGTTCCTTAGCGTCCCTCCAGTCTAGTCCCGAACCTTAGAAGTTGTGCACGTCCTCTCGCAGCTTGGAGACTGAGCATGTCACACTTTTGATGACACCTGTATAAGGAATCCAGGGACTGCCTCCTTGCTCCAGTTTTCAGTCTCCAAGCAGTGGAAGGAGGTGTGAGCCCAGGGATTAGGGACTCACTGCAGGAATCATTAAGTAGGATTTAGTTAGAGAGTGGTTAAACAATAAATAAGTAAAGTAAAAGGAGAAAAAGAAACATTGTGCTTTGAATTGGAGGAAAGGGCTAATGTGCCTTTAAATCAGCGAAGTTAGACTTCACTATCATTTGCAGCAGCAGGTGAAAACTGCCCCCCTTCTCCCCCCTCTCTGAAATATCGGGACGGTGCAGAGCAGAGTGTGGGAGTTGCGTCCGGTGCCTCCTGTGTCCGACCCCCCAAGGTGGGTGACGAACCGTTGAGGACCGAGGCTCCGGCAGAGCTTGAAGGAGTGCGAGCAGAGCAGCGCCGGTTCGGTTTCTGTGGCCCGGTGCAGGCCGACTGTGCTTGACGAGAGGAGATCGCGCGGCTAAGCGGAGGGGAGCAGGGCAGCGGTGAAGGGGTCTGCCAGCTTCCGGGAGGTAAGCATAGCGAGTGTAAGGGGAAGGCAGTGTTTTGAAGGGGCCGGAGGTCAGGTGTTTCGGCGGCCATTTTAGATCTGCATGTTTTTTGCTGGAGCTGAGAGCAGTGCCATTTTCTATGCTACAGTCTACGGGTTTAGAATGCGGGGGAGGACTGGGCATTGTGCATAGGCAGTTTGAGAGTGATTTAGGTGATCTTTTGAGGGATACAAAAAAAAAAATTTAAAAAGGAAAGAAGCTGGTTAAGTTTGTGTGGTAAGTGGTACATGCCTATTAATGCCTTTTAGGCCTCGCTGCCTCTTGTGTGGGGTCCGGAGAAGGACCGTTTCAGAGGCAGGAGTGTGCAGAGGGTGTGCACACGAGGCATCACTGTCAGTCATGGAGGAACAGAGCGGGGCAGAGAGTGCAAAGGAGGTGTTGGGGGCAGCGGAGTCCTGGACGCTCCGGTGGTGCCCCAGGAGCCGGTGCCAGGTCTGTCATCGGCATCAGAAGTTCCTTTTTCCCAGGCCTCCCTGCAAGGGGGTTTAGGGGCCATATTTTCTCAGCAGTTTCTGGTGCTGCTACAGCAGAGCCTTGGCAGGGCTGGCAGTAAGGTGGCAGGATTGATGAATGAGGATACCACAGGGGTCAAGCGACAGGGGACGCCACTGGACAGGGGAACGGGTGGCATGCCAATTAAAAGGTCCAGGCTGTCAGCGGAGAGAACGGAACTAGACTGGGCCCTGGAGGAGCAGTCCGGGGGTTTGGAAGACTCGGACATGGACCCAGAGTTGGAGGAAGGAGAGTTGACCGAACCGGAGGACCAGGCGAGGATTGTCAGGGTATTCCGGAGGGAGGAGCTGAATGCACTCATTACAGAAACGATGAAGGCCTTGAATATGCCGACTGTGGAACAGGAGGTGGATGCCTCATTAGTGGATCCATTATTACAAGTAATACAGAAGTCTGAGGGCATTTCCAATCCATCGAGTATTTAAGGAGATGATATAGGAAGAGTGGGATACGCCAGATGCCAGCCTCAGGGGTGCCAGAGTGTTGAACCGGCTATACCCGTTACAAGAGCCAGATAAGGAACTGTTTAAGGCGCCTAAAGTGGATGCAGCCATTTTGTTGATTACTAAGAAGACTACCATCCTGGTAGAGGGAAGTGCAGCCCTTAAGGATACGCAGGATAGGAGGTTAGACATGCTACTGAGGCAGGTGTTTTAGGTTAATGCTCTTTCAATGCAAGCTTCAATTTGTGGTGCTTGGGTGGCAAGGGCGTGCTTGAGATGGTCCCAAAGGCTTAAGGGTTTGCAGGTAGAAGAGGCGGTCGAGGAGACGGCTCGGTTGGAATCAGGAGCCGTGTATTTAGCAGATAGTCAGTATGATCTGATAAGAGGCCTGGCAAAGAGTATGGCGTTGGTTGTGGCCACTCGGAGATCCCTATGGCTCCGGAATTGGGCGGCAGATGCGGCTTCTAAAGCACGGCTAGGGAAGCTCCCCTTTAGGGGTAAACTTCTCTTTGGGGAGGATCTGGAGAAGTTGCTGAAGGATTTAGGAGAGTCAAAGGGGGGCAGGTTGCCGGAAGATAAACAGAAGCAGGGGCATCCTGTGACACCTTCCAGGAGCCAACAGCGTGAGTTTCAGCGTTTTCGACAGTCACGATTTGGTCAGTTTCAGAGAGGGAGATTTCAGTACAGAGCCTCGGGGTTTCGAGGTTTTAGAGGAGCAGGCAGAGGTTTGGGGGTCTCCTCCTCCTCAAACATTAAGAAACCGCAATGATGCGAGGGGAGTCCAGGCTGGAATAGTTCCCGTGGGAGGTCGGTTTAGGGAGTTTTTTTCATCGTGGACCCAAATTATCTCAGATCAGTGGGTGTTGGAAGTCGTGCAGAGAGGTTATGCACTCGAATTTCAACATCCAGTGAGAGACGCATTTGTGCAGTCTCCCTGCAGGGCGCGAGCAAAGCTGGGAGAGGTGCAGGAAACCTTGGAGAGGTTGATAGTGCTAAAGGCTGTGGTGCCGGTACCGGAGGATCAATACGGCTGCGGTCGGTACTCCATATATTTCATAGTGCCAAAAAAGGAGGGAACCTTGAGGCCAATTCTGGACCTCAAAAGGGTCAACAAATGTCTCAAGGTGTCGCATTTTCACATGGAAACACTGCGGTCAGTAATAATGGCGGTTCGGCAGGGAGAGTATCTCACGGCTCTGGGTCTGTCGGAGGCATATCTACACATACCGATCAGAGCAGAACACCAAAGGTTCCTTCGGTTTACGGTGCCCATGGGACATTTTCAGTTCCAAGCAATGCCCTTTGGCTTAGCAACAGCACCAAGGACATTCGCCAAGGTCATGGTAGTGGCTTTACGAAAGGAAGGAGTGTTGGTTCACCCTTACCTGGACTATTGGCTAATCCGAGTGAAGTCAAAGGAAGAAAGCGTAGTGGCTACCAGGCGAGTGGTGCAGTTTCTACAGTCGCTAGGATGAGTAGTAAACCTAGCAAAGAGCAAGTTGCAGTCGTCGCAGGAGCTGGAATATCTGGGGGCTCGATTCGACACAAACAAGGGCAGGGTGTTCCTGCCACAGCTCAGAATCAGCAAATTAAGGAGCTTGGTTCGCGCCTTCCTGGGCAGATGGGCTCCTTCAGCATGGCAGTACTTACAAATATTGGGGACAATGGCAGCCACGCTGGAGTTGGTGCCTTGGGCCAGAGCTCACATGAGGCCGCTGCAGAGGTCTCTGCTCAGGAGATGGTCGCATCAATCTGATCAGTTGTCCAAGAGGATGATCTGTCCTCCGGAGGCGAGGCAGTCTCTACAGTGGTGGTTGATTCCAGGGTGTTTGGAAAAGGGAATGCATGGCTGCGTGGATGGTGTCTTCGAGAGCGTTTTGGTTTCCTAGACCATGGGATGCTGTTCCAAGGGTTGCAGAGCAGAGATGGCATCCATCTGTCCAAGAAAGGTCAACACATCTTTGGTAGTAGACTGGCTAATCTACTGAAGAGGGCTTTAAACTAGATTCGTTGGGGATGGGTGAAGAAAGCCCCCAGGTAATGAAAGCCCCCAGGTAGGTGATACATTAAATACCTTTATGGAAATGGGTAACAGGGGTAACACAAGGAAAGCAGTGTGTATTAATGCCCGTAGCATGGGAAATAAGATCCCTGAAGTTGAAGCTTTGGTGGGAGTGGCTGACTTGGATTTAGTGGCAGTTACAGAAACATGGTTCACAGAAAACCATGACTGGGATGTAACTATACCTGGCTATACTTTATTCAGAAAGGACAGGGTAGGAAGAAGGGGAGGAGGAGTGGCACTATATGTAAAAACTACTATTAAAGCTTTGGAATTACAGAGCTTAAAAGGGAGAGAGGAGGCATTGTGGGTTAAACTAGAAAGAGGGAAAGAGAAATCTATTTGCATTGGTGTGATATACAGACCTCCCTCACAAGAGGAAGAGGTGGACAGAGAGTTAATTGAAGACATACGCAGCATTGCTAGGAAAGGGGAAGTGCTACTGCTAGGAGATTTCAATATGCCAGATGTTGATTGGCACATTCCTGCTGCAGTATCATCTAGAAGTAAGGAGATCCTGGATTCTCTACAGGGAGAACTATTCAGGCAATTGGTAACAGACCCCACACGTGAAGGGGCCATACTGGACTTGGTGCTTACCAATGGTGAGAGTGTTTCTGATGTTGTAGTGGGAGATCATTTTGCATCCAGTGACCACCAGATGGTGTGGTTCAGTATTAGGACTAGGGCTGTTAGAATCCATTCCAAGGTGAAGATCTTAGACTTTAGGAAGACTAACTTTGCGAAGATGGGCCAATACCTCAGGGAGTCGTTAGTGGGATGGGAACAGCTGGGGGATGTAGAAAAACAGTGGGCAAAACTGAAAGGGGGTATTTTAAAGGCAACCAACCTTTTTGTTAAAATGGTAAATAAAGGCAAAAGGAACAGGAGACCGCTATGGTTTTCGAAGGAAGTAGCTGAAAAAGTGAAGAAAAAGAGGGAGGCCTTCATGAAATACAAGAGATCACAGAGAGAGGAAGACAGGCATCTGTATTTGGAAAAACTTAGAGAAGCTAGCAAAGTAGTCAAGAAAGCAAAGATTCAAAAGGAGGAGGAAATAGCCAATGCAATAAAATGGGGGGATAAGACATTTTTCAGATATATTAGTGAGAAGAGGAAGGGCAAAAGTGGTATTGTCAGACTCAAGGGTGCAGGGGGGGAATATGTAGAAGCTGATAAGGATAAAGCGGAATTGCTTAACAAATATTTTTGTTCTGTGTTCACAGATGAAGAACCAGGAGCAGGACCTCAGAAAACACCCACAAATAAGAACAGAAGCGAGGGACATCTTGAACAATTTTCAGAAGACTGTGTTCGTGAGAAACTAGCTCAACTTAAAGTAGACAAAGCGATGGGACCGGATGGGATACACCCTAGAATACTGAGGGAACTTGGGGACGTTCTAGCACCTCCACTGACTGACCTTTTCAATGCCTCGTTGGAGTCGGGAGTGGTGCCAAAGGACTGGAGAGAGGCTCATGTGGTGCCTTTACACAAAAGCGGAAGTAAGGATGTGGTTGAAAACTACAGGCCAGTTAGTTTAACTTCAGTGGTGAGTAAATTATTGGAAACGCTGCTGAAAGAGAAAATAGTGAGGTTTCTGGAGTCCGGCGGATTACAGGATCCGAGGCAGCATGGATTCACCAGAGGCAGGTCTTGTCAGACAAATCTGATCGATTTCTTTGACTGGGTGACCAGGGAGTTGGACCGAGGGAGAGCTCTAGATGTGGTATATTTAGATTTCAGTAAAGCCTTTGACACTGTTCCTCACAGGCGACTTATAAACAAACTGAGCACCCTAGGGATGGACCCTAAAGTTACTGCTTGGGTTAGAAATTGGTTGGGTGGGAGGCGACAAAGAGTACAAGTAAATGGAGCTCACCCTGAGGAGAAGGATGTTACCAGTGGTGTGCCCCAGGGATCTGTCCTTGGTCCGATTCTTTTTAACATCTTTGTTAGTGATATAGTGGAAGGGCTGTCGGGTAAGGTTTGCCTCTTTGCGGATGATACCAAAATCTGTAATAGAGTAGACACCCAGGAAGGTGTAGATAACATGAGGAGGGATCTAGCTAAGCTTGAAGAATGGTCTAGAATTTGGCAGCTGGGATTTAATGTTAAAAAATGTAAGGTCATGCATTTTTAGCTGCAGCAATCCAAGGGAGCAATACAGTATAGGAGGTGAAGTACTTTTGTCCACTAAAGAAGAGCGGGACCTAGGCGTGGTTGTGTCTGATGATCTTAAAGTAGCTAAACAGGTAGAAAAGGCGACGGCAAAAGCTAGAAGGATGCTTGGGTGCATACGGAGAGGAATGGCTAGCAGAAAAAAGGAGGTGATAGTGCCTCTGTATAAGTCTTTGGTGCGACCTCATTTGGAGTATAGTGTGCAATTCTGGAGACCGCACCTTCAAAAGGATGTGAACAGGATGGAGTCGGTGCAGAGGGTTGCTACTAAAATGATTAATGGGCTTCATTATAAAGCATATGAGGACAGACTTAAGGATCTTAATATGTACACCTTAGAGGAAAGGCGGGATAGAGGTGATATGACTGAGATGTTTAAATACCTCCGTGGCATAAATGTTCAGGGAGAGAGCCTCTTTCAATTGAAAGCAAGTTCTGCTACGATGGGACATGGGATGAGGGTGAAGGGAGATAGATTCAGGAGTGATATGCGGAAATATTTCTTTACGGAAAGAGTAGTGGATCCGTGGAATAGTCTCCCAGTGGAGGTGGTAGAGATGAGGACAGTAACTGAATTCAAAAAAGCATGGGACCAACACAGAGGATCTCTAAAGGTAGAAAGTGGACTGTTGTAGTTGTTATTATGGAAGGACAGACTAGATGGGCCTTGTGGTCTTTTTCTGTCATCATGTTTCTATGTTTCTATGTTTCTAGAGTCACCAGTTTGGAGGGCATTGACGACCGATGCAAGCATGTTCGGCTGGGGAGCGCACTTCGAAGGGCAGTATGCGCAAGGCCAGTGGACAGAACAGGAGAGGACTTGGACAATCAACAGGTTAGAGTTGAGAGCCGTCACGCTAGCCCTGAAGGCCCTTCGGTGGTGGCTGGGGGGGAGTGCAATCTGGGTAATCTCCAGGAACAAGCAGGAATGAGTCCTCACATATGGGTACGTCGGTACCGACGGAGCCTGCGCGGGAAAGCTCCCCAGCTTCCCAGAAAGAAAGCTTTTGGGAGCCTCCCACAGCGCATGCGCGCTGCCTTCCCACCTTTCCTAACCAACTCTCAGTTCTTCTTTTTCCGCGGAGCCAGCAGGTCGTGTTCCTGTCACCGCTGAAGAAGTTCTTTATTTTAATTTATTTCTTTGGTCGCGTGTCTGCCTTCTCCGACGCCGGACCGGTACCGCCGGTCTTTTCTTTTCTTTCAAAAAAAAAAAAAAATTATACTTTTCCTCACTTGGTGTATTTTTCTTCTTAGGCCTACAGGCCCATAAGAAAATTTTCCCTCATGGAAAAACCAGCCTCCGGGTTAAAAAAATGCACTAAGTGTAGCGGTACAATTTCTGTTACAGATACCCATGAATGGTGTCTTAAATGTTTGGGTCCTGAACACTCCATTCCGGATTGCCAGTCCTGCTCCATAATGTCTAAAAGAGGGTTACAGAACCGAGCAGCCAAGCTCCATGTGCTGTTTCCCACGGATGCACCAGCGGTGGCATTGACATCTTCCAGGTCTTCCTCTCCTGATGGGTCTCAGGTAACCAAACATAAACCTAGCAGGTCCTTGAAGGGCAAATCTCCCTCTCAGCATTGAGATGCCTCCGGGCTTGCCCTCGAGGATCCTGCCCCAGCCAAACAACCCCGGCGGGAAGCTCCGGCTTCCAAAGCTCCTCCTATGGGGTTACAGGTTGACATCGATGGCACGGCCTCGACCGATCACCTGTTAGACTGCTCTGGGGTACCGGCACAATCTCCCAGTACCGACATCCAGGCAGTCGTGGCGTCCATGGATCACACTGTGCAATCCATGCAGCAGGCTATAATGGCTTTTATTCAAGCTGCGACGCCGTCGGTACCGCAACGAGTCCCGTTGTCGGTACCGGCGCCGGTACCGGTACCAATACCGATACCGGTACCGACTGCATCGACATCGGTCAGGATACCGACTCAGGTTCCTTGTCCAGGGCTATCTCTCAGTACCGATCCGGTACCGGGGACGCCCGATGTCGGTACCGATCGATACGCGTATCGATCATTGGAAGGGGACAGACGATACTTCGATTCCTCTGATGATTCTGATTCATCAGATGAGTCTCCCGAAGTATCCATTACCCTTCCTGAGGAGCCTACTTCTTCAAAAAGGAGAATGTCTCCTCCAGAGGATTTGTCCTTTCAAGACTTCATAATAGAAGTGGCTAAACGACTCTCTATTTCAGTAACCTCTGAAGCAGAGCCTAGAGCTAAAAAATTTGATATTTTAGGATACTCTAAGGCTCCCAGAGAGGCAGTCACCTTGCCAATTCATGAAATTCTTCATGAACATATGATTGACTTATGGGAGACTCCTCTCACCCTTTCTCCTCATTCTCGCAGATTGGACACTATATACCGTGTCCCTCCTTGTCCTGGATTTCAGAAAACTCAGCTTCCTCACCACTCCATTGTGGTGCAGTCAGCTATGAAAAGGATAAAGAGTACCAAAAGACACTCTTCTGCTCCCCCAGGAAGAGAATGCAGGACCTTGGATGTTTTTGGTAGGAAAATCTTCCAAGCCAGTATGCTTATTGCCAGAATCAACTCATATAACCTTTATATGGGTATGTTTCTAAAGGAAGTTGCACAAAAGCTGCACAACTTTCTCCCTTTTATTCCAGAGGATAGAAGGGATGAATTCCTCCTTTGGCTTAAGCATACTCAAGATATTTCAAAGTTTTCCAACAGGGCAGCCTTTGATTCCTTTGAGGGTGCCAGCAGAGCCTCAGGCATTGCCATAGCTGCTCGCAGAATTGCTTGGCTCCAGGCTTCTGAACTAGAACCCTGGGTTCAGGATGGCTTAGGAAATCTGCCCTGTACGGGTGAAAATCTCTTTGGCAAAGAGTGGCAAATAAATGCCACTCAAATGGATGCAGAGAATTCTGCTCTGGATAGACTTTCTAAGTCAACTTCCATTCCAGCCAAGAAAAAGTCTTTCAAAAAGCCTTTTTACAAAAGGAGCAGATTTCCTTCCACTTCTGGCCAACAATCTTCTACAGGTCGTTTTGCTACTAAGCGTCAGCAACCTAAACAAGCCAGGCCTAAACCTGCAGGGGCTGCTACAACCCAGCAGTCCCAACCCCCTCAGGGTTTTTGACTTGATACTAGAGAACTTAACCTTTCTGGCTCTACAACAGCCAGAACTTCTCACCATTCCAGGAAGGTTAGCTCATTTTGCTCCCAGATGGGAGCAAATCACATCAGAGCAGTGGACCCTCTCTATCATAAGAGGGCTACAAACTTCATTTCTCAGACCTTCCTCCCTACACCATTGTGAGACACTTCAATTCTCCCACATCTCTCCTCGACCTTCTGGATCAGGAGGTGACTACCCTTCTGGCCCAGGGGGCCATAGAAGAAGTTCCTCTTCTTCAACAGGGGTCAGGGTTTTACTCCCCCTATTTTCTCATTCCAAAGAAAACAGGGGGATACAGACCCATTCTAGATCTCAGAGAATTGAACAAATTCCTATGCAAGGAGAAGTTCAAGATGCTTTCTCTAGGCACTCTCCTTCCATACCTGCAGAGTCAGGATTGGCTTTGTTCTCTAGATCTCAAGGATGCGTACACTCATGTCCTCATCCATCCATCTCACAGAAAATTCCTACGTTTTCTGTTCCAGGGAAAACATTACCAATACAGAGTGCTTCCTTTCGGTCTAGCCTCTGCTCCAAGAGTGTTCACCAAATGCATGGCAATAGTTGCTGCATTTCTACGCACTCTGGGAATATTTGTCTTCCCATACCTGGACGACTGGCTCATCCGAGCTCCAACCCAGTCAGAGGCTCAGATCTCCCTGAACCGCACCAGGCGCATTCTGCAATACCTGGGACTTGTGGTAAACCTCCCAAAGTCCCAGCTCACCCCTACTCAGTCCCTGGAATTCATAGGGGCCTGGTTGGACACCACTTCTGCAAGGGCCTACCTTCCTCAGGCCCGTTGTCAACGTCTAGTGCAGTTAGCCTCCCAGATTCAGTCAAAGAGCCATTTAACTGCCAGGGAGATGCTACAGCTGCTAGGCCATATGGCTTCCACAGTACATGTGGTACCCTATGCTCACCTACACATGAGAGCAGCTCAATGGACTTTGTCCACCCAGTGGACTCAAGCTTCAGGAGCTCTCTCAGACCAAATAGCAACCTCCAAACGTCTCTTTTGGTCTCTCCAATGCTGGATGTCCACTCAAAATCTGTTGCTGGGGTCCCCCTTCCAACCTTTGTTGCCCCAGGCAACCCTCACAACAGATGCCTCCCAAACAGGTTGGGGAGCTCATCTACAAGACTTCTCCACCCAAGGCATTTGGTCCCCACAGGAGACCTCTCTTCATATCAACCACTTGGAACTTCGAGCAGTATTCCTAGCTCTCAAGGTCTTTCATACCCTCCTCAGCTACAAGACAGTCCTCATTCACACAGACAATCAAGTAGCCATGTTTTACATAAACAAGCAAGGAGGAACTGGCTCTCTGTCACTTTGCAACGAAGCTCTAAGATTATGGGCCTTCGCCAGAGAGCATCAAATCCATCTCCTGGCAGTATACCTCCCAGGAATCCAAAACTCTTGGGCAGACAGACTCAGTCGAGTTCTGCTTCCACACGAATGGTCCCTGCACATAGATCAGGTACTCAGAATCTTCCAGGAATGGGGAACCCCGGACATAGACCTCTTTGCAAGTCCGTGGAATGCCAAACTTCCCCGGTTCTGTTCCAGAATTCTGTGTCAGGGAGTTCAGGCCAAGGATGCCTTCCTCCTTCATTGGGGTCAGGGCTTCCTGTATGCCTTTCCACCCATTCCTTTGATTCCCAAGACTCTGTTCAAACTCCAGAGGGATCAAGAATCTATGATCCTCATAGCTCCACGCTGGCCACGCCAAGTGTGGTACCCTCTACTTCTGCATCTCTCCCAAGCCCCCTCCCTGGACTTGGGAGCTGCGCCAGACCTTCTGTCCCAGGAAGAAGGGACTTTGTGGCATCCAAATCCCAAGTCCCTTCACCTCAGAGCTTGGTTACTGAAGGCCTAGACCTTCAAGACTTCAATCTTTCTCAGCAAGTGAAGGATATCCTCCATGCTTCCAGAAAACCTTCCACTAGACGTTCCTATGCTTTTAAGTGGAAAAGATTTTCCATTTGGTGTGCTCAAAAGGGTCTTGACCCTCTGGCACTTCCTGTGAATTCTCTATTGGAATATCTCCTGCATCTCTCCAATGCAGGCCTTAAAACAAATTCAGTAAGGGTCCATTTGAGTGCTATTGCAGCATCCCTTAAGCCTCTCAATGGACAACCTATCTCCTCTCATCCTCTTATTGCAAGATTTATGAGAGGCCTAACTTTAACAAAACCTCCCATTCGACCTCCTCCGGTGGCATGGGACTTAAACTTGGTTCTTGGTCAGCTTATGAAGCCACCTTTTGAACCCTTAGCCACTACCTCCTTGAAATTTCTTTCATGGAAGGTTATTTTCCTTATTGCAGTCACTTCTGCTCGCCGCATCAGTGAACTGCAGGCCTTAGTGGCTAATCCACCTTATACAAGGTTCCATCATGATCCATTATGCCTAAAGTGGTCTCACCTTTTCATCTTAATCAAGAGGTATATTTACCTGTCTTTTTTCCAGCTCCTCATGCATCCAGTGCAGAGAGGAACCTTCATACTCTAGATTGTAAAAGAGCTCTTGCTTTTTACTTGCACAGGACACAGCAACATAGAAAGTCTTCCCAGCTTTTTGTTGCTTTTGATCCTTCTCATTTAGGACTTCCAGTCTCTAAGAGAACACTGTCCAATTGGATTGCTCAGTGTATTTCTTTTGCTTACCAGAGTAAGAACCTTTCTCTGGAGGGCCATGTCACAGCTCACAATGTGAGGGCCAAGGCCGCCTCTATGGCTCATCTTCATTTTGTGTCCATCGACCAGATCTGTCGAGCAGCCACCTGGGCCTCGGTTCATACCTTCACAGCCCATTACTGTTTGGACAAGGACTCTCGCCGGGATGCCTTGTTTGGTCAGGCTGTCCTCAGACACCTGTTCCATTCTTAAACAACTCCTGCCCTCCGTCCCTTAATGGATGCCTGAGATCCATAGGAAGACGAGGAATCTTTCAGGGTCTCATACCCTTGGGGATCTCCCAGGCATCTTAGCTAGGGAGTCCACATATGTGAGGACTCATTCCTGCTTGTTCCTGGAGATAGCACAGTTACTTACCTGTAACAGGTGATCTCTGGGAACAGCAGGAATTAGTCCTAACAACCCTCCCACCTCCCCTAGGAGTTGTATCTCTCTCTCTCTATCTTTCCTTTCCTCTCTCTCTCTATTGTCTCAGCTTTAAACTCGAACTGAGGAGAGTTGGTTAGGAAAGGCGGGAAGGCAGCGCGCATGCGCTGTGGGAGGCTCCCAAAAGCTTTCTTTCTGGGAAGCTGGGGAGCTTTCCCGCGCAGGCTCCGTCGGTTCCAACGTACCCATATGTGAGGACTAATTCCTGCTGTTCCCAGAGATCACCTGTTACAGGTAAGTAACTGTGCTTTTTCGGACAACGCCACAGCGGTGGCTTACATCAATCACCAAAGCGGCATGGGTAGCATGGCTCTCGAAGAGGAAGCGGATGAGTTACTCGGTTGGGCCGAGTCGCATCTGGAAGCATTATCAGCAGCGCATGTAGGGGGAGTGGACAATGTGACAGCCGATTTTTTGAGTCAAGTCAAGGTGGATCCAGGAGAGTGGGTACTCAATCAGGAGGTGTTCGACTTACTGGTGCAACGCTGGAGGTCTCTGGTAATGGATCTGATGGCGACGTGCGCATCAGCAAAGGTAGACAGATTCTTCAGCAGAAGACGAGAGAGGATGTCAGAAGGGCTGGATGCCCTCATACAACGATGGCCGGAGGAGCACCTTCTATATATATTCCCACCTGGGGTACTGATAGGGCGTGTCCTTCAGCGAATAGAGGGGCACAAGGGACACATAGTTCTGGTAGCCCCAGATTGGCCAAGGAGGCCTTGGTATGCCGACTTGGTGCGACTTCTAATGGAGCCGCCGTAGAAACTGCCGGTCAGGAGGGACCTACTTTCACAGGGTCCATTGACAGTGCCGCAGGTGGATCGATTCTCGCTTACGGCTTGGCTCTTGAAAGGGCAAGGTTAAGAGCCAAGGGGTACTCGATGGCGGTGATTGCGACGTTGTTAAGATCTAGGCGGAGATCCACTTTGTTGGCATACATCCGGGTCTGGCGGATATTTGAGTTGTGGTGTGGAGACAGGCGGATTAAAGCATTAGGAGCTTCAGTACCTCAAGTGTTGTCATTTTTGCAGGATGTATTCGATAAAAGACTAGCGGCAGCCTCTCTTAAAGTGCAGTTGGCAGCGCTCTCTTATTTTCGAGGAAAGGTGCAAGGGAGGTCTCTGGGCACGCATCCAGAGGTGAAAAGATTTTTGAGGGCGGCTGCTCTGTTGAGACCTCCACTCAGAGTGTCGGTTCCAGTCTGGGATCTGAATGTAGTGCTGGAGGCGCTGGTACGGGAACCGTTTGAGCCCTTAGCTAAGGCGACAATGAAGGACCTTACCCTTAAGGTGGTGTTTTTGGTAGCTATCTCTTTGACTAGGAGGATTTCCGAGTTGCAAGCATTGTCGTGTAGAGAGCCGTTTTTGGTCTTCGATGCCAACAGGGTGGTATTGAGGACGGTTCCCTCTTTCTTACCGAAGGTAGTGTCGGCCTTTCACGTGAATCAGGTAGTGTCATTGCCAGTGTTTGAGAAGGCAGGGATAAACAAGGATGGAAGTCAGCTACATAGGTTAGATGTTAGCAGAGCCTTGAGAAAGTATTTGCAGAGAACAGCTTTGTTCTGTAGGACCGACAGATTGTTCGTGTTGTTTGGGGGTTCGAAGCGAGGTGAGCAGGCATCTAAGTCATCTATTGCTAGGTGGATTAAGGAAACTATAGCTTCAGCCTATCTGTTGAAGGGAAGAGTGGTTCCAAAGGGCTTGAAGGTGCATTCGACGCGGACACAGGCGGCTTCCTGGGCGGAGTTTAGTTTGGTGCCGGCAGTGGAAATCTGTAAGGCGGCGACTTGGTCGTCGTTACATACGTTTGTGAAGCATTACAGGATTGACTTTCAAGCAGAAGGGGACTCTAGGTTTGGAGCAGCGGTGCTTCAGGCTGGTCTAGCAGGGCCCTCCCGTTAAGGTGTTTACTGCTCTGTTACATCTTCTAAGGTTCGGGACTAGACTGGAGGGACGCTAAGGAAGGTGAAATTAGACTTACCTGCTAATTGTTGTTCCTTAAGGAACTCCAGTCTAGTCCCGCATCCCTCCCTGACCTTGTCTGCTGACGACACCCTGAAGCAAAGGAACTAGTATTGGCGGTCCGCGACTGCGCTTCGTGGGTTGGTGTTTCAGGCAGGGAATGGGGAACAGGGCGAGGCAGTTTCCTCTGTTTTAATATAAGAGCACACAGAAGAAGAAAAAAAGGGGGGGATTTATCTCCTTTAGTTCATTCCTTGGTTTGGCACTTATTTACAGGTAAATGGTTTGTATAGTTAGTTGGCAAGAGGTTAAATTTTTATAGTTACTTAATTATTGCTCTGGTGAGTCTGCTTTGTCAATAGGGTACTGGAGCAAGGAGGCGGACCCTGGATTACTTATACAGGTGTCATCAAAAGTGTGACATGCTCAGTCTCCAAGCTGCAGGAGGACATGCACAACTTCTAAGTTTCGGGACTAGACTGGAGTTCCTTAAGGAACAACAATTAGCAGGTAAGTCTAATTTCACCTTTGGGTTCCTCATCCCTAATTGCATAACTTTACACTTATCCACATTCAATTTTATTTGCCATTTGGATGTCCAGTTTCTCAATTTTTCAAGGTCCTCTTGTAATTTATCACAATCTTCTTGTGTTTTAACAGCTTTTCTAGATGAATACCTATCCATTTGGATTTTCAGGATTGCCACTGTAATTATGCATCTGACTTATATTGGGTCTCCAATTTGGTGAGCATCCAAATGGGAAATACAGTGCAGGTCATTTTCCCCATGTCTTTTTTATGGGGGTGGGCAGGGGAGTTGTACCGAGCCCCGCAGTACAGATTATTTTCCTCATGCCTTTGGTTTTCAACAGTCCTCATTCATATTGCACTTGATTAAGCCCTCAGCCCACCATGGCACCAGCCAAGGCATCATTCTTTCTGCAAACCAGCTGAAGTTACTGTAGGATAAAAGATCAACGATTTTGTGTTCAAGTGTGCTGTGTATATTCTGGAGCTATATATGGATATACCAAAGTCTTATACCTTGAGATTATGGGAGCTCTATCATGTTTGATGGATTGGTAGGAGACATCTGCTTCCTCCCTGACAGTCTCAAAATGAATGCCAATGATGACTTTTTCTCCTCACAATCATTTATGAGACCCATATATTTCTTTTTCTTTTTTTTTTGGTGCATTTATCATTAGACACACACTATGCACATCAGCTTACTTCTGGCAAAACGGAACACCTAGCTCGATTCCTGCAAGTAGTTCACCACTATGCCGTAGCTGCTCGACTCTCCTGAGCAGATACCGCATAAATCATCATAAGTCCTGAACAGACTGTGATTTTTCATGGTTTCCTTCTTGTCTGCTGATGGTTCTCTTTTCCTTTTTCTCCATGGGCATGCAAATGAATGCAGACACTCAGAATGGTGATGTCATCTTTTTTTTTTTTTTTTTTTTATTTAAGGTCTTTTAGTCATATACAATAACCAAATCAGAATAAGACAAATTACTGATGTTATACATATTAAAGAACATAATCAATACAAAATAAACAAGATAAAATGTAATACAACAGATGTTACAGTCCACATCACGGGAGCTAACCGTTGATAACAAAAAAGTACAAACTATAGAAACCAAGTCAATTGACTACATATTAGGAGGAAACAACCACACTATGAGACCCAATTGAACCCTGCTTGTCAAGCAAAAATCTTTCCAAATGTGAAACCTCAAGAAAAACAAAAGAAGCGCCCTCATAAAAGATCAGGCACTTATGGTGATGTCATCTTGACGTCTCTGCCCCAAAGCCTCAGCCCAGAAAAGCTGTCAGAGCTCTCCTGAGCTGGCGCAGGACCTCCCATACCAGTGATTACTCCTCTTCCCATTTAGTCCATTTTCTTCTGCCTCTCTCTGCCATACATAGCTCTCCTCCATGCTATGCAAAAACTGAATGAAATGGTAACCGGAAGATTATCATACACAGTGCAAGCAGCTAAGTCCTTTCCTCCTGGCCTCGTAAACAGTCTAAAAGTGAAAGATCTTCCACCAAAGGGTTAATCCTATCCTGTCCAGTTTCCACAAGTTCCTTCTGTAATTCCTTATACTTAGATTGTGTTTTGACTATTTTGAATAATTTTGTGTCATATGCAGATTTTATCATCTCGCTGTTCGTTTCCTTTCTTAGGTCATTAGTGAATATGTTAAAAAAAAAAAAACACTAAACATAGCACAAATTCCCGGGGCACTCGACTGTTTACCTCTGCGTTTGGAAAACTGACCACTCAATCCACTTCTGTGGCTTCAGAAAGAGCTATTTGTACTACACTTCATAAACACTGGTCCATGGTATTGGAAAAGAAGTAAATTGGACAGAGTAGATAAGCCTTTCTGTTCTTGTGTATCCCCTATATGAGAGAAGGGGGAGGAGTACCATAGACATTCAGCCTTGCTCCCATCCACACCCTACTTCGACTTCCTCCTCCTCCTTCCCCCCTCCCCAAACAACACATTCCTTACCTTCTCACTGCAGCTGTTGAACCCATCGTGCCAGCCCATGGCTCAGTTTCTTCTCAGCAACACTGTGACTGAACAACATAATATCTCTTAACTCATGCTTCCTGCTTGTTAATCTCATTAGATCTGCAGCAGGAGGTGTTGACCAGTTGCTTGTGGTATCAGTCCCTCGGGGAAGGAACTGAGCAATAGGCTGTCATGCAAGAGGTTCCCACTGCTTCACTGGCCAGTTCATTTAGTGAGACTGCATCCTCAGAGCTACACCATCATCTTCAAAAGGTTTTCTCTTTTTTGGGCAGGAGACAGCCTCCTTCAGGTCTGATGATGGCTGGTACTCCTTCACGCTCTCCCAGTGCCTTGTTGGCTGTGAACAATGCCTGCATATTATCCTTAGTCCTACAATGCTAGTCTGAGCTTTGTGCATAGGTATGTAGAGTGCTGCCAATGGTATGTAGAGTGCTGCCAATGGACCATTGAGTCAGCTTAATATTAGTGATGAGTTCCAGTTAGCTGATTGGTCAAATTGAAAACATAGATAGCTAAAGCTGTTGTGCAGGAGGAGTCACTCACGCATGCCCAGGGGAGGGTTTGTAGACTCCTCTGGGCTCTAGGGGAGTGGGTCCGGCCTGGTGCCATCAGGGGTAGTGTCACCCTTCTATGTGGCTGATTATATCCTGGTTATCTATGGAGAAACTTAAAGTTTTGTTTTAAAATTGTTAAAAATAAAATATTTAAAAAAAGGTACAGAGAAGAGCGACCAAAACAATAAAGGGAATGGAATAACTCCCCTGTGAGGAAAGTTAAAGAGATTAGGACCTTCAGCTTGGAGAAGAGAAGGCTGAGGGGAGATAAGATAGAGGTCTTTTCACTCAACATACAAATAAGCTCTGGAATTTGTTGCTAGAGAATGTGTTAAAAACAGTTAACATAACTGGTTTTAAAAAAAAAGTTTGGACTTGTTCCTGGAGGAAAAGTCCATAAACCGTTATTAAAGTAGACTTGGGGGTAAGCAGCATGGAATCTTACTACTTTTTAGGATCCTGCCAAGTACCTGTGACCTGGATTGGCCATTGTTGGAATCAGAATACTGGGCTTGATGGGCCTTTGGTCTGACCCAGTATGGCATTTCTTATGTTCTTATGAGCTGCAGATGAATATGGTTTAATTTACTTGATATACTGCCTGGAAGATACATATAACTAAAAGGTTTACAACTAAAATATTGAAAAGAATACAAAAGTTTGCAATAAAAAAATTTGAGAATGTAAAGGAACAAATAATATTCTTGGTTCCTGAAGCCCCCTGGGGCAATTCAATTGCAAGCCAGCTCTGAAGAACTGTCCAAGATAACAGATATAATTCAAGGGCTTTGCTAAATAGCCAAGGCAACTTTAAAATGAGCATATGAAGTCTCCGATCTTAAATCAAGGGGCAGTATGTTCTACACAACACCAAAAGCTAAACAATGGAACGTTTCTAACCTTATGTGAGACCAGGAGAGGATTCATTTGAGAGGACCAGAGAGCATGTGGAAAGCAATAAGGTATAAACAGACTTGAGGAAGGAGTTGAAACATCAAAGCCAGGACATTCACATTCTTAGAAAATATATGTAAGAATATGCAGGAGTATATGCTTATATCTCCAGGAACAAGCAGGAATGAGTCTTCACATATGTGTACGTCGGTACCGACGGAGTCTGCGCGGGAACGCTTCCCAGCGTCCAATCAAAAAGCTTTTGGAAGCATCCCACCACGCCTGTGTGCTGCCTTCCCGCCTTTCCCAACTGCCTCTCCTCAGTTTTCGTTTTTCCGCGGAGCCAGCAGGACGTCCTCCTGTCACCGCAGAAAATTCTTCTTTTAATTCTTTAGTTTTCTTGTGGTCGCGGCTGTCTTCCCCGACGCCACCGGTACCGCCGGTGTTTCTTTTTTCTTCCCTTGTAAAATTTTTCCTTTTAAAGGAATATTTTTTCTTCTGAGTGTCTTACGGTTTTTCAGGCCTTCTAGGCCTCTCTATGTCCTTCATGGAACCGCCAGCCACTTTCTCCAAGAAATGTTCAAACTGTGGCGGTACAACTTTATTTTTAGACTCCCAAAATTGGTGTCTAACCTGTTTGGGTCCTGACCTTTTTCCTCCGGAGCCCTCGGGCAACAGTATTGTGAGAAGAGGTTTTCAACATTGAGTTTTCCTCGATATGAGGTTCCCTTCCAACTTCAGGGCACTGACCATTTCTTCTTCTACACAGGATCAGGTAACCCACAAACAGTCTGTTAAGACTAGCCAACCCTCGAGTGGTAGGTCTCATGCACAGCATGTAGACGGCTCCGGCCTTGCCCTCGAGGGCCCTTTGGCTTCAAAACCCCGGCGGGAGTCTTCGGCCTCCAAAGCCTATGTGGGGTTTCAGATTGTTCCTGGGGCTCACCCCTCACAGAACATACCTGAGCCATGCCCGGTGGTGGCATCCGCTTCGAGTGGTACCGATACCCCGGCATCGGCACTGCTGTTGGACGAAACACTCCTCACCAGGGATCGTCGTCTGGCGTCCTCGGTACCTACGGGACCGGTGGATACGTTCCAGACTGACTTTCCAGTATTGGTACCGGCACCGATACTACCACCGACGTCGGTACCCTCCAGATGTGCATCGATAGACTCGCTTCCTTCGATGCCGAGTCTGGAATCGATCTCTAGTCTGGAAGACTGGGTACCGACACCTATCGGTACCGGACGCTCAGTACCGAGGGTGACTGCCGAAGGTTTTCGGTTACCTCGGTACCGATTGGGCTGTCACCGATTGCTGCTCCGATGTCGGTGTCGGGTTCGGTTCTGACAGTGGTACCGGTATCGGTATCGGTACCGGTATCCACAGTAGCATCGTGGCCAGCTCCTTCCATGCTTCTTTCAACAGGATTGCTCCCTTCTATACCAAGTTTGGAGTCGATACCTGGCATGGACGATGTCGTACTGACTGTCGCTGGTCCTGACCTCCAGTACCAGCGTCCATCCGTTAAGGATCCCATACTGCACCGTGCAGGATCTTATATTCCTATATACTCAGATAGATCCTTCGGTGCCCAGGCTAGTTCTTCAGATCTAACCTGTCCAAGGGAGGTTCTCTTTGGAGATCCTTCTTTTCAGAGTTTCCTCCTGGATATGGCAAGATCACTTGCCATTCCTATCCCTGGACATGATCCTACACAAGGCTCTGTTTCTACCGAAGCAAAGGAGAACATAATGCTTCCTTTGCATCATTCCTTGCAGGATCTTCTTCTAGGAATGTGGGAAGCACCTTTAAGGGTACCCCCACCTTCCAGAGCAACTGATTTCCTATATCAGGTGCCCCCCTCTCCAGGGTTTCAAAAGACTCAACTTTCTCATCATTCCATTGTAGTGGAATCAGCAATGAGGCGGGTGAAGAGTAAGAAAAAGCACTCTTCTTATCCGCCAGGTCATGAGTCTAAGACACTAGATGCCTTTGGACGTCAAACCTTCCAGACATCCATGCTTTCAGCAAGAATTCTCTCATATATTTTTTATATGAGTCTATCTCTTGAGGAGGTCGCAAAGAAATTACATCTTTTGACTCCTTTTCTTTCAGAGCCCAAGAGTGCAGACTATTCCTCACTGCTTAGTCATATTCAAAATATCTCTTGGTTCCTTACTCGTGCTTCCCTAGACTCATTTGAGTCTGTTAGCAGGACTTCTGCTATAGCTATAGGGGCATGACGTAAAGCCTGGCTCCAAGCTTCAGACTTAGACAAATGGGCACAACAAAGACTGGGTAATACTCCTTGCACTGGAGAAAATCTCTTCAATAAGGAGTCTTTACGTCAGGTTACTCAGTGGTCCACTGACTTACCTGCTTCTAAGGGCTGTTCTACACCTTCTTCTTTCCCAGTAGGTAGGAAATGTCCTACCAAACTTTCTTCCCCTAGGGGGAGAAGGGTTTTTTTTTATATACTTTATTTATAACACCAACAAATACAAGATACCATATACATAGATCTCCAAAAGGGGTGTACTCTGATCCCCTTCCGGAGTGTCATCAAAAACAGAAAAGAATTGGTGCCAATTATTTTATCCTTTTTACCAGTCCCTGAATCCCTACCATCCTCCCCCTCCCCCTCTCCCCCCCTTCACCCGCCTCACACTCCCCTGCAAATTCTATAAGCCCCATTCGGGGACTTGGTCCATACCATTCCTCCCACCAGCAGCTCTCCTCCATCAACTACCCACTTGTAATATCTCATTGCGACACCGAGCACCTAGCTGTTGAATATAAGGCTCCCAGACGCGCATAAAGGCTATGCAACGTTTGACATTGCCCCGCGCCCCCCATCTCTCCATTAGCATCATTTGGTGGAAGCAGTTACGCCACTCACCAAAGGTGGGTGGGTTGCGATCTCTCCAAAGACGGAGAATTGGCCCCTTCCCCACTAAGCAGGCTTTGCGCACCAATAATCGTTCCCCGGCCTTCACAGGACTTGGAGGGTCAAGCCTATCCAACACCACTAGGGCCCCGGACCATCACACTCGCTGCTGCAGCACTTTAGTTAGGAAAGCACATATCTTAGCCCAGTAGGATCTCACTAGCCTACAACCCCACCACATATGTAATAAGGTCGCCAAGGGCTCTGAGCATTTTGGGCAGCGACCGTCAGTGGCAAGCTGACTACGCAGCGCCCTTCGCGGGGAGAAATGTACTCTAGTTACACATTTAAATTGTATCTCCCGCCAGCGAGTCCCCTGCGTCAGGCCTACTACCCTCTCCAGAGCCTTTCGAACCGACCCAGGGGATATTACTTCACACAATTCCACCTCCCAAGCTGCCTCCACCCTTCGATAGTCAGGGACGGTATTGAGCCTATCCAAATGCTTCTTGAGATCAGAAATCCACGGGGGACTTTCCCCTCCTATCCCAAAAAATTCCAATATTTGCGCCGACCGGTCTATATGCAGTGCCTCCCGCGACAGGGAAGACACATAATGGGAAATTTGCATATAAGCAAAGCAATGCCCAATGGGTAAGTCGTATTCCCTACTTAGGGTCAAGAAAGATTTGCACTGCCCTGACGGATCCACCACATGTCCTATATTCCTTATTCCTCGATCCCTCCAAACCCGAAAAATCACCGTCTCCGAACCTGGTGTAAAATGAGCATTACCCTGCAAGGGTAGCCAGCTAGAGATCTTCCACGGTGTGTTCCATCTGACGTTAAGTTGTTTCCAAGTTCTCATAACCGAATCAATCAACTCACTTCACACTACCTGACTGGGGAGGTCATGATATGCCCCGTGCAAGACCCCTAACAATGTTAACGGCGCCACAAAACACTCCTCTAAAGCCCGAGGCGTATAAACCTCTGTCCCTCCTAACCAATCCCCAAGATGTCGAGCCTGGCAAGCCAAAGCATATACCGTGAGGTCCGGAAGACCCATCCCCCCTTCACGCCATGTCCCCAACATCTGCGACCATGCGATACGTGCCCTGCCCCCCTTCCACAAGAAGCGTCGGATAACTGCCTCGAACCGGCGTACATCTCGACGCAACAGCCAAACCGGTAGTGTCTGAAACCAATATAAAAGCCGGGGCAATATCACCATTTGGATCACCGCCACTCTCTCTGACAAAGAGTGGGAGGGGTTCCCATGCTTTCAACTGTATCTGCAGCCACCTCAGGGAGCGCTCCAAATTACTCGCATAAATCGCTCTAGGACAGTGAGTCAACACTATGCCCAGATAAATAAATTCGTCGGCCACCCACTTAAGAGGGAAAGCCCCTGCCCAACTCCCTCGCAGCTGAGCCGAAACATCAAGAGCTACTGATTTATCTTTATTGATGCGCAACCCCGCAACTCTACCAAATCTCGTAAACTCCTCCAGCAGCTTCGGTAGTGAGTGACCTGGCGAAAGCAGATGCACCAAAAGATCATCTGCGTAGGCTGAGAGTTTAAACTCTTGGGAACCCATTCTTATTCCCTGTATCTCACGTGAGGCCTCAATGGTCCGAACCAAGGGATCAAGCGACAAGACAAACAACAAAGGGGAAAGAGGGCATCCCTGTCGCGTGCCCCGTTCCAAAGGAAAGTCGTCAGAGAGGACGCCGTTGCATAAAACCCCAGCTGTCGGCTGAGCATAAAGACTCTCCACCATCCTACAGAAATTGACACCCAAGCCATACTGTGGGAGAAGGTTGCGAAGATACTGCCAGTCCACCCTGTCAAAAGCCTTCTCCGCATCAAAGCTAACAAGCAACGAAGGCAACCGGCGAGTGTGCACCCATTCCAGGGATGCTAGGATCTTACGTAAGTTCCGAACTGCATACCTCCCTTTGACAAACCCCACCTGCGAGTCATGCACCAAATGCCCTAAAACTGCTGCCAACTGTATCGCCAGAATCTTCGCATTTAATTTTATATCAAAATTGAGCAGGGAGATAGGATGATAGGATTCTACAAGCAAGGGGTCCTTACCCGGCTTAGGA
Organism: Ichthyophis bannanicus; assembly: GCA_033557465.1. Lineage (NCBI taxonomy): Eukaryota > Metazoa > Chordata > Amphibia > Gymnophiona > Ichthyophiidae > Ichthyophis > Ichthyophis bannanicus. The sequence goes on from CM066044.1 coordinate 176,833,616, forward strand.
ATCAGCGTAAGATGGGCATGATTTCGCCCCCAGCGAAAAGCCCTTTGCTCCGCCCTCTTATTAAAGACCTCCACCAGCACAGGACTGACGAAGTCATCAAGAAGTTTATAAAACTCGGCACCCAAACCATCAGGTCCAGGCGATTTGTAACAACTAGCTACCGAAATCACGGAGTGTACCTCCTGTGGAGTTATAGGTTGCTCTAATATCTCCCTCTGTTCTACCGTAAGCTGCGGTAAGTCCAACTCCTTCAAATAATCACACATCTCCATGGTGGACGTGGGTTGTGCCTTATATAAGTCCTGAAAAAATTTCCGAAAGACCCGGCAATTTCCACTAACTCTTTTTGCAGTCTGCCCTGGTCATCCCGGATGGCCGCCACTAACGAGGAGCCCCGCTGACCTTTCAGACATCTAGCCAGCAGCTTCCCCGGCTTGTTCCCATAGCAATGCAGCCGATACCTATAGTAAAGGATGGATTTCTTGGCTCTCTGATGTAACAGCTCATTAAGATCCGCCTGAGCTTCCCAGAGCTTTTTCTTATTCACTGGCGTCGGATTACGCGCTGTCATGCAGCGAGGGCTGTTGAGAGCCCAGTTGAGAGAAAAGAAGGTGTTTTTCACAGAGAAAAAGACTTGCAATATTCCCAGGAACCAGCTAGAGGGAGCAAGAGTGTCTTCAGGGAGACTGAAGAGCCACGCCCAGCTGGTCACGAGGAAATGCCAACCAGCTTCCAATCCTCGAAGGCAGGAGGGCTTCATAAGGGGAGTGTGGAAGACTGGAAGGGAGGAAGGAGAAGAGGCAGAAGGAGTACCGGTAGCCTCGGAGATAGAAGCACCAGCAGAAGCAGCAGCCCAAGCGGAAGCAAGGGGAGAATCACTGGCAGCACCGAGAGAGAGAGGTAGAAGTGGAAACCTGACTACTCTAGTGCTAGAGGATTCCCAGGAGGGAGAGGTGATTTCCCAGGAGCTGAGGAAGGACCTAAGGAGGTGTCAGCTCAAGCCAAACTGAGAGCTGTTTGCCCTCAGAGGCAAAAGCCCTGCTGTAACTGCAACCTTAAGCCAAACAAGAATCAGCTGGAGAAGCCAAGCCACACTGAGTCCGAAAGCCAGAAGCTGGGCTTGTACAGAGTCAGGCCTTCACCAGGAGAAGGAAGTCAAAGGCTACAGGGTAAGCCTAACCTGCATAGAAAAGGATTTCACCAAGCTGCTGCCTGGGAAAGGCAGGCAGTGGAAGAAAGCCGGTTACTTGAGGATTGCTGCCATATGGTATGAGAAATGTAGGCCTAATAAGAAAGTTGTGAATGGTAAAAGCTATGATAAAGCTGCTATAAAGCCTCTAAGGAAAGAGGATACTTTAAAGCCTAACACAGCCCATGGCCGACGCCCTAGGCTAGGCCAAGGACATTGGGAGCTGCTACAGAAAATATATAAAACCCCTGAATGTGTTTTACATGAAACCAGGGATACAGAATCAGAGCTTTCTGATAGTGTGCCAATGCAAGTGGAACTGGCAGGAGATTTATCTGACCAAGAGATGGACTGTACACTTTGCATTTCTGAAAGTTTAGAGTCACTGCCAGACTTGTGATTGGGTGAATTGCCATCAGAGCAATCTTTATGTGTTTGAGCCCCTCCATTCCTGTGACGTATAACAGTTTTTTGCTTTGAACCCTGAGTTTGTTTTCTACCTGAATTAAGGACATTTGCTTTAAAGTTGTAACCCACTATTTAGAACCACTGTGAAAAGGGAAATAAAAGCCTTATTAATTCCCACCACTCAGCTTGATTGTTTCATTGAAGATTGGAGCTAAAGCAACTGCAAGGACCAAGAGCCATTTGGGCCTTTAGAAGACTCGCCAATCTTAACCTTATATTTTTGTGTCCCACCTGCCCTGGCGTCCACTGGCCACCAGGGAAGTGTTGCTGACAGCGCATATAACCTTCGTGATCTAGTAACAAGTCGCTCTAGGCCTATTATTCGCTCTGCTATTAACCGACGCTTCCGGGCTGCAAACCCAATGATATTGCCCCGTAACACCACTTTCGCCGTCTCCCACACCAATTCAGGATCCTCACAGTGGCACTGATGGTCACTCATAAATTCCTGCCATCGCTGTTTTAGGAAGTGTTGAAATCGAACATCATGACACAACCCCAAGGGAAGTCGCCAAAGTCGCGCCTGGGTATTACTCATCCCCCACTGTAGCTCCATCTGGACCATCGCATGATCTGAGATTTCCAGCGGGCCTATCTGTACCTCCCCCATGTTAGGAAACAAATTCCCTGATACTAAGATATAATCAATGCGAGCACTGGAACCATGTGCACGGGATTGATGGGTAAAATCCCTTTCCAAGGGATGCAATAAGTGCCAGGGGTCGACCAGGCCTAGTCGTCCACAAAAGCGCTGGAGCATCCGAGTCGTCGGGATCCTGTCCCTCGCCTCCCCCCTTCTAGAAGTGTCAAGGTCCACGTCCAAAACCCCGTTGAAATCCCCCGCGAGAATCAGCAGGAGCTCCGGGAGCTGTTCTATTTTAGAAGCCAGGCCATTATAAAAGCTGGGGTCTAGTCCATTAGGACCATAAAGATTCCCAATAATCACGGGCTTCCCCTCCAACTGACCAACCAACAAAAGGAATCTCCCGTCTTCCGCAGCGATAACTTTTTCCATGGCAAAACGGATTCGCTTGTGAATCAAGATTACTACTCCTCCCTTTTTTTCTCTTGCAGGGGACCCCCACACCTGCCCCACCCAGTCCCTACGTAGTTTACTATGCTCTTCCTCCGTCTGGTGCATTTCCTGCAGAAGTGCAACATCACACTGCTGTCGGGCCAGGGCCTGCAATATTTTATAACGCTTAATCGGATTCCCCATCCCACAGACATTCCAGGTAATGATCTTCAGAGGCACGGGACAGTGTCAAGGCTCAGCCAAACAGAAAACTCTAGTCGCAGTGGAGGAGTCCCCCCAGCCTGGAACCCCCCTTTAACCGCGCTGACTGTAAATAGTGCGGTATATAAAAGTTGTTAAATAAACCACCAATGAGAACCTATAGAGCTGCTTACTAAAAAACAGTGGAGTGTGTGCAACCCCTCCCCTTCCCCTCTCTCCCCCTCCCACCCACCTACCCCCCCTCTGACCCCCACTACTAAGCCATCAATTCCACCCATCAAGCTGAACAACTTCCCTATGGCATTCGGGACTGCCCCGGGCCTTCTTGGACCCAACATTTAACTTAACCATCTCTTAAAATTCAAATTTCTTTCTAACCACCACAGTATTAACTTCACGATCCTCCCCAGTACCCCCTCCCTCCCCTCTTCTAAGACCACTACCCTCCCTAGTCTACACAACTTGTCATTATTACTCAACACTGACAAGTCAGCTCTCCCCATCTGTTAGACCCCATAGTGCTTTCCCCCAGGGTTCTTTTATCCCTATATTCCCCCTTTTACAGACCTGCACCTCCCCTCTGTAGCGAGATTCCCACCTAAACCCAGTGTGTCTGTTCCCTCCTCAGAGACCCACTTTATCAGGCCCTCACAGAAGCACAACCTATTGTCCCCGTATTAGACCTTCCCATACCCCACCCCTGATCTCCGATTCGGTGGGATAGGGCATCTTACTACTCCAAGTATAAGATTGGGGTGTGCAGTTAAGCCGCTATAAACCACAACCAGAAAATGAGCAAAACATCAAAAGATAACACTGGGGGTAACATAAGCAACCCACTAATCCCTCATTCCAGAATTACAAGCCCGACACACTCATCACCCCATATTCTACCTCCCCCAGGCATCAGGCTCTAACTAACAGCAGCCCAATGCATAAAACAATCTCTGGGGTGCAAAGCTGATTAGCAGCAGGTTCGATCCCCTCAAGCCCGGTGTTCCCGCGCATTAGCGCCATCGCCATCGGGGCTGCCTTCTCCATGCTCTTTGGCTCCCAGTAAGATAGGTAGCTGTAGTGGCTGGTTCCCCCCCCCGCTAGCAGCAGAACCAACTGTCCCTCAGCTCTCCATCCCAGCCCCCACCTCCCAAACTTTAGTGAAGGTTTATAACATGTGAAGGCATATCTGTTATCTCTGTACAACGCCCCTCAACAGTACAGAAAAAGAAAAACACATTTAAAAGCATTACTAGTTAATTCAGTAGTCTAAATAATGAACCCCACCCCTCAAGACATACCCAACAGACCCCCACCTATCGACGCATTCACTCATTCCATGCACACAAATCCAGGAAGGCAGAGAAAAACTGCACTCATATGTTGATCAATGAAACAATTTAAACATGTTACAATGTGAACAAGGGAGAGGTTTAAACAATGTATCTAAATGAATCAGGCAACAAGTTGAACTACGTAAAAGATTGAACAGTGTAGCAGCTTTAACGAGATAGGGAGTAGCTGCTAAGGCCCCGGCCCTCTCTTGGTCATTAGGCCCCTCTCCTCCAGCAAGACAGCAAGCCTCCATCCACACTAACTACACATGCTTCACGAAGGAGAGTTTGCCTGAGCATTCAGGGTGTCCAAAAGAGCGGCAGCCTCTGCCGGTGCCATCAAGTAGCGCGTCTGTCCATGGACCTCCACCTGTAGTCGGGCAGGGTACAACAGGGAAAATCGTATTCCTTTGTTCAGCAGCTGCGTGCAGACTCCTGAGAAGGCCCTGCGCTGGTAACTCACGAGGGCTGAGTAATCCTGAAACACGAGGATTTGTTCCGGATCCTGCTGCCGCATATTTCGGCCCCGGGCAGCCTTCAACACCGCCTCTTTTTGCCGGTAGTCTAAGAAACGTGCAATCACCGCTCGTGGACACCTCGCCTGCTCCCGTCATTGGCCAAGTCGGTGCACACGTTCTAACTTTACAGGATCATCGTCTTTGGTGTGCAACAGTTTTTCAATCCAAGCCTGCAGGTAGCCGAATAAGGCGCCGTCAGCCACGTTCTCTGGTATCCCGATGAATCGCAGGTTCTTGCGCCTCCCCCGATTTTCAAGTTCATCCAGCTTGTCACCCTGCTGTTTTACCAGGGTCTCTAAGGCCTCCACTTTAGTTTTCAAAGAATGTTGGGCATCTTCCATGTCTGAGATGCGGGTCTCCACCTGGTCCATCTGCCCTGCAAACTCAGTGAAGCGCTGACTTACAGTCTGCATCTGGTCCGCCAATTCTTGGAAGTGGGTATCCAGCGCCTGAACCACCGCGGCACTCACTTCAGTCACCAAATCCTGAGTGCTGCTTGCTTTCGGGCTGGCTGGCACTCCCTCCGCCATTTTACCCTTGGTGACTCGTGGCTTCTCCCTCCGTTGCGGTTTCGATGCCATCGGGTTGCGTGTCTCCAAACAAGACTGCTTCCAGCACTAGAGTAATAACCCCCGTATTCAGAGAAAGAGAGACTGGTGTTTAGTTCCCACTTTCAAAGGAGTTTATAGGTATTTTGCGGGGCAGAGTTCCCGGAGTTGATCGTGACTGGTCCGATCAGCTCATTGCCAAACCGGAAGTCCGGGGGAGAAGGTTTTATTCATCTTCTGCCCATCATACAAATGTTCCCAAACAGGGGAAACATTGCCCTGGTCTGAAGAATCCAAACTCTCACCAGGCTCAGCAAACCCAGCAACCGCAGGGTTTCTGATTAATCATCATCATATTTTTTGTGCCTCTTGGGGTTTTAGAACCTGCAGTTGGCTTCTTCTCAGTAGAAGCCTTCCACTGCTTTCATTCTAAACTCTAGGTATGGATCTCTTTTCACAAGACATCCATTTTTCTCTGTTATACAAGCTCTTAGGATGTTCATGCCTATAGGTCACAGATTTCTCCTCTTCTTCCTGCTAGGGAAAGAGGTTTAACAACTATCAAATGATAGTTTTCTGTACCAGCATGAATTTTTCCTTTCTACAGACTTACCACATTGTAAGTCTCCATTCAGCTCTATCTTCTCTACCCTCTTACCAAGCATTTCCTCTGTAAGAATGGTACTATTACACTGGAGGGCTTCTTCTTCAGCCCCTCTAGTTTTTGTCACTTATTCCAGTGTGGAGTTTTCCTCTCTGAGTTAACTCCCTTCTTCATTTTTGCTTTGGGGCAGCTTATCAGACAGGTCCAGAGTTTTCTTACTCCTGTTCTGTCTGTTCTTTCTGTTTTTAAACAGAAAGATTCTTCTGCTGTCTTGCTAGCAGCTGCCCATGCAGGAGCCCTAGTGATTGGACCACTGGTTCTTCTCCACAAGCATCCAGAGTTGTCCTCCACTACATTCTTTCTGGCCTTAGTAGTGACTCCAAGACAGTGGATTCATCTTTTTTGGGAAATCTTATCACTACAGGCTTCTCGGATTGTCTTCTATTCTTGCCATCTCTAATTCCCTTGGGTTTGGCAGCATAGTTGACGTAGGTACTGGCTTTTCCAGCAGCCAGTTCTATCTCCTAATTCTCCTGCATTATGCTCTCTGCAATTCTACAGAGAAGCTTTCCACCATGGGCCCTTGCTAGAGAGCATTAGGATTTTCTCAAACAGCTGTCCTAGATGGTTGGAAAAGGCTTCCTCAGTCATGACCCTCATGACTGGAAGGGTTCTTCCTACCCTACTATCTCCTTTTTAAAACAAAGGACATGAGCCTTCTCTTATGTGAAAGCTTAAAGAGTTGTTCAATTCCCTGGTTTGGTCCTCAAGTTTCCCACCGGGAATATGCTCTTTTTTTCCTTGCAGCTCGTCCTCATGGTATCCTAATCCTTCATGGACAGCGCATATTTAGCTACAGAACACATGATACCCTTTTTGCCCCTCAAGTAGGTCAACATGGTATCTCATTCCTATGCGTCTTCTGTCCATTTACCATGCTAGAGTTCTGGAGGACTCGGGACTTGCTGCCTGCAGACTGATATTATCCTCTGCTTTTCACGTAACCATCCTGGTTATTTCACTGGCTAGCATTCTTGCAGCAATCTAGTCTGTTCCTTGTCAGGGAGATTTTTTCCCTGACTCCTTCCATCATAACCAGGGGGAATAGATTCTCTATATATCTCCTCAAGTAGGTTCCACCTTCTTGTTATTAGATGAATCTTTCCTCTTCACATCTCCTATGTGAATATACTTTCTATGGGCATATCTCTGCTTAATTGCAGACACCTATATATAGGCCTATATATTCATATCTATATACATCTCTATAGATATATATGTCTGTCATTTGTGTGTGTATATGTTATGCCCTTCTATATCTCGCTATAGATATATATTCTTATATGTCTATCTATATATCTATATGTCTATCTATATATCTATATATATATATATATATATATATATATATATATATATATATACACGTATATATATGTGTATCTGTCGAGATATTTATTATAGGTAGATATGTATTTACATACTTATCTATCTGACTGTCTATGCTCATATAGATATATATGTCTCTATATGATTCTGACAGTTGGGCTCTACCCATACCCATGCTGTTCCAGCATGTTGGGGTGCTACACACACTTTCACTCCCGTGGTAGTTAACAACTTTCTACCATAACCTTAAGGGTTAGGTACCCCTGAAGCTCTCCATGTTCCAGTATCTTTCCTAGCTACCACAAGTTAGGAAAGACATTGCGGATCTTCAGTTAATCTGAGGCTCTAACGCCTCAGACACCTGTCCTTTCTTTTTGGGATACAAGGTTTTTCCATACCCCTTCTTCCCACAAGGACTAGGCCGGTTTGTCCAAATCGGTCAGCCTTTCCTCTTCTTGCTCCTAAGAGTGAGCCACTCCGCAGCCAAAAGAGTTTGGGCTTTTTCCATAAAGCCTTCCGTTGAAAGCCTACCATTTTTGTTCTACCCCAGTTGATCTCTGGGGTTACCTCTCACCTTTCAGGATTCTGACCTCCACTGTTTTTTTCCAACAGGTTTATTACCTCCACTTCACAGTGAGGTCCTCCTTGAGGTTCCTCTACTGGATCCCCAGTAGATCTCATGAACCTCCTTACTTTTCTGCAATCCTGTTAGGGGAGGTCCATACTGCAATATTTCATTTTCAATATATTTGATGATAATTGTCATCCACACAAGGACTTCTTGTTTGCAGTCCTATGCTAGGTTAGCTGTCTTTTACAGCACCTTTCTGTTTCAACTGCTACCCTCCATCCTGAGGATGCCAGGCATCTTAGCTTGGGAGTCCCCATATGTGAAGACTCATTCCTGCTTGTTCCTGGAGATAGCACAGTTACTTACCTGTAACAGGTGATCTCTGGGAACAGCAGGAATAAGTCTTCACAACCCACCCACCTCCCCTAGGAGTTGTATTCTCTATCTCTATCTTTCCCTTCTCTCTCTCTCTCTCTCTTTGTCTCAGCTTTAAAACTTAACTGAGGAGAGGCAGTTGGGAAAGGCGGGAAGGCAGCACGCAGGCGTGGTGGGATGCTTCCAAAAGCTTTTTGATTGGACACTGGAAAGCGTTCCCGCGCAGACTCCGTCGGTACCGACGTACCCATATGTGAAGACTTATTCCTGCTGTTCCCAGAGATCACCTGTTACAGGTAAGTAACTGTGCTTTGCCAGCTCCATCCATTTTATAGAAGTACACATGCAGAAATAGAACGCATCGAAGCTTGTCAGCGCCTATTTCACAACAAACACACGTGTACTTCTTGGCGCTTACATGTGCATGCACTGCATTTCTAAAAAGCTGCATGTACAACAGGAATCAATTAAGAAGAAGAACAAAATTACAGTTTCTTCTGCATTTTGAAGTGGTAGTAGCTGCCACAAAGGACAGCGCATTTTCCCCCTGAATCACGGGTGGAGACCTCTAGGTTCGAAGGGCCAGCTAGCCGGCACTTGCTTTAGACGAGGGGCAAAAGCTGGTGCACAGAATACATGCATATTTCTTCAGCCTGCCTGAGCCATGCTTAGAACATACCCCCTTAAAATCTCTTCTCCAGTCATCTACTTGTGTACATAGTAGCTTTCTGAAACACCGTTTTTACATATATGCAGTTTGTATGTGTAGCTGCTGGTAGATGCACATGTAGATTTAGGAGATATATTCCAAATGATTAGCACAGTTAGCAGACCTTCTAACCATGTTACTGAGGTGAGCAAGATATGCAGAGGCACACAGCCGTTTTGTGCTGCCGAATATCCCCTCTATCACTGCTGTACACCGTGATGCATTGAGGTGTTCCACAGGTGGCAGTCGCGATAAACAATCAGCGGCAATATTCAGCTGCAGATCTAACTTTAGCTGGTTTAGCTAAACCGGGTAGTGGTTGAATATCACCGCTGCCCAGTTAGCTAACACACTATCCGGGCACACCAGATATTCAATGGCAGTGACCGGATATGACCCCCAGCATTGAATATCCCAGATCGGAATTAAAGCGGCGATGGCCAATCACTTTACTCGGGCTGGCTGCCGCTGCTGAAAATTCCCCCCTTAAACCTTATTCAGTATCCAATTGGGAGGTAATGTTTCCCTACCAACAGAGGAGTTACGTGGTCATATTTCTTGACTCGGTGAATAAACCTAACTGTGGTTTCCTGATCTCCAGCCCAGCCCAGTCCAGGCCAGACATGTCAGTTATTTGCAAGGGATGAGACCTCTCAGACTCACATTGTGCCCAGTTGTCCTCCACTGGGCTCTGAATTTGTTTCTTTCTGCCCTGGTATAGTCATCTTGCAGGCAGATCAGTGTTTCTGGTGGCTGTTTGTTTGGCAAGGAAAATTTGAAGCTGCAAGCCTTTTATTACTCCTTTCTTTTCAGAGGATGGAGATATTCTCCGCACAGTGCCTTTCTTATTTATTTATTTATTTTATTTAACATTTCTTCTATACCACGCTATTCAGATCAGTGCGGTGTACATTAAACAGAACATACTACAATGCATCAAGCCACATTATATTTACAATGAACAGGGTAGTAACTTGAGTATAACAGGGGGAAACTATCTACATTTCATTTACACTGGTGCATAGGTTCCTGGATCTAGGCGATTTGGGTCAGGGAGAATTGAGTTGACTCTTGTTTTTACCTAGGTCTTTTCCATGTTCCAAGTCCAACAGCTGATTACTCTTATGTAGTTTAGAGGCACAGAGGATCAGGAGGAGCCAATCACATTGCACAGCTTTGATGTCCACAGGTTCCTGCAAAAGTATTTTAGTAGACAGTTTTCTAATTTGGATCAATTGCTTGGACTATTGCGGGGTCTGAAGAAAGGACACACAGCCTCAATGGCGAAACTTGCCAGAGAGCTGAAGGAAGTGATTTTGTCTGGTTTTCTTGTTACATGGTTGGCAAGTGCCAGTGGGGTTGAGAGTCCATTCATCTTGGGTGCATGTCTCGTCTTAGGAGGAGCGTAGGCTGGTACTGCTTCTGAGGATCTGTGGGGAAGCCACTTGATCATTTCTGCAGGTTTGGTTGCAAATAGGCCATGTGCAGACCAGACAAGTAGTCACATTTTGGGCTTGTGTCTTGGAGGCAGCGCCTCTTCCCCCACCCCATTGTTAGGTAGTGCTTTGGTACTTCCCACACATCTGGACTGGACTGGAGGGATGATAAGGAAGGTGAAATTAAACATTACCTGCAAATTTTCTTTCCTTCAGTCCCTCCAGTCCAGTCCAGAATGCATTTGGTGTTTGTTAGGGAATCTGCAATTCCTATTCGCTTCTCCGGGCCAGTCCAGGGACAGGTAGGGTTGTCAATCCTCTATAGCCACTGAGGACTGATCTCAAGTTTTGATGAGATGTGAAGCCACTCCCCCAGAGGGTTACCCAGCAGTCTTTCAGTCCTCAGCAGCTACAGAGGATTGACTCTCTGCTTCTCCCTCAGTTTGCTATCTGCCATTTGGTTACTTTATTGTTTTCCTGCTTTATATTAGCTCTAGCAGGGCTGATATTTTCTTGTGTCCTTGGGTCCAAATTTTCAAGCGCTGCCCCTTTAACAGCTGTGGAGACGTCGAGTGAGTCATTCTCCCGGTGAGAGACAGAGCCTGTCTCCCTTCACCGTCTCCGTCTTCGTCTCCGTCGGCAGAGAAGTATTTCTGGGAGCCCCAGTGGATGCCTCTGCCGCGAGCGCTGCTCGAGTAGGCAGTTTCCCGCTAGCTGCGGGACTACCTGCTTGACTCTGCCGGTTTTTCAAGGTCGGTGAGTTTCTGTATTTCTTCTTTTGGGCGCCCGTGCCAGCTCTGGCTTCCGTGTCCTGTTTGCGGCGCTTCTCCAACGTCAGCGCACAGCTTTCTTTCTTTCTTTATTTTTTCTGGACCTTATCCCCTCGTTTTTCGGCATGGCCGACAAGACCGAACAGAAATTAGAGGGCCCTTCGTTCCCCGCCGAAAAGGCGGGAAAGTCGGCCATTTTGGCGGCGCCTGTCACCTCTCCGACGGAGCAGCCCCGGCCACACAAACGAAAGGCCAAGTCCTCTAAGGACCCTCTGCCTGTTAGTCAGCCTGCACAACCCTCTTTAATGGCTCAGGGGGCTGTGTCTTCTTTTTTCTCGCCCGAATTTATTCTTGCTATGCACAGGGCGTTCTTACTGAAGTCGGCTCAGCCTGAACAGGCTACAGCGTGTCCCACTATGGAGTTCCTTCCCCATGGACTACAGGGTGCAGAAGATCCTGGAGAAGGGTCTTCTAAGCCTAAAGAGGGTCTAGCTGATCCTTTGGGCTCTTTTTTGCCTCAGGAATCTTTACTACTGGGTCAGGCTGTCTCAAAGGAGGTAGCAGATCTCTCTTTGGATCCAGATACTGAAGAGTTAGAGGAGGGGGAGATAGCTCCGGGAGAAGATCCCAATCTGTTCAGAGTCTTCCGTAAGGAAGAGCTCGCTGCTCTTATTGCACAATCTTTGGCGGCTCTCCATCTGGTTCCTCCTTCCTCCTCTCAAGAACCTTTAGAGGATCCCTTGTTGCAGGGCTTTAAGTCTCAGCAGCGCTGTTTTCCCATGCATCGGGTAATTCGGCAGATGATTGATTCGGAATGGGAGTGTCCTGAGGCTACTCTGAGAGGGGGGCGCGCTTTGTCACGCTTGTACCCCCTTCCACAAGAAGACCGGGATTTATTCCGTATGCCTAAAGTAGATGCTTTAGTGTCAGCGGTCACTAAAAAGACTACCATCCCTGTGGAGGGCGCAGCAGCGCTTAAAGATCTGCAGGATAGGAAATTGGAGGTGCTCCTCAAGCAAGCTTTTGAGGCTAGTGCTTTAGCACTGCAAGCAGCGGTTTGTGGAGCCTATGTTTCTCGGGCTTCTATTCGCTGGCTGCAGGGGGACGCAGCGGGGGAGTCCGCTTCGGAAGTTCCCGATGCCGCAAAGTTGGAATCAAAAATGTCTATTTTACTCAATATAAATTGCTGAATCTCCAGATAAAGGTTAATGGTGATGAATTATAAAAATTCTTTGACATATACACGTTTTTTGAACAGCGGGTCTCAGACTCTCACGGAGCTTTTTCAGTGACAATGACAAAAGCCAGTAACTGCTCCTGATGTACATCAACGACCCTTTTTGTTTTTAAACGTGTATTTTTTTCAAGCGTTTTGAAATAACTTATTTAAGATGCATAATATAAAACAGAAGTTAGGCTTATCTTAAAATGTGGTTTATCCCAACGCCTACTTCAGCGCCATCGCGTTTCACGGATATGTTCCGTTTCTTCAGGGGCCAAATAAGCCTATTCTTTGTGTTGTTCGACTATCTCTTTCATGCGCCCTGAATGCAATTGTTGCAAAGGATCAGAAAAACACCGCGCAAAAAGGGTCGTTGATGTACATCAGGAGCAGTTACTGGCTTTTGTCATTGTCACTGAAAAAGCTCCGTGAGAGTCTGAGACCCGCTGTTCAAAAAACGTGTATATGTCAAAGAATTTTTATAATTCATCACCATTAACCTTTATCTGGAGATTCAGCAATTTATATTGAGTAAAATAGACATTTTTGGCTTAACTGCAATTTTACTCTTGAGTTCAAGACCAAACTAGATTGTTTTCATGCAAAGTTGGAATCGGCTGCAGCTTATGCGGCGGATGCTTTTTATGATTTGGTATGGATTGCGGCCAAGACCATGGCCTCTATGGTAGCGGCCAGGCGTTTCCTGTGGTTACGTAACTGGTCTGCGGATGTGTCATCAAAGGTTCGCCTTAGTAAGTTGCCCTTTAAGGGCAGGTTGCTTTTTGGGGAAGCCTTGGAGAAGATTGTGAAAGATTTAGGGGACTCCAAGGGCGGGCGTTTGCCGGAGGATCGGCCCAAGCCACTGCGTGGTGTGGGAGCTGTTCGAGGCTCTGCCCGTGAGTCCCGCAGATTTCGCGGTGCCCGCTTCGCGCCTTATTCTAGGGGGCGCTCCGGTTTTCGGGGTTCGTCCTTTCGAGGAGCCAGAGGTTTCGGCCGATCTTTCGGGACGGCCTCTCAACCTTCCGTTAAGAAGCCGCAATGAAGGTTTGCAGGTCCAGCCGTTAGTTCCTGTAGGCGGGCGTTTACAGAGTTTTCTGACGGCCTGGACCGCAATTACTTCCGACAAATGGGTTCTGGAAGTCATTCAGAGAGGCTCTGCACTGGACTTCGCTTGCCCGTTGCAACCCGCTTTCGTATTTTCCCCTTATGCACCCGGGAAGAAGATGCGAGCCATTTCCGACACGCTCGTTCGCCTTTTGCAACTGCAGGCGATTGTTCCCGTGCCATTGGACCAGTGCGGCTGCAGTCGATACTCGATCTATTTTGTGGTTCCCAAAAAAGAGGATTCTTTTCGTCCCGTACTAGATCTCAAAGGTGTAAACCGTACTTTGCGGGTTCCGCACTTTCGCATGGAAACCTTGCGTACAGTGATTCGAGCGGTTTCCACCGGGAGAATTTCTCTCGTCCATAGATCTCACAGAGGCGTATCTTCATATTCCCATCAGACTGTCTCATCAGCGCTATTTACGTTTCGCGCTTCCCATGGGACATTTCCAATTTCGCGCCTTACCGTTCGGTCTTGCGACGGCTCCGCGTACCTTCACAAAGCTGATGGTGGTCGTGGCGGTGGCGCTTCGGAAAGAAGGTATTCGAGTACACCCATATCTTGACGATTGGTTGATCCGGGCCGATTCTCGGGAAGTGTCTCTGGCGGCGACAGCGCGGGTAGTTCAACTGCTCGAGCAGCTCGGTTGGGTGATCAATCTCTCCAAGAGCCAATTGATACCGCGGCAACAGTTGACTTATCTCGGGGCCTGCTTCGACACGGAGCGGGGAAACGTTTCGTTGCCCAGTCTGCGGGTGCAAAAACTTATGCAACAGATTCAAACCTTCCTATCTCTTCAAGCTCCGTCGGCATGGACCTATTTGCAGGTCTTGGGGTCCATGGCGGCGGCGCTGGATCTGGTTCCCTGGGCCAGAGCTCACATGCGCCCTTTGCAGCAGGCGCTTCTTTCCCGGTGGTCACCACAACTTCACCCACTCGCGCAGTGCCTTCCCTGTCCAGATCAGGTGAGCCGCAGTCTTCAGTGGTGGTTACTTCCCGAGCATCTTATGGCAGGGGTTCCTTTAGAGGAGCCCTCCTGGGTCTTGGTTACCACCGATGCCAGTCTTTCCGGCTGGGGAGCGCATTGTCAAACACAGGTCGCTCAGGGTTCCTGGTCTCCAGAGGAGAGTTCGTGGTCGATCAACCGTCTGGAGCTGCAAGCAGCTCGTCTAGCCTTGCTGCGCTTCACGGGGGTGCTCACCGGCAAGGCGGTCAAGATTTTCTCGGACAATGCGGTGACCGTCGCTTACATCAATCGTCAAGGAGGCACCAAGTCTCCCGTTCTCCTCGCCGAATGTCAGGAGTTGATGGATTGGGCGGAATCACATCTCACAGCAATCTCCGCAGCACATGTCGCTGGCAAGGACAATGTCCAGGCCGATTATCTCAGCCGCAATGTTCTAGATCCCGGGGAATGGGAACTGAACGCGGCCGTTTATCATGATCTGACGCTCCATTGGGGTTCTCCGGTGATGGACTTGATGGCAACGTTTGCCAATGCCAAAGTCGGCTGTTTTTTCAGCAGACGCCGAGAGCACATGTCGGAAGGACTCGATGCTCTCGTTCAGCCATGGCCGCCAGACTCCCTCTTGTACGTTTTTCCTCCTTGACCGATGTTGAGTCGGGTCATTCAGCGGATTGCGCATCACCCTGGCCGAGTGATTCTCATCGCTCCGGATTGGCCTCGTCGTCCCTGGTATGCCGATCTCGTTCGACTTCTCATAGCTCAGCCTTGGCCTCTTCCAGCTCGTATCAATTTATTGCATCAAGGGCCGATTCTCATGCCCAAGGTGGATCGCTTCTTGCTTACAGCTTGGCTCTTGAGAGGGCTCGGTTAAAGCGTCGGGGTTATGCGGATTGCATAATTGCCACATTGCTTCAGTCTAAAAGGCCGACGACTTCTCTGGCATATGTGCGAGTCTGGCGTCTGTTTGAGTCGTGGTGTGCTCAACGTAAGGTTGTTCCTATGTCGTCTACCTTGCCTCAGCTTCTCCTTTTTCTTCAACATGGCTTCGACAAGGGTCTGGCTCTCAGTACCCTTAAGGTTCAGGTAGCGGCGCTTGCTTGTTTTCGAGGTTACGTTCGCCATCGGCGTCTTTTGGCACTTCCAGATGTCCAACGTTTTTTACGGGCGGCGCGGATTCTCCGTCCTCCAGTGCATCCCTTAGTTCCACCTTGGGATTTAAATGTGGTTTTGGATGCTTTTTCTCAATCATCTTTAGCTTCTCTCAGTTTTCGGGAGATCCGCGAGTGTTCTTGGAAAACGGCCTTTTTGGTCGCCTTGTGTTCAGCTCGCCGGATTTCCGATTTACAGGCCTTGTCTTGCAGAGAGCCTTATCTTCAGTTTTTGCCGGAGCGTGTGCTCCTACGGACAGTGCCGTCCTATTTGCCTAAGGTGGTCTCGGTTTTCCATGTTAATCAAACAGTGGCTTTGCCTGTGTTTCCTGATTCTTCCAATTCGCCGATGGATTGGGCTCTCAAGCGGTTGGATCTTGCACGGGTTTTGCGGACGTACCTTCGGGTTTCCAAGACCTTTCGAAAAACGGATAGACTGTTTGTCCAATACGCCGGATCTCATAAGGGTCAACCGGCATCCAAATCCACCATAGCGCGGTGGGTTCGCAGTGCTATTGTTGCAGCTTACACGGCTAAAGGGCTTTCTCCGCCGCTGGGTTTACGGGCTCACTCTTCTCGAGCTCGCGCCACTTCTTGGGCGGAGTTTGCGTTGGTTCCACCTATAGACATCTGCCGAGAGGCTACTTGGTCTTCCTTGCATTCTTTTACTAAGCATTACCGCTTGGATCTTCAAGCCCGGGACGATGCAAAAGTGGGGTCCGCGGCTATTATCGCAGGCCTCGCGGGTCCCTCCCGTCATTAGGTACTGCTTTGGTACTGCCCTACCTGTCCCTGGACTGGCCCGGAGAAGCGAATAGGAATAAGAAATTAGTTCTTACCTGCTAATTATCTTTCCTGGAGCTTTCTCCGGGCCAGTCCAGGGTCCCACCTCTGTCTGGTTATAAGGTTTTTTGTTCATCTCCTAACCGGCGGGCAACTTTCTGTCATTCATCCGTATCAGGGGTCTTCATTGGGGCTTTCAGATTTCCTTCAGTGTAAACTAGTGTGAAGTTTTAATCGTGTGTTTGAAAAAAAAAAAATAGAAATTATTTTTAATTCCATTTTAAAAGCCTATTTCATGGCCTCTACAGTTTGCAAGGACTATAGAAAGTTATCAGTGTTTCAAGGGTTCTCGGTTTCTTTCAGTTCTTCCTTTTAGTTGCTTTGTCATGAGTAGACTGCTGGGTAACCCTCTGGGGGAGTGGCTTCACATCTCATCAAAACTTGAGATCAGTCCTCAGTGGCTATAGAGGATTGACAACCCTACCTGTCCCTGGACTGGCCCGGAGAAAGCTCCAGGAAAGATAATTAGCAGGTAAGAACTAATTTCTTATTAAGTTCTTGAAGATCGAGTATGACCTGGAAGTTTTCTGTGGTTTTAGCTTGACTCCACTCCCTGCACTTCTCTTGGAATAATTTTATACAGCAAATGGGTTGATTTTCAGGAGTCCGTTCTGCGACCCGGTTTCCAGTTCATTCTAAGCCGTTTTGGGTGGCTGTAAAGCAGAGGTTTCCAACTCCAGTCCTGGAGGGCCAAACGCCATTCAGGTTTTCAGGCTGTCCCTAATGAATATGCTTCAGATACATTTGAATACAATGGGGGCAGTGCATGCAAATGCATCTCATGCGTATTTATTAGGGACAGCCCGAAAACCTGAATGGTGTTTGGCCCTCCAGGACTGGAGTTGGGAACCTGTGCTGTAAAGGAATAATAGTTAGATCTACTTTGTTACAGAAATACTGATGAGCTACTGACTGCAGAGGATCCTTATAGGGTGACATCAAAACAGTGGTTCTCAGTCTCCATCTGCTGGCAGGAGAGCATAAACCCACACATCTGGACTGGACTGGAGGGACTCAAGGAAAGAAAATGGAATGGATGAGTGGCAACAGCCTAAAGCCAGAAAAAACAAGGTTCAAATCCCACTGGCACTCTTTATGGCTTTGGGAAAGCCACTTAACCCTCCATTGTCTCAGGTACAAACTTAGATTGTGAACCCTTTCGGGACAGGGAAATGCATACTGTACCAGAATGTAACTCACCTTGCTATTCTCCTGGAAAGGTGTGAGCTAAATAATAATAATTATGTCATCGTTCCATAAGCAGTAATTTATTGAAGCAATGAATTGCAATAATCCATCCTGTTAATAAATAGTGAAATAATAAGTATACATAGTTCACAAGTATCTAATCTTAGTAGCAAAAAAGGCTTCTTAGTGAGAACAGAGATATTAGATTCAAACAATAGCTAACTGTGCAAAAGGACTCCCAGAACACAAATAACATCACTGTAAACTGCCTTTTCATGACGGAAAATGTATATCAGAGTTGGTGGAAGTTCCTTGAGCCAGCCAGGACTGGAGATGCTATGTATAGTTGACATTCACAACCCCAGAGAGAGGAAATCTTTTCCATTGCACAAAGCTGATACCAGCAGACTCAGCGTGCACACATAGCAGGTTCCACTGGGAGCTGCAGTCTGTGGCAGTTGAGGACTATTGCTGAGATAGCTGAGCGAAATGGAAAAAGGGACAAAGTTATAAATATGGAAAAATCCCAGATAACTATGGACGAAAGCTCATGATGCCATAGCCTGAGGAGCAACAGGTTCCAGTTGAGTTAGAAGCCCAATGAGGCGAGGAAATTGCTAAGGCAAAAATAAAAATCAGTAAAGGTATTTTCAGGGTAATGTCTCCAAATGGATTAATTTTGCACATACCAGGAAGGAATCTTACTCTTATGCCAGGGTATGTTGGAGATTATCTCATGTAGCAGAAGGGTAGCAGTACATTCTCTGCTGCTGCTAGGGGAATATGGGGCCTGGGATGATTCAGCAGGAATGGGTACCTTCAAACTTTGAAGAGTCAAGGAATACACTGTACCTCCTGACTGGCTTCTGAGGCCTCTGCTGTGCAGACTCTGTAGCTCCTTGCTTGCTGGTGGCTCCCAAGTTATGTCAGATTTGGCAGGACAAACCATGGCAGCTCATGGCCCTCAGAAGTGCAGAATCCCAAGGGTAGTCTCCCCAGTTACAACCCCCCCCCCCCCAAGGATGACCCTAGTGATCAGGACTGAGCATGCTGATTATAAGCATCTAGCTGATCTCAATGTTTGATCTTCTAACCTTAGGACAAGAAGATGCGGATAGAAGCTGAAACAATGAAAAAGAGGGTTACCTGGGATATAGAAAGGCGTTGCTTCTTAGACCCCTCTGCTGTGACATGGTAAGGAATAAAATCTGCTGCCTTGGTCTCAGAATGCCTAACAATCATCTATAAACTACTGCCAAGAAATCGACTGGTTTCAAGAAGTATTTAGGTAAAGTAGTATGATTGCCATGTTAGTCCATTGGAATGCACAAAAATAAAGCTTGTTAAATAAAAATAAAAAAATATAGCATAATGCCATTTCATTTGACTAACAATACATTTCTGGAGTAACTTTCAGAAGCTACAGCCCTTTTCTCAGGTCAGAACAGAAGGATCAAAAGACAGGTCTAGAAAATAAGTGAATAATAAAAAGCATTTCAATGAGGGGGAAAGGCGTTGGGGGGGGGGGCGGGAAGTTGATGGGTGATCATAATGAGCTAAAAATCCTAAATGTCCTATGACCTGGGCTTTCTAAAGCAGTTTGTTCATGTTTAGGGTACTAAATCAAGTGCCAAAATCTGAAATAACAACAATGGGGGGCATTTTCAAAGGCATTTACAGGGTTTGCAGACCTGGCTGCCACCGCTACGTATGCTAATGCTAAGCGATTAGCGTTGGGGCTTTCCCAGGGGCAGCAGCAATATTGAGCTACTGCCAGGTTAGCAATTTTGTTCACTGTAAACCGCACTGATGACAAATAGCGCGGTATATAAAAGCTGTTAAATAAATAAATAAATAAGTCATCTGCAGCTAATCCTGGCCTAACTTTCACCACATTAGCTAACCAGGCAGTCACTCAATATCGCCTTGTGGCAATCCAGCAAAGCTGGATATTCAGTGCCGGGACCGGATATAACCCTGGGGTTTAAGTTCAGCACCGGCAGCTAGCTGCATTAGCAGTGCTAACCACTGCCACTGACAATCCCCCCAATGATACTATTATTATTAAGGAAGAACATAACCATGTCTGACTAAATGGTCATCTTGGATTTTGGGAAAAAGTGCTTTGAAATTAGTAAGATTCAGAGGAGAAACTTTAGAAATATGTAAGGGATACTTTGGTGGCTCTGTAGCTATTCTGGACAGAGGCGTCAGAAAGGGGTGAGTCACATTAGCCCTGGCCTCACCAAAACCTCACTGCTGTGATCACCAGCCATCCCCTCCTATCTGCCTTTGGGAATCTCATCTCCCGTGGGCAGACAGGAGAGGTCTTTCCCGCAATCGCCTCTCGACAGGCTGCGGACTGCCTGCGGGGATCTCATCCCCCACGGGAAGAAGAGCGCCGCAATCATGAGAAAGACCTCGCCTGTTTGCCCACGGCAGATTGGATCCCCGTGAGCAGACAGGAGGGGAAGGCCAGTGATTGCAGCCTCACTTAGTTCGGCTGGCCAAGGGATGGAGCTTGACCTCCCCAATGAGTACGGCATTCTGCTGCCCCTGATTCTGGTCACTTTTGTGAGTGACACTTGTTAGATTTTTGTGTACAGCTTCTGCTCTCTAGGCTGACTGCGTCTGGGGCCTGCATATGCAGAGTTCACAGCCTCTTGTGTGAAGGGAGTCTTAGCCATTTCTCAATGGAGACACTTATGGGATAATTGTATAACCACATTGTAACATCCAATCGAGTTTGATATTACTGTATATACCATTAAGTTAATCTGTACATAGTTCCCCCGGTTGTCCTATTGTTGAATTTCCCTGTTCAATGTAAAACTCAATGTTACTTGTATGCATTGTAGTATGTTCTTGTTCTATGTACACCGCACTGATTATAATAGCGCGGTATAAAAGAATTGTTAAATAAATAAATAAATAAAATAAATAAGGAGGTGCCTATTTTAGGCGGTAAAGAACACTTCTAAAAGGGGCTTTTTTAGTTGCTTATGTACATATGTGGTCATGCATAAATTACCTTTTATAAAATAGCATCCAGTGTAAAAGTATGCATGTGACTTTGCTGGTGGGCATGCACATGGGTGGTACGTGCAAGTACATCTATAGACTATATGATACTATCATTCACGTACATACTGGAAAAATAAAGGCGTGGATATTTATACCAGTTCTGGAGTTGATGCAAATATCCGCATCTTAACTTAAAGCATGGTCTATGCCACTTATGTTAGTATTTTCTAAAGAAACATAGGCATTTTCTTTATAAAATAGCGTCTAAGTGGCACCTGCTTATCAAACTATCCTCCATCTTCTCAGAGTGTATGTCTACTGCTGCTATAGTAGCTGGTGAGGGCTAGAAAATAGGAGGGAAACCCTGGGTTATTGTGAATGAAGACTCTTGGTTCTGTTGCTTAAGAATGTCTGGTTTTAACTGAGTTGCAAGCCGAGCGGAGCAGAGCAGGAAGATAATGTCAAGTAAAAAAAAGATATATCCATAAACATTAAAACAGAACAGCAAAACAAGTAACCCTCACTTGATTTTATAGCACTTAAACTCCTAATTGGGTTCTTTTCATTAACATGAGAATGGAAGTGGACAAATATTTTGACTCTGGAAGAAAGTAAGGGAGGAGTCACCAGTGACTTTTTGTGTATTCCAGTTTACAGAAACGCATTGCAGAGTGCCGTTATTGGCCTGTAGAGATTATGAGAATACCTCTTGTTCCTGGGACCAGACCAAAGGCTGCAAAAGCAGACAAGGTAACCATGATTTAGAGTTAGATTTAGCTTTGGTTCAAGTTCACACTAGTAGCAAAAGATGAGCTGCATAGAGGCATAGTGGGTATTTCCCTGTCCCCAGAGGGTTTATCCAGAAACAGAGAAAATAATAGCACAGAAAGACCATCCATAAAAACTATTCAGTTCTACATTCTCTTCCTCAGAGTTTCTCTGCTATTTTGAATTCAAATACAGTTCTAGTCTCTACCACCTTCATTGGAAGGCTGTTCCATATCTCCACCACCCTTTCCTTAAAAAATATTTCCTCAAATTACTCCTGAGTCCATCCCCTTTCATCTTCAGCCTATGAACCCTAGTTCCAGAGCTTCCTTTCAAAGGAAAGAGGATCACATTCTATGTATTTATACCACAGAGGTATTTAAATGTCTCTATTATACCATCCCTCTCCTGCCTTTCCTCCAAAGTTTACATATTGAGATCTTTAAGCCTATCCCCATATGCCTTATGACGAAGACCACTGACCATTTTAGTAGTCCCTCTCTGCACCGATTCCAAACTCCTTATATCCTTTTGAAGTGCAGTCTTCAGAACTGCACATAATACTCCAAATGAGGCCTCACTAATGACATATATAAAGGCACCATCAACTCCTTTTTCCTGCCAGCCATTCTTCTCTCTATGCACCCAAGCATCCTTCTGTTTTTTTACCATTGTCTTTTCTACCTGTTTGTCACTTTAAGGTCATTGAATACGATCACCCTCAGGCCCCACTCTTCTTTCGTGCATTGAAATATTTCTTATACTCTACTGCTCTTTTGAGATTTGGCAGTCCAAATGCATTACATTTTTTTAGCCTTAAATCTTAGCTGCCAAATTCTCAACCATTCTTCAAGCTTTGCTAGATTCCTCTTCATGTTATCTACATCTTCCAGGGTGTCTACTGTTGCAAATTTTAGAATCATCCACAAAGAGGCATACCTTTCCCGATAGACCTTCCACAATATTGCTTACAAAAATATGAAAAAGAACAGGACCAAGGACCAATCCCTATGGCACACCACAGGTAATGTCCCTATCTTAAGAGAGAACTCCATTTACTACCACCCTCTGTCACTTCCCAGTCAACCAGTTTCTTACTGAGTGAGTCACTTTAGAGTTCATCCCAAGGACACTTAGTTTATAAGTCACCGATGTGGAACGGTATCAAAGGCTGAAATCTAACTATACCACATCTAACACTCTCCCCCACTCCAATTCTTTGATCGCCCAGTCAAATCAGTCAGATAAGACCTACCTTTAGTAAAGCCATGCTATCTCAGATCCTGTAATTCAGGGGTTCTCAACCCAGTCCTCAGGCCCCACCACAGTGAATATGAATGAGAGAGATTTACATTCATTGGAGGCAGTGCATGCAAATTTCTCTCATGCATATTCATTGTGGTTATCCTGAAAACCTGACTGGTTAGGTGTGTACCGAGGACTGGGATGAGAACCCCTACTGTATGGTTTATGGTTTATTCGGGTTTTGATATACTGCCCTTTGCCAGGCAGAGCGGTTTACAATAAATTCCTTAGATTCTAAAAACAATACCATCCTGTGCTTTACATTAACGTATTCACCATAGACCAACCTTTTCCTTACAATCTAAGAGCCTCAAAAGCCCCCAAAGCACTATCCTACCCAGTGCCTCATAGATCTATCTAACCTCTTACCCACCAGTCAGTTTACCCCATGCCCCCTATACGTCCTTCCCCCCATACCCATTCACTGTACATAGTTGCCTCATTTGGCATTATACCCTAACCTGTAGTTTTATAAATTGACCTTAGACAAGTTCTCTCTAGTTTATTGTTCTATGTACAACAGCTGTAATTACACTGTTATTGTCGGGTTCCATGTAAACCGTCCTGAATTGTAGAAGGACGGTATATAAAAACTTTAAATAAATAAATAAAACTAATTAACCTTTCTTAACATTTTAATGCAAATTAGTCACATGAAGTGGCATTTTAGAAAGGACGTCCAGAAGCAAACTGGGATATCCAGGGCATAATGTCTGAGAAAACCCCGGGGATGTTTATATTTCAGCCTGATTTTAGAAAGGGATGTCCGCAAATAGCTGCAGAAATGGCTTCTTGGACATCCCAGCTGGCATTTCCCAGAAGGGGAGTGTCTATATTCAGTGGCATTGCAAACACTGAGATCCTGGAGTTTATATTTCCATGCAGGTTTCTCTGCCCGGGAAATATTGACAGCGACAATGACAGTGCATTGTGCTCTTCCTCCTGGTAGCATTGCTGCTAGGAAAAAAGCACTTTTTTGTTCCTTATTCGTGGCCGGGAGTATGTATAGGCATGGAGGTCACAACAACCAAAGCCAGAGGTGCTTGTTCTATTTTGGAATTGCATCGTGATGTACATATTTGTTGCTCTGTCCCGGGCCCCCGATCTACTTGGACATCCTTGCATTAGGGATGTTCGTACACTTGTTTTCTAAAATGGTTCCAGGAACGCCCTTGTGAATTGGACATTGTGTACCCATTTTCACAGGGGCAGCAAAACATCTTTTTGGTTGGAGGGGCCAAACAGACCAATCTCCAGTCTTGCCCTCAAGCTTTTTAGTTGATGATGCTGTGTTGGGCAAAATATTGGTGGGGCCATGGCCCCTGTGCCCCACCCCATTCCGCTGCCTATGCCTTTTCAGATGTCCAAATCATGAAAAGGGATTCTAAAATAACCTTCTTAGTCAATAGGCCCCACTGAGAATAATGGAGCTTGTGTTAAATAATGTGTGGGGGTTTTTAAGTGCTGTTGTCAGTATGGACTCATGGTGACCCAGCTGCCTCTGGGTTTTCTTGGCAATGTATCACTGGAAGTAGATTGTCAGGCCTTTTCTTCTGAGGAAATGGTGGGTAAAGTGACTTGCCCAAGGTGTGCCAGTGGGAATCAAACCCTTAATCTTCTGGATATTAGCTAGCTGCTCTAACCACTAGGCTGCTACTTCTCCACTCCCAAATTTGTTAGCTCTCGTAAATGCATGTTAACACAGGTTGGTGATTGCGGCTATAAATTTGTACCTGAGGCAGTGGAGTATAAAGTGACTTGTCCAAGGTCACAAGGAGCATCAGCAGGCTTTGAATTTTGGCTTCCCTGGTTCTCAGCCTGCTGTCCTAATGACTAGACTATTTTTCCAACTTATAGTAGGAGTATCAGGCATTGGATTTAAATCCCCAGAATGAATGAAAATAAAGGTGTTTGGCATTCAGTAATGATGCAGCTGAGGACATCCTTCCCAATTAGCAGTGATGCCACAGAGCACAAATCAGCAGCAATGCATTTTGGGAATGAGCTTGTCCTAAAGAGAACTAGAGAATAACGCTTCTCCTAATCTGCAGTGGTGCATATGAGAATAAGACCCGTCTTAGAGCAATGAGATCCTGGCTCAGTTACAAGGAAAAATTCTTCAAGTATGGAATCTGAACCCAATGAATGTCTGTTCCAGTGATATTTTCCCTTTGTTTCTCATTCTGTTTTGAGGGAGAAGATGAAAATCCGATTTCTTTCCATGGTGTAGCTTTTGTGAACATGGTGTCCCTGATTTACCCTGGAGTGAAATCCCTAAGAGGAGCTTTTCGCCTTGTAGCTTACCAGGATGTTGAGGTGTTTGAGAAGGTAAGAGAGGATCATGCACTATGACAAGTGGTCATCTGTATGTGTTTGGTTAGTGCCAAGACTTGAACAATGATCACTAACACTGACCTTCTCTACTGCTCCATACATACAGCAGCATCATAGAAATTATAAGTAGCTCCATAGACAAGTCAAGCTGAAGAGTGCAAGAAAGGAACAGCCCCATTTTGGAGGACTGATTCCTTCCATTTCAGAGGGCTGATATCTGTACGGCTTTCTCAAACGTTGAGATCTCAGTGGATGGCTCCCTTTTCTTTTTTTCTATAACTATATTTCGGATTAATTATGAAATGTAAATGTAAACACCTTGGTAATTTCATTTATTTATGGATTTAGTTTTCTTCCTGCTTTCCTTTTCTCCTTGATTCTCCTCACCAATCTGTAGGCTTTTTAAGGGAATACAATATTTGAATTTGTTTTAAGGAACTTTTAGCTTTTTTCCTCTCAACTGTTTTCCTCCTTTGTGTTCAAACATGTTCTAGCTGATGTCTAATTATTTCTTTAGTATTTTCATCTCACACCTTTTCATGGTCTTCTTAAAATTGCTACTTTTCTTTTTAGTCTTAGCTTTATCTAAAGAGAGGCTTGTAAGATTGTGTGGATGTCTATTTACATTTTCTGGGTGCTGCAGCTCGTAGAAGGATTGTGTCTCCTTAGTATGGGTCTGAAATTGTAGCATTACAGAGCAGCTTTGTCAGGAATGTCATTTTTACATTTCATACACTTGAGGGATAATTAGTGGAGACGGTATAGGAGCTAGTGAATGGCATGCTGTAGACATACATGGAAGAGAGGTTCCTCTTTGTCACATATCTCCCAACCCCTCCTATATTATTCTTTTTGCCCTCCTTTCTACAACTGCCTTTCCCTTCCATCGTGCTGCCACTAACCAATGAGAAGCATGAGTTGTTATCCGCAACATGAATAAATAAGTCGCATGTCTGTACAGAAGCACTATGGGTGAAAAATGGAATGAAAATGCAACTTTCAGACAACAGAATGGGTATTCTCATGTCCGCTTCTAAAGGTATCAGCCTAAAGCCTAGCTCATTTTTCACTGTGCAGTAACTAACAAAAGAGGATGCTAAATATAGTACAGAGAAGGATCTTAAGTCACTGAAACATCATGCTCTAATTTTAGGTGGCATCTCCGAAGAAGCATCCTAACCAACAGTAAATACTACTATCTGTGTACTCTCACAAATGTCGTAGTAGCATCTTTTTTTTCATTGCTTTGTTAAAATGCGTCAGGCATGCCAGGGTTCAAACATGTGACCTCAGGGACCAGAGGCTACAAAACTGTGGCTGGAGTTAAGGAGGCTCCAGAGACTAAGGGCCCGATTCTGAGTCGTGCATTGCGGGGCTGCACATACGTACCTAGCAGTTTCCCCAAGGGACACAGGTTCCACAATGCTTGTATTGGTTCAAGCATTGATATCCTGGGTCCCTTCTTAATAATGGTTTATGGACCTTTCCTCCAGGAACTTGTCCAAACCTTTTTTAAACCCAGCTACACTAACAGCCTTTACTACATCCTCCGGTAACAAATTCCAGAGTTTGATTACACGTTGAGTGAAAAAATATTTTCTTTTATTAGTCTTAAATAGTTTACCCTGTAGCTTCATTGCATGTC
Organism: Ichthyophis bannanicus; assembly: GCA_033557465.1. Lineage (NCBI taxonomy): Eukaryota > Metazoa > Chordata > Amphibia > Gymnophiona > Ichthyophiidae > Ichthyophis > Ichthyophis bannanicus. The sequence continues at coordinate 176,860,307 of CM066044.1, forward strand.
CCCTAGTCTTTCTATATTCTGATAAGGTAAACAATCGATCTACGTTACCCGTTCCACTCCGTTCATTAATTTATAGACTTCTATCATATCTCCCCTCAGCCGTCTCTTTTCCAGGTTAAAGAGCCCCAACCTTTTTAGCCTTTCTTCATAGGAGTAGCCTTCCATCCCCTTTACCATTTTGGTGGCTCTTCTCTGAACCTTTTCTAAAATCGCTATATCCTTTTTAAGATACGGCGACCAGAATTGCACACAATATTCAAGGTGCGGTCTCACCATGGAACGATATAGAGGCATTATAATATCTTTTGTTTTATTTTCCATTCCTTTCCTTATCATACCTAGCATTCTATTTGCTCTCTTGGCCGCCGCTTTTATTTGGATGCTTTTATTTGGATGCTTTTATTTGGATTACTAGTGTCAGTTGTACAAGTGTATGTTAAAAAAAACTCATAATAAAAACATTCAGGTACATTTGAAAGCAAAATGCCTTTGAGGGAGTCAGTTGGATCATTAAATAGTGGAGGAGTAAGAGGGGTACTAAGGGGTTACAAGGCCATAGCAGAGAGACTAAATGAATTCTTTGCTTTAGTCTTTATTGAAGGTGATATACCTCCATGTTATATTTTCCCATCCCCTAATTCTAGTACTATGTTCTATTTGCTCTGTTCCTCGTACTATGTAAACCGCCTTGATAATGTGAAAGGGGTAGGGTTGCCAACTAGCTCCAGATGCACCCGACAGGTTCGATCCAGTCCTGGGTTTACCTCATTGCATGCAGGGATATGTAGTTGTGATTTCTCCATTGTACTCCATAAAAGGAAAACTACAAGTAACTGCATGCAATGGGGTAAACCCAGGACTGGAGCAAGCCTGTCGGATGCATCTGAAGCCAGTTGACAACCCTAGAAAGGGGATATAAAAGAAATGTTAAATAAAATAAATCAGATATAGGGAAGATACCCATGACAGAAATATTTAAAGGTAATGAAAGAGGAATTTAAACAAGTCTACCACTGTATGTCCCGATTCTGAGGGGCCATACAGAGGCAGGACATCCAGAAGGGAATTAGCCTCCATGGTACCCCTCTTGAGGAAATTAAAAAGTCATGGGAAAGGAAGCAGTGTCTTTTTGTGGATTGGAAACTACTTAAAAGATAGGAAACAGACAGTACGGCTAAATAGTCAATTTTCTCAATGCAGAAAGATATACATAGTGGAGTACCACAGGGATCTGTGCTGGGCCCACTACTTTTAACCTTTATAAATGAGCTGGAAATGGGAACAGCAAATGAGGTGATCAAATCTGTAGATGACACAAAATTATTTGAAGTTGATAAATCGCAAGATGACTGTGAAAAACTGAAAGAGGACCTTGAGAAATTGTGAGACTGGGCATGCAAATGGCAGATGAAATTTAATGTGGACAAATACAAAGTTATGAACTTAGAGAAGAACAATCAAAACTATAGCTATACGATACAAGGTTCCACATTAGGAGCCACCACCCAGGAAAAGGATCTAGGTGTCATCGTGAATAACAGTCGAAATCCTCTACTCAATTTGTAGAAGTAGCCAAAAAAGCTAATAGAATGCTAGGGATTGTAAAGACAGGAATGGAGAATAAAGCAAAGGATATCATAATGCTGATGTATTTGCTCCATACTGCTACCACATCATGAATATTGTGTGCCATTCTAGTTGCTGCATCTAATATATATATCTCAGAAGTGGAAAAGGTACAGAGAATGGTGACAAATGATAAAGGAGATGGAAGGATACCCCTATGAGGAAAGGCTTAAAAGGTTAGGGATCTTCAGCTTGGAGAAGAGACGGTTAATAGGAGATATGATAGAGGTATATAAAATAAAGAGTGGAATAAAACAAGTAAATGTGAATCAGTTGTTTACTCCTTCAAAACATATAAAAAGACTAGGGGACATGCAATAAAGCTACAAAGTAGTACATTTAAGACTAATCGGACAAAATGTTTCTTAACTCAATGCATACTTAAACTCTGGAATTCATTGCCAGATGATGTAATAAAAGTTGTTGAGTAGCAGATTTTAAAAAGGTTTGCATAAATTCCTGGAGGAAAAGTCCATAAATCACCATTACAGTGGACTGGAGAAACTCACTGTTTACCCCTGGGATAAGCAGCATGAAATCTATCTACCTTTTGGGATCCTGACAGGTGCTTGTGTTCTGGAATGGACACTGTTGGAAGCAGGATACTGGTCTTGATGGCAAATCTCATATTCTTAGTAAGGTCCAGATAGCCTTTGGGTAGTTTGGTTTCATTCATTGCTCCTAATCCAGGGTCTGTTCCCTTCTTCTTTCTTACAGACTAAGTGTAACATCAGCATCCTACGTGAAATTATGCGACAGGCCAAACAAGGATACAACCTACTAGGGATCAGCTCTCCACATAGTAAACATCCAGCAAGTAGACTTGGAAGAGATGACAAGACAATGAAGGAGAAAGATGTAAGAAAGGTAAGAAATAAGGACCCAGAGATTCTGGGAGCAGGGAAAAAAACACATCCTTGGCATCTATTAGGTTCATCTCCAACACCAAGAAGAGGTGACCATGGGGGAGAGAACTGATCTGTTATAATTCAGTCTGTGCACAATTGCTAAAATGCATATTGAGAGTTTCATCCTATCTTTGGGATTATTCCATACCTTTAGAAACATGGGACTAAATTTTTAGTTGGGGCCCAGAGTGCCTGAGTTAGCCAGCTAAGTTACAGCCATTTGTCATTTGGACACTCAAGACTAGCTGGCTAAGCTTCTCCATCCCCCCCAGGAACACCCCCAAGGCTATCCAGTTTTCTGGCAGTGAAATCTAAACTAGGTGACTAGATTTAGATGCCATGAGGGGAGAATAGTCTCCTTCTGGGATCTAGTCAGCAACTTTGCAGTTAGCTGGCTAGATCTTGTTAAAGTCTAGCCCATGGCACATAACTGAAAGTATTAGGAGAATTAAATAATGTTCACTTGTTTTATTTTTCTTCTTAGTTGTCTCTCGTGCCACTGAAACCACTTGGTCCAGAAAATTTATCTGATTCAGAGCAGAGTGGAATTCAGAATACAGAGGGCCAGGTAATCATTTGGGATGTTAATGCATGAAAACCTGGTAGCCATTTTTCCTGTGCTGTCTCCTACAGTGTTTCATACTTGAAGAGATTGCGAATGGAGGAACTTTGAGTTGCTGAACTTTTCCCTCTGGGGGAAAGGGTAAGACTGGAGAATCTATGTAATATTTTCTAGTCAGTGCTCCTTCATTATTCTTTATAACATATTCAGCAGGAGGAGAATAAACTTAGCTCCTCGACAGTTTGCACTCCTACATCTTTCTCTACAGCAGCTCTTGACAAGAGAGAATGGGATTGGAGAAACCATGAGCTGTTCTGACAGCATTCCTGGCAACTCCATACAGGAGAGAGCAGGACTGCAGCATTATAAGCTCTGTATACAGTAATCAGTGCTCCTCTACTTTTCTATATAGGAACACCTAAGTAGAAGAGAGTAGAAATTCTTGTCCTACCATCTCCCCAGAATGACTGCATCAATCAATAATTTATTTTGCTTTTCTGACCAACCAAAATTAAAAGGAAAGAGTTTTATAAGGTGCCGTTCTTCACTGCAACTTGGATGCCACTAGGTTTTGCTCCAACGTATCCCTATGGGTAAGCAGCATGGAACCCAGATATTTTTTGGGATCCCATCAAGTACTTGTGACCTGTACAGGGAAGTACTACCAGGACATACCGGAGCAAGAGACTCCTCCACTAAGTATTACTGATCTGCAGTGGATTTTTGGGAATACCCTTTCCCTAGATCTGTAACCAGAAGCTGAGATCCCACAGTATGTGCAAAGTTGGAGAATTACAAAGAATCCCATGGTGCACTCTAGTTACAAGAGCATAAGGGCTTGCTTTCTCGTAATCAGCAGCACCAGCTGTATGTGCCACAGAGCCTGGCCAGGTTGAGACATTTTGGGTCTGCTACAATTCTCAGTTAGCTGGTCATTTCGGATGGGCCAATACCCTTCAACTGCTTTCCAGATATTTTTGGTGGCCCAAGTCAAATTCTAATATGATTTGATACTTCCATTCATGTGAAACAAATGCCTGGATTCAGGTTTTCCAGGCAAAGCCAGTGAGCTTGCACCAGTTGGCAGAAACTATCTGACTATGGATTGCAAGCAAGATTGAGTTGAGCCTAGCACCCAAGATTCCCACTGGCACTCTTTGTGACCTTGGGCAAGTCACTTTACCCTCCATTGCCTCAGAAGAAAAGACCTGACAATCTACTTCGGTCACACCTTGCCAAGAAAATCCAGGTACTGCTGGGTTGCCAGGAATGAGCATTGACTTGATGGCACTTAAAAAATAAACACAAATAGGACTGAGTCAGGCAAATAAGTGGGTGATGTCATCCAATGGCACTAGGATAGAAATGCTTTCCCACAGCTCAGAACTTAGTGTGGCCCTTCCTCTACACAATGGTCTCCTCAGCTCCTCAGTTTGTTTCTTCCACTCTGCGAAATGGACATGAAGCAAAGCTTTCTCGACAAATTGTCAAATTTCTTCTACATGAAGTGTTCTGTTGTTCTGCCTCCATTTATTCAGCTTTAAGTGTATTTTTTATGTAAGTTTATTTTTTAAACTAAAAAAAAGTCTCCAAAGTCCAATTTCACATTATGCCCAAAATGCAGCAGAAAGATCCAGGGATTTGGAAGGTTTTCATTTAGATAAATTTCTTCTAGAAAAAGAAAGCAAATCAATGTAACTGCTGCTGCATATAGTTTTGAGTTTGTGATTGTGCTAAGTTTTGGAAGAGGACAGGGCTCTGTCAAAAATTCTCACCATTAAGTGGAGTTTTTCAATATTAGGGGAAATTTGTTTTGATTGGTTTACCTCTATTTTATTTCATCTTTTTTATTAAATTTCTTTTGTTTTATTTTGAATGTATAAACATTTTTTACATTTCAATTTTTAAAAAAAAGATCTAGGACTTCGACACATGTTAAGCGCCCTCTCTACTTAGGTATGGACCATAACCAGAATGACTGACTGTAAACATTGTGCTCAAATGTCTCCAAGAGCACTAAAGATTGTCTAAATCAGCTCTGTGACCATTATGAGACTACAAAAAGACTGCTCCAAAAGAAAAAAGAGCTGCTTCTGCATAGAAAACTATAAGCTCTATGCTTATGAGTCATGAATCTTCTATGGAATGGTCTTCAACCGCCCGGCACAATGACTTCAAAGTCCAGTTGTCCAAGGGCACCACTAGGTAAATGAAGCTGGAGTAGGTGACACTGGAGGTTTCCAGGCCTATAGTATAGCTGCCTACCAGGTGTCTGTATGAGATTGAAGAGAGGGTAGACCCCCTTCCAAAGTGAAGACACAGTAGTACTGTCCTTAAGCCAAGAGGAAGTGACAGCACTTCTGCAGAAGAGCCCCAGAGTTATTTAAAGTCTGCAATGAAAAAGTGATGGTACTACCAGCAAGTTTTGTTGTGAGAAACATAACATTTGGGTTGAACAGTAAGGGATTATCAAGAATTGTAGTTACAGTGGCATTCCCGTGTAGTAAATCCTATTTGACAGTAGTAATATTTTATATTTTATCCTACTCACAACTGGTAGTCATTTTTGTTTTATCAGAAGGAGTGTGACGTGATTTCTTGGCTTAGCAATGTAAGGTAGTTGTTTGGCTGTGTTTTGGATACGTTGTATCCTTTTAAGGCTATAGTTAGGAACACCAGTAAAAAGTGAATTACAGTAGTCAAGCGTTTTCTTTCCTGTATCTGTTGTGTGCAGTTGTAAATTTTTATGTTCACTGTTCTGCCTTTTTAATAATAAACTATTTAGGTCCTTATTTAATGCACATTATTTTGTTTTTGTTAATATTTTTATTAATGGTGAATTTTGAAATATAGTCTACAAATACATGTGCAAGGCTGTATGCTAGTATAAACAAACATCCCTAAAAGGAATAAGAAACACAGGAGGAAAAGAAGAAAACTTTATCCCCACATTGGCTTCTTGCCCCTTCCCACTGGCATCTACTACTTCATACTCATTAAGGAGGATCCTGAAATCCCCCCCCCCCCATGGTTATACCCCTCACATGACCCTATATCTGAGTATTCATAAGAATAGGATGTAATCTACCTAACAAACAACTTCACAAACCATTTGACAAACATAACAGACAACCTGCCTATAACAACTAGCTCAGTGTGGTATAATGACTCCGTACTCAATCGTTCTCGTCCCTAAATCCCTCTAGGAAGGCACAGCTGAGGGTGCGCTCACCCCTCTAGCTTGTATATATGGATCTCATATTTGCCAGAAGAGACAATCTTTCTCCGGTAACCCATAGGTCAGCTTATCGAACCACACTGCCTCTCCTACTTTAAATTGCCAGTCAGAGGCCTGTGGGCCTGTAACAGAGTGCCACTTACAGGTGACTGTCACCCTGGCCACCAGGAGCTTGGATCGCAGCATCGTTCTACAGTCGTGGGGGGATTGCTGCCCAGGAACTCCCAACAACACCTCTACAGGATCTAACTGCCATCTCCCCCCCCTAAAAAAGTTGTTGAATTCCCCATCCAACCTCTCCCCGGTACCCTTGTATCACAGGGCACTCCCACCATTGGTGAAAAAAGGAGCCCTCATTCCCACACACCCTCCAGCTGGACCCTATTTCCCTTCTCTGGTCTTTAAACAACTGCAGGGCTGTGGTGTATAACCTGTGTACTATCTGGAATTGAATTTGCCTCCAAGACATGACCCAGGTATACCAGTATATCCCTCCATGTATATGCCTCCAGGTCACCTCCTCTAATTCCTGCCCCAACCACCGATGGCACCCCGCTCAATGAGAAAGCAGTCCCTTTTCCTCCTCCAAGAGCTGAATCCCATAAAGCTTAGATGTCAAGGCCTTCATCCTCTTTCCCCAGAAGAAAATGTCCTCGTGGGGTACTGGCCCAAGACTCGTAACAACTCCCAGAATTCCACTCCTGAAAATGGCTGAAAACCTCTTAACCTAGAGTAGACTATCGGGAGACTAGCGACATTAAGGTTCCTCTTCTCTTTTCTGTTTGACATTGTATGGAGAGGACCAAAAAAAGGATGTTCCCACAACTCTCAGCGGTTACCCTCCACCCTCTTCCCGCCCGTCTCCAACCATTCAAAGACAGAGGGGGAAGCCAGCAGTCCTCTTTCTAGCTCAACCCATAAGACCTCTTCCAAACTGAGATAGCGGCCCTTTAAGGCCTGTAAAACTGTGCCTTGTAGTACCATCTTAAGGACAGAAAAATGGATCCCTCCTTGTTCCTTCAAGCAGTACAGCCGCTGCACCTTGATTTTAGCTTTCCATCCCACCCACACAAATCTACTAATCTCTTTTCCCATTTTCCCAGAAGGGAGGAGGAGATCTAAATCAGCAGCTAAGAAAAGAGAAAATTGAACTTGGGGATTATATTCATTTTCAGAGCTGCGACTCTGCCCATCCAACTTTGATGTAGAGCAGCCCAGTTGTCCAAGTCCCCTCCTAACTGGGATAAGAGCAGGCAGTAGTTCAAATGAAAGAGATCCCTTGTGTCTCAGGAGATCCTAACCCCAAGGTACTTAATCGCTCTCTCTGTCCAATGGAAGGGAAATCAGAGGGCTTCATCCCCCCCCTCCCCCAAGGCTAGAGCCTCTGTTTTGTTTAAGTTCACCCTAATACCCAAAAACCATGAGAAACTCTATCTCTCTCAACAACACTAGGTTGACTCCCTGGGTTTAGCTATGAAGATTAGGGTGTCATCCGCAAATAACAAAATTTTGTGTGACCTCCCCCCCCCCCCCCTACATAGCTATTGGGTGGATAGCTGCATTCTGCCTAACCCTCACTATGAATGCCTCAATTACAATCACAAAAAACATTGAAGATAGAGGTCACCCCTGTCTAGTTCCCCTCCACAGACAAAATTGCCCTGAACATTGCCCATTAACCAGCACCCATGCCAGAGGGCCAGAATAAAGTGCCTGGACTCCTTGGGTGAACCCTGCCCCCAAATTCAATTTCTCCAGCATGGCAAACAAAACTCCTCATGCCACCGTCAAATGCTTTTCTAGCATTTAACGCCACACAAAGTGCCCTCTCTTTGCTGGTTTTGACAATATGGAGCAAATTAATTGCTCAGCGTACATTTTCCGAGATGACTCTCCCCCCCCAATAAATCCAGTTTGGTCTGGGTATATCAGCTGTGAGAGCACCCACTCCAATCACAAGGCAAGCACTTTGGCAAACAACTTTGCATCACTATTTATCAGTGCAATGGGGCGATAGCTTCCACATTAGTCCCGTGATCTCCCTTCCTTGTGCAGAACGATAAGGTTGTTTTGAGCAAAAGTCCGGGGTAGGGGTTGTCCCTGGAGAACTCCCGGAGATTCTAGCTAGAACCGGGGCAATGCCATCCCTCAATGTGTGGTAATACTCAGCAGGGAACCCATCTTTTTCTCCCGCGGCCTTCTACCGAGGCAGTATATGTATCGCCCTAACCACCTTGGCCACCGAGACCAGGCAGCTGAGAGCCATGGACTCCTCCTCCACTAGATGAGGGAGGCTAGTCTCAGCTAAATACTGAGTCATCTGCTCTGGCTGACCAACCCCTACTGTATAGATGTTTGTAGAATTTCCTAAATTCCTCACAAATCCCAGCATTTGTGTATACTCTCCCCCTCCCCCCCATTGGGTAATGTCCACCACCAGTCTAGTCTCCCATCGCTTCTGAAATTGCCAGGCCAGCAACTTCCCAGCCCTGTTCCCACTTTCCAAGTAGTTGCGCTTGGTGGTTCTCAACAAATATGCCATTCTCTTGGTGTCCAATATGCATAATTGCACCAGGGCACTACACAGTCATTGGTATACCCTTTGACCCCTCAACCGGCTATATTCTTTCTGGAGTTTCCCAATCAACTTAGTGAGCCTCTGCACCTCCTTTCTCTCTCTCGCTTCCTCTGTGTGCTCAGCTGGATCAGACCCCTCTCATATAGGCCTTTCCCGCGTCCCAAAGTATGCTCTTCATTATTTCCCCCCTGTTGTTCTGCCAGAGATAGTCCTTCCAAGCTGCCTTCATTTTGCCCATCACATCTACCGTCTGTAGAAGCAACACATTCACCCTCCAAACCCATTTCCCATTGCCCAAAACACTCCTTCTGGGAGTCCATTGAAAGGTTATCATCCCATGATAAAAGAGAGTGATCTGGTAGAGCTCCACCTTCTCTACCACCCCCTTCTAGTCCCGCTTCACCAGGAAATAATCCAAACATGAATGCGTACCAGTACACAGGGCATAACACATGTAGCCTCTCCACCCTCTATTATTTGCCCTCCAGAGATCAACCAGGTCCCAGCGTTTCAGGCATTGCTGGAGCTCTTTCACTTCCCTTCTATGCTGCTGTGCGGAATAGTTTGACCCATCCACCACCCCAAGAATACAGTTTGTCTCCTGCAATCGCCCAGTCTCCTCTGGCCGCTTTATCAAAGACTTGCAGCACCCCTTGAAAAAATAATCCTTTGGGCCTGTTAGGGGCATACAGGTTCAAAAATGATACTTCATTTTGATCTACTCTCCCCACTACCCAAACCATCTTCCCCTGGCTGTCCTTCAGCCCCCCCCTCCCCCCCCCCCCGTGGAATATTGGGGAAAGGGAACTCTTTGATAAATCAGATTACCACCCCATATTTTTTAGAGTCATAGGCTGAGCAGTAAACCTGTTCATACCCCTGACCCCTCAGTTTGCTACGTTATCCCATGTAAGGCGTGTCTCTTGTAAGAGAGCTACATCTACCCAGGCTCTAGACAGGTGGGCTAGGATCTGCTTCCTTTTTATGGGACTATGGATCCCCCAGACTTTCTTTAAGAGATGCTATTTTATACCCCCCCCATCTATCCATACATACCCCAATACCCCAACCATATTACACCCTTCCTCCCTCCCCCTCCCTCCCTCTACAAGGACACATACCAAGAGCCAACCACACTGAGCTTTTGCAAACTGAAACAAGAACCGAACCTCTCCAACCCCCCTCCCTCCTCCTCTTCTCTCCCAACATCTCAAACCAAGCAATCCACACATTTCATAGTTATGAACTTCCATTGACCTACTCCTTACTGAATTCCCACCCTCAACCTGGTCCACATACCACCCCCCCCCCCCGAACCACCACCCCTTCTCCCCCTACCCCTAGGTACTCCAACTCCACACCCCCGTCAACATAACCACTGTGAGGAATAGCGGGATGGACTCCCCTTATTGCCAGCATTTCCCATAACCAACAAATATATCCATATCACCTCTCCCAACCAACCCAGTCCTCCACTGCCACTTCAAGGCCCAAACAGTTAATAACATCTCCAGCCGATAAGCTAGTCCCTCAGGTTTGTTGTACGTTCTGGGTGTTTTCCAGTCAAACCGGTCCGCAGAAGCCACCTCCTCAGTTCCCGATGTCCCACTTTGTCTCTGCCCTTCTGCCCCTTCGAAACTCTCCAAGCCACACTGTGTAGAAACTTCTGGTGGGCGTTCTCTCCTCCGCTCATGGGCGGGGAAATGTCAGCTGTTCCAAGGAGTGTCGTGTGTTCTCAGCCTCCCATGGACTACCATTCCCATGTGTGCATGGGGTCTCTGACCAAGCATGTACAGTTTTTATATATTTCTCCAGAGCTTTAGGGTTGGAAAAGAATCTGCGGGTCCCATTCTCCACCAAGATAATTCATGCAGGGTACCTGATAGCTGTGGCTTCTGGTTCCCACAACGGTTGCCCAAATATCACCAATCAAAGAATTACTTAGACAGCAGTTGCTTTATCTACAAAGACTTTTATTTCCAGCATCATGCAGAACAGCAAGGTCTGTCTATAGAAATGGCAGACAGTACTTTCTTTCTCTGTGAAGGGGAAGAAAATACTGCCCACCCTTCCCCTAAAATAACCACCTTATATACATTTCTCCCTGTATCAAATGTCTGCTTCAAATTAATCATACATTTCTTAAGTGTCAACAGGGCCCTGCAACACTTTTCCCAGGGGAGAATCTCCTTACATGTGTACATCTGGACCTGCACTTAGACTTGCTTATCTATACATGGCCTATGACCTCTATGCTTTTAGGTCTCTTTATCTATGCATGGCCTGTGACCTCTATACATCTGGACATGCTTTTAGGTCTATTTATCTATGCATGGCCTGTGACCTTTGACCTTTCCTGTATTTTTCTTTCTTCTTGGCACTAATTGAAACCAGGCAGAGAGTATTTTGTGCTCATTTGTTTGAATTCTTTGCTTGACCTGTAATTTCATGTTAGGCTCATTATTCTGCATACTTCTATCCAGAATATGGTTTCCCAGAATCCTCCATAACAGGCCGCATCCATTTTCTTATGGCAAGCATATACTCTCATACAGCTATTGTCTTCATGTCTGTCTTCTTGTCTTCTGTGCCATCCATCCTCCTGTGTAGTTTCACCAGGCAAGAGTTCAGTCATATAAAGCCAATATATAAGCAGACCTAACTCCAATTTCCCAACATTCGCCACTTTTTCTATTCCTTTTTCTTTTTATGTGGAGGGGCAAAAGTAATCCCACTAAGGGGCATTGATAACAATAACCATTTGAGACAGGGAGGGATGATCAAAAAGGGGCAGCTTCTGGAACAGTTCTCGAGATACAACATACATGGTATCGGTGCTTGACTTATCATTCTTTGACAACAAGCAAACAGAATGGATAATACACAACAGGCAATAATTGCAAAACAAGCCATACTTAAAAGAATAAGAATGAAAGCTTTTAGGCCTCCTCCGAGTTTGGAATACCAGCAGACAACATTCTAAGAGAATGGAAGACATACAGCTTGCAATAATACTGAACACATCAAATATTCAACAAAGTGATGAAGAAAGCTTTGAAAATGTTACAGCAAAACTTGAGCTGGTGTGGGTATTGCAATTGCTGTAGCCCAAATGGCTTGTAGATTTTCCCAAAAGTCCCAATCAGTCTTAATAGTCTTTATTTTCAGATAATTTGGACCTGCTTCCCAGCAGTTTTTCAGGACTGCGTCGTGCGCTTCACCTGTCTCTGAAGTTTAAGTGTGGTTGAGTTCAGAGGTCTTGGGGTGGACTGTTCTATCTGGACTATGGCCAACTCCCTCTGCTGGAATCTATGGATTTCAATCGGTGACATGGTTCCAGGTCCCATTCAGAAGAGCAAAATCCAATATTAAATGAAAAGGCTAAAATATTCTAGATTAGATTTTACAATGAGACAATGCAATGTGATAAACATCATTTCATCCATATTTACATAAGATCATAACTATCTCATATGGTATCAACTGTGTCTCTCAGTTTGATAAACTTCTTGTCTCTCCATCACTGAAGATTCATTTGCTGGTAGGAAATACTCTACTATGCTCATAACTGATCTTTACATATTAATAGATTAGACAAGTTGCAAGCACATATTCTGCAAGTTTGGCAAGTTTCAGAATTACCCCAATTTTTATTTGTGAAAATTTGTCATCAAATCATCCCTCTTTTTACTCCTGCATGTCTGGCCAGGACATACAAAGGCAAAATGAGGCAAAAAGCATTTGGAAGTACCACATGGCCAGTATGGATGTTCCAAAGCATATCAGGGTGCAAAATGCACCTAGCCTGTCTCCAGGTGTCTATTTCCAATTATTGAATATGTGTTGGGGCTTAAATGACTTCCTGAATTAAAGATTCTGGAGACAGCATAGTTGAATAAAATTTGCTTACATGTTCATTAGACAGACATGTCACTCTAAATAACCTTCATCAGTTTAATGTCCATCAGAGTACCACCTCTTAATTGGCATGCTAAGAACATCAAACAATTGTTAGAAAAACTTAGTATTATGGTAAACAAATAGTATATAGAAAATATAAACTTGGATTCTTCTTAATGAATATAACAACATGAGTAAACAGTGTCTTTTTTTTTCACCAACTTAATTGGTATGGTTCAGAAATGGACATATGTGCTCATTCAAAATAGCAATTGTCTTAAACAATCTGAATAAAGTCCCTACAGTATAAAAATATTATTTTTGTAACATTCTTATAACAGTGGTCTCATTAGGACAAAGTATGGTTTTTAACAAGACAGCCACATGTCTCTCTCTCTCACGTATGGCATAGAATCTATTGTATATACCAGCGATGGTGAACCTATGGCACGCGTGCCAGCTGTGGCACGCGAAGGCCTTGCAGCTGGCACGCGGGAAGGTCGCACATTAAAAAAAAAAAAAAGCTGCCCGCTGCCGCCGCGGCGGCATGGAGTGTCCCGCGGGGCTCCCTCTGCCCGGCGGGACTCTCCCGGCGCTGCTCAGCCCCTCTCTGCCGGCTTGCAGAGACGCGAAGGGAGAGTCTCCCTCGCGTCTCTGTTAAGCCCGCAGGGGCTGATGGGAAATTTCCCATCTGCCCCTGCGGGCTTAAGAGAGACGCGAGGGAGACTCTCTCTCCCTTCGCGTCTCTGCAAGCCGGCAGAGAGGGGCTGAGCAGCGCCGGGAGAGTCCCGCCGGGCAGTGGGAGCCCCGCGGGACACTCCATGCCGCCGCGGCGGCAGCGGGCAGCTTTTTTTTTTTTTTATTGCCATGAGCCGAGGGAGGGGGGTTAAGATTGGCAATGGGCTAGGGAGGGAGAGAGGGGGGTTAAGACTGGCAATGGGCTAGGGAGGGAGGGAGGGGAGTTAAGACTGGCAATGGGCTAGGGAGGGAGGGAGGTTAAGACTGGCAATGGGCTAGGGAGGGAGGGGGGTTGAGACTGGCAATGGGCTAGCGAGGGAGGGAGGGAGGGGGTTGAGACTGGCAATGGGCTAGGGAGGGAGGGGGGTTGAGACTGGCAATGGGCTAGGGAGGGAGGGAGGGGGTTGAGACTGGCAATGGGCTAGGGAGGGAGGGAGGGAGGTTAAGACTGGCAATGGGCTAGGGAGGGAGGGAGGTTAAGACTGGCAATGGGCTAGGGAGGGGGGGAGGGGGGTTGAGACTGGCAATGGGCTAGGGAGGGAGGGGGGTTGAGACTGGCAATGGGCTAGGGAGGGAGGGAGGGAGGGAGGGGGGTTGAGACTGGCAATGGGCTAGGGAGGGGGGGTTAAGACTGGCAGTGGGCTGGGGAGGGGGGTTAAGACGCAGTGGGCTATGGGGGGGAGTTAAGACTAGCAATGGGCTGTGGGCTGATGAGGGCTGGCAATGGGCTATGAGCTGATGAGGGCTGTCTGGAAATGGGGTGATGGGGGGTTAGGACTGGTAATGGGCTATGGGGGGGGTTAAGACTGGTAGTGGGCTGATGGGGGGGTTAGGACTGGTAATGGGCTATGGGGGGGTTAAGACTGGTAGTGGGCTGATGGGGGTGTAGGACTGATAATGGGTTATGGGGGGGGCTAGGACAGGAAATGGGCTGATGGGGAGGGGTTAGGACTTGAGGTGGGCTGATGTGGTTAGGACTGGTAATGGGCTGTGGGCTGATGGGGGGGTTTAGGACTGGCAATGGGCTATGGGGGGCTGACTGGAAATGGGCTGATGGGGGGTTAGGACTGGTAAAGGGTTATAGGGGGGGGCTTAAACTGAAAATGGGGTGATGGGGGTTAGGACTGGAAGTTGATTGACGGGGGGCTAGGACTGGTAATGGGTTGGGGTGTTGCTAGGACTGGAAATGGGCTGAGTGGAAGGGGAGGCTTGAACTGCAAATAGCTGATGGGGAGGGGGCTTGGAATGGAAATGGGCTGTGAGGGAAGGGAGCTAGGACTGAAAATGGGCTGATGGAACAGCTAGGATAGGACTGGAAATGGGCTGTTGGGGGGAGCTAAGATTGGAAATGGGCTGTGGTGGGGGCTTGAATTGAAATGGACTCATGGAGGGGCTAGAACTGGAAGTAGGCTCATGGGGGGGCTTGGACTGGAATTGGGCTGAGTGGAGGGGAGCTATGATTTGACATGGGCTGATGGTGGGGCTAGGATTGAAAATGAGCTGATGAAGGGACTTGGACTGGAAATGGGCTGATGCAGGGACTAGAAGGGAATGGATGCTGGGTGAGACTGGAACTAGAAGGGAGCTGATGTTGGGGGAGGATTAGAATGGGATGGGGCTGGGAGAGTAAAATGGAGAGGGGAAAAATATTTTGTGTAGGAGGGATGAAAAATCTACAATTGGCCAGGTATTGGGAGAGTAATTGGGGATTGAGGATGGAGGGGTAAAATTTGTGTGGATGAAATAGGAATGAGGAAAGAGCAAAAGGAGAAAGATTAGTATGTTAAAGCAGATGTAGAGAGAGAGAGAGAATGGAAAAAAAACTAGAAGAGAGAAGAAAGGACAAATGGACAGCAGACGATGGAGAGTTAGCAGAAAACATGAAGAAACCAGAAGAAGGTGGCTGGACCAATTGCAACTGAAAAAAAAATGCACAAAAGGTAGAAAGATATCTCTTTATTTTGAATTTATTAACTGGAATATGTCAGCTCTGGGAAATGTGCATCATTAACATCTGCGCTTTGTTTGGTACAAGAGGAAATTCCTATTTGACGTTGCCACTTGTTCTCTTTCCCCAGTATTCTCTGAAATGTATTGGTTTAATATTTGCAGTGTTGCCTTTTGATAGGTAGGGTATGGTGCTTTGTGAGTCCTGGTAATGCTGTCAGGATACGGCGGGTTTGCTATGGGTTCTAAATGGGCAGCGTTTGTAGTAGTTCCTAATGTGCCTGGCGGTTGGCACTGGATTATAGTAATGTAGAAATCTTTTAGTCTTTCTTTATCCATACACTCATTAAGAGACATGTTTACTAAAAGTTAGTGTATGGTAACATTATGCAAATATTTATGCAAATAAGACCACTTATGCAAATGATGTGCTGGCACTTTGAGGAAATTCTTTGGTTTTGTGCGGCAGTTTGGGCACTCGGGCACAAAAAGGTTAGCCATCACTGGTATATACTGTTCTCAGTGAAAGTGCTGAACAAGGCAAAGTAATTATCCTGAGTCTTTCATTACACTAATACTTTTGCATGTCAAGGGAGACTTCAAAGCAGTGCTTGGGCTAGCTTCACCTTACCGGCATGCTATCTTAAGAAATACAAATGGACAACAGAACTAGACAGACATGTTAAAAAACAAACCTCTGTATCAGAGAAAGTGCTGTAGGAGACTTTGTCTAATTGATTCAACTTAATGTTATTTTATGTGTAAAGAACTTTACAAATATTCTCATATTCTTCTGGGAACTAAGCTCCATTTTTTTCTACCAAATTTGTTCTGCAAGTGTGTAAGCTAAAGTAAATTTGTATGTCATAGTGCTACAATAAAACAAAGTACACTGTGTTCTCTGGACCCCAACATATAAAATTTAAATACAGAAAAACAGATTAATTTATCCTAAAATTCAGCAACTCCCGTGTTACTGTCCTTAGTCATTAGTCATTAGCACTGAGCTTAAGAATACAAACACTCCCTTTCACATTTAAATTGAATGAAACTGGTGTCAAACTGAACTGACAGCAAACAGTAGATCTCTCTTTCTGTCCTTTAAACGAAATTTAAAATAAAAGTTAGTTACAGCTCTTTTGGATGTATGAACAATAAGTATGTCCTCAATATATAAAATTCAGTTTTACTTTTAATTTTGCTTGATCAAAACCAAACATATAATTTCTCATTCACTCGGTAATCAAATCACTTCTAAGTAGCATTGTCCTGTCAGGGCCGTCAAACCCCCACTCTAAAGGGCAAAGGACAACAGAAACAGATTCTCCAATGCCTTGATTGTTTGATCTAACATCTGGGAGCACTTAAGCACAGCAGGCCATCTGATCAGAGTAGAGAGGCTTTCCTAAGAAACTTCAGTAAAGCATTCCCCCTTGGGAAATCCCAAAAAGCAATATACCTTTAAGCTTGAGAAACACAGGAACCTTAAAAGAAAACAATTAAAAAATATTTTCTTCATAATCTTATATAAAGATTTTCTCCAACAATGTAATACTAAGTAAACATCTTTGCATCACATGGTTACATATTTTCTTACACGGATTTTCTTTTAGAGCTATTTTTCTTAGTTGCAAAATCCAGCTGTAATCTTTTTCCTTTATTATTAATTTGATCTTAAATTTGTAAAGTCATAAGACCATGACAAAACTGATCTTGTAGCATCACTACGATCTTTTATTAATCTCTGGTTAATTAGGATCTTCCACATTTGTTAACACATTCATAGAAATTCGTTCTGCATTGTGTACAACTGCCCTATGACCTATCACAGACCCAGGCAGAGCTATTTAATCTTCTGACACACAGAGAACAGCAGACACATTTTTTCTTAACTCAGATCCCAAATTTAAAAAATAAAACTTACACATATGGATCAGATTTATTTACTGCACACAAACATGCACAGGGGAATTTTCAGGCTGTACTTGTCTACCAGTCATATCACTGCACACAATAGCTGGCAGTTCAGAATAAAACACTGTCAATTATCTGTGCGGTCTGCTTCTAAGATTCTCACTTCAGTGTACAATACATTCAGATCCCAATCCACTAACTCAGAAAATCCATTCCATGTTACAATATATTCAGACAGACAGGAAAAAAACTAGCTGTCTCAGCACATCAATTACTAAAGCAGATCCTGGAAGATTTTTCGTTGTTTTCAATGTTCTAAAGAAGACAAGAAGGACATGGAAGAATAGAGACAGATAAACAAACACCGCTTAGCACTTGCGTTTAAGGGACTCCGGGCCAACGGTTTTACCCTCTCCAGAGACTGGGGCATCTTACAAGCACATGAATATTGTAAAAGAAAATAAAAGCAAACAGATACGCTCTCCAGAAATTCCACACTTAGTTCAACTTAAGAAAATAATTCTAATCAGTTCAGCTCCAGGGAACATAAAATCTACTGGAGTAGCCAGTAATGACAGGACAGTGTTTACTAAAGATTAAAACTAAAAACACAGGACAGAGTTAAATGCATTATACCTAATCAGCCTACTAGACCCACTCCTCCTTGGTTATTTAATGCAGCTGCAGTCAGCTCCGTCATTCACCTTGATCTAGAACTTGTAAAGTAATTCATTTCAAAAAGATACTTAGAAAGCTATTCTTCAATAGATCTAATTGTCACCCTCTCTGGTCTGTGAGCACCTCAGATAAGGTGATCATCCCTGTTTTTCTATAAATATTCTCCTTAGCTGTCCCTCTTTCTAAAATCTGTAAACCTGGTGTTTTCACTGTTCGGGGACAGGGGCAAACCCCTCTTTATTCACAAGGGGGTAACTTCGCTTTTACAGATGGAAAATTCAGACCTTTTTATTTACAAAGTTTAGAAGTTACTTATCCAGGACTCATACAAAACAAACAACTCTTGTGCTTCATCTAAACCCAGCCAATCTCCTCGCGGAGGTATGAAAACGTGGATAAAGACACACACTCGCTTCGTATTAATAATAATACGTACAGTCTCAAGCATACATCAATCAATCCTGGAAAAGAGATATAATGTCTGGGCAAAACTTCCTTTCTCTAACCATTCCCTAATGTTACAACTAAATACAGAGACACTCTAACAGTTCTCTTACATAACAAAATATTAATTACATACTTACCCACCACTCGAACCTGGGCAAGTCTTCTGTCCTTTCATACAGACAGGGAAACCGAACACTCACCAATAGAGTCATCCTAGGGTATCAAAAATCTCTCTCGACGTCACTCAGAGCGGTATTCCCATCTTCTGTACCAGCAGAAGGAATCCTCTTCTCAAGTGAGAAGGTATTCACATCCCCTGTTTTTTTTTTACTGTGAAAAACAGGAGGTAGTCCCTCTGACAAGTAAAACTGCAGTCAGAGGAGTCCTTGGGCAATTTAGAAAATTTAGAGGGGTTTCGGCACCAATAATTGTGGCTTCTGGTTCCCACAACGGTTGCCCAAATATCACCAATCAAAGAATTACTTAGACAGCAGTTGCTTTATCTACAAAGACTTTTATTTCCAGCATCATGCAGAACAGCAAGGTCTGTCTATAGAAATGGCAGACAGTACTTTCTTTCTCTGTGAAGGGGAAGAAAATACTGCCCACCCTTCCCCTAAAATAACCACCTTATATACATTTCTCCCTGTATCAAATGTCTGCTTCAAATTAATCATACATTTCTTAAGTGTCAACAGGGCCCTGCAACACTTTTCCCAGGGGAGAATCTCCTTACATGTGTACATCTGGACCTGCACTTAGACTTGCTTATCTATACATGGCCTATGACCTCTATGCTTTTAGGTCTCTTTATCTATGCATGGCCTGTGACCTCTATACATCTGGACATGCTTTTAGGTCTATTTATCTATGCATGGCCTGTGACCTTTGACCCTTCCTGTATTTTTCCTTCTTCTTGGCACTAATTGAAACCAGGCAGAGAGTATTTTGTGCTCATTTGTTTGAATTCTTTGCTTGACCTGTAATTTCATGTTAGGCCCATTATTCTGCATACTTCTATCCAGAATATGGTTTCCCAGAATCCTCCATAACAGGCCGCATCCATTTTCTTATGGCAAGCATATACTCTCATACAGCTATTGTCTTCATGTCTGTCTTCTTGTCTTCTGTGCCATCCATCCTCCTGTGTAGTTTCACCAGGCAAGAGTTCAGTCATATAAAGCCAATATATAAGCAGACCTAACTCAAATTTCCCAACATAGCCACTCTGATGTCCTGCTGTGCTAGAGAGTCTTTTAACTTTAAAAGTTTGTTCTGACAGTAAACTGTCTCGGCCACAAGGTCTGAGAAAACAAAAAATTCCAGTTTTTATATAGCACATAACCAGTTTTGCAGGCCTCCTTAATGATGTGTTCTCTGTCCTGGAAGCGAAGCAGCTTGACAATGAAATCCCGCACCCTTGCGGTGGCCTCTGGGCACACTCTGAGTTCCCTATGCGCTCCCTATGCACATGTTCAATTTTGTAGGCCTGGGGCGAAGGACAGCCTGGAAAGCAAGTCTTGAAAAGGCTACGAACAAACGCGATGGGATCAAGCCCCTCTTCGCCCTCAGGAACCCCAAAAATTCTCACATTGGAGCGGCATTCATGATTCTCACGATCCTGCATTTTACTTTGTAGCCAGCCCACCTGCTGTTGAAAGTGCGAGACCATGCTTTTTATCTGAGTCCCAGTGTCCTTGGTACAGTTGATGCGTTTCTTGACCTCCTCCAAATGATTGCCCACTGCTGCAAAATTCTCCTCTCTTTTTCCCAGAACTTTGTCCGCAATTACTTTTTTCGAGTCATTTTCTGGAGGATTGTCAGTAGAGTGGCCTCAATGGTGTCCCTGCTCTCCCCTCTCCCGCTTGCTATGTAGGACACTGGAGAGGAGGGGGCCTGTGCTGAGGCTTTTGCGGGTCTCACTGCTTTCACCTTTACGGTATAAAGGTCCCAAACAGTCTTGGCTGTTTTAATTTTCACCGATTTGAGTATTTTTTGAGATGGGAAGGCAATAATCGCCCAATGTGCTGGCACCGAGATTCTTGACGGCGTGTGGACCTGGGGACCTACCTCACACGTGTCTGCTCTCCACTCTGGTCAAACTGGAAGTCCCATTTAATGCACATTAAATAACCTAAGCACCATTATTCTCAATGGGGCCTCTTTATTTATTATTTATTCTAATGTATATTTCCTCAGTCATATTTTAGGCGGACCACACGAGTAGCATATGAAATATAAAAACTACATGATCTTAGCCAAAATGCCAACAAGCAGCCCTATAGACACGGGGACCCATATTCAGCGACAGTGACTATGCACTTCTACAGCACATAGTCATCGCTGTAAACCTAACCCCGGATATTCAATGCCGGCATTGAATATTCAGGTTTGCCACATAGCGCCTCATGGCGCAGAAGCTAACTGGGCAGTGGTGATATTGAGCCACTGCCTGGTTAGCTCCCATGGGTAAAGATAGGCCAACTTGTGCCGCGCCTATCTTTACCTGTGAGTTGCTAACAGGGCAGCGGTTCAATATCGCTGCTGCCCAGTTAGTGATGGACTCCGCCCCGGAATGCCCACAACACGCTCCGATACTACATGGTTAGTATCGGGGCATGTAGCGGCGTTATTCGGGGATATTCAGCAGCACTAACATGTTGTGGAGTGGAGGAGTGGCCTAGTGGTTGGGGCAAGGTACTTCGGGCTAGAAGGTCGGGGGTTCAAATCCCACTAGAGGACAGCAACCTTGGGCCGGAAGGACTGGGGTTTCTAGTCCCACAGGTGCTCCTTGTGGTCTTGGGCAAGCCACTTAACCCTCCATAGCCCATGTTCCCTGTAAACTAGTTCTCTGTGTGCTGTACTTTCCTGTCTAATCAATGTGTTTATACCTCAAAAAAAAAAAAAATTTCCTGTCATGATTTGACAATTTCCAATCTGTAATCAAAACCGCTGCTGATCGCTGGAAGTAGCGGTATATTAAATAAATAAAAATAAATAAATAAATAAAATAAATATGTATTAATTTAAACATCAGTGCCGGCTTCTTTTTGCTGCTGGAATTGACCCCTTCACGTACTAAATAGCAAGTGTACATGCGTGCAGATACTTTCCATGGACTAGTTTTCAAAGGGAGTATGTGCCTACTTTATTCATGTACTGACTTCAGAAGTTAGCTGGCCTGTTATAAAATTACTCTCTAAATTGGCAAACACTGTGATGTACTAAGGTGTGCAAGTCTGAGTGACTACCATTTTCTGTTTGCAGCAATACTCAGACTCAGAATCTTACATTATACTGGAGCTGGTTCTGGAGAAGCCTTTAGTGCCTAGGCGAATGCGTGAGGATCTGGCCAAACAGTGAGTAAAGCAATGAGTGGGAGAATGTAAAATGAATGTGTGGATCAGCCTTATGATGTAGCACAGTTTTTTTCCCGAAGCACGGTTCGTGGATCATGCCCAGAAAAAGTATCTCCCACTGCTGAAGAGAAATAGAAAATAGCAACTGAAGTGATATAGTGGAGACCATATACATTTAAAACCTCCTATATACCTGAGGGAGGTGAGGAAGGCGAAGAAATGGTGGAGAGAGAGGGAAAGCAAGAGGAGGAGAGGAAAACTCAAGATGAGTGGAGGGAGAGTAGATGGAACGAACTTAGGATTTCTGGTACACATGATAGTGGCAGGAGTCGTTGTATAGGTGCCATTCTCCTTATCTGCAGGCAGGTGGTAATAAGGTAAACTGCAAAACAAAAACAGGAAGAGCACCACTGCTTGCATGAGGAAGACAAGTCTTTGGTAGTTATGAACTCTCTTACCTCGGTAGGAGCTGTCAATGAGATGTACTGTTGACTGATTAATGATGTGTAGTTCTGCTGTGTAACCACAACATGCTGAGGGAAGCCTCCCTCTTTCTTCCATCCTCCTGCTAATAGCATAGTAAGAAAAAACCATAAGTTCCTGGTATACTCATAAGCTGGGTAGATGCAGCACCCTGTTGCATGGGAAAATGAAAAGCGGGGGGGGGGGGGGAATTTTGACACAGGGATCCTTTTACGGGACAAAAGTTTGGGAAACACATGTCTAGTGGTTACTTTTGTATATTACAAAACAAGCTAAGCTTAATTTTCATTTTGACTTCTAGTTCTTGAGCTCACTGGGAATAGGAATGTTAATTTACCATCTGTCACAGCTTCTGCTGAGGAAGGAAAAATAAAGTTCTTATTTGGTCTCTGAGATACACTATTAGATGTAGAATAGACTTCCCTGCTGCAGAATAGTTTCAGTGCCCCGTAAACTAGTGATCAATTCAAGTCTGTGCCATAACTTTCTCTGTAATATTTGAGATTTTGAGCTTGTATGATCAAGAGGTGGGGTGCATAGGAAAAATATTTGCCAGTCCCCAGTACAGAGCCATATAGTGGAGTTGCTTACTTCTAATGGATATTATAATGCCTCTATATCGTTCCATGGTGAGACCGCACCTTGAATATTGTGTGCAATTCTGGTCGCCGTATCTTAAAAAGGATATAGCGATTTTAGAAAATGTTCAGAGAAGAGCCACCAAAATGGTAAAGGGGATGGAAGGATACTCCTATGAAGAAAGGCTAAAAAGGTTAGGGCTCTTTAACCTGGAAAAGAGACGGCTGAGGGGAGATATGATAGAAGTCTATAAATTAATGAACGGAGTGGAACGGGTAAACGTCGATCGATTGTTTACCTTATCAGAATATAGAAAGACTAGGGGACATGCAATGAAGCTACAGGGTAAACTAAGACTAATAAAAGAAAATATTTTTTCACTCAACGTGTAATCAAACTCTGGAATTTGTTACCGGAGGATGTAGTAAAGGCTGTTAGTGTAGCTGGGTTTAAAAAAGGTTTGGACAAGTTCCTGGAGGAAAGGTCCATAAACCATTATTAAGAAGGGACCCAGGATATCAATGCTTGAACCAATACAAGCATTGTGGAACCTGTGTCCCTTGGGGAAACTGCTAGGTACATATGACCTAGATTGGCCACTGTTGGAAACAGAATACTGGGCTTGATGGACCTTGGTCTGACCCAGTATGGCATATCTTATGATCTTATGATCTTAGATTTCTCCATAGGCAGCCGGCAAAACGCAACCATCAGTTCTGGTGATGTCCCCTTACATGGCAGCCACACAGACCATACTGCAACACCATTACATTTAAAACCGTTTTTCTCCCACATGCCCCGGTGATCTCATGGTCAGATGTGGTACAAAAAGAGCAAGGATGAAAATAAAATCCAGCATGTAAGGCTACCATAGTCACAGGGGAGCAAAACACTGAATGTTGCAGCTCATATCCCAGTGGGCCCATAAGGAGAACCTAAATTTGTATTAAGATAATTGCAGGCAATTGTAGAAAAACTTCTTCTAGTATGCATAGCTTCATGTCGATACTAAGATCTATTAAGGTGCCCGAGGACCCAGCTCACCAAGGTCTTCTGGATCTGTAAATGGATATATGGCAATCCACTAGCAACTCATCCTGTATTCAGATGTTTGAATGTCAAATATAAAGTGCACCTTGCACCAGACACTGAAAAGCCTCATTTGCCTCTGTAATGGTAGAGACAGCTACACTGGAGAAAATCCAAATTTCTAAAGTTCATGTATAGTTCTTGCCTGAAGAAACTCCAGTCAAGTCTGTTTAGAGAGATATCATCTAGGCCTCAAATACTCTGCATTTGCAGGCTGCCTTTAAAAAAAATCAAGAGATATATTACTAATTAAAAACAACATAGCATTATTTTTCCTAACAAATGCTTAAAATCCATCCTTTTTGTCTTCGTATTTCCCCATTTTCATTTTTATCTTATCCCGTTGACAAACAGATTTGAGACAGCTACACAATGAATGATGTCACCTAAAGGTGCCAGGATGGAACAGATCTCTCGGAGTCAGAAGAAAGTGTAAAGCTTAGAATGTGCACAGTCCTACCCATGCACAGCAGCAGGGCCGTACCAAGCTATAACTGCGTCCTGTGCGACTTGTGAAACTGGTGCCCCCACCCCCAATGACATCAGACTTTTATCAGTTATATATTTTATTTATTTAAAAGCATTTCTATGTCACTTGTCTGGTCCCAGTTGACTTCAGGCTTCCAAAGGAGCTCTTTTTTTGTCCCAGCAATGAATTAGGGACATGTTTACTAAATATTAATATGCATTAAATACCACTACACCTATAGAAATAAATGAGTGCTGCTGCACTTAGTGTGTGTTAACATTTGTGAATACGCATTAACCTTTAGAAAACATGCCTCTTAATGAGTGCGTGTCTTAATACCATTTGCCTGGGCAGTAAAGATAAAGAAAGATTACCATATTTCTATATTATCATCTTCCAATTTCAACTGCCAGATACATTAGAAAGTACTACAAACCCTTGCTCATTTAGAACCCATAGCAAACCTGTCATATCATAAGAGCATTATCAGAACTCACACAGCTTCAAACTCTACATATAAAAAGGCAGCACTGAAAATATAAAACCAATATACCCCTACTGGGAAAAGAGAACAAGTAAGATTCCTACACAGAAACTACACAAACAGAATACCGTAGCTCGGTCATATATGCAAAACATAGACAGACCATCACAAAATACAGAACAAGGCATCATAATTTAGAAATATGAACTGGAAACCACAAAAGCCAAACTTGGAATGCACCACAGCACTGCAGAAATAAAACTATAAATTCATTTCCTCTTGTACTGAATAAATGCAAAGACATCAGTGACATACATTTCCCAGAGCTGACAATATTCCAGTTGAGAAATTTATTTTACTTTGAATTTATTTCTACCTTTAGTTGTTTGTGCATTTTATTTTTCTGTCACAATTGCCCCAGTCTCTCTCTTTTGCTTTCTTCATAGACTCTGCTAACTCTCCATTGTCTGCTGTCCATTTATCCTTTTTTCTCTCATCTCTTATTTTTTTCCACTCACTCTCTACATCCACCTTTGTTTCTTCTTACATAAAATCTGTGTTTCTTCCATTTTACACAAAATATATGTCCTCCTCCCCAGCTTCACTGCCCCAGCCTTTTTCTCCACTCTAATCCTAGCATCTGCCCCCTTTTAGTTCCCCAACATCACCCCCTTCCAGGTCTCACCAGCATCTGCTCCCTTCCAGTCCCTATCCCTCCCAGCATCAGCTCCTTTCCAGTTCCTGTCCTTCCCAGCATCAGTTCTCTTCTAGGCCCTATCCCTCCCTGCATCAGCTCTCCTTCAGTCCCAGTCCCTTCCAACATGAGTTCGCTTCCAGTCCTCCCATGCCTCCCCCTCCCCCCCCCCCTCCAGAGCAGCAATCCTTCCACCCTCACTCACCGCTTATCCAACCTCCTGGTGGACTGGAGTCTGAACTTCTCATAGCACTCATTACAACTACAAAGCCATGGGACCTCTCTCTTTTGGTCCCGTGGCTACACTAAACTGTAGCCGCCCACCGGCACGACCGTATAGCCCGCACTGGCTCTGGACATATTCTGCTTTTAAACAGAAAAGATTCTCCACCTGGTGACCCATTCTGATATGTTAATTAAATTTATATTTTGCAGATCTTATACAAACCTGAGTGGATTACAAATTTAAACATTCCTAGATTAAAATTAACAAACAATAAAACAATGAGGATTGTGGAAAATTGCAAGAAGATCTTGATAAATTGGAAGACTAGGCATTCAAGTGACAGATGAAATTTAATGTGGACAAGTGCAAAGTTATGCACCTAGGAAAGAAAAACTGCTTTGACCCGGCGAAAAGTGGGATATAAATGCAGCTAAATAAATAAATAAATAAATAAAAACCCAAACTATTGTTACACGATGCAAAGTTCCACATTAGGAACCACCACCCAGGAAAAAGATTTAGGCATCAGTGTGCAGCGGCAGCCAAGAGAGCAAATATAATGCTAGGTATCATAAGGAAAGGAATGGAGAATAAAACAAAGGATATTAATATGCCTCTGTATCGTTCCATGATACGACCGCACCTTTAATATTATGTGTAATTCTGGTCGCCCTTTCTTAAAAAGGATATAGCATTATTAGAAAATGTACAGAGAAGAGCCACCAAAATGGTAAAGGGGATGGAAGGATAACCCTATGAAGAGAGGCTGAAAAGGTTAGGGCTCTTCAACCTGGCAAAGAGACGGCTGAGGGGAGATATGATAGAGGTCTATAAATTAATGAATGGAGTGGAACAGGTAAACGCAGATTGATTGTTTACACCATCAAAATATAGAAAGACTAGGGGACATGCATTGAAGCTACAGAGTAACCTATTTAAGACTAATAAGAGAAAATATTTTTTCACTCAACGTGTAATCAAACTCTGCAATTTTTTACTGGAGGATATAGTAAAAGCTGTTAGTGTAGCCGCATTTAAAAAAGGTTTGGACAAGTTCCTGGAGGAAAGCTCCATAAAACATTATTAAAGTGGACCCAGGATATCCACTGTTTGCCCCATTACAAGCATTGTGGAACCTTTGTCTTTTGGGGAAACTGCTAGGTACTTGTGACCTAGATTGCCTAGATTGGCCACTGTTGAAAACAGGATACTGGGCTTGATAGACGTTGGTCTGACCCAGTATGGCATATCTTATGTTCTTATGGTCTTATGTTCAATCTTAAATTAAATGTTCTTGAAATTGGCACAAGACAAAAATAATATTAACTGACATTAAATGACGTTTGAAACCAAAATATCTTCAGTTTCCTAGGAAATGATCTGCAAAGGCATATTTTAGAATACATGGAGTTTGAAACTGAGATGTCAAAGTCATGATGTTCATAATTCTGGTAGTATTTCAGAAAGGGCTCTGTTCAACATGGAGCCGTTTCTAAAATACCTAGAAGGAAGAGCAGGAATGCAAATGCACTGCAGGAGAAGACATTTTACCAGCCTACATGTGAGGGAAAAAACAACAGGGGAAACACGGCTACATACAGGCACTCCTACATGGAGGCAGATATTTTGTGACTTACATGTATGTCAGCCATTTTGCAAGCCTCACGTGTAAATGCTACTAGTTAACTACAGTTGCCGCTATCTTTTCCTAATTTCAATACAGAGGGGGAAATAAGCAATGGGGATTAAGGAGAATAACCCTTTAATTCGCCCAGTAAAGAACTGGCCAAAATGAGCACTTTTAAAAACCATTAAGGGAGTTAATTTAGAAGCCTCAGTCGCAGTTTTATGTGTGTATAATAGAGGCATATACATATGTAAAATGACATCCACGTACAAATGTCCATTTTAGAAAGGACTCTGTTTACACATGGATGCCTTTACTACATGGAAGTTTCAAGGGGACATGTTGGGAGTGTGGTTGGGGACTAGCCAGGGTAAGTCAAAAATCTATGCATGTATTCTTCATTTCAGATAGGGAATTCATGTGTATAAATATGCACGGTGGGATATACACCTGCTCCCTGACATGTGTAGGTTTTAAAAAGTGTGCATTTCGGCCAGCTCTTTACAGGAGGGATTAAGAGGTTCCTTATCATCTCTCCAGTCCAGTCCCGGAATCTCTGGGATATAGGTTCCTCCAGCAGCTTGGAGACTGAACAGTGACATTCTTTGATGTCACCAGCATAAATATCCGAGGGACCGCCTCCTTGCTCCAGTTTGATTAGTCTCCAAGCAGCTGAAGGTTGAGGAGCCTAGGGATTCTAGGCTCATTGGAGGGACAATTAAGTATTTTTGAGTTTATCTTTGAATTTATTTAGTTTTATTTTACTTAAAGTTCAGTTACTGTGGCTTTAAAGCCAGAGATATGCCCCCCCTCTCTCTTTAAAAAAATATTTCTCTGCCGGTTTTATAGCCGCGTTTTCTTTTGTCTGGCTCAAATCGTTTTGATAAGTCTCCCGAACCTACTTACCTTAGGTGAGGAGTACTTGTGGCAGAGTCAACACAGCTTTCAGCTGTTGTCTGGAAGGTGCAGCTTTTTCTGTGAGGCATTTTGTTTCGGCAGTGCGCATTTTATTATTATTATTTTATTTATTTACAGTCTCTTATATACCGCGCTATTCGGCATCAGTGCGGTTTACATGGAACATAAACTCACAACAGGGGGTAACTATTTACACATAGGCGTCATGTTTAAGTCATATCGGAGGTAGATTGAGTTGAGGTTGGATTGCCTGTATGTTGGTGTTGCTGTACTAGGATGGGGAGGGGGTTGTTCATGTGCTGGCTTCCGGGTAGTACTTGACGAAGAGATGGTGCTTCAATGCCTTCCTAAACTGGGTTAGGTCAGGAATTGCCCTGATGGTGGGTGGTAGGGTGTTCCAGCATCTGGGCGCACAGAACTTGAAAGCCCTGTTTGCTGTTGATTGAGTGCATTGGGTTATCGCCTTTGGGACTTTCAGTGTATTGACTGCTGCAGATCTTCTGGACCTGTTGGGGGATATGGTGTGGATAAGTTCCGTGAGGGAAGCAGATGAGAGCCCATTGATGGCCTTGAATGTCAGTAGTAGGGTCTTGAATGCGAGTCTGCTGTGAATCGGGAGCCAGAGCAGCTGTTTCAGGATGGGTGCTCGCTTCTGGGTACCCCATGTAGAACTCTCACTGCGGCATTCATCGCAAGCTGGAGAGGGATCAAGGTGGATTGTGGGAGCCCTAGAAGTATTGCGTTTGCGTAATCAAAGTGTGGTATAATCAGTGCTTGGTATTGTCCTGAAGTCATCCGGCTCTAGCAGAGCACGTATGTGCCTGAGGGTTCAGATCCTGTGGTACACTGTCTTCACTTTGTTACTTATGTGTGCCTTCATGTCGAGGTGTTGGTCTAGAGTGACGCCCAGGTATCGGATTGTGGTTTTGGTATGTAGTTCTGCTTCCTTAACCTTTAGATGAGGAGGCGGGTTGAAATTTTGGACCTCTGTTTTCTTGTGCTGTATTCAAAGGTTCTGAGTTTGAAGCCAGTCGGATACTGCATTAAAGCAATCTGTCAATGGGGAGAGGTCTAGTTGTTCTGTTGCGAAAGGCATGTAAAGTAGCACGTCGTCTGCATATATTAGGCATTCGAAGTTGAATGATCTGATGAGATTACAGATAGGCTGCATGTATATATTGAACATCAGGGCGGAGAGGGAGGATCCTTGTGGAACGCCCTGTCTCTGGTGGAAAGGTTTTGATGAAGAAACTCCAGATCGTACATGCTGCCATCTGTCGGGTAAGTATGAATTTCACCATTCTAAAGCCTTATCATGAATACCCTTCTCCCTGAGATGCCCCAGGAGAATCTCGTGGCTATGTCCAAGAAGATGAGCACGTACCCTTGATGTATGTTGTCGATTCCAGTAATTATGTTGTTTTAGAGGGTAGTGAGGAGTGTTTCCACGCCATGGGACTCCCTGAATCCATGTTGGCAGGGGTCCAGCAGCGAGGCGGATTCAATGTGGTCTTGTATTTGTCCTTGGACCTTCTTTCTCAATGATCTTGGCTAGAAGTGGTATGCTAGCTATCAGTCTGTAGGAGTCTACCTTCTGGGAATCGAGCTTACTGTTTTTCAGCAGAGGCCTAATAGACGTATGTTTGAGGCATTGGGGGAAGGAGCCTGTTGTGAAGGATATGTCCATGAGCCTGGCTATGAACGGGCTAAGCTCACAGCGTAGCTCTTTTATCCAGAAGGCAGGGCAAGGGTCGGTTTGTGCCATGGTGGTGTTGATCACAGCGATGGTGTCCTCAATGCCCGTCTTGGATGGCGTGGAGAAGATGGTAAGTGGATTTAGGTAGGTTGACTCGTATCCGTTGGTGGGTGCTGCGGCTGCGTTGGTCTGGCATATTTTCGATTGCAGGTAAAAATGTTTTAATTAAGCCGCTGGAGCTTTCACTTTTAATTTCCTCATTAGGCAGTACTTCCGGTTTTCTCCTCCGACGCAGGAAAAGCTTAGCATCGAGGAGCCGGTTGATTAAGAAAGGATTCAAGCCATCTTTTTCTCCTGGAGGCTGCATCAAGGGGCTTGTTTTCTGCAGGTAAGTCTAATTTCACCTTATCCTCCTTAAACTGCCTAGGTTATTACTAATTCCAAATTTAATATAGAAAGAATAGCAGCCTCTGCAGTTAACTGGCAGTCTTTATATGTGTAAGCTGGCAAAAAGGGCAATCTACACATGTAAGTTCTGAATACCAATCTCCACATGTAACTGTTGACATTTAAACGTGGGAGATGCCATGTATTCAATTGATTTTTCTGATATGTAGGTATAAAATGGCGGCACATATATGTGCACTCATGCCATCCGAATTCAGTGTTTTACAAAAGGCTCCACATTTAGGGAACCCTTTTCTAAAATACCACTGGAATGATAAACGGTACAGGGATATCTCAATTCCAATCCCCATGTCTTGGCCATACTGGACTTGGTGGTTACCAATGAGGAAAGTGTTTTTGATGTCATAGTGGAGATCATCTCATATCCAGTGATCACCAGATGGTGAAGTTCAGTACTCTGACTAGGGTTGATAAAATCCATTCAAAAACGAGAGTCTTAGACTTTAGGAAAACTAACTTTGCCAAGATTGGACAATATCTCAAGGAGTTGTGAGCAGGATGGGAACAGCTGGGGGATGTAGAAAAGCAATGGGCACAACTAAAAGGGGATATTTTAAGGGCAACAAACCTTTTTGTTAGAAAGCTAAATAAATGTAAAAGGAAAGGGAGGCCTCTGTGGTTCTCAAAAGAAGTAGCTGAAAAGGTAAAGGAAAAGAGGGAGGCCTTCATGAAATATAAGAAATCACAGAGAGAGGAAGACAGGCATCTATATTTGGAAAAACTTAGAGAAACTAGCAAAGTAGTCAGGACAGCAAAATAGAAAAAGAAGATGAAATAGCCAAAGCAATAAAATGCGGGGATAAGAAATTTTTCAGATAAGTTAGTGAGAGGAGGAAGGCCCAAAGTAGTATTGTCATACTCAAGGGTGAAGGGGAGAAATATGTAGAAGCTGATGAGGATAAAGAGGAATTGCTTAACAAATATTTCTGTTCTGTGTTCACAGATAAAGGGCCAGGAGAAGAATTTCAGAAAATACCCACAAATAGGAATAGAAGTGATAGGGATCTTGAACGATTTTCAGAAGACTGTGTTCGTGAGGAACTAGCTAAACTAAAAGTAGACAAAGCGATGGGACCGGATGGGATACATCTGAGAATATTGAAAGAACTTGGGGATGTTCTAGTGGCTCCACTGACTGAACTTTTCAATGTTTCTTTAGAGTTGGGAGTGGTCCCAGAGGACTGTAGAAAGGAACATGTGATCCCTTTACACAAAAGCAGAAGTAAGGATGAGGTTGAAAACTACAGGCTGGTTAGTCTAACCTCTGTGGTAAGTAAATTATTCAAAACATTGCTAAAAGAGAGCAGTGAGGCTTCTGGAGTCCAGTGAATTGCAGGATCAGAGGCAGCATGGGTTTACTAGAGACAAGTCTTGTCAGAGAAATCTGATTCATTTCTTTGACTGGGTGACCAGGGAGTTGGACCGAGGGGTAGACTTAGATGTGTTGTACTTAGATTTCAGTAAAGCCTTTGACACCATTCCACACAGGTGACTTACAAACAAACTGAGCACCCTAGGGATGGACTAAAAGTGGCTGACTGAGTTAGAAATTGGTTGAGTGGGAGGTTACAAAGGGTACAGGTAAATGAAGCTCACTCCGAGGAAAAGTATGTTACCAGTGGTGTGCCTCAGGGATCTGTCCTTGATCTGATTCTTTTTTAACATCTTTGTTAGTGATATTGTGGAAGTGCTGTCGGGTAAGGTTTGCCTCTTTGCAGATGATACCAAAATCTGCAATAGAGTAGACATCCAGGAAAGAGTAGATAACATGAGGAGGGATCTAGCTAAGCTTGAAGTATGGTCAAGAATTTGACAGCTGAGATTTAATGCTAAAAATTGCATTAAGGCTGCAAAAATCCAAGGGAGCAGAACAGTGTAGGGGGCAAATTACCTCTGTCCATAAAAGAGCGGCACCTGGGCGTGATTGTTTCTGATGATCTTAAAGTGGCCAAACAGGTAGAAAAGGCAACAGTGAATGCCAGAAGGATGCTTGGGTATATAGGGAGAGGAATGGCCCTCATAAAAAAGGAGGTGATGGTGCCTCTGTATACAGTAAGTCTCTGGAGCGACCTCATTGGGGGTATTGTGTGCAATTCTGGAGACCGCACCTTCAAAAGGATATAAACAAGATGGGGTCAGTGCAAGTGGTGGCTACTAAAATGATTAGTGGTCTTCCTTATATAGCTTATAAGGACAGAGTTAAAGATCTTAATATGTATACATTAGAGGAAAGACTGGACAGAGGAGATAAGATAGAGACATTTAAATACCTCTGTGGCATAAATGCACAGGAGAAGAGCCTCTTTCGATTGAAAGCAAGCTCTGGTACAAGGGGGCCATAGGATGAGGGCAAAAGGGGATAGACCCGGGAGTAATATGTGGAAATATTTCTTTACAGAAAGAGTCATAGATGCGTGGAATAATCTCCCAGTGGAGTAGTAGAGACTAGGACAGTATCTAAATTCAAGAAAGCAGGGGACAAACACAAAAGATCTCTAAAGGAAAAAAGGGGACTATTTTGTTGATATGGAAGGACAGACTAGATAGGTCATGTAGTTTTTTCGTGCCGTCATGTTTCTATGTTTAATAGGTCTTCACATGTGCCAAGGAGCAGGTGTAAATCTTGACGTGGACATTTTTGGTCATACACGTGTATTCCACATATGAAATGGGGAATACATGTGTAGATTTTTGACCTGTCTTGGCCATGCCCTGATATACACCCTTGTAAATTACACATAATAAGGACATCCATGTGTAAATTCATCCCTTTCTAAAATAGCAGAGTTGCTAACCTGTGACAGGGCTTCTCCATAGACAGCAGGGAAATATAGCCACATCTTTGACAGAGTCAGTGTGCCAGGACCCTCCTCCAGCGAAGACAGGTCTTTTTATTTCTCTGCATTTGCATTAGTTATTCCTGTGTTCCCTCTGTAAAAGCAGAGAAGCAGTCCATACACAGCTGAGAAGGTTGCCCATATGTCTCTGTGCTGTCAAACATGGTGTTCTTTCTTTCTTTTCCATTTTTTTCCTTTTGAGGGAAAGGGAGGAGGGTAAATATGGCTGCATTTCCCTGCTGTCTAGGAAGAACTCCCATTACAGATAAGCAACTCCATTTTCTCCATAGGCAAGCTGGGAAATGCAAGTACACTTCTTGGGGAATCCAGAATTAAGGCTCAATCTCCATTGTCTTTTTTAATGTCACGCCAAGATGGACAAAGGGATGGAGGCAAGAGTAGAAATTATTATTTTTTTTATTTTATCTTTATGTAAAGTTTTATAATAATAATCAAGAATACAGCTTGTTTAGAAATTGGGATATGATCAAGGACAAATACAATAGGAAAAATCACCAATAAAGGTAAAAAAAAACCCATCAGTCAATCCTGCTCTAGCTCACCACTGTGGGAGAGCCAAGTTGAGAAAAATAAAGAAAAA
Source organism: Ichthyophis bannanicus (assembly GCA_033557465.1). Classification (NCBI taxonomy): domain Eukaryota; kingdom Metazoa; phylum Chordata; class Amphibia; order Gymnophiona; family Ichthyophiidae; genus Ichthyophis; species Ichthyophis bannanicus. The sequence goes on from CM066044.1 coordinate 176,894,373, forward strand.
TTATTAACACTAAAGATTAGGATAATCACTTAGGTATGAACAACCGACATAACCAAAATATCAGGCGAATCAGCAGGAGTAGCTGTCAGGTTTTCTAAGCACCGAGCGTTGAGAAAGGCCAGCTGCTGGGAGGGCTCATAAAAAATATAGGAAGAAGCCCGGTATTTAACCAAGCATTTACAGGGATATGTTTTTTTAAAAAGAGCGTTCCCAGCTGCTGAACCCCAGGGCACAAAAGAAGAAATTCACGTCTCCTCTGCTACATGTCTCGAGCTAAATCATTGAATTGAGAAAACATGCACACCAGAAGGCCTCTGAACCGCAATTTCCTTTTTTGAAAAAAATCATTAACCATTCTTTATCTGATAACAGAGCCAAAGTAAACAATAGTGTAGCAGGAATTACAGGTTCTTCCTGAGAATTCTCTAGTCTGACAGATATGTATAAAACATCCACTCACCCCAAACCTGGAGCTTCCTCAGGGGTAGCCATTTTCTTGGATACGGGAAGGTAATAAACCTTCACCTTCACCGTTGCCGGGTGCAACTCTGGCGGAATACCCAGGACATCAGTCAAATATGATCAAAACATATCCCTCGGTGATACTAAAGAAGTCCTAGGAAAGTTACAAATCTCAAAATTAGCTGCTTTGGCGAGTTCTCCAGTTCTTCACCTTAATTGCAGAGGAATCCTTTATAAAAGAATCTGAGCATCCCTCCATCATATTGACCTTCATTTGTATAACAGACACAGAATTTTGAAGTAACAGTACCTTAGAGGCATTTTCTTAAATGGCTGAAGAGTTACTTTGGACCCCCTGAGTTAAAGAAGTTATCTGTGGAACAAGAGCTGCTCCCAGCTGCACAATAGCGGACCAAATTGTCTCAAGGGTAAAAGGCTGTGGACGCTGCAAAGTGAAGACTGATAAAGACTCTTCTATAGCCGTTGTAATACCTTCCATGATTCCTGACACTTGCTCCTGGCCCTGTGGGGCAGCCAATTCTGCTGCCTGTCCAATGGGTGTTCCAAGAAGCAGCTGTTCCAGAAGGACCAAAGACTCTCCGTTAAACACCCCTTGGATTCCCCTCTTCGGTTACCGAGAGTCGCCTCGCTGGGTAAGACCTCGTACTGCATCACTCCGGCGAAATCTTGGACATACACTAACTTTGCTTAACACCGTGCTTCAGGGGAGACAGAGTAACTGCCAGAAGTGAACATCGAGCCACCTGACTTTGACGCAAGCACAGCTGGGCTACACTCTCCTGCTTCTGGCTGTTGCTGAGCTGGCCGAAGAACAAAAGAATCCAAAGGGCCAACAGCTGCAGGTAACGGCATAGAGGTCAGGAGGGAATAGAGAGGGAAGCTTGGCCCCCTTAGCCTTCCGCTTCTTCCCCATCAAGAATACGTGCCACTCATGTATGCCTAAGCACCACCATCTTAAGAACATAATATATGCCATACGGGGTCAGACCAAGGTCCATCAAGCCCAGTATCCTGTTTCCAACAGTGGCCAAACTAGGTCATAAGTACCTAGCAGTTTCCCCAAAAGACACAGGTTCCACAGTGCCTGTACTGGGTCAAACAGTGATATCCTGGGTCCCTTCTTAATAATGGTTTATGGACCTTTCCTCCAGGAACTTGTCCAAACCTTTTTTAAACCCAGCTACACTAACAGCCTTTACTACATCCTCCGGTAACAAATTCCAGAGTTTGATTACACGTTGAGTGAAAATTTTTTTTCTTTTATTAGTCTTAAATAGTTTACCCTGTAGCTTCATTGCATGTCCCCTAGTCTTTCTATATTCTGATAACGTAAACAATCGATCTACGTTTACCCGTTCCACTCCGTTCATTAATTTATAGACTTCTATTATATCTCCCCTCAGCCGTCTCTTTTCCAGGTTAAAGAGCCCTAACCTTTCTAGCCTTTCTTCATAGGGGTATCCTTCCATCCCCTTTACCATTTTGGTGTCTCTTCTCTGAACCTTTTCTAAAATCGCTATATCCTTTTTAAGATACGGCGACCAGAATTGCACACAATATTCAAGGTGCGGTCTCACCATGGAATGATATAGAGGCATAATAATATCTTTTGTTTTATTTTCCATTCCTTTCCTTATGATACCTAGCATTCTATTTGCTCTCTTGGCTGCCGCTGCACACTGGGCCGAGGGTTTTAACATGTTATCCACAATGACGCCTAAATCTTTTTCCTGGGTGGTGGTTCCTAACGTGGAACCTTGCATCTTGTAACCATAGTTTGGGTTGTTCTTCCCTAGGTGCAAAACTTTGCACTTGTCCACATTAAATTTCATCTGCCATTTTGATACCCAGTCTTCCAATTTATCAAGATCCTCTTGCAATTTTCCACAATCCTCTTGGATTTTAACAACTTTAAATAGTTTTGTGTCATCTGTAAATTTGATAACCTCACTCATTATTCCCTTTTCCAGGTCATTTATGAATATGTCAAAAAGCAGCGGACCCAGCACAGATCCCTGGGGTACACCACTATTCACCTTTCTCCATTGGGAAAATTGGCCATTTAGCCCTACCCTCTGCTTTCTGTCTTTTATGAAAATGATTTTTATTATTTTCCATATGAACTACATCCCACAGTTCACAAACGCTATACACTTCCACCTGGTATAGTACCGACAGTATATTATAGACAATATACCCCCACATCCTTCCCAATCTGCCCCTAACCTTACATCTCTAAGCACTGTAAACATTTAAAACATTTAGAACAGTGTAAACACTCTCCCTCTTAGCCTACCAATACAATTCAACTTAAGCCCCTATACAACGTAGTCATATCAATCCCCCACATATCTCCAACTACCAGCAGGAAACCTTATAAGCCATACCAAGACTCTTACTAAGATCCTTGCAAAGAATCCCAACCTTCCCATCCCTTATCCTTCCCTCCCTCCTACCAGCTACCCTCTCACCACCCATTCTCCTCTTCCCCTACCCCTTTTCCCTCTAATCCTACTACTATATACCGCGCTGATACCGAATAGCGCGGTATATAAGAAACTGTAATAAATAATATATATGTGTGTATGGTTGCGTGTGTATACCTGTGCGGCTGATGTGCTTGTGTGTGCGTGTATTTGTTGGAGTCCACCTTAGATCCACTACCCGTAGGGACACTCCTGCCTCAAAACCCTTATCCTACCCCCTCCCATATGCCTTCTACCTCTTCCCGCTTCTTCCCCCCAGTAGGCCCACCGTCATCCGTTCCATACATTGCAACTCCTTCATACCCCAGATCCACCCACGAACAATCGGGGGTTTGTCGTCCATCCAATGCCATAAAATACATTGCTTTGCTACTAAAAACCCACGTTCATATAAATTCCTACAGCCTTTCTCCATCGGGTCCTTCCCTGAATACACACCAAAAAGACACCACTCTGGGGAAAGCTGCCCCCCCGGGGCCTCCAGCTCCTCAAGTTATCGTCCACTGCCTCCCAGAAATTTTGTATTTTAACACAAAGCCAAAAACGATGCATCAATGTCCCCTTTTCCACAGAGCATAACCTACATATATCCGTCAAAGCCACTCCCATTCTGGCCGCCTGCACATTGGAAACATAAGCTCTCCTTAAAAATTTATACTGGATCTCTTGCAGCCTTATAGACTCCGAACTACTTTTAATCTTGGCAAACGCTTCCATAAGCATCTCCACCGTTAACTGCCCCATATCTCCAATCCATCGTTGCATCAACTCCTCCAGCATTCCCAATTCTCCCCCCCCCCGGCCATAGCTCTTGCCTAAGGGCCCGGAATGAAATATCAGTATCCCCCAGCGAAACTAAAAACTGCCACAAACCATCCTGCCCCAACTGCAATCCTAATCCTCTCTGAAGGCCTTGGATATAATGACGAGACTGCAGATAAAAAAAAAACGTTTTGCCCTCTAAATTATAGCTCCTCCTCAGGACTGGAAAGACTCCAACTCCATAGTCCCCTTCATACACAAATGGCTAATATACTCTAACCCCCCCCCCCATCCGCCCAGTTTTTAGAGACAAGCCCTTGCTGTCCTGGCTCAAAATCTGCGTTCCCCTCCAAGGGAAGACAATCCGTACATTTCCAATTTAAGCCCCCTCATCTGACACATCACTTTCCAAGCCTGTCTGAGAGCTGTCATATATACCGACGCTTTCCAAGCTGCTGTTAAACTCCTATCTCCAGGAACAAGCAGGAATGAGTCTTCACATATGGTACGTCGGTATCGACGGAGCCTGCACGGGAATGCTCCCCAGCATCCAATCAGAAAGCTTTTGGGAGCATCCCTCGCGCCTGTGCGCTGACTTCCCGCCTTTCCCACTGCCTCTCCTCAGTTTTCGTTTTTCCGCGGAGCCGACAGGACGTCCTCCTGTCCCCGCAGAAACTTTTTTCTTTAAAATTCTTATTTTCTTGTTTTCTTGTGGTCGCGGCTGTTTTTCCCGCCGATACCGGTACCACCGGTGCTTTATTCTTTTCTTTTCTAAAATTAGAGATATTTTTTTCTCCTCAGTTTTTGTCTTAACTTCTTGGGCCTACCAGGCTTCTCCAACATGGAGCCTTCTTCCCCTAAGAAGTGCCTTCACTGTGGAAACATAGTTTTCTTTTTAGACTCCAATGCTTGGTGTCTAACCTGTTTGGGTCCTGACCCTTTTTCCCCTGAACCATCAGGCTGTAGTATTGGGAGAAGACCTTCCCTTTTTCGAGTTTCCCTCGATGCCGTTTTTCCTCCTGAGGTGAGGACACCGGTTTATTCTTCTCTCCAGGATCAGGTAACCCACAAACAGTCTGTTAAGACTAGCCAATCCTTGAGTGGTAAGTCTCATGCCAAGCATGATGACGGCTCCGGCCTTGCCCTCAAGACCTCATTGGCAATAAAACCCCGGCGGGAGTCTTTGGGCTCCAAAGCATTTACGGGGTTTCAGGTTGTTTCTGGGGCTCACCCCTCACAGAACATACCTGAGCCATGTTCGGGGGTGGCATCCGCTTCGAGCGGTACCGATACCCCGGCATCGGCACCGGTGTCGAGTGTTTCACTCTTCACCAGGGATCGTCATCTGGTGTCCTCGGTACCTTCGGGGCCGATCAATATGACCCAGACTGACTTTCCTGTATCTCCGCCATGCGCGGGGTTGGTATCGGCTTCGAGCGGTACCGATACCCCGGCATCGGCACCGGTGTCGAGTGTTCCACTCTTCACCAGGGATCGTCATCTGGTGTCCTCGTTACCTTCGGGGCCGATCGATACGACCCAGACTGACTTTCCTGTATCTCCGCCATGCGCGGGGTTGGTATCGGCTTCGAGCGGTACCTCTACCCCGGCATCGGCACCGGTGTCGAGTGTTCCACTCTTCGCCAGGAATCGTCATCGGACGTCCTCGGTACCTTCGGAACCGATCGATACGACTCCGATTGACTTTCCTGTATCAGCATCGCCTATACCACCACCGACGTCGGTACCTTCTAGACATGCATCGATAGGCTCGCTCCCTTCGATGCCGAGTCTGGAATCGATATCCAGTCTAGATGACTTGGTACTGACGCGTTTCGGAACTGACCCATATCGTTTCCAACTACGCAGTACCAAGGATATTCACCAAGCTCTCTGGCTACCTCGGTACCGCTTCAGCAGCCCCCGATAACTGCTTCGATGACATTACCGTCTCCGATACCGGTATCGGTATCGATGTCAATTCCTGCAGTTCCATCGGTGCCATCGATCCTTTCTATGCCTAGCTTGGAATCGATACCAGGCACTGATGATGCAGTACTGACTGTCTCGAATCGGGACTGTCAGTATCACTGTCCATCTAGCAGGATTTCTTTTCTGCACCAGTCCAGTATGTCTTCTGGTGCTCAAGCTGCTTCTTCAACCTCAGCTTACCCAGGAATAGTTCCCACTGGAGATCCTTCTTTTCAGAAATTTCTCCTTTCTTGCCATTCCTATTCCGGGCTCTACTCTTAACCAAGACTCTCCTGCAGAAAAGGAAAATATAATGCTTCCTTTACATCATTCTTTGCAGGATCTTCTTATGAGGATGTGGGAATCACCTTTAAGGGTTCCTTCGCCTTCTACAGCCACTAATGTTCTGTATCAGGTGCCTCCCTCTCCGGGGTTTCAAAAAAACCAACTTCCACATCATTCCATTGTAGTGGAATCAGCACTGAGGAAGGTAAGAAGCAAGAAGAAGCATTCTTCTTATCCGCCAGGTCATGCATCTAAAGCACTTGATGCCTTTGGACGTCAAACCTTCCAAACTTCTATGCTGGCTTCAAGGATTATCTCATATATTTTTTATATGAATCTGACACTTCAGGAGGTCACAGAGAAATTATCTCTTTTGTCCCCTTTTTTGTCAGAGCCTAAGGCCACTGACTATTCCTTGCTTCTTAATCATAGCAGGAATATCTTTGTTTCTTTCTCGTGCTTCTCTAGACTCTTTTGAGTCTGTTAGCAGATCCTTTGCTATTGCTATTGGAGCACGTCGTAAAGCCTGGCTGCAAGCTTCAGACTTGAGCAGATGGGCACAATATACACTGGGTAATTCTCCTTGTACTGGAGAAAATCTCTTCAATAGAGAGGCTTTACGTCAGGTTGCTCATTGCTCCACTGACTTCCCTGGTTCTGCAAACCATCCTAAGCCTTCTTCTTCCCCAGGAGGTAGGAATTGTCCTACCAAACCTTCTCTCCCTAAAAAAAGAAGGTTTTACTCTTCTCCTGCCCATCCTCCAGATGTACCCAAGCAAGGGACATCTCGTCCTAGTCTGAAGTCTCCAGACTCTAACCAGTCTAAGCATAACCAGCAACCATAGGTTCCTGTACCTTGCAATCTACAGTTAACTTCTTCTTAGTAGAAGTTTGTTCTTAAAACTCTACACTGGATTTTCCTTTTTCAGTATGCTAAGCTGTTAGGATACTCTTGTCCATGGGTAACAGAATTCTCCTTTTCTTACTACTAAGAAGGGAGGTTACAACTATCCCATGATAGTTTCTGTCCCCACATGAACATTTTTTCCTTCAGCTGACCCACCATATGGTAAGTCACCTTCCAATCCCCTCTCTTCCAGGGTTTCCCCTGCTTGAGTTGGTGCCATACTGAAACACTTCTTCTTTCCTGTGTAGACTTTTTGTTATCCTTGATTGCATGCTCTGAACAACTCATCAGACAGGGACAGGAATATCTCCACTCCCTTTGTCTGTTTTCTCTCTGTTTTTACACAGGAGAATCCCCTCTGCTGTTTTGTCCAGTTGCTGTGCATGCGGGAGTTCCAGTGATTACTCACCTTAGTAGTCATTGCAAGCTACTTTCAACTATCTTGCATAATACTACTCACTTCAGGTTATCTTCTTCTAGCCATATCCTTTCCTAGGATGTGGCAACACACCTGACTTCAGTCTTAATTCTCTTGCACAATGCTCTCTGCAATTTTCAGAGAAGCTTTCTACTATGGCCCCTGCTACAGAGCATTGAACTTTGTCTCTGGGGGCTTTTCCATATAGTAGAAAAAGCTTATATAATCATTCCATGACTATAGAGGTTCTTTATACCCTCTTGTCTCCTGTTGTGATACAGAAGACAAGCTTTTTCTGCGTGAATGTCCAAGGAGTTCCCAATCTTACAGGAATCTACCCTTTCTTTCCTTACAGCTTAGCATTATGCTCTTCTGCTCCTCTTGGACAACGCATACCCTATTAGTATACATGATACCCCTGTGTCCCTTGCCTGGGTCATCCTGGTATCTTCTTCTATGCGTTTTTCTGTCCATTGGACATATCAGAGTTCTAGAGCACTCCTGACGTGCTTTTGCCAGACTGCTATTATCCTCTGTTTTTCACGCAACCATACTGGTTATTTCACTGAACTACATTCCTGCACCGCAAAACTAGATTCTCTATATATCTTCAGGTGGTTTTCACCCCCTTGTTCTTAGATGAATCTTTTCCCATCACATTCCACATGTGAATGTTTTTGTGGGGCTCAGGTGCAGGCATGTATCCTCAGATTTATATTCATGTATGTATATATCCTATACATACATATTTCTGTAAGCTGTGTGGGCATAACTCCTGCCCATCTATATACGAGTATATATATATCTATATATCTATATCTATCACACATATCTATCCATATATGTACATATATATATATGTATGCATCTCCATATATATATATATATATATATATATATATATGTGTCCATTGGGAGATGTCCATGGGACGATATGTATTACCTACTATCTCCCTAACTGTCTGTGCTATAAAGCTTTTCCCTTCTTAAGGGGTCCAGACAGTCAACTTGCCTATTCTCATATGGCTCAGTAAGTGGGAGCGGTTATACACACAATTACTGCTGTGATGTCAACAGCTTCTATTTTTGTTATAGATCTCCCTGTCTGTGAAGTCTCAAGCTTCAATGTCTTCCTACCCCTTACCAGCTAGGAAAGACAGTGTACATCTTCAGTATTTCTGAGTATACTTATGTTCTCCTTGGGAATAGGGGCTTTTTTCCATACCCCCTCTTCCCTTCAGGACTGGGCTAATTGTCCAGATCGGTCAGGCTTCTTCTTTTAGTCCTCAATGTTAATAACTCTGTACCTAAAAGAGTTTTCAGCTTTTTCCCATAAAGCTTTCCATTGAAGACCTGCCATTCTTATCCTACCCCAGTTGACACCTGGGTCACCTGCCCATTCCAGTTTTGGAACTTCATCCTCACTGCTGTGAAGTTACCTTGAGGATTCCGCTACTGCATCTACAGTACACTCCATCACATTTCTACTTACTACAATCCAGTAGGTAAGCTCTATATTATGCTTGTTCATTAAATACTTTAATGATACTTGACGTACATTCTAAAGACTCCTTTTTCTGTAGTCTTTAGATTCGCTGTTCCTTTACAGCTCTTCTCTGTTCAACTCCTACCCCCCTTCCCTCATGGGATGCCGGAGATCCAGGTGTGGGAAATGCCGTCCTGTCCCAGGGATACGCATTTTATGGGATCTCCCCCTGGCATCCACAGCTAGGGAGTCCCCATATGTGAAGACTCATTCCTGCTTGTTCCTGGAGATAGCACAGTTACTTACCTGAAACAGATGATCTCTGGGAACAGCAGGAATTAGTCTTCACAACCCACCCACCTCCCCTAGGAGTTGTATCTATCTATCTTCCTTTCCTCTTTCTCTCCTTCTGTCTCAGCTATGAAACTCAACTGAGGAGAGGCAGTGGGAAAGGCGGGAAGTCAGCGCGCAGGCGCGAGGGATGCTCCCAAAAGCTTTCTGATTGGATGCTAGGGAGCATTCCCGTGCAGGCTCCATCGGTACCGACATACCATATGTGAAGACTAATTCCTGCTGTTCCCAGAGATCACCTGTTACAGGTAAGTAACTGTGCTTTGTTTCACATGCAAGAGATAGACTCTATGGAACGGCGCCGCCATCTCATCTATCAACTCCAGAGGGAGAAGATCCCGCATAGCCAGAACTAGATCCACAAGTGGTCGAAGGAGACAGGCTAAATTATAATACCGCAACAAAGGCAATCCAAGCCCCCCTTCTTCCCGGGATCTCATGAGCGTCGCAAATGCTATCCGGGACCTCCTACCCCGCCAAAGATGATGCAATAAATACACGTCAACCAAAGATGATGCAATAAATATAGTCACCTTGGCATTTCAACCATTTGTAAAAGAGCTACTCGATCCATTAGCGATATCGGGAGGTCTCTCCATTTCAGAAGCCTACCAGCCGTCTTTTCAATCATTGTTCTAACATTCAGCTCATACAATCGCGTGGTATGGTCCGGAAGGAGCACACCCAAATATCGGATTTGGCCCTGCGCCCACATCAATGGGAAACTTCCTAACCACTGACCTCGAACTCTTCCGCCAACATCAAGGGCTAAGGATTTTTCTTGCTTAATGCGTAAACCAGAGAAGGAACCAAACACCTCCATGATCTGCAAAGCAACCGCCAACGAGCCTTGTGGTTCACAGAGGCACAGCAACATATCGTCTGCAAAAGCACTTAACACTGCCTCCCCTCCATTCTATCCCCTTCACTCGCTGCTCATTAAGAATAGTCAACAATAAAGGTTCCAATTGTAAAACAAAAAGTAAGGGGGACAGAGGGCATCCCTGTCGCGTACCTCTCTGCAACAAAAAAGGTTGAAAGAGTCTCCCCCCACTGGCGACACATGCCATCGGATTCATATATAGCGTCTTGACCCAATCTAAGAATGCTCCTGTAAACCCAAACCGGGTCAGCACCTCAAACGTATAAGGCCATGAGACGCAATCAAAAGCTTTTTCAGCATCCAAGCTTACAAACAACAACGGCGTCCTCTGTCCGAGGCACCGTTCCATCCCCAGCAATACTTTGGTGGTGATTGCAAAAGCATCTCGACCCTTGACAAATCCCGACTGAAGCGTACCAATCAACCGAGGAAGAATGCCTTGCAACCTACATGCCAGCACCGACGCAATAATCTTCATGTCGTACTTTATCAATGAAATAGGCCGATACGAAGCAGGATTCTCCGGGTCTTGTCCCACCTTATGTATAACTGTTATCGCCGCAGTGTGCATATCTCTCGGAAACGACCCCATTTCCCGCGTCTTCTCATAGAGAGCCATCAATGTGGGAGTGATCGAGTCTAATAACATTTTGTAGAACTCCGTTCCATAACCATCAGGTCCAGGAGCCTTATGGGGTTTCCCCGTTACAACCACTCGTCGTATTTCAGCCGCGGAAATGCTCGCATTTAGCTGCAGTATATCCTCATCAGTAAGCCTAGGTAAATTAACCCTCTCCAGGAATTCTCCTTCCCGTGTTCTATCCTCCTGCTCAGGGGTATACAATTCTCGATAATATTGTCCAAACACCTGCATTATGGTCCCCGCATCCCGCTGTCTCTTCCCTTCTTTATCCCTAATAGACGTGACGGTTTGTACTCCCCCTTTTCCCTTAACTAATCGCGCCAGCAGTTTCCCCACTCTATCACCGTGTCTAAATAACTAGTGCCGGTAGTATTGATCTGAATATATCGCCCTCTCCTGTAGCGCAGCATTCAAAGCTCTCTGTGTGTCTATATAAGCCCCCAACCTCCTTGGATTCACTATAGCGGCTCTCTTTTCCTCCTGGAGGGTACGCGCCAATTCCAGGATGTTAGCATTAATCCTCCTCCTTTCTCTCGCCACATATGCTATAATGTGTCCGCGTAAGACTGCCTTCCCCGCCTCCCAAGAAAGTGGCCACCTTAATCTCTGGAGATTCATTCAAAGACAAATATTCCGCCCAATGTTGAGCTAAATACAAGCGGAACCGATCTTTCTTCCATAAATGTCTAGGAAAAGACCATCTATTCCCTGGGGGGGAGGAGGTCTTCAAGTCTACGGTGACTTTTGCATGATCCGAGATCACTATCGGTTCAATCTCTGCTCATGCCACCTTACCAAATAAACCCCGTGAGACTAAGATGTAATCTATCCGAGAGCAAGTCTGATGGGCCCTCGACAGATGGGTGTAGTCCCTTTTTTCTTCATGTAAAACCCTCCATACATCCACCAAATCCCCCCACTTACACAGAAAACCCACTCCTTTATTGTCCCACCCCCTCCCCCTCCCCTCTCGCTGATTTTGTGACCTATCAAGAAGTGGGTCATGCGGACAATTGAAGTCGCCCGCTATTATCAGCAGTATCTTAGGTGCCTCCATAATCTTTTGTAGAATCACTTTAAAGAACTTGTGATCATAGTTATTGGGGGCATAAATATTCCCAATAAACAATTCCTCTCCATTAACTTTGGCATGCAAAAAGATGAACCTCCCCTGAGGATCCTGCTCTTCAGATATAATTTCCATATTCACTCCCCGTTTCACTGACATCGCCACCCCCCCTCTTCCGCCCCCCAGATGAGGCAAAAAACACCTGCCCCACTCAATCTTTGCACAATTTTCCATGTTCTATGGGGGTCAAATGCGTTTCTTGCAGCAAAGCTATTTGCACTTTTGCTTTTTTTAAAACCTGCAAGATTTTCGTTCTTTTTACAGGAGTCCCTATACCCCCCCACATTCCAGGAAGTAATTCTCAAATTATGTGTCATGTACATCGTTTCTTGGACTCATACAACAGCATCACCATACCTGCAGCTGTATAGGTCCGAGCCACCCAGCCTCAGCCCAGACCATCGTGAATTCATTCTGTCTGCTCTTAACACAAGAAGAAAAAAAATACCATTCACACGCAAAAGAGAGCCCTGGAGCCCACATACCTGTCCTGCCCTCCCGCTGGACTTACCCCCCCCCTTCCCCCCCCCGCCCTCCCCTTTCCCCTCTCCCCTTCCCCCCTCCATTACATACTCTAGCAACCCTCAGCCTGCCTCGCTGAGCGTGGATCCCCAAGTCCATGCAGCAGGGCTGCCCCGAGGTCCCCTCATCTCCCCTAAGGCAAAATATAAGCACAGTATAAACAAAACACATAAGTGCATATAATTCTTCCCTCAAGTTCAAGTTCTCAAGTTCTCTCCCTCTGCCCACCCCCCAGCCTCAGTACACAGTCCAAAGGAGCAATGTCTTTCCTCACTGCCAGTGTTTGCTCAATGAATTCCTCCGCTACCAGCTTCTCAGCCCTAGCAGACTTCAGCCCTCTCCAGCTCCTCCACTTTTAGTAACTGTATTGTCCAAAAAACGCTGTGCTTTGATCGGAGTCTGAAACATAAAAGGCCTGCCCTGGTGCCAGATTTTCAGCGTCGCCGGGAAAGCCAGCATGAATCGAATGTGTCTCTGAAACAGCGCAGCGCAGATAGGGGAGAATTTTTTCCTCTGCTCTGTGACCAGCACCGAGTAATCCTGGAACAGCAAAAGTTTTGGGTTCTCCAACTTCAATTCTCCCTTTTCCCGGTAAGCACGCAGAAGCTGCGTTTTATGCTGAAAGTTCAGTATCCGCATGATCACCACTCTCGGCCTTTGTTCCTCTTCCCGTCTCCTTCCAACTCTATGCGCACGCTCTACTTTCAACTCTCCCACCAGAGACGGAAGGCCCAACTCCTTGGGCAGCCATTCCTGCAGCAAGGGCAAAAGCATATGGTCAGTCGTAGACTCCGGCACCCCAACCAGTCTCAAATTGTTACGCCGAGACCTATTCTCTAGGTCATCAGCTTTGAGAAGGAGGCCTTCCATCTGCTTTTTCTGCTCAGCCAGCTCCCTTTCGTGCTGTCCTTCTCCCTCCTCCACACTCGACAGCTGATGTTCCAATTCTTCTACTTTTGCCCCAATCTCTGTTAGAGAGTCTCCCAGGCTGTCCAGCTTCTTAAGGACCTGATCGAATATTGGCTCCAGCAAGTTCGCAACTTCCTTTGCCAGATCTTCCTTCGTTGAGACAGTGCACTCGGGGATGCCAGTTGCGCCATTACCATGCTCGGGCCGCTGATCTTGCTCGCCTTCTCCTTGTCTTTTTTTGCCGGGTTAGGCATGGATCCGTCCTCCTTACAGCTCCGTTTCATAAGCCAACACTTATAAATCAAACACTTCTCCTCAACAATCGCTATTTTGCCAAAACAGCCAGATTATTTCTCATAACCCTCGGGGCAGCCCTGGAGCAAGCAAGAAGACGTCTTGCTCACTCTCGCATCACGTGGGATCTCTGCTTTCTATCTTTTAACCAGTTCCTGATCCACAATAGTACACTGCCTCCTATCCCATGACTCTTTAGTTTTGCCAAAAGTCTCTGATGAGGGACCTTGTCAAAGGCTTTCTGAAAGTCCAGATACATTATATCAACCGACTCACCTTTGTCCACCTGTTTATTCACACCTTCAAAAAAACTTAACAGTAAGATCTTACTAATCAGGCAGGTCTTGTCGGACAAATCTGATTGATTTCTTTGACTGGGTGACCATGGAGTTGGACCAAGGGAGAGCCCTAGATGTGGCGTATTTAGATTTCAGTAAAGCCTTTGACACTGTTCCTCACAGGCGACTTATAAACAAACTGAGCACCCTAGGGATGGACCCTAAAGTTACTGCTTGGGTTAGAAATTGGTTGGGTGGGAGGCGACAAAGAGTACGAGTAAATGGAGCTCACTCTGAGGAGAAGGATGTTATCAGTGGTGTGCCTCAGGGATCTGTCCTTGGTCCGATTCTTTTTAACATCTTTGTTAGTGATATAGCGGAAGGGCTTTCAGGTAAGGTTTGCCTCTTTGCGGATGATACCAAAATCTGCAATAGAGTAGACACCCAGGAAGGGGTAGATAACATGAAGGAGGGATCTAGCTAAGCTTGAAGAATGGTCTAGAATTTGGCAGCTGGGATTTAATGTTAAAAAATGTAATGTCATGCATTTGGGCTGCAGCAATCCAAGGAAGCAATATAGTATAGGGGGTGAAGTACTTTTGTCCACTAAAGAAGAGTGGGACCTAGGCGTGGTTGTGTCTGATGATCTTAAAGTAGCTAAACAGGTAGAAAAGGCGACGGCAAAAGCTGAAAGGATGCTTGGGTGCATACGGAGAGGAATGGCTAGCAGAAAAAAGGAGGTGATAATGCCTCTGTATAAGTCTTTGGTGCGACTTCATTTGGAGTATAGTGTGCAATTCTGGAGACCTCACCTTCAAAAGGATGTGAACAGGATGGAGTCGGTGCAGAGGGTGGCTACCAAAATGATTAGTGGTCTTCATTATAAAGCATATGAGGACAGACTGAAGGATCTTAATATGTACACCTTAGAGGAAAGGCGGGATAGAGGTGATATGATTGAGATGTTTAAATACCTCCATGGCATAAATGTTCAGGGAGAGAGCCTCTTTCAATTGAAAGCAAGTTCTGCTATGAGGGGACATGGGATGAGGGTGAAGGGAGATAAATTCAGGAGTGATGTGCGGAAATATTTCTTTACGGAAAGAGGAGTGGATCCGTGGAATAGTCTCCCAGTGGAGGTGGTAGAGATGAGGACAGTAACTGAATTCAAAAAAGCATGGGACAAACACAGAGGATCTCTAAAGGTAAAAAGGGGACTGTTGTAGTTGTTGATGTGGAAGGACAGACTAGATAGGCCATGTGGTCTTTTTCTGTCATCATATTTCTATATTTCTATTTTGTCTAAAGCCATGTTGGCTGTCTCAAATTAGGCCATGACTATCTACATGCTGAGTAATTTTGTTCTTTATGATGGTTTCTACCATTTTTCCCGGTACTGACGTCAGGCTCACTGGTCTGTAGTTTCCCGGATCACCCCTGGAACCCTTTTTAAAAATTGGCGTTACATTGGCGATCCTCCAATCTTCAGGTATTTACAGATGATTTTAATGAAAGTTCACAGATTACTAATAGCAGGTCTGCAATCTCATATTTCAGTTCTTTCAACACCCTTGGATGTATACCATCTGGCCCAGGTGATTTGCTACTCTTAAGTTTATCTAATAGTTTTAATACATCTTCCCGATGTATCGATATTTCTTTCAATTCTTCCGCACCTTTAAATACCACTTCAGTCATGGGTAACATCTCTACATCTTCCTCAGTAAAGACTGAAGCAAAGAATTCATTCAGTCTCTACGCTATCGCCTTGCCGCCTCTTAGTGCCCCTTTAACCCCTCTATCTCTAATGGACCAACTGACTCTCTCACAGGGTTTTTGCTACGAATGTACTTGAAAAATTTTTTTTTTTGCGTTTTTGCTTCGGCAGCAAGCTTCTTCTCAAATTCTCCCTTTGCCTACCTTATCAATGCCTTGCATTTGACTTGCCAGTGCTTGTGCTGTTTCCAGGTTTTCTCGTTTGGCTCTTTTTTGAAAGATGCTTTTTTGGCAACAACAGCCTCTCTGACTTCACTTTTAAACCATGCTGGCAGTTTTTTGGACTTCCTTCCACTTTTCTTAAAGCGTGGAATACAGCTGCTGGGCTTCCAAGATAGTATTTTTCAACAACACCCAAGCTTGATGTAAGTCACCTTTGCAACCGCTCCTTTTAGTTTTTTCTTAACTATTTTCCTCATTTTATCATAGTCTCCCTTTCGAAAGTTAAAAGGTAGTACTGTGGATTTCCTTACTATCCCTCCTCCACTAATTAAATCAAAAGCAATCATGCTATGATCACTATTGCCAAGTGGCCCCAACACCCTTATCTCTTGCACTAGATCTGGTGTTCCACTAAGGACTAGGTCTAATATGGCTTCCCCTCTGGTCGGTTCATGAACCAGCTGCTCCAAGAAGCAGTCATTTATTTCATCTAGGAACTTTATCTCCCTAGCATGTCCTGCTGTGACACTGACCCAGTCGATACCGGGGTAATTGAAATCACCCATTATTTATTACTGCGCTGTAACTTTTGTTAGCTTCCTTGATTTCTTTGAGCATTTCATCATCCATTTGTTCATTCTGGCCAGGCGGTCGATAGTACAACCCCACTGCCATCGCCTTCCCCTTTTTACATGGAATTTCAATCCATAGACATTCTACAGCAAATTTTGTTTCCTGCAAAACTTGAATCCTTTCTGACTCAATGCCCTCTCTAACATAGAGAGCAACCCCTCCACCAATTTGATCAGCTCTATCATTACGATATAGTTTGTACCCAGGTATCACAGTGTCCCACTGGTTGTCCTCCTTCCACCATGTCTCTGATATTCCAATCATATCTAACCTCTCATTTAGTGCTATATATTCTAACTCTCCCATCTTATGTTTTAGACTTCTAGCATTTGCATACAAGCATTTTAGAGACTGTATTTTATTCATATTAATCTGGCTATTGGTAGGCATGGGTAATTTGGGATCTTTAAGCTCTGTCTGCTCCATACTCGAGGGCATTTGGGCTATTTTACTCTTTTTTGGAACCTCTCTGCTTTTGGTAGTATCCTTCAAGGATACATTCTTCCGAACCATGCGCTCTTGGGCGACTGTCGGCTTTCCCCTATTATCTAATTTAAAAGCTGCTCTATCTCCTTTTTAAAGGTTAATGCCAGCAGCCTGGTCCATCCCGATTAAGATGAAGCCCATCTCTTCGGAAGAGCCCCTCCTTTCCCCAGAACATTCCCCAGTTCCTAACAAATCCAAAACCCTCATCTCTGCACCATTGTTTCATCCATGCATTGAGACTCCGGAGCTCTGCCTGCCTTTTGGGTCCTGCGCGTTGTCGTGAGCCCTCTCTGTGCACCTTTAGGTAGAACACGGTACTGCACTGGGTCTCAGTATAACTGGCCCTCTGGTAGATGTAGTTGTGCTGCCAGTTATAAATCAGTCGTGGAAAAACCGATGGTAAGGTTAAATAGGGCTTTATTTCCCTTTCCCAATAGGATTTCTCAATATGTACAAAAATAAAGAAACATAACCCTTCTTGGGCATAACAGAAAAGAAAACTGTAACAAAAATAGCTTCCTTTTCAGCTTCTTAACAAAACAAATGTATTCCAAACACAGACCTGTAGCAACCAGGAATAAGGCCTTCCCTTCACCCTGTCAGGCTTCTTATTCCTCTTTATCTCAATGAGACTATGTTGTCAGCCAGAGAAATGCTACAGTCCATTTGTTCAATATTATCTTCTATTACAGATGGTTCACATTGCATAAGTTCCTCAGCAGGAACTAACACCTCTTTACCTTCCTCGTGTGGGAGCCTGGCAAACAGTCCGTCTTGGCTGTGACGTACTTTTCTTTCACTGAGGGAAAACTGTTTACTGTTACCGCATTCACTGAGGTTTTGCTGGTAAGAGCCTCCCCTCTGCTGATACCTGTTAGGCAAGTTAAAATATTCCCTTGCCCACCTATTAGAAGGAGTTACTTCAGCTCTAGGCTCTGCTCTGCTTAGGACCCTGGAAACAGCTGGAGCTCTTAACGGCAGCCCTTCTGAGATTCTGTGCCTCACGTATCTCTCAGAGTGATTTACTTCTGCAGGTAAAAAGCCTTTATCTTTCTCTTGTTTATGATAAGGGTAATGAAGCTTCTCTGCTTCCCTTAAGCTGGCTTTGTATGGCTTCTGGACTTCAACAAACTGTCCCCTATAGCCAACCCCTGTGCTTCCCCTTTTTGGACAGGAGTAAAACTTCCCGGCTTGTACCTTTTTCCTTCTGGCTCTGTTCCAACCTGGGCTGTTATATTCACTCTCACTTTCTGTGTCAAGCTGTCTGTACCTCTCATTCAAGCATTCATTGGACTCACTCAGACCTCCGTTCAGGCTTCCAAAGTGGTAGTCAGACACGCTCTCTTCACAGCTTCTCTCGTCCTCTCCATTCATCCAGTTCCTTCTGTTTCTGCTTCCATTCAGAGACCTAGGCTGTCTCCCATTCTCCTTCCGGTTCCAGTTCCTATTCTGGATCCTATCCTGGTTCTGCCTAACTGCTTGTGAGCTGTGCTTATCTAGGTGTTTCCTAGCTACACCACCCCCCAGCTGATTAGAATCAGGTGAGAATCTCCTGGCTTCTCTACTGGCTGGGTGTGTCTCCCTAGCTCGTGACCTCACTTGCTTACGTTGCCCATGGCAACTTTCTATCATGTGCTCTCCCCGCACGTTAGTATTTTCTTGAACTGCTATATCATCTGTCTCCATAGGGGTCACTAGTGAGTCTGCTCTGTGACAGCGTGAAATGGGACTCAGGAGTAGAAATTATGATGAATTAGTTTGCAACCATATTCTTCAGAACGACTTGCCCAAAAGTGGTATTTTTTGCAGTAGACTAGTTAAGACAATAAAGTTTCATAAAAGCGTGAACAGAAGCCAACAGTGATGCTTTGCAAATGTCCTGCATTGGTACGTAATGCAAGTTTGCAGCTGAAGCAGCTTTTACGCTAAGTTGATGAGGTCTAACTATACTGTACCTGGAGGCTACAATCTGATTTCCAGAGTAAAAGAGTTCTTTTTGAGGCTTACTTGTCGGAATTATTGGAGTTGAAAGTAATAAAGAACTGTGAGGTCTTTCTCACATCTTTTGCGGTATGAAGGTAATACAACTGTGCATGCCTTCAATCCAGCATATACAGTAGAGAGTGGACTCTGATTCTTCTGGTCGCATATTAGGAAAGAAGGTGGGAAGGACAATGGACTGATTCAACTGGTACTCTGTGGGAAGGAACTTGAAATATGTCCAAAGGACTACTCAGTTGCTGAAAAACCATGTGTATGGTGAATAATGCACTAGAACTAATTCTCCTTACTGAGGTTATGGCAACAGGAGAAGCATCTTCCATGTAAGGTGTTTCAACAAGGCTGCACCCAGAGGCTTAAAGAGACTGCCGCTTTCAGATCTTGGCTCACCTGATCTTCTTTGTGTTTCCTTACCATTCCCCCTAGATGAAAATATTTTTTCACTCAACGTGTAATCAAACTCTGGAATTTGTTACCGGAGGATGTAGTAAAGGCTGTTAGTGTAGCTGGGTTTAAAAAAGGTTTGGACAAGTTCCTGGAGGAAAGGTCCATAAACCATTATTAAGAAGGGACCCAGGATATCAATGCTTGACCCAGTACAAGCATTGTGAAACCTGTGTCTTTTGGGGAAACTACTAGGTACGTATGACCTAGATTGGCCACTGTTGGAAACAGGATACTGGGCTTGATGGACCTTGGTCTGACCCAGTATGGCATATCTTATGTTCTTATGTATCCCTGACCACACCTACTGTATTGGCTGTCTTGACTAGATTGTAAGCTCTGATAAACGAGAACTGTCTCTTACATGTCTGTGCAGTGCTGCGTATGTCTTGTAGCGCTAAAGAGATTTCCCATATATGTGAGCATGGTAGGCCACTATGATCAGCAGGTGAAGTCTAACCAAAGACATTTTGAGACCTAGTTCCTAAAGATGTAAAAGATTTGAGACTGTAAAGGGGTCCTGATAGCACAGTTCTGCCCATTGGACAAAATGTATCCATTTGCTTTGATAAGATTTATGAGTTGATGCCCATCTGGAGGCCAGAAGAACAAACTTTACCTTGTGAGAGACCAGAAGGTTCTTTAAATGCTGCTATTCAATTTCCATGCTGTGAGGGAGAGGCTTTTGAAGTTGGAATGTATCATCCTTCTCACTTAGCTGAATAGTGTTGTACGTTAATTCAATGGTAAGTAATATTGAAAGCAAGATCTATCTGGGCCAGTGCAAGGCTACTACTACTACTACTACTTATCATTTTGTATAGTGCTACAAGACATATGCAGCACTATACAGACAGTGATTAAGATCACCTGAGCCTTGCCTTTGCGAATCTTGTATAACACTCTGGAGATGAGCGGAAATGGAGGAAATGTGTATGGAAGGCCTGCAGTCCACAAGATTGCAAACACACCATCTGCTAGGTGTCCCAGGTTGGGACAAATGGAATAATTGCAAACAGAACTACATTTGGGGTTCCCCATCTGTGGAAAAAGAGTGTGCATGATCTTAGGGTCTAGGGACCATTCTCTTGATCCAGTTGATGGCTGAGAGAATCTGCCAACTTGTTCTGCTGGGTAAGATACACTACTCATAAAATGATGCAGAGGGAGCAAGCCAGATGTCAAATCTTTGTTACCTCCAAGCACAGAATTGGGGAACCCAACCCACCTTGTTTGTTGACATAAAACATCGCCACCCGATTTTCTGTTTTTATTATGACTACCTAACCCTGTAGCCCCAATTTGAAGGTTTTTATGGCATTGAAGATAGCTCGCAGTTCAAGAAGGTTGATGTATTGGTGGCGTTTGTATTTTGACCACAGACCCTGAGTAGTCTGATCTCCCAGATGCACTCCCCATCCTTTTATGGATGCATCCATGGTAAAAACAACATTGAATGGTGGGAATGTGAATGGCTGGCCTGCCAAAAGGTTGTTTACATTCATGCACCACAGTAGAGAATGTCATACTGTCACTGAGAGAGAAACATTCTTGCTGAGTGGATGACAACATGGTCTCCAATGTGTTTTGAAGTGGCAGTACAGATGTCTTATGTGGAGTCTGGCAAGAGGAAGAACATGCACTATAGCAGCTATGTGCCTTAGAATCCTTAGGACATTGGCCTGAGGGATGAAGTCAGCTGAAGGATTGTAGAGGCTCCATCTTTGAGGAGGTAGGCTTTTGCCTGTCTGGTATTGAGCTGAACATCGATGAAGTGCAAATTCTGAGATGGTTTAGGTTGAATTTTTCCTGATTAATCAAGAACCTTAGCCTTCCAAGGAGGTATGTGATTGTATGAAAAGAATGTTCTACTCCACTGCAAGCAGTGGATTCAAGCCAGTCATCGAGATAAGGAAAAACATAGTGACTCTCTGGAGCTGAGCCACTGCCATGGGTAGGCACATTGTGAAGGCTCTGGGCACAGACAAGAGGCTGAATGACATAACTTTGTATTGGAAGTGGCAAGTTTGAAACACGGTGTAGAAACTTCCATTGCTTTTGAAACACGGTGTAGAAACTTCCATTGCTTTTGAATGGATGAGAATGAGCGTGAAAGCATCTTTCATATCTGAAGAGACAAGCCAATCATTTTGGTCTAAAGGAGACAATATCATGGCTAGGGAGTACATCTTGATTTTTTCTCTTTTTAATGAAAAGGTTGAAGTATTGTCGATCCAGGATAGATCATAGATCTCCCATTTACTTTGAAATGAAGTCAACTGCAGTAGAAGCCTTGATCTCTTTGGAAATGAGGTACTTCCTCTATGGAAATGCTGTGTTGCAATATCCTTCTCTAGGAGATTGAGGGAATTGATAGATTTCTTCATTGGAGGAAGTGACTCAAAATTTAGCCTATAGTCACATCTGACTACTGAGAGAATCCACTGGTTTGTAGTGATTGCTTGCCTTACCTCTCAGAACTGAAGAATTCTTCCTCCCACAGGAGGGTAATCAAAAATTTTGGTTTTGCTTCCCAAAGGAGGACGAAGTACAGTAGTAGCTTGTTGCTTACATTCCTGTGGCCTTTGTCTCTGACTGTTTGTCCGAGTAGGTTGATGTTGTACCAGAAGTCTAGAGTATGGTTGAAACCTCTTCCTTGGGTAAAATTGCTACAAATTCTGGGAGTGATACCATCTGTGTGACTGCTAAGTATTCTTCCTCTAATGAGATGTATTATCTGGCGAGATCAAAAGTTCCTTTACTACCGTGCTGTCATTTTTTATTTGAGAAACATTCTCTGACTTTATCTCCAAGAGAGTATCCCCTAGACAAGGAGGCATCGGCTAACTTGTCTTCTCTTAGTCCTGATGATTTAAGCCAAGCTGTGTGATAGACTGAGATAGCCACCGGTGCTGCATGGGACGTTGTGCTGTATGAATTGTACATAGATCAGATAAGATGGTACATGGTTTCCTGGAAATCCAGGTGCAGCTGATCTTGTTGGTTCTCGAGCTGATGCATGATGATGATGTAAAATTTGTAGCTGATGCACAATTATTTTTAGAAAAAGTATTGCATTCTGATAGGCTTTTTTCTCCATGATGTCTAGGATCTTGCGATCCTTTCCCAAAGAAGCATGATAGTGCAATCTTGAGGATTGGTTATGTTTGAAAGCTGCTTCTGAGACCATGGATTGGTGAGGCAGCTATGAGAAGTTATGCACTGGTGCTGAAAGAACTTTGAGCCCAATTTTGAAAGACATCTACACAGTTTGCAGCCCAGTAAACCATGTAGATCCTTAGTTTGAGATATTCAACGGCACTTACACGGTTAGTGCTGTTGAATATCCCCTCCTAAGCCCCCTACGCAGGGGACTATACTCTCTCACAGATGCTGCCCCTGACAGAAGATGCACTTGCTACTGCTTTCACAGATGAAGCATCATTGTTGAAGCTTTCCCTGCCAATATCGAGACAGGGCATGGCAGGGTTTTGTAGCTGACTGAGATTGTGTTTTTCCCTGGAACAGCCATTAGCGTAGTGATGGAGAAGTCAACGGTGCTATGTGAGACTAACGCTGTTATTGAGGTACACTGACAAAAAGAAAATATAGAAGCCCGGTTCAGGTTTCACCTTCATTTTACTTAAGACTTGATTGAAGCGCTGTGTAGTACTTTTTTTTTGTGCCTTGAATAATGAGGCAATAGGCACGGTAGGGGTATACTCGTCCACAGAGAAAAGAAAACTGCCTCTCTGATTTTACAGTGGGAATGCAGGAACAAGTATTGAAGGTGCAGAGAAGTGAAAATACATCCCTTAGCTGAGAGGGGTCCAGTACACTTGCTTTGTCACGGGTGTCACCAAGAAGTGTGCCTACATTTCCTAACTTGTCTATGGAGAACACTGTGTGTATTTACATATGTGATGCCGTTCGCATATGTAAGTGATGGTATTTATATGTGTAAATCATGAAAAATGCTTCTAAAATAAACCCGATCATCTTTCTCCAAATAATATTCCTCCAGATACTATATTTCACTACATGTATCATCTCTATTGACATGGTCTACAAACATCCTCTATCAGAGTACATCTTAGCGTACCATCAACATATCATGTGTACATTGACAGACTTCCAGTTTCACAGCATCTAATGGTTTGTTGACTCATGAAGTGATTTCATATCAGATCACCAATTCAAAAGCTTCCTGTGCCATGGGATCTTAGTCTTGTCCTTATCTCGCTCATGAAACCACCTTTTGAGCAAATGGGGTCCCATTCACTCAAGTTCTTCCTCCACAACATCCCCAAGTCCAGCTGGAAATGAACCCATAATAGGGCTTACTTTGGCTAGAAGAATAAATGAGCTTCAAGCCTTGGTCACCTATTAACCATATATTCAGTGCTATCATAAAGTACTTCAACAGACTTATTCTAAGGTCATCAAATTGGAGCCACTGAAGCTACTATAGCGCTTATGAAATCTGCTTCACTGTTCAGCACATGCAAAGCAACTACTTGGTCCTCTCTTATTTTTATTTTATTTTATATTTATTAAGCTTTTACAATACAAGTATCAACCTCCATGAGAAAGGAACTTTAGACATGAATACTGTCCCCCGCAGCCCCCTCTGGTGGCGGCGCAGTGGTTCCACCGGGGCTGGGGAGCGCATAAGATTATGGGTATTAGGGTTGGCCTGTTGCGAGGGTCATGAGGTAGCGGCCCTCTGTGCCAACCTCGTTGCCAACTTCCCAATAAAGCGACTTTCAGCCAAGTGTAGGGAAAAAGGAAAAAGGCATTTATTTCACCTTTACGCAAAATGGTTCAAAATATGCGGTTAAGACAATAACAGGGCTGTATCATTCCTTGTATCAGGTTCAACTCACACAAAACGTTCAAAATAACATTGTTAATCTTCACAGAAACTTAAAACATAAGGCATCCTGTATTCTCTTCATACATTCTGTTGCTCCAAACAGCTTAAAGCTTTCCTACTGTACAATAAATACAATCCATGGGTTCAACTGCCTCATCAACCTCAGATTCCCCTGGCATCCATTCCATCTCTGAGGGGTCTGAGTCTGAAACCTCAGGAGGGTTGAATTCGGGCTTTCTGAAAGCATGCCACACTGTGTTCCAATGCTGGTTTGTCAGCTTGGGGCGTCGGTTTTTGGCTATGGTATAGAACCCTGGCTGTTCATCTGCTACAGGTTTAAAAGTTCGCTTGTCCCAGCCTTTAGCATTACTAGCTTTCTTCTTGGGGAGATTATCTGTTACTTTTTGCATAAAAGTGTCCTTATCATACAGATAAAACTCATTCTTTTGTTTCTCTCTTGTGCTAGGTTTAGGCAAGCAATTGCAGGCAACAACTGTTTTACCTTTAAAGTTCCTGCAGTCTCTTACAGGAAAGGCTTGAGGCCTAGCCTGATTGTCCTCCAATTCTTGCTGGCTCAAGTATTCCCAGTGTATCTTTCTTTCTTTAGAATGGGGAGAAACTTCTCTGAGGCATGGCTGCAGCTGATGCGCTTGTCCTTCACTTCCACCCCTGTGGCAGTTGGCTAATGGCCGCGCCCTCTCAGCTCTTCCCTGTTCCCCAGGCCTCTGAGTTTTCCATTCCTCCTTCAGGTTACTTCTATAAAAATCTTTAAAAGTACCTTTCTCTCCTTGGGTATTCTTTTCAGCTGGATATCTCTTTCTCAGATTGTGTCCCAGCCCTTCTCCCTGGATAGGGCTTTCTCTCAGGCTGGAAGGGAGAGCACCTCCTTCCTTGGCTGCTCTCTGCAGTGCTGCTCCTTCCAGTTGTCCCTGGCCTTCCTCTAGGCCTGCTCTTTGGCCTTCACCTCGGCCTCCTCTCTGAGTTACTCCTTGGCCTGCTTCTCGGCCTACTCTCCGGCCTGCTCTCCAAGTTGCTTCAACTCCTCGAGCTGCTCTGGGTCTGACACCGACTCCAACTCTGTCTCTGACTCCGACTCTGCTTGACTCAGCTCTGTCCCTGCTTAAATCGGGACTAACTGATTCTAGGTCCTGCCCATAGAGGCGTGGTTCCTCTGCTTCCAGGCTGGCTCTCCTGCTCCCTCTATGTGGACCTTCAGGAAATTGCATGTGAAGCTTGTTTTTTTCAAAATTTAAAACTTTTTTTCTTTCTGCCAGAGGGTCCGCTGTATCACAATACAAAGTAACCTCATGGATTACACAAAAGAAAACTAAATAGGAAATATAAAATGGTCTAATTCCCATAAGCCCACAATTATAGGAAGGGGAGAAGAAATACACACTGGAATAGGAAACAAATAACAAAGAATTAATGAAGAAACAAGGCTTCCTGATCATAGCAGTGTATCAATATCTAATTCTGAAGGTTGAAAAAATACATAGCTAATAGAATTATATTTTACCAAACATTTACAGGGAAATCTTAGAAAGAATAGTGCCCCCAGCTGCACAACTCCCGGCTTTAACAACAGAAACTCTGCGCCGCTTCTGGATCTCTCTAGCAATGTCAGGGAAAACCCTGATAGAGCAACCAAGAAACAAACATTGCCTCTTCTTAATATCTAGTCTCTGTCTACGGAAAGTGCACACATAACCAAAAGAGCCACTGGAACTACAGACTGTAACTGACTGTGAATCTTCCAAAAGAACACACACATCTAAAGTGTCCGTTAATGGCTCTCCTGCAGTAACTCGTTTCCTCCCCTGAGGCAAATAATACACTCGGGGAAACAGGGGGATAGCTTCTTTTGGACCTTGCAGTATTTCAGTCAAATACCTACGAAACATCTCTTTAGGAGAACAAATAGAAGATTTTGGAAAGTTAATAAACCTCAAATTGGAGGCCCTTGCAATATTCACAAGAGACTCCAACTTAAATCTTGTTGCAGAGAATACTTTCACCAAAGAAGCATTCAAATCTTGTACAGCTTCAGTCTGAACCCCACTTTCTGAAACCTTACTCTTCAAATCTTCAATTTCTGTTTGCTGATTGATTGACTCGCAACACAATCCTGAAGCTGGGACTGAAACAGCTGATTTTGAGCTGAAACAGCAGAAGTTAATTGGTAATAGTGTCCCATAAAGTCTCTAAAGTCTCTTTTCCTGGTCTTACCGAAGTGGAAGATAAGATGGCACATTTGGGATCTGGGAAGCATCAAAAGCCTGAGCGGACACCCCCACCTCTCTCACAATGTCCCCAGGAGTCACCTCACAGAAAGCAACTCAGATGCCTCAGCTCCTACTGCAGAGGTGCCCCCACGAACGTGGAAGCCAAGCCATCCTCCAATGTGACACCAGAGGCCTCCATCTGCAGTTGTGCCGCCAATGCTGGGAGTTGGGGGTGGAGACATCCCTCTGGTGAGAGTGAGGTCCTCTCTTAATACCTTTATTTCACACTACTACTTGAACAACTTCACAGCCAGAGACAGTGCATTCAGTCAAGCTGTGCTGACCAATCTGTTTTTGTAGCATCAGCAACTCTTGCATTTTCTTTTTGTGACTGGACTGCTCATGGACAATGGCCAAAGCAGGGCTGGCCCCAGAATTGGTTCAAGGTGTTGGCGCCCTAGGTAAACCTTACACCCCCCCCCCACCCCCCCCCCACCCCCTTTCCCGGTTGTCAGAGTCTGTTGTTTAGCTTTGAATGTTTTGTTCTTTGCTGCTCCCCCCCCCCAAACCTCTGGGACAAAGTAGATGAAATGAACAACTCTGAGCTTATGTGATTGACTCAGTCCTGCTCATCAATGGAAAAGACATTGTTACTCATGTGTAACAGGTGTTTTCTGTAGACAGCAGGATTAATGAGACACACAGTCCCAGTCATCTCCCCAAAAGTTGTATTCCTTCTGAACCTATGGAACTAATTGAAGGACTGAAAAGACTGCTATTAGAGAAAGGGCTGTGCATGCTCAGAACTTAGCACTTCGTTCTGAGCTCTGGGAAAGCTCTTCCATCCTGGCACCATCAGATGGCATCACACATTTGTGTACCTGATCCACTTGGCTGTCTCCAAAAAACATCCATTACAGGTGAGCAACAGTGCTTTTCTCATGTCTCTCTTCCCTTCTCAGCCATCTTTTCTTCCTCTTATTGTAGACTGAAAGAACTACTTCCACCACGCCCTCATCTGCCCCGACGGACCTCAGGAGCTGAGAAGGTGAGCACCAGAAGCTAGGATGTTTACCATGCTCCATCCAATGAAGAGGTCACATTGTCGAGGCACAAGCATTTATTTACAGGCTGGCTCTAGCAAGCAGAATTTACTACACTGAACACATATGTTGTCTGTCATATAGCTAAAGCTTAACTTATCTTGCTAGAAAGAGCCTTATGTAATTTTGATAAGATTGTTTAAAGCTTGCTTGTGATGTTCACAGATTTGAAATAAATACTGTAAATGCTTGTTCATTGAGCCACTCAGTTACACTATGATTTGTCAAAGCACAGCATATAATGGTTCAGTATCGGTGCTTGGGTTCATAAGTTAATGCATGACCCTAAATGCTGTCATATATGCAGAGCTGCCAAGTTACCCACTTCCAGGAGGGAGACTTTTTGGCCATTCTTGGTTTTGAACTTACGTCCTAAAAGCAGTGTGATATTTGTAGTCCCTGATTCTACCCATTGAAATCAATACTGCACATCCCATAAAGGATAGGGTTGCCTGAAATCTAAGCTAACCTAAAGTCTTCCTCTTGGAAATGCATAAGTTGGCAACTCTGTTTATGAAGAGCTATCTTTGACTCTGGGATACAGCATGAAGACATAGACTCTCTATTTATTTATTTTATTTAACCATTTTTCTATACTGTTTTGTCCTTCACTCAGAGTGCTTTACATTGTAACTCAACATTATACATAGAACAATTGAACAGTATTCATGAATATTTGAACAGGAGAGGGGGAGAAAAAGGGAGGTAACAGGATTAACTATGTACAGAGTCATGAGTGTATGACATAACTATATACAGTTATGTTATACACTCAATGCATTTGTGTAGAAAATAGTATGTGTCAAAGTTACATTGCAATGCTGACTAAGGAGAAATTTACAGTTGTGGTCAACATTATTTGTATGGTTGCAGTTCAACCCCCTAATGTACAATAAAGTGACCCGTGAAATGGCTTTGGACTATATAAGCACACTTCCTTATCGTCTCTCCAGTCCAGTCCCAGCATCTCTGGGATATAGGCCCTCCAGCAGCTTGGAGACTGAACAATGACATTCTTTGATGTCACCAGCATAACTACCCGAGGGACCGCCTCCTTGCTCCAGTTTGTTCAGTCTCCAAGCAGCTGGAGGTTGTAGAGCCTAGGGATTCTGGGCTCATTGGAGGGACAATTAAGTATTATTTATTATTTTTTCAATTTAATTTGTATCTACTTTTATTTAAAAAAAGAAAAAAAAAAAGAAAAGCTGTTACTGTGGCTTTAAAGCCTCTGAGATGCCGCCCCCCCCCCTCTCTCTTTAAAGATTTATTTCTCTGCCGTTTGAAGCCGCGTTTCTTTATGCTGGCTCAGATTCTTTCAGTAAGTCTCCCGATCCTACTTATATTAGGAGAGGAGTACTTGGCAAGCTTAATGCACCTCTTACCTGTTGTTTGAAAAGTGCAGTTCTTTTTGAAGGGCATTTTGTTTCTGCGGAGAGTAGATTTATTTGATTCGCCGGGGGGGGGGGGGGTGTTTCTGACTGATTTCCTTTTTAGGCGGTACTTCCGGGTTTCCTCCGACGCAGATGAAAACTTAGCGTCGGGGACCCAATACATTAAAGGAGCATTCAAAGCATCTTTTTCTTTTGAACACTGCAGTGAAAGCTGGTTAATTGCTGCGCAGTTGCTCTTTCGGTGGCAGTTGGCTTCTTTGAAGGCCGTGCTGTTTGTGCGCGTGCACGAACTAATGCCAAACAATGAGTGAATTGAAAACGACTAACAGTGAGTGAATCTCTTTGGTTTTCTTAAGGAAACTTTGCTGAAAGGATTTAACATTTTATTTTATTATGTGTCTTTAGTTAGTCTTCCTTTTATTTAAAAAAAAAGAGAGAAAGAAAGAAGAGGGGAGGAAGATAAAGGATAAGAGAAAAGTTAATATATTTTATTTGTACTCTGTTTGAAACTTCATTGCAGTGATGCCTTCTAAACCACAATGTTTGGTGTGTGGCTCTAGAAGGGGGATATTTTCTGACTCAGTGGTCTGTAAGTCCTGTGTTCAGGAAACTTCAGATGTGCAGCATGTTTTGGAATCCACTGCTGAGGGAGCTAAGCATGCTTCTTCATCTTTAGGGGACGCTGATTCTCCTCTGCAGCTCTTACCAGAGCCTGTTGCAGGTCCTTCTTCTATTCCTGATGTGCCGCAGGTGCCTTCAATTTTTTCATCTGGTTTGGCAGCATTAATTTCAAAGGATTTTGTTTCTCTGCTTCAACAAACTTTTGGAAATGGTCAAAAGAGCTCTCTATCTTCTCTTGTAGCTGATCTTGGGAAGAGAAGCTCGGCTATTCCTTTGGAGGTTGGTAAAGGTTCTGTTCCTGTCAAGAAGGTTAAGGTAGGAAAGGATCTGCAGGATCTTTCTATAACGTCTGAAGAGTTTCATTCGGCTTTAGATTTAGATGTTGAGGAGGAATTAGAAGAGGGAGAACTTTTGGATCAGGAGGATCAGTCCAGAATAGTTTGTGGTTTTCGTCGTGAAGAGTTACCGGCATTGATTATGGAAACTGTAAAAGCACTTAATATGCCAGTGTCAGGACCAGAGGAGAACTCGGTATTGGAGGATCCTTTGTTGCAGGCATTTAGGATAACGCAAAAGGCTTTTCCCGTTCACAGAGTGGTAAGAGAGATGATTCAACAAGAGTGGGATATGCCTGAAGCTGGATTAAAGGGCTGCAGAGTCATGGCTCGTTTATATCCTCTGCTGGATTAGGATCGTAAATTGTTTAAACCACCGAAAGTGGATGCAGCGGTTTCAGCGGTTACTAAAAAGACTACTATTCCGGTGGAGGGTGGTGCCGCTCTTAAGGATAGCCATGATAGGAAGTTGGATACTTTGTTAAAACAGGTGTTTGATATTAATGCTCTGTCTATCCAGGCTTCGATTTGTGGAGCATGGGTAGCCAGGGCATGTCTTTGTTGGTCGCAGAAGGTACATGGTGAGAATGTGGAGAACTCTGTGGAAGAAACGTCTAGATTAGAAACTGGAGCAGCTTATTTGGCTGACATTCATTATGATTTTATTAGAGGATTATCTAAGAGTATGGGCTCGGTTGTGACAGCTAGAAGATATTTATGGTTGCGTAGCTGGGCTGCAGATGCTTCTTCTAAAGCAAGACTTTCTAAGCTTCCTTTCAGGGGTAAACTTCTTTTTGGGGAAGACTTAGATAAGTTAGTAAAGGATTTGGGAGATTCTAAAGGAGGCAGGCTGCCAGAGGATAGGCAGAAGTTAGGACGACCAATTCAGGCGTCTAGAGGCCTGTACAGGGATTTTCATCATTTTCATTCCGTTCGTTTTGGTCAGTTTCAGAGAGGCCATCAATATTTCAGGAGTCAGGGGTTTCGAGGTTTTCAAGGAGCAGGCAGAGGTTTTGCAGCCTCCTCTTCCTTTGCAAACTCGAGAGTCACAATGAAATGAGAGACACCCAGGTGGATTTTATTCCTGTAGGGGGTCGGCTGCGGGATTTTTATTCAGCCTGGGTTCAAATCACATCCGATCGGTGGGTGTTGGAAATCATTCAAAAAGGGTATGCTCTGGAGCTTCAGCTCCCGGTGGTCGATTTGTTCATTTAATCTCCTTGCAAGGCTCACATCAAGTGTGCAGCGGTACACCAGACCTTGCAAAGACTTTTGAATCTCAAAGCTGTTGTTCCAGTGCCCCCAAGCCAACACGGCTCCGGTCGACACTCCATCTATTTTGTGGTTCCAAAGAAAGAAGGGTCTTTTCGACCAATTTTGGATCTTCGAAAGGTAAATCGTTACCTTCGGGTAACTCATTTTCGTATGGAAACACTGAAGTCTGTAATAATGGCAGTAAGAAAAGGGGAGTTTCTTACGTCTCTGGATTTGACAGAAGCGTATCTACATATTCCCATTCGTCAGGAGCATCAAAAGTTTTTAAGGTTTGCAGTTCCAATGAGTCATTTCCATTTTCAAGCGTTGCCCTTCGGTTTAGCAACGGCTCCGCGAATGTTTGCCAAGGGTAATGGTGGTCGTTGTGGCAGCATTGAGAAAAGAAGGAATGCTAGTTCACCCATACCTGGATGATTGGTTGATTCGGGCAAAGTCAGAGAGGGAAAGCAGGTTGGCAACAGCCAGAGTAGTGGAATTTTTACAAAGTCTGGGTTGGGTTGTCAATATGGCAAAGAGCAAGTTAATTCCGTCACAGAACCTGGAACACCTGGGTGCTCGTTTTGATACAAGCATAGGGAAAGGTTTTCTTCCTCAGTCTCAAACCCTAGCATTGAGAAATCTGGTACGAAGTTTCTTGACCAGAGAAAATCCCACTGCATGGCATTATCTGCAGTTACTCGGAACCATGGCAGCGACTTTGGACTTAGTTCCATGGGCAAGAGCTCATATGCGACCGTTACAGAGAGTGTTACTAAGGAGATGGTCGCATCAAAGGAATCCTCTCTCAAAGAAGTTACCCTGCCTTCCGGAGACGCGTCAAGCTCTAGATTGGTGGTTAAAGCCGGAGGTTCTAGAGGTGAGAATGCACCTAGAATCGCCAGTTTGGATTCCCCTTACGACAGATGCCAGTCTTGTGGGCTGGGAGGCACACTTCGAAGGAAGGTTTGTTCAGGGCCAATGGACCGAACAGGAAAAGGTTTGGTCAATCAACAGATTAGAGTTGAGAGCAGTAACTTTAGCTCTACAAGCATTTCAAGGTTATCTTTGGCTGAAAGCTGTTTGGGTTCTGTCAGACAATGCAACCGCAGTAGCTTACATCAACCGTCAAGGGGGCACAAGCAGTGTTGCTGTGGAGGCTGAGGCCGAGCAGTTGTTTGTGTGGGCCGAGAGGAATTTGAAGGCTTTGTCTGCAAGTCATGTAGCTGGGGTGGACAATGTCGAAGCCGATTTTTTTGAGTCGGGTGAAAGTGGATCAAGGAGAGTGGATTCTCCATCCCCAAGTTTTTCAATTAACAATAAATCGTTGGAGTTCCAGTAATGGATCTCATGGCAACCTTCGAGTCAGCAAGTCAGTCGTTTTTTCAGTCGAAGGCGAGAAAGAATGTCGGAAGGTCTGGATGCACTCATTCAGAGTTTGCCGGAGCAACAGCTTCTATACGTCTTCCCTCCATGGGTATTGATAGGGCATGTTCTGCAAAGAGTAGAACGTCACAAGGGGCTAGTGATATTGATAGCTTCAGATTGGCCAAGACATCCATGGTACGTGGATCTCATGAGGTTGTTGGTAGACCGGCCTTGGCGCCTACTGATGAGGGAAGATCTGTTGAGTCAAGGGCCGTTGCGCATGCCTCAAGTGGATCAATTCTCGCTTATGGCTTGGCTCTTGAAAGGGCGAGGTTAAAGTCCAGGTGATACTCTTCGGCAGTGATTTCCACTTTGTTGAAGGCAAGGAAGAGATCTACCTCTTTGGCTTATATTCGCACATGGAGAATTTTTGAGGCGTGGTGTGAAGACAAGTGTTTTGAAGCATTAAAAGCTTCTATTTCTCAGATTCTATCTTTTTTGCAAGAAGGATTTGAGAAAGGTTTAGCACCGGCGTCATTGAAAGTGCAGTTGGCAGGTCTTTCTTGTTATAGAGGAAGAATAAAAGGTGAAGTGCTAGGAGCTCATCCGGATGTGAAACGTTTTTTGAGAGCAGTTTCATTGTTGAGACCACCGTGTAGACCACACGTTCCGTCTTGGAATCTCCATTTGGTGTTAGAGGCTTTAGTACGCGAACCCTTTGAACCATTGTCTCGAGTGTCATTAAAGGATCTTTCGCTCAAGGTAGTTTTCCTGGTAGCTATTTTGTCAGCCTGAAGAATTTCGGAATTGCAAGCATTGTCTTGTAGAAAACCTTTTCTATTTTTCAAGAAAAAGGTGGTCTTAAGGCCAGTGCCTTCATTTCTTCCTAAGGTGGTGTCGGCTTTTCACGTCAATCAGGAGGTTTCTTTACCAGCATTTGAAAATGATACCGACGAGAATTAACTCAAGAAGTTGCATCTGTTAGATGTTCGTAGGGCTTTAAAGATATATTTAAAACAAACAAAGGAATTCCGTAAGACAGATTGTTTGTTCTCTTTGGAGGAGCAAAGAGGTCAGGCAGCTTCTATTGCTAGATGGCTCAAAGAGGCTATAGCTTCAGCGTATTTGTTAAAGGGTAGAACAATTCCTGATGGGCTTAAAGCGCATTCAACGAGAGCACAAACTGCTTCATGGGCTGAGTACAGTTTGGTGCCGCCTGTGGACATTTGTAAAGCGGCTACTTGGTCATCAGATTCCTTTGTTAAACATTATAGATTAGATATACAGGCAGAAAGAGATACCTGTTTTGGTTCGGCAGTGCTTCAGGCTGGCCTAGCAGGTCCCACCCGTTAAATGTTTTTACTGCTCTGTTATATCCCAGAGATTCTGGGACTGGACTGGAGAGACGATAAGGAAGGTGAAATTAGACTTACCTGCTAATTGTTGTTCCTTAAGGAACTCCAGTCCAGTCCCGCATCCCTCCCTCATATGTATTTAGTTTAACTTCAAACCTGAAGCATAAAGGTATGGTATGGTATGGTATGATAAGCCTTACGGCTCATATAGACAGGGTGATACATTTGAGTGTCCTTATAAAGCAATATTCCTCTATAGAGACGGAGGGCAGTCGAAAAAAAAAATTACATTTTCTTTAAAGGCATATTTTGTGTCTTAATTTTGTAGTTGATGTTTGTTAATGTTTATTAAAGTTTGTTAACTATGATAGCTACTTAATTGTTGCTCTGCTGAGTCTGCTTTGTCAATGGGTAAACTAGATCTGTGTGGTCTTTTTGGAGCAGTAAACCTGATGAGTAATTATATACCTATTGCTCCACTTCAACTAACAGCTGAGGTTGGGGTGTTTAATAATGCTTCTTTACCATAAACCTCTCATTGCCCAATATGTAGTCTCAGATTACCTAGGCATCGATGGTCACTGAGTTTAATCAAAATCAGCGTGCCTTGCAAACATCAATGACTACTGGGTCTGTTACTCTTTTTGTTCTCAATTGCAAAACTGTTTTTTTTTGGTGATGCTAATAACACCCATAAAATTGCTTTTTCCCTTGTGATAAAATTCTTAAGTTAATACAAAATTTATTAAATGAGCTTATCTTTTGTGATGATATTCAATCCACTAAAAATTAGTGGTTGTGATTGTTCTCCTTTGTGGAATGATTTCTCTCTCCCAACGCCTCACTTAGCGCTTATGCGTTTCACTCTCTTTTGAGAGTTTCATCAGGAGATCTTTCAACATTCAGAATCAGTTACCGAAAGCATACATCCAAAAGTACAAAAGAATGGTTAAAAAGGAACAAATGGACTGTTTTAAACTGGCCAACAGTAAGTCCTGATCTCATTCCAATCGAGAACCTTTGGAAAGAGCTGAAATCTGCCATTGGTAAAAGGAATCCTGGAAACATTCATGAGCTAGAACAAATTGCAGTTGAAGAGTAGGAGAAACTATCAGCAGACAGATGTACAAAATTTATAGATGGCTACAAGAAACGTTTACAGGCTGTCATTGTAGCGGCGAACTGCAGTCAATGAACAAGTCCAGGAGTCAATTTACAGGGTCCAAACCAGTTTATTTGTGCACAGGCTCAGTCAGTCAGTCAAAGCAGCAAAAGGAACTGAGCGGAGCTCTTCATAGAGACATAACTTTTTATACCACTTTTCTAGCTTGATACATGAAAACTTTCCATTGGTCTCATGCTAATTTCTACAAATTTTCTATTGGTCTGACATTTCCCTGAATTTGACCAATCAGGATCTATGCCCTTTGCTCTGCTTTCTCCAGCTAGCTGAACAATGGTTTGGTTCAAACCTGGTTACTTCTCTTCATCAAGGTCATATCTAGCTCCTAAAATGTGTAAGTAACAATTCTGGAGTAACGATTTAACATACAGGCATTGTATTCACTTTGTGCAAACTTTGCAATAGCAGCATTTCATTCTAAAGCAGCATTTAATTCTGTCTTTTAATTTTATGTCTCAGCACTACTGAAATCCAGGCTTGGTTCTTAGGCCTGTCATTTTTCAGGTTCAGGCTTATGGCCTAGTCTATAGGTCTGGGCTACCACATTCCCCCCTTTGATTATTCTCACCCTGAATGTTAAGATGGGTGAGAAACAAATCACTTATACTTGAGTTGTTGCCATGTTATGTGGTATAGGCCGATACCGTCTCATAGCTAGGAGTTTAGCTGTTGTCTTTCTTTCTACAATATTCTCAATGATTGCAGATATATTACGTAGGCAGAGGGGTAAAATGCATGGAAGTATTAAACATGTTATTACTACTAGTGCTGCAATTACCGCAAGTGTTTTCAGGCCACCAAACATTTATATGCTCCTTCAGGACACATATATTTATCATCAACATAATAATTTCTCTCCCAAGTCCCACATTTCTGATTATAGTTTCTGTTTATGGCATCGCAAGTATCAAAGTATAGAGCTGCAGGTTTTGTAGGGTCTTCAAGTTGTTGAGTAGCATTTAAGAGAGCTCCATCTTCATCATTCCATCGTATTATTAGCACATAGTAGGATGGATTCTGTCGTGGGTGAAAACAAGTTCTGCTTTTTCCTTTTGTGCAAATGTTCAGTTCCGTGCCATTATATATGCATTGACTCACTATACCTGTACAAGTATAGTAGGTATGATAAAGCAAAGTCTGTGTAATCCTTTCTCCAGTACGAGTAGTAGTTATGCATGCAGCACAAGGTGGCAAGGCAAAAGTCAGTTCAAAGCATCTCAAGGCTGCTATCAAGATGAAACAGTAGAGAATCATGATGAAAAGTCTCTGAAGAATTAGTACAAGTCTTTGAAAAACCAGTGCAACTGTTGATAATTCTTGACCACGAAGTCTTCTTCTTCTTTACTGTACGTTGACCTGTTTTGCTCTCAGTAGCATGCAACAGGTGTAGCGTTGATTGTAGATCCTCAAGCTTCCGCTGTACATGACCTTACCAATTTCATTGGTAGGTGTGTAGAGCTGTAGATTCCAACGTATTTCAATAGACACAGTCCTTTTAGTTTGCACTGTCCTTGATCAAAATGGCACAAAGATTTTCAAATAATATAGTCCATAATACAGTCTCTTTCTGTTGATAATAATCTCTTCAGAATAAACAAATAGTCTCTTGGGATTCAGGAATTCTATATTAGCACAGTCTCCTTTTAAAATTTCCTGAATTTTTCAATTTGCTTGTCTTCGCAAAGTTAGCCGCAATGGAACTTCTGGATCATGTTCTGATGTCCACTGGTCTGACTCTGGAGCTGCTGCTGATTTCACTCTGCTGTGATGAATCCAGGGTTTGAGTTCTGCAACTTTCACTGCTGTAGGTGTTGACAGGATGACGACATATGGTCCTCTCCAGTATGGTTCCAGCGGTGTCTTCTTCCAGTCTTTGACCCACACCGAAGTACCGGGCTTGTAAGGATGCAACGGTTCAGTTAGGTTGATGGGTAATTGGTCTTGTACCCATTTGTGAAGATTCTGCAAAACAGAACTTAGTGCTAATAGTTCTTGCCTAGTAATCCTATCTGCTTCATATCCCCTTTGATCCCTTTGACAATAGGTGAAGGTCTACCATACAAAATCTCATAGGAAGAAAGTCCTAATGACTTAGTAGGTGCTGAGCGTATCCTTAAAAGAGCTATTGGAAGTACCTGTGGCCATTTTAAATGTGTTTCCTGACAAAGTTTGGACAATTGAGATTTCAGAGTTCTATTCATACGCTCTACTTTCCTGAACTCTGAGGTCTGTATGCTGTGTGTAACTTCCATTGTATCTGTAGGGCTTTAGCTAACTGTTGAGTTACTTGGGATATAAATGAGGGCCCATTGTCTGACCCTATGACTAATGGTATTCCAAATCTTGGAACAATTTCACAAAGTAGGACTTTAGTGACCTCTCTGGCTTTCTCAGTCCTGGTGGGAAAAGCTTTTACCCACCCAGAGTAGGTACACACTAGAACAAGCAAGTAACGATATCCATTTGCTTTTGGCATTTCAGTAAAGTCCACTTGAAAATTACTCATGGGAGTAACTCCTGTTGATTGAATTCTTATTGGTAGATTAGGACCTTGCTTGGCATTGTTCTTGGCACATGTTTTACATTGACGAGCTACTGAAGCTGTCAAAGGTCCCAACAAAGAAATATAAAAATGAGGTTTCAAAGCTTTTGTCATTGCAGTTTTTCCATAATGTGTTGCTTGATGAAATGCTTGAACAAAGGCTAAACTTAATGCTTCAGGAATCACTATTTGTCCAGGAGGTTGACTTCCCTCCTGTGGTGGAAGTTCTATCCATTCATTTCTGAGTACTCCCCCTTCTTGTTCACAATAATAGTCCAATTCTTTTGTAGTATATCGGGGATCCCATGAATTAAGAGGTACAGGAAATAGAACTGCTTGAATTGTAGTATTCTGAGTTAGAGTCTGTCCGGTAATGGCTGCTTTACGAGCAGAGACATCTGCAAATCTGTTCCCTTGTGCAATTTCTCCTTTTCCTGCTTGATGTCCTTGACAGTGCATAACTGCAACTTGCTCGGGGGCCCATACAGCATCTAACAATGTCAATATCTCTGGGCCATATTTGATAGATTTTCCTCCTGAAGTTATCAATCCCCTTTCTCTGTACAAGGCTCCATGAGCATGCAATGTTGTGAATGCATACTTAGAATCTGTGTATACATTTATACAGAGTCCTTTTCCCAGTATTAGTGCTCTTGTGCGTGCTATCAATTCTGCTTTCTGTGCTGATGTTCCTGAGGCTAGGGCTGAAGATTCAATTACAAGATCCAGGGTTACTACTGCATATCCAGCACAACAATGTCCATTGACTACAAGACTGCTTCCATCCACGAAGAAAATTTGTTCTGGATCTTCAAAAGGCACATCTGTCAGGTCTGGTCGACTTGAGAATACAGTATCCATGACTTCTATGCAGTCATGATCAGGAGGGTCAGTTCCAATTGGTAACAGTGTAGCTGGGTTTAAGGCCTGACTGACCATCAATTGCAATCGAGGATTTTCACACAACATGCTCTGGTACTTTAGCATTCGTGAGTTGGTGAACCAGTAATTTCCTTTGTGGTCCATGAGGGTTTGAACAGAATGTGGCACTATTACACAGAGATTTTGTCCTAGAGTAAGCTTGTCTGCTTCAGTTACTAGAAGTGCTGTAGCTGCGATGGCTCTCAGACAAGGTGGCCATCCTTTTGCAACAATGTCCAATTGCTTAGATAGATACGCTACAGGTCGCTGCCAAGATCCAAGTGGCTGAGTCAACACTCCCAAGGCATTTCCTTGTGACTCATGGACATATAGACGAAATGGCTTCTGTACATCTGGTAGTCCAAGGGCTGGTGATGTCATCAGGGCTGTCTTCAGAGTCTTGAATGCTGTTTCTTGTTCAGGTCCCCATTCTAATGGAGATTGTTCCAATCCTTTGATGGCTTGATATAGTGGTTTTGCAATTAGAGCAAAGTTAGGTATCCATATTCGACAGTATCCTACTGCACCTGGGAAAGCTCTTACCTGTCTTCTGGTAGTTGGAATTGGAATGCTGCATACTGCTTCTTTGCGTTCTGGTCCCAGTCGTCGTGTTCCATTGGATAGCTGAAAACCTATGTATTTGACTTCTTTTTGGCATAGCTGTGCTTTTGCTTTGGAGACTTTGTATCCTGCTTCATTCAAGAGATGTAGAAGTTCACTTGTGGCTTGCAAACATTCTTCTTCTGAGTTGGTGGCAATCAGTAAATCATCTACATATTGAAGAAGAATTCTCTCTCCTGGGATAACTGGATAACTTGATAAATCCTTGCTGAGTGAAGTACTGAAGATTGTTGGTGAATTTTTGAATCCTTGTGGTAATCTTGTCCAGGTAAGTTGGCCTCCTCTTCCTGTTGTTGGATCTCTCCATTCAAATGCAAATAAAAGCTGACTGGCAGGGGCAAGCCGTATACAGAAGAAAGCATCCTTTAAATCTAGAACAGTGAAGTGAGTAGCTTCAGTATGAATTAATCCCAGCAGTGTGTATGGATTTGGTACTACTGGATGTATAGTTTCAATTGCATCATTAACTCTTCTCAGATCTTGTACTGGTCTGTAGTCACCTCCAGGTTTCTTGATTGGAAGTAAAGGAGTATTCCATGATGATTGGCATTCTTTAAGTAATCCATGTTTCAATAATCTCTTCAAATGGATATGAATTCCTTCTATTGCTGGTCGTGGAAGAGGATATTGCTTCACATGCACAGGTTCTGCTCCTGATTTGAGAGTTACAAGAACTGGGGCTATATTCTTTGCTAGGCCAAGTGGATTATCTTCTGCCCATACTCCAGGTGGTGCTGAAATTTCAATAGGAATAGTTGCTTTCTTGACAGGAAAAATGCTGTAGAATCTCCATTCTTCTTCTCGTGGAACTGTTAGTGCCATTAATCCTGCAGGTTTAGGATTTGTGTTTACAGACATTTGCATTTCTCCTTCTTCAGTGAAAGTTATCTGTGCCTGCAGTTTAGCAAGCATGTCTCGACCTAAAAGTGGAATAGGGCATTCTGGTATGTATAAAAATTGATGTGTTATCTTTTGTCCTCCTAATTCACACATGCGATTCTGTAAAAATGGTTTAGTTGCTTTTGTCCCGGTGGCTCCAACAATAGTGACAGTTCGTTTAGATAAAGGAGCTACTGGTTTTGCTACTACTGAATGTTCAGCTCTTGTATCTATCATAAAGTTCATGTATTGATCCCCTATCTTCATACAGACCATAGGCTCTTGGGGACCTAGAGTAAACTCAGAGCCTGGTCTGTCCTAATCTTCATCACTATTGTATTCTGCTTCTGCCACTGCAACTCCTTCAATAGCTTCTTCTCTTTTTTGCTGAAATTGTGTACGACCTGTTCTTGCTTGATTCTGGTTACGCCCTCTTCCTCTCCAGCTCTCTCCTCCACTCTGTGAGGCAAGCTGTGAGGTAGGGTCTCTCTGCGGGCATTCATTTCTCCAGTGCCCCTCCTCCTTG
Organism: Ichthyophis bannanicus; assembly: GCA_033557465.1. NCBI lineage: Eukaryota > Metazoa > Chordata > Amphibia > Gymnophiona > Ichthyophiidae > Ichthyophis > Ichthyophis bannanicus. The sequence continues at coordinate 176,934,879 of CM066044.1, forward strand.
CAATAGGCACATTGGTTCTCACCTAGTGGGGTAGTCTATTCCCTCGACTCCTCCCACGCCCTCTCATTCTTCTGTTGGAAAAACTTTTCCCTCGCCGTTCTACCAAAGCTGTGGCTAAAAGATCTGCTTTCTTTTTCATTTTTCGTTCACTTTCTCTCTCTTTCATTATCACGATTTATAAATACTTTTTGAGCAACTTCCATCAATTACGCTGTATTCATGCCTGCAAAGCCATCCATTTTCTGCAATTTTCGTTTAATATCCCCTTGGGACTGACTTACAAAAGCTGTGTTTACCATGCGCAAATTCTCCATAGCTGCTGGATCATATGGGGTATACAGTCTATATGCTTCAGATAATCGCTCATAAAAAGCTACAGAACTTTCATTTGGAGTTTGTATTACTTCTGCTACTTTTCCAATATTCATTGCTTTTTGGCCTCCCTTTCTTAGGCCTTGTAATAGGGCTTGGCGAAACTGTGTTAAAGCTCTTGCCCCCCCCTTCACTATTTGGATCCCATCCAGGATCTTCGTTTGGAAAAGCTGCGGCTGCTGCTTGTTGAGGATTTAAATCTGCTCTGTCAACAAAGTTTTCTTCTAGCCACTTAGTGGATGCCTGCACAATTCTTACTCTTTCTTCAGTAGTAAATAGAGTAGACAAGAGCTGACGACAATCTGACCAGGTAGGCTGGTGCGTTTGCATAATACTGCTCATTAATTCAGTTAAATCTTGAGGCTTGCTAGTATAGGATGCATAATGTGTTTTCCAATTTAACAAGTCAGTTGTAGAAAATGGTACGTAAATCAGGCTGGTAGGTCCTAAAGCCATCTGTCCCTGATCGTCCCTGATAGGCAGGCCAGGTACCTGACGTAGGGGCATTACTTTTTTACTGGCACCGCCAATACTTCTTAAATCGTATGTTTTCTGAAAAATCTTTCTATAGCTGCAGGAGATTCTATGCTTGTGGATGATTCTGTACGTTCAGTTTCGTCAGTAGTTGTCTGTCTCTCCGAAGTGGTACTTTGCTTAGGGCTTTCAATCGGAGAAGTCTGCCCTTACCCCAGCTGCAGAGACGGCACATTTATATTAACTTCAGGTCTAGGCAGTGCTAGCGTAACAGAATGCTGCAGTGATCGTGTTAGAATATCTGGAGATTCTGGGGCAGAATATATAGGCAATCCCCCCTTCCCGGGTTTCTGTTCAGCTTTCTCTAATCCTTTTGCTAACATAATTCTTCTTAAGTCATAAGACTGCTTTATCCAGGGTGGCTGCTTCTCACAAATATCTAACCAAGAGTCTATGTAAGGAAACTAATCTGGTAACGTTCTCTCACACTCTTATGCACAGAAGAAATAATTCTCACATTGAAAGTGCCCTCACGGGGCCATGCATTGTTTATTAACGGCCACTCTCTTTCACACAGCACAGCCATTCTATTAGGAGACATTGTAATACCATAATCCCCAGTAAACCCTTTATTAAAGTTCTTGATCATGATTTTGCGTAGACTCCATCCCACCCATTTTTACATGTAATGTGGTGCGTCTGTACTATGTAATCACGTACAACAAATTATTACTTCAAACAGTAGGAGAGGGAGGTCAAACTGTGGGGTAAGGGGTCCTCACAGCTCTGGAGACAGATAGGGACACAAACACCAATCACTTCCTCCGTTTCGCGACCTAGACGCGGTCGCCCGGCTAGGAACTGCGCTAGTCCGGAGTCCACTCTCGCTCGGCCTTTTCAAGACCTCTCACTCACACATCTCACACACAAACACAATTGCATTTCCCAAAAGCCCAATCCTGACTATCTAGGCTTACCAAAATTTTTACCATTACCGTTAATCATGATTTTTTACCAGAAGGAGTCAGTAGTTTCCTCTTGCGCTCTTAATAGCCCTTGCAAGAGTACTCGGACCGCTCCGGACGTGATCAATGTCCTTTTACCATTTTTCCCATTACCATATGGTTCCAGGTTCCAGTACTGTCTGACTTAATAATACAAAAACTCTTTACTCACCCAGATCCGGTACCCGTCCCCAAGCCAGCGCATGGGTTGAAACCTGGACTCCCCTCCTCGGGTTCGAAGGTGTTGGCCTAGCCAGACTCAACGCCCGCCGAGGCCAGAACTCTCTCCGATGCAATGGACCGGTTGGCGCCTGAGAATTCACACGTCGGTCAGACGCTGTCCCAACCAGGCCAAACCTTGAGGCGAATTTCGTGGATTTATTCACTTGACCACCATCCACCACTCGCACTTCCAGGCCAACGCACCAAGAAATGTAGCAGCGAACTGCAGTCAATGAACAAGTCCAGGAGTCAATTTACAGGGTCCAAACCAGTTTATTTGTGCACAGGCTCAGTCAGTCAGTCAAAGCAGCAAAAGGAACTGAGCGGAGCTCTTCATAGAGACATAACTTTTTATACCTCTTTTCTAGCTTGATACATGAATACTTTCCATTGGTCTCATGCTAATTTCTACAAATTTTCTATTGGTCTGACATTTCCCTGAATTTGACCAATCAGGATCTATGCCCTTTGCTCTGCTTTCTCCAGCTAGCTGAACAATGGTTTGGTTCAAACCTGGTTACTTCTCTTCATCAAGGTCATATCTAGCTCCTAAAATGTGTAAGTAACAATTCTGGAGTAACGATTTAACATACAGGCATTGTATTCACTTTGTGCAAACTTTGCAATAGCAGCATTTCATTCTAAAGCAGCATTTAATTCTGTCTTTTAATTTTATGTCTCAGCACTACTGAAATCCAGGCTTGGTTCTTAGGCCTGTCATTTTTCAGGTTCAGGCTTATGGCCTAGTCTATAGGTCTGGGCTACCACATCATCACTGCCAAGGGTTGTGCAACCAAATATTAGTGAACAGTGCCATTAATCCTGGCCAGGTAATATTTGTTTTTTGGGTTTTTTTTCAGAAATGACGACTTCTAAGTTGTACAAATTTCTTTTTTGTGTTCCAGACTTTTGAACATACTATTACAATACTATGATGACAGACAGTTGTAATATTTCCAAATCATTCTCAAGATACTGTACAAAATATACCTAAAATTCAAGGGTGCCAATAATGTTGACCACAACTGTATATTCATTCCCAGGAGCCCCAGGCAATTGATGGTTGTAGAGTTTAATGCTTCTGTAACAGGGGATGTAGATACCTGTTACTAGCATCTGAGATCCAGGCCAGGTTTTTACTAAATTCACAGAGCCAGATAGTGAAACAGGGCTCAGCGGCGGAGCCTAAGGTAGACTGCTATATTCAAATGTTTTGGCTGAATTTAAGCACCTCAATTTAAGTTTACATTTCAGCCACCTTTTGACTCAGCAAAGTTTAAGTTCTTAAATTAGGCATTTTGTACTGGAATTAAGCACCGCGTTCCTAGCTTTGCTCCTTTGATCTGTCCCCTTCCCTGTACCCACTTACTTTTTAGGTCCCTATGTCTAGGTATCTTATGAATTAAGGCACCTAAACATAGGAGCTCGGCAGGGGTGTCAAAATTAGGTGTCTAGGTTTCTGCTGCCTAATAAAAGACTGGTTGCTAATGGCATAGAACTGCTCTGAAGGGTAATAGCTGATGTGTAAATAGTTTGCCCAGTTACAAATCCAAGTTTCTGATCCTGTTCAATGTAGCACTAGGCAGCTCTCATTGTCTCTTGCAAGAATTGTTAACTGTAAACCGCACTGATACTGAAGAGCGCGGTATAAAAAAGCTTTAAATAAAAATAAATATAAAAATAGCTTGATGCAGAAAAAAGCATAATTCTCTGTATATGAGCTTGTGCTGCTTTAAAAGCTTAGCATTAAGCACCATCTGCTTCTGGACAACTGCTGTGACTGGGTGTCTTCAGTCTGATCCTCAGCTTTCAAGTGAAATCTGTCACACCGAAAATCAAAAGATTAGTGCTAATTTGTGATTTGTGAGAGTCACATTGCCTCTGGTGCTGCCCCCGCTGCAAAGCTAGAATGGAACTGTTCCATATATTCCTGGAAAAAGGATGGAACAAATATTGGTGTAAGCTTGGTCCACCAACCTTTTCTGTCGGAACCATTAGGTGTTCGAGCCCATTTGACCTCTTGGCTGTGGCAGTCCAATTAGTGCAATTATAAGAGGACACCAAGGGCTGAACTGAGATCATCAACTCACATGTTTTCTTTTTTTGGGAAGAGAAATTGTCAATTTCCTTCTGCTTTATTTGGGTTTCAGCGAAATCAAAACTGGCCTTTGCGCTATTTTGCCATGAGTTTTAGCCACACTTTTCTCTTTTTGGCTCCATATTTTTAACTCTTCTCATTCTGTCTAGCCCAGCCATCACAATGACAAGTTCAACAGACTGGGTACCTTGCATTTTGCCAATAGCTGTCACCATTCTGTGAAGTATTGACACTCCCTCTCGACTAGGGTGTGAGTTCTGCCTCCATAGCACACCCACTCCAGCTGACCTGGAATTGAATCCACATCTCCTGCATGGTAGTTCTGAATGTGGCTATTAATTTCTCAGGCTAGCCTGTTAAACTCTTTTCTTAGTGCCTGACTTTTATTTCACATTCAACTCGTGTCTTTCACCTTTTACTAGGCTGTGGCAGATTACCACACACAGATTGTCAGCATAACCAGTTCTGTGCTAGATGAGTACTATGACCTCTTCGGACAGCAAATGACAGCAGACAAAGAAGTGGATGGTCACACTCTGGAGGAGCAGAAATGCCAACTCAACTTTGAGCTTAATTGCTCAGGAAAATACTTTGCCTTCAAGGAGCAGCTGAAGGTAAAAGCCCCACATACCATTTAATCTGGTTTCTTTTCTAGTTACATTTCTGTGTCTCCCGAACTCTCCTTAACAGGGAATAGAAAAATAGATGAGACGATATTGAGCCGTGATGGTCAGTGTTTTTTTTTTTTAATGCCTGTTGTCATGGCTAAAACTAAACCAGATATTGAGTGCTGGTAGAAATGCAATGTGTGCCTTTGAGTCAAGGCTGACTCCTGGTGACCCAGCAGCTCTTGAGTTTTCTTGGCAGTGTGACTGGAAGTAGATTGCCAGGCCTTTCTTCCAAGACAATGGAGGGTTAAGTGACTTGCCCAAAGCCACAAGGAGTGCTAGTGAGAGTCATACATTGGCCTTTTAGGTACCAAGCCAGTGCTCTAACCATTAGGCTACTCCTCCACTCAATTGCTGGTAGAGTAATGAATATCTGGTTAATGCGGTCAACAATGGCACTTTCTGTACAGTGACGATATTTAGAGTCACTGTACAAATAGGCCATCTGGATAGTCATTAGGACAACTTTTTCCTGTCTTAAGTTGGCTCCAGAGGTCTTTCCATAAAAGAGAGATATCTGGATGCACCATTTCAGCACTTTTTATTCAAGCAAAATCTGTAAAAAAAAGTTCTTTACATACATTTCATTATTGTGAATTATTATTTCCTTATCGTCCCTCCAGTCCAGTCCAGACACATGAGTTATGTACACCACTCAGCAGATGGAGACTGAGAAGCACCCGCTTGATTTTGATGTTCTAGTACAGGGGTCTGCAACCTTTAAGACGTAAAGAGCCACTTGGACCTGTTTCCGAAGGGAAAAAAAAACCTGGGAGCCGCAAAACCATTGCGACATTTAAAACAAATCTAACACTGCATATATTGTTTCTTACCTTAATGCTATATACGACCCCCTACTTTTCCTGTTAAAATATAGGTGTTTGGCCTATACTCGCCGTATAAGACTACCCCTCTTCCTTCACACACCAAAAAAAAAAAACGCCAGAAAATATCACAACAACAAGTAACAATATTTGATTTCAAAATTATGATGATTTTGTAGTCAAATCACTAATATGAAATAAAATTATTTTTTCTACCTTTGTTGTCTGACCAATTTATTCTTTGATCATGCTGGTCCCGATCTGAGGCTTCTGCTTTCCTGTCTTCTCTTAGCTCTCTTTTCTGTGGTCTGTGGTCCATCTGCCATTTCTTATCTCTTCTTTCGTTTTCTTCACTTCTTTCCATCAGCCTATTTCCAGTCCCAGTAACCCTCCCCAATATCAGCCCCTTTCCAGTCCTCACTCCCAGTACCTTCCAGTGCTAATCCCCCCTCAACCCCATTACCAGTGCTAGCCTCCCCTAATCAGCCCAATACCAGTCCTACCCCCCATCAGCTCATTACCAGTCCTAGCCTCCCCTAATCAGCTCATTTCCAGTGCTCGTCCCCTCAACCCCATTACCAGTGCTCCATCCCTCCATGTCAGCCCCCTCCCTCCCTCCATCCATATCAGCTCCCTCCCTCCATGTCAGCCCCCTCCATCCCTCCATGTCAGCCCCCCTCCCTCCCTCCATATCAGCTCCCTCCCTCCATGTCAGCCCCCTCCCTCCCTCCATCCATATCAGCTCCCTCCCTCCATGTCAGCCCCCTCCATCCCTCCATGTCAGCCCCCCTCCCTCCATGTCAGCCCCCTCCCTCCATCCATCCATATCTGCTCCCTCCCTCCATGTCAGCCCCCCTCCCTCCATCCATCCCATCCATCCATATCTGCTCCCTCCCTCCATCCATGTCAGCCCCCTCCCTCCATCCATATCAGCTCCCTCCCTCCATGTCAGCCCCCCTCCCTCCCTCCATCCATATCCCTCCCTCCCTCCATACAGCTCCCTACCTCCATGTCAGCCCCCCGCCCTCCATCCAGCCCGATCAGCTCCCTCCCTCCCTCCAGCCCCCTCCATCCCTCCATGTCAGCCCCCTCCCTCCCATCCATATCTGCTCCCTCCCTCCGTCAGCCCCTCCCTCCATCCATATCAGCTCCCTCCCTCCCTCCATGTCAGCCCCCTCCATCCCTCCATGTCAGCCCCCCTCCCTCCATCCATATCAGCTCCCTCCCTCCATGTCAGCCCCCCTCCCTCCATCCATATCAGCTCCCTCCCTCCATGTCAGCCCCCCTCCCTCCATACATCCATATAAGCTCCCTCCCTCCATCCATATCAGCTCCCTACCTCCATGTCAGCCCCCTCCATCCATCCCTATCAGCTCCCTTCCTCCCTCCATGTCAGCCCCCTCCATCCCTCCATGTCAGCCCCCCTCCCTCCATCCATCCATATCTGCTCCCTCCCTCCGTCAGCCCCTCCCTCCATCCATATCAGCTCCCTCTCCCTCCATGTCAGCCCCCTCCATCCCTCCATGTCAGCCCCCCTCCCTCCATCCATATCTGCTCCCTCCCTCCATGTCAGCCCCTCCCTCCATCCATATCAGCTCCGTCCCTCCCTGCAAGACAGCCCCCCGCCCTCCATCCATCCATATCAGCCCCTCCCTCCATGTCAGCCCCCCTCCCTCCTCCATCCATATCAGCTCTCTCCCTCCATGTCAGCCCCCCTCCCTCCATCCATATCTGCTCCCTCCCTCCATGTCAGCTCCCCTCCCTCCATCCATCCATATCTGCTCCCTCCCTCCATGTCAGCCCCTCCCTCCATCCATCCATATCTGCTCCCTCCCTCCATGTCAGCTCCCCTCCCTTCTTCTGCAGCCGCGGCCCCCTGCCTCTTACGGAACCGCGGCTGTGCTTTTAAAATCATCTCGGAGCCCTTCCTGTCTTGACGGGCTCCGTGCAGCATTGTCCCGCCTCCAAACTTCCTTTAGAGGCGGGACAATGCTGCACGGAGCCCGTCAAGACAGGAAGGGCTCCGAGATGATTTTAAAAGCACAGCCGCGGTTCCCTAAGAGGCAGGGAGCCGCGGCTGCAGAAGAAGGGAGGGAGCCCATAACGCCATAAACACCGGGCGGGCAGTGTGCTCCGGAGCCGCGGCAAAGGTGAGAAAGAGCCGCATGCGGCTACGGAGCTGCGGGTTGCCGACCCCTGTTCTAGTACAAAGGGGTCTGTGCAACCTCAATCTCACCAGTATTTCTCAGTCTCTAGCAGATGGAGGTTGTCCAATCTGTGCAGTCTGGACTTGATGAAAGGAGGATATGGATTTAGGGGCACAAGTCTGCTTTTGCTGTCAGGAAGCCCCAGGGTGTAAACCTGGTGGTGCCAGGTCCCTCCCCACTTATTCACCTCTCCTCTAGTTCTCCAGAGGTGGAGGAATAGCTACAGAGGTTTGCAAAAAGAAGAAAAAAATGATGGGAATGCAGATAATAAGGTAATTCTACCTACCTTGTACATAGTGCTGCCTGTTACAATTATAAAATGTTAAAATTTGTTCTATGTAATAATGCTGTTCATTGTACACCGCCTCTGATCTCAGGAAGGAGCAGTATAAAAGTAATGATAAATAAAAATCAAATTCAACTACCTCTGCTTCCAGGCTGACATCTCCTTGAGTGGAGAAGCCAGTAGGTTGGGTCCATTGGCCACTGTATCCTGTGAGAGGAGCGGGCCGATGAGTTCAGTGTCGATGGCAGCTGCTCCGATTGGTAGGAGGGCAGTCGAACATCATGCATTTACTTGAGGCTTTCCTTTCATTATGGTAACTCTTGGGCTACCGCTATGCGGTAAGTGTTGAATGAGGTCCTGGAAGTGTTTCTTACCACCCGAGGAACTTTTGAAGTATTGTGTTTTCTTTGAATGTTTTAGTTCTCACAGCTTCTTGGCTTTGTATTCGGGTTTCGTCTCAAGCGCATTGGGGGTTGGTCGGCTCTGTTTTCGGCGGGGTTTTGGTTGTTCAGAGCTCTGGTCATTGGGCTTTAGTTTTCAGTCATGTCTGTCATCAAAAGGGATGGCGAGAGGTCTGGGGCTTCCTCTCAGAGCAGGTCCCTCTGAGGGTTACAGGCCATTTTTTTCTGTCCTGTCGAGAGTATTTTGGCACGAGGGGCAGCCATGTTGGGTTTTCGTTCTAGCAAGGATCTCTTCAGGTGAAGTCAATGGGGTTTTTCAGAACTGTATTAGCTTGAGTCACATGACAAAAAAAAACAAGAACAACAAAAGAACAAATTAAGACCTGCCTTCTCTTTCCCTGAATGGGGCTGTGTTCGGAGAGTACAGTGTTTGGTTTGTTTGTTTGTTTTCCCCGTCTGGTGCAGAGTTTTGTTTCAGCAGGTTTTACTGTTCCCTCAAGTGGATTTGGCATGGACATGGCTCCTAGCACTAAAGTGTGTGTGGGCTGGCTTCTCCATTTACCAGTTCAGGTGAAAATATGAGGTAAATGTTTAAATTTGTGCCAGTACTCCTTTTCCTTTCTTTCTTTTTCTGTCTAGATGTATGCATTTCTAGGGGCTTTTGAGGCTCCCAAAGCTCTTGGTATTGGAGGTTAGCTTTTTCTCTTGGAATAGGCAATAGGGTATTCCCTAGAGATGGATTGATCGGACCTTTATTATCTGGCATTGGTGTTTCCCCTGCTCAGTTCTTTCAGGTAAGAAGTTTGAGCGCTTGGAATTCATGTGTCTGAGGGGCTTGAATATCCTGAATTGTTCTGAATTAGTCTGAAGTAATTTAGACTGAGTTGATCGGACTATTTTATCTCAACAGCCCCTCCTCTTTAGGGACAGGTTCTCCATACAGAGGAAGTTCTGATCCTGAATTAGTCTTTTTCTTTCTTGATTTTGGGTTGTTGCTTGTTGGCCGGTTCTGGTTTTGGTATGCTTGTTGTTCAGGATATCAATTCTTCATTGGTCTGGCTCGAGGTGTCATATGGTCGGCTACCTTTCCCTATGGTGGCCTCTTATACTTTGATATTTCATGAGGGCCTCAAACTCTCAAGGGCTAGTTTCAGTGAACTGACTAGTGCTGGCATATATTTTGTCAAGTGGCATATATTTTGTTAAATGGACCCAGCTGCGGATCCTCGCCTGCTGTGGGAAGGCAGCAGGATCTGAGTAAAAAAAAAAGCACACTGCAACAGGTTGTTCCTTCTAGATTCCAACTGGTGCTGTTCGCTGGGCCACACATCAGAGCTATCCCCAATTTGAGCCAGTTCAGGAAGGCCTTAAAACACCTCCTCTTTATTAAATACCTCACAGCCTCCCTCGAACCCCAGCCTCCAGGTACGAACAACACACAATGAACTCATCTCACTTATAGACAGTTACCAATTTCAGTATCCCTTTTGTGTACATAGTTTACCAATTTCAGTAGTCCATTTATGTACATAGTTTCCCCCGTTATCCAAGTTGATTGCTCCTGTTCATTGTAATGACCTGACTCTTGTCGGATTCTGTTTCGTTTTATGTAAACCGCGCTGATCGTAAATAGTGCGGTATATAAGAAATGTAAAATAAATAAATAAATAAATAATGGGAGGGGTCTTGGGGATAGTGGTAGTCAGGTTGTCATACCTGAGCAGTGTGTTTACTGGTGGCCAAGTCAACAAGAGTGAGACTCATCTGTCTGTCTACAATGCAGTTCGATGGGTCCTTCAGTGGCTAGATCGGTAGGACCACCAGTGACACTAGCTGGGCCTGGGCCACTACTTGCTTTGCACTTGGCTTTACGAGAAGGTAAAGGTAGTGCCAATGGGCCACACTGGCTGCTCTGGATACTCGCCAGGTTTTTTTAGTTTGATTGGGAATGGTGTATCTTTACTTTCTCACTTTTCCTAAACAATGTTTTTGTTCCTTCATTGGTGTGTCTCAGGAGGCTGCTTGGGGTTCCCTCCCCGGGATTTCAATAATGGGCAGCAGCTATGTTTGGCTTCCACGGTGTTTCGTACGACTTGAAATAGAGCGTGTGGAGCACTGGTCTCCTTGGACTTCCCTGTAAAGGTCTCGGCTCCATGTTCTCTGGTGGTTTGGTTTAGCCTTTATAGGATTTTGTTTTTTGCTAAGATTTGTGGGTATGTTTGCTGTGGTATTTGATAAACAGACATACTCTTTCTTGTTCTCTACTCGGTGTCTGTGCAGGGGGCTGCTTCTCCTCATAGGTTTGCATTTCTTATTTTGACTTCGGCAATTTGGTCTGGAGCAGGTGTTTGGAGTTTTGTGTCATTATTGCTGGTGAGGCCAGTTTGTTTGCTCAGTCACTCGGTGCTTTTCAGTCAACTGCTGCAAATTGAAGGGAGTTGTCCTTTGTACAAAAGGAGGTCGTCTTCTTCTTCAGTTTGATGGGAGATGGTCACTTGGAAAAGTTCTCTGGAGCCCTTCCTAATTTTGCTTGATTCAGAGAGTCTCAGGTGACATTCTGTACTCAGTTTCTTGGTTTTCATTCCTATTTAGGTATTTTCAGTAGCTTTTTTGCCGATGCTTGGTAGTTCTGATACCTTGGCATTTCAAGCCATTTTGTCTGTCTGGTGAGTTGTAGGTTTGTGTGTGTTGGAGAGCTCAGTCTCCTTTCCTTTTCCTATGCATAGAGATGATCACTGCATGTGCTTGCAGTGGTGGTGTCTTTTTTAATTCCTAACAGTTGTTTTGCCCTCTATCTCTGGGTTGTTGTCATGGGTTCTCTCGGTCGTTACGGTGACCTTAGGAGTGGATGAATGTTGGAATGGATGAAGAGATGTTAGACCCTTAAGGGTTCATGTCCTTACAATGAGAAGGCAGTGATGATTAGGTGTGATCGGCTTGCTGGAAGGCACAGATTGCCAGAAGGCATTTCTGAATACTTATGGGTCAAAGGGGGTTTGGTAACCTTTCTCCAGTGGCCTGAATAGGTTTTGAGTTTGGAGGATCATCAGGACCTTTTTCTTTTTTTTGTTGGTCTCCTGATAAGTCTCTTGTCTTTCATAGGAGGCTGATTTGATCCGGATTTCTGGTGGACCTCTTGGCCCTTTTGGGGAATAATGACCATAGAGGGACAAATGCCTGTCCCAAGGTGGTGAACATAGTACATCAGTAATGATCCTTGAGGGTAGTAATGGGGCCGGGGCACCCATATCTTATTGCATATGCAGTTTCTAGGGCTCATGTTCACAGGTTGGTCATTTAAAGAGATTGTTTTTGGAGATGACTGGTGTTTTTTCATTCATGAGTCCTAGCTGCTCATTCTTTTCGGGGACCATTTTGGAAGGGGTGTCAGTCACCAAGAGTGACTGCCTCTGGGCTCTGATTATGTTATTTGGCAGCTCCTTTTGACGGAAGGGCTATTGGAAAGTCAGGTCAAAGTTCTGTATGATTCCAATTAAGGGCTGAAATTAAAAGCTTCCCAATTCCCAAGTTGGAAGAGACTGTCATTTGCCCACAAATCACAAATACTGTGGTAAATGTATTTTCTAGTTTGGTCTGTTTTTCCATTTTCTGGAGAGCTAAGGTACAGGAAGCAGTCCCTACTTCCCTGGAGCTTACGATTTTTTGTTTCAGGTTTTTTGTTCTTAGGCTTCTCTACAGCAATCAGGTTGTCTATATTATTTGGTATCGAGCTATCCTTTGGGTTTAAATCATGCTATGCAGTTGTGGTGCCTTGTTGCTCGAGGCGAGGAGTCTGTGGCTTGGCCACAGGACTCCAGCAGTATCTTCTTTTTTTTTGAGGAGAAGAGTATCATGGTAATGGTGACTCCAGGGGTCTCAGCTCCTCCTTTTGGAGGGGGAGTGGCATAGGTTTCTCTTTTTCGCTGTTCAAATAGGCCAACAGAAAAAAAACATGTGTGTGCAAAGGCCATCACTGCATTATAGGTCTTCAAGATCCAGCAAAACAGGGGCTTAAGGATATGAGTTCTGGATAGTCTCTTGCTTGGGAGGTCTACTTGAGATGTTCCCTTGTTCAAGTCGTGCCTCTGGCTTTTGGCTATGGAGTGGCCTTGTTCGTTCTGGTTCTTGGCTCAACTCTGGATTCTGTTTAATTTCTTGCCGCTATGTTCCTGGGGATGTGTACTTTTCTTCATCCTTAGGCCGGTGCCCAGTGTGCCTTGCCTACACTCTTTGAGACGCTTCCCTTGGCCATGGCTGTGTCTCGAGGATGCTAGCAGGTTGGTTTATGGTAGATCAGGTCTCAAGTCCTTTATTTCTGGTGTGCCTTCCTTCTGATGATTGGGTATAGCGATTTTTTGGTCTGGAGTATCTACTGTTCAGAGCTTGGAGACTCTAGGCAGTAAGGCAATGGGAGTGATAGCTATCACCCGGGGAGGCAGAGTTTTCGTCAGGACAACCTGCTTCAGGTCTCGGTCTGGTCTTCTTTACGTATGGTGGGTTTTTTGCAAGCCTCCAGTGTAGAGGTGCTTGCATCCCAAGACTTCAGGCCAGGCTCTTATTTTCCCTCCCTATAGTATTGTACTGCTTTGTTACATCCCTCACATCTGGACTGGACTGAAGGGACGATAAGGAAGGTCAAATTAGACCTTACCTGCTAATTATCTTTCCTCGAGTCCCTCCAGTCCAGTCCAGGACATGTCCTAGGTTCCTTATTTCAGTTCCAGCCTTTCGTTTTAGTGATGACATTGCGGGAAGAGACCAGGCGATCATCTGCTCTTTTCCTTGGTTTATTTATTTATTTATTTTATTTATTTATTTAGTGTACACTTGTATCCCGCTACTTCCAGCGATCAGCAGCGGTTTGCTATACATAACAGTATGGTTGTACAGGCCATGGATTAAAACATACATAATGATTCAGTGGAAAAGTACAGGACACAACACTCGGATTACAGGTTTACACTTGATTGCAAGACAGTGATTTCACATGTATATACATATTTACAGGTTGTCGTCTCTATAGGTGTCTGAAGCGTAGTGCTCTTTCCTTGTGCATGGTGTTTCACTAGGGTTGGAGCATAGAAGTTAGGTAGGATTGAAGTGTGTTTGGAAAAGATGCGTCTTTAGCTTTTTTCTGAAGTCCAACAAGTCACTGTTTGCTCTCAGTTCGCATGGTAGTTGGTTCCATAGCAGTGGAGCTATAAATGAGAATGCTCGGTTGCTGGTATTTGCAGCGACAGATCTCAGGCTACCCGGGACAATGAGGGTATTGAGGTGTGTGGTTCTTCTGCTTCTGTTATTTGGCTGAGATCTGATAAGGGTGTTAAGATACGAGGGTGCTATATTATGAATGAGCTTGAATGCGGTGATTAAGATTTTATATTGTATGCGTGCAGAGATGGGTAGCTAATGCAGGTCCATTAGTACTGGTGTGATATGCTCCTTTAGGCCTTTCCCCATGATTACTCTAGCTGCTACATTCTGCGCCATTTGAAGGATGTTGAGGGTTTTTTTAGGTAACCCTTGCAGTATGGCGTTGCAGTAGTCCAGGTGCGGAATGATGAGGGCTTGAGCAACGGTCCTAAAGTCAGAGTGCTCTATGATGCTACGTAGTGGTTGCAAGACTTTTAGTTTGTGGAAGATGGCTCAATTTGTAATTCGGAGATGCTTTTCCATCTTTAGATTGCAATCCAGTGTCACGCCTAGGTATTTTATTTCGTTCTTTGTGGCGTAGACGTTATTGTTCATGGTGACTGTAGGTGGTGGGTTGAAGCCAGGTTTTCTGGAGATGCACATCACTTCCGTTTTTTTGTGATTTATGGCCATGTTATTCTGTTGCAGCCAGATTTGGAGCTCACTGAGGCATTTTTCCAGTTGACTGATATTCGGGTTGTCGACGTCAAGCTGAGTTTAGAGCATGAGGTCATCAGCATAGATGTGATAACTGATCTTGTGGTCCAGGAATGTTTTACAAACTGGTCGTAGATAAAGGTTGAAGAGGAGGGAAGACAGGGCTGAGCCTTGAGGTATGCCGGGTTTGAGGTGTGGTTGTCTTCTAGGTTCTCAATCGCTTTCAGCTCTGCGCTGGGGTGTGTCCCGAGTATTATAGCCTTGAGTACATTCCTCTTTGTCTCCTATTCCTCACTATTGGGGAGGTGAGTATGTTGTAGGAATTTTGATTATATGGAATGAAAGTTTCATATTCTTGAGTTCAGCCATCTGCTTTATTATAGGAATACTGGTGAGATCGAGGCTACACAGACCCCTTTGTAATATAATGTCAAAATCAAGCCGGTGCTTCTCAGTCTCCATCTGCTGGTAGGCATACATACCCAATGCGTCTGGACTGGACTGGACTGGAGGGACTCAAGAAAAGACAATTAGCAGGTAAGGTCTAATTTCACCATGCAACATAATACCTTTCGTAACCCATAAAACAGACTTAGAACTCACAAAAATGTCATACTAATATTAAAAATCATATAACAAATTTATCATAAAACAGACCACTATTTGATATAAAAAATATAAAAGAGTGATAAATACAAATCTGTTTGAATATTTGACGAAAAATAAGCAAGAAAATGTAAAAAAAGAGAGCTAAACAGCCTAATATATAACATAATAAATCAAATCACTCTAATAACCAGCATAAGCAGTAAAGTCTGAGTAAAAACCAACAAATAAATACATTTTCATTAATAGTCTATATCTTGCTTTCCAGATTGCCGTCGTCAAAAAAGGGCATTCGACTTGCAAAAGGCCTGTCGCCAATAAAAATATGCTTTTTGTTGTCTATTGATGCTCTGTTTTCCCTTTCCCTTTTGTTGCAGACAGCTTGTAGCTGAGGATTCTCAATAGCGAGCATATTATATCCTGCAAGTCCTTGGAGAAAGCAAAGTTGCTACCTGTAACAGATGTCCTCCAAAGTCTAAACTCACCCACATTCCTTAGTTGGCTTCTCCTATATTTCAGCTTTTGTTAACTTGGCATAGAACTGAGGTGACCTTATGCGATGATGCCAGTTTGGAAATTGCACAAATGCATGGTACTTCATGTTGGAAAGTTTTTTAAAAATCTAGAGGTTGTTATTCATACGCCATGCCAGTCTCCATGTCCTTGAAGAAAACCTGTTACAAGTAAGCAGTGTTGCTTTAATATACACTGAAATTTACCATAAACAGATTACTACTGAGAACCAGCGCTGGTGCTACCATTAGGCAAACTAGGTGGCCACCTAGAGCACTAGCCCTCTGAGAGCGCTTACTGCCACCGCTGTCGTCCCTCACCAGGCTCTACAGCTGCAGCAATGGATTGAAACAGCCCCATGGTGCTTACCTGCAAACGTTGGTGTCACAGGGCTGTCTGCTTCCTCCCCCTCCGATGGCCGACTTCCTGATACATCTAAGGTGGTCTCAATCCAGTGCTCAGAACATACCCAGCCAGTTGGGTTTTCACAGTACCTACAATGAATTTTCATGAGATAGGTTTGGTTGCACTGCTTGCTGAGATAACGATCGGCAGGCTCTAAATTTTCATGAAAGAAGTAAATAATATATAAGCAGATCTATCTTATGCATATTTGTTGTGGATATCCTGAAAACTCAACTGGCTGAGCATGTTTGAAGACTGGGTAGAAAACCACTGTCCTAGGTTTTTCTTTATTCTGCAATGTCTTGCTAGCATAAATGCATCAGCTAATCTTAATAAGTGATTTTGGAATCTTTGGGTTACCATTAATTAGTACCTTGTAGCTCTGATTCAATCAGAATGCTGAGATGGCTTTGGGTTGGTATTCCCCATAATCCTTTGAACAAATATCGCAAGAACTAGTTTTCTGCTATTGAACTGCAGGACTTTCTCTTGCGTATTTAACTTTTCTTGTAGGTGACCACAAGCAGGTTGCTTGGTTCTATCCAGAAGCAAGTGGAGGAACAGAGCATTTTAAGACCCTGGGGATCCCATGCTGTCTTTTAAAAAGCAGGTCTATTGAAACAGTGTCTCTATATTCTGTACAGCATGCAGTAGTGAAGATTGTAAGAGAGAAATATCTGAGGACGACAGCATTTGAGGATTCTGAGCAGCTGCAGGCCTTCCTTGAGGAGCTCTACATTTATCTGGTGGATCAGATGCACGTTGCCCTTAATCAGGTGAGCTGAAGGAAAAGATATGCAGAAAATGAATAAGAGAGGTGCCTCTGATACTCAGTCTCCTTTGCCCTCTAGGGATTGTCATGTGGTAGATCAGAGTATACCTATGGAAATAGGAAACACAGAGCAGAGCAGGTCTAATAGTGACAGCTCCGAGCACATGGATCAGGGTTGCTATGAGCAACCATCACAAACAAAAGCACCAGGTGTAGGAGCACGCCCTAGTAGGAGATTACCTCATAGCCTATTAGGTAATGAGGGACAGCTGAGGGCAGGACAGGCTCACTGGAACACTAAGAGTGACGCAGTTAAAAATCACTCAGCGTTGGTCAGAAGCAGAGATAACCAGGAGTCTAGGAGAGCTAACCAGGAGTTTAGCAGAGCTAACCAGGAAGCTAACAGGGGAGCTAACCAGGAAGCTAACAGTAGAGCTAACCAGGAGTCTAGCAGAGCTAACCAGGAAGCTAACAGAAACAGCAGAGCTAACGGCAGAGCTGTTTGGGAAACTAACCGGAGAACTTCACACGGAGATTCAAACAATATTCCACAGGAAATAGCCAAGGAAAGAATACCAGAGTCTGGTTATAGGGAGCTGAGCAGCACTGAACAAGAGCCAGGTGGTTGGAGCCACGGAGGTATTCAAGCAGGCAGACGGAGGGAATCTGTGAGAGAAAATCTCCCTGAGAACAGGTACCGGGAGGGCAATAGCTGTTATCAGAGGGATACTTGCATGCCCAAAGAGAAGCGTCCAGTAAAAGGGAGTGAAAGGCTTTCATGGGAGAAAAGCTACGTTATGTTTCCTAGCTCAAAAAGCTCCGTGAGAACCGAGCCAGAAGGTAGGCTGATTCCTTATAATAAAAGGGACCTTGAAAAGCAGAGTTTCACATACACTCACCCAGAAGTGTGGGGCCCTCTGGAGGGAAACTCTACGCTATACGGTAACCTTCCAATTCACCCTGATAGAGAGGAGGAGAGGAGCCCTTGTAACGGAGAAGAGGGTTTATTCAGAAATGGTATGAGTTACAATCCTACCGAAGATAACTACGGGGAAAGGTATGAGGACATGGAATGTGACTTCTGTGTTGAAAGTCCTGATGATTCCCAGATGGATTGTACATTAGTATTCTCAGATAACATTTCTTCATTGTGCTGAACTGTTTAAAGACAGAAATCTGTTTAGAGGAACAGATTTGAACAAGCCTGTTTGTGTAAAGCACAAGGACTGTTTTTCACCTTTTTGTTTGTTTGGCTGAAGATAAGCATCCATTTATGTTAATAGTAGTTCACCTTCATTTATGCCAGAAAGTATGGTTTATATCCTTTTGATTCCTATGTGCTGAAATTCACCCGGAAGGGAAAATAAAATACCTCTTTTTAAAGCCTGGCTACTCGTCTACAACTACCTTTTTGATTAGCTGGTGGGACTACAAATCCCAGGGGGCATTGCAACGTCCCAGCCAGGGCCGGATTTACGTATACGCCATGTACGCCATGGCGTAGGGCCCACAGCCGGCAGGGGCCCACAAAAAAAGAACCAGTTTTTTTTTTTTAAACTCAATTTAAAAAAAAAACCTGGTGGCTGCCGCCGCGGGGCCCCCTCTGCTGCCGCGGGGGCCCCGTCTACAAGCTGAAGCGGTCCGGTCCGGTCGGGTCGGGTCGGGTCTCTCCCTCCCTCCCTCGCTGCAGGCTGCGAGAGACGCGAAGATAGAGCGTCTCCTCGCGTCTGTGTTAAGCCCGCAGGGGCTGATGGGATTTCCCATCAGCCCCTGCGGGCTTAACACAGACGCGAGGAGACGCTCTCCCTTCGCGTCTCTCGCAGCCTGCAGCCTGCAGCGAGGGAGGGAGAGAGACCCGACCCGACCCGACGGCTTCAGCTTGTAGACGGGGCCCCCGCGGCAGCAGAGGGGGCCCCGCGGCGGCAGCCACCAGGTTTTTTTTTTAATTAAATTTTACTTTAGGCCGGGGGGGGGTAGGACTGGTAATGGGCTATGGGGGGGGTAGGACTGGTAATGGGCTATTGGGGGGGCTGGGGCTGGAAATGGACTGGGGGGGGGTAGGGCTGGTAATGGGCTATTGGGGGGCTGGGGCTGGAAATGGGCTGGGCTGGGCTGGGGGGGTTAAGGCTAGAGGTGGGCTGATGGGGTTAGGACTGGTAATGGACTGTGGGCTGTTGGGGGGGCTTAGAACTGGCAATGGGCTATGGGGGGGGGTAGGACTGGTAATGGGCTATGGGGGGGGGTAGGACTGGTAATGGGCTATTGGGGGGCTGGGGCTGGAAATGAACTGGGGGGGGGTAGGGCTGGTAATGGGCTATTGGGGGGCTGGGGCTGGAAATGGGCTGGGCTGGGCTGGGGGGGGTTAAGGCTAGAGGTGGGCTGATGGGGTTAGGACTGGTAATGGACTGTGGGCTGTTGGGGGGGCTTAGAACTGGCAATGGGCTTTGGGGGGGGTTAAGACTGGTAATGGGCTGTGGGCTGATGGGGGGGGTAGGACTGGCAATGGGCTATGGGGGGCTGACTGGAAATGGGTTGATGGGGTTAGGACTGGAAGTGGGCTGATGGGGGTTAGGACTGGTAATGGGTTATAGGGGGGGCTTAAACTGAAAATGGGGTGATGGGGGGTTAAGGACTGAAAATGGGGTGATGGGGGGTTAAGGACTGTAAGTGGGGTGATGGGGGGGCTAGGACTGGTATTGGGTTGGGGGGTTGCTAGGACTGGAAATGGGCTGATGGATGGCTAGGACTGGAAATGGGCTGATGCAGGGACTAGAAGGGAATGGATGCTGGGTGAGGCTGGAACTAGAAGGGAGCTGATGTTGGGGGAGGATTAGAATGGGATGGGGCTGGAAGAGTAAAATGGGAGAAGGGAAAAATATTTTGTGTGGGAGGGATAAAAAATCTACAATTGGCCGGGTATTGGGAGAGTAAGTGGGGATTGAGGATGGAGGGGTAAAATTTGAGTGGATGAAATAGGAATGAGGAAAGAGCAAAAGGAGAAAGATTAGTATGTTAAAGCAGATGTAGAGAGAGAATGGAAAAAAAATCTAGAAGAGAGAAGAAAGGACAAATGGACAGCAGACGATGGAGAGTTAGCAGAAGACACGAAGAAACCAGAAGAAAGTGGCTGGAGCAATTGCAGCTGAAAAAAATGCACAAAAGGTAGAAAAATATCTCTTTATTTTGAATTTATTAATTGGAATATGTCAGCTCTGGTAAATGTGCATCATTAACATCTGCGCTTTGTTTAGTACAAGAGCAAATTAATGTATAGTTTTATTTCTACAGTGTTGTACATTCCAAGTTTGGCTTTTGGGATTCCCAGTTTAATTATTGTCTTCCTATTTCTAAATTGTGATTACTTGTTTGGTGATGGTCTATGTTCTGCATGTGTAACTGAGCTGAGGTGTTCTGTTTATATAATTCCTATTTGACATTGCCACTTGTTCTCTTTCCCCAGTAGGTCATGTATTGTTGTTCTCTGAAATGTATTGGTTTAATATTTGCAGTGTTGCCTTTTGATTGGTAGAGTATGGTGCTTTGTGAGTCCTGGTAGTGCTGTTAGGATACGGCGGGTTTACTATGGGCAGTGTTTGTAGTAGTTCCTAATGTGTCTGGCAGTTGGCACTGGATTATAGTAATGTAGAAATCTTTTAGTCTTTCTTTATCCATACACTCATTAAGAGGCACGTTTACTAAAAGTTAGTATATGGTAACATTATGCAAATAGTTATGCAAATGAGGCCCCTTATGCAAATGAGGTCCGCACCCCCCTTGGGCCGCCCCTGCTGGGGGCCCACAATTTTTGTTGGCGTAGGGCCTCACTCAAGGTAAATCCGGCCCTGGTCCCAGCTATATTGAGAAGAGGCCCCACTGAAGCTCCCCCAGGCTTCTGCCTATAGGAGTACGTAGGTGGGTGACAGAATGATAATTAAAAGTTTTTATACTTGGAACCATGTTATACTCCCTTGCCTCTCGTCATGGCTGCAATTGAAAGCATACTTTTAAATGTGCCAACAGTGGATGGTACTTGAGGCACGGAGAGGAAAGCATGCCAAGAATTTCATTTAGAGGTCCCTATGCGTTTTTTCTATGGATGCTTCAAACTAGTTTCAAAGGTACTCCAGTACAAAGCACCCACTATCCCCTCGTGAGAAGTTTCAATACTGACATTCAGTGGCTTTATGAAATTCTTTCATAATTATAATATTTATTAAAATTATTCAGCTTGTCTGTTTATTGAAAATACAGAAACAATACATCCAGATTATAGAGATATAGCTGCATCTCCAGGACACCTATGGAGCCGTCTCTTTTGTGGTTGGTCAAATTTGAGCTTTTTGCAGATTAAAATGCTCAAATTTGAGTCATCTGCCGAGTGGGGAGGTTAAGAGTTAATTGAGGTTTAACCAGTTAACTCCTAGAATTAACTGCATAAACCCTTTGGAAATCTAGCCCTAAACAGTTACCTAGTTAAAACTGCCCTCACCAGTTATGGATAAAAGTACCCATGCTGTTTCACACGTTTACTCATTCTACAAAGAGGAGGCAGAGTTGGCAGACAGTGAGCATGAATTTCATTTCAGATCCCTGTGGGTGCTTATTGATACTCACTTTGTGCCTGCTGCAAAACTGATACAGCTCCAGCTGGCACCAGATTTTTCAAAACGCCTTGGGGCATTTCTTTTGAAAAAGTATTTGCAGGCCTGGATATGGATATAGAAAGCACCCCAGGCCTGAAAGCCATAAACCTTAAAAAATAAATTCCCCCATAATTGTAACTTGGTAAGAGATTGAACAGGGTTAGCTGGCAGAGCTGATACTATAATTAATCCAGTTTCCTAAACAACTACTCATGTTTCTCTTTTGCTTTCTTAACAGACAGTGTCAGATGACAGTGCTGGCCTAATTCAACCTGTCATTATTGATGCCCAACAGCTACGTCATTTTGCCCGAGAAGCAGAAATCAATGATGACTTCGAACTTGCAGCTACTTACTACCAAGAGGTACATGAGGAATACCACATTATTCACCACTGAAAGCAGGCAGCTTGAAATAAGTAGACCGAGGTTTCTCTCTATACTGTGGCATAAGCAGAAAGTTGTTATTATCAATGCTATTCCAGTTCTTTTCAGAAAGCTGGCATGATGAATTCTTCACTGGGTTGCAAGGGGTTATACAAGTATGGGCAGCTCTATTGTCATGATTTTCTTTGCTGACATGGAGAAAATTGTCATTCTCAAAGCTTTTAACTGGTCTCCGTTGTTGTTGCTTCCATATAACTCTCTCGTACCATCTGCATTACCCATAGCTTGTTCTCTTGTTGGTTGTAAATGATGGTTTTCCCTATTTAGAGACTGGCCCGAAATCGTCAGAATGTTGACTTTTGGCTTGATTATGGTATGTCCTGCCTCCTAATTGGAAATATTTTGAAAGCTCAGGAGTGCTTCCATGAGGCTGTCTCCCTGAATCCGGAACATCTACAGAGGTAGGACACAGCTGAAAAAGTATACATTTATTTCTGCATCTGTGGCAGAATCGGTGCAGCTATACTGTTGGTGGCATCATCAGATGGTTGCAACACATGAACCCTTGCTTACCCAGAGCTCAGAAATCTTTAAAAGATGTTCCTGGGCATGCAGGGGATTCCCACGCTGGTACATGTCCCTCAGATCCCCATTCTGTCTAATCCACTTGCTCTCCTCCAAGTTATTGAAAAACCTCACAAAGACAATGAAGCAAAGGGAAAATCAAGCAAGCCCTAAAGTTTGCGGACCCAGCCAGCTCCTTAGAAGAACCTGTGGGTGCAGCCAATAAAAACACCAGATTTTCAAATTCAGTGCTAACAAGCTCAAACACAGCACCCTTGGGAATTGATGCCAATTAAAACAAGATCACTGTCCCCACAAAAGCACCATAGTGCTCAATGAGACATGTAGTGAAGCTCACAAGAGCAAAATAGTTGGAGAGGGCCTTGTCGGCACCAACCATGGAGACAGCACTGGCCTCTGCTCCTCCCACAAAATGCAGGGCATTATCTGTACTCCTCCATTCCTCGGTGAGGCAGATGCTCACTGCTTCACATGGCCATGCACAGTAAGGAGACTGCTGCCACCCAGAGCTGAGGAGGGAGTTCCACGACATGCTATAGCACTGGGCCCCATACCAGAGTCTGCACAAAATAGGAGAAGCAGCACTGACTTTCTCTGTCCTGCCAGAGGTACAGTGGACCCCATGATCACCCAGAAAAGATGATAAAACTGTGAGGTGGTCACATCCTCACAGGGCAAAGCATTCCAGAAGAAGGGGGCCGTGACTTCTCCATTCCCCCCATCTATCAGATAAAGGAGGCGCACCTATGTTAGACACCTACCAAGCAAGGCAAATTCATTATACAGTGCTTACCCTCCAACCTGTAGAGCTTATGAGACATTTACAGTCAGCAGCTGAACCTCAGAAGGAAACACTCACCTACTGCAGCTACTATGGAAGTTCCTTTTCCTGATTAGCATGGCCTCTTCAAAAACTATAGAATCCAGATTTGCACTTTCTCTCCAAAATCTGCTGAACCATACTGTAATCCTGTCACTTCCAAGACCATCCACCACCCTCAGAAGAGGGCTGGGAATCTTCCACATCTGTCTTAGATAGTGAAGGTAGAGAATCCATACAAAGTCAAGCCTGAAAGAAGCAACTTTAAGACCCAGAAGGCACAAAAAGGAGCTACAGTGCAAGAAGCTACCCTTCGATCCATCGCCTCCTCAAGAATCCAAGAGTTAGTTCTATGTGGAAGCCTCTTCATATCTGATGTTTCTACAAAAGCTATCCAGATCTCTCTCACTCAGCATTAAGAAGTTTCAGACAGAACATAGGCATCCTGAAATGCCCTGATGCTCCCAGAAAGCTAGTGACTCTTCCTATCCAAACAATTTTACAGGATTTGCAATCAAAAATCTGGGCGGCCTCTTTCCCCCCATGTTACCAGTAACCAAATTGCTTGGACAGCTAGCGCCTGCCCACAAAAACTGCTGCACCATTTTTATGATGGAATCCCAATCCAACACACTGCCAGGCAAATATCTGAAAATCCTTGATGATGTTGGGAGAAAGGGTTTCCAGAGTGCCATGCTGAACTCCAGAATCACCACTTATCAACTGTATATTATATAATACTACTACTCTCTTGTCGAATAAACACATTTGTTCCTATAGTTCCTCCCATCAGAAAAAGACCCTCAACTTATTCAACTTCACCTATTACTCCTATGATACAGAATCACCACCATTGTCTCTGAGGCACAGAATAGTGTAACTCCGATTTTCTGGCCTCAGTTTTACAGTATTGGTGTGGTGATCACTTTGTGTGGGAGACAGTCTCTTTGGCAAATGAGTTAGACACACAGCTCTACGGGTATTATCTGCTCAAACCAGTGATCACTCTATCTTGCAGAAACCAACCCATGTTCTTTGGGAAATAGTAACATCTATAGCACTACCAACATTTTTACCAGCTTAGATTCCAACCATGCTGACAAGCATCTCATCAATGTGTAGCAGCCCAAACATAACCACAAAAATGAGAAAGCAGAAAACTTGTATCTTCAACTACATTAAACCTCAAGAATATGCCAAGTTTTCAACTGTCTTCCAGCTGATGGGTGACTTTTTTTCTTCAGGGAAGAATGGCATAATATTTCCTCAGACAAATGGGTATTAAAGATCATAGACCAAGGGTACAAAATAAACTTCTTTCAGCTATCACTGTGCAGGGCCTCAGCCACTGTCACTGACCAGTCTCACTATCAGCTCACCTTCCTATCAGCAGAGCTACAGTCTCTTTTGCAGGGACATGCAATAACAGAGGTACATGAACATGAAATGGGTCAGCGATTCTATTCTGAATATGTTTGCGTTCCCAAGAAGACAGGAGGGCTTAGGCCTGTCTCAATGAATGATAGCCTTCGTGGGAATGATGATTATAGTAAATTTTAGATATAAAATAAATTTTAAAAAGAGAAAAAAATCTAAATGCTGTTGTGGCCCAACTTTGCAAAGCTCTGCTCATATTCCCTTACCTCAACAATATCCTGATTATTAGCACAATCACAACACTATCATGCCAACACCACAGGTTCTTGTTTTTCTCATCAACATGGAAAAATTATTATTTATTTTTATTTAACCGTTTCTTTATACCGCTTTATCATCTCAATCAAAGTTGTTTACATTGTAACTCAAACTTGGTAAACGTACATTAAACAAGGACATTGATAACCTTCTATTGCTCCGAAAAAATCCAAGTTAAGTGACTTGCCTAAGGCCACAAGGAGTGCTAGTGGGAATCAAACCCTGGTCTCTTGGTTCCCAAGCCAGTGCTCTAACCACTAGGCTACTCCTCCATTCTATATTGCACATCTGAGAACTTGTTGTGGTTTACATGATAAGCATACAATACAACAGTATAACAACAACATAATAAAAGTACTTCCTCACAGTTCCCCTCCAAAAGCTTGCTTAAACAAGTAAGTTTTCAACTGAATCCTAAAGGACTTACGGTCAGCCTCCATTTGCAACTGCGCAGGAGGGAATTCCAGTGCACAGATGCCTGTGCCTGAAATACTCAAAGCCAACATCTTGTCCCCTGGATATCTCTCAGACCTGGGACAGCCAATAATGCTACATCCATAGACCATAAGGACTGGCCGGGGACATATCGCTGCAAAAGCTATTGCATATATGTTGGTGCCAGGTCATGAGCAATTTGAATATCAACATCAAGAGCTTAAACTGAACCCAGAATGACATGGGCAGCCAATGCAGTTGCTCAAAATAGGAGTAACATGATCAAACTTCCCCATTCCCTTAATCATGTTGGCTGCAGTGTTTTGCACCAGTTGCAACCGAGCCATCTCCCTCAACAGCAAAGAGTTGCAATAATCCATCCAGGGAAGGACCAAGGCTTTCATTAGTAGTGCCAGCTGCCCTTCAGAAAGGTAGGGGCACAATGAACAAAGCATCTGTAAAACCCCAAACAGAGATCAAATCATCTGGAAAACATGATCATGCATGACCAAAGAGCTATCCAGTCACACCCCAAACTGCGACATGCATTCAAAAACCCAGGGATTCCACCACCTCCTCCATCAGAAAGAACCTCAATAGACCTATTGGGTGATAACCACAGGAACTGTCTTCTGCAAATTCAAATTAAGAAACATTTGAGTGAAACCCCCTTGCAAAGTGGAGATACATACCTTAATCCTCTCAGTCACATCAGCCTCACCTGGGGATATGGGGAGTAGCACCTGTACATCATCTGTGCACATAAAGAATTGCAACCCCATATTTCTCATCAAAGAGCAAAGTAGCAGCATATAAACATTAAATAAAAGTGACGAGAGGATGGATCCTTGAGGGACTCCACATTCAATCTCTCAGATCTCCAACAATTGCTGGCCATATTTTATGCTCTGTTCCATCCCTACCAAAAAGGAAGAGAATCACTGGTGAACCTTCCCCGTCCCAACCCCACACTTGCAAGTCAATCCAACAAAAGCCGCAGTTCAACAGTGTCAAACAAGCATTGACATCCAGTTGTAAAAATACCCTCTCAGTACCACCATCAAACATAACATGGATATCAACAAGGGTTCTAAGCAAGGTTTTTGTACTATAAAACCTATGGAACCCTGACTGACACTCATCCAAAACCTTATTTTTCTCAAGGTAAGCAATGCAAAGGTAGTCCCAATGTAAATCTTGAAGTTCATAGGAATGCATCTCTCTGACACCAGACTACAATACTGAGTCATTGCATCTTCAATGCACAGTTCACCTTGGCCTGCAACATCCTCAGACTACTGGGGTACATGGCAGCTAGTGTCAATGTCATCCCTTTTGCAAGGTTGTATATGAGACTACTGCAGTGGCACCTGATGTTCTAATAGAACCAGCACCAACAACTGCCCTATGAGAAAAATGTTTTAACTCCACACATGAGAAGCTCGTTGCATTGGTGACAGGTGCTTTCCAATCTGCTGTACAGCAGCAACTTCCAGCAGCCACATTATCACATGATTCTAACCATGGACACATTGTCTTCAGATTGGGGAGCTCACCTTCTCAACCTGCATACTCAAGGAGAAGGGACACACACATTATGAGAGATTACTCCACCTCAGTCATCTGGAATTACGGGCCATCTTCTATGCACTACAGACTTTCAGGAATGTCGCTAAGGGAAAGTACTACTCATACGGACTGACAGCCACGTTTCTATGCTTTTACACCAACAAAATAGGCAGATCCTGTTCCCACAGGCTATACCAGGAAGCAGTCAAGATATGGAGTCTAGCAATTTCCATGAAAGCTTTCTTCCAATCACTTATCACCCAGGCGAGCATAACCAAATAGCAGACAAGCTGAACCACATACGCAGCCTCCACAATTACGACATTGCTCATGAGATATTTGGGCAATGGGTTTTTCTGAATATTGACCTCTTTGTAACCCTACATAGTCTCCCCTACCTTTTCCTTTAAATTAAGTTGACATGTTTGTCAGCTTTAATACTCACTGGGAATCTGAGGGAACTGTACCAGTCCAGGAACAGAGATGGATCAACCATTTATTAAGCCTACAATGGTAGCTTCTGAGGGCCAACAAAGAGCAGCAGCCATCAAAGCAAAACAACAGGGCTAAACAGTCGCACTAACTTGAAGAGCGGGAGCCAACAGTACAGTGAGCATACCAAACATACAAAGCAAAGTTTACTATTTAAAGGTATGGGGGCATTTTAAAGGGATTAACATGGTTATCAGACCTGCTGAGCAGGATATTCAACAGCACATATCCAGTTTGTGCTGCTGAATATCCCCTGAAGTGTCTTCTGAACACTCAGATGCTAACCACTTAACAGCAGGGCTTCCAGGGGCGGAGTGGGGGCAGACACATGGCAATATACAGCCGCTAACAGGCTAACCTAAATCATGTATAATTAGGACAAAAAAAGCTGGCCTAACTTTAGCTGCTTTAGCTATCTGGCTAGTGGCTAGGGTTGCCAACTGGCTCCAGATGCACCCGACACACTTGATCCTGTCCTAGGTTTACCCCACTGCATGCAGGGACATGTAGTTCTGATTTTTCCATTGCACTCCATAAGAAAAGCAAGACTACATGTCCCTGCATGCAAGGGGTACACCCAGGACTGGATCAAGCCTGTCGGGCGCATCTGGAGTCAGTTGGCAACCCTACTAGTGGCTGAATATTGCCACTGACTCAATAGCTAAATCGCTATCCAGGGAAACTAGATATTCACTGCTGCTGACCAGATAGACTGGCACTAAATATCCAGGCTTAGTTTAAAGTGATGATGGCCACCACCACTGAATATGCCCCATATGATGTTCAATTATGCATTTTTACAGGATTGTTTTGGGAGGGGTGGTATTGGGGTGATCATGATTGTTGATATTTATTTAGTTATTTATTTAACATTTCTTATATACCGCCTTTCAGTGGTATGAAAATTTCAGAGGAAGAGGGGTTTATTTGGTAGCTTGACTCTAGCAACAGTATTGAAAGACTACTGTTGGGGTTCAACCTGGCATCTGATTGGGCAGGGGTGATTGTGGATAGCTTCTCCCCTTCCCCCCACTAGACACCAAGGGGATCCCTGATAAGACCAGAAGAGGATCAGGGTGCTGATGCTTGTTGAGAAGTTCTGCTTTTTGTCAGGGTGTGCTAGAGTGGGGTTCGAGGAAGATGTCTTCTGTTGTTGGGGGGCTTGTAGAGGGGGAGAGGAAGACCACTTTGGTTGTTGGGAAGTGCAGAGGAAGGGTTTGGGGCACTAATGAAGATGTCAGGGAATTTGGGGGGTGCCTCTCTTGGCATGAGGAGCAGGCATGGGGCGATTGATGCTGTTGGGAACAGCAATTTTAAGAAGCTGCAGATGTAGAAATTTGAGGAGAGCAGAACGTCCTTTTTTCCCCAAGTGCAGCTTTTTAAAATTGCTGCTCCTGCTGGACATATCTGACGCTACCATTAGGTGAACTAGGCAATTGCCTAGGGTGCCAGCCCTCCTGGACGCCCATTGCCAGTACTGATGCCCCTCTCAGGACAGGCAACAGCAGCAATAGCCACAAACAGCCCCACAGCGCTTACCTTTAAACGTCGCCACCACAGGGCTGTTTGCTTCTGCTCCCCAATGCCTGATGTCAACTTCCTGCTGCAAACAGGAAGTTGGCATTGGGCATTGGAGAGGAAGCGAAAGCAAACAGCCCCACAGTGCCGAAGTTTAAAGGTAATAACACTCATGCCCAAAGAAATCACCACATATATATTCCTAAATTAAGGTGACAATCCCATAAATATTCTTTAATAATCTGCCTACCTGAAAAACTAATCTATCTATCACTAAATTTTTTGTCGGATCGCCTACCTTGAGAGGTTTCCCTCTCTTGTAGTAGGCCCTCCTTTTTAATCAAATTTGTGAAAGGCCAAATAGCGTAAAAACATTGCAAGGAGAGACGCATGGATGTGTCCCCCTCAGCTCTCCTTAAACAGAAAAAATGTGTATCCTTAACACTCCACATCAATACTTATTGAAACTACCGTAGTAATAGACTTAGGGGCTTGTTTACTAAGCCGCGGTAGTGGCTTCTGCCCGATATCGGAGCTGCGGCCGGCGGAAGCCGCTACCGCAGCTTAGTAAACAAGCCTCTTAGATTGACTTTGCTTGAAGAAGAGCTAAGAAGGCACAAAGCTTGAAACACTATGTTGTGCTGCAGTACCTGGTCGACTGACATTTGGAACATTGCTGATCCTTGACGTAAGCAACTCCAGTGCTGTTTACATAAAGACAAGTTTAACCGCCATGATGAGGAACTTTAACCGTCAAGCTAAGTCTATTACTACAGTAGTTTCAATAAGTGTTGATGTGGAGTGTTAAGGATACGCATTTTTTTATGTTTAAGGAGAGCTGAGGGGGACACATCCATGCGTCTCTCCTTGCCTTCTCTCCATTACCCTGAATCCTTCCTGCTTTGTCTTCGCACTTCCCCTCCTGTTCACTTTCTCCTAATTTACTCTCCTTCTTCCCTTCGTCCCCATCTCTGGGACGCTCTTCTGCTAACAGTATCGGATTTCCCTTCAGTTCCCCCATCTTGTGCTCCTGGGAGATTTTAATGTCCACTTCTATTCTCCTTCATCTTCCTGTGACCTCTCCTTCTTGACCTTTCTTCATGATCTTAGCTTGTCACAACATGTGAATGTGCCACCCATGAGGCAGGCCACACCCTTGATTTTGTCATTACCCCTTCTGCCTCCTTTTTTATACCCTCTGACCTTGCCAGCCAGCTGCTGCCCTTGGCTGACTATTTTTGCATCAAGTTTGCTCTCCAAATTCTAAGTGCTGCCACGCCATCATCCTTCTCCTCTTCATCTAACCCAGCCTACATTCGCTTGTTCTGTCAAATTGCCCCCTCTACCCTCCAGCACTTTCCCTCTAGCACTTTCCCTCTGCCGATCAGTGCTTCCCTCTGCTTTTTTCACTGCTTTCTTCAGATTCTCAGGTTTCTTGTTGGACTTCCTGCCTATCCTCTGTTCTCGATCAGTTAGCACTTCTTCAGCCATGCCCTCCCCTTGGCCCCTCCTGCCAGCCATAATACCATCCCGGACTCTGTCTACTCCATTCCCAACTCCACCGATCTGAACATCTCTGAAGGAAATCTCGAACCCTTACAGCCTTGTAGCACTTCAGGTCTTGTCATCAGCATTACCATACTCTTGTTCATCAGACTAAGTAGTCTTACTTCTCCAAGCTCATCACCACAGCTCCTAATGTTACTCATCAGCTATACTCCATCCTTAAAACCCTGTCCAGCATTCAGCCGTCCTCTTCCTCTGCCGCCTCTACCTCGGCTCCTTCCCCCTCTCAGCTTGCTTACTTTTTTGCCTCAAAGGTACAGGATCTGCACTCCTCCCTTCCTACTTTGCCCCCTCCTTTGTCTTCGCCTCCACCTGCCTCTCCACCCCCTTTCTCTCCTCTCACCACCACTGAATTGTCCAAGTCCATCTCCATATCGCAAAAAACAAATTGCTCTTTGGATCCGGTGCCTTCCTCCTGGCTTCTAGAACCCTCTTTCACCTTTCTGCCTTTATATTTGCCATGCTCAACACAAATCTTTCCTCCAACACCTTTCCCGTCCCTTGGAAACACACTCTGGTCCGCCCACTTCTAAAAAAAAACATCTCTTGATCCTTTTGATCCAGCCCATTATCGCCTGGTCTCTAATCTCCCCTTTCTTTCAAAAATCCTTGAAAAAACAGTCTTCTCACAACTAGTCCATCACCTCTATTCCACCAGGTTCCTTCATCCTCGACAGTCTGGTTTCCACCGAGGTCATAGCATTGAAACTATCATCCTCTCTTTTCTAAATGAGCTTCACACTTCGCACAATTGTGGTAAACTTTCTCTGACAGTATCTCTTAATCTCTCTGCAGCTTTTGATCTCGTTGACCACTCCATTCTTCTTTCTCGCCTTTGGGATGTGGGTCTTTGGGACTCAGTACTTCGTTGGTTACATTCTTTCCTTTTCTCACGTTTCTTTGCAGTTCTCTCAGATACTATCTCTTCTGACTCAGTCTCTCTTCCTTGTGGAGTTCTTCAAGGCTCAGTTCTCATACTTCTCCTATTCAGTATCTTTCTGGCACCACTCACTTTACTCATCCAGCAATCAGAGTTGTCAGCGTATGACATTATTTTTCTGTATCATACCAGTCCCCTTCATCCAGATCTCTCCCCCCTCAATGCCTGCCTGTTCCAGGTATCTAGTTGGCTTGTTCAGAACTGTCTTCACCTCAATGTGGCTAAGACCTCCACTATATGGTTTTCCTTTGGTGCTCCCTGTCCCTCAGTAGACCCAGGCACCACTATTCCTCTGGTTTCTTCTTTCCGCTACCTTGGTGTGACTCTTGACTCTGATCTCTCTTTCTGTGATCACATCTCCCTGCTCACATGTCAGTCTTTCCTTTATCTATGACCGATCCATGCCATTCGCCCTTTTCTATCTACCTCTGCTCTGACCACTCTTCTGCTGTCTCTAGTTATGTCCCGTCTTGATTTCTATGATCTTGTTCTCGCTAATCTTCCTCAAACCCAACTACGCCGCCTACAACTGATACAAAATACTGTAGCTAGCCTCCTTACACATGCCACTCGTCGTGACCATGTTACTCCACTCCTCATCCAGCTCCACTGGCTTACCATCGATTACTGCATCCACTACAAGGTTCTTACTCTAGTCCTTCATGACATTTACACCCAAACACCACAGTATCTGGCTGACTTGTTACAGTTCCACATATCAACCCACAGCCTCAGTTCAGCTCACATTAACCGGTTACATCTCCCCTCTCCATCCCATGCCCACCTACACTCAACCCGCCACTCTGCTTTTCCTTCTTGGGTCCCTCCCTATGGAATTCCCTTCCCCCACTCTGGAACCAGTTTTTCCCAGATTTAAGTCTCTCCTGAAAACTTACCTCTTCTGCTCTGCCTTTAACCTTCCCCCCACCAGTCCCTGAGGACCTTTTTCTTTCTTTATGAAGTCCTGTCTGTTTTGCCCTTGCTTTGTTTGTCTATATTTCTTTTCTGTCCCATATTATAGTTCTTTTCTCGCTCTGGCTTCAGCCACTTTCTGGTTATTTTGTTAAACCGCCCTAATGTAATGAAGGTGTGGTCCATCAAGTAAATGAATAAACATAAGCAAACAGACTAGTGTGTACATGCATACAGAAACACATATAGAGGGAGTTGGAAAGAATTCCATGAGCCATACTCTGCATACTTTCCCTAGTTGTTCAATACATGGAATACATCTGGTCTGGGCTTCCAAGATAGATATAGATGTTGTTCAGAAATACTAATATAAACTCTTAACCTTTACAGCTGGTTCTTTTAGGTTCTTTTTAAATTAATTTCCTTCATTTTATCATAGTCTCCCTTTTGAAAGTCAAAAACTAGTGCAGTAGATTTCCTTTGTGTCCACACATCAATTATTAAATAAAATGTATTCATGTTATAATCACTTTTGCTAAGTGTCCCCAGCACTGTTACCTATTGCACAAAATCCTGTATTCCTCTAAAAAGTAAATTTAACACTAGAAGCCCCAAAGTGCGTCAATAGACGCAAATGCATCTTCGAAGTTGTATACCAGCGCCACTGCTAGAACCATGTCAGTCATGTTCCATGACTTTGTTAACAAGGTCAAGATGTTCAAATATATGCATCAAAAATTACTGACAGATGCACCACCTAGCAGGAAAATGAATTTATACCTAGAAGCCCCAAAGTACGTCAATTGACGCACTCAGTTGTCTTGGATGCGTCAACTGACGTACTTTGGGGCTTCTAGGTATAAATTCATGTTCCCACTAGGTGGCGAATCTCAATCACTGTTTACAGTTTTACTCCGACATTACAAACAATCAACACACAATGACGTCATGTAATGACGTCACATACTGCACGTATTTAACAAATAAGTATATATCTGACTGGCTCCTGTCTCAAAACCTCAGAATACAACATAAGAAAACAGAAGTACTCTTCATAACAAGGAATCCCAATTTTACCCCCCCACAATATCTTAAAGTAAAAGAAGCGGAGTTGCAATCTAAATCCTCAATACGATATTTGGGAGTCACACTAGATCAACGCCTAGACATGAAAGCCCACATAGGAAACATAGTCAGATCAGTTTACTACAAGATCCGCTCACTTAGACACCTACGTTCCATGCTTGATCCAACTGATTTCCGGACAATCTTCCAGGCGTTGGTTATACCCCATTTCGACTATGCCAACGTCATATTACAAGGTCTTCCCCAATCTACATTAAACCCGCTTCAGCTAGCCATGAACGCGGCAGCAAGAGTCATCCATGGAGCCTCCAGGTACGACCACGTTACGCCTCTGCTGATACAGTTGCATTGGCTTCCTATCCAAGCTAGAATAGTTTTCAAGACCTTGATAATCACTTTTAAAGCTGTCAATAATCTCACATCTGCATCCTTATCCTCCCTCATCCATAGCACATCTCCAAATAGAGCAAGGAGATCCATGGCTATAAACTCCCTCAAAATCCCGAAGGAACTTACTATTTGCACTAAATCGACAGCCAACAGAGCCTTCAGTCTCAGTGCCCCAAAATGCTGGAATGCACTACCCCCTGATATCCGGGCTATTAGGAGCCTGACACAGTTTAGGAAAGCCCTCAAATGCCACCTCTTCAACAAGTACCTTATAGAACCCAATGGCGTCACCTAGAGCCCAATAACACCCACTGATACCAGTCCCAGATAAATCTAGGGTATATCAACAACTCACCAAGTGTGATATTCATTCCTATAGTGGGCTGGTGTTTTTCTATGTAACTTCTGTGTATATGATTCCATGTAGTATGTTTTGTAAATAGTTACCCCGGTTATCCAAGTTATTTATACCCTGTTACCTGTAAACTCATACGTGTTAAATGTACTGAGCATTTTGTTCCATGTGAACCGCGCTGATGATGAATAGTGCGGTATATAAGAGACTGTAAATAAAATAAATAAAATAAAGTAATTTCACATTAATTCACATCTGCATTTCATGCTAAACGCAGTCGTTGTGATAATGCGTCAATTGACGCACTTTGGGGTTTCTAGGTAAAATTCCTTTTGGGGCTTCTAGTGTTAAAATAGCTCCTTCTCTTGTTGGTTGCTGAACTAGCTGTTCCATGAAGCAGTCATTTATTTCATCTAGGAACTTTAACTTCCTAGCATGTCCTAGTATATCTTTCCATATGACCAGTAAGTTTGATTTTCAGAATAGCTTTACCATTTTGTCTGGCACTGGTCTATAGTTTCCTAGATCATCCCAGAGCCTTTTTTTAAAAAATTGGATACATAGGGGCTGTAAAATAAAAGCAGAACCAGCTTGCTGATCTGGATGTAATAGTACTAGAGTTGTATTTCTATGCATACACTTGTGCTGTAAGTGTGAGTGCTTGCTAGGATAGTTTTGTGTTTAGTTTAACAATGGGGCACTCTCTGCACATAAGTATCAATTTTCTGCAAGATTTTCCTGATCAGCGTAGTGGTCTCTTTCTGTTGGCAGTTTGCTGATTTGTAGTATTTCTTTAATGTTCATTCTCATTGCTGACCTGGCAAGTTCTTGCGTTACAGCTTGTTGCTGTGCGGTATTGTGGCAATCCTATTACAGCGATACACTGATGCAGAAATCTTCTTTGAAAATGCCACCTCTGTAGAACCAACCAGCATCCCAGCATGGACTCTTCTAGGTACATTATTATCCTGTGTGTGAGATATATGTGCATGTATATATATCAAATATAGAAAGTCAATGTTCAAAAAGCATTTACATGATCAGTGCCGTGCTGAATGTATAACTGCTGGTTTATTAAATATCTGGAGGCATTAGACGTACAAGTTTAATATGGGGGGTCCTTTTCAGAGCCTTTTTTGCGCTTTGCACATGGGGTTTAAAAGAGGTTTGGATGATTTAAAAGAGGTTTGGACAAGTTCATGGAGGAAAAATCCATAAACCATTATTTAAGTGGACCAGGGAAATCCACTGCTTACCCCTGGGATAAGCAGCATGGAAATCTATTCCTTTATGGGAATATGACAGGTACTTATAACATGGATTGGCCACTGCTGGAAACAGGATACTGAGCTCAATGGACCTCTGGTCTGACCTAGTATGACATTTTTTATGTTCTTATGTATCGGCATATAAATGTGCAAACTACATCTACATGCAAACAGCCATTTTAGAAGAGCCCAGCCTTGCATGTGTTTGTCCCGATCATAGAGGGGTTGCGCTCTATGTTAGAGAGGGCGTTGAGTCAGAAAGGATTAATGTTTTGCAGGAAAAAAATTTGCTGTAGAATCTCTATGGATTGAAATTCCATGTAAAAAGGGGAAGGCGATGGCAGTGGGGGTGTACTATCGACCGCCTGGCCAGAATGAACAAATGGATGATGAAATGCTCAAAGAAATCAAGGAAGCTAACAAAAGTTACAGCGCAGCAATAATAATGGGTGATTTCAATTACCCCGGTATCAGCTGGGTCAGTGTCACAGCAGGACATGCTAGGGAGATAAAGTTCCTAGATCAGTGGTTCTCAACCTTTTTTGTACCGTGACCCCTTTTACCGTTGGTCAACTTGTGATGACCCCCAATGATAAAATCAAATGCGTCTCTCTTCCTTTACTGTTAACGCATTGTCGCTGTAATCATTTGTTGAATTATTAATATATTATAGGCCTTTGCAATATGTTTTTATTTATAAAACACTTATTTAAACCACAATAATTAATCACAAGTAACAATATTTGATTTCAAAATTATGATGATTTTGTAGTCAAATCACTAATATGAAATAAAATTATTTTTTCTACCTTTGTTGTCTGACCAATTTATTCTCTGATCATGCTGGTCCCGATCTGAGGCTTCTGCTTTCCTGTCTTCTCTTAGCTCTCTTTCTGTGGTCTATGGTCCATCTGCCATTTCTTATCTCTTCTTTCGTTTTCTTCACTTCTTTCCATCAGCCTATTTCCAGTCCCAGTAACCCTCCCCAGTATCAGCCCCTTTCCAGTCCTCACTCCCAGTACCTTCCAATGTCAACTTGCATTCCCATGACTGCCACTGGTGTCCATTCCCTTCCAGTCCCCCTCCTTCCCCACTGACCAGTCCCTTCTAGTACAAATACCATGGCAGCCCCTCTCAGATCCACTCCCTTCCAGTTCCATTCTCCCATCCCCTTGTATCAGCCCACTTGTAGCCTTAGCCCCCAGTTTTCTTCCAGGGCCAGCAGCTCTATCCTCCCCTCCCCACAATCAGCCCATTCCCAGTCAAAGCCCCCCAATCAGCTCACTTCTAGTGCTAATCCCCCCTCAACCCCATTACCAGTGCTAGCCTCCCCTAATCAGCCCAATACCAATCCTACCCCCCCATCAGCTCATTACCAGTCCTAGCCTCCCCTAATCAGCTCATTTCCAGTGCTGGTCCCCCCTCAACCCCATTACCAGTGCCAGGCTCCCATAATCAGCCCATTTCCAGTCCTAACCTCACCGATCAGTTCATTTCCAATGCTAGACCCCCATCAGTCCATTACCAGTCCTACCCCCCCCCCCTTGATAAGTCCATTCCCAGTCCTAGCCTTCCCTAATCAACCCATTACCAGTCCTAGCCCCCCCCCCATCTGCCCATTACCAGTGCTAGCTCCCTCATCAGCCCATTATAATCCTAACCTGCACTGTCTCTCGCCTCTGTCCAGCATTTATCCCGTCTGTCCAGTATGTCCCCCTGTCTCTCCCCTTTGTCCATTCCAGCCCCCTCCCTCCATGTCAGCCCCATCCTTCCATCTGTCCATGTCAGCCCCCCTCCCTCCATCCATGTCAGCCCCCATCCTTCCATCTGTCCATGTCAGCCCTCCTCCCTCCATCCATCCATCCATATCAGCCCCCTTCCTCCCTCCCTCCCTCCATCCATATCAGCCCCCTTCCTCCCTCCCTCCATCCATGTCAGCCCCCATCCTTCCATCTGTCCATGTCAGCCCTCCTCCCTCCATCCATCCATCCATATCAGCCTCCTTCCACCCTCCCTCCATCCATGTCAGCCCCCATCCTTCCATCTGTCCATGTCAGCCCCCCTCCGGCCCTCCAGGTCAGCCCCCATCCTTCCATCTGTCCATGTCAGCCCCCCTCCATCCCTGCCCCCATCCTTCCATCTGTCCATGTCAGCCCCCTCCCTCCATCCATATCAGCCCCCTTCCTCCCTCCCTCCATCCATGTCAGCCCCCATCCTTCCATCTGTCCATGTCAGCCCTCCTCCCTCCATGTCAGCCCCCATCTGTCCATGGCCAGGTCAGCCCCCCCCATCCCTCCATGTCAGCCCCCATCTTTCCATGTCCATGTCAGCCCCCCCCATCCCTCCATGTCAGCCCCCCTCTGCCGATGTCAGCCGTTTTGCAGGTTCCCTGCCCCCTCATCCCCTCTCCTCATGTCTGCCTCTCTTTTAATGCAGCCGCGGCTCCCTGCCTCTTAGGGAACCGCGGCTGTACCTGTAAAATCGTTGCGGAGCCCTTCCTGTCTCGACGGGCTCCGTGCAGCATTGTCCCGCCTCCAAAGGAAGTTGTTTGCCACTTCCTTTGGAGGCGGGACAATGCTGCACGGAGCCCGTCGAGACAGGAAGGGCTCCGCAACGATTTTACAGGTACAGCCGCGGTTCCCTATGAGGCAGGGAGCCGCGGCTGCAGAAGAAGGCAGTGAGTTTAAAGGAGTTTGCCGCTGCCGAGAAGCGGACTCGGCAGCGGCAGCAACTTGTGCGCGTTTTTTTAAAACTTGGTGGAGGCTAAGCGACCCCCGCCAAATCCTGTGGCGACCCCCGTGGGGGTCGCGACCCACAGGTTGAGAACCGCTGTCCTAGATGAAATAAATGACTGCTTCTTGGAGCAGCTGGTTCATGAACCGACCAGAGGAGAAGCCATATTGGACCTAGTTCTTAGTGGAACACCAGATATGGTGCAAGAGATAAGGGTGTTGGGGCCACTTGACAATAGTGATCATAGCATGATCGTGTTTGATTTAATTAGTGGAGGAGGGATGGTAAGGAAATCTACACTACTACCTTTTAACTTTTGAAAGGGAGACTATGATAAAATGAGGAAAATAGTTTAAAAAAAACTAAAAGGAGCAGTTGCAAAGGTTAAAGACTTACATCAAGCTTGGGTGTTGTTGAAACATACTATCTTGGAAGCCCAGACCAGCTGTATTCCATGCTTTAAGAAAAGTGGAAGGAAGTCCAAAAAACTGCCAGCATGGTGTAACACTATAAGCCCCAAAGTGCGTCAATTGACGCAAATGCATCTTCGAAGTTGCATACCAGCACCACTGCTAGAACCATGTCAGTCATGTCCCATGACTTTGTTAGCAAGGTCAAGATGTTCAAATATGTGCATCGAAAATTACTGACAGATGCACCACATAGCAGGAAAATGAATTTATACCTAGAAGCCCCAAAGTACGTCATTTGACGCACTCAATTGTCTTGGATGCGTCAATTGACTACTTTGGGGCTTCTAGGTATAAATTCATGTTCCTACTAGGTGGCAAATCTCAATCACTGTTTACAGTTTTACTCTGACATTACAAACAATGATGACTTCATGTAATGACGTCACATACTGCATGTATTTAACAAATAAGTAACTTCACATTAATTCACATCTGCATTTCATGCTAAACGCAGTCGTCATGATAATGCGTCAATTGATGCACTTTGGGGTTTCTAGATAAAATTCATTTTGGGGCTTCTAGTGTTAAAGGTGAGGTCAAAGAGGCTGCTGTTGTCAAAAAAGCATCTTTCAGGAAATGGAAAAAAGAGCCAAACAACGAAAACTGGAAACAGCACAAGAACTGGCAAGTTAAATGCAAGGCATTGATAAGGCAGGTAAAGGGAGAATTTGAGAAGAAGCTTGCTGCGGAAGCAAAAACACGTAATAAAGACTTTTTTTCAAGTACATTCGTAGCAAAAAACCTGTGAGAGAGTCAGTTGGTCCATTAGATGATAGAGGGGTTAAAGGGGCACTAAGAGGCAGCAAGGCGATAGCGGAGAATGAATTATTTGCTTCAGTCTTTACTGAGGAAGATGTAGAGATGTTATCCATAACTGAAGTGGTATTTAAAGGTGCGGAAGAATTTAAGGAAATATCGATACATCGTGAAGATGTATTACAACTATTAGATAAACTGAAGAGAAGCAGATCACCTGGACCGGATGATATACATCCAAGGATGTTGAAAGATTGAAATATGAGATTGCAGACCTGCTATTAGTAATCTGTGAACTATCATTAAAATCATCTGTAATACCTGAAGATTGGAGGATGGCAAATGTAACGCCAATTTTTAAAAAGGGTTCCAGGGGGGAGCCGGGAAACTACAGACCTGTGAGCCTGACGTCAGTACCAGGAGAAATGGTAGAAACCATCATGGAGAACAAAATTCCTGAACATGTAGATAGTCATGGCTTAATGGGAGACAGCCAACATGGCTTTAGACAAGGAAGATCTTATCTTACTAAATCTGTTATGTTTTTTTGAAGGTGTGAATAAACAGGTAGACAAAGGTGAGTCGGTTGATATAGTATATTTGGACTTTCAGAAAGCCTTTGACAAGGTCCCTCATGAGAGATTTTTGACAAAATTAAAAAGTCATGAGATAGGAGGCAGTGTACTACTGTGGATCAGGAACTGGTTAAAAG
The DNA here is from genome assembly GCA_033557465.1 of Ichthyophis bannanicus. Taxonomy (NCBI): domain Eukaryota; kingdom Metazoa; phylum Chordata; class Amphibia; order Gymnophiona; family Ichthyophiidae; genus Ichthyophis; species Ichthyophis bannanicus. The sequence continues at coordinate 176,974,914 of CM066044.1, forward strand.
ATAGAAAGCAGAGTGTAGGGCTAAATGGCCAATTATCCCAATGGAGAAAGGTGAATAGTGGTGTACCCAGGGATCTGTGCTGGGTCCGCTGCTTTTTGACATATTGATAAATGACCTGGAAAGGGAATAACGAGTGAAGTTATCAAATTTGCAGATGACACAAAACTATTTAAAGTTGTTAAAACCCATGAGGATTGTGGAAAATTGCAAGAGGATCTTGATAAATTGGAAGACTTGGCATCAAAATGGCAAATGAAATTTAATGTGGACAAGTGCAAAGTTATGCACCTAGGGAAGAACAACCCAAACTATGGTTACACGATGCAAGGTTCCACGTTAGGAACCACCACCCAGGAAAAAGATTTAGGTGTCATTGTGGATAACATGTTAAAACCCTCCGCTCAGTGTGCAGCGGCGGCCAAGAGAACAAATAGAATGCTAGGTATCATAAGGAAAGGAATGGAAATTAAAACAAAGGATATTATAATGCCTCTATATTGTTCCATGGTGAGACTGCACCTTGAATATTGTGTGCAATTCTGGTTGCCGTATCTTAAAAAGGATATAGCGTTATTAGAAAAGGTTCAGAGAAGAGCCACCAAAATGGTAAAGGGGATGCATGGATACCCCTATAAAGAAAGGCTAAAAAGGTTAGGGCTCTGTAACCAGGAAAAGAGACGGCTGAGGGGAGATATGATAGAAGTCTATAAATTAATAATGGAGTGGAACGGGTAAATGTAGATCGATTGTTTATGTTATCGGAATATAGAAAGACTAGGGGACATGCAATGAAGCTACAGGGTAAACTATTTAAGACTAATAAGAGAAAATATTTTTTTACTCAACGTGTAATCAAACTCTGGAATTTGTTACTGGAGAATGTAGTAAAGGCTGTTAGTGTAGCTGGGTTTAACCCTTTGAAGGCCCACTTTAAAATTTTAATCCACATTCTGCAGCCGGGTTAATTTTTGCATATTTCAGGAAAATTGTACCTGTCTTATTCAATATGTTCTAATAGTGATTTTCCTTCTGCTATGGTCATGTATTATATACCATTTGATAGGAATATTTAGTCAGAATTTTGGATCCCGAGAGTTTTGGGCTCGGCCTGGAAAGGGTTAAAGGTTTGGACAAGTTCCTGGAGGAAAGGTCCATAAAACCATTATTAAAAAGGGTCCCAGGATATCAATCCTTGACCCAATATAAGCATTGTGGAACCTGTCTCTTTTGGGGAAACTGCTAGGTACGTATGACCTAGATTGGCCACTGTTGGAAACAGGATTCTGGGCTTGATGGACCTTGGTCTGACCCAGTATGGCATATCTTATGTTCTTATGGCCAAGTTACATGAGGTTGTGTCCAGGGGTGTATCGGGGCATGGTCTAGATGGGACAAAAATATACACATGTATCCCCTGTTTTATATAGGAGGTGCACGTTTAAGCAGAAATCAGACACATCGAAATTTAAACCTGTTCCCTGACACTAACAGACATTCAATAAGTGCTCGTTTTGGCCAAGTCTCTACCATAGGGATAAGGGAGCTATCTCCTTTAATCCCTCAGTGTTTATTTCCCCATCCAAATTGAAATGAGGTAAACATCGACTTCTCTGTCATTAAGAGCAATTGCACATCTGAGTTTCCACAATGGCTCGCCTACACATGTAAGTTGCGGCATATACTCGTGACCATTGTGAAATGTAGGCATTTCCACATGTAAGCTACCAAGTTTCCTTCCCACATCCATGTTTCTGAAATGACTGTTCCTTTGCGTCCCTCTAGTCCAGTCCCGGAACCATAGAGTTTAGTATGTCCTCCAGCAGCTTTGGAGACTGAAAGATGTCATCGTTCTGATGTCACCGGTATAAGTAGGCAAGTACCGCCCCCTTCCACCAGTACTTTCAGTCTCCAAGCAGCTGAAGAGACGTCTGAGCCTGGGACTGGGCTCAGGAGGTGCATATAAGCAGAGCTAAATTCCCTTTAGTTTCCTTTAAGTTTTTTTTCTGTTTTAAAGCTGGGGTTTCAGGTTAATTTTTAAGTTTACCTAATTGGTTTTCTTGTTAATTTGTAGGACTGCTGCTGCTGACAGAGCTCCTGTTTGTGCTGCTGAGCCTCCCTCACTCTCCCTCCCCCCCCCCTCTTCTCCCCCCCTCAGGGTTTCTTCACCATTGAGAAAACGAGCAGTGGCCGAGTTACGGCAGCAGTTGTGCCTCCCTGCTCCCGAACCCGCAGCAAAGGGTGAGGAGCAGGTGGAAGGCCAAGTCAGCAGCGGCGGCGCACCATGTGGCAAGCAGGAGTCTTGCAGGGGTGATTGGTGCAGGCCCGCCGGAGCCGAAGCCACGGTACGGCTGAGCTCCGGCGTTCAGGTGGCTCCCTTCTCATTCCTCAGCGGGAGGTAAGTCGGGAGGCGGCGAGCCGCAGTTTGCACGGTACGGCAGCAAGGAGAGTTTCAAAAGGAGCGGTTTGCAAAGGCAGCCTTAGGACGCACGCTTAACCGGCGCTCGGAGGGGCAGACCGCATGAATCTGAGCGGGAAGCCTCACGGCAGCCATTTTGGGCTGCCGCGGGTTTAAACTTTTGGACACTTCTCTGTTGAGAGCGTGTTTTAGGCCTCGTTTGAGTAGATGGTTTGTTAGTACCTGCTAGTTTCCACTGGGTGTAGGTTTCTTTGTCGTTAAAAAAAAAAAAAAAGGATATAAAAGGAAAATGGAGCCTTTGGCAAGAGGCTCATTGTCAGGCTGCGCTGTCTGAGCATTTTTGCGGTTGGGGTCCTGTAGGTGCACAGCAGTTTAAAAAAAATAAATAAATAAGAAAACAAGAGGAGGTTCTCAGACCTTTGCTAAGATGCCTGCTAGGCCGCGTTGTTTGGTCTGTGGTACCAGACGCGGTGAGGTATTGGACTCGGGGGTGTGTAGAGCCTGCACTTTGGAAGCAGACGTGATGGATAAGGCGTTAGGGGGTTCCCCTGGGGAGCAGGTCGTGGTTCCCGGGGAGTCGGGTGAATCCCTGCCTCCATCCTTGAGTCCAGCCAGCCGGTGGCCGGGCCCTCTTCGGTGGACGCCACTTCGCTTCCAATGAGTTTGAGCCCATCAGGGGGGGCTCCTGGGATACCCCCTGATTTTCTCTCTCTCATGAATCAGGCCTTTGCAGCCTATGTGGGGGGCTCGGGCCCAGGGTCTTAGGGGACAGAAGCGGGCCGGGTCAGGAGGCCTGCCTGAAGAGGAGGCTGTTCCGGCCAAGCACAAGAAGGCGACGGGGGAAGATGGTTCGCCCTTTCGGCTTGCAGAGGAGCTGGAAGGGGTGGACGAGGACGGAGATGAGGTCTCGGAGGGCGAGTTGGAAGAGGGAGAATTGCCTGATTTGGAGCAACAGAGTAGAGTAGTCCGAGTGTTTCGAAGAGAGGAGTTGCCGGCCTTGATTGCCGAGACCCTCAAGACGTTAAACATGCCCTCGGGCGGGCCAGTAGCGGAGGAGATGTTGGAGGATCCACTTTTGCAAGCGGTTCGGACGTCCCAGAGAGTGTTTCCTGTTCATAGGGTTTTTAGAAGCATGATTCAGGAGGAGTGGGACTGTCCGGAGTCGGCTCTACGTGGTTCGAGAGCCTTGGCTCGACTCTACCCGCTTTCTGACCAGGATAGGGAGCTTTTCTGCTCTCCTAAGGTAGATGCCGCGGTGTCTGCAGTGACCAAGAAGACTACGATTCCGGTCGAAGGAGCTGCGGCATTGAAGGATGTGCAAGATAGGAAGTTGGATACTTTGCTAAAGCAAGTGTTTGATATTGGTGCCCTTTCATTGCAGGCCGCGATAGTGGGGGCATGGGTGGCGAGAGGATGCTTGCGCTGGTCCCAAAGGTTGCAGGGGGATCAGGTGGAGGGGCACTTAGATGAGGTAATGCGTCTGGAGTCGGGCACCGCGTATTTGGCGGATATTCATTATGAACTTATCCGGGGCCTGGCTAAGAGTATGGCGTCGGTGGTAGCTGCACGCCGGTATCTTTGGTTGCGAAACTGGTCGGCGGACGTTTCGTCTAAGGCTCGTCTCAGCAAACTCCCGTTTAGGGGTAAGCTTTTGTTTGGCGAGGAGTTGGAAAAGTTGGTTAAGGATCTCGGAGAGTCGAAGGGAGGTCGGTTGCCGGAAGATAAGCCAAAGCAGGGCCGGGGGGCTTCGAGCTCCCGAGGATCTTCCAGAGAGTTTCGTAGGTTTCGGCCCTCTCGTTTTGGACAGCCCCAGCGAGCGAGGTTTCCCATTAGGGGGCAGGGATTGAGGGTTTCGAGGAGCGGGCAGAGGTTTTGCGTCTTTCCAATCCTCAAACGTTAAGAAGTCCCATTGAGATGAGGCGGGCTCAGGCGGAGGTGGTGCCCATGGGAGGATGGTTGCGGGAGTTTTACCCTGCCTGGGTCCAAATTACCTCAGATCAGTGGGTCTTGGAAGTTATTTGAGAAGGGTATTCTCTAGAGCTCCATCGACCCGTGTTAGATTCCTTTGTCCAATCTCCTTGCAGAGCTCCGCAGAAGGTGCGAGTGGTCGCCGAAACGCTGCAGCGCTTGCTGCAGCTCAGAGCAGTGGTACCCGTTCCTTCGGACCAGTGCGGCTGCGGTCGCTACTCCATATATTTTGTGGTTCCAAAGAAGGAGGGCATGTTTCGGCCTATTCTGGATTTAAAGAGGGTCAATTGCTGTCTTTGGGTTGCCCACTTTCAGATGGAAACGCTACGCTCGGTCATTGCGGCAGTCAGGGCGGGCGAATTCCTCACGTCGTTGGATCTCACGGAGGCTTATCTCCATATCCTGATTCGGCAGGAGCATCAGAGGTTTCTAAGGTTTGCGGTACCTGTGGGGCATTTTCAGTTTCAGGCGATGCCCTTCGGGTTGGCGACAGCGCCTCGGACATTCACCAAGATCATGGTGATCGTGGCGGCGGCGCTCCGCAAGGAAGGAGTGCTGGTGCATCCTTATTTGGACGATTGGTTGATTCGGGCAAAGTTGAGAGAGGAGAGTATAGCGGCCACCACTCGGGTAGTACAATTGTTGGAAAGCCTAGGCTGGGTGGTCAATTTGGTGAAGAGCAGATTGGTTCCCTCGCAGTCTCTAGAATATTTGGGAGCACATTTCGACACAAGGAAAGCAGCGGTGTTTCTCCCGATCCACAGAGCGCAGGGGTTGCGAGGGCTTGTGGTCAGGTTTCTGGCAAGGCGGGCGCCGACGGCATGGCAGTATCTGCAGGTGCTAGGAACAATGGCGGCTACGATCGAAGTGGTGCCGTGGGCCAGGGCTCATATGCGGCCCTTGCAGAGAACGCTGCTCCGGCGGTGGTCTCATCAGAACGATGCGTTGTCTCAGCAGCTGATTTGTCCCCTAGAGGTGCGTCAGAAGCTTCTCTGGTGGCTGCGGATGAAAAACCTGGAGGCGGGCGTGCCTCTGGAGCCTCCGTCTTGGAGGTTGTTAACGACGGATGCCAGCCTCGTAGGATGGGGGGCGCATTTCGAAGGCAGGATTGCTCAGGGGCACTGGTCGCTGGAAGAACAGGACTGGTCCATCAACCGTCTAGAGATGAGGGCGGTGTTTTTGGCTCTTCAGGAGTTTCAGGCGTCGGTGTGGCAGACGGCGGTGCGGGTGCTGTCCGACAATGCGACGACTGTGGCATACATCAATCGTCAAGGGGGCACCGGCAGTGTGACGCTGGAAGAGGAGGCGAGCCAGCTTTTGCAGTGGGCCGAGCAAAATTTAGTGGCTCTTTCGGCTCAGCATGTGGCCGGAGTAGACAATGTTGTAGCGGATTTTCTCAGTCGCCGCAGGGTGGACCCGGGGGAGTGGGAACTTCACCCGGACGTTTTTCGGTTATTGGTGCGACGATGGGGGCTTCCTCTAATGGATCTGATGGCGAGATTCGAGTCAGCGAAGGTGTCCCACTTCTTCAGCCAGGCGCGAACGAATGTCAGAGGGTCTAGACGCATTGGTTCAGTGGTGGCCGGAAGAGGGGCTGCTCTAAGTGTTTCCGCCGTGGTCTCTCATAGGCCAAGTGGTGCAGTGCATAGAAAGGCACCGCGGCCTGGTGGTTCTAACAGTGCCCGATTGGCCCAGGAGACCTTGGTATGCGGACTTGGTGCGGCTGCTGGTGGACGGGCCATGGAGGCTTCCTCTTCTGGAGGACCTCTTGCTACAGGGCCCGTTACGCATGCCCCAGGTGGCTCGGTTCTCGCTTACGGCATGGCTCTTGAACGGGCTAGGATGACTGCGAAGGGTTACTCGGCAGCGGTCATTTCTACTTTGTTGAAGGCGCGTAGGCGCTCCACTTCATTGGCGTATATCCGCGTGTGGTGGATTTTTGAAGCCTGGTGTTCGGAGTGGAAGCTGAGGCCCTTAGGGGCCTCGGTGCTGCAGATCCTTTCCTTTTTGCAGGATGGTGTGGAAAAGGGTCTAGCAGCTAGCTCCTTGCGGATGCAGTTGGCAGCCATATCCTGTTACCGTGGTAAAGTTCGGGGGCAGCTGTTGGGGGCTCATGGCGATATTCGACGATTTTTTGCGGGCGGTTTTACTTATGCGACCTCCGTAACGGAGTCCCATGCCTGCATGGGATCTGAATTTAGTCTTGGAGGCGCTGGTGAGAGCGCCGTTTGAGCCCTTGGGCACTTCTTCGCTGAAGGATCTCACCTTGAAGGCTGTTTTTCTGGTGGCTATTTGCTCAGCTAGGAGAATTTTGGAGTTACAAGCTTTGTCCTGTAAGGAGCCGTATTTGTCCTTCTTCAATCACAAAGTAGTATTGTGTACGGTGCCAGCTTTTTTGCCAAAGGTAGTTTCGGTTTTTCATGTCAACCAGGTGGTGTCGCTTCCGGTGTTTTCGCAGGAACAGAATGATGCCTCCGGGGGCAGGTTGCATCTGTTGGATGTGCGTCGTGTGCTTAAGAGCTATCTCCGCAGGACCGCACCTTTCCGGAAGTCTGACAGATTGTTTGTATCCTTTGGGGGTCCGCGGAAAGGCGAGGCGGCAGCAAAGTCTTCTATTTCTCGTTGGCTGAAGGAGGCAATCGCATCGGCGTACCTCCTCAAGGGAAGGACGGTGCCGGAAGGTCTCCGGGCTCATTCCACTAGGGCGCACGCGGCGTCTTGGGCGGAGGTCAGTTTGGTCCCAGTCGGTGACATTTGTAGAGCAGCAACCTGGTCGTCTTTACATTCCTTTGCCAGGCACCATCGGCTAGATGTGCAGGAAGCGGGAGATGGACATTTTGGCTCGGCGGTTCTTCAGGCTGGGCTTGCGGGTCCCTCCCGTTAATATTCACTGCTCTGTTATATCCTCTATGGTTCCGGGACTGGACTAGAGGGATGCAAAGGAAGGTGAAATTAGACTTACCTGCTAATTGTTGTTCCTTAAGGAACTCTAGTCCAGTCCCGGGATCCCTCCCCGTCTGTTGTTAAGGGCGGCATTCAGCCTGAAGTTTAGGGGGGTTGGACGTTGGTGAGGTTCTGAGGGGTGCACAAACTGCGAGCGCAGGAGGAGCCTTTTTTGTGGCAGCAGTGCTTGTGCTTCGTTAGCTTTGAAAAAAGAAGAATCAGTTTAAAACATGTTGGCCTAGTGGCTTCGTGTTTTTATGGGATTAAGGGTGGTTGTTCCGACTACCAGGGCCGGATTTACCTATACGCCATGTACGCCATGGCGTAGGGCCCACAGCCGGCAGGGGCCCACAAAAAAAGAAGAAGTAAATTTTTTTTAAATACAATTTTAAAAAAAACCCTGGTGGCTGCCGCCGCGGGGCCCCCTCTGCTGCCGCGGCAGCACCGATTGACCCGCGGGGGCCCCGTCTACAAGCTGAAGCCGTCGGGTCGGGTCGGGTCGGGTCGTTCCTCCCTCCCTCCCTCCCTCCCTCCGTGCAGGCTGCAGGCTGTGAGAGACGCGAAGAGAGAGCGTCTCCTCGCGTCTCTGTAAAGCCCACAGGGGCTGATGGGAAATTTCCCATCAGCCCCTGCGGGCTTAACAGAGACGCGAGGAGACACTCTCCTTTCGCGTCTCTCACAGCCTGCAGCCTGCACGGACGGAGGGAGGGAGGAACGACCCGACCCGACCCGACGGCTTCAGCTTGTAGACGGGGCCCCCGCGGGTCAATCGGTGCTGCCGCGGCAGCAGAGGGGGCCCCGCGGCGGCAGCCACCAGGTTTTTTTTTAAATTAAATTTTAAGTTAGGCCGGTGGGGGGGGGTACGACGGGTAAAGGGCTAAGGGGGGGGTAGGACGGGTAATTGGCGATTTGGGGGGCAGGGGCAGGAAATTGGCTGGGGGGGGTAGGGCTGGTAATGGGCTATGGGGGGGGGGTAGGACTGGTAATGGGCTATTGGGGGGCCTGGGGCTGGAAATGGGCTGGGGGGGGGTAGGGCTGGTAATGGGCTATGGGGGGGTAGGACTGGTAATGGGCTATTGGGGGGGCTGGGGCTGGAAATGGGCTGGGGGGGTTAAGGCTAGAGGTGGGCTGATGGGGTTAGGACTGGTAATGGACTGTGGGCTGTTGGGGGGGCTTAGAACTGGCAATGGGCTTTGGGGGGGATTAAGACTGGTAATGGGCTGTGGGCTGATGGGGGCTGTCTGGTAATGGGCTATGGGGGGCTAGGACTGGAAATGGGCTGGGGGGTTAAGACTGGAGGTGGGCTGATGGGGTTAGGACTGGTAATGGGCTGTGGGGGGGGTTAGAACTGGTAATGGGCTTTGGGGGGGTTAAGACTGGTAATGGGCTGTGGGCTGATGGGGGCTGTCTGGTAATGGGCTATGGGGGGGCTAGGACTGGAAATGGGCTGGGGGGTTAAAACTGGAGGTGGGATGATGGGGTTAGGACTGGTAATGGGCTGTGGGCTGATGGGGGGGGTAGGACTGGCAATGGGCTATGGGGGGCTGACTGGAAATGGGTTGATGGGGTTAGGACTGGAAGTGGGCTGATGGGGGGTTAGGACTGGTAATGGGTTATAGGGGGGGCTTAAACTGAAAATGGGGTGATGGGGTTAAGGACTGTAAGTGGGTTGATGGGGGGCTAGGACTGGTATTGGGTTGGGGGGTTGCTAGGACTGGAAATGGGCTGATGGATGGCTAGGACTGGAAATGGGCTGATGCAGGGACTAGAAGGGAATGGATGCTGGGTGAGGCTGGAACTAGAAGGGAGCTGATGTTGGGGGAGGATTAGAATGGGATGGGGCTGGAAGAGTAAAATGGAGAAGGGAAAATATTTTGTGTGGGAGGGATAAAAAATCTACAATTGGCCGGGTATTGGGAGAGTAAGTGGGGATTGAGGATGGAGGGGTAAAATTTGAGTGGATGAAATAGGAATGAGGAAAGAGCAAAAGGAGAAAGATTAGTATGTTAAAGCAGATGTAGAGAGAGAATGGAAAAAAATCTAGAAGAGAGAAGAAAGGACAAATGGACAGCAGACGATGGAGAGTTAGCAGAAGACACGAAGAAACCAGAAGAAAGTGGCTGGAGCAATTGCAGCTGAAAAAAATGCACAAAAGGTAGAAAAATATCTCTTTATTTTGAATTTATTAATTGGAATATGTCAGCTCTGGTAAATGTGCATCATTAACGTCTGCGCTTTGTTTAGTACAAAAGCAAATTAATGTATAGTTTTATTTCTACAGTGTTGTACATTCCAAGTTTGGCTTTTGGGATTCCCAGTTTAATTATTGTCTTCCTGTTTCTAAATTGCGATTACTTGTTTGGTGATGGTCTATGTTCTGCATGTGTAACTGAGCTGAGGTGTTCTGTTTATATAATTCCTATTTGACATTGCCACTTGTTCTCTTTCCCCAGTAGGTCATGTATTGTTCTTCTCTGAAATGTACTGGTTTAATATTTGCAGTGTTGCCTTTTGATTGGTAGAGTATGGTGCTTAGTGAGTCCTGGTAGTGCTGTTAGGATACGGCGGGTTTACTATGGGTTCTAAATGGGCAGTGTTTGTAGTAGTTCCTAATGTGTCTGGCAGTTGGCACTGGATTATAGTAATGTAGAAATCTTTTAGTCTTTCTTTATCCATACACTCATTAAGAGGCACGTTTACTAAAAGTTAGTATATGGTAACATTATGCAAATATTTATGCAAATGAGGCCCCTTATGCAAATGAGGCCCGCACCCCCCTTGGGCCGCCCCTGCTGGGGGCCCACAATTTTTGTTGGCGTAGGGCCTCACTCAAGGTAAATCCGGCCCTGCCGACTACCTATTTCATTAATTTATTATAGTTAACTACTTATTTGTTGCTCTGCTGAGTCTGCTTTGTCAATAGGTACTGGTGGAAGGGGGCGGTACTTGCCTACTTATACCGGTGACATCAGAACGATGACATCTTTCAGTCTCCAAAGCTGCTGGAAGACGTACTAAACTCTATGGTTCTGGGACTGGACTAGAGTTCCTTAAGGAACAACAATTAGCAGGTAAATCTAATTTCACCCTCTTCAGGAACAAGCAGGAATGCAGTCTTCACATATGGGCGAACATCACCGACAGAGCCTGCTCGGGAACACTCCCCAGTGTCCAATAGGAAAGCCTTTGGCAGCACTTCACTGCGCCTGCGTGCCTGCCTTCCCACCTTCCCAACTCCTCTCTCCTCACTTCTTCATTTTCAGAGGAGCTAGCAGGATGTATCATCCTGTCACTGCAAAAAAACTTCTCTTTTTTGTGGAACAACGTGCTTCTGCCTTCCTGTCGACGCCAGTTCTGTTGCAGCTGACACCGGTCCTGATAATTTTTTCTTTTTTATTTTACAAATTTTTCTATTTCTTTCCTCTTCATTTTCAACATGGTTTTCACTGCTAAACTAGGCCTCTAGGCTGCCATAGTCTTATCTTCTATCCGAAGACAACTTTTTGAGGCATGGAAAAGCCATCTAGTGGTTTTATTTATTTATTTATTTATTTATTTATGTATTTATTTAACAAGTCTTTTAAAAAATATACCAAGTGTGCTGGTACCATATCAGTCACTGATAAATATGACTGGTGTCTAAAATGTTTGGGCCCTGAACATCAACACAGTTCTTGTCCTTTGTGCCAGCAAATGACAAAGAGAGGCCTAAAGAACCGAGCCAGAATGTACGGATCGTTATTCACCTCGGCCTCACTTTGTGGCTTCCTCTTCATCGAGGGCATTGACTTCCTCTCATGGGTCTCACATTTAAAAGTCAGTCACAGTCTCTGGCTACTCCCAAGTCATCAGCATCGGCATTGAAGACTGATACAGAGACCAGAAATCAGTCCCAGCATAAGCATCGTGCCTCCCCTAGGAGTGCTTCCAGTGCAGACCAGCCAGCCAAACAGCCCTGGTGGGAGGGTCTGTCCTCCAAAGTGTAACAGGGGCTCTGGGACACTTCCGAGGCACTGACCTCCGAAGAGCTACCAGTTCCATGTTCTGGGATGTTGGCTCAGAACCCCATGGGGGATTCCATCCAGACATCGGCCATCTCCCTAAACCAGCACATACTGGCTCTCGAGGAGTCTGGCAGCACCCCTGGAGGGCAGGTTTCAGCACCGAGCCTACAGCCAGGTATATCAATCCCGATGCCAGCCCTTCAATCGGCATCATCAGAACCCCTGAGGCCGATACCTTCGTTGGAACCAACCGATACCGCCGGTATCCAGACTCAAACTACCATGGCTCTCAGTTCTGATACCTCTGAGCATCAGTATTGGCATCGACCTTCAACATCCATGAATGAAGCATCGAGGTCAAACCCAAGACCACCGATACTTTGGCTTCTTACTAGACTCTGATTCCACTGCTTCAGAATCTGATGAGGAATCATTTGATTCCTAAGAACTTCTAGACATCCCTTCAGACCCTTCGCCACCTCAGGAACAGCGTCTGTCCCCATCAGAAGATATGTCCCTTCAGGACGTCATATGTGACAGATCTTCTGATGCCATCACAGTAGCCTCGGAAAAGGAACCGAGGGCAGAGGAATTGGAGATACTCCAATACCCTCCCATGCCTAAGGAAGCGATTGCATTATCAATGCATTGGATCTTGCAGGATCTTATGCTCCGAATGTGGGAGGCTTAATACCTTGTGCCAAGTACCAGAGTGCCCAGGCTTCCAAAAGCCTCAGCTCCCCCACCACTCAATAATGGTGGAATTGGCAATGCGCCGAATAAAGAGCTCTAAGAACCATTGGGCGTCAGTGCTTCCATGCATGCATGTTGGCCTCCAGAATAAACTCTTACATGCTGTACATGGGCATATTTCTGAAGGATGTCACCAGAGATCTGGAGACTTTTGCCACCCTGCTTCCTGACACTCATCAAACAGAGCCACAAGACTTCTATGTTTCTTACCAGGGCCTCTCTTTGATGCCTTTGAATCAACAAGCAGTCTGCATTGGAGCTCACAGAATGGTCTGGTTACAGGCATCAGATCTTGAGCAATGGGTCCAGAATAAACTGGCCAAAATCCCATATACTGGAGAAAACCTTTTTGGCAAGGATTGGAAGGAAAAAGCAGGGAAGACTGAGATAGCTGATCTCACCCTAAAACACCTTTCCAGAAAAACAACTGACCCATCCAAGAGGAAGGCTCTTCCCAAGAAATCTTTCTATTCCAAAAGGAAGAGATACAACCCTTCTCACCTGTCTTCTGCTGCCTATCAGCCTCAACATCCTTAGCAGAAGCAGCAGGGCCCTCACCAACCCCAGAAGCCTAAGGCTCCTAAGCCTCAACAGCTGCACAGCCATAACGTGCACCTGGTTTTTGACTCCTTCCTAGAGAGCATTGCCAATCTGCCCCTGGAGGGTCTCCAGCCCTCCACTTAGCAGTCATTCCTAACATTAAGATACAGCGAGGAATATTTCAGGGAGATTCCCTGTCGCCACTTCTGTTTTGTGTTGCGCTTAATCCAATGAGCGCTCTCATCGACTTTTTGGGATACGAATTTAGCCTGAATCCTAAAGAAGGTATCAACCCAGAAGCAATTTCTGATCTACTATTTATCGATGATCTGAATCTCTATAGTTCCAGCGACCAACAATTAGCAGAGCAACTTAGTGTGGTGAAAAGCTTTTCTGATGACATCAGGATGACCTTTGGCCTTGATAATAGTGCTAAGGCAACCTTTTTCAGAGGAAAATTGAACAAAACTGAAAACATCTCCCTTGCTGATGGCTGTGTTATCAAGCACCTTGAACAGGAAGGCGTACATAAGAATCTCAGAATTGAGAAAGGCATGACACTTGGGCAGAAACCATTGAGAGAGAAATTCAGTAAAGAATATTACAGGAGTTTAAAATTGTTATTGAGAAGTGCTTTAACATCATGGAATAAGATACAAGCCATCAATCAGTTGGCAGTTCCTGTATTCTGATACAGCTTTGGGATTGTGGACTGGCCTCTTAAAGATCTCAAAAAAATGGATCTGCGAACAAGAAAACTCGTCCATGCTCATGAAGTAATTTACAAGAATCAGTGTATGCCAAGACTGCACATTCCTAGAGCTGAAGGAGGGCTAGGACTTGTAGAGATTGATTACACCTACTATTATAGGCCTCCAAACCTACTTGACAATCATCGGATCCAAATACGCAAAAAGTAAAGATCCAGAATCTGTCTCCATAATCAAACTTGGACAAGTGTTCCAACAATTAGAAGGAATGAGTGAGAATCCATAGGAAAGCATGGGAAAGGAAGTCACAGAATTTGCAAAAGAACAGAAAAATCTCTTCAAAGAATTGTATCAGCAAGCGAGGAAAAGCAAGTGGCAAGTGCACAAATACAGTGGAAAATACAGGGTGTTACTCTTTTTAACATCTTTGTTAGTGATATAGCGGAAGGGCTGTCGGGTAAGGTTTGCCTCTTTACGGATGATACCAAAATCTGCAATAGAGCAGACACCCAGGAAGGTATAGGTAACATGAGGAGGGATCTAGCTAAGCTTGAAGAATGGTCTAGAATTTGGCAGCTGGGATTTAATGTTAAAAAATGCAAGGTCATGCATTTGGGCTGCAACAATCCAAGGGAGCAATATAGTATAGGGGGTGAAGTACTTTTGTCCACTAAAGAAGAGCGGGACCTAGGCGTGGTTGTGTCTGATGATCTTAAAGTAGCTAAACAGGTAGAAAAGGCGAAAGCAAAATCTAGAAGGATGCTTGGTGCATAGGGAAAGGAATGGCTAGCAGAAAAAAGGAGGTGATAATGCCTCTGTATAAGTCTTTGATGCAACCTCATTTGGAGCATTGTGTGCAATGCTGGAGACCGCATCTTCAAAAGGATATAAACAAGCTGGAGTCAGTACAGAGGGTGGCTACTAAAATGGTTAGTGGTATTCATTATAAAGCATATGAGGACAGACTTAAGGATCTTAATATGTACACCTTAGAAGAAAGGCAGAATAGAGGTGATATGATTGAGACGTTTAAATACCTTCATGGCATAAATACACAGGGGGAGAGCCTCTTTCGATTGAAAGCAAGTTCTACTATGAGAGGACATGGGATGAGGGTGAAAGGGTATAGATTCAGTAGTGATATGCAGAAATATTTCTTTACGGAAAGAGTGGTGGATCCATGGAATATTCTCCCAGTGGAGGTGGTAGAGATGAGGACGGTATCTGAATTCAAAAAAGCATGGGACAAACACAGAGGATCTCTAAAGGAAAAAAGGGAGACTGTTGTAGTTGTTCATATAGAAGAAGGACAGACTAGATAGGCCATGTGGGTTTTTTCTGTCATCATTTTTCTATTTTTCTATGTTTCTAAGGACCTTTTATGGATCAAGAACGGATGCATGAATGGTTAAGGAGAGGTGAACTTAAACCGAAGGATGAAAGATTGATAGTTGCAGCCCAGGACAGCAGATCACAGATGAGATGGTTTACTGTGAGCATTGAAAAAACTGGCAAAACAGACATATGTTGATTCTGTAATAAAGAGCTGGAAACAGTGATGCACCTTATAGCGGCAGACTTTGTCACTATGCCCACAGGTGGCACCTCACAACATCAGAGCAGTGGACATTCCAGATTATCCAAAGAGATTATCAGCTTCATTTCAAAACCTTATCTCCCACCAGTTTCACAGGGGATTATCCCATGAAACCCCTTCAAAGCATTCTCTTAAAAGAAGAGGTGACCACCCTATTGTCCCAGGGTGCCATAGAACGAGTTCTTCCTCCTCAAGAAAAGATGGGCTTCTATTCTCCATATTTTCTCATTCCAAAGAAAACTAGAGGATTCAGACCCATCTTGAATCTCAGAGACCTAAATAGGTTCATGATCCGAGGAAAATTAAAAATGATTTCTCTAGGAACTCTTCTTCCATACCTATAGAGACACGATTGGCTATGTTCTCTAGACTTAAAAGAGGTGTACACACATTTACTGATCCATCCATTACACAGACGGTCTCTGAGCTTCATGTGCCAAGGATACCATTATCAATACTGCATTCTCCCCTTCGGTCTAGCCTCTGCCCCGAGAGTCTTCACAAAATGCATGGCAGTAGTCACTGCCTACCTATGCACCTTGGGGGTATTTGTCTTCCCTTACTTAGATGATTGGCTGATCAGGGGAGACTCCCCTCAGTAGGTAAGACTCTCCTTTCATCGTACCATCACGGTGCTCCAACACCTGGGATTTGTTATAAACTTCCCAAAGTCTCACCTTGCTCCAACTCAACAACTGGAATTCATTGATGCACTCTTAGACACTCAACAGGCCCAGGTTTTCCTCCCACAGGATCGCTGTGCCCACCTCAACAAGCTGACAAAAGGGGTACAACAGCAAAGCAGCACAAGCAAAGCCAGCTTCATCCCCTGGTGACATCTGCCACTGCTTAAACATTTGTGCTGCACGTCGGAGGGCAGAGGTTTACCTGCTCGTGAGATGCCTAGGAAGATTTACTGACAGCATTTTAGAACTTGTTGTGCTGTTTGGCCACATTTGAATTTCACCTTGACAACTGCAGCACAAGCAGGGACAGAGCGAACTCCATGCCTCGGTGACATCATCAGGGGTGCCGGTGCTTAAACACTTGTGCTGCACACTGGAGGCACAGTGCACCAGGGGTGGAGTGCCTCCTCCGTCACACCAATGAAGGAGCTCCTCGACGTGCTCCTTTGCGTGAAACAGAGTACGGTATATGGTACAACTATTGAGAGAAGTCATTGTTTGTAAGCTGTGGTTCTTCTTTGCTAATCATGTGTGTGTCTCACAGTATCACAGTAATTACGAGTCATGGCCGTTATGGCCCTTTATCTTATCGTCGTGGTCTTCCTAGATCAGAAAATTTTACATTATTGTTGTTTAGACTCAAAGTTAATGACAGACTCAACTAAATAGTCTTCTTATATGTTGTATTTAGTTAATGTGAGATCTGTGAGAAACAAATTTCTGTGCTGAACGATAAACTTGACCCTTTGAACTATCGGCTCATTCCTCATTGTCATGCCTAGCCAAGGTCTTGGAGAAGTTGGTGCTTTTACAATTACAGAATTACACAGATAAGCATAATTTGATGTCTGAATCGCAATCTGGGTTTCGTCCCAATCCTGGGACCGAAATGTTATTATTGACCCTTACTGAAAACTTTCTTGCTGGTTTTGATCAGAGTAATTCATATTTGTTTGTGCTGCTTGATAAATCTGCTGCCTTTGATACTGCGGACCATTCCTTATTGTTAACTAAGCTTCGAAAGATAGGGATATGTGGTAAAGTGCTTTCTTGGTTTTTATCTTTTTTACAGGATAGATTTATCCAAGTTTGGTCCTTGGGACAAATGTCATCATAGAAATGTATTGATGCAGGGGTTTCACAAGGCTCTGCACTTTCGGTCATATTGTTTAATCTCTATATTGCCCCAATTCAAACTGTGTTTGAGAATCTGAATGTCAGATATTGGGTGTATGCTGATGATGTACAGTTTATCGTACCTATTTCCTCATCATTGGAGAATTCCCTGAAATATGTGGAGAATTGTCTTACGTCTGTTAGATCATGGATGTTTTAAAACAAATTAAAACTAAATGCTAGGACTTCCGGTTTAGCCACGGAGGAGAGGAGACGTGCGTGAGTGAGCTCCTCGTCCCGCTCGGAAAATATCGGGTAGACGCAGTTCCCTGGGGGCTCGAGGAACATGCCGAAGGTGGTAAAGATTAAGCAGAGTAACCCGATCAAGGATTTATATGCGGCAAAAGCAGGAGGTGACAAAACGGCGGAGGCCAGGCCACGGGCTCTGCAGGCGCCAGCGTCCCCCAGTATGTCGGATGACCAGGGAGCGGAAGAGGGGGAGGACACTCGCCGGGTGGATTTAGCGGCCGTGCTGCAGGAGATTAGAGACTCCAAGGATGAAATCGTGCACAGAGTCTCGCAGAAATAGGAGGAGAAATTCACGGCTATTGGGCAAAGGTTTGAGGAGGTGGAGGCCCGGGTGAGCCAGACGGAGGATTCCCAGGCAGCACTACAACGCACGGTGGGCTCCCTACAGCAACAGCTTAGTTGGCTACATGCAAATGCGAAGGATATAGAAAATAGAGACCGCCGATCGAATTTGCGAATTTTTGGAGTGCCTGAAGGGGCTGAGGGAGAGGACACTATTGGATTTGTGACTGATATGCTGGCACAATGTTTCCCGGGCCCGCCGTCCGATCCCGCTTTTGAAATCGAGCGGGCTCACAGAGAATTGAGGCCTAGGCCCGGGGCATCGGGGCCCCCACGTGCTTTAATAGTAAAGCTCCTCCGGTTTCAGGACAGAGAGCACGTGATTCGGGCGGCCAGGAAATCGAGGTATGTGACCTATAAGGACTGGAAAATATATGTGTTCCCGGACCTGGCATCTGAAATGGTTAAGAGGAGGAAAGAGCTGGTGAAATGGAAAGAGTCCTTGGCAAAGCGGGGTGTGCAAGTCACGATCTGGTACCCAGCTAGGATCACGATGCTTGTGAACGGCACGCGGTGGTTTTTCAACTCTAAGGACGCGTGTGAGAACTTTTTGAAAGCTCAGGCGGGAAGTGTTCTGAAGGAGAAGGCCGCCCCTACAAGTCGGGACTCTCAGGAAGTGGATGGAGACATCGCAGCAATGACGCAGCTCTAAGAAGCCGCGGACTTTTTCTTCCCTGGAACTGGAGGGGGCTGCAGTGATGGTAGAGGAGACATGAACAAGAAGGGGGGAGGGGGGATCCACATGTTGATTATAAGCTTGCAGCTGGTGCGATGGACATGCTGGGTGGAGGAGGTGAGGGGAGGGACCTGGGGGAGAGGGGAGGGTGTGCTCTTTGTGGGGAGAGAATGAATGGGATGCTTCGGCGTGGGTGGGGGGGGATGTGTGTGGAATTGGTATGGCTTTTGGGGGTTGGCCACCAGGAGGGGAGGTAGGGGCCTGGAACTGTGTAATGGGGTATGGCTCCCCCTCAGCCCGGCGACCCTATGACAGGGGGAGTGAGATTGGGAGATGTGGGTGAGTGGTGGGGAGTTTGTGGCCGCAGGGGTGGGGGGGGCAGGGCGGGAGAGGGACAAGGGCGTACGAATGGCAGGGCTAAAGGGAGTCGGAAAGATAAAAAGTTGTGGCGTTAAAGGGGGAGGGGAGTTGGTTGCGGGTTATGATTATTGGTTTACTGTTGGGTGTGGTGTGTGTGTGTGCGAAGGATGTCCGAACTCCAGCTGGCAGGGCAGAAGAGTTTTGAGGGAGGATGAGAGTGATGTCCAGCTCTGGGGGGCTTAAAATTGCCTCCTATAATGTTCGGGGGGTTTAACAGCCCGATTAAGAGGAAACGGGTCCTTACACAATTGAACAGGTTAGGGGTAGACGTGGCCCTGTTACAGGAGACTCATTTAACAAAAGCAGAAAAAGAGAAATTGAAGCCCAGGGTTTTGATCAACTGTATGGCTCGCCGTACACCTCTAAGAAACGGGGGGTGGTTATACTTATACATAAATGGGTTCAGTTCATCCCATATGAGAGTGGAGACGATGGAGCAGGTAGAGCGGTGTGGGTGGTGGGGCGAGTGGATTTGCGGGAGGTATCATTCCTCAATGTCTATGCTCCTAACGGGTAAAAAGGTTCCTTTTTTGCTGACATTCTGAAAGGATTCGAGGGGAAGGCTAGAGGCGATTGGATCATTGGGGGGGATATGAATTGCGTGGTGGGGGAGAAGGATAGGTCTAATTTCAGCAAACGGCTGCATGGGAGAGAGGGTAGGGAGCTCAGGAAGTATTTGGTAGACTTTGCGCTGGTAGATATTTGGAGGTGGGAGAACCCGGGGGGGCGAGAATATACGTGCTACACTGCTAGGCAGGAAACTTATTCTAGGCTGGATCTTTTCCTAGGGAAGCAGGACCAATTAGGGGTGCTAACGAATGTAAAGATTCACCCACTTACCCTATCTGACCATGGGTTGATTATAGGGGAGTGGCAGGGTAAGGGGGGGAATTGGGGGTGGAGAGGGAATGTGTCCTTGTACCAATCTGAGGAAGGGCGGACAGCCCTTCGGAAGGCTTGGCGGGAATACCTGGCCTGGAATGATAACGGAGAGGTCTCGGATGCGACGATCTGGGACTGTGGGAAGGCATATTTGAGGGGGATTTTGATCCAGCTTGGGAGCCAGAGGAACAGGGAAAGAGCAGCGCTACGGGGTAGATGGATGCAGGAATTAGAAGAGTTACAGGTCGAACATAGCCATCATGGGACTAAGGCTCTGTGGCAGAAGCTTGAGTGTCTGAGGGCGAAGATTAATACTCTGGATCTGGAGGAGGTAGAGAGGATGATGAGGGCTTCTAAAAGGAGTTTTATGGAGGGGGGAACAAGGCAGGGCGTGGGCGTATGTTAGCGTGCCAATTGCAAAAGCGGAGGGAGAGCAGGATAGTGAAGGAGATTACGAATGATAAAGGCGAGAGGGCAGTAGCTAGCCATGATATTTGCAAGGCTTTCGAATTGTTCTATGAGGAGTTGTACAAGGGGCAGGAGGGGGTTACTCGGGAAGGGATAGAGGAGTATCTGACGGGGATTGAGATCCCGCGGGTGGGGGAGGACACTGCGCAATGGCTGGGGAGGCCCTTAACAGTAGCGGAAGTGATCGGGGGTATTAGGAAGTTGCCGAAAGGGAAAGCAGCTGGGGCGGATGGGTTCCAGGCGAAATTTTACCACATGATGAGAGGGGAGTTGGCTCCGTTTCTGGCAAAGCTTTTCTCAGGGTTGCTTCAGGGGTCTCCTCTGCCCGATTCAATGGCACAAGCCAATATTGTGGTTCTCCCGAAGGAAGGGAGGCCCCCGGACCGATGTGAGAACTACCGGCCAATTGCCCTGATAAATAGCGATGCTAAACTATATGCCAAATTTCTGGCTGGCAGACTGGAGGGGATTTTGCTGTACTTGATTCACCCGGATCAGACGGGATTTGTACAAGGTAGGCGGATAGCGGATAATGTTCGGAGAGCGGTCAGCCTTCTTCATCATGTTCGGACTCGAAAGATTCTAGCGCTTTGTGTGGCACTAGACATGGAAAAAGCGTTCAATAGGGTGGAGTGGGCGTTTTTGTTTCAGGTTATGGGGAGGATGGGCCTGGGAGAGGGCTTTATTCAAGGGGTGAAGGCCCTGTATCGGAAGCCCGAGGCGCAGATTTGGGTGAACGATCAATTCTCGGATAGTTTCCTCTTACAGAGAGGTACGAGGCAGGGCTGCCCTTTGTCGTCTCTTGTTTGCCATAGTGATTGAGGCCCTGGCTATTAGCGTTAGATCGGCACTTCATATTAGTCCTGTGACGGTGGGGAAGGCGGAGCACAAGATACTTCTCTATGCAGATGATACATTAATCTTTATGGCTAAGCCGGATGAGTCACTCCCGGTGTTGTTGAAGGAACTGGAGCAGTTTGGGGTAGTTTCGGGCTTTAAGGTTAATTTATCTAAAACGGAGGCGATGGCATTGGGAGGGCTGCATACAGGGGATCTCCCGACCTTTCCTTTTAAGTGGTCCCAGAGGTACATTAAATATCTAGGGGTGCGTATATCGGAGGATCCTTCGCAGTTGTTTGCTTTGAACTATCGGCCGTTGATAGGGAAAATTCACTCACTGTTGGAGGGATGGGCTTCCTTGCAGTTGAGTTGGCGGGGCCGGGTGGAGGTGCTTAAAATGACAGTGCTTCCGAAATTTTTGTTTCTTTTTTCGCAGTTGCCCTTGTGGCTCCCGGAGTGCTTGATCAGGCAGTGGGAAGCTAGGTTGTTGCGGTTTGTGTGGGGGGGGGGGGGGAAGAAGGCAAAGATCTGCAGGAGTGGACTGCTCTTGTCTAAGGAACAGGGGGGCATCCGGTACCCGTCATTGAAATGGTACCACCAGGCCTGTATCCTGCGGGCATGGCGGGATCATTATACGGAAAGCGGCCTGGTAGCATGGGTGGAGTTGGAACGCTGCGAGATGGGGGCCCTGTCCTTGGAGAAGTGGTTGGAGGAGGGAGGTGGGGGAGAGCAGCACGGCAGGGGCACCCCTTGTTAGAGGCTATGCTACAGCTTAGCCATCAGGGTAAGAAACGGGGGTGGTTTCCGACCCCCCTCTCGCCGTAGTCTAGGTTGGGGGATTTTCTCCCATTTGGTAATGCAGGGTGGGTACAGAAGGGGCGACAGTTGGCCACGGGGAGTCTGGAACGACTTAGGGAGTTTGTAGAGGATGGAGTGATATGGTCCCATCAGGACTTGGAGAATTGCATGCAGGAGAAAATTCCCTTTTATCAATATTTCCAACTACGATATCTTTTAGCGTCAGGGGAGGTTAAGTCCCAGATTACTCGGGAGAGTACGCCGATGGAAACGGTGTTGTACCAGGGCAGGGGGGATAAGGGAATAATTGCGAAGATTTATAGAGTGTTGCTGCAAGAAGAGGAGGACAGGGGGGAGCTCCCACACAGGCTAAGGTGGCATAAATGGCTGCAGGAGGAGTTGGAGGAGGCGGAGTGAGGTAGGATATATGCGAACATTCCCAGATGCACAGGGGTATCCTCCTGGAGGCAGACCCAACTGCAGCTAGTACATGGGGCTTATAGTACCCCTCGGCAGCTCTTCTTGGCCGGGGGGGCAACTTACGGATAAGTGTTGGAGAGGTTGTGGAGGAGTTGGGAGTTTCTTGCACATGTGGTGGGAATGCCCAGTTATTCAGGTGTTTTGGGGGTGGGTGCGGGAGGGTATAGGGGGGGAGGGAGGGGGCAAGGGGGTGCAGGAGAGGACCCCGGGCTGCCTGAGGGACTTACTTTTGGGGTCATCAGGGTTGGGAGGGGTAGGGAAATGGAGGAGGCTGCTGGAGGAGAAGTTGAAGTTGGCAGCGAGCGTGGCGATAGCATGTAAGTGGAAGAGTGTGAAGGGGCCGACGGGGGAAGATTGGGGTGGGAAAATTGCGGCGGTGGTGCATTTAGACCTCTTAACGTACAGGCTGCGGGGTAAAGAATGGATGTTTCATAAGATTTGGGACCCCTACCTAGAAGGGCGAACGGGACAGGTGGGAGGAATAGAGTGGGGTTGGCCAGGGGGCGGACATCGGGCGAGCAGTTAGCACACACAAGGTTTTGAAGTTATGCAGTTATGACAGTATTATGTGTGGTTTAATAATGTTTGTTCATTGGTGCAACGTGATGAACGGGGTAGGGGGTTACGGGTTGTAGGTAATATTATTGTCACCCTTATTAGTGTCCTTATTTCTGTACATTTTTTATTTTTGTACATTTTTCTGTGGAAGGTATTTTAGTACGGAAAGAGTGATGTTGGGTGACCGGAAAGTAATGAACGTAATATGTGTTGCATTGTTGGAGAATTGTCAGACCCTGTATGTCACAATGCTTAATAAAACATGGTTTAAAAAAAAAAAAAACTAAATGCTAAGAAGACAAATTATGTATTTGTCCTTAAATCTTTCAGCTTCTATGGGTTTAAATGTGCAATCTAGGTCTTCATCTCTTGTGATTAGTGATGTTGTGAGAGATATTGGGTATTTGGTTGGATATTCAACAGAATCTACATGATTACATTCAAAGGGTGGTTTAAGCTGCTTACTGTAAGTTATATCTTCTTTGGCAATTGAAGCCATATCTTTCATGTAGTAACTTCCCATTCTGTATTGCAAGTTTTAATACTTGTAATACGCCACTGGACCTTTGTAATAGTCTTTTTTTATGTCTCTCAAAAGCTACTGTGTCTCCTTTACAGTCAAGTCAAAATGTTGCCGTACGTCTTCTAACTATTTGCAAACGATTTGAGGATATTAGATCTCAATTGTTTGCTCTACATTGGTTGCCAGTTAAATTTCGAGTGTTATATAAGGTGATTATGATTACCTTTAAATGTTTGTACAAAATGTTAAATGTTTGTACAAAAACCTTTGCCCACTATGCACCAAAATGTTGGAATGACCTCCCTCCAGAAATCAGAGCGATCCGAGACCTTCTACAATTTCGTAAAGCAATAAAACACCACCTCTTCCTGCTCCATTTCTCTCAATCTGCTTCCCCGACTCTAAGAAAACATCCCCTTCCACTACCCGAGTCCCCCTTCACAACATAAAGCTCAAGCTCCAAGCACTCTCTCGCTAGCCTGAACCTTCTTTTCTTATTATGCCATATCTTTATGTATATAGTTTCTAGTATACTGCCTATGTCAATATGTAAATAGTTACCCATGTTCTCCAAGTTCTATTCCCTGTTATGATGTAAACTCTATCAGTCTTCACTGATCTGAGTATTCTTTGTTAATTGTAAACCGCACTGATAACAAATAGTGCGGTATATAAGAATTGTTAAATAAATAAAATAAATAAATAATGCCCTGTTCAATGTAATTTCAGTTTGTTCAATGTAAACCGCACTGATGCAGAATAGCGCGGTATATAAGAGAATGTAAATAAAATAAATAAATAAAATAAAATGGCTCTTATTAGTTTGTCATCTCTGCTTAAAATTTTAGGAGACGCATTTACTAGATGTTCCTTCTTTTAAATCAATTAATTTTCAGTCCATATGCAAGAGAATTTTCTCTATGACTGCTTTATCTATTTGGAAATCTTTGCCGATTGATTTGTGTGCTGAAGTAGAACTAATAACTTTTTGAAAAAAACTGAAATGTCATTTATTTAAACAAGCTTTTCCTGAATTTCTCCAATGGGCAAGTATTGTGTGTAGGCATTTATAACCTGTGTTGAGCCTCTGATAGCAATTGTGATATAACAGCCATTAAAAAACACTGATGTATTTTTAATTATAATGTTTGTATTTGTATTTGTCCTTTTTGTACATGATGGTTTATTGCGTATGCATTTTGTAACCTGCCTCGGCGATTGTACAGGATATAAATCCTTTTAAATTATGAAATTAAATAAATAAAGCAGAGTAATAGTTTGAGAGATGCTACTACTATTAGGAAACATGTCTTCCATGGTCCATGTCATCCCTTATGCTCGATTACACATGCAACAAGTGCAGTGGACTCTGTCTTTCCAATGGACACAAGCGAAGGGTTGATTCAGAGACAAGATCCACATCACCCCTCAATTGATCAAGTCCCTTCAGTGATGGTATCTCCCACAGAACCTACTCGTCGGGTCACCTTTCCAGATGCCTTCACCTTGATGTACTCTGACGATAGATGCTTCCAAACTGGGTTCGGGGGCACATCTAAATGACCTGACCACATAGGGACTGTGGACACAACAGGAATCTGCCCTGCAGATCAACCTGCTATAACTATGGGCACTGACAAATGCTCTTCCAGTTTTTCAACCCCAACTTTTGGGGCAACCTGTTCTAGTCAGGACAGACAACCAAGTTGCCATGTTCAATGTGAACAAATGGGGGAGCAGGGTCCTGTCCCCTCTGTGAGGAAGTGATTTGCCTGTGGTTCTTTGCCATCTCGCAACATATTCATCTCAGAGCAGTATACCTCCTAGGGCAAACTCAGTGTCCTTGCAGACAAACTAGGCCGTATCCTTCATCCACACGAATGGACCTTGCATTGGGAGATGGCTGCTCGGATCTTCCAGACCTGGGGAACCCCATTCATAGGTCTTTTTGCCACTCCACAAAACACACAGCTTCCACGCTTCTGCTCCAGGGCTCCATCACTGCACCGACAGGCTCCGGACACCTTCCTTCTCCATTGGGACAGAGACTGCTCTACGCATTCCCTCCCATCCCATTGATACCCAAAAATAAATTGCTGTATATATGTTCCAACTGTTAATACATTAAAACCATAGGCTATAATAGCTCTCCTTTGTGATATTACTGTTAAATATCTAAAGGTTCTATGTAAAACTGTTAATTTTCTGTTTTCTGTAAACCTCCTCGATTCCCAGATAAGACAGTATAAAAAAACAGATAAATAAATAAATAAATAGGGGGAATATCACCTCCTGAAATCGAGCCAATGGCCCACAACTCTTCCAGATTCTTTGGCTACATGTTTTTTGCCTCAGGGATCGCACTACTCACTCCTTCCATACCAGTCTGGTATCTGGGAGCTAGTGAGTCCCATATGTGAAAACTGCATTTCTGCTTGCTCCTGGAGATAACATAGTTGCTCACTTGTAACAGGTGATCTCCGGGAACAGCAGGAATCAGTCTTCACAACTCAACCTCTACCCCTAGGAGTTTTAGGGTTCTTTTTTCTTCTTCTTCTCAGCTACACATTCAACTGAGGAGAGGAGTTGGGAAAACAGGCACGCAGGTGCAGTGGAGTGCTCCCAAAGGCTTTCCTATTGGACGCTGGGGAGCGTTCCCATGCAAGCTCCATTGGTGATGTTCACCCATATGTGAGGACTAATTCCTCTGTTCCCAGAGATCACCTGCTTCAACTGAGTAACTATGCTTTCCCTCTGTACGTGGATAGTCCTTCCTTCTACCTAGGCGCTATTTAGTGCTGATGTCCATCATCAGGGGCAGAGATATGCCAGTTTTAGATCACACTTACACGTCTCTTCTAAATCTGGCATGGATTTTTGGACGTTTTCATTTTTACATTGCAGAAGGCACCTAAAAAGCCTTTCTAAAATATACCTTTATATGTATATCATGATAGATAAGAGCAAAAGGAGCATGATGAGGGAGTTCCAGCAATATCCACTATACGTATAAGCAATATGTATAGGGGCAATATTTGGCACCTATACATATAGGGGGGGCATTTTCAGAGGGATTAATGCCATTTGAAGACCTGCAAACTGTGTTAATCCTTCTGAGTGAGATATTCAGCAGCACAGTGGAGTGGAGGAGTGGCCTAGTGGTTGGGGCAAGGTACTTCAGGCCAGCAGGTCGGGGGTTCAAATCCCACTAGAGGACAGCAACCTTGGGCCGGAAGGACTGGGGTTTCTAGTCCCACAGGTGCTCCCTGTGGTCTTGGGCAAGCCACTTAACCCTCCATAGCCCATGTTCCCTGTAAAATAGTTATCTCCAAGTTATAATGCCCTGTTCAATGTAATTTCAGTTTGTTCAATGTAAACCATACTGATGCAGAATAGCGCGGTATATAAGAGAATGTAAATAAATAAACACACCCACAGAATGCCCTGAAACTAACCAGCAAGTGTCGGGGCTTTCCGAGTGTCTGGCAGTGATATTTAGTTGCTAACTCAGATATGGCCATAGCATTGAATATCTGGGTTAGGTACAGCGGCAGTGGCTAGCTGCTGCCACTGAATATCAAGCCTATTAAGTATAGAGGGAAGTTAGTCCCTTAAAACTGAACGAGGGCACAACAGACTCCCTGAAAGGAATTTAACTATATTGAAAGATGTCCGAGTTCAGGCAAAGGCCTGTTAGAAGACTCATGTTTTTAGAGTGGTTTTAAACCTTGAGTAACTTCTATACGGAGATCTGAGAGTAGGGCATTCCACCATAGAGTCACCAAATATGAGAATGATCTGCATGTTACCTTGTGAATAACATCTCTTGGCAAGGTTAGGCATAACAAACCATGATATAGAGACCTAATGGGGCAGACCGAATAATGTCAAGTAATGAGGTTGTCCTGTGTAATATGCCCAGTGCGTCAAAATGAGGATTTTAAAATGTATCGTGAATGCTATTGGTAGCCAATGCTGTTCAAAGAACAAAGGAGTAATGTGGTAAAATTTATTAACACTGTGCAACAGTCTAACTGCTGTATTTTGAGCCATTTGTAGCCTTACAGTAAAATCCCTCCTCCTACCAGAAGAGTACTGAAGTAGCCCATGTGATTAAAGATCAGAGTGTGGCTGAGACACTGTAGAACCTTTCTTTTAAGGATAAATCTGGTGGTTTGTATCTTCCATAAGAAAAGAAAGATGAATGAATAAGGGTAGAAACCTGCTTATCAAAAGTGAAATACAAATCTATTGTCACACCAAGTATGGTCACAACCTCTCTAAGTTGGACTGGGGAGCTTTGAATGTGTAGTGCCACTTTCATAATGGTTGTGCCATGTGGAAACCAGATTGCTTCTGATTTTTCAGTGTTCAACTTCAGTCTATAGGCAGCCAGCCATTTGGCAGCAACCTCTAGATAGAGAGCAATAGTTTGCAGATCAGGGTTAGATGAATGACACAGCTAAATGGAAACTGAATATCATCGGCCTAGGAGAATGTAACTACACCAAAACTCTGCAAAAGGCTGAAGAGGGGGGGCCAAGAAGGGGTTAAACGGAATCAATGACAAAATTGAACCCTGGGATACTGCACAAGAGACTGGCTAAAAATCTGCCCTCCAGGAAAGATTTAAATCAAAAGCGTACTATATCTGTCACGCCAAAGTTGAGAGCAATATTAGATCTATCAAATCAAAAGCTGAACTCACGTCCAATGAGACCATAATGTTATAGCCATAATCTGTATTACGTCGAATCCTATTTATCATAGCAGCTAGGGAGGCCTCCGTGCTATGGCCAGTTCTAAAGCCTGACTGGTGGGAATGTATGGTAGTCTTTTCTAAGAAATCTATGAGCTGTATGAAAATAACATTTTCAGCTATTTTAGAAATACTTGTTAAATTTGAAAGCGGCTGATAATTAGCTGGGATTAAAGGGTCTAGGTTGTCTTTTCTTAGAAGGGGATGCATGAATGCCATTTCCCATACCAGGGACATTTGTGTGATAAGAAGAATAAAAAAAGATGCAGGCAAAGCCTCCTTTATGTCTACCAGTTCTGTCCACATGCAAAGATGTATAGGAAGAAGGGCAGCATCAGGAACGATGAATGGCTTTTCCCTCATACAGCCATGTTTCTATTAAAAAGAATAATTAGAATCCTTTTTTTTGGATCAGATCATGTATTAAACTGATTTATTCTTACAGAACAATAATTGAGTAGGCCTACCTGGAGTACAGGGGGAGAAGTAATTCGTATTGACAGGTCTGATGCCAGACTTGAGAGGGGTATCAGGCATCGATCGGGTGATCACTCTGTCTTGTAGATGCCCGAGTTCTATAACCAGACTATAGAGTTGAGTCTGGTGGTCTTCTTCCTAACAACACTGGGGTTGGAAGAGGATTTCCTTAAAGTGGAGACTGAACCATGTAGCATATTTGTTGGAAGAGTGCAGGATAAATTAAGAAGCGAAATAAAGAGTGGACCTGTTCAATGAAGGTGCCCAACAGAGGTACCTGAAGAAGCACCCAAAGGAGCATGTTCTGCTCCTTCGGCACACGCTGGTAGCTACTGTGCACCACTATAGTGGCATTGATAGTCAGGGGCTTCTAAATGTAGCTTTCATTTCGTTACTCCAGTACAGTCCTGGCACTTTTGGATATTCATGTCCCACCAGCAGCTTGGAGGCTGAGCATGTCATGATTTTCATGACACCCCCATAGATAGACAGCTGGCTCCTCGTCCCAGCCTTCAGTTTCTCAGTCTCCAAGCAGCTGGAGAGATGTGAATCCCTTTGCTAGGACTCACTGAAGGAATGCTTAGATTTTTAACCTGGCAGAAAAAGCATTTAATTTTGGGTTGAGCTGTAGTGATCACTGATAGAGCACTCAGAGGCTAAGGACAGCTGTCAGTGGCTCAATTTACTGTATGTGAGTGCCAGTGGTATACTGTCGGCGCTCCCCCTTGTGGCCAGGCAGTTGCCTAGGTGTAAGGGGGTGCTTCAATCGTCCTTCTTAATAAAACTGGCTTCGCATGTAGTTGTGTCTTTACAGATTATAGCCGAGATTGAAGGTCACAGGAAAATTTCTTTAATTCGGAAAAATAAAGTTCTACATAACCAAATTAAATTCTTTGGTTAGGAATTCAGTTGCTACAAACAAAACTCAGGATGCTTCTCCATTCACATAAACATAAGCCTTGATACACAGTCCCTGGCTTGGCTTTGTTTCTGCGGCTTAGTTTAAACACGTCTCCAAAATCAATCCTTTACAAACAGAAATCTGTTCCCAGGTCTCCAGGATGCAGCACAGCACTTAACTGTTTTTCCACAGGTTTAGCAGCACTTTAACTTCCTGGTCCACCAACAGTGTAAAACTTATGACATTTCTTTCAAAAGGTGCTTGCACACTTTTAGCTTTCACAGGCATCTATTAACTCTTGAAGCTTAACAAACCAGCTCTCATTAATTGCCTAGCTAAAAGTCATGAGCTTCAGCAGAGAATGTTCTCTATTTAAAACTTCTGGGTTTTCCCAATTACTTTAAAACCCCTCAGTTTCTTACTTCTGACTGACACAGAAAGAACATTCTATTTCCATATCAGAGACATCATTCTCTTTACAACTGTCTCCTATTTCCATTTCCTCTTCACTGGATTCTCCTAGTGACTTGCTATCCACAGCGTCTGCATGGGAAGGCTTCAACTGTTGCAACACTTTTATCAGCTGTTCCCATAGAGATCCCTCGCTACATGAGGTTGTGGGGGAAGGGCATGAAAGAGCCTTCTTATTCAGTAGCTTTTTAAGAGCTTGTAATGGGCTCACCTTGCTAGCAGTAGTGTGTCTCCTTTCAGACCCTGCCACAGATGTACCTTTGCTCTCTGGTCCTCCCAGGAATATTCCTCTCTTCTGCTCCCCAACAGTACCTTGTTTAAAACAGGCTCTCCAAGGCTCCACATTAGCTGCAGACTTCCTGTCAGCTGAACTGCGTTCTAGGCTTGAGCTGTCTCTGTACTGTTTGCAGGAGGAATCCCCTTTAAGGCTTTCAGTCAGGTCTCTGCCCCTCAGCCTTGTCCTTCGAGGCTCCTTACTCTTTGTATGGCCAGTCCACCAGCTTCTAGAGAATATCTCTTCCTCAGAAGATTCTTCCCCAGGGCTTGCCTCTGACCTTTTCTCAAGCTTTCTTTCAGACCTCCTCCTTCCACTGTGATGGAGATTCTCTTCTCCAGTTCCACGCTGCTTCTTTTCTCTGCCACATCCACATCCACATCCACTCTCAGACACGCACTCTCCTCTCTTCTTCTGACTGAAACTTCCCTGCTTAAATGTTTGGGGCTGTCCTATAGCTCTTGACTCCGCCCCCAAACCTCTCCCATCACCTCCCTCGGTTTCCATGGGAACTGGGTGTGTCTCTGGCTCTACACTTCTGTGCAGGGAGTTTTTTGCTTTGTTTAGAGTTTTAATCCCTACTGTGCCTGCAGTTCTTTTGGGCTCAGGAAAAAAAGACTGTTTTTCCTCCTTTTCCTTCCACTCTAAACCTGCTTCGCCACCACAATACGTAAATGGAAGGAGCAGGCACGGCGGTGATCCTCCAGTTCCAGAGGACTCCTCTGTGGAGGAGTTCTTCTGTTGAGCTACTGGGTACAGCAGATTGATGGGCTAGTGGCAAAGAAGAGAGCCGGGCCTTAATCTCAGAAGAAACAGCTCACCGAAAGGCGCATGTGTGATGACTCCAGAGCTGCAGTTTGAGATGGTAAGGAGTCGTCACAGCATGAGAGAGCAGTGTTCCCCTCTACTTGACACTGAGGCTGTGAGGTTGGCTGAGTATTGTGGCAGATGTCCAGATACCTGGGAAGACCGTTCAAGTCAGGCTGCCAGTGAAAGTAAGTGCATGGCAATTTCAGGCTGACCAGGGGAGCCGCGTTGTTCGGTGGCAATCTTAGGAGAGCGCAGGAATTGCAGCTTGCAGAGCTGTGGGAAGGAACAAGACAGAAGGCTTGCTGGGGGAGCCGGTAGTGGTCCTGTTAAAAGATTAGTTGTTTTAGGGGACAGGACTTCGGAAGTGCCGGTGGGAAAAAACAAAGGCAAGCGGTCAGAAAGAGAGACACCATACCTGCAAAGCAGACTTGCCTAGCTTGTGGGTCTCACAGAGGTGCAGTCTCCACAGCTAGGTTCTGCCAAGGCTGTGAGACTTAATCCAGGTTGGTGGAGGCTGGCATGCAGGAGGACAGACTAGAGAAATCCCCAAGGGACGCAGAAGAACCTGAAGCCTTGGGGTTCTCCACAGAGGCACTAGCCATGGCAGGAACATCTGTTACTGTGGAGGGAGAGGTCCCCCCACTGCGAAAGGCTCTAAGGGAAGGGTAAGAAGGACCTGAAGGGGGGGGTGGATCCGCCAAGGTGGCTACAGGAGAGAATTCTCAGGGGGCATTCTCAGCAGAATTTTTGCTATTGTTGCACAAGGGAACGAGTCTGATCTCTGGAGGCTAGAGTAGCAGACTTGGAAGACATAAGGAAGTCAGAGAGATACATAGATGAGACCTACAGGGATATAGTCCTGAAATCTCACCTCCAGTCTGGCAGCATCCCTTTTGCCGTGGAAGAGAGAGGTCATGTGACAGGAGAACATCACCCTGGTGTTGCAGGAAGTGATCCTATAGCTAGGACCTGTCCTCCAGGTGATGTAAAACCCTCTCGCTCCGAGGAAGTTTCTCCAGGGCCATGTGCCTATGAGGGAAGGGTTAGGACAGCTGTTATAGTTGGTGATTCAATCATCAGGCATGTAGATAGCTGGGTGGCTGGTGGACGTGAGGATCACTTGGTAACATGTCTGCCTGGTGCGAAGGTAGCAGACCTCACGCGCCACCTAGACAAGGTCTTAGATAGTGCTGGGGAGGAGTCTGCTGTCTTGGTACATGTCAGTACCAGTGACATAGGAAAATGTGGTAGGGAGGTTCTGGAGGCTACATTTAGGCTTTTAGGTAGGAAGTTAAAATCCAGAACTTCCAGGGTAGCATTCTCTAAAATGCTTCCCATTCCACATGCAGGACGCAAAAGGCAGGCAGAGCTCCAGAGTCTCAATGCGTGGATGAGACAATAGTGCAAGGATGTGAGGGTTTTGGATTTGTTAGGAACTGGGGAACATTCTGGGGAAAGGAGGGGCTCTTCCGAAGGGATGGGCTTCACCTTAACTGGAGTGGAACCAGGCTGCTGGCATTAACCTTTAAAAAGGAGAGAGAGCAACTTTTAAACTAGATAATAGGGGAAAGCAGACAGTTGCCCAAGAGCACATGGTTCAAAACAATGTATCCTTGAAGGATACTACCAAAAAAATGAAGTTAGGGCACATCAGCAGAGAGGTTCCAATAAAGGCAAAGGTAACCCAAATGTCCTTGAGTACAGAGCAGACAGAGTTTAAAGATTCCAAATTACCCCTGCCTACCAATAACCAGATTAATATGAATAAAATACAGTCTCTAAAATGCTTGTATGCAAATGCTAGAAGTCTAAAAAATAAAATGGAGAGTTAGAATATATAGCACTAAATGAGAAGTCAGATATGATTGGTATCTCAGAGACATGGTGGAAGGAGGACAACCAGTGGGACACTGTGATACCTGGGTACAAACTATATCGTAATGATAGAGCTGATCATGCACTCTATGTCAGAAAGGGCATTGAGTCACAAAGAATTAAAGTTCTACAGGAAACAAAATTCACTGTAGAATCTCTATGGATTGAAATTCCATGTAAAAAGGGGAAGGCGATGGCAGTAGGAGTGTACTATCGACTGCCTGGCCAGATTGAACAAATGGATGATGAAATGCTCAAAAAAATCAGGGAAGCTGACAAAAGTTACAGAACAGTAATAATAATGGGTGATTTCAATTACCACGGTATCGACTGGGTCAGTGTCACAGCAGGACATGCTAGGGAGATAAAGTGTCTAGATGAAATAAATGACTGCTTCTTGGAGCAGCTGGTTCATGAACCGACCAGAGGGGAAGCCATTTTGGACTTAGTCCTTAGTGGAACACTAGATCTGGTGCAAGAGATAAGGGTATTGGGGCCCCTTGGCAATAGTGATCATAGCATGATCGCGTTTGATTTAATTAATGGAGGAGGAATGGTAAGGAAATCCACATTACTACCTTTTAACTTTCGAAAGGGAGACTATGATAAAATGAGGAAAATAGTTAGCTAAAAACTAAAAGGAGCAGTTGCAAAGGTTAAAGACTTACATCAAGCTTGGGTGTTGTTTTAAACCATGCTGGCAGTTTTTTGGACTTCCACTTTTCTTAAAACATGGAATACAGCTGGTCTGGGCTTCCAAGATAGTATTTTTAAAGTGAGGTCAGAGAGGCAACAGCCAAAAAAGTATCTTCAGGAAATGGAAAAAAGAGCCAAATGATGAAAACTGGAAACAGCACAAGCACTGGCAAGTTAAATGCAAGGCATTGATAAAGCAGGCAAAGAGAGAATTTGAGAAGAAACTTGCTGTGGAAGCAAAAATGCATAATAAAGACTTTTTCAAGTACATTCGTAGCAAAAAACCTGTGAGAGAGTCAGTTGGACCATTAGATGATAGAGGGGTAAAAGGGGCAGTAAGAGAGGGGACAAGGCTATAGCAGAGAGACTGAATGAATTCTTTGCTTTGGTCTTTACTAAGGAAGATGTAGGGATGTTACCCATGACTGAAGTGGTATTTAAAGGTGATGCTGCAGAAGAATTGAAAGAAATATTGCTACACCGAGAAGATGTATTACAACTATTTGATAAACTGAAGAGTAGCAAATCACCTGGACCGGATGGTATTCATCCAAGGGTGTTGAAAGAACTGAAATATGAGATTGCAGACCTGCTATTAGTAATCTTTGAACTATCATTAAAATCATCTGTAATACCTGAAAATTGGAGGATTGCCAATGTAACGCCAATTTTTAAAACGGGTTCCAGGGGTGATCCAGGAAACTACAGACCAGTGAGCCTGACATCAGTACTGGGAAAAATGGTAGAAACCATCATAAAGGACAAAATTACTGAACATGTATATAGTCATGGCTTAATGGGGAGACAGCCAACATGGCTTTAGACAAGGAAGATCTTGTCTTACTAATCTGTTATGTTTTTTTGAAGGTGTGAATAAACAGGTAGACAAAGGTGAGTCAGTTGATATAGTGTATCTGGACTTTCAGAAAGTCTTTGGCAAGGTCCCTCATCAGAGACTTTTGACAAAACTAAAAAGTAATGGGATAGGAGGTGATATACTATTGTGGATCAGGAACTGGTTGCAAGATAGAAAGCAGAGGGTAGGGCTAAATGTTGAATTTTCCCAATGGAAAAAGGTGAATAGTGGAGTACCCCAGTGATCTGTGCTGGGTCCGCTGCTTTTTAACATTCATAAATGACCTGGAAAAGGGAATAACGAGTGAGGTTATCAAATTTGCAGATGACACAAAACTATTTAAAGTTGTTAAAGCCCAAGAGGATTGTGGAAAATTGCAAGAGGATCTTGATAAATTGGAAAACTGGGCATCCAAATGGCAGATGAAATTTAAGGTGGACAAGTGCAAAGTTATGCACCTAGGAAAGAACAACCCAAACTATGG
Source organism: Ichthyophis bannanicus (assembly GCA_033557465.1). NCBI lineage: Eukaryota > Metazoa > Chordata > Amphibia > Gymnophiona > Ichthyophiidae > Ichthyophis > Ichthyophis bannanicus. The sequence continues at coordinate 177,009,546 of CM066044.1, forward strand.
TTACACGATGCAAGGTTCCACATTGGGAACCACCACCCAGGAAAAATATTTAGGCATCATCGTGGATAACATGTTAAAACCCTCCACCTAGTGTGCAGCGGCGGCTAAGAGAGCAAATACAATGCTAGGTATCATAAGGAAAGGAATGGAAAATAAAACAAAGGATATTATAATGCCTCTATATCATTCCATGGTGAGACCGCACCTTGAATATTGTGTGCAATTCTGGTCGCCGTATCTTTAAAAAGATATAGCGTTATTAGAAAAGGTACAGAGAAGAGCCACCAAAATGGTAAAGGGGATGGAAGGATACTCCTATGAAGAGAGGCTAAAAAGGTTAGGGCTCTTCCACCTGGAAAAGAGATGGCTGGGGGAGATATGATAGAGGTCTCTAAATTAATGAATGGAGTGGAACGCGTAAATGTAGATCGATTGTTTACGTCATCAGTATATAAAAAGACTAGGGTACATGCAATGAAGCTACAGGGTAACTATTTAAGACTAATAAGAGAAAATATTTTTTCACTCAACGTGTAATAAAACGCTGGAATTTGTTACCGGAGGATGTAGTAAAAGCTGTTAGTGTAGCTGGGTTTAAAAAAGGTTTGGACAAGTTCCTGGAGGAAAGGTCCATAAACCGTTATTAAAAGGGACACGGGATATCACTGTTTGACCCAATACAAGCATTGAGGAATCTGTGTCTTTTGGGGAAACTGCTAGGTACTTATGACCTAGATTGGCCACTGTTGGAAACAGGATACAGGGCTTGATGGACCTTGGTCTGACCCAGTATGGCATATCTTATATTCTTATGTTCTTAAGGCATTTTGCCTGAAAAAGCAATGAGGGTGTGGTGTGTGAAGGGGAGTTTTTGACTTCACTTGATCTCACAGAGGCTTATCTCCACATTCCGGTGTGAACAGAGCACCAGCAGTTTCTCAGGTTCGCGATGCTGATGGGGCATTTTCGGTTTCAGGCATTGCCATTTGGGCTGGCAACCGCACCTCAGACCTTCACCAAGGTGTAATGGTGGTGGTGGCAGTAGCAGTGCTGTGACAGGAAGGAATTCTGGTCCACCCTTACCGCGACTATTGGCTCATCAGGGCAAAGTTTTGTGAGGAGAGTGAGCGGGTGAAGCAATGGGTCGTGGGGTTCCTCCAGAGTCTCAGATGGATGGTCAGTTTCATCAAGAGTCACATCACGCCAATGCAGGACTTGGAATACCTTGGCGCTCGGTTTCAGATGAATGTGGGGCGAGTGTCACTGCCAGTAGTGAGAGTACGCAAGTTGCAAATACAGATCCAACAGTTCCTGCGGATGCTTAGGCTAACAGCGTGGAATTATTTGCAAGTGTTGGGTTCAATGGTGGCTTCAGTCGAGATGGTCCCCTGGGCATGGGCACACATGAGGCCTTTACAATGAGCATTGTTACGTATGTGGTCCATGCAGGTCTGTTCCCTATCGAAGGAACTGGCTTGCATGATTGAAGCGTGACAGAGGCTTCGTTGGTGGCTATGGACTGACACGCTCCTGAAAGGCATGCTATTAGAGGCACTTCAGTGGGTATAGCTTATAACAGATGCCAGTCTTCTCAGCTGGGGAGCGCATTGCAAGGCCCAGTTTTTGCAGAGGATATGGTCGCATTAGGAGATGCAGTGGTTTATAAATCGTCTGGAATTGAGAGCAGTCTTCTTAGCCCTGCAAGAATTTCATGCCTTAGTACAGGGGAAGGCGGTGAGAGTCTTCTCGGACAACGGCACAACAGTGGCATGCATCAGCCAACATGGAGGTACAAGCAGTGCACCACTGGAAGCGGAGGCCAGGCCGTTGCTGGAATGGGTGGAGAGCAATCTGATGGCTCTGTTGGCGGTTCACATGGCCGGATGGGAGAATGTGGAAGCAAATTGTCAGCAGAGTGCAGATCGATCCAGCGGAGTGGATGCTCAGTCAGGATGTGTTCATACAGTTGGTTCACCGTTGGGGTCAGCTGATCATGGGCCTCATGGCAACATACAATTTGGCCAAGGCCAAGGTGGCACAGTTTTACAGTAGAAGGAGAGCGCGCATATCAGAAGGACTTGACGAGCTGGTCCAACAGTGGCCCACAGAAGGACTTTTTTACATCTTTCCCCCCTGGCCGCTTATCCACTGCGTGGTACAGAGGATAGAGGCACATCTAGGACCGGTGGTCCTGATCACCCCCGATTGGCCGCAGCAGCCATGGAATATGGATTTGGTGCAGATAACGAAAGACAGGCCATGGCAGCTCCCAGTGCGAATAAATCTACTGGTGCATGGGCCCATCCGAATGCCACAGTTGGATCGGTTATCGCTTATGACATGGCTCTTGAGAGAGCACGTTTGAGAAAGAGATTATGTGCCAGTGGTGATAACAACCTTGCTCAAGGCATGCAGGTGGTCAACCTCGCTGGTGTATATTCGTGTGTAGAGAGTAATTGAACATTTGTGTGAGGAACATGGTTGTTCAGCTATGCGGTGCTTTGTGTCAGAGGTTCTGGCTTTCCTTCAGGCCAACTTGGACAAGGGCCTTGCCTGCAGTTCTGTAAAGGTTGTCACGTGCACCACCTTGGCAGTGTAATAGACCAAGGTAGGTTGGACACAAAAATATATAAGGTTGAGTTTGGCACGTGTTTCACAGGGCCCAGGGACTTTTAGCCCTGGTAGCTTCCTTGTTACCAAATCTCAAAGAACACAAAGGTCAGAGTGGAGGGAAAACAAAGGCATTTATTTCCCCTTCTTGCAAAGGTTCAAATGGTTGGGCAATAACATCAACACAAGTGTCCTTACTTCAGGTTAGAAGAAAAAGTAAAACATGAGTTTAAAGCAAAACTGTTATCTTCACAGGAGTGGTATACAAAAACAAACATTTTCTATTCCACGAGTTATAGCTTATACACTAGGCAAGGACTCCAGGCTTCCTGTCATGCAGTAATTACAGTCCATTTCTGTATCTGAAAGCTCTTTAGCAAATTCCACTTGCAGCGGTTCCAATTCGGAAGCTTCTGAAACTGAGTCAGTGGTTTCTGGCAAATTGTAGTCAGGCTTCTTATATAACTTTTGTATGACCTCCCAATGCTCAGGGTTAAGCATAGGGCGTCGGTCCTGTGCTCTCCTATACTGAGAACACTCCTCCTTCTGCAAGGGTTTTACATTAGCTTCATGCAAACCTTTCTCATTAAAAAGTCTCTTATTTGGTAAACGTTTCTTGTACCTTGTATCATAGGCAGTTTTATATGGACAGTATTCCTCTGCTCCCTGTCCTCCCCATATACCAGCACTCTGAAACCTGCTTCCAGTAAAATATGGGTTACCTTTTATCTTTGGCTTTTCTACTCCAGGTGAGGGTTGAGGCCTGCCTCGGCTGGGATTCTGACTTGCCTGAGCAATAGGCCTTAGGTTCTCCAGCCGTCCTTCCGTTGGCTTTATACCGCAGTCACAGCAATGCCTTCGCCTCTCTGGACGAAGAGCACTCACTCTTGATGGAGCTGTCTCTCCTTCTCCACGGTTGCTCCTCTCTTCATGCCACAGCGGCTGCTACTGCTTTCTGCCAAACTCCTGTCCAGGGGCTATTGCTTCAGCCCTTCCTTCTCCAGAACTGGCCTTCTTCCTGCACCTCTCTTCCTTGAAGAGCACACCTTCTCCTTATCTCTAAGGAGAACCCGTTCTGCTGGTCCTGCCTCTTTGGGTCCTGCCGCTCCTGCTGGTCCTGCCTCCGCTGCTCTCCAGTCTTCCAGACTCTCTTTAAGAGGTACTCCTCTCTTCCTTGATTGGAGGCTGGCTGGCATTACCTCATGACCTATGGGGCGTGGTTCCTCAGTCTCTTGGAGGTCCCTCTTGCTCCCTCTATCTGGTTCCTCGAAATATTGCAGCTTGTGCCTGACTTTTTCTGTGTTTAAAACATTTTCTTCTGTTCCCAGAGGGTCTGCTGCGTGACAAGGTGCAGGTGGTGACTCTTTCCTGCTTTCAAAGCAGAATTAGGGGGGTACCACTGGCTTCTCATCCGGATATAATTCGGTTTCTCAAGGCAGTAAAGCAGGTGCGTCCGCCGATACGCTTGGTAGTACCGCCTTGGGATCTTAACTTAGTGTTGTCAGTTTTGATAGAACAGCCCTTTGAGCCTTTGAGTGAATGCACTCTGAAGGATTAGACATTGAAGGTGATGTTCTTGGTAGCCATGTGTTTGGCCAGGAGGATTTCGGAGATCCAGGTGTTGTCTTATAGGGAGCCATATCTGGTGATATCGAGGAATAAAGTGGTCCTAAGACCTGCTCCCTCGTTCTTGCTGAAGGTATTATTAGTTTTCCGCCTGAATCAGTAAGTGTGCCTTCTGTTTTTTTAGGAGACGGATGAGGAAGCAGTGGATCCACTTCTCCGATGCTTAGATGTGTGTTGCACATTACAGAGATATGTGAAGAGCATGGAGTCCTTCCATAAGTCTGAATGTGTTGTTTGGAGTGCCATGGAAGGGAGACGTGGCATCCAAGCATCTATATCCCGATGGGTCAGGGAGACCATCTCCTCAGCTTACTTTTTGAGATGAAGGCAGATTCCCGTGGGATTGCGAGGCCATTTGTCCCAGGCCCATGCAGCATCATGGGCGGAGTTTAGTCTGGACATCTGTAGAGTGGTGACCTGGTCCTCCTTGACTTCCTTTGTGAGGCATTATCGTTTGAATGTGCAGGCTTTACAGGAGGCTCATTTTGGTTCTGCAGTGTTGCAAGCCGGGTTGGCAGGACCCTCCCAGGGGTAGTATACTATGGTACATCCCAAAGGTGCCAGGACTGGACTGAAGGAACGAAATGGAAAAAGAAATTAGACCTTACCTGCTAATTGATGTTCCTTGAGTTATTCCAGTCCTGTCCTAAATCCCTCCCTGTATACTAGTAACTCATATCTGAGGCTGACTGTTAGTGCGTGGCTCCCCGGTTGCAAGAAGTCGACCTTGTTCACAAATGACCAGGGGAAGAATGACACACGGATGTTACAAAAAGAAAGAAAAAAAGAGGAAGTTAAGGATGGCAGCAGAATCAGGAACAGTGAGCATTGGTCTCTGGGACCCTCTTTTCCATCCGTGACAGGTAAGCGGGAGGTTTTTCCCTTTCTCCTCAGGGGAGAGAGGACCTTTTTGTTAATTGGAATAGTTTAATTACTGGTTACACTAATGGTTTTCATAGTTGTTTCCATGAGTCTACTTTGTCAATAGGATACTGAAGGCTGGGAGGAGGAGCCAGCTGTCTATCTATGGGCGTGTCATGAAAATCATGACATGCTCAATCTCCAAGCTGCTGGTGGGTATAAATACCCAAAGGTGCTGGGACTGGATTGGAGTAACCAAAGGAGCATCAATTAGCAGGTAAGGTCTAATTCCTTCTTATATGTAGAAGCCCCAATATTCGGCACTTCTGCTTATAACTATACATAAGTTATACTTGTATATTCAGTGGCACAAGCTATGTGTATGGTACCGCTGAATTTGAAATATCTAAATTAGACATTTTAAATTATTCTCTAGACAATTTTCTGAATATTGACCTAATATATGTTTGTTCCATCTTAAAGTCTTATACCTTTATTGTTTTCGTCTCCTCTCAGTCTGTACGTGATTTGGAAAAGTGGTGTGTGGCAATGTGCAATGTCCATGGAAATAATAGTGGTGTCAATAAGTGTGCAGGCAATATATTTTGGCATTAAGGTAATATGAAACCTATAAAACTTAAACTGTAGTGAGGATTAGATGAGACTCCACTTCTGTGTGATCCCAGCTACCTAAGCACTTTCTGTGTCCCCTATTTAATTTTTCTTTTATCTGCACCAGGACTGTTACGTGAAATTGAAGGTAATGATATCCAGATGGACATGGCCTTCCTGGAAGCTGGAAAGCATCATCCAGCTCGGATAGCTAAGGAAATGTATGCTGCACTAGTAGCAGATATGGAGAGCCATAAAGAAGAGATAGAAGAAGATATAGAGATACTTGATAAAGGTATGGAACTAGCCCCAGAACGAGGAACTGTGATAAAAGTGGAGGCTGTTGGAAAGACCAGGCACTCCTTTTAATTATGTGATAGTTTTGTATCTGATCAGGAAAGACCTCCATTGTGCACTTGCTTGAGCCAACTCTTATAATTTACTATTCTTCAAAGTTTACTTCACAGTCTCTTTAATCAAAACTGAGAATGGAATTTGGCTTTATACTATAAATAGGGTTTCTGTTTTTAAGTATTTATTATTTGGAAATTTAGAGGATTATTTTTGAGGCAATTAGGTGGTGCTTTCCCAGGGTTGGAAAAATAGGAGTTTATCAGTGTATTCATGGCATGCAAAATAAAATTTTAGGGCCTGATTTTCAATTAGGCAGGCTATGCTGTGCACCACAGCGGCGCACAGCATAGCCTGCCCACTGACCCCCTTAACCCAGATTTTCACTTCCACGGCAGCAGAAGTGAAAATCCGGATTTGTCTGGATGCGCCGGCAGCTGCTGAGGCTAAACTGGGACTGCAGCAGGAGGGGAGTGGCCATGGCAAAAGCAGAAGGCAGGGATGCAACAGAGAAGTAATGCCACACTAGGCACATTGGTCACACGGTATTAACAACTTGCGTATGTATGCCGTGAAGACACATGCTACCTGCACCCCACATTTGTGTGCTAATATCTGTTCCATCCCCCTAGATAGAAATACATCATTGAAGCCACATAACCATGCTGTGTGGAGGGTGGGAGCACATATCCCCATGGCCCAGAAACACAGAGGTGCCAACCTGTCAAAATGTGACGATACCGCCCACCAAACTCCAGCAGAGAGAACAGACAACAGTGCGTGGTCCCCAACCCCGTCAATAGAGCACAGTGCAAGTGGCCAGTGAAGGATAGAGAAGGCTCACTAGGGAATATGTACACACTACTACACAGCACAGAGATATAGGCCAAACTTCAAAGGGGCAGGGCATGCGAATCAGGGAAGCAAACCCATAGACAGTAACTGAGGTGCAGCGACGTCTGTGGAAATTAGGGCCCAAATGCTGCATCTGCATGTGCAGGGGGGTCCATCTTAGTGACCACAAGGTTATAGCAATGCCCAGCATGGGGACTGTGGAGCATGTGACCCTCTCACCCCGAATGCTTGACAACCTAGGCTTCCATGGATAGGTGGCAAAGTGTGGTGGAGGGAGACTTTCCCTGTTGTTCCTCTCATACATCTGGCACTGAGCTCCTGTTAGGAAAAAGTGTGGACTTTCATGTGAATAAAGTAGAAGCACCATTTGGTCAGATGAAAATGTGGAACACCCCCCCCCCCCCCCACAATCTGCACCTCCAGTTAGTAAGAAGATCACATCCATATATAGAGTGCTGCACCACTTGATGATCATCAAATCTGCTCTCAAAGGAGCCAAGAGCTCCAAGTCACATTCCTTGGCACCCCTAGGGAAGGGAGGCTTGGACTCTGGATTCTTTTGGAAGAAAGATGTTTCAGAACATAGGAACACAGAAATATGACGACAGAAAAAGACCACATGGCCTATCTAGTCTGTCCTCCCATATCAACAGCTACAACAGTCCCCTTTTTACCTTCAGAGATCCTCTGTGTTGGTCCCATGCTTTTTTTAATTCAGTTACTGTCCTCATCTCTACCACCTCCACTGGGAGACTATTCCACGGATCCACTACTCTTTCCGTAAAGAAATATTTCCACATATCACTCCTCAATCTATCTCCCTTCACCCTCATCCCATGTCCCCTCGTAGCAGAACTTGCTTTCAATTGAAAGAGGCTCTCTCCCTGAACATTTATGCCACGGAGGTATTTAAACATCTCAATCATATCACCTCTATCCCGCCTTTCCTCTAAGGTGTACATATTAAGATCCGTAAGTCTGTCCTCATATGCTTTAGTTTAAATCATTTTTATTATTATTATTATTGATACTGAACATGTAGTAGACAATCAAATACAATATACATATTCCATAACTCTATACAACTTTGTGCTTTCTCCCCTACATCCTTCTTTACACCCATCAATGCAGAGATTAACAAGCAACAATAATTCAACAACATAATCACCACACAAAACTTTCCAGAATCTCTTTCTACTAATGTTATCTTCTTTTACATCCTCCCACTGCAGGTCTGTGTTATCCCCTGCCCCTTCCTTCCCCCCAACCCTCCCTATTCCATATGTCCCCACCAAAGCTCCTTTCCCCTTATCCTACCAGACCTACCCTCCTCTCACTGTTCCTCACTCCCCCACCCGTGCTCCGCCGACCCTCTTCTACTGAGAGCCCCTTAACTCTTAGGTTACGCTTACACTTAAATAGTACTGAAATTATACCTAAGCTAGGCGAGAGTCTCGGACTTTAAACTGCTCCCATACTTGTGCAAACCATTCCTGTTTCTTTTCTCCTATCAATTGGGCTGCTTTCCCCTCCATAATCTTTAGTTCTGACATTGTGCATATCCACTCCTGAATCTCTGGGGGGGTCACCGATAACCGTTTTCTCAGTATATAAAGCTTCGCCAATATAAACGCCCTCTGACAGAACTGCTAGAATGGCTTCCTGAAAACACTTTTCCCATTCCCCAATATTCCAAACAGGCACCACTCTGGTGATAGGACACGGTATTGCTGGCTCTGTCCACTAACCTCTTTCCAAACTTCCCCCCAGAATCTTTGTATCTTTGCACACGACCAGAATTTATGTGCAGATGTTCCTGATTCTACCCCACAAAGCTTACACACATCTGTCAAGGTTATGCCCGATCGAGCCGCCCACACATTATGAACATATGCCCACCATAAGAACCTGTACTGTATTTCCTGTAATTTGACCGACTCAGATAGATCTTTTATTACTATAAAAGCCTGTTGCAATATCTCCACTGTGATGTGAACCATCCCATCCTGCTGCCAACGCGCCGCTAGGCTCTGCAGCGGTCCTAAATCACTATCTGGACAGATCTCCTCCCTCAGTTGTGCCACTGTTATTTTGCCTTCTAGTGCGATCAGCAAGTCTAGCATCCCCCCTACTTTAAATACTGTACCATAGGTCAATTGTAGCTGCCGAACATAGTGCCTGACCTGCAAGTAAAAATAAAATTGTCTTGGTTCCAGGTTATATCTCCGCTGCAACTCTAAGAAGGAGTCCATTTCTGCTTCTCCTGCCATCCGCAGATGCCCCACGCACACAACTCCCCGCTTTGCCCATTCTTTCCCCACTCTACCTTGAGATCCCAGAGTGAACTCCTCATTGCCCACTAAGGGTAAACAGTACGTGCCTCTCCAGCTATTCTTTCTGTGCTGACACAAAACCCTCCATACCTGGCGTAATGTTTGTAGATATACCGAGGCTTTCCAGGCCGGGCTCACCTCCCCCCTCCGCCTGTGTAGCATACATGTCCTGTGACCAGGTCCCGACATCTCATCCAGTAGACCAAGTAGTATACTATTTTCCATACCTAATATAAGATCCCGTAGAGGTCTAACCAGGTATGTCAAATTATATAATCTCAATGGCAGTAAACCCAACCCTCCTTCCTCCTTGGGTCGCATCAAAACTGAGAGGGCTATATGGGGTTTCCGCCCTTTCCACAAAAATTTATTGATTTGCTTCTGCAATAACAATACATATTTCTTTAGTATCCAGAGTGGGACGTGCCATAATAAATAAACCCACCTGGGTATTTCCACCATTTTAAATAGTGCTACTCTACCCATCAGAGAAATAGGTAGATTTTGCCACTTTGTCAATCTCGCTATTGTTTTATCCAACATTGGCTGGACATTTATATTGTACAACTGCGACATCTTTTCAGGTATCTGAATCCACAAATACCGAATTTGCCCCTCTGCCCAAATTAATGGGAATTCGCCTTGCCACGTTTCCTTAACTATTCCTCCCACATCTAACACCAGCGATTTGGTTTTATTTATCCTCAATCCTGAAAAGGACCCAAACCACTCAATCTGCTGCAACGCTAAGTCTAGCGATCCCTGTGGGTCTCTTAAGCAGAGTAGCATGTCATCCGCAAATGCATTTACTTTGATGCCCCCCCCCCTTCCCACTCCATTTCCCTTATCTTTTCTAACCTGTTTAAGGTCAGCAGTAAAGGTTCCAATTGCAATACAAACAGCAGGGGGAAAAGAGGGCAGCCCTGCTTCGTCCCTCTTCGCAGCTCAAACGGCTGTGAGTATTCCCCTCCAATCTGGATGCTAGCTAAAGGTTCCTTGTATGGGTCTCTGACCCACTCCAAGTACGCTCCACCAAAACCAGACCGCTTCATCACCTCAAACATATATGGCCAAGAGACCCTATCGAATGCCTTCTCTGCATCTAGGCTCACCAATATTAATGGTGTCTCTTGGAAGAGGCAGAAATCCATACTCAGCAAGATCTTACTAATATTCAAAAAAGCCTCTCTGCCCTTGACAAAACCCGACTGGTGGGGTCCAATTAATCTCGGCAAGATTCCCTGCAGTCTCGTTGCCAATACCGACGCTAGCAAGTTCATATCACAATTTATTAACGAAATCGGCCTATATGATGCTGGATCTTCCCGGTCTTTGCCCTGCTTATGTATTAACGTGATAGATGCCGTCCTCATCTATCTCAGAAAACTCCCTGACTCCAAAACCTCCGCATAAAGCGCTGCTAGAGTAGGCATCACACTATGCTCCAGCATTTTGTAAAATTCTATCCCAAACCCATCTGGCCCAGGGGCTTTGTGAGGTATCCCTGCTTTGATGACTCGCTGTATTTCCCGTCCTGATATCGGCTTGTTCAACCCCTCTAGTTCCTGTTCCATTAATTTCGGCAATTTCACTGCATCCAGAAAAATCCTCTCCTGCTCCCTATCTTCTAAATCGGGGGTGTACAGGTCTTGATAGAATGCCTAAAGATCTGCATAATTTGCTGTATGTCTTGATGCCTTACCCCAGCTCTATCCCGAATTACAGCTACTACTTTATTACCAGTCCCCTCACGCACTAGGCGTGCCAGCAGACTACCTATATGATCTCCATATCAAAAAACTGATGCCTATAGTACTGCATAGAGTACACTGCTCTTTCCTGAAGTATTTTATTTAAACTTTTCTGTCGTTCCAGGTAGGCTGCTAGGTTTTTTGGGTCTCTTCTCACCGAAGCCATCTGCTTAAGGTCTTGAAGTTCCTGTGCTAAGCGCAGTACCTTCTCATTGATCTTTTTCCTTTCTCTCGCTACAAATGCAATAATGTGTCCCCTAATTACTGCTTTCCCTGCCTCCAATATAACAGCAACTTTACTTGTTGGGGTATCATTGAATTGCAAATACTCCTCCCAGTGTTTTACTAAATATATCTGAAATTCTTTGTTTTTCCATAGCTGTCTCGGAAAGGACCACTTACTCCGCCCACCTCTCCAATCCATCTTAACTATCGCATGGTCAGAAATAACAATGGGTGCAATCTCAATTTTTGTAACTTTCCCAAAATGTTCTCTAGAAGTCAGCATATAGTCTATCTGGGACCACGACTGATGGGCTCTCGACAGATGTGTATAATCTCTCTCTCCTTCATGCAGTACTCTCCAAGTGTCTGCTAGCCCTCCCACTCTACAAATATAGCTTACTCCTTTCCTCTTCCATCCACCTCCCTCCTTTGATTATGACCTATCTAACTCATGGTCATGAGGGCAGTTGAAGTCACCTGCCAGTATTACTGGCACTTTCGGGGCAGCCACTACTTTCCTTGCAATATTCTGAAAAAACTGGTGGTTATATACATTTGGAGCATATATATTGCCCAAGAATAACTCCTCGCCCTTATCCGGATGTGTAAAAAGATGAATCTCCCCAGTGCATCTGCCTCCTCCTTGATCAGATCTACCGATATCCCTTTTTTTTTATCAGAATCGCTACACCTCCCTTTCGCCTCCCCCCCCCCCCCCGAGGGAGCCGCATATATCTGCCCCACCCAATCTGAACATCAGAAACTGAAGAGAATCGCACTCGAATGCATTTCTTGCAAGAGCGCTACATGAACGCCCTCTCTTTTTAACGCCTGCAAAATCTTAGTGCGCTTTACTGGTGAGTTCACGCCCCCCCACATTCCACGTGACTATGCGCAAGTCATGTCCCATCGCCCTTCTCTCTTCTGGATGTAACAGTAGGTCTCTGTTCCACTTTCCACTTTACCCGAAGTTGCCCAGCCTCAACTCCAAGCACTCTCCCCCTTCTCCTTTCTACTACAACCTGCACCCCCCCCTCCCCCGCTCCTTTACCGGCTTCCCGCCTTCCATGCCTTCAATATACTTTTCCCTAAGTACCCTAACCTCTTTGTCCCTACAGCGCTTATCCCCCTCCTTCCGCCCCGTCCGGCCACTCAGCTCCGCTTCCCACCCCCCTCCCTTCCCCTCTCTGCCCCATTAAAAGAAATCATCACCACCCTCAGCCAAGGCTCGCTGAGGTCCGATCCCGTATGGTACGCCACAGGGCTGCCTCGAGTTATCACCCGTATCCTGCCCTTATACCGCAGTAGTCGTTTCTGGTTTCAGGGCCACATCGCCCCACCCTTCTCGACTAAACAATATAGGTTAATATATTATTATACAAGTTTCTCACACCAACATTAACATTAACACTTACTCTCTCCACCCCCTACCGCATACACATTCTTACCCAGCTAGTTATCCACCACTGTCATAGTCCACAGTTACTCCATTGAGTCTTCATTGTTGTTGTTGTTCCCACCATCTCTTTTCCCGCACTGCACCATAGGCTCTTCACTCCTTCTAGATCCGTTTCTCCAGTCGCTTTCTTCTCCATATCCGACATAAAACGCTTAGCTTCACTCACTTTGGTTAACATATAGTTTTTCCCCTGGTCAGTAATCCGGAGCGTGACCAGAAACAGGGGCGGCCCAAGCGGGGTGCGGGGCCATGTGCGGAGACTCGGTGCGGGCCTCATTTGCATAAGTGGCCTTATTTGCATAAATATTTGCATAATGTTACCATACACTAACTTTTAGTAAACACATCTCTTAATGAATGTATGGATAAAGAAAGACTAAAAGATTTCTACATTACTATAATCCAGTGCCAACCGCCAGGGACATTAGGAACTACTACAAACACTGCCCATTTAGAACCCATAGCAAACCCGCCGTATCGTAACAGCACTACCAGGACTCACAAAGCACCAGACCCTACCTATCAAAAGGCAACACTGCAAATATTAAACAAATATATTTTAGAGAACAACAATACATGACCTACTGGGGAAAGAGAACAAGTGGCAATGTCAAATAGGAATTACATAAATAGAATACCTCAGCTCAGTTACATATGCAGAACATAGACCATCACCAAACAAGGAATCACAATTTAGAAACAGGAAGGCAATAATTAAACTGGGAACCCCAAAAGCCAAACTTGGAATGTACAACAACACTGTAGAAATAAAACTATAAATTAATTTCCTCTCGTACTAAACAAAGCGCAGACGTTAATGATGCACATTTCTCAGAGCTGACATAGTCCAGTTAATAAATTCAAAATAAAGAGATATTTTTCTACCTTTTGTGCATTTCTTTTTCAGTTGCACTTGCTCCAGCCACTTTCTTCTGGTTTCTTCATGTCTTCTGCTAACTCTCCATCGTCTGCTGTCCATTTGTCCTTTCTTCTCTCCTAGTTTTTTTCCATTCTCTCTCTACATCCGCTTTAACTTACTAATCTTTCTCCTTTTGCTCTTTCCTCATTCCTATTTCATCCACTCAAATTTTACCCCTCCATCCTCAATCCCCACTTACTCTCCCAATACCCGGCCAATTGTAGATTTTTCATCCCTCCCACCCAAAATATTTTTCCCCTCTCCATTTCACTCTCCCAGCCCCATCCCATTCTAATCCTCCCCCAACATCAGCTCCCTTCTAGTTGCAGCCTCACCCAGCATCCGCTCCCTTCTAGTCCCTGCATCAGCCCATTTCCAGTCCTAGCTCCCCATCCATTTCCAGTCCTATCCGAGTCCCTACATCAGCTCATTTCCAATCCCAGCCCCCCATCAGCCCATTTCTAGTCCTTTCCTAGCCCCACCATCAGCCCATGTCAAATCCTAGCTCCCCTGCACTCAGCCCAATTCCAATCCAAGCCCCCCATGAGCCTACTTCCAGTTCTAGCCCCTACATGAGTCCATTTCAGTCCAAGCCCCCACCACAGCCCATTTCCAATCTTAGCTCCCCCAACAGCCCATTTCCAGTCCTATCCTAGCTGCTCCATCAGCCCATTTCCTGTCCTAGCTCCCTCCCCTCACAGCCCATTTCCATTCCAAGCCCCCCTCCCCATCAGCTATTTGCAGTTCAAGCCCCCCTTCCACTCAGTCCATTTCCATTCCAAGTCCCTGTCCCCATCAGCTATTTGCAGTTCAAGCCTCCCCTTCCACTCAGCCCATTTCCAGTCCTAGCAACCCCCCAACCAATTACAGTCCTAACCCCCCATCACCCCATTTTCAGTTTAAGCCCCCCCATAGCCCATTACCAGTCCTAACCCCCCATCAGCCCACTTCCAGTCCTAACCCCATCAGCCCATTTCCATCTTAGCCCCCCCCATAGCCCATTACCAGTCCTAATCCCCCATCACCCCATTTTCAGACTTAGCCCCCCCATAGCCCATTACCAGTCCTAACCCCCCATCAGCGCACAGCCCATTACCAGGCCTAACCCCATCAGCCCACCTCCAGTCCTAACCCCCCCCATCAGCCCATTTCCAGTCCTAGCCACCCCCCATAGCCCATTTCCAATCCTAACCCCCCCATCAGCCCACAGCCCATTACCAGTCCTAACCCCCCTCCCCCCCATCGGCCCAGGGAAAATTTAAAAAAAAAAAAGCTGGCTGCTGTCGCGGCAGAATCAACTCTCCCGCGGGGCCCCCCCTGCCCGGCTGAGCTCTCCCTGCCCGGCTGAGCCTCTCTGCGACGGCTTTCAGATCCGCGAAGGGAGAGTGTCTCACTGTCTCCCTCGTGGCTCTGTTAAGCCCGCAGGGGCTGATGGGAAATTTCCCATCAGCCCCTGCAGGCTTAACAGAGCCGCAAGGAGACACTCTTCCTTCGCAGATCTGAAAGCCGTCGCAGAGAGCCTCAGCCAGGCAGGAAGAGCTCAGCCGGGCAGGGAGAGCTCAGCTGGGCAGGGGGGCCCCGCGGGACAGTCAATTCTGCTGCTGCCGCGGCGGCAGCAGCAGCAGCCAGCTTTTTTTTTTTTTATTTAATTTATTTTTAAAGCAGAATGTTCTTTGCGCGTAGCCCCCTGAAACATGGGGCCCTGTGCAAAAAACATTCTTGCTCAATGGACGGGCCGGCCCTGGCCGGAAATGCCAATGTAAAGCGCAGTTTCTTTTTATACAGTTCTGAGCAAATAGGGGAAAATTATTTTCTTCTTGCTGCTACTGCTGCCGAATAGTCCTGGAAAATCAAGATTTTTTGGTTTTCTAACACCAGCTCTCCTTTCTTCCGAAATGCCTGGAACATTTGCATCTTGTGTTGAAAATTCAGAATCTTTGAGATGATCACCTGCGGCCTCTGCCTCGATTCCACTTGCTCCAAGCCGGTGCGCCTGCTCAACTTTTAACTCTCCCACCAGTGCGCTGAGGCCCAGCTGCTTTGGAAGCCATTGCTCAATTAGAGGCATTAACATGCGATCTGTCATCACTTCTGAGAGTCCCACCAATCTCAAATTATTTCTCCGTGACCTGTTTTCCAGATCGTCAGCTTTAGCCATGAGCGCTTCAATCCGTGCCTGCTGTGCTGCGCTCTCTCGCGCCAATCATCCCTCTTCATCCTTGGTGGCTGACATGTGGTGCTCCAACTCCTCTACCCTATGGCCCATCTCTGTCATCGCCTCTCCCATAGTTTCCAACTTCTTTAGAATCTGGTCAAACTTGGGATCGAGGAGCTTTACCACCTCTCTCGCCACATCTTCAGTCGCCAACTCCACACTCTCCACACCAGGTGAAGCCGGCTGTAGGCCTGCGGATGAGGAGGCCCCCTGTTTGTTGGATTTCTCCCAGTCTTTTCTCACCAGTGGAAGCATCTTTCCTTCAAATTTCCACTCCAATAGTATCCACTTTCCTTCACCCTTGGTATTATACTCTTTTCTGCTCTCCTGCGCTCAAATAGCATTTAATATTGCAGGTTAATTCTCGAGGCAGCCCCGGAGCGAGCAGGAAACCTCCTTACTCACTCATGTGTCACGTGATCTCTGTCCTCATATGCTTTATAATGAAGACCACTAATCATTTTAGTAGCCTCTGCACTGACTCCATCCTGTTTACATCCTTTTGAAGGTGCGGTCTCCAGAATTGCACACCATACTCCTAATGAGGTCGCACCAAAGACTTATACAGAGGCACTATCACCTCCTTTTTTCTGCTAGCCATTCCTCTCCGTATGCACCCAAGCATCCTGGGTCTTACAAATTGTCCAAAGGGGTTACAAATTTCATCTATTCAGTCTTCCTCCAAATTGTCCTCCAAAGGTCTGTTCCATCAGCTGTCAGAACCAGGATGTGCTTCTTTAGGAAATCTCTGCCCTTCAGACCTTGAAAGCAATAGCCTGTTCTACCACAGCAGGAAGGGGAGGGGTTTTATTTGAAAACAGGGGAAGTCCATCCTATCTTAGATCTAAGAGACCTGAAGAAGTATTTGGTCAGAGAAAAGTTCAGGATGATTTCTCTAAGCACCTTTCTTCCCTATCTTCAGAAGGGAGACTGTCTTTGCTCTGTAGTTCTCAAGGATGCTTACATCCACATTCAGATACATTCTACTCACAGGAAGCATCTCAGATTTGCTATAGGGAAACAACACTTTCAGTATAGTGTAATGCCTTTTGGCTTCACAGCAGCACCACAAATTTTTACAAAGTGTCTAGTGGTAGTAGCAGCATTTTTGTGCAGAGTACTTGGACAATTTGGCTGATCAAGAACACCACTTCAGAAGGGACTAGAGAATCTGTGCAAATTAGCAACTGGGTGCTGGAATTACTAGGGTTCATCATCAATTATACAAAGTCCCACCTCAATCCATCACAGCAACTGGAATTTATAGGAGCTTTGCTTGACTCGACTCTAGCAAAAGCCTTCCTCCCACATTGCCATCTATTCCATCTGATAGTGATAGTGCAGAAGATTCAAAAGAGTCAGCAGACATCAGCTTAAGTCATGTTGGGAATGTTTAACCACATGGTCTCAACAGTGCATGTAACATCCTTGGCACATCTCCACTTGAGACTTTATCAGTGGACCCTAAGCACTCAGTTGATTCAAGAAACTGGGAGGCTCAGTGACATCCTTTCTGTACTCATCCACTGCAGGATTCTCTCACCTGGTGGACTCTTCACAGCAATTTGGCCATAGGACTGCCCTGCCAAATTCCTCCCTATCAAAAACTTCTCACGATAAATACCTCCAAGATGGACTGGGAGGCTCATCTTGATGGGTTCCACCCTCATGATACTTGGTTAGTTCAAGAAAGTCTCCATCAGATCAACTTCTTGGAATCAAGAGAAATAGCGAATGCTCTAAGGACTTTCAGGAAATGGTTGACAAACCAAATCATAATGGTTCAAACTGAAAATCAGATTGCCATGTTTTACATCAGCAAGCAAGGAGGAACAGGATCGTACCTCTTTTGTTGAAGAAAGGTCAGAGTGTGGAACTATTTCTCAATTCTGTCCCTTCTGTAGGCAGGATGAAAATCTAGCCTACTTGTATTTAGAGTATCCCCATTTAGTTCCATTTCTGGGCTTTCTTTCCCATTTATTTCTTTGTTTTTTGGTTGAATTTCACCCCTCACTTGTTTATCTATGGACACATTGTCCCAAGACCCTACACAATGTTCCCTCTAATTTTCTGTAGGCTGTGTGCGCATAAAATATCATCTGTGTGCAGCTTTTGAAGGAAGGTTAAATTTTTGTGCGCCACATAACGACACTCGGAGTTATATACTTTAAAATTTGACTACACGTCAGAATACAGTATGTACACCACATTGATTTTAATCAAATTAAATGAAAATAGATGATTACTAAATGAAGCGGGAAATGTCTAGTAATTACAATCATAACTTTTAAATTTTAAGGCGTCTGTGTTGTTTTCTATCAGATTCAGAGCTGTAATTTTTGTGCGCTCTGTTGTAAAGTATGTGCGCTCACTCGGCGAGGTGTGTGCGCGCACACACGCGCACAGCTTAGAGGGAACAGTGCCTACATATGCAAAGGACCATCTGATCAGCTACCTCTTGTCCACCAGAATGTGGGGTTCTTGTCACAGTGACACTAAATGTCTGGATCAAGGCAGGGCATTTCCAAGCAATGTCTACTGACATAATGAAGCAATTTGCCAGCTGGTGGGCAGCTGGTGAAGTGATCTGCCTCCCCTCATCCCCTCTTTCCTTCTCACTCTTATTTAGATTTCCTAAGTATCCTTTGTTGTCCCCCATTGTTCCCCTCCATTTTTTTTTCTTCATAGGATGCTAGGTATTTTTGCTTCTGGACAGCAGACAGGCCTACTGGGTTTGTACAGGGGCAGTGAGGCATCCACGCTTATTAGACTGTGAGCCTTGGGATCAGTCTTTGGGCAAGTGGGGGCAACCTCTGAGCCCCCCTTGCCTGGGATACAGTTCCCCTGCCCTCCAATTCTCTTTCAGAGGACCCTTTCAGCCTCATATTCCCTCCCCACTAGACCACCATGGTACTGCCCAAGGAGGATGGAAGGAAGGAGTCATTGTGCCAAGGGAGCAGAAGTCATGCCCTCACTTCCCTATAGCTTTTGATATTCATTTTTTTCTCATTTCTCATGGTCAGATTCTTTAGCCATAAGCATATGACCCTCAGTTGATGTCTCACTCCTTTTTTTGTGCCCCAGAAGGGTATGTAGGCAGCTCCTACATTGTGACAGGGAGAGTGGAAAATTAAGTGCTTTGCCCCAACAGTGGATTCAAACAGTTCAACAGTGTTTGGTTCGCTTGAACTGCGTCTACTGCTATCCAACTTGTCAGACGGCTGCCTGGGTGAGAATCTTCACAGTCTTGGCAAGTGCATATATCTATATGATTTGCAAGGGATTGTGGGCAATGCAGTTCATTCACACCAGACACAGCTGCTCACAATAATTAGTTGTGCTTTTGGGTAAAGCCAATAAGATATTTATTTATGGGGTTATTTCTCCCAACACAGATATGCTTGGTAGCACATAAATCAGGTTACTTACTTTCAGTGTTAAACTTGATAAAACAAAATCAGGAAACAACATTTGAACTTGTCAAGCAATCAAAGCAAAAGAAATAAGACCTGGTTGGCAACAAACTGGTCTTTTCTGTAGGCTTTAGCTAATATTCTCTTAGCAATGTATCAAACAACAAACCAAAAGCCACAAAGAAAGGAAAAACTGTTCTTTTCAGGTTAACTTCTTATATCTTCCCACTTAGATTCAGAAGTGATTCTCTCGGAGCTCACAAGCAATTAGGTAAGGCTCAATTGCTAGCAGTTATCCAGCTGAAACCCCTTAGCTGGCTTGCTTTCTACTGCGTGGCTAGAAATCCTACTCAGGAGCTTTTCTGAGTAGATTAAAGAACAAGTTTGTATTTCTTTGTGATGGTTGCTGTACTTTATAACAGAAAATCACCAAAGGAGTTTAGACAGAGAGCAGTCCATGTAAACAGATTCTTCATCTGCTATCACCCCCTCTTCTTCAACAAGCATGGGTTCAATATCATGGATTGGCACAGATGAATCTCCCAATGGAGCACTTTCAGGAGAATACTTTCCCTGCTGTCTTTCAAGGTTATAGCTAGGGCATAGATCAGTGTTCATACCTGAGCTTCCATTGCTGTTAGAGTTCCTCTCTATATAGCCTGGCCAGTATGTAGTCCAGTTCTTATGTCCAGCCTTCCAATCCAGATCCCTGGACACTGGATCTCTCTTCACATACCTTCTGGAACGGGTCTTAGGGTCCCTTCCACGTGCAGCCGTCTCCCTCACAGGTACCGTCTGGAGATTCCTAGCTCTGCAGCACCATTCCTCTGGCTTTCCCCAGTCCAATGGTGTATGCTGGCCCTTGGAATGCCTCCCAGTATACGTACTGCTCTGGACTCTTCTAGACCTCTCAAAGGCTTTTCTCCTCTTTCTTCCAAAGGGTTTCTTTCCCTCTCTGTCCGTCCGGTTTGGCTTCTGCTTCTGATGATCCTCCTGATGATGAAGATGATCAAGCTCAAGCTGCTTCTCTGTAGAATAAACTCTACCTTTATTCTGCTTAGATGAGTGCTCCTCCCTAACACAGCGCAGCTGTGCTGAATCAGGCCCTGCCCTTTGAGATGAGTGCTTAGGGATTACCTCATAGCCCTCCTGATTGAACACACGTCTCCCCACTTCAGCTCCTCTAATGGCTGTTGGAAACCTGGTGCATTCTGGGACTGGTAGTCTTTTATGGGAAAATTCTGTTTTCTTATTTCTACCAGAGCTGACAGGTTGCTTGTTCAGAGTCACTTCACCTTTCCTATAGCTCCTTCCTGAGCTATGATAAGCTTCCTTATCACAAACTACAGTTCAACTGCTTCAGCAGCTTGTTGTTCTGACTACATTTGATTCCTGCTTCTCGACTTGTTCCTGCTTCTTGTTTGGCTTTGCTACATGCCTGCACTGCTTCACCCTACCTTGGGCCTAGCCTTTTCACTATGCTCCTACACAAGATAGGCTCTAAAAAGTCCTCTCCCTCCTCCCCATCCCTTTCTTCCTGTCTCCTCTCTCTTCCCACACTTACCCCCTCTGTTCCCATTCCTGCTGCTTCTTCTTTTCCCTCTTTTGCTGTCCCCTCACTTTTTGATCAATTTTCATTCCCCACCTTTACCTACTCTTGTTCACTCCTTTTGTTTTCCCTTTCTTCCCATCCTTACTCCCCCCTCATTCATACACACACTCCCTTCCTCTCCCCTCTCATTGCATCCCAACAATTTCTTCTCTCCCCGCCCCCAACAGACTCACATTCTTGTTCCCCACCATTTTTATCCCCCTCACATATACACAATGTTTTTTGTCTTGTTTGTGCCCCCCCCCCCATTTTTTATCTCCCCCTCACTCTCATTTACAATGTTTTGCTTTCTCCTCTCTGTGTCCCACCCTCCCTCGTTCTCTTGCTTTCTCTACTTTGTCTTCCCCAAAAATGCCCTCTTGCCCTTTCTGCTGGCCTATACAACTCTTGTGCTCTCTCCTTCTTTCTGCCTTCCATGCGCTCACACTTTTGTTTCTTGCTCTCTTGATCTGCTCCTCACACACACTCTTGTTCTTTCTTCTCTGTCTCCCTCCAGACACACAAATATTTGACTTTCCTCTCACTCATTTGTTTTCTTCTTTCTGTACTCCCAACCCTCAATCACATTCTTGCTCTCTCCTTTCTCTCTGATCCTCCCCCACTCATATTCTCAATCTCTCCTTCACACACACAGTCTCTTACTCTCTGTATTCCCCTCACTCATGTACTTTATTGGGTCTGTCCTCTTTCTCCAGATGCAGGCACTCTGATGATGATGTTTTCTGCTCCCCACACATTCAATCTCTTTTCCCTCTCACACATAGAATCTTTTGCTCTCTCCTCGATATACTCTCATTCTCCATCACTCCCTCACTCTCACAATCTTTCTTCTGTCCATGCCCCCTCCCTTCTTTACCCTTTTGCTCTGTCATTGTCTTTCCAATGTCTTTTGTTGTTGCCTTCCTTTTGTCTCCTGCACTCACACTCTTGTTTTTCTTCCACTTTTGATCTCTCTCTTTACTTTCACAATCTCTTGCTTTCTCATCTCTGTACCATTACCCCTAAGCCAGCTTCTTACTCCCTAATCTTACTGCCCTCATACAACTCCCTTGCTCTCTCCTCTCTCTGGCCCTCTCACTGATGATACTCATGCTCTTGATCACTCCTTCACATGTGCACACACACAAACATAAACAATATCTTGCTCTCTCCTGCTGTCTCCTCTCTGTCCACGTTCGCCCCCCCCCCCCCCAAAATCCTGATCTCTTTCTCATATACTTATGCACACTCATAACCACTTTCTGTGCCTATCTCCCCGCCCCATGGTCAATGTAGGAGCAAGAGAAAATGTTTCCCAGCCTCTCGCTGTTGATTGATTCTGGCTAGCAATATGAACGAATCAGAAGCAGGAGGCTGCTGCGAAGTATGCAGGATAAAGAACATGCTAGGATCTGATAATGAAATCTTGATGTATACTTCTTTCAGGCCATCCCAACTTCAGATCTTTTCCCTGCATTCTGGAAGAAAGATAGTTAGATACTCTTGAATGGTCCCTTGCAAATGACATAATCTCTTGGTGGAAAATAGCTCAGAATGAGAAGGTATCTTTATTTTGCTCTAGAAGGAGGTCAGAAAAGAGGCTGAGGTTAGATGCCTTCTCCCTACATTAGGAAAAGGGACTTCTGTTCATGTACCACTGATACTTTTAGTGGCACAAACCTCAATAAAATTCTGATGAAAACCGAGACCATGATTCTAATAGCAGCTTTTTGGCTAAGACTATTTTATTTCCAGTCTTCTGGGTTTTATCTATCAGGAACTCGATCGAATCTCAGTAGTTTTAACACTAATATTAGTCTTGAGTGACTTAGCTGGTCTTAAACCAGTTGCTCCTGGAGCAGGAAGCAAGGAGACTTGTAGGTGATCCACAAGGCTATATAAAGGCAGTAAGGCTCCCTGATAAACGTATTCCTGCTTACCTGACTGACCCTTTTGTTCTTCCTATGTTTTTTCTGATCTTCCCCCGACCTAGAGAAGCCTGAATCAGAATTCATGTTTAATTTTCTCTGGGGATATTCTGTTTTTGAAAGGTGGACATGAAGCATCTGACGGGTTTCTAGATACATCTTGCAAAATCCAGCTTGATTCCACGGACCCTTCTGTGAATAGTCAACAGATGGAAGAGGGAACCATTTTAACAGTGACAAAGTCCGTCTCCCACATCAGCAAAAGCTCAATCAAACGACACAAAGGTGAGATGATAAGTGAGTGGAAGACACTGTTCTTTGTGTTTCTAACAATTTGATTTTATTTAGTACCTTTCATGGTTCTAGTGCACTTCCAGTTATAGCAGTTCATAAAGCAGGCCTTCAGCTATCTCCAGGATAGAGGGTCTGGTAGGCACTTACAGTTGTGGATATCAAACCTCCAGTAGGAAGAATAGATGGCTGAAAAATGGTAGGAATAGCTCTGTCTGTCAAACAATATTGAAAAGACTAAACATTATTACATAAGAAATGCCATACAAGGCCAGACCAAGGTCCATCAAGCCCAGTATCCTGTTTCCAACAATGGCCAATCCAGAACACAGGTACCTGTCACATTCCCGAAAAGGTAGACAGCATGGGTTCCACTACTGAAAGAGCCAGAGAGTGGGTCTCTGACAAATAAAGCAATTTAAAAGTTGTCATATTTAATAAACAAACATCTTGAGACCTCACAGTATTTGATGGTATATATCTCATCAACACTAATAAGAAATTCTGTGGCTACATCCTAAAGGGCCTGAAAAAAACAGTATTAGCATTTTAATCTTTAATCTTCCCCTATAGAGAAAGTCAATGGGGATCAAACAAAACAAACTAGAGTGTTGTAATCCCTGTAAGGTGAACCTTTCACTTACCACAGCATTTAGATAAGTTGAAGCACCTTAAAGTGCATTACAATAGTCTGTTGTGGTTAAAACCAGTACTTGAATCACTGTGCAAAAACAGTCTCTAAACAAAATAAAATCTTAATCGCTAACCACCCTCAATTTTAAAAATGCTGATCAAATTGCATTCTTAATATGTTACTTCATAGTTAACCTCCACTTCTAAGGTAGTGTACAGGATGCATTAAGAGGAAAAGGCAAATCTAAATTCAGAATTAACAGGATATCCTTACTCTGGTTAAGCAAACCCCATAGAGCTTCTGATTTGACAACATTCAAAGCTAAACAATTTTCTTGCAACTAAATATGAAATGACTGTAATAGGAAGATACCATATCTAAGGTCTCAGTTGACAAACCTTTGATAGGAAGTGTTAATTTAAACATCTGTGTGAATGATATTCAATGTCTACCAAATGAAAAGTCGACAGAACAGTTAGAGGTTTAAGTTGAATAAAACTGGGGACAACTCTGACCAATGTGGCATACCTGAATAATACAGTAGCCTGACAAAACATAGCTTCCTACGTGTACTTGGTATACCAGACCTAATTGTGATGGTGTCTGAGGTAGTGAAAACATGTGACAATAAGATGCCCAAAGCCAAAAGAATGATAGGCTGTACAGGAAAGAGCATAATGGTAGAAAGCGTAATTACTCACCTGTAACAGATGATCTCCAAGAACAGCAGGAATTTAGTCTTCACATATGGGTGGTGTCGGTACCAACGGAGTCCGTGCGGAAACGCTCCCGTGTCCAATTGGAAAGCCTTTGGGAGCACTCCACTGCACCTGCGTGACTGCCTTCCCACCTTCCCAACTCCCTCTCTTCAGTTGAGTTTGTAGCTGAGAAAAGAGAGTAAATGAAACCCTATAACTCCTAGGGGAGGAGGGCAGATTGTGAAGACTAATTCCTGATGTTCCCGGAGATCACTTTTTACAGGTGAGTAACTATGCTATCCAGGGGCGGCCCAAGGGGGGTGCGGGGCCATGTGCGGAGACTCGGTGCGGGGCCTCATTTGCATAAGGGGCCTCATTTGCATAAATATTTGCATAATGTTACCATACACTAACTTTTAGTAAACATGCCTCTTCATGAGTGTATGGATAAAGAAAGACAAAGATTTCTACATTACTATAATCCAGTGCCAACCGCCAGGCACATTAGGAACTACTACAAACACTGCCCATTTAGAACCCATAGCAAACCCACCGTATCCTAACAGCACTACCAAGACTCATAAAGCACCATACCCTACCTATCAAAAGGCAACACTGCAAATATTAAACCAATACATTTCAGAGAATAACAATACATGACCTACTGGGGAAAGAGAACAAGTGGCAATGTCAAATAGGAATTATATAAACAGAACACCTCAGCTCAGTTACACATGCAGAACATAGACCATCACCAAACAAGTAATCACAATTTAGAAACAGGAAGACAATAATTAAACTGGGAACCCTAAAAGCCAAACTTGGAATGTACAACAATGTTGAAATAAAACTATAAATTAATTTCCTCTTGTACTAAACAAAGCACCGACATTAATGATGCACATTTCCCAGAGCTGACATATTCCAGTTAATAAATTCAAAATAAAGAGATATCTTTGTACCTTTTGTGCATTTTTTTTTCAGTTGCAATTGTTCCAGTCACTTTCTTCTGGTTTATTTGTGTCTTCTGCTAACTCTCCATCGTCTGCTGTCCATTTGTCCTTTCTTCTCTCCTCTAGTTTTTTTCCATTCTCTCTCTACATCTGCTTTAACATAATAATCTTTCTCCTTTTGCTCTTTCCTCATTCCTATTTCATCCACTCAAATTTTACCCCTCCATCCTCAATCCCCACTTAGGGGCTTGTTTACAAAGCCGCGGTAGCGGTTTGCGATCGTAATCGGAGCCGCGGCCCCATTGATTTCAATGGGGCCGCGGCTGCGATCGCGAACCACGACCGCGGCGTTGTAAACAAGCCCCGTAGTCTCCCCATACCCGGCCCATTGTAGATTTTTGTTCCCGCCCCCCCAAATATTCTTCCCCTCTCCATTTCACTCTCCCAGCCTCATCCCCTTCTAATCTCCCCCAACATCAGCTCCCTTTTAGTTGCAGCCCACCCAGTATCCGCTCCCTTCTAGTCCCCACATCAGCCCATTTCCAGTCCTAGCTCCCCCATCCATTTCCAGTCCTATCCGAGTCCCTTCATCAGCTCATTTCCAATACCAGCCTCCCATCAGCCCATTTCTAGTCCTTTCCTAGCCCCACCATCAGCCCATGTTAAATCCTAGCTCCCCTCCACTCAGCCCATTTCTAATCCAAGCCCCCCATGAACCTACTTCCAGTTCTAGCCCCTCCATGAGTCCATTTCAATCCAAGCCCCCACCACAGCCCATTTCCAATCTTAGCTCCCCCAACACCCAATTCCCAGTCCTATCCTAGCCCCTCCATCAGCCCATTTCCTGTCCTAGCTCCTTCCCCTAAGAGCCCATTCCAAGCCCCCCTCCCCATCAGCTATTTGCAGTTCAAGCCCCCTTCCACTCAGCCCATTTCCAGTCCTAGCAACCCCCCCCAACCCATTACCAGTCCTAACCTCCCCATCAGCCCACTCCCAGTCCTAATCCCACCAGCCCATTTCCAGACCTAATCCCCCATCACCCAATTTTTAGTTTAAGCCCCCCCATAGCCCATTACCAGTCCTAACCCCCCATCAACCCACTTTCAGTCCTAATCCCATCAGCCCATATACAGATTTAGCTCCCCCATAGCCCATCACCAATCCTACCCCCCAAGCCCATCAACACTCCTAAACCCCCCCAAGCCCATCACCACTCCTAACCCCCCCCAGCCCATCAACACTCCTAACCCCCCCCAGCACAGCCCAGCCCATCAACACTCCTAAACCCCCCCCCCAGCCCAGCCCAGCAACACTCCTAAACCCCCCCCCAGCCCAGCCCAGCCCAGCCCAGCCCAGTGAAAATTAAAAGAAAAGAAAACCTGTCTGCTGCCGCGGTCGGGGCCGCCGCGGCCGAATACAGCGTGGCGCGGGGCCCCCCAGTGCACGGCAGAGCCTGCCCTCCGAGTTGCAGCGCTCGTTTGAGCTGAAAAGTCAGACGCGCCGGCTTGCAGAGCAGAGCGCGAGGGAAGAGTTTCTCCCTCGCTGCTCTGTTAAGCCCGCGGGGCTGATGGGAACTTCCCATCAGCCCCCGCGGGCTTAACAGAGCAGCGAGGGAGAAACTCTTCCCTCGCGCTCTGCAAGCCGGCGCGCCTGACTTCAGCTCCAAAGAGAGAGCTGCTACAAGGAGGGCAGGCTCTGCCGTGCACAGGGGGGCCCCGCGGCACGCTCGATTCTGCCGCGGCGGCCCCGACCGCGGCAGCAGACAGGTTTTCTTTTTTTCTTTTCAATTTTACTTTTCAAAAAGAATGTTTTTTGCGCGGGGCCCCCTGAAACGCGGGGCCCTGTGCAAAAAACATTCTCGCTCAATGGACGGGCCGGCCCTGATGCTATCTCCAGGAACAAGCAGGAATGTAGTCTTCATATATGGGACTTCCTAGCTCTCAGATTCCAAATGAAGGGAACCCAGAACCAGTGGAAATTTGCCTCAGAACAATTTCAAAGAGATCATGGATTCCTCATGGATTTCTGGTATTGTCAGTCTGGGACGGAGGGTAGGAGTTGCTTCTAAGTCTAAAAGAGGTGCTGGAGTACAGCTTGACCAAACATGGCATCCCGGTGGGAGTCCTTGTCCAGACAATAATGGACAGCGAAGGTATGGATGGAAGACCAAGTTGCTGCCTTGCAAATTTTGTCAATGACTACTGAGAGGTTTGCCATCAAGGTTGCCATGGTGCGAATGTTGTGAGTGGTGACATGTCCTTCGAGGGAGAGTCCCGCTGTATCATAAGCAAATGAAATGCAGTCCGCTATCCATCTGGAGAGCGTACGTTTAGATACAGGTAAACCCAGGTGACTACGGTCAAATGAGATGAATAACTGCAAGGCTTTTCAATGATTTCTGGTCCTTTAGAGATAGAGAGCCAACGTACATTTGCAGTCAAGAGTCTGCAGAGCTGCTTCAGCTCGAGATGTACACAGTTTAGGAAAGAAGACTGGAAGGTAAATTGGTTTAAATGGAAAGGAGACACCATCTTTGGCATAAAGCGTGGGTGAGTCCGAAGGACGACTTTGTCATGGTGGAACTGGGTATAGGGTGGATCCGCCACCAAAGCCTGAAGCTCACTACTGTCTAGCTGAGGTGAGAGCAAGTAGGAAGAGCACCTTCGAAAACAGGAACTTTAGTGAGATTGTGGCTAATGGTTCAAAGGGCAGCTTGAGAAGCTCTGCTAGAATGACATTTAGGTCCCAAGCCACCAGAGGTGGCTTAATGGGCGGTTTGGACAGCAGGAGGCTTCTCATGAAATGCGCTACTAGCGGTTGTGAGGAGATGGGCTGTCCATCCAGTAGGTGGTGAGAGGCCGCAATGGCACTGAGGTGGACTCTCACCGAGTTGGTTTTCAGACCTGTCGAGGACAGGTGGAAGTGGTACTGGAAGAGTGACTGCACTGGGGCAGAAAAGGGTTTGAGATCTTTCTGTGAACACCAGACAGAGAATCTATGCCACTTAAAAGCATTTGAACATCTGATGGAAGCCAGAAAGATCTCCAAAACCTCTTGTGTAAGGTCAAAGCCTTGTAATACTATGCTCTCAGCAGCCAAGCTATGAGACGGAGAGCCTGTGGTTGGGATGGAGTAGTGAGCCATTGCCCTGGGAAAGGAGATTGGGCACAGATCTCAGTCGCAGAGGATGTTAGAGTCAGATGCAGTAGCAGTGGAAATCACAGTCGCTGCAGCCAGTGAGTGGCTATGAGAATCATGGAGTCCTTGTCGAACTGAAGCTTGAAAAAGCACCTTGGGAATGAGGTGTACAGGAGGGAAAGCATATAGCAGATGCTGACCCCAGTGTAGGTGGAAGGCATCCGCCTGTTGGTTGCTAGATGTTGGAGTTCTTGTGCAGAAGTGAGGGAGCTTGGCATTTTGCAGAGTCGCAAACAGGTCTATGTCTGGAAGATGTAGGGCATTGTGTCTGGATGGAGAGACCATGCGTGGGGAAGAAGGATCCGACTGAACTTGTCTGCCAAGACAGTGAACACCCCAGGAGGTACACCACTTGGAGGTGTATCTGCTGAGAAATGGCAAAGGACCAGAGGTGGAGAGCCTCCTCGCAGAGGGCCCATGAGCCTGTCCCTCCCTGTTTGTTCACATAGAACATGGAAGCCAGATTGTCCTGACCAGGACCTTTTGTGCGCTGAAGTGGTATTAAAACACCTGGAGGGCATTCAAGATAGCACGAAGTTCCAGGAGATTGATTTGGAGTTGTGACTCCTGCATTGTCCAGAGCCCCTGTGTAGACAGATTGCCCAGATGTGCTCCCCAACCCAGTTTGGAGGCATCCGTCATCAGGGTACATTGAAGTGGAGACATCTGAAAAGATGACCCTATGAGCTGATTTTCCAGAGAACACTACCATTAAAGGGATGTTGTTAGAGGGGCAGTGACTTGGATCCTGTCCCAGAGATGGCCCAAGGCCTGCGTCCACTGGAAAGCAAGAGCCCACTGGGCTGTCCACATATGTATTTGGGCATATGAAATGAGATGTACTGAAGAGACCATGTGCCAAGGAGCTGTAGCATCTCTTGGGCAGTCAGATGATTTTGTAGGAGTGTCTGGGATGCTAGTTCGACTAGACTGGCACAAAGGAGCTGGGGCAGAAATGCCCTGGACTGTTGGGTGTCTAGAAGGGTTCAAATGAACTCTAGCTTTTGAGTTGGAACGAGCTGGGATTTTGGGAAGTTTATCACAAATCCAAAGTGTTGTAGTACTGTGATAGTACGATGCAAAGAAAACAGTACCTCCTGGGTATGTGCTTTTATCAGCCAGTCATCTAAGTAAGGGAAAACGAATATCCCCAGAGACCTTAGGTATGCAACCACGACCACCATGCACTTTGTGAAGACTCTTGGGGCAGAGGAGAGTCTGAAGGGAAGGACTCTGTATTGATAATGTTTTCCTTGAAAGGTGAAGTGTAGATATTTCCTGTGTCCTGGATGGATAAGGATATGTGTGTACGCTTCTTTCAAATCTAGAGAACAGAGACAGTCCTGACTTTGGAGGTAGAAAAGAAGAGTCCCGAGAGAGATCATCTTGAACTTTTTGTGGACTAGAAACTTGTTGGGGTTTCTGAGGTCCAGAATGGGCCTGTATAATCCAGTTTTCTTTGGAATGAGAAAGTACAGAGAGTAGAAGCCTGTTCCCTGTTGGGATATTGGGATATCTTCCATGGTACCCTGAAACAGAAGAGAAGACACCTCGCCCTGTAGGAGAGCAGTGAGTGGGAGTTGCATTTGATATTCCCTCCTTGAAAGTGGAAGGGGGGCAGTTTGTAGACAAAGTCTGTACCCTTTCTGGACTATGGTAAGTATCCACCTCTCTGAGGTGATGAGGTGCCATCTGTGGGCGTAGTGACAGTCTGCCTGCTATGTAGAGGGGATGGGGGTCCTCCAGAGGCAGGATGGCAATGTTCTCTAGGAAAGAGTGAAAAACCAGGTGCAGACTGTGGCTGTGGAGCTGGTTGAGATTTAGACAACTGTGGCGGGTTCTGTTGCTTAGGAGGCTGCTGCCTCTTCTGTGGACCCTGACCTTGGTACTGAGAAGTAGGAAGATAAGAAGAATAGAATATTTTCTTATTATTGTAGAAAGACTTCTTTGCAGGTGTCTTTTTCCTAGCAGGGTCAGCTGTTATTCTGGAGTCTTTTTAGAGTAGTGTTTCCTGACTAATTGAAGGATCTTATTTTGACAGTCTTTGCCAAAGAGATTTTACCCTGTACAAGACATGTTGGCCTCTTGAACCCACTGTTCAAGATCTAAGGCTTGAAGCCATGCAATTCGACATGCACCAATGCATATTGCTGAGGCCCTGCTTGTGCATTCAAAAGCATCAAAGGTAGCCATATTGACAAACTTTGAAACATTTAGCTATGCTTGACTAGGGCAAGATAATCTGCTTTCTTGTCATATGGGAGGAGAGGAGCAAAGGCCTCGAGATCTCTGGACACCTCCTTGAAGAACATTCCCATGTAGAGGATATAGGAATTGATCCTAGCTGAGAGCATGGATACCTGGAAGCATCGATGCCCAAAGTCATCAAGAGTTCTCAATTCTCTACCTGGAGGATTAAAGGAATACGTTTTTGAGCTTTTGATTCAGCGCATTGCTGATTCAGTCACCATGCAGTGGTGGGGAAGTTGTGGCTTTTGGAAGCTGAGACACTCTGGTACTCGATACATGGTATCGAGATGTTGACTGTGAGGTGAGAACTGTGAGGGGAGTCTCCCACATACGGAGCATAAGGTCATGAAGGATATAGTGCAATAGAGTAGACACCCAGGAAGGTGTAGATAACATGAGGAGGGATCTAGCTAAGCCTGAAGAATGGTCTAGAATTTGGCAGCTTGGATTTAATGTTAAAAAATGTAAGGTCATGCATTTGGGCTGCAGCATTCCAAGGGAGCAATATAGTATAGGGGGTGAAGTACTTTTGTCCACTAAAGAAGAGTGGGACCTAGGCGTGGTTGTGTCTGATGATCTTAAAGTAGCTAAACAGGTAGAAAAGGCAATGGCAAAAGCTAGAAGGATGCTTGGGTGTATACGGAGAGGAATGGCTAGCAGAAAAAAGGAGGTGATAGTGCCTCTGTATAAGTCTTGTGACACAGTAGCTCCTCAGGAACAGATGGATACAAGTGAGCAGCCGGTGGTAGAAGCCGGTACTGCAGGAGAAAGCAGGGATTTCTCTGCAGAAAGAAAAAAACACAGTTTCAATCAGGCAAAACAGCTCACCTCGAGGGAGGAGAGTAGGAAGGCTTGTGATTGGGCACGCCCCAAGGGAAGGCGGGCAGTGCAGGCTAGAAGCACCTGGTTAAATACACAGGAACCAGGAAGTAAAAGGCAGAGGCAGATCCACGGGCAGAGGCAGATCCAGACGGGGATCCAAGGAGAGATCCAGAGAGAGAAGACAAGAGAGCAACGGAGGTTTCCTTGCTGTGATAATTTCCCTAACAGTCTGCAGCTGGAAGATAGCTTGGAGCAGCATTCAGATGAGGAAGGAAACTGCTGGAGGCAGAGCTCCTTTAGAACGCTGAGAAACCCAAGGCTACAGGACCAGGCAGAGCTGGGGAACAAAGGCAGAAGGATAAAGAATCCTCCCAGGGAGAAGCTCCTGTATAAGGTACCCAGAGAAAGAGGAGTTTATGCTCTAAAGCCAGAAAGTCTATGTTCTGCTTTTAAAAGCAAAGCCAGTCAAGATGGTGGCAGCTGGTGTCAGAAAAGAGAAGCTTTGAATGACAATAATTATTCTTTTAAACTAGCTGAGTCACCTAGCCAGGACAGGGCTGATATACATGCTTTTAAATATTCTCCTAGCAATGCTAAGTTTGAATGTATAGCACCCACGTGCAGGGAAAGGTGGGGAGCTAATGAAAACCCAGCACATGTTTGTTTTCCAAACGCAAACAAACCTGAAAAGCAGCCCGAGATAGATAGGCTCAGTCAATACCTATTCACCGAGGGGACAGGAAGACAGCTCAATGAAGAAAAGTTTCATGCTGAATCACTTCTTAAAGAGTTCCAGGATTATTTAGAACAGAAGAAGAGTTTTAACCACAGTGTTCCAGTTACTGGCTGTAAGGAAGAAAACTCTGTTCATAATTCTGTGTTTTCCCCTGCTGATGATGATGAGATGATGATGGACTGTTCTACCTGTTTAATTGATAGAGGCAATTAAGCAGAGAGAGGATTGTGCTGGTATATGAAGTAATATAACAGTGACGTAACTTTGACCGACACAAGAAAGCTTGTGGAGGGAAACTGAATTAGAGCACTACTAGTGATTGATAGAACCTGAGCTTTATTAGTAAAGGACTTTTCTGTTATCAGCCTGTATGTTAAAAGCACATGAAAGGAATGTGAAGAAATACAGCATTTAAAGCCAGTCAGGCAAAGTTTCAGTTAATCCTGTTTTATTTGGTTTAAACTTCTGCACCGTCTGTAATCTTCTTTTGAACTGCACAATGGCAATATGAGCGATATGAAAAATAAACCTCATGTAAATAAATAACTCTTGCCAGCCTTACTGCTCGAAGCATAACACAACTACAACTAACTGCCTCAAGGGCATCAAAAGGCAACCCCTCCTTAACCCTCAAGGTTAAGGGGCGGGCGGTGTCATAGTCTTTGGTGCGACCTCATTTGGAGTATAATGTGCAATTCTGGAGACCGCACCTTCAAAAGGATATAAACAGGATGGAGTCAGTACAGAGGGTGGCTACTAAAATAGTTAATGGTCTTCATTATAAAGCATATGAGGACAGACTTAAGGATCTTAATATGTACACCTTAGAGGAAAGGCAGGATAGAGGTGATATGATTGAGATGTTTAAATACCTCCATGGTATAAATGTACAGGGGGAGAGCCTCTTTCAATTGAAAGCAAGTTCTGCTACGAGGGGACATGAGATGAGGGTGAAGGGTAATAGATTCAGGAGTGATATATGGAAATATTTCTTTACAGAAAGAGTGGTGGATCAGTGGAATAGTCTCCCAGTGGAGGTGGTAGAGATGAGGACAGTATCTGAATTCAAAAAAGCATGGGACAAACACAGAGGATCTCTAAAGGAAAAAAGGGGACTGTTGTAGTTGTTGATATTGAAGGACAGACTAGATAGGCCATGTGGTCTTTTTTGTCATCATATTTCTGTGTTTCCATGTTTCTAGAGTGGCAGCTTCTTTGGGTGTTGTTGGGTATTGGAGGATTTCTAATTCCTCTGCCCTTGGTGCCTTCTCCGATGTTACCATGATAGAGAGACCCTTAGCTAAGTCTTCAGTAAACTCCTGGAAAGACATGACTTCTGGAGGTGACATACGTCACTGCTGAGGCGGGGAAGGGTCCAAAGGAAGGACCCGGGTCCCTCGGGAGTCAAGTGACTCCTCATCTGAAATGGAAGAATTGGAATTGGAGGACTTGAAGCATCGACGAGCATGGCGTTCGCCCAAAGCAAAGTGCCAGTACCAATGTTCCAAGGTAGCTTGGTTAGCTGCTTGGGCTTGGTACCGGCATTGGTGATAATTTCAAGTGAGGGCATGGGTGAAAGCATCTGGAGCAGCTCTGATGTCATGCCCGAAACTGGTGTCAATGTCGGTACTGGAACTGGTTTCAACGGGGCAGTGCCTAAGCTCTGCTCAATGGCCAGTATTAGCTAGTCCATCGAAGTTGCTGATACCTGGCTACCAGTTGCGGGTGTTTGTGCTACCATTCCAGAGCATGGCTCCACTAGCTCTCCAGAGGTCGAAGCCTCGGAAGCATCCTGGGGCCCCTCGATGCCTTTGGAGGTCAGGGACTCCCACTGGGGCTGTTTGGCAGGCCGATCCATCTTCGAGGCAATGCCCTAGGGATCTCATTGCTTTGAGTGAGATCCACCTCTGGAGGTTTTGTCCGATTTTGATGCAGACTTGTTTATGTTTATGTTTATTAAAATTTGATATACCGCCCATTCAAAAAGACCAGAGCGGTTTACAATATAAAATCATATAAAAACCGTATAAAACAATCAAAAAAACAATAGCCAGAAGAGAAGAAAGGAAGTTACAGTCTCAAATAAAAAAGAGGGGGAGGTAAAGAGCACAACACAAAAGTTAAGAGAGAGAGATCACACAAAAGGGGAGGGAAGGTCCAAGGCAAGGGAGAAGAGGTGGGTTTTCAGATTACATTTAAAGGTGGGATGATGGGGCTCAAGCCGGAGGGAGGGAGGAAGAGAATTCCAGAGGGCAGGGGCTGTGAAAAAGAAAGCAGAGGAGCGGGTGGACTGTAGGTGGGCCAACGAAGGGGAAGGAAGAGTGAGGCGGTTGAGATGAAACGAGCGGGGTGTGCGCCTAGGAGTATGATAAGTGAGGAGGTCAGCCAAATATTGCGGAGTGTTAGTGTGGAAAGCTCGATGGACCAGCGTAAGCCGTTTGTAGTGGAAGCGGAAGGGTAAAGGCAACCAATGGAGACGGGAGAGAAGAGGTGAAACGTGATCACGGATAGAGGAGTGAGTGGCAATGCGGGCAGCAGTATATTGAATACGTTGAAGTCTGTGCAGTTGTGATTTAGAGAGACCAAGAAAGAGGGAATTGGCAAAGTCAACACGGGACTTGTGTTTGGACTTTAAGTATACCTGGGATCCATAAGAAGAGGATGAGGCCCTCGATGAAGTGGATGCCAATAAAACCATTACCGAGGTGAAGAGTGTCCCAAATTTAGAAATCCAGTTCTGTAGGCCTCTTTTAGTCATCTTTTGACAGAGGGGACAATCTGTTGGCTAGTGTTCTGGGCCGAGGCATTTTAGACACCAATCATTTGTGTCAGTTGCTGATATGGTGCTGGCACATTTGGAACATTTTTTGAAACCACTAGCTGGGAAGGAAATTGTAGGCTTAAGGCCTAAATAGGGCATTGACATGCCCTATTTTTTTTAAATAAACTAAAAGAAGAAGAAAAGAATAAACTAAGAGAACCAGTGATGTCATTGACAGTGCCGGCATTGATGGGAAGGCAGACGCTATCCACAAAAATAAGTTTTTTTTCTGTGGTGAGAGGATTTGCTTGTTGGCGCCACAGAAAATGAAAAATTGAAGAGAGAGAGTTGGGAAGGCAGTCGCGCAGGCGCAGTGGAGTGCGCCCAAAGACTTTCCAATTGGACGCTGGGGAGCGTTCCCACGCGGGCTCCATCGATACTGATGTCACTCATATGTGAAGACTACATTCCTGCTTATTCCTGGAGAGAAAAGGAGTCAGTAATGCCCCTGTGCAGGTCGTTGATGAGGTCTCACCAGGAACACTGTCTGCAGGTTTGAGGGCCATATCAAAGGAAGTATAAAAAGAAACTGGAGGCAGTCTAGAGAAAATCAACCATATGATTTATGAAAAGAGACTTAAGGACTAAAGACCCAATATTCAAAAGGCATTTACACAATTTACAGCCTCGTAAACCTTGTAAATGCCTTTAATCAGGATATTCAATGGCACTTACATGGTTAGCCCGCTACTCTCCCCGATGCTCTGCAGCTAGCATCAGGATGTGTTGGGGATATTCTGGGGCAGAGCGGAGGTGGAGACTACCACTAACTGGTAACGGTGATATTGCATTGCTACCCGGTTTATGATCTGTGGCTAAAACTAAGCCAGTTTTTGGCTCGCCTAGTTTTAGCTGTGGATGCTAACCGGGTAGCGATGCAATATTGCTGCTACCCAGTTAGCCTCGGAATTTCTGGGGCATGTGCAGCAATGCCAAGTATTCAATGCCATCATCACGGCATTGAATATCCGGTGTTAAGAGTCGGTGGGCAGAAATGTGTGCCATAGTAGCACATAGCCTATCCAATACAATATTGTGCCCTAAATATATAGATCCTCCAAGCAACGGCGATGTCCACCATGGTACTCCACCAAACTAAGAGAACAGAAGAAAGCGCTCCGCCATATTAAATGCCAGTGGGGCCAATCCAAAGACTCCGAACTGCATGCCACATACCTAGAAAAACTCAAAACCTACTGTGACAGCACACTCGAGTCCAAAAGAGAATACTACCACAACACAGCCACAATACTACCAAGCCCTCAAAAAACCCAGAGAGCTTTTTGACCTGGTCATATCACTCACAAGAGAACCACCCAACCACATCAAAGCAACACTCTCAATCCCCAGGACATGGCTGATTACATACAGACCAAGCATGGCTCCATCAATCCCTCCACACCCATACCCACCCCGAGCAAGACGACGCACACCACACATTCTGGATCACCTTCAGAGACGTACGCCCTGAAGAACTGGATGCCATCATCTCACACATCAATACGACTTTGCCGCTGGACCCATGCCCAGTATCGTGGGTAAAGGCTATCGACCATAGTACAAACTTCCTTGTCCCATGCTTATCTCCCCCACACTCCTCTCAAGCAGGCCTCCATTCGCCCTCTTATAAAAATCCCCAACCTAGACCCTGGATCACCCACCTCATACTGACCCATAGCCAGCATACCCTTCCTAGCGAAAATCATAGAGAAAGCAGTTCAAATCCAGTTGCAGGAACAAGTCGACCAACACGTGCCTCTTGACCAACATCAGCATGGCCTTCGCCCCCATCACAGTGCAGAATCTCTGCTGACTTCTCTACTATCAACCCTCATCACAGGAACGGAGAATAAATCAAAGGGCTTTAAACTGCTCTTCCTGGACATCTCCGCAGCATTTGACACAGTGTCACATCAAACACTACTAGACCAGCTCCACGAGATTGGAGTACAGGGCAAACCTCTCCAATGGTTCCACTCGTACCTCTCTCAGCATAGTCAACAGGTAAAAATAGGACAGACTACATCTTCCACATACGCTCTGCTACAAGGAGTACCCCAGGGATCCACAGTCTCTTCACTACTGTTTAACATCTACATATGACCTTTTTTGTGCAACCATCCAGAAATTCATCGTCGGTTACCTGATCTACGCCGATGACATAATGATATACACCCCATTCTCCACAGCTGACCCCGACTACTTCAGTCTCTCAGCCTGCTTCAAGGAAATTGTCAAATGGCTCTGGCACCACAACTTAGCAGTCAACTTCAACAAGACTGAGATCCTACAAATCACCAGAGACCCCATATTTACGCTTCCCGTAGCAGTCAGGCTTGATGACATAGACCTCTAGATCAAAACCTAGGTCAAATACCACTTTAGATCAGCAACTAAACATTCAATCTTGCATCCAAAACACAACCAAGACAGTTTATTATAAGCTCAGGGCACTACATAACCTACATCCCCTTCTGTCCTCTGACAATTTCCATGCAGTCTGTCAGGCAACAGTCACTCCCCTGTTCAACTACTGCAACTCCATATATCAAGGGCTACCTAAACACACCATCCTTCCACTACACTCACACAGAACATCACAGCACGCGCAATCTTTCAAGCACCCAGACAATCCCACATTACACCCATACTAAAATCCCTCCACTGGCTACTCATCGCCTCTAGGATCAAATTCAAAGTCCTCACCATCATTCACAAAGCCCAGAATGGCCTCACCACCCAGCACCTCCAGCTCCACCAGACCTCGCAGACAGAGCACACTAAACCTTACCAGCCTGCCGTTGCAGATCTGTAAGAGCACCCAATACGCCCACCTAAGATCTTTCCACTCTAAGTCCTGCACTCTGGAACACACTGCCACCCACTCTGCGAAACATCCAGTCAACTAAAGGCTTCAGCAAACACCTGCAGACTGAAAGGGTGGTAGACACTTGGAATGCCTTCTCCAAACAGGTGGTGGAGACAAAAACTATCATGGAATTCAAAATGATATGGCATAAATACAGAGGATCCTTAATGGCAAGAAGATGGAAATCAAACTTTGACCACTTCAGCTTAAAACAGCAGTGAAATGACTTCTTGCACTTTTTTTTTAGTTTAAATTTTTATTAGTCAAAGAGGGAGTTGTACAACTTTCACAAAGAAAGAAAGAAAAACAACGCTGGAGCTTACAACAACTGAGGTGACAACTCAGCAGTTCCGTATACATACAAGCATAAATATCAACCAGAGAAACAACCAACTCTGATTTCTCAGCTGAGGACCCATCCAGTCTTATCTGGGCACTCTAGAAAAAAAAAACATCCCCCCTCCCTAACTCCAACCCCAGCCCTCCCCTTTCTCCCCCAATGCCCCCCACCCCCCATATTCGCCTCAGAAGCCCAAATAGAAGGGATGACAGAGCAAGAGGAAGAGACAGCCAAGGCATGGTGGGACAGAGGATTTACTTAAGCCTGGAGCCTTCTCATATGGAGATGCAGCAGTAACATTAACAAAATGGAAGCAACTAAAGATAGCCCAAAGCTCTGGCCTCATCCATGAACAGGTGTGCTCTATAAGAGTTCCCACTTCCCACTGCCCCACACGCTTCGCCCCTTCTATCACACTTAAACATAGAAACATGACTACAGAAAAAGACCACATGGCCTATCTAGTCTGCCCTTCCATATCAACCACTACAACAGTCCCCTTTTTTTCTTTTAGAGATCCTCTGTGTTTGTCCCATGCTGCTTTTAATTCAGATACTGTTCTCATCTCTACCACCTCCACTGGGAGACTATTCCATGGATCCACCACTCTTTCTATAAAGAAATATTTCTGCATATCACACCTGAATCTATCCCCCTTCACCCTCATCCCATATCCCCTCGTAGCAGAGCTTGCTTTCAATCGAAAGAGGCTCTTCTCCTGTGCATTTATGCCATGAAGGTATTTAAACGTCTCAATCATATTGCCTCTATCCCGCCTTTCCTCTAAGGTGTACATATTAAGATCCTTAAGTCTGTCCTCATATGCTTTATAATGAAGACCACTAACTATTTTAGTAGCCATCCTCTGAACTGACTCCAGCCTGTTTATATCCTTTTGAAAGTGCGGTCTCCAGAATTGCACACAATACTTCAAATGAAGTCGCACCAAAGGCTTATACAGAGGCACTATGACCTCCTTTCTTCTGCTGGCCATTCCTCTCCCTATGCACCCAAGCATCCTTCTAGCTTTTGCCATTGCCTTTTCTACCTGTTTAGCTACTTTAAAATCATCAGACACAATCACACTTAGGTCCCACTCTTCTTTAGTGGACAAAAGTACTCCACCCCCTATATTAAATTGCTCCCTTGGATTGTTGCAGCCCAAATGCATGACCTTGCATTTTTTAACATTCCCCCCTTCCCTTAGAAAACTGCTTGATAGTCATAATTATTGTTATTGAGGTAACCAGGTCACAAATGGAGAGACGAGTAGTCTAGTGGATGGAGCAAGTTACCTCAGGTCAGCGGGCCAGGGGTTCAAATCCTACTAGAGGATGGCAACCTTGGGCTGGAAGGACTGGGGTTTCTAGTCCTACAGGTGCTCCTTGTGGCCTTGGGCAAGCTGCTTAACCCTCCATTGCCTCAGGTACAAAAACATAGCCCTTTGGGGACAAGGGAAATATATATACATACTGTCATGCAGCGAAGGCTGATGATAGCCAGGATAGAAGAAAAGAACCTGTTTGTCAGGAAGGAAAAGATGTGCACAGAGTGCAATATTCACAGGGACCAGCTAGAGGGAGCAGGAGTGCAGTCAGAGACTGAAGGGCCACGCCCAGCTGGTCAGGAGCACATGACAAACAATTCACAAGCCTCAAAGAGAGGAGTCCCCTATAAGGAAGAACTGTCTCAAGCTAAACAGAAAGAGAGAGGACCGGGTCAGGTCAAGAAAGAGAGAGAAGGGACCAGGTCAAGCTGGAAGAGAATCGTCTCAAGCCAGAGAAGGACCTAACAGAGAATCTCCAGGAGCTAACAGGAAACCACAAGGAGCCAAGGAAGGGCCGGCTCAGGTTGGTGAGAAAGCTGTTTGCTGGCAGAGGAGAAAGACTTATACTGATTGCAAGCAAGAAGCAAGTGGGAATCAGCTGGGAAGGAAAAGCCAGGCTGAGCAAGGAAGCCAGGATTTGGGCTGTTGCAGGAGCAGGCATTTACCAGGAGAGCTGTTCCCACAGGTGAGAGAGGAACCAAACTTTCAGAGAAAAGCTTGGCATGAAGCTTCTGAAGGGAGCAAGCAAGCTAAAGGAGAAAACCTTTCATCGTGCTGCTGCAATAAAAGGTATGAGAATTATATTCCTACAAAGAAACCTTTGCCCTGTAAAAGTTCTTGTGAAGGAAGTGTGGAATCTCTAAGAAGAGAAAGCCCAGTTAATACTAAGGGGACACGTGGCTAGGGTTGCCAACTTTTTCACCGAGAAAAACCCGACACCTGTGGCTTGCCATGCTCCACCCATTCTCCGCCCCTAGTCCCACCCCTGCCCCGCCCCCAGCCCCACCCACAAAAATTACCGAGGATACGTGTAGGCTAACTTCCTTGGTCAGATAATAATTAAACTGGGAACCCCAAAATCCAAACATGAAATGTACAACACTGGAGAAATAAAACTATAAAGTAATTTCCTCTTGCACTAAACCAAAACGCAAAGATGTTAGCAATACACACTTCCCAGACCAGACATATTCCAGTTAATAAATTCAAAATAAAAAGTATTTTTCTACCTTCTGTTTGGACGTTTTATTTTTCAGTTGCAATTGCTCCAGTCACTTTCTTCTGGTTTCTTCGTGTCTTCTGCGAGCTATCCATTTGTCCTTTCTTCTCTTTTAGATGTTTTCCATTCTCTCTCTATTTCTGCTTTAACATACTGATTGTTTCCCTTTTGCTCTTTCCCCCAATTCTTTCCTTATTCCTTTATCATCCGTTTAAATTTCACCCTTCCATTCTCAAGCCCCTCTTACTCTCCCAATACCGGCCCATCATAGACTTTTCTTCCACACAAAATATTTTTTCCCCTCTCCATTCTCGTTCCCCATCCATTCTAGTCCTCCCCCAAATCAATTCCCTTATAGTTCTAGGCCCACCCAGCATCCACTCCCTTCTAGTCCCATTCTCCCATGCCCCACATCAGCCCATTTCCAGTCCTATTCCAGCTCTTCATCAGCCCATTTCCAGTGCTAGCCCTCACATCACAGGCCATTTCCAGTCCTAGCTCCCCCCCCCCAATCACAGCCCATTTCCAGTCCAAGTCCCCCATCACAGCCTATTTGCAGTCCTAGGCCCCCCCCCCACCATCACAGCCCATTTGCAGTCCGAGTCCCCCCGCACCATCACAGCCCATTTGCAGTCCGAGTCCCCCCGCACCATCACAGCCCATTTGCAGTCCTAGCCCCCCTAATCACAGCCTATTTCCAGTCCAAGATCCCCCTTCCTCCACCATAGCCCATTTCCAGTCCAGGTCCCCTCCACAACCCATTTCCAGTCCATGTCCCCCCCCCATAACCCTTTTACAGTCCAGGTCCCCCCCCCATCACAGCCTATTTCCAGTCCAAGTTTCCCCCCCCCCCATAGCCCTTTTCTGGTCCTGTTCCCCTCCACCCCATCACAACCCATTTCCAGTCCATGTCCTCCCCCACAACCCTTTTTTATTCCAGGTCCCCCCCCCCCCATCACAGCCTATTTCCAG
Source organism: Ichthyophis bannanicus (assembly GCA_033557465.1). Classification (NCBI taxonomy): domain Eukaryota; kingdom Metazoa; phylum Chordata; class Amphibia; order Gymnophiona; family Ichthyophiidae; genus Ichthyophis; species Ichthyophis bannanicus. The sequence goes on from CM066044.1 coordinate 177,051,425, forward strand.
TCCAAGTCCCCCCCTTAGCCCTTTTCCAGTCCAAGTCCCCCCCCCTTTAGCCCTTTTCCAGTCCAAGTCCCACCCCCTTAAGCCCTTTTCACGTCCAAGTCCCCCCCCCTTAAGCCCTTTTCCAGTCCAAGTCCCCCCCCTTAGCCCTTTTCCAGTCCAAGTCCCCCCCCCCTTAGCCCTTTTCCAGTCCAAGTCCCCCCCCCTTAGCCCTTTTCCAGTCCACGTCCCCCCACCCCCTTAGCCCTTTTCCAGTCCAAGTCCCCCCCCCTTAGCCCTTTTCCAGTCCAGGTCCCCCCCCGGTAGCCCTTTTCCAGTCCAAGTCCCCCCTTAGCCCTTTTCAAGTCCGTGTCCCCCCCCTTAGCCCTTTTCCAGTCCAAGTCCCCCCCCCCTTAGCCCTTTTCCAGTCCAAGTCCCCCCCCCCTTAGCCCTTTTCCAGTCCAGGTCCCCCCCCCCCCCTTAGCCCTTTTCCAGTCCAAGTCCCCCCCCTTAGCCCTTTTCCAGTCCAAGTCCCCCACCCCCTTAGCCCTTTTCCATTCCTTGTCCCCCCCCCCTTAGCCCTTTTCCAGTCCAGGTCCCCCCCCTTAGCCCTTATCCAGTCCAAGTCCCCCCCCCCTTAGCCCTTTTCCAGTCCAAGTCCCCCCCCCCCTTAGCCCTTTTCAGTCCAGGTCCCCCCCATCACAGCCAATGCAGTCCTTGCCCCCCCCCCCCCCCGACCAGCATCGCGGCTGTCTGAGGCTTCAGAGGGAGCCGGGGAAGCCCGCGCGAGGCCCCGGCTCCCTCTCCCTCTCCCTCTCCCTCTCCCTCTCCCTCTCCCTCTCCCTCTCCCTCTACCTCTCCCTCTCCCTCTCCCTCCCCCTCTCCCTCTCCCACTCCCTCTCCCTCTCCCTCTCCCTCTCCCTCTGAACAGCCACCAGCGTGAAGAGCCTTTTCCTTCACGCTGACGGCTGTTCCTGTGAAGCCGCGAATGCTGGGAAAGGTTAAAGGGCAACCTTTAACCTTTCCCAGCATTCGCGGCTTCACAGGAACAGCCGCCAGCGTGAAGGTAAAGGCTCTTCACGCTGGTGGCTGTTCAGAGGGAGCCGGGGCCTCGCGCGGGCTTACCCGGCTCCCTCTGAAGCGGAGAAAAGCCATTTTTTTTGCTCTGGCCGCTCCCGATCTTGCGGCCAGAGCAAAAAAACCGGCTTTTAAAGGGCCGGTTTTGCCTCTGCGCCGGCAGCCGGCCTGGCCGTGGAAAAACCGGCCAAGCCGGCTGAAAACCGGCCAGTTGGCAACCCTACACGTGGCCAGCGCTCCAGGCTAGGCCTGAGGCACTGGAAAGTATTAAGGGAAATATACAAAGCTCCAGAATACAATATTCCAGAGACTGTTAACACAGAATTAGACCTACCATCTCCAGAGCCGATGCAAGTGGAACTGGTGGAACCGTTGCCAGACCCCGAAGAGATGGATTGCTCTCTCTGCATTTCCCACAGCATTGAGTCTTTGCTAGATGTATGAACTGCTTGTGGTATCTGCAGAATGTCTATTATGTGCTGAGCAGAAGAATAGTACAAACTTGCTTTAAACTGGAAGCTATGTTTGTGCCCTGCTACTACTGTGAAGTTAACAGTTTTCCTTAAACCTTGAGTTTTCTTTTGTGCCTGAAGTTAAGGACATTATTTTCAGTTGTGACCAATTTATGAACCCATGCGTAAAGGGAATAAAAGCCTTTTTCATCCCTACCACTCTGTTTTCATTGTTGCTTTAAAGGATTGGAGTTTAAAACCACTGAACCAAGTTTCCTTGGTTCTTAAAAAGGACTCTCCTATCTAATAATAATAATTTTTGTGTCCCATCTGCCTTGGCCCACTACGCCACCAGGGCAGGTGTGTGACAATACACACAGAGTTCCCAAATGTACACCACTTGGACTTGTAGAAAAGCAGTATATAAGCCTAACTAAATAAATAAAGGTAAATAAGAGTCCCATAAAGGGAAACATCATGTATCCATCCACCAAGGCATATACCTATCTCCACCACCCTCTCACATATGTGACAAATAAACAGTTCAATAGCTAACACAGAGTAGGGGTGAGGGCAGGCAGTTCAAAGCAATCAGGATTAAAGCCATTGATTACTGCCATGGCTACTGGGCTAGCATACCCAGTCACAAACATTAGACCCAAATCCAAATTGCCTGAGTACCTCTAACAAGTAAAGCCACTCAATTTTGTCAAAGGCCTTTTCAGCATCTAATGATAGAATTACATACCATTCTACTTTGCTACGGACCTTGTGAAGAATTTTAATCAACCGTCCTACATTCTTGAAACCATATCTATGCTTTATAAAGCCCATCTGGTCTGAATGAATCGGATCCTGTAATTTCAGTTCCAGACAAGTATAGAGAACTTTGGTGAAAATTTTGTAATCAGTATTAAAAAGGGAGATAGGCCTGTAGTTGCTGCACATAAGCGGTTCTTTCCTGTCTTTTGGAAGTACTGTGATGGAAACCTGATAAAAAGAGGCTAGCAATAATCTCCAGGAACAAGCAGGAATGAGTCTTCACATGTGGGTACGTCGGCGCCGACGGAGCCCGCACAGGAATGCTCCCCAGCATCCAATCAGAAAGCCTTTGGGAGCATCCCTCGCGCCTGCGCGGTGGCTTCCCGCCTTTCCCACTGCCTCTCCCCAGTTTTCGTTTTTCCGCAGAGCCGGCAGGACGTACCTCCTGTCACCGCAGAAACTTTTTTCTCTAAAATCCTTATTTTCTTGTGGTCGTGGCCGTTCTCCCGCCGATACCGGCACCGCCGGTGCCTTATTCTTTTCTTTTAACCACTTAGAGGTATTTTTTCTCCTCAAGTCCCTTCTGAGGCCTACCAGGCCTTTCCAGCATGGAGCCTTCTTCCCCTAAGAAGTGCCTTCACTGTGGAAACTTAGTTTTCTTTTTAGACTCCACTGCCTGGTGTCTAACCTGTTTGGGTCCTGACCCTTTTTCCCCCGGTCCATCGGGCTTTAGTATTGGGAGAAGACCTTCTCTTTTTCGGGTATCCCTCGAGGCCGTTTTTCCTCCTGAGGTGAGGACATCGATTTATTCTTCTCTCCAGGATCAGGTAACCCACAAACAGTCTGTTAAGACTAGCCAATTCTTGAAGGGTAAGTCTCATGCCCCGCATGATGACGGCTCCGGCCTTCCCCTCAAGACCCCTTTGGCAATAAAACCCCGGCGGGAGTCTTTGGGCTCCAAAGCATTCACGGGGTTTCAGGTTGTTTCTGGGGTTCACTCCTCACAGAACATACCTGAGCCATGCTCGGGGGTGGTATCCGCTTCGAGCGGTACCGATCCCCCGGCATCGGCACGGACGTCGAGTGCTTCACTCTTCGCCAAGGATCGTCCACTGGTGTCCTCGGTGCCTTCGGGGCCGATCGACTCGACCCAGACTGGCTTTCCTGCATCCCAGCCATGCGCGGGGTTGGTACCGGCTTCGAGCGGTACCGCTTCCCCGGCGTCGGCACTGATGTCGAGTGCTCCGCTCTTCACCAGGGATCGTCATCTGGTGTCCTCGGTACCTTCGGGGCCGATCGATCCGACCCAGACTGACTTTCCTGCACCCCAGCCATGCGTGGGGTTGGTGCCGACTTCGGGCGGTGCCGATTCCCTGGCGTCGACGCCGGTGTCGAGTACTCCGCTCGTCACTAGGGATCGTCATCTGGGGTCCTTGGTGCCTTCGATCAATACGACCCAGACTGGCTTTCCTCTGTCCCAGCCAGCCGCGGGGTTGGTTCCGGCTTCGAGCGGCGCCGATGCATCGGCTTCGGTGTCGAGTGTTCCACTCTCCACCGGGGCTCGTCGTCGGGTATGCTGGGCCTCGGGGCCGATCGATACGCCCCAGATGGCCTTTCCTCTTTCTAAGCCATGCTCGGAGGGGGTACCAGCTTTGAACGGTACCTATACCCTGACATCGGCGCCGGTGTCGAGTGTTCCTCTCTTCACCGAGCATCGTCTTCGGACGTCCTCGGTGCCTTCGGCGCCGATCGATGCGATTCCGATTGACTTTCAGGGATCGGCATCGCCGACACCACCACCGACGTCGGTGCCCTCTAGACGGTGTCACAAGGTAGACCTAGGGCAGCCCGAGAAAAATGGAGATCAGCACGAATGATCAGAGGAAAAATGACAGGGTAAACAAAGTAATGTCAGAAGGTTGCTATAGACAACCCAGGCACACGTGCACAAGGCCAATGAAGACACACCCAGGTAGCAAAGAAAGGGAATTTGCTTTGCCTAATAGGGATCAGCTGGGTGGAGGTGGAGCCAGGAGACACGAGGATAAAATATGCTCCCAAACAGTTAGAAAGAGAGAGGAGTTGAGGCAACAAGGGTCACAACCAGAGAGACCGTGGCGAACACAGCTGAAGCCGTGGAGAGCATGGAGTTGGTATGAAAGAGAGAAAGAGAGTGAGAATGTGTTATCGGAGCAACAAGGGAGCCAGCATAATGGTCTGAGGGAAGCCAGAGACCTGAATGAAACGCTTGGAAGTCAGCAGCCTGATAGCGTGTATGTGCCGGGAAGACAAGAGAAACGTGGGAAGACTGCCATAGCAGGTACCAGTGCAAGAAATAAAAGTAGAGGCTATTTGCTATCTGAGAGGGTAAAACCCTGGAGTCATAGAAATAGCCACACAAAGACAAGCTATATAGAGGCTGAGAATAACTTTTCCCCTGGTTACAGAAACCCTAGGAGAAGAGAGATTTCCTTACCAGAAAAAGCTGAAGATTTCCCTAGTGATTGTGAGCTCCCAGCTTCTAGTAAAGTTCCGTCTAAAGCTTTGCAATCTAGGTCAGCTGAGCTAGACCTGAGCAGGCACAGAGCCTACCGTAATTACTCTACTAACAAACCAAACAAGGATTTGAGTTATCTACTGGGTTACCAGCAGGGGCAGAGCCCTGACAAGCTCAACTCAAAGCCATACGGTTTTACCCAGAGAGGCATTAGCTCAGAGGGAGAAAGAAACTTCCTGTGTGACGAAGCAAGCCAGTTGTACCCTTATCCAACAGCTGATATTAAGAGCATAAACACAGGTGAACAAGAATTGATGGAATGTGAGAGTTCAGAGGTGTCTGTGGTTCCTGAACCGATGGATTGTTCTTTAACTGTGAGTGACCAGGAGTTTTCTCTGAGATAAATTACTTGATTATAACCAAAGTACCAGTGCTGTAACTTATGTGCTAATTGCTCTCACTCTCTTACAAACAGCAGACGTAAGCTGTGCTATCTGCAAACAAAAGGAAAAGCCTACATAGGATAGTAAGGCTGTTTATTCATTTCTTTTGTTTGATGTTTGAAGCTGAAGTAAGCTATTTTTGTTAACCATTTGTCTTTTGTTATATGCCAAAGTTGGCTCTTATTTTGTGTTGCCAAAAAGGAAAAGAAACCTCAAGGGACAGGGAATAAAACCCTAAACGTAGAATTAAACTTGTTCTGTGATTTGTTGGAAGGAAGGCACAACTACCACCCTCAGGGAGCCCAGCAATACCGGTTCCTACCGATAGGGCTATGAGGGCATGACAACGGGCATCGATAACCTCGCTTAGTTCGATGCCCAGTCTAGAATCGATATCCAGTCTAGATGACTTGGTTCCGACATGCTTCGGAACCGATCCCTGTCCCTTCCGGCTACGCAGTACCAAGGATAATCACCAAAGCTCTCTGGTTGCCTCGGTACCTCTTCGGCAACCTCCACTGCCTGCTCCGATGGCATTGCTGTCCCCGATGCCGGTGTCGGTGTCGATGTCGATTCCTGCAGTTCCATCGGTGCCATCGATCCTTTCTATGCCTAGCTTGGAATCGATACCGGGAACCGACGATGCAGTACTAACTGCCTCAAATCGGAACTGTCGGTATCATTCTCCATCTAGCAGGATTCCTTTTGTGCACCAGTCCTGTAGGTCTTCTGGTGTTCAAGCTGCTCATTCAACCTCAGCCTACCCAGGAATAGTCCCTCTGGGAGATCCTTCTTTTCAGAAATTTCTCCTTGACATGGCAGCAGGGCCGGATTTACCTATACGCCATGTACGCCATGGCGTAGGGCCCACAACCGGCAGGGGCCCACAAAAAAAGAAGAAGTTCATTTTTTGTTAATACAATTTAAAAAAAAACCTGGTGGCTGCCGCCACGGGGCCCCCTCTGCTGCCGCGGCAGCACGGACTGACCCGCGGGGGCCCCGTCTACAAGCTGAAGCGGTCGGGTCGGGTCGTCCCTCCCTCCCTCCCTCCCTCCGTGCAGGCTGCAGGCTGTGAGAGACGCGAGAGTGTCTCCTCGCGTCTCTCACAGCCTGCAGCCTGCACGGAGGGAGGGAGGACCGACCCGACCCGACCGCTTCAGCTTGTAGACGGGGCCCCCGCGGGTCAGTCCGTGCTGCCGCGGCAGCAGAGGGGGCCCCGCGGCGGCAGCCACCAGGTTTTTTTTAAAAATTAAATTTTACTTTAGGCCGGGGGGGGGGTAGGACTGGTAATGGGCTGGGGGGCTGGGGGGGGTAGGACTGGTAATGGGCTATGGGGGGGGTAGGACTGGTAATGGGCTATTGGGGGGGCTGGGGCTGGAAATGGGCTGGGGGGGTAGGGCTGGCAATGGGCTGCTGGGGGGGGGTAGGGCTGGTAATGGGCTATTGGGGGGGGTAGGACTGGTAATGGGCTGGGAGGGGTTAAGGCTAGAGCTGGGCTGATGGGGTTAGGACTGGTAATGGACTGTGGGCTGTTGGGGGGGCTTAGAACTGGCAATGGGCTTTGGGGGGGGTTAAGACTGGTAATGGGCTGTGGGCTGATGGGGGCTGTCTGGTAATGGGCTATGGGGGGGCTAGGACTGGAAATGGGCTGGGGGGTTAAGACTGGAGGTGGGCTGATGGGGTTAGGACTGGTAATGGGCTGTTGGGGGGGGTTAGAACTGGTAATGGGCTTTGGGGGGGTTAAGACTGGTAATGGGCTGTGGGCTGATGGGGGATGTCTGGTAATGGGCTATGGGGGGCTAGGACTGGAAATGGGCTGGGGGGTTAAAACTGGAGGTGGGATGATGGGGTTAGGACTGGTAATGGGCTGTGGGCTGATTGGGGGGGGTAGGACTGGCAATGGGCTATGGGGGGCTGACTGGAAATGGGTTGATGGGGTTAGGACTGGAAGTGGGCTGATGGGGGTTAGGACTGGTAATGGGTTATAGGGGGGGCTTAAACTGAAAATGGGGTGATGGGGGGTTAAGGACTGTAAGTGGGTTGATGGGGGGCTAGGACTGGTATTGGGTTGGGGGGTTGCTAGGACTGGAAATGGGCTGATGGATGGCTAGGACTGGAAATGGGCTGATGCAGGGACTAGAAGGGAATGGATGCTGGGTGAGGCTGGAACTAGAAGGGAGCTGATGTTGGGGGAGGATTAGAATGGGATGGGGCTGGAAGAGTAAAATGGAGAAGGGAAAAATATTTTGTGTGGGAGGGATAAATAATCTACAATTGGCCGGGTATTGGGAGAGTAAGTGGGGATTGAGGATGGAGGGGTAAAATTTGAGTGGATGAAATAGGAATGAGGAAAGAGCAAAAGGAGAAAGATTAGTATGTTAAAGCAGATGTAGAGAGAGAATGGAAAAAAATCTAGAAGAGAGAAGAAAGGACAAATGGACAGCAGACGATGGAGAGTTAGCAGAAGACACGAAGAAACCAGAAGAAAGTGGCTGGAGCAATTGCAGCTGAAAAAAATGCACAAAAGGTAGAAAAATATCTCTTTATTTTGAATTTATTAATTGGAATATGTCAGCTCTGGTAAATGTGCATCATTAACGTCTGCGCTTTGTTTAGTACAAGAGCAAATTAATGTATAGTTTTATTTCTACAGTGTTGTACATTCCAAGTTTGGCTTTTGGGATTCCCAGTTTAATTATTGTCTTCCTGTTTCTAAATTGTGATTCCTTGTTTGGTGATGGTCTATGTTCTGCATGTGTAACTGAGCTGAGGTGTTCTGTTTATATAATTCCTATTTGACATTGCCACTTGTTCTCTTTCCCCAGTAGGTCATGTATTGTTGTTCTCTGAAATGTATTGGTTTAATATTTGCAGTGTTGCCTTTTGATTGGTAGAGTATGGTGCTTTGTGAGTCCTGGTAGTGCTGTTAGGATACGGCAGGTTTACTATGGGTTCTAAATGGGCAGTGTTTGTAGTAGTTCCTAATGTGTCTGGCAGTTGGCACTGGATTATAGTAATGTAGAAATCTTTTAGTCTTTCTTTATCCATACACTCATTAAGAGGCACGTTTACTAAAAGTTAGTATATGGTAACATTATGCAAATATTTATGCAAATGGGGCCCCTTATGCAAATGAGGCCCCGCACCCCCCTTGGGCCGCCCCTGCTGGGGGCCCACAATTTTTGTTGGCGTAGGGCCTCACTCAAGGTAAATCCGGCCCTGCATGGCAGCCTTTCTTGCCATTCCTATTCCTGGTCCTACTCTTACCCAAGGTCCTGCAGAAAAAGCAACCATAATGCTTCCTTTACATCCTTCTTTGCAGGACCTTCTTCTGGGGATTTGGCAGTCACCTTTACAGGTTCCTGCGCCTTCTACAGCCATGCATGTTCTGTATCAGGTGCCCCCCTCTCCGGGGTTTCAGAAGAACCAACTTCCGCATCATTCCATTGTAGTGGAATCAGCAATGAGGAAGGTCAGAAGCAAGAAGAAGCATTCTTCTTATCCTCCAGGTCGTGCATCTAAAGCACTTGATGCCTTTGGGCGTCAAACCTTCCAAACTTCCATGTTGGCTTCTAGAATTATTTCATATATTTTTTATATGAGTCTAACACTTCAGGAGGTCACAGAGCAATTATCTCTTTTGTCTCCTTTTTTGTCAGAACCTAAGGCCTCTGACTATTCCTTGCTTCTTAATCATAGCAGGAATATCTCTTGGTTTCTTTCTCGTGCTTCTCTAGACTCTTTTGAGTCTGTTAGCAGGTCCTCTGCTATTGCCATTGGAGCACGTCGTACAGCCTGGCTGCAGGCTTCAGACTTGAGCAGATGGGCACAACATACACTGGGTAATTCTCCGTGTACTGGAGAAAATCTTTTCAATAGCAAGGCTTTACGTCAGGTTGCTCAGTGCTCCACTGACTTTCCTAGTTCTGGAAATCATCCTAAGCCTTCTTTTTCCCCAGGATGTAGGAAATGTCCTACCAAACCTTCTTTCCCTAAGAAAAGAAAGTTTCATCCTCCTTCTGCCCATCCTCTAGATGTACCCAAGCAAGGGACATCTCATCCTGGTCTGAAGTTTCCAGACCCTCACCAGGCTAATCATAACCAGCAGCCATAGGCTCCTGTATGCTGCAGTCTACAATTAACTTCTTCTTACCAGAAGTTTATCCTTCCAAATCTACACTGTTTTTTCTTTTCAGTATGCCAAGTAGTTAGGATACTTTTGTCCATGGGTTACAGTATTCTCCCTTTCTTATCACTATAAAGGGAGATCACCACTATCCCATGATAGTTTCTGTCCCCACATGGACATTTTTTCCTTCAGCTGACTTACCATATGGTACGTCACCTCCAACCCCCTCTCTTCCAGGGTTTCCCCTGCTTGAGTTGGTACCATACTGAAACATCTCTCTCTCTTTCCAGTGTAGACTTCCTGTTATCCTTCAACGCATGTTCTGGACAACTCCTCAGACAGGGCCGAAATATCTCCGCTCCCTTGGTCTGTCTTCTCCCTGTTTTCATACAGGAGAATTCCCTCTGCTATTTTGTTCAGTTGCTGTGCGTGCAGGAGTTCCAGTGAGTACTTTCATGCTTCTGCAAGCTCACTGCAGGTTATCTTCTCCTAGCCATATCCTCATCTAGGATGTAGCAACATGCCTGACTTCTGTCAGTTTTATCTCCTGCACAATGCTTTCTGCAATCGTCAGAGAAGCTTCCCACTATGGGCCCTTGCCATAGAGCATTGGACTTTGTCTCTGAGGGTCTTCCTTATAATAGAAGAAGCTTATATAGTCATTCCATGGCTATCTAAATAATTATACCCTCTTGTCTCCCATTGTGATACAGAAGACAAGGTTTTTTCTGCGTGAATGTCCAAGGAGCTCCCAATCTGGCAGGAATCTACCCCTTTTTTCCTTACAGCTTGGCATTATGTTTTCTGCTCCACTTGGACAACGCATACTCTTTTACTGTACCTGATACCCCTGAGTCCCTTGGCTGGGTCATCCTGGTATCTTGGTCTATGTGTTTTCTTGTCCTTGGGACACATCAGAAGCCTAAAGTACTCCTGACGTGCTCTTACCAGACCGATATTGTCCTCTGTTCTTCACGCAACCATCATGCTAATTCCACTGATCTGCATTCCTGCACCACAGAAATAGATTCTCTATTAGATGAATCTTTTCACATCACATTCCCCATGTGGATGTTTCTTCTGTGGCCCAGTTGCAGGCATGGATTCTCAGTATTATTTTCATGTATGTATGTGTCCTATGCATGCATGTTTTTGTACCCTGGGTGGGCATAAGCCATGCCCATCTCTCTCTCTCTCTCTCTCTCTCTATATATATATATATATATATATATATATACATTCTTGTCACACTTGTCTAGACATATATATTCACATCCATATAGATATGTATGTAGTTCCATAAATATATATATATATGTGTATGTGTATATATATGCATATTGGGAGATGTTCATAGCACCCTGTGTATTGCCTACTATCTCCCTAACTGTCGGTACTAAAGTTTTTTACTTTCTTAAGGGGTCCAGACAGTCCGCTTGCCTATTATCATACGGCTCGGTAACTGGGACCGGTTATACTCACAATTACTGCTGTGACGTCAACAGCTTCTATTTTTGTTATAAACCTCCTTATCTATGAGGTATCAAACTTCAATGTCTTCCTATCTCTTACCAGCTAGGAAAGACAGTGTACATCTTCAGTATTCCGGAGTACACTTCTGTTCTCCCTGGGAAAAGGGTTTTTTTCCATACCCTCTCTTCCCTTCCGGACTGGGCTAATTTCCAGATCGGTCAGTCTTCTTCTTTTAGTCCTCAATGTTAATAACTCTGTACCTAAAAGAGTTCTCAGCTTTTTCACATAAAGCTTTCCATTGAAGACCTGCCGTTCTTCTCCTGCACCAGTTGACACCTGGGTCACCTGCCCATTCCAGATTTGGAACTTCATCCTCACTGCTGTGAAGTTCCCTTGAAGATTCCGCTACTGCGTCTACAGTACCTTCCATCACAGTTCTACTTCCTACAATCCAGTAGGTAAGCTCTATATGGTACTAGTTCATTATATACTTTAATGATACTTGACATGCATTCTAAAGACTCATCTCCCCTGTAGTCTTTAGTTTTTGCTGTTCCTCTGCAACTCTTCTCTTCTCAACTCCTACCCCCCATCCCTCAGGGGATGCCGGGGATCCAGGTTGGGAAAATGCCATCCTGTCCAGGGATACGCATTTTATGGGATCTCCCCTGGCACCCTCAGCTAGGGAGTCCCCACATGTGAAGACTCATTCCTGCTTGTTCCTGGAGATAGCACAGTTACTTACCTGTAACAGGTGATCTCAGGGAACAGCAGGAATTAGTCTTCACAACCCTCCCACCTCCCCTAGGAGTTGTATCTATCTATTTCCTTTCCTCTTCCTCTCCTTCTGTCTCAGCTATGAAACTCAACTGGGGAGAGGCAGTGGGAAAGGCGGGAAGCCACCGCGCAGGCGCGAGGGATGCTCCCAAAGGCTTTCTGATTGGATGCTGGGGAGCATTCCCGTGCAGGCTCCGTCGGCGCCGACGTACCCACATGTGAAGACTAATTCCTGCTGTTCCCTGAGATCACCTGTTACAGGTAAGTAACTGTGCTTTCCCTGGGTTTGGATGTCATTAAAGATTCTTACCAGCATTGGGACAGGCAGTCTTGTAAACCTCAGCTGGCAGCATATCAGGTTCTGTCGTTTTTGCAGCTTTTAAAATGCAGATAGCTGATCACATTTCCTGCAACGTGAATGGTGCTGCAGCACCTCCCGCACCTCCAGAAAAAGACGTGGAAGGTGCCCAGCTGCCAACCAACCAACCCCTAGAGCTGGCCCAAGGGTTTCTGCCACCCTAGACAGAAGCCAATGCTGTCCCTGCCCCTGAGCTGTGCCACATCACCACCGATTCTAGCAGTGGGGTCAAAGGGGGGCACAGCTTGGCTCGACATCAGGCCATGTGCTTCAGCACACATGGCCTGCTGCTTCTGTCCCCCTTCCAACAAAACTTCAGGGATTCAGAAGCGGCAGGCCATATGTGCTGAAGCACATGGCCTGTTGCAGAGTCTAGCCACCCCCCCCATCACCAGAATCAGTGGCAGTGGGGGGCATCAGCATGGTGCTGCTCAGCATGGGGAGGCAGCCACCCACAGAGATGTGCTACACTAGGCAGCCACCTAGCCGATGGGCTGGCCCTATCAACCCCTTTTCTCTTCTCCCCAGCTGTCAGCTGGGAAGAATAAAGCTCGCTATAAAAACTTAGCAAATGTCGCTGCCATCTCTGAGGACTTATACAGTGTACCTTCATTAAATGAGTTAAGAGCATGGATATTTTGTTTTGACCTCTGCCTCTTCAGCTGCCAGAAAAGCAGATGGCCCGCCTTATTCCTGTGCTCATAGAAATGTCACCTTTTGCGAAGCATGGTTGAGGCTATTGACTCCATTTCCAAGATTGATAATTCTCCCCTCTTGAGCACCAGTGGCTGCCATACCTTGGCCCCTCCATCCCTCCGGTGTTGCCGTTCTAGTTCCTCAATATCGCAATGAAGTTGCTCCCATCTCAAAATTTTTCCTTTTTGAACCCACTTGAGAGAGACATTAGCTGGCCACGTAGGATTTCCTTAGCAGCTTTCCAAAGTGTAAAAGCGGACATATCCGCTGTGTCTTTGAAAGATAGATACTTATGCCACCCCTTTTGTACCGCAAGAAGGAATTCCTTGTTCTTGAGAAGCCCTCTATGCAAGGCCCAAGTGGGGGAGGTGTCTCTATCTCTCCTTACAGTTCCAGGGAAATAATTGCATGGTCTGAAACCCCCATTCTTCCTATCGTTGTTGCAGTAAGTATTGATAATAGACCGTGAAATAAGCCAAAGATTGATTCTGGAGTGGCTCTGGTGAGCAGAGGAGAAATAAGTATAATCTCTCTTTCCTAAGCAAAGTCCTCCATGCATTGCACAAATCCAGCTGAATTAGTACCGGATGAAGCTTATTCGAGCTCATGGAGATACCATTCCCACCTGACCTATCCAAACCTGACAGAACACGATTGAAGTGCCTTCTCATCAGTATCTTTCCCTGCTGATGGGATTGTACTGCATCCAGCACTGTTGCCAACACCACGCTGATTTGGGAGGGAGGAACGTAAACATTAACAGTAGTAAATAAGGTCCTGTTCAGGGTTCCAGTCAGAATGAGGCACCTGCCCTCCGAATCAGCAAAATATGATACCATCTGGAAAGATCATGACCTCATCAAGGAGGTTTAGTAATGTCCATTGCTCGATCATGTCGATCTTCTGCTGAGTTGCCTAGCTGGCATCAAACCCCAGGAATCTTTTGCTTCTTCAGAGCTGAGGCCTGCCACTCCCGCTACTCCTTGGGCCTTCCTAGCGTATGGCAATCAACTTCTTGCAGACAGTCCACCATACTAAGCAGTCTTCCAAATTCACAATTTTATGTTGAGTATTGTTCCACTTGAAGATCAAGGCAAACAGAAACCCCCACCGATATTTGATAGATTTCTCCTGAAGTAGGTGAGTCAGGGGCTTAAAGCTTTTTCTCCATTCCAATATATACTGAGAAAGATCCTGGAAAATCTGTGCCTCCTCACTCTGAAATGTGATGGAGCACTGCACCCTCAAGCTTCGCAGTGTTGTTGTTGTTAAGTGCCTTCGAGTCGGAGTCGACTCATGGCGACCCTCTGGATAGCTATCCTAAATTGTGTTCAGTCTTGAGTCAGGCGGCTTATTGTTGACAGACTGGTACCCGTAGCTGCTGGTATTGTATCGATCCATCTCATTGCTGGCCTTCCTCTTTTGCGTTGACCTTCTATCTTGCCAAGCATAATGTCTTTCTCTAATGATCTCTCTTCGCATGATGTGTCCAAAGTATGAAAGTCGAAGTCTTGTCATCCGAACTTCTAAAGAAAGCTTAGGTTTGATCTCCTCTAGTACCGACTGGTTTGTTCTTTGGGCAGTCCATGGTATACACAGTATTCGCCGCCAGCACCATAATTCAAAGGCATCAATTTTCTTCCTGTCTGTCTTTTTCACTGTCCAGCTTTCACATCCATATGATGTTATTGAAAATACCATGGCTTGAACAAGTCGAATCTTTGTATGGAGAGAGACATCTCTGCTCTTGAGAATCTTATCTAGGTCTTTCATAGCCATTCTGCCAAGAGCAATGCGTCGTCTGATTTCTTGACTGCTTGTTGCTGCTTTATTGATAGTTGATCCAAGTAGGTTAAAGTTGTTCACGATTTCAATTTTTTCTCCTTCAACGATGAACCTGTTGATTATGCCAGTTGTCATGATCTTTGTCTTCTTTACATTAAGGTGCAGGCCCATTTTGAGACTATGTTCTTTGATTGTGAGAAGCAAATGTTTCAGATCATCTTCACTTTCAGCCAGTAATGTGGTATCATCAGCATAGCGAAGGTTGTTGATGAGTCTTCCACCAATCTTCACACCTCTGTTGTCTTCATACAATCCTGCTTCTCTGATGATTTGTTCTGCATATAAATTAAACAGGTAGGGGGAAAGTATGCAGCCTTGTCTTACACTTTTGCTTTTTCTAAACCATTCTGTTTCTCCTAGTTCAGTTCGAACTGTTGTTTCTTGATCAATGTATATAGATTGTGCAAGAGTACGATCAGGTGTTCTGGTATACCCATGCTTCCTAATGTGGCCCAGAGTTTCTCATGGTTTACACAGTCAAAAGCCTTGCTATAGTCGATAAAGCACAAATAGATATTCTTTTGGTATTCTTTAGTCTTTTCAAGGATCCATCTCACATCCGCAATGATGTCTCTTGTTCCTCGCCCTTTCCTGAACCCTGCTTGCACTTCAGGTAGTTCTTGTTCCAGGTATGGTTGTAGTCTCTTTTGAATAATCTTCAGTAGAATCTTGCTGGCATGTGGGATCAGAGCGATTGTGCGATAATTGCCACAGTCAGTTGGATCACCTTTCTTTAGTATTGGTATAAACACAGATCTTTTCCAGTCAGTTGGCCATGATGTTGTCTTCAATATTTCTTGGCAGAGCTTTGTAAGCTTCGCAGTAAATGCATTTTATCTTCGAAGGAATGGAAACAGGCTATAATGGTCCTAGGACAAGATCCAGATGCGGCTTTATGACGGTACTCTGATGAACTCTCTAGCTTGACTAGCTCAGATGTCCCCAAGACACAAAAGGAGCATAGTTGTTGGATTAACTCTCCTGCGATCTCTTTATCCCCTGCTGTCTCAGGAACACCCAAGCCTCTGATGTTGTTGCATCTCTGTACGTTTTCGAGGTCATCCTGTCTCTCTTTTAGGTCTCTAGCAAGTATGGATTAGATTGGAAGAGAGCAGTCACATCTATCTGCTCCCCTATGTTGATCTCATTTTGGATAACCCAGTCATCCAGGGATTTGATTTTAGCTTTGATATCACTCACAGCCTTGGAAAAGTCCATTCAAAAAAGTTTGAGTTCTTGTAAGATCTCCATGAGGTCTGCTTTAGTCGCAGGTGAGGTTGAAGTGGAAGGGCCCTCAGAGCCATAGGCCAAGCCAGGTGTTGGGTCAGGAGATGACGATCACAGATCTGTAGTGTGGGAGAATCGAGCTAAAGCTGCTGCATAAGTCCTTTTGTCAGACATGCCTTTTCCATACCCGCCAATAGCTAGGGGGGGATCACCTTAGATCTGAGCACCAAAGACTTAGTGATCAATGAGGTGGGGGCCCCGCGAAGACACTATCCTTCTTTTAGTGTGGTTGAGGCCACTTGTGTGGAGTATGGTGCTGCATGTCTTGCCCTCCTTCCTTTCCTCTGTCACCTAGATCAGACAGTCTTCTCCTCCATGTGCTGCTTTCACTTGGGTCTCCCACATCAGCAGCCTTACTGGACTTTTGTCACAAATCTTAGTTAATAAGGATATACTATGGTGGTCATAATGGGTAGTATCCAAGCATTAACCTGAAGCAGGCTCCCGTGCTTCCCTATTACTTTACTGTCTCAGCCTCACCCAAGGCAAAAGAAAGCAGAGAGGAGAATTTTTGTACTACTGAGATGGGGATCTCAATGTTAGATTCATATTAGGCTCAGTCTCAGAGAAGAGCCATACATTTAGGGTAGTTGTTGCACTGTAGCAGTGACAGGCCCCTTAAAACCATGTGCTCTGCACTTATTAGATGGAGAGCAGGCTGCCCCTTCATTTGTCAAGCACTCACTGATCCTGCAAGCCGTGGAACGATGTTTGACAGCAGATTGGGGGCTCCCTGTGCGCTAGAACAGCAGATTACCTGGCTTTAGATGCTGTCATGGAGGCATAGTTAGGCAGAAACAATGCAGACAGTGTCTCTCCCCTCCGACGGGCAAGCACATGTGAATGTGCACGGGCAGGCTGCGGTCCCTCTGCTGATCTTAGCTCGCATACTTCAGCAAGCTCTCGCTTGGGCATTTGGCTGAGATCGCTGCTGGGGATCGGAGGCTTAAGAGCTGCAGTTCCATCGGCACAATCGCTGGTGGGATTAGCGGCATTCTGAGCACAGAGCTGATTGAGCATGGAGCTCATGCTAACAGACAGGATGGGCCACAAATTCACCGTTGAGCAACACTGCTGTGCTGCGGGCGGGCTTTGATTAAAAACAGCATTCCGGCTAGACCGTCGTCATTTGCGGGATCATGCCCGGTGGTTTCTCCACAGCCACAGCTAGAAGAGTCGGCAATCTCCTGGTAAGAGGGCTGGCGGGTAGTGGAGCTTCTGTTTCAGGTGACCATTCCTGCTCAGGCTCACGAGTGCTCTACCCCACCCCCCTGACTTCTTGTACTTTTAAGAAGACATCTTAATAGATCTTAGTATTAATTTCTAGAACAGAGCAGCTGAATCATCATTACTTTGTACAGCTCCATTACAAGAATATCAAAGTGTGCACCTCTTGTGTTCTCGGGAAGCAGGCTTGCTGGATGTTCCTTCCTTTCATCATGCCAGAGGGTCTTGTATGTGGAAAATGACATGCTACCTCAGACACGTAGGCATGTGACCGACATCTGCTACCTTAGACACTTAGACGGGTGACTAACATCAAAGACTTACAAAAGAAAGTGAAAGCATGACTGTCTAAGGAAACACTTGGTGGCTGAGAAACTGTTTAGTAAAATACTAGAAATCTGTAAATAGAGAATCTGTAAATAGTTTGTGTTTTCAGATTATGTTAAATTGTAAACTGATTAGAATATTATGATAACCGATATAAGCCTTAATAAATAAAATTCTATGATATTGTTAACTTGGGGCTTTATTAAATAAAATGTTTCTTAAGACTTAATAAATCAGGCTTTTAGTCTTAGGCATCCATAGCCCTTAATACGTTCTGACATGTTTGTGATTTTCCTGCAGTGATTATTTCAGGAGAAGGAACGAGCACAGAAGGCGCTCTTGAGCAGACTCGTATTGTGACTCCAGGCCCTCCTGTTCAAGCCTCAAAGCATGCCAGTATATTCATGGAGACTGCCAAATTTCTGTTAAAAGTCAATGCCATACAGGTCAGTATAGGAAGCTGTGCATGAGTGCGCGCAGGTTAGTTTAGGGATTGTATCTGATCCTAGGGTAGCCAAACAGGCAAATAAGGTGATGGCAAAATCCAGAAGGATACTTGGGTGTACAGAGAGGAAAAAGGAAATGATAGTGCCTCTGTATAAGCCTCTAGGGAGACTATATTTGAAGTACTGTGCAGTTCTGGAAACTGCACCTTTAAAAAGATATAAACTAGATGAAGTAGTATTTCCCATAAAGTATATAGGAACACACTTAAAGATCTAAATATGTATACTTTGGAAGAAAGGTGGAAGCCTGTTATAAAATTAAATGTGATCATAAATTGGAGTGGAGGGGAGATACACCCCTTGTCACCGCACAGCGTGTTCCTCCCGGCAGAGAGGTCCGGAAGACTCTGGGTCCTTGCAGCAGATCTAAATAGTAAGCCCTCGGATAAGTGCTTTTGAATATCAAGCCACTATTCCTGCAGCCCATGTGTTGCACATGTGCAGTTTAAAAGTGAAACATGTAGTGCTGCAGGAAAGGGGAGCCGTGGGTCACAGGGACTATAAAAGTGCACTCTCTTAGCATCCCTGAAGCACACTTCACAAGTTTTGTCTCATTGCTGGGAGGAAGAGAAGTGCTGCTGTCCACAGCTTTGTACAGTTGGACTACAGCGTTGTGTGTTAATACATTAGTCCAGCCTTGAATGAGGTCTAAGTGCCAGATGATTGGCGTTCTGTATCCTTTTCTGTTAACCCTTTCTCTTTCTACAAAACCATGTCCTCCCTATAATCTCATCCATTTCTCTTTCTGCCATTGTCTTTCCAGTGGAACAGTGTGCTGGAGTTTGTGTGGTAGATATCTGGAGAGTTGTGATCACTTTTCCATTCAGTGGTGTTTCTTTCTTTTCTCTATATCAGTTAGTACAGCGGGCTCTGGCACATGAATTGGTGTCCTCTGAGGGCGGGCTTAGCTGTGACTATCATATAGTATCAGCACAGATGCATCTGCTAAAGAAGCAATACGCTGCAGCTGAAAAGAGTCTTCTGGAGGCCTTACAGATTGACTACCAGGTAACTGCCATGCTTTGTTTTATCATTTTACAAATAATTCCAAGCATAGGACTTGTAACAGAAATAAGGAACAGAGTTACAGCTAGTACCATGAAAAGGGGATTTATACAGAAAAACCCCACACCTCTCTCCCTTCTCCAGCCCACTATAAAAGAAGGGGATCCCAAAGGAAAAACATTAACACCCAAACATGAGAAGAAAAAGGCAAGCAGAAACCATCAGCATATATCGTATAGTGACGAGAGTAGAAGGTTCCGGATCAATGGGCCTGCGAGCATTCAGAAAGGCCAGCAGTGGGAGGGCTCAAAGAAAATATATATATATTAGACTGAAACTTTACCATGCATTTGCACGGAAACTTGACAAAGAAAAAAACTCCCGACTGCTGGACCCCAGGGCAGAGCAGGAGAAATTATTTCCTCCTACGCTGTTTTCCTTGATAGATCCAAAGACATGCAAACTGCCAATCCTTTAAACAAAATACTCCTTTTACGGAAAAACAGCTTAAGGAACCACTCAGTCAATAGCAAGCGCAAAGGCTACCGATAAAGTAGATGGTATAATAGATTCTAAATCGGAGGATTCCAGGATAGCAGATTCATCTAAGGCATCTGCTTGCGGAACCCCCAGTATGATTCCCATCTCCCTAGGTCTTCTCAGCTCCAGACAAATAATACATCTTGGTCATGGGGGGATGGGATTCCGTCAGAACACCCAAAACCTCTGTTAAATATAATTTAAACATAGAAACAGAGCCCATGTGGTCTTTTTCTGTCATCACTTTTTTATCTAGTCTGTCCTTCCATATCAACAACTACAATAGTCCCCTTTTTCCCTTTAGAGATCCTCTGTGTTTGTCCCATGTTTTTTTTTTAATTCAGATACTGTCCTCATCTCTACCACCTCCACTTGGAGACTATTCCACTGATTCACCACTCTTTCCGTAAAGAAACATTTCCTTAACACTTATACAAGAAGATCTAGGAAAGTTAATTAATCTCAAGTTAAGGAACCAAGCAGAATTTTCTAACATCTCATCTTCATAGCAAAGGAGTCTTGTATGGTGTTCTAACCAACAAACCTTTACTTGCAAGTCAGATGTAATAGTCTGCAAGGAAGAAACGTCTTCCGCTTGCCTTTGAATACCGAGTTTCCTTGAATCTGTGCAAACAGTTCTTGAACCTGAGGCACCAAAGTTCCCCAAGCTTCACGATGGCCGACCAAATGGATTCCAAAGTAAAAACTTCAGGTTAGGCCATTGAAAACGCAACAGACACTCCGACTGCTCCAATGCCTTCTTCTAATGCCAGCAGTTCCATTACCGGGCTCCGAATAGCAGCCAAATCCACAGCCGCTCCCACACTGTACTGCCGGAGTTATGACCTGGAACTGCTGAAACAACCTTTACACTTTTCCCCGGAGCTACCCTTCACATAGGAGCCAGATCACCACCAATGGAGGAAGAAGACTCCTTCGGAATCTCAGGCCTAAATGCCAGCAACGCTGTCTTCGGAGATCTCCACCGGCCCAGTAGTGAGATGTCTGGTCCCAAGCTGACCGCCAAGCCACCCGACTCTGGCGAGCCTCCAATGGAACTCTGTGCTACTGCTTCTGCTGCTGCAACCTTGTCAGAAAGGGATCCAAAGGTCTGGACACCACTGCAGGTAAGGGGGAGAAAGCCACCGGGACAGAGGAGGGCTTCTTGCCCGTTTTAACTTTCCTCTTCCCCATTTAGGAAAGGACGTCAGAGCGCACATGCCTGCCTGTCACCCAGCTGCCATGTTTTCAGCATTGTATTCCAACCTGAATATTTCAGTAGTCAGGCCAGCTTCTTTTCAGTACTGTACTCCAGAGAATGGAAGGACCAGATGATTACAATACAGAGCAAAATAGCTGTGCCCTAGAGATGGGAGCAGGTATTGTATCACATTATAGCCCAGAATATCTCCTTCTTAGTTCTGGGTACTTCTAGGGTGAAGAAAGATACTGCACATTGATGCCAGGTATTTCTCCAAGACAATTTCTTTCAAAGAATGCAATAAAGCCTTATTCCCCCTCCCCAGCCCTCTTCCCCCATTAGGTTACCATATGGATCTATTTCTTACAACTGTCCTCTCTCTCTCTTTCTCTCTTTGCCTTAGTATTTATAGCTTGTCTTGGCAGATGCTTTCTACCTTTCTTTCTCTTTATTTCCTTCCAATTTCCTTTTCAATCTGCTAATCTCACATCTAGGTCCTTGCAAACCATTAAGAATAGGCTGGGTGACCTCCTCCGACTCTACAAGCCTGACCTGGCTTAGATTCAGAAGATAATTGTTCAGAAATTCAAATGATTGATAAGAAAAACACAATTAACAGTGGAAGAGAATCAGAGAATTTTCTATTCATAGGACAAATCATACAGGACACCAAAAATAGAAAAAATGCACTGTTTTATTACAAATAATATGAACCTTTATCAGAGTGATTTCTGGCTTAGTCATTTGGGAACAGCTAGGCAGAGGTAATTTGCCTTTTGTCAGGCAACTGTCTGTTCTGTTGCTCACTCTGTTGGTACAGTTGGCTGAGGTGTAACTGGAGGTGGGCAGAAGGGGCAATCACTCAGCAGAAAGCCCCTGGGATGCAGAAAAATGACTGACTTGAAAGAGAGTGCAGGCAGTCGATGAAAACCCAAGGGAAATGCTATTTTGTTCCTATCATCTGGGTTAGGGGAGGAGAGAGGAGAAGACCGCCAAGGAGCAGAATGAAGGGGGTGGAGGAAGAGAGATGGGAACA
Source organism: Ichthyophis bannanicus (assembly GCA_033557465.1). Taxonomy (NCBI): domain Eukaryota; kingdom Metazoa; phylum Chordata; class Amphibia; order Gymnophiona; family Ichthyophiidae; genus Ichthyophis; species Ichthyophis bannanicus. Next base: position 177,073,039 of record CM066044.1, read on the forward strand.
GGATGGGGATAAACTTTCAGAGTTAACCTTGTGAACACACTTGGCATGTCCTGTCTGCACCTACACTGGCAACCTTCCACTCTTCAGTGGGTTCCCACTTGCTTCTGGACAAATACACTGTGCGTAAGTTGTTCCCTAGTGTTTTCTAAGGATGCTGTAACTTTTATAAAATCCAAAAATCACTTCGTTCCTACAAATTACATTCAAATGTAAACAATTATTGTGGCTCATTGACAAGTCAGACACGGATTATTAACAAACAGTTGGCAACAGTTCACAAGGAAAATAAGCTTTAATTCTGCACATAACTAAAAGATAAAATAACCTGGATGCTTAAAAATAGAATGAATCTAAGTTGTGTATAATTTAAAAAATGTATTTATTTTATTTATTTATTGAACAAGATTTATATACCACCTTTTCCTTAAATCAAGGTGGTTTACATTACAACTCCAACAGGTTTACATTATAGCAAGGTTGTTTACACTTAACTCAAACAGTTTACATTTAACCTTACATTTAATATTATATACAGGGTGGGGTCGCCCAGCATGCAGGAAGCTTAATAAGATCAAACCTTAGCAGTATATTTATAAATTGGGGTTTTGTGTAGTGTTCGTTTGGTGGTGCTCATTTCTCAGGGTCCGTTAGTGTGTGGATGGACAGTTGGTGGTGCTCTATGTGATGCTGCCAAAGTGTTCTATGTACAGGAGTGTCTTCAACTGTTTTCTGAAGTCCTTGGTGTCCCTCGTGTTTCTAATATACTCCGGAGGGAGTTCCATAAGTTCGATGCATATAATGATAGTACCCTGTTGGAGGTGGTCTGTTTGGTTTTGTAGTAATCTTTAGGCGTAACTAATGTGTTCTTACAGTTTGTTCTCTGATGTTACAAGAGATGGTACAATTTGAGATGAGACAGTGTATGTTAGATAATAACATTGCTGACAAATCTCAATAAAATATTAAACGTATTTATTCTTCAATAAATAAGATAAAACATAAATAGGTTACAAATCTGAAGCTTCAGAGTGCTAATAATCTGGAATTTAAGTTATAAAATTCAGATGTTAAAATGATATCAAAGTGCTGATGCAATTAAAAGCAGAATAAAAGAGGTAATTCCAACACAGTTCAGAAGTATCTCAAGATGATCCTAACGAGATCAGGCAGGGCTGGCCAGGTTTCTGGGAAATCCGCAGCCATGCCTCCACCACACCCCCTTTCAGACTTAGACACCCTCACGCTGGGGACATTCAGAGACCTGGCTTCTAAAATGACTCTGGAGACATCCCTGAGCTCAAATATGATGTATTTCTTTTAGGTACACCCCGAGATGTATGGTGCTATTTATCTTCCCTGAGTCATCGTTTTTCATGTCTTGGGGCCTGGCATTCACAAAGGATCCTCCTTTCAGGAATCCAGATTGCCATAAACTCTTTGGGACAGGATGCATCAGAGCACTTACTCCCTAACTTAGGATTTGCCTTTATTGGTTTTTCAAAGTCCCTATAGCTGGATGTGCAGACTTTCTTTTCCAGAAAACTGAATCCGTTTTCTTTGATATGTAAAACTAGCTAGGTAAAAATAAAAGATAATAATCAAAAGACCCTAACTAACACTGGTCAACAAATCCCTACAAAAGTCATGTTACTGAAATAAAAATAGTCATTTCTTATCAATTTTATATGCTGAACACGAATATGACAGTGAAATTGCAAAGTTGGCTCTAGTTTTTTGTAATCTACAAGAATTAATGTTTACATCACAAAATGCATGTCAATAGTAAATATAATGGGCCTTCGGTTAATACCTGTAAAAAAAAACAAGTTATAGACTACTTCTTAGATTTTTTTACCTGTCTCTTGTACAGCTGTTTGGGAGCTTCTCTGGGGAGTGTCCAGCAGTAGTCCAGCCAGCATTGTAGTGGACCATTTTCCCTGGTATCTTTGCTCCATCGTTGCGATATCCTGGTGAAAACGTTCGCCCTGTTCATCACTAACCATACCACAGTTGTCGGGAAAGAAATCGAGATGGGAATCGAGGAAATGGATCTTTAGAGACATATTGCAGCCAAGTTTCTGATACTGCATCAGCATGTCTTCTACTAGTTCCTTGTAGTTTTCTGCCCTAACATTCCCGAGAAAGATTGTTGACACTAGGCGAAAAGCATTCCATGCTTGTTTCGCATTACTCTGCAGCAAGTTATTGAACCGGTCATCTTTGAAGAGCTCTCAAATCTGAGGACCCACAAAACCCCCTCTTTAATCTTTGCTTTGCTGAGTCAAGGGAACCTTTCATGCAGGTATCGGAAAGCTGGCGAAGTGCGGTCCATGGCCTTCACGAAGTTTTTCATCAAACCTAGTTTGATGTGAAGGGGTGGTAGCAGGATTTTGTGAGCCTCAACCAGAGCTGGGTGCTGGATAGTCTTCTCTCCAACTGTTACATTTTGTCTGTGATTCCATTCCTTCCGCAAGTAGTGCCAATCCCTTGCTCGGCTATCCCACTCACATAAGAAACACATGTATTTTATATATCCCTGCTGCAGTCCCATTAAAAGGGCAACAACCTTCAAGTCACCATAGAGGTGCCAGCTGTACTTGTTATAGTTAATGGAAGTCAGTAGATGCTTTAAATTATCGAGTGTCTCTTTCATGTGGACAGCATGCGCTACTGGAATAGATGGAAGACGGTTTCCATTGTTCAAAAGGACAGCCTTCAGACTCAGTTTCGAAGAGTCTATAAATAGTCTCCAGTCTTGTGAGTCATGAGTGACCTTTAAGGCATTCATGAGGCTTTCAATATCGGAAAAGAATACCAGATTACTTTCCTTTCCGACTGCGTATAGTACACTGCTGATGTCAGATGGCTTCAGCAGCCGTCTGGCAGTAGTATTGCATTGCATCAGAAAATGATGCAATCTACTCTGGATGATGTGTGCATGCTGGTATTATGCAATGTGATGCAATATTACATCATTCAAGGCTTATTTGGGATGTTGTTGATGTCCTACTGGATAAATTTACACGGTGAAACGTCAAAAATGAACTACATGCAATATCTTCAGAACGAGAGCCAATACAATTCTTTTAATGTTACATTTGTTACACCAAGATACTACAGATTAGGGCCTTTTAAAGTCAGTAACGATTTCAATGTTGACCAGTGTAATTCTAAGCATTCAAACCTTCTTTCACACAGAGAAGCACTCTCACACTCTGGCAGTGAAACTACTCACAGTTAATTGCAGCACTCCTGGCATTTTGCAGTTAAAACATCTGATGGACAGCACGAGACTCAGAGCCCAAAAGTAAGAGAAAGCACGCCCACTTTCATGCACTTATTCTCAAGGAAGCAGGGAAAGGACAAAACATTTTCAGTCAGGCAACTCCCAGTGAGGAACTTCCAGGTTTGGCTAAAATTTCAATGATTTTGTTTTAATTTATTTTTACTCCCAGAACTCCTACAGTACTCACTTCACTGACAAACTACAAAAATGAGGCCTCCGGAGCCTTATTTATTTATTTAACAAGTTTTTTATACCGCCTTTTCCTTCAATCAAAGCGGTTACAAAGACATACAAAGGTTATACAAAAGCAAGGGAAACATGCACTGCATAAACAAAACATCAAAGTAGTAAGGTGGGATACATAACATAGGTAAACCATTACAGACAATCATTTTACATAAAGGTTACAATAAATGGAATCTAGTTAGGTGTTTGAGCCTTGGTTCATTCTGGCCCTGATCCTGCCGTTAACTGCAGGCTGTGGCAAACTTCTCTTTTTTCTAATATTCTGATGCCCAGTCTCACCAACATAGCAACAGCCCTAGTATCTGGCCCAACCCCAAGCCAGTTCCTGCCCTCTGGAGCTCAGGCCATGAGGTGGCCCTCCATTAGGCCTCAGACCTGGATCCACTCCAGCAAGCCCTGCCTTTAAAAAAATATATATATACAGCCCCCATCACAGCAAATGACACCCACGACTGCTGCAGCAATACTTCTTCCATGGGGTGGCCTGGTAAAAATTGTAAAACTATTTATTTAAACATCTGTTTACATTGCAGCTTTCAGAGGATAGTGGGGAAACCTTGTCTAAGTTTCACTATGAAGGCTGATGCAATAAAATGAGCTAGGTTTTGTGCACAAGTTCGCTTGGCTTTAATGCACAGTTTTGTGTGCTACCATGGGCACTCATTGTAAAAATAAGTTTTGCATGCAAGTCAGTTGTGCACAAAGACTCAGGTAGACATCAATGCACAGCATATTTAAATACATGGTAATGAAGCAATTAGGTATTCAGCACAGATGCACTTTCAATCTCTGCAGAAATTCTAACAAATCTTCTATTAATCGCAACTCAGAAGGCAAATAGTTTCAAGCTAATGGCCCTGCAACTGATAAAATATGAATTAATAATATTTGAATTCCATGCACATGTACATGGGAAGGACAAAAAAATTGTCCTCCCCCCTGGGATCTCAGTGACCGTGTAGGGACATATGTCTGGTATTGTCAAAAGAAGAATAAGTCCAACCTCACCACTATAACAATTAAAATCATCATCATTAACTCAACCCGAAGGTCAAAAAGTAAAAAGTGAAGAGCTTGTAAATGAGGGAATATATGGTCATGTAGTCTAGCACCAGTCAACAAATGTCCCACCACATTTTGTACCCTTTATAGTGGCCTTAACAAAAGAGCTGAAGCAAAAAAAAAAAGGGTACTGCAATAATCCAGGGATGATAATACCAAAGATTGAAGAACTGTATGAAAATCAAAAAGGGTCAAAATAACTTTTTAATCTTCTTAATAATCGTAATTTACAAAAAGCATGTTTGGCCTCTTCCCATATATGGAACCCAGTTTAACAAAACTGCAAGATATCGAACCTGTTGCATGATGATGATTTTGCAATCACCAACATCTACTGCTGCTGGTAGGTGTAAATCTTTCTTACGATGCATGACTAATAATTCCGTTTTAGCATAATTCAAACACAAGACATGTGACTAGCCATGCTGCCACCACCTGTATACAGTTCACCATTTCCTGCAAAGCTAAATCAATCTCATTAGGAACCACTAAAAATTAACATCATATCATTGGTATATATGCGATATTCAATTTTCAATGACTTTAATACATCACACAGTGGCCAAATGTAGAGATTAAATAATATTGTCGAGAATGAGTCTAAAGCCCACAACTACTTTTTGTTGCCTATCCAAAATATAGGACTGGAGCTACTTAACTGAGCCGTTCATCCCTCGCTCTGCCAAGCGATCAAATAAGACTGAATGTGGACTGAGTCAAAGGCGACTGGTACATTTATAAAGGCCACCACCACACTCTGTCCTCGTCCTAGAGCAACCAACCAGTCATCAAGTCAGGCACAATAAAGTCATCCAAACTGGAACTCACTGTTCCAAATATAAAAGTAGTTGGTATAGAACCAAAAGTGCAATTAATTTGACTAAGTAATGTAAGATAGAGATTGGGTGCAACTTGTTAAAATCAAGAGAATCTGCTCCACTTTTCTTCATTAAAGGTCAAACCAGAGCTTGCTTCAACATAGGTGGCAAATGAAACTCTAAAGTATTATTTATTAAATCCAACAAAATAGGTAAGTGGGGTTTGTAGAGTAAGGTTTGACTATGATATTTCATATAGCGAATTTGATAATTTTCATAAATGTTTTAATTACCTATATTGTTTATTTATTTATGTAAATGTTTTAATTACCTATATTGTTTATTTATTGCATTTTTAATAAAGAAGAAACTTGAAAGAACTGTAATGAAATACAGTGCAGTCAGAGAACGCTTAATCTCTATTCGTCTACGAGGAATGCCTATCAACACAACTATAATTCAAGTATATGCTCCAACAACAGCTGCAGAAGAGAATAAAATTGAAGAGTTCTATGAACAAGTACAAGCTGAAATTGACAGAACATGCAAACAGGATATCCTGATAGTCATGGGTGACTGGAACGCAAAAGTTGGCAACAAAGAAGAAGGCAAAGTAGTTGGAAAATATGGACTTGGCAACAGAAATGAAGCTGGAGAAAGACTGATAGAATTCTGCAAGACCAACAATCTATTCATCTCAAACACCTTCTTCCATCAACACAAGCGGCGACTGTACACATGGACTTCACCCAATGGATTGTATAAAAATCAAATTGACTACATCTGTGGAAGTCAACGATGGAAAAGTTCTATAACATCAACAAAGACAAAACCTGGAGCTGACTGTGGTACAGATCATCAACTACTAGTATGAAAACTCAAGCTAAAGTTGAAAAAGAGCAAACCATTCATGAATGCAGCAAAATATAACCTTGAGAATATACCACAGGAATTTAAAGACTGCCTGGCAAATCAATTTGCTGCTTTAGATACAAATGACAGAGCTCCAGAAGAGTTATGGAATGACATCAAGAAGGTTGTGTTGGAAGAAAGCGAGAAATCTCTACAAAAGCTGAAAAAGCAAAAACGGCCAAAATGGATGACGGAAGAACCTCTGAAAATTGCCCAGAAACGCACAGAAGCTAAAGCCAGAGGAGAAGGAGAAAGAGACAATAACAGAACTCAACAGAGATTTCCAACGTGCAGCAAGACAGGACAAGGAAAAGTACTACAATGACACATGCAAAGAAATAGAAGCAGAAACTATTAGAGGAAGAACAAGATTGGCTTTCCTAAAGCTACGAGAGTTAAAGAAAAAGTTCCAGCCTCGAATTGGAATGTTACAAGATGCTCAAGGTTCTATGTTGAATGATGCTGAGAAGATCAAGAAAAGGTGGAAGGAATATACAGAGTTTTTATATGATCAAGATCAAGTGGACCAACAGCCGTTTCAACCTGTACCTTATGATCGGGAACCATTGGTGATGAAAGAAGAGGTTGAAGCAACATTGAAAGCCTTATCAAAGAACAAAGCACCAGGCATTGATAGCATTCCCATAGAAGTATTACAGCAATATGATGCAGCTGTTACCGTACTTGCAAGGCTCTGCCAAGAAATATGGAAGACAACATCATGGCCAACTGACTGGAAAAGATCTGTGTTTATACCAATACTAAAGAAAGGTGATCCAACTGACTGTGGAAATTATCGCACAATCGCTCTGATCCCACATGCCAGCAAGATTCTACTGAAGATTATTCAAAGGAGACTACAACCATACCTGGAACAAGAACTACCTGAAGTGCAAGCAGGGTTCAGGAAAGGGCAAGGAATGAGACATCATTGCGGATGTGAGATGGATCCTTGAAAAGACTAAAGAATACCAAAAGAATATCTATTTGTGCTTTATCGACTATAGCAAGGCTTTTGACTGTGTAAACCATGAGAAACTCTGGGCCACATTAAGAAGCATGGGTATACCAGAACACCTGATCGTACTCTTGCACAATCTGTACATTGATCAAGAAGCAACAGTTTGAACGGAAGGCTCGGTTCCGATGATTCAGTACCGCAACTTTCGGTTCCTTCGATACCGTTAGAGTTGTCACTGGCTGGCCTTCATCCATCGGTATCGGATACGGTACCGAAGCCCGTACCGAGATCCACTTTAACATTGCAGTCGGTGCCTTCCATGCTTCTCTCGTCAGGATCGCTTCCCTCGATACCGAGTTTGGAATCGATCCCTAGCATGGTCGATCTGCTACCGACTGGCGCTGGTCCCATCATTCCACAGTCCTAGCGATCATCCTATAAGGATTCCATACTGCACCATCCAGGATCTTCTATTCCTAAAAGCTTGGATAGATCCCTCGGTGCCAATGCTAGTTCTGCATCAGCTCTAGCCTATCCAAGGGAAGTTCCCTCTGTGGATCCTTCTTTTCAGGTTTTCATCCTGGATATGGCAAAATCCCTTGCCATTTCTATTCCTGGTCAGGGTTCTACACAAGGCAATACAGGATCCCTTTATAGTCCTGAAAGAGCAAAAGAAAGCATCATGCTACCTTTGCATCATTCCTTGCAGGATCTCCTTCTACGAATATGGGAAGCTCCTTTGAAGGTACCCCCACTTTCCAGAGCAACTGATCTTCTATATCAGGTGCCCCCTTCTCCAGGATTTCAAAAGACTCAACTTCCTCATCATTCCATTGTTGTAGAATCAGCAATGAGGCGGGTGAAGAGTACTAAAAAGCACTCTTCTTATCCGCCAGGGCGTGAGTCTAAAACTTTAGATGCCTTTGGACGTCAAACCTTCCAGGCATCCATGCTTTCAGCAAGAATTCTCTCATATGTTTTTTATATGGGTTTATCTCTTGAGGAGGTCACAAAGAAATTACATCTTTTGACTCCTTTTCTTCAAGAGCCCAAGAGTGTAGACTATTCCTCACTGGTTAGTCATGCTCAGAATATCTCTAGGTTTCTTACTCGTGCTTCCCTAGACTCCTTTGAGTCTGTTAGCAGGACTTCTGCTATAGCTATAGGAGCACGACGTAAAGCCTGGCTTCAGACTTGGACAAATGGGCACAAGTTAGACTGGGAAATACTCCTTGCACTGAAGAAAATCTCTTTAACAAGGAGTCTCCAGGTTGCTCAGTTAACAACTGACTATCCTGTTTCCAGGGGCTGTTCTACGCCTTCTCCTTTCCCAGTTGGTAGGAAGGGTCCTGCCAAAATTTCTTCCCCTAAGAGAAGAAAGTTTTATCCATCTTCTGCCCTTCATACAGATGTTCCCAAACAGGGGAAACATCACCCTGGGTTGATGAATCCGCAACCTCAGCAGGTTCAGCAAACCCAGCAATCGCAGGGCTTCAAATAGTTCATCATTGCAATTCTTGCTTGGGGGTTAGAGTAGCAGTCTGCTTCTTTTTATTTGCAGTGTCTGCACTAACTTATTCTAACCTTCCTTCATATCTCTTGTGGAGATATTTTCTCTTCAACTTTTAAAGGTCTTTATGATGATCATGCCCATACTTAACAGGGTTTTCCTCTTCTTGGAGGAAAGAGAACTAACAACTATTAATAGACAGTTGTTTCCCCTGTACTGGCATGTATCATCTCACCCGTCAGAGACTTCCTCCATAGTTAGTCTTTTTCAACATTGGCTTACCCCCCTCTTACTATACCAGTTGGTCTGTAAGAGGGACCTCTTTTCCGATGGTAAGCTCCTATAGTCCTTTACTTCATCTACAGGGGGATCCTCCCTTCTGGAGTTGTCCCCCCCCCCCCCTTGTTACCTTAGGGCAGCCCATCAGACAGTAGGAAATCCTACTAGGTCTGTTTCTTTTTTCCACATCCAAAAGAGGGAGAAGAAAGAGAGATGTTCTCCGCTGCCCTGGTACATTGCTGCAGATACAGCCATTCCTAGTGTTAAGCCACTGGTTATGTCCACCACACAACCAGGGATTCTCCTCCACTAGCAATCCTTCTAGCCTCACTGCTAGGTCCCAAACAGGTTATCAATCTCGTTTGGGAAACCCTCTTATCAAAGCCTGATTGGTTAACTTCTATTCCTTATCGTTCCTCCAGTTTAGTCCTCTACTTCTGGGTTGTGCACCTCTTCCTGCAGCTAGGAGACTGGGCATGTCAAAGTCATGACATCACTGGATATAGCCTGCTGGTATCTCCCATCAGCCTCCGGTGTGTCCAATCTCCTTGCAGCAGGAGGACATAGTGAGCCTAGCTTTTGGGCTCACTTGGGGGGAACAGATAAGGAGCATTTAGTGTGACAAATTCTATTCTGATTTTACTTTTGATTTTTACCTTTAATTTGCTTTTAATTTTACTTTTAATTCAGTTACCTTTGGTTAATTGGCAATCAGGGATTAGTTCCCTTTAGTTAGGAGCAAATTTCCTTATTTACAGTAATTTTAAATTTGAGCCTGGTTCTTTAAATTAGTAGCAGTTCTTGCCTTCCCTCCTTGTCAGTTATTTTCACTTGCTGCAGGCATTTGCCGGTACGGATCTCTCTCCCTTGACTGTACGGGAGAGAGCTCCGGGACCGTACAGCCACACTGAAGCTGTGTGAGACGGAACCTCTCCGTTGCTGCGGGATTTTAATTTTACTCTGTGAAACCGGCTGAGCGATCCTCGCTGCGGCTGCCAGGCGCATCAGCGTGGCTTGAGGATCGGATGAATTCAAGGTGGTAGGAGCAGGCTGTGCTTTCAGCCCTGCAGGTAAGGCCTTCGGGCTCTGTCGGTCTGCTGAGGCCTCATTTTTGCAGCGGCTGTTGTTCTTGGCGCCAAAATTCATTGGCGAAGGGGCGGCCATTTCCTCTGTAGGTATTTGGACCGCATGGCAAGAGTTGCAGTGAGCTGCCTGTGTGAGAAAAACAACAGGCAGAATAGCTAGATTTTTGGGCCTAGTGTTTGTTTCTTTTGTTTGTAGGTTTTTTTTTTTTTTTTTTGAGGCTCAGGGGGTTCCTCAGCATTAAGGGGGACTGTTGTCAATCCTCTTTATAGAATAAATAAGAATAACCTTAAAAACAGGACAGCAGTTTTGGCATTGATCCCTGATACCACATGGTCTTTCCCTCCTAATCATGTCTCTGAGGAGCATCTGTTAAGGCCCAGGATATTAGGCAAATTGCCAGCTTATAGGTTCAAGGGCAGAGCCCTAACTTGTAGTTGGACAGAGGGAAAGCCTGGAAGTGTGCTTTTATGGATTCTATAGTGAAAGTTGCCCAACATTCACAGGGACAGGTTTAGGAAACCTCAAGATGTGCCTGTGCTACGGTCTATGGCCACCAGAGGGCAGCTACTACACTCAATAGTGCCTTTCTATGACTGTGGGTATGCAGCTGTTATCTGCAAGTCAGGGAAGAAATCATCACAGAGCCACAGAGCCTCGGTGATGTGATGTAAGATCTGAGAATCCAGATTATATGACCAAGATTTAAAGCTCTTAATTTCTGTATCATTGGTCGGGCTCTGCTGCCCTAAAGGCCACCGAATGACAGCGCTGCTCATGAATCACATATAGTACTCAGTGCCCCCATCCTTGGGGGGGGGGTGGTACAATACAAAATCATATTACTCATCAGGTTCACACAGGCAACAACCTCTAAGACCTCCATTTGCAAGGTGGTCGGTGTATTCCACTGCTATTTCTCTGACTGCAGGAAGGCCTGGGGAGGTGCTTGTGTGTTTCATAGCAACACTTAGCAGGCCCTTCCCAGGAAATTCTCATCTATTACTAGAGCAGGGTTTCATTTCATTTCTCTGGTTGTGGTTAATGCACAGCGTCAGGGGCTGTGTTCGAAAGCTTGGGTCCCACGGACTTCGGTGGGATTTCAAAAAGAAAAAGGAACTCGCTTTAGTGAGAGATAGCCTTGTTCATTTTTAGCTAACACTGTTGCTTTTACTTTTGATTTTTACCTTTTGCGCCTGAATCCCAAGGACGGAACACTGTTTGCTTCCAGGGGTTCTACTTTCTATTTTGCTCTTCAGCTCCCTGGCAGATGCAGTAGGCTGGCAGGGGGTGGGCAACGCCTCCTGCAATGCAGACTCCCCCAGGATAAGGGGGGGAAGGACAACTGGGTGCAGCGGGGGCTGGTAGCTTCTTGCAAAGCTATAGTAGAAGGTCGGGTAATTTTAGCTGATCTGCTTTGATTTCATTGGAGTTGGCGGAAACTTGGTTTTTGGAGTCCTATACTTAAAAAAAAAAAAAGCAAAGAAAAAGGGGCATAACTATGTTGATTTACCAGAATCTCCTTCCGCTATCCATAGAGGATCCTATAAAGCATTAAAGTCAGTTTATATGGCAGGATAATATTTTGGCTTAGCTGCTGTGATATAGCGCTATGTTCCGCTGTAAACATATTCAAGTCAAAAGGAATTATGGTGATAACTCTCTTGGATAGTTGTAACAGGTGCTTGGGTGAGCGCCATGGCCAGTCCACAGATGTGGAATGCTCTGCCATAAGCATTATGTCATAGGAAGGATTTTATAGTTGTGTGGTTTCTTAATGGAAAATGTTCCCGTTTAGTTTGGCTTTGCCCAAATTATACGATTTTACGGTAGATTTGTAATGTCTTAATTTTGGCTATATGTGATTTAATTTTACATATGGAAAAGGCAGCTCAGCGGAGAGGGGTTGCAAAATAGAACTCTGGCCTTTGAAGCTATCTATGCTCCCATTCCATTTATCAGCGGTTCTCCAGTACGGAGAGTCTCTGCTAGTGTTCAGCAAATGCCTTAATGGGGGGCCAGAAGCACGCAGTCAGGCTAGTTCTCTAGCAGCAATGGCAGCGGCTCAGACTCTAGTAGGCATACTTCATATGCTGGGCTTTCAAGATGGCTTCCGCGCTGATCGTCATCAGCCAAGGTGACTGCCGGTTTAGACTGTGAATGTGGAGTCAGCCTGGATGAGGGGCCTTGCGTTCTCTGGAAAATGCCCTGCATACGCTGAATCCCTTCAATTCGATCAGCTGCTGGCAGGACACAAGGCACTCTCGCATGCTTTTTTGCTTCAGTGGTCTAAAAGTGGAGTCTTTACCAGGTGGTATAATGGGAACTTGTCTGCAGTTTCTCGGCTTCTTCATTGCTGACTCAATTGCCACTGCGGAATGAGAGCTGTATTTCATATCACCAGGTGCTAGTTGAACTTAAAATATAAAGTCCATCTTTGTGCAGTCAGACGGAATGGGGCATTACTCTAGCAGGAAGGCCGTGGATTAGTATGCCTGTGTTTGGGAGTTCTTTCTACTTCATATTGTTGGCACGGAAAGAGCGTCTCTTAACATATGCTGAAGGAATTTTTGGTTTAGAGGTGTCTTTGTAAAAAAAATTAATTAATTAATTAATTAATTAATTAAAGAAAGTATTCAGCTGTCCTGAATTCGCCTGTTCTTGATTGACATTTTGAGGCTAAGCAGGGGCAGGCCTGGGTACTACGTGGGTGGGTGCACACCTTGCACTACCAGGGGGTGTGGACTCACTGTATGGAACAGAGCCCCAGCAATCTTCTTTATCGCAAGATAGGAAAGTAGATGGTTCACTGAAGCGATCGTTGGGGGCAATGCTCTGGCCTTACAAGCTCCCATTTTTGGAGCCTGGGGAGGCGAGAGCATGCTTCAGGTGGTCGCAGTGTTTATGGCAGTCTACTCGCCTGGAACAGGAAAGGATCAGGGAGTTGAATCGACTAGAGCCTGATTTGCTTTATGGGGCAAATGTGCATTATGGCTTAATTCAAGCGCTAGCTAATATTATTGGCTTCCTTGGAGTTCACCCAGAGGTCTCTCTGGTGGAGGAATGGGGCAGCTGATGGTTCATCCAAGTTGCGGGTCAGTAAGCTCCCAATTAAGTCTTTGTCTTGTCCTTTCCCCGTGGGCTCTCATAGGGCAACTAGTTGGCGTATCGAGGCTTTCGGAGAAAGGTACTCTTGGTAGCGCCCGGTTGGACGAGACGGCCGTACTAGGCTTTTCTCATTCGCCTACTCGATAGGCTTTTCTTATAAGTTGTCGGTAGCGGATGTTCTGCTGCGGCTAGGTCCGTGACGAATGTCTCAGGTGGATCGGTGCCCGCCTACGGTTTGGCCTTTGTATGGGCGGGGCTCAAGTAGAAGGGTTATTCTGCGGCAGTCTTCGCCGCCTTGTTGAGAGCAAGGAGGCAGGCTGCTTCTGCTACGTAGGTCCATGCTTAGCGCCTTTTGGAAGGCTGCTGTTCACGGCGGCAAGTCCGGGCGACAAAGGTGTCTGTATCCTTGGTCTGAGTTCTCTGCAGGACAGTGTCTGAAGGAACTAGCGGCCAGTTCCTTAGAGGATCCAGCGGGCGACTGTTTCCGGCTGTAGAGGTTCTGTGAAGGGAATAGCGCTAGGTGTTCGGATCGATGTGTAGCGTTTCCTTAAGTTGGGATCCGACTGCGCTCCTCAAGGAGAGTTCGGGTGCCGCCAGGGGATCCCGATTGGGCCTTAGAGGCGTTAGCTAAAGAGCCCTTTGATTCTTTACTCCAGGCGTCGGTAAAGGATTTGCTGTTATAGACAGTGGCTTTGATACCTCGTTGTTCGGTGCGACGAGTTTCGGAGTTTCAGGCGTTGTCATGTAGTGAACCGTTTTCACCCCTTCTGGATAGAGGGTGGTGTTTGCGAGCAGTCCTGTCGTCCTTCCAAAAGGTGGTATCTGATTTTTTTTCCTGAGCCTATTGGTTTCTCTTCCAGTTCTCGGTTTTTCTGGAAGGGGAGGTTTTTATTCGTAGCTTACGCTGATAGGAAACATTACCTGCAGGGTGCGATGTTCGTTTCTTTGTTTTTGTGTGCTGGTTGGAGATCCCCACAAAGGGGAAGCAGCAGTGAAGGCGGCCATTTCGCACTGGGTTAAGGCGGTGGTTGCCTCAGTTTTCTGCTGGCGAGGTTGTATGATTCCGGGGGGCGTTCTGACTCTTGCTACCAGGGCACAAGCGGCTTCATGGGTGAATCACTGTGTCATTCCACCAGGGGGGATTGGTAGAGCAGCTTCCAGGTCATCTCCATTTCCTCAGTAACCACTACTGCCTAAATGTTTTGGCAGTAAAGGAGGCCTGTTCCGGGTCGGCGGTGTGGTGAGTTGGCTGGATAGGTCCCTCCCAATGATTACTGCTCTGTTACATCCAAGAAGTAGAGGACTAAACTGCAGGAACGATAAGGAAATAGAAATTACACTTACCTGGTAATTGTCGTTCCTTGAGTGACGACAGTTTAGTCCTCATTCCCGCCCAGGAGTGTGATTTCTTCAGAGTTTATTTTCAGGCGGAGTGGAGCATCAATCTCAAGGAGTAGACAGATTCTTTCAGTTTCTAGATCGCAGTGAGTATCCCTCTCTGTTCTTTCTTTCTTTTCTCTTATTTAAACGAGGTGATGGTATAGGATACGTGTTTGCATAGGGGGGACATGAATGTAAAGTTAAAAAAAAAAAAAGAGAAAAGAAAATATAAGACGGATACGGTTAAAAAGGCTCCTCCGGTTGAGGAATGGGGAGTTATTTAAAGTTATGGTTTAGTTACTTATTTGTTGTTCCTTTGAGTTTGCTTTGTCAATAGTACACTGGAGGCTGATGGGAGATACCAGCAGGCTATATCCAGTGATGTCACGACTTTGACATGCCCAGTCTCCTAGCTGCAGGAAGAGGTGCACAACCCAGAAGTAGAGGACTAAACTGTCGTCACTCAAGGAACGACAATTACCAGGTAAGTGTAATTTCTATTTCTTCGCCTCCTTGTCCTGGGCAGAATAGTTGGTTCTCTGCTGGCTTCCCACAGCCACTTTTTCTTCTAACCAGCCTGCAGCATGCTCTCTGCAACTCTACAATGTAGCTTTGCACTATGGGCCCTTGCTAGAGAGCATTAGTGTCTTGCAGATGGTTAACAGGATTCCCCCAGTCATGTTTCCATGACTGGTAGGTATTCCTACCCTCACCATCTCATCTTAAATCTCTTTTGAGACATCAGTCTTGGGCTTTTTATTACGTGAAAACCTAAAGAAGGGCCAATTCCCTGGCCACATCTCCTCAGAGATAATTTTCTTCACTGGCAGTTAAAGAATGCCTAATAACCTTCTTGTCCTCAAGGGCAAGTCACTAGGGTATCTCCTCCAGTGACATCCTCTATCCATTCTCCATATGGCAATTCTGGAGAAATCTGGCCTTCCTGCCTACAGACTGAAATTATCCTCTGCCTTTTCACGTAGGCCATCCTGGTTATTCAAAGCTTCTTCTTATCAGGGAGACTTCTCCTCTGACTCTGCCAATCATAACCAGGAAAAGAGAATTCTCTGTATATCTATTCAAGCAGGTATTTACCTTCTTGCTGTTAGATGAATCTTCCTCCTAGGGGGGATCAGTTTCTATAGACCTCTCTCCCTCAACATACCTGGAGATATGTGTCTATAGATCTACATATTCATATATATATATATATATATATGTGTGTTTTCTGCCCATACATATCTCCTGTAGAACATAGATATGTTTCTACATCTACTGAGATATATTTTCAGATAGATATGTATCCATATACTTATCTATATGTCCTGTCAGGTTCAAATGTCCTTTCATTCCTATATGATCCTGACAGATGGGCAATACCCCTATCAATGTTATGCCAGCATTCTTAGGGGTCTACACTTATAACCACTTCCTGTGGTAGTTAACACCTGCCATGTAGGTTAGGTACCCTGAAGCTCTCCATATACCTTTCTTCTTTCCTAATTGACCCCATTTAGGAAAGACATTGTGGAGCTTCAGTCAATCTAAAGCTTAGCGCTCCTGAGTCTGTCCTTACTTCTTGTCAGATACAGGGGTCTCCATACCCTTTTCTTCCTACATGGACTGATTCCATCCCCAGTCCAGTTAGGTCAGACTCAATTTTCCTGTTGGTCCTAAATTTGTACTGTTTTTGGACCTGATCAGCTTAAGCTTTCTGTCATTCTACCTTCTCCGTCTCCGCTGAAGTTCTACCTCTTATACTACCCCAGTTTTTCCCCTGGGGCCATTTCTCACCCTAAATAGTTCTGACCTCCACTGTTTTTCTCTAATTTACTACCTCCACTTCTCAGTGAGGTACCCCTTTAGCACATTCACTGGCTCTTTTAACAGATCCATATGTACCTCAGTGAACTTGTGCAAGATCAACAGGGGAGGCCCGGATTACAAAATATTCTCTATACAGGGTCTTTTTCTCTAGAAACCCTGTTCTGCCAGCTGTTCCACAGCTCCTCTTCTGTTTTCAACTCCTACCCTCCATCCCTAGGATGCCTGAGGTTTTAAGCAATAGCATGGCTCGTTCTAGACTTGCAACATGCTAGGACTCCCTCTAGGCATCTGAGCTGGGGAGTCCCCATATGTGAAGACTCATTCCTGCTTGTTCCTGGAGATAGCACAGTTACTTACCTGTAACAGGTGATCTCTGGGAACAGCAGGAATAAGTCTTCACAACCCACCCACCTCCCCTAGGAGTTGCTTTTTCTCTATCTCTATCTTTCCCTTCCTTGCTCTCTCTCTCTCTTTGTCTCAGCTCTCAAACTTAACTGAGGAGAGACAGTTGGGAAGGCGGGAAGGCAGCATGCAGGCGTGGTGGGATGCTTCCAAAGGCTTTCTGATTGGACGCTGGGAAGCGTTCCTGCGCAGACTCCGTCGGTACCGACGTACCCATATGTGAAGACTTATTCCTGCTGTTCCCAGAGATCACCTGTTACAGGTAAGTAACTGTGCTTTACTGGCTGAAAGTGAAGATGATTTGAAACATTTGCTTCTCACAATCAAAGAACATAGTCTCAAAATGGGCCTGCACCTTAATGTAAAGAAGACAAAGATCATGACAACTGGCATAATCAACAGGTTCATCGTTGAAGGAGAAGAAATTGAAATTGTGAACAACTTTAACCTACTTGGATCAACTATCAATAAAGAAGCAACAAGCAGTCAAGAAATCAGACGACGCATTGCTCTTGGCAGAATGGCTATGAAAGACCTAGATAAGATTCTCAAGAGCAGAGATGTCTCTCTCCATACAAAGATTCGACTTGTTCAAGCCATGGTATTTTCAATAACATCATATGGATGTGAAAGCTGGACAGTGAAAAAGATAGACAGGAAGAAAATTGATGCCTTTGAATTATGGTGCTGGCGGCGAATACTGTGTATACCATGGACTGCCCGAAGAACAAACCAGTCGGTACTAGAGGAGATCAAACCTAAGCTTTCTTTAGAAGCTCGGATGACAAGACTTCGACTTTCATACTTTGGACACATCATGGGAAGAGAGAGATCATTAGAGAAAGACATCATGCTTGGCAAGATAAAAGGTCAACGCAAAAGAGGAAGGCCAGCAATGAGATGGATCGATACAATAACAGCAGCTACGGGTACCAGTCTGTCAGCAATGAGCCGCCTGACTCAAGACCGAACACAATTTAGGACAGCTATCCAGAGGGTCGCCATGAGTCGACTCCGACTCGACAGCACTTAACAACAACAACATTGTTTCTTTATTTTTTTTGTTTGATGGGGCAGGGTTTTAATGCTTTATATTATGTTTTATCATTTCCTATATGTTATGTAAATCATTGAGGGCAAATAAGATCCATGGTATATAAGATTTGTTTAAATAAATAAACAGATGCAGAGAAGTGTGCAGAAGACCAGAAGGTTGAGCACAAGGCTGGTATAGTGGGAGGTGTAATGGGTTAGCTCGTTCTTCTGCAGTCAGTGCTAGTGAAGAACTTGTTCCTGTTTCTTCTCTTTACCTCAAGCATATAGGATCTGCAACTTTTTCTGGCTTCCTCAAAGAGGAGGCGTTGAGGGGGAGGTGTGTGAAACAAAGAAATGATGGACCTTTTTCATGGTATTTGCAAAAATTGTTATTGGCGCTTTGGAATTTCATGCACATACATCTAAGCATATGCACGTGTATTCCTCCAGCACCTGTGCAGATATATGTATGCGCACACAACTCTGGGTGACAGTACAGTTTTCTTGTGTGCCAAATACAGTACTGCTGCTGTTTATTTATTTATTAGTATTTAGCTCGCACCTTTCCAATGGTAGTTCAAGGCGAGTTACATCCAAGTACTTAGGTATTTCTCTGTCCCCAGAGGGCTTACAATCTAAGTTTGTACCTGAGACAATGGAGGGTTAAGTGACTTGCCCAAGGTCACAAGGAGCACCTGTAGGAATCAAATCCACATCTACTGGGTACTAGGCTATTGCTCTAAACACTAGGCTACTCCTTCACTCCTCTGGCATGCTGTCCCATGTTAGCACATGGATTGTGTGCATGGTCCATTTGCATTCTGTTGGCTTACTGCATCAGGGAGCAATTTTTCTTCTACTTGAGTGTTAGGAAACCCTGCACTGAGTTTTAAGCAGGACCCCAATGCACAGCATCTGCATTGGCCCCTTAGTGTTGCAAGGTTCAGAACACCACCAGGCTAGCTCAAGGGCTAAAGGAGTTAGGCTGCCCCTTGTCAGTTCAAGGAGTCATGGGGGGAAGGGGGAGGGGAAGGTCTCAGAGCACATTTAAAAACCCTGTTTTTCCACAGAGTGGAGGAGCACAAATATGCTTGCCTACCTTAGGTGCTAAAATGCCCAGTTACAGCTTTGAGTTCACCTCTTGTTTTTCCTAGTTCCTCCTTTAATACAGTTCATTCCCTCATGCCCCTCTCTCCATTCTCCTCCGCCCTTCTCAGGTATAGGTCACCCCTTAGCTCACCTGCTCCTCACATTATGCAGTGCCATCCTCAGTTATTAACCTAATGATTTTCTGTGCAGAATCCTGATGCTTGGGCTCTGACTGGGCACCTACACTACCTGAATAATCGCAAACCAGAAGCAAAGGCATGCTATGAGCGCACTGTCAGTTTTGTAACCGACGCTTCTGAAATGCATCCTGTCTACTTGCGCTTGGGCTCCCTCTTCCTGCAAGATAAGGAGGTGAGAAACACAAAAGAAGACAAGGACTGCTGTAGCACTATGTGCGATACCCAAGGGGGAATGTTATAGCTGATCTTTGTAACATACCTCTGGAGAATGAGCAAGCAAGAGGCTGAATATTACATTGCCTTGGAATCCAGCAAACAAATATCCCATAATTCACAGGTGATGTCACAATATACGTGAGAGTGAAATCGCTTGTATGACTCACAATGGATCAGGGTATCATTTAGTTAATGGCTTTAGCAGATGGAGCAGTCTTGAGCTGGGAATGGCTTACTATATAGTTCTTGCTATTGTCAGAAAAGACAGGAATACACTAGGAATCTCTTGACTGCAGCTTAAAGACAAGTTTGAATCTCCATCAGCAGGGCCCATTCATGAAATTAAGGCCAGGTGCTCCCAGCTATTTCCAAGGGAAGGATGCAGCCAGTCCTGCTTCATTTTTAATTTTCAGTTTCTAAACTCTCTGGGCTTCCTATGTTCATAAATGCACCGTTAGGAATACAAATCTGAACAATGAGTAAAAGTTTAAATGCAGCTTTTCTCTGAAGGCTTGGAGTTAGCAATCTGTTCTGTGCAACTTTAAAATAAGATGGGAATTGTTTCCTATGACTTATCATGATCTCAGCATTGTAATTTCCAACTTTTTAGTCATAATCTGTCAGTCATGTTCCACGCAGTATTTCTCCATAATGAACTGTAGTATTATAGCACTCACCTGTTAGTTTGCTAGGTCCATTTTATAGCTTGGAATTTTTTGAAACACAGTGTGTTCATTTGTATATCTTTCAGACAAAAGAAATTTTAAGATTTTTTTTTACATTTAGTCAAAATCACTGATAAACCTTTCACTTGATTAATAACTTTCCTCAACCTATTGAAAGCAAGAAGAAATGATAGGAGGAGAAAACCTTGGAAACGAGCATTTTTTATTTTTGCAAAAATTTATACTTTTCTATCATAGGTCTCAAAACTTTACAAACTATTAATCAAGTGAAAGGTTTATTAGTGATGTTGACATTTTGGGCACTTTCATAGTTAGCTGGTGCGATATTCTTTTTTTTTTTATTTAGTGTTGTCGCAGTTAAGAGTACCATATTCAAACTGCAGTAGCTGAGCACAGTCCAATCACTGGAAGGGAGTTTCTTACATTCTATATGTTAGGAATGTCAGAGTTCATTCTACAAGCATCCTTTCATTGAAGAAGCCTTTAGAGAGAGCGCATATTAGCAGCAGGGATTTGAATGAGTCACCTAGACAGGGCAGTTTGTAATGATGTTGCTTTTAATTGGCAGTATGAAAATGCAAAGTACATCTATTTGCTCGCTTGTAAGAACTCACCATCCTCCCTTTCCTGGCTGGGCGTAGGAATCGCTTGCTACAGGGTAAGAGAGCCAAGACTGATATTAAATGGATCTATGGTAAAGGACAAAAAATACAAAACAGGATATTCAGAGAAAAGCTTGGTGAAGGACAAGGAATACGTATATTGATTAGGTTACTCAGGAGAAATTGGTGAGTGCAATGGCACAAGTTCAAATTAAGGGCCCTTAAAGTATTAGAAAGAGCTCCTACTTTTGGGGGGGGGGAGGGAGGAAGAGGAGGGGGGTGGTTTGGAGATCCACTTCTGAAGATATGGCAGTATCTATAAATGGGCCCTTTGGGTAGAATACCCAGAGGCAGCAATGAAAGGCTTATGAATGATCATTCTAGACAGTGTTCTGACATTCAATGCAACTTTTATGCCCTTCTCCTTTTCTCTGGAAGCTGGAAGAGTTGACGGAGGCAGAAGATGCACTTACAGAGGCCAATACCCTGAACAATAAAAATGCAGAAGTATGGGCATACCTGTCTCTTGTTTGCTTAAAGGTGAGCTCTGTCTTCTCAGATTGTCAACAGGATGGTAAATATATTTCTGTATGGACAAGTAGGATTATTCTAACCATGCAAGTGGTGATGCCACTGGATAGTGTCCAATCTGGATCTGCTCTCCAGATCTCAGAAATCTCTAGGAGGTTTTATGAGCATACGCAGGTGTTTCCCCATGGTACCTCAGCCTTACCCCATCAGTCTTTTTTCTATTGAGATTTAATTTAGAGGGGTCTTACTCCCCTCAGAAAAAAAAAATGATCAGGAAGAGAAATATAGTCAGTAATGGTGAGATCCATCCAACCTCCTCATAGGAAAGGGTCACCCTCCACCACAGATTCACTTAGTTCTGACCATTGATGCCTTGAAAGCCAGCCGGGGTGCTCAGCTTTTACATCTTCATACACAAGGTACATGGTCTGCAGCAGAAAGATGTTTCCATATTGGTCAGCTGGAGCTCAGAGCAGTCCTTAATTCCATACAAATTTTTAAAAATTGGGTCATCAACAAAATAGTTCAGGTGCAGACAGACAACCACATTGCCATTTTATATATCAATAAGATAGAGTTGGCGGGAACCAGTTCTATCAAGAGGAGCAAAGAATGTGCAAGACAGTTCTGGAAGCAGGAGCCTTCTTCACTGCAACATACCTTCTGGGAGAACCAAGCTGCTTTGCAGACAAGCTGTGTCACCATCTGGACCTGCATGGATGGCTGCTATACTATCAGATAGCCTACAACCTTTTCAGTCAGTGGGCATTTTTGCTGGTTGACCTATTTGCTACCAGTTCCAACATGAAATACAAATTGTTTTGATCCAGAAAACTGTTGAAAAACTAGATTGCTTCTGATGCATTCAGCATTACTTGGAGTTGAGGTCTCCTCTGTGGTTTCTAGGACAATAATGAAGATAAAATAGAACATGGACAGCCTCATACCAGTGATGTTGCATTGGATGAAGCAGATTTGGTTCCCTTGGCTGTGTCAGTTGGCACAGAACAGTCCCATATTTCTCCCCAGCCAGCGAGTGCCCCTTACTCAACATTAAGGACACCATTTCACCTCAGCCTTCAGTTGCTGGCCCTAACATGGATGATGAAAAGCGGTTAGCCACAAATCTCCCACTGTTTGCTGAGGTGGGGGATAACCTCCTTAAATCATAGAAATCTACCGCTAGAATTTCCTACTTTGCATGGAAAGATTGGCTTTTTAGGGCACTGGGCAACAGAGTGATCCTTTCCAATGCTCTGTACCATTTTGCCTTTGGTTATCTCTTGTCGCTATTCTACTGAGCAAATCTGGCCTACAGACAAACTCAGTCAGAGTTCATCTCAGTGTCATAATTTCCTACCATGAACAAGTACAGAATGAGCCTGCCTCTAGACATCATTAGTAGTTTCAGTGGCTAATGAACACCACACTGTCAATTAAAAAAAAACACCCTCCAACTGCATGGAATCTTAACTTAATGCTCTTACATCTAATTAAAAACCTGTTGTGCCCTAACTGACAAGATCACCTTAACTCCTTTCTTGAAAGACTATTGGTCTTTTTCATGGCTATTATCTCTTCCTGTTGCATTAGTGAGCTCCAGGCCCTGATATTTTATCCATCATACACACAGTTTTATGACAATTGGGTACTCATCTGAAGTTTCTGCCTAAGTTAATATTTGATTTTTACATCAACC
The DNA here is from genome assembly GCA_033557465.1 of Ichthyophis bannanicus. NCBI lineage: Eukaryota > Metazoa > Chordata > Amphibia > Gymnophiona > Ichthyophiidae > Ichthyophis > Ichthyophis bannanicus. The sequence continues at coordinate 177,095,971 of CM066044.1, forward strand.
AACCAATTGTAAGGCGTGCTAGGGATCAAACCCATGACCTCAGGGACTGGAGGCCACCGTCATACAGCTGGAGCCACAACAGTTACAGAGACTGAGTGTAAATTCTGGAAATAAGACCTTGGCCAGTGGAAGGCGAAGCCTGCCCCCTCCTCTAGAGGACTCCATTGGATCAGCAAAAGGTGTGTCTCATAAGTCACAGTATATAAGGAAGCCCTGCCAGTCTATTCTGTTCAGCATAACTGGTTCATATTCTGCTGCCAAGTCTTCCAGCTCCTGAAGCACATCCAGTTCCTGCTCCAAGTTACCAGAATTAGCTCCTGCTCCACGTCTGATTCCAGTTCCTAGCCTGCCATTGCTACTTCTGGTTCCTGTACTTCTCCACCCTATCCTGGGCCTAGCCTCTTCACTCATGTTTATGTTTATTCAGTTTTTTGATATACTGCTCCTTCATGACACCAGGGCGGTTCACAATTACATAAAATATGCAGTAATGGCCAAAGGCCGAGAAAGGAAAAGAACTACAACATATTTATTTAACATTTTTTTTTATATACCGCACTATTCATCATCAGTGCGGTTTACATTGAACATCATCATACCTGTCAATCCATGACTGATCTAGGTTTACAGATAACAGGGAAGATAAACTGGGAGTTAACTGGGGAATAACTATCTACATAATTATATATACATTGAATAGGTTACATCAAGTTTTGATATTTGATAAGAATATAGTGTATTCACATTTTGATCCTTTGTTCTGGATTGTTATGTGTAGTAGTTATCTGAGTGATGCGGGAGACGGATTCTATTGTGTGTATGGTAGCTTGAAGTGTAAAGTGAATAGATAGTGCTTGATGGACTTTCTAAATTGGAAGTACTCTCCATAGCTCAGAAGGGCTTTTCGCCCTTCTGAGCATGAGCAAACTGGCCACACCCCCAGCCCGCCCCTAGCTAGCCAGTTCGTCACTAGCTGAGCCTTCGCCGCTAGGAGGCGGGCACCGGTCGGAGGCCGACCCCTTCCAGGGGAGGAGGGTGTGTATGTGTGGCTGACTTATCCTGCTGTCCACGGAGAACCCTGTTACAGGTAAGTAACGTTGTTTTCTCCTAGGACAAGCAGGATGTGTCAGCCACACTTGGTGCCTCCCAAGCTACCAAGTGCTGTGGTAGAAGAAGGGGTAGCCGAGGTAATGGCTTCTTATTGGTGCCCCCTGGGAGACTTTGAAACAGTATCTCTATCGTGAGGTAGGGGTAACCGTAACAGCATCGCTATCGTGAGGTAACTGTAACAGCCCTGTTACTGTTGCTGTTAACTGCAACAGCACCGTTAGATAGGGCTAACAAGCCGGGGTGCCGATACCTACTGGTGCAGGCTGGGCTGACAATGGTGTGCCTGTAGATGGCAGAATTGTGTAGGTGCAATGTAAGCATGCAGCGATAGCTAGCATGTGTCCCCGAGATGCTGAGCATGAGACCTGCAGTCCCAGCGTGCCGTAGTGCGTGTAAGCTCCGTGGTAGGGATACACAGGTCTAGGCAGATATGAGTGATGCGACTAAGAGTAGAATGCCGCCACAGTGAGGATAGAGATAGCACAATCACATACAGAAAGAGGAGAAATGACAGAATGTCATACTTCTGCCCAGAGGAGGCCCCTGGGTGTCCTGCCTACATTCTTCCCTGAACCACATACCACTGAGTAGAAAGGATGCCTCCATACTTTGCATTGCCAACAAGCTCTCCAAATCTGTGTGAAAAGAACATTGCATTTAGGGGCAAGATATCTATCATGAAAAGGACATTGTCATTTTAATATCTCTCTGTGTTGCTTTTTGTTATTAACAAGCTCATGCTTACTTTCCTGGTAACTTGGTAACTGCCCATCAGCTGAGAGCCACAGCAGCGTCCATCATCCAGCTGTGATCAGCATCTACAATGGATATACATATAAAGTTACCTAGTCCTCTGTTCACGTCTTTATCAGATATTGACCAAGCTTCAAATAACAATAGGCCTTTTGGTCAAAGTGTTCATAGTAGCCTATATGCTTAACATCAATTTTCTACCTCCTCCACTGCTATAAGCCAGGTTGTGAGGCCTGGACTAGAGACATATACATACAGTACCCTATGTGTATTTCTGTACCCTCGACTTGGGAGTCACTACTTGTGTGGCAGGAACAATTCCAATTGTCCTTGGTGAAAACTTAGTTACTCACCTGCAGGTGTTCTCTGGGAACAGCAGGAATCGGACCTCACAAATGGACGATGTCTGCACCTTAGTGAAATCCACCACGCATGCATGGTCACCTTCCTACCCTAGGATGCCATCTTGCCTCAGTATGATGACATAGCTCAAAATGGCAAAAAGAAAAGCAACTCCACAGGGAGGAGAGAGGGTTGTGAGGACTGATTCCTGCTGTTCCCAGTGGAGGTGCCGGTGGTCGGGACTGATGACCTGGAGGAACCGGGCATTGGTCCCCACTGCTGGGCCAAGAAGGCAGCGAGGCTGCATTCGAGGGCTGCCATCCTGACCTTGAGGCAAGAAGGCTCTGCAGCAACTGACGTGGGCACCGAGGACCTCGGGCCCGATGCCAGCACCATCGAGGGGTATCCTCTGTGAGGATGGGCTTGGGAGTCCAGGGTCGATCTCCCAATGCCAATGGCGTCCTCCTGTCGGGGCAGTTTGGAGGGCCGCTTCCACCCACTGCCCTCAAGTACTGTGCAGGGGACTCCAGTGCTGGTGACTGTGGGTCTTACCCGCAGTTCCAGCATCATCGCCCAACTATACCACTGACAACATCCGTCTTTTTGGGGGACGGCCCTCAGAGGACAATCCCCAGTCTGATGCCCCATGGCTTCAGGGCTCCAAAAGGGCATGGCCATCACATGAGGGCACGGCCCCTGTGGTGGCCCCTGAGGGCACTGGTTCTGTGAGAGATGCCGGAGGTGAAACGGAAGTCTTGCTGCTTTTCACAGTTCTTCCGTCTCTTGTTCATAATTTGCTGACAGAACCCACAGGAGAAGTCATCATGATCAAAACCAAGGCACCAAAGGCAGCAGTCATGCGGATCAGTGTGGGACATGGTGTGCCCGCAACGGTTGCACTGCTTAAACCCATTGGCTGAGGACATTGCAGGGAAGAGGGCACCTGTGAGGTCAAACTCAGGGAGGGCATGAGGATTCCCATGCACAGAGAGAAAAAACCCTGAAGAGAAAAAGGACCAGAGAAAAACATGGTGCTGAGGGTGGCAGCAGTCCCAGGAGGTAATAAGGCACCAGTACTCGTACTGGAGAAGAAAAAGAGACATGAAGGAAAAAAAGAAAAATCAACTTTTTCCAGAGTGCAGAAGAATGTCCGATGGGCTCTGTGGGAAAAAAAGGAGACTGAGACAAAATGGCACCCTTGGGAGGGAAGGTGACCATGCATGCATGGTGGATCTCTCAAAGGCTTTCTTTGAAAACTGGGGAGAGGTTGTCGCGCAGGTTCTATCAGTGCCGACGTCACCCATATGTGAAGACTGACTTCCTGCTTATTCCTGGAAAAAGTGAAATTACACATCTGTAAGAGAAGTTCTCTATGGACAGTAGGATTTTACAGCTATACAGTCGCCCACCTTTCATGACCTAGCTAGAACACAAACTGAGGGAGTTAGGCTGATGTACCACACATGCTGAAAAAAACTTTCTTGGGGTTTCTGAACGCTAGAGAGTAGAATCAGTTTGGCACTATTCGCTGGTGTCACCAATTGTGTGGCTGCAATATCTTGCTGACCAGGGAAGCCCCATTTTACAAGTATGCCATTTCATTATTCATTCTTTGCTGAAAAAGTTCTAGAAATCTGTTCTTAATGGAATTTGCAGTAGTCACAGAATAGTGCTCATACCCTTTCTACAGTGGAGACCTCTGCATCAGAATAATTCTTAAGTAGCTTTTCCATTTTAAACCTTGGCAGTTCTAAGTCATAGCCTTCTTGTTTTCACCTGTGTTGACTATAATAAATAAAGCCCCTGAAATAACTAATTTGTCTTATTCATATGCCTCCACTAGATTGTAGGCTCCATATTAACAGGAGCTGTCTCTTATAGCCCCCTTTACTAATGTCCAGTACCTAATTAAAGTAAGTTTTAAGGCTTGGCAATTGGCTGCTGGGAACACTAATGTGCGGGCATGCCAACCACCACACAGTAATTGGCGATCGCGAGATGGGGCGAGGAGTGGATGGAGTGTGAGCATGGAGAGCGCATTACCACTAGCGCCAGGGCAATTGCAACATGCTCGGTAGCAATGTGGCTCTTAAGACAAGTTCACCTAACGACATCTCTATGGGAGTCATTAGATGAACCTGCCTTACAGGAGCACATATTAGAATCTGTGACCCAGTGTTAACTGCCAGGGACATGCTGATCAGGCCCCTGACAGCTAACACGGTGACTTTGCACTTAACGTGTGTCTGTCTTGCACATTAAGTGCAAAACCTTAGTGAGCATTAGTAAAAGAAGCCCAAGCCCTTAGTGTATATTGGAGTCTTCATCTGTCCTGAATGAACCTGCTCTTGGCTTCCAACTCACCCTGCTAGACCAGTACAGAGAAGTGGGTTATATCCCCTTGCCAGCAGATGATGCAGAGAAAAAAACTCAGAAACTTTAGCCATTCTACCTTGGGAATAAGTTCAGGACCCCTAGGGGTGAGCTTCAGTATTTCTTTGTCTCCAGCAGATGATGGACTTCATTTCTACAGCTTCTAATATTCACTTAGAGCAGGGGTCTCAAACACGCGGCCCGCGGGCCGCATGCGGCCCGCGAGACAACTTTGTGCGGCCCGCGACGGCGGAAAACAAAAAATCCCCCAAAACCCTGGCTTCTGCTGCTGCCGTTGCCGCCGTGGCAGCAGCAGAATCAATTGTTAAATTAAAAAAAAAACCTGACTTCTGCTGCTCAAGCAGCTGTCCTGCGGCCCCTTTCCCTCTGCCCGGAGATCCGACTCTGCTCTCAGCGGCGTGCTTTTCAAGCCGCGACGAGAGTATTCCCCTCTCGCGCGGTTTTTCAAGCCGCGCGAGAGGGGAATACTCTCTTCGCGGCTTGAAAAGCACGCCGCTGAGAGCAGAGTCGGATCTCCGGGCAGAGGGAAAGGGGCCGCAGGACAGCTGCTTGAGCAGCAGAAGTCAGGTTTTTTTTTTAATTTAACAATTGATTCTGCTGCTGCCACGGCGGCAACGGCAGCAGCAGAAGCCAGGGTTTTGGGGGTTTTTTTGTTGGCCGGTAATGAGCTATGGAGGGGCTGACTGAACTGGAAGTGGGCTATTGGCAGGGGGGGGGGGGTTATGACTGGTAATGGGCTGGGGGGGGGGTTATAACTGGTAATGGGCTATGGTGGGGGCTAGGACTGGAAATGGGCAGATGGGGGTTAAGACTTAAAGAGGGCTATTGGCACTGGTAATGGGCTGGGGGGGGTTATAACTAGTAATGGGCTATGGTGGGGGCTAGGACTGGAAATGGGCAGATGGGGGTTAGGACTGGAAGTGGGCTATTGGCAGGGGGGGGTTATGACTGGTAATGGGCTATGGTGGGGGCTAGGACTGAAAATGGGGTGATGGGGGATACGACTGCAAGTGGGCTATGGGGGGTCTAGGACTGGTAATGGGCTGGGGGGGTTGCTAGGACTGGAAATGGGCTGAGTGGAAGGGGGGCTTGAACTGCAAATGGCTGATGGGGAGGGGGGCTTGGAATGGAAATGGGCTGTGAGGGGAGGGAGCTAGGATTGGAAATGGGCTGATGGGGGGCTAGGATTGGAAATGGGCTGATGGTGAGGCTAGGATAGGACTGGAAATGGACTGATGCAGGGACTAGAAAGGAGCAGATGCTGGGTGGGGCTGGAACTAGAAGGGAGCTGATGTTGGGGGAGGATTAGAATGGGATGGAGCTGGGAAAGTGAAATGGAGAGGGGAAAAATATTTTGTCTGGAAGAGAAGACAAATCTACAATTGGCCAGGTATTGGGAGAGTAAGTGGGGATTGAGGATGGAGGGGTAAAATTTGAGTGGATGAAATAGGAATGAGGAAAGAGCAAAAGGAGAAAGATTAGTATGTTAAAGCAGATGTAGAGAGAGAGAATGGAAAAAAACTAGAAGAGAGAAGAAAGGACAAATGGACAGCAGACGATGGAGATAGCAGAAGACACGAAGAAACCAGAAGTGGCTGGAGCAATTGCAACTGAAAAAAAATGCACAAAAGGTAGAAAAATATCTCTTTATTTTGAATTTATTAACTGGAATATGTCAGCTCTGGGAAATGTGCATCATTAATGTCTGTGCTTTGGTACAAGAAATTATTTATAGTTTTATTTCTACAGTGCTGAGGTATTCTGTGTAATTCCTATTTGACATTGCTACTTGTTCTCTTTTCCCAGTAGGTCATGTATTGTTCTCTGAAATGTATTGATTTAATATTTGCAGTGTTGCCTTTTGATAGGTAGGGTCTGGTGCTTTGTGAGTCCTGGTAGTGCTGTTATGATACGGGGGGTTTGCTATGGGTTCCAAATGGGCAGTGTTAGTAGTAGTTCCTAATGTGCCTGGCGGTTGGCACTGGATTATAGTAAGATAGAAATGTTCTAGTCTTTCTTTATCCATGCACTCATTATGCAACATTATGCAAATATTTATGCAAATGAGGCCCCTTATGCAAATGAGGCCCGTGTCTTATGCAGCCCCCGGGTTACTTTACAAGTCCTCATTCGGCCCTCAAAGCAATTTGAGTTTGAGACCCCTGACTTAGAGGGTGATTGTCAGAGTAGTTCTCTTTTCATCTTGGACATCTCCAGGGTGCACAGGAGGTGCTCTCCTGGAGTTTCCTGATCCTTTATTGCTAAGGATTGCTCCTGATCAAGAGGATCAGAAGAGGTCCTCCATAGGCAACAGGCTTCTGCTCAGAAGGAATAGTTCATCCTTTTGCCTTCCTACGGTCCCTACTCTCAATACTACCAGTCAGAGTTAGGTGGTTTATTTCTTTAAAAAAAAAAAGATTAGGTTTAGGGAAGGCATTACAGCAGACTGTTTAAATGGCCAGCTCTGCAATCAAACGTCAGCACACAGACTTTGTCCGTACTGTGAGTGTGAAGCTGCCTCCTGTCCCCTCTGGTATTTTCCTCTCTGTGCCACTCGCCGTTTCCGACTCTGCTCTATTCCCCAGTGGGACCTGCCATACCATTTTCCTTCAGACAGCCATTCTTTTGCCAAATGACACTCTGACTGACGAATGCCAGTCTTGTTGACAATTCACAGGTCTTCGACAGGACGCATTCATTGCCGGTTTACAATTTTTTTTGTGATATCTTCACAGAATTTTGCAGCGGCGGTGATGTCCCACTCTTTTTAACAGCACCATTTTGCAGAGCTCTTACGACTCCATTTTGCAGACATCTTGCTGGCTGCCACAGGAAACGTCATTTTGGGCATTACAGACAGGAGCACACTCCTCTTATCATATCCACTAGCCTGCAGCCTTGTCTTGGCTGTGGTAGAAAATAGCGCCATTGTAAAGAGCACCTGTGTTCATCCTGTGCAGCGGTCAGGAGGAGACTGCTACTGTTTGAGGATAACACTGTGAGAGACAAAGGGGATGTACTACATGAGTCCCAGGTCCCTGATCTGGTTGTTTGCTGTAGCGATCTGGCCACTCTGGACAGGTAGAGGGGATGACCCTCCCTTCTCCGGTTCTCCTCTCGGAACCTGGTGCTCAGTCACAGCAGTCTCTTCCATCTTGCCAGCAGCTGCAAGAGCCAGACTCTCAATTTATGCATCTCTTCAGGCAAGCCTGGGAATTGTGGCACTCTGGTTCAGCTCGTGAGATTCTATTTTCTCCACCACCACCTTCCAGAAAGCATTCCAAGTCTGTTCCAGTCCCTTTAGACAAGTGTTGACAGAAGGAGGTGCTTTTCTCAGGCGCAGATGATGTGGACAACATATCTGAAAATCATATAGGTGAGGATGAGGGTCAGGATGTTCACCTATTCCAAAAAGATGAGCTTTCGGCCTTCATCTCTCAGTTTGTGGAGGCACGCTGTTTCTCTGAGCCTCAACTGCCAAAAGATGTGGTTCAGCCTACCTTTCAGGAGAATCCCACTATTATGGGCATTTGGAAGTCTTCTAAGGATTTTTCCTTTCCAATTGAGCTGCAACAGATGGGTTCCTTGGAATGGGATTTGCCAAAAGCCTCCTTACGCTCAGCTTGGCATCTCGGCCAGTTCTATGCCTGGTCCCCGGCCGACTTGGATCATTGGCTCCGCTTTCTGAAAGTGGATTCGCTCATGAGGTGGTTTCAAAACACACAACCATTCCAGTTGAAGGGGGGACAGCCCTCCAGGATCAGACAGATCAGAAGGCCAAAGGTCTTGTGAAGATGGTCTTATCCTCATCTCTCGCCTTTCAAGCCTCTGTGTGTGGCGGTCTTGCAACACATGCTTTGTTGCGGTGGATTCAGCTCTTACCAGAGGATCCCTCTCTGGCGCATTTGGAGTCAACTGTTTGGAGTCTTTGTGGATGCCTTCTATGATTTACTTCGGTTGACAGTGCGATCGGTGGCTATGGCGACAGTAGCCCACTGTTGGCTGTGACTCCGTCACTGGAATGCGGATCTGGCCTCCAAGACTTGCCTTGCAAAGCTTCCCTTTAAGGGTCAGCTTCTTTTCGGGGAAGATCTGGATAAACTGGTGAAAGACTTTAGGAAAGTCAAAGTGCAGGGACTCCCTGAGGATAGAGCCAAGTCCAGCACATGCCAGACTGGTACCTCTTCCAGCTCTTCTGCTAAGTCTCGTTTTTGTGACTCCTGGAGGTATCGGCCCGTAAAGGCCTCCTCCTCGGCCAAATCAGGGGTCAAACCACAGTCTTTTCGAGGCTTCTGGCATTCCGAGGACAACTACTCCTCTTCCACCAAATTTTCCAGAGCAGGTCGGCCCTCCCATTGACTGGCTCTGGGCCCATTCCAGGGTGTCACTGATGGGGGGGGGGGGTGACTGTGCCTTTTTTCCCATGAATGGGTCCAGATCAACTCAGACAGTTCCAGGTCATGTCTCAAGGCTATTCCCTCAATTGTTCTGAGACTATACAAGACGCTTTTCTCATATCCCCTTGTGGCTCCACCACCACAAAAGAGCGGCGATCTGATCAAATCTTCAACATCTCTTGCAGCTATGGGCAATTTGTCACGTGCCATCTATTTTGTTGTTCCCAAAAAGGACGGATCATTCTTGCCCATTCTGGACCTCAAGGGCATCAACCACTGCCTTTGCATACTGTAGCTTCTGGTTCCCACAACGGTTGCCCAAATATCACCAATCAAATAATTACTTAGACGGCAGTTGCTTTAATTACAAAATTGTCTTCTTGTCTTCTGTGCCAATCATAGTTTCACCAGGCAAGGGTGCAGTCATATAAAGCCAATATATAAGCAGACCTAACTCAAATTTCCCAACAATACCAAGGTTCCACATGGAAACTATACAGTCTGTAATCCAGGCTATTCGGCCGGGGGAGTTCCTGGCATCCCTGGACCTAGCAGAAGCCCACTTCCACATTCCAATCTGGGAGGATCACCAGTGTTATCTGTGATTCACAGTGCTCAGTCCTACCATTTGGCCTTGCCACGGCACCCCATACCTTCCAAGTTCATAGTGGTTGTGGCGGCATTGCCAGGGCATTCATGTACATCCTTACCTGGATGAATGGTTGATCAGGGCCAAGTCCTTCTCAGAGATGCTCACAGCTGTTTCCCAGGTGATGCAGTTCCTCGAAAGCCTCAGCTGGCTGGCCAATCATGCAAAGAGCATGCTTCATACCACGCAGTCCCTCGAGTTCCTTGGGACACAGTTCGACACCAAGGTCGAACGGGTCTTCCTCACCAATGAGCGGTTTCAAAAACTAGGCAAACAGGTTCAAGCCTTCCAGCTCCGGGGAGCCCCTAGAACGTGGGATTATCTACAAGTCCTCAGAACTATGGCAGCTACCCTAGATGTTGTCCACTTGGCCTGAGCACATATGCGCCCACTGCAGCACTCCCTGTTGTCCCCTTGCACTTAGGAGTACAATGTCCATCTACTGCTCCCATTGGCAGTTCGCCGCAGTCTCCAGTGGTGGTTCTGTCAAGAACACCTGATGAAAGAAACTCCTCTGGAAGTTCCTCACTGGATTCTGTTGACAACTGATGCCAGTCTCTCAGGCTGGGGAGCTCACTGCCTCAGCCAGAAGCACAAGGGACATGGTCATGAAGGGAGGCCAGTTGGTACATTAACCGCCTGGAGGCTCACACAGTGGAGCTGGCTCTACAGCACTTTCAACACCTGCTCTGCAATCAGGAAGTCTGCATGTTATCCAACAATGCCACGACTGTGGACTATCTCAACAGACAGGGTGGCACCAAATGTCCAGGAGTAGCACTAAAGATGAGTCTGTTCCTCCCCTGGGTGGATGATCACCTGCAGGCCCTGTCAGCACAGCACATTACGGGAATGGACAACGTGCAGGCAGAGTTCTTCAGTGGCCACATATTTATTTATTTATTTAACAGTTTTTCTATACCGCCTTTATTCAAGGTGGTTTATATCAAACAACATAACAATTACAGAGGAATTGTTTTAGATTAAGCAAGGGAGTACATCTTGGAGACAAGTTGGGGGGGGAATGAACTGTTTACACGTAGAGATGCTCTTTGTTTTCTGGGGAGCATTGGATGCTTTATCTATTTGATCTTCTGTGTGGTGTGTTAGTGCTTGGATTATGTTTTGTCATCGGGTCCGTAGTATTCTCTATTAGACCCTGGCAAATGGGAACTCACTCCTTGGGCATTCAAACGCATTGTCCAGAGGTGCGGGTGTCCGACACTGGACCCAATGGCCATGTCTGCCAACACCAAAGCAGCACTCTTCTTCAGCCGACGGAAAGAGTCGACCTCACAGGGTATAGATGCCCTAGTGCAACCTTGTCCTCTAGCGCAGCTTCTTTATATCTTCCCTCTGTGAGCCATGATCAGCCATGTTCTCCATTGCATAGAGAAACATCAGTGTCAGGTGTTCCTGGTGGCTCCAGACTGGCTCCGTCACTTGATCCCAACCTTTGTTTCTTGGATGTCAGCAGAGCATTGTGGTAGTATCTTAAGGTTAAATCCCTCTTAAAGACTTACCTATTCAAACTTGCCTTTGACCTGCCACCTTCCCGAGTACCTTCTCCTCCTTCCCGGTGCTTATCTCCCTTAGTATGAATGAGTTTTAACTGTCTTATGATTTTATGGCATTCCTTTTCTGTCTTTATTTACCACTGTTTTTAAGTTCATACACCGCCTTGCTGCTTACATGAAGAGCGGTTAAGAAAATCTTAATAAACATTTGTTTGTCTTGATTTTGGGGCCTGTAAAGGGAGTGCTGCCTCAAAGTCTACTATTGCTCGCTGGATCAAGCAGGCTATTGAATCAGTCTATATTCTACAGTGTGAGCCTATCCCAGAGGGGCTTTGGACTCACTCCACTTCAGCACAGGCGACCTTGTGGGCAGAATGCTGCCAAGTTTCATCGTTAGATATTTGCCATGCAGCTACCTGGTCGTCTCTTTCGACTTTCGCCCATCATTATTGCTTGGCTCTCCAAGCCAGAGAAGCAACTCACTTTGGGGCCTGTGTCGGTAGCGGCTGTTTCTTCCTGCCCAAGGATAGTATAGCTTTGGTACATCCCACTTGTCTGGACTGGTCTAGCAGGATGAATTGAAAAGTAAAATTTCACTTACCATTAAATTTCCTTTCCTGGAATCCTGCTAGACCAATCCAGGACCCACCCTGCTTGCTTTCTACTGTGGCCTTCGCCAGATCTTCATTAATGGCTTACTTCGACACTCAGTATCCATCTTATTCCTGTGCCGGACAGTCTTGGCTAGTCTACCATTATACATAGTTCAGCTGTAATTAGTCGCCTTCTGTACTTTACAAATATATATAGTTGATACTTGCCTGGTTTGCTTTGTAGTGTCCTGTGGTTGCTCAGAGTTTTGAAGTCCTTATGCTTTGCCAGTGGTATACTGAAGCTGACCTCTAGGGGTCCTGAGCTTATTCCCAAGGGGGAGTGGCTAAAGCTTCTTTCTCTGTCCCCACCGTTTGCTGGCAGGGGGATATAACCCACTTGTCTGGACTGGTCTAGCAGGATTCCAGGAAAGGAAATTAACAGTAAGTGAAATTTCACCTTATCTCGGAAGCTAAACAGGGTTGGGCCTGGCTAATACTTGGATGGGTGAGTACCTTGGAATACCAGGGGCTGTAAACTCCCTGTGCAGAAGAAAGGCCTGGCAATCTACTCCCTGTCACACCTTGCCAAGAAAGCCCAGGGGCTGGGTCACCAGGAATCAGCATTAACTCAACAGCACTCATTGCATTGAGTGGATCTGTACAACACAGCCTGCATCTAGCAGTGATATAGAAATGATAAAATGTAGCAGAAAATCAACATCTGAATTTTTTCACACAATTGTACATGAGAGGGTTATCCTTTTCAGAAGAGAGCTAAGGTACAGTAGTATAAGTTAAGTGGAAAGGGGTTAAAAAATGACTGAATCATGGTGACTGTGTGAGTTACAAATCACTTAGAGGGGAGAAGTCTCCAAGATGTGTCTGAGGTCTATAGATGCAACTATGGCAGAGGGTAATGTCCAGAAATGGGAAACTTTGATGGAGAAACTGACTTCTCACTCACATCAGGAAAGATTCTCTCTAGTTAATGATGATTTTTCTAGTGATTGCATTGGTTATTTCTGTTCTTTTCAGACTGGGAGACAGCTGGAAGCAGAGCAGTCATACAAGTACTTAATTAAGGTTGGTAATTCCTACCATTTATAGTTAATTAACATCTATAATAGTTGATATATTCTTTCAGGATATTGGTAGTGTCTGCACTGTCAAAAAAAATGTTAGTAGACATTACACTTGAAATTGTCAAAGTAGTCTAGTTTTCTTGTGCAGTACTGGCAAGAAGACCAGAATCTGAACTACAATAGACAAGAATTCAACAAGAAAATATGAGATAAGCATTGAAGAAGAAATTAGAAATCAATCCGCCGACCCACATCCTCCTTGTCTATGCGCCCCCTGCTCTCCGTTCTGATCTCTGGGACTCCCTCCTTCGCTCTCTTTCCGACCTTTCCCTATCCTTTCCCCATCTTCTCATCGCGGGTGATTTTAATCTTCACCTCGACTCCCCCTCTTCCCCTAGGGATCTTGCTTTTCTCACCCTCCTTCATGATCTCTCTCTCCTTCAGCATGTCTCTTTCCTGACTCACTCTGCTGGCCATACTCTAGATCTCTTTCTGACCCCCTCGTCCTCTACACTCACTCTCTCCAATCTGTCTTCTCTCCCTCTTCCTTGGTCAGATCACCTCTGCCTCTCAGTCTCCTGCTGCCATTCTGGAATCTCGACACCCATTCCTGCATCCCCCTCTGTCTGTTGTCTCTCTCGCTCCATTACTCCTTCCCTAGCCCAGTGCCTTCCCCCAGCCTCAGACATGCTCCCCTCTGACTTCCCCTCCCTGTCTCCCAGCTCTCAAGCATCCACTTGGTTCTCCTCTCTCTCCACTGCTCTCGATCATATAGCCCTTCTTCGCCCACGTCCAGTCACTCGTCGACCCTCACACCCCTGGTACCATCCTGGTCTTCTGCTCCGATCCCAACTTCGCAGAGCCAAGAGACACTGGCGCAAATCCCCATCGCCAGCCTCTCTCTCCCTCTTCAAATCCCAACACTCCTTCTATCGCTCCCAGGTTCACCTTGCTAAGGCCACTTTCTTCTCTGCTACCATCGCCGCTGCCCCCAATCAGACACGTCATCTATACTCCACTCTTACTTTTCTTACCTCTCTCCATCCTTCTGCTCCCGCCAAGCCCACTCATCCTCTCCCTGCTCCTTCTCTCTTAGCTTCAGCTTTTCACAACAAGATCTCCACCTTGAGGGCCTCCCTGCCCTCCCCCCCCCGCCTCTCCCCTCCCCCCCTCCAGTTGCCTCTCCCCCCCCCACCTCCCCACTCTCCCATACCTGGTCCTCCTTTTCCTTGACCACTACCACTGAACTGCATCACCTTATTGCCTCTTCTAACAAAACCTTCTGCCCCCTTGACCCTATCCCATCTTCCTGGCTGCTCGTTCCTTCTCTGTCTCTCCTCCCCCTCATTCAAACCATGATGAACTCTAGTCTCTCCACTGGCTCTTTTCCCACCCCCTGGAAACACTCCCTCATCCGCCCACTTCTCAAGAAACCCACCCTCGACCCTCTTGACCCTAACAACTACCGTCCGGTCTCTAACCTTCCTTTCCTTTCCAAACTGCTTGAAAAAATCGTCTTTGCTCAGCTTTCTCACCATCTGGACTCCGCCAATCTCCTTCACCCCCGTCAATCCGGCTTTCGCCCTGGGCACAGCGTTGAAACTATCCTCCTTGCCTTCACCAACTCCCTGCATACTGCCCACGATCGAGGTGACATTTCGGTGGCGGTAGCACTTGACCTTTCCGCTGCTTTTGACCTGGTCGATCACTCCCTTCTCCTGTCCCGTCTGCATGATGCTGGCCTCCATAGCACTGTCTTACGGTGGTTCCACTCTTTCCTTTACTCCTGCTCTGGTGCCGTCCTCCCACCCTCCCCATCCCTCTCACCTTCCGACTCTTTCCCTCTGACCTGAGGGGTTCCCCAGGGTTCTGTACTGGCTCCTCTTCTCTTTAATCTTTTTCTTACCCCTCTTACATTACTTATACAGCAATTTGGAATCTCTGCCTTTTACTACGCCGACGATATTCTTCTCCTTCATCACACCTCCCCTATCTCCCCTGACGTGACTCCACTAAACACTTGCTTAGCTGCCGTCTCCAGCTGGATGACGCAGAACTGCCTACATCTTAATCTTTCAAAGACCATAGCTATCTGGTTCTCACATGGTCTCCCACCCCCCTCTCTGACCCCGTCTTTCCCTAACGCACCCATCTCGCTGGTTTCTACTTTCCACTATCTTGGGGTTCTTTTCGATTCAGACCTCTCCTTCTCGACTCACGTTTCCCACATTTCCAAACTCTCTTTCTTTCATCTCTGTCAGATTCGTGCTATCCGTCCCTTCCTCTCTCCCTCTGCCTTAGCTACCTTGCTACTAGCCCTTGTTATTTCTCGCGTTGACTTTTCCAATTCTATCTTCTCCGGCATCTCTAAACTGCAGCTCTCGCGGCTGCAGAGAATCCAAAATACTGCTGCTTGACTTATTTCCCACTCTTCCTCTAGAGATCACGTCACCCCCCTTCTCTTTCGTCTTCACTGGCTCCCTATACCCTTCCGCATACAATTCAAACTCCTCATCCTAGCTCACAAGGCGCTGCACACTTCCACCCCTCAATATCTTGCTGATCTGCTCCACTTCCACACCCCCCACTCCTTTCACCTCAACCACCTCGCATTGCCTTCCCCCTCTCGCGCTCACCTGCAGTCCACACACTCCTCAGCTTTCTTCTTTACAGGTCCATCATTATGGAACTCCCTCCCCCCTGCCCTCCGGCTCAAACCCCACTTCCCTACTTTCAAACGTTCCCTCAAGACCCATCTCTTTTCCCTAGCCTTTGACCTCCCTCCTTCCCAGCCCTGACCCTCCTCCCTCACCCTTTATCCCACCCACTTTTCTTTCTTCTTTTACTATTACATTGTAACTTCCCTTTCATTTTCTGGCTTCGTGCCACTCTGTTCTGAGATTTTCTCCAGGACCAAGCAGGAAGTCAGTCCTCACTTATGGGTGACGTCGGCGCCGACGGAGCCCTCGCGGAGCAATTTTCCCCAGCTTTCAAAGAAAGCCTTTGGGAATTGCAGCGCGCATGCGCGGTCGTCTTCCCGCCCGAAGGTGCCATCTTAGCCAGTCTTCTTTTTTCCGCGGAGCCCTACAGACGTCCCCGTCTTGTCCCCGCGAAAAAGTTGATTTTCTTCTTTATTTTATCCTTTTTTCTTTCGGTTCGACGCCGATCGTTTTCCCGCCGGACTCGCGACGCCGGTCTCGAGTCCTCTTACTTTTTTTCGGTTTTTTCTGACTTAGTCAGCTTTCGTTTTCGTTTTCCCTGGCAGCCCGGTCCTTTGACCTCGCAGGGGCCCTTTTTCCCCCGATGGCTGCCAGTGGGTTTAAGCGGTGTGGTCGGTGTGACCGAAATATGTCACTAACCGACACACACGACTTTTGCCTCCGCTGCCTGGGCCCGGATCATGAGGAACTGATCTGTGGGCCCTGCAGCAAACTGTCCTCAAAGGCGTTGAGAAGTCGGCGGCATCAGCGTGAGAGAATCTTCGCTGACCCCAGCCGTACCCGGACCTCGTCGGAGGCCTCCGTGTCGAAAGGCTCCAGCTCGGACCGTCGCCGGAGCTCCTCCGACCGGGGTTCTCCCTCCGGGGACCATCGTCGGAAGGAAAAACCCGCGAGGGCGGCGTCGGTGGACGCTCCTGGCTCCGCGAGGGCCAGGTCGCATAGCCCCGACAGCCGCCCCGGGTCCTTGGAGAAGGAACACCTCCCGAAGCGACCTTGCCTGGAGTCGGAGATGCCTGCCCGGGTAAGTCCTGTGGTCCTTCTGGACTCGCCTCCGCGACAGCCGACGTCGGGCCTGACGCCGTCGGGGCCCGAGTCGGGGGCTGCTGGGTCACCTGAGCTCGGACTCAGGTTGACGGCCTTGGAGAGCAGACTGTCTGCCTTCATGGACCAGCAGAGGGCACTGCTCGCTGGCTTCGCTGGCGTCGCTGCCCCGACCGCCGGGACGTCGACGTCCAAGTCGACCCCGGAGACCGAGCCGATCCTCGAGTCGATGAGAACTCGAGTCGATCCTCGGTCGAGGTCGCCCTCGGCCTCCCGTTCGGGACCGAGGTCGCCGACGCCGACTCCCTCGGCGTCGGGGCGGCTGGCGCCGCACCCTGCCCGGGCCGACCCCACCGAGTCCTCGTCGGAGTCGGTCTGGGAGTCTGAGGAGGAAGAGTCACCTGATTCTTTCCGGACTCGGTGTGTCCCCTCGGACTCACCGGAGTCCGAGCCTCGGAAGCAGTCCCCCCCGGAGGATGCCCGGTTCTCGGACTTCGTTAGGGATATGGCCAAGGCTTTGGCCTTCCCTGCGGATCCCGAGGAGGAGCCTCGAGCCGAAGAGCTCAACGCCCTCCAGTATGACTCTCCCGCGAGGGAACACTTTACTGTGCCGGTTCCTCCTATGCTGGAACGACTACTCTTCCGCATGTGGGAGAGTCCGGCCTCCTCGCCGGTCCTGAGCAAGCGGGTCGATTCTATCTATCGGGTCCGCAAGAGCCCTGGCTTTCAAAAGGCGCAGCTGCCACACCATTCCATGGTAGTGGAATCGGCCATGCATCGTCTTAAGAGCCAGAAGATGCACTCCTCGGTGCCTCCTGGAAGGGAGGCCCGTAACCTGGATGGCCTTGGCAAGAAGTGCTTCCAGGGCTCTATGCTCGCATGTCGTGTCCAGACTTACCAGCTATACATGGGCATGTATCTCCGGGATCTGGCTAAAGAGCTAGCCGGATTCTCCGCTGGTCTCTCCGAGGAGCCCTTGCGGAGGTTCCTAGCCTTGTCCACGGGCATTCGGGAATGCTCAAAGTTCATGTCCCGAGCAGCCTATGATGGCTTTGAAGCCTCGGCTCGAGTGGCCGCAGCCGGCATCGGTGCCCGCCGACAGGCTTGGCTTCAGTCGTCAGACCTTGAGCCCTGGGTACAGGACAAGTTGGTCGATGTCCCCTGCCGAGGCGAAAACCTCTTTGGCAAGCCCATGGCGGAAAAGGCTGCACAAATTGAGACTGAGACTCTCACCAGGACCAGGCTTTCTAGGAAGACCTCCGCCCCTTCCCAGAAAAAGAAGGGCTCGGGGAAAAAGTCCTTTTACCCGAGGAAGGCGGCTGCCTACAAACAATACCCCCATTATCAGGCCCCTGCAGCTCCAGCAGGCCAAGGGACGGGGTAACGGGTCCCGTAGGCAGCAAGCCCCCAAGCCTGCACCACCAGCCCCTGCTCAGCAGGGTGGGGGTTTTTGACTCGCTCAGCATAGCCTCTCCCCCC
Organism: Ichthyophis bannanicus; assembly: GCA_033557465.1. NCBI lineage: Eukaryota > Metazoa > Chordata > Amphibia > Gymnophiona > Ichthyophiidae > Ichthyophis > Ichthyophis bannanicus. Next base: position 177,114,048 of record CM066044.1, read on the forward strand.
CCGCTGGTCCCCCCCAGCACCGGAGGCCGGCTGGTTCACTTCGCCCACAGGTGGTCCAGCATCACCGCAGATGCCTGGGTGCTTCAGGTCGTGCGAGAAGGCTACCTTCTCCACTTCCATCAGGTCCCTCCCTCCTATTTTCCGGGAGAGCCTCCGCGCCCCCCTCTGCACAGGGAGTTGCTCCTTCAGGAGTTAGCAGGTCTTCTGCAGGATCAGGCGGTGGAACCGGTGCCACACCACCTGAGAGGTCAAGGCTTCTATTCAAGGTATTTTCTGATACCAAAGAGAACAGGGGGCCTCAGACCCATCCTGGACTTGCGCAACCTCAACAAGTTCCTTGTGCGGGAGAAGTTCAAAATGCTTACCCTTGGAATCCTTCTGCCCTACCTCCAGCAGGGAGATTGGCTATGCTCCTTGGATCTAAAGGATGCCTACACGCACATCCTCATCCACCCAAGCCACCGCCAATACCTAAGGTTTGTGGTGGCGGGAAATCATTACCAGTACAGAGTGCTGCCCTTTGGCCTGTCCTCCGCACCGCGAGTCTTCACAAAATGTCTCGCGGTCGTGGCGGCCCATCTCCGGCTTCACGGCCTCTATGTCTTTCCGTACCTCGACGACTGGCTCATCAGAGCAGCGTCCGCTCAGGAGGTCACCAACGCCACGTGCCGCACGGTGGCTCTGCTGCAGCACTTGGGCTTTGTCATAAACTTCGCAAAGTCCACTTTGCTCCCCTCACAGGATCTCGAGTTCATCGGCGCAAGGCTGCACACTCCTCAGGCGCGAGCGTATCTACCGCTCGACAGGGCTCAGCGGCTCATGGACCTAGCCGACCGCTTTCGCAGCCAGCCCCTGGTCTCCGCCAGGCGCTTCCTGAGACTGCTCGGCCATATGGCTTCCACTGTCCATGTGACCCCCAATGCCCGCCTGAATATGCGGTCTGCTCAATGGTGTCTCCGCCGGCAGTGGCGACAGGCCACGGGCGGCCTCGCAGACCTAGTGCGCGTTTCCGAGCCGCTGATCTCGTCTCTCCGGTGGTGGCTCCGGCAGCCGAACCTGACATTCGGTATGCCCTTCCAGTCACCTCAGCCGACCCGGGTGCTGACCACCGATGCATCCCTCCTGGGCTGGGGAGCGCATTGCCAAGAGGCGCGTACTCAGGGCCTCTGGACCACGTGGGAGTCTGCTCAGCAGATCAACTTCCTGGAGCTCCGGGCGATCCGCCTAGCTCTCAAGGCCTTCTCCCACCTGACTTCCCAACAGTCCGTCCTTGTCCAGACGGACAATCAAGTTGCCATGTTCTACGTGAACAAACAGGGGGGCACGGGCTCCTTTCTCCTCTGCCAAGAGGCTCAGAAGCTCTGCTCTTGGGCCGTCAGTCACGGCATTTTCCTCAAGGCAGTTTACCTCCCGGGCCGAGACAATTGCCTTGCGGACAAACTCAGCAGGGTCCTCCAGCCGCACGAGTGGCGTCTAGATCCCTTGGTAGTTCAGAAGCTCTTCCTCAAGTGGGGCCTCCCCACGATGGATCTCTTTGCCAGTCCTCGCAACCAGCAGCTTCCTCGCTTCTGCTCTCGTTTGCCACACCCCCTTCGGGTTGCGGCGGACGCCTTTCTGATCTCATGGTCGGGGAGCCTTCTGTATGCGTTCCCTCCCATCCCGCTAGTCTCTCGGACTCTTTTCAAGGTTCTCCGAGACAAAGCCTTCATGATCCTGGTGGCCCCTCGCTGGCCCAGGCAGCCGTGGTTTCCGCTCCTGCTGCAACTGGCGGTGGAGGATCCAATCCCTCTGGGGGTACAACCGGATCTCCTCACTCAGGATCAGGGGTCCCTCCTGCACCCCAACCTCAGGTCTCTCAACCTCATGGCCTGGCTGCTGAGAGGGTAGTCCTTGCTCCCCTTCTCCTGCCGGCGGAGGTGGAGGAGGTCGTCTTGGCTTCGCGACGGCCTTCTACCCGCAAATGCTACGCCCTTAAATGGCGTCGCTTTGCAGTCTGGTGTACCCAACAGTCTCAGGATCCCTTCTCCTGCCCGGTGTCGGTGATCTTGCAGTACTTGCTGCACCTCTCTAATCTGGGACTTAAGTCCAACTCCGTCAAAGTTCACCTCAGTGCTCTTTCAGCACATCATGTGCCGGTGGACGGCAGACCTCTCTCCAATGACCCTCTCGTAGCGAGGTTTCTCCGAGGTCTCCTTCTACTTAAACCACCTCTGCGCCCGCCAGCGCCTGACTGGGACCTGAATGTGGTGTTGCAGCGGATCACCTGTCCGCCTTTTGAACCTATGGCTACCTGTTCTCTCCGTTTTCTGTCTTGGAAAACACTGTTCTTGATAGCCCTCACTTCCGCTAGACGCGTAAGTGAATTGCAGGCCCTCGTGTCTGATCCCCCTTACACTCGGTTCTACAAAAATAGGGTAGTCCTATGGACTCACCCTAAATTTCTTCCAAAAGTGGTCTCCCCTTTTCACATCAATCAGGAGGTGGTACTTCCAACCTTCTTTCCCAGACCACACTCCAGCCGAGCTGAAACAGTCCTCCATACCCTGGACTGTAGAAGGGCTCTGAACTTCTACCTTGACCGTACGCGGGAGCACCGTAAAGCTGCTCAGCTTTTTGTGTCTTTTGACCCCAATAAATTGGGGCTCCCGGTCTCCAAGCGTACTCTGTCCATCTGGGTTGCGGACTGTATCTCTTGGGCTTATGGGGCAGCCGGACTCTCCTTAGAAAGTCGAGTCACGGCTCATTGCGTTCGGGCAAAGGCTACGTCAGTGGCTTACCTCCGCTCTGTTCCGCTGGCAGGACATCTGCCGGGCCGCTACTTGGTCTTCGAGCCAGACTTTTGCGGTCCATTACTGTCTCGAGAGGGAGTCCCGTAGGGACAGTGCTTTCGGACAGGCAGTCCTCCGTAATCTCTTTGAGGTCTGAGCAACTCCTACCCTCCATCCCGGATGTGGGCTACCGGTGGGTGATAATTCAGCGAAGATTCTATCCTTCTGTGCTGCTGAGCTAGAGGGAGCTCATTTTTGTGCTTAGGGTCTCCGGTAGCCTTGAGCTTGGGAGTCCCATAAGTGAGGACTGACTTCCTGCTTGGTCCTGGAGAAAGCGTAGTTACTCACCTGTAACAGGTGTTCTCCAGGAGCAGCAGGAATCAGTCCTCACTACCCTCCCTCCTCCCCTTGGAGTTGCAATCGTCTGCTTATGTTCTTTTTGCAAATTTTTATGCTGTCTTTTTAGCTATGTCATCTGACTGGCTAAGATGGCACCTTCGGGCGGGAAGACGACCGCGCATGCGCGCTGCAATTCCCAAAGGCTTTCTTTGAAAGCTGGGGAAAATTGCTCCGCGAGGGCTCCGTCGGCGCCGACGTCACCCATAAGTGAGGACTGATTCCTGCTGCTCCTGGAGAACACCTGTTACAGGTGAGTAACTACGCTTTTTTTGTTATTGTAAACCGCTCTGCTTACTACTGAAGGGTGGTCAAGCAAATAAATAAAGATAAAGCAGTTGTGATATATCTTTCCTCATACTAGCAATTTCTCTTTGTTGTAAGTGATCCTTTGGGACTAGGATGCATGCATTTAGGGTGTCAAAGTTCCAAGAATCGTGAAATGTTATAGTGGATCTGGGCTGTATCACCTTGTTACTTATTCTTAGATAGTATAGCTATGCATCCCATTGAAGAAAGCAAATTTTCACAACTCCCATGATCTGCCTGGAGCTGGGTAGATTCTTGGCAGCTTCAGCCTGCCTGCCACCTCCGCAGCTTTCATTGTATTGTGAAGGCTGAGATAGAAACACGTTATCATATCCAACTTTTCTTTGGGTGGGGGGTGGTGGTAGGCAGCACAAATTGCACCTAGTGATGACAAATAACCACAATTGCCACAGTTTTTAGTATACTCTCACTGGCTGGATCGTACTGGAGAGGTTTCCATAATCACAGTGAATGGGATCGATTAACCTAGCTCTTATAGTATAGTTGGGCTGAACTGAATATGGTATAAAACAGACTTGTTGGATTTCTTCCATACAATCACAATCACATTTTACTTCTCGTGGCACATTCTTACTGAATAGAATAGGCTGGTTAGCTTTCTGTAGGGCATGCATACTCACCAGGCTTTGCAAATCTAATTCTTAGGTATTAGGAAGCCTGGTCTGATCTGCTGCGTAGCACTGTTTTTATTAGGAAGGTTCTAATTCGTGAAGTGTCTAGGATTGATCCTGGTCTCTCTTTCTTCCCTGTGAAGTTAAATCTCCAGAATGAAGACTTGCTGCAGGAAATTCAGAATATGCAACAGCTGGTCGGCTTTGGAAATCCATCATTCTGAGCCATTTGCCAGTCGATGAGCAGGAGGCTGTGATGAAATATTGTCCTTCAAGTTCCAACTAAAATACTGTGACGGCAAACAATCTGAAGAAATATTACACACAAATGACAGCAGTTGAGCAGGAATGTAAGAGAAAGATACCTTATGAGAACGGGAAGGGTACACATAAAGGTAGGGAAGGAGAGGGGTATGTTAGGGATGAATATATTGCGAGTGTTTCACATTTCCCCTTGGCCATCTGATGCTGCACTTTTGTCCCTTGCACTGCCTCACAAACTTTATGATGTCTTACTCTCCCCTTTAGACCATGATGTACAGTCATGTTTGCTCTGGAGCGTGAATTTTAGAGTTTGGAGTTTGAAATATTATTTTATACATAAGAGTAAAATAAACAAGAAGATCCACATAGGAAACAACTGGTAAAAACCTGGTGGCTACTTCTAGGCATGTTTATAAACACTGTGGAGAAGAGAGTACAGTACAATATCTGACTAGTTGCATTGGCCCATAGTTGCAAGACTATCATGCTCAAATCCATTAGCCTGTCAGGATGTAACTGTTGCTCTTTCAAATCAATACTCTTCTGCATACATATATATTTGCCCTTCTGACGTAGCTGTTCCAATAGAGCAGAAGCACAGCTAAATAAGAGAAGGCAAAGGAATGTATTCTGTTCCTAATGTGTTTGTTATATTCTAATAAATAGTATTTTCTGTATTAAAAATGGTTTGTTTTGTAAATTATTAAACTTTATAGAGAATCATGTATCTTTTTTATTACAAAAACTCCCCCACCTCAAACTTCCTGATGCCAACTTCCTGTTTTCCATCCTTTGCCCCCTTTCTCTAATTTAAATGCCAGTCTACATATTGTCTGCATTTTTCACCTAAGATCTTTTCTCTTGCTACAGAAGATGTAGATCATCATTACAGTAATAGACCATCATTACAGTAGTAGTAGACCATCAACCAGTGGTGTAAGTTCTGAAGGGCCCTCAATCAAAATTTTGCTGAGGGTCCTCCATTGTCACAGCGGCGGCGCACACCCCATGTCATGGTAGCATGGCCCCCCCTCCCCCCCTTGCAGCAGCAAACTTATTTTAACATGTTTGCCGGGCCAAAGTCTCATGGTACAGTTGTTAACATGAGACTTCGGCCCAGGAGGTTACAGCCACGAGGTCTAGTGGAAACCTAAAAGAGCAGAGGCAGCATGGCAAACATGTTAAAGTAAGTTTGCTGCTCTGACTTACCACCACCGTATGGGCCCCTTCCTGCCCAGCCCCCTCCCCCCCACACACTACTTGGATAGAATTTACACTACTAGGTATAGCCTCTTGTTGTTCCATCTATTGCCCCAGCCACCTGTATCTCAAAAGTCATCATTTACACCAGGTTTGGAGCCACCTATTAAAAATGATTGTGAGCTGCAGCCTCTCTTTCCCATTATCGTGAACAGGCAGAACTTCTGAGAATGCTGGGTTTAAGTCTTTCCCCCAAAATCTGGAAGTCTCTTTGCATAGCAGAAGGTACCAGGGCTGGTCCTATGCATGTGTGAACATATTGTTGGCACAGGGCCCCGCTGTACAGGAGGCACCGCGTCAACCTCATGCTGCACATAGTGCCTTTGCTCATGCCTGCTGCCGAGCCGGCTTACTGCTGCTATCACCGGTCCTGCCGCTTATATTTTCATCTGGGGATTAGATGTGTGTGGAGTTGGCACCAGCAGCGGCAGAGACAGGAGATGCGACCGCACCAACCCTGGCAATACTTGTTTAATATAGATTCAGCCGTGCCTGGGGCTCTTATTATGATTTCAGTTCAGGTGCGTTCCTTGCACCCAGAAGTGAAATCCCTTAAGCACCACTTGCTTCTGCTGCGGCCAGGAAGAGGAAGCACAGCTGAACCTACACTAGACAGAAATTGCTGGGATTGGGGCAGTTGCAGCTCCTGCCCGTGCCGTTGCTTGTGCAGACTCTGCAACAAAAGGAAAAAGCTGCACTGTTGTGGCAGGGAAGGGAAAAGGGAAGGTGCTGCAGTGTTGATGAAGACAGAAGGATCTTCATACCCTTTACCATTTTGGTGGCTCTTCTCTCTACCTTTTCTAATAATGCTATGTCCTTTTTAAGGTACGGCGACCAGAATTGCACACAATATTCAAGGTGCGGTCACACCATGGAACGATACAGAGGCATTATAATATCCTTTGTTTTATTCTCCATTCCTTTCCTTATGATATCTAGCATTCTATTTGCTCTCTTGAAATCCTCTGCCCAGTGTGCAGTGGCAGCCAACTTAAAGTAGACAAAGCAATGGGACCGGATGAGATACACCCTAGAATACTGAGGGAACTTGGGGACATTCTAGCAGCTCCACTGACTGACCTTTTCAAAGCCTCGGAGTCGGGAGTGGTGCCAAAGGACTGGAGAAAGGCTCATGTGGTGCCTTTACACAAAAGCAGAAGTAAGGATGTGGTTGAAAACTATAAGCCGAATAGTTTAACTTCGGTGGTGAGTAAATTATTAGAAACGCTGCTGAAAGAGAAAATAGTGAGGTTTCTGGAGTCCAGGATCCGAAGCAGTATGGATTCACAGAGGCAGGTCTTGTCAGACAAATCTGATTGATTTCTTTGACTGGATGACCAGGGAGTTGGACCGAGGGAGAGCCCTAGATGTGGTGTATTTAGATTTCAGTAAAGCCTTTGACACCGTTCCTCACAGGCGACTTATAAACAAATTGAGCACCCTAGGGATGGACCCTAAAGTTACTGCTTGAGTTAGAAATTGGTTGAGTGGGAGGCAACAAAGGGTACAGGTAAATGGAGCTCACTCTGAGGAGGAGGATGTTACCAGTGGTGTGCCCCAGGGATCTGTCCATGGTCCGATTCTTTTTAACATCTTTGTTAGTGATATAGCAGAAGGGCTGTCGGTTAAGGTTTGCCTCTTTACAGATGATACCAAAATCTGCAATAGAGTAGACACCCAGGAAGGTGTAGATAACATGAGGAGGGATCTAGCTAAGCTTGAAGAATGGTCTAGAATTTGGCAGCTGGGATTTAATGTTAAAAAATGCAAGGTCATGCATCTGGGCTGCAGCAATCCAAGGGAGCAATATAGTATAGTGGGTGAAGTACTTTTGTTCACTAAAGAAGAGCGGGACCTAGGCATGGTTATGTCTGATGATCTTTTTTTTTTGTAATTATATATTTATTAATGTTTTGAAATTATACAACAGCAAAACACAGAAAGAAAAGGGGAAATCTCCATAAAGTACACATTAAAACATGCCAAAAAGAAATAAAGAAAAAATGAAAGTTAGTCCACATCAAGTGAACAATGACTAAATAAAAGAAAAATACAAATGTAAAGGAAAGCAAGAGACAATAGTCTTACAAAAGCTGTAAACTAAATCTCCTAAAGAGACCGTGTAAAAACAAGGTCTCTAAAACCCCTCAACCTTCCTCAGCCACAGGGGCAATCATTTCCTTACTAACCAGAAGTTTCTCCAAGTGAGAAGGGTCAAGAAATACATATTTCACCCCCAGCAGTGTAACAAGACACTTACAGAGAAATCTTAAATAAAAGGTACCAGAAAGACCCAGTACCCGAGACCTAAGAAGCAAAAAAGCCTTCCTTCTGACTTGGGTAACTCTGGAGACATCCATGAAAATCTAAGTTTCCCACCACAAAAAAATAGCATTTTTATGTCGAAAATAACTCCTCATTATTAAAGCTTTATCACCATCATTCAAAAGGGAAACAACTAAGGTAGCTCTAGTAGTTATAATATCGTGCGAATCCTCAAGAAAAGCTGAGAGAGAGAACTCCGGGCTAATCTCCAGGATTCCCTCCCCCTCCTGTTCCGAGGAAGACCGCATTCTTTTATCGGGAATATAAAACAAACGTGAAATCACAATCTCATTAGCAACAGGTAATAACAAAATTTCTGTGAAATATTTTCTTAACAGGATCTCTGGTGATAACAAATGAGTCTGAGGAAAATTAATAAAACGCAAATTGTTACTACGAAAAGTATTCTCCAGAGATTCCATCTTCTGGTTTATCAGCTGGCTATCCTTAATAAAGGAAGAGCCTGCTGAACCTAATGCAAGAAAGTGAGAATCCAGGCTGGAAACCTTTCTCTCCATGGTCTCCAGCCCGGCATCCACCTGTTGAAATTTTGCAGTAGTCTCCTGGGAAAATACACAAAATTGAGGTACTATAGTAGTGAGAAGAGCCTCAGTGTGTGAGACAACCTGCCAAACATCCTGTAAAGAAACAGTAGAATTCACTACAGAAGAGCAAACCTGATCCAAATTATATTGCACAGGAGTAGGGCAAGGAGTCAAATCACTGAGGCCACCAGAAAAAGAAGCGGACCAGCCCCATGAGGAGAGTCTTGCAAAATCGGCTGGGGGGGGGGGCGGGCGGAGTCCACTCCAGGGAGCTCAAAGAGACTCTCTCACCTGATGATAATGACTGCAGCCTGGCTTGCTCTAAAGCATCAATCTTTACTACTACGTGTTTGTCCATAGGGCCCAGCCCTGACACAGTCTGGCTGCCTTTCACTTTCCGCTTCATAGGCATCGTGTTATATCCTGTACTTAAGATACTTACTACATACAACAACACACACTTTCTTTGCAAACTGGCATCCCACGCTCCTCAGTGCTCCTAAGGGGCTCACAAGGGGCATAACATGCCCCTTGTTACACGCCCCTTGTTGCGCGCCACCAGACGCGCGCTAGAGAGAGAGTTTTTTTATAAGTCCCCAGGGAGAGCAGTATTAACCACTTCAATGCCAGGCTGCAGGCAGACACACACATATGATTTTTTCAGCGTCAAGCAGCAAAGGAAGGGCTCCCGTCTGATGATCTTAAAGTAGCTAAACAGGTAGAAAAGGTGACAGTAAAAGCTAGAAGGATGCTTGGGTGCATACGGAGAGGAATGACTAGCAGAAAAAAGGAGGTGATAGTGCCTCTGTATAAGTCTTTGGTGTGACCTCATTTGGAGTATTGTGTGCAATTCTGGAGACCGCACCTTCAAAAGGATATAAACAGGTTGGAGTCAGTACAGATGGTGGCTACTAAAATGGTTAGTGCTCTTCATTATAAAGCATATGAGGACAGACTTAAGGATCTTAATATGCACACTTTAGAGGAAAGGCAGGATAGAGGTGATATGATTGAGACGTTTAAATACCTCCATGGCATAAATGCACAGGGGGAGAGCCTCCTTTGATTGAAAGCAAGTTCTGCTACGATGGGACATGGGATGATATGCGGAAATATTTCTTTACGGAAAGAGTGGTGGATCCGTGGGAACAGTCTCCCAGTTTAGGTGGTAGAGATGAGGACAGTATCTGAATTCAAAAAAGCATGGGACAAACAGAGGATCTCTAAAGGAAAAAGGGGACTGTTGTAGTGGTTGATATGGAAGGACAGACTAGATAGGCCATGTGGTCTTTTTCTGTCGTCATTTTTGTATGTTTCTATCCACGATGATGCTTAAATCTTTTTCCTGGGTGGTAGTTCCTAATGTGGAACCTTGCATAGTGTAAACATAGAAAAAAAATGAACCTCATCATAAAACTAATGTGCTCCTACCTCATCAGAACAACCCTTCTATCTTGTTCCAGCTCACTACAAACACACCAAACTCCCATAATAATTCACCCCATCATATATGCGCAGCCTCTAATATATTATAGGCTTAGTACTTCCCAGAAACAAACAGAGCTATAATTCCCACTCTCACAATACCAAGCAGCACCGCAGACTAATCCACGTTGCTACCTCTGCATTTACCCCCCCCCCCCACCCAACTACAGCAACCAGCTCAACGGCATACTATTAAACACACGTTCCATACGTAACACAATTCCTGTAATCTGGGACATCCTTACTGATGAGTCCCCTGACTTCCTGTGCGTCACGAAAACATGGCTCATGGACAACGACACCATCCTGATAAATCTATTGAAAATTAATGACTAAACATTATTCTGCTGCCATAGAAACAATAAGAGGGGTGGTGGAGTACTTATCATGACCAAAGCCAACCTCAATATGGCCACAAGTTTATGCAGAAACTCTGATAGCATAGACTTACTCAAGATGGAAAACAATTATGTTGCAATTTGTCTCATTTATAGACCACCTAATAACAATCACCTCAACCTCTCTACAATACTCAAATCAGCCTGTTCATCCCCAACAAAAAAAACCTCACATTATTCTTGGTGACTTTAATCTAGCATCCCTACCTCCTCAACAATCCACAGATTTCCTGGATTTCATGCAAGATCTAGACTTCACACAAATAATGAAACACCCCACATACTCAAAAGGGTAACACCCTAGGACTTAATATTCTGTTCTAAGTCCTTAACCACACACCCTAATTTAACCTTCCCATCCGCCAGTCCTGTGCCATGGTCCGATCATTTCATTGTAAAAATATCCACCATAATTCCATTACTAAAAGAAACAAAAAAATGCTATGCCCCATCAAATGCCAAAATACAAAAAATTCAACAAGAATATCTTCCTTTCTGAAGTATCCTCCTGCGCATGCAAACCCACGATCTCAATGATGCCTTAGAAAGCTGGTCTACCACAATAAGAAAGGCGGCCATAATCACTTCACCTCCCAAAAGACCCCACAGAAAAAAAGACAGAAAGATGGTACACCAAAGATCTCTACACCATCAAGAAATCCCTACATAAGCTCGAAAAAAAAATGGAGAACCACTAGAACCCCAGAAAATAGAGAACAATACATCATAATCTTAGACACATATAAGGATGCAATCCTTAAAGCAAAAAAAGAACACCATACCACCATACTCAATAAAGCTATCAATCGCCCTAGAGAACTCTTCAGTATAGTAAAGTCCCTAACTAAATCACATACAAACTGAAAGAACTGCCCAGATATTAGCGCCCAGTCCGTAGCGAACTACCTGGCTCCAAAACTAATGAGTAAAAATCCATCTACAATGCTCACCAGCACTGAGCAACCCGCTAACTTTTGGCACACTTTCTACCTCATTAAGGAGAAGCAGCCCTAGAAACCTTCACCCTTGAGGCTGACAATACCACTTTTGTCCTTCCTCTTCTCACTAACATAGTTTGGATTGTTCTCCTAGGACAAGCAGGATGAGTCAGCCACACTTGGTGTCGTCATCCGACGGCGCCGAGACGGAAGTACTCTCCAAAGCTCAGAAGGGCTTTCGCCCTTCTGAGCATGGGCCAACTGGCCCCACCCCCTGCCCGCCCCTAGCTAGCCAGTTTCAGTTCTTCCGCCTTGCCAGCAAGACGGTTCTCCTAGGACAAGCAGGATGTGTCAGCCACACCTGGTGACGTCATCCGACGGCGCCGTGACAGAAGTGCTCTCTAGATCAGAAGCTTCTGAGCATGTGTGAGGAGACCCCTCCTCCCCGGTCCGCCCCCAGCCCGACCAGTTTTTCAATTCTTCCGCCTTGCCTCAAGACGGATCTCAGCTCTCTCTCACCATTTTCAACTTCTAAAAACCTTTGCAATGCCTAAACCTGGATTTAAACTATGCCCAAAATGCAAAAGAAAAATGAATATCTCCGATGCTCACCTGAGCTGCCTCTGATGCCTCGGGGCCTCTCACAACGTGGAGGACTGTGCCTCCTGCGCCCAGATGTCCCCCAGGGCGAAGAAGATGAGGGATTACTCCTTGAAAGAATTCCTGACTGCTCCGGGGCAAACTACTGGATCGGGTTCTTCTGAACGCGGTAAGTCCGCTAAAGGGAAGGCACCCGCAAAGAAGAAACCCCGGGCGGGCCTAGGCCCTGTGCCTCCCCCCCCGCCGGAGAGATCTGCCTCCTTAGCTTCCGCGGTGCCTGGCTCAAGCTCCCCCACCGCCGGATGCTCCTCCGATATTCCTACGCGGGGCTCCAGCGATGCGATCGCTCCTCTGCCTTCAGGAGGCCCCCCTGATGCCTGCCGCTCCTCTGGACTTCCTCCATTGCCATGCGGCTCAGGCGGGTGCGTTCAAGATGGCGCCGCCCACGTGGCCGCGCCAGACTCCGCCCCCAAAGACTTCCCCTCCAATCGGGTGGCTAGGTGCGGTTCCTCCCACCTCGATGACGTCAGGGCTTCCCCGCGGCACAGGCTTTCCTCTCCCCGAGCCGGCCTACAAAGGATTCCCCTCCAGGAGCTCCCTCGCGCCGAAGATTCCCTCCGCGCCGAGGGCTCCCACCGCAGAAGCCACTGCCACAGCAGCCGCAAACGCCGCGCTGACTCCCGGGAGTCCTCCCGTCGGCGCGGCAATAGTGGCGATAAGTGCAGAAGACACAGGAGCAAGAGGCACTGGCGAGACCGCTCCTCTTCGCACGGCGGCAGTTCTGACAGCGAGTCATCCCGCGTCCGTGGGAGAAGCAGGAAGTCCAAATCGCAGGGGCACCGGAGCAACACATCTTCTGGGTCTAGTACCTCAGAAGCCATATTGCAGCTCTTGCAACGCCTGGTGCAACAAACTGCCCCTCCAGGCCGGGAGAGCTCCGTTACAGCCCCTTTGGAGGTACAAACTCCTGAGAGGAGGGAGGCATCACCAGAGCATATTCCCTCAAGGGACAGGAGCCCTTCCCCTTTACTGGGACAGGACTCCGAAGGGAGCGCTCCAGAAGAAGAGGGCCCGGAATCTCCTTCATCCAAGTCTCCACCAGATGAGCAAGGGGAGGCACAGGCACCCGTCCAGGAGGACCTCACCTACCCAAAATTCTTGAAAAAGGTGGTGGCCAAGCTAGGCCTCACCAAGGAGGAGCCCTCCGACAAGAAAGATCCGGAGGTAATGAAATACCTCGGCGGACCCAAGCCGGCCTTGTCTCTTCCCCTGCACAGGAAACTTAAGGACAAACAATCCACCCTCTGGCAGTCCCCTGCCTCCGGTCAAGCCTGCGCCAGACGCCTGGACAACAAATACCTACTCCAGACAGCTCCTGGATTTGACAAAGCCCAGCTTCCTCACCAATCTATTGTGGTAGCGTCAGCCCTCAAGAGGTCTAAGTCTTCGCGCACTCAAACGATCCATCCCCCTGGCCGGGACCCTAAGCTCCTCGACGACCTAGGGCGGAAAGTTTTCCAGGGAGCGATGCTGAGTGCCAAGATATCAGCTCATCAATTCCAACACCTGCTGTTCCAAGATGCCCTTCTAGCGGAGCTGAAAGACCATCTTCCTAAGCAAAACCAGCATACAGCCCCGCTCCAGGAATTAGCTGAATGCTCCAAACATCTGATGAGCACTGCTTTCGATGCCTTCGACACAGCTATCCGGACAGCTGGTACGGCCATCGCAGCCCGCCGCTGGGCCTGGCTGCGAGCCTCCGGCCTGTCAGATAACACTCATGACAGGATTGCTGACGCGCCTTGCCTGGGTGACTCTCTGTTTGGGGACAAAGTGGCAGATACGGTGAACGGCCTGAAAGAGGACTGCACCACTCTGAAGACATTAGCGGCGGACGGACTCGAACGCCCCTCCTGGTCACAGAAAGGGAGCTATTACCGCAAGCCCTTTGCCTCGTCGAAAAAGTATTACGGTTCCAACCGGCAGTGGCAGGCACCGAAATACAAGCAAAACTACAACAAATCGTCCTTTCAAAGGCAACCACAAAGAGAACGCAAACATAAACCAGCAAACACCCAGCAAGCTGGTAAGAACTCTTCCTCCTTCTGACAATCCGCTCCGGCTGGCCATGAGTGTCCCTGCTACCCCGCCGGTGCGAGGCCGTCTATCCAACTTCCTACCTGCTTGGCAGGAAATCACCACGGACCAGTGGGTCATCCGGATTATCCAAGTGGGCTACCGCTTACGGTTCTCTTCCCCACCATGGCAGCGTACTCAACCCTGCAGCAGACCACCGCTGCACCAGGAAGCTGCCCTTGCGAACCTCCTACAGCAACTCATCAGAACACGAACGATCGAACGGGTTTCCCCCGACGAAATCAACACTGGCTTCTACTCCCGGTACTTCCTTATTCTCAAGAAGTCCGGGGGCCTTCGCCCTATCCTGGACCTCCGCAAGCTGAACACCACCCTCTTGAAAGAGAAGTTTCGGATGTACTCCCTGAACTCCATCCTTCCCCTCATCAGACCGGGGGACTGGATGGCCACATTGGATCTACAGGATGCCTACTCTCACATCCCAATCCACACCTCTCACAGGAAATTCCTGAGATTCGTAGCAATGGGGTGCCATTACCAGTACCGGGTACTGCCCTTCGGACTCTCCCCAGCCCCCAGGGTCTTCACGAAGTGCGTAGCTGTGGCAGCGGTGGCAGCGGCACACCTCCGCAAACAAGGGCTCGCCATTTTTCCCTACCTGGATGACTGGCTGATATCAGCACCTTCCGCCACGGAACTCAGGGCGGCAGTGCGAAAGACTACCACTCTGCTGTCCAAACTGGGTTTCCTGCTCAACATGGAGAAGTCCCGGCTAGAACCCACCCAACGCACGGAGTTCATCGGGGCCATAATCGACACAACCTCAGCCAAGGCCTTCCTTCCCGAGCATCGACAGGAAAACATCATCCGCCTTGCGAAGAAGGTATCGTCCGTGAAGCAAACCAAGGCCCAGGACATCCTACGCCTCCTAGGTCACATGGCAGCGACTACATCTGTCCTAACCCTGGCCAGGTTGCACATGCGCACACTCCAGTGGCACCTGCGCTCACACTGGAAGCAACGGTCTCAACCTCTCACCACCCTCATCCCAATCAAACCGAGGGTATCTCAGAGTCTCCTGTGGTGGATGGCCGCTGCCAATCTCAACGAGGGCAAGAGCCTGCAACCCTGCGGCTACCAGGTCATCCTGACCACGGACGCCTCCCCCACAGGCTGGGGAGCCCACCTCTTGCACCTCAGCACACAAGGAGCTTGGGAAAAGACGGAACGATCCCTCCATATCAACGCCCTCGAACTCCGAGCCGTCAGGTATGCGCTCCAGACCTTCATGCCACACCTCGCGGGGAAGACAGTTCTGGTCCAGACCGACAACCAAGTGACGATGTTCTACCTCAACAAACAAGGGGGTACGGGCTCCCGCACTCTCTGCAGGGAGGCTATCCAGACATGGTCTTTGGCCCTAGCCCACAACTGCCTTCTACAGGCGAACTACCTCCCGGGAGAGCAGAACACACTAGCGGACAGACTAAGCAGGCAGCTCCAGCCCCACGAGTGGACGCTCCACGAGGAAGTAGCGGAGTCAATCTTCCGACGCTGGGGGAAGCCGCAGATAGACCTCTTCGCCACCGAGGACAATTCCAGATGCCCTCTGTTCTGCTCAAAACGCCCCTCTCCCAGGAGAGTGGCCTCAGATGCATTCGCAGTACACTGGGGGCAGTGGGAACTGACCTACGCCTTTCCCCCAACCCCCCTCATGACAGCCACCATACAGCACACCATCAACGACAAGGCGCACATCATCCTGATTGCGCCCCACTGGCCAAGACAGATGTGGTTTTCCCTGTTACGGCAGCTTTCACAGGAGCCCCCCATCCGGCTCCCGATGAGACCAGACCTGCTCACGCAGAACGACGGCACAACCTGGCACCCCAATCTCCAGACCCTTGCCTTGACGGCCTGGAGACTGAGAGGGTGAACTTCCAAGAACAACATCTACCGGCGGAGGTACAGCGCATCGTGCTGGCTTCCAGGAGACCATCCACGAGAAAGTCATACAGTCTCAAGTGGAAACGTTTCAGTATCTGGTGCGCAGGCCAAGGAATCCCGCCAGACTCTTGCCCTGTTCCAGCTGTGCTACAGTATCTCTCCTCGCTCTTCAGTCTGGGCCTGAAGCCCCAGTCAATTAAGGTGCACCTCGCGGCCATCGCGTCCCTGCACCAACTGCGAAACAACTCGCCCACGGGCTCCATAGCCACTCTTCCCATCGTGACCCGCTTCATGAGAGGTCTCAGGAACCTGCAGCCCCTGGTCCAGAGACCTGTTCCTTCGTGGGACCTCAACATCGTCCTCCAACAGCTAACACGGGAGCCTTTCGAGCCCCTGCCCTCAGTGGAATCAAAATTTCTGGCCTGGAAGACGCTTTTCCTCATCGCCATCACTTCCGCAAGGAGGGTGAGTGAGCTACAGGCCTTGGTAGCTCACCCCCCCGTACACCAAGATTCACCACAACAGGGCGTCGC
Organism: Ichthyophis bannanicus; assembly: GCA_033557465.1. Lineage (NCBI taxonomy): Eukaryota > Metazoa > Chordata > Amphibia > Gymnophiona > Ichthyophiidae > Ichthyophis > Ichthyophis bannanicus. Next base: position 177,130,545 of record CM066044.1, read on the forward strand.
TCAGGACACACCCGAGGTTTATTCCGAAGGTCTCCTCCGTCTTCCACGTCAACCAATCAGTGGAACTACCATCTTTCTTCCCGGCCCCTCATGGGTCACCTGAAGAGCAACGTCTCCACTCACTTGACTGCGTCCGAGCACTGCGCATCTACATTGACAGGACGGCCTCAGTCCGGCAAGGGACCCAGCTCTTTGTGTCCTTCGACCCCAACAAACCGGGACGGCCGGTCACCAAGCGCACACTCTCCCACTGGATATCTGATTGCGTCTCCTACTGCCTCCAGAAGGCGGGCGCTCATCCAGCAAACAAGGCGAGCGCGCACCAGCTCCGCGCATTGGCCACCTCTCTCGCAAGCGCACACGAGGTTCCAGTAAGCGAGATCTGCAAAGCCGCCACCTGGTCCTCGCACCTCACTTTCCAAAAACACTATTGCCTTGACCTCCAGGCAGAAGCCGACAGCTCTTTCGGCAGGGTGATTCTGTCTACAGCGGCAGGTTCCTCCTTGCCCGACGCGACAGGAGCAACCGACCGAGTCGCAGCCTGCGGGGAGTAACTCCCGCACCTCCTGAACCCATGCACCAGGGTAGCCCGCCTTTCGGGACCCTCAGGATGGATGTTATTTGCACTATGTGGTTGCACCATGTGGTTGTTATGACAATGTGGTTGTTATTTGCACAATGTTTGCGCTGTTGCACTATGTTGATTGCTTGCACTATTGCACAGATTGTTCCTTTGCACTGTTGATTGCTTGCACTATGTTCTACCTCACTGCTTGTGCCTCAACCGCATTTCCGTTGTATTCTTCACTGTTGATGCTGCAATCCACTGTAGGTCGATTGCACTAGGAGACCTCACTGCGTGTGCCAACTGGCCATGCTCTTATGTTATTGCTTGTTGCACAATTAACGTCTGTTTTGCACAATAAACGTTTGTTCTTATCACATGAGGCTTCATTGGTGTTCCACATGGGTACTATCCTGTCTCAGGCCTCCCTAGCCTCAGCGCGTAACAAGTAGCTGGGGAGACACCAGGTGTGGCTGACACATCCTGCTTGTCCTAGGAGAAAACAGAGTTACTTACCTGTAACGGAGTTCTCCGTGGACAGCAGGATAGGTCAGCCACACGATCCCACCCTCCTCCCCTCTGAGGGTGGCCTGCGGTCCGCGCCCCAGTCTCTGGCCGAAGCTAATGACTCACTGGTCGGGCTGGGGGCGGACCGGGGAGGAGGGGTCTCCTCACACATGCTCAGAAGCTTCTGAGCTAGAGAGCACTTCCGTCACGGCGCCGTCGGATGACGTCACCAGGTGTGGCTGACCTATCCTGCTGTCCACGGAGAACTCCGTTACAGGTAAGTAACTCTGTTTTCTCTACTCTCCTAATGAAAATTTGCACTTTAGAAGCTATTATAACAACAAGAATAATAACTCTCACCTTGCTTTAGGTATGTATACACTGCAGTAATGCTTGTTTCTGGATCTGTTCCAACAATCTCATTTCTTTGGATCTCAAAGAGCTGTCCCTCGTAGAGCTGCGAACAGGAGATCAGATCAGATCAGCAGCTGCTCTACTGTGAACTCCAGACTACAGCAGCAGTAGTCGCTCCGGATGTGCCTCCGGGCCTCCATCCTCAGCCGCAGGCCCGATGAAGCGGAATCCTGAAGGTTCGGGCCTCCTTGGTCGTAGACTCCATTGAGCAGGCAGTTGCCTGCATATCGAGGCTTGAGCCCCAGATTGGGGAGCCGCTACACAGAGGTCCAGCGCTCAGGACTGGCCCTTTCCGAGAGGCTCGGCAGCCCAGGACGTGCCTACGGGCCTCCGTCCCCGGCCAGCTGAAGCTCGCCATGCCTTCCCCTACCCGGCCCGTCTCACGTGGGGACCATGGAGGCAGCCATCTTGCTCGGACTATGCAGCCCTGCAAGTCTCCGCCCCTCTGCTGAGGCTCAACTCCATCGGCCGTTGATCTAGGCGACGCCATTTTCTCTGTGAGGATGGAGCCCCACATCGAGACAGGGCCTTCTTATGGCCGCGGCATGGTATGTGCCATATTATGCAGTTCCAGCTCCCGCGGGTTGCTTGCTCTGCATCCTACCACGAGGCTTCTATGGCGGCGGCCATCTTGGCTGATGGCATCACCGCTCCTGCTCCTCCCCCTGCGGCGCCATTGGTCAGCGCCGATACAGCGTCAGGGAAGGAGGTGACGCCTGCACAGGACACTCCCACCGCCGGTCCTGCTCGGCGCTGAGGTATTCCAAGGACCGCGCCGACCGGCGCAGAGGTCACAGCAGCTGCAGCATCCTGCCTAGGAGGAGCCACTCGCAAAGGACATCGCCGATGAGGTCACAGCTGCCCGGATGCGACGTCGCTCCTAGCCTCGGCACCGGGACGCCCCTACACCAATCGGGCCTTGGCGCCGAGATGCTTCATGCCCCCGGAGACACGGAGGGGTATGAGACCTGCCTCCAGCTCCAGGCTGACCACCTGTACCGCATCTCGTGCCTGCCTCAACGCCGAATATATATTCAGCGCTATATATTCAACGCTCTGTGAAATTCGCTCTGTGAGACTGAATATAGATAAAACGCTACGCCCTGAATGAGTCACCGCTCAGCTGTTCATCACTTCAGGTTCAGCGTGTCGGCCCGAGACGCCTCCTTCATGCCGTGAGCTACATCCTGCAGTCAAACACCTCCTGCATGCTGCGATCCTGAGCCACTTCTCGCAGCTGCCTCGCAGACCGCTTTGTGTGAAAAGGGGCGCGAGTCTAGCGTAGCCTCTCTAGCCTATCCCGGCACAGAGACTGCATGTGCACCGCGAGCCACTACAATCCTGCCTCGTTACAGCACAAGGCTGGGCCAGGTAAAACAGGCATGGAGCCAATCTTGAAGTTTTTTCTACGATGAACGGAGCTGCATCACTCTCATTCAGAATGTGTATGTGTTGATGGTTACGGGCCCATACGGTCCAAGCAGCGGTCAAGGTCAACTCCTCAGATGCTGCCCCATCATTGCAGCTTCGTGAAGGGGGCCCTCGAACACACAAGCAACCAAAAAGGCTGCTTGGGTCCCTTAAGGTCTGTAAAGCAGCAGAGGTGTAGCCCAATGGCTATTACACTGAATGATGATACAAGGGTCATGAGTTTGGATTCCCCATTAGCCTTCTTGAATAAGGCTGTCTGAGCCAATTCCCCCTCAGCCCACGCCAAGGAACATAGCGCGGTGCCAGTCAGGCGATAGCTACCCGGTGGGTCCATTAAGGCCCCTAAGAGCTCAGCTCAAACAGCGAGCTAATACCGGGGAAGGCGGGATCCAGGCTCCCCTGGTATTCCTTGGTGGCCACCCATGAGGTCATGGCGTGCTTGTCCACCAACTTGACTATGAGAAACGACAGTGGGATTCAGGAGCAGCCGAAGCTGCAGCACTACAGTAGTTCCCCAGCTCTCCCTCGGCGACACACTCACCAGACAACCCCCACTTGCCCCCAAGAAAGGCTCAAGTGCTCTTCGTCTGGTCACGGTGGACCACGGCCTCGAAAGGCTAAAGTAACCCAGGTCATGCCTCGTATGGGTGATACGCAGCAGAGCCACAGCACAATGGTAAAAAGACACTGTCCAATGGTGCAGGGATCAGGGGTTCACTCCCCACAGTGCCCAATGAAGACGGCTGGCTGAGGCTTTACTTCTAAGCCTGCGTGGGAAACCCAGAAAGGACGGGAGGGTGCACGTCGGTAACAGGAAGACACAGGTTACTCTGTCCAAAGTAGCACTTGGTGTCTGCCCGAAGACTAGTCCAAGGACTAAAAGATCCTCTCCTCACCGAAAGACAAAGGATTCTCCCCCTACACTTAGGCGGGCTGCAGTGGCCACAGTGTGGTGCAGAGAACACAGCCAGTACCCGTAGGACCAGAGGGTCACAGGTTCAAATCCCAGCTGGGACGCCTGCCAACCCAGTCCCCATAGTTTTCCAGCCACCCAATGGTAGCCTTGGCATCCACCACCTACACTGGCTCCTTGGCCTAGAGCAAAGACACTCGCTTGGGTGCAAGAGGTGGTGGGTTTGAATCCCACAAGTGCCTGCTGCTTTCTGGGAGTGTAAAGAATACATTCACGATGGGGGTCCCCAATGACCTCTGTCCCCACAGGAACTCTAGAGGGGAACACATCACCTACTTGACCCGCTTGACGAATGTCGTACCTCCTACGCCTAAGGTGCCCCCATAATGGTCTATCCATGAGCAAGGGCCATGGATCATGCAAAGGTCTCTGCGCGCTCCCTCCTGACAATGAAACATCCTGTTCTCACACCGGCTGGGGCCACGCACCACATACCCTCCCATCATATCTACTGAATAACCATCAAGGGAGAACCCACGGACTCCGGCAGACCTTGGCCTTCTCACACCTTGTAAGCGAGCCGCCTCTGCGCACCACTGCCTCCGGAGCCTGCAGAGAGCACCCTGCCCCGGTCACCGTGGCACTAGACCTGATGCCAGCCTGGGATCTCCAACCATGAACTTCCTCATGGTCATCTCTGGAACAGCCCACTGACCCTGCACAACGGCAAGTACACCAGCCAGCAGGTCACAGGTTTATGCCCCGCCTGAGGACCATATCGGGGATTACAAGCGTATCACCATGGTGCAGCAATGCCTAGGCCTCACACTTAGGACCGGGATGATGAGGTGATGGATGCTCCAACGCATCACCTCGGTGCAGCAATACTAGCGGCTCCGCACTCCGCGGCCTGCTCACCGCGCGCTTAACATGAAATATGACTATTAAAATAGATACTCACTGTCCGGTGCCAGTGCGCTCTCCCCCTAGGGGCCTGATCCAGCGGTTGACTGATTCTGACCCCCTACCTACCTACGCACCAGCGACTGAGCGGCAGCCGTACCCAAACCTGCAGATACTCTGGTAAGCTTCACAGCACTGCACCACTGTGCGCCCAGGACATACACTGAACAGTGCGCAAACCCGACCACCCAGCCCCAGAGGACCACACCCTAGGGACTCCGCCTGCACCCCCATCTGCCGGAGGCGAGCGAGGATGCAAGCCATGCCAGGGGCGCACACATGATGCACGCATCCCCAAAGGTCCTTCCTCATGCAACACTCATCTGCAAGGTCACAAGTTCTTGCAACACCAATGGTGCGCAATCTCGGTCATGTCTCCGCAGGCCCTAGTGCTTGTGTTGCGCCTTCTGTGGCCACAGTGTGGTGCAACGGACACAGACAGTGCCTGTAAGACCATAGTTTCCTAAGGCACAGGCCCCAATGTTATATTGCGTCTCCACAAGGGCACAGTCATCAGTTTTGTATTGCGGCTTCTGGTTAACCTGCTATGCGAATGGTTTACAAATCTGGGTCATGTCTCCACAGGCCCTTGTGCTTGTGTTGCGCCATCACCAGAGACACAGGCCCCAATGTTCTTATGGTGTCTCCACCAAGGGCACAGGCACAAATACGTATTGCGGCCTCTGGTCAACCTGCTATGTTACAAAGCCGCCGGTAACAAATTCCAGAGTGACTGGCGATTGTTACAACAACCACCAGTGACAAGTCCAGAGCGACTAGCGGTTTGATTCTTACAAACCTCCGGTAACAAGTCCCTGAATGACCGCTGGTAACACGTGCCAGAGTCACTCCAGACTGGCTAGCAGTTTACGACAACCACCAGTAACAGTCCCAAAATGACTGTAACATCACGGCTACAAACCCCAGAGACTAACTGTTTCAACAGCCGCCGGTAATAACCTCCAGAGTGACTAGCGGGTTTGACAACAATCGCAGGTAACAAGCTCCACAGTGGCTACTACAGCCACGGCGACAAGTTCCATAGTCACTTCCGAGTGACTAACGGTTCACCTCTGAGTGACTAACGGTTCGTCAGCAGCCACCGGTAACTAAGTCTAGAGTATCTAGCGGGTTTAACAACAATCACAGGTAACAAGATCCAGAGTGACTACAACATCCAGAGTCACTCCAGAGTGACTAGAGATTTTTGCAACAACCATCAGTAACAAGTCCCAGAGTGGCTACAACAGCCACGGGTAATAAGCTCCAGAGCCACTTCAGAGTGAACTACGGTTTACAGCAACTGCTGGTAACTAGGTAACTAGTTCCACAGTAACTAACGGGTTTGGACAACAACCGCAGGTAACAAGTTCCTAGGTGACTACACGTTAAAACTCCATGGTGCTAAACCTGCCGTACCACCCTGCGACACTATTTATTTTATTTATTTATTTACATTCTCTTATATACCGCGCTATTCTGCATCAGTGCGGTTTACATTGAACAAACTGAAATTACATTGAACAGGGCATTATAACTTGGAGATAACTATTTTACAGGGAACATGGGCTATGGAGGGTTAAGTGGCTTGCCCAAGACCACAAGGAGCACCTGTGGGACTAGAAAGTCCAGTCCTTCCGGCCCAAGTTTGCTGTCCTCTAAACCTGTCACCGCAAGATGCATAAAGACAGAGTGACAGTCTCTCAGCCCAACTGAGATCCCAATCTGGATCTCCTTCTTGATCAACTCGAGGGCGGCACCCTAACTCAGCATACACAGGAGCCACCTGACCAGTGGTCACGGGATGCGGGAACTCCTGCAACTCTTGACCCAGGGCCTGGACAGTGAGGGAATGGATACCCCTGTGAGGCTCTTCCTTCGGAATCGTGTGGGACTCAACCCTTAGGCATTCTCCATCGGTCAGCCTCACCCCAGCAAAAAAAAAAAAAAAAAAAACCCACAAAAGGCAAAGGAGAAGCCTCTCCTATCAGCCATATATTAATGCTCCAATCCCTCCACTCCTTCATTGCGGTGACTTCCTCACTGCTCGATAGACCTACATCCCTTACTACACAGGTGTCCCCTATAGTAGGTGTACCTCGCAACTACAATGCTTCCCTGTACCGCACAGATGTGTGCCTGCTGTAGGTGTGCCTTGCAACTACAACGTTAATGCACATGCGTGCATCATCACTACAGCCTTACATGCTCTTACCTTAACATGTTCTTGTTGTAACATGAGGGCACAGGCTGGTGCATGCTAACCTCAGGAAGCATATCGGCCTTCCCCTTCCACCTCAGCGCACGTCAGCTTGGGAGGCACCAAGTGTGGCTGACTCATCCTGCTTGTCCTAGGAGAAAACGGAGTTACTTACCTGTAACTGGAGTTCTCCGGGGACAGCAAGATAAGTCAGCCACACATACCCACCCACCTCCCCTGGGAAGGGATCGACCTCCGTCCTGGTGCCCGCCTCCTAGCGGCAAAAGGCTCAGCTAGTGACGTACTGGCTAGCTAGGGGCGGGCAGGGGGTGGGGCCAGTTGGCCCATGCTCAGAAGGGCGAAAGTCCTTCTGAGCTTTGGAGAGTACTTCCGTCTCGGCGCCGTCGGATGACGACACCAAGTGTAGCTGACTTATCCTGCTGTCCCCGGAGAACTCCAGTTACAGGTAAGTAACTCCGTTTTCTTTCCTAGGTGCATAACTTTGCAGTTATCCACATTAAATTTCATCTGCCATTTGGATGCCCAGTCTTCCAATTTATCAAGGTCATCTTGCAATTTTTCACAATCCTCATGGGTTTTAACAACTTTGAATAATTTTGTGTCATCTGCAAATATGATTACCTCACTCATTCTTCCTATTTCGAATATGTTAAAAAAGCAGTGGACCCAGCACAGATACCTGGGGTACTCCACTATTCACCTTTCTCCATTGGTAAAATTGGCCATTTAGCCCTACCCTCTGCTTTCTATCTTTTAACCAGTTTCTGATCCACAATAGTACACTGCCTCCTGTCCCATTACTTTTTTAATTTTGCCAAAAGTCTCTCAAAGGTTTTCTGAAAATCCAGATACACTATATCAACCGACTCACCTTTGTCTACCTGTTTATTCACCCTTCTCGAATGATCTCTTCTACTCTACTTGGGTCCAAATTACTCAGGATCAGTGGGTGTTAGAGTCGGAGACGATCTCCAATCTGCACCTCCTCTTGTGTCCCCCTCTCTTCATTGTGACTTTATAGAGATACCTGTGGCCAGGGAGAAATATCCCCTGCCTGCCCCTTTTCTTCTAAAAGGGGAGTTTCCTCTGACTGGATATCGAGACCTCTGAAAAGGCGCAAACTGAACTGCTCAGAACCTGCAAAAATCTCTAAACTGACCTTCTGTAGAAGGAGCCAATTTCTCCCTTCTAGCCTAGCCCCCTTAGTATCTCCTAAGTCCTTGACTAACTTCTCTAATACTCTCCAAACAATAACCTCCTCTTGAAGGGCAATTTGGTGAGCCAAACCTTGGACGACATGTCAGCAAACCAGTTACACAGTCAGAGAGATGACGGGCCACCACTATCGACACCACACTTCTGGACAATGCCCTCACAAAATATAAAAGGCATACGCCAAATATACTGTGCCGGACTCTAATTTCACTGCTTCAGATCCTAGCCTTGAAGCTGACCCTGGCTCCGGCAGATTCTGCACGCAGTGCAAACATGCTCTTGCCACGTAGGCACCACACATGGAAAGCCTGCAAGGCCAAAGCATTGGCCTCAAAGGCCTGCTTCAGCATCATCTCCAATCCTGAACATCCTTTAGAGCTGCTCCTCCTTTGACAGGATGTGGTCTTTTTTGTCACCATCGATACCAGTGCATCCACCTTCGGCAGTCAGAGTAGCTCTTTCTCCTCTGGTGGAAGGGGATACAATCGAGACATTGCTCTCTCTTCACATAAACTCACTTCCGGCAGTTCCCATTCAGTGTCCATCTGACTAATGGCCTTATGTACTGGGAAAAGGTTCTGGGGAGACCATATTCCCTGAAGCAGGAGATCTTCCAAGGTCAGCCCCTTCACAGGAGACCCAAAAGGGATGTTAAGGGCCCCTAGGGACTGAGCAATTAGTGATGCCAGTTCTTCTCTATGAAAGTCCCTCACTATGTTTGGCTCTTCTCCCAGGAGAATCAATTTCCTCTACCCCGTAAGGTTCCTTCCAAGCCCCTGAGGAACCTTCCAGGAGATCTTCCAAGGAAATGGATCCCAGGGTAGGCCCTTCATTTTGTTTTGGTGCCTCTCGGTGCCTTTTTGCAGGAGGCCCCTCCCTAGTGCCAGGGAGGGGCATCAAATCTAAACATAAGCCTGGTTCTAGTGCTGCTGAGGCTGGCACTAATGCTGCCACCAGGCCCTTTTTCATGCAGTAACCTGGTGGAGCAGTAATACAAATTCAGGCAAAAAATGAAGCCCCAAGGCTGGTTCTCGGCCTTCCTGCTGTTTTTGCTGCTTTTCAGCCTTGGAAACTGACCCTAAGGCCAGCACTGGCTCTCCATGTTTACCTCCTCCATCTGTGTGGGTACTAAAAATGGCCAGCTTTCCCACCAAAATGGAGCCGCGTGACTGTGAGGAGAGCTCCAACGAAGAAGCCTCCTCCGAGGTTTCTCCTTGCAGCCCTGACACTGACTGTGTAGTTTTAAGCACCTGTTCCACTGCACTGCTCTCCTCGGAGTAAACTCAGCACAGCCCTGCTGCAGACAGGTCTGCGACTAAAAAGCTGTTTGATTATTTTCATCTAATTTCCATGTATTTTGGTGTGCTGAAAACAAATAAAATATTGAAAAAACTCCTAGATGTCATGATTTGCCACAACATGCAAAATTGTCTTCAAATGTATCAAATTTTTTAAAATTACTATTAATTAATTCAAATTACTATTAATTAATTCACATAAGTGCATTTAAGATATAAAATGCCAAAAAAACCTTAAAGGGGTTGTCCGAGTTATGTAAAAAAAAATATAGCACTGTAAATCTGATGGTCAGCAATATATACATAAGCTAAGCAAGTTTTAAGTCCGTGCTTCTAATGGTAGAAGGGGTTAATCTTTCCTGAAGAATCCAGTGGGAGGGAGATACAGGGCAGATAGCAGCAGCTCCGGTCAGTGCAGGGGGGCGTGGCCAGCACTGTGACATCTCGTGTACAGACACAGAGCTGCTCTCTCCTGCATGCCACATTTGTGCACGAATCATCATCAGGTTCTTGGTTCTAGGCTGTTCACACTTTTTCATCGCAATTCGTGTTAGCTCGTCATTCTTCAACCGTTATGTTATGGCTCCGCGAAAGTGTATTAATTCACCAGACAGTTTCTGTTTCATCTGTGATGAATATACAGTGTTGAAGCAACAGCAGAATATTACAGACTTTGTGAAAAAAGTATACTTTGCATACTTTGGACTAAAAATTGGAGATCAAGATAAAGTCTGGGCGCCTCATAAAGTGTGCAAACGGTGTGTTGAGGACCTCCGAAACTGGTTCAAGGGTAAGAAAAAATCTTTCTGTTATGGGATTCCTATGGTATGGCGAGAGCAAAAGAACCATAGTGACGAATGTTACTTTTGTTCATGCGATGTGAAAGGGTTTAATTCCAAATGGAAGCATTCCATTTCATACCCCAATCTTCACTCGGCAATTCGTCCTATCCCCCATGGCACAGATATACCAGTACCCAAGCCCCCTGCTACCTTGGAAGAAATACCTAGCGCCGATGAAGGTGAAGTCATACCTGAACCAGATGACAAATCAAGTTCTGACTTTGAAGATGATACAAGACCAAAATTGTTTTCTCAGGAGGAGATGAATGATTTGGTAAGAGACTTGAATCTTCCCAAAGATGCCGCTGAGTTACTCGGATCAAGGCTGAAAAGCAGGAATTTATTGTTGCCAGGAGTGTCATCTTCATGGTTCAGACATCGTGAAAAGGAGTTTGTTCCTTACTTCGCCCAGGAAGACAAGTTGGTTTATTGCATCGATGTCGAAGGTCTGATGGGTCAATTTAAAATCCAATATGATTCAGAGCAATAGCATCTTTTTATAGATTCTTCAAAAAGAAGTCTCAAAGCAGTTTTACTCCACAATGGTTTTTACGCTTCCATACCTGTAGGTCATTCCATACACTTGAAGGAAACCTATGAGAACTTGGAATTGGTTCTTCGTAAACTTAAATATGAAGACCATGGTTGGCAAGTGTGTGGGGACTTGAAGGTCTTGTGCATGCTGCTCGGGCAACAAGCTGGGTATACCAAATATCCTTGTTTTCTGTGTCTATGGGACAGTCGAGACCGACAAAATCACTGGACCAAGAAGAGCTGCTAGCCGAGGGTGCTAACAGTCGGTGAAAAAAATGTCCTCCGAGAAACTTTGGTACCTTCCCATAAAGTTCTTCTACCACCTCTCCACATAAAATTGGGACTGATGAAGCAATTCGTAAAATCACTTCCAAGAGATGGAGAATGCTTCAAATACTTGGTCACCAAGTTTCCAGGCCTGTCGGAGGCAAAATTGAAGGAAGGTGTGTTCGTCGGAGCAGACATTAGAAGGCTTATAGTTGATCAAGAGTTTGTCAATACCATGACGGATCCTCAAAAAGAAGGGTGGATTGCATTTAAAGAAGTTGTACAGAAATTTTAGGCAATAACAAAGATCCTCACTACAAAAAGATCGTTGGATGAATGCTGAAAGCATTTCAAGCTTTAGGTTGCCTGATGAGTTTGAAAGTGCATTTCCTCCAGTCCCACCTTGACTACTTTACTGAAAATTTGGGAGCTGTGAGTGAGGAACAAGGTGAACGATTCCACCAAGACATTAAAGAGATGGAAAGGAGATATCAGGGAAAATGGAGCATTACAATGATGGCAGACTACTATTGGATGCTTCAGAGAGACATTCCAGATGCTACTCACAAGCGTAAATGCACCAAGAGGAGCCTCACAAGGAAGAAGAATCGAGTTTAGTGTGTGTAGGTGAGCTCATTTCAGTTCAAAAAAGAAGGATTTTCATGAAAATATTCTAATAAAACTTTAATTTTATAAGTCTATTTCCATTTATTTTGAGGTATTGCCTTATTTAACATAGTTACCTAAATTGTCAGGAAACATGATGTCCTATGACAAAATGGAGGTCATTTTCGGATTCAGCGCACCAAAAAACATAAAGATTACGTGGAATAACCAAAACAGCTCTCGAAAAAAAAAATTTTGCAGTCTTGTGTATAGTCCCTCTTCAAGCCCTGCAGGCCGCACAAACTGGCTTGCCGGAGTGCATGGCTAACATGCTGCAAAGATAGAAACCCACCCCTGAATAAAACAGAAGTAACACCGCCGAAGCAACTGCCCGCTACGTCCCCCCTGTGCCAGCAGACCCCTGGAGCCCAAATACACCGACAGTACCAAGAACACTCAAACCAACTTTAAAGGCAACTTAGAAACCAGTGTGATACTCACAGGAGCACTAGCAGATCTGCATGAAGCTCCAGCTGCGGTGGCAGTCCTGACAGACAAGGAAGGAGGTACCCGGGGCTCCCGGGTGTGCACTTCTCTGATAGTGAGAACCGTCACTGACTCAATAGCTTGTGGTTGCTCACAGAAGCAGACAGGTTTGGAACAAGTAGAGTGTCTGAATGCCTTTTTCTAAGGTTGAAACCGTTGCCTATTCAGCTTCTTTTCTATTTACTTATTTTTTTTCTGCTATTGCCAGTGAAATTCTTTGGGTTTTTTAACCTTTTTTAATAAGTATAGCTTGAAAACTGATTAATTTACTTTAAATATCCTTTCAGTACTGACCAGACACACAGAGCTCCTCACCATCTGCTGGAGACTGAGCAATAATTGGCCAGCTAACTAATGTACAGAGCCCTTATGTGATGACATCAGCAAAGCTTGTCATGCTCAGTCTTCATTTGATGGTTGGGGGGCACACCCCTTGTGTCTGGACTGGACTGGAGGGACGATATGGAATGGCATTCTAAGGTCCAATGCTAATAGTTTCGTGTTGCCTATTCTTTGGTAGAGTTTGTGAACTATAGAAAATGTGTCACATATTTGCTGTATATAAAAGCTTTAAAATAAATAGAAACATAGAAATATGATGACAGAAAAAGACCACATGGCCTATCTAGTCTGTCCTTCCATATCAACAACTACAACAGTCCCCTTTTTACCTTTAGAGATCCTCTGTGTTTGTCCCATGCTTTTTTGAATTCAGTTACTGTCCTCATTTCTACCACCTCCACTGGGAGACTATTCCACGGATCCACTACTCTTTCCATAAAGAAATATTTCTGCATATCACTCCTGAATCTATCTCCCTTCACCCTCATCCCATGTCCCCTCGTAGCAGAACTTGCTTTCAATTGAAAGAGGCTCTCTCCCTGGGCATTTATGCCACAGAGGTATTTGAACATCTCAATCATATCACCTCTATCCCGCCTTTCCTCTAAGGAGTACATATTAAGATCCTTAAGTCTGTCTTCATATGTTCTATAATGAAGAGCACTAATCATTTTAGTAGCCACCCTCTGCACCGACGCCATCCTATTCACATCCTTTTGAAGGTGCGGTCTCCAGAATTGCACACTATACTCCAAATGAGGTCGCACCAAAGACTTAGAGAGAGGCATTATCACCTCCTTTTTTCTGCTAGCCATTCCTCTTTGTATGCACCCAAGCATCCTTCTAGCTTTTGCTATCGCCTTTTCTACCTGTTTAGCTACTTTAAGATCATCAGACACAACCACGCCTAGGTCCTGCTCTTCTTTAGTGGACAAAAGTACTTCACCCCTTATACTATATTGCTCCCTTGGATTGCTGCAGCCCAAATGCATGACCTTACTTTTTTAACATTAAATCCCAGCTGCCAAATTCTAGACCATTCTTCAAGCTTAGCTAGATCCCTCCTCATGCTATCTACACCTTCCTGGGTGTCTACTCTATTGCAGATTTTGGTATCATCCGCAAAGAGGCAAACCTTACCCGACAGCCCTTCCGCTATATCACTAACAAAGATGTTAAAAAGAATCAGACCAAGGACAGATCCCTGGGGCACACCACTGGTAACATCCTTCTCCTCAGAGTGAGCTCCATTTACCTGTACTCTTTGTCGCCTCCCACCCAACCAATTTCTAACCCAAGCAGTAACTTTAGGGTCCATCCCTAGGGTGCTCAGTTTGTTTATAAGTCGCCTGTGAGGAACAGTGTCAAAGGCTTTACTGAAATCTAAATACACCACATCTAGGGCTCTCCCTCGATCCAACTCCCTGGTCACCCAGTCAAAGAAATCAATCAGCTTTGTCTGACAAGACCTGCCGCTGGTGAACCATGCTGCCTCGGATCCTGTAATCCGCTGGACTCCAGAAACCTCACTATTTTCTCTTTCAGCAGCGTTTCCAATAATTTACTCACCACCGAAGTTAAACTAACTGGCCTGTAGTTTTCAACCACATCCTTACTTCTGCTTTTGTGTAAAGGCACCACATGAGCCTCTCTCCAGTCCTTTGGCACCACTCCCGACTCCAACGAGGCATTAAAAAGGTCAGTCAGTGGAGCTGCTAGATCATCCCCAAGTTCCCTCAGTATTTTAGGGTGTATCCCATCCGGTCCCATTGCTTTGCTTACTTTAAGTTGAGCTAGTTTCTCACGAACAGAGTCTTCTGAAAATTGTTCATGATGTCCCTCGCTTCTGTTCCTGTTTGTGGGTGTTTTCTGAGGTCCTGCTCCTGGTTCTTCATCTGTGAACAAAGAACAGAAATCTTTGTTAAGCAATTAGGTGTCAGCAGTTCCCAAAAGCTGAGAAGGTTACTAGAGTTCAACAACCTACTCTGCTCAAGGAAACTTCTACTAAAGCACCAAAAAGAAAGTAACTTTGCTTTAAAAATATACAAAATCCCTTTTAAGAGCTCCCAGTCAGGCAATTTAATAAAAATAAATCCTCAAATCCTTACTGTTGTTTGACCTGTAGAGCCCTTGTTAGGAATGCCTCAATAGGGCAGGGCAGGGCTCTGAAGCCTTTTATGCAGGCCTCAGCTGCATAAAAGAGAGCTAGTAATTTAATAAAAATAAACCCTCAAATCCTTACCGTTGTTTGACCTGTAGAGCCCCTGTTAGGAATGCCTCAACAGGAGAGGGCCCTGGAGCCTTTTATGCAGGCCTCAGCTCCTCTCAGGTAAATCAGGCCCACTAACTCCTGCATATAAATTAAACAGGTAGGGGGAAAGTATACAGCCTTGTCTTACACCTTTGCTTATTTTAAACCATTCTGTTTCTCCTTGTTCCGCTCGAACTGCTGCTTCTTGATCAATGTACAGATTGTGCAAGAGTACGATCAGGTGTTCTGGTATACCCATGCTTCTTAATGTGGCCCAGAGTTTCTCATGGTTTACACAGTCAAAAGCCTTGCTATAGTCGATAAAGCACAAATAGATATCCTTTTGGTATTCTTTAGACTTTTCAAGGATCCATCTCACATCCGCAATGATGTCTCTCGTTCCTCGCCCTTTCCTGAACCCTGCTTGCACTTCAGGTAGTTCTTGTTCCAGGTATGGATGTAGTCTCTTTTGAATAATCTTCAGTCTCAGTCTTATGGGTCGTAACCTGCCACTGTGATTCATTTATTTCTGGGTTGTTGGAATTTTTGTGGTAGTGGTAGTGTGTTGTTTTCAAGTTGTATTTTGGGGGATGTTTGTTTTTGGCAGCTAATTCTTCCCTTAGTTGAATTAATTCTTTTTCCATACCAGATAGCTTAAGACAGATAGGGCGAGCTCTAAGGCTCCAAATTATTTTTCTGAGGATCAAAAGCAACATGTGTGCTTTCCATTAAATTCGGGATGTGACAACAGGTTGATGCAGAAACCCTGCACTAAAGCTCTACAACGGTGTTCCAAAATACAGATTTAGCACAGAGGTTTTGCACAGCCATGCTGTGTGCAAACAGCATGCAGATGAGCTGTGCACAAAACGTCTGCAACTACACTGGGAAAGCGAGCCATTTGCGTCAGCAGCACCTATATCCTGCCCACAAAATGGCATGCATGTACTGCTATGCTATGTAGTGCATAAGAGCAATATCATTCTGCTCAGAATAATATTAGTGTCTTTGAACACTGATATTATTCTGAGCAGAATGATTGCTCTTATGTGCCACACAGTATTGCAGAACATGCGCATACATGTTCCAGCATTCTCTCCCTGCCATTTTTGTTTTATCAGGCCTCACTTCGGCAAAGCCCAAAAAAAGCTATGGGAACTGTCTGCTCAAGAAACAGGTATAAATTCCTACTCCTCACTGACTGCAGACCTCTTACGTCCCATCCAACCTGGCATTGCCTCCGTATATTTCTCCGCATCCGGGCGCCATAGCTAATTGCTTCATTACCATCTATTTTGAATGTTTTAAAATGAGCTGTGCGCTGCCATTAGCGCCACAGTTGGGCTTGTGGCAAATCGTTTCCTGCAAAATGTAATGCAATGTGCGCCTTCAAGTCCGTCCTGACTCCTGGCAGCTCTTGGGTTCTCTTGGCAGTGTAACCAGAAGTAGATTACCAGGCCTTTCTTCTGAGGCAATGGAGGGTTAAGTGGCCCTCTCAAGGCCCCAAGGAGTTAGTGGGACTTGAACCCTGGTCTCTCAGTTACCAAGCCAGTGCTCTAACCCTTACACTACTCCTCTACACATATGTGTGCGCAAAAAAAAATAGCACTTAAACACTGAGGCAGTGCCAGCACTGAGTGTGCCTACATTAGCCTGTATGTGTCTAGGAAAATGTAGCCCTGGTGTGGGTAGGCGAGGAGAAGGAAGGGAGGGAAGGAGAAAAGTAGCAAATTCTCCTGAAACAAAATGGCAATAAAGCTATGAGTCTGACCTCTTCAGCCAGAGACCTCCGCTGAGCAACTGTTAACTACTAGAGCCCAGGATTGCTATTGCAATATAGGCCAAAGCTTTTCCTTTAGCTACTGTCTCAGAAAAGGCTGAAAATTTCAACAATTTCTTCTACAGCTACAGTGTTATATTCTATATTGCAGAAATAGTTTCTCAAAGGCAATAGAAACCTACATAGACAGACTATTAAGCAATTTTCAAAGTCAAAAGACTAAGCACAGACAGCAAGTAACTTATTCGAAGAGACAGAGAAGGTCCAGGCAGCTAGAAACTATGCAAAAGCAAGCAAAAGAGACAGACTGAAAAACGTAGCCAGACAGATCCACTCAGGGTGTTTCTACCCAGTGCTCTGGAGATCACTAGTCTTGTCTAGTGATTGAGCCAACCCTGCTCAGTGGTAGATGTGCATATGACTTCTCATACTTCATCTCACAACCAGGCTCTCAAATTCCTTGTGCCTTATTAACAAGCTTTGTAATAAGTTAACATCTGGATGCTACCTGGCCACCACCCACCTGCTTGATTTCCACCCGGATACCTTGTGGCCTGCAGTGTCAGTAGGCGATGCTTTATCTGTGCCTTATTTTACCTCATCGCCTCTCCCTTTGCACCTGCTCTTGAAGGAATGAATGATTTCCCATACAGCAGCCCACTATCCTTCTTCCTGCGAATGTATCTGTCTGGCTTAAGCACGCTTGAATTCTATCATGGTTGTTTGCCACTACACTTTGTCGCTGCTTGATTTATTCATTTTGATAAACAATGACCCTTGCTACAGTCTAGAGTCTGAGACAAGGTGGCTAGAAGTCTCCATTTATTTTTTACTGACAAGCTAATGCAGTCCTGTAACTTTTTTACCCAACTCAATGTATGGGCTTGTAGTTCTGACTTAATTTAAGAGAGCAAGGCCAGTCCATGCATGTAATTAGGTAAAACTAGGAATGGATCTGTCAGATGTTTAACAGGTCCTTTCTTGTGCAAGCCTTCCTCCAATGTATATGACCTGTTAGGGCCTCTTCTAAGGGGACCCCAATGTAGCTAAGAAATAAAGAGTCAGAGACAACATTCTACAAAAGCATTTAATCACTAGAGTTTGCAAAATAAAGTGATTGAGGCAATTTCCAGTTCTCAGCAGCATTATCTTTAACGAGGCCCAGTCCGTTACAAGTATTTATATGGGAACGTATTCACAGCTACAGAATGAAACTGGACTCCTGCAGAGCTCTGTCCTTCCATATGTTCTCCAGTTCTCTTTGTATCAGTTACATATTAAGAATCATACACAGTATTCTTAGTTAAGACTGTGACTCCTTTTGTTGATCCCTCCTGACCTCAGCAATTTCCATGACACCAGGCAGCACAGCTCCTACTGACTTAGATGAGCTTTGAGTTCTAATTAGGTCATAAATTAATTTCATGCTCATTAATAAACTTAAGCTAAGATAGAATCAAAAATCCAATTATTCTTCTAAAATGCATTACAATCAACCTCCCTTTTATAATAAATAATACTGTGCGTTCTAACCTAAGCCCTTTCTCTGATCCCTAAAGATCGATAAACATCTCCATCTGGATTTTGACGGTTCTGATAAGTAGGAAAAGATAGTGTGTGTGTGTGTACAGCTACCTTTGCTCACAACCCAATGGGTACACACATCAGGTAACAACCCACTTTAGAAAGATGGAGCATCGTACAATCATGGCCACTATCTACACACAATTAGTAACCCAGCTGACTCCTACGCTGAAGAAGGAATTCAACCATGATTCAACTTGTATGGCCTTAACAAACTACCGGCCTCATGCAAATCTTGTTGAGCGTACATTACATTGGATACCTCCTTTTTTTACATGTAAGAGAGCACAGAAGCACTTGGGCTTCCCGAATAATATATCTGCTGTTTCAGCATGCTTCCTCAATCTGGGAAGTATCCGTTACCTGAGGCTTTAAGTGAGTACTGTCAGGAACAGGAGTAATGCAGTAATCGGAAGGTGTTGAGCGGGTAGTTATTATGTTGATACACATGGCGTATGGCTGTATACCTACAGTATGTGCCATTCTCAAGAGAAAGCAAGTTGGCTCTTTTGTAAAGGCTTTTTGAATAACTGCTGTCTACATTATTGCTGATGCAGAAAGGTAAGTACTACTTTCTAACCATAGTACTATGCTGGAAAATTGTGGACACTGAATCAAAAGCAACTGTAGATACTGAATCGAGTAAATGAACTATACTTATTTTGAAGCTGTAAAAAATGTACTTATGAAGAAAAGTATTGCACCTAAGAAGATTTTATATCTAATGAGTGCTGGTATTTTTTGATGGTCCTTAAACATTTTTTTTACATTTCCTTGTCAATAACGTTTTGCAGTGAGCTCTATATGTTGTTGATTCTCAAGAGAAATGACATACTTCTGGTCTGGTATCTCCATGAGGATCTATTCCCTCTGCAAGACAAACATAGGGTACAGTTCTCCTAACAAGGCCTGCCCAAGGGTATCTGCCATCCTAGGCAAACCTTCAGCCATGTGCACCTTCCCAGGTGTCCAGCATTTCCCCTTCCCTCCTTCCCCAAAAAAAACATGTTCAGTATTTGCTCTTCCATGCCACCCCACATCCCATGTTTCCAACATCTTCTCTTCTTTGTCCCCTCATGTTTCTAGCATCTTCCCACTTCCTGCGTCTCTTCCCCCTGCCAGGCCCACCTCATCACTCCATCACTGCTGCTGCACTGCTACTGCCTGGGCCTACTTCACTAAACAAATGTCACCATGGCCAGCATGGGGCCTTGAGGTTTGAAGGAGGGATAGCAGGCCTTGAGCATGCACAGATCTGCCTAGTGGACAGGCTAGCCCCATCTCCTTGAGCACACTAAGTGATGAGTGCTACGGCATGTAGAATCATTAATGCCGTGTATCCCATTCAAGAAAAGCAGAGCACTGACCTACCAAAGGCTTCTTTTGGGCATGGGAAGAGTCCCTGAAATCGGGAACCCAAAGGCCGCAGGGAAAGAAAAGTTAACTTGTATCTCATATATGGCCAGATATTTCGGACTATTTGAAGGCCAGGATCCCACCCAGCAAAGACATGTTTAAATGTGCAAGCCCTATACCGGGGTCAGATTTATCACTCTCCCTCAATTTCTCTCTGCATTTTGGCAGACTGCAAGAAGGGAGGAGATGCAGGCAATCTTATGTTCAGCATCCATGGTGGAAGCTTCAATGGTGGCCCAAAATCTCATTGGGGTCCCAGAGGCCAGATTCAGAGAGTGGTAAACCCGGCTCCAGTGTAGGCACAGAGTTTGCACATTTAGTCTGCTAGAGTATCCCATGACCGTAATCCTTTCAGCACTCCAGCAGACAACCCTTCCCCGCCCTTGCCAGATGAAGATACGCTCTGTCCCAACACAGTATTCTGGGAAATTGAGAAGACTGCTTGTCAGCAAGAGCCATAGAATTTATCATAGCTCCACCAGCCTGCATTGCATCTAGGATCATATCCATGTCACACTTGAGTCTAAAACTTCAGACTCCTCTGGATACATCTGCATTGCTTGAAAGAAGAGTGATCAGCAAATTAATGATCAAACCTTTTCCCCAAGTGTGCAGGCTAGTAGAAAAATGACATTGGGAGACTCAGGAGTGTAAGTTAAACTCCAGAATCGAGACTACAGGGTCATGCACCGCATTTATCAGCAAAGATTTAGGAACTACCAGGAAGATCAAATCTGAAACCAAAATAGGCCACGTCTCAGGGCAGGCCTCATCAGGTAGTAGTGAACTGCTATTATCAGTCCCCCAAATCCATCATTTCTGACTTTATAAATTTACTACCTTAGGCCTTGCCCCCGATCAATCCACCATGCTGAGGAGGCTTGTCACCAGGTGGGCTGCTCAGGCTGAGTACACTGCAGTGAAAGAGTAAAATTATAATCTGCTGGAGGTTACCAGCACAAACTATGTATGGCAAACCACAAACCGCCAAAAGCAGGATTGTTAGTTTTTAGCATACAGGGATAGCATATGCATCCCCTGTTATGCATTATTCTTACATCCCTGGTCCTCTTTGGAGAACCATCCCCAATGTATAGTGATATATTTACTGGGGGAACTTGGTCTAAGGGTATTATCCCTGTAATTCCAAATACCCTAGGGTGACATCCCTGAGCTGGAACGTCACAATCAAATGCAAATCATTGTCCACTATAATTGCCACCTCTCTCCACCCATCCAGTCTTTGGTGGCTTGCATAATCCTTGTGGCTGGGGGAAATACAGGGTGGCCCAAAAAAAGTGAGAACATCTCGTAAATTAAAAGCTTAAATAGTTTACAGTACTTATTTACCTTTTTTAGCTACATAACGTCTTTATTTCAACAATTTCCAGTCGCCATCTTTTTTTTTTAAATTTGTCAATCGTTTACATCTGTCTTTTTGAATTTCTAAATAACTTATATGCTACGAGATGTTCTCACTTGTTTTGGGCCACCCTGTATATATCCCTTATCTCCCATGAAGTCTTCCTTGATAACAGTCACTGCGGCTCCAGAGAAAGCATCTTCATTAGTTACCTTGGAGCCATCACTTGTTGCATCTTTATTTATTCTCATGGAAGCAGATTCTGTAACTTCGCTCCTTTATCAGGAGAAGCAGGCTGATGTGGAGATGCAGAACTACCATAGTTCACCTCATCCGAGTTCCCAAAGTAACTTTCAAGGGTGTGAAGCATCAACTCAGGTTTTCTTTCCTTTGACCTTCAAAGCAGTTAGCATGATGGGCAGGGCTGCAGTCTTTATTAGGACCCAGTCAGCCTGTTTCAGTGGATGTACAGGTGCCTGTGTAGTGGGAGTATGTATCGCCTTCACGTATGCTGAATAACACCAATACAGTGAGTTAGCTCATTAATCAGTCATTTTAAGAAATGCAGGGCAGCACTTTTCAAATCAGCTGTAGGAGCTCCTGAGGTAGGCACAGGCCATCCTTTAATTATTTCAAATGGACAGAATCCGGTTTGGGCATTTGCATTTCTTCTTATGCTCCTCTGGCCAGGGCAATTGTGCTTGCTCTACAGTGTGTGCCAATTGAGATCGGTTCATCCTTTCAGCCTGTCCAAAGGACTGTGGTTGATCAGGAGAATGCAAATCACGCTTGATTCTCAACGCTTGTCTGAGTTCTTTCATTACCTCATCCACAAACTCTGGTCCCCAGTCCTTTCAGGGATTCCCCATTGTGGAATATATACTTTCAACAGTAATTTGGCCACTATCAGTGAATTACTATTCCTAGTAGGGTGAGCATCCACCCATTTACTAAAATGGTCCACTACAACTAAACAGTATTTGTAGGCTTGTATCATGACATCTATGTAAAGTCAATCTGTAGTTGATCCCTTGTCTTCCCTATGTCTCCTTACCCTTCCCTATTTTACCCCTTTTCTTATCTTTTGTCTTGTCTGTCTTAATTGGATTGTAAGCTCTAACGAGCAGAGACCATCTTTTACATGTGTCAGTACAGCGCTGTATGTGCCCTGTAGCGCTATATAAATGAAGTGGTAATAGAAATGATCTCTATGGTGGGGGTGCTCTGCGTAGTTCAGCTATTGTCAAATTAGCCACATTATGCTTTTTGGCAAACTTAACAATTTAATGCTCCAAAAAATACCTCCAAACACACTAGAGGAAAAAAACAAGAACCAAAAGAAACCTCTAGGGACTATCCAATTCCTTGAGTGACTTTTACTGTATACTTGCCCACTCAGTTGTCTCAAAGATATTATAAGTAACTCAAAAAATATTGTAAAAGTGGGAAGGAGACCATTAGATTGGGCCGTGTTTAGTCACTTGATGACATAATGACAATACGCTAGGCTCCCTCATCAGTCCTCAGTCTCACTTGTCCCACCAATTGTTCATGAAAATCATAGCTTTTTTTGTATATAGTGCTATTTTTTATATCTCTTGTTTGCAATAAAAGTTCATCAATTGTGCACCTCAAGTCACACAAAGAGAGAAATGTTGCCATTGTAGCGTTGCAGCCTCACTTGCTGAAACATAAACAAACGCAAAAGACCTTGAAAATGAAAGCATTTATCTGCACGTTATTCCTTGCGCGCCTCTCGCCTCCAAAAGCTCTGTTCGCCTCCTCAAGGAGGTGGGAAATTCCCATTGTATTTTACAAAGGCTTTTGTGGAATACATGTAAAGATGTGCAGGAATGCATTTCAATGCCTCACCGCATCCAGCAGGAGCAGTGATCTTAAAAAGCTGCATGTGGGGAAAAGCAGCAAGCAGCCTTATCCCAAATGTGCCTGGGAGCAGCTTTTGAAAATCGCTGCCCCCGATGTCCATGCACCCGCCCAATCCCCTCTCACAAGCAGCCTTTTGCGTAAACTAATCTTCACATATGTGATGTCAGGCTATTTCCTCTGTGTTTAACAAGCCAGCAGGTTTATATGTTTTCAAGGCATTCTTATGTCATGTTATGTTTGGTTATTGTTTTTAGGTGTAAATTTTATGTATGTTTTTTGTTAACCACCTAGGTGTTAGTGTGGAATATAAATACATTTTTAAAAAGTGCCCCCAACCCACCAATCATTTCCCCAATATCCATTCCCCTCTCCTGACACTCCCCTCTGATGTTGATCCCCTACCCACTACAGACCTCCCTCCAATACTCAAAAGCCCCTTGAGTGGAACCCCCATCGCCAGCTCTTACTGGGGTCCCTGACAATCTAGTGAGAGCAGAAACAATCCCCAGTCGTTGGCCCTGGGATCTAAAATGACACCCATGATAACGAGCTGTAATCTTGAGGAACTATCGCTAGAGGTCAGGCCCAATGGCGGGGGGGGGGGGGGGGTGTCCCTGATTTAAGCCTCTGCATCTACCCCTTCAAGCAGGGACTTATGCCTGCTTCAGAGCAAGTTTAAATGCAGATGTCTAGAATTGTTAATGTTGATGTGTATTTTCCTTGTAAAATGGGGAATATATATCATTATTTTAGGCCCACCTAAACCATAGCCTTTCCATGTCCTAATCATACGTCCTTGCAATCTGTATGTCATGTGGGCAGACTAGATGGACCATACTGGTCTTTATCTACCATCATTTACTATGTTACTATGTGGATCACTATGCGCAAACAGCAGCTTACTAAAATTGCCATTTTCATGTAAAGACAATCTACATGTTTAAAAGTTATTATTTACATGAGGGGATGCTTTTAAAATAAAAACACCCATGTATGCTATTTAGAGTGGATGAGTAGCCTAATGGTTAGAGCACTGGCTTGGTAACTAAAAAAACAGAGTTCAAGTCCCACTAGCACTCCTTGTTGCCTTGGCAAGTCACTTAACCCTCCATTGCCGCAGAAGAAAGGCCTGGCAATCTACTGGTCACACTGCCAAGAAAACCCAGGAGCTAGCATTAACTCAAAGTTACACATTGTTGTATACTATGTAGTGTATGCTAAATAAAATAAAATAAAACTTAAGGACATAAAAAGGCATATTCCTAATGTACAGTTCTTCAGAAAGATGGCAGATAAAGACTGCATGGCCTATCCAGTATGCCCATCCATATCAACTACTAAGCTTTATACTCAGTGCCAGTGCAAGGGTACTGGACTCCTAGATGAATCTTCAGACATGACCCTACCCCTGAGATTTTGATAATTAAACTCAACAATCATGATCATCCCAACACCACCCTCCCACAAATCTGTGAAAATGCAGAATTGAACATCATGCCTTTAAATATTTAACTTTGCTTTGTATGCTTGTGTGCCCACTATTCCTGCAGGTTAAAGAACGTGTGCTGATGGTTCTCTGAGTTTGCTTGTCTGCCAGAATATATTATTTTGCTTTAACTGCTGCTACTCTTTGCCGTCTCTAAAAAGTTGCCACCCGAATTGATTTCCTAATGTCGCCTAATGGTTGCCCCTGTCCCTTAGAGATCCTGTCAAAATGGCAGCAGTATATATGCCATTACAGCCTGATAGATTTAACTTCCAATATTAACCATAAATTGTTTTCTGCAACTTTGCCTTGGAGTCCCAAGAATGAATGCAATATAACTGACGCATATGCACAAAGGATATCTTCACACTGCATGCATCCCAGACTCAAAAGATTCAGATAACTTTCCCTTTATAACAATGTTACATGTGTGGTCACAGTAATATCCAAAATGATTAAAATATCAAGAAAAATAAATACATAAAATAACATTAGGCCAGATGGTTCTCTGAATTTGAGAGCACGGAAGGCCATCCATTAACTTATGCACTCAAGCACAGAAAGTAAACAGATGGTTTTCATAAATCGCAGTGGGACGGCACTAAGCAGCTGAAGCAAACGAATAATTACTAAGTTCACATCTATACACATCACAAGTACGTTTTCAATTTTAGCAACATTACACAGCGAGGCACTTCCTTGTGATGCATGCTCAGGCTAGCACATTCTGCAACTGCATGAGCCTCCACACGGTGACAGCTTTATTGGATGGGGAGAAGTGAAGGTCCCAGCTTCGGGTGCTCACCTTCTCTGTTCGTTGGGGCAGAGCATGAATACCTTATTTCAAATCTGATGTATTGCTTAGCTAAAACCAATGTCATGCTGTTGTCCGTCCCACCGGAAGCATGAGGATGCTGCAGCAGGCGCAAACGGTCCCCATTCGCCACACGACTGGCATCCGCGCGCATTGACGAGCGGCCCTGTGCGTGATGACGTGTACGGCCGTGACGGTTGGTGGCGGCGGCAGGGGCGGCGGGAGGCTTGGTCTCAGGAGCGCTAGTGCAGACGGGGAGTCCCAGCAGTAGCGGAGGAAACAGTCCGGAGTCATGGCCAAAGGTACTGAAACAGCGGAGTAAGATCCTAGGGCACGGCGTGAGCCTGAATTCCCCGGCAGTGCTGCAGGCACAGTGACCCTGGGTCTCCGGCACTGTCTAGCGCGGCTACTGTACGTTTCTTTGTATAGGCACGGGGCGCCCGTTTCGCGGGTATTGCTCTAACATCATCTGCATGTTTCCTGGCTCATGCACTGAAGGTTTTGAAAGCCAAGGTGCAACCACTGCACAAAGAGACCCCAAATGTTGTACTGTCCAGGTACAGTAACCTGGTACTATCCACGTCTCCCTGAATTCTCCACTATTGGATAAGAGTCATTTGGGATCCCTGGGCAGTGCCCAAGCAAAAGACTGAGCTGTGATAAATACAGTGTTAACCAATATTCCCTAGTGATCCCTAAAGAGAGAGACCCACGATCGTCAGCACTGCTGCCCTCTGCTTCAACCCCTGCATTAGTCAAGTATGGACATAAGTTCCCTTCTCCTCCGTACTCCCACTTCTTGGGCATGATGAGACTACCCATGATTTCACCCAGCACTGCTTGTGCACAAAGGGGGGCTGACACGAGAGCGAACTTAGAGCCTTCCACCCCTCCCCCCCCCATTAACCTTCAGGTCTTTAGGCTGCCCTAACAGCAGCCTTTACAGAATAATCCTGCAAAAACACATAATTGGACTTCATACTTGTACATATTAACCTTTTGTTTCATAGATTATATAGAAGGTCAGTTTCCAAAAAGATATTTTACCTTATTTGAAAACTACCCACTCACCCTGTAAAAGTAAACACCGGTGTTTTTTTTAAATGTATGCAACTATTGGAATATATTGTTTTGCCTTGACTGCAGCTCATCTTTTCTGTCCCCCAGAAGCTGTCACCCTAGCTGACCACCTGGTCTGCCTAACACTGGGCCTACCTTGACCATGTGATTTATTCATGGGACTCTGATCAGGCACAGGCTAATATTTTTCTGTCACCTCTGAGGTGTCTGGGTACAGATCCATGTGTTGCTGACCTAGCTGCACAGAATCTGTCTGCTGGGTACAGTTGAATATATTGTCATTTTTTATGCCACATGATATGTGTCTGAGTTTTGTATTTTATACGTAAAACATGATTGGAGATACTGTGGATTTCTTCTTCTCTTGGTAGTGTGGCAGCACCCGTTTGTAAATGTTTTCAAACATGTCAAAATAGAGGAGTGGAAGAGATCAACCAAGGAAGGAGATGTAACTGCTGTCATGGTAAGATACTGCCAGTAAAGATATCATGCTGTGTCTGTGGAGCAGTGATATACATTGTCTGACTGACTGATGACAGTCTGTACTAGATTTTCTGCCAGTTTGATAGGTTAGACTTCCATAAGTAACTAAATTGTCTTGGTTTGCCTTTCATTACCTGGAGCAGTTAAGATAATGTTGTTTTTATTTGGGTTCAACATATCTCACATAAGACAGTTAGGAGGATGCACTTGGTGGACCATGTTCATTAAAATATTTTCCGTGGGAACAGAAGAGGGAAATAACTAGGGATTTGCTTATCATCCCTCCGGTCCAGATCAGATTCGTGGGTTATGCTCATCTACCAGTAGATAGAGACTGAGAACACTGAGCTGAAACTCGGCTCTATAAGAAGCCTGTGCTGTGTAATTCAGCCAGTGTTTCTCAGTCTCCAGTAGATGTGTGAGCATAGCCTGTGTGGGTTGAGATTGAATTGGTGGCACTAGGCCATCATGTTTCTTTTAGCGGGGCCAGGGGTGCAGAATCCGGCGGTCTGGGTCCCTCCCCCATATTCTCCCTAGCCGCACTTGTTGGCTTCCTTTATCCCCCTCCCCACCCTTTGGGAGGGGGCCAAAGGTTGATTGCTTAGGACCTGTTATTCTGTTAGTGTCTCTTTTGTAAACCGCCCTGATGCTTCGGCCTGGGCGGTCAAACAAGCAATGTAATAAAGATAAAGAATTTGCAAAAAAAAAATCAGTTTTGGCAAGAGGTTCAGCAGTGGCAGTGCAGCAGGTTCCTGGCTTGGCCATCTGGTGAGCTGGGTCGGTGCCAGGATGGTGGTGAGAGGCCGGTGTGTGGCCTGCAGTAGCTGGCGGACACAGTTCTCAGCTGAGTGTCTGTGCCCGCAGCTGCCTTCGGGAATGTTCAGCTGCCATGGATCTCCTGTTCAGCCGCGCAAGAAGCAGCCGAGGGGATGTTGGAGGACCACGTCACACTGCAGGAGTGCATGTAGGCCCTGAAATATTGGTGGGAGCTGCTGCAATTACTGCCGTGTCTGGGGCTGTGTGGGCTGAGCACATTGAGCCCCCTGGTTTTGCAGCTGGTGCAACCTTTTTCGACTGCTGTGGGGAATTTTGAAGGGGGTTCTTCTCCATTTTCCCTAGAGTTTGTACTGCTACTCCATAAGGCCTACTGCTTGACGCAGGGCAAAGGAGGCTCTCGATTAGGGTGGGTTCCTGGTGACCCCAGGGAGGTCTTCCCCCACAGTGGTTAAGTAAACTTGTATGGAATTGTGCCTTGAGGAGGATGCAGCATCCGTGGAGTTGTTATAGGTTCTAGAGAGTCCCTCTGATGTTTTGGTGAAGCTTCCTTAAGAATTTGGAAGAAGGTGAGCTCCCTGCTGGAGAGGACCCACCGGCTGTGCATATATTTGACTGGGGTGAGCTGATCTCCCTCATCTCTCATGCACTAGCAGTGTTGAGTATCGCAGAAGAGCCATGGCCGGACCCTAAGGAGATGGGGGATCCAATCTTGGAGGACACTTAGAAGCCTCCCAGATCATTCCCTTTTCACAGGGTGGTCAGGGAGCTCATGTGGCCGAGTGGAAGATGCTGGATATGGGGCTGCTTGTCGGCAGGACTGTGGCAAAGATTTATCCCATACCTGCTGAGAAGTATTAGTTGAGTCTGTCACAGGACGCCCCTGATGGTGGTGGTGGTGGTGGTTGTTGCTTGATAGACAACCGTTCTCATGGAAGTCGGGGCCACATTGAAAGAGCCGCAGGACTGGCGGATGGAGGCCCTACTTAAGCAGTCATTTGAGATCTCTGCGCTGGCATTGCAGGCATCTGTGTGCAGGGCCTATGTGGCCAGGACATTTCTCAGGTGGTCCCTTCAGTCCATTCCAGAACCCACCTAAGATTCTCCAGTGACTGTTCTTTCGCTTTCTTGTTGGTTAGAAAAGTATTGTTTGGTGCTAAAGACAGCTATGAGGTACCTGATACAGGCAGTTGGTTGCCGGCACACTACTGGATTGTTTTGCTGATCTTCCCCTGTTGGGATTTCTATGAGCTTTTTTAGTAACAAAAAAATAGACAAGCAATTGTTTCATTTATATATATATATACACACACACACACACGTCAAGGTTGTTGAAACATGTTGATAATAGTGTGTGTGTATGTGCTAGCAGAGAATTTGGGGTTTTTGGGACTCCATATCTTCTTTGTTAGGTTCATGCTGGCTGAGGTAGTGTTTGGGCTTTTTATAGGGCTGAGTTTCAGCTCATGTTCTCAGTCTCCATCTGTTGGTAGATGAGCATAACTAACATGACTGGACTGGAGGGACTCCAGGAAAGAAAATTAGCAGATAAAGTCTAATTTGGCCTTATTCAAAAAGGTTGTTTATCAGTCTGATTATCCAGCCAGATCTTTACTGTCAGACCTGAATTCATCAGAGCTTGTTTTATGTATTTTATTTAAAATATTTATATCATACATTCTCAATGTGTTATGGTTAGACATTCATAGTTTAAAGTACAAAGACCATAGAAATATTAAAACAATAAATACTATGTTCATTGAACTTCTATATCTCCCAGTGAAAAAGAGCTCAAGGCAGTGTACCAAAAACACGTAACATAATAATAAAGTTTAAATATTGGCAGTCACATAATATACAGTCAGATGTAGGCAACCGTGGGTGTAAGGGTGGCCTAGTGGTTAGAGCACTGGTTTAGTAAACAAAAGACCAGCGTTTGATTCCCACTAGCACTCCTTGTGGCCTTAGGCAAGTCACTTAACCTTCCATTGCCTCGGAGGAAAGGCCTGGCAATCACTTTGCAAAGAAAATGCAGAAGCTGCTGGGTTGCCAGGAGTCAGCATTGACTTGAAGGCACACATTGCATTGCATTTGTAGGCAACCATATATTTCCCTATCCCTTGAATCTTCAGAGGTTTAAATGACCACTTCTTGTTTTTTGTCTTCTGTCTTATTACTACAGCAAATCAAATTCTTTTCTTCCTTTGGGTTGCATTTTGTTCTTTGTAGCTGGAGCCTGTACTTCCAGCAGGTTGCTCTTCGATATCTCTTTTCCCTCTTGAATCTAAACTTTACTATCTCTTTGAGATTCCTTTTATGAAAAAGGAAGGCCTAGTGATGGCTTAATTTGTAGACAAAAAGGAAGTGGAGTTGTGGGGAGTGGCAGATGGGCTAGGTGCAGGGGCAATAAGAGAAGAGGGGTAAGATTAGAGAGTACAGGGCCTGTTCTCTGCTCCACTCCAGGCTCACCCTTTCCCCTCCTCTTCCCTTGCAGCTACCTGGAGAAAAATGTACCTGGTGCTCTGGAGTCTGAAAAGAAGTGTCAGGACTATGTTCAAGGCCATTCCCATAGAAATTAATTCCTGAACCCAGTGGTTAGAGCACCTGTGCTTCAGAATTCCATGGGTTAACTCTCTTGTTTGTGTGTGGCTTTGGGCAAGCTACTCTATCACCTTGTTGGGTCTTTGGAAAACAGTTTAAAACAAGGCTTTCAATGTTTGTTTATTTTTATTTATTTATATACCACCTTATTTTGTAATCAAAGCAGTTTACATACAACAAACCATTTTACATTAAACATGTTGCAGTTAAACAAGGAGAGGGTATTGGGTTTACAATTAACAACTAACAATCACATTTCAAATTTGTATTTTCATACTTGTAAGAAGGAATGGTTGGTATGTGATTATATATGTGGCATAAGATAATGGTGTTATGGGATAAGAGTTTACAGTAGTATCTCGGTGGTGGAGGGGGACTGAAGGGGAGCTGATGAGAAGTGGGGTTAGAGCTGTATGCTATGTGGGGTCTATATATGTAGTAGGTGCATTGCTTTCAAAGTGTTCTGAAAAGAGATATGTCTTCAGTTGTTTTCTGAAGGTCTCATGGTGCTTGGCAATGAGTTCCATAATATACGTAGGTGCATAGAATGAGAACGCTCTGTTGACTGTAGTTTTATTTGCTTTCTTCAAATCTGTGGAAATTAACATTGTTTTGGGAGCAGGTGGTTCTTTGTCTACTGTTGGGGGTAGTGCTTATTAGAGAGCTTAGTTATGGTGATGAGAGTTTCTGTAGCGCTTTAAAGATAATCATTATAGATTTGTATTTGATATGACTCATTTGGTAGCCAGTGTAGCTGCTGTAGAATTGGGGTAATGTGAACGGATCTTGGAGTCTTCTTCAGAATCTGTGCTGCAGTATGCTGAGCCATCTGAAGTTGGTGAAGTGTGAGTTTGGGTAGTTCTTGGAGGATAACATTACAAAAGTCCAGGTGAGGGCTGATCATTGCCTGTAGTAATGTACGGAGTTCCTTAGGTTCCAGGAGAGGTCTCAGTGGTTGTGTTGTCTTCAACTTTTGCTATATCAATCTTGTTTTATTTATGTGAGCTGTAAGACTTAGGGGCTTGTTTACAAAGCCGCGGTAGCGGTTCACGGTCGTTATCGGAGCCGCGGCCCCATTGAAATCAATGGGGTCGCGGCTCCGATAACGATTGCGAACTGCTACCGCAGCTTTGTAAACAAGCCCCTTAGTGTTTGGTCAAGTGTGATACCTAGGTATCGTACTTCATTTTTGATCTCCAAAGATGCTTCCTTGACTTATTTCATTTGGAGGGTGCAAAATCCTTATCCTTGGAGATAAACATGACTTCTGTTTTTTGAAGTTTATCTTTAGGTTTCAAGAGGCAAGCCAGTGTGAAGGTTCTCCCCAGGCTGATTTTACTGACTGACCAACTAACTTAATCTGATGAACTGACATGGCAAAGTAATGAGCAAGAATGGAAAAATGATTTAACTGATTTTGTAATTAATACTTAAAAAGTAGAGTTGAGGAGTAACCTAGTGGTTAGAACAGCAGCCTAATACCCAAGAGTTCATGTTTCAGTTCCCACTGGCACCCCTTGTGACCTTGGGCAAGTCACTTTACCTGTCATTGCCTCGGAAGAAAAGGCCTGGACCTTGCCAAGAAAACCCAGGGTCTGCTGAGTATATGTAAAATGAATGAATTAGACACTTAAATGAATTTGAAATTTATTTATTCCAATCTCTTATATACCGCACTATTTGACACCAGCGCGGTTTACATGAAACAAAAACCAGAACAACAAGCTGTTCTGTTTTACAGAGAACAGGTGTACAAACTTGGATAACATAGGGGGAACTATGTACATGTAATATTTACAAACATGTGTTATGAGAAATCTTGATAAATAAATGCATCATATATGGAACTTCTGAAAGACAGTTAGTTATGTTGTCTGCTGCCAGCTGGCTTATAGCGTGGCCCCCTGCAGCTACTCCTTCATGCCACCCAGCAGGCAAAAATTTCTGGGGAGAACAGTTGCATTTGTCTTCACAGAATTTTCCCGAGAAGCAAATTATTTTTGAAACGTTTTCCTTTTTCTTTCACTCTGTTTCATCTGATAAAGCTCAAATGAAGTTACTACTACTATTACTACTTATTTATATAGTGCTACTAGGTATATGCAGCACTGTATGCATATACATGAGAGTCCCCGCTGTACAAAGCTTGCAATCTGTTAAGACAGCCAAACAGAACAAACAGGGGACCAGGGTAATTCTTTTAAGGGAAATAATTAAAACACATGAGTGTAGACAGAAGAATAAGGATATCAGGATCCAAAAGCTTTCTTGAAAAGCCTGGATTTGAATAGGACCAGAGAGAGAGCCTATGTACTGACTCAGGTAGTCTATTCCATTCATATGGCGTAGCAAGGTGAAAAGAACAAAGTCTGGAGTGGCAGTAGGAGGAGGAGGACTAGTATCAATATCCTAGGTTAATGTAATTACCAGGTTTAAGTTCCAATGTAAATCGTTTTGACTGAAGGATAAAGTGGTATAAAAAAACCTGTTAGTAGTAGTAGTAAATTGGCTAGGAATAACATCTGGAATAAGGCATAAGTAGACTGCAGCATTGGAGGAATCCAGTAAATCTGTGTTTCCTTATCATCTCTCTGGTCCAGTCTGGACATGTGGACTATGGCAGCCACCACAGGCTGCTATCTGATTCTGGTTTCTACCGTTGCTGTGAGTAGCTTATGTCAAATAGGGTAGTTGCAAACCATGCGGAAGCCCTGGGGACAGCAGGTTTAGTGAGGCTGGTCTCTCCTCAGCTGTGGCAGGCCATTATTTTCTTGGGAAATGTTGTCTGGGCGATGGCATGGAATGGAGAGCCTTTGAGGGAGTCATTATCTTGTCATCCACAGTGGCACTGATGTGAGGATCATGATTGGCTGCCCCTGGGGAGGTCTGGCAGTGCTCCTAGCAGGTTGCGACGACTATTCTTATGCTCCTGGTTGGGTCCGGACCTGAGCCTGCATACAAATGGCCGTGATGGGACTGCAGTGACTGGGAAAAGCTTTGCTCTGTGGTCTCGGGGGAGGGGGAATCAGAGGACCTCCTGGAGAGGCCGTTGGATTGTTGGAAAGGGCCCCTGGGGAAGGAGCTCGAGGAGGGTGAAATTCCACCAGGGGAGGATCCCACAGTAATCAGAGTCTTCCACTGAAATGAATTGGCTGTGATCATCTCTCAAACTCTGGTGGCCGTTTACATTGTGGACAACATCTCCACAACAACGGGGACAATGGAAGATCCTTTGTTAGAGGGTATCCACAAGCCATCTCTATTTTTTCTGCTACATAGGGCCATTAAGGACAATCACAGCAGAGTGGGAGTCTTTGGGTGCTAGCCTTTCAGTTAACAGGGGCATGGCATGACTGTACTCCATTCTGCCAGATGAAAAAGGGTGCCTTAGGAGTGGCAGAGATGGTTTCTCAGGAGCTATGGGAGGCATTAAAGTCTCCCAGTGAGGTTTTGGGGATCTGGGTGGAGTTGGCTCCTGTGTACCAGATCTTTTACTCCACTTGGACCCAAATACTTCCAGTACCCACTGGACTGATGTTAATTCAGAAGGCTACACCCTTGAACTGGCATGGTTTCTCTCTGATGCCTTTATGCGGTCACTCTGCTGGTCACCAGACCAGGTGCAGGCAGTGGCAGAAACACTGAATGGCTGTTCCAGCTCGAAGCCATAGCGAGAGTCCCCTGGAGGAGTGTGACCTGAGTTGTTACTTCATTTATTTCATTGTTCCTAAAAAGGAATGAACTTTTTGTTCTGTTATGTATCTGAAGCATGTCAGGGCTCTGCAAATACCATGTTTCCACATGGAGACCTTGCGAGTCTGTCATAGTGGTGTAGATCTCTCCAAGGCTGGTTCTAATTCGGCCATAACACCAGGGATATCCATAGGCCATTTTCAGTTCTGAACCCTGCACTTCGGGCTCAGCATGGCACCTCTGACCTTCACTTAGGTGATAGTGGTAGTAGCAGCTGCCCTTCGTTGAGAAGGGGGGGATTGGTTCACTCTTATCTGGACAATTGGATGATCAGTGCAAAGTCTTCTCAGGAAAGCCAGCTGGCAATGAGGTAAGTGGGCTTTTTGCTACAGGAGTTGGGTTGGGTCATCATCTTTGCCAAAAGCAGGTTGGAACTGATCTAGACCCTAGACTATCTGGGTGCTCGCTTTGACACCAAAACAGACCTGGTGACGCTCCAGAACGGATTCAGAAGTTGTGAAACCAGATTCAGGAAGTGTTGGAAAGGCCTTCCCCTCATGCTTGGGATAAATGCACAGGGGGAGAGCCTCTTTCGATTTAAAGCAAGTTCTGCTATGAGGAGACATGGGATGAGGGTGAAAGGGGATAGATTCAGGGGTGATATGCAGAAATATTTATTTTATGGAAAGAGTGGTGGATCCGTGGAATAGTCTCCCAGTGTAGGTGGTAGAGATGAGGACAGTATCTGAATTCAAAAAAGCATGGGACAAACACAGGATCTCTAAAGGAAAAAAGGGGACTGTTGTAGTTGTTGATAGGACAGACTAGATAGGCCATGTGGTCTTTTTCTGTAGTCATTTTTCTATGTTTCTATATCTAAGTCCTTGGGTCCAAGGTGACCACATTGGAGTTAATGCCGTGGACTAGAGTGCATGTGCATCCTCTTCAGCATGCATTGTTGGCCATGTGGTTGGTGCAGAGGCCCTCGTTTTGATAGAGGCTCTTTTTGCAGGGGGAGAGCAGTGCTAGTCTTTGCTGGTGAATGGGCTTTGTAAAGCTGTCAGTGGGAATGCCCTTGGAACTGCCAGAATGGGTAGTGGTGACAATGGATGCCAGCTTATTCAGTTGGAAGGCTCACTATGCAGGGGCAGTGGTCCCTGGAGGAGAGGACCTGGTTGATCAATCACTTGGACATGCGAGCAATGTTTCTGGCTCTCCAGGCCTTTTGTCCCCTTGTCCTATGCAGGGCGATACAAGTTCTTTTGGATAATGACTGCGTTAACTTGTATGAATTGCCATGGAGGCACTGTGAGTTTGGTGTTGGTGAGGGAAGTGGCCTCTCTGCTAGCATGAGCAGAGTCCCATCTATTGGCATTTTTGGTGGCTCATATGGCCGGAAAAGAAAATATCCAGGCCAACTATCTTATCCAAAATCTCTTAGACCCTGGGGTAATGGTCCCTAGCAGAGTTGGTATTTTGGCAGAGTGTGATTCGATGGCGATTCCAGTAGTGGATCTCATGGTGTCCGCTGTTAATGCGAAAGGGGCCTGCCGCAGATGAGAGTATGTCAGAAAGACTTGATGCTTTAGTTCAGAAGTGGCCTTAGGAAGGCATGTTGTATGTGTTCCCTCCATGGCCCCTCGTAGGCTGAGTGATCCAGAAAGTGGAGGCCCATCCTGGTCTGGTGATTTTTAATGGAGCTAGATTGGCCTCTGAGGCAGTGTTATGCAGATCTGGTGTGCTTGGTGGTGGAGAATCCATGGTAGCTACCAACGATCTGTCTCAGAGAGATCAATTTTTATGCTGGACGTGGGTCAGTTGTAGCCTAGGGCTTGGCTTTTGAAAGGGCTAGGTTGAGGAAGAAAGGTCATAGCAATGTTGCTGCAGGCATGGAAGTGTTCCACCTTTCTGGCTTAATGTTGGGTCTGATGAGTTTTTGAGAGTTGGCATGAAGAGTGTGGTCTTCATTCTCTGGGTTCATTGTTGATGGACATGTTAGTGTTCTTGCAAGTGGGGCTTGACAGGAGGCTTGCTCTGATTTTTCTGCAGGTGTAGGACACCACGTTAGCCTGTTTCAGGGGTAGAATTCAGGGAGTTGCTCTAGCATGCCAGTCATTAGGGTTTTGTCGGTGCTCATGATGGCTCCAGGAGACCTCCCTCAAGAATCGCACACTGAAGGTAGTCGTCTTGGTGATTCTGTTTGATGTGTAGCATTTTGAAGCTCTATGCTTTGTTGTGCAGAGAGCCTTTTCTTTTGATTTTGAAGGGAAAAGTGGTCCTTCAGCCAGTGTTCTCATTTCTTCCCAAAGTGATGTTGGTTTTTCACCTTAATCAGTTTGTTACTCTTCTGGTTTTCCTGTGTTTAGACAGTGACTTAGAGTCTTGGGTCTTGTACAAGTTAAACATCGGATGGGTTCTGCATCAGTACTTAAAGAAAATTAAAGGATTTCAGTGGCCGGGCCATCTTTTTGTGCTCTTTGGGGGGGGACTGTGTAAAGATGAATCGGCTTCTAAGGCATTGATTGTCCAGTGGCTGAAGGAGACCATTGCATCTACTTATTGGCTAAGGGATGGATGGTCCTAGAGGGGATTAGGACCCATTCAACCCAAATGCAGGCTTCATCATGGGCCGAGTTTGGCTTGGTGCCTCCACTCAAGATTTGTAAAGTGATGATATGGTCTTCTCTCCATTCCTTCGTGTGTCACTGTCGTCTGGTTGCTCAGGCATAGAGTGATGCACAATTCGGGGCACGAGTGGTACAGGCTGCTCTGTTCTGTCCTCTTCATTGTCAGGTACGGCTCTGATACTTCCCTTACATCTGGACTGGAATGTGAAATTAGGCCTTACCGGCTAGTTTTCCTTCCTGGAGTCCTTGCAGTCCAGTCAGGACCTGTGCTGTCTGTTTCTTTCTGAGCCCGGGTGTAGGAAGGATCATGTTGGGTTTATAGATCCTGCACTTCCAGGAAATTGCTGCTCTGCTGAGCTGTTTTCTTGTTGCTGCAACATATTCTTGAGGTTTGGTTAGCAGTGGACTGTGTCCACTGTTACAGACCCTCTTTGGAAGAAGAATCATTTTTTGGTTCCATATACAGTAGATATATTTGATAAGTTTAATAATATCTGTTTTTTGTGCAGTTTGCTTTGTTACAGAAATACTGATGTGACAAGGGCTGCGCAGAGCCCTTATAGGATGGTCTCATCAAACCAGAGGTTCTCAGTCTCCCTGTCTAGATTGGACTGGAGGGACTCAAGGAAAGAAAATTATCAGGTAAGGCCTAATTTCACCTTCTCAAGCCAGTCCTGGTGTATCCCCTACCCAGTCTTTCTTTCAGAATATCCATAAGGAATATGCATGAAACAGATTTGCATGCAGTGAAGGCAGATTCATTCATGCATATTTATTATGCGTATCCTGAAAGCCAGACTAGCTAGGAGGTACACCAGGACCGGCTTGAGAAACAATGCAGTAAATTAAAGTGACTAGGTGCAGTTTACTATTTATCTGACAAGTCATCTAGGAGCTAAAATAAGTATCTTTAGTAGCAGGCCTGGCTCCCATTTCTGGACCAAAGATTGCTTCGAGAAGCCAGGTTTTTAATAGTTTTATTGAAAAATAGCAAGTTAGATGCTAGCAGCACTGTACACATACACATAAGACAGTCCCTTCCCCACAGAGCTTCAGTCTGTTCAAGACGGACAAACTGGACTAGGGAAATTATTAAAATGCATATGGGTGTAGACAGGAGAATTAAGAGAGCTCAGGATCCAAAAGCTGAAATGTTGTGGTCGTGATCTTGGTGGTGTGTAGCGGGGAATTTCTCACAGCATTAGACCTTTCAGAGGTCTATTTGCACATTTCCATCTGGGAACCCCATCAGAAGTACTTGAGTTTTCAAGTTTTTGGTTACCACATCCAGTTCAGAGTGTTTCTCTTTCACCTCACCACGGTCCTTAGATTTTTTTTTTTTGAAGACTATGGTGGGCCAGCAGTGCTTCATAGAGAGGATGGGCCCAATATTCTTTTGGGACGGCTGTATGCTGCTACAGTGCATAGCTGTCATTGCTGACCTTTAACCCTGGATATTTAATGCCAGGGTCATATGCGGTCCCGGCATTTCATTTATTTAAGATTTGATATGCTTCTTAATGTGGATACAGCAAAGCGGTCTACAATAGAATACAATAAAAAATGAAAAGAACGCCAGTATGTATTAGGACAGATGGGGAAAATGAGACATGACAAGGCAGGGATGGAGGCGGGGGGTGGGAAGGAAACATAAGGAAGTCAAATGAGGGAGTCCAGTGGGAGGTCAAAAACTGTACAGAAAAGATGTGTTTTTAAGATGGGCTTTGAACCTTTTGTAAAAGAATACTCTAACCGGGGATGTGGAGGAAGATTATTCCAAAGGGAGGGTCTGAGGAAATAAAATGCTGAATGCAGAGAGGGAGAGGATAGGAGAAGACATTTCATATGACTTGCACGGAGAGAGCATTGTGGGGCAAGTGGAATAAGGGAGGATGCAAAGATACCTTGAATATTATGTGCAATTCTGGTCGCCATATCTTAAAAAGGATATAGCGTTATTAGAAAAGGTTCAGAGAAGAGCCACAAAAATGGTAAAGGGGATGGAAAGATACCCCCATGAAGAAAGGCTAAAAAGGTTAGGGCTCTTTAACCTGGAAAAGAGACGGCTGAGGGGAGATATGATAGAAGTCTATAAATTAATGAACGGAGTGGAACGGGTAAACGTAGATCGATTGTTTACTTTATCAGAATATAGAAAGACTAGGGGACGTGCAATGAAGCTACAGGGTAAACTATTTAAGGGAAAATATTTTTCACTCAACGTGTAATCAAACTCTGGAATTTGTTACTGGAGGATGTAGTAAAGGCTGTTAATGTAGCTGGGTTTAAAAAAGGTTTGGACAAGTTCCTGGAGGAAAGGTCCATAAACCATTATTAAAAAGGCACCCAGGATATTGCTGCTTGACCCAATACAAGCATTGTGGAACCTGTGTCTTTTGGGGAAACTGCTAGGTACATTTGACCTAGATTGGCCACTGTTGGAAACAGGATACTGGGTTGATGGACCTTGGTCTGACCCAGTGTGGCATATCTTATGTTCTTATGCTAAGTAATCAGAGGAACCAGTGTTAAAGTGTTTTATGGACCTGGATGAGAATCTTGTAATGAATACGAGATGGTATAGGAAGCCAGTGTAAACAGATGAGGAGGGGGTTGATGTGATCAAATCTGGATACGTAAAACATTAATTTGGCTGCAGTGTGCTGAATAAGTTGAAGGCGCTATAAAGAGGATTGAGGAAGGACGGCAAGTGCTACATTACAATAGTCAAGTCTAGATAGAATGAGAGAGACAACGAGTGATTAAGGCAGGAGTGGTCAGAAAGGAACGGACTACTCTGATGTGACGAAGAAAGAAAAATGAGCACTAGATGATTTTGGGTGATGTGATCATGGAAATATCATAGAATATCCGGGGTTGCCACAGAGTCCACAAGCCCACAAACGCTAACCAGGCAGCGGTGATATTGAGCTGCTGCCCGATTAGCTCCCATGGGTAGGGGAGATCATTGGGGGATATTAGCGACACTAACCATCTTAGTGCTGCTGAATATTCTTTGAAGTGGCATTTACACAGTTTACAGATCTGTAAACTGTGTAAATGTCTTTGAATATCAGGACCGATATTTTTAGTTCACCCTTATCTAGGCAATTGGCTGATAAGAGCCAAGTCAGAGGCAGAGAGCCAGCAGGACATGGCACACATGGTCTAATTATAACAGTCTCTAGGCCTGTTGATCACCTTCAGAAAGAACATAAGAGATGCCATACTGGGTCAGACCAAGGTCCATCAGGCCCAGTACCTAGCAGTCTCCCCAAAAGACACAGGTTCAGCTCAGCCATTGCAGACTGGCACATGCCTTTGCCATCTTCTGGAGTCACTGTTATGTTTCGACACTTGGTAGATAAAATGCTCCTTCCCAAATGGAGGCTGGTAAAGGTGTAGGGCCAGATTCATGCTCGAGTCACAAGTAAGACTGTGAGCTTGGAAATCTCCAGGAACAAGCAGGAATGAGTCTTCACATATGGGTACGTCCAATCAGAAAGCTTTTGGGAGCATCCCTCGCGCCTGCGCACTGCCTTCCCGCCTTTTCCACTGCCTCTCCTCAGTTTTCGTTTTTCTGCGGAGCCGGCAGGACGTCCTCCTGTCACCGCAGAAACCTTTTTCTTTATTTCTTGTTTTCTTGTGGTCGCGGCTGTTTTTCCTGCCGCCACCGGTACCGCCGGTGGGTTTTTCTTTTCTTTTTCTTAAACTCAGAGAGATTTTTCCCTCTGTTTCTGTCTTAACCTTTTTGGGCCTACAAGGCCTCTCCATCATGGAGCCTTCTTCTCCTAAGAAGTGCCTTCACTGTGGAAACACAGTTTTCTTTTTAGACTTTTTAGCCTGGTGTCTAACCTGTTTTTGTCCTGACCCTTTTTCCCCTGAACAATCAGGCTGCAAATCTGTGAGAAGAACTTCCCTCTTTCGAGTTTCCCTCGATACCGTTTTCCCTCCCGGAGTGAGGGCACCGGCCTTTTCTTCTCTTCAGGATCAGGTATCCCACAAACAGTCTGTTAAGACTAGCCAATCCTTGAGTGGTAGG
Organism: Ichthyophis bannanicus; assembly: GCA_033557465.1. Lineage (NCBI taxonomy): Eukaryota > Metazoa > Chordata > Amphibia > Gymnophiona > Ichthyophiidae > Ichthyophis > Ichthyophis bannanicus. The sequence goes on from CM066044.1 coordinate 177,171,090, forward strand.
TCTCATGCCAAGCATGATGGCGGCTCCGGCCTTGCCCTCAAGACCCCATTGGCATTAAAACCCCGACGGGAGTCTCCGGGCTCCAAAGCATTTCAGGGGTTTCGGGTTGTTCCTGGGGCTCACCCCTCACAGAACATACCTGAGCCATGCTCGGTGGTGGCATCCGCTTCGAGCGGTACCGATACCCCGGCATCGGCGTTGAGTGTTCCACTCTTCACCAGGGATCGTCATCTGGCGTCCTCGGTACCTTCGGGACCGATCGATACGTTCCAGATTGACTTTCCTGTATCTGAGCCATGCTCAGGGGTGGCATTCACTTCGAGCGGTACTGATACCCCGGCATCGGCACCGGTGTTGAGTGACCCACTCTTCACCAGGGATCGTCATCTGGCATCCTTGGTACCTTCGGGACCGATCGATATGACCCAGATTGACTTTCCTGTATCGGCAACATCGCCGATACCACCACCGATGTCGGTACCCTCTAGACATGCATCGATAGACTCGCTCCTTTCGATGCCGAGTCTGGAATCGATATCTAGTCTGGAGGACTGGGTACCGACGCGTCTCGGAACCGACCCTTATCATTTCCGGATACGCAGTACCGAGGATATTCACCAAACGTTTCTGGTTCCCTCGGTACCGCTTGAGCAGCCTCCGATGACTGCTGCGATGGCGTTACCATCTCCGGTTCTGACTCAGCTACCGGTATCGGTATCGATGTCGGTTCCTGCAGTTACATCGGTACCATCGATCTTTTCTATGCCTAGTTTGGAATCGATACCTGGCATGGACGATGCAGTACTAACTGCCTCAAATCGTGACTGCCAGTACCACTATCCTTCTAGTGGGGTTCTTTTTCTGCACCAGACCAGTACATCCTCTGGTGCTCAGGCTGCTCCTTCAACCTTAGCCTGCCCAGGGATAGTTCCCATTGGAGATCCCTCTTTTCAAAAATTTCTCCTTGACATGGCAATATTTCTTGCTATTCCTATCCCTGGCTATGATCCTACTCGAGGCTCTCCTGCAGAAAAGGAAAATATTATGCTTCCTTTACATCATTCTTTGCAGGATCTTCTTCTGAGAATATGGGAATCACCTTTAAGGGTTCCCTCACCTTCTACAGAAACTGATGTTCTGTATCAGGTGCCCCCCTCTCCAGGATTTCAAAAAACTCAACTTCCCCATCATTCCATTGTAGTGGAATCAGCAATGAGGAAGGTAAAAAGCAAGAAGAAGCATTCTTCTTATCCGCCAGGTCGTGCATCTAGAGCACTTGATGCCTTTGGACGTCAAACCTTCCAAACATCTATGCTGGCATCAAGGATTATCTCTTATATTTTTTATATGAGTCTATCTCTCCAGGAGGTCACAAAGAAATTATCTCTTTTGACTCCTTTTCTTTCAGAGCCTAAGGCTGCAGACTATTCCTTGCTTCTTAGTCATAGCCAGAATATCTCTTGGTTCCTTTCTCGTGCTTCTCTAGACTCTTTTGAGTCTGTTAGCAGATCCTCTGCTATTGCCATTGGAGCATGTCGTAGAGCCTGGCTCCAAGCTTCAGACCTGAGCAGATGGGCACAACACACACTGGGTAATTCTCCTTGTACTGGAGAAAATCTCTTCAATAAGGAGGCTTTACGTCAGGTTGCTCATTGCTCCACTGACTTTTCTGGTTCTAGGAACCATCCTAAGCCGCCTTCTTCCCCAGGAGGTAGGAAATCTCCTACCAAACCTTCTTTCCCCAAGAAAAGGAGGTTTCACTCTTCTCCTGCCCATCATCCCGATGTATCCAAGCAGGGGACACCTCGTCTTGGTCTGAAGAATCTAAACTCTAACCAGTCTAAGCATACCGAGCAACCATAGGTTCCTAAAGGTTGCAACCTACAGTTAACATCTTCTTAGCAGAAGTTTGTTCACTGTTTTTTTTTCTTTAAAACTCTACACATGGCTTCCTTTCTTCAGGATGTACTCGGCTGTCAGGATGTTCTTGTCTATGGGTTACAGATTTCTCCTCTTCTTCCTTCTAAGAAGATAAGTTAACTACTATCCCATGATAGTTTCTGTCCCAACATGAACATTTTCTTCTTCAGCTGACTCACCATATGGTAAGTCACCCTTCAGTTCCTGTTCTTCTACCCTCTCATCCCGGTATTTTCCTGAATGAGTGGTACCATACTGTACACCTTCATTTCAGTGTAGAGTTTTTCTTTGACTAAATTCTCTGGACAGCTTATCAGACAGGGACAGGTCCATTTCCTCTCCCTTTGTCTGTTCTCTCTGTGTTTCACAGACAGATTCTCTCTGCTGTCTCCTTCAGTTGCTGTTCATGCAGGAGTTCCAGTAATTCATCTACTGGTACCTTCCCACAAGTTTCCAGTCTGTCTAGCCTTAGTAGTGATTCCAAGATTGTCCTCATCTATCTTGGATAATCCTACTCACTTCAGGCTTCTCACATTATCTTCTTCTGGCCATCTCCATTTCTTTGGATATGGTAACACAGCTGACCTACAGTCAGTTTTATATCCTAATTCTCCTGCATAATGCTCTCTGCAATCTTCAGAGAAGCTTTCTACTATGGGCACTTGCTAGAGAGCATTGAACTTTGTCTCTGATGGCTATTCTGTATAGTAGAAAAGGCTTATCAGTCATTTTCCATGACTGTGAGGGTTTTCCACACCCTCTTGTCTCCTGTTATATACAGGACACAAGCTTTTTCTGCGTGAATGTCCAAGGAGTTCCCAATCCTGCAGGAATATGCTCTTTTTTCCTTACAGCTTGCCCTCCTGCTATCCTACCCCTCATGGACAGCACATATTCTACCAGTAACGCATGATACCCCTGTGTCCCTCCAGTGGGTCAACCTGGTATCTCCTTCTATGCGTTTTTCTGTCCATTTACCATGTCGGAGTTCTACAGAACTCACGACTTGTTCTCTACAGACTGATATTATCCTCTGTTTTTTCACGCAACCATCCTGGTTATTTCACTGGATAGCATTCCTGCATCCTCTTAGCCCAGAGGAATAGATGCTCTATATATCTTTACAAGTAGGTTCCACCTTCTTGTTATTAGATGAATCTTTCTCCTTCACATCTCTCATGTGAATATTCTCATGGGGCTTAGTTGCAGACCTGTATCTTCAGACTTATATATTCATGTATGTATATATCTCTATATATATATTCTATACATACATGTGTCTGTAAGCTGTGTGTGCATAAGTTATGCCCCATATCTCTCTCTCTCTCTCTCTCTCTCTCTCTCTCTATATATATATATATGTATCTGTCGAGATGCGTTTTATAGGTAGATATGTGTTACATACCATCTCCCTAACTGTCTGTACTATAAAGGTTTACCTTCTTAGAGGTTCCAGACAGTTGGCTGACATACCTTCATACTGTCCCTCGGTGTGTGGGGGCTGTTATGCACACAACCACTACTGTGGTACTAACAGCTCCACTTTACTCTAGGTCTCGCTATCCCTGAAACATCATGCTTCAATATCTTTCCTATCTCTCACCAGTTAGGAAAGACAGTGTAGATCTTTAGTAGGTCTGAGGTTTCAGCCCTTTACACATCTGTCCTCCTTGGGAATGTGGGCTTTTTTCCATACCCCTTCTTCCCTCCAGGACTAGTCTACTTGTCCAAATCGGTCAGTCTTCCTCTTTTACTCCTCAATATTAATGACTCTGTACCTAAAAGAGTTTTCAGCTTTTTCCATAAAGCTTTCCACTGAAGACCTGCCGTTCTTATACTACCCCAGTTCACACCTGGGTCACCTGCCAATTCCAGGTTTGGACCTTCATCCTCACTGCTGTGAGGTCACCTTGAAGATTCCTCTACTGAATCTCCAGTAGTCTCCATCACGCTCTCTACTTCCTACAATCCAGTAGGTAAGCTCCATATTACGATTGTTCATTAAATAATTTTAATGGTACTTATAATACATACCAAGGACTCCTCTCCTGTAGTCCTTAGGTTCGCTGTTTTTTCTTACAGCTCCTCTCTTTTCAACTCCTACCCACCATTCCTCATGGGATGCCGGAGATCCATGTGTGGGAAGTGCAGTCCTGATCCAGGGACACGCATTTTATGGGATCTCCCCCTGGCATCTATAGCTAGGGAGTCCCCATATGTGAAGACTCATTCCTGCTTGTTCCTGGAGATAGCACAGTTACTTACCTGTAACAGGTGATCTCTGGGAACAGCAGGAATAAGTCTTCACAACCCACCCACCTCCCCTAGGAGTTGTATCTATCTATCTATCTTCCTTTCCTCTTTCTCTCAGCTATGAAACTCAACTGAGGAGAGGCAGTGGAAAAGGCAGGAAGGCAGTGCGCAGGCGCGAGGGATGCTCCCAAAAGCTTTCTGATTGGATGCTGGGGAGCATTCCCGTGCAGGCTCCGTCAGTACCGACGTACCCATATGTGAAGACTTTTATTCCTGCTGTTCCCAGAGATCACCTGTTACAGGTAAGTAACTGTGCTCTATATACAGGGCCTGGGCTTGATGGCGGCACTATTATTTATTTATTTAAAAAGATTTATATACCGCTTTATCCAGAAATCAAAGCGGTTTACACATCAAACAAATCAAAAAGTGCATGGGTGCGGGCATGCAGTTAGAATCGACAGTGTAAAATATGATTGCGGGGTGAGCTATATACAATGAGATCTATGTACAGGATCTATATACATTGCAGGGAGGGGGAGGTGGGAGGCAGCATGGATAGGAGGCGAGGTAGGGTGAAGAGAGGGCCTTCGGTCAGGTCAGGTGATGTCCTTATAGTGTTCTGTGAAGAGTCATTTTGAGCATCTTCCTTAAGTCCTTGAGGTCTGTAGTTGATCTCAGGTTGTTGGGGAGTGAGTTCCAGAGTGCCGGCGCGGCCAGGGCTCAAGCTCACTTGCGTCCTCTTCAGACCTTGGTGTTTTCTTGGTGAGCAGCACATTCTCAGAGACCTGAGACGCGACTGCCATGATCAGAGGAAACAAAGGCCAGTCTAAGGGTCAAGGGCAAGGCAGTCAGGATTTCTTCAGACAGTCATGGTGCTGGCATATGCCACTTTTCAAATGGGGATGAAGAGTGCTGTTCTGTCATCAGCGACCTCTCTTTTGAAACGTAGGGCCGAGCAGAATCTCCTAGCCTTGTTGGCAGCGCACATTCTAGGTTCAGACAATATGAGAATGAATGAATTATTTCAGTAGACACTTCCTGGATCTGGAAGAGTGGCAGTTGTCAATGCAGGCCTCTTCACCTCATCTAATGGGAACCACTGGTAATGGATCTAGTGGCACCTCATCAGAATGTAACACTCTCAATTTTATGGTAGGTGCAAGGGATGGGGATCGGAGTGGCTAGATGCACACCTTCATGGGCCCAATCAGGGATTCTGTATGGTTTCCCTGGCCTTTGTTAGGGTGAGCGTTGCAGATTAGTAGTTCTCGTGGTTCCAGATTGGACTTCTGTGGTATACTGCTGTGATGCAGTGTCACATAGAGGAAAGTCTCGGACTTCTGCAAGAGATATGACGACTCATTCAAGTTCCCATTCTGATGGAAAACATTTCTCTCCTTTGTCTTTTGACTTGGCTCTTGAAAGGTCACGTTTGGGACACAGAGGATATGCACAAGTAGTCATTGCCACTCTTATGGGCTCGGAAGAGCTTAACTTAGTGTATGCTTGGGTCTGGAGAGTATTTTGAAGCTTGGTGTGCAAAATGGGATTTTTTTGCCTTTTAAGGCCTGTTTCCAACATATTCTTTCTACAAGAAGACCTGGGGAAAAGATTGGTCCTGAATTCTTTGGAAGTTCCAGTAGCGGTGCTGGATGTTTCTGGAGTTGTAGAAAAGGTATTTCTTAAGCAGCACACCCAGATGATGTTTATTTCCTGAAGGGCATGTCCTACATGCATTCTGTGCAAGCCATATTTTTAGGCTGGAATTTGAATTTGCTCTCTGGGCACTAACCACAAAATCTTGGAACCTTCGAAAAGAGCTATCTTGGAAGATCTCACCTTGGAGATGGTTTTCTTGGTAGCTCTGTTCAGCAAGGTGCATATCTGTACTGCAGGTTTTGTCCTGTAGGGGAATTCTTTTTATTCCCGTTTCAGAGGCAGGCATTTCAGTTTGGACAGTTCCCTCTTTTTTTTGGAAGGTGGATTCTCCTTTCTGTATTCAGGTATTCTTATTGCCTTCCTTTAGATAAGACTATGATCGGAAGTTTAAGCTCTTTGCTTTGTGATTGTCTGCAAAGAGAATGTTTGCTGTTTTAGAAGTGGCCGCTGAGTTTGGAGGATCTGATCGTAGTTTGTGGTGTTTGGTCGTACAAAGGTCAAAGCAGCTAGCAAATCTACTATTGCACATTGGTTAATGGATGCTATTTCCATGGCTTAGATTTTACTACTTCTACTACTACTTATTGTATAGGCATACATAGCGCTGTACAGACACATGTAAAAGACGGTCCCTGCTCATCAGAGCTTACAATCCTAGTCAAGACAGACAACACAATAGCTGAGGACAAGGACACATCTAGGGGAGTGGCAATGAAACACATAGGAGACCAAGCAGATCAGGATCCAAAAACAGCTTTGAAGAGGTAAGTTTTCAGCCTGGATTTGAAAAGGGCCAGAGATGAAGCCTGACGCACAGACTCAGATAGTTTGTTCCAGGCATAAGGAACAGCAGAGTGGAAGGATCGAAGTCTGGAGTTGGCAGTAAAAAGAAGGGTACAGACAGAAGGGATCTGCCAGAAGAGCAGAGGTCCCTTGGAGGGGTGCAGGGAGAGATAAGAGAGGAAAGGTAGTCAGGAGCAGCAGAATGAGTGCACTTATAGGTCAGTAGGAGAAGTCTGAACTGGATAGGGAATCAGTGAAGTGACTTGAGAAGAGGGGTTATATGCTCATATCAAAGCTGGTGGAAGATTAGCCACGCAGCTGAGTTTTGAAGCTGTGAACAGATTGAAGGGGAGAGCGATGATTCAGAGGGAGACTAGCAAGGAGGAGGTTGCAATAGTCTAGACAGGAGGTGACTGCCTTTCGAGCACATTCAATCAGAGGCATGTCTGTTTCATGGGCAGAATTTATTTATATCCTGCTGATCCTACATCCTCGGTGGAGTACAGTTAAACATATGTACTTTAAAGTACTGTATTTCCCATATTATAAGTCACTCCTGAGTATAAGTTGCAACCCTTGCATGCGGGTTGCATAAAAGTGTGCACCTTCTTGGCACTACACATATTTTTAAGCTCATAACCCCTGGGGTAGTTTTGTAAGAGGATTTTTATGTACAAAACATCCTTTATAAAATTACCCCATAATTGGGCCGATGCAGAAAACTAGCACGGCCTTTAAGCACAGATAATGCCACTTTTAAGCACAATTACTGCCACGGCCAAATGCAGAAAAGACAAACGTGCACGTAAACAGCAAAGGAAAAATTGGCGTCAAGAATATTTAAATTATAGGCAAATAAGCTGGCTGTAATAAAATGGCATGCTCATATTGCTTACGCCCGATGCAGAGAAATACATAGAGGTTTTCACAAGCAGCCTTAGCGCCCCTATCTCTATGCCTGGTCTTGTGGCGGCTTAAATATCTAGGGTGTGCCCCCGGTAGTATTTTGATGGCATTGGGGACTTTCCCTGATGCCTGGATTATCTGAGGGGAAATGTCAAACTTCCCCTCAGATGATCCAGGCATTGGCGAAAGCCCCCGATGCCATGAAAATACTGTCGGGGCTGGTGCACCTGAAGGAAAGCAAATCCCAGCAGCCCGATCCCATTCAAATAAAAATAATCCCTGATGGCCCAGCAGCCCTGATTACCCCCCCCACACACACACTTGTCGACATAAAAATAATTCCTGGTGGCCCAGCAGACCCAAACCACCCATCCCCCTTCCAGTACCTTTACAAACGAGCAGGAGTGCTGCCATCTTGAAAAATGTCTCCTGGGATGCACCAAGTGGGGTCAGAATGCCTTATTTGGCAGTCTGACCCTGCCAGGTGCCTCAATTTTTCAAGATGCAGGAGCGGGAGTGCATGGGTAGCGCTCCCACTCATTTGTAAAGGTATCGGGAGGGAGGCGGGGGGTTCGGGGCCGCTGGGCCACCAGGGATTATTTTTAGCTCAGCGGGAGGGGAGTTCAGGACTGCTGGGCCACCAGGGTTATTTTTGGTTGGGCAGGTGGGGGTAACTGCTGCTGAGCCACCAAGAATTTGCTTTCTGTTGGGGGGGAGGGGGCACTGGCTCCCTGACAGTATTTTGATGGCATTGAGGGCTTTCTCTGATGCCTGGATCATCTGAGATGATCCAGGCATCAGGGAAAGCCTCCGATGCTATCAAAATACTGTTGGGGCTCATATGCAAATTAGCCACATGGTATCCTTGTTTTTCTGGGAGAGCTTCCCAAATGTCTGGATTTATTTTGGGACCTTTCCATCAAAGATCATCTGAATAGAGAGAGAGAGAGCACAATGAACCTGGATAGACTTGTCTGCCATAGTTCAACTGTGGTCATGGGAAAGTCATTGCCTATGGAGTGATTGGTTCTGTATTATGGTGGAGTGGCATGGAACCTTTACCTTTTTCAGTGTGTTTTTGCTTTCTGCAGGACAAGAGGCTGAAATGTACAGTGTATCGAATCCGAGGATCTATTCCTGCCAGCAACTACATTCAGCTGCCCAAGACCAGCTCACAATCTCTGGGTCTGACGGGTCGCTACCTGTACCTGCTTTTCAGGCCCATCCCAGGCAAGCACTTCGTTGTCCACCTGGATTTGACCACTGAGGTGTGTGTGAGCAGTGTGTCACTCTGAAGTGTGGCTGGGAGCAGCATGGCACCTTGAACTCACCTGTGTAGTGAATCAGGGGCAGGGCTGTGGCACTTAGGGGGCTTACAGGCTGCAACCTTATGTAGAATCTAGTGCTTGATCTTGCAGCTCTTGCTTCCAAGGTTCCTCAGGCCTTCGTAAAGATAAAAAGTATAGAGGAGACTGTTCATCAGCTTTGTGCGGTTAAAGCACATACCAGTTCCAAATAATGGAGTTCATAGAAAACAAAGAGAGCTCTGAAAAATAAATGCTGCGTCCATTACATGGTTCTGGTGCTGCTAGTGTCATCACTGATGTTTACTGAGGGTTGTTTTCAAAAGAGTATTTACTCATGTAAATAGGCTATCTGAAAACTGCTCACCCTGTCTCCAGGCAAAAGTGGCATTTCCAGAGTAGTTTTAGGCCAGAGGAGGCATAGGCACATGTAGCTTTGTGTTTTCAAAACTTTGTGCATTGTTTTTGCTGAAAAAGTTATCCACAGAAAAAGCAAGTTCACCTGTGGATAATTTTACCTTGGGCAGTTTTCAAACGGAAAGTGCATATGTAAAATCCACAGGTGACATATCCCCATACTTTGCAGTTGCCTGCACAATTTTGAAAAATTTCCACACTTTGTCAAATTCGCATAGCACTGAGTGATGTATTTGCCTCTGCTCATGAGGCTGACAGTGGTATCTCGGTGATCTCTCTTTCACACTTACAGTGATGCTATCAACATGATGAAACCATTCCTCGAAAATACCAAAGAGAGTGTTTGTATTTTTTATTTTTTTGTCTTAAGTTAACAAAATGAAATAAATTCCAGAGTATTGATGCAAGTGAGAACATTTCATCTCAAAATAAAATACAACAAAATATCAAAACACACCGATACCAAAATAAGATTTTAATAGACTGTTTTTGACATGGAGTAGCCGCCTAGTGGTTAGATCACTGGCTTGGTAACCAAGAGACCAGGGTTCGATTCCCATTGGTACTCCTTGTGACCTTGGGCAAGCCACTTAACCTTTCATTGCCTCTGAAGAAAGGCCTGGCAGTTTTCTTCCAGTCACACTGGCAAGAAAGCCCAGGAGCTGCTTGGGTCACCAGGAGTTGGCATTGACTCGAAGACACACATTGCATTTGCAGACTGCTTTTGAAAAAAGCTGTTTTGCTTGTCTGCTTCGACTATACTTGTTTGTGCCACATCTCCAGTCTTTTCAGAGCAGTCACTGGCTTTTCTGGTTCTCATTTTCCTTTGAAACAATGATGTAACATCAGTTCCATAGGGTCACTCCAGTCCAGACTCCTCGGTTTTGTCCCTCTTTCAGCAGATGGAAACTGAGTATGCTTTTGGTGAAGTCACCCCATAAGGAGCCAGCACTCCACCCACCAAGCCAGTATCCTCAGTCTCCAGCAGATGGGACAGAACTCTTTGTAGTCTGGGCTGCACTGAAGGGAATATTTCCTGTTAAAAAAAAAGAAAGTTTGGTTTGACTGATATTCCTCTGGTAAGCAGAGTACTTAGCTTAGGTTCTGTGCTTGTAGTGGAAGTGCCTGCCCTGAGGGTCCAATGTTATTTAGTCAGCTGCAGGACCTCAGGAGGGTGTGGGGGCCTCGGGGATGACCTCTCTGTATTGGGCACTTGATCCCGCAGCCTCTAACACCTTCAGTGATGGCTGCTGCTGCTGAATGACATCGTGCAGCATTTCTTGTGTTTCCCCCCTTCTCTGTCTTGGAGCGTTTTCCTTTTTCCCTCTCCTTTTTGGCAGCATTGGGTGGGGAGGGGGGAGGAAGGGGGGACCATTGCAGCACGATGAAGGCTAGAGCGGGACATTGGCAGACAGCCTGCCGTGGCTGAGACTCACCACGACCCATCATCCCCCACGTGATGCTTTCTTCAGCTAAGGCTGTTTGCGCTGCGTGCGGGTTAAGGCAAAGCCATCTCTCGACCTCGGGCTTTTGCAGAGCCTGCAAGGCCAAAGTTAGAGGCAGGAGGTTCCTTGTGGATGGTCTCCAATGAGGCAACAGAGTCGGAGGGCTGTGTTTAAGGCCGCCTGTCTCTGCTGACTCCCTTGTCTCTAGTGGTGGAACCTGCCATTTTGGTGGGAACTATCGCCATTTTGTCAGCCTCTCGCTCTGCTTCACTGTACCCCGCGGTCGCTGAGGACACTGCAGTTTCTGTATCTAAACACTCTTCCGGGCCTCCAGGGTTGCTGATCCATTTGCTGGTGGTTCCTGGTTCTGTGAACACCCTCATTGCAAGTTTCAATTAACTTTCTATGTTCTGTTCAGGTATTTTCCTGTGCCTGTACAGTATCTAGCTTATTGTTTGTTTATTTATTGTTTTGTATATATTTCTGTTTTGTCAGTGTGTGTCCTACCCAGCTCTTGCCCTCTAGTGCTGTGGCTTCCTTCTCACCGCTTTACTGTCTCTGTTTCCTGACTAGTTCTATATGACTACACATTTTGGTATGCTTTTCTTCTCCTCCCTATTCCTCTTTAGATGGTATTTTCAGTCCTCAATTTATTAATGCTCCCTTCTAGACAGAATTTATTCTTATGATGCACCAGGCATATTGTAGCAGAGAAAGCCTGGGAGGTACACAGGGAGTTGGGTCTGCTTCCTCTCCCCAGTGGGGGAGGGGGGGGGGCGCTCCCTGGGGGGGACCAGTCTGGAGTTTGACCAGACATTAGGGATCTCTCTCTCCAGGTTTTGGGGCCCTTGGAAGAAGAAGGAGCTGACGATAGAGGCTCGGAACTCTCATTCGGATCGGAGGACCCATTGGAGGGTCCAGTGCAAGGCCTGGAGGAGGAGATAACCTTAGTGGATCAGGAGTAACAGCTCCCAGCCAGAGAAGACCTTGACATTGCCCAGGTCTTCCAGTGGGAAGAACTCGCTGCTTTTATTACTCATTCCCTGGTAGCACTTAATCTCTTGGTGGACACGCCGATGGAGGATTCACCCTTGGAAGATCCTCTCCTGCGTGGCATTAAGATATCAGAGACGGTCTTTCCCCTGCACATGGCCCTGAAGCAGATGATTTACCTAAAGTGGAAGGTCCCAGAAGCAGGCCTCAGGGGCATCAGGGCAATGTAGCATCTTTATCTGGTCTTAGCTAAAGAAAAGGAGGTGTTAGTTGGCCAAGGTTGATGCCTTGGTCATGATAGTGACCAAGATGATGACCATACCTGTCAAGGGGTGGAGCAGCTTTGAAGGATCTGCAGGATAATATATTGGAAACTCTGTTGAAGAAGGCTTTTGAGGTTAATGCGCTAGCTCTACAGGCATCTGTCTATTTTTATTTTATTTAACAATTTTTCTATACCGCCTTTTCATTTAATCAATGCGGTTTACATTGAAACCCAACAAACTGTTACATAGAACTAGCAAATGAGAGAACATGATTCAAACATAGCAAGGAGAGCAAAGGGAAGGGGAACAAGCGGGAGGTGCGGAATCGCACAACATATATACAATGGAATGTCTATGGTGCTTACGTGGTCCGTGCATGCATGCACTGGTTTCAGACCTTGGGGGGTGCAGACCCCGCGTCCAGCCTGCCAGATGCCGCTTGCCGGAGAGGGGCAGCTTACCTCATGGATGTGTTTTATGATTTGCTATGAGCCACCACCAAGGGTATGGCGCCAGTGGTCACAACCCATTGGCTGCTTTGGCTCTGCAACTTGGCGGTGGCTGTCTCCTCCAAACTTTGTCTGACCAAGCTTCTCTTTAGGGATAGACTATTGTTTGGACTGGATCTGGAAAAACAGTGAAGGAGCTCGGGGACGCTAAACTGGTCAAATTGTTGGAGGATAAGCCCAAGCCTACGAAGACAACAGCGGCTGCTCAGGGTGCGAGTTATGATTTTAAAACGCTTTCAAGGATCACGTTTTGCTCCATACCAAAAAGTCAAGACATCCATCGAGGGGGCATCCCTTTCGTGGAGGCAGGATTTCCAGGAGGTGTTTCTTTCCTGGTTCCAGGACCAACCCCAAGAAGTCACAATAAATCACGGGGAGGGGCCCAGGCGGAGATGGAGAGTGTGCTGGTTGGGGGGGGGGGGGGGTCAACTTCGGCAGTTTTATTAACTCTGGGTGCAGATTACTACTGACCAGTGGGTCTTGGAGGTCATTCAGGAGGTGTACGGACTGGTGTTCACTTGCCCTCTTCCAGAGGCCTTTCTAGTTTCTCCATGCAAGGCGCCTGCCAAGAGAAAGGCAGTCCGAGTAACCCTTTGTTTGCTGAAGTTGCTGGCGGTGGTACCAGTTCCAGTTGACCAGTTAGATCAAAGTCTGATACTCAATTTATTTTGTGGCCCTCAAAGAGGAGGGGTCCTTCCAACCCATACTCAATCTGAAGTATATCAGTCACACGCTGCGAGTGCCTCACTTTTGGATGGAAATGTTGTGCTCGGTAATCGTGTCAGTCCATCAGGGGGAGTTTTAGACCATTTTAGACCTAACGGAAACATATCTGCATGTCCCTATTCAACCAGACCATCAGAAATTCCTCAGGTTCACTGTTCCCATGGGCCATTTCCACTTTCAGGCCCTTCCATTCGGTTTGGCAACAGCTCAGCGCACTTTCACCAAGATAATGGTAGTGGTGGTGGCAGCATATCTCTGGCATCAGGTTCATCCCTATCTGGACGACTGGCTGATACAGGCAAAGTCGCAAGAGGAAAGCGAGCAGGCTATGTAAACGGTCTTCAGTGTTCTTTGAGGCCTCAGATGGGTAGTGAATGTGGCCAAAAGTCATCTTGCACCCTCTGAGGCTCATCTACCTGGGAGCTTGGTTCGATATGGCCAAAGGGCTGGTGTTTCTGCCGGAGGAGCACAAGACAAAGTTTTTCAGGGGCAGATTCATCTGTTTCTGGGACAACATAGTCCATCTCCATGGTCTTATCTCCAGGTGTTGGGCTCTATGTGGCAGTACTGGACTTGGTGCCTTGGGTGAGAGCGCACATGCGGTCTCTATAGAGGGCGCTGCTGTTGCAGTGGTTGCTGCAGCGACATCTTCTGCACTGCTGCCTCCTTTGTCCATTGAATGTCCGCAGCAGTCTGGATTGGTGGCTACGCGATGTCAGTCTGGCAAAAGGAATGCCGCTGGAGCAACTGAACTGGATGCTAGTGACTATGGATGCGGTCTCTCTGGTTGGGGAGGCGCATTGCCTAGCGTAGGTGGCTCAGGGGACTTGGTCGATTGATGGACCATCGCGTCTGGAGACTAGGGCTGTTCGGTTGGCATTTCTGCAGTTTTTACCTCTGACATGAGGTTGGACAGTGTGAGTGCTTTCGGACAATGCTACGATGGTGGCCTGTATCAATAGCCAGGGAGGCACAGGCAGCGTACTCCTGGCAGAGGAGGTTGCTCCGCTTCTTCATTGGGTGAAAGCAAACCTGCTACAGTTGTCGGCGGCACACGTAGCAGGGAAAAAAACGTACAGGCTGATTGTCTCAATTGTTGTTGGCTGAATCCCAGAGAATGGTCTCTAGAAGCGACAGTTTTCTAGGCTGTGGTGTGTTGGTGGGGTCCGACAATGATGGATTTGATGGTGACAAAGTACAACGCCCAGGTGCAGAGCTGCTTCAGTCATTGCAGAGAACACATGTCAGAGGGACTCTGCATTAGCTCAGACATGGCCCAGCGAAGGCCTTCTCTGTCTTCCCATCATGGCCTTTGATAGGGTGGGTGGTGCGGCACATAGAGGCACATCAAGGGGTCATGGTGCTCATCGCACTGGATTGGTCTCATAGGCCATGGTATGCAGATCTCATCTGGTTAGCAGTGGACGATCCATGGAGATACCCGAATAGACCCTCCTGTCTCAGGGTCTGATTCGGATGTCCCAGGTAGATTGATTCATGATTATAGCTTGGCTCTTGAGAGGGCGCACCTGACTAAGCGAGGCTATTCTATGCCGATCATTTGATACTTTGCTGAAGTCTAGATGCGGGTCCACATCATTAGCGTACATTCGCGTTTGGCTCATTTTTGAGGAGTGGGGTGTGGAGTGGGACCTGTGCCCCTTGAAGGCTCCCCTTCCGGATATTCTGGCCTTCCTGCAGTCTGGGATGGAGAAGGGCTTGGTTCTGAATTCACTGAAGGTACATATCACCGCCTTGGCTTATTATCGGTGCATGTGCAAGGCAGCTGTCTGTCCTCTCATCCTGATGCAGTGCACTTCTTCAGGGCGGTGAACCAGTTGAGACCTCCTTGCAGGCCGTTTGTCCTGATGTGGGACTTAATCCTGGTCTTGTCTACTATGAGCCATTGAGCTCAGCCACTTTGAAGGATCTCACCTTAAATGCGGTGTTTCTGGTGGACATTTGCTCACCACGACGAATATCCGAGCTGCAGTTGCTCTTGTGTCGGGAGCCCTACCTGATCCTCTCCTAGGATAATGTCACTACTCACTGTCCTGGCCTTTTTGCCCATGGTAGTCTCCATCTCAACTAAGTTGTTATCTTGCCTGTCTTTCCCGGAGAGTTTGCTGGTCAGCTTCATTGTCAGTAGGTCCGCATGACCTTACGACGCTATCTGAAGCAATCGGCTTTCTTTTGGACCATGGACCATTTGTTCGTGCTTTTGGGGGGGTCCGCGCAAAGGCGAGGCATCCTCCAAGGCTTCCATTGCCCGTTGTCTGAAGGAAGCAGTTGCATCCGCCTACATTATTGCATGGTCGGGTGGCGCCGGTGGGACTGCGGGCCCATTCCACCAGAGCGCAGGCGGCATCCTGGGCCAAATGCGGTTTGGTTATGCCAATGGACATTTGTTCAGCAGCAACGTGGGCAACTCTGCATACTCTCGTGCGTCGTCATTGGCTGGATCTTGTGATAAGGAAGCTTATCATAGCACAGGAAGGAGCTATAGAAAAGGTGATGTGACTCTGAATAAGCAACCTGTCAGTTCTGGTATAAATAAGAAAACAGAATTTTCCCATAAAAGACTACCAGTCCCAGAATGCACCAGGTTTCCAACAGCCATTAGAGGAGCTGAAGTGGGGAAACGTGTGTTCAATCAGGAGGCCTATGAGGTAATCCCTAAGCACTCATCTCAAAGGGCAGGGCCTGATTCAGCACAGCTGCGCTGTGTTAGGGAGGAGCACTCATCTAAGCAGAATAAAGGTAGAGTTTATTCTACAGAGAATCAGCTTGAGCTTGATCATCTTCATCATCAAGAGGATCATCAGAAGCAGAAGCCAAACCGGACGGACAGAGAGGGAAAGAAACCCTTTGGAAGAAAGAGGAGAAAAGCCTTTGAGAGGTCTAGAAGAGTCCAGAACAGTATGTATACTGGGAGGCATTCCAAGGGCCAGCATACACCATTGGACTGGGGAAAGCCAGAGGAATGGTGCTGCAGAGCTAGGAATCTCCAGACGGTACCTGTGAGAGAGACGGCTACACGTGGAAGGGACCCTAAGACCCGTGCCAGAAGGTATGTGAAGAGAGATCCAGTGTCCAGGGATCTGGATTGGAAGGCTGGACATAAGAACTGGACTACATACTGGCCAGGCTATATAGAGAGGAACTCTAACAGCAATGGAAGCTCAGGTATGAACACTGATCTATGCCCTAGCTATAACCTTGAAAGACAGCAGGGAAACAAGTATTCTCCTGAAAGTGCTCCATTGAGAGATTCATCTGTGCCAATCCATGATATTGAACCCATGCTTGTTGAAGAAGGGGGAATGATTGCAGAGTAGTCAAGTAGGCAAGTAGTCAAGTAGTCAAGAAGGCAAAGATTCAAAAGGAGGAGGAAATAGCCAATGCAATAAAATGGGGGGATAAGACATTTTTCAGATATATTAGTGAGAAGAGGAAGAGCAAAAGTGGTATTGTCAGACTCAAGGGTGCAGGGGGGAATATGTAGAAGCTGATAAGGATAAAGCGGAATTGCTTAACAAATATTTTTGTTCTGTGTTCACAGATGAAGAACCAGGAGCAGGACCTCAGAAAACACCCACAAATAAGAACAGAAGCGAGGGACATCTTGAACAATTTTCAGAAGACTGTGTTCGTGAGAAACTAGCTCAACTTAAAGTAGACAAAGCGATGGGACCGGATGGGATACACCCTAGAATACTGAGGGAACTTGAGGACGTTCTAGCAGCTCCACTGACTGACCTTTTCAATGCCTCGTTGGAGTCAGGAGTGGTGCCAAAGGACTGGAGAGAGGCTCATGTGGTGCCTTTACACAAAAGCGGAAGTAAGGATGTGGTTGAAAACTACAGGCCGGTTAGTTTAACTTCGGTGGTGAGTAAATTATTGGAAACGCTGCTGAAAGAGAAAATAGTGAGGTTTCTGGAGTCCAGCGGATTACAGGATCCGAGGCAGCATGGATTCACCAGAGGCAGGTCTTGTCAGACAAATCTGATTGATTTTTTTGACTGGGTGACCAGGGAGTTGGACCGAGGGAGAGCTCTAGATGTGGTGTATTTAGATTTCCGTAAAGCCTTTGACACTGTTCCTCACAGGCGACTGATAAACAAACTGAGCACCCTAGGGATGGACCCTAAAGTTACTGCTTGGGTTAGAAATTGGTTGGGTGGGAGGCGACAAAGAGTACAAGTAAATGGAGCTCACTCTGAGGAGAAGGATGTTACCAGTGGTGTGCCCCAGGGATCTGTCCTTGGTCCAATTCTTTTTAACATCTTTGTTAGTGATATAGCGGAAGGGCTGTCGGGTAAGGTTTGCCTCTTTGCGGATGATACCAAAATCTGCAATAGAGTAGACACCCAGGAAGGGGGTAGATAACATGAGGAGGGATCTAGCTAAGCTTGAAGAATGGTCTAGAATTTGGCAGCTGGGATTTAATGTTAAAAAATGTAAGGTCATGCATTTGGGCTGCAGCAATCCAAGGGAGCAATACAGTATAGGAGGTGAAGTACTTTTGTCCACTAAAGAAGAGCGGGACCTAGGCGTGGTTGTGTCTGATGATCTTAAAGTAGCTAAACAGGTGGAAAAGGCGACAGCAAAAGCTAGAAGGATGCTTGGGTGCATACGGAGAGGAATGGCTAGCAGAAAAAAGGAGGTGATAATGCCTCTGTATAAGTCTTTGGTGCGACCTCATTTGGAGTATGGTGTGCAATTCTGGAGACCGCACCTTCAAAAGGATGTGAACAGGATGGAGTCGGTGCAGAGGGTTGCTACCAAAATGATTAATGGGCTTCATTATAAAGCATATGAGGACAGACTTAAGGATCTTAATATGTACACCTTAGAGGAAAGGCGGGATAGAGGTGATATGATTGAGATGTTTAAATACCTCCGTGGCATAAATGTTCAGGGAGAGAGCCTCTTTCAATTGAAAGCAAGTTCTGCTACGAGGGGACATGGGATGAGGGTGAAGGGAGATAGATTCAGGAGTGATATGCGGAAATATTTCTTTACGGAAAGAGTAGTGGATCCGTGGAATAGTCTTCCAGTGGAGGTGGTAGAGATGAGGACAGTAACTGAATTCAAGAAAGCATGGGACCAACACAGAGGATCTCTAAAGGCAAAAAGTGGACTGTTGTAGTTGTTATGGAAGGACAGACTAGATAGGCCATGTGGTCTTTTTCTGTCGTCATATTTCTATGTTTCTATGTTTCTAAGAATGTGTTTATATGGACTGCTCTCTGTCCAAACTCCTTTGGTGATTTTCTGTTATAAAGTACAGCAACCATCACAAAGAAATACAAACTTTAATCTACTCAGAAAAGCTCCTGAAGCAGGATTTGACCCACACAGTAGAAAGCAAGCCAGCTAAGGGGTTTCAGCTGGATAACTGCTAGTAATTGAGCCTTACCTAATTGCTTGTGAGCTAGGAGAGAATCACTTCTGAATCTATGTGGGAAGATATAAGAAGTTAACCTGAAAAGAACAGTTTTTTTTCTCTTTGTAGCTTTTGGTTTGTTTGATATGCTAAGGAAACATTAGCTAGTGCCTACAGAAAAGACCAGTTTGTACCAACCAGGTCTTATTTCTTTTGCTTTTGATTGCCTGACAAGTTTAAAGGTTGTTTTCCTGATTTTGTTTTTTTTCCAAGTTTAACACTGAAAGCAAGTAACCTGATTTATGTGCTACCAAGCATATCTGTGTTGGGAGAAATAACCCCATAAATAAATATCTTATTGGCTTTACCCAAAAGCACAACTAATTATTGTGAGCAGCTGTGTCTGGTGTGAATGAACTGCATTGCCCACAATCCCTTGCAAATCATATAGATATATGCACTTGCCAAGACTGTGAAGATTCTCACCCAGGCAGCCGTCTGACAATCTGCAGTCTCAATTGGATGTACAGTTTGGTGTTTGGGTTTTAAGGGCTGGACTTGTAGGTCCCGCCCAAGTCTGTTATATCCCAGGAGACTGGACTGGAGGTTCACTATGGAAGATTAAATTCAGTCCTTACCTGCTAATTTTCTTTCCTTTAGTCCCTCCAGTCCAGTTCGGAACCCGCCCGTTTTGCTGTGTCACAGTGCAAGCCTAGTTCAGAAGGTCACTGTTTCTAAGGGGTTTTCTCTTTCTTCCGCAGGTAGCGGAGCAGCTGCACTGGGGCCTAAATATTTGGTTCTGAGGAGCCCTTCAGCGGCTACAGGCTTGAGTCTCGTGGTCTGTGTTTTCTCACCACATTGGTGTGAGGGAGTAGTATACATAGTGTTAGACAGTTTTTGATTGATTGTTTTCTGTCTAGCTGCTTGGTCAGCGGAATACTGGCTTGGTGGGTAGAGCATTGCCTCCTTATGGGGTGACATCAACAAAAGGCATGCTCAGTCTCCATCTGCTGGAAGAGGGACATAACCCAGGAGTCCGGACTGGACTGGATGGACTAAAGGAAACAAAATTAGCAGGTAAGGACTAATTTCACCATCTTTTGGATCTCGGCAGCATTCCTTCTGTCTCTTCCCCTTCCCAGAAGTGCATGGATGAGACACTATCTCTCAGGTCTGACTGTGTAAGCTCTGTGATCAGTTCTCATGTTCTTATGTTCTTTCCCCAGCTGAATAACTCTACACTGCCTTCTGTTTCTTAGGGTGGCCAGGTTATCCGCATCTCCTTCTCCAACCTCTTCAAGGAGTTCAAGTCCACAGCCACTTGGCTTCAGTTTCCATTTATCTGTGGAGCAGCAAAAGGATCGGTGTATGAGAGCACAGCACGGACAGCCAGGCAAGGTGCGTTAGGAGGAATGCAGAAGTACAGATGAGAGAATTCACCCATTCCCTCAGTTTTATTATTGCTTTCTGTTTTTATTTTCCATCTAAAACTTAACCTCATATCCCTTGGTCATTAATCTGTTTTGCTTGATAACCACTGTTGTGTTTGTGGGATTTTTCATGTAAACTACTTAGGAAAATATATTCTAAAGCCGATTAACGGACATTGTTACTTACTCTTAGTGTGTGGGACTATTTACCTGTAATAAGCAATATTGATCATAGGCACAGTCTCAACTGCAATGGCCAAGTAGTCTAAAGACAGTGCAGGTCCCACGTTTTCCTCTTGAAATGCTGTGTCGCCGTTCAGCGACAGTGAGGCTAACTGTTTTCTCTTTTCTGGATTTGTACATATAGATTTGGTGGGTCCAGCACCAATGGGTGCTCGTTGGACCTGCCTCCTGCTTGACCTGCATTACATCATATCCATGTATCTGAGTCGCCGCTATAGCCATGTGAAGAGCATCAAACTTTGCTCCAATTTGCTGGTGAAAAACCTGTTCACAAGTGACTTGTTCTTTGAACCAGGTTAGATGCTAAAAGATGAGGTGGGGAAGAATGGTCAGAGGAAAAGATTGGTTGATCTGTGGCTGCATCAAGGGAGAAGAATAAGGAAGTAGGTGTGCTGTTGATCTACCTGCCCTTTGCTGACATTATCTGTAATTTATCCATACAGATCTTTAACCGTTATATAATCCAGTATTTAATCATACAGAGCTCCACTGGCTATTACAGTCCATAGTAGCCTTTCCAGCAAGACCTGGGATATATTGTACAGGTCTTACACATTTTTTACATTTTGGCCAGTGGTTAAATTTGAGAAAACCTTCCTGGCCTGTAGATAATAAGTTGGCAAAACTAGTTGGCCCACAAAACAAAATAAATGTAAAGGTGTCCTTGCTATCTATGACAGAGCCTTTGTTTAATTCATACCCTTACTCCTAAGTGAGTCATCTTTTGTTTAGGCTATTTATAGCCCTATTCTTCTTTTACCTCTAATTGTTCTTTCTTGGGGACTGCTCAGCACCTTGGCTGGCTCTACATTAGTCCCTTTATTTGAGCGTCCATGCCGCTATCATGGTGTGGCCTTTATAATTTTTCAGAGTTTTAAACAACAAGGCCTGGAAACGTTTAAGTGGTCACTGGCCAGACTGAAAGGAGCCAATTTTCACCAAGGCACATTCTTTCCCTTTGAAAATTCACCAAAGCATCTTGATGCCTGAATACTTTTGCACTTCTGTTTCTGTGAGTGGAAGAATGGAACAAAACAGTGCATGTACATTTGAAAATGGAAATATGCATTGCTCTGCATACTCTCCAACCTAAATACTCTCCTGGGCATGCCTGTTTTTAATCTGGCCACAAGGAAGCACATTGAAAGTCTGTGTATAAATTGAGACAGTTTTCAGCCAGGGAAATAAATCTCTTTAAAATGTGTCTTCCTAATTAGGTAGCCATGGGACAGGGACCACTGCTTTACTCTTCTCCTGACAGTGCTTTCTGCCTTTTGCATTCATAGATACCTGGTAATTTACCTGTCATGTGTCCAGGGCACAGGCCTGATATAGCTGCATCCTTGTGCATTTTATCACAGTAAGGTTAATATGGAGCTTCTGCTGTAACTCTTCACTCATTTCTCTATTCTGTACCCATCTCCATCACAGGTGTTACATTTTCTGAGGCAAAGCAGGCCAAGCTCCTCTTTGACCGTACCACACCCATGCCACGAGAAATGGCTTTTCCGGTTTCAAAGGGAGAGAAATGGCACGACAGCTATGACTATATAAGGTACAAGTCTTTTTCCTAAGAACAGGTAGAGAAAGAGGAAGATATGTAACACGTGGCTAGTGAATTTGCTTTGGGGAGGGCAAAAGGAATATATATTGCATGCAGTAGCGAATGTGTTATGGAGGGAAAGAATATGTATCGTGTGTGGCTAGTGAATGTGCTGTGTGGGGTGGAAGAGAATATGTTTGGCACATGGCTAGAGAATGTGGTCTGGAAGGAATGAGTGAACTCATTAGAACTGGGCAGAGTGTGTAGAATCCACATACTGTCTTTGCGGTCTTGGAGGATCCCCAGGATAAGGAGCAGATGGATGATGTTGGCGAAAGGTGAAGTAAGAGCAGTAAGCAAGAGACTCCCCCAAAAGATGACATGCATGACTTCTTTGCAACACTAGCAAAGAAGAATACAAGAACGACAGAGGAGAATCTTGAAGGAGAACCCACTTCTACATAATTCCATAATAGGGGAAATTTAGGGATAGGAATGGAGCAAGATAAGATGGCTAAGTGTCTACATAGGCCATTGCTGAAAGAATGTTTATTTTCAATGAATGGGGAACATGAGGTTTTTGAAGCCAGAGAGTTGATTTTTCTTTGACTAATGTAACAAATGCAAATGTGATCCATTATATTAAAATGTATGGCGTGTGGAGCTCACTATGCTGAAGTCGCGTTTCAAGAAGGATTCCATTACAGAAATTTCTCTGGTTAGTAGAGTTAATCTCTTCCTATTCCAGCTTAGTGGTGGTATGTGAGTAAGTTTTTGTTCTGTTTTTTTCTCTTTTGCTTCTGCTTGTAGATTTCCGTCTGATGGCTCAAAATTGCCATATGACTCCATTCAAAAAGAATGTTCCAGTTCCACTGTCCATGGTAAGAAAGTGGAAGGGGTTCTGCTGCACAGACTGTCTGCTCCTCTGTTTCCCCAGCGTATCATAGCTCTGGTTGAAGTATGGCCGTCCCCCCCCCTTCCCCGCCTCTTCACCTCTTCCTTCATTCTGCTGACATATAGAGAGTAACTTTATAAGACATCACGTAAAGATGCACCAAAAAGGAAAAAAGGGTGTAGTCCTACGTATATCAAAAAATATCAGACAACCAGAGCACATATCATTCAAGTATAAGTGTTATTATTTTTTTTATAATATAGGCAATTGTCTTCCAGGTGACCTTAGACCAGCCAACGAGAGTTGAATCAGGCCA
Organism: Ichthyophis bannanicus; assembly: GCA_033557465.1. Taxonomy (NCBI): domain Eukaryota; kingdom Metazoa; phylum Chordata; class Amphibia; order Gymnophiona; family Ichthyophiidae; genus Ichthyophis; species Ichthyophis bannanicus. Next base: position 177,194,090 of record CM066044.1, read on the forward strand.
GAATTTCCCTCTGACAGAGGGGGTAGATAATAATACTTTCTATATAAGAGGCAAGTTCTGGCCTGATTCAACCCTCGTTGGCTGGCCTAAGGTCACCTGAAAGACAATTGCCTATATTATGAAAATCAATAGCCCCTTATATTTGAATGATAATATATGACATTTATTCAAATTGTGATTTTCTGTTCAACTGATTGACGTAAAGATACATGCCATGTATTTTCAATGATTTATGCACGTCGATGGCCCTTCGCACATGTATTTTAGCTGGTTTAGGATAATGGTGTGTACTTTAACTGTAGGCGTTCACATACACAAAGCTTGGATGGAGTGTACATTTATGCACATACTTTATAAAATACTGGTATATGCACGTAAGCTAATGTGCAATTACGCCAGGCATAGGGCTGGTGTAGGTGATCATGCCTAGATTCAACATGCGTTTCCCACTGCTTATGCCCCTATTTTGTAAAGTAAAGCTACTATAGATATAAAGAAATCTGTCTATTCAGTAGTTGTATCTGGAAAGTGACTGCCACTGAATATCCGGATAGAGCGGTGAGGCGCCAGCACTATCTGGAGAGCGACGCTGAAAAATGCTGCTATCCGGATAACTCGAGTCTTCGCTCTGGACCACTCTGGCACTAATCAGTACTGAGCTGACTTGTGAAAATGGTCAGCAGCACATTCTGGATAGTGCTGCTGAATGTGTCACAGTGGAAATTATCTGGTTAGCAGCACTTGCTAACTGGGTAAGTCATTTTAAACATTGACCCATGTGATTTAAAACATGACAACAAAAACTAATTCAAGAAGTGAAGTACTTCTGTCCACGAAAGAGGAGCGGGACCTATGGGTGATTGTTTCTGATGATCTTAAGGTGGCTAAACGGGTAGAAAAGATGATGGCAAAAGCCAGAAAGATTGCATGGGTGCATAGGGAAAGGAATGGCCAGCAGGAAGAAGGAGGTGATAGTGCCTCTGTGTAAGGCTCTGGTGACCTCATTTGGAGTACTGTGTGCATTTCTGGAGAGCACACCTTCAAAAGGATATAAACAGGATGGAGTTGGTGCAGAGGGTGGCTACTAAAATGATCAGTGGTTTTCGTTATAAAGCATTATGGGGTCAGACTTAAAAGATCTCAACATGTATACTATGGAGGAAAGGCAGGAGAGGAGATATGATAGAGACATTTAAATAACTGTGGCAAAAATGCACAGGAGGAAAGCTTTCTTTCAATTGAATGTAAACTCTGCTACGAGGGGACATAGGATGAAGGTGAAAGGGGATGGGCTTGGGAGTAATATGCGGAAATATTTCTTTACGGAAAGAGTGGTAGATGTGTGGAAAGCTCCAGGAACAAACAGGAATGTAGTCCAGAGATTCCTCGCTATCGAGCGCAGTATTGTAGCTCTCCTTACAGCTATGATACCATTGACACTGATGGTTCAGCGGGCACCAGCACCGGTACTAGCACCGATGGTACTGGCCCCAGTGGGAACTCTTCCCATGCCGTCTTTGCCTGGCATCGAAAGATCGGTACCGACTTCGATCGATACTGGGACTGTGCCTTGCATGAACATCGTGATCAGAGATACTTCGAATCCTCCGATTCCGATGACTTTGATAATTCTGCTGGTACCAGAGATTTTCTCCCAGAAGACTCTTCTCCCCAATGCAGAATTGCCCAGATGTATTCCTTTTCAACTGCCCTTCGAGTGGCGCCCAATGCGGAAGGGGATTTGCCTCCCCCTGAGGATTTGGTTGCCCAGAATTTAACTGCATTTTTGGAAGACTCCTTAGATGTTATCCCCAAGCGTTGCACCTTGGTGGTAACATTCTGCTCCGAGTCTGATAAATTAAGGGTACTCCGTGCTTATTTTAAGCACAAGGATGTGGTGTTTTGTGGGTTTAAGCTTCGAGTCTTCCCAGATGTAGGTAAGATCACTCAGTTGCGTCGCAAACAGTTTCTGGATTTGAAATCTAGGGTTACAGCGTTGGGGGCTTCCTTTTTCCTCAAGTTCCCTTGTCGATGTCTAATAGTGTTCGAGGAGCAGAGCTATTCCTTTACGGATGTGTCTCAGCTTCAAAAGTTTTTGAATTCTAAGGAAAATGTAGGGAGTTAAGTGGTGGGATGTTTTATAGTGCTCCCTTATGTGGAGATTGGGTTTTTTTTCCCGTTTCCTTTTTTCCTGTAAATTTGTTTTGGTCTATGGGGTTATTTTCCTTCCTAGATGTGGTTTTGAATTATGTGATTGATTTAATTCTTGATGTTTTCAATTGACTTGTAACTTTAGTGTTTCCTGTTATTGATTATTGTACTCAAGAAAATGCAAAATTAAAATATTTAAAAAAAAAAACCCAGGAATGTAGTCTTCACATATGGGTGACTTCTGCACCAACGGAGCATGTGCGGGAACGCTCCCCAGCGTCCTAAAGGAAAGCCTTTGGGAGCTCTCCACTGCACCTGCATGACTGCCTTCCTGCTCTTCTGACTCCCTCTCCTCAGCTCTTCTTTTTCCGCGGAGCCATCAGGACCCTTTCCTGTCACCGCAGGAAACGTTTTCTCAGAATAGCGCTTCTGCCTTTCCGTTTTCACTCTGGCATCACCCCTAGTACCTTCAGTTTTTATTCTTCTTACTTCGTTAATTTTCTTTTTTTTTTTTTCCTTTATTTCTTCGAAGGCCTCATGCCTCTCATAGGCCTCAGGCCTACCCTCTCCACCATGGAGAAACATTCTAGTGGTTTCAAAAAATGCACAAAGTGTTCCCAGGCAATTTTTGCCACTGACACTCATGAATGATGCCTCAAATGCCTCGGTCCCGACCATGACCCAGACACTTGTGCTCTCTGTAAGCAGATGACGAAGAGAGGACTTGGAAACCGGGCCAGAAAGTTGTTGGAGCTTTTCCCATCGGATTTAGTCTTGTTGACATCGACATCCTCCCGAGTTTCCTCGGCTTTAAGAACATAAGATATGCCATACTGGGTTAGACCAAGGTCCATCAAGCCCAGTATCCTATTTCCAACAGTGGCCAATCTAGGTCAAAGCATAGTTCGGACCCTAAGAAGAAGAAAACTGAGACCCCTGCAAAAATCTCCATAGGATCTGAAGGAGTCTCAATCGTCATCCAAGGAGTTCAAAGAGACATCGAGAGGATTGTGGGAGAGGTCCTGTTCAAAGTACAGAGACTCCCCAAAGACATTCTCTGACACTGGTCATCAGACCGAACGCCCCCGGTGCTGTGCTTTGGTACGGTGACTGCATGCCCCGTTCTGTCTCTGGACCAAACACTGGCAATCTCATTGTTTCAGCGCATACTATCCATCGAGAAGACCTTAGTGGCTCTCCTAAAAGCCTCGGTACTCCAAGCACCGATGACTCCAGGACAGCTGACATTCGTACTGATATCGAACGCAGTATTGTTATGGGTGTAATTGCCTGATGTCTATGTTCCCTATGCTTCCGCTCCACCATCAGGACAGGTGTTGGGAGCCCAGCGAAGGGAGGACATCGAACAGGACCAGTATCGGCAGCACCATTCACACGGTTATCGGCACAGATGCTTACCGAGCTCGGATTCTTGAGGCCCCTGATTCAGACCATCAGTCCCTCAACTTTGAGAAGCTACTGGATATGGCATCGGCATCAGAGCCATCACCTCCAAGTATCACTTCCCACCGGAGGACATATCCTTCCAGGAATTTATTCAGGACATGGCAGCAGGGCTATTGATACTAGCTGCGGTGGAAATGGGGCCCCGGGCAGAGGAACTGGAGATCTTACAGTACCCCACGGCTCCAAAGGAGGCAACGATTTTGCCAGTTCATAAGATCCTACATAACCTGATGCTTTGCATGCGGGAGACCCCGCTTACAGTCTCACCCATCAACAGATGTCTCGATACAGTGTATCACATACTAGAGGTCCCAGGTTTTCAAAAGACACAGCTACCATATCACTTGATGGTAGTTGAATCAACGATGCGCCCACATCAAAAGTGGTAAGACACGTGCATCAGTACCCTCCCCCCCCAGTAGGGAATCGCGAACCTCTATTCCTTTGCTCGACATTCTTTTCAGGCCTCCATGCTGGCAAGTAGGATAATTTCTACACCTTATGTGAATGTTCCTTAAGGAAATCAATAAGGATTGAGAAGCCTTCCTTCCCCTTATCCCAGAGTAAGAGTTTTGAGACCGTCCTTAACGGCCAGAATGTCTCCAAGTTTGTGAACAGGGCAGCCTTCGATATATTCAAATCCACCAGCAGAGCTTCAGCTATTGCTATTGGTGCTCAAGGACTAGCATGGTTATATAGAGGAAGACAAACTAGGTAACATCCCCTGCACTGGAGAAAATCTCTTTGGTAAAAGCTGGAAAACTTGAAACTGATGATACCACTCTGAATAGGCTCTCGAGAAAGACTAATGACTCCTCAAAAAAGAAACCAGCAGCAAAGAAGCCCTTCTATCTTAAAAAGAAGAGGTTCTACCCTTCTTATTCACAGCCCTTTTACCAGCCTCAGGGCAAGCAACAGGGGCCTAAACCTGCTAAGAAACCCAGAACTGCTAAGCAACAGCCAGCAGCTCATCCACAAGTGACACCCAGCTTTTGACTCGGTCCTGGGGAACATGGTCATCTTGCCCTTGCAAAGGCCCAATCCAACAAAAAATAGGTTGACTTTGTTTCTTTGCCAGCCATTGGCAAATGATCACTTCAGAACAATGGACCCTAAACATTATTCAGGACGGGTACCAGTTAAACTTCAAACAACCTCCTCCGCCTCACTTCAGAGGCGAATATCCTCTCCAGCCTATCCTCAGGGCCCTACTCGGAGTAAATCTCCAACCTGCTCACCCAAGGGGGCCATAGAGGAGGTTCTACAACAAGAACGTCACGAGAGTTTCTACTCTCCTTACTTCCTCACATTGAAAAAGTCAAGAGGATACAGGCCTATCCTTGACCTCCACAACCTCAACAAATTCTTGGTCAAGGAGAAGTTCAACATGATTTCCCTCAGAACCCTCCCACCCTACTTGCTGGAACAGGACTGGCTATGTTCCCTGCATCTCAAAGATGCATATACCCATATCCTGATATATCCAAGACACAGAAGATATCTTCACTTTGCCTTTCAGATTGGCATCTGCTCCCTGGGTGTTCACAAAATGCATGCCAGTGATAGCAGCCCATCTGCGAGGCAGGGGGATCTTCGTCTTCCCTTATTTAGATGACTGGTTGATAAAGGCAGACTCTCTAGGAGAACTCTGCATTTCACTAAAAAAACACCCTTGCAATGCAGCAACACCTGGGATTTGTAGTAAATTTCCCAAAGTTCCATCTAACCCCAACCCAAAGATTGGATTTCATAGGGGCAGTGCTAGATACTCGGCTATCCAGAGCCTTTCTACCACTAGATCGTATGGACCGACTAATAACTCTAGCCATCCACATGCGTCAACAGACAAGCTGACTTCCTTCGTCTGTTAAGCCACATGGCATCCACAGTGCACGTAGAGCCATATGCAAGACTACATATGTGCCTAGCGCAATGGACCCTAGCATCCCAATGGACAAAATCCACAGGACACCTACGGGGCATCATTCGGATCACTCACTCACTAGTCTAATCCCTCGTATGGTAGTGCACACCAGCCAACATGCTGGAGGGGTCACCTTTTCAGGTGCTGCAACTTCAACACAACCTAATCATGGATGTCTCCAAACTGGGTTGGGGAGCCCACCTGGAGTCAGTATCCACACAAGACCTGTGGACGACTCTGGAGTTATCCTTACAGATCAATTTGTTGGAATGTCGGGCAATCACGAATGCCCTGTAGGTGTTTCAGCACACCTCTTGAACAGCCAGGTGCTCATCAGAACAGACAACCAGGTGGAAATGTTCTATATGAACAAGCAAGGTGGGACAGGCTCACTTCCCCTCTGCAAAGAGGCCTGTCGCCTGTACAAATTCGCCATCTCTCACCACATACACCTTCATACAGCATTTATTCCCAGCGATCAGAATTGCCTTGCAGACAGGCTCAGTCACATCCTTCATCCACATGAGTGGAGTCTAGACCCTCGCTCAGTGGCACAGATCTTCAAAGTCTGTGGAACTCCAGTCATCGACCTCTTTGCCACTCCACAGAATAGCAGACTCCCACAGTTCTGTTCCAGAGTTCCATCCACGCTAAGCCAAGCAAACGATGCTTATCACCTACACTGGGGTCAGTGACTGCTTTATGCATTTCCCACCACACCCCTAATACTGAAGACCCTCTTCAAACTCTAGCTCGATGGAGGCACTATGATTCTCTTAACCCCCTTCTGGCCCCGTCAACCCTGGTTTCCCCTTCTACTTCGGCTACAACAGATGCAACCAATCCATCTGGGCTGCAATCCTGGTCTTCTATCCCAGGACAAGGGAACAGTCCTATATCCCAATCTGCGATTTCTCCATCTGATTGCAAGGCTGCTGAAGAGGGTGATGCTTCAGCATCTCCACCTTCATCAGGAAGTAAAGGACATTCTCCTGGCTTTCAGGAAACCCTCCACCAGGTGGGCCTACTCGTTCAAATGGTGCAGATTTGGATCATGGTGCTCGTGAGATAACCTCAGTTCCTTTGATGCACCAGTGCCTGCTCTTCTGCAATATCTATTGCACATCCTCTTTTGGACTAAAGATTAATTCAGTTCGAGTTCACCTCGGTGCCATTGTGGCTTTTCACAAACCAATTGATGGTCAGTCCATCTCTGCACACTCCCTAGTGATGCATTTCATGAGAGGCCTCCTTCTCTCTGAGCCACCCATTCGACCACCTCCAGTGGCATTGGATCTCAACGTTGTCTTGGCTCAGATTCTAGAACCCCCCATTTGAACCTCTAGCAAACGCTCACCTGCGATACTTGTCTTGGAAGGTCATATTCCCAGTTGCACTGACCATGGCCAGTCGTATTAGTGAATTGCAAACCTTGGCAGCTCATCCACTGTACACCAGATTACATCATGACAAGGTCATCCTACGGACACACCCTCACATTCTACCAAAAGTGGTATCGTCCTTCCACGTCAATCAATCTGTAATGCTTCCGGTCTTCTTCCCATGACCTCACTCTTCCAATGCAGAAGCAATCCTGCACACTCTAGATTGCCAACGAACCTTGGCCTTCTATCTGCAGAGGACTCGGGATCTCCGCAGATCCTCACAATTGTTTGTTTTCTCTGACCCCACTCACTTGGGGTTTCCTGTAACAAAGCGTACATTCTTTAGATGGATAGCAGACTGCATCGCTTTCGCTTATGATAAAGCAGGACTTGCCCTCACAGGGAACGTCACTGCTCGCAATGTCCAAGCCATGGCAGCTTCTGTAGCCAACCTACAATCAGTAGCCATTGATGAAATATGCTGGGCAGCAACCTGGTCCTCCATCCACACCTTTGTCGCCCACTACTGTTTGGACAAGGACTCCCGCCAGGATGCGGCCTTTGGCCAGGCAGTTCTCCAACATCTCTTTGGAACATAGCTACAACTCCTCCCCCTGCCCACACTGTTTAATTCAGATCTCCATGGTGGGGATGTCTATGTCCAACTGAACCCATTCTGACCTTTGACCTGGTTTCCAAGTCTCCTGAAGATCTGTGAGCTAGGGAGTCATATGTGAAGACTTACATTTCTGCTTGTTCCTGGAGATAGCATAGTTATTCACCTGTACAAGCAAGAATTTAGTCTTCACAACCCACCATCCTCTCCATGAAGTGGTAGGGTTATTTTTACTCTTCTTTCTCAGCTGCAAACTCAACTGAGGGGGAGGGAGTCACACAGGTGCAGTGGAGTGCTCCCAAAGGCTTTCCTATAGGACGCTGGAGAGCATTCCTGCAAGGACTCTGTCGGTACCGATGTTCCCAATTTGTGAAGACTAAATTCCTGCTGTTCCTGGAGATCATCTGTTCCAGGTGAGTAACTACGCTGTCTTCCAGTGGAGGTAGTAGAGACCGAGATAGTATCTGAAGTTAAGAAAACAGAGGACCAGCAAGGAAGATCTTTAAAAGAAACAAAGGACTGTAGTAGTTGGTATGAAAGGGCAGACTGGATAGGCCATATGGTCTTTTTCTGCCATCATGTTTCTGTGTTGAAGAAAATAATTTCCTAAATTGGCTAATAGAGGACAGAGAACAGAGATTTGCTGTACTATATTTGTAGAGCAGTTCTTGTTGATTTGCCCTAGTGTCCCCTGTACAACTGTAAACACTTCTGTTTTGTATTTTAAACAATCATCTCCTTTAGCCTTTTTTGTGCTGTGGTTGACAGGTTGTAGGAACAGTATCTCTTGCAATTCTTGGGGATAGTTTTAGGCATTTACTTGAAATAATCTGTTTTAGTGTTGAGAATTGTGGAAAGAAAAAGCAAGAAGGCAGAAGAGGTGAAGACTGAACTGCAGAAGGAAATTGAAAGAGAAGGTTTTGCTAGTGCTCATTCCTTTTGTCCCTCTCTGTAAACCAGGTGTTCCTGCACCAGAAAGCCCAGCTCGACAACTGCCTCGTTCAGTGACCATCAGCAAACCCATCCAGGACCGTGTGTCTCTCATCCAACAGATCACTACACCCAAGATAGTGAGTGTGTATAGTATAGTAGGCTCAAGGACTGCATCTTTCCCCCTTCACATTTCCTTCCTCTTTTTTCCAGCTGAAGGTCACCCCTTTGCAGTGCTTGGGGAATCACTGGTACAAGAGGGACCAAGATTATATACATTTAGTATCAAAGAAAGGAGAGATAATATATATCTGTGTTATGAAGGCAATGAGCCAAATCTTTTCTTCAAACAAACTCTCACTGGTCAACGGCTTTTCTGTCTGTAATAAACTATCATACTTGGTAAATCGCTTAATACAATATGGGGGTTATTTTAGAAACTTTATTCACAATTTCCACATGAAAGATGCAGCATTTACATATGGAAATAGCATCCATGTAATAAATTGTGATTTTGTATAGAGTTAAATTTACACGTGGATGTCCATAATATATAGAAATTGCAAAAGGCTGTGGTTGGGTCATGGCCTGGGTAAGTCAAAAATCTACATGTATGACCAAATTTGTCCATGTCGGGATTTACAGCTGCTTCCTGGCACATATAGGTTTTTAAAAAGTGCTTGTTTCAGCCAGCTTTTATCTTCCTTAATCCCCCGTTGTTTTTCTTTCCAGAAATTGAAATGCATTAAAGATAGTGACCTCTCTAATTAATTGGTGGTATTTAAATGTATAGGTTTGCAAAATTTTCAACTTAGACATGTAAGTGACAAAATACAAACTTACGTGTGGCACTTACATGTCTAAGTTGCTGAGTTGCCTCCATTGATTTTTTCTATGTATGGATTTGTAAAATGGCTCTTATGGCTCTACACTTTGGCATATATATATATATATCAGGACATGCAGGAGTGCATGTCTATTTTAGAGAGAGCTCCATGTTTGGCAAAGCCTTTTCTAAAATATTGATGTAATTATTTATGTCCTGATCTTGATATCTCAATTCCTATCTTCATGTACTACCTAAAATTTGCCTTTATAGAGCTGATGATATAAGGAATGTATAGAAAGTTCCTTTTCATCCCTCTAGTCCAGTCCCAGAACCTCTGAGTTTAGTATCTCCTCCAGCAGCTTCGGAGACAAACACGTCATCGCTTTGATGACACTGGTATAAGTAGGCAAGGACCGCCTCTCTCCTCCATTTTTCAGTCTCCAAGCAGCTGGAGAAGGTGGTGAGCCTGGGACTGCGCTCACTAAGCACAAATAAGCAGAGCTAGTGTTGTCAATTTGGGATCAATTTTGGTTTTTTGATTTCTAGTTCAGGGATCAGAGAGGTGCTGCTAGGCAAAGGTTTCCTTCCCTGTCTCTCTCTCGCCTTCTTTTTATGCCCCTTCCCCACTCCCGTGCAGAAGAACGAGCAATGGGAGTGCTGCCCGGCAGGACTAGCCTCCCTGGTCCCGAACCCGTGTGAACGGGTGAGGAGCAGGTGGTAGGCACAGCCGGAGATGTGTCGGGGAGAAGAAGAAGCCGGGAGTTGACACGCTGTGTCTTTCCGCGCCGGAGCCAAAGCCGCTGATTCGGCTGAGCTCCTGCAATGGATTGAGGCCCCCAGGAGCAGCGGTGAGTCTGCTTTTAATTTTCGGTTGGCTCGGTGCTAGGAGCGGGGAGGGTGGGGAGCTGCGATCGCACGATTCCCTGAGTCTTAGGGGGCAGCAGGCCTGGCCGCGTGTATTTGCGTGGGAAGCATAACGGAGGACATTTTAGGATAATTTTTCATGGCAGGCAGGCAGACAGGGGCCGTTAGTTAAGCCATCTTTGGTTCTCTGAGGCCCGTTTTTGCTTCGTTTACAGTGGGTGGGGGGGGGGGAACCTAGGCTGAGGTCAGCCATGTGCTACTCATAAGATTAAAGGGAGAAAAAAAAAGACACAGTTTTTAAACTGCACTGTTGGTTGGCCTGGGGTGATGAAGGTTGAAAGCTTTACCTGCAGTGATAGCATGCCAGCCAGGCCTCGCTGCTTGGTCTGTGGCAAGAGGCACGGCGCTGTCTTGGATTCAGGTGTGTGCAGGGGCTGCACTCACGAGGCGGTTGTCATGGAGAAGGCACTTGACCTGGGGACCGGGGGGCAGATGGCGGTTCCCCAGGAAGAGGAGAAAGTCCTGCCTTCTCCGGTGGTCTCCTCTGAGCCGGTCGTGGGGCCGTCTACCGCGGTAGGACCATCTCCTCCGCTGGGACTGGGTCAGGCAGGGGGGCCTCCCGTGGTCCTTCCGGATTTCTTTGTGCTCATGCATCAGGCATTTTCATTGTTGCAGCCCGGAATGGCAGCATTTTTCTCCAGGCGTGCGGGGAGAGAAGCGGCTGGGGAGTCCGCTGCGGTCCGAGAATGGGGCTGCCCCTGTCAAGAGAAGTAAAGTGGCGGGGGTTGAGAGCTCAGCGTCCCCGCCCCGGGAGGATCCGGAGGCAGGAGACGGAGATATAGAGGATGTCTCGGGGGACGAGTTAGAAGAGGGTGAGTTGCCCGAGTCGGAGCAGCAGGCTAGGGTAGTCAGGGTGTTTCGGCGAGAGGAGCTGCCAGCGCTGATTACTGAAACTCTCAAGACGCTAAACATGCCTTCTGCGGTTCCTACAGCGGATGAAGCGTTGGAGGATCCGCAGTTGCAGGCTGTCCGGACGACGCAGCGGGTGTTTTCTGTTCACAGGGTGTTTAGGAACATGATTCAGGAGGAGTGGGATTTGCCCGAGTTGGCGCTGAAGGGTTCTAGGGCAATAGCTTGGCTGTATCCACTGTCAGACCAGGATAGAGAGCTTTTTCGCTCCCGTAAGGTAGATGCGGCGGTGTCGGCCGTTACTAAGAAGACCACAATTCTGGTAGAGGGGTCCGCGGCGCTTAAGGATGTTTAGGATAGGAAGCTAGATACGTTGTTGAAGCAAGTTTTTGATATAAGCACTCTTTCTATGCAGGCCTCTATCGCATGGGCATGGGTGGCGAGAGGCTGTCTAAAGTGGTCCCAATGACTACAGGGGGATCAGCTGGGAGAGCAGGTAGATGAAGTGGCACATCTGGAGTCAGGGACTGCCTATTTGGCGGATATCCATTATGACCTCATCCGGGGGCTAGCAAAGAATATGGCTTCCGTGGTGGCAGCCCGGTGGTATTTGTAGTTGCAAAACTGGTCAGCCGACAGTTCTTCGAAAGCCCATCTCAGCAAGCTTCCTTTTAGGGGGAAGCTTTTGTTTGGAGAGGATTTGGACAAGTTGGTTAAGGCTCTCGGGGAGTCCAGGGGGGGGGGGGGGGCAGTTGCCTGAAGATAAGCCTACTTTATACAAAAAACCACTCTGATGTTAACCAGTTGTAGCTCAATAATCTATAACATGCTAATGCCAAGAAGCCAATAATAAATCTTGTTTCAAAGGGCTGGTCTCAGACTGATGACTAGCTTATCCTCCAAACGGAGGGAGCAGAGTCCGATAGCATCAACGACCACCCTAATTTATTTCAAAGTGCTTCCTAGTAGTGCTTATTCAACATTCAAATGAAGTCCCCAACATATAATGTTGTCATAACAATGATGGATAAAAAATAGCTTATCTTTTAAAGAGGAGTTAAACGTGGTCTGGAAAAGTGGTTCCAGACCACGTTTAACTCCTCTTTAAAAGATAAGCTATTTTTTATCCATCATTGTTATGACAACATTATATGTTGGGGACTTCATTTGAATGTTGAATAAGCACTACTAGGAAGCACTTTGAAATAAATTAGGGTGGTCGTTGATGCTATCGGACTCTGCTCCCTCCGTTTGGAGGATAAGCTAGTCATCAGTCTGAGACCAGCCCTTTGAAACAAGATTTATTATTGGCTTCTTGGCATTAGCATGTTATAGATTATTGAGCTACAACTGGTTAACATCAGAGTGGTTTTTTGTATAAAGTGGTTTGAACACTCTGTTTCTGGACCATTTTTTTGAGTCTTAGGACGAATATGAAGATAAGCCTAAGCAAGGCCACCCTAGTCTGGTTTCCAAAGGATCTCAGAGAGCGTTTCGTAGCTTTCGGTCTTCCTGCTTCGGCCAGTTTCAGCAAGGAAGGTTTCCTCTCCGAGGCCAAAGGTTTCGAGGTTTACGGGGGGCAGACAGAGGTTTTGTGCCCTTCGCATCCTCGAACCTTAAGAAACCTCAATGAGATGAGAGGGACTCAGGTGGGGTGCGTACCCTTGGGAGGACGGTTACGGGATTTTTACCCTGCCTGGGTCCAGATTACGACAGACCGGTGGGTGTTGGAGGTCATTCGAGAGGGTTATGCGCTGGAGCTCCATCAGCCAGTGCTAGAATCCTTTGTCCAGTCACCTTGCAGTACTCCGCTCAAGGTCCGGGCGGTTCAGAAGACGCTTCAACGGCTGCTACAACTCAGGGCTGTGGTGCCCGTCCCATCGGATCAGTGCAGGTGCGGTCGATACTCCATCTGTTTCGTGGTGCCAAAGAAAGACGGCGCATTTTGGCTGATTCTGGATTTAAACAGAGTGAATCGGTGTCTCTGAGTGGCTCATTTCCATATGGAGACGTTGCACTCCGTGATTGCGGCGGTCAGGAAAGGAGAGTTCCTTACGTCTTTGGACCTCATGGAAGCTTATTTGCACATTTCCATTTGGCGAGAGCATCAATATTTTCTTCGGTTTGCGGTGCCCATGGGGCATTTTCAATTCCGGATCTTGCCTTTTGTTCTGGTGACGGCGCCAAGAACTTTCACCAAAATCATGCTGGTGGTGGCGGCGCTCCGCAAGGAAAGAGTGCTTGTACACCCGTATTTGGATGACTGGTTGATTCGTGCGAAGTCGAAGGAGGAGAGCAACGCGGCCACAGCCCGGGTAGTGCAGCTGTTGCAGAGCCTAGGTTGGGTGGTCAACTTTGCAAAGAGCAAGTTGGTTCCCTCGCAGTCTCTGGAATATCTGGGGGCGCGGTTCGATGCAGCGCAGGGAACAGTCTTTCTTCCGGTTCAGCGTGCGCAGGGATTGAGGTTGCTCGTGCAGAGTTTCTTGTCCCGAAGGGTGCCTACAGCATGGCAGTATCTTCAATTGCTCGGAACGATGGCGGCCACGATCGAGGTGGTGCCGTGGGCCAGGGCTCACATGAGACCATTTCAGAGGGCTCTACTCCGGCAGTGGTCCCATCAGTCGGACGCGCTTCTCAACGGCTGGTCTGCCCACCGGAGGTGAGTCTGGAACTTCTCTGGTGGTTACAGCCGGAGAGTTTGGAAAAAGGGATGCCTCTGGAGGCCCCAGCCTGGAGGCCTTTGATGACGGATGCAAGCCTATCGGGCTGGGGAGCGCACTGCGAAGGAAGGCTGGCGCAGGGACAGTGGTCGCAGTTAGAGAAGGAGTGGTCCGTCAACAGATTGGAGATGAGGGTGGTGTATTTGGCCCTTCTGGAGTTCCAGTCATGGTTGAGGCAGTCGACGGTGCATGTACTGTCCGACAATGCGACTACAGTAGCCTACATCAATCGACAGGGCGGCACAGGAAGTGTGGCATTGGAGGCAGAGGCAAGTCAGCTGTTAGGCTGGGCCGAGATAAATCTGCGGGCCCTATTGGCTCAACATGTGGCTGGAGTGGATAATATCGAGGCGGATTATCTAAGTCGGCGCAAGGTAGATCCAGGAGAGTGGGTGCTTCACCCAGATGTGTTTGGTCTAATCGTACGGCGCTTGGGGACGCCGCTAATGGATCTGATGGCGACATTCGATTCCGCAAAGGCAGCCTGCTTTTACAGCAGGAGGCGAGAAAGGATGTCGGAGGGTCTTGATGCGTTGACGCAGAGGTGGCCGGTGGAGGGTCTCCTCTGCGTCTCTCCTCCTTGGGTGCTCATTGGCCGTGTAGTACAGCAGATAGAGAGGCTTCGGGGCCAAATGGTTCTGGTGGCGCCCGACTGGCCCAGAAGGTGTTGGTATGTGGATATGGTTCGTCTGCTGGTGGATAGGCCGTGGAAGCTTCCACCACGGGAAGACCTATTAGTTCAGGGACCGTTACGTATGCCACAGGTGAGTCGGTTCCCGCTTACGCATTGGCTCTTGAAAGGGCTAGGATGAGAGCCAAGGGCTATTCTGTGGCAGTCATTTCTACATTGTTGAAGGCATGACAGCGATCTACATCGTTAGCGTACATATGGGTCTGGCGCATTTTTGAGGCCTGGTGTGCGGAACGGCGGGTGCGGCCCTCAGTGATGTCTATTCCGCAGATCCTTTCGTTTTTGCAGGATGTCGTTGAGGGGCCTCGCGGCTAGTTCTTTGAGAGTTCAGTTGGCGGCGCTGTCTTGATACTGGGGTAGGGTACAAGGTCAGGTATTAGGAGCACACGCAGATGTTAAAAGATTTTTGCGGGCCGTGTTGCTTATGTGGCTGCCGCGCAGGTGTTTGGTTCCTGCGTGGGACCTGAATTTGGTGTTGGACGCGTTGGTCAGAGAACCTTTTGAGCCGTTAGGTAGGGTGTCTGAAGGATTTGTCATTGAAGATGATTTTTTTGGTGGCTATTTGCTCCGCTCGCAGGATTTCGGAATTGCAGGCTTTGTCGTGTAAGGAACCGTTTCTTTCCTTCTCTGATCAGAAGGTAGTGTTGCGTATGGTTCCTGCCTTTTACCTAAGGTGTGTCATTAACCCCCCCTGGTGGCCTGTGGCTGCAAGGGCAGGTTGAGCATTTTATTATTGGTGGAGGTAAAAGACTCTTTAAGCCAGATGCACCCTGGGTATTGTAGTCCTCCTCCTTATGAGAATAAGTTGTGTGAGCCAAAATGGAGGGTAAATAAGGCTTTTATTTCCCTTTTATGCACTGAGGTTTGCTAGGTAACAGAGAAATGAAAGTATTTCCTTCTTGTCAGGTTCTTCTACCAAGGCATAAAGTGAACAAATAAACTGTTACATACTTTCACAGCTTCTTTGTAAATATAACACAGGCTTTCCAACTTTGGAGCAAAAATAACTTGGTGAGCTTTCCTCTTTCGCTCAGCACAAACAAAATATTAGAGCTTGTCCATGTACAATTACAGCTCAGGGAGTGACTCAAGGCTTCCTGCCATACACACAGAGCAATCCATTAAATCCTCCTGGGACGATATAACTGAATCCCCATATTCCACCTGACCTTTCCCTGGCTTCAGTGGTTCGAAAGTCAATATTTCTTCTCCCTAGCCTCCAGCTGGGCTGTTCTAGGGCTTTCAAGTAAACAGCAGGGCTTGTCCACACACCTCTGGGCAATGGCTTGTAAAACTCCTGCCTGCTTTCTTTTCTCTCAAACTGCTTATCTGCTCTCACAGACGCTCTATGAGCTGGGTTTCTCTTTAGACAAAAAGAGTCACTGTACCTTGGCTTTGTAACGTCCGTGTGACCGGTACTTGCCCAACCAGGCACCTCTTTCTGGACACGGTCTCTCTTGTAGACTCCCTCTGGAATCCTCCTGGATAGTGCTTGTCTCCCCTGCAGCTTGGGAAGACCAGATAAAGCCTCCAGGCTTCTTGGCTTTCTAGCACAAGTAATCCTCTTATCAGGACTTTCTCTTCCAGTACTTTTAAATCTTGTTACAGACCCTTCTGGTGAGCATAGACCTCTCTCCAGGCTAGGCTCTCTCTTTCTGAGCTCACTGCCTCTGGGATTTCTTCTTACTGGGTCTCTTTCCAGTATGGCTCTCCCAGGTCTCACTCCAGCTCTTCTTGGTCTGTATCTTTCTCACTCTCCTTCTGAGCTCTCTTCCGAGGCTCCTTCCTCTCTCCAGGCCAGGCTCTCCTCTTCTGAGCTGCCTCTCTGCTTATAAAGCCGTTTGACTTCTGAGTTTCCTGAGCTACTCTTCAGGTGGAGCTGATTAGCTCCTGCACAATCAGTCCCCGGGTGTGTTAGCTCAGCCTCTTTAGGTTCATGCACGCTCCCTCTAGCTGCTTTACAAGGGAACTGCATCTTCTGCAAGTCATCTGTTTTGTAAGAAACAGCTTTTTTTTCTAAGTTTCTGCTTTCAGTGGCTTCTGCCTTATCACAGGTGGTTTCGGTCTTTCATGTCAACCAGGTAGTTTCGTTGCCGGTATTCTAGGGCGAGGAGAAGGAAGCGACGTGAGGTAAATTGCGTCTTCTGGATGTTCGTCGGACGCTCAAGAGGTACCTCCGGGACAGGTTGTTGTGGGTGTTTGGGGCTCTGCGGAAGGGGGAGGCTGCGGCGAAGTCTTCCATTTCCAGGTGGTTGAAGGAGACCATTGCAGCAGCATATATTTTGAAAGGTAATATTTTGAAAGGTAAAGTGGTTCCGGAGGGTCTTAGGGCTCATTCAACTAGAGCACAGGTGGCATCTTGGGCAGAATACAATTTGGTGCCGGCCGAGGATATTTGTAAGGTGGCAACTTGGTCATCATTGAATACTTTTGTCAAGCATTATAGGCTAGATGTGCACGCTTCTAGAGATGTGCGTTTTGGATCGGCAGTGCTTCAGGCTGGTCTTGTAGGGCCCTCCCGTTGATATTGACTGCTCTGTTACATCCTCAGAGGTTCCGGGACTGGACTAGAGGGACGAAAAGGAAGATGTAATTAGACTTACCTGCTAATTGTTGTTGCTTAAGGAACTCTAGTCCAGTCCTGGATCCCACCCGGGGTTGTTTTTCGGTCAGCCTGAAGTTCGAGGAGTGCAGAGAGGTATTTGGAAGGTCTTCAGTAATGGCTTGGTACGAAAGAGCAGATGGAAACACTTCTATGCAGTACTTTGTTCTTTGGGTACATTCTGCTTCCAGAAGAGCGTATCTTATGTTTTTGATCGTGTACCTTAAGGGTGCGGTTACAAACAGTTTAAAAAAAAAAAAAAAAAAAAAAAGTTTTATTGCGATGATAGTCAGTAAGACTGTATTTGTTTGTCATTTAACTACTTATTTGTTTCTCTGCTGAGTCTGCTTTCTCAATAGGTACTGGAGGAGAGAGGCGGTCCTTGCCTACTTATACCAGTGTCATCAAAGCGATGACGTATTTCAATCTCCAAAGCTTCTGGAGGAGATACTAAACTCAGAGGTTCCGGGACTGGTCTAGAGTTCCTTAAGGAACCAACAATTAGCAGGTAAGTCTAATTACATCTTATGTGCTATTTTAAAGGACTTGTGCGCGTGTTTTAAGCGGTTGCTAATCTATAAGCAAGCGCATAAATCCTGGCGCATGTACTTTCAGTTAGTGTGCGCACAGGGGAGGAGCTTGAGCAGAGCCTAAATTTACACACAAGTTCTAAAGTTTAACTTATTTCCAAACAATCTAGGTGGTGGGTATTTGCCACATCTAGATTGAGGTGCGCCTTTAAACCCCTATTTTATAAAGTGTGCACATATTTCACTTTATAAAGTGATAATGCACATTACCTGCACAGGAGTTTATAAAATTACTCTCTATATGTATGTCTTTGTGACTGTACTCATCCATTTGCTCATAGGTCCAATATTAATCTAATGTAAAAATATTTTTTTATTTTTAAAAATATTTTCTTCACAAAATATTTCTCCAAAAATGGTCCATATTTTTTCCAAGGAGGGACTATAGCTGAAGAAAAGAAGAGAGAACTACAAAGTGAAGAGATGCAGGCCTCTCAAGTCCCTTGAACTATCAGTTCTTCACTTGATTGATTTATATTTAGTTTGCTTTAGTGAATGGACACTAATGTGTTTTATATATGGGGATAAAATATGGACTGCTTATGGAAAAAGAAATACTTTCTCTGAAGAAAAATATTTTTACATTCAGATTAATATTGGACTGTGATTAGATGGATGGGTAAGTCACCAGGAGTCATTTCTGCATGTATCTGGCCACATATGTTCATATATGATCTCTTATAAAATACCAACCAGTGTAAAAGCACATGCTTTTGCATGAAGGCACATACTGGTAGTTGCAGCCAGTGGTGGTGTGGTCTGCATGGTGAGCAGGTGGAGTTTTCATGTGCGGGCATAAATTGTAAAGTACACACAAGCAGGTATAAGTGATCACGTCCACATTCAAAGTGCATATCACATATACTAGTATTTTATAAAGACAAGGGCGTGCCTACTTGTCTTTTATAAAATATTGCTTATGTAGGCACCTACTTGCACCCTGTTAAAAAAATTATCCATATAATTTGTTACAATGAATCTCCAGGAACAAGCAGGAATGAGTCTTCACATATGGGTACGTCGGTACCGACGGAGCCTGCGCGGGAACGCTCCCCAGCGTCCAATCAGAAAGCTTTTGGGAGCATCCCTCAGCGCCTGTGTGCTGCCTTCCCGCCTTTCCAACTGTCTCTCCTCAGTTGAGTTTTATAGCTGAGACAAAAAGAGAGAAAGAGGAAAGGAAGAGAGATAGAGAGATACAACTCCTAGGGGAGGTGGGTGGGTGCCGAAAGCGGCAGTGAAGAGGTGAGTTTTCAGCCTGAGCGCCTTCTATGGCCTTTTTCAAATTCAATGTACAAACTCAGGTAGTTTGTTCCCGGCATAAGGAGCAGCAAGGTGAAAGGAACGAAGTCTGGAGTTAGCAATAGAAGAGAAGAGCACAGATAGAAGTGATTTTCCAGAAGAGCGGAGTTCCCGAGGAGGGGTATAGGGAGAGTTAAGAGAGGAAAGGTAGTGAGGAGCTGCAGCATGAATGCACTTTTGGTCCACGTCCCTCCAATCCAGTCTAGACAATTGGGTAGTGTTCACCCACCAGCAGCTGGAGACTGCAAATTTTTCTCTGATTCACCCCGCTAAACCTAGACGAACTTCCCTCCAGTATCTTCAGTCTCCAGCAGCTGGTGGGCAGACTTCCTAATGTCTGTCTGACTGAGTTTCTCACCTGGTTAGGTAGTTAGCAGGTGTGTGAGTGTTAAAGAAGAGCTGTCCCTAATGGAGGTCTCCTTGTACTAGTTCAGATTCAGCGATAGAGTCGGGGTGGGGGGGGGAGTGTGTAGCACAACCGGAGCCTTTCGGTGGGTGTGGAGAGCCCGTGAGCCGTTCAGTCAGCATCGGGTCTCCCGACGGCAGCGCACAGCCTCTATGCTTCTCAGGTTCTGAGCGCCCGTCTGCAATTGTGGTGCTTTTTCCTGCCGGCGAAAACTGCATGGTCAGCTTGGGCTAAAGTGAGCAGAGCGTAGGCAGGCCGTACAGGGAGCAGGCACTCTGGATAGCAAAGGAGGGAACCATGCCTTTTTGTTTGTGATGCTCAGCCTGAAGGCAGTTTGTGCTGTGTGTGGTGCACGCCGCAGTTCACTTTCACAGGTGGGCTGTTGCTGCTTGTGAAAGGGAGAGCTGTGATGTAGAGGAGCAATGGGGGAGCTGGGGGCTCAGCTTGGAGGCTCCAGGAGAACTACAGTGGACCTGGAGCAGGCCAGAGACCCCTCGATCTCCCTATCAGGCAAGTGGGAATCTTCTCGTGCTGGATCCTCCAGCGGCCATTTTGGAGGCAGCAGTCTCCATTTTATTCGCTGTCACTCCAGCCTCGGTTGGGAACGGACAGCCAGGATTTTGCAGGGGGCCAGGCACAGAACTCTAAAAGAACTGTCTAGGTTTTCCCATGAGTTTGTGCTGGTCCTTCATAGGGCCTATTGCTTGGAGCAGGACCAGGTGGGGGCTCCCGGATTTTCTTCAGAAAAAGAGGTGCCTCCTAAGCATCAGCTGATCCTGGTTGGTGAGCGGGGTGCAGGAAAACACTTGTGGATCTGTGCGAGGGGGGACGAGCTGAGGGGTGCCAGTGTCCCAGAGGAGGAGGTCGACTCTGGAGAAGGTCCATCCATTGCTGAGGAAGATTAGGAGAAGGAAGACCTCGCTCCAGGAGAGGATCACGCAATTGTGGGGGTCGTCCACAAGGAGGAATTGTTGCTGATCTTGCAGTCACTGGCAGCTCTCAACCTCCCTGTTCGAGCACCGCAGGAAGAAGGTCCCTTGGAGGACCCTCTTCTGTAGGGCATGAGAATGCTACAGAACTCTCCCCATCCATAAGGCCATTATGCAGATGACTGAGGCCAAGTGGGAGGCTCCTGAGGCTGGACTTTCGGGAGGGCAGGCAATGGCTCACCTTTATCCGGTGTCTTCAGAGGAAAAGGATCTTTTTTGGACGCCTAAGGGTGGACTCTTGGTCACAACAGTGACAAAGACCATGATTCCTGTGGAAGATGGCACGGCCCTCGAGGACCCGCGGGATCACTGTTTGTTTGGAGGCGCTTTTAAGGCAGGCGTTTGAAGTCAATGTCTTGTCCCTGCAAGCTTCCATTTGTAGATTGTATGTGGCCAGAGCCTGCATGAGATGGGTGCAGGTGCTGCTGGGTCTAGCCCAGGGGAATTCAGATCTGGTGGAAATTCCAAAATTGGAATCAGCCACAGCCTATTTGTAAGACTTTTTGTTATGATCTGGTGCGTTTGTCATCCAAATGTATGGTGCTCATAGTGGCTGCGGGGAGGCTTCTTTGGTTAAGAGCAGTGACGTGGGCATCTTTGCATACATTCGCAAAACATTATTGTTTGGATATGCAGGCAGGGATGGAGGTGCAGTTTGGCACTAGGGTATTGTAGGTGGGGCTCGCTGGTCCCTCCCATTGTTAGGCACTACTGTGGAACATCCCGATTGTCTGGACTGGATTGGAGGGACGTGGACGAAGGTGCAATTAGAGCTTACCTGCTAATTTGCTTTTGTGTAGTCCCTCCAGTCCAGGACCCAGCCTGCTTTTTCTGGATTTTGGGTGTAGCGAGCCACCCGGGTCAGAGTTCAGCTAGAGAAATCCTGGTGAGGGGCATGTAGACTGTTCGTTGTGGTATGGACTGCTCTTGGAACAGCAGGGAGGCTCAGTAGTATGGCTGCACAACATGGGAGAAAAAAAAAGAAATCGAGAATAAGAGAGAAAACACAAAGGCATGGAATCAATGGTAAAATTTCAAGCATGGCTGATTCAAATTGTGGAAGTGCTTCAAGGGAAGCAATGGGGCATGCTCTCCTGTATTTTGAGCTGTGTGGTTAGTTGTTACGAGTTTGGATTAGTGTATAGTTGTACCTTCATTGGGGACAGTATGGCAGAGCTGCTTTGACAGAGTGATACTGGCAGGGCAAGGGAAGAGTAAGCACACAGACACATGGAGAGAAGTTTTGTTTATTAGGGTACCTATAGTAGCAGTAGTCTAATGGTTAGAGCAGGGGTGCCAACTCTGGCCCTGGTGCACCACAATCCAGTCTGTTTTTCAGGATGTCCCTAATGAATATTCATGAGATATATTTGCATACAATGGGAGGCAGTTGATGCAAATATACTTCATGAATATTCATTAGGGACATCCTGAAAACCAGGCTGGATCGTGGTGCACTAGGACCGGAGTTGGCCACTCTTGGGTTAGAGCAGGGGTTTTCAACCCAGTCCTCGGGGAACCCTAGGTCAGTCAGGTTTTCAGGATTCCCACAATGAATATGCATAAGATAGATTTGCATACAATGAAGGCAGAACATGCAAATCTTTCTCATGCATATTCATTCTGGGAATCCTGAGAACCTGACTGGCCTAGGGTTCCCCGAGGACTAGGTTGAAAACCCCTGGGTTAGAGCATGTGCTGAGAAACAGGGAAGCCAGGTTTGAATCCCATTGCTGCTCCTTGTGATCTTGGACAAGTTGCTCAACCCTCCATTAGCTCCGGCATACACTTTGCTAAGGTGTGGTAACTGTTAGTGTGGGCTCGAGCATGCACCGTCCTGCGGTTATTGAGTAGACAGTGCAGGGTTAATTCTGCGTTGTCTGCTTAATGTGCCATGGGGGCAGGATCAGGGCAGAGAATGGGCTTCTGCTAAACTTTATGGATCAGTGATGAAAGTTTGAGCAATGACAAGTTGAGTTCTAATGCCCTCCCAGATTGAGGTCCATGTGAAAAATTACATTGTATTGGCAAGTGGATATTTTTAAGCTGTTTGGTATTTACCATATACCTTGTTGGGTTTTCCTAGTTAGTTTTATAAAGTCAATATATACATGACTAGGCTCCTGTAATAACCCCCAGTAGCCAGGGCTGCTTCAACCCCTTATGAGGCTCAAGACAAATATTTCCGATGCCCCCCCCTCTCCAAGATATGCAGCAGCAACAATACATTAAAAAAGCATCGCAGTGCCAGGGTTACCTTCTTTTCTGATACCATGGTGCTAGTCTTGCTTCCACTGCCTCCGTCGAATCAGAGGGGAGCAGAAGAGGAAACACGGATGGGACTGTGGCACTGGAATAGAAGGTAACTCCTTTTTAATATATTGCCACTGCTGCACATCTCTGAGACGGAGGTGGCAGCAATGGGAATAGGGGCAGGAGCAGGGTTGCTATTACCCATCGGCAGCAGGTTCCTGCACAAGGTAGAATATGCCATGCTTTGCAACATCGCAGCTCCACCTAAAGCCTCTCCCTGGCAATGCCTATGTGGTGCACATAAAAAGTATATATGCTCTTGTACACGTATACTCACCCATACAGTTTTAGAAGAGCTATTTTCCACATGTAAAATATGCTTTACATATGGAAAATGCTTTATAAAATTACCCTCATATAGCCTTTTCCACATGTAAAACATGTTTTATACATGAGAACAGGCTTTTTAAAAAATACACATGGGTATACACATGTAAAAAGTAGGCATGAAAGATAGCAATCACTTCTGCATGTGGGCATTCCAGTGAAGTTGTTTCAGTGGAGTTGAGGCAGAGTTATGATGTATATAAAATACATATATAAATGCATAGCGTATGTGCACACGTTTATACTTTCAGTGCAGGTGTCAGTTTGTGCAAGAGCACTTATGCACCACTGGGCATCATCGTACAAACCTATTTTATAAAGTCATAGATCCCTTTGCTGTTTTAAAAAAAAAAAAGGTGCTTTTTGACTTTTCACATAAACACTCTACTATAAAATCAACCCCATGTTTTCTTTGCTTGGTTTGGGCATATACTTCTGGGCAGGTTTATAAGAATCCATTTGAGCATGCAAAATTCTGCTGTGCATACCTGCATAGTGCCTGCTTTTATGCACTATATGTTTGACATTCCCAAGGGTGATTAAATAGCAGAGTGAAGGTAGGGTTGGCACTTGAGCACTTACTGGAGCGGCAGGTGCACCTACTCTTGCCATCTTACTGGGCAGACTAGATGGACCATACTGGTCTTTATCTGCCGTCATTTACTATGTTACTTATAAAATACACACACATGTGCCTACTCTTTCCAGCACATGCCCATGCATACCTGCCTAGCAACAGGTGTAAATAGGTTCACTTACTTTCCCTAGAGGCAACATTTGTGTCTATCTGCTTTGATGGCATAGGAACCTTGTAAAAAAAAAATTGCCTTCTTTAAAGTCTGTTGTACAAACTGCGTCCCAGGTGCATACAAGTGTATTTGTAAGGCTTTCTTATGCACGTCCTCTGGGATGTTTGCGAGGACGGCTGTAAAACTTACGTTTTGGGATAGTTTGTGTGATAGGTAAAATCAGGTTCTTGTTCATATCACACCAGCACTCTGTATTGTGATAACTCTCATCAGAACACATTCATTAGGTGGATAAAATATGTCAGCTCGGACTTTTCTTGGTGCAAATAACCCTTCTCTCTTGGTCTGACCCTTCACACAATTCCTGTATTATATGCAGAGGCCTCATCGGACTCCCTTGCTTACAAAGAACATTCCTGTGGTTCACATTCTGAATTCTCAGGCTCAAGAGGCAGATGAGCTTAATGAAGAAGCCTGCAGGGAAGGACCAGAAACAGCTCGCAAATCTTCAAGTCAGGTGTGGAGAGCAGAAGACGGTGGGATCCATGTGTATGTCCAGAATGAAAATGGTGTTAGCATCCACAGACACAGCACTAGCCCAGAGGAGGTAAGCAGGGCTAGGGCTAACTTCAGTGAGTTTATAAGGAGTGCATTCACAGATATTTATTTATTTATTTAACATTTCCAATTCATCCTGCTAGACCTGTCCAGACAATCGGGTTATGTCCCCCTGCCAGCAGATGTTGGAGACAGAGAAAAAAAACTCTACCAGAAGCTGATTGGCTGTGATCTGGTAGCTATACAGGCATGCCTCTAGGGGTCACCCTCAGTATTTTCTCTGTCTCCAGCAGATGATGGTGTTTTTTTACTTAGCTCTCAGCTATTTTTTTCCTCTCTAAAGTTCACTAACTGGAGGTTGCAGAGCACACAAGAGGTGTTCCTCTGCATTTCCCAGACCTCAACCTCCCCTTTAGATTTACTGTCTTGGGTGCTCCTGGTTTAGAGAATCAGTCGAGCTCCCAAGGTTAAGAGGGGTATTTTTCCTGGCTCCTGGCCAAGAGGGCCTGCCTTACCAGGAGCACGGGGTTGCCTTCAGCCTACTCTGCACCGCTTCTCTTTCTGGCTCCCCTGCTCGATCGCTGCTCAAGGACTCAGCTGCAGATGTTTTTAGCTACAGTGAGTTTACTGCCATAGCGAACTTATCCTTGTCTTGCTCCAACCACCCCCCCCCCCCCCCGTGGCTGCTATCGCGGCCACTGCCATTGCAGTTTTGGTTAAGCAGCGTTGCTTTTTTGTTTCGTCTGGCATCAGTTTTAACGGCGCACGGCCCTCACTCGGGCTCAGAACACACTGGGAAGCAAACGGGCAGATTTTCCTTCTCCTCTAGCATTTAAGCCTTTTCGGTGCGTCGCAAGCGGCAGCAAAGTGGTTTTTCATTTTTTTGCCCGAATCAGAACCACTCCGGAGTTTCTTGTTCAACCGGCAAGGTTTAATAGCAGCAGATTGCCACTACTAATCAACTCCGAACGAGACTTTTTTTGGCGCGTCTTTTTTTCTTATGCTGGCGGCCATTTTGTCCTTACCTCGTGGTTTATTAGCGGCAGCCATTTTCTGGCTACGCTTTCAAACGGCTGTTAGTATTTCACAAGCGTAGGCTTTTGTCACGAGGATAAATGCCTTCTTCCACTCAGTGCTGCATAGTATGCAGCAAGAAACAAAAACAGCTAAAGGGCAGGGTCTGTGTATCCTGTTCTTCTCATCCTGGAGAGTCTTCAGCAGCAGCTTCAGGGACGTCTGCGAGAGACGCTGTCTGTCACCACAGTTCCCTCCGCAAGTCCACGTGCAACACAGGCAATGGAAGGATTCTTGGAGCCTCCCTTGCTTCTCCCCCAGCCTGATGCTTCGTCCAGCCTGGCTCTAGAGGGACCTTCTCCATCTGATGCTCGTTTCTTTCCCTCTTTAAACAAGCCTGGTCCATCTGGCACTCAGAGGCTGCAGCCGGAGGTTCAGCAGAACAGATCTCTCCTTCGGGGCCCACGAACAGAACCACGACGTCAAGGAAGCATTTAAGCAGTGTTTTGCATTCCAAGGATAGTGCTCGTCTCCAGAAGGACATCCTGTGCAGTTTGGAGACATGGCCCATTCTTCCAGAGGAAGAGGTTTCTTCAGAGGATGAGCATTCCAAGTGGGGGGATGGTGAATACTCGCCATCGGCCACGTTGGATGACAGGCAGGGAGACACACAAGATATCTGCCTGTTTCGGAAGGACGAGTTACCGGCGTTAATTGTGCAGATTATAGATGTCTTACGCTTGGGGGACCCTCCTGCCCTTGCCAAATCTCAAGTACAAGCGCAATTGGATCCAATTCTTCACAGTATTCGAAAGCCCTCCAGGGCTTTCCATTTTCCAGCTAAACTACAACAGATGGTATCCCAAAATGGGAAGCGCCGGATGCGTCTCTATGCACTGCTCGACATCTCAGCCAGTTTTATCTGTGGTCTCCCATGGACTGTGAAAAGTGGCTAGCATATCCTAAGGTGGACGCGCTAGTGCAGGCGTAACAAAGCATACCACCATACCCGTTGAAGGTGGAGCAGCTTTGCGGGACCAACAGAATAGAAAGGTTGAGAGTCTTCTCAAAACTGCCTCTTCCTTCTCAACGCTAGCACTCCAGGCCACCGTCTGTGGTGGTCTCAGGGCTCGAGCCCTCCTCCGATGGATTCAGCGCTTGCCGGAAGATCCGGCTTTAACTCGCTTAGAGTCTGTCACAGCATACTTAGCAGATGTCTCTTATGACTTGCTGAGGCTCTTGGCACGTTCAATAGTGGTGGTCACAGTTGCCCGCCGATGGCTCTGGTTACGCCAGTGGTTAGAGGATGTCGCCTTGAAGGCGCGTCTCTCTAAGCTACATTTTAAAGGTAGGCTTCTTTTTGGTGAAGACCTAGACAAGTTAGTCAAGGATCTAGGCGAAGTAAAGCCTCAACGTCTTCCGGAGGAATAGGCCAAAGTCCTCTAGATGCCGTTCGTCCCGATCGTATCCTACCACTTTTAGGCATATGTCACGATTTCAAGATACTCGCCGTTTCCGGTCAGGTAGATCGGCGCCTTCCTTTACAGCTAATCGCTTGGGCCAAAAATCCCAGTCCTTTCGGGGAGCTCGAAAGAACAACTACTCCTACTCAGGCCCAAACAAATTTTCCGGAACCATGCGCTCTTCCCGCTGACGGGTCAGGCTGCCCACCCGAGAGACAGCTTCCAGTTGGAGGTTGTCTGTCTGTTTGCTCAGCAGTGGGTGCTCATCATGTCAGATCATTGGGTTCTCCAGGTCGTTACGCTCTCGAGACTTCTTGACCCATTCGTGAAGCCTTTCTTGTCTCCCCAGGGGGAGCACTTCGGAAAAGAGAGATCATTTCTCTCCACGGTCCATTGACTTTTACTCCTCCGGGCCATTTGCCCCATTCCTTCCATCGAACGGGGCATGGGCCACTACTCCATCTATTTCGTGGTGCCCAAAAAGGACGGCTCCTTTCGGCCAATTCTCGACCTCAAAGGCGTCAATCGCTGCCTCCGCATCCCTCGCTTCCGGATGGAAACTCTGCGTTCGGTCATCCAGGCGGTCCGCAAAGGCGAGTTCCTTGCCTCTCTAGATCTCGCGGAGGCCTACTTCCACATTCCAATTCGCAGCGACCAGCAACGGTTCCTGCGTTTTGCCATCCTCAGCGAGCATTTCCAGTTTTGTGCCATGCCATTCGGCCTAGCTACAGCACCGTGCACCTTCTCCAAAGTCATGGTGGTAGTAGCGGCAGTCTTGCGCAAGGAAGGAATTCGCGTACATCCGTACTTGGACGACTGGCTTATGCGGGCCGATTCCTTTGCAGAAGCCTGCGACACAATACATCACATCATCTCCTTCTTGGAAAGTCTCGGATGGGTGGTCCATCGGGCCAAGAGCTCATTGCAGCCCACTCAGAGCTTGGAATTTCTCGGAGCTCGCTTCGGTACGGCTCAGGGCAGAGTCTTTTTGACGCGCGACCGGTTTCTCAAGCTGTCGTCACAGATACAGAACTTTCTGCGGCGGGATTCCCTGCACGCATGGGATTACCTTCAAGTGCTGGGGTCCATGGTGGCTACCATCGAATTGGTTCCTTGGGCCAGAGCGCACATGCGGGGGCTCCAACGAGTGTTACTCGCTCGTTGATCCCCAGTGTCGGAAAACGACGACGTTCGGCTTCAAGTACCTCCATCAACTAGGAGTGATCTGCAATGGTGGCTTTTGCCTTCTCATCTCTTCAAGGGCGTTCCCCTAGAGTCTCCTCGCTGGATTTTATTATCAACAGATGCAAGCCTTTCCGGTTGGGGAGCGCATTGCCTGAAGCGCACGGCTCAGGGAACTTGGTCGCCTCGTAAGGCGTGATGGTCCATAAACCGTTTAGAAGCCAGAGCGGTACGTCTAGCTTTGTTGAAGTTTCTACCTCTGATTCACGGTCAGGCGGTTCCAGTTCTCTCAGACAATGGCACAATGGTCTCCTACCTCAACCGCCAAGGCGGAACAAAAAGTCTCGGTGTAGCAAAGGAAATGACCTTGCTTTTCCATTGGGCGGAGAAGCGACTTCAGGCTGTGTCGGCGCAGCACATTGCGGGCATATCCAATGTGATGGCGGATTTTCTCAGCCATCACGCCCTCGATCCGGGTGAATGGGAGCTAGCTCCCTGGGCGTTCGAACAGATCGTGCGCAGATGGGGTCGGCCCACGATGGACCTCATGGCATCGGCAGCCAACACCAAGGTCCCGGCATTCTTCAGCCGCCGCAGGGAACAGGGGTCGCAGGGCTTAGATGCCCTAGCCCAGCCGTGGCCGATGACAACACCGCTATATATCTTTCCTCCCTGACCACTTGTAGGCAGAGTTCTCCAGCGAATCCGGATGCATTCGAGCACCGTGATTCTAGTAGCTCCGGATTGGCCTCTGAGACCATGGTATGCCGACCTTGTTTGTCTAGCCCGGGCGCCTCCTCTACGGTTCAGGGCCCGCAGAGGGCTTCTTCAGCAGGGGCCGGCCTTAATGGACAACCCTGCTCCCTACTCTATTACGGCTTGGCTATTGAATGCCGCCAGTTGAGGAAAAAGGGTTATTCTCCTTGAGTGGTGGTGACTTTGCTTAATGCACGTCGTCCTTCTACGTCGCAGGCTTATGCTCGGGTGTGGTGTATATTTGAGGCCTGGTGTTCCGGCCGTCAGCTCTCACCATGGCGCATTTATATTCCTCAAATCCTAGACTTCCTCCAAGAGGGTCTCGACAAGGGCTTGGCTCTTGGGTCTCTTTGGGTCCACGTCTCGGCTCTTACCTGTTTCAGAGGGCCGATAGATGGTTGTTCCCTTGCATCCCACACTGATTTAGCGCGGTTTTTGAGAGGGGCTAAAGTGGTACGTTGTCCACTCCGTCCAGTAGTTCCGCCTTGGTATCTAACCCTGGTCTTAAGAGTACTTATGGAATCTCCTTTCGAACCACTTAAGGAATCGTTTCTTCGCGAAGACTGTCTTTTTAGTAGCGATTACTTCAGCGTGTTAAGTGTCGGAACTACAGGCGTTTTCCTGCCGCGACCCCTATCTCTCTTTTTCAGAAGGTGGTGTTTCTCTGCATACGGTTCCGTCTTTTTTTGCCAAAGGTTCTAATGTCTTTTCATGCGAATCAGCCTATTTTCTTACCTTCCTTTCCCAAAGAGCACTCTTCGGGACAGCAGAAGAATATTCGCAGACTGGATCTCAAGAGGGTTCTTTATCGTTATTTGAAGGTTACGAATTTGTTCCGTAAGTCGGATTGTCTTTTTGTTCTGTTTGCCAGTCCGCGAAAAGGACTAGCGGCTTCAAAGTCTACCATTTCTAGGTGGCTTCGACAGACGATTGAATCCGCATATATCCTCCGTGGCAAATCCGTACCCTCTGGGTTACGCGCACATTCTACATGGGCTCAGGCGACTTCCTGGGCAGAACGTTCTCAGGTTACCCCACTTGACATTTGTAGAACGGCAACCTGGTCTTCCCTATCCACTTTCGGCCGTCACTATCGGCTGGACCTTCAGGCACGGGAAGACGCTACATTCGGGACCAATGTGGTTACAGCGGCTCTGTCTTCCCACCCGGAGGGCAGTTAGCTTGGGTACTACCCGATTGTCTGGACTGGTCTAGCAGGATGAATTGGAAGGAGAAATTTCACTTACTGATAATTTCCTTTCTTGGAATCCTGATAGACCAGTCTAGGACCCTCCCTAGGTTGAGCACAGACAGTAGTTTGCGAAAGTCGCACTGTGAGCCATGTCTCGAGCAGGCGTTCTCCATTTCTTTTCAAGCTTTCTCTCCGCTGTACGTAGTTCATTAATGTTATTGTTTGGCTTATTGCTTGTCAGAGTATACTGAGGCTGACCCCTAGGGGCATGCCTGTATAGCTACCAGATCACAGCCAATCAGCTTCTGGTAGAGTTTTTTTTCTCTGTCTCCAACATCTGCTGGCAGGGGGACATAACCCGATTGTCTGGACTGGTCTAGCAGGATTCCAGGAAAGGAAATTATCGGTAAGTGAAATTTCTCCTTCTTATATACCGCCTTTATGTTGGTAAAAAGTGTGCTATCTGCATTGCCTTCCCTCAAGTGTGGGTAGAGGTGGAAAAGGAAGTGGCCAAGTGGTTAGAACAATGGGCTGTAGAAAGCTCTGCAACAAGGGGCATTAGGATGAGGGAGGAGTGGCCTAGTGGTTAGGACAAGGTATCTCAGGCCAGAGAGCCAGAGGTTTAAGTCCCACCTGGGGACAGCAATTTCAGGCCAGAGGGACTGGGGTTTCTAGTCCTATAGGCACTCCTTGTAGCCTTGGGCAAGCCACTTAACTCTCTGTTGCCTCAACTACACAAAGATTGTGAGCCCTTTTAGGACGAGGGAATGTATCCAGTTCCTGCTTGTAGTGATTGTAAACCACTCTGTTGCCCTTCAGCCTGGGCAGTATATCAAGAAATTGCATAAACATAAACAAGGTGAAAGGGGATAGAATCAGGAGTAATATGAGGAAATATTTCTTTAGGGAAAGAGTGGTCGATGCATGGAATAGTCTCCCATTGGGGAGGTAGTAGAGATGAGGACTGTATCTGAATTCAAGAAAGCATGGGACACCCACAGAAGATCTCTAAAGGAATAAAAAATGGACTATAGTAGTTGGTATGGAAGGGCAGACTGGATAGGCCTTATGGTCTTTTTCTGCCATCATGTTTCTATGTCTCTATAGATAAGTCATGCTTTTTTAAGTCAGATCAGGTGTTCAATTTTATCTGCCATAATATTGGTAACTGGTGCAATGAATACAACCGTGGTATAATATGGTCAAAATGCATAGCACCAGTTAACACCCAGGTTGTGGTATTTGTACCAATTGTAGCACCCTAAAGAATAACTTGGAAGAACTGTATAAGGAATTACAAAAATATAACTGACTGTACTAATGCCTGTAACACAAATATAACTGACTGTACTAATGCTTGTAAAATCATCTGGAGTTAGATAAGGCTTAAGACTATGCAGTATATGTAATTTTAAAAAATGCAGATTTAAAAACATCATTGATTGGAGGCTTTTTAGAGAGTGAAGGGTCAAATATAATCCCCATACTTCATACCTAGATGAGACAGGAGTCTGGCAAGATCCAAACTGCAGCTTCAAAAGGCTAAATAAAGGTATTGTTTCATATTCATCATGCTTTGTTTGGGCAGGTTCCTCTCTACTCTTGCAGCCTTGCTGGGCAGATTAGATGGACCATACTGGTCTTTATCTGCCTTCATATACTATGTTACTATGTTGTTTTAACATGACAATCTCTCCAGTTCGAAGGTACTCGGTTGCTACACGTATCTACTTTTAGGCAATAGCTCTTTATGAAAACACTATATTATTATTTTTTATTTTCAAGTGCAAGACTAACCAAATGGAATAAAGTACCTTGAAAGTTGTGGATGATTGGATCAAAGGTGGCAATTAGGAAAGAACTCATTTTTGTATAATCAGGCATTTTGCAAATTTTGTATAATGTTGTATTATTGAACAAAGGCAAAGAAGAGAAGGAGCTCTGCAGACAGTGTAGAACCAAGCCAGAGATAAAGCTGAAATAGACCACAACCTCAGTTTCAAAGATGTACAGTAGTGGCTAAAAAATTAAGGCAGGTATCTTTTTCTACAATTTATTGTTAAATAATGTACTGTGGAGATGTCACATGTGCTTACTTATTTAATTAGCATGGCGATTAGTCACACCATGCGTCTGGCATCCATTTTAGTTTACTTACACTCTAGAAGGTTTCTTGGATGAAGTTTTGAATTTTTACAACTAGGAAAAGATTGAAAGTTACATGTAAAATATACAATCAAGATGGGTAGAAAGTGCGATATTAATGACTTTGTAAAGGGACAAGTTGTCACTCCATGCTGAAGGATATTCGCAATGTGCTATTGCAAAACATTTGCATATATCAAGGTGTGCAGTTCAGAATGTTCTGAAATCAGGTGGCCGTACATGTCGTCCGAAATGTGGGCGCAGACGGATAACTACTGGACGAGATGACCGAGTCCTCAAAAGCATTATTACATCTAGTCCACATACTTCATCTCAACGTGTGGCTGAGTTAGCTAATGATCGAGGAATAAAGATGAGTGCCAGATCTGTCCGACGACGGCTTGTGGATGAATTCAAACTCATGGCCAGAATACCTGCCAAGAAGCCTATGATGACCAGGAAACAAATTGCTGCCCGCATACAGTTTTGTAGCAAGATGAAAGACAAATCTGCTGAATGGTGGGAGAGGCTAATGTTCACAGATGAAAGTGCATTTCAGTAAGTACGTGGGAGTGGTTACAACTACGTCCATCGACCAGCAGGCGAGAGACTAAATCTGAAGTACACGATCAAGACTGTTACCACCCCATACCATGACCGATGGTGAGTGTTTATCTCGGCGAATGGACGATGTGGCCTGCACATTTTTGAGAAAGGTGAAAGGGTAAATGCTGAAAAATACATATCTGTGCTGAATAGTAAAGTTAAAATGCACATGAATGTTTCTGGCATAACTATATTTCAGCAGGACTCGGCTCCATGCCACACTGCAAAAATAGTCAAAAAATGCTTTGTGGACAACAAGATCAAACTGCTACCAAATTGGCCATCAAACTCTCCGGATCTCAATGTAATTGAAAACTGTTGGAATCTTATGAAGAAAAAGGTGGCAGCACACCGTCCAACTTCAGAAGCAGATTTAAAGGACATACTCAAGCATGTATGGGTCAACGAAATCACTCTGGCATACTGTAAAACGCTAGTTAACAGTATGCCTACAAGAATCCAGGCTGTGCTGAAAAATCATGGACACCCTATCAAATATTGACACATATATTGTTTCCTGAATTTTGAAAATGACATACATATCTTTGGTTCTTAAAGCTTTTGACCATGAAAGTGACAATAACACATACTTTTCTAATAAAATTCTGTTATTTTGGACTCTGCCTTAATTTTTTGGCCACTACTGTAAATGAAACCTTATTGTAGACCTGACTTGGCCGAGTTTCAGCAAACACGCCTTTATCAAGGATAAGACAAAATGGATCAAACAATCACAGAAATCAAGGTGTGTGGACTGGAGTATATAACTGACCAATCTGTTTCTTCTAATCTTCTCAAAATATTAGAAAACAGACAATAAGCAACTGCAGTGCCCTTACCAAAGTGAAAACACTGGTTTATGTCTGACTTGTGATGCAAATGTGTTTGTTGGAACTCTGCCGTCAAGTCTACTTATAAATTTCATTGGGGCAATTTCTCCAAATGAGTTAGTTTTACACGTACCATGACTGACAGTCATGAACCTTGCTCCTAAGCCTAGGGTATGTGGAGTATAAGTTCAGTCTCTCAAATTTGCTGCTAATGCTCGCTGTAGTACTTGCATTGTGCCAAAGAGAGCTTCCTTCAGTTGAGGCTGTGATCTATTTCTGCTTCTTCTTTGGCTTGGTCCTACATTAGAACATAACATAAGATATGCCATACTGGGTCAGACCAAAGGTCCATCAAACTTAGTATCCTGTTTCCAGCTGTGGTCAATTCAGATCACAAGTACCTGTCAGGTTTCCAAAAGGTAGCCAGATTCCATGCTGCTTATCCCAGGGGTAAGCAGTGGATTTCCCTGGTCCACTTTAATAATGGTTTATGGACTTTTCCTCCAAGAACATGTCCAAACCTCTCTTAAACCCAGCTAAACTGACAACTTTTACTACATCCTCCAGCAATGAATGTGGACATGACCACTTGGAATTACTTTACCAATGACTGATTTCTTTTTAACATCTTTGTTAGTGATATAGCGGAAGGGCTGTCGGGTAAGGTTTGCCTCTTTGCAGATGATACCAAAATCTGCAATAGAGTAGACACCCAGGAAGGTGTAGATAACATGAGGAGGGATCTAGCTAAGCTTGAAGAATGATCTAGAATTTGGCAGCTGGGATTTAATGTTAAAAAATGTAAGGTCATGCATTTGGGCTGCAGCAATCCAAGGGAGCAATACAGTATAGGAGGTGAAGTACTTTTGTCCACTAAAGAAGAGCGGGACCTAGGCGTGGTTGTGTCTGATGATCTTAAAGTAGCTAAACAGGTAGAAAAGGCGACGGCAAAAGCTAGAAGGATGCTTGGGTGCATACGGAGAGGAATGACTAGCAGAAAAAAGGAGGTGATAATGCCTCTGTATAAGTCTTTGGTGCAACCTCATTTGGAGTATAGTGTGCAATTCTGGAGACCGGACCTTCAAAAGGATGTGAACAGGATGGAGTCGGTGCAGAGGGTGGCTACTAAAATGATTAGTGGGCTTCATTATAAAGCATATGAGGACAGACTTAAGGATCTTAATATGTACACCTTAGAGGAAAGGCGGGATAGAGGTGATATGATTGAGATGTTTAAATACCTCCGTGACATAAATGTTCAGGGAGAGAGCCTCTTTCAATTGAAAGCAAGTTCTGCTATGAGGGGACATGGGATGAGGGTGAAGGGAGATAGATTCAGGAGTGATATGCGGAAATATTTCTTTACGGAAAGAGTAGTGGATCCGTGGAATAGTCTCCCAGTGGAGGTGGTAGAAATGAGGACAGTAACTGAATTCAAAAAAGCATGGGACCAACACAGAGTATCTCTAAAGGTAAAAAGTGGACTGTTGTAGTTGTTGGTATGGAAGGACAGACTAGATAGGCCATGTGGTCTTTTTCTGTCATCATGTTTCTATGATTTCCAAAGCAGCCTCCAAGAGGACCAAAACCACTAAGTCTCAAGTATATATTGTTCCAGGCAAAGTTCACAGATTTCTAGACAACATTGTAAAGGGATTTATCAGAGTGTCATGCTTGCTATGAAACTAATAGCTCATCAGCTACAGATCATCCACCGTCACCATGGCCTCCTGGAACATCTTGAAGGTCTGGAGGACCAACTGCATTTCAACGTCCAGGAATCAGTGTATCATCTCATTTGTAAAATGTATGGTGCTTATAATTCAATAACATGTGCAGCAGCCACAGCCACCACAATGCACCATACAATATGACTGAAGACCTCTGGCCTCGGAGAAGACCTTCATGACAAATTAGTTGACACTCCCTGCCTAGGAGATAATTTTTTATCCAGTCAAAGATGCCGTATCTCAAATCAAAGATGTTTCCAGGACATCCAGCTAGACCAGTCCAGACAAGTGGGTTAAGTCCCCCTCCCAGTAGATGTCGAGACAGAGAAAGTCAGAAGAGCCAATCCAAGCTGTGACCTCTTCCCCTGGCATAGCTAGGAGTCTCCTCGGTACTTTCTCTGTCTCAGCAGATGTTGGACTCTTCTTTACTTTCTCCAGGCATGAGGGTGGCCCCACCAGCGTGAGCGGGAAAAAAAGGAACTGCAAGGAAACGCGGCTGTGGAAACCAGGACACAGCTGCAAACTCGGTTTGCTGCAGCGGCTCATGAGCACCGGCGTGAGCAAAAAGGAAAGAAAGGAAAAGCGGCTGCAACTGCGAACTTACAGGTCGCTGTAGCGGCTTCCCTGCCTCTCAGATTCTTGAGGAGGCAGTGCTAGCACTGGACGTAGGTCAGATGGTGATCAGCTGCACTCTTTGCGTTCCCGAATCCGAGGAATGTGAGCAGTGGTGGGGGGAGGGTGAGGGTGAGGAGGAGAGCCCAGAAACAGTCTGTGCAGACAAGAGAAAAAACATCTTTGAAATAAGTGTTTGTTTCGTGTTTTTTTTTTTTTTTTTTTACAAATCAACAAAAAGAGAGACAAAGAAAAAATAAGGGCAAAAATAAGCCTAGGGTCTCTCCAGAGGCCTTCCTAACCTAATGCCTGCCACCAAGCTGCACTGGCCCTCGAGGCCAGGAGCTAGCCTAGGGGATCAGCCAGCCAGGGAGTCTCGTAATCCTGCGGGATCAAAGTGGCCCAGCCAGAAAGGTCCAGAAGGAAGAAAGGCTGCAGGCCACGAAGGAGAAATTAAAGAAGAGTCCAACATCTGCTGAGACGGAGAAAGTACTGATGGAGACCTTAGCTATGCCTGGGAATTATGCCAGGGGTGAGGTCACAGCTTGGCTTGGCTTGGCTCTTCTGACTTTCTCTGTCTCGACATCTGCTGGGAGGGGGACTTAACCCATTTGTCTGGACTGGTCTAGCCGTACTCCAGGAAAGGAAATTAACAGTAAGGAAAATTTCACCTTGCTCTACTATAAAAGAACTCTCCATATATAATGATAACTCCAGTCAGTTCCACAGGACCCCTCAATCCCAGACAGGCAGCCATATCACTGCCAGTATTTTTAGCAATTCTACCTGTGAAGAGATTATCATCCATACACCAGCGCACTGCCACAGCAATCAGCCCCACAAGTATATGATCAGCATCAGAGACCAAGAGAGGAAATTGCAAGCAACCACCTTGACTTCTGCTGGGACGTTGATCCCCAATTTTTTAGTACCCTCTGGTGAGGGGCAGAATTATGAGCTTCAGAGATGTTTGGAAAGAAATCTCCACTGATCACTGGGTCCTCAAAATAGTGAATCAAGGTTGCAAACTTAACTTCACCAAATAGCGTAGGTCCTATCTGACCTTTCCACATTCCGTTGTATCACAAGGCCTTGTTGGCAGAGGAAATCACCATGCTTCTGCAAAACAGAGCGATCGAGGAGGTCTGATGCGATCATCATGGCCAAAGTTTCTACTCCACATTTTTCATCCCCCCCCCCCCAAAACAAAATTGGGAGGTCTCAGACTGATTTTGGACCTACTCACTCAATTTGTACATCAGGAAAGGGAAATTCAGTCTTTATTAAACTATTCTAAGAAAGATAAATTTAAAATAAATTCCATAGCCATGATACTGTCACCACTGGACAGAAATGATTGACTAGTCTCTTTGGACCTCAAAGATTACTTACACCCATATATCCATCCATCCCAGTTATTGGTATCTGTCTTTTGGGCTATTGTCCGCCTCAAGAATCTTCACAAAGTACTTGGCAGTTATTGCTGCTCAACTATGGAAGAAAGAATACTATGTTTACCCATACCTGGGTGATTAGCGTTTTGCTTATGCCATACTATTCAAAGTACATCAGTCCTTACAGGACAAAATTCTCCTCCTTCAATCATTAGGTTTTCTGGTCATTCTAGAAAAATTCAATCTTATGTTAGTACAATGAATTCTGTTCATAGGTGCGCATAGATACAACATAATCAAAGGTGTACCTTGAAGAAAGAGTGGACACACTTGTCCAACTGAGTACAGCCCTGACCCAGTCCCCGTCCATGACCGCCTGTGCAAACTTCACTCTTTTGGGACACATGGCAGCCATGGTACATGTTGTGCCACTAGCCAGGCTTCACATGAAGGCACTTCAGTGGCATCCAAAATGGAATTTAGAGCAGCTTTTTCAACCTCTCAGTGCAATTATTCCCATATTTATCCTTGGTGAAAATATTTTTGAAATGGTAAATAGATCCAAGCAATCTCTTGGTTGGGCATCCTTTCATATCTCCACATCCTACAGTTGTCCTCACTACAGATGGTTCCACCCAGGGATGAGTTGCATATCTCCTATACCCCTCTTTTCAAGGAGTATGGTCTTGGTTTAAATTCTAGCAAAGGGGAACCCCCTCCTGCAGCAACAAAGAGAACAGAACACTGTGGAGGCACTATTTATTTCCAACAGAGAGGTGAGCTAGACACGTGTTTCGGCCGAGGGCCTTCGTGAGGGGACAAAAACCTCTAAAAATATATAAGAAAATATTTTTTAAAATGCCATAAATAAATTATTACATGTATAAATCATAAACCAATATTAAAAATTGCAATATCAAAAGTAACTAGAGATCACAAAAATGTGAAATATAGACAAACACATATATGTTAAAACCAGAAAAAACCAGATGAGACATTCTATGTAAGGTCTATATATAATAAAATTGTGATAAAACAACAAAATACAACATAATTAAAACATCTAAAAAAAACAAAATCCTATACAAAACTAGAGGGTCGCCATGGGTCGACACTGACTTGATGGCACTTAACAACATCATACAAAGCTAAATTTGCAGTAACCATATGAATAATTAAGTAAATAAAAGAATACAAAGGAGATCTAGTACCCATGGAGTAACTCACCAGCTGCTACGTCTAGCAATAAATAATATGGAACCTAAAAACACAATAAATGATAACATAAAATGATATTGAAAGCAACAATATAGGAGCCTAAGATATAGAGAAAAACAGAGCCCATTAGATTGTATTATATAGAGAAAATGCAACACTACATGCGAAAGCCACATCAAAGACCCCATTCAAGTAGTTCCAAATGTTATTAAAAAAACAAACTTTTTAGCACACAAATTATCAGGATTTGATGTAGGGAGATGAACTCCAGAGGCCTCGGACATTAAAAACTCCTGTCATCCCAGGTGCCATGTGTTAAGCGGGACTGCCATTCAAAGTACCAAACTGGACAGCGTCTTTCTGGAAAGCACAAAGTGGAATCTATGCGGTAAGCCCCCTTTTTTTTTCATTTCGGTAATTCAAACATGTTCTCTTTTATTAGAGTTGTTTAAAACCATCTGCGGTATCTTGATATGATTTTTCTCCATGAAGCACAAGAGCGTGTTAGGATATTGGGTGCAGTTTAATATACATGACAGCCACAATTCTTATTTCCTCAATGGGGATAGCGTACTTTCAAGGAAATCTATAAAACACTTGTGTTATCTCTGCCCCATTTCAGTTTGGTGCTTTGGATGGCAGTCCCGCTTAACACATGGCGCCTATACAATAGAAAAGGCGAAATATAAATCTGTTATAAAATTAATATCTCAGATTTGTACCTGCATACATGGATCCTCGGTTATCATCAGCAGACCTGATCTGCAGCATCAACATTAGCACCTACTGTCAAGGGACTTTGGGTTCCCTTACCACCTTTTAAGCATACCAGAAAAGACCCAAGTTAATATTCTAATCAAATCTCAACCGAGGCAGTAGAATAATATGAAGCTGATTCATGGCAGAACATTCTTCTGATGGAAGGGGATATAAAATAGTGGGAAAATCCCTGGGTAGTTGCACATCAAGGCTTATAGTGTCATAATCTAACAGGGAAGCTGATTCCAATTAAACATGGAGGAACAGAAGGTGGAACATGGTGGAACAGAAGGAAACTGCTCAGTCAAACCATAGATTACAAAGTAGAATGTTTATTGTGTGTGTGTATGTTTATTTATATATATATAAATGTTTATTGTGTGTGTGTATGTTTATTTATATATATATAAATAAATTATTTTCTGTTTATTTTAAATTAATTTTTAACAGCATGCATGCTTGTGTGTAAATGATTAGTAGGAATTATTAGTTAAACATGATTTATTTCTGCCTGAGTGTGTATTCTTCTCTATTTGAATGTTCCTTGTGGTGTTTATCATTAATCTCTTACCATTATACATATGTGAGAGGTACTAGGCTGTTTATATGGATCAAAAGAGTTCTTGGCAAATAAGCGATTGGTATTGTTCTATGAAATCTATAAAAGACTTTAAAATTAGAAGAAAAGTATGTTTGTCTGAGATTTGTTATTGCTATTGGTTTGGCCTTCAGCAAAGTTTCTCTAATTCTTGGATAGAGAATGAGCTACTGCTGGATCTTACTGTGTGTCATACATGACATGCAGGGGTCTAGGTATTTCCATTGTGCTTTTGCTCATTCTCACTGCATGTTCCTGGAGTACTGGTGTTTAGGTGTTTCTGGTATGTCGTCTTTGTTTTTTCACTGCACATTATAAATAACATACAAGGAGTCAGGAATGTCAAACTCCAGTCCTAGAGGATATCCCATTGTATGCAAATATCTCATAAATATTCATTAGGGACATCCTGAAAGTCAGGCTTGTTTGTGGCCCTCCAAGACTGAAGTTTAACATCTCTGGTTTAGGTGTTGTGTTGTGTGCCATCATTGATTCTTATTGCATATTGTTCCTGCCATGCTAGAGTTTGTGTTTCTGATGTTGTGTCACTAATTCTCACTGCATGTTTGCACCTGGACTGCAGAAGTCTAGCTATTTCTGTTATGTTGTCACAGATTATTATTGTATGTTGTACCTGGGATGCAGGAGTCTAGGTATTTCCGACGTACTGTTGTTGATTCTCACTATACATTGTACCTAACTTCCTGGTTAGTTCTACAGATTTATCATTGCGTTTGCTTCATGTATTTTCTCTTTCTGTCTCATAGGCTATTTACACAAAGGTGGACAGACCGGACACCTTCTCTGGCAGGAAGAAATCACCCAGCAGAGTAAGAAAAATGTAAAACGGTCCAAACCTGGAATGCTTCTGATTCTATAGCAACTTAAATTTGTTTTACAGTATGTGGAGCAGGCTCTGGGACCATCTAGATAAGCAGAAACATCTATCAAGGAGAAGGCTGGAGAGTAGACTGATGGTGCTGGCCACTTTTCCATTTGAGACAAAGGGAAACTTGGAGGGCAGTGGTATAAAAACAACTGTGAAAATTGCATGCCTCAAAATAGAGGCTTGAAAGTTTTAAATTACAACACGTTATTGCAGCTTCCAGGAAGATGGAGGAAGCATACAGCATGAAGGAAAATGTGGCATTTCTATTTCAGCTGCTTGGCTGGAGCCATGAAAAGGGAATTTGTCGGGATTATTTGAATATGAACATAGAGATTGCTCCTTACAAGGGTGAGGTGGGGGGGACTTACTAAAAGAATGACCTAACCTGGAATCTTGGGAAAAGAGCTGCTTCCTCACGGGTACAAAACCCCTCTTCTTTTGACTTGTATTTTCATCCGTTTTTAAACAATTCTTTACTTCTACTGTTACAAAATTACACCCTGACCAAAATAAGTGCTTTTCATATTATGTTCTACCAGGCAGCACACTCGATGAGGTCTGCATTTCGCTAAATATTTGCTGAATTAGGGTAGCCCGAGTACTCTGGCACTGACCCGCAGTAGACTGTATGGTAGTCGACCATAACTGCACCCAATGAGTAGCATGATACACTCTTGATACAGCAGATGATTAGCGAAACACAGATGTCGTTGAGTGTGCTGCCTTATGAAACATAAGTTAACTATTTGAGTCAGGGTGTATGTTGTAACAGTTTTAAAAAAAAAAGTTTAAGTAGTAATTAATTGTTGAAATATTGATGAAAATACATCTCAAAAATGTGTTTTCCTCATTCTCCTTCCAGTCCAGTCCAGTCCAGATGTGTGGGTTAGGCTTGCCTACCAGCAGATGGAAACTGAGAGCCACTGGTTTGATTATGATGATAACAGTATAAAAGGTCCTGTGCAGCCCTGCTCTCACCAGTATTTCTTAGTCTCCAGCAGATAGAGGTTGTTTAATCCTGTGCAGGCTGAACTGGATATTTGGGGCAATAGTCGACCGTTGCTGACAGCAAGGCCCCAGGGTGTAGAACCTGGTGGTGCCAAGTCCCTCCCCCCTTCTCCTACTCCCTCGCCATGCCTCAGAATATTTGAGGAACTTGTTGGAGTAGCCCTGATGGAGGCAATTTCCCTTTTCCCCTCCTGTTTTTTTGGGAAGGGACAGAATCCAAGGTGCACAGTGTCCTCCCTTCCTCTTCCCCAACTTCTGGGAGGGGGCTGGGAGAGGTCAGGGGCTGTCTCAGTCCAAGGAGCTAGGGAGGTAGAGGCTTCAGTTCTGCTCCAGCGCACTCTGAGGGTTCAACGCAGTAAGTTCTGCAGGTGGGGTGGAGTTTGAGACCTTCAGTGTCCAGCTGGGGAAGGAGGTCTCCATGGCAGATGTCTCCTTTACTGAGGAGGAGGCCATTGTTACATTTAAGCTTTCCCCTCTAACAAGGAAAAAAAATAAGACATAGAAGTAGCAGAAGCTTCGCTTTCCCCACAGCTGCCACCGCGGTAGTCCCGACCAGCTGGTCGAAGTTGAAATGTGCAGAGTGTTCCTTTTCTTTCATTGGAGCTTCCATCTTCTACAGTTTCCTTATTGTCCTTCCAGTCCAGTCCCGACCTGAGGTTTGTT
Organism: Ichthyophis bannanicus; assembly: GCA_033557465.1. NCBI lineage: Eukaryota > Metazoa > Chordata > Amphibia > Gymnophiona > Ichthyophiidae > Ichthyophis > Ichthyophis bannanicus. The sequence continues at coordinate 177,236,468 of CM066044.1, forward strand.
GTACCTCACCAGCAGCTTGGAGACTGAGCATGTCAATGCTGATGACATCACCCTTCATAGACAGCTGTCGCTTTTCCAACCCCAGTATTCTCAGTCTCCAAGCAGCTGGAAAGGTGTGACTCCCCAGGATGGACTCACTATAGGGACAGCTAGGAGCTATTGCTTTTTTTTCCTGCTTCAGGGGTTATTTCTCTCTTTTTGAGGCAGGACTAGCCTTTTTCAGATGCTGCCTGAATAAAGCAGATTGTTACTCTCAATAAATTTTAAAAAAACAAAAGGCAGCGATTATTAAATCGGGACAGGCACAGTGGAGAAAGCTGCCTTCCTAAAGGACTGGGGCAGTTATCTTGGGGGAATATGGGAGCTCCCAAACCTGGCAGAGGGTGAGGACCTGCTTCCTGTGCAAGGCCTGACAATCGACCCCACAGGGTACTCCCGATGCTGCTGACGCTGGCAAAGAAGAGAAGAGCGTGTGTTACGGATCCCAGACAGTTGGCATGACACCGTGAGGTTTTTTTTCTTGGCAGCCAGTTTGTTGTTTTGGGCATCTCTGCAGTCGGGGCTTGGGGCAGTAACACTACGGGACCTGGGACGTGTGTGGGGAGACAAGAGCGGCAGACCAGTTCAGCGCAGGAAATGGTGTCATCTTAGGGCCAAGTAGTTCTCTTAGCAGGGGGGCCCAGCCTAGGTCAGGATTTTGACACCCCCAGCATAGCCTCTCTTCCTCTGGAGAATAGCTGCCAAGGGCGGGGGAGGTGCGTCTCAGTGGTGCCTTCGCTCACATAAGAACATAAGATATGCCATACTGGGTCAGACCAAGGTCCATCAAGCCCAGTATTCTGTTTCCAACAGTGGCCAATCTAGGTCATACGTACCTAGCAGTTTCCCCAAGGGACACAGGTTCCACAATGCTTGTATTGGTTCAAGCATTGATATTCTGGGTCCCTTCTTAATAATGGTTTATGGACCTTTCCTCCAGGAACTTGTCCAAACCTTTTTTAAACCCAGCTACACTAACAGCCTTTACTACATCCTCCGGTAACAAATTCCAGAGTTTGATTACACGTTGAGTGAAAAAATATTTTCTTTTATTAGTCTTAAATAGTTTACCCTGTAGCTTCATTGCATGTCCCCTAGTCTTTCTATATTCTGATAAGGTAAACAATCGATCTACGTTTACCCGTTCCACTCCGTTCATTAATTTATAGACTTCTATCATATCTCCCCTCAGCCGTCTCTTTTCCAGGTTAAAGAGCCCCAACCTTTTTAGCCTTTCTTCATAGGAGTAGCCTTCCATCCCCTTTACCATTTTGGTGGCTCTTCTCTGAACCTTTTCTAAAATTGCTATATCCTTTTTAAGATATGGCGACCAGAATTGCACACAATATTCAAGGTGCGGTCTCACCATGGAACGATATAGAGGCATTATAATATCTTTTGTTTTATTTTCCATTCCTTTCCTTATCATACCTAGCAGTTGACCCAGGCCACAGACCGGCTCCAGAGCAGAGTCTCAGTGTCCCGTCAGCTGGTGAAGTCACTCATCTGGTGGCAGGATACACAGAACCTGCAAAAGGGCATGCCTTTCCAACTCCCAAGCCCCCAGAGGGGGTCCTCACAACAGATGCTTCCCTACTGGGCTGGGGTGCCCACTGTGAGGAACTGCGCACCCAGGGAGTATGGTCACCTGAGGAAAGTCAGCGGCAGATCAACCTGCTGGAACTCAGGGCCGTCTTCCTTGTGCTAAAGGCTTTCCAGCACTTCCTGCAGCATCAGTCAGTGCTCGTTCAGACAGATAATCAGGTCACGATGTTCTACCTGAACAAGCAAGGGGCACAGGCTCCTACCACCTATGCCAGGAGGCAGTAGCCCTCTGCTTGTATGCGGCTGGGTGGGGTATGCTCCTCCGGGCGGTATATCTCCCGGGCCAGGACAACAACCTGGTAGACAGGCTGAGCAGGGTCCTCCAACCACATGAGTGGCGCCTGGACCCCCAGGGTGGCACAGCGGCTGTTCAGGTTGTAGAGCACCCCGAACCTTGACCTTTGTGCCAGCCCGGCCAACACTCAGCTACCATGTTTCTTCTGCCCACAGCTGCACCCGGGCTGGGTAGCAGCGAATGCCTTCCTCATCTCGTGGTCGGGGAGGGTCTGTTGTATGCCTTCCCTTCCACACCACTGATAGCATGGACCCTCTTCAAGGTCCAGTGAGAGAAGGCTTCCATTAGTCACAGTGGCTCAGGCAGCCTTGGTTTCCTCTACTGTTTTGTCTCTCAACAGAGTCCCCAGTCCCTCTAGGGAGCTCACAGGAACATTTGACCCAGGAGGGGGGCTTGGCCCTCCACCCCAACCTGGGGTCCTTGTCTCTCACAGCATGGCTACTGAACGGGTCACTTTAGCACTCCTCAACCTCCCAAAAGAGATATAGGAAGTCCTCCTGGCCTCTGACAAAGACTCCTCAAGACAAGCCTACACCTTCAAGTGGCACAGGTTCTCCTTATGGTGCACGGAACAATGGGTGAACCCATTCTCCTGCCTGATGCACACGGTGCTGTAATTCTTGCTCCACCTCTCGCAGTCTGGACTAAAGTCCAAGTCCGTCAGGGTACATCTGAGTGCACTTTCCGCGAACCATCACTCCGTAGAGGGCAGGCCTCTTTCTGTGCAGCTCCTCATTACCTGATTCATGCAAGGCTTACTGCTCTCTAAGCCTCCCATGTGTCCACCCCCGGCGGAATGGGATCTCAGTGTGGTCCTGGTGCAGCTTACCAAGCCGCCCTTTGAACCCTTGGCTAGCTGCCATTTGCGCTACTTGTCCTAGAAGGAGTGGAGGAGTGGCCTAGTGGTTGGGGCAAGGTACTTCAGGCCGGAAGGTCGGGGGTTCAAATCCCACTAGAGGACAGCAACCTTGGGCCGGAAGGACTGGGGTTTCTAGTCCCACAGGTGCTCCTTGTGGTCTTGGGCAAGCCACTTAACCCTCCATAGCCCATGTTCCCTGTAAAATAGTTATCTCCAAGTTATAATGCCCTGTTCAATGTAATTTCAGTTTGTTCAATGTAAACCGCACTGATGCAGAATAGCGCGGTATATAAGAGAATGTAAATGAATAAATAAATAAATGTCTTCCTGGTGGCACTCACCTCTGCCTGAAGAGTCAGTGAGCTTCAGGGCTTGGTGACCGAGCCACCCTACACCAGGTTCTACAAGAACAAGATTGTGCTCCGCACTCGCCTGAAATTCCTGCTGAAGGTGGTATCTGATTTCCACCTCAACCAGGAGGTGGTATTCCCATCATCTTTCTACAGCCCCACACCGACAAGGCATCAGCCATTCTCCACACTCTGGACTGCAAAAGGGCCCTTTTCTTCTACCTGCATTGCACTCGGGGCCATCGCAAAGCCTCTCAGCTTTTCGTTTCATATGACTCCAGTTGTCTGGGGGAGGCTGTCACCAAGCAGATGCTGTCCATCTGGATGGCGGACTGCATCATCTTTGCCCACAATCGATTTGGGCTGCCATTAGAGAACCAGGTCACGGCAACTTCTGTTGTGAGCCTATGCTCTGTCCCTATGGCAGACATCTGCCAGGCTGCCACCTGGTCCTCATTTCACACTTTTGCAGCTCATTACTGCCTGGAGAGAGAGTCCTGATGGTTAGGGACTTCCTTGGTCAGATGCACTAGGGTGGTGGTTTTGGCCTTGGATGGTCAATGCCAGGAGTTCATTTTTAGTTTATGGGAAGTGTTGCATGGTCAGTTTGTCCATGGGTTTCAAGGGGTACTCTTTGCTGTCTCTCCTGAGAGACCTTGATTGGCAGTGAGTATTCGTGGCTACCTCGGGGTTCCATGCTACCTTATCTAGGTGGTAGGGAACTTTCATCTATATAGACTGCGTGGTAAGAGGAAGTGCACGTTCCTATCGGTTGGGATAGTTCTTGTCCTTTTAGTTTCCCTTGCTTAATGTAAGATTTCTCTTGCTTAATGTAAGATTTCTCATGCTTCTTAATAAACGGTTTTTGGATGATAAGATTGAAAAGCAAGTTCTGCTATGAGGGGACATAGGATGAGGGTGAAAGGGGATAGATTCAGGAGTGATATGCGGAAATATTTCTTTACGGAAAGAGTGGTGGATCCGTGGAATAATCTCCCAATGGAGATGGTAGAGATGAGGACGGTATCTGAATTCAAAAAAGCATGGGAGAAACACAGAGGATCTCTAAAGGAAAAAAGGGGACTGTTGTAGTTGATATGTAAGGACAGACTAGATAGACCATGTGGTCTTTTTCTGTCATCATTTTTCTATGTTTCTGTATGGATTTTTGCATGTTTTCTGGTCAGTAACAGAATGGGAATGTTCAGACTTTCTCCTAGGCTGTTTGTTTGTTCTTCAGGCTTCAGCAGTCTTCTCTGCAGGGGGAGATAAGTCTGAGCTCTGTTTGCACATTCTATAGGAAAGCCTTATCTTCTACACAGTGGTCCTGTCTTGTTTCAGTTGAGCATTGGCAAAGTTTGGGTTGGTAACCTTTTGTCAGAAGAGAAGGATCTTTCTGCCTCAGGCGAAAGATAGATTGTCAGAAGTAGGAGCTTCTCCGGATTTCTACCTGAGTCAGTAAGGTAGTAATGGTGTTGTGCTACAGTCTATCTTCCTACTTTCTCTGGCTTAGTTTGCCTAGGCAATCTCAGGTGTCGCTGCTTTTTTTTTTCGGTTCGGTCCTCCTTTGATTTGGTTTAGCTTGTTTCGCTATTTATTAAAGGAATATTCTGGACTGGGGCTTTTTTATCTGGATTATGATGCATGGATGAGCCCTTAGTCTTTTAACTTCATTCCAATAAAGGCGGTTGTTCCTGAGTATGGATAAAACTGTAATGACGTTCCCTATCTGTTGCCTGCCTTCTAACTCAGTCACCTTCGCCAGTTCTCCCTGACTGTGGGAGGGTGTAAAAACAAAAACAAAACAGTGGCTAGTAACTACATCAAGGTAGTATAGTTGTGAGCAGGTATTTAGAACTCACTTGTGGGCTCAGTCAGTTGCTTGTTTGTGTGCCTCCAGTGGATCTTATGGCTGCAGGGGTCTTCGGGATTCTTGGTGGCCCAGAAGTGGAACAGGGTGTGCAGCTGAAGCTGGTGGTAGGGCTCCGGTCATTTAAGAACATAAGAAATGCCATACTGGGTCAGACCAAGGTCCATCAAGCCCAGTATTCTGTTTCCAACAGGGCCAGTTCAGGTCTCAAGTACCTGGCAGGTTCCCAAAAAGGTATATAGGTTCCCCAATGCTTTTCCTGGGGTAAGCAATGGATTTCGTGAGTCCTCTCTAATAATGGTTTATGGACCCTTTCTCCAGGAACTTGTCCAAACCTTTTTTTAAATCCAGCTACACTAACAGCTTTTACTACATCCTCCGGTAACTAATTCCAGAGTTTGATTACGCGTTGAGTAAAAAAATATTTTCTCGTATTAATCTTAAATGGGTTTTATTGTAGCTTCATTGCGTGTCCCTTAGTCTTTCTACTTTTTGATGGCGTAAACAACTGATCTATGTTTACCCATTCTAATCCATTCATTAATTTATTGACCTCTATCATATCTCCCCTCAGCTGTTTCTTTTCCAATACATTCCTCATCGATAGCACAGCTGTCAGAACTATGGGGACAAGATTACCTCATAAGGGCAATTATCAGCTCCAATGTACATATCTTGGCTTGATGGCAGTGCTTTTTGATGAGAGCAAGGGGCCGGAGAGGCCACAAGTTGCTAGCACTAAGGCTCAGGTAATTGGATTCACAGGACAGAGGTCCATGCAGTGATTGCCAGTGAGGTTGTCAGGCTAGTTGTAGTTTGAGCTCTAGCAACTCAGCCGTGTTGGTTACAAGTTAGGGGGTGGGGGCAGCCTGAGAGGGCGAGAGCCTCCAGGCCCAATAGGTTTCTTTTCAAATGGTTGCATTGGCAGGAGTTCCTGGGAGTCCTAATTGGAGCCCAGTCTGTGCTGTGCCTTCCACTGGAGAGTTTGGAGAACTGTGACCTTGGAACTTAGAGACCAGCTGGTGCTGAGTGTTACGGACTGGCCATGGTGGCCATGGTTCATATTTGGTTGTGGTTTGCTCCTGCGGGATGCTGAGTCCAGAGAAGGAGACCCTAGTTTTCCTTGTGGCTTTACCAGTGTGCTTCAAATAAAATCCTTAGGTTTATCTTGGTTGCAGTTGATAATCCTTGTTAGTGAGACAGGGAAATAGATCCTTTGTCTCAGGAATCCAGTGGTCAGTCATTTTGAGAGGAATTTTATCCCTGCTGCTTGGATGGATGCTGCCTCAGCTCCTCTCAAAGGTTTGGAGGTAGATTACAAGAGCCAGTCATCTCTCCCACAGGCCTTGATTCGGGGTTTACTTTGTGCTTCCAAAAAAAAGTGTGGGGGTGTTGGCCTGAAACCTCTAGTACACTTTTTTAGGATCAAGCTGTGGTTAAATAGCAGTTACGATTCCTTTTTCATGGTGGTCCAGCTGGATTCGCAGAGGGCTCCTCGTTTTATGAGTAGCATATTGTGGACATGTTTGGTCATATTTTTTGGAAACGTTTAAGGCCCTTGAACCTCTCAAGTTTTTTTCTGTCTGTCCCTACCATTTGTCTTTGGTGAACCCAAGTATTTCTATTCTCAGCTGCTGTATATCTTAGATACCCACCAATCTGTCATGTGTTCTTCAAGGAAATGGGTGGATTCATGCAGGTATTGCCTTTTAGTGTGGTCTATGGCGGTTTACAGGTTGTCAAGGCACAGTGGACCCGTTTTCTTATGGCATAGGTTGCGGTGGCTACCGCCAGAGTGCATTGCTTCGTCTGCAGAACCTGGCTTAGTGGTATTGGAAAGGTATGTGCTGCTTTCTTCATGTTTTAGTGGAACTACTGTGCTCCAGCTCAGAGTGTGCTGCGCTTCTAAACTACAGGGCAGGCTGTTCTATTCCCCTCCCTGTTGTTGGGTATTGCTTTGGTATGTCCCATGTGTCTGGACCGGACTGGAGGCACGATGAGGAAGGTGAAATTAGATCTTATCTGCTAATTTTCTTTCCTTGAGTCCCTCCAGTGCAGTCCAATCCAGGACCCACCTTATGTTCTTTTGGTTCATTCCCTGCCTTTCGTTGGGAAATGTGCTGAGGCTGTGGAGCTAAGTGATAATTTGAGTATTCATCTCGATCATTTTGGGCTCTCAGTACCTTCCAAGGCTGTGCTGGTGCATGGGATTGGCATTGCGGTCTTGAAATCATTGGTTTATAGCTCCTCTTCCTAATGCTCTTTAGAGCATGAAAGCTGCTTCGGTAAGTATGCTATGAGATGTATGTATTGAATGAGCATTTAATAATCTTTAGTTGCGGATCTGCTTTGTTACAGAAATACTGGTGAGAGCAGGGCTGCACAGGACTCTTTATACATTAACATTATTTTCAAACCAGTGGCTCTCGGTCTCCATCTGCTGGTAGTCGAGCATAACCCACACATCTGGACTGGATTGGAGGGGCTCAAGGAAAGAAAATTAGTAGGTAAGGTCTAATTTTACCTATTTGGACCCGTGAGGAAGCAGTCCTAATAACCTCAGATAACTCCAACAGGAGTAACTCATGGTTCTTTAATTAATAAAGGTGTGAAGTGTTATTCCAGTGATTTCTTTCTATATGTGATAGTTTAATAGCACTGGTTCCCATTTTCATTTGTGGTGGTTGAAATGATATATTGGAAAAAGGCACATCATTGAAAGAATTCCTAATTGTGGGGTAGGCATGTTTGGAGGAATGATGGGACAGAGTTATCGGTGATGCATTGAAATAGAAAAGAGAATTGGATTTAGCTCACATCTTTGTTAGAAGTTCAAGGCGCATTACCTACTGTGCTGGAGGGCTTATAATCTAAGTTTGTACCTGGGTCAATGGAGTGTTAAGTGACTTTCTGAAGATCATAAGGAAGGGCAGTGGGTTTTGAATCTGGCTTCCTTAATTGCCAGCTCACAGCTGTAACCATTAGGCTACTCCTCCACTCCTAAGGGGGGAAGGGTAAGCTGCAGATTCATGGTGATAGGAAGGAGATGCACAGATGTCTTAGTAGGCACCAAGAGTATCTAAGTGGACTGTGCTTTGGGGCAGTAATTCAAATTGTATCTAATTTGGGTGTGGGAGGCCTGGTCACCTTCTTTGTGCACATAAAATAAACTTTACTGTATTGAAGAAGTCTTTCCTAAGGTGGTATTCTCTGGAAAAGAACATGTAACCAAGGTTGCTGTAAGACAAGCAGAGTCCTATTTTATTTATACAGAGGCACTATCACCTCCTTTATGCTGCTAGCCATTCACTATGCACCCAAGCATCTTCTAGCTTTTGCTATCACCTTTTCTACCTGTTTAGCTACTTTAAGATCGTCAGACACAATCATGCCCAGGTCTTGCTCTTCTTTTATGGACAGAAGTACTTCACCCCCTACACTGTACTACTCCCTTGGATTATTGCAGTCCAAATGCATGACCCTGCATTTTTTTTAGCATTAAATCTCAGCTGCCAAATTCTCGACCAAGCTTAGCTAGATCCCTCCTCATGTTATCTACTCCTTCCTGGGTGTCTACTCTATTGCCGATTTTTGTATCATCTGCAAAGAGGCAAACCTTACCCGAAAGCCCTTCCTCAATATCACTAACAAAGATATTAAAAAGTATCGGACCAAGGACAGTTCCCTGCAGCAAACCACTGACCAACATTTTAAATGTCTCTTTTCAGTGTGGAACCATAAGAGCAAACTTTTCTGAGTAATTGGGGGTGTTTAAATGACACAAATTACCCTTCTCTGGACACAGTAAATGAGTTTCTCTATATTGGGGGTGGTCAAGCACCCGTTGCACTCACAAAGAAAGCACCTACTGTATATGTGGAAAAGAGGGAGCTATTGGGGCAAGCTTAAAAAGGGTGGAGATACACCTTCCTTTAAGAAATGGGAAGCTCTGGGGAAAAAAGCTATAGAGACACCCCTCCTAGTGAGAATTAAAGCTGGAGAGACATGCCTTTCATTGAGAGAGAGTGGTAGCTTTGATAGGTTAGAGTAATGTAGAAAATGTCCATCATTCTTTGGTAACATGAGCTTTCCGATTATAACCCAGCCTCAGTATGAGATGGGGTACCCTGAACATCCCACATAGTTAAAACAGATGAATGTTCAGAGAAATGAAAGCTAGCGAGGGCTGGATGACTCCCTGGGAAATTAGAATTAGATGGGGCTGCTTTAATGCTTGCTCTGCCTATAGGTTAACAGTCTTCTTTCTTTTTAATAGCTGCTGCCGGATCCCATCTTGAATCTAAGGAAAATCATTGGCTTTGGAGGCTGCACTTTTCGATGGGTCTGTATGTGCTAGAAAGCATTTTACTGTTTTAGAGAAGAGCTGTACAGTGCATGACTTGAAGCTTTCTGTCCATGGTGGTAATCTCTTTTTATTTCTGGCCTACTTTCTAAAAGATCATTATCTTTTTTTCTCTCTCTCTTTCTCTATAATGGGATATAGATAATTTCTCTCTCTGTATGGTAAGATATGAGTGATCTCTGTCATTTTCTCTCTGGTGGGGATGTTGGCAATCTTCACTTCTGAATACTTGACCTTACTTTTATTTGTGGAGATGCAAAGGGGTTATTTAATTGCCTGAATTAAATTGTCTCTGATGAGACTTTTTGATTTTATTTTCAGCTTATGATAGAGCAACCATCTTAATTGGTGAAAAGCATATTTTCATTCACCATCTAGCCAGCTAAGTGGTGGCTGAAAATATGTTAATCTAGCCAGGGAAAACACTTCCCCTGCTAGATTTAAGCATTCTGTTGGAAGCACTCAGGGTAACATGTCTAAAGTACACAGATAGTGCTGAAATGTATGGTGAAATTTTACTCACCGTTAATTTCCTTTCCTGGAATCCTGCTAGACCAGTCCAGACAAGTGGGTTGTGTTCCTCTGCCAGCCGATGGTGAGACACAGAAAATAGAGAAGCTTTGAGACCTCTCTCTTGGTACATAGTCTTCTACCCTTAGGAGCAGTTTCAGTATCACCCTGGCAAGCACCAGGACTATAGAACAGCTCAGAACAACTCAACAGTTCAAGACTATGAATCAATCCAACTCATTGAATGTGTGAGATAAAATGCGTAGAGATATCCGGCAAGAACAAGTCTTCCAGCGGGGAGATTGCTCAATCTGCAATCAAATTGATACAGGGCGCCACCCCCTATATATCTCTTCTTGGAAGCGGCACCCAACACAGGAAGGGTCCTGGACTGGTCTAGCAGGATTCCAGGAAAGGAAATTAACGGTGAGTGAAATTTCACCTTCCACCGCATCCTGCTAGACCAGTCCAGACAAGTGGGGAGTACCAAAGCTACACCCCTGTAGGGCAGGAAGTCACAGCTGCAGCTAAAACAGTGGCTCTGAAGCCAGCTGCTTCCCTGGCTTGGAGATCCAAGCAATAATGACGAGCAAAAGTAGACTGGGAGGACCAACTCGCTGCCCTGCAAATATCACGCGGGTGCACCCGTGATTTTTCAGCCCAGGATGTGGCCTAGACCCGAGTGGAATGTGCCCGAAGACCAACAGGGACAGGTTTATTCTGCAGAATATAGGCCAACTCAATGGCTTGTTTAATCCATCGTGCTATTGTCGCCTTGGAGGTGGCCGCACCTTTCCTAGATCTGGCGTGCAATACAAAAAGGTGATCCGAAAGCCGAAAGGGATTAGTGACCTTGAGATAACGGCCAAGACCGTACTGATGTTCAGGAAGTGCAAGGCCAAAGCACGCTGGTTAAATAAAAAAATGTTAAGAACTGTAAAACAATTTGTAGAACAATTATTAAAAAAATAATATAAAAATAAAATAAAAAGATGGGTCAGGACAGGGCAGAGGAGATCAAGAAAGGGTTGTGGTGTCCAAAAAGACATAAAAGGTATATATAACTCATAAAGGTAGCTTCATAAAAATACTGAAAGGTCAATCTCTTGGTTAAAACCTTTAGAGTGCAATGTATCCATGTAAAAAATGTTTTTCTGCTCTAACCTAAGAAGGGTCTTCTCCAAATTACCACCTCTCCAATGCCGGGTGTACTTGCTTGTAGACAAGATATTTGAGATCAGAAATGTTGTGATTAGCCTTAACCCAATGTTCAACAAGGGGCTCCTCAATGTTGTTGTGCCTAAGGCAACTCCTGTGCTCCATAATCCGTGTCTTCAGTGACCTATTAGTCTTACCTATGCAAAGAAATGGACACGGAGAGACTATAATATATATCACGTCTGAATTACAGTTTGTGAATTTATCAAGGGTATACTCCTTCCTTGTACAAGGATGTAGTAAGATACCACGACAGGTCAGGACATGGTCACAGGCAGAGCACGAACCACACTGAAAATGTCCCTTAGTGGGGGCACTATTTATTTATTTAACAATTATTTCTATACCGCTCTTTCACAAGTATCAAGTGCGGTTTACAATGAACATTATGTTATATGGTATGGATAGTATCATACCAAGTCATTTTACATAGAACAGGTGAACTAGGTACAGGTAACAGAATAATATTTAAACAGTAAATTATTAGAACGTTAAACTATTAGAACATATGTACATAGTAGATATTTACAATTGTCATATATCGCTTGTAGGTGTAAACATTAATTTAATCTTCAAGGCACGTAGTTATATAATGGTTGTATTTGTTAGTTAACCTGTGTCTCTTTGTGTAGTCTGGCTAGTTTCTGCTCCTTTGTTATAGTGTAATGAGAATAAATGGGTTTTCAGTTTTTTTCTAAATTCCTTTATGTCTGATAGTAGGCGAATGTTGTCAGGAAGGTTATTCCAGAGGATAGGTGCTGAATGAGAGAAGGCTCTCATGTTGGTTTGTTTTCTAGCTTTTGTGTAGTCTTTTGGTACTGCAATAGTGTTTGTGTTTCTACTCCTTTGTGATCTTTTATCTATTTCTACATTGATGAGTGTATTAAGTACTGATGGCGCTAAGTTATTTATTAGTTTAAATGTAGTTAGTAGAATCTTGTATTTTATTCTGCTGTGAATAGGTAGCCAATGGAGTTCAGCCAAGGTCGGTGTGATATGTTCGATTGAGCTTATATTCATTATTATCCTTGCTGCTATGTTCTGAGTTAGTTGTATCTTTTTAATGTTTTGCTTTGTGATGCCATTAAGGATTAAATTTGCAAAATCAAAATGTGGGGTTATGATAGCTTGAATTATGGTTATGAAGTCTTGTAAGTGAATTAAAGGTCTTAGTTGTCTCAAGGTCTTAAGTTTGTAGTGTATGTTTTTTGTTAGATATTTTATATGTGAATCCATGTTAAGCTTATTGTCAAGTATCACACCTAGGTATTTTATTTCTTTTTTTATGTTGATCTCATGGTTATCAAGTGTGATGGTGCTTGGAGGTGTGTATGTTTGGTTTTTATTTATTTATTTATTTATTTATTACAGTTTCTTATATACCGCGCTATTTAGAATCAGCGCGGTTTACATCATAACAAAACGACCATAACGACAAACTGTCAGGTTTTACATTGAACAGGAGTACAAACTTGGATAACTGGGTTAACTATATACAAACTTAACTATATACAAACTTGGATAACTGGGTTAACTATATACATAAACTATCTACACTGCAGTGTGAGGGCATTTCTAGATTGGGTCATTTCTTGGAGGGGATATCTAGTTCAGTTGCTGTCTGGGAAATATTGGCAGAAAAGGTATGTTTTGAGAGCCTTCCTGAACTGATATAGATTGGTAATGGCTCTAATGTCAGGGGGTAGGGTGTTCCAGCATTTTGGTACATAAAAACTGAATGCCCTGTTTGTGGTGTTCGTGTTGGACTTTGTTGAAGCCTTTGGTATTGCTAGCAAGTTTACAGCTGATGTTCTTCTTGCTCTGTTGGGGGGGACCATGTGGATTAGATTCGTGAGTGAGAGGGATGAGGTGCCTTTGATTGCCTTAAATGCTAATACAAGGGATTTGAAGGTGATTCTCCCGTGAATTGGTAGCCAGTGTAGCTGTTTGAGAATAGGAGTCACGTGGTCGTTTCTGGATGCACCGTAGAGGACCCTAGCTGCGGCATTCATGGCCAACTGTAAGGGGGTTAGTGTGGATTGGGGCAGACCTTGTAGGATGGCATTTGCAAAGTCAAAATGCGGCAGGATCAGCGCTTGATATATGGTACGGAAATCGTCTGGGTCCAGCAGGGAGCGTAGGTGTTTGAGGGAACGGATTTTGAAGTAGATGGCTTTGACTACGCTGCTTATGTGGCGTCTCATGTCTAGATGTTGGTCCAGGGTCACTCCCAAATATTTTATTGCATCTTTAGTTTGCAAATCAGCTTCCTTGACACTGACGTGGGATGGGGGCGTAAAGCTGGAGTCTCTGGAGATGAAAAGGACCTCTGTTTTTTTATGCTGGATACGTAGGTTCTGTGTCTGGAGCCATGTTGAAACTGCATTGAAACAATCTGTGAGTGGGGTCAGGTCCATGTGGGTTGTGGAGAAAGGCATGTATAAAAGAATGTCATCTGCATATATCATGCAGTTTACGTTGAATGATCTTATGATATTGCATATGGGCTGCATGTAGATATTGAAGAGTAAGGAGGATAGTGAGGATCCTTGAGGTACCCCTTGTTTTTGATGGAAGTGGCTAGACTCTTCTGATCCAGACTTCACATATTGCCATCTATCGTCCAGATAAGACTTGCACCATTTTAGTAATATATAGTACGTCAGTTTTTGAGAAGTTAATGTGTAGGTTCTGATCGCTGAGCCATATTGTTAGTTCTTTAAAGCATTCTGTTATTTGTTGTAGTGGAGGGTGTGGGATTTTAAATGGGAGGTAAAACATTATATCGTCGGCGTATATATGATAATGGACGCCATGACGTTTAAAGATGTTGCTGACTGGTTGTAGGTAAATGTTAAACAAAAGTGCTGATAGTGCGGATCCCTGTGGGAGGCCTTGTGTTTGGTTGAATGTGTTGGATGTTTGGTTAAGAATTCTTACTGTTTGGGTTCTGTTTGATAAGTAAGATTTAAACCAGTTATAGACAGTGGATGTAATTCCTATTTGTTGAAGTCTGTTGAGCATTGTTATATGGTTTACGCTGTCAAATGCGGCAGAGATGTCGAGGAATACTAGTATGAAGGCTTGTTTTGTGTCATCAATTCCTCTTAGTAAGGTGTCGTAAAGGACTGTTAGCAATGTTTCGACCCCATGGAATGGTCGGAAGCCATATTGGTGTTCGTCAAGGAGGTTCAAGGTGTCAATAAAATCCTGTAGTTGGGTTTGAACTATTTTTTCAATAAGTTTGGCCATGAAAGGGATGCTCGATATGGGTCTGTATGATTTTGGGGATAATTTGTCTAGTGTTTTATTTTTAAGTATTGGTCTTATTTGAACATGTTTGAGTGATGGTGGTAAGTATCCTTCATCTAGTGAAATGTTAACCATGGGGAGGATGAAGGGAGAGAGTACTATGCTGAGGCACAGGAAGCGCAGATAGAACTAATATGTTAGACAGGTTCAGATTCCTCCTGTAGGAAAAAAGAACCTCTTGATTGACAAAAGAAGGAATGGTCTGAATTATATGCCATTCACAGCGGATAATATCCGCAATCTTAGACTGATTAGAAAATAGAACAGAACAAACAATCTTGTCTAACTCTGGTTTGACTTTTTTCTGCAAAAGATCAGAACGACTTGTATACTTGGCCCTAAGGTATGCTGACTCTACACATTTAGGGGGGTACAACATTTCACCGAATCTTTCACGCAGGATGTCAGCATGAATGTCAAAGTCTATATCTGTTGTACATATACGTCTTGCCCTAAGAAACTGACTTACAGGGAGATTCTTTTTCAATGAAGCCCTGTGGAAACTCTGATAATGTAAGAACTGATTCAAGGGTTTTTTTAAAGCTGTCGGAATCTTTAATAATCAGAATGTCTAGGTAAGGAATTTGATTGTCACTAATTGATACTTCAAAACGTAAATTAGTGTCAAGTGTATTAATCCATAATAAAAACTCATTCAAAACTTGACGCTCACCGTCCCAAATAAGAAAAACATCGTTGATGTACCTCTACCATATTTTAATGTTGTCCTTATATTGATGTCTATTCAAAAATTTGTATTCAAAATCTGCAACATCAGGTGCCATAGAAGAGCCCATAGCTACCCCTTTAGTCTGGTGATAGACCAGCCCATCAAACCAAAAGAAATTGTGGGTGAGGGCAATTCTGGCCAACTGCATGAGCAAAAATAGAGGCATCCGTGATGGTCACCTTTCAACAAAGTAAACTCAATAACTTGAATGGCCTCCTCCTGTGGTATACTGTATTAGTATATAGGGAGACAATATCAAGGGTGGCTAAAATCAGGCCAGAATGGTACCCCTGAAAGGCAGATAAACAGTGTATGACATGACTAGAGTCCCTTGTGTAAGAGGGAATCTTACAACAAAGGGATGCAAAAGAATATCCAAAAACTGAGAAACGGGTTCAAAGAGGGATCCAATGGCAGAAATGATAGGTCGGCGAAGCGGATTTACCAATGATTTATGAATTTTAGGGAGAATATAAATGGTGGGCATAATAGGGTGGGAAACAGTTAACTCCTTCTCCTTCCGTGTGAGGAAGCCAGCCTTAAAGCCTATATCCAAAATGCTGTCTAATTCTTTCAGTACAGGAGTGGGGTCTTTGTTCAATCGTTTATAGAATGTCTCATCATTAAGTTGATGTTTGATGTCAGAGATATAATCCTTCCTGTTCATAATGACAATGGCACCGCCTTTATCCGCTGGTTTAATTACTAAATTGTAATTAGTTCTAAGGGCCTCAATAGCTTGTTTATGTTGTTTGGAAGTATTATGATAAATCTTGCCTTGGGATTGTTCTAATTGCTCAATGTCTTTGAGAACTGCCTTTTCAAAAATGTCTATAGCTGGATTAGTAGCAGTAGGGGGAATCCAATTTGATTTCTTATGAGCAATAGAAACATCAGTATCGGATATGACACTGTTTGAGAAAAAAATCCTTAACCTTAAGTTTCCTGAGGAATTTGAAAAAATCAACTCTAAAATCAAAAAGATTGTAGGTGGAAGTGGGTACAAAGGATAACCCTTTACTAAGAATCTCAAGTTGGTGTGTAGTCAAGGTTTGATTAGAAAGGTTGACAATAGAACTCTCTAGTTTCTGTAGGGATCCTGACGGTTCCCTTGGAACCATCTCCTCCCTCTTCCCCTCCCACCTCCCTTGGGATGGGTAAAATGTCATATTTGTCTTGTCCACTTCTTGGTCCCAATGTACTGGTTCCTTTCTCTTTTCCCATTCTTGCTTCCGTGAGTGATCCCGGGTCTTGTGTGTGAACTTCGTCCGAGTTCTGGATTGGTCCCTCCCACCTCCCTTCCACAGTTTCTCCATCGAAAAATCCTTAGATTTAGAACTTTCAGAATCAAAGAGGGGGCGGAGGCACTAGGGATATCACCAGAGTGACTCCTAATGCGCTTAGCTGGACCAGGTTCGGGTTCAAAATCATCATCTTTATAGGTGGATGGCTTTCTCTGCATATAGGGCTTATTCCTGCGAATGGAATCATCCCTAAATGCTCTTTTTTTTGTCCCATGGGTACACATAACCAAATTAATAGTCATCTTCATCTCTCCTAAACGTAGATATCTTCTTCTCCTTAATCTCCTTTTTATATTTATCCAAACTTTTATTAAACTCCTGTATCAATCTGTTATATCTCTGATCATTATCCTTATTAAGAGTCTGTAGCTTATTATCTATATCTTTTCTGTTAACTTCAGATCTTGCCTTGGAAGTATGAATAAGAAGGATCATAAGGTCCAGTGAACACTTGTTCAAGATGGCATTCCATTTTTGAACAAACTGACCATCATCCAAGTACATCCCGGGGGCGTTGTACATACGAAGCCCCCTAGGTATCACCTTGGTATGTCAATATTTCAGAAGTGAGACAGCATGCAATTCCTCCCTTATATTCCAATGAGTGAGGGATACAATTTCTTCCCATGCACAGTCCTTTTCAAAATCATCATCGGTGGATTCTTCCAGAAAGGGCTCATCAGGCAACATGTGTTGCAGTTCATCTTCACTGTAGCTCAATATGTCTTTCCAAGGTGAGAACATAGCGTAGGCAGGAAACAGGAAACAGAAAGAACACCTCTCCTGCAGTAGTGAAGCACAAACAAAAGCCAAGTGTGTGCCCTTCAGGAGGTTCCACGGGCAAAACCACTACCTGAGGCTGTTGCGAACTGAAGGCTGCAGCTGATAATTCTGGGGGACCACCAGGACAGGAGCGCACATTGCAAGGGGCACATGTGCGCCCGTGCCCAGGGGATGACCTCGAAGGTGGCCGCCATGGTGCTAAGAAACTGTAGATAATCCCAAGCCACAGGAGACAGACGGCACTTAAATGCGCGGAGCTGATCGCAGAGCTTCTGGAGGCGGTCGCGAGTGAGGAGCATGTGGCCTTCTGCTGTATTGAACAAGCTCCCAGAACGTTTATGGCCTGTGTCGGCTAATGCTGACCTTTGGCCTCGTTGACCACCAAGCCGAGCTGATCCAGGAAGCTTGACTATCTGCGTCATGGCTGAACATGCCTCTTGGTGTGATTTGGCTCAGATAAGCTAATTGTCCAGATATGAGTGGATGCAAATGCCCTGGTGCTGCAGCGCCACTGCCACCACGACCATGACTTTGGAGAAAGGCCAAAGGGCAGGGCCTGACATACCTGCCGAGAATCATGAAGCGCATACTGTTGGATTTTTCCTGCAGATTGGAATATGAAAGTAGGCTTCGACAAGGTTCAGAGAGGCGATGAATTCTCCTGGGCATACTGCCTGGATGACGGACCTGAGTATCTCCATGTGAAAGTGCAGCATCCAAAGACAGCGATTGACGCCTTTTGAGGTCTAGGATGGGCCAGAAGGAACTGTCCTTTTTGGGCACCACAAAGTAGATGGAATAATGACCGGCGCCTCTCTCAGCTGGAGGGACCGCGCAAATGGCCTGAAGCTGGAGCAGGCACTGAATGGTGAGTGCATCAACCTTGGGGAAAACACAGCCACTTATCCAGGTCCTTTGGAGACCAGACATAAAAACGGCCCAGCTGTCATGCCGAACACAGGGACACATCCGGGCTGTCCCACTCCAAGGTGATCATTTGCTGAAGTTCCACTGGATGGCTTTTTGATCCCAACGATAATGGGGTCCGCTTGAGGTTTAGCTGGATCCAAAGGGGCTGCTGCCGAAAGGTGGAGAGCTTCCGTAACCTAGGTAATGAGAGCTGACAATTCCTCTTTGCGGACGAGCCGTACATCTTGGCCCCCCTCCTGTGGCTCCTCTTCCTCCTGCTGATCCTCTGGAGGCAAAAGTTTCCCTTCCTCTTTGTCCGTTCCAGAGGCCAGGGAATTGTTGTCTGAGTGGTACTCGCCATCCTCTACAGCAGCAGGGTGCATGCCCACTGAGGGAGAGGAGGGACCCCAGGGTTGAGGAGAAAAGAGAGAGAGCGGCAGGGGCGCCAGCTGAACTGACTCTTGGCTGCTTCCGCTGAGGTGGTGGCGCCAGCAAGGACTCGGACATGGAACCTGCGTGCCACATATCCCAGGCTTGCTGGAATAGGGACAGAAATTGCTGGTCTGCAGAGACAGGAGCTGGCGGTGGCTTTGAGGAGGAAGACTGAGCCAGAGAGCTATGCTTAGGCATGAGGAGCAACGTCATTAGCTGCGCATCTGGCAGAGGGGTGGCGGTGAAGCAGAAGTTAAGGGCATGTCGGTAGAGGGGCCCCCTGGATCGGCCCCACATGTAGAGTATGCCATGCACCGTTGTAGGAAAGGAGGCATATTAGCAGCTGCAGTAGAGGGAATTAAGTAGGACAGGAAAAAGTGTTGCAACAGCAAGATTCCACCACCCGACGGATGCCGCAGAAAAAAACACTGCTGCAAGGAGGGATTTTCCTTCACAAAATGGCTGCCGCAAGGATGGCGATTTGGTGGGAGCCGCGGCAGAGAAGAACACTGTCACAAGGAGGGATTCCCTCTTCAAAATAGCCATCACAGAGGATGGAGTTTTGGTGGGAGCCGCGAGAGACAGGCCCAATCGCTGATGGTTCAGTGAGAGCAGGCAAGAACTTTTGTAGCCGCTACAGTTGGAGGAAAGAAGCAAGTCCCAAGCAAGATTCAACGAAGCGCGTGGGGGGGGGGGGGGAGAGGGGTTTGTTGGAGTACTGAAAGCTGCAACTTGCTGTCCTGTGCTGCCGCTGGTCCAAGCTCAATGTTGAAGCCAATCTCATGCTGGAGTCTCGAGGATAGCTGGTCGTGTTCTCTTGTAGGCGGGTTCTTACCTACAAAGCATCCCTAATAATCACCAAGATTGCCTGGGCACATGAGAGCCGTACACCAGGAGAAAAACAAAACAAAAGGAACTCAGATCACAGTCACCTGTCAGCAAAAACTTTTTATTTGGTACAAGCAGCAAAGCTGTAAGCACAAATATACAAGTGTCTGTCTGAGGGACCTGAGAGCAGGTGACGTTCTCCCTACCCCTCAGTGGTGAGAGAGAAAGTCACCCCCGAGCTATGTAGCTGCCTCCTTATATGGATTCTCTGGCCCAAAGTTCTAGCAAGTACCAGAAAGTTCTGCATAAATCTCTTATGTCATTTGCAGCTTTCTGTGAAGTTCTTTTCTGGGACCCTCCCATAATTATCGGGGCCTGCAGCTTGGTGTTCTTCAAGGTCTCTGCTTATCAGCTGGTCATAGCCCCCCTGTCTCTGCCTGTGCTGTGTACATGCCTTTCCATTTCCTGGAACTCCATCTCTTGGCACTGTCTGATATCTTCAGGGCTCAGAGTATGTGTGTTAAAGGTCTTTGTTTCCAGCTTGGCTTGTATTTTTCTTAGAGACACAGTCCAAAATGTGATTGTCGTAGAAAAACAAACTTTAATTTTATTATGTGGACCTATTACCAACCCGACACAGGCCGTGTTTTGCTACCTTCGTCAGGGGTTGATCAGGTAAAGGTACTAAAACATAGAAAGACATAAACATATATTATATAATATACAATTATAATTATAGTAACGAGTAAGAACAGATGACTACGGCATATTGTGAATAAAACCAATATAACAGGACATCTTATGAATAAAACCATAAATATGCCTTATAAATAACATAAATATCATAAATACTATAAAAGTATATAAGAAGAAGGATAAAAATATAAATAACATAAATATAGTAAAATGATAATCAACCTACTAGAGAATATAAACAAAAATTAAAAAGAAATAAAACAGGGATGTGACAAACTGCATATATCATATGAATGATTACCTCTATGTTGAATAGTGAGGACCCATCAAACTTGTGGCCTTTATGAGATACTACGCTTGTGTAACTAAAAATAATGACCAAAACTAAGATTAAAAGGACTTAAACACACACATAAATGCTACATGCCGTTATATCAAATATATGACACATAGCCACACAATACCTGACTATATTACATTAGAAAAAATGAACATCATAATAGAAACATGTGTATGAGAGAGAAAACGTAGCAGGAGCGAAGGGGGTCATTATTTTTAGTTACACAAGCGTAGTATCTCATAAAGGCCACAAGTTTGATATATGCAGTTTGTCACATCCCTGTTTTATTTATTTTTAATTTTTGTTTATATTATCTAGTAGGTTGATTATCATTTTACGATATTTGTTATTTATATTTTTATCCTTCTTCTTATATACGTTTATAGTATTTATGATATTTATGTTATTTATAAGGCATATTTATGGTTTTATTCATAAGATGTCCTGTTATATTGGTTTTATTCACATTATGCCGTAGTCATCTGTTCTTACACGTTACTATAATTTTAATTGTGTATTATATAATATATATTTGTCTTTCTATGTTTTAGTACCTTTACCTGATCAACCCCTGACGAAGGTAGCGAAACACGGCCTGTGTCGGGTTGGTAATAGGTCCACATAATAAAATTAAAGTTTTTGTTTTTCCACGACAATCACGTTTTGGACTGTGTCTTTGTGATCTACGTGATTTTTTGCCTCACCTGTATTTTTCTTAGCCTGTATTTTCCTGGGCCCATATTCTTTGTACACTTCTGTGCAAAGTGTGGTTCCCTAGGCTGTCTTATACAAGGCCGCATATTCTCTCTCTTGTAGCCCATAAGCGCTGTTTCTTCTCGAGCCATTTGACGGTGTACAATTCAAGCAGACAGGGGTGCAGTTGCAGAAAGCAAGAGGCTGACCTGAAATCTAGACCTAAACCAAATTATCCCTACACTCTTTGTTTTTATTTTATTTTTTTAAACTTGAGCCTTGAACTGATTTAAGAGCTGAAGGAGAGCTGAGGTGGAAGGCTGTACGGTTCCTCATGAACTGGAGCACTTCCCTTCAGAGGTGCTCCACTGACCCTCTTGACCAGGAGCACCTCTGGAATCTTGTGAAAATTAGAGGAATAACACAGAGAGCCTAAGGCTAGGAAGAACTCCAACAAAATATTGAGGATCCCCTAGGACAGATGTTCCCAACTCCAGTCCTGGAGGGCCAAACACCATTCAGGTTTTCAGGCTGTCCCTAATGAATATGCATGAGATGCATTTGCATGCACTGCCCCCATTGTGTTCAAATGTATGTTTATGTTTATTTAAAACTTTTTATACCGCCCATAACAAACGCTTCTGGGCAGTTTACAATCAAAAATTAAAAGCTGCAGATATATAGAAAAGAACGCCATTTAAAAAACAAAGCAGGACAGAGAGACAAGAAGCATAAGGAGAAAGGAAGTAACTTGTGCATCAGTGAGGAGGAGGGGAAAGGGGCGAGGAGGGAGGAGGAAGATCGAATGCTAGACAGAAGAGGTGGTTTTTAAATTGAGCCTTGAAAGATTTAAATGATATCTATATGTATGTATCTCATGCATATTCATTAGGGACAGCCTGAAAACCTGAATGGTGTTTGGCCCTCCAGCACTGGAGTTGGGAACCTCTGCCCTAGGAGCTAAAGGAGTCTACCATCTGCTGAGACAGAGAAAATACTGAAGCTGCCCCTTGGGGTAGGATATTATGTACCAAGGAGGGTGTGTGTGTGGGGGGGGGGGGGGGTGTTTCAAAGCTTCTCTATTTTCTTTGTCTCACCATCTGCTGGCAGGGGGACACAACCACTTGGCTGGACTGGTTAGCAGGATGGGGTGGAAATGTGTATTAAATATATGTGGCCTAAGGGACAAGTACTGAAAGTTATCCAATTAGCACTGATTTTCAGCACTATGTGCATATTTTCGACATGTTCTTCTGAAATTTGTTTTATTCAGATTTTTCCCAGAAAGTGTAAAAATAAAGCAACTTAGTAGAACATCTTCTAACAGTACTGTGTATCATTACCGAAAGATTAGACTATAAGATGTGCTTTAAGATACAAGTACAGTCATTCTTTGCAGTAAGCATATATGCTGCCATGGACTCTGACTAAATCTAACCACTTAGTCAAATTAGATATTTACATTTAGCTATTCAGCAGGAGAGAATTGTTCAAATGTTGTTTCACATCATCCTGTTAGACCAGTCCAGACAAATGGGTTGTGTTCCCCTACCAGCAGATTGCTGGAGGCAAAAAAAACAATGAAAAGCCCAGGTTTCAATGACATCACTCGCATGCCTCTATCTGCCTCAGCCACCACAGTGGAGGAGGGATAGTAAGGAAATCCCACAGTACTACTTTTTAACTTTCAAAAGGGAGACTATGATAAAATGAGGAAAATAGTTAAGAAAAAACTAAAAGGAGAGTTGCAAAGGTTAAAGACTTACATCAAGCTTGAGTGTTGTTGAAAAATACTATCTTGGAAGCCCAGACCAGCTGTATTCCACGATTTAAGAAAAGTGGAAGGAAGTCCAAAAAACTGCCAGCATGGTTTAAAGGTAAGGTCAGAGAGGCTGTTGCCAAAAAAACATCTTTCAGGAAATGGAAAAAAGAGCCAAACGACGAAACCTGGAAACAGCACAAGCACTGGCAAGTCAAATGCAAGGCATTGATAAGGCAGACAAAGGGAGAATTTGAGAAGAAGCTTGCTGCGGAAGCAAAAACGTGAAATAAAGACTTTTTCAAGTACATTCGTAGCAAAAAACCTGTGAGAGAGTCGGTCCATTAGATGATAGAGGGGTTAAAGGGGCACTAAGAGGCAACAAGGCGATAGCGGAGAGACTGAATGAATTCTTTGCTTCGGTCTTTACTGAGGAAGATGTAGGGATGATACCCATGACTGAAGTGGTATTTAAAGGTGCGGAAGAATTTAAGGAAATATCGATACATTGGTAAGATGTATTACAACTATTAGATAAACTGAAGAGTAGCAAATCACCTGGACCGGATGGTATACATCCAAGGGTGTTGAAAGAACTGAAATATGAGATTGCAGACCTGCTATTAGTAATCAGTGAATTTTCATTAAAATCATCTCTATTACCTGAGGATTGGAGGATCGCCGATGTAACGCCAATTTTTAAAAAGGATTCCAGGGGTGATCTGGGAAACTACAGACCGGTGAGCCTGACGTCAGTACTGGGAAAAATGGTAGAAACCATCATAAAGAACAAAATTACTCAGCATGTAGATAGTCATGGCCTAATGGGAGACAGCCAGCATGGCTTTAAACAAGGAAGATCTTGTCTTACTAATCTGTTGTTTTTTTGAAGGTGTGAATAAACAGGTGGACAAAGGTGAGTCAGTTGATATAGTGTATCTGGACTTTCAGAAAGCCTTTGACAAGGTCCCTCATCAGAGACCTTTGGCAAAACTAAAGAGTCATGGGATAGGAGGCAGTGTACTATTGTGGATCAGGAACTGGTTAAAAGATAGAAAGCAGAGGGTAGGGCTAAATGGCCAATTTTCCCAATGGAGAAAAGTGAATAGTGGTGTACCCCAGGGATCTGTGCTGGGTCTGCTGCTTTTTGACATATTCATAAATGACCTGGAAAAGGGAATAACGAGTGAGGTTATCAAATTTGCAGATGAGACAAAACTATTTAAAGTTGTTAAAACCTAAGAGGATTGTGGAAAATTGCATGAGGATCATGATAAATTGGAAGACTGGGCATCAAAATGGCAGATGAAATTTAATGTGGACAAGTGCAAAGTTATGCACCTAGGGAAGAACAAACCAAGCTATGGTTACATGATGCAAGGTTCCAAGTTAGGAACCACCACCCAGGAAAAAGATTTAGGCGTCATTGTGGATAACATGTTAAAACCCTCGGCCCAGTGTGCAGCGGCGGCCAAGAGAGCAAATAGAATGCTAGGTATCATAAGGAAAGGAATGGAAAATAAAACAAAAGATATTATAATGCCTCTATATCGTTCCATGGTGAGACCGCACCTTGAATATTGTGTGCAATTCTGGTCACCGTATCTTAAAAAGGATATAGCATTATTAGAAAAGGTTCAGAGAAGAGCCACCAAAATGGTACTCCTATGAAGAAAGGCTAAAAAGGTTAAGGCTCTTTAACCTGGAAAAGAGACAGCTGAGGGGAGATATGATAGAAGTCTATAAATTAATGGACGGAGTGGAACGGGTAAACGTAGATCGATTGTTTACGTTATCAGAATATAGAAAGACTAGGGGACATGCAATGAAGCTACAGGGTAAACTATTTAAGACTAATAAAAGAAAATATTTTTTCACTCAATGTGTAATCAAACTCTGGTATTTGTTATCCGAGGATGTAGTAAAGGCTGTTAGTGTAGCTGGGTTTAAAAAAGGTTTGGTCAAGTTCCTGGAGGAAAGGTCCATAAACCATTATTAGGAAGGGACTCAGGATATCAATGCTTGACCCAGTGACAAGCATTGTGGAACCTGTGTCGTCTGGGGAAACTACTAGGTACTTGTGACCTAGATTGGCCACTGTTGGAAACAGGATACTGGGCTTGATGGACCTTGGTCTGACCCAGTATGGCATATCTTATGTTCTAGGTCTCTTTAGTATTTCTTTGTCTTCAGCAGATGGTGGATGGATTTTCTCATCTCCAAAGAAAATCTGAAGATTGAGAGGAAAAGAGACATGGGAGGTTCCACTAGAATGCAGTCTTTTTGGTAGCCAAAGGAGGAGGGAAAATTGGTTCAGCTCCATGTGCTTATCATAAGAGTCTGTTGAGCAGCCAGAAATTAGAAGGATCTAGAAGAGTGCAGCAGCCTCACATAACCTCAATGCCCCCTCCTCTCTCCCCAAGATTGCAGAATGCTCTCAAAGGGATCTGTCTGTCAGCCACCTTAAATGCAGTGCTGCAAAGCCAGTAAAACAGTTTCAGGGGAATAGAGCTGAGCCCGGCATGGATCTTCTGCCTGGGACTCTCGGGGTGAGTACCAAGGCTTGACCTCGTCATTATCTTTGTTGGGGGCTTTCGATGCAGTGTGCCTGGGACGCAATTTCGGGTGGACCGTTGGCAACCATTGGTGTGGTGTGAGGATTTCTTGCCATTTTTTGCATGTGTTAGTAACGTTAAACCCAGCTACACTAACAGCTTTTTACTACAGCCTCCGGTAACAAATTCCAGAGTTTGATTACACATTGAGTGAAAAGATATTTTCTCTTATTAGTCTTAAATAGTTTATTCTGTAGCTTTATTGCATGTCCCCATGTCTTTCTATATTCTGATGACGTAAACAATCGATCTATGTTTACCTGTTCCATTTCATTCATTAATTTATAGACCTCTATCATATCTCCCTTCAGTCGTCTCTTTTCCAGGTTGAAGAGCCCTAACCTTTAGCCTCTCTTCATAGGGGTATCCTTCAATCCCCTTTACCATTTTGGTGGCTCTTCTCTATACCTTTTCTTATAACGCTATATCCTTTTTAAGATACAGCGACCAGAATGGTACACAATACTCAAGGTGCAGTCGCACCATGGAACGATGCAGAGGAATTATAATATCCTTTGTCTGCACACTGGGCGGAGGGTTTTAACATGTTATCCACGATGACACCTAAATCTTTTTCCTGGGTGGTGGTTCCTAATCTGGAACCTTGCATCGTGTAACTGTAGTTTGGATTTTTCTTTCCTAGGTGCATAACTTTGCACTTGTTCACATTAAATTTCATCTGCCATTTTGATGCCCAGTCTTCCAATTGATCAAGATCCTCTTGCAATTTTCCATAATCCTCATGGGTTTTAACAACTTTAAATAGTTTTGTGTCATCTGCAAATATGATAACATCACTCGTTATTCCCTTTTCCAGGTCATTTATGAATATGTCAAAAAGCAGCGGACCCAGCACAGATGCCTGGGGTACTCCACTATTAACCTTTCTCCATTGGGAAAATTGGCCATTTAGCCCTACCCTCTGCTTTCTATCTTTTAACCATTTCCTGATCCACAATAGTACACTGCCTCCTATCACATGACTTTTTAGTTTTGCCAAAAGTCTCTGATGAGGGACCTTGTCAAAGGCTTTCTGAAAGTCCAGATACACTATATCAACCGACTCACCTTTGTCTACCTGTTTATTCACACTTTCAAAAAAAATAACAGATTAGTAAGACAAGATCTTCCTTGTCTAAAGCCATGTTGGCTGTCTCCCATTAAGCCATGACTATCTACATGTTGACTAATTTTGTTCTTTATTATGGTTTCTACCGTTTTTCCCGGTACTGACGTCAGGCTCACTGGTTTGTAGTTTTTCTGGATCACCCCTGGAACCCTTTTTAAAAATTGGCGTTACATTGGCCATCCTCAAATCTTCAGGTATTACAGATGATTTTAGTGAGAGTTCAAAGATTCCTAATAGCAGGTCTGCAATTTCATATTTCAGTTCTTTTAATACAATATATGATTTATATACTTGGCTCTGCAAGTTCATCTTCTATGGACAACCTTTTATTTATGCTTTCCTGTACATAGTTTTCTACTGTTTGATTACTCATTGTTGCCCATGATTGAGATCGTGTGAGGCTTGCCATGTTCTCCCATATGCTTTGGGACGAATACTGAAGAAACCTCTGGTGGCTGAGGTGGATAGGGGCATGGGAACGATGTTATTGAAACCTGGGCTTTTCATTGGTTCTTTGTCTCCACCAGTCTACTAGTAGGGGAGCACAACTCGCTTGTCTGGACTGGTGTAGCAGAACTCAAGGAAAGGACATTATCTGGTAAGTAAGATGTCACCCTTTTTCCCCTGTGTGTTTGTCTTGATTCGCTTGTAAAGACTATGGAGAAGGGACTGTCTCTGATCTGTATTTATTCATCAGGAGGGTAATTTTATAACAGGTCACACCTATATGTGAAAGGGCAAGCAGGCTCCTTTTTTATAAAGGCACATAGATAATTTTACAAAGTTGTTCTTGCTTATATATTGCTACATACACGTATAAACGACATAGAAACATGACAGCAAAGACTATATGGCCTATCCACTCTGCCCTTCCATACCTACTATTACAGTCCCTTTTTTTTCTATTAGAGATCTTCTGTATTTGTCCCATGCTTTCTTGAATTCAGAAATAGTCCTCGTCTCTACTTACCTCCACTGGGAGACTATTTCATGCATCTACCACTCCGTAAAGAAATATTTCAGCCTTCATCCTATGCTCCCTTGTTGCAGAGCTTTCTTTCAGTTGAGAGAGGCTCTCCTTCCATGCATTTATATCATGCAGATATTTAAATATCTCTATCATATCTCCTGCCTTTCCTCCAAAGTAAAGCTATTGAGATCTTTAAGTCTGTGCCCATATGCCTTATGACTAAGCCTGCTGATCATTTTGGTAGCCACCCTCTGCACCAGCTCCATCCTGTTTATATCGTTTTGAAGGTGTGGTCTCCAGAATTGCACACACTACTCTCAATGAGATCTCGCCAAAGACTTACGTAGAGGCACTATCGTCTCCTTTTTTCCTGCTGGCCATTCCTCTCCCTGTGCACCCAAGCATCCTTCTGGCTTTTGCCATTGTTCTTTTATACCTGTTTAGCTATCTTAAGATCATCAGAAACAATCATGTCCAGGTCCCACTCTTCTTTTGTGGACAGAAGTACTTCACCCCCTATACTGTTCTGCTCCCTTGGATTTTTGCAGCCCAAATGCATGACCCTGCATTTTTTAGTGTTAAGCTCCTCCTCATGTTATCTGCTCCTTCATGGGTACTCTATTGCGAATTTTGGTATCATCTGCAAAGAGGCAAACTTAATTTTATTTATTTAGACATACTTGTATACCACCTTATCCTACAATGAAAGTGGTTACATCACATCACAATTGGTTTACGTTCAACATGTGGGTGCTTTACAACATTTAACATGAGGGTGTTCAACAACATTAAGACAACACAATTTGAGGGTGACATTCATCATGAAGGTGTCGTGAGTCTAGCTGGGTTGGTTAAGTATTGAGTTTGCAGTGGGGTGTACGTTGCAGTCCCGCTCAGGTGGGGGATGTTCTGTATCTGCTCGTAAGTTTCTGTGAAGAGCAGGGTTTTAAGGGCCTTGCGGAAATCTTTGATGTCCTCTAATTCCCTTAGGCTCGTTGGGAGGGAGTTCCATAGTATGGATGCCATTAGTGATGGAGCTCTTCTTGATGTATTTTGTTTAGTCTTGTGATATCCTGAAGGTGTGCTGATCATGTAGTCATAATTGTTCCTTCTTGGTCTATTACTGATGTTCCTTGTTACAATTTCTTGTAGTACATCTGCTGAAAGGTGGTGGATGATCTTGAAGATGATCAGGATTATTTTAAATTTTGCCCTGGCTACCATTGGTAGCCAGTGTAGTTGCTGTAAGATAGGGGTGATGTGTTCTGATCTTGGGGTGTCAGTGATGATGCGTGTTGTAGTGTTTTGCACCATTTGGAGTGGGTGTAAGGTCTGCTGGGGGAGGCCTTGATATAAAGAATTTCCTTAATCAAGCAGAGGTGTGATGAGTGCTTGGCATACTGTGTGGAAGTGGTCCTGGCTGAGTAGTGGTTTTATCTTTCTTATGGTCCTCAAACATTGATAGGCCTTGTTTGCGGTTTTAGCAATATGAGATTTCATGTTCAGAGCTCTGTCCATTGTGATGCCCAAGTACCTAACTTCATCTTTGACTATTATAAGTTTGTTTAGAATGCTGATATTATGTGCTGGAATGAAGCTAGGATTCCTGGTGACGAATATTGCTTCAGTTTTATCGAAGTTGACCGTCAGGTTATCGTCTGTGAGCCAGACATTCAAGTCTTCAAGGCAGCCTTTCTGCAGTATCACTTAGAAAAAATGTTAGAAAGAACAAAAAGTATGCGCTTTGATATTACGATGTGTCCTTTGTCAGTGGGCATACACATGGGATGAGTTCAGATAGAGTGTGGGAGAAATACATTATTACATGTGTAGAGTAGAAAATACTACAATTTACACACATACTTGAAAATTTAGGTGCAGACATTCACACCAGCTCTAGGGCTGATGTAAATGTCTGCGCCTGCAATATACTCGTAGATGTGCGTTAGGCCACTTACGCTAGTACTTTGTAAAGACAAGTAGGTTCCCATTTCCCTTTATAAAATAGACAACATAGATGCCTTAAAACATACTTTAACTAGGCACCCCTTATAAAATTACCTTCATAATGCTTATCTGCCTTGATAAAATACTAGGGGTAAACCATCAGAAATCACAGTTAGATTGAAGTTGTAGATATTTATACTTGAGAGTAGGTATAAATGTTATCACTTAAAGTACATATGTACTTGAGTATTTTATAAAATACCCATATAAATTGTGAGACTGCCCGTGTTCTGCTCACACGCCTACATGCAGGTTTTTATAAAATTACCCCACTTGTACCTTTAAGCATGTAACACCCGGGGCAATTTTATAAAACCCTTTTGTTTATGCATAAAAAGGTCTTATGATTGAAAAATCTTTTATGACATCCCCCATATGTTTGGTTAGTGCTACAGAAATAAGTAGAAGTCGTAGTAGTAACCCTATAGATTTAGTTGCTTAACTTCTTAGTGATATCTCTCTGAATAAACACCCCATAACAAAGGCTGTTCTCAGATCTTTGTTTCTCCAAATAGAGAGTTGCTTACATAATGGAACTGTTCGATATCAGAAGACTGGAAATGCCGGATATAGAGCACATCAAAACATAATATAGTAGGATGAATTCTATCTCCTTTGTTCTTTTGTTAGTATAATTTATTTGAAACAACCACAGAGTTTGTTTGCTGTTACCTTCATCCACATCTAGTTATACTGAACCTTTTACTTAATATCTATTTAATATCACTACTGTTCAATGTATAATAAACCTGCTCTTGTAAGCTGGTCGAATCTATGTACAAGTTTTAGTTATTTTGGTTTGACTTACTATACTGATATCTCTCATATATTTGAATGGTTCATACTGTCAGGCACTGTGGACGAAGACAGGCTCTGCGGTGGTCTATCCATGTCATGCTGTCATTGTAGTCATGCAGATTCAGACTGGAGAGCAGAGGTTCTTTCTGGGACACACTGACAAGGTAAAAACAGATCTGAGGATGGCTCAGTTGCAGAAGGTGCTCTATACATTGGTAATGAAATTAAGGAATTGAGAAAGCTCACTTCTCATCCAGTCTGCTTGCCTGGCAGGATTTGTTGCACTGAAAAGAATTTGAGCCTAATGGGTGTGATTTGATGCTAAACAGCCCTCAACAGTCACAGCTGCTCGGAAAATGACTGTGTGCATTTTGCTGGAAGCAAAGTCCAGGGACCATGTTATGCGAAAGGAGCTGTACTGGCTGCTCATCAAGAGCAGAGAAATTTTATCTATGACTTAAAAATGTCTTAACCACCCTTGTTTTATTTGGTCAAATCACTATTCTATTATCAAAAATCTTAGATCTCCCATCAGGCTTTGGCTGCTCCTTGATTAGGTTCAGCAAAATTAATTTGTGTAATTCCGTTTCCTTGGAGCTGCATCTTGAAAAGAGTTATTCCTTTTCATCCACCAGATCAGTCTATGGGTCATGGTTGCCAGCCAGCAGATGGAGAGAGCTCTGCCCTGTAAGAGGCACCATGCAGCCACTTGATCTCCAGTATTCTCGATCTCCAGCATATGGTGATGAGCATTGCATGTAACTGGATTGATCTAGTGGCATAGCTTCTGGATCTGATTGGAGAACTGGGCAGTTATGCATAGACCGTCAGAAGTTATCCAGAGCTGGACACAGCAGTTTTGATAGTACAGATCCATTTTCCACCAGTAGTGCTGCATTATGGTAACTTTATGAGAAAAATTCAAAATCCGTGCAGTAACGACCCTTGGGGAGCTGTTCCTGCCTCAAGCCTACCCAGCCAGTGTGAATGCTTACTATGTAGAGGGCCCCATTTGCTTTCCAATGACAGCTTTGTTGTCAGCTATTGCTCAAGGAAATCTCCCAGCTCACCATCTGTAATTAATTCTGGGAGGCCTATAAACTGGAGGTTATAACAATATGACATGTTAAATTCATCCAATTTATCTTCATATTTGTCCACCATAGTCTTTATGGTCTCCAGCTCAGCCAGCAAGTCTCAGAGGGAATCCTTGTATCACTGACCCGTTCCATCTCAGCCATGCATGCCCCCAAATCCATAATTATTGTAAAAACTGTGTTCATCTGAGCATTTAACTTCTCAAACCAGCAGGATGGCTCTGTCAATTGCTGCACAAGGGTTAGATATAACTAAGCAGGCTCCTCAGCACTAGCTGCCATCTTACATCTAGAGGCCTCAATTTATCTTTCTTCTTCCTCGCCACTGTTTTGGCCATCACTGCATCTGATCACTGCAAAACTCTGTCCATACACACTCGCAGAGTACAGTGACTCTGTGCAAAAAAGTTAAAAACAATCCGAAGGGGCAGAATAGCTGAGGAATGCTTAAGAGCGAAGGTAGAGTGCTGCTCTCCTTTTTGCATGACTCCCCCATTATGGTACTATTTTAATGGAATCGGCTTTGTACCTTGATGAGAAATTCAGAATATGAAGTGGAATTATTTAACCCTGGGAGTACCGATGGGGTCAAAAGTGACCCCATTGAAAGTTTCACAACGCGTATCTCGGAAACTAGTTGTTAAAGAATGCAATCTTTTTATGACTTTTCACATGTCAATATTCTCTTTATATTGCACCATGAGAGGAATAATTTTCATCCACTAGGTGACGCTAGTGATGAATTGCAGCACAGAGTACCAGTGGGGTCATTATTGACCCCAGTTGCTTACATCCGGTTTGGATCGTGATACAATTTGCAGTTTTGTAAATTTTTTGATCTGACAAAGGTATTTATCATTAATTACACAGGTACACTACCAAAAAACTGCCTCCAGTTTTGCAACTGATTCCTATAGATTTTGGGGTGCTGAATCCAGGAAAAATAGCCAAAATGTTCCATCATGTCACGTTTTCTTGCAAAATTAGATTTCTTACCCATATAAGGAATGTTCACATAATTTCTTTTTAGCCGACTGCAGTTTATTTTCTTGGCCCAAAATAGAGGTTGTAATGGTTAACTAACTAGAAACACTCCCTCATGATATTTTAGAGTGTTTTGTATTCATTTTATACATTAACAGGACAATTGGGAGGTGGGGGGCTAAATCCAGTACTCGCGCTGGCGCATGTTCTTTCCTGTTCGCCTCGCCTCGTTCGCTCGCTCAAACACGGTGGTTGCGACATGAACGTTCCTGTCAAATTTCAGTTTCTTGCAAGTTCATTATTACCTTTTGTTTGCTCAGTCGTAATCCAGCTTTATTCCAAAGTGGTTCACTACAGTTGTAGTTTGCAGTGCTGTGTATTTGTGATGGCTCACAGAGCCAGAGGTTGCGTCAACTCTCCGGACAGTTTTTGTTTTATTTGTGGGGAATATACCGTGAAAAAGCAGCAGAGGAACATTTCTGCATTTATTAAAAAAGTATATTTCGCCTATTTCGGTTTGAAGTTAGGCGATCAAGACAAACCGTGGGCTCCTCACAAAGTGTGCAAGACATGTGAGGAAGATCTACGCTTATGGATGAAAGGTAAAAAACAAGCATTTTGTTTCGGAATACCTATGATGTGGCGTGAACAAAGAGACCACAGCAGTGACTGCTATTTTTGCTCTTGCATTGTGAAGGGATACAACTTAAAAAATAAGAACGTAATAAGTTACCCCAACCTTCCCTCAGCAATTAGGCCTATGCCTCATAGCAACGAAGTACCTGTGCCTGAACCACCAAAATCTTTGGATCATATTTGTGTGGACGGTTCTGATCATGATGAGACTCATCAGATGGCTTTTCCCGATGAGTCCAGTACTTCCGAGTTTGAAACTGAACCAGATCCGAAACCTGAACTTTTCTCTCAAGCTGAATTGAATGATTTAGTCCGGGATTTAGGACTCCCAAAAGATGCTGCCCAACTGCTAGGTTCTCGGCTTAAACAGAAAAATCTATTGTCACCAGGAACAACTTTTTATTGGTACCGCAACCGCGAGACACAATTTTTGAAGTATTTCAGCAAAGAGGAAGATTTGGTATTTTGCAACGATATATACGGAGTGATGGAAACGTTTAAACTCAAGTATGATCCTGCTGAATGGCGGCTGTTCAATGATTCGTCAAAAGACAGCATAAAAGGTGTTCTTCTTCATAATGGCAACACATTCGCTTCAGTTCCTATTGCTCACTCTGTTATTCTCCAAGAAAAATACGAGAATTTGGCCCTGATTCTTCAGAAGATTCGTTATGATGAGCATAAGTGGATGATTTGTGGAGACTTTAAAATTCTATCCATGCTATTAGGGCAGCAATCCGGTTTCACCAAATATCCCTGCTTCCTTTGCTTGTGGGATAGCCGGGCCCGCGACCTACACTGGGGGAAAAAAGACTGGCCAATTCGGGAGTATTTGAGACCCGGTGAGAAAAATGTTCTTCATGAGAGCTTGGTACCTCGTGATAAAATTCTATTACCACCTCTCCACATTAAGTTGGGTCTCATTAAGCAATTCATCAAGTCCCTTCCAAAAGATGGTGAGTGCTTTCGGTACCTTTGCTCAAAGTTCCCCCGACTTTCTGAAGCAAAGCTAAAGGAAGGAGTGTTTGTTGGCTCTGATATAAGGAAACTCATTTCAGATGGAGCATTCGCTGAAACGATGTCTGAGAAGGAAAAAGAAGCCTGGGATTCCTTCAAGGATGTTGTTCTCAAATTCTTGGGGAACAGGCGGGATGAGAACTATAAGGATATTGTTGCCAGGATGCTCAATGCCTTCAAAGAACAAGGCTGTAACATGAGCCTGAAAGTCCATTTCTTGCACTCCCATGTGAACTACTTTCCCGAAAACTTGGGGGCGTACAGTGAAGAACAAGGTGAAAGGTTTCACCAGGACATCAAGGACGCAGAGAGAAGGTACCAAGGAAGATGGAACACCACTATGATGGCTGATTTATGCTGGTTGCTGCTGCGGGAAACCCCAGATGAAAAATACGCCAAGCAGCGCACCAAGAGAAGCATTCGGGGGAAGAAGAAACGGGCCCACCAGGAGATTGATTGACCCAAGAATGACTTTAAAATCTAAACTGTGTTGACAAATATCGTGTTTTTACTAAACTTTGAAATAAAAATTTGCTAGTTATTACCACAGTGTCGGATCTCATTTATTAGAATTTTATTTTCACACCATCGGGTGTTTGTCTTCATGTATTGCAATGGTGCGGTTTGCGTTTTCTATTCTTACATACATACCTGTACAACATTTTTTGCACATTTCTTTGCTTTGCTTTGTGTCTAACCTCGCTCTTATATGCTCAATGTTTGTGCACATGTATGTGGCTGTTCTAAGTGCAGAGAATTTTGCTACCATCACAGTGTGTTTTGTTGACATTACTCTATTCTTATGTGCTGCCAGTTTGCTTCTCTCTGATCAGAGAGGAGCAGTGCTTTTTACAGTGCTCTGCTAGAAAAGTGGATTTTGCCTCCTGAGACACCTTGCTGTGAGTTCTAGCTGTTTATTTAACTATTTATTGTTTGTCTAACTGTTTATTTAATTATTTATTGTTTGTCTTAGTGGTGTGCTAGTTCAGCTTTCTCAGCTGTAATTTACCTTGCCTCTCTCATCTAACTGGGCTTTGTGTGGTAGCCAGGTTAACTGTTCATTTTAAATTAAATCTCTCTCCCCAGACCCTGCTGTGTGTTTAAACTTTTTTCCTGCCCTAGCCTGCTTGAGTGAATCCTCCCCTCCCCCCCCCTTGCTGAGGTATTGTGTAGCCTTCTTCCTGTTTTCTCCACGTGTGCATAGTCTGTTTTTGGTTTGCTTCTCTCTGATCAGAGAGGAGCAGTGCTTTTTACAGTGCTCTGCTAGAAAAGTGGATTTTGCCTCCTGAGACACCTTGCTGTGAGTTCTGGATGTTTATTTAACTATTTATTGTTTGTCTAACTGTTTATTTAATTATTTATTGTTTGTCTTAGTGGTGTGCTAGTTCAGCTTTCTCAGCTGTAATTTACCTTGCCTCTCTCAACTAACTGGGCTTTTTGTGGTACCCCCTCCCCCCTGCTGAGGGTTCAGGACAGGGTACCTTGTAACTGCCCTCTTTAATAGGACTTATCTCCCTCCCTCCCTCCCTCCCCAGCACCCACCCACCCCTGGGGTAATTGTAGTTTTATAGGTACTTGCACATCTTAGAGGAAAAGGGCTGCTCTCAGGTGCAGCTCGTTATCCAAATCAGTCACACACGGAGGACCTGAGATTAATTAATTAATTAAGCTTTAGGTACACAAGGTGTATTAGGGGTATTAGATACACTTTTATTGGTATAAGCATCTACACCAATCCTTATTATATACAGAATTTAAAAGATCTAAACACAAGCTTTAAACTAAGATGCAGACAGAAGTCCAGCAACGAGATGGGGGTTCTCCGGTCTTTTGCATTGAGTGTCACATGTATGATTTTCTCCCAGCTGGTGAGAGGTCTTACGTATGCACTAAGTGCAAAGAACTCTTTGCTCTCAGGGAACGAGTCCGTTCTCTAGAGGCTAGAGTAGCAGACCTGGAAGACATAAGAAAGACAGAGAAGTACATGGACGTGACCTACAGGGATATAGTCCTGAAGTCCCACCTCCAGTCTGGCAGCATCCCTGTTGCCATGGAGGAGAGAGGTCACGTGACAGGAGAGCATCACCCTGGTGTGGCAGGAAGTGATCCTGTAACTAGGACCTGTCCTCCAGGTGATGTAAAACCCTCTCGCACCGAGGGCGTTTCTCCAGGGCCATGTGCCCATGAGGGGAGGGTCAGGACAGCTGTTATATTCGGTGATTCAATCATCAGGAATGTAGATAGCTGGGTGGCTGGTGGACGTGAGGATCGCCTGGTAACATGCCTGCCTGGTGCGAAGGTAGCGGACCTCACGCACCGCCTAGATAGGATCGTAGATAGTGCTGGGGAGGAGTCTGCTGTCTTGGTACATGTTGGTACCAATGACATAGGAAAATGTGGTAGGGAAGTTCTGGAGGCTAAATTTAAGCTTTTAGGTAGGAAGTTGAAATCCAGAACTTCCAGGATAGCGTTCTCCGAAATGCTTCCTGTTCCACGTGCAGGACCCAAAAGACAGGCAGAGCTCCGGAGTCTCAATGCGTGGATGAGACAATGGTGCAAGGATGAGGGTTTTGGATTTGTTAGGAACTGGGGAACTTTCTGGGGAAAGGGGGGGCTCTTCCAAAGGGATGGGCTT
Organism: Ichthyophis bannanicus; assembly: GCA_033557465.1. Lineage (NCBI taxonomy): Eukaryota > Metazoa > Chordata > Amphibia > Gymnophiona > Ichthyophiidae > Ichthyophis > Ichthyophis bannanicus. The sequence goes on from CM066044.1 coordinate 177,273,251, forward strand.
CACCTTAATCAGGATGGGACCAGACTGCTGGCATTAACCTTTAAAAAAGAGATAGAGAAGCTTTTAAACTAGAAAATAGGGGAAAGCCGACAGTCACCCAGGAGCGCATGGTTCGGACAAAGGTATCCTTGAAGGATACTACCAAAAGCAGTGAGGTTCCAAAAGGGAGTATAGTAGCCCAAATGCCCTTGAGTAAGGAGCAGACAGAGCATAAAGATTCCAAATTACCCCTGCCTACCAATAGCCAGATTAATATGAATAAAATACAGTCTCTAGACTTCTAGCATTGGCATACAAGCATTTTAAACAATAAGATGGGAGAGTTAGAATATATAGCACTAAATGAGAGGTTAGATATGATTGCACTCTCAGAGACATGGTGGAAGGAGGATAACCAGTGGGACACTGTGATACCTGGATACAAACTATATCGTAATGATAGAACTGATCAAATTGGTGGAGGGGTTGCGCTCTATGTTAGAGAGGGCATTGAGTTAGAAAGGATTAAAGTTTTGCAGGGAACAAAATTTGCTGTAGAATCTCTATGGATTGAAATTCCATTTATGAAGGGGAAGGTGATGGCAGTGGGAGTATACTATCGACCGCCTGGCCAGAATGAACAAATGGATGATGAAATGCTCAAAGAAATCAAGGAAGCTAACAAAAGTCACAACAGAGTAGTAATAATGGGTGATTTCAATTACCCCGGTATCGACTGGGTCAGTGTCACGGCAGGACAAGCTAAAGAGATAAAGTTTCTAGATGGAATAAATGACTGCTTCTTGGAGCAGCTGGTTCATGAACCGACCAGAGGGGAAGCCATACTGGACCTAATCCTTAGTGGAACGCCAGATCTGGTGCAAGAAATAAGGGTGTTGGGACCACTTGGCAATAGTGATCATAGTATGATCATGTTTGATTTAATTAGTGGAGGACAGATAGTAAAGGAATCCACAGTATTACCTTTTAACTTTCAAAAGGGAGACTATGATAGAATGAGGAATATAGTTAGGAAAAAACTAAAAGGAGCGGTTCCAAAGGTTAAAGACTTACAGCAAGCTTGGGTGTTATTTAAAAATACTATCCTCGAAGCCCAGACCAGCTGTATTCCACGCATTAAGAAGAGTGGAAGAAAGTCCAAAAAACTGCCAGCATGGTTTAAAGGTGAGGTCAGAGAGGCTGTTGCTGCCAAAAAAGCAACCTTCAGGAAATGGAAAAAAGAGCCAAATGATGAAAACTGGAAACAGCACAAGCCCTGGCAAGTTAAATGCAAAGCATTGATAAGGCAGGCAAAGCGGGAATTTGAGAGGAAACTTGCTACGGAAGCAAAAACACGAAATAAAGACTTTTTCAAGTACATTCGTAGCAAAAGGCCTGTGAGAGAGTCAATTGGACCATTAGATGATAGAGGGGTAAAAGGGGCAGTAAGAGGAGACAAGGCTATAGCGGAGAGACTGAATGAATTCTTTGCTTCGGTCTTTACTGAGGAAGATGTAGGGATGTTACCCAAGACTGAAGTGGTATTTAAAGGTGATACTGCAGAGGAATTGAGAGAAATATCGCTACACCGGGAAGATATATTACAACTATTTGATAAACTGAATAGTAGCAAATCACCTGGACCGGATGGTATACATCCCAGAGTGTTGAAAGAACTGAAATATGAGATTGCAGACCTGCTATTGGTAATCTGTGAACTTTCATTAAAATCATCTGTAATACCTGAAGATTGGAGGGTCGCCAACGTAACACCAATTTTTAAAAAGGGTTCCAGGGGTGACCCGGGAAATTACAGACCGGTGAGCCTGACGTCAGTACCAGGGAAAATGGTAGAAACCATCATAAAGAACAAAATTACACAGCATGTAGATAGTCATGGCCTAATGGGAGACAGCCAACATGGCTTTAGACAAGGAAGATCTTGTCTTACTAATCTGATATGTTTCTTTGAAGGTGTGCATAAACAGGTAGACAAAGGTGAGTCGGTTGATATAGTGTATCTGGACTTCCAGAAAGCTTTTGACAAGGTCCCCCATCAGAGACTTTTGGCGAAGCTAAAAAGTCATGGGATAGGAGGCAGTGTACTATTGTGGATCGGGAACTGGTTAAAAGATAGAAAGCAGAGGGTAGGGCTAAATGGCCAATATTCCCAATGGAAAAAAGTGAATAGTGGAGTACCCCAGGGATCTGTACTGGGTCCGCTACTTTTTGACATATTCATAAATGACCTGGAAAAGGGAATAACTAGTGAGGTTATCAAATTTGCAGATGACACAAAACTGTTTAAAGTTGTTAAAACCCAAGAGGATTGTGGAAAACTGCAGGAGGATCTGGATAAATTGGAAGACTGGGCATCCAAATGGCAGATGAAATTTAATGTGGACAAATGCAAAGTTATGCACCTAGGAAAGAACAACCCACACTATTGTTACACGATGCAAGGCTCCACATTAGAAACCACCACCCAGGAAAAGGATTTAGGAGTCATCGTGGATAACATGTTAAAACCCTCCGCCCAGTGTGCAGCGGCGGCCAAGAAAGCAAATAGAATGCTAGGTATCATAAGGAAAGGGATGGAGAATAAAACAAAGGATATTATAATGCCTCTGTATCGCTCCATGGTACGACCGCACCTTGAATATTGTGTGCAATTCTGGTCACCGTATCTTAAAAAGGACATAGCGTTATTAGAAAAAGTACAGAGAAGAGCCACCAAATTGGTGAAGTGGATGGAAGGCTGAGGGGAGATATGATAGAGGTCTATAAATTAATGAATGGAGTGGAACGGATAAACGTGGATCAATTGTTTACGCTATCAGAATATAGAAAGACTAGGGGACATGTAATGAAGCTACAGGGTAAACTATTTAAGACAAATAAGAGAAAATATTTTTTCACTCAACGTGTAATCAAACTCTGGAATCTGTTACCGGAGGATGTAGTAAGGGCTGTTAGTATAGCTGGGTTTAAAAAAGGTTTGAACAAGTTCCTGGAGGAAAGGTCCATAAACCACTATTAAAAAGGGACCCAGGATATCAATGCTTGACCCAGTACAAGCATTGTGGAACCTGTGTCTTTTGGGGATATTGCTAGGTACGTATGACCTAGATTGGCCACTGTTGGAAACAGGATACTGGGCTTGATGGACCTCGGTCTGACCCAGTATGGCATGTCTTATGTTCTTATGTTCTTACAATTTTCTTTATTCTTATTTGAATAACGACTAAACAATTAGTATAAAGAATTCATCCAAGAAACTTTTATCTCGATCGCACTCAATCTGAAACGTTCACCTCAAACTGCTAACCCAATGTAGCAAAAAATCTGTACGTGATGGAGCAAATTGGTTACCAGATTTGGATTCAGCGCACCAAAAAACGTAAAAATCAATCGAAACATTAGAGGCAGTTTAAAAAATTTTTTTTTAGTGTACCTGTGTTATGTATCATTTATTTTTTTGTACTCTTATTTTATGAAAATTACACATTTTCTGTAATTTATATCATACGTTCTCTCATTATTTCAGATGAAATCTAAAGGCTTTCAGCTCGTTTATCATGATTACTGTACACCTATAGTAAAACTGCTTTGCGTTTTATTCAACTTTATCTTTGTTTATTTATTTTAGGTTATTGTTTATGATGTCAAAACGAAAGTATTCAGCTGCCCAAGCAAGAGAAATATTGCAATGAGATGCTGACAGTGACGGCTCTGAGTCGTCTGATGGTGCAGCATATTCAGCAAGCGAAGAAGCATATCAGCCAAATTCGGGCGATAAATCTGATGATGACAGTCATGATTCAGATGGCGACAGCAGTTGGTCACCAAGTGAATGTGAGACTGATGTTGAGCCAGTAACATCGCCTGCAGCAAAGAGTCAAGTTACAGGTCGAGGCAAAGGTTGAGGCTGTGCTGGATGGGGAAGAAGGCAGGAGTCCTCGGTGTCAGTATCATCTGTGAGGAATCTTAGTTGTGGTCGTAGAGAAGCTAAGGTCATCAACTATAAGCACAAATGTTGCCATTGAAGCCTATGTATCTAAGGATGCCACATCATGGAACAGGAAACCTATAAAGCAAGCTGCTGGAAGATACGCCAGAGCTAATGTCATGCCCGTACAACAAGGTCCTACAAGGTATGCTGTATGAAATGTTGATGGCCCTCTCGCAGCATTCCACTTGTTCATGAGGAAGAACTTATTGAATGAAATCATGATGTGGATGAGCAAACAAGGAAGACACATTTATGACGACACCTGGAAAGATTTGACAGACTGAGAATTTCAACGTTTTCTTGGACTTCTGATCCCTCAGGCGTGTGCAAGTCACGAAATGAATCCATAGTTCAGTTGTGGAACCTTGAAGATGGTCGTTCTGTTTTCAGCAAAAATATGGCCCGTAACCGTTTTCAGCAAATTTCTTGTGCTCTCAGATTTGATGATGCAACCACCAGACGTGAACAACGAGGCGTGGATAAGCTTGCTCCAATCAGACACGTTTTTGATACCTGGGAAGCAACTCTAAGTGACGCCTTTGTTCCTGGTGAAAATGTTACCATGGATGAGCAACTGCTTACATTTCGTGGCCGTGTTCCATTCAGACAATATATTCCCAGCAAACCTGGGAAATATGGCATAAAGCTATGGATGTTGTGTGACAGTGCAACGTCATATGTTCTGCGTCTTCATGTATATACAGGAAGGGAACTCCGACAAAACAGGGAACAGAATCAGGGTAAAAGGGTTGTGCGGCAACTCACTGAAGGATTGACGCGATCTGGCAGAAATGTTACTGTTGACAATTTCTTTTGCAGTTTATCCCTGTCACGGAAATTGCTAGAAAAACAAATGACACTTTTGGGGACAATTCGAAAGAACAGAAAAGAATTACCTCCAGAATTTGTAACAGAAAAGGGCCGAGAGGTATTCACTTCACTGTTTGCCTTTCGCGATGACGCCACTCTGGTTTCCTATTGCCCGAAGAAAGGAAAAGTGGTGGTTCTTCTGAGCAGTTTACATGATCAAGAAGAAGTAGATAACGCATGTCCAGACAAAAAACCACGCCTGATCTTGGACTATAATTCTAGTAAAGGTGGAGTAGATATGGCAGATCAAATGTTGCGCACGTATACCACAAAACGAATGACAAGACGCTGGCCAACGACAATCTTCTACAACATGTTGGACATCAGTGCTTTGAATGCCTTCATTGTTTGGATGTCCCTAAATCCAGAATGGCAGTCCAAGTCAAAGCACAAACGTCGTCTATTCCTCTTGGAATTAGGAAAGCAGCTGCTTCAGAGTAATTGCAGCGAGACTTCTTCCAGCATTGAAGAAGCCACTGATGCTGTTTGCAATGTCGGGATCCCAAAGAAAAGGGCAACGTTTCACTGCTGTTCCAGAAGACAAGAAAAGCAACATAGTTTGCACCTCCTGCAAGTGCAATGTTTGCAAAGAACATTCAGAAATTGTCTGTGTCTCATGCAAATGACTGTAGTACTTTACTGTGTTCATCAAGTGCATGCAAAAACTGCTTTCATGGCAACTCTTCTTCATGTAATTTTATGATAAAGCATTAAATTTCAAAACATTTAACCTTCATATAAGAAATAATTAATTCGGAATAATATTTTGTCTGTTTAGTTTAAATTTTTCATGGTTAACAATTAAAATTCATCGTGGGGTCATTTATGACCCCAACGGTATTCAGTGTGTGCAAAAAGTCTCGGTAATTCCAGGGTTAAATAATCCTTATAGATTGGATTTGTATGTTTATCTACCTATTCTGTAATGTAAAGCTCTTTTCTCCAACTTTTTTTTCCTGCAGGTATCAGCATTAGCTTTCAACTGGAATTGCACATTGCTGGCCTCAGCACAAACAGGGAACCTCGGCATGGTGCGACTGTGGCATTTTATAGAGGGAAGCTGTCTTTCCATATTTAAAACCCATGTTCATTCAGTCTCCTCCCTCAGGTATGTGCCAAGTCCCTGAAGGAGTACACCATGGAGGGAACAGAGGGAAAGTTAATGATCTTAAATGTCTTTGAAATATGACTGTTACTTGTACAATTGTTCCCTGTAAACTGTTCCTTGTAAACTGACTTGTGCAGTAATTGAAACGTTATATGTAAACCGTTTTAATTGCCATGACAAAGCGGTATATAAAAATCAATCAATAAATAAATAAAGTGTCATTCAGGCTGCACATGAGGTTTATATCACCCGTACAGTGTTGTTGTGGTCTGGTCCAATAGTTCATTGGCAGCGCTGGGTGCCCAGTGTTCCCAAGCCTAGTGTCAGTTTCTAGGACTGGGTTGAGATGCTGCAGAGGTAATGTTCACTGCCACAGGAGTATTAACTGTAGCAGAACACAGAGATCAGCAGCCTTATTCAGGGTGCACATTGTACAAGCTCTGGAGAGACCTATAATGTATGGTCCTTGGTCAAGGGCTGTCGCAAAGACTGGCTAGATGTAAGGGGGCGAAGGTTAAAAAAAAAAAAAGAGGGGGGGGGGGGGAAATTGGATAGTTGGAAACGAAGGCTTATGTCAACAATAGCCCCAGTAGAGGCCATCATTGGAAAAGCTGGAAGCTCAAAGAAGCAAGAGGAAAATATTAAGCCAAAAAGATAAATAGAATGGTGATGAAGATAAGATGAATGAGTTCACTTATGATACTGGGAAAGAGGGGCGGGCATGGCTCAAGCCTATTTTGTCTCTGCTTTCTAGGGTCTGATTTAGACATTGGCAGTCACTAGCTTCCGATCTCAAAAACGTTGAATTAAGATCTCTGGCTGCTTTGTTTGATCTCTCTCTGTCTTTCTCTGCAGCTTCTCGTACACTGGAGCCATTCTCTGTGGTGTTGGCAAGGACAGTCATGGGAAAACAGTATGTAGACCTTGTTACTTAGCTTTTTATTCTGTATTAATCTCAAGTCCCAGGGCCTTTCTTCACAAAGGCCCCCTCTATTTCTCTGCATGGAGCTTGCACGAGTAGTGTAGCAAGAGAGAGATCTTGGCATCAGGATTCACCGGGGGTATAAAATATAGTAGACTTAATATTGCAGAAAAAAATATAAGCCCAAACCTTTATGAAAAAAAATGAAGACGTTCAAAAGTACTTGCTGGATGAAAGAAACATTCAAATATTTGCTGGGCTTTCATAAAGTACAAGAAGATGACCTTTTTCCATAGAAAAGGAAATTTGAGGAAAATATTAAGCCAAAAAAAATTGAAGTGAAGAAGGGTACACATGAGAAATACTTATCATCCTTCCAGTCCAGTCCCAACCTGTGGGTTGCCTCGCCTCATCAGCAGCTTGGAGACTGAGCATGTCAAATGTCATAACAGCACACATGGCAGCTGGCACCACCTACCAGCCTCAGTATCTCAGTCTCCAAGCAGCGGGAGAGGCATGATCCCATAGGTTGGACTCACTGTAGGGACAACTAAGAATATTTTCTGTATCTTCCACATCATTCTTCCAGTTCAGTCTTGACAAGGGGGTTGTCTCACCCTACCAACAGCTGGAGGCTGAACATGCTCAAACCTTGGTGATGTCATCCCATATAGGCTGCCAGTACCACCCACCAAGGCCATTATCTCAGCCTCCAGCAGCTGGAGGAGGACTCGCCTATTGCAGGCCAGCTTGGGATGAACTTAGGGGGCAGAGACAGATTAGCTATTGAGTCTGATGAGATCTTACCAAACAGTCAAAAAAAAAAAAAAGAGAAATTTAAGAAGAGTATACTGGTCTAGGCTGATCCCTTCAGTGGGAGGCCTTTAGACCACTACAGTGCTGAGAGCAGACCGGGAAGGCCAGAGTCCAGCTTCCTGAGCACCAGGGGTCGTTTAGTCGGACTGGTCCTTCTTCCAGGGAGACACTCTGGTACGGGCAGTAGCATCTCCCAACGCTGAGGTAACTGGCACAGTGTACTTGCCTGTGTGTGTATGGTTTTTGTCTCTCTCCCTCTGGTGGATCCTTTGGGTCGGCTGCGGGGAAGCACCTTGAGGGAGGTCTCTTCGGAGTGTTCTGCATGGTTGATGGCCGTGGTCAGCTCTGTCTTCCACAGGTTGTTTTCACTTTCAGTTTGGGCTCCGCCTGCTCATGCCGCCAGTCAGGTCCTGCGCAGTGTGTAGAGCATGCCATAGCAGCCTCTGCCACCAGAGTCTGCCATGCATGCAAAAAGGAGACCCGGTCGGCAGAGGAGGCGCTGGGAAAACTAGCTGGTGAACATGTAGTCAGAAAGAGGTGAGGTTAATGGAATCACGCTTGGGCTCCAGTCCCTCCCCTTCACCTCTGCTCGCAGTTTTGGCAGGAAGGGAGGCCATTTTGTCTGCATCAGATTTGGCGGGAGCTGGGAGGCCTCCCTTCTGGAGGATGCTGGAGCTGTTTTCATGGTGCAGGCCTTAGGGGAGTCCCCAGATCTGGCTCTTTTTTCTCCGGATTTTTTATTGCCTCCATGGCACAGGCATCAGCAGCTGATACAGAAGGAATGGAGTAGCTGGGGGAGTCTGCGGCAAAGCAGCCTAGGAGGGGATTACCAGTCTGGGATATCCCCATGGCAGACCTGTCTGAGGCATCGGAGGATTCCTTAGAGGGGACCTCTGAGATGTATGAGGAGGAGCCCCCTGCTCTGGAAGCGGAGGAGACCGAGGTGCCTCCGGAAGAGGACCCACAGTTGATCCGGGTATTCCACAGAAAGGAGCTTCTGGCGCTCATTGCCCATTTCTGTGGCGGTCCTGAATATTGTGCAATATTCTTCTTCGAGAAAAGCACCTTTGGAAGATCCGATTCTGCAGTTTTGCAGGCGGTTGCTGTCAGTGTTTCCTGTGCACATGGTGATTCAACAAATGACTTGACACTCGATGGGAATCGCCAGAAGCGGGGCTGAAGGGGAGCCAGACCAAGATTAGGCTTTGACGAACCAGGATAAGGAGCAGTTGTGGTCTCCTCAGGTAGATACAGCCATGTCAATGGTAACTAAAAAGATCACGATCCCTGTGGAAGGGGGAACGGCATTGAGGGACCCACAGAATAAGAAGTTGGAAGCACTGCTTAAGCAGGCATTTGATCTCAATGCATTGTCACTCCAGGTGACTATATGCGGGGCTTATGTCTCCAGGGCGTGCTTCTGCTGGGTGCATTTCTGCTGGGCACAAGCACTTCTGGAAGCGGAAGGTACTGTGGTGGCAGGCTCATCAGAGGCAGCTCACCTGGAGTTGGAAACAGTCTTCCTGGCAGATACCTTTTATGATCTAATCAAGGCCACAGCCAAAAGTATGGCGTTGGTGGTGGCAGCTTTTGTGGCTGCGGAACTAGGCAGCTGATGTCTCGTCTAAAGCTCACGAACCGGCTTCCCTTTAAGGGCAAGTTGCTGTTTGGGAGCGTCTAGAGAAGTTTAAGGAGCTTGAGATACCAAGGGTGGTAAGCTACCCGAGGATAAGCCAAAACAAGCCAAGATGGAGAGAGTTTTGGCACTTCCAAGCAGCTTGCTTCACACCCTTTCAGTGAGTGTGCTACCCGAGCGGGGCACTCCCTTTCGGGAAGGTTGATGGATGGGCTGAGGATACTATTCGGCTGCTTCCTCTGTCTCTAAAAAAGCACAATTAGGCAAGGGGGGCCCAGGATCAGGTGGAATCGGTGGGAGGACAATTGCAGTGATTTCTGCTTACCTAGATCCAGCTAACCTCCTACCACAGGGTGCTGGAGGTGATCCAAGAGGGATTTGCACTTGAGTTTGCACGTCCTTTAGCTGAAGCTTTCATGACTTCCCCCTGACAGTCAGCAAGAAAGGCAGGGGTAGTTCAGCAGACACTCCAGAGGCTGGATCATCTGGAGGCAGTGGTGCTCATACCGGCAGAGCAGACCGAAAGAGGTCGCTACTCTATCTACTTTGTGGTACCTAAGAAAGAAGGCACTTACAGACCAATCCTCAACCTCAAGTCGTAAACCGACGTCTCAAAGTTCCTCATTTTCGAATGGAGACCTTGTGCTCAGTTATTGCAGCAGCACGAGCGGGCGAGTTCCTGACAGCCTTGGATCTTACGGAGGCTTACCTCCATATTCCCATTCGACTGGATCATCATCGCAGTACCAATGGATCTTTTCCAGTTTCATGCTTTGTCCTTTGGCCTGGTGACGGCACCCTGGACTTTCACAAAGGTCATGGTACTTGTTGCAGCAGAGTTGCACTGGGAAGGAGTTCTGGTGCATCCCTAATTGACGATTGGTTAATACGAGTGAAATCATATGCTGAGAGCAGATGGGTCATGCAACGAGTGATCCAGCTTCTGCAGCAGTTAGATTGGGTGATCAACTTCACTGAAAGACAACTAGAGCATCACAGGATCTTATCCATCTGGGGGCTGATTTCTGGATGCAGAGGGTCTCGTTTCTCTGCCTCGGGAAAGGGCAGGCAAGATATAAGCTCAGGTCTGCTGTTTCCTCCAACTGGCGACTCCTTTGGTGTGGGTCTACCTGCAACTACTTGGGTCTATGGCAGCCATGCTAGAGCTGGTGCCCTGGGGTGAGCGTGCATATGCGGCCCTTGCGATGGCATTGCTGGGGAAGTGGTCCTCATAGGCACCTACTGAATCAGAAGTTAATTTGTCTGCTAGTCACCAGGGTGGCTCTCAGGTGGTGGCTGATGTGGAGAAACATGTCAACGGGAATGCCCTTGGAGTCTCCAGAGTGGATCCCATTGACAACGGATGCTAGCCAGATGGGCTGGGGGGGCCACTGCTGGGGTCAGGTCACGCAAGGGCTCTGGACGAGAGAGATGGGATCCTGGCTGATCAACCATTTGGAGATGAGAGCAGTGTTCTTTAGCCCTCTGTTTTTTCTGGCCACACATTCAAGGCAAGGCAGTTCGGGTGTTCTCGGGCAATGCAGAGACGGTGGCATTCCTGAACTGTCAGGGCGGCATGGACAGCAGGAATCTGGAGGGCGAGGTCACGCCAATCCTGCTGTGGGCGGAGTCAAATCTGATGGCCCTCTCGGCAGTGCACATGGCCGGTTGAAAGAACGTGCAGGCGGGTTTTCTAAGTCGACAACACTTGGATCCAGGCTAGTGGATTCTGGATCCATATGGTGGTTCGATGGTGGGGGCCAACCCGTCATGGACTTCATGGTGAACTTTGAAAATGCTAAGATTCTTCAGCCGTCGCTGGGAACATACGTCAGAGGAGCTGGATGCCTTGGCACAGCCTTGGCCAACTCAGGTGCTTCTTATACGTCTTCCCACTATGGATCCTAATCGGATGGGTCATTCAGCATGTAGAGGGTCACTCAGACCTGGTGATACACATTGCCCCAGATTGGCCACATCGTCCATGGTATATGGACCTCATGTGGTTGCTAGAAAACCAAACGAAAGAGCACCTACTTGCAGATAACCTCAGAAGCACAAAAAGCAAGAGGTAGTGGTGGTCACAAGCGCTTTATTGATAAAGAAACGCCCCAACGCATTTCGGCAATGCCTTCATCAGGGGGCTGAGAACTGCAAACGAACAATATTAAATAAATAACAAAAACATAAAAGAACATATTAAATAAATATGACAATTATATAGATAACTAAAACACCTTAAAAACATCCAAACATCATACAAACCATAATTAAAAATATGTATGTATAACAGAAGATGATAAACATATCAAATTGTGAGGGTACTTACTTTTATGGATATTAATAAAACAATGGAGCGCACAGTAGAAAACAATTGTGTAGAAATGAATCAATCCTATATTGAATAAGCTAGAAATTATAATATCGCAATTAGCTTATGGGATAACAAATGGACAAAACCATTATAAATAACGGGAAACCCAGAACCAACAGGTGATCAGACCAGGACAGCACAATGAAAAGACACATAAATGAACAAATAGTGTACTGTAAAATTCATTAAATAATTAAGAATTGCGTTATAAATTACATAATTTTTTTAAAATAATAAATAAATAAACAAATAATAAAACCAACCGGGAAGACAGGACGAAATTACTTATGCAAACAGGTGATGTTTGATGCAGAGAATGATCAAATAAATAATCAATAAAACTGGCAATAAGGCATGTTTTAAATAAATGTGATATGTTTTGGGATGGTATTAGCCTCCTCTTTCCTGTATTAATTTAGCTAGTGTTCATCCTTCTCTTTTATTCTTTTATTTGAAACATTTGATTATTATTATTTTTATACATTCATTTATCATCATCTGTTATACATATGTATTTTTAATTATGGTTTGTATGATGTTTGGATGTTTTTAAGGTGTTCTAGTTATCTATATAATTGTCATTTATTTAATATGTTCTTTTATGTTTATGTTTTTGTTATTTATTTAATATTGTTTGTTTGCAGTTCTCAGCCCCCTGATGAAGGCGTTGCCGAAATGCGTTGGGGCGTTTCTTTATCAATAAAGCGCTTGTGACCACCACTACCTCTTGCTTTTTGTGCTCCTCATACGGTTGCTGGCAGACTATTCTTGGAGACTACCAGCGATATCCACTCTACTCACTCAGGGACCAATCCTGAAGCTACAAGTGGATCGGTTCTCGCTTATGGCTTGGCTCTTGAGAAGGCAAGATTAGCGAAATGGGGCTATTCGTCACAGGTGATTGCCACTCTCTTGCGATATGGAGGTTGTCCATGTCCTTGGCTTACATACGAGTGTGGCACATTTTTGAGAGCTGGTGTGGCGACAAGGGTGTTAGGTCATTGGTAGCCCCCTTATCGGAGATTCTATCCTTTCTCCAGGCTGGTCTGTATAAGGGCCCTGCTCTGGGGTCGTTGTGAGTTCAGGTGGCTGCTTTGGCGTGGTACTGGGGAAGAGTCCAGGGGGTGTCCCTGGCCTCTCACCCCAATGTGATACATTTTCTCCAGGTAGTGAAACAGGTGCGGCCTCCACGGTGGGACTTGATTCCAGCCTGGGATCTCAATTTGGTGCTCTCAGCCCTGGGGGAGCTGCCTTTTGAACCCCTTAGGAGAGCGACCCTTAAGGATCTTATGTTGAAGGTGGGGTTTCTGGTGGCAGTCTGTTCCACAAGGTGGATTGCGGAGCTTCAAATGTTGTCAGGAACTGTTTCTGGCGATCTCTCAGGAGGTGATTCTTCACTCGGTACCATCCTTTTTGCCTAAGGTAGTCTCATCTTTTCATGCGACTCAGGCAGTCACGCTCTTGGTTTTTGTAAAAGGGGAGTCTGAAGCGGACAGACACTGTGGTAAGGAAGCCTATCCTGAGTTAGAGGAAAGGGAAAAAGGCAAAGAGTTCACCCTAGTAAAAGGGACCCTTTTGCAAGGTCAGGGTAACAAAACCACAACCTCACCTAGGAACCAGAAAACCCCTAGCTGGAACAGGTTTCATGTTTCCCCTAGTGAAATAAGGGAGAGTGAATACAGACCTAAGGTCCAAGACCTTTACGTCAGTAAGCTCCCCGATTACTCAGGTGCCAGAAAGCAGAGTGATCTCCGTCACCTGGGAAGAGAGGAGGTGGGGCTAGAACCCTGGAGATATAAGCCTATGCTAGGTTATAGTAAAGGAGAAAGAGAGAGGGTGGAAGGAATGCCAGAAGCAAGTGCAGAGGCAAAGGCAAGAAGAGGAGAAAGAGGGAGAGAAGCTGATACAAGCCAGGCACAGGTACGAACCTAAGAAGCCTGATTAATGCTGAGCAGAGCAGGAGAAGCCTGACTAATGCTGGGCAGTGCAGAGGAGCAGGAGACACTCTCAGCTCTAACGAGAGGCTGTCAGCCGAGCCCGGTGAGCCAGAAGGAGAGTCAGAGTCTATGCAGCTAGGAGAGCCTGATGCTGAGCTGAATGAGGAAGACACCCTCATGGATTGCTCTTTGTACCAAGCCTTAGCCACAGAAGGGTTGAAGGAAAGCCAGCCCTGAGAGAAAGCCCTCCAGAGAAAGGTAACCATAAGAAGCAGGTAGATGGATTGTAAATTCCCACGTGGTAAAGAGGGGATGTTTTACTAAGACGTAAGAACAAGCTGGAGTTGTGAATTGTGCTTGTTGACCACCTGCTACCTGTGAAGTGAGACGGCAAGAAGCCAAATTAACTGTGAGGAAAAAGCTTTCTTTTTACTCTTGAATTTTCCTGAGGAACCTGAATAGAACTTTGCTTGCACGTGGAAAGTTTGTTCCTGTTTGGAGTTTTTGTTTTTGCTTGTAAACTGGAATACGGCCTGGAAAGGTTTGAGACTGGAAAAGAAGGCAAACTGCCACAGAAGAAAGCCTGTTTTGTGTTATGTGCTTTAATCATCAAGGCTAAAGGAAGCTGGTAGCCTTGCTGTTAAAAGGCTATGTTTTTCTGAGCTGAAGAATACTTTAAGCTGCCACTTTGGTTTTGGGTTTTGTTTTGCTTATAACCTGTTGTACTTTGAAGAAGCCTGGAGAAGTATGCTTGAATGTGGTATTTATGAACTTTATTTGTGCTCAATAAATTTCTGTCATTGCCTTACCCCAAGGAGCCCAACTACAGCTTTCTACCTGAAGCCCATTTATAGCGCAATTAAACTACATTTCCAAGAAAACATTGCGGGGAATTAGTCAGTTAAGACTGAAAGGGGAAAGTTCCTCATGCAACCACGCCCCTCTAAGCTAGAGGCGAGTGGCAAGGGCGTGACAACACCTACACCTTTTGAATGTGCATCGTGCTTTGCGAATCTGAGGCGTACCAAGCCCTTCCATGTCGGATAGGCTGTTTGTGCTCTTTGAAGGGTCTTGACAAGGAGAAGCGGCATCCAAGGCTTTAGTGGCACACTGGATTAAGGAGGCCGTTGCATCTGCATATTTGCTGCGGCAGAAGCCACCTCCGCAAGGTTTATGGGTGCATTCCACAAGGGCATAAGCCAACCTCTTGGGCAGAGTGTATGCTGGTGCTTCCGGTGGATATTTATCAAGTGGTGATATGGTCGTCATTACATACCTTTCTCCATCATTACCGTCTGTATGTACAAGCGGCTAGGGAAGTGCAGGCCGGGCTCGCGAGTCCCTCCCAAAATTAGTTCAGCTTTGGTACATCCCGCTTGTCGAGACTGGACTGGAGGTATGATGTGGAAGGTGAAATTAGACTTACGTGCTAATTTGCTTTCCTTGAATATCTCCAGTCCGGTCCCAGACCCGCCCGAGAGTTGACAAGATTGAATTGGGCAAGCCCGGGAGTTGATGTGAGGGCATAGGCCTTCGTTTCCTTACGAGTTGGGGGCCAAAGCTTCTCCGGGTTCTCTCGGGAGATATTGCGGGATTCTGCTGTTTCAGCTGTATAATCAGTACTGGAGTTGGCACAGGGGTGTTTCTTTGAGGCAGGTATATACATAAAAATAAAAGAAGAGAACATAATGCAAAAGTTTGTTGATGCATTGATATACATTTCATCTACTCCAGGGGTCATTCCTCTGGAACTGCGAAAGGTTGCAGCCTTTTTTTTTACTGGTTTTGAATGATTGATTGTTTTGTATGTCGCAGGTTAGTGTATAGCAGTTGGGCAATAGGATAGTGGCCTTGGTAGGTAGTACTGGCAGCTATATGGGATGACATCACCAAGGTTTGAGCATGCTCAGTCTCCAGCTTCTAGTAGGGGGAGACAACCTGCTTGTCGGGACCGGACTGGAGTTATTCGGGGAAAGCAAATTAGCAGGTAAGTCGACTTTCACCTTTTGATTGGTGATTATTGTGGTTTTCAGGGCATTTGACTGAGAAGGGGGTTAGTCTCCTTGGAGGGGATGCTACCACTTTAAAATTATAGCAGTTAAAGCGAGCTGACAGCCACACTAAAAAAAAAAAAAAAATCATTCAGATACAGGCAGGGGATCCTTCTTCAGTTGGGGGAAATAAGTTTCCTTGCCTCAGTCTAGGCCTCACAGGAACTCCTAAACCCTGAGCAGGGTGTGGGACCGCTTGCTAGGAACAGCTGAACCTTTTGCACCCTCTGGTAATCCCGCCATTGCCAAAACTGCTGGGGGATGGCTGAGCAGGAGGTCTGAGGTTATATGGCTGGGAGTTGGGCCACATGGGAGGTCTTAGGTAGGGGCCTTTGTTTTCTTTCGCTTTCTTTTGCTTATTTTCGTTTGTTTGCCTTGTGCTCATTGCCAAGTAGTGTGGAGCACACCGGGGCTGCCGGCGCACTAAGAGACTGCGTGGCGGGATAGTAGGCCGCTCTAGGGTCTGCGGGAAAGGCAGCCATTTTCTGTCTTCACAGGGCTGGTCTTCAAGGGGGGGGGGGGGGCTCCCCGGACGTTTCGGACACTGGGACTTGGTCTGCACTGACATTTTGTTATTTTTGTAGTGGCTGCTCTTCCCTTCACCTGGTTCAGGTGATTAAAAAAAAAAAACCAGACAAAAGAGGGAGGTAACCTTAAGATAAGGGCAAGATGCCTTCTAAGGCCACATGCCTTACATATGTGGGTCCCAGAAGAGCTCTGGAGAGGGCTTCTGCCATGGGTGCAAGGCGGAGGCTCGCTTATCAGAGGATGGCCTCATGGGACAGAAGTTCGGTAAGGTCCATCTGAGAGAAACCCCAAGGGGGGGGGGGTCAGAGGTCCTCCCTCAGGCATTGTAGGGTGCCCTTTGCCCGCTGCTGCAGCGGGGGTCATTACTCTGCTCTAGGGGGAGGAGAGCATAGACCGCTCCCCATGGGCAGCAACAGAGAAGGAAACCAGAGCCCCGCAACCTTCCACGTCGCAGAAGGTGAGTGTTGAGGGCTTACAGGGTTTATTTTCCCTGGAATTTGTCCTCCTCATGCATAAGGTCTTTTGTATGGGGCAGCGAGGAGAGGACATCACTGAGGGGGTCTTGGTAAAGGCCAAGAAAAGGGACTTGATGGATGCAGCTTCGGTAGCAAGTGCGGAGGAAGAGCCTGCTATGAGCCACAGGTGGTTGGACCCGGGACCCTTGGGAGGACACGGGGTCTGTTCAGTCAGATGGGTTGGAGGACCTGGATGCCGACGCAGGCCTGGGAGCAGAGTTGGCTGAGCTGGAAGAAGGTGAAACTCCCCAGGAGGAGGAAGCGCGCATTGTGCGGGTCTTCCATCATGAAGAATTGGCAGTGTTGATCTCCCAGTCCTTAAAGACTTTGAACATGTCTGCGGGGCTGCCAGTAGAGGAGGAGCCTCTAGAGGACCTCTTGTTCCAGGCATTGCGGAAGGCACAGACCATTTTTTCTTTGCATCGGGTGATCAAACAATTATTTAGGACAAAGGGGACGTCCCGGAGGCCAAGGGGATGCAGACCATGGCGCGTCTCTGCCTGCTTCTGGAACAAGAGAAGGACCTTTTCTGCTCTCCTAAGGTGGTTGCAGCGGTCTTGGCGGTCACGAAGAAGATCACTATTCTCCGGGAACAAGCAGGAAGTCGGTCCTTGCATATGGGTGACGTCTGCACCGAAGGAGCCCTTGCGGAAGCATCCCCCCCCAGCTTTCAAAGACAGCCTTTGGGAGATGCCACCACGCATGCATGGTCCCCTTCCTGCTCAAGGGTGCCATCTTGCTCTGTCTCCTTTTTTCTGTGGAGCCCTTCAAACGTTGTCTGGCTTGTCCCTGGAAAATTGATTTTTTTCTCTCTCCAAGTTTTACACTCGCCTCCGGTATTGCACCAGTATTCTTCCTGCCTACTGACCTCTGTGCCTCGGCATCGGGCTCACTTTTGTTTTCCTTAGTTTTCGTTCTTTTCTTTTCCTTAGTTTTCGTTCTTTTCTTTTTTGGAGTCTTCGCTCCTTTTTTCTCCCACTGGCACCCCAGAGAGTCTTCTGCCTTGCGGGGTACTTTTTTCCCCCATGGCTACAGTGGCTTTAAGAAGTGTGATCATTGCTCGAAAATTATGTCTATGCCCGACACACACGACTGCTGTCTCTGCTGCCTTGGACCAGACCACGACCTGGCAGCCTGCGGTCTCTGCAAGAGGATGTCCATCAAGGCCCTCAAGAGCCGCCAGCAGCAGCATGATTTTCCCGAGTCCCCAATGCCTCTGAAGGCTAGGGCCTCGTCTGAGGCCCTGACATCTCAGGCGGAACTCTCCGAACCCGAGCCTCGTCGTGGGTCCTCAAAAAGGGGGTTTCCCTCGAGGGAACCCAGAAGGAAGAAGAAACCCTTGAAGAAGGTGTCCCTGGACAGTTTCAACCGGCTAAAGGTCCCCCGAGCCCGGTCCCGCAGTCCAAGACACTCGTCTGAGGCGACTGAGAAAGAGTGGCCTGCTAAAGTACCACGGAAAGATCAGACCACAGACCAACCTTGGTCCCCAGACCCCATCCTTGTTGAGGATTCCCCTTCAGGGGAGCCGGCGTTGGGCCAGTTCCTCGGTGCCCACGCTGAAGGCTGCGGAGCCTTCTGGTCTGGAGTCCAGAATTGCAGCCCTGGAGTACAGTTTGTCTGCCTTCATGGACCAGCAGCGGGCGCTGTTGTCCGGCATGTCCAGTTAATCTGCCCTGTCTGGTTCATCCGTCCTGACCACTGGGCCCTTGACATCTAAGACATCCCCAGAGGCTGAGCCGATCCTCGGCCAATGGTGCGCTCTGAGTCTTGCTTGATGGGACTGCAGTCATCCTCGGCGAGTTTGCCAGGCACCGGCCGCCTCGAGGCCCGCTGAGCAAACTCTTATGAGTCCTCAATGGCTCAGAACAGAGTGGGAGACGGAGGACGAGGTTCTCTCTTTGGCAGGGGACATTGACCAATTTGTCCTGAACTCACTGCTCGAGGTCAGACGACTGTAGCCAAGCTTGGTTGCATGCACCAATGCCAGCAGCCGTTACTCGAGCCGCTGACAAACCCATCATAGGCCGCCCGAGACATGAATTTGCAGCATTCACAGACTGCTTTGGCCAGGTTCTTGAACCGCTGCAAGGGTTCCTTGGAGAGACCAGCTGAGAACCCAGCGAGGTCTCTCAGGTACATGCCCATGTACTGCTGGTAGGCCTGGATGCAGCAGATGAGCATTGAGCTCTGGTAGCACTTTCTGCCGAGGGCGTCCAAGGTGCATGCCTCCCTGCTGGGGGGCACAGAGGAGTGCGTCTTCTGGCTTTTCAGCTGACGCATGGCCAACTTCACCACCATGGAGTTATGTGGCAGCTGTGACTTCTGGAAGCCCGAGCTCCAGCGGACTAGATACATTGAGTTGAGCCATTTGCTCACCACCATCATTGGTGTCTCCCACATTCAGAGCATGAGCCATTCCAGGATGGGAGAGATGAGTACCATGAGCGATTCTCGCAGAGGGGCCTTATACTGGAGGATTTCCAACTCATCCACCTGATGGTCCTCCTCAGACTCGGTCAGGAATGCTAGGGCCTTAGACATATCTTTGACAAAGTCCAGGAAGCCCATGTCCTCAGATGGGGACTGCCGTCGAGGCTCCAAGATGGGAGAGTCAGAATGGATGGCAAACCCATGACCGACAAGGCTGCCGAGCTGGAGACCGAGTTCATGATGAGGACCAGGCTCTATAAAAAGATTGCTGCCCCTCCCCGACAGAAGGGATCGGGTAAAGAGCCCTTCTACCCAAGGTAGGGAGTTGCTTACAGAAACTACCCACCTTATCAGGCCTCCCCAGCTCCCCAACAGGGTCAGCAGGCCAAGGGACAGTGGCATGGCCCACGTAAGCAGAAGGCTCCAAAACACCAGGCACTGGTTCCGATCCAGCCAGGGGGGGATGTTTGACTCCTTGAGCATAGCCTCTCTACCCCAAAGAGATCATTAGCCCATGGGATTACTTCCTCCACCTGACCCAGACACCTCCCCCTTATTTTCCTTCAGGTTTCCTCTCCACCAGGACCTTCTTCTGAAGGAATTGGAAGGTCTTCCTGAGGACAAAGCGATTGAACTGGTGCTCCACCACCTTAATGGCAAGGGGTTCTACTCCAGGTACTTCCTCATACCAAAAAGGACAGGGAGCCTAAGGCCCATTCTCGACTTGTGCAATCTCACAGATTCCTGGTGTGGGAGAAGTTAAAGATGTGCTCTCCCTTGGAACCTTGCTGCCATACCTCCAGCAGGGAGACTGGCTATGTTCCTTAGACCTCAAGGATGCTTATACCCACATCCTCAACCATCCCAACCACAGGCAGTACCTGCGGTTTGTAGTGGGGGGCAGGCACTTTCAATACAGAGTGCTCCCCTTCGGTCTAACCTCTGCCTAAAGAGCCTTCACAAAATGCCTGGCAGTCGTGGCTGCCTTCCTCCAGCTTCAGGAGGTCTTCGTCTTTCCCTATCTGGACAACTGGCTCATAAAGGGAGGTACAGTAGGCCACCGCACGCACCATCCAGGTTCTACAACAGCTGGGCTTTGTCATAAACTACCCCAAGTCTCACCTCCTCCCGACACAGTGTCTGGAGTTCATTGGGGCAAAGATTGACACTCTTCAGTCGAAGGCTTTCCTGCCCAGAGACCGAGCCGATCATCTCAGGTCTCTAGCTCGGGATGTGCAGTACCGTCCTTCGGTGCCCACCTGGCTTCTCCTGCGTCTCCTCGGGCACATGGCCTCCACGGTCCACGTCGCCCCAGACGCTTGCTTCCCTATGAGGGCAGTGCAGTGGTGTCTCCGGGACTAGTGGTCTCAGGGCACAGGCTGCCTCCGGGAGAGAGTTTCTGTGACTCGCCAATTGGCGGACTTCCTGGCCTGGTTTCACTCTCTCCAGCAGCTCGAGGTGGGCATGCCTTTTCAGGCCCCAAGCCTCTCAAGGGTCCTCACCACGGACACCTCCGTACACAGGGCAACTGAACAGATCAACCTCCTCAAGCTCCGAGCCATACATCTAGCCCTGAAGGTCTTCTGTCACCACCTGTGTCACCAGCTGGTGCTGGTCCAGACGGACAACCAGGTGGCGATGTCCTGCGTGAACAAACAGCGGGGTACGGGGTCTCGTACTGTTTGTCAGGAGCCACTGCTCGTATGCGATCCAACAGGGTATCCTCCTATGGGCAATGTACCTGCCAGGCCAGGACAAACCTGCTGGCCTACAGACTCAGCAGAGTCCTCCAGCCTCATGTGTGGCAGCTGAACCCCAGGGTAGCCAGTCGGTTTTCCCGGCTCTGGGGGGAACCCGTGATGGACCTGTTTGCCAGACCGGTCAACTTTGTTGCTCCGTTTCTGCTCCCGGCAGGCCCATCCCTCCAGGGTGGCAGCAGACGCGTTCATGGCCTCATGATCAGAAGGACTCATGTACGCCTTCCTTCCGATGCTGCTAATCGCCAAAACCTCATTCAAGACCCTCCACAACAGGGACTCGCTCATTCTGATAGCTCCTTTGTGGCCCAGGCAACCGTGGTTCCCTCTTTTTCTGCAGTTGATGGTGGAGGCCCCTATCCCCTTGTGGACCGCCCCGGGACTCCTATCTCAGGAGGGGGGCTCTCTTCTGACCCCAACCTGGAGTCCCTGTTGCTGACAGTGTGGCTGCTGAGAGGGTGACTCTGGCTCCTTTCAACCTTCCGGCTGAGGTGGAGGATATCCTGCTGGCCTCTCACAAGGCCTCTACTAAGAATGCTTATGCGCTCAAATGGTGTAGGTTCTCTGTTTGGTGTGCTGAACAGTGGGCTGATCCCTCTCCCCGCCCGGTGGCTCTGGTATTACAGTACCTTCTCCACCTCTTTCAGTTCGGGCTCAAGTCGAACTCTGTCCGAGTGCACCTTAGTGCCCTTGTGGCACACCACCATCCGGTGGATGGTAAGCCCCTCTCAGTCCAATTGTTGATGACACGTTTCCTTTGAGGCCTGATGTTATCGAAGCCCCCCCCCCCCCCCCGTTCACCCTCCAGCAACCGAATGGGACCTCAATGTAGTGTTGGGGCAGCTCACTCGCCCACCCTTCAAGCGAGCCTCTAACTACTTGCCACCTTCACTACCTTTCTTGGAAGGTGGCCTTCCTGGTTGCGCTCACCTCCGATCGCAGAGTTAGTGAGCTTCAGGCCCTTGTAGCGGAGACGCCTTATACCAAGTTCTACAAGAACAGAGTGGTGCTTCGCACGCACCCCAAACTCCTGCCGAAGGTAGTGTCACCCTTCCATCTCAACTAGGAAGTGGTGCTCCCTAGCTTCTTTCCAAGACCTCATTCCAGTCGGGCGGAGGTGGTCCTTGACACCTTGGACTGTAAGAGGGTTTTGTCCTTCTACATCCAACACACACAGGGCCACCGCAGAGAAGCTCAGCTTTTCATCTCCTATGACCCCAGTAGGCTGGGGGAGGCGGTGACCAAGCTTACGCTGTCCACATGGGTGGCGGACTGTATCGCCCTCGCTTACACGCAAGCAGGGCTCCTGCTGGAAGACTGTGTCATGGCGCACCGTGTCAGGGCAATGGTGGCCTTGTTGGCAAACTTGCGCTCTGTCCCGATGGTGGATATCTGCCAGGCCACCACCTGGTCTTCAGTCCACACCTTCACAGCCCATTACTGCCTGGAAAGAGAGTCCCGACAGGACAGTGCCTTTGGCCAGGCTGTGTTCCATAACCTTTTCGGGGTTTAGGCAATTGCTGTCCTCCGACCCTTCTGTGTTCAGGCTACCGGAGTGCTGATTTTCATCAGACACAGGGGTCCTACTGTGGTCTTTGGGCACAGACTCAGTTGTTGCTGCTTGTGGCTCCCCGTTAGGGAGCCCCTGCTTTTTGCTATGGGCTTTCAGTAGCCTGTAGCTGGGGAGTCCCATATGTGAAGACTGACTGACTTCCTGCCTGTTCCCAGAGAAAGCGTAGTTACTCACCTGTAACAGGTGTTCTCCAGGGACAGCAGGAATCGGTCCTCACAACCCTCCCTCCTCCCCTTGGAGTTGCTCCTTTACCATCTTTTATTTTTGCCGTCTTTTAGCTATGTCATCTGACTGACAAGATGGCACCCTTGGGCCAGGAAGGGGACCATACATGCGTGGTGGCATTTCCCAAAGGCTTTCTTTGAAAGTTGGGGGGATGCTTCCGCGAGGGCTCATTCTGTGCCAGTGTCACCCATATGTGAGGACTGATTCCTGCAGTCCCCGGAGAACACCTGTTACAGGTGAGTAACTACGCTTTCTGGTGGAAAGTAGCACGGCGCTCAAATATGTGCAGGATAGGAATTTGGAGACCTTGGTGAAACAGGCATTTGATATCAATGCCATGTTCTTTCAAGCATTGGTTTGTGTAGTTTTCGTGGCCAGAGTGTGCCTGTGCTGGGATCAAGGCATCTTGGAGGTGGCAGGAGATTTTTTGCTGCCACTGCCAGTGGCAACTAAGTTGGAGTCTGGGGTGGCGTATTTGGCGGATACCTTATATGATCTCATCAGGGGCCTGGCTAAGAGTACGGCATCGGCAGTCTCCCCTCGTTGGTATTTATGGCTCCTGAACTTGTCAGTGGATATTTCCTCTAAAACCCGTTTGAGCAGGCTCCAGTTCAAGAGTAAGCTCTTGTTCGGGGATGCGTTGGAGAAGTTGGTGAAAGATTTGTGGGAGTCTAAGGCGGGCAGGCTCTCCGAAGACAAACAGAAGCCGGTTCACTCTTCTGCTCCAGTGTGGGGCCCATCTCAAGCTTTAGCCGATTCTGAGAGGTGCGGTTTGTGCTCTACCAGAGAGATCATTTTTCCTTGAGGGGTCAGGCCTTTTGCGTATTTCGTATAACCAGAAGAGGTTTTTACTCCATTTCACCCTCCGCTGCTAAGAAGCCCCAATGAGGTGAAGGGGGGAGCCCAGGCAAGGGTGGTTTCCATAGGGGAGCGGCTGTGTGAGTTTTACCCCATCGGGGTTTGAATCTCTTCCAACCAGTGGGAGCTGGAGATCATCAGAGAAGGATACGCGCTTGAGTTTGCCAGTCTGCTCATGGAGGCCTTTGTCAGTTCCCCCTGCAAGGCACCTCGCAAGGCAGAGGTGTTGAAGGAGACTCTGGGGTGGTTTCTAAAGCTCAACGCAGTGGAGGAGGTGCTGCAAGACCAGTGTGGATCAGGTCAATACTCCATATATTTTGTTGTACCCAAAAAGGAGTCCTTCTGACCTATCTTGGACCTAAAGCACGTCAACCGTTGCCTCTGTGTGCCCTGTTTTCACATGGAAATGCTCCGGTCAATTATAGTAGCTGTCAGACATGGCAAGTTCTTAACCTTGCTGGATCTCATGGAGGCCTACCTGCACATTTGCATTCGCCCAGATCACTGGCAGTTCCTACAATTTGCAGTACCCATGGGGCATTTTCAGTTCAGAGGGTTACCCTTCAGTCTGGCAACCACTTCCCGCATGGTTACCAAGGTCATGGTGATGGTCACAGCCACTCTGTGGCAGGAAGGCATTCTAGTGCACCCATATCTGGACAATTGGTTTATATGAGCGAAGTCCAGAAACGAAAGCGAAAGGGCCATGGCCAGGGTGGTCGAGTTTCTGCAGAGTCATGGATGGGTCATTAATTTGGCCAAAAGCTGGCTTCAGCTGGTGCAGGAGTTTGGTGTACAAGAGGGCACAGGGTCCTTTCCTCTGGAACATATGCGCAAGCTTCAACAGCAGGTTTGGGAGTTTCTCAAGCAGAGGTCTCCAACAGCTTGGCGTTACCTTCAGGTATTAGGATCCATGGTCACGACATTGAGTTGGTCTCGTGGGCATGGGCCCATATGAGACCGTTGCAGAGGGCTCTATTG
This sequence comes from Ichthyophis bannanicus, assembly GCA_033557465.1. Taxonomy (NCBI): domain Eukaryota; kingdom Metazoa; phylum Chordata; class Amphibia; order Gymnophiona; family Ichthyophiidae; genus Ichthyophis; species Ichthyophis bannanicus. Next base: position 177,297,823 of record CM066044.1, read on the forward strand.
CGGAGATGGTTGGTGCAGTCACCACCTGATGGAGCAGCATTTGTTCTGCGCAGACTCCACTAGGGTGGCTCTCCGTTGGTGGCTGCAGCAGAAAGAGAAGCTCTTGGAGGGGATGCTCTTGGGTTCCCTTTATAACTACTGCCTGCCTGTTGAGCTGGGGTGTGCATTGCGAGACTTGGAAAGTGCAGGAGAGCAGGTCTCCGGAGGAGGCCACATGGTTCAACAAGCGTTTGGAGATGAGAGCAGTGTTTATGGTGCTCCATAAATCGACAGGGGGCACAGGCAGTGTAATGTTGGAAAGTGAGAGAGCCCCATTGTTGGAATGGGCGGAGGAGAACCTGCAAGCCCTGTTGGTGGCTCACGTGGCAGGCAAGGAAAATGCAGAGACAGACTACCTCTGCTACATGCATGTGGATCCAGGAGAGTGGACATTCAATAAGGTGGTGTTTGCACAGTTGGTAAAGTGCTGGGGGCTATCAGTCATGGATTTCATGGCGACCTTTGAATTGGCAAAGGTGGGCTGTTTCTACAGTTAAAGAGAACAGATGTTGGATGGTCTTGACGCGTTAATTCAGCACTGGCCCACTGACGGGCTACTCTGTGTTTCCTCCATGGGCACAGATTGGACAAGTGGTTCAATGGATCGAGACGGATCAAGGACTGGTCATACTGATTGCTCCCAAATGGCTACGCAGACTGTAGTCTACAGACCTCTGACTCAAATTGAAGAGAGAGATAATGAATTGATTATAGATATTGCCAAGATAGCAACAAAGGGGGAAGCGATCATATTGGGTGACTTTAATCTACCTGATGTGGATTGGATTACTCCTGCACATCTGGAAAGAAGCAAAAAAATTGTGGATGCTCTCTTCCTTCCTTTTTTAGCTTCCTTTTTCAGTGATAAGGTCTCGTCCTTAAGAGCATCCTTACCCTCCTGCCCTGCTCCTATCACCTCTCCCCCCCCTGCTCCTTCTCCCCCGCCTACCTCACAACTCTCTCATTTTTGGGCCTCCTTTGATCCGATCACAGCACCCGAACTCCACCGTCTCATCTCCTCTTCCAAGAAAACCTCCTGTTCACTTGATCCTATTCCTTCTTCCTGGCTTCTTACCCCCTCCCTGGGTCTCCTTCCCTACATTCTCACCATGTTTAATTCTAGTCTGTCCACCGGGACTTTTCCTAGACCTTGGAAGCACGCTTTGATACGCCCTATTCTAAAGAACTCTTCACTCGATCCTTTAATTCCTGCCCACTATCGTCCTGTCTCTAACCTCCCTTTTCTATCTAAACTCTTAGAGAAATACGTTTTTGCACAACTCTCCCATCACCTTGATTCTATTAACTTCCTTCACCCTCGTCAGTCTGGGTTTCGCCAGGGGCACAGCGTCAAAACTGTTCTATTGGCTTTCACAAATGCTTTACACGTGGCTCACGACCGTGGTGACATCTCGGTGGCGGTTGCTCTGGATCTCTCTGCTGCTTTTGATTTGGTTGATCACTCTCTTCTTCTCCAACGTCTACGGGATGCGGGTCTCTGCAGCACAGTTCACCGTTGGTTCCACTCCTTTCTTTCCTCTAGGTCCTGTGTGGTTCTTGCTTCCTCTTCCTCTACCCCCCCCCCCCCTCTGATCCTCACCATCTTCCCTGCGGGGTCCCTCAGGGCTCCGTTCTTGCCCCGCTCCTCTTCAATCTTTTCCTGGCCCCTCTCGCTTCCTTAATACAGCAGTTTGGCCTATCCGTTTTTCTTTACGCCGATGATATTCTCTTACTCCATCACACCTCACCCTCCTGCCCTGATCTCACAGTCCTTGATTCCTGTCTCTCAGCCGTGGCAAACTGGTTAACACTCAATTGCCTTCACCTAAACCTCACTAAGACTATCGCTATCTGGTTCTCTCACAACAGTCCCTCCCCTTTAATAGCCCCTTCTTTCTCTGGCGCTCCTGTACCTTTGGTCTCTACTTTTCGGTATCTCGGTGTGCACTTTGACTCTGACCTATCCTTTCACACTCACATTTCACATGTCACCAAAACATCCTTTTTCTTTCTTCGTCAAATTCGCTCCGTTCGCCCCTTCCTTTCCCCCTCAGCCCTCACTACCCTGGTGTTATCTTTAGTTATGTCCCGTTTAGATTTTTCCAATTCATTATTCATTGGTCTTCCCAAATATCAATTAACTCGTCTTCAACGGATCCAAAACACTGCAGCACGCCTTATCACACACACCTCCCTTCGTGATCATATAACCCCTCAACTATTCCATCTTCACTGGTTGCCTGTTCCCTTCCGTGCCACCTTTAAACTTTTAATTCTGGTACATAAAGCCTTTCACACCAGCACTCCTCAGTACTTATCAGATCTCCTCTACTTTCACACTCCCAGACACACCCCTCGCTCCTTTCATCTCAACCGTCTCACCTTACCCTCCCCTTCCCGCGCTCACTTGCAGTCCACCCGTTCCTCTGCTTTTTTTTTTTGCTGGTCCTGCCATTTGGAATGCCCTCCCTTCTTCCCTCCGTTTAGAACCACAACATACCACATTCAAACGCAATCTAAAGACCCACTTGTTTTCCCTAGCATTCAATGTTCCCTCACCTTTTGTGTGACTTCCCCCTCTCATATCCCCTCCCCTTCTTGATGTTTCCCCTGCATGTGTCTTGTCCTGTCTTCCTCCTTCTTTCTTACTGTCCTTTTAAGAGATTGTATATTTCCTTTCCTTTCCATTGGCCTCTGGCCTCCTTTTATTGATTTGTTTTAATTGTACACCGCCTTGGTTATTTTAGAAAGGCGTTTTTTATCAAATGAAATAAAACATAAACATAAAACATAAACATTATTTAGACAAATGGTGATGGAACCAACCAAGGAAAGTTCAACACTGAATGTAGTGCTCACAAACGGTGATAGTGTGTCGAATGTCTGCGTGAGTGCCCCTGTGAGCAACAGCGACCATCACACGGTGTGGTTTGAGATAAAAGCCATGGTACAGGCCAATCATAGCAAACTCAAAGTCCTAAACTTCAAATACACAGACTTCAATAAAATGGCAGAGTACTTAAAGGAGGAGATGATGGGGTGGAAGGAGATAAAGGAAGTGGAATCGCAATGGGCTAAACTAAAGGAGGCAATAAAAGGGATAACCAATAAATATGTAAGAAAAGTAAATAAAAACAAGAGGAGAAGGAGACCTATTTGGTTTTCCAAAGAGGTGGCTGCTCAAATAAAGGCAAAACACACAACTTTCGCAAAATTCAAAAGCTTGCAAACAGAAGAACACAGAAATGAATACAGGATCCAACTCAGAGTCTAAAAGAATAATAAGGATAGCAAAATCAAAGGCAGAGGAAAAGATGGCTAAAAATGTTAAAGGTGGCAACAACTTTCTTCAGGTATATTCAGGAAAGGAAGAAGATCAGAGTTGGAATTGCAGGACTCAGAAGTGCTGGGAAAGGACTCGTGGAAAGTGACACTGAAAAAGCGAAATTGCTAAACAAATACTTCTGCTCTGTTTTTACTAAAGAAGATCCTGGAGATGGACCAGCTGTGACTCCCAAATATAAAAATGGGAATGAAGTAGATACCACACCATTCACAGAAGACGAGGTGTTAGAGCAACTTGCTAAACTGAAAGTGGACAAAGCCATGGGACCGGATGGGATACATCCCAGTATACTGAAAGAGCTCAGAGAGGTTCTTGCAGGACCCGTTAAAGGATGTCTTCAACAGATCCTTGGAAACAGGAGAGGTTCCTCAGGACTGGAGAATGGCTGATGTCGTACCTCTACACAAAAGTGGTGACAGGGAAGAAGTGTCAAACTACAGGCCCGTGAGCCTTACCTCGGTGGCCGGAAAGGTAATGGAGGCGCTTCTGAAAGAGTGAATAGTGAACTTTCTCAAAACCAACAGGATGCAAAATCCGAGGCAACATGGTTTTACCGAAGGACGGTCTTGCCAAACAAATCTGATTGAGTTCTTTGACTGGGTGACCAAGGAACTAGATCAGGGGCATGCGATGGATGTCATCTACCTGGATTTCAGCAAAGCCTTTGATACTGTTCCTCATAGGAGGCTTGTCATCAAACTCAGTAGCTTGGGGATGGGTCCCAAGATGGTAAACTGGATTAGAAATTGGTTGACTGACAGACGACAGAAGGTGATTGTACATGGAGCTCACTCGGATGAGAGGAAGGTGATTAGCGGGGTGCCCCAGGGTTCGGTCCTGGGCCCGGCACTGTTAAGTGTATTTGTGAGTGATATTGCTGAAGGACTGAATGGAAAAATCTGTCTTTTTGCAGATGACACAAAAATTTGCAACAGAGTGGACTCCCCTGAGGGAGTGGCTAACATGAAGAAAGATCTACAAAAGCTGGAAGACTGGTCTAATGCTTGGCAACTACGATTTAATGCGAAAAAGTGCAGTGTCATGCACTTGGGTAGCAGAAATCCAAGGGAAATGTACACGATAGGGGGCGAGAGGTTGGTATGCACGGTTCAGGAGAAAGACCTTGGTGTGATTATCTCTGATGATCTCAAGGTGGCAAAACAGTGCGACAAGGCGGTGGCGAAAGCCAGGAGGATGTTGGGCTACATACAAAGAGGGATTACCAGCAGAAAGGAAGAGGTACTTATGCCACTGTATAAGTCACTGGTGAGGCCTCACTTGGAATACTGTGTTCAGTTTTGGAGACCGTATCTTGCAAAAGATGTAAAAAGACTGGAAACGGTTCAGAGGAAAGCGACCAAAATGATTTGGAGCCTGCGTCAGAAGCCTTATGGGAAGAGACTTGAAGACCTAAATATGTACACTTTGGAGGAGAAGGAGGGACAGGGGAGATATGATTCAGACCTTTAAATACTTAAAGAGAAATGATGAACAAACAAACCTCTTCCAAAGACGGGGAAACTGTAAAACTAGAGGGCATAACATGAAGCTGCAAGGTGGTAAATTGAAGGGCAATGTCAGGAAATATTTTTTCACTGAAAGGGTGGTGGATACTTGGAATGCCCTCCCGACGGAAGTGGTGGGGCAAACACTGCGACGGAATTCAAAAAGGCATGGGACAAACACAGTGGATCCCTTTACAGCAATAGGATAAAAACAAAATAAACAGTGCCATCTAACTTCTGAACCATATAACGTCTCAACAAATATATAAAGTCTCAACAAATAGGGGTGTCCTACCTGGAGTGGTGGGTTTACCCCTAAACAAAGACATGGGGAGGGGTGGCCTGCACAGAGCGACAGGTGCACCTACTCTTGCCATCTTGCTGGGCAGACTAGATGGACCATGCTGGTCTTTATCTGCCGTCATTTACTATGTTACTATGACCAACCTTGGTGTTTTTATCTGCTTAGGAGGATCTGCTAGTGCAGGGGCCTCTTCAAATGCCACAGGTAGATCACTTCTCGCTTATGGCCTGGCTCTTGAAAGGATGCAGTTAAGGAAGCGAGGTTATTCAGCCCAGGTAAAAATGCTCCACTATGCTGTCCTATGTACGGCTGTAGAGATTGTTTGAAGGTTGGTGTGCAGAGCATGACTGTTGGCCCTTGGCTGCCTCTGTACCAGAGGGTCTGATCTTTTTGTAGGCGAGTCTGGACAAGGGCCTGGCATGCAGTTCACTACGGGTCCAGGTGGCAGCCTTAACTTGTTACCGCGGTCGGGTGCAGGGTGTGTCTCTCGCCGCCCACTCGGATGTTGTCCATTTTCTGCAAGCGGTGAAATAGGTGAGGCCTCCGGTGTGTTCTGTTTGCCATAGGACCTCAATCTGGTGGTGTCTGTATTAACAGAGTCACCTTTTGAGCCACTATCTGCTTGTACACTGAAGGATTTGACTTTGAAGGCGGTGTTTTTGGTGGCAATTTGCTCAGCGAGATGGATTTCGGAGCTTCAGGCGCTGTCATGTTAAGAACCCTTTCTCTCCTTTTCCAAGGAAAAGGTGGTTCTGTGGCCTGTTCCCTCCTTTTTGCTCAAGGTGTTCTCAGCCTTTCATGTGAATCATTCAGTAACTCTCTTCTCAGGAGCAGGGAAACCTCAGAGGACTCTCACCTACGGCTTCTGGATGTACACTGGGTTCGTCAGCACTATTTGAGGAGTATGGAGCCATTTTATGAAAACTCATTTTTATTGTCAGTAACATAAATCGTACAAGAACCTCAATCAGACATCCAAAACAACGCATAAAACTCTTAACAGCAACAAGTAGCCACAGTACATATGCACTTACAACTATGTTCATCTCTCGGTCTATACTTTTCCTACTGCAAGCGCTGTCCCACCTCCCTCCTCCCCTCCACTAACCCCCCTCCTCCCCACCCCCCTCCCTTCCCCTCTGCCCCCTCCCTTCCCCTCCGCCCCCTAACCCCCCTCCCCCCTCCCACCCCGAACATTCCTAGCTTCCAGGATTTCCCAAGGGGTGTTCGCCCACTACCACATTAAAACTGCACAGACTCTCTTCTCCTTTCTCGGCCTCCCCCCACTTCCCCCCTCGTGTGCGATCTATTTTGTCGTTGAACGGGGTCCCATATGCGAGCCCACCTATCACATGCAGCCTCTCCCAAACGCCTCGCTGTACGTTTCTCCATATCTCCCAAATCCAGCAATGATCGCTCCCATTCACCAATGTCTGGCGCTGTTTTCAACAACCAGTGTCGCAGGATGCATTTCTTCACAAGCAGGAAACCTTTCTCACATAATTTACGCTCCCCGCTTGTTATGGGGCTTACCCCCTCCCATGACCCAAACAACCCCCATTCTGGAGAGATTCGCACCGGGTAGCCCACCCATCTGCTTAATTTGGCTCCCACCTCCTCCCAAAGTTGCTGAATGCGGATGCAAAACCAAAACCGATGGGCTAGTGTACCAGATTCAGTCCCACAGAGATTACACGCATCTGTCTCTACCAAGCCTGCTCGCGCCGCCCATACATTGGAGACATATGCTCGCCACAGAAACTTATATTGCATTTCCTGCATCTGTACCGATTCCGCCATCCCTTTGATCGCAGCAAAAGCTTTCTGCAGGCGCTCCACAGTCCCTACAGGCATATTATCACTCTGCCACCTTCTCGCTAGATCTTGGATACTCCCTGTATCCCCCCTAGGCCTTCCCCCGGGGACCAGTTACCTCCATAAAGACCGTACAGTGATCTTCCCTTCCAGGGCTCAAAAAAGCTCCGAGATGCTGGCCAGTGTCAATACTGCCTTTGCAGGCATCTAACATAATGTTGAATTTGCAAGTAGAAATAGAAATCATGGTGGTCCAGCTTATATCTATCACGCAAGGAGGAATAGGAGTCCAGCTCCGCCGCTCCCTCCATTTTCAAATGCCCCAAAAACCGTATACCTTTCTGGGCCCATTCTCTCGCTATACGCCCCTCCATCCCTGGGACAAAATCCATATTTCCCATTAAGGGAAGGCAATCCGTTGTCCTCCAACGTGCCCCCCTATATTGGCACAAGATCTTCCATGCCTGCCGCAGCCCTCACAGGCACTCTGAATATCTCCAACTCACTGGCAGCTCTCTCTGGAGAGTATGCAACATCTCTCTGGAGAGTATGCAACATCTCTCTGGAGAGTATGCAACATCTTAACCCTATGCTGCTGTCCCGTCAGATCATCTATTAAATCTAGGGGCAGCACTTCTTCCGTACCAGTTACCAAGTCCCTGAGAGACCTCGTTAAATATACCAAGTTATAAGCTCGGAGGGACGCTAGACCCGCTCCCCCCTCCTCTACCCTTTCCATCAGCATCGCTATAGCGATGCGCGCTCTGCGCCCCCTCCACAGAAACTTTAAGTGCCTCTGCAGTATCAACAAGTCTCTTGTAAGTAGCCAGATGGAGAGATGTCTTAGCATGTAGAGCCATCTAGGAGCCTCTATCATATTAAAGAGTGCAATGCGGCCCTTCAGTGAGAGAGGTAATTCTCGCCACCTTCTCAGTTTCTCGATCGTATTATTCAGCAAGGGCTTGATATTCGCCTGATACAGTTGGGATAGCGAATCGGGGATTTGGAGGCCTAGATATCTAAATTGCCCTTCCGCCCAAACTAGGGGAAATTCACCTCTCCACAGACCCCGCACTTTGCCTCCCACGTCTAGTGCCAAGGACTTAGTCTTATTAATCTTTAGACCCGAAAAAGCCCCAAACCTCTCAATCTGCTGCATAACTTTCTCTAACGAACGCTGAGGGTCCGTGAGACACAGCAGCATATCATCCGCGAAAGCGCTAACTGTCATCCCACCATTCTTCCACTGCATCCCCCGCACATCCTCTAAATCCCTCAGAGTTAATAATAGCGGTTCTAACTGGAGCACAAACAACAAGGGCGAGAGGGGACACCCCTGCCTGGGGCCCCTTTTCAGGCCAAAGGAGTCAGACTTCTCCCCTCCCACAGTAATGTACGCTAGGGGATCCGTGTATAAGGCTCTCACCCATCTCGTGAAATCACCCTCCAACCCGAATCTGCTCAGTGTTTCGAACATATACTCCCAGGAGACTCTGTCGAAAGCCTTTTCAGCATCCAGACTGACGAAGAGTAGAGGGATTCCTTGTTGCACATACTTCTCCATCCCCAAAAGTATCTTATTTATGTTCTTAGAAGCTTCCCTGCCCTTCACAAAGCCTGCTTGATGCTCCCCTACTAACTGCGGCAGGAGAGCCTGCAGCCTCTCCGCCACCACAGATGCCAAGATCTTCATGTCATAGTTAATCAAGGAGATCGGCCTATACGCAGCAGGATCCTCCGGATCCTTCTCCGGCTTATATATAAGGGAGATGGAGGCCGTCCGCATATCTCTGGGAAACCCCCCACCTCTAAGGCCTCTGCGTATAGGGCTGCCAAGGTCGGCGTCACCTGGGGTTCCAGTATCTTATAAAATTCGGATCCATACCCATCTGGTCCTGGCGCCTTGTGCGGTTTTCCTCGCCTAATAATCTTTTGGATCTTCCCCCAGAAATGGGTCTGTGCAACTCCCCTAGCTCTTGCGGGGAGAGATGTGGAAAAGTGACTTTATCCAAGAATGCCCTCTCCTGGATTCGGCTTTCCTCCTCTGGGGTATACAAAGCCTCATAAAACTGTCGAAAGACCTCTGCCACCCGCTTTGATTCACTCTGTTTCCGCCCCTCATTATCCCGGATGACTGTTATTGCCCTAGCACCTCCTCCTCCTTTCACTAACTGCGCTAGAAGCTTACCCGATCGATTGCCATAGCGGAATAGCTGATGACGATAATAGTGCATTGCATGCACTGCTCTATCTTGAAGCAAGGCGTTAAGTTTTCTCTGCATTTCCAAATACACCAGGTAGCTTAGTCCCACTAAAATCTCCCACTGCCTCCCTCTTCAACCTTGCCAGCTCTTGCATTGATTTAATAATCTCATCATTTAGTTTCCTCCGCTCCCTAGCCATATAAGCAATGATGTGTCCCCGCAATACCACTTTGCCGGCTTCCCATAACACGGCTACTGAATCACAACTGGCTTCGTTAAACTCAAGAAACTCCTGCCACCTCTGCACCAGATAACGCTGAAACGCCTTATCTTGCCACTTGTGCCTGGGGAAAGACCATCTACCTCTGCCTGCACCCGCACTCTGCCAATCCATCCACACCATCGCATGGTCGGAGACTAAGACAGGCCCAATCTCTGCCTTCAGTACTCTCCCAAAATCCCCTTCAGAGACTAATATATAATCCAAGCGGGACCAAGTCTGATGAGCGCGCGACAGATGCGTGTAATCTCTGTCCCCTTCATGGAGTACTCTCCAAACATCTACTAAGTTCCCCCTTTGACACAAATAACTCACCCCCTTCCGCTTCCATCCCGTTCCCTCTTTTGGGTTAGATTTATCTAATTCCGGATCATGGGGACAGTTAAAGTCTTCCGCTAATATTACTGGGATCTTTGGGGCAGCCTCAACTTTCTGCATCAAACGCCTGAAAAAGTCATGCTCATATACATTCGGGGCATATACATTGCCTAGTAACATCTCTGCCCCATTCAGTTTCACATGCAAAAACAAAAACCTCCCCTGCGGGTCCTCCTCCACCCCTATAGCTTCCGCTTGCACCCCGTTTCGAATTAGGATCGCTACCCCCCTTTTTTTCACATCTGCTGACGCTGCATAAACCTGTCCTACCCATTCCCTCTTCAATTTAGCATGTTCAACTACATTTAAATGCGTTTCCTGCAATAGAGCCACCTGGGCTTTCTCTTTCTTCAAGGCCTGTAGCACCTTGGTTCGCTTGATTGGAGTGTTTATACTGCCTACATTCCAGGAGACGATGCGTAGGTTCAGCCTCATTTAGATTTTTGAATTGCGTCGCTCCGCTGCAGATTTTTGCTATTAGTATTGAATGATTTTGTATTCCCTTGTTTCTTTGCCCAACATGCTAGGGGCCACCCAGCCTCAACCCCCAGCCTCTCCTTCCTTGCCTTAGCAAGTCCCCGTAGTTCACCGACCTCCCCAAGCAATCCTGCGTGGTTTCTATTGCTCTCTCCTTCCCCCCTCCCCCCCCCTCACCCCGAACACCTCCCCCTTCCCGTCCACCTGTATTCTCTTCCCCCCTGTAACACTCTTATCCCCTTAAAATACTTTGAATGCTACCCTCCGCCTAATCTGGCCGAGGCTTCCTTCCGAAACGGACACTGCAGGGCTGCCCCAGCCTCCCCTCCAACTATTAACTTTAATTTTAACTTTATTCCACACTTGATAGACCGCTTACGTTAAAAAAAACATTAAAACGGTGTACAAATAAAATAAAAGGCAGCACTGCAAACTACGGAAAAAGAACGCCAAAAATAATAGGAAAGAGAAAAGAATAGCACAAAACTGTACAAACAATAATAAATAACAATTAAACATGGGCACGAGTTAAAACAATAAGCAGTATTCAAATAACACAAGTTAAAAACAATAAAAATTCAAACAATAATAGGCAATAGAAACAGCCACCAATTGACAATATTCAAACACTAACCAATAATTAACACCAAAATAAAGACAAAGAATGCAGACAGCACAACTAACAAAGACAAACAGATTAAACTGGTTCAATCCCCAGTGCAGAGCAACTACGCTGAGAGTACAATCACTCCCCGCCAGCAGCTCAGGGCATGGTAGCTTGGAACAGAACAGAACAGTATTAAACAGCCATATAACGATGCCCCCTCAGCTCTTGTTTCCCCGCCATTCAACATAAAGAAGCATTAAACTTGCAATATCTAACTTAATACAAGTCTTCACATACTCAAACACTCCGCTCAAATCCAACTCTATTCTCAGCCACCACCAGTCTCTGTTTCTCTTCCGCCACCTCTCATCCATTCTCGGACACCTCCAACACGCTTCCGCAGTCAGTCCGCCGTTATCCATTCAAGTGTCCAACAGCTGTGCCGATGCAGTTTTCTCCAGACCCGCCACAAAGGTCTTCGCTGCACCAGTCGTTTCGAATACATGCTGCCGGCCCAAATACGTTACCCGGAGCACAGCCGGGAACGCTAAGGTGAAGCGCACGTTCTTCTGAACCAGCTTTGCACAGATCGGAGAAAAGGCTTTGCGCTTCACTGCCACCAGTGCTGAATAGTCCTGAAAAATCAGCAATTTTTGATTCTCCAGAGTTAAGTCCCATTTCTTGCGGTAGGCTTGCATTAATTGAATCTTATGTTGAAAATTTAAGAGCTTCAGTATCACCACTCTAGGCTTTTGCCCCGTCGCCATTTTGGCCCCGAGTCGGTGGGCCCGCCCCACCCTGAGCTCTCCAATCAAAGCGTCCAAGCCCAGCTCCTTCGGGAGCCACTTCTCGATCAGTGGTATCAACATTTGATCAGTTGTCGACTCCGGCACACCTACCAGGCGCAAGTTGTTTCTGCGTGACCGATTCTTGAGGTCATCCATCTTGGCCAGCAAGGCCTCTAGTTTTGTGTTCTGCGCCTCGTGGTCCTTCGTTCTCCGCCCTTCCTCTTCCTCAATCAGCGCCACTCTTTGCTCCAATTCGTCTATTCTGTGACCCATTCCACCATCGACGCTCCCATTGACTCCAGTTTTGCTAGAATCTGCTCGAATTTAGGGTCCAGTAACTTCACAACTTCTCGTGCGAGCTCCTCCGTTGCAGAGCCCACACTCTCCGTACCCGGAGATGCAGGCTGTGTTTCAGCAGGCATTGCAGCACTAGTTTTCCCAACATTCTCCCGGTCCTTTCGAGCTGGTAGCGGCATTATGCTCTTTTTTTTGCACTTTCCCACTCTCTCTGCACCTTCCTCTGTTTTCTCCCGTCGGTCCACCGACGTGGGAGAATTGAGAATATTGATTTTTAACGATGAAACCTGAGGCGGCCCCAGAGCGAGCAAAGAGACGACTTCACTCGCTCATGTGTCACCGGAAGTCCTCCTATGGAGCCATTTTAGAAATCAAATTGGCTGTTTGTCCTGTTTGGAGCCCCACTGTTTGGAGTGGAGGAGTGGCCTAATGGTTGGGGCAAGGTACTTCAGGCCAGAAGGTCCGGGGTTCAAATCCCACTAGAGGACAGCAACCTTGGGCCGGAAGGACTGGGGTTTCTAGTCCCACAGGTGCTCCTTGTGGTCTTGGGCAAGCCACTTAACCCTCCATAGCCCATGTTCCCTGTAAAATAGTTATCTCCAAGTTATAATGCCCTGTTCAATGTAATTTCAGTTTGTTCAATGTAAACCGCACTGATGCAGATTAGCGCGGTATATAAGAGAATGTAAATAAATAAATAAAATAAATAAATGTAAAGGAGAGGTAGCTTCCAAGGTCTCCATTTCCTGATGGATGAGGGAGACCATCTCCTCTGCTTATTTAATGCGGCGAAGAATGGTGCCTGTGGATTTGCAGGCGCATTCGAGAGCCCAAGCCACGTTGTGGGTGGAGGCTAGTTTGATTCCACCAGTGGATATCTGCAGGGCTACAACATGGTTGTCCTTACATCCTTTGTATATGCAGGCGGCGGAGGATACGAGGTTTGGTTCGGCGGTGTTACAAGCTGTGCTCGCAGGTCCCCCTCCCAAGGTTAGTACTGCTATGGTACATCCCACAGATTGGGACTAGACTGGAGGAATGATAAGGAAGGTGAAATTAGATCTTACCTGCTAATTGGCTTTCCTTGAGTACCTCCAGTCCACTCTCAGTCCCTCTCTGGTTTTAGTGCATGGTGTCAGATGGTGATCCCAGGCCTGAGGAAATCCATCTTTTGTCAAGGTCTGGAAGGAGGAGTTCTTCTCCCGCATGAGCAGGTATATGAAAAAAAAAGAGTTTTTCCTCACATAATTGCATTTCACACGAGGAAGGAATAACATTCGAATGGAGACTGGAGAGGTGCCTGGGGACAGTGAAGGACCATGCCTCCTTCAGACCTCTTTACAGACTAAGAGGTATTAGGTAAGTGATTTTTCCTTGGTTTGGGGAGGGGTTTTCTCTGCCTGTTGGTGGAGTTTAGTTCTAAAGGCGGTATATCAGGTATTAATAAAGATAAAGATAAGTCATTTATTTGCGAGCACTATTCTTATTTGTTGCTTCCTTGAGACTGCTTTGTCAATAGGATACTGAGGTGGTGTCAGCTGCCTATATGTGCCGATGTCATGACATTTGAAATGCTCAGTCTCTAAGCTGCTGGTGAGGCGAGATAACCCACGGTTGGGACTGGACTGGAGGTACTCAAGGAAAACCAGTTAGCAGGTAAGGAGTCTAACATAGTGTTTAAAGAAAAATACTAAGCTAGATCAAGTATCAAACGTTAGGTCATTGAATTTGGCAATAAGTGGCATACTAGAAATGTTTATAAAATGAAAACTAACAATAAATATAATTGCAAATTTTAATAAACTAATTAATAATCAATATTAATACATTAGTCTTTATAAAAATTTTACATATACATCATAATGCAAGTTAATATAAATAATCACCCAGTTCTCAAAAATGTGGGTGATTTAATTATATTAATTGGCATGTTAGCATTTTGTTTTACAAATTTTTATGATTTTAGTAAAATTTTAAATCAATTTTTGGTATACCACTTATTGACAAACAATTAGATGCCTAGAATAATCAGTTACTATGATAGTAGTAAAGTATGCTTCGGGCAGAAAGAGAACCGTGGTAGCATAAGCAAAAGAAAATATGATAAAGGAAAATAAAGGAAACAGGAGGTAGTGATACCTCTGTTTGTGGGGGTAGCTAGGTTGGAATCATTATGCTACAGCCCCTCAGAAACCAGCCATGTAGGATCAGAGACTGTGTCGGCATGAGGACATAAAAGCAGGGGAAAAACCATGGGTAGTTGTGATTAAAAGCTTATGGTGCCACAGTGCAGTGGAGGCTGGATCTGTTTGAGCTGGAAGTCCAAATAAGCAAAAGGAAAATGAGCCAAAAAAGCAAAGAGAATCTTTCCTCTACCCAAAGGAGAGAGACGTTTGTAGATTTTCCTATAAACCAAATGGATTTTTGTTTGAATGTTTTGGGGGGTACGTTTTTATAAAGGTTTTCAGCATATAGAGCCTGTTTTATAGTGGAAAAGAGTTTTTATAAAATTGTGTGGTTGTATATGTGCACATAAGTAAACATGCCAAAATGATGTACTTATACATGCATGTTGCATTGAACTCTGGAAGTTGCGGGTTATAAATATATGTTAAATAAATAAATAAATAAATGGAACAGGATACAGCTGTAATGTACACTTCCTAATCGTCCCTCCAATTCATTCCAGACGCGTGGGTTATGCTCATCCACCAGCAGATGGAGACTGAGAACAAAAAACGGAAAACTGTCACTTAAGTAGCCTCTGTTCCCTTGCAGACAATCCGTTCTGCAAAAAGTCCAACAATGGTCACCAGTGGGTGTTAAATTGGATGATCCTCTGACGTCGGTCCGTAGTCAGCCACTCTATCAGAACGATGTGGCGCAAGCTCACCTTCCACACCTCCGTGTCGGGGACGGCCTGATTCTTCCAATTCCAGGTGATTTCCCCTCGAACTGCCTGTATGCACACCCAAATAGGACGAGCCCATCTTAGCCACTGCTCGCCGGACCATTTGCCCAACAGAGAGAATCCCGGATCCAATCCCACATCAACATCAAAAACTGTTTTAATGAGCCCACAAATGGTGTCCCAATAAGTAGACGCCACTAAACATTCCCGCCAAATATGGTAAAAGGACCTTTTAACCCCACAATTGCGCCAACACTGATCAAGTGTCTGAGGAAACATATTATATCCCGGATTACTTGCATACTACCACCGCATCAGCAGCTTATATGAGTTTTCCTTGATTGGCACCGAGATGGTCTGATGGTCCACTCCCATGCACGCGCTTTCCCAGTTTTTCTCCATCCACTCACACCCCGTGTACCGCTCCCAAGCCACCATATAGGGAAGCTTTAAGAAGTTTTTCCCTTGTAAGCTTCATATAGCAATCGTATCAAACCCCGACCTTTAAAGTAACATACCCACAGGGCTTCCAAATCATTAAACCCCTCAGCAAAAGTTGCCTGGCGTGTTCGATGGCGGCGAAAATAGACCACTTGCATATGTGCAAAGAAGTCCCTTGAGGGCAATCGGTACTGCTCTTTCAGTGTATCAAAAGAGAGAGATTCACCCTGGTCTAGCAATTTCACAAATGTGTCCTAAGCTGATGTGGGGGAACCGCCACTGGAAGTACCTGGAAGAGATACAGAAACTGTGGCATCATGGTCATTTTATTGGTTGCTACCTAGCCAAGCCAGGAGAGTTCCCCAGAATGCCATTGGGCCAAATCTTTCTCTACCTTCCACAATAAAGCTGGATAATTGTCCTGGTACAGTCCCTCCTGTGTTTGTAATACGTATCCCTAGATACAGCAAATAATCGCAAGCCCAATGAAAGGGGCTTGTTGAAGCTGGAGTTCCTTGGAACCCCTGATTCAAAATCCCAAAAGGGCTCCAAACCATTGGAGTTCATGCAGGAGCACCGGCAAAGACAGCATCGGACGAGTTAGAGCAAAGAGAAGATCATCAGTAAAAAGCGCAATCTTGTGCTGGTCTCCCTCTACTGGCACTCCTGCAATATCTGCATTTGCCCGAATGATACTCACAAGAGGTTCCATAACAAGCGCAAATAACAGAGGGAATGAGGGGCACCCCTGTCTAGTACCGCTCTAAAGATTTAAAAAATGCAGTGTCCCCCATTAACCCTCACCAAAGCTCACAGGTCAGTATAGAGCACACGAACCTAGGCCTTAAATTGCGGTCCCACCTCCATGCGGTCTAGTACCCCAAACAGAACGTCTCAGTGGATGCAATCAAACGCCTTTTCAGCATAAGTGGCCAGCAATAAAGTTGCAATCTGCTCCTTCCATGTCTGCCATACAAGTTGGAGAACTTACCTAATGTTATCTCCTGTCTGGCGCCCTTGAACAAAGCTTGCCTGATCTGGATGGACAAACCCCGTTAACATGGGCCCGAACCTGTTGGCCAGTACTTAGCCAATAGTTTTGCATCTGTATTGAAAAGGGAGATGGGTCGGTAGGACCTGCAAACCGTGGGATCACGGCCGGGCTTGGGATCACTGTTATAGCCATGTCCCCTAGGGACTATGGCAGGCTTCCTCCCTGCAACACTCCATTGAAAACTCTAAGTAAGACCGGCACAAGAATCAGAGCTGTTTTTATAAAAAAAGGCCGATAAACCCTTCTAATACTGGGGCCTTGCCCCTCCCCCCCAGAAGGCCCTTGATAGCACATACCAACTCCTCCTCCCCAATAGTCCCATCCAACCCGACTCTATCCTCCTTCCCCAATCGGGCCAGACTATCTACCCCCCTGAAAATGTGCCTGCACCTAAGCCAGAGAACCCCCTTCCTCCCTCTGTTATAGATGTTGGTAGAACTGCGCAAAGCACTTCTAATCTCCAGTCTCTTAAAAAGCATACAATCTCGTTCATCCTTCAGTTTGGCCACCTGGATAACCCTTTCTCGTGCTCACAACTTATGTGCCAAGAGCTTTCTTGATTTGTTATCAAATTCATAGTACAACTGATTCACATGCTGCAGTTGAAAAGAGACCCATTCTATTTGCATTGCCTTAAGCTTTAATCGCGTTGCCTCCAGCTGCGTTCTTGTGTGTTCATCCCCAGACGCTTTATGCTGGTGTTCCAAGTGCTCAAGCCATTGCTCTAAGAACATAAGAATATAAGATATGCCATACTGGGTCAGATCAAGGTGCATCAAGCCCAGTATCCTGTTTCCAATAGTGGCCAATCTAGGTCATACGTACCTAGCAGTTTCCCCAAAAGACACAGGTTCCACAATGCTTGTACTGGGTCAAGCATTGATATCCTGGGTCCCTTCTTAATAATGGTTTATGGACCTTACCTCCAGAAACTTGCCAAACCTTTTTTAAACCCAGCTACACTAACAGCATTTACTACATCCTCCGGTAACAAATTCCACAGTTCGATTACACGTTGAGTGAAAAAATATTTTCTTTTATTAGTCTTAAATAGTTTACCCTGTAGCTTCATTGCAGGTCCACTAGTCTTTCTATATTCTGATAACGTAAACAGTCGATCTACATTTACCCGTTCCACTCCGTTCATTAATTTATAGACTTCTATCATATCTCCCCTCAGCTGTCTCTTTTCCAAGTTAAAGAGCCCTAACCTTTTTAGCCTTTCTTCATAGGAGTATCCTTCCATCCTCTTTACCATTTTGGTGGCTCTTCTCTGAACCTTTTCTAATATCGCTATATCCTTTTTAAGATATGGCGACCAGAATTGCACACAATATTCAAGGTGCGGTCTCACCATGGAAAGATATAGAGGCATTATAATATCTTTTGTTTTATTTTCCATTCCTTTCCTTATGATACCTAGCATTCTATTTGCTCTCTTGGCCGCCGCTGCACACTGGGCTGAGGGTTTTAACATGTTATCCACAATGACGCCTAAATCTTTTTCCTGGGTGGTGGTTCCTAATGTGGAACCTTGCATCGTGTAACCATAGTTTGGGTTGTTCTTCCCTAGGTGCATAACTTTGCACTTGTCCACATTAAATTTCATCTGCCATTTTGATGCCCAGTCTTCCAATTTATCAAGATCCTCTTGCAATTTTCCACAATCCTCTTGGGTTTTAACAACTTTAAATAGTTCTGTGTCATCTGCAAATTTGATATCCTCACTCGTTATTCCCTTTCCCAGGTCATTTATGAATATTTCAAAAAGCAGCGGACCCACACAGATCCCTGGGGTACACCACTATTCACCTTTCTCCTTTGGGAAAATTGGCCATTTAGCCCTACCCTCTGCTTTCTATCTTTTAACCAGTTCTTGATTCACAATAGTACACTGCCTCCTATCCCATGACTCTTTAGTTTTGCCAAAAGTCTCTGATGAGGGACCTTGTCAAAGGCTTTCTGAAAGTCCAGATACACTATATCAACCGACTCACCTTTGTCCACCTGATTATTCACACTTTCAAAAAAACATAACAGATAAGTAAGACAAGATCTTCCTTGTCTAAAGCCATGTTGGCTGTCTCCCATTAGGCCATGACTATCTACATGCTGAGTAATTTTGTTCTTTATGATGGTTTCTACCATTTTCCCCGGTACTGACGTCAGGCTCACCGGTCTGTAGTTTCCCAGATCACCCTTGGGACCCTTTTTAAAAATTGGCGTTACCTGAAAATTGGAGGATCGCCAGTGTATTACAGATGATTTTAATGAAAATTCACTGATTACTAATAGCAGGTGTGCAATCTCATATTTCAGTTCTTTCAACACCCTTGGATGGTATACCATCCAGCCCAGGTGATTTGCTACTCTTCAGTTTATCTAATAGTTGTAATACATCTTCCTGATTTATCGATATTTCCTTCAATTCTTCCGCACCTTTAAATACCACTTCCGTCATGGGTAACATCCCTACATCTTCCTCAGTAAAGACCGAAGCAAAGAATTCATTCAGTCTCTCCGCTATCGCCTTGTCGCCTCTTAGTGCCCCTTTAACCCCTCTATCATCTAATGGACCAACTGACTCTCAGACAGGTTTTTTGCTACAAATGTACTTGAAAAAGTCTTTATTTCGCGTTTTTGCTTCTGCAGCAAGCTTCTTTTCAAATTCTCCCTTTTCCTGCCTTATCAGTGCCTTGCATTTGACTTGCCAGTGCTTGTGCTGTTTCCAGGTTTCGTCGTTTGGCTCTTTTTTCCATTTCCTGAAAGATGCTTTTTTGGCAACAACAGCCTCTCTGACCTCGCCTTTAAACCATGCTGGCAGTTTTTTGGACTTCCTTCCACTTTTCTTAAAGCGTGGAATACAGCTGGTCTGGGCTTCCAAGATAGTATTTTTCAACAACACTCAAGCTTGATGTAAGTCTTTACCTTTGCAACTGCTCCTTTTAGTTTTTTCTTAACTATTTTCCTCATTTTATCATAGTCTCTCTTTCAAAAGTTAAAAGGTAGTACTGTGGATTTCCTTACTATCCCTCCTCCATTAATTAAATCAAATGCGATCATGCTATGATCACTATTGCCAAGTGGCCCCAACACCCTTATCTCTTGCACCAGATCTGGTGTTCCACTAAGGACTAGGTCTAATATGGCTTCCCCTCTGATCGGTTCATGAACCAGCTGCTCCAAGAAGCAGTCATTTATTTCATCTAGGAACTTTATCTCCCTAGCATGTCCTGCCGTGACACTGACCCAGTCGATACCGGGGTAATTGAAATCACCCATTATTATTACTGCGCTGTAACTTTTGTTAGCTTCCTTGATTTCTTTGAGCATTTCATCATCCATTTGTTCATTCTGGCCAGGCGGTCGATAGTACACCCCCACTGCCATCGCCTTCCCCTTTTTACATGGATTTTTTATTCATAGTGATTCTACAGCAAATTTTGTTTCTTGCAAAACTTTAATCCTTTCTGACTCGATGCCCTCTGTAACATAGAGCGCAACCCCTCCACCAATTTGATCAGCTCTATCATTACAATATAGTTTGTACCCAGGTATCACAGTGTCCCACTGGTTGTCCTCCTTCCACCATGTCTCTGATATTCCAATCATATCTAACCTCTCATTTAGTGCTATATATTCTAACTCTCCCATCGTATTTTTTAGACTTCTAGCATTTGCATACAAACATTTTAGAGACTGTATTTTATTCATATTAATCTGGCTATTGGTAGACATGGGTAATTTGGGATCTTTAAGCTCTGTCTGCTCCATACTCAAGGGGATTTGGGCTACTTTACTCTTTTTTGGAACCTCTCTGCTTTTGGTAGTATCCTTCAAGGATACATTCTTCCGAACCATGTGCTCTAGGGCGACTGTCGGCTTTCCCCTATTATTTAGTTTAAAAGCTGCTCTATCTCCTTTTTAAAGGTTAATGCCAGCAGCCTGGTTCCATCCCGGTTAAGGTGAAGCCCATCCCTTCAGAAGAGCCCCTCCTTTCAAATATCTGGATCTGCTCCATTCACTCTTGCTTACCCCGCGCCTCCAGCTGCATCAGTTTACCCTGCACTACAGCTTTAAACCAGTCCAACAATGAGCCCAATCCCACCTCTCTAGTGTCATTAAACTCTAGATAGCTTTTAATAGTACCTTCCAATGTTCTGACCTCCCGTTGCATTAAGGCATCGTTAAGGTGCCAGAAGGGTTGCTGGCCCTTCTCGGGGTCCCCTCCGAACACTGCCCAAACCGGCGCATGGTCCAACCTAGTAATGGTGCCAACATTTGCATCCTCCAGTTTATCACACCAATATTGAGCACTCAGCAGATAGTCAATACAACTATAGCTATTGTGCATTGCTAAGTAAAAAGTGTAATCCCGCAATGTAGGGTGGGCTATGCGCCACAGATCTACCAAACCCGAGGTGCTTACCCATCTACTCAGGCCCTGATCACTCTGACTCGGGGCACTCTCCCCATCCTGATCTCGGGATAGATTCCTCTTTGCATCGAGCACCACATTGCAGTCTCTCACTACAATTAGATGGCCCTACACCCTCGCCTCGCACCGGTACTCTTCCTGCCTACCGACCTCGGTGCTTTGGTGTCGGGCTCGGTTTATTTTTCTTTATTTTTGTTCTTTTATTTTCTGGTGTCTTTGCACCTTTTTTTCTCCCACTGGCAGCCTGGAGAATCTTCGACCTCGCAGGGGTACTTTTTTCCCCCATGTCTACCAGTGGCTTTAAGAAGTGTGATCAGTGCTCTAAAATTATGTCTTTGACTGACACACCCGACTGCTGTTTCCACTGCCTTGGGCCAGACCATGACCCGGAAGCCTGCAGTCTCTGCAAGAGGAGGTCCAGCAAAGCCCTCGAGCCACCAGCAGCAACATAAGTTTTTCCCTGAGTCCCCGATGCCTCTGAAGACCAATGCCTTGTCTGAGGCTCCTGCATCTCGGGCGGAACCTTCCGAACCTGAGCCTCGTCGTGGGTCTTCAGAAAGGGGGTCTCCCTCAAACGAACCCAGGAAGAAGAAGAAATCCTTGAATGCGGCGTCCCTGGACAGTTACAACTGGCTGGGGTCTCCCTGGGCCCGGTACTGCAGTCCGAGAAGCTCGTCAGAGGCATTGGAGAAGGAGCGGCCTGCGAAGGTCCGTCGGAAAGATCCGACCGCGGACCAGCCTCGGTCCCTAGACACCATTCTCATTGAGGATCCCCCTTCTGGGAGCCAGCATCGGGCCTGAGTTCCTCTATGCCCATGCCAAAGGCTGCGGAGCCTTCTGCTTTGGAATCCAGCATGGCAGCCCTGGAGTGCAGTTTGTCTGCTTTCATGGACCAGCAGCTGGCGCTGTTGTCAGGCATGACCGGTTCATCTACCCCGACCACCGGGCCTTCGACGTCCAAAACGTCCCTGGAGGCCGAGCCCTATCCTTGGCCAGGGTCACGCTCTAAGTCCCAATCGACGGAACTGCGGTTCTCCCCGGCAAGTTTGCCGGGCACCGGCCGGAGGGCATCAGGAGCTTTGAGGCTCACGGAGCAGCCCTCCTAAGAGTCCTCGACAAAGTACTCCAAGTGGGAGACGGAGGACGAGGAGTCCCCCGATACCAGTCGCCACTGTGACATCCCTTCTGGCTCTCCCGTCTCAGAGCCTCGACGGCAGTCCCTGCCAGAGAACATGGGCTTCCTGGATTTTGTCAAGGACATGTCTAAGACCCTAGCATTCCTGACTGAGTTGGAGGACCCTCGGGCGGATGAGTTGGAAATCCTCCAGTACGAGGTCCCTCCACGGGAATCACTCACGGTGCCTGTCCCTCTCCCATCCTGGAACAGCTCATGCTCCGAATGTGGGAGACACCAGCTTTGGTGCTGGTGGTGAGCAAACGGCTCGACTTAATGTATCGAGTCCACCAGAGCCCGGGCTTCCAAAAGTCACAGCTGCCGCATACCTCCATGGTGGTGGAGTCAGCCATGCGTTGGCTGAAAAGCCAGACGACGCACTCCTCGGTGCCCCCCTGCAGGGAGGCCTGCACCTTGGACGCCCTTGGCAGAAAGTGCTCCCAGAGCTCAATGCTCATCTGCCGCATCCAGGCCTACCAGCTGTACATGGGCATGTACCTGAGAGACCTGGCGAAGGAACTTGCCAGGTTCTCGGCTGGTCTCGCCTAGAAACCTTTGCAGTGGTTCAAGAACCTGGCCAAAGTGGCCCGTGAATGCTCCAGATTCATGTCTCGGGTGGCCTATGACTGGTTTGATTCGGTGTCTCAAATAGTAGTGGCTGGTATCGGTGCACACAGCCAAGCTTGGCTACAGTCGTCTGACCTCGAGCAGTGGGTTCAGGACAAATTGGTCGATGTCCCCTGCGAAGGAGAGAACCTCTTTGGCAAACCCATGACCGACAAAGCTGCTGAGCTGGAGACAGAGTTCATGACGAGGACCAAGCTCTCTAAAGAGACCACTGCCCCTCCCCTACGGAAGAGCTCAGGTAAAAAGCCCTTCTACCCGAGGAAGGGAGCTGCTTACAGAAACTACCCACCTTATCAGGCCTCCCCAGCTCTCCAAGAGGGTCAGCAGGCCAAGGGACAATGGCATGGCCCATGTAAGCAGAAGCCTCCAAAACCCCAGAAACCAGCTTTGGCCCAGCCAGGGGGGAGTTTTTTATTCCTTGAACATAGCCTCACTACCCAAAGGAGATCAGCAGCCCACAGGGGGACGTCTGTCCCTCTATGCCCAGAGGTGGGTGACTATCACCACCAATTGCTGGGCACTAAGGGTAGTCAGGGAGGGTTACCTCCTCCACCTGACCCAGACACCTCCCCCTCAGGTCTCTCCTCCACCTGGACCTTCTTCTGAAGGAGTTGGCAGGTCTTCTCGAGGACAAAGTGTTGGAACCGGTGCCCCACCACCTCAAGGGCACGGGGTTCTACTCCAGGTACTTCCTTATGCCAAAGAGGACAGGAGGCCTAAAGCCCATCCTTGACCTGCATAACCCCAACAAATTCCTGGTGTGGGAGAAGTTCAAGATGCTCTCCCTTGGAACGTTGCTGCCATACCTCCAGCAGGGAGATTGGCTTATGCTCTTTAGACTTCAAGGATGCTTATACCCACATCCTCATCCACCCCAACCTCAGGCAGTACCTGCAGTTCGTATTGGGGGGCAGGCACTTTCAATACAGGGTGTTCTTCTTCGGCCTCGCCTCTACCCCAAGAGTCTTCTCAAAATGTCTGGCAGTCGTGGCCGCTTCCTCCGGCTCCAAGGGGTCTTTGTCTTTCCCTACCTGGAAGACTGGCTCATAAAGGGAGGCACAGCAGGCTACCGCACTCACCATCCATGTTCTGCAACACTTGGGCTTTGTCATAAACTACCCAAAGTCTCACCTCCTCCTGACACAGTGGAGTTCATTGGGGCAAAGATCGACACTCTTCAGTCGAAGGCTTTCTTGCCCAGGGACCAAGCTGATCGTCTCAGGTCTCTAGCTTGGGATGTACAGTACCGTCCTACTGTGCCCACCTGGCTTCTCCTGCACCTCCTCAGGCACATGGCCTCCACGGTCTATGTCACCCCAGATGCTCGCCTCCACATGAGGGCGGCGTAGTGGTGTCTCCGGGACCAGTGGTCTCAGGCCATGGGCTGCCTCCGGCACAGAGTTTTTGTGACCTGCTAATTGCATGTCTTTTCAGGCCCCAAGCTCCTTGAGGGTCCTCACCATGGGTGCCTCCCTGCTCGGCTGGGGAGCCCACTGCGGAGATGTCTGCACTCAGGGAAACTGGTCACCGGACGAGAGCACCTAGCAGATGAACCTCCTGGAGCTCCGAGCCATACATCTATTCCTGAAGGTCGTCTGTCACCACCTGCATCACCAGCAAGTGCTGGTCCAGATTGTTGAACAGGTGGTGACGGTTCTACGTGAACAAACGGGGGGGGGGGTACGGGGTCTCGTGCCCTTTGTCAGGAGACACTGGCCATCTGCTCATACGCAATTCAACAAGGTATCCTCCTATGGGAGGTGTATCTGCCAGGACAGGACAACCTACTCACGAGTGGCAGCTGGATGCCAGGTTAGCCAGTTGGCTTTTCCGGCTCTGGGGGGGACCCGTGATGGATCTGTTCGTGAGCCCAGACAACTTTCAGTTGCCCCGCTGCTGCTCCCGGCAGGCCCACATCCCGAGGGTGGCAGCGGACACGTTCCTGGTCTCATGGTCGGAAGGCCTCATGTATGCCTTCCCTCTGGCGCCACTGATTGCCAAGACCTTGTTCAGGACCCTCTGCGACAGGGCCTTGCTCATCATGATAGCTCCTTGGTGGTCCAGGCAACTGTGGTTTCCGCTGCTTCTATAATTAATGACAGCGGAGGCCTCCATACCCTTGGGGACCGCCCCGGAACTCCTATCTCAGGAGGGGGGCTCTCTTCTGCATCCCAACCTGGAGTCCCTGTCGCTGACAGCGTGGCTGCTGAGAAGGGTGACTGGCCCCTTTCAGCTTCCCGTCTGAGGTGGAAGAGATCCTGCTGGCCTCTCGCAAGATCTTGACTAGGAAGGCTTACGCCCTCAAATGGTCGCCGAACACGGGGCTAATCCCTTTTCCTGCCCGGTGGATCTGGTATTACAGTATTTTCTCCACCTCTCTGTCTGTGCTCAAGTCTAACTCTGTCCGAGTGCACCTTAGTGCCCTGGCGGCGCACCTCCATCCGGTGGATGGTAAGCCCCTCTCAGTCCAACCTTTGGTGACCCATTTTTTTCAGGTCCTGCTCTTATCAAGGCCCCCGGTTTGCCCTTCGGCAACCGAATGGGAACTCAACGTAGTGTTGGGGCAGCTCACTCGCCCACCCTTCGAGCCTCTGGCTACCTGCTAACTTCGCTACCTCTCTTGGAAGGTGGCTTTTCTGGTTGCGCTCACCTCCTCTTGCAGAGTTAGCGAGCTCCAGGCCCTGGTGGCAGAGGCATCTTATACCAGGTTTTACAAGAACAGAGTGATGCTTCACACGCACCCCAAATTCCTGCCGAAGGTAGCGTTGTCCTTCCTTCTCAACTAGGAAGTGGTGCTCCCTACCTTCTTTCCAAGACCTCATGCTAGTTGGGCGGAGTTGGTCCTTCATACCTTGGACTGTAACAGGGCTTTGTCCTTTTACATCCAACCCACTCAGAGCCACCGCAAAGCTGCTCAGCTTTTCATCTCCTATGATCCAAGTAAGCTGGGGGAGGCGGTGACCAAGCATATGCTGTCCACATGGGTGGTGTACTGTATCACTGTCGCCTATGAGCAGGTGAGGCCTCCGCTGGAACGCCGCATCATGGCACACCGTGCCAGGGCCATGGCGGCCTCAGTGGCATACTTGTGCTCTCTCCTGATGGTTGACATCTGCCGGGCTGCCACCTGGTCTTCAGTCCATATCTTCACAGCCCATTACTGCCTGGAAAGGGTCCCAACGGGACAGTGCCTTCGTCCAGGCTGTGGTCCTTAACTTTTTCAGTGTTTAGGTAACTCCTACCCTCCGACCCTTCTATGTTCAGGCTACCAGAGTGCTGGTTCATCGGGCGCAGGGGTCCTACTGTGGCCTCTGGGCACAGACTCAGTTGCTGCTGCTTGCGGCTCCCCATGATGGAGCCCTGTTTTTGTTATGGGCTTTCGGTGGCCTGTAGCTGGGAGTCCCATATGTGAGGACTGACTTCCTGCTCGTTCCCGGAGAAAGTGTAGTTATTCACCTGTAACAGGTGTTCTCTGGGGACAGCAGGAATCCGTGCTCACAACTCTCCATCCGCCCCTTGGTGTTGCTCCTTTACCATCTTTTAGCTATGTCATCTGACTGAACAAGATGGCACCCTTGGGCCGGGAAGGGGACACATGCATGGTAGCATTTCCCAAAGGCTTTCTTTGAAAGCTGGGGGGATGCTTCTGTGAAGGCTCTGTCGGTGCTGATGTCACCCGTATGTGAGGACTGATTCTTGCTGTCCCTGGAGAACACCTGCTACAGGTGAGTAACTACGCTATCTCCAGGAACAAGCAGGAATGTAGTCTTCACATATGAGTATCGTCGGTACCGACGGAGCCTGTGCGGGAACGCTCCCCAGCGTCCAATTAGAAAGCTTTTGGGAGCATCCCACAGCGCCTGCGTGCTGCCTTCCTGCCTTTCCCACCTGCCTCTCTCCAGTTCTTCGTTTTCCGCGGAGCCAGCAGGTTGTTGTTCCTGTCACCGCAGAAAAGTTTTTCCTTATTCTTTATTTTTTTGTGGTCGCGTCTGCCTTCCTTGACGCTATACCGGTACCGCCGGTTCTCTTTTCTTTCTTTCTTTCATTTAAAAAAAAAAAATTCTATATTTTTTTCCAAACTTTTCTTCCCAGGTGCACGCGCCATAAATTTCCGCCACTATGGAAAAACCCGTTTCGGGTTTCAAAAAGGGCACCAAGTGTGGCGGTACCATCTCCGTCACTGACACCCATGAGTGGTGTCTTAAATGTTTACGTCCTGACATTCCATCTCCGAGTGTATGGCTTGTGCCATGATGTCCAAGAGGGGTCGACAAAACCGAGCTGCTAAGCTCAGCGCCCTTTTTCCCTCCGATGCAGCTTCTGTGGCATCGACGTCTTCCAGGGCTTTGTCTTCCTCCCATGGATCTCAGGTAACTAAACATAAGTCCAGCCGGTCCTCAAAGGGTAGATCTCCTTCCAAGCATCGAGATGCCTCTGGCGTTGCCCTTGAGGGTTCTGTACCGGCAAAATTGCCCCGGCGTGAGGCTTCGGCTTCCAAAGCATTAACGGGGCTCCAGGATGTTCTCGAGGCCTCGACCTCGGCAGAACTACTGGTGCCATGCTCTGGGGTACCGTCTGCTTCCGGTACCGATACCTAGGCATCAGCAGCGTCGATAGACCAGAGGTTCCTGGCTATTGAACGCAGTCTGGCAGCTCTCCTTGCGGCATAGACACCCTCAGAACCGCGTCAGACATTTCAACCGGTACCGGTACCGATGCCGGTACCGATAGCATCGACATCGGTGTTGGCTTTGCCGGCACCCAGTCATGCGATGCCTTCCGGTGCCGATACACCGGTACCGACTTCGGCCAGTACGGGTATCGGGTTCTTCAAGAGCATCCGGACAGACGGTACTTCGAATCCTCGGAGAACTCCGAGGATTCTGACAGCTCTGCCGGTACCGGTATACTTCTCCCGGAGGAGCCTTCCTCCCCTAAACGTAGGATGTCTCCTCCAGAAGATATCTCCTTTCAGGATTTCATCAGGGAGGTGGCTTGAGGTCTGTCCATCACTGTGGCTTCTGAAACAGAGCCCAGGGCTAAGGAGTTGGAGATTTTACAATATCCCTAAGCTCCTAAGGAGGCAGCTACTCTGCCTATCCATGAGATTTTACATGATCTCATGTTGAGAATGTGGGAGACACGTCTTACCACCTCTCCTTACTCTCGTAGACTGGATACCATGTATCGAGTCCCTCTTTGTCCTGGTTTCCAGAAAACTCAGCTTCCTCACCACTCTATTGTAGTGGAATCAGCTATGAGAAGGATCAGGAGTGCAAAGAGGCATGCCTCTAATCCTCTAGGACGTGAGTGTAGAACTTTGGATGCCTTTGGACGTCATACTTTTCAGGCTTCCATGCTCTCTGCCAGGATCATTTCCTATATTTTATATATGGGAATGTTCCTTAAAGAAGTCACAGGAGACTTGGAGATTTTAAACCCTCTCCTTCCTGAGGACAAGAGGCAGGATTTTCTCACACTAGTTAAACATGCCCAGGATGTTTCTAAGTTTGTCAGTCGTGCAGCTTTTGACTGTTTTGAGTGCATAAGCAGAACCTCTGCCATTGCCATAGGTGCACGTAGAATTGCCTGGCTCCAGGCATCCGATTTGGAGCTCTGGGTGCAGGACAAACTAGGAAATATCCCTTGTACTGGTGAGAACTTATTCAGCAAAAATTGGCAAGGAAAAGCTAATGAGTTGGATGCTGACAACTCCACTTTGGATAGGTTATCCAAAGCCACAGCTGATCCTGCAAGAAAGAAATCTTTCAAGAAACCTTTCTTCTCAAAAAAGAAGAGATTTTATCCCTCTTATTCCCAGCAGGGACATTCTGCAGGTCAGCCTGTCCGGAAAGGTCAGCAACAATGTTTCCTCTAATTTTCTGTAGGCTGTGTGTGCATAAAATATCAGCTGTGCAGCTTTTGAAGGAAGGTTAAATTTTTGTGCGCCACATAACGACACTCGGAGTTATATACTTTAAAATTTGACAACACGTCAGAATACTGTATTACCACCACATTGATTTTAATCAAATTAAATGAAAATAGATGATTACTAAATGAAGCGGAAAATTTCTAGCAATTACAATCACAACTTTTCAATTTTAAGACATCTGTGTTTTCTATCAGAATCAGAACCGTAATTTTTGTGTGCTCTGTTGTAAAGTATGTGCGCTCGCTCGGCAAGGTGTGTGCGCGCGCACACGCGCACAGCTTAGAGGGAACAGTGGTCAGCAACCCCCTAAACAGAGGAAAGCAAAGACTGCCAAGCCTCAACCGTCTCAGCAGTCTCAGCCTCCACAAGGCCTTTGACTTTCATCTAGAGAACTTAGCCTTCCTGGCCCTCAATGGTCTAGAGCCTTCCACCATTCCAGGAAGGTTGTGTCACTTTGCCCCCAGATGGGGGCAGATAACAGCAGAACATTGGACACACTCCATTATAAAAGAGGGGTACAAGCTTCACTTTCTGGGCATGCCCCCTCCCACAGTGGTAAGACAGTTCAATTCTCAGACCTCTCTCATCAACCTGTTAGATCAAGAGGTCACTCTGCTTCTTGCCCAAGGGGCAATAGAAGAAGTACCCATTCATCAACAGGGTACAGGGTTTTACTCCCCTATTTCCTTATCCCAAAGAAAACAGGAGGATATAGATCTATTTTGGACCTCAGAGAATTGAACAAATCCTGTTCAAAGAGAAATTCAAGATGATTTCTCTGGGATCTCTGCTGCCATACCTTCAGAGTCAGGATTGGCTTTGTTCTCTAGATCTCAAGGATGCGTACACCCATGTTCTCATCCACCCAACTCACAGGAAGTTCCTTCGGTTCCTTTTTTCAGGGAAAGCACTACCAGTACAGGGTGCTTCCTTTTGGCCTGGCCTCAGCTCCAAGGGTGTTTACGAAAAGCATGGCCGTGGTAGCAGCATTTCTTCGCACTCTAGGAATATTCGTCTTCCCCTACTTAGACGACTGGCTCATTCGAGCCCCATCAGAGTCAGAGGCCAGGACTTCTCTATCTTGCACAATGCGTATCCTTCAGTATTTGGGTCTGGTCATAAACATCCCAAAATCCAGTCTAACTCCTACTCAGTCTCTAGAGTTCATAGGGGCTTTGCAGGATACCAGAAAAGCAAGGGCCTATCTTCCCCAGGCCCGTTGCCTTCACATGGTGCAGTTAGCTTCTCAAGCAGTGCTAAAGCCTCATCTCACTGCTCGAGAAATGTTACAACTACTAGGGCACATGGCATCTACAGTGCATGTGGTTCCTTATGCTCGCCTCCATATGAGAGCAGCCCAATGGACTTTATCCACGCAATGGACCCAGGCATCAGGGTGCCTGTCAGACAAAATAGCAAACACAAATTGCGTTATTTTGTCCCTCCAATGGTGGCAGTCCACTCAGAACCTGTTGCTGGGGTCCCCTTTTCAACAACCTTTACCCCAGGCAACTCTCACAACAGATGCTTCACCAATGGGTTGGGGAGCTCATCTGCAAGACCTCTCCACCCAGGGCACTTGGACTCCACAGGAGACTCATCTACATATCAAGCTCTTAGAACTCAGAGCAATCTTCCTTGCTCTTCGAGTGTTCCACACCCTGCTCAGCTACAAGACAGTCCTCATTCATACGGACAATCAAGTAGCCATGTTCTACGTAAACAAGCAGGGAGGAACAGGCTCTCTGTCGCTTTGCAATGAAGCTTTGCGACTATGGGCCCTCGCCAGAGAGCATCAGATTCATCTCCTGGCAGTTTATCTTCCAGGCATACAAAACTCTTGGGCAGACAGACTCAGTCGAGTTCTGCTTCCACATGAATGGTCTCTACATGCAGACCAGGTGGCCAAGATTTTTCAAATTTGGGGAACCCCGGTCATAGACCTCTTTGCAAGTCCGTTGAATGCCAAACTTCCCTGGTTCTGTTCCAGAATTCCGGCTCAGTGTTCTGAGGCCAGGGATGCCTTCCTCCTTCACTGGGGTCAAGACTTCCTTTATGCCTTTCCACGCATTCCCCTAATTCCCAAAACTCTGTTCAAGCTTCAGAGAAACAGAGGGCATATGATTCTCATAGCTCCACATTGGCCACAGCAAGTGTGGTACCCTCTGCTTCTACATCTCTCTCAAGCCCCCTCCCTGGAGTTAGGATCTGCTCCAGATCTCCTGTCACAGGAGGACGGAATGTTATGGCATCCCAATCCCCAGTCTCTGCATCTCAGAGCTTGGTTGCTGAAGGCCTAGATCTTCATGATCTTAACCTCCCTCAGCAAGTAAAGGATGTCCTTTATTTTTATTTTATTTAAAGGGTATTTCTATCCCGCCTTATCCTTCAATCAAGGCGGTGTACACAGCAAACAATCAAAGTCAGTGGGGTTTATGTTGGATCAGTCTATGTACAGTGAGGGTGCGTGGGTGCAGGTGTGTTAATTAGTGTGAGCTTTTTACAACGTGGGCTTTTTACAGCTATATACAAGATTTACTGGATCCTCAGCAGGCTGCGATCTGTCTTCATGGAGTTTGTGGTTGGCACAAGGTTGTGGAGGCTGATTATGTGTTTGTGCCGTAGTGCTCAATGAAGAGTACTGTCTTTAGGAGTTTCCGGAAGTTCTTCTGATCTTCAGTTGATCGTAGGTCGTCTGGGAGTTTGTTCCAAATTGTCGGAGCTGCCAGTGAGAGGGCTCTTTGAGTGGTGGATTTGCATGGTTTTGTATAGTTTATTTATTTAATTTTCTTATATACCGCGCTATTTGTCATCAGTGCGGTTTACATTGAAACAATTCAACAATTGGTCAGATATAACAGGCCTATTACAAGTAACAGGAAAATTAACATGGAAGTAAACAGGGAAATCATTTATATTTCTAGAGAATACATGTTGGAGATATATAAAATCTATACAGTTAGGGTAGGTATGAGGTTAAAAGGATGGGGGAGGGGAAGGGGTTGCTTGGTGTGCTGAGTGCGTCTGCTGTGGCTCTTCTTCTAGATCTAGTGCTGGGGTCAGGGAGTATGAGAGCTTGGAGGCTGAGTGCAGAGCTCTTGCGTTTGATTCTGAATATGTTCAGTATCATTTTATACTTGATGCGGTGGCTGATTGGGAGCCAGTGGAGGTCTTTTAGGATGGGGGTGATGTGTGCCTGTGTTGGAGAACCGGTGATTATTCTGGCTGCCGTGTTTTGAGCCATTTGCAGCGGCCTGAGAGATTGTTTTGGGATGCCGTTGTGTATCGGGTTGCAGAAGTCGAGTATGGGAGTAATAAGAGCTTGGCAGACTGTGCGGAAGTGGTTTTGTGTGAGTAGAGGTTTGAGGCGTCTGATTACTCTTATTTTGTAATATGCAGTTTTGGCGGTTCTTCTGATGTGGGATTGTAAGTTCAGCTCCCTGTCAAGTGTTATTCCGAGGTATTTCACTTCGTTCTTCAGTGGTATTGTTGTGTTGGCTTTTTGATGAAGGGTCGGGGGCTGAAGTTGGTGTTCCATGTGATGATGAGTGCCTCCGTCTTGCTGTAGTTTATGGATAGGTTGTTGAGCGTGAGCCAGGTGGACATGCTGTTGAGGCAGTTTGTTATCTTGGTGTAGTCGGGGCTGTCGAGGTTGATTGGCGTGTATATCATAATGTCATCTGCGTAGATTGTGTAGTCTATTTTATGATCTTTCATGATGTTGCATATTGGTTGGATGTATAGGTTGAAGAGTAAAGAGGATAGTGCGGATCCTTGTGGTACTCCTTGCTTGATCTCTGTGGGTTGTGAGGTGTTGGATCTGATTTTGACTTGGAACTGTCTGTTTGTTAGGTATGATTTGAACCAATTCAGCGTGGTGCCGGTTATTCCAATGTTCTGTAGTCTGGTTAGAAGGATGTTGTGGTCTACTGTGTCGAATGCAGCTGAGATGTCTAGGAAGATCATTAGCATTCCTTGTTTGTAGTTGTCTATGGTCTGGATTATGTCTTTGAATAGGTATATTAGTAGAGTTTCGACTCCGTGGTTTGGGTGGAAGCCATGTTGATGTATATCCAGTGGGGCATGTGCGTCGATGTGGTCTTGTAGCTGCTGTTGCACTGTCTTCTCTATGATTTTGGCCAGAAGAGGTATGCTGGAGATTGGTCTGTAGGTTTCTGGGTTGCCCTTGTCCAGAGTGGCTTTCTTTGGGATCAGCCTTATAGTGGCTAGCACTATAAGGCCGATCCACAAGACGCTCTTATGCTTTTAAGTGGAAGAGGTTTACCATATGGTGTTCGCAGAAGGGTCTTAACCCCTTGCGATATATCTGGAATCATTACTTGAGTATCGCCTTCATTTATCCAATGCAGGACTTAAGACTAACTCAGTAAGAGTCCATTTGAGTGCTATTGCAGCTTCTTTCAAGCCTCTAAATGGACAACCTATTTCCTCCCATCCTCTTATAGCAAGATTTATGAGAGGCCTTCTTCTAACTAAGCCTCCCATTAGGCCACCACCGGGGGCATGAAACTTAAACCTGGTTCTTGGTCAGCTCATGAAGCCGCCTTACAAACCCTTAGCTACTACCTCATTGAAATTCCTGTCTTGGAAAGTCATCTTTCTCATTGCAATCACATCAGCACGTCGCATCAGTGAGTTGCAGGCACTAGTGGCTGATCCACTTTATACAAGGTTTCATCATGACAAGGTAGTCCTTAGGACTCATCCACACTTTATGCCAAAGGTGGTCTCGCCTTTTCATCTTAACCAAGCGGTCTACCTGCCTGTGTTCTTTCCAAAACCTCATGCATCAAATGCAGAAAGGAATCTTCATACTTTGGACTGTAAAAGAGCTTTAGCCTTTTACTTGCAAAGAACACAGCAACATAGAAAGTCCTCTCAACTCTTTGTTGCTTTTGATCCTTCTCATTTGGGACTTCCAGTCTCCAAGAGAACACTGTCCAACTGGATTGCACAGTGTATTTCCTTTGCCTATCAGAGTAAGAACCTTCCTCTGGAGGGCCATGTCACAGCTCACAATGTGAGAGCCATGGCAGCTTCAATGGCTCATCTGCACTCTGTGTCTATCGACGACGTCTGTCGAGCAACCACTTGGTCCTCGGTTCATACCTTCACAGCCCATTATTGCTTGGATAAGGACTCCCACCGGGATGCCTTGTTTGGTCAGGCTGTTCTCCAACACCTGTTCCATACCTAATCAACTCCTATCCGCCATCCCTGGTTGGATGCCAGAGATCCATGGGGGGAACTGGAGCCCTTTCACAGGGACGCACAACTTCTGGGGTCTCTCCCTGGCATCTAAAGATAGCATAGTTACTCACTTGTAACAGGTGATCTCCAGGAACAGCAGGAATTTAGTCTTCACAACCCACCCACCTCCCCTAGGAGTTGTATCTCTCTAGCTATCTCTTTCTCTTTCCCTCTCTCTCTCTTTGTCTCAGCTTTAAACTCAACTGGAGAGAGGCAGTTGGGAAAGGCGGGAAGGCAGCACGCAGGCGCTGTGGGATGCTCCCAAAAGCTTTCTAATTGGACGCTGGGGAGCGTTTCCGCGTAGGCTCCGTTGGTACCGACGATACCCATATGTGAAGACTAAATTCCTGCTGTTCCCGGAGATCACCTGTTACAGGTGAGTAACTATGCTTTCCCCACCCCCCACATTGCAGAGTAAACCTCTGCTGTCAGTTATGAGGAAGTGACTCCCCGGTGGTGTTCCTCCATACATGTAGGTTTCCGAGGCGCGCCCCCCCCCCCCTCTTAATGGCATCCCCTTCATCTTCTCTTGCTCTCTTTTGGACCTCATTATTCCCTCCCATCTCCTCGCTACCCTCTCCCCTTGAAATTAACACAAACGCACCATCCATCTGTACTCCCTGAGCCTGCCCTACCCCCCCCAACACATTATTGAACAACATTTAATATTTTAGCCGCCTGTTCTTAATACCTGTATAATACCTGTTCCATGGTGCTCGGTTCTATGTAACTATCTGTTCTATGTAAATTGTTTACTGTTTCAAGTTATATGTAAACTGCACTGATCTTAAAGAGTGTGGTATATAAAAGCAAATAAATAAATAGTAAATAAACATCACACATTAAGAACATTAGAAACCTTAGCAGTTCGATGTAATTGGGAGTCCGCAGAAAGTAAAGTAAACTCCCCAGTGGGTCAACAGTCACCACCAAAATAAAGCAACAGCTGGTCAGTCCCCCACATCCATCTGGTCTCTGCTGCCAGTCTCCAAGAGGCTCGATTGGCCCTTCACATTTCACCGCAGATGCTGTCCATTATTAGTAGCTCTCTCCCATCTTGGGGGGGGAGGGGGTCTGCTCCGATTGCACCCCCAAGGTCGTAGGAAAGGCCACAGGTAGATTAGCTGCTCCTTCAAACAGGCCCATTCCTCTTTTACTGAGCGCCCATTGATTTCAAATTGGAGTGCAGAAGGGAAAAGCCAGTGATACCGGATATTCTCTTTAAGCAAATGTTGAGTAACTCCCTGCATGTCCCAACGACGCTGTAAGTCCATCGTGCTCGAAAGTTGCTGGTGTGCAGGTCCATACATCGTTGCGAATGCTAGCACAGTGAAGATCTCAGCAATGTTCTTCTGCACCTAGTCAGCTGGAATAATACTTCTCCTGTGAAGCACATAAACTTGCAGAATTGCTTGATCTGCAAGTTTTAATGCTGAGCTATAACAAAACAGGAATCCATCTTGTTTAATTCAGTCTTTGGTTCAGAGCAGGCCCCATCTTGTAACAGAAAGCCATGCTATTGGTTCAGACATTAGTTTCTGAACAGGTACCAGCCCTACAGGGTACGTTGGTCAAAGTTGCTCAGGCCCCGCAGCCTATGGACTTAGCAGCCATAGAAAAGCACTTTCTGCAAGTACTTGAAGAACGCATCACGGCACAGCTAGTGAAGCAGCATATGGAGGCCTCAACGTCTGCTGCATCGTCATCAGCCACCATGCAGCCGTTCCTAGAGATACATGCTCTGCCTATGGGAGAAGCATCATCATCGGGGCATCGAAGGACCCCAACCCTGACACTGGTGCCTGCCCAGACGATATCCCTATCTAGCGTCTCGGGGCCCAATGCACCCTTGAAATCTAGAAGGGCATTGGTACATCATCGCTCCCGAAGGAGCAAATGATCCCCTCAAAGCAGGAGAAAAGTCCAGCCAAAGACTCGGTAGTATTTTGACTTCTTCTCTGAGTCTGACTTAAAGGACTGGATCACCAGCATGTAATTGGAGGACTTATCAGAGCAGGGTCCCTGAGCTTCTATCAGATCCTTCTCCGCCTCATGAACGGCGCGTCCCCCTCCTGGAGACATGACCTTCCAAGAGTTTGTGAAAAATATGGCCAAGGCCATTTCATTTTCTTTGGAGACTGAAGATGAGCCAGGGCAGAAGAGTTGGAGATCCTGAAGAACTCCTCGGCCCCTAAGGAGGCAGTGACAGTGCCTGTTCTCTGCATCCTGTAGAGGGTACAGATGAGAATGTAGGAGAACCCCCTTACTGTACCTTCTTACTAATACTACTGCTACCACTACTGATCATTTGTATAGCGCTACAAGACATTACATATTGCTTTACAGACATATGTAAAAGCTTACAATCTAGTCGTCAGACAAAATAACAGTTGAGAACAAGGATATATATAGGTGAATAGTAAGGAAACACATAGGAGACTAAGCGGATCAAGAATGAAAAGCGGCCTCAGAGTTGAGTTTTCGGCCTGGATTTGAAAAAGGCCAGAGATGAAGCCTGATGTACAGGCTCTGGTAGTTTGTTCCAGGCATAAGGAGCAGTAAGGTGGAAGGATCGAAGTCTGGAGTTGGCAGTAGAAGAGAAGGGTACAGATGGAAGCGATCTACCAGAAGAGTGGAATTCCTGAGGAGGGGTGCAGGGAGATATAAGAGAGGAAAGGTAGTGAGGAGCAGTAGCATGAGTGCACTTATAGGTCAGTAGGAGAAGTTTCAACTGATACGGAAATGGATAGGGAGTCAGTGAAGTGCTCTGAGAAAAGTGATTATATGAGAATATCTAGGCTGGCGAAAGATTAGCCGCGCAACTGAGTTTTGAACAGATTGAAGGGGAGAGAAATGATTCAGAGGGAGACTAGCAAGGAGGAGGTTGCAGTAGTCTAGATGGGAGGTGACTAAAGAGTGAATAAGTGTCTTAGTAGTGTGTTCAGAAAGGAAGGGGCGCATTTTGCTGATGTTATAGAGAAAGAAATGACAGGTTTTAGCTATCAGTTGGATGTGGGTGGAGAAAGAGAGAGAGTGGTCAAAGATGACCTCAAGGTTGTGAGCCAAGCTAAAAGAGAGGGCTAGTGTTATCCACAGAGATTGAGAAGGGAGAAAGGCTTGACTCTATGTACAGTGTTCAGAAGTCTCCCGGGTTTGAGAAGTCTCAGCTTCCTCATCATTCCTTGGTGGTTGAGTCCTCCCTAAATAGAATCAAGAGTACCAAAACGCATTCCTCGGCACCCCCAGGGAGAGAGGCTCAGACATTTGGACTCTTGAGGGAGAAAATGTTTCCAGAGTTCCATGATTGTAACCCGCATGGCCTCTTACCCATTCTATATGGGCATGTTCTTGAAGAACATCATGTGCGACTTGGCTGATCTGGCCCAGTTGCCTCCTCCGGAGAAATTGCATCAATATCATTCCCTAGTAGCCCAGGGCAAGGACTACTTGAAGTTTATGGTCTGAGTGACCTATGATATCTTCAAGATGGCATCCAAAAATGTTGCTATAGGTATTGGCGCCTGGAGACACTCTTGGCTCCAGTTGTCAGACCTGGAACAGTCAGTGCAAAACAAGATGTCGGATGTCCCGTGTCGTGGAGACAATATCAAGAATATTTAAAAAATAAAAATAAGAATCACAAGGGACATAAGTGTCTCTGCTATGTTGTGAGTTTGGTTGCAGGGCTAGCAGAGAATATGGGGTTTGGGATCTGTTCTGCTGCTTTGTGAGGTTCATATTGGCTCTGCAAGGGAACACGGGCTACTTAAGTAAGAGGGTTTTCAGTTTGGTGTTCTCAGTCTCCATCTGCTGGTGGATGAGCATAACCCACACATCTGAAATGGACTGGAGGGACTCCAGGAAATAAAATTAACAGGTAAGGTCTAATTTCACCATGTTTCTTATAAAATACATGGGTACACGCAGAGAATGTGCACATCACACCTGCTCCAGGGGTGTAATATTTTTGCAAAATCATGTGTGTGTTATAGGGGCTGGTTGGGTACTTATTTTAGAAAGCCAATAGACACCTATGCTGCCTTTATAAAACATGTATAAAATAGGTGATTTATTTTTTTACGTTAACATAGATGCCTTCTTACAAAATTAGCCCCTCAATGATAGCATCTACTGTTTTGATCTCCTCCTGCCATCCGTGAGCTTTAACAGCTACTACCTCTTCCTTAAAGAAACTCTTTACTCAGGTGAGGAAAACCACTTATTCACTTGACCCCATTGCATCACAGTGGGTCGGAGAAGCTTCCACTGTTTTTTTTTTTTTCCACTTTGTTATTTATGATTGATCATAGTTTATCCCCAGGTCTAGTCCCCTTACATCGAAACAGGCTTTTGTATGCCCCATTCTAAAAAATACAGAATTGGACCATCTCTCCCCAGTCTTATTGTTCTGTATCTAACCTTTCATACATAGCTAAGCTTTGTAGAGAAACATGTCTTCCATCACCTGATGGACATTGTGGAGAAAACTAACACTTTACACCGTTACCAGTCTGATTTTCGTTCAGGTTATAGTACAGAAACTATCCTCGCAGCCCTCTTGTGGAATACATAGTTCTCTAGGAACAAGCAGGAAGTCAATCCTCACATATGGGTGACGTTGGTGCTGACGGAGCCCCCATGGAAGCATCTCCCCAGCTTTCAAAGATAGCCTTTGGAAGATGCACCACACATGCATGGTCCCCTTCCTCTTCAAGGGTGCCATCTTGCCTTAGTCTCCTTTTTTCTGAGGAGCCTTCTGGACATCTGTCTAGTTTCCCCTGGAAAAAGTGTATTTTTTTGATACATTTCTGTCTGGTTTGCATACCGGTTCCTTCCCACCCCTGAGCTAGCTC
Source organism: Ichthyophis bannanicus (assembly GCA_033557465.1). NCBI lineage: Eukaryota > Metazoa > Chordata > Amphibia > Gymnophiona > Ichthyophiidae > Ichthyophis > Ichthyophis bannanicus. Next base: position 177,336,567 of record CM066044.1, read on the forward strand.
ACCTCGGCGTCGCTCCTCGGGTTCATTCCTTGTTTTTCCCTTTTTTTTTTAAATCTTGATGTGCCCCTCGACTGGCGTTCGTGCCCTTTTTCGGCCAGAGGCCTCAGACCCCTGTGGGGTGGCAGGGACCCCTTTTTTCCGATGGCCTCCAGCGGCTTCAAGAAGTGCAATTGATGCAGCAAAATTATGTCACTCACCAATCTGCATGACTGCTGCCTCTGGTGCCTTGGCCCGGAATAGAACAATTAGTACTGTGAACTTTGCAGAACCATGACCTCAAAGGCCCTAAAGAGCCATCACCAGCAGCAGGAAAAATTCTTCCAAAAGTCTAACTCCATGCCGCAGTCTCCAGCGACACCATGCTTCAGGTCCCCCTCCAGTACCTTGGTGCCCTGTGAAGCCCAAGCCTCTTCGGAGTCCCTCAGCCACGGTTCCTCAGAGAGGAAATTCCCGGAGGTGGAACGCAAGAAGACAAAACCTTCGAAGACCACCTTGGAGGACGGATCCGGGAAGAAGGGGCAAATCCCTCTCCAGGTCCCGCAGTCCCTGGTGTGAGTCTGAGCGGGAACGGCCTCACAAACTACCCTGCAAGGAGTCGTCAACACCTGCTGACCGACCTTGGACACCCGAGGCCATCCTCGTCGAGGACCCCCTCTTGACAGTATTGATACCTGGCCTGAAATCCTCTGTGCCCGTGTCAAAAACTGTGGAGCCAACTGGCATGGAGATCAGGATGGTGGCCTTAGAGAGCAGTATGTCTTCCCTCGTGGCCATGCAGCAGGCATTTATGTCCGGTTCATCCGCCCCGATGACAGCACCCTCAACATCAAGGGCTTCCCCAGACTTCGAGCCAATCCTTGAGTGCCACCTGCTTTGAGAGACCCAACACCTCCAGACGAGGTCCCGGTCCTGTTCCTGGTCCTCAGGATACCAGTCCTTTCTAGTGAGTGCCCGCGGCTTGGATCGCAGATCCTCTGGAGGTACCATGACCATGGTGATCACGGAGCCTTGGACTCATACGCTCACTTTGAGTCCGAATGGGAGACCGAGGACAAGGAGTTCCCGGACACTCGGCGACACAGACATGTCTTCGGAGCAGTCTCCTCCGGTGTTCCGACGCTGTTCCCTGCCCAAGGATGTCGCCATCCTCAACTTTGTGCAGGATATGGCTAAGGCACTGACCATCAAGACCGAGGCTGAGAAAGACCTGTGCACGGAGGAACTGAAGATAATCAAGTACAAGGGCCCCCCCCCCCTAAGGAAACCCTTACAGTACCAGTGCCTCTGATCCTCAGAGCACCGCCGCCTCCAGATGTTTGAAACACTGGCATCTGTGCCCATTGTCAGCAGGTGGCTCGACCCCATGTACCGAGTATGTCGAAGCCCTGGGTTCTAGAAGACCCAACTCCCCCACAACTTGATGATCATTGAGTAAGCCATGTGCAGGTTCAAGAGTCAGAAGACTCATTCCTTGGTGCCACCCAGCAAGGAGGCCCGGACCCTCGAAGCCCTCTGCTGGAAGGCCTTTCAGGACTCTATGTTGACTTGCTGGATCCAGTCCTACCAGTTCTATATTGACATGCACCTCAAGGAGTTGTTGAGGGAGCTTGGTGGATTCTCGGCAGGCCTCGATGGAGAACCCCTGCAGAGATTTAAGTCTCTGGACTTGGTGGTCAAAGAGTGCTCGAAGTTCAAGTCTCAGGCAGCCTACAATGGTTTCGAGTCATCGGCCAGAGTGGCCGCCACGGGCATCGGGGCATGACGTCAAGCATGGCTGCAGTCGTCTGACCTAGAACAGTGGGTTCAGGAAAAACTTATTGATGTCCCCTGCATCGGAGAGAATCTCTTTGGAAAACCCATAACAGACAAAGCTGCAGAGCTAGAGACAAGAGTTCCTAATGAGAAGCAGATAATCAAAGAAGACCTCTGTGTGGCCCCATAAGAAGGCCATGAGGAAGAAGGAGGGGGGGTTTGGTAATACCTCGCAATCTCAGGTCGTCTTGACCCCTCAGCAAGGCCAACAGCACAAAGGACAGGGGCATGGCTCCATAAACAAAAGACCCTAAGTCCCAGGCACCAACCCTGGCCCAGCCTGGAGGGCATTTTGACTTTCCTGGGCATGACCTTTTCTCCCCCAGGAGGTCCTCTGCAACCCACAGGGGGGGCATCTGGCCCTGTTTGCCCATAGGTGGTCTGCCATCACCACCAATACCTGGGTGCTACAAGTGGTCAGGAAGGGTTACCTCCTCCAACTACAGCAGGCTCCACCCTCATACTTCCCAGGAGAGCCCTTAAGACCTCTCCTTTACCAGACCCTGCTTCTCACCGAGCTCATGGGCCTACTCCAGGACAGAGCGGTGGAGCCAGCCAAAACATCTCTGGGGCACCAGCCTCTACTCCAGGTATTTCCTCATCCCAAAGAGGACAAGGAGCCTCAGGCCCATCCTGGATCTGCGGGAGCTGAACAGGTTTCTGCTAAGAGAGAAGTTCAAGGTGCTCTCCTTTGGAACACTGCTGCCATTCCTCCAGCAGGGAAATTGGCTATGCTCCTTAGACCTAAAGGATGCCTATATACACATCCTGATTCATTCCGGCCATAGAAAATACCTTGGGTTTGTGGTGGGGGAAGAGCACTACCACTACAGGGTACTCCCCTTCAGGCTGGCCTCCCCACCAAGGGTCTTCACAAAGTGCCTAGCAGTGGTCGCAGCCCGCCTTCGCCTTTCCCTTCTTGGACAACTGGCTCATACAGGGAGGCTCAGCTGCAGAGGCGCAACACGCCACAAGGTGCACTATCAATGCCCTGCAGCACTTCTGGTTCTTCATCAACTACTCCATGTCTCACCTCTCTGGCCCAATGCCTAGAATTCATAGGGGCTCGGTTAGACGCCCTCCAAACTAAGGCCTTCCTCTCTCAGGAAATGTCACAACATCTCAAGGAGCTAGCTGCAGAGGTGCAATGCTGCCAGTTGCTTCCTGCCTGGCTTCTCTGCCTGCCTGGGCCACATGGCTTCCATGGTCCACGGGGCCCCATATGCCCGACTATACTTGAGAGCAGCTCAGTGGTGCCTCCGCTCCCAGTGGACGCAAGCCATGGGCAGGTTCTGAAACAGTGAGAGTGACCTGTCATTGGACTCCCTAGGTTGGTGGCAGATTCCTCACCACCTTCAGGCAGGGATGTCTTTCCAAGCACCCACCCCTCAGAGGATCCTTACAATGGATGCCTCCTTGCTAGGCTGTGGAGCACATTGTGGGACAAGCCAGCTGGTCCCAATCGGAATCCCAGATGCAAATTAACCTTCTGGAACTCTGGGTGAGATTTCTGTTCCTCCGAGTCTTCTGCCACCGGCTACAGCACCAGTCAGTGCTGATCCAGACCAACAACTATATCGCAATGTTCTACATGAAGAAACAAGGGGGCATGGGGTCGCACTCCCTCTGCTCTTATGTGACTCGCAGCGGGATGCTCCTAAGAGCAGTCTATCTCCCGGGCCAGGACAATGCCCTGGCATACAAGCTGAGCAGAGTTCTCCAACCGCACAAGTGGCAACTGGACCCCAGAGTGGCCTCTTGGCAGTTTCAACTCTGGGATGTCCCCCTAGTGGACCTGTTTTGCCAGCCCGGACAACATGCAGTTGCCCCGGTTCTGCTCTCGCTAGCTGCACCCATCCCAGGTGGCAACAGGCGCTTTCCTCATCTCATGGATGAAAAGCCTCCTTGATGTCATCCTGCTGACACTGCTGGTCGCCAAGACCTTCTACAAGGTCCAGCGGGACAGGGCATCACTAATTCTGATAGCCTCCCTGGTGGCCCAGGCAACCCTAGTTCCCACTGCTCTTCTCCCTGGCAGTGATGTCACAGATTCCCTTGGGCTGAGCCCCAGAACTGCTCACACAGGAGCAGGGCGCTCTCCTGCATCCCAACCTGGGGTCCCTGTCGCTCACGGCTTGCTCTAGCCCCCTTCAACCCAGAATGTGGAAGAAGTTCTTCTGGCCTCTCGCAAGGCTTCCGCAAGGAGGGTGTACGCCTTTAAGTGGCATCTGCTCTTGGTGTGATGCACCAAAAGACAGGTGAACCTGTTCTCTTGCTCGATACAGGTGGTACTCCAGTACCTGTTCCACCTGTCACAGATGGGATTAAAGTCCAACTCTGTGAGTGCACATGAGCACTATCACAGCTCACCACTATTCCATCAAGGGCAAATCTCTCCCAGCTCAGCCCCTCGTGTCCCGGTTTCTCCAGCGCCTCTTGCTATCCAAACCCCCATCCGTCCAACAATGGCGGAGTGGGATCTCAACGGCAACTGCTCAGACTAGACTGTGCTCCGAACCTATTCTCACAGGACAACGGTACTCTACTTCACCCCAATCTGTTGTCCCTAGTGCTAATGGCTTGGATGCTGAGCAGGTAGTACTCGCAGAGCTCCGCTTATCGTAGGACATGGAGAACCGCCTCCTCGCGTAAGGACTCAACAAGAAGTGCTTACACCATCAAGTGGCACAGATTCTTCATATGGTGTGAGAACAAGTCTCTAGACTCCTTCTCCTGCTCTGTGGAGTCAGTTTGTCTTATCTTCTGCACCTGTTAGTCTCTGGTCTGAAGTCCAACTCGGTCAGATTGCAACTTAGTGCTGTGGCCGTTTATCAGCCCATAGCTGAACAACCGATCTCTGCTCACCCCCTTAGTGGGTTGCTTTATGCAAGGCCTTCTACTTCTTGCCACCCCCCCCCCCATTAAATCTTGCCTTGTGGCATGGAACCTTAATGTGGTGCTCGGACAGCTCCTCGCACTCCTCTTTGAGCCACTTAGTTCCTGCTCTCTCAAATTCCTTGCCTGGAAGGTAATTTTTCTGGTGGCACTTAATTCTGCGTGCAGAGTCGGCGAATTGCAAGCGCTGGTGATGTACCTTCTATACACCAGGTTTCATAAGAACAGGGTAGTTCTCTGAACTCGCCCAAAATTCCTTCCTAAGGTAGTTTCTGCTCTTTATCTCAGTCAGTTGGTGGTGTTACCCACTTTTTTCCCAAGACCTCATGCCAAAAGAGCTGAGGCCTCGTTGCACACTTTGGACTGTAAGAGAGCACTGGCTTTCTACCTGGAAAGGATAAAAACCCATTGCCGCTCCTCCCAGCTCTTTGTCTCCTTTGACGCCAATAAGCTGGGGTGGCGGTATTGAAACGCATCCTGTCCACTTGAGTTGTGGACTATATCTCCTTCACTTATGTTCAGGCTGGGCTGACATTGGAATGTCATGTCATGGCTCTCGATGTCTGAGCTGTGACCAACTTGCGCTCAGTCTCCACAGCGGAGATCTATAGGGCTGCTATGTGGTCTTCAATCCACACCTTCACAGCCCATTACTGTCTAGATGGAGATTCCTGGTGTGACAGTAACTGCGACCAAGCCATATTCCGGCATCTCTTTTGGACTTGAAGCAGCTCCTTCCCACTGGTCCTTCTGTCCATCCAGGCTACTGTAGAGTCGATCTGATGTTGATGTCCCTGCTGGATGCTGATTCTCGGAACCTCTCAGTGATTACACATGCTGCTTGTTCTTGGTTTGTTTTTTCTGGTTGCCCCACTGGGCCTTTTACAAGTTGGTTTTCTTTTTTTTTCACTAGCCTGTCTGTAGCTAGGAAGTCCCATATGTGAGGACTGACCTCTGCTTGGTCCGGAGAAAGCGTAGTTATTCACCCATAGCAGGTGTTCTCCAGGATCAGCAGGGATCACCCTCCTCTCTGTGGAGGAGTTTTCCTTTTTGGCTTAATTAAGCTATGTCATCATACTGAGGTAAGATGGCTCCTTTGGGCATGAATGCGTGGAGCACCTTCCAAAAGCTTCCTATGGAAGCTGGGAAGAGTTCCCATGCGGGCTCTGTGAGGACTGATTCCTGCAGATCCTGGAGAATACTTACTACAGGTGAGTAACTACGCTTTCTCCAGGACCAAGCAGGAAGTCAGTCCTCACATATGGGTGACGTCGGCGCCGACGGAGCCCTCGTGCGGAGCATTTCCCCAGCTTTCAAAGAAAGCCTTTGGGAATTGCAGCACGCATGCGCGGTCCTCTTCCCGCCCAAGGTTGCATCTTGCTCAGTCTTCTTTTTTCCGCGGAGCCCGACGGACGTAGTTCGTTTTTCCCCGAGGAAAAAGTTGATTTTCCCTATTTTTCTCCTTTTTTCTCCGGTTCGACGCCGGATCCTTTTCCTGCACGGACCGATACGCCGGAATCGCATCCTTCTCTCTTTTTTCGGTTTTTGTCCTTTGTGACTGGCGTTCGCGCCTTTTTTCTTTTTTCCTGGCAGCCAGGTCTTTTGACCTAGCAGGGGCCCTTTTTCCCCCGATGGCTACCAGCGGGTTTAAGAAGTGTGATCGCTGTAAGAAACTTATGTCTCTTACCGACACACATGACTGCTGCCTCCGTTGCCTCGGACCCGATCATGACCCGATGATCTGTGGTCCGTGTGGCAAAATGTCCTCAAAGGCGTTGAGGAGTCGGCAGCACCAGAAGGATCGTATTTTTTCTGACTCCGCGTCCGGCCAGGCCCGGACCTCATCAGAGGCCTCGACGTCTCGGGACTCCGGCCCCGTGCAGCGTCGGGGTTCCTCTGAGCGGGGGTCTCCTTCACGGGAACATCGCAGGAAGAAGAAACCCGTGAGGGCGGCGTCGGTGGACGCTCCTGGTTCCTCGAGGGCCAGGTCGCATAGCCCAGATAGCCGCCCCGGGTCTTCGGAGTCGGAGAGGCCTGCCAAGCATCCTCGTGTCGAGATGGAGTCTCCTGGACACGTAAGTGCTGTTGTCCTCGTGGACTCTCCTCCGAGGGAGCCGCCGTCGGGGCCCGAGTCGGGGGCTGCTGGGTCTCCTGAGCTCGGACTCAGGTTGACGGCCTTGGAGAGCAGCTTCACTGCCTTCATGGAACAGCAGTGGGCATTGATCGCTGGTCTCACCAGTGCATCTGCCCCGACCACTGGGACCTCGACGTCTAAGTCGACCCCGGAGGCCGAGCCGATCCTCGAGTCCATCCGGGCTCGAGTCGATCCTCGGCCACGGTCTCCCTCGACCTCCCGTTCGGGGCCGAGGTCGTCATCGCCGATTCCCTCGGCGTCGGGGCGGAGGGCATCGGTGCCGGCCCGGCCGGAGCCGCTCGATTCCTCCTCCGAGGAGTCGGGCTGGGAGACGGAGGACGAAGAGTCACCCGACACCCATCGGACTCGGTGTGTCCCATCGGACTCACCCGAGTCCGAACCTCGGAGACGATCCCCACCGGAGGATACCCGGTTCTCGGACTTCGTGCGGGATATGGCCAAGGCTTTGGCCTTCCCCGCGGATCCCAAGGAGGAGCCTCGAGCCGAGGAGCTCGAGGCCCTCCAGTATGTCTCTCCTCCGAAGGAGGCCTTTACTGTTCTGGTTCCTCTGATGCTGGAGTGGCTGCTCTTCCGCATGTGGGAGACCCTGGCCTCGACGCCGGTGTTCAGCAAGCGGGTCAATTCCATTTATCGAGTCCGCAAGAGCCCCGGGTTCCAAAAGGCACAATTACTGCACCACTCCATGGTTGTGGAATCGGCCATGCATTGACTGAAAAGTCAGAAGATGCACTCCTTGGTGCCTCCCGGCCGGGAGGCCCGGAACCTGGATGCCCTCGGTAAGAAGTGCTTCCAGGGCACTATGCTTGCTTGCCGTGTCCAGACTTACCAGCTCTAAATGGGCATGTACCTCCGAGACCTGGCAAAGGAGATTGCCGGGTTCTCTGCTGGTCTCTCCGAGGAACCTTTGCAGAGGTTCCAGGCCTTGTCCACTGGTATTCGAGAGTGCTCGAAGTTTATCTCTCGAGCAGCCTACGATGGCTTTGAGGCTTCGGCCCGAGTAGCCGGGGCCGGCATCGGTGCCCGCCGACAGGCTTGGCTACAGTCATCCGACCTCGAGCCATGGGTCCAGGACAAGTTGGTCGATGTCCCCTGCCGAGGTGAAAACCTCTTTGGCAAGCCCATGGCTGAAAAGGCTGCAGAACCCGAGACCGAGACTCTGACCAGGACTAGGCTTTCCAGGAAAACCTCTGCCCCTTCTCAGAAGAAGAAGGGCTCGGGAAAAAAGACCTTTTACCCGAGGAAGTCATCTGCCTATAAACAGTACCCTCATTATCAGGCCTCTGCAGCTCCCCAACAGGGTCAGCAGGCCAAGGGGCAGGGTCAAGGGCCCCGTAGGCAGAAGGCCCCCAAGCCACCAACACCGGCCCCTGCTCAGCAGGGTGGGGGTTTTTGACTCAAAAAGCATAGCCTCTTCTCCTCAGCTGGCTTCTCTCAGCACAGGAGGCCGGCTGGCCCACTTTGCCCACAGGTGGTCAGCCGTCACATCAGATACCTGGGTTCTTCATATAATCCAAAAGGGCTATCTTCTCCATTTTCACCAGGTACCTCCCTCGTATTTTCCAGGGGAGTCTCCAAGACCCCCTCTGCACAGGGACCTACTCCTTCAGGAGTTAGCAGGTCTGCTAAAGGATCAGGCTGTGGAACCGGTGCCCCACCATCTGAGAGGTCATGGCTTTTATTCAAGGTACTTTCTGGTACCAAAAAGAACAGGAGGCCTCAGACCCATCCTAGACTTGCGAAACCTCAACAAGTTCCTGGAGAGGGAAAAGTTCAAGATGCTTACCCTTGGAATCCTGCGGCCCTACCTCCAGCAGGGAGACTGGCTATGCTTCTTAGATCTAAAGGATGCATATACTCACATCCTTATTCGTCCAGACCACAGACAATATCTCCGGTTTGTTGTGGGAGGAAACCACTATCAGTACAGAGTACTCCCCTTTGGCCTGTCCTCCGCTCCCAGGGTGTTCACCAAGTGCTTGGCAGTGGTGGCAGCCTACCTGAGGCTTCAGGGTCTTTTTGTGTTTCCGTACCTGGACGACTGGCTCATAAGGGGCCAATCTTCCCAAGAGGCCAACCAGGCCACCTTTCGCACTGTGGCTCTGCTTCAGCACTTGGGGTTTGTCATAAACTTCGCAAAGTCCACTTTGCTCCCGTCCCGGAGTTCATAAGGGCCAGGCTAGACACTCTTCAAGCAAAGGCTTTTCTGCCTCTGGACAGGGCCCACAGGCTAATGGATCTGGCCAGCCAGTTTCGCAGCAATTCCCTGGTCTCTGCCAGGCAATTCCTGAGACTACTCGGCCATATGGCTTCCACGGTTCATGTCACCCCCAATGCCTGCCTGCACATGCGGCCTGCTCAGTGGAGCCTTCGCACTCAGTGGCATCAAGCCACAGGGAGCCTAGCAGACTCAGTAAAGATATCCGACCTCCTGGTCTCCTCTCTGCACTGGTGGCTTCATCTTCCGAATCTGGTGCTCGGAGTGGTTTTTCAATCCCCTCCGCATACTCAAGTGCTGACAACGGATGCTTCTCTTCTTGGTTGGGGAGCACATTGCCAAGGGACATGTACTCAGGGTCTCTGGACCCCTTGGGAGGCTACTCAACAGATAAACTTCCTGGAGCTACGAGCGATACGCCTAGCTCTGAGAGCCTTCTCCCACCTCGCCTCTCACCAGTCTGTACTGGTCCAGACGGACAATCAAGTTGCCATGTTCTATGTGAACAAACAAGGAGGCACAGGCTCCTTCCTTCTTTGTCAGGAGGCACAACGGCTGTGCTCTTGGGCTGTCAATCACGGAATCCTTCTCAAGGCTGTCTACCTCCCAGGTCAGGAAAATTGCCTGGCAGACAGACTGAGCAGGATCCTGCAACCACACGAATGGAGATTGAACCCATTGGTGGTTCAGCAGGTCTTTCTCAAGTGGGGACTCCCCACCATGGATCTTTTCGCCAGTCCTCTGAACCGGCAACTCCCGAGATTTTGCTCCCAGGCAACCGCATCCTCTCAGAGTAGCAGCGGATGCGTTTCTGATCTCGTGGTGCACAGGCCTACTGTATGCGTTTCCTCCCACACCACTAGTGTCCCGAACGCTGTTCAAAGTCCTCAGGGACGGGGCTTCATTGATTCTAATAGCCCCCAGGTGGCCGAGGCAACCGTGGTTCCCGCTTCTGCTACAGCTGGCGGTAGACACGCCTATTCCTCTGGGGTTTCAACACGATCTCCTGTCTCAGGATCAGGGGACTCTCTTGCACCCCAACCTCCAGTCCCTTCATCTGATGGCCTGGCTGCTGAAAGGGTAGTCCTAGCTCCCCTACTACTGCCTCGAGAGGTGGAAGATATAGTCTTGGCCTCTCGACGTCAATCCACCAGGAAATCCTGCGCTCTTAAGTGGCGTAGATTCTCTGCATGGTGTGCTCAGCACAGCGAAAATCCCTTCTCGTGTTTGGTAGCGGTAGTGTTGCAATATTTGCTCTACCTCTCCAATCTGGGCCTTAAGTCTAACTCTGTCAGAGTTCACCTTAGTGCTCTCTCAGCACACCACTCGCCGGTGGACGGCAGGCCTCTTTCCAACCACCCTTTGGTGGCTCGTTTCCTCAGAGGCCTCCTTCTGCTTAAGCCTCCTTTGCGTCCACCGGCCCCTGAGTGGGATCTGAATGTGGTTTTGCAGCGGCTTACTTGTCCGCCTTTTGAACCTATGGCTTCTTGCCCTCTCCGTTTTCTCTCTTGGAAAACTTTATTTCTGGTAGCTCTCACCTCTGCTAGGCGAGTAAGTGAACTGCAGGCATTTGTGTCTGATCCTCCTTACACTAGGTTCTACAGGAATAGGGTAGTCTTACGGACTCACCTTAAGTTTCTTCCTAAAGTTGTCTCATCTTTTCACCTCAATCAGGAGGTGGTTCTTCTGACCTTCTTTCCCAGGCCGCATGCCAACCAGGCTGAGATGGTCTTGCATACCCTGGACTGTAGGAGGGCGTTATCCTTCTACCGTGACCGTGCGCGGGAGCATCGGAAGGCTGTTCAGCTTTTCGTTTCTTTTGACCCTAATAAGTTGGGGCTCCCTGTCTCCAAGCATACGTTGTCCATATGGGTCGCTGACTGTATCGCCTGGGCTTATGGGGCAGCCGGCCTCTCATTGGAGGGTCGAGTCACGGCTCATTGTGTCAGGGCAAAGGCTGCGTCAGTGGCTCATCTCCGCTCTGTTCCGTTGGCAGACATCTGCCGGGCCGCTACTTGGTCTTCAAGCCAGACCTTTGCGGCCCATTACTGCCTTGAGAGGGAGTCCCGCAGGGACAGTGCTTTCGGACAGGCAGTACTCCATAATCTCTTTGGGGTTTAGGCAACTCCTACCCTCCGGCCCTGATGTTGGGCTACCGGTCGGGGGCGTTCTCAGAGAAGATTCCTTCCTTCTGTGCTGACGAGCTAGAGGGAGCTCATTTTCCGCTTGGGGTCTCCGGTAGCCTTAAGCTGGGGAGTCCCATATGTGAGGACTGACTTCCTGCTTGGTCCTGGAGAAAGAGTAGTTACTCACCTGTAACAGGTGTTCTCCAGGAGCAGCAGGAATCAGTCCTCACAACCCTCCCTCCTCCCCTTGGAGTTGCAGTCATATGATTTATTTTTGCTGTCTTTTAGCTATGTCATCAGACTGAGCAAGATGGCACCCTTGGGCGGGAAGAGGACCGCGCATGCGCGCTGCAATTCCCAAAGGCTTTCTTTGAAAGCTGGGGAAATGCTCCGCACGAGGGCTCCATCGGCGCCGACGTCACCCATATGTGAGGACTGATTCCTGCTGCTCCTGGAGAACACCTGTTACAGGTGAGTAACTACTCTATCCACAATGAACCATTGCTTTGACACACAGTATGTGCTTAGTTACCCCAGAAATGTCTGAAGCAAATCCAGGTAAGATAATAGCTACCTGGATCACCAAACAGTCGACCCAAGTAACAACTGCACCTCTTATAGGCAACCCAATTACACTGGCTAGTTCATTTACATATCTTGGAGTTATTATAGACCCTGAGCTCTCTTTCAGTAATCAGATATCTGCTTTGGTTAAATCCTCATTTTGTGCCTTTTGTCAGTTTAGGACTGTCTGTTCCTTCTTTTATTCTACCTCACAGAATGCGCTTATTCATGCTTTTCTTATTCCCCGCATTGATTATTGCCGTATCTTATATTCATGACTTCCAACTATTGGAATTGGAGCGTCTTCAGATGATTCAGAACACCACAATCTGACTCCTTGCTCATGCTGGTGAATTTGATCAGGTTATGCCCTTATTTATCCAATACCATTGGCTCCCTGTCTCCTGCCCAATCCAGTTTAAGATTCTAGTTCTAGTTCACAAAGCTTTTTATGCTCTGTGGTAGTGTGGCGTCCGGTGAAAAGGGATTTTGTTTAAAAGACAGAACAGGCAGCAATCAAGAAAACATTGTCTGCTTTATTCTATCTCAGCTGTTAAACCTTCACAGCCTGGTTCTCCCAGCTCTTCCTCCAGCCCCAGTTAAAGCTCCTACCTTCACACGACTTGCCTGGAAAGGACCTCTGGCTCCATGGGCCTCTCCCTCCTGCAGCCTGCTGGGTTTTTAACCTCTCCCTGGGAAATACGCTCTCCCAGCTCTGAACTCTAGGCTGCAGGCTCTCTTAAAGGGGCCTGTTGATAATTATCCCTCTGGAGAGTGACGGGCAATACTCTATAGATCCCATCATATGCTCAAACCACTTCGTACCTGACACCCCTGATGTTCCTTAAGTCCCTGCTCACGCACGCCACTCCGGCCTGGAAAATTAATTCAATATTCCTTCTTTGCAGCAGGCCAGATTAGAATCCACAAGGATAGTTGGATTCTTTTTCACTGCCTCCACTTTTTGGAATGCTCTCCCTCTATCACTTTGTACAGAACCCCCTTTTAAAAAAGTTTTGAATTGCACTTAAGACCCATCTTTTTCAGGATTCATTTGGGAGTTCTTAGATCCTGGTGGGTAGGTAGAGCAGGCAATTCTGTATCTATCTCTCTATTGATTGTCCTCTAAGCTTTCTCTTCCCTGCTGTTTCCTATGAGTTATCGGCATTCTTTTCCATATCATTTTCCATTTTATATTATATAAACTGCTCGTTACCCCTGTTTTTTAACGACAATATATAAAGTATTAAAGAAAGATAACAGCTGAATTAAGAGCGAAAGGAAATCATGTAGCCATTCAAACGATCAATATTCTCAATAAGATAACAGAAATCTAGAAATTAATTTCTTCTAATAATAAAGCAGGATTTCAAAGCATGAAAGCTTTAGCGCATATTTAAAAAGTTTGTGAAAAACACATGAAGAATATAAAGCAAACCAAAATGAATTCTCACTGAAAATATGCAAAAATCAACTTGTCCCTTAACTGAAAAGAATTCATAGAAAACAAACAGGAAGAGTTAGTTTCATTTGTCCCTATGCAGGGAACTGTTGCCTCTGTCAGGTCTTGTTTAAATTAGCAGCTGACACTCAGCAGGCATTTCTGTGACTTTGTACATAAACTATAGAGGTTTATGTCATGGTATGGGAAGGCTTGTGTCATGGTTTAGGTTATTTTTGTCCTCTTTTGCAGCAGAGTTTAAGAAGGTTTTTTAGCTTTCTGCCTCTGAAGAGGGGACTGGTTGTGCTGGCCTTACCAGCTTTTGCCTTTGTCTCTTCCCTGCAGATGGTGGTAGTGTGGAATACAGCTCAGGCGAGCAAGAGAGGAGAAGTGGTTGTGCTAGCAAAAGCACATACAGATGTGGATATCCAAGCCATGAAAATTGCATTCTTTGATGACACCAGGTAGCAGAGAAACAAACACAGTGGTTTGTGCTTGTCAGGATACCCAGATTTATAGGCTACTGCTATGGGGAAGTTGACAATAGGGGAACAGTCTAATGTGGTATTGACAAAGTTCTCGTGAGGAAACTTGCACTGCTAGAATCCTGGCTGGCATCGCCAGTCACTGCTCTGAGGCATTTTAAACTGTTGGAGTCCCACTTGGTACTGAGAAGCCACTGCTATGCAGAAGATCAGATGTCTGCAATATTGGCTGGTACTATTGTGAATACTGCTGTGAGAAAGCTCTCACTCCTGGATTCCGATTGCTGGTGGGCCATCACTGTGAGGAAACTGACATTGCTAGTGTACTAAACAGCACTGGCAAGATATAAGGGCAATTATCAAAACTGTTTGTACTGATACAAATTCTGTGGAGTTTGTACCAATAAAACCTTATGTGCCCCTATGATATTCGCAGCAGCAGTTGGGCATGGTTTCAACTCACAAAGCAACATGCATTTGTTTTGTAGCCTTCACTTTGGAACTCTGTGCTCTTAGAGTTAATGCAGGAAAATGACAGAGAGAGAGCTTTTTGGATTGATGAATATGCGGAGCAGTAGGCACAGATGGGTAGGATGGATGGGTACTGAATGATATGAGGCATGTTTTTATTGTGTAATGAGTTATCTCCAGGAACAAGCAGGAATGAGTCTTCACATATGGGTATCGTCGGTACCAACGGAGCCTGCACGGGAACGCTCCCCAGCGTCCAGTAAGAAAGCTTTTGGGAGCATCCCACAGCGCCTGCGCGCTGCCTTCCCGCCTTTCCCAACCGCCTCTCTCCAGTTCTTCTTTTCCGCGGAACCAGCAGGTCGTGTTCCTGTCACCGCAGAAGAAGTTCTTTATTTTTCTCTTTATTTTTCTGTGTCGCGTCTGCCTTCTTCGACGTCAAACTGGTACCGCCGGTCTTTTCTTTTCTTTCTTTATAAAAAAAAACAAACAAAAAGCTATTCTTTACTTCAATTGTGCATTTTCAGTTTGGGCCTTAGGCCTGAATATTTTTCTCCTCATGGAGAAGCCCGCTTCCGGGTTCAAAAAGTGCACAAAATGTGGCGGTACTATTTCTGTCACCGACACCCATGATTGGTGTCTAAAATGTTTGGGTCCTGACCATTCCATCATGGATTGTGTGTCCTGTACCATGATGTCTAAAAGAGGTCGACAGAACCAAGCAGCCAAGCTCAGTACCCTGTTTCCCTCTGATGCAGCCTCGGTGGCATCGACGTCTTCCAGGGCTGCTTCTTCCTCCCATGGATCTCAGGTAACCAAACATAAATCTAGCCGGTCCTCGAAGGGCAAATCTCCCTCTAAGCATCGAGATGCCTCCGGGCTTGTCCTCGAGGATCCCGCACCGGCAAAGTTACCCCGGCGGGAAGTTCCGGCTTCCAAAGCATTGTCTATGGGGTCACAGGTTGACATCGATGGCTCGGCCTCGACCGATCACCTGTTGCCGTGTTCTGGGGTACCGGTGGCCTCCACTGGTACCGACATCCAGACTCTGGTGGCGTTGATGGATCAGAAGATTCTGTCCATGCAGCGCACCCTAACGGCATTTATGCAGGCTGCGACGCCTCCGGTACCACAACAATCTCCGTTGCTGGTACTAGCTCTGGCACCGGCATCGTTCCCGGTGCCGGTACCGATTGCATCGACATCGGCTTCGGTGTCGACTGCAACGGTACCCTGTCCTATGATGCCCATCGGTACCGAACTGGTACTGCTTACTCCCGATGTTGATCCCACTCGGTACGCATATCGGGCTTTACAAGAGCATCCAGACAGGCGATACTTCGATTCCTCCGAAGACTCTGACGAGTCGGAGGCTTCTGTCGAGGCATCGGTACTTCTTCCTCAGGAGTCTTCTTCTCCAAAACGAAGAATGTCTCCTCCAGAAGACTTGTCTTTTCAAGACTTCATTGGGAAGCGGTTAGGGGCCTCTCCATTACAGTGGCCCCTGAGTCAGAGCCTAGAGCCAAGCAATTAGATATTTTGAAATATTCTAAGGCTCCTAAAGAGGCAGCTTCCTTACCTATTCATGAGATTCTCTATGATCTCATGTTGAGCATGTGGGAGACTCCTCTTACCACCTCTCCTCATTCTCGTAGGTTAGACACCATGTACTGTGTCCCTCCTTGTCCGGGCTTTCATAAGACTCAGCTTCCTCACCACTCTATTGTGGTAGAGTCTGCCATGAGGAAAATAAAGAGTTCAAAGAGACACTCATCTAATCCTCCAGGACGTGAATGCAGGACCCTAGATGCTTTTGGCCGAAGGGTTTTCTAAGCTAATATGCTTGCTGCCAGAATCAACTCCTATAGTCTCTATATGGGGATGTTTCTAAAAGAAGTCATAGATCATCTGCAGACTTTAGCTCCTTTTATTTCAGAAGATAAAAGGCAGGAATTTCTCACTTGGCTCAAACATGCCCAGGATGTTTCCAAATTTTCCAACCATGCAGCCTTTGACTCTTTTGAGTGTGTAAGCAGAGCCTCGGCTATTGCCATAGGTGCACGCAGAATTGCTTGGTTACAAGCCTCTGATTTGAAACTCTGGGTCCAAGATGAATTGGGAAATCTTCCTTGTACAGGTGAAAACCTTTTTGGCAAGGACTGGCAAGCAAAGGCCACTCAGATGGATGCTGAGAACTCTGCTTTGGATCGACTTTCAAAGTCTACCTCTGCTCCTGTTAAGAAAAGATTGTTCAAAAATACATCTTTTTCTAAAAAGGGAAGATATTATCCTGCTTATGGTCAGCAGGCATCTTCTGCAGGTCGTTTTGCTGCAAAGTATCAGCAACCACTTAAACAGGCCAAGTCAAAGGCTGCCAGGCCTCCCACGGCCCAGCAGCTTCTGCCTCCTCAGGGCCTTTGATTTGCAACTAGAGAACTTAGCCTTTCTAGCTCTGGAAGAACCAGAGCCCCTCACCATTCCAGGAAGGTTGGCTTACTTTGCTCCCAGATGGGAGCAAATTACAGCAGAGCAATGGACCCTCTCCATCATAAGGGAAGGGTACAAGCTTCATTTCTTAAGCCTTCCTCCTCACACCATGGTGAAACAGTTCAATTCTCCAACATCTCTCCTCAACCTTCTGGGTCAGGAGATTTGCTACCCTTCTTGTCCAAGGGGCAATAGAAGAAGTACCTCTTCTTCAACAGGGCTAGGGTTCTACTCCCCTTATTTTCTTATTCCAAAGAAAACAGGGGGCTACAGACCCATACTAGATCTCAGAGAATTGAACTAGTTTCTATTCAAAGAGAAATTCAAGATGATTTCTCTCGGTGCTCTGCTTCCATACCTTCAGAGTCAGGACTGGCTTTGTTCTCTAGATCTCAAGGATGCGTACACCCATGTCCTCATCCATCCAACACACAGAAGGTTCCTTCGGTTCCTTTTTCAAGGAAAGCACTACCAATACAGGGTACTTCCTTTCGGTCTGGCCTCTGCACCAAGGGTGTTCACGAAATGCATGGCAGTAGTAGCTGCATTTCTACGCATTCTAGGAATATTCGTATTCCCATATCTGGATGACTGGCTCATTCGAGCTCCATCCCAGTCAGAGGCCCAGGCTTGTCTAACCTGCACAATGCGTGTCCTTCAGTATTTGGGACTGATAACAAACATCCCAAAATCCAATCTCACCCCTACTCAGTCTCTGGAGTTTATAGGGGCCTTGCTGGATACCACAAGTGCAAGGGCCTATTTTCCTCAGGCCCATTGCCTACGCTTGGTGCAGTTTAGCCTCCCAGATACAGTTAAAGTCCCATTTAACTGCTCGAGAGATGTTACAACTATTAGGCCACATGGCATCCACTGTGCATGTGGTTCCATATGCTCGCCTTCACATGAGGGCAGCTCAATGGACTTTGTCCACCCAATGGACTCAGGCATCAGGTTGCCTGTCAGACAAAATAGCAAACTCCAGTCGCCTCTTTTGGTCTCTCCAGTGGTGGAAGTCCTCTCCAAATCTGTTGCTGGGGTCCCCTTTTCAGCAGTCGCTACCCCAAGCAACTCTTACAACAGATGCTTCTCCAATGGGTTGGGGAGCTCATCTGCAGGATCTCTCCACCCAGGGCATCTGGTCTCCACAGGAGACTTCTCTGCATATCAATCTCTTGGAACTCAGAGCAATATTCTTAGCTCTCGGCGTGTTCCATTCCCTGCTCAGCTACAGGACAGTCCTCATCCATACGGACAACCAAGTAGCCATGTTCTATGTAAACAAGCAGGGCGGAACTGGCTCTCTGTCGCTTTGCAACGAAGCTTTGCGACTGTGGGCCTTCGCCAGAGAGCATCACATCCATCTTCTGGCAGTATATCTTCCAGGCGTTCAAAGCTCTTGGGCGGACAGACTCAGTCGAGTTGTGCTTCCACACGAGTGGTCCCTCCACATGGACCAGGTAGCCAGGATTTTTCGAATTTGGGGAACCCCGGACATAGACCTCTTTGCAAGTCCGTGGAATGCCAAACTTCCCCGGTTCTGTTCCAGAATTCCGTGTCAGGGAGTTCAGGCCAAGGATGCCTTCCTCCTTCACTGGGGTCAAGACTTCCTTTATGCCTTTCCACCCATTCCCCTAATTCCAAAAACCCTTTCCAAGCTTCAGAGAGATCGAGGGACCATGATCCTCATAGCACCACATTGGCCACGCCAAGTTTGGTACCCTCTACTTCTGCATCTCTCTCAAGCTCCTTCCCTGGACTTGGGCTCTGCACCAGACCTTCTATCCCAGGAAGAAGGAACGTTGTGGCATCCAAACCCCCAGTCTCTCCATCTCAGGGCTTGGTTGCTGAGGACCTAGACCTTCATCTCTCTCAGCAAGTCAGAGATGTTGTTCATGCCTCTAGAAAGCCTTCTACCACAAACTCGACCCACAAAAGGTTGAATCTTATAGACCCATAGCTAGCATTCCCCTACTAGCGAAAATAATTGAAAAGGAAGCTCAAAGACAGTTACAGGACCACATTGACACCGTCTCCCCTCTGGACCACTGCCAACATGGTTTCAGAGAGTTCCATGGTGTTGAAACCCTCCTCACCACTCTCTGCAACAACATCATCACAGGCATTGATAACATCCGCCAAGGCTTTGCTCTCATCTTCTTAGACATTGCTGCGGCTTTTGACTCTGTACATCACGATCTGTTAATTGGGCGACTAAAAGAAAAAGGCATCAATAACACTGCCCTAGAGTGGTGCAAGTCATACCTTGATCAGAGATGGCAGTACGTTACCTCAGGGACCACAACATCCACACCATACCACCAAAAGCAAGGCGTACCACAAGGATCATCCCTATCCTCACTCTTTTTCAATATATACATACAACCGGTTTGCAACATCATCAGGTCCTTCAAGGTTGAATGCTTGATATACGCAGATGACATCCTCCTATATATGCCTTTCTCCACAGTTCATATGGACCTTTCCCCGCTTGCTAAATGTTTTGATGCAGTATCCGAATGGCTTCAATCCCAGAACCTCCGAATTCAACATAAAAAGACCGAGGTTCTCTTCATCACCAGGGACCCACTTTTCACCCCCCCCACCCCATATAAAGGTGAAAGAAGCTGAGCTCCAATCAAAACCGTCCATTCGCTACCTTGGAGTCACTTTTGACCAACGCATGGATCTGAAGCTACACATAACCAACGTAGTCAGAGCAATCTACCTCAAGATCCGGACTCTTCGACATCTTCGCCCCCTGCTTGATCCTGATGACTTCAGAACTATATTTCAAGCCTTAACCTTACCACACCTTGACTATGCCAATGCCATTCTCCAAGGCCTCCCACACTCCACATTAAACCCTCTGCAACTCGCCATGAATACCGCTGCTAGAGTCCTCTACGGAGCATCAAGAAGGGACCATATAACACCCATCCTAGAGCAACTCCACTGGCTCCCCATACATGGCAGAATATTATTCAAAACATTACTCCTAACTTTCAAGGCCACCAAAAGCATCACCTCCTCCTCCCTAATAGACTTCATTCAGGCCGTCCCACCCAACAGATCCAGAAGAACGATATCAACAAATACTCTAATCATCCCTAAAGCAGCGACAAAATGCCTATCAGTGACATCTAACAGGGCCTTCAGATTCTATGCCCCTAAGTTCTGGAACGCGCTACCCCCAGAGATTCGTGCTATCAATGATCTATCCCTTTTCAGGAAGGCACTCAAATCCCACCTCTTCCCCCAATATACTTGACAACTAAACAATCTTAATCACTACCCAAACTAAGAACAAATCCTGTAATGTATACCTGTAAATACTCTTGTAAATACTCTTGTAAATAGTTGCAGTAATGACGTTCCATGTTTTATTCCAAGTTCTCTGACCTTGTTCTCTGTAAAACCTAACAGTTTGTTGTTATGGTATGTTGTTATATTGTGAACCGCGCTGATTCTGAATAGAGCGGTATATAAGAGCCTGTAATAAATAAATAAATAAATAAATAAATACTAGACGTTCCTATGCTTTCAAATGGAAAAGATTTACCATTTGGTGTTCAGGGAAGGGTCTTAACCATCTTGCAATACCTTTGAATTCTTTACTAGAGTATCTCCTGCATCTATCCCATGCAGGTCTGAAAACGAATTCAGTAAGAGTCCATTTGAGTGCTATTGCAGCGTTCCTCAAGCCTCTCAATGGACAGCCTATTTCCTCTCATCCTCTTATAGCAAGATTCATGAGAGGCCTTCTTCTAACTAAACCTCCCATTAGACCACCTCCAGTGGCATGGGACTTAAACCTGGTTCTTGGCCAGCTTATGAAGCCACCCTTTGAACCTTTAGGCAGCACCTCCTTGAAATTTCTTTCTTGGAAAGTTATTTTTCTCATTGCAGTCACCTCAGCATGCCGCATCAGTGAATTGCAAGCTTTGGTGGCTAATCCACTTTATACAAGGTTCCATCATGATAAGGTAGTCCTCAGGACCAATCCACACTTTATGCCCAAAGTGGTCTCGCCTTTTCATCTGAACCAAGAGGCATATTTACCTGTCTTTTTTCCAGGACCTCATGCATCAAGTGCAGAGAGGAATCTTCATACCTTGGATTGTAAGAGAGCTCTCGCCTTTTACTTACAAAGAACACAGCAACATAGAAAGTCTTCTCAACTCTTTGTTGCTTTTGATCCTTCTCATTTAGGACTTCCAGTCTCTAAGAGAACACTGTCCTACTGGATTGCTCAGTGTATTTCTTTTGCCTACCAGAGAAGGAACATTTCTCTGGAGGGCCATGTCACAGCTCACAATGTGAGAGCCATGGCAGCCTCAATGGCTCGTCTAAACTCTGTGTCCATCGACCAAATCTGTCTAGCGGCCACCTGGGCCTCGGTTCATACCTTCACAGCCCATTACTGTTTGGACAAGGACTCCCGCCGGGATGCCTCGTTTGGTCAGGCTGTTCTAAACACCTGTTCCATTCCTAATCAACTCCTACCCACCTACCCTGGTCGGATGCCAGAGATCCATGGGAGGAGGTAGAGTCCTTTTCAAGGACACACAACCTGGGGTTTCTCCCTGGCATCTACAGCTAGGGAGTCCCCATATGTGAAGACTCATTCCTGCTTGTTCCTGGAGATATCACAGTTACTTACCTGTAACAGGTGATCTCTGGTAACAGCAGGAATAAGTCTTCACAACCCACCCACCTCCCCTAGGAGTTGTATCTCTCTATCTTTCCTTTCCTCTCTCTCTCTTTGTCTCAGCTTTAAAACTCGAACTTGAGAGAGGCGGTTGGGAAAGGCGGGAAGGCAGCGCGCAGGCGCTGTGGGATGCTCCCAAAAGCTTTCTTACAGGACGCTGGGGAGCGTTCCCGCGCAGGCTCCGTCGGTACCGACGATACCCATATGTGAAGACTTATTCCTGCTGTTCCCAGAGATCACCTGTTACAGGTAAGTAACTGCTTTATTGGCAAATTGATTGCAACTTGCTTTAAATGCTGTGCTGAGATATATTCTAAAGTGTAGTTAAATAAAATACAAAGCCACATAGGTTTTTGTTTTAATTATGGTCCTCGAAAGATTTATTCTGAGATTTTGCCTACTTTCTCTGCAGGTAATTTTTCTGTTGGAAACAATGCGTATAGTTTTTATTATATAAAAGCCTCTGCCCTCTCCCTTCCCTTGTGATCACTTCTGATGTCTGAAAGTAAAGGCATATGTATTGTAAAGAAATACATATGCCTTATTTTATTTTATTTTTTTATTTTTTTTTAGTGACTTTTATACCGTGCTATTTAAAATCAGTGCGGTTTACATACAACAGGCCTAGGCTGCGCTGTATTTATAATGAACAGGTGCTGTAACTTGGACATCGCTGGGGTAACTATTTACAGGTTGGAAATCAAATCAACGTCCGCGCACCATACCAGTTCAGAAAGCATAGGTATACTCATCAACCAGCAGATAGAGAAAACAAAAGCTAGTGAGCTCTGCTCTATATAGGGAACCATGCAGCCGCTGTCTCCAACAGATGGTAGATGGGAGTTCCATATAGCATTGATCTGATGTTGGTGGGCCATGACTCCTGGGCCCAGTTGAGCACTTTTCAGATAGAAAGTTCAGCCTCGCCTTGGGCCAGGGGAATACCTGGAGGAGTCCAGGTCCTTCCCTCTCTGTCTTGTTCAGTTCTGGTCAGTGGAGTACCTGGAGAAGTCCAAGTCTCTTCCCTCTTTCTTTCCCATCTTGCTTTCGTTTTTCTGGTTATCTTCTCTGTGTCCCTCCCTTGCCAGGTGGAGCGAGGGGAAAGGGGATTCTTCCCTTCTCCAGGACCAAGCAGGAAGTCAGTCCTCACATATGGGTGTCATCGGCGCCGATGAAGCCCCAGCGGAGCATTTCCCCAGCTTTCCATGAAAGCCTTTGGGAATGCTGGCACGCATGTGCGGTTCCCTTCCTGCCTAAAGGTGCCATCTTACCTCAGTCTCTTTTTTTCTGAGAAGCCCACCGGACGTGTGTCCTGTTCTCCTGGATAAAAGCAATTTTTTCTTCGGCGATTTTTCGCTATTTTTCTCCAGTTCGACGCCGGTTCCCCTCCCGCCGGGTTCGGTACACCGGTATCGAGCCCGTTTATCTTCTTTTTCGGTTTTTGCCCTTCGTGGCTGGCGTTCGCACCCTTTTTTCATTTTTCCCTGGAAGGCCGGACTTTTGACCTCGCAGGGGCTCTTTTTTCCCCGATGGCTTCCAGTGGTTTCAAAAAGTGTGATCGGTGTAAGAAACTTATGTCTCTCACCGACACACAAGACTGCTGCCTTCGGTGCCTCGGCCCTGACCACAACCCCAAGTCGTGTGCGCCATGTGGGAAGATGTCTTCCAAGGCACTCAGAAGTCGACAGCATCAGAAGGAAAGGCTTTTCTCGGACTCAGCCTCCGGCCGGGCCCGGACCTCGTCTGAGGCCTCAACATCTCGGGATTCCGATCCCGAGCACCGTCAAAGCTCCTCGGACAGGGGGTCCCCCGACCGGGAACGCAAGAGGAAGAAGCGGGTCGTGAGGGCGGCATCGGAGGAGGTCCCTGGTCCCTCGAGGGCCAGGTCTAAGACCCCCGACCGCCGTCCCGGGCCCGTGGACCAAGAGAAGCCTGCCAAAGTTGCTCGCGTGGAGCCGGAGTCTGCTGGACACGTAAGCCCCGTAGTCCTCGTGGACTATCCTCCCAGAGAGCTGACGTCGGGCCCGGCGCAGCCGGGGCCCGAGTCGGTGGCTGCTACGTCTCCCGAGCTGAGTCTCAGGATGACAGCCTTGGAGAGCAGATTGTCTGCCTTCATGGAGCAGCAGCGGGCACTGATGGCCAGCCTGTCTGGTGCATCTGCCCCGACCACGAGACCCTCGTGGCTCGAAGTCGTCCTCGGTCGAGGTCTCCCGGGACTGAGAGTGTCGACGCCGGTGCCCCCGGTGTCGGGGCGGGTGCCTCGGGGCCCCACGGGGTTGGACCCTGACCCCTCCTTGGATGAGTCCGCCTGGGAGATGGAGGACGAGGAGTCTCCCGATACTTTTAAGACTTGGTGCGTCCCGTCGGACTCACCGCAGTCTGAGCCCCGGAGTAGATCCCCTCCGGAGCTGCCTTGGCTATCCCTGCCGACCCCGAGGAAGAGCCTCGAGCCGAGGAGCTCGATGCTCTACAGTACGACTCTCTTCTGAAGGAGGCCTTTACTGTCCCGGTTCCTCCGATGCTGGAACGGCTCCTCTTCCGGATGTGGGAGGCACCGGCCTCGGCGCCGGTTCTGAGCAAGCGAGTCGATTCCATCTATCGACTCCGCAAAAGCCCTGGTTTCCAGAAAGCACAGCTACCACACCATTCCATGGTTGTGGAATCGGCCATGCATCGTCTGAAGAGCCAGAAGATGCACTCCGCGGTGCCCCCCGGCAGGGAGGCCCGCAACCTCAATGGCGTCGGTAGAAAGTGCTTCCAGTGGGCTATGCTTCCTTGCCGTGTCCAGTCTTACCAGCTGTACATGGGCATGTACTTGCGAGACCTGGCCAAGGAGTTGGGCCGGATTCTCTGCTGGTCTCTCCAGGGAACCCTTGCAGAGATTTAAGACCTTGTCCTCGGGGATTCGGGAATGCTCAAAGTTCATTTCCTGCGCCGCCTACGATGGCTTCGAGGCTTCGGCCCGAGTTGCGGCTGCCGGCATCGCGGCTCGACACCAGGCGTGGCTGCAGTCATCGGACCTCGAGCCATGGGTTCAGGACAAGTTGGTCGATGTCCCCTGCCGAGGTGAGAACCTTTTTGGCAAACCTGTGACCGAGAAGGCCGCTCAGCTCGAGACCGAGCACCTTACACGGACAAGGCTGTCGAGGAAGACCTCTGCCCCTTCACACAAGAAGAAGGGCTCGGGTAAAAAGTCCTTTTACCCAAGGAAAGGCACAGCCTACAAACAGTACCCTCAGTATCAGGCTGCCCCCCAGGGTCAGCAAGCCAAGGGCCAGGGTAATGGGCCCCGTAGGCAGAGGACCCCCAAGCCTTCTGCCCCTGCTTCCACTCAGCAAGGTGGGGGTTTTTGACTCCTTGAGCATAGCCACTCCGTCCCTGCTCTCCCAGCCCTGCACAGGCGGTCGCCTTGTACTCTTTGCCCACCAGTGGCCTCTCATTACCACCGACAGTTGGGTTCTGGACATAGTCCAAAAGGGATATGCCCTGCATTTTCATCAACTGCCTCCTCCTTACTTCTCAGGAGAGCCCTTGAGGCCTCCCCTGCACACAGCCCTTCTCCTTCAGGAACTTCAGGGCCTGTTGGAAGACAGGGCGGTGGAGCCTGTTGCTCCTCTCTTCCAAGGTCACGGTTTCTACTCCAGATATTTCCTGGTACCCAAAAGGACCGGTGGCCTTCGGCCCATTCTGGATCTCAGGAACCTCACCAAGTTCCTAGAGAAAGAAAAGTTCAAGATGCTTACTCTTGGGACACTTCTGCCCTACCTCCAGCAGGGAGATTGGCTATGCTCCTTAGATCTAAAGGATGCGTACACTCACATCCTCATTCATCCAGACCACAGAAAGTACCTCAGGTTCGTTGTGGGAGGAAACCATTATCAGTACATAGTACTACCTTTTGGCCTGACCTCCGCTCCCAGGGTCTTTCCCAAGTGCCTGGCAGTGGTTGCGGCCTACCTGAGAAATCAAGGCATCTTTGTCTTTCCCTATCTGGACGACTGGCTCATCAGGGGTCAGACGTGCCTGGAGGCCAGACAAGCCACCCTCAGAACCATTGCTCTGCTTCAAAACGTGGGCTTTGTCATAAACTTCGCAAAGTCCACTTTGCTCCCCTCCCAGAACTTGGAGTTCATAGGGGCAAGGTTAGATTCTCAACTGGCAAAGGCATTCTTGCCAGAAGACAGGGCCCAAAGACTGATAGACGTGGCCAAACAATTCCTAAACAAGTCCCTGGTCTCCGCCAGACTCTGCCTGAGGCTTCTGGGCCACATGGCTTCGACAGTACATGTGACTCCCAATGCCAGGCTCCATATGAGGCCTGCACAGTGGTGCCTTCGGACTCAGTGGTCACAGGCCTCAGGCCGCCTAAGAGACAGGATAAGGGTGTCCAAACCCCTTTTGACCTCCCTCTGCTGGTGGCTACATCCACCCAATCTGCTGAAGGGGATGCCCTTCCAAATGCCAGAGTACTCGGTAGTCCTCACCACCGACGCCTCTCTGCGGGGCTGGGGTGCTCATTGTCTAGACAAGTGCACCCAAGGCCTCTGGTCTCCTTGGGAGGCAGCCCAAAAGATCAATCTCCTTGAGCTTCGAGCTATCCGCTTAGCTCTTAAGGCTTTTTCTCCTGCCCTGGCTCAACGCTCAGTCTTGATTCAAACAGACAACCAGGTAGCCATGTTTTATGTGAACAAACAGGGCGGGACTGGGTCCAAGCTCCTTTGTCGGGAGGCTCAAGACCTTTGTTCCTTTGCCCTAAAGCACAACATGCTTCTCAGGGCGGTGTACCTTCCAGGCCAGGAGAACTGCCTGGCCGACCGGTTGAGCAGAATTCTGCAGCCCCGCGAGTGGCAGCTGCATCCCTTGGTGGTTCAGAAGATCTTCCTAAAGTGGGGTCTCCCTTGGATAGATCTGTTTGCCAGTCCGCTGAACAAGCAACTGCCCAAGTTCTGCTCCAGGCAACCGCATCCTTTGAGGATAGCACCGGATGCTTTTCTGATGTCCTGGTCTCAGGGCCTCCTGTATGCGTTTCCTCCCACGCCCTTGGTGGACCGAACTCTTTTCAAGACTCTTCAGGACAAGGCCTCGGTCCTGCTGGTAGCTCCCAGGTGGCCGAGACAGCCTTGGTTTCCACTTCTGCTTCAGCTGGCAGTGGATTCCCCACTACCTCTGGGGTTGCAACCCGACCTTCTCTCTCAGGATCAGGGTTCCCTTCTGCACCCCAATCTCAAAGCTCTCAATTTGATGGCCTGGAGGCTGCAAGGGTAGTTTTGGCTCCCTGGGGCGTACCTCAGGAGGTTGAGGAGGTTGTCCTAGCCTCTCGGAAACAGTCCACTAGGAAAACCTATGCTCTGAAGTGGAAGAGGTTTTCTGTGTGGTGTCAGCTGCGTACAGAAGATTCTTTCTCCTGTACGGTACCAGTAGTGCTTCAGTATTTACTGCACTTATCCAATCAGGGACTTAAGTCCAATTCTGTTCGGGTCCACCTCTCAGCTCTAGCAGCTCACCACTCACTGGTGGAAGGACATTCCCTGTCGGGACACCCCTTGATGTCCAGGTTTCTCAGAGGCTTGCTCTTGCTCAAGCCTCCCATCCGTCGTCCTGCTCCTGAATGGGAGCTGAATGTGGTCTTGCAGCAACTGACTCGCCCACCTTTTGAGCCGATGGCTACTTGCCCTCTACGCTTCCTTTTCTGGAAGACTCTCTTCCTGATAGCCCTCACCTCTGCTAGGCGAGTGAGTGAGCTTCAGGCCCTGGTCTGTGATAGGCCTTACACCAGGATTTATAGGAACAGGGTAGTCCTCAGGACTCATCCAAATTTCCTCCCAAAGGTTGTCTCCTCTTTTCAC
Organism: Ichthyophis bannanicus; assembly: GCA_033557465.1. Classification (NCBI taxonomy): domain Eukaryota; kingdom Metazoa; phylum Chordata; class Amphibia; order Gymnophiona; family Ichthyophiidae; genus Ichthyophis; species Ichthyophis bannanicus. The sequence goes on from CM066044.1 coordinate 177,363,772, forward strand.
CTCAATCAAGAGGTGGTTCTTCCAACATTCTTCCCTAGGCCTCATGCAAGCCAGGCTGAAGCAGTTCTGCATACCCTGGACTGTAGGAGGGTCCTATCCTTCTACCTTGACCGTACGCAAGGGCATCGAAGGGCTACTCAGCTCTTCGTATCCTTTGACCCCAATAAGTTGGGGTTGGCTGTGTCCAAGCGTACCTTGTCCATCTGGGTGGCTGACTGTATCACCTGGGCTTACAAGGTGGCTGACCTTCCTTTGCAGAGTTGGGTCACGGCCCATTGTGTCAGGGCAATGGCTGCCTCAGTGGCTCATCTCCGCTCTGTGCCCTTGGTAGACATCTGCAGGGCTGCAACTTGGTCTTCAAGCCAGACGTTTGCGACCCATTACTGTCTGGAGAGGGAGTCCCGTAGGGACAGTGCTTTTGGCCAAGCAGTACTCCGGAATCTCTTTGAGGTTTAGGCAACTCCTGCCCTCTGTTGAGCTACCGGTGGAGGTTGTGTCCTTGGAAAGCCTTTCTTTGCTGCTGAGACTAGAGGGAGTTCTCTTGTTCAGCCTGGGTTCCTGGTAGCCCAGAGCTAGGGAGTCACCCATATGTGAGGACTGACTTCCTGCTTGGTCCTGGAGAAAGAGTAGTTACAGGTGTTCTCCAGGAGCAGCAGGAATCAGTCCTCACAACCCTCCCTCCTCCCCTTGGAGTTGCAGTTGTACATAGTTTAATTTTTTTTCATTTTTGTGTGCTGTTCTTAGCTATGTCATTTGACTGAGGTAAGATGGCACCTTTAGGCAGGAAGGGAACCGCGCATGCATGCCAGTATTCCCAAAGGCTTTCATGGAAAGCTGGGGAAATGCTCCGCTGGGGCTTCATCGGCGACGATGACACCCATATGTGAGGACTGATTCCTGCTGCTCCTGGAAAACACATGTTACAGGTGAGTAACTACTCTTTCTGTTCTGTCACCTTAAAAAAAAAAAAAAAAAAAAGAGAGGCACGACATGGGTTTTGGGCAGCATGGTGCCTGCTGAGATGAAAGGAAGTCTTGGACTAGCTGAGGTAAGCCAGTTAGATGGAGCGATCAACAGGCAGAGGAAGAGGCCCTTGGCAGTCTTCTGCCATGCAGTGAAGAGATTTACTGTGTCTGGTGCGCTGAAAATACTGGGCTGCGGTGATTGTCTACGAACCAAGTTTGGCATTGGGAGTGGCAGGTGAATTGAGGGGCTGAAGTACTGGAGGAGCATAGCTCCTGTGGTGGTGATCATGGCACGGGAAAGAAGCTATGCTTCAGGTGTTGATGGAGGAAGTCTAGCCATGATTCTCTGGGACCAAGCAGGAAGTCATTCCTCACATATGGGTGACATCACCGATGGATCCTGTGCGGGAATACTTCCCTGCTTCCAAAGGAAGCTTTTGGAAGGTGCTCCACGCATGCGTGCCGGTCTTCCTGCCTGAAGGAGGCATCTTACCTTAGTTGTCTTTTTTTTCTGCGGAGCCCTCCAGACGTTGTTTGTATTCTGGAATTAAGATGACCTTTTTTTCACTATTTCCTTTCCTTTTTTGGTATCACATGCTGTACAGCATCGTCTTGAGGCACTGACTAAGTTTGCCCAGTGCAGCTTTGACCACGATGTTGGCACTGCTGTAAAAAATTAAAAAAACAAAAAGAGCTGCATGACTTTGAAAGACCACTCTGCTCCCTTATGGCAGTTGCTAGTAGGAAGGGGTCAGCGATACTTTCCCAGCATGTTTTTTGCGGCAGAGGTCACAGGGCCAGAGGAGACCAATGCTGAGTCAGTCGGTATCTTTACAGAGCAGTGATGGTAATTTTGGAGATGCCAGGATCAGCCAGGTTAGTCACCATGTTTTAATAGCAGAGGATTCTAGATATTAAGGTAACATGGGAAAAGACGCCATTTGAAGTTAGTGCTGTTTAGCTATACTGCTGCCCGTTCCCCCCTCAATGCTAGCTCTGGAGGGAGCTGAGGAGGGATTGGGATGGCTCTTCGGTAGCTTCTTCGCTCTTTACAGTATTTCTGCAAGGTGTGAGTTTGAGTGGAATCAGGCAGAAATATCATGCCTATTCAGGGTTCAGGTCTTGCCCCCCCTTCTCGTCATGGTGGAAAGAATACAGTAGATCCTTCCATTGGAGCTCCACAGCTTAGGTTCCCAGGTTGGCTTCACTAAGAGGCCAGGTGTTTGTCATAATCTCTGGTTGACACTTGATAAGACAAAACTGTTATTTTGATCGATGCTTCAAGCATTTGGATGGTTTTCTCACCTTTGGGGTGCTTAACATGTTGCAGGCTTTGCATTTTTAATTTCTGCTGGCACCGGAGGTGTCACCTGGGGACACACATTTGTAGTTGTGTGTTATGGAAGCATTCTGGTCTTGGGGATTCCCCAGAACTGCTGTAGCTTAAAAGAAGTATGTTTAGAGTTAACAGTGGAAAATCCTGCCCCAAAAAAGGAGTGCTTTGTTACATCCTGTGGGACCATGGCAACCAAAGTGACATCATTTCCTTCTCCATAGGTCTCTGACTAGTTCTATGGGTCTCAGACCTGCTGATACTACAGAATCACTGTCTACCAAGTGCTTGTGTATGTTTGGACACTGAAGGACCCTTGTTTTCTGTTTTGTGTACATGCTGAGAACAAGACTAACAAACCTTTTTCCATCCTGAGAGCTTCAACGGCCTTGAAGTTGCAACAGTATATTGAGACTGGTCATCTGCTCCTTCATTCCAGCTATCACCATGGACCCTGTTATGCAGGTGACCACCTCCTGAAAGCTACTTCCTGATTCACCCATCCACCTGGGTGGAGTCCTATTGTTGTCGCAAAGTGCAGTCAATGAATAAATCCAGGAGTCAAATGACAGGGTCCAAGCCAGTTTATTGTGCACAGGCCCAGTCAGTCAAAGCTTCAAAAGGAACTGAGCAAAGGTTTCTACAGAGACATAACCATTTATACCTCTTTTTCAGTTTGATACATGAGAACTTTCTATTGGTTCTAACTCGATACATGTAAACTTCTCATTGGTTTTACATTCCCTGCACCTGTCCAATTAGAAATCCCTCCGGAGCCTAGCAACCAGCCCCCTCCCTTAGGATTGTAGCAGCAAAGCGCAGACAAACCAATGATACCAGGAGTCTGTTCAGAAGGTCCAAATCATTTATTTGTGCACAAGTCTCAAGCAAGTCAATTTCAAAATGGCTGAGCAAAGTTCTCTGGCAATACAACAACTTTTATAGACTTCTGTTCCATTCTAGGTATAGAAAAACATTTCATTGGTCCCGGTAACCTCCCGTACCTCTCGTACCTCTTCTATTGGTCCCGGTACTGATAAGTTTCTCCAATTATGTCCCTTCTGTGGGCATGACACCTGCCTGCCCCCCTTCTAGTCCCAATTACAATGGTCAGTTCATCAACTTGTTACTTTCACACTCTCAAGGTTATGGGACCAATTTGTGCGTGCAGAAGAGCAAGGTTCTGTAACTCATCTGTCAGCACTCCTCATTATTTCTCTGCAGATGTACTTTTTCTTATCAGTAACTTTTAAACATGTCTTTTCTGTATTTTTCCATTTCTCAGTTCTGCAGTTCTGCTTACCTAAGCTAATTCAATACTTCTACTGAGTTCTTTCTTACAATAGCAGCATATTGGGGGATGTGCAATCCTATATGCCTCTCCACAGGCCTCATTTACAGGTCAAGCTAGCCATGCTGGCCTGCCTATGTCAGACACCGTGGGTCACAGGCCTGCACCTGCCACAGGATCACTCTAACAATGGTGCAGTTCTTGATTTCGTTACTTCTCTACTGCAAGGTTATCCCTAGCTCCATGAATGCATATATTGAAACATTTCTGTTCTTTCACACACAAGAGAATAATGGAAGACTTATGAATTCATAAAAACTTCTTATTAAGCAGTTTAAAACAGTTTTCTCATTTTTCACAGATTTTTGGTTCTTTTCTAGCTATAATGGGAGTTAGGATCCAGGCCTAACTTACAGGCCTTTCATAGCAGCAGGCCATGCTAGGCCATAGCCTGCCACATTCCCCCCTTTGATTATTCTCACCCGCAAGTGAGAAAGGGTGAGAATTAAATCACTCATTAGTCAATTAACACATACAGGTGTAATAGCATCATCGTGTGGTATAGGGTAATATTGCCACATAGCTAATATCTTCGTAGCTGCCTTCCTTTCTACATTGCTATCAATGGCTGCTGACTTTATTCAACTGTGATGAATCCAGGGTTTGAGTTTTGCAACTTTAACTGCTGTTGGGGTTAACAAGATGACAACATAAGGTCCCTTCCAATGCGGTGTCATCAGTGTCTTTCTCCACTCTTTGATCCACACCGAGACTTCAGGCTTGAGAGGATGCAGGGGTTCTGTTAGATGGATGAACAGCTGGTCTTGTACCCACGTATGAAGACTCTGCAAAACAGAACTTAAAACCAATAGTTCTTGTCTAGTAACTTCAGATCTAATCTGTTCCATATCTCCCTTTATTTCCTATACAAAAGGCGGGGGTCGTCCATACAGAATCTCAAAAGGGGAAACTCCTAAAGACTTAGCAGGGGCTAAGTATATCCTAAGAAGGGCTATAGGAAGAACCTGGGGCCACTTCAGGTGAACCTCTTGGCAAAGTTTGGACAACTGGAATTTCAGGGTTCTATTCATACATTCTACTTTTCCTAAATTCTGAGATCTGTAGGCAGTATGCATCTGATAATATCAATATTCGGGGGCCATACTTAATGGACTTGCTTCCTGAGGTTATCCTCCCTCATTCTTTGTACAGGGCCCCATGTGCATGCAAGGTTGTAAGGGCATACTTGGAATCTGGGTACACATTTAGACAGAGCCCCTTTTCCTATTGTCAGTGCTCTAGTAAGAGCTATCAGTTCAGCTTTCTGTGCTGAAGTTCCTGGGGTCAGGGCTGAGGACTCAACTACCAGATCAAGGGTCACTACTGCATATTTGGCACAACAATGTCCATTAATGATGACAAGACTGCTTCCATCTACAAAGAAAGTCCGTCCAGGGTTCTCCAAAGGAACATCAGTCGAATCAGGGTGACTTGAGGATATAGTGTCCATAGTTTCTAAACAGTCATGATCAGGGGGGTCAAGACCAACTGGTAACAACGTAGCAGGATTCAGAGCTTGACTGACCTTCAATTGTATCTGGGGGTTTTCACACAGCATACTCTGATACCTCAACATTCGTGAATTAGCTAGACGTTTCCTTTGTGTTTCATAATGGTTAGAACAGAGTGTGGTACAGTAACTTGAAGATTGCTCACTAGGAGGGCTGTAGCTGCAACAGCTCTCAAACAAGGGGCCAGCCTTTTGCAATTACATCTGATTGTTTTGACAAATAGGCTACTGGTCGTTGCCAAGATCCAATGAGATTGAGTCAACACTCCTAGAACATTTTCTTGTGACCCATGAATATAGAGATTGAAAGGTTTTCTGGATATCTGGTAGACCCAGAGCTGGTGATAACATCAGAGCGGTTTTCAAAGATCAAAAAGGCTGCATCCTGTTCAAGTCCCTATTCCAATGGAGACTTTTCCATTCCTTTGGTAGCTTGATACAATGGTTTTGCTAGCAGCGCAAAATTGGGGATCCATATACGACAGTACTCTGCGGCACCCAAGAAGGCTCTCACTTGCCTCCTGGTGGTTGGAGTAGGAATACTGCATACAGCTTTTTTGCGTTCTGGTCCCAGGCGTCTAATTCTACTGGACAACTGGAATCCTAGGTATTTAACTTGTTTGACATAATTATGCCTTGGCTCTTGAGACTTTGTATCCAGCCTCATTAAAAAGGTGCAAGAGTTCACTGGTGGCTTATAGACATTCACTTTCTGAGTTGGTGGCTATAAGCAAGTTGTCCACATACTGGAGAAGAACCCTTTCTCCTGGGTTCACATAGTAGCTTGAAAGATCTTGATTTAAAATAGCACTGAAGAGAGTAGGTGAATTCTTGAATCCTTGAAGTAATCTAGTCCAGGTGAGTTGGTCCTGCCTTCCTGTTGTGGGGTCTTGCCATTCAAAAACAAACAAGAGTTGACTGGTGGGGGCTAGGCGCACACAGAAAAAGGCATCTTTCAGGTTCAGGATGGTGAAATGAGTAGCCTCAGCGGGGATCAGTCCCAAGAGAATATAAGGATTTGGTACCACTGGGTGTATAGTTTCAGCTGCATCATTCACTCGCCTCAGATCTTGTACTGGGCGGTAATCCCCTGTCCCAGGTTTCTTAACTGGGAGAAGGGGGGGTGTTCCAGGGTGACTGGCATTCCTTGAGAAGTCCATACTTCAGCAGTTTCATCAAATGGCAGTGGATTCCTTCAATGGCTGGTCGAGGGAGAGGATACTGCTTCACATGCACTGGTTCCACTCCTGGCTTGAGGGTGACAATGACAGGGGCTATGTTCTTCGCTAGGCCAGGTGGATTATCTTCTGCCCATACTTCAGGTGGGGCTATAAGATTGGTGGGTATACAGGAACTAGCTGGCTTGATTGGAGATGCACTATAGAACCGCTACTCTTCTTCTCGGGGAACAGTCAGCACCATCAATCCAGCAGGCTTTGGATTCACAGTCATTTGCATTTCTCCCCTTTCAGCAAAGGATATTTGTGCCTGGAGCTTAGCAAGCATGTCTCGGCCCAGAAGTGGAATAGGGCATTCAGGCATATACAAGAACTGGTGCGTTATTTTCTGTCCCCCTAGTTTACACATGCGGTTCTGCAGGAGAGACTTTGTGGCCTTAGCCCCAGTAGCTCTGACAATGGTGATGCATCGAGAAAACAAAGGGACTACTGGCTTTAGTATTCTGCTCCTGTATCCCCCATAAAGTCCATATATTGGTCCCCTATTTTCAGACTGACCATAGGCTCCTGGGGACCCAGGGAAACTTGGAGTCCGGTCTGGTCTAGTCTTCATCCATACTGTAGCCCTCTTCGGCTGCCACTCACTTTATAGCTGTTTCCCTCTCTTGCTGGAACACTGTGCTTGGTTTATTCTTTCTAAAATCAAGTACTCCCTTCTCCCCTCCTGGTGGTGGAGTCAAGATACGGGCATTCACTTCTCTAATGTCCTTCTCTGCAATGGGCGCACTGATTCGCACCCAGTGGGGGCCGATCATTTTCACGACCCCTTTCACTTCCTCTGCTCCTTCGATTAGGAAAACCTCCTCCACTCCTTCGATTAGGAAAACCTCCTCCACATCATTCAACTAAAGTATCAGCATGAAGATCTGTTTTCTTCCTTATCTTACATTCACTTTCTCTGTCACATTTATTTCCACAATTCACAAACTTTCTGAACAACTTCCATTAACCGTGCTGTATTCATGCCCGCAAATCCATCCAGTTTCTGCAATTTCTGTTTTATATCTCTCTGAGACTGACTGACAAAAATGCAAATTCTCCTGGGCTGCTGGATCACATGGGGTATATAGTGAGGGCTGCCTGCGCTATTTGGATCCCACTTGGGGCCATCAAGGCTGATGGGTCTGCATAATACTGTTCATTAGCTCAATCAAATCCTATGGTTTCTCAGTGTAGGAGGCATAATGCAACTTTCAGTTCAGTAAATCAGTGGCAGAAACAAAGCTGGCCCTGGACCTAGTGCAATGGGATAACGTGACCCTCCCATTTTACTGGTAGTTGTACTTCTGAAGGCATATGGCAATCGGGACTGTCTGGGTTCCACTTCATGTTCTTGGGCGCTAGCTGTGAGTGACCCTGAACTGGCAAATGAATCATCGGTGGACTGTGGCCTACTCTGAGTACTTTAAACTGTGCCGGGGCTTTCGGTCAAGAGGGGGTGTACGTCCTTCTGCTGCGGAGGTGGCTGGTGACATTTGCAGGGAGGTATCCCCCCCCCTGCCCCAGGCTCTGCCCGGGGTGGTGGCAGAGCTGAGGGAACTGGCCTATAAAGATAATAAACGGGCAGGTTTTTTTTTTTTTTCTCAAACCTTTAACCAGGAATCCTATGTAGGGGAACTGATCAGGGAACATTCTCTGTACAATCTAATAAACACGGGAAACTACGGGGCCATGAAGTAACTAACACTGGCCACCCCCTTCCACAGAGCATTTCTAATAGGGACGGAGACATTTTAAGTCTGTAGTCTTCAGCAAAGTCCTTGCTAACATTCCTAGTCATACATTTCAACAAAATCTGCATGGACTCTGACCCCCCCCCCACACCAGTCAGGCTGCATTTTCCTGTGGACTAAGCATAAAACTATTATTTTGCAACATGTTATAACAACAATCCCAACAGGAAGAACTATAGCTCTTAACATGACGGCCACATATCTGTTACGTATGACTGGAATAAAATTACTTGGCATGAAAACTAACTTCCAGCCGTAATCAGCATGTCTCTGCAAAAGAAATTACTTTAAATCTTACAGTTTTAGGAAGCAGATATTCAAAAGACATTCCGAATACTTTTTCCATAAAGTGGGTGGATATCTAGAATGCATATACACTTTTTTCTTCCTATCTTATTTTTATTAACAATAAGTATGTCTTCTATGAGGTGCTTGCCGCAGTATATCAGGAACTAGAATTCAAACACGATGAACTCCTTATTCACTCAGGATTTAAATGACTTTCAAGTCGCGATCTGGTACTACTGACTCGGAATGGTTCTTAACCTCTACTTCGTAGGACAAAGGGAAAACAAAAGCAGTTTCCTGAATTTTTCTATCATTTCCTATTTAAACCATTACAGTACTTACTGAAGGTTTTGAACATAAATAACACAAAACAAAGCTAAGCCCACAAATGCATTATACCTATAGCCCTACAAAAATTCTTCTCACTTGGTCCATACAAGTACAGGAACTCGAAAGGGGTTAATAAGAACTTAACCCTTTCCAGGCTAAGCCCAAAACCATCGGGATCCACAATCCTGACTAAACATTCTTATCAAATGATATATAATATATGACCATAGCAGAAGGAACATCACTATTAAAACATATTGAATAAAACAGGTACAATTTTCCTGAAATAAGCACAAATTGACCCAGCTGCAAAGTGTTGAGATTGAGCCTTCACAGGGTTAAAAAGACACTGCACATTCCTTTCTTCAAACACGCCCCGTCTCTCTCCGCTAGCCAGCTTCATGCTGTGCGAAAGGAAAAAAAAAACTGAAATGGATGAGACAGTTTCTTTACTGAAAAAGTGACAGCTGAGTTTGTTTTCTTCTGTCTTCTTTTCTGCTTAATACTATTTCTTAATCGGTAAACTGTTCCACAAATTACCCAACAGAATAATCTCACATTTATACCAGAAGGAAAAACTCGCAGTTTCAGCAGATAACAAAAATCAGATACACAGTAAGGACAGACAATACACCAAATGCTTCCTCCTTTTCGCGACCTGGGCGCAGTCGCCTGGCCAGGAACTGCGCTACTCAGAAGTCCGCTCTCGCTCGGCCTGTATTTCAAGACCTCTCACTCACACAAGCAATCATATTTTAACAAGAAATCATTTTTAAGTGCCCAGGCTTTTCTGACTAACTGACTATTTCAAACAAGAAGGGTCGATGGCTTCGGCTTCCGCTTTCACTTACGCGGAGCTTACTAGGACCGTCCTTATGGGAGGTGATCAGACTCCCTTGTCTCGCACACACTCATGCTAGATTTTTCCCAGTTAGTCAATACCAAATATACCAAATCAGTCTTGCGCATACTCATGCAAGACTTTTTCCCCAGGCTGCACTGACTTTTAAACAAGAAAATATCTACTCACCGGATCAAGTTCCTGATACCAAACCAGTTCTTGGGTTGGACCCTGGACTCCCCTCGGGTCCGAGGTGTTGGCCAGCTGGACCCAGTGGCCTGCCGAGGCAAGGCGGAACCCTCTCCGATACAAAGGGATCGGCGGTGCCTGAGAAGTTCCCCTGCGGTCGGACAGACATGGTTCCAACCGGACCAAACCTCGAGGTGAATTTCGTAGATTATTCACTTGAATACCATTTACTACTCGCACTTCCCGGCCCAACGCACCAAGAATATGTTGCAACAAAGTGCAGTCAATGAATAAATCCAGGAGTCAAATGACAGGGTCCAAGCCAGTTTATTGTGTACAGGCCCAGTCAGTCAAAGTTTCAAAAGGAACTGAGCAAAGGTTTCTACAGAGACATAACCATTTATACCTCTTTTTCAGTTTGATACATGAAAACTTTCTATTGGTTCTAACTCGATACATGTAAACTTCTCATTGGTTTTACATTCCCTGCACCTGTCCAATTAGAAATCCCTCCGGAGCCTAGCAACCAGCCCCCTCCCTTAGGATCGCTCTAACAATGGTGCAGTTCTTGATTTCGTTACTTCTCTACTGCAAGGTTATCCCTAGCTCCATGAATGCATATATTGAAACATTTCTGTTCTTTCACACACAAGAGAATAATGGAAGACTTATGAATTCATAAAAACTTCTTATTAAGCAGTTTAAAACAGTTTTCTCATTTTTCACAGATTTTTGGTTCTTTTCTAGCTATAATGGGAGTTAGGATCCAGGCCTAACTTACAGGCACTGTTCCCTCTAAGCTGTGCGCGTGTGCGCGCGCTCACACCTTGCCAAGCGAGCGCACATACTTTACAACAGAGCGCACAAAAATTACGGTTCTGATTCTGATAGAAAACAACACAAACGTCTTAAAATTTAAAAGTTGTTGTGTATTTACAGTTTTCACAAGTTCTACAATATTTTCTAGTGCAATCAATGTGGTGTGCATACTGTATTCTGACGTGTAGTCAAATTTTAAAGTATATAACTCCGAGTGTCGTTATGTGGCGCACAAAAATTTAACCTTCCTTCAAAAGCTGCACAGCTGATATTTTATGCGCACACAGCCTACAGAAAATTAGAGGGAACATTGCTTACAGGCCTTTCATAGTAGCAGGCCATGCTAGGCCATAGCCTGCCACACTATGTCTAGCCAATCCAAAAACCAGGCATGTGCCAGATAATTTTGCACAGACCAAGACTAAACCTTCTTGCCTTGCTTTTACCTGGCTTTGTGTTTTTGGTGTGCCTTCATGTATTTTTCCTTTATGGCAAAGACACTGTGGGGCCTTTAAGGCTATCCTACCATTGCTGAGAGACACGCTAAACCTCATGCTAGTATTTTTGGTGCTTGGGATCTCCTGAGGACTCCTTTCTGTGAGAGGAGTCTAACTCTTGCATTATAGCTCTCTTACAGAGGCTTGAGCCTGCATAATAAATCTGCCATCTTGGAATTTGTGCTGTTCCTAGGACAGGACTGATACTTGCCCAAGTTCTACTCTACTCCTCGGCAGAATTGTAAGCCACTGATTTTACATTTCCCCTTGTCAGATTTGGGGAGGGGGGGTGATATTTAGAGCAGAGTTATATTTCCTACTTCCATAAGTCAACCCATGGAGAACCTCTGGATAGTTGTCCTAAACTGTGTTTGGTCTTCAATCAATCCTCTTTTGCACTGACCTTCAACCTTGCCAAGCATGATGTCTTTCTCTAATGATCTTTCTCCAGGAACAAGCAGGAATGTAGTCTTCACATATGGGTATCGGTACCGATGGAGCCCGTGCGGGAACGCTCCCCAGCGTCTAATAGGAAAGCCTTTGGGAGCATCCCACAGCGCATGCGTGCTGCCTTCCCGCCTCTGTACCTCTCTCACTTCAGTTCTTCGTTTTCCGCAGAGCCGACAGACGTGGTACCCAGTCACCGCAGAAAAATTTACCTTTTTTTCTTGTTTTTTTTGTGGTCGCGTCTGCCTTCATTCGACGCCTACCGGTACCGCCGGTTCTCTTCTTCTTTCCTTAAAAAAAAAACAAAAAAAACTTGTATTTCTTCAGGGATCTTTCCCTGCTTCTGGTGCTAGGCGCCATTTTGGGCACTAGGCCCATTTTTTTTCAAGCATGGAGAAACCAGCTAGTGGTTTCAAAAAATGCTCAAAATGTGGCAGTACCATTCCGTCACCGACAACCATGATTGGTGTCTAAAAGGTTTGGGTCCTGAACATTGTCCAACGGAGTGTCTCTCCTGCACAAGGATGACCAAAAGGGGCCTGCAGAATAGAGCTACAAAACTCTGTACCCTTTTTGCTGCCGACACGATGTCAGTTGCATCGATGTCTTCCAGGGCTTCATCTTCCTCCCATGGATCTCAGATAACCAAATTTGTCTTCTAAGACTAGACGGTCCTCGAAGGGTAAATCTCCCTCAAAGTATCGAGATGCCACTGGCGTTTCCCTCGAGGATACTTCACCGGCAAAACAGCCCCAGCGGGAGTCTTCGGGCTCCAAAGCATTAACGGGGCTCCAGGATGTTCCAGAGGCCTCCACCTCTGCGGAACTGCTGGTGCCATGTTCTGGGGTTGTAGCCGTTTCCACCAGAACCGGCACCCAGGCATTGGCAGGAGCGATGGATCACAGAATCCTCGCTATCGAACGCAGTCTAGTGGTCCTCTTAGCGGCTTTGGTACCGCTAAGACCGCAACAGACAGTTTAGCAGGAATCGGTACCGACAGTACCTGCTTTGACAGGATTGCTACTCCCATGCCGATCTCCGGTATCGGGGATCAGGAACCGAGACATTTCGGTACTGACTTTGAGCGGTACCGATACCATGCGTTACAGGAGCACCCGGTGCTTGAGTCTTCGATTCCGATGACTCTGATGATTCTACTGGTACCAGAGTGAATCTATTAGAAGATTCAGTTCCTTCTCCTCAACGCAGAATGTCTCCTCCAGAGGATATGTCCTTCCAAGATTTCATATGTGATTTAGCAAAGAGTCTTGCAATCACTGTGATTCCAGAAAAGGAACCTAGGGCAGAAAAATTAAGAATTCTACAATATCCTATGGCTTCCAAGGAAGCAGCTATGCTTCCCATTCACAAGATCTTACATGATCTAATGTTGAGAATGTGGGAAACTCCTTTAACAATATCTTCACATTCCCGATGCCTTGACAGTATGTACTGAATGCCAAGTTTTCCTGGTTTTCAAAAAGCTCAGTTACCACACCATTCAATGGTAGTGGAATCGGCCATGCGAAGGATCAAGAGTGCTAAAACACATTCTTCTAATCCTCCAGGCCATGAATCCAGGACTCTCGATGCCTTTGGCCGTCGATGCTTTCAATCCTCCATGCTAGGAGCCAGGATCAGTTCCTGCATTCTTTATATGGGAATGTTCCTGGAAGAAGTCACAAAAGACTTAGAGCTCCTTAGATCTTGTGGTTTGGAGGATAAAAGAGCAGACGACCTTATTCTGGTCAAGCATGCCCAGAATGTCTCAAAATTCATGAACTGTGCTACATTTGATTGCTTTGAATGTATTAGCAGAACCTCTGCTATATCCATAGGAGCACGTTGTATTGCTTGGCTTCAAGCATCAGGCTTAGAACAGTGGGTGCAAGAAAAGCTGGGAAACATTCCTTGCACAGGAGAAAATCTCTTTGGCAAGGACTGGCAGGACAAGGCTAATCAGCTTGAATCTGACAATACTACTTTAAACAGATTGTCAAAGTCTACAGCCAACCCAGCAAAAAAAAGAAAATATACAAAAAACCCTTTTTCAGTAAGAAAAAGAAGCTTTACCAATCTTACACCCATCAAACTCACTGTCCGCTCCATGTTCCCCAGAAGGGGCAACAACAAAACAGACAGCAAAGAAAGCCGCAAGCTCAACTGGCTCAACAGACCCAGCCCCAGCCCCCTCAGGGTCTTTGACTTCTATCTAGTCATTTTGCCCCTAAAAGGTCCAGAACCCTTGACCATTCCAGGAAGACTATGCTATTTTACCAAAAGATGGCAACAAATAACATCAGAAAATTGGACTCTGTCCATTGTACAACTGGGGTACAAGCTTCATTTTCTCAACTTGCCCCCACCTACAATAGTAAAACAGTTCAATTCGCAGGGGCCTGCCACCGACCTCTTGTGGCAGGAGGTCACATCACTTCTAGCTCAAGGAGCAATCAAAGAAGTACCCATTCCCCAACAGGGAACATGGTTTTACTCCCTCTACTTTCTTATTCCAAAGAAGACAGGGGGATACAGACCTATATTAGACCTCAGAGAATTAAACAAATATTTGTTCCAAGAAAAGTTCAAAATGATCTCCCTCTGAGCACTTTTACTATACCTCCAAAGTCAGGACTGGCTATGTTCTCTAGATCTAAGAGATGCGTACAAGCATATTCTCATCCACTCAGATCACAGGAAGTTCCTTCAATCCCTGGTCCAGGGAAGACACGTCCAGTACAGAGTTCTTCCCTTCGGACTAGACTCTGCTCCAAGAATCTTCACAAAATGCATGGCAGTGGTAGCAGCATTTATGAGGACTCTGGGAATATTCGTCTTCCCTTACTTAGACGATTGGCTCATTCGAGCATCAACAGCTCCAGAGGCCAGCTTCGCTCTCTCTCGAGCAATGGGAATTCTTCAATACTTGGGGCTGGTCATAAACCTCCCAAAATCTCATCTCACCCCCTCTCAA